>OU862877.1:28824629-33824629 GCA_917880725.1 Selenia dentaria | reverse complement strand
AGCACGAAAATCTGCATAAGTGTAACGTAATTGTACTGTCAACATTATCAACCGTCTCGCGCTGTTAATGTTCTTTAGTTTTAGTGAATGCTCACGTCCACGTCTTTGGTTTTTACTTTGCTCGCATCCTGCGCAGAAAGTAGAAACCAAAGACGTGGACGTTACTGGTTCTGTTACACGCATAACTCAAGTTTAATGTCAACATTATTAATAGGATAATAGGTAGATTTAGGGCTTAGGGTGGTAGATAGGTAGACTCAAGCTAAAATAGGTATATCTACCTATAAGTAGGTAGATATGACAACACTAATCGAATCATTGAAATCATAGATAAATCAGACTATAATCACAAACTACTCTAGGTGCGTTCGTTTAGCTTATGAGGGCATTGGTGGCGTTATCATTGATGGCTCTTCTGTTATAGCGCTCGTGAAGCTCAAAAACGTTATTTTTGCAACTTTCAACTTTTGCCCACCCACACCCTATTCAAACGCTCAACTGAACATAAGAATTCTCTGTGGCATAAGACCTAAAAGCGCACGGTTATGGTGTCAAGTACTTAAGGTGCGTTCGCTTAGCTTATGAGGGCATTGGTGGCGTTATCATTGATGGCTCTTTTGTTATAGCGTTCGTGTAGCTCAAAAACGTTATTTTTGCCACTTTTTCCCACACCCTATTCGAACGCTTAACTGAGCATAAGACCTAAAATCGTATGATTATGCTGTCAAATACATAGCTGTCAAAAAACGTTCACAAACAACCATGCTCCGGACGTGGGTCAAATGCTATGAATAATAATAAGTCAGGAACAGTAACTGCGTTAAAAAAATGACCCAACAAAAGTCGTGTTCAAGTAGGCGGGGCTTAAAAGTCGTGTTCAGTACGTCATCAGTCGGACATTTTTCTTGCAAGCGAGCACACGTAAAATCTTCGCATACATTTTAATTTTTATCATTGTGAACTACAGCTGTGAATCATCATGCCAGCATGTGTTGTGAAGTGGTGTAGGATCCATACAAGATTAAAATGTCCAGGCATCACTTTTATTAGTAAGTAGTAGCAAAATTATAATTATATTCAAAGATGTACAAATAAACGTATACAAACCGAGATGGTCAATACTATGCAAAATAAAGTCAGTCTTTTTTTGTTTAATGTATTTTTTTTACAGAACTGAATATTGTAATGTAATAGCAATGTATTTTGCTTATTTAGTTTTAGCTTAGTTTTATTTTCATTTCCTTGCCGATCCAGTGCAGTAAAATAAATGCCTCCCTGCACTTAAGCTAGAAAGACAAGAGTATGACTAGACGCCTGTGAAAACCAGCATTATATACTTACTCCGTTCATTTTGAAGAAAAAAATAAAAAAGCAAATTGAAAGAAATTGTATACGTACCATGTTACATAAACCTGCAGTACCTCCCAGTCTGTACAGTTAGTACCTACTGTTTTTTTGGTTATGTTATTATGTATATCAAATCTTATATTAAGTAAACTTATCATTTTTACGCTGATGATTCGTCCCAAAAAAACATCAACATCTCTAAAAAATACTATAGATAATGAACAATTAACAGTAATAACCGATTACCTACAGTTGCATAGTATAGCATTAAAAAAATAGTTCATTGCTTGGTTGAATTACGTAAGTACGTTTAATTTTTCAAGCTAATGAAAATTCACCCTTTGCAAATTTTGAAGTGGTTTACTCGAGTTGCTCATAAATCTGTCAGTAATATCAACACAATGCTTTTCTAAAATAATTTATAATGAAGGTATTCTGCGACCACTGAAAAACGTCCACCAGGCAAATAACGAATATCCTATCCTACTTCCTACTTATATCCCACTAATATCATAAATGATGTGAAAGTTTGGATGGATGGATGATTTTAATGAATGTTTATTACTCAATAACGGCAGAACGGCTGAACGATTGAAAACGATCTGATTGAAATTTGTCACAGAGATAGGTTATAGTCTGGAATAGCACATAGGCAAATTTGCATCATCATTATCATCTATCACCACGCGGGTGAAACGGCCTAATATTTTTGGGTACAGCATAGACAAAATAACAAGATCTCCGCTGACGCCAAGATCATAATGATGACTTTTTTCTGTCAATAGATTTCGGTCAAAGTTGTGTCAGTTTCTGATAGATTATATAGTGCGTTCGAATAGCCCCAAGTTGGCGAAAAATAACGCTAAAAACGCTCACAGTGGCGTTCGAATTGGGAATTTGTGGCTGAAAATGTCGTTTACGGCTCTTTTTGTTCACCGTTCGCAAAGCTAAAAAAGAGTTATTTATGCCACCGAAAAGTACAATTTTTAACCCACGTCCGGAGCTGCGGTTGTTTTTGATCGTTTTTTGAAAACTATCTATTTGACAGCACAATCGTGCGATTTTAGGTCTTATGCACGGTTTAGCGTTCGAGTAGAGTGGAATAGCGGCAATAATAACGATTTTGAGCTTTACGAATGCTTTAACAAAAGAGCCAACAATTGCAACGTCACCAATGCCCTCATTGCTAAACGAACGTACCTCAAGTCAAAAGCACGCAATGATTTTGCCAGCTCGATACACTAGATGTGCTCGGCGATAGAGTTGGCATGTCATCCGTCTTTGTTGTTCAGCCGACTGTAGTCGAGCGATTCCGCCATCACGACGGAGGTGAAACATCAATCTAGCGGTCTTGAGTGAATCACCCGCAATACTTACATGTAATTTTTTAACACAACATAACAAATGGTTTCGACTATATATCCTCGAAGGGGTAAGCAGCGGTGTTTTCAACGCCTACATTTAAGTTTGTTTTTTGTTTTTTTGTTTGTGCCTTAAGTTTGTGTCGCTCACTATTATTTTGACAGCTTGATACACTAGACTCAAAGGGGATGAAATGTCTATATATAGTTTTTTTTTTTTGATGTCACTTCACTAAATTGCGAAGAAAAAGTCTCTTCTAATTACTTCTAGACGAAAGCTTAATAAATTAATCATATTTGGCGGGACATAAAGTCCACTGAATTTTAAAAAGTAACCGATATACAAAAACCAAAAAAAAACGTTGTTTATATTATTGACCTGGTCCAATTCACTTGTTGCATTACATCGTCCACGCCGCTACGACTCAGTTGTCATAATAGACGTAGTAGTACGACGTAGAGGCACGCGCGTGAACCAATCCCTGCTTTCCTTCTGAATTTAAACCAATCACCGAACATGTCTATTTGTAACCTCGGAAGTTATTTGGAATCATACGTCGCTTTTGTTTGAAGGACCACTTTTTGTGTGTAATTTGTTCTGAGTTATGCTTCCTGACTTATTATTATTCGTAGGTCAAATGATACACTTTTTGGTGGAAAAAATTCCTATTTTTTAACATTCCGAACGCTGAACAAAAAGAGACATGAACGAAATTTTCACCCAGAGATTCCCAATTCGAACGCTCACAAGGGGGAGCTTGTGTGCTAACAAATGCAATTTGAAAAATTTAATACCGACTTCCATTCTATTACTTTGATAAAAATCAGTTATTGGAGTGTACAACTCCTCTGTAACTCAAAAGCGAATTAACCGAATTTGATGAAATTTTAATGGGACCACACGGAAAGCACCAGCTTTCAAACAAAAAATTTTGAGAATCGGTCCACCTTATCGAAAGTTATGAGGTAACAAAAAACTTTTTTTTAGTTTGGTACCTCAGAACTTTCAACTGGGTAAACCGATTTTTAAATTATTTGTTTTGTTTAAAAGCTGATCTCGCGTAGCTCCATTCAAATTTCATTAAATTCGGTCCAGCAGTTTATGAGTTACACTCCAATAACTGAAAAATTTGTCGCCTATTTTGGTGATTTGCTGATATCACCGGTTGTATATTGACGGTGATTGACAATCGATTAGTAATTAGTAAGGGTCACTAAAATGCATGGTAAAAATGTTTACCGAAAATGGAACCGACTTCAACACTAAAATTTGTGAAATAACTTGACGAAGTCGGTACCATGCACACAATATTGTGATAATAGGTACTTTTGAACTATCATGGTACCGACTTTAACAAGTTATTTCTTACATTTTTAGTGTTGAAGTCGGTTCCATTAATTTTTTTGTATTAGTTGTTATAGTGGCAATAAGAATACATCCTCTGTGAAAATGTCAACTGTCTAAATATATCACATATCATGAGATACAGCCTGGTGACAGACGGACGGACACGAAGTAATACTAAATAGGGTCCCGTTTTTACACTTTGGGTACGGAACTTCAGGGTGGTAGCGACAACACTAGCAGTAACGTTTCTCCTGCCTGCCTCCACGTAAAAACGGAAAAAGAATAGTATGGCCATGTAAATGTTTGCTTTAGAGCATTACATTTGCAATAAAGTTCGTGAGGTGTATCCCACTAGCACGGAAAATCGTCGTATAATTGACTATTCGTATATTTAACTTCAATTAATACATCGCTTTCGGTAACGATTTCCTCCATTATGTAAAATGAGTCAAGAGTGGCTGTCCTTCTTGGCGTTGCAAACACGACTACTCGTTGTTTGTTTGTCCGGCCCAACCATCCACACGTTTGCCACGACATGGTTTGCTTTGTACCGAATCCGGATTCGGTACGAAGCAAACCAACTCTACAGACGGTCAGATTTGGTACGGAAGCAAACCAAGTACGTAGTCCGTTCGTACCAAATCCGAGCGTGTGTTAGGGCTTTTAGGTGCGTTCGTTTACCATTAAGGCATTGGTGGCATTGTCATTTGTCATTGATGGCTGTTTTGTTAAAGTGGTCTATTCGAACGCACTACTTGTGAGTGTTTCAGCGAAAATAACGCTTTCGCTAAAAACGCTCACAAGGGGCGTTCGAAATGGGAATCTATGGGTGAAAATGTCGTTCATGTCTCATTTTGTTCAGCGTTCGGAAAGCTTCAAAGGAGGTATTTTTGCCACCAAAAATTAAAATTTTTGACCCACACGTCCGGAGCATAGTTGTTTGTGATCGTTTTTTGACAGCGATGTATTTGACAGCATAATCATGCTATTTTAAGACTTATGCTCAGTTGAGCGTTCGAATAGGGTGTGGGCAAAAGTGGCAAAAATAACGTTTTTGAGCTTTATGAACGCTTTAACAGAAGAGCCATCAATGAGAACGCCACTAATGCCTTAAGCTAAACGAACGCACCTTTAGATTAGTTATGATCTCTAATCTATGGTTATTACAAAATAAATCCCTGATTTTGTATCCAAAACTCCAATATCACAATTAACTACAATAGACTACAATACACAGAAATCGTTATTATTTACAGTCCAGAAATATAGTTTTCATACAAATTACATTTCTATAAGTGATGCAATAAATATTTTTTTGAGGTTGGCCTTCCTGCCAGATCTGACAATATTACAAAACAATACTTATGGTTCTATCTTGCCATAGGAAATCTTTTACCCGAATCATCGGATAATTAAAATATGAACGGATTGAGTGCTTTTCTCAACAAAACTATCGAATTTAATGTTAATACATTTGAGTGTTGTGTGGCGTTAGTGAACATTATCAGAGCATAGCTGGTAGCTTTTGTATCATCGCATTAATGCGAAATCTTGTATGCGTGTTGATATGTCCGTGTATTTGTTATTTCTTCACGCTGGAGGGATTTGCACATTTTGAACAATATTTGCCGATACTTTGATGATACGGGGGTTTGCAGTGGTGAATACAGATACCTTAGATATACACTTATGCTTCTTTTTTTCATTATCATTATAATAACCACTCATTACATAATCGCGGGTATATTGTATTCTATTAAAACCACTTTATTAAGTACTAGCTGCGCAACGCGGTTACACCCGCATATTGATACATGATGATGATGATGAAAAGTATCCTATGTGCGTATATTTATATCCTGCGCCTCATCTACCTCCATATCAAATATCATGCGAAGTACCACAAGGTTCAATCTTAGTCCTGTTTTATATCTGACTTGATCTTGTCAACTCATTGAAAAACTGAGTGGATAAAAGTTGGTTTTATAATCATCTCTCAACAAACTTTTATCCCAGTATTGGTCTCTTAACCCAGTCAAAAGTCTAATAAAATCCAATTTTCCAAATTCCAAACAGACTATACAATAAGTTTTCTGCATACGGTTTATATTTGGCCTTTGCAAATATGACCATGTCTCTGAATTCCGCACTAAACTCAAGTGGAATCCCATACGTTGTCAACGGAATGCTCATTTATTGTCCCTCCTTTTACTTTATTGTTCAATCTCTCATTCCCACGCTATCTTCAGGTAAATGTTGATTTTTTTACATGTTGGAAGCTCTTTTTCTCTACGATCATCAGAGAACTTAATGTTAAGTACCCCGATACACCACACCACTCCTTTTGGTTCCTCCTTTTGTGGTGAAGCTGTTCGTCTATGGAACACTTTACCCTACTAAGTAGATGCGCGCCTTCTCTGGACATCTTCAAACAACGTGTCAAAGCATTTTACTTTTCGAAATAACTAATTGCAAATCTACTTGCTATCTTTGTTATAATTATTAAATGGTATATATGTATAGTATGTATATATTTTGTAGTATTTATGTATAGTATAATAATGTAAGTATAGTTTGTATATATTATAAGTAATTTTTTCTTGCTATATTCTTGAGTTTTGATATGTGTTGTGTTTAGTACACTTGTTTTATACACCACCGCCGTAATAAGTTGATGCCTATTTCTTTCCGTGCATGGTTGTCTGGAAGAGATCGCTCTGAGCGATAAGACCGCCCATTGTGACACTTTAATTTTAACTATTTAATTGTGAAATATTTTTGATTGTATTATTAATTTATTATTATTTCATAATTTGTAACATATACTTATTATATACAGTATAATATGTATATATAATACTTTATTGTATTGTGGTAATAAAATAAAGAGTTAATCTATCTAATCCGAAATAATATCTGTCTACATGAAAATAAAAAACTAGTCGTACCAAATAGTAGATAAGCCAAAATTATAAAATAAAGACGGCAATCAAGTTTATTATTAATGTACAATAAATTGTTTCTAAGAGTTACCAATCCACATTATAACTTGTTCTTATAAAACTAGTTTTTTTTTTCTAAACTAATAGCATCGCAAAAGTATTTTATAAATTAGTTAAGTTAAAATAAAGATATTGATATGTACCAAAGTGTATCTTTAACTGGATCTTTTGGCAACCTAAATGACACCCAATCTGGAAACTGTGCTGGAAACTAAACGAGTAGAGTGGCAACACTAATTGAGTTTTGCATACTATTGGAACAATCTAATGTAAAACACTTAAAAAAGATGTGTTGGAGGCTGCTTTTGCGTGAAGGGCGACCGTGGTCTACTTTATTTTACAATACTCTAATTTTTACCCAATCTAATTGCACAAAATGGTATTTTAGATTTTTCATCATACTCAGTATCGTCAGCGAGTGACACTTGTGCGCGAGTGAGTCGACTGATTTTGAATTTGACAATTGAAAACCAAGTATACCTGCTAGGGTTACATGTTTTACTTCATGAATTTTGACGTTTTAGGCATCTGGAGACTATAATACGAGTATAACTATGATAAATATCACAATTTCCGTCGACCCACTGTGTGTTATGATTTATCTATTTATGTTTTTTTCTATTTATTTATGGTATTATAATGTTGTCGGCAAACATTTTACTCGCAGTTCTGTTCATTGTGTCTTTGGTTTAATAAAACATTTATGAAGTGAGTAGTCAAAATTAATTATTTCCATTTTTGGTTTTTTGATTATCGATATATTATAGTTTGTGGTTTAGATGACGCAATAAACATGCATTTCCGTTTTAGAAAATCAAGCACTGGAAGTGTCAAGTGTTCGTGGTCCCCTCTGGCGAGGTATATGAACGATCCCTGTCTGTTTATTATCATTTACCCACCCGGTGACACTGTAGATGCCGGTTGAGGCAAACAGCATTTAGCCCGTTTGAAAAAAAAACTGTTTATAAACTAGTTTCCCGCGGTCGTTCTCCATTTTATATGCATACTTGTCGCAATACGGAGCTCACTAAATATCCTTGGTTGTGCTGTGGTTTCATGTAAAAGGCAATCGGAAAATCAAATTTAAGTGAATGACGGTGTTTCATAACACATAAATATAGGTAATTGAAGACACGAATAAGCTATTATTTTCACACTAAAATACATTTTGTAAAAGTAAACGACAGAAAATACGAAACGTAATTTATTGGTATAAGGGTACAAGTGATGTGACTAAGAAGAACGAATGAGTGAACGTATGATTTTAATTTAATTCGGTAATGTGTTCATGTGTTTATATGTATTATATTTTTTTCTTTGGAAGCGTGTAGTGGCAACAGTAGCTGTTTTATTAAAAATATCTATACTGAGGCTGATGATTCTAGGATAGTATCACTAAACTTGAACCTTACATAAAATAAGGTTACACTAAAATAAGTATTTAATTGACTTGCCAATGTTATGCGATGTAACGAAATGGTTAAACAAATATCTGAATCTGAATCTAAGGTTATTCTTATCAAAGTATTGTATTCGCGCTTAACTAATTTGAATCATGTAGGGTTAAAATCGTCAATCGTCGAATCCAACTTGGCTGGGCAGCGTTTCAAAAACTTCAAGAAGTCAACGAAACGTCAAGTTATTGGTGATTTCATACGGCACTGAAACGTGGTCCCTTACTATGGGCCTCATAAGAAGCTCAAAGTAGCACAACGAGCTACGGAGAGGGATATGCTCGAGGTTTATCTAAGCGATCGAACCAGAAATGAGGAGATCCGTAGACGAACTAAAGTCACCGACATAGCCGAGAAGATAAGCCAGTTAAAGTGCAGTGGGCAGGCCACAAAGCACGCAGAATAGATGACCGCTGCGACCAGAAGGTTCTGGTGCAAGCGCAGCGTAGGTTGTCCACTGACAAGGTGGACTGATAACTTGTTAAAGGTAGCAGGACGACGTTGGAATCAGGCTGCTTCCAACCGGTCCTTTTGGAAATTTGTAGGGGAGGCCTATGATCAGCAGTGGACATTTTGGTTTAGCCTAACTACAATATTTAGATAAGAATAACTTTATATTAGTTTAGCTAAGTTTAGTGATACTTTCCTACAATCATTAGCCTCAGTATAATTATTTTTATAAAACAGCCGTTGTCACCGATTATACGCTTCCATATAAAAAGTATAAACACTGACCTAATTAAACTAAAATCATGCGTTCACTCATTCGTTCCTATTCGTGACACCACTTGTCCCCGTAGCGTTAAATTACGTGTCATATTTTCTTACTTGTAAAAAATGTATTAAAGAGTGAAAATAATGGTTTATTCGTGTCATCAATTGCTATGTGAAATAAGCAACTCCATCTATACTTAAATTTGATGTTTCCGATTGCCTTTTACGTGAAATCACGGCACGACCAAGGATATTTAGTAAGCTCCGTATTGCGACAGCTACGCATGTAAAATGGCGAACGATCGCGGCAACATAGTTTTTATAAATAGACATGAACTGATCTTTCATGTACCTCAGCAGAGGGAACCACCTACGGTTGGCGGTTCCAGTTCTTGATGTTCTAAGATAACAGTAGATACAATTCTTTCATCCATTTTATGTCATTCATTTTATCGGTCTTTTACATCCCATTACTACTGTTTGTGTCGGTGTGCGACTAAAAATTTGTGTAACAACAATAATTCTTGTTTGAATGAGTGTTTGTTTTGTGTTTGTGTTCAGATTTCACTTATGTGTGCGTTTATAAAGACACTGTATTAATCTGCATATGTGTGCGTGTTTATGTAAATGTGTGCTCTAGCTGTTTACCTCAACTCACGTCCCGCGAAAAGTGGCAGAAAGAATTTAGTACTGAAAATAGTTTGTGCTTGGCTGATCCCGTTCTGAAATATCTAAGACTCGACCTGGTGCATTACTATGAGCTCTTAATGCAGGACTACTAGAAAACTGCCCGGCTTATTAATACCATGACATAGGCCTGCTCAGGCCTACTATTCACTAACCACAGAAACACATAATTCGCCCTATTTACATAGAAAAACAGTTTACCTGTTTTTTTGTATGGACACTCGTCAAAATGTCGCTATTGACACTCAGTTTATCAGCTTACAAACGTCTAGGCGTCTACAATGTTGGTAAATTGTTAGAATGCCGGTGACAATATTATCCGTTCACCTTTGAGAAAACAATATTCAAACAGTTCACCTTAATGAGCGTCATGGTATAATTTCATTCAAAACTGTTTATGCCAGGTTAAAAACTTTCATGGTTTTTATGAAGCTGATAGTATAAGGGAGGAATTGTTAAAATATAAAACGAGTTTACTTATAAAAATGTGTCTGTCACAGTAAAAAAAACCGTAACTGTCAAAGTCAAATGTCAGGTAATTAGGCTGGTCTAATTATTGCCAGTATTGACAATTTTGCGCCATTTATGCTAATGATTTCAATGAGTCTAGGGTAGTCCCTAAAATGCGATCAGTCACTTATTGCAACAATTCGTGGTGATTTCCAATAAGTAGCTGTTAGCATTTTACGCTTTCTAGGAAAAAGATAGAAGTTATATTGGGCTGTATACGTTTTTTTCTGAATCTCATACGAAAATGTTGTATTACAGTATTCACCACCTAATAGTTATCCTCATTTAGTAATATTAGTAATTTTTTAACGCATTTTTTGCAATTTTGCCGATCATTCTCTTTATGTTTAACACGCTGCTCCGCCTTTCTGAATGATCGCTCCCCATCCATCCTAACGGATATTTTCGTACTTTTTAACGTAATTTTATGTTGATTAGTTATCCTGAACCCTTGAATTAATAGCGCGATTGGCGTGATTACAACTTTTACCTACCTACATACCCAAAAAAATCTGGTTTGTTCATCGATAAAAGCATATTTTCTATTCAGTGCATTGCAAATGCATTTTAAGATGCAGCCTACCTATAATTATATATTATAGTCCAATTAACTTATAATTTTGTAAAAAAGTGTCATCTGAGGTTGAGACACTAGGGTCGTGTGATCTGGCATACACCATACGTATGTAAATTTTATTTATATGTCAATAAAGGTATTTTGTACATGTATTTTTAAAAGTAGACTAAGGGTAAAGGTTCAAATAGACTCGTGAAGGCAACACATGACCAAAATGCTAGCCTCTATCTTGCATAGTCATAAAGATTAAGCAATACTATTCAACGTTGCGATGCGGCCAGCATTTTAAGAAATCTGCCTGCTGATAATGTTGTCTTAGAGTTCAAAATTCAAGATTATTTATTTGCATAAAATACAGTTACAAAAAAGATGTTAATTATCTTCCAGGATCGCATTATATATCCGACCGCACATTGCATAACAATTCTTGGAACACATTTCAGTTTTTGGTATATATGGTAAAACAATTCTATTAGGATTCCTTGTATTCCGAGGCTATATATCTCGGGCAGTTTTAAAATCATATGGATGGTATTTTACATATTTTGCTGTTTCCAGTATATACCTGCAGGGCAAAGTTAAGATTTTAAACTGTTTAAACAGGGGTTTACTTGATTCCCAACGCCGTATACCAGCTAAAGCTTGCACACACTTTTTTTGTGCGAGGAAAGCTCTCTGTACATCTGCGGAGTTACCCCAAAGTACAATCCCGTAGTTTAAAACAGAAGAAATATAACCATGATAAGCTGTTAACATGATCCTTTGTGTGGAGGATTTACGTAATTGGTAGAGTACATATACGAATTTATTTAATTGATTGCATACATTGTCAACATGTGCTTTCCAGTTAAGATGTCTATCCAAAATAACTCCCAAAAATGTCGTAGCTTCTGCTTCTAATATTGGCTGATTCTTGTATTTGAGGCACAATTATTTATATATCCTACCATACAAACTAAATTGTATATAATTTGTTTTAGTCAAGTTTACATTTGTAATCAAATATTTTTTATTTATACAATGGTGTCGTACCTAGTTGTAGATTGTATTTTAAAGTATTTTAGTTTATGTAGAAGTACTTTTTGTTTATTTAACGATTAATAGAAGAATTAAATTTTTACGCATTAGCTTCATAATATATTGTGTATAATATTATATTGGTCAGTACTAGAACCGATCTGAAATTCTTAAATTTTAGCAACCTCGTAGTTTTGTTTTGTACAGTCAAGACCTGGCAACACTGGCATATTCGCAGTTTCGCAGAAACGGTGCGGCGCAACGTAGTGGATCCAGCCAGTCCTATTCAGGCGGAATTTAATTAGTGAAATTGTGTACGGCAGTGATTCAATACGGCGTATAATTCGCCAAAACCCATGTTGCCTTTATCTTAGTAGTTTGCAATAAATTGTACAAATACTAATTGGGTGTACTGAAGTCCAGCAACCATGGCTCACTGTATAAGAGTTTTGCATGGCCAGGTGAGTTCTGGATAAACCCCACGTTCTTCATGTGTTATCCAATCACTTAATTTACAAATAAAATATTCTCGTATTATCATAACCGTATTTATTTACTCAAATATCAGATTGCCGATAACAGCTATAAGTTTTGAATGAAGAGGTCAGGTAATGTAAAATGAACTGCTTGAGGTCAAGAAGGTTATTATTAATATCTTCCTAGATATTTGCCGTATTTACAGACGATTTATGCACTCTCTATAATCCTAATATGAATATTTCGTAAAAATAATGTTGACATAAGTATTTTCATTTCAGGGTAGCAGGACACGAACTGTGCTCTTGGAGATCCAGCAGCGATGCTTCAGCGTGTCCCCCCTTACAGCCGCGGCGGCCCAGGTAGTCACAACCCTGATTAAAGTGCCTATACCAGTGTTTTCAGTGATAGTTCAAACTTGTTATGTAACCTGGTAATGTTATTAAAGTTCTTCAATACTTTGTTTAGCAAGTGTTTAAAGTATGTGATGGTGTTCCATAGGTGGCGATGTCAAAGTTCGACCCTGCACCACTGCCATATGCGAAACTGACCAAGAATCTAGAAGTTGTCAAAAAGAGGTTAGGTCGAGATCTGACCTTGTCAGAGAAAGTGTTATACTCCCATCTCGATGACCCTAATGGACAGGTAAGTGGTGCAATTTACATTCTAAACTTTTATTTGTAAACATTGTTAAGGATAATCTTATACCTATTGATTGAAGTATTTGCAAGGACATAATATGATAAATTATTGTTCTTTGCATGGACATTCCCAGATAAAATAAAAACTAATTATGAAATTTGCATAAAATTATATACCTGTAATCCATCGTCATTATCAATGTAAATTATTAACTTATAGTAAACAAATAGTAGTCATAATATATAGAATTCTGATATGACAAGTTATCTATAGATGCCTACTTATTTTTTCATGTGACCAATGTTTGTACAATAACTTAGCCAGTCTACTTCAGTTATCTAGTCATTGATTTTATTTATAAAGTTCTATTTGCCTGAGAATTTTTTGTACCACATTCAAATTTTATTTGGTTATATATATTATCATACATAATTAAGATTAATACACTTAGATCTTTTTGGTTACAAACAAATATATGACAGGGATCAAAGATGGGACCTTGCTCTTCAAAGGCAGCATGTATGCTATATTGCGAAGAAATCCACCAAAATAATTACTATTTTTAAAACCAAAATAATACCCAACATTTAGTTCTCTCTTTCTAACCAACTATTCAAAACGGAAGTAGGTTAACCTTCATATTTTTAGTTTTAACTGGAAATAAACTCTACTCAACATTACCTCAAATCTGTGTTTTGATATTTGAAGTTAACGAAAATTACAAGAAAATTAGTTCAAAATAAAAAAAAACTTGATGCGAAGAATTAAACCATATGTAAATTCAAGGTAGGTCGTAATCTACCTTGAAAATGCCACGAAGCTACCTTATCCACTGCGGAGATATATATAGAGATACCGCAAACCCCTTGGAAGCACATAATGATGTAGAAATCCAGATAATTTTCCACTTCAAGAAAGACACGGTTTTCCAAACCAAAATTTGCTTCCATTGTTATTATACAATATTACCAATAATCACTGGTTACCACTTACATCAATTTTGCAAGTTCTAATTACTATCATGTATGTTACTGGAAATTTTCAGGTAAGTGATTAGGTTAGGTACCTGGGTAGATTATCAACTATTTAGGCACCTGCTTATCATGTCATATTATTTATTTATAGGAAACTTACAACTATTTTGGCAAGGATAACCCTAATACAATAGTGTAGTACCTACCAACTAAATTATGGTCACAAATAATGGTCACAAATAATGGTTAATTAAATTCTGTTATTATTCTTCTATTCCATAATATAATTATTCTATTTAAGCTTTAATATACCATGATAATTATAACAAAAGATTTATGAATGAAACGCACGTAAATTTACGTCAATGGTACGCAAAGGGTTAATATGTACCATAGATGTATTTACCTAGGTATGTAATTAGCTATTAAAATACCTGACTAAGCTGCTGCAAGAACTGTGTTACCAACACAGCAACACTAAAGCTATGTGACAATAATTGATGGCGTTGTTATACAATTTATCTAAATATAAATTGTTTCTTAAAACACAATTTACAAAATCAAATGATGATTGCTCAGTAATCCAGGTTCCCTTAAAACACGGTTTAACCTCTGGACTATTATTAAGTCCACATTTTATAATAAGGCTGTAGGAGTTTTAGTAACATGGGTGTGCTTAATTCCATAATGGCATTGTGGGGTAATGGCAATGGCATTGTATCATGCTCCTTGATTAATTTCTAACCAACTCCTCCTTATATCCCCGACTGATTAAAAGATTGTTATGTAACTTTTTTACATAAGCACAATTGTCTGGTCTAGGAAATCGAACGTGGAACCAGCTACCTCCGTCTGCGCCCTGACCGCGTTGCCATGCAGGATGCCACTGCACAAATGGCCATGCTCCAGTTCATTTCATCA
Source organism: Selenia dentaria (assembly GCA_917880725.1). Taxonomy (NCBI): domain Eukaryota; kingdom Metazoa; phylum Arthropoda; class Insecta; order Lepidoptera; family Geometridae; genus Selenia; species Selenia dentaria. The sequence goes on along the minus strand of OU862877.1, from coordinate 33,809,598 downwards.
GGACTGCCCCGTGTGGCGGTGCCCTCTACCATCCACTGTGACCATCTGATAGAGGCCCAAATCGGTGGTGAAAAGGATTTGGCGAGAGCTAAGGTATAATAATATAACTTTCCAGGATATAAAACTTCAATTGTAAGGTAAAAAACTGATGGGGATGTGTGAGTGTCTTGACAAAGGGTACATGGATATTGGCAACAATTAACGCCAGTATGATATGTAATAGAAAATTGAATGTTATGGTACGGTTTATGTAAGCAAATCGAAATAAAGTAAAATAAAATAATGTATTTTTGAATAGTACCTATGTGAGCGCTCTTGTAAAGTAATAATCTCACTAAGCTATCTAGAAAATTTTAAAATTAACAAGTTCGGGTGCCTGGAGCGACCTCACACATAGAAAATATATATATATATTTATAAAGTTAAACATTACCTGGAATAGCAGCTTGTAGAGATTCGGAACTATTAATCTTCAGACGGGGGCAGATAAAATAAACTAACAAATCATTCCGTTTTGTTCATCTTTATTTCCGGGAAGGAACACAAGCGGTACATTTAATTTAAAGATTTTTTTTGCAATTACGCAGAGTCTGAAGGACTCTTGCGGATACTGGTTTATTTAACTGGCATGAGGGGCACTACAATTTTTTGTATTTTCATCACAATAGGCGTACACTATTATCAACTATCGTTATTGCACCTTGATTTAAAAGAAGTTAATTATTTTTTAAGTTTTTGCCCTGCACATGCCCAGGGCATGGATCGTACAAGGCAATGAATGGGTTAACAAGGTATTGAAACCTGTGGAAATGATCATGACGTGGAGAGGATTTCCTTCCTTCTGATGCACGATGCGGCACACAGCGAGGGCCGCGGTAAGGTTTCGCCTCCAGTGAAGATGGAATCTCAAGATGGCGGTCCGCTCCAAGTGAAAAATTCCCACGGGAAACTCATGGTGAAAATAAGTTTGAAACGTATATGAAAATGAAAAAGCAAGTGCCAAAAAAAACGCCAATAGCTGAAACAATAAAAGCTAGCGTTAAAATAATGTCCGTACGTCAAAGTATAACATACTCTGACTTGAAATCAAAGAGTGCTTACCGTTTTTCTTCGTTTAGGTGGCAGCAACAAACTCCATTATTTTGGGAAAATCAAAACAAAAACGCAAAGCCTTTGGGTTGCGGCTACTGAATTTCACCTCCACATGTTGGGAATTGTTCAGAAAATTCAGATCCCAATGGATATAAAAATTAAATATTGACTTTACATTGCGACGATTAGTAGGACCGCGGTCCGTTTTGCGATAATTTTGCTCACAGTGCTATCGTCTACCAAAGCTGGTCCGAGACAAATATCGCGATTTTGACAGGTCGTGGCACTGTAAGCGTGTTGTTAATTCGGACCAGAGTTGTAGCAATAACGAACCATTTGCGCGCGAAAAACAAATTCATAAAAATATCGTGCATAGTGTGAAGGTTAACTATGTGGTGTGTGGATTAAAAAGAAATAATGGAATGGATGGACCGGTTTTTACATTAAAAACAAGGGATACCAGTAAAGACATTGTAGAAATAAACAAACACCTGTCACTTTTGACAGAACGCTCACGACGATTATGGTGTAGAGCATGGTTCATGTAATCGTCAATATGGCGGCAGTTAAGACGTCATCGATGACGTAGCGTGGGCTATCGTAATCACGCTCACGGTGAAAGGGACCGACTTTTATCGCACTAATATCGATTATGGCCAATTGGGACCGCAGTGTAGGAAAGTGATGAGATGCGTGGCTGTCTATGGACAAGACGTGAGCTCGAACACAGACTAATGCACAGCCAATCACCTACTGGAAACGTCATGCCAGAAACTGTCGACTACAGAGTATTCTCCGTACAGGGGTTACAAAAGGTGTTACCTTTGTAATAAAAAAGTTAACATAGAATAAATTCCACTAAGGATTAGCAATTTAAAATCGAAATAGATGTCTAGAATAGACGTGTAACGGAGCGAAAAAATAACTAACGTTATAGATACTAGATGAGAAATGTTTGTGATCGAGTGTGTATGTTTGTTTCTTGATCATTCTGAAAGAGATTAATGGTTAGGATGAAGTTATATGGAATAAATGAAGCCTGAACCCATACCATATATGTAAATCTATGCTTAACCTCCACGCTACCAAAGTAACAGATTGATAAAAATAATAATATCAATAATAAAAAAAAGCATTGTGGCACAGGCGTGCCAACAAAAAATTTATAAAAACACGATAAATGGAGGTTGAAACCACTAATTTACAAGCTTTCAACATATTGAAATGGCATCCTAAATTCGCGTGCTATGTTAAAAAATGTACTGTAAATAATTACCACATTGGATGGCTGCTGAAATATTACTAAATTGCTCCGTAAGACAAATTCACATCCTGAAAGCACAACCTTATCACTAGATGAAACGAACTAGTTTTGCTTGAAATATGTTGCTGTAACATCTTTTGATACTTACGTAGGGGTGATATTCCAATTCCACTATTATTACATATTCCACTCATCAAAGTTCCTTGTCCAAATTCCATGTCAAACATTTGATCAAATTTCTTTGAAATATTCCGATTTCACTTGTCAAATATCTTTTTCCAACATTTCTTTGTAATTTGCCAATAACTTATCTTTAATTTTCTGTTTGTTAATGCGTCCGAAACAATTAATTTTTTTCTTCAAGTCTTGTTCATACTCTGATTCTCAAATATTTCATAAATTCGTCCTACTATAGTTGCATAAGAGTCTAAATGTTTCGTTTAATTTTGTAGTGTTTGTGCTTCGGGTCGTAAATACATTAATTGCATTCTTAAAACAAAACTTTCGTCATTAGATTAGTTGTTTGACCAAACATACATTGCACAAAGATATTTAACGAGTGGTATACCAGCTTACCAGCCTAACACAAAGACATAGAAAAAGTTTATTCTAGCCAAAAATTCAGTTACTTTTCTGCCTCCCTTCACACCCGGGTGTGGTTTATCGTGTTCTTTTGCGTCACTCGACCGGTTTCAATAACCTATCCATCGTCCGTTTACCCTACTAGCAGCAGATAAATGACACTGTATGTCTGTATTTTGTAGTGGTAGAACTTTTGCAGAGTCCGCCTGAAGATACCACTTTGCCAGTCATTCAACCGTAAAGCAGTATTGCAAACATTCGTGGAAGTGTAATGTTTCCAGCGAAATTACAGGGCAAGAGATTTAACATCTTATAATCTCAGGGTGACAACGAGCGCAGTTGTAATACGATGCTGCAGTGCAAGTACGGTACTTTGTTGATAGATATATTCGACGTCGGCAGAATCGGTTTTATTAATTAAAAAGTCATATTTGACATGTCGATCGATAAAATCGCGAATTTGACGTCGACATAATCGGTTTTTTTAATGTCATATTTGACAGTATTAATCGTTAAAACCCATTTTACCAATGTTATATAACGAATTTAACGATCGACAAAGTACTGTACTTGCACTGCTGGAATTTTAACTCTTGCAATATAGTTTAAAATTCTGAATGGCACTTAACTTTTATGGGTAAGCCGGACGCTTAACATCACTTCACTTACTTTTATATGGCTTCTGCGGGGTTGCTGGGGGAATATAGTGTGGATAAAGAAGGAAACAAACGATGGAGATTGTACGGTGTTGTAAGTATGGTCAGGCGAGCGACTTACTCGTTCGTCAACGATTGATATAAGAAATGTAATGTCAAATCTCTATGGTAAGGAAAATTGTGGGTAGATACTCTATCCAACAGGCTCTGCGTTTTAATTGTTGATCCCCATATTTCATCTTGCATAGCTGGTTGCACGCTAATTCACGTGACCAAAGCAAAATCAGTATGTAGGCCTGAGGTTTCGTTTGCGTGTATATGCGGGTAGTTTGATTTTAAGAGATTATTATAACATGTCTTGCGGGCTCTTTCTCGCCACTAATGCCGCCTTCATGTAGCTCTGTCCGCTTTAAATGGGAGGAAAAAGAGATTTAAGCATCACTATTTCCATAGGATATCAACAAAGAAGTATACAAGTTTCTGGAAACTGCTGGTGCTAAATACGGCGTCGGTTTCTGGAAGCCTGGCTCCGGTATCATCCATCAGATCATCCTTGAAAACTACGCCTTCCCTGGTCTACTCATGATCGGTACCGACTCCCACACACCTAACGGTGGCGGTCTCGGTGGTCTTTGCATCGGTAAGTAAAAAAATATGGGTTTTCAAGTTTCTTTATGGATTTCTAAGTTGCTCGCTTGCTCTCTCTGGCAATAACAGCAAAGTTTATTTTTGCATTATTCAATTTTATCTAATTGAATTATGCTCCATGATATCATTGAGCAATATAGTTAATTTGTTCACATATATGTATAATAGAACAAACAAATAGGTTCATATACAATATTAACTTTTGGATCATCCACTTTTGAGGGTTATTATTCGTTGTATAAGTTATGGCTCCAAGTTAGTCACATTTTTTTACTGTTGGTTGAAACTTTATGAGAAAGTTATGCTATTAGGTATAGCTAGAATACTGATAGAAAGTGTATGGACTACCTTGATGATGTAAATAGTTTCAAACCTTATACACTTTCACAGTGTTGAAAGTAGGCTTTTTGAGTTCAAAATACAAACTATGATCTAATCTGACTTATTGGAATTCAGCATCTAATTAACTACTGAAATGATTTTATTCATAACTCTTGCAGTGTAGCATTTTTCTATAGTTTGAGGAAAAAATCGTGCCATGTCCAAATCATTATATATAATTATGTACTAATATATACACGTTGGTTTTTTTGAGAAGGGCGGCCATGGCCAAGTGCGGAACCACGCGAGTTTTTTGATTTCAGGAGCAATCTCTCATTGTTTCCGATTCATAATAGTTTAAGTAAACGGACTGTTACGCAGGAGCAGCTCAAGATGCCGGTACCCTCGTTAGAACTGTTTAGGAATAACTGCACTTACATGGTAACTCTCATTTATAATTCCATTCCGAAGTATTTGCATGAATTACCCTGTCGCAGATTTTACACGGAGTTAGAAAAGTGGTTGGTGGGCGAGAGCTTTTATTCGGTCAAAGACTTTTTGAAAGAAACATCATGTAGGTTTTACATTTACCATGACAAATAGTAAACTTATCAATTGACATTGCATTATATAACTTCACTGACGACTTAAGTTATTCTACATTGATATTTGCATACCTCATACGAGGTTGTTATGGCGGACTTAAATTATTGTTATAGATCTTATTTGTACCCATATTCATGCAAATAAAGTATTTGAATTGAATTGAATTGAAAAATCATTCTTGTCGAGTTCCGTCAAAAGTAAAAGATAAAAAAAAAATAAGTATGCAGTTATTGTTTTCTTATAAATTGAGGGCATGTCTCCTCTCACGATTTTTATCTAGCTCTCGTGGTTCCGGACTTGGCCATGACCGCCCTTCTCAAAAAACCACAGTGTATATGTACCTACCTATAAGAAACACAATTTTATACGATGCATTAACTAATTTTGAATGACATTGGCTTTTCTTAATTTCTATTATAGTTGAGTTATTTTTTTTTATTGTATTTATAAATAATGTGTCTAAATTTACATGCTCCGTGGAGGTGCTTGGCGCAACTTTGTAGCAAAGAACTTTAAATCAAACTTTGTTCGATATTTGCATTGCACCTCATACTATAAACCATTTGTGGTGTTCAGGTGTTGGTGGAGCTGACGCCGTCGACGTGATGGCTGACATCCCCTGGGAGCTGAAATGCCCGAAGGTCATCGGTGTCAAACTCACCGGTGAGTTACCAATGTTATTTATTGTTTACCGATGCACGCGCTTGAAAATTACAACTGATTTACTTGTACTATTTACCGGTAAAAAATGTGTTTGTAGGTTTTTGTATCGCCCGTATTACTAGATAATAATTCTGAGACTGAATAAATTGCGTTTCTCTGTCAACTAAAATCAGTTGTTGCATAATGGCCTCCGTCCACTTGGATCGACAGCTTGGCTCCACATGTGGATCCGCGGATACCTTTATGTCCTCTTACATCCACCATTGAGGGGATCCAAAAATAATAATATTTTCCTATGCGACATGAATCCACAATCTGCTATCAAGGCCATTTCAGGACCTTTCTTCTTTTCCTCTGAAATATTATTCTGAATACCCCTTGCTGAAAAACATTTGTTTACTATTAACCAGTGTACAAGTATGAACATGACGGGACCTCCATTTGAGATAGGTACATTTGTAGCAGTAGAATAAAAATATAGGTTCACATTGTTTAAACAACAGATTACATCTATTTATTTTGTTAAAAAAGGTACCAAAACGAAATAGGAAGCGTATGTAGGTAGATTCAAAGTCAAAATCATTTATTCAATTTAGGCATCAAAGACGTACTTATGAACGTCAACTTTTCATTATAATGTATTTTAAAGACTCTACCGCCGCGTTCCAAAATATGTATATAGAACCCACCGAGAAGAAGCGGCAAGAAACTCGGGGCCATTCTTTTTATATGGATGTTTACAATGTTTCTACTTAGGTACTACAAATATTACATTTTATGGGTGGCAGAGAGCCAGCTTGCCAGAAGTGGAGTATTCCAAGCAACTTTATCTTCTATATAATGAATGATGATTGAAAAGGAATCAAAATACTCACAGATCCATCTGTGGATTTAAGAGGAAAAGTAGTATCCACGGATCCACCTGTGTATTTTAGAGGAAAAAGAACTATCCACGGATCCACCTGTGGAGCCGAGCTGTGGATCCAAGTGGATGGAGGGATGTTTTAGTTTATTTGACTTTGTACATCGAATTAGCTTTGAGATAATCTCTAAAAACGTGTGGTTAATGTTTATGTAGATGTTAAAAGATCTCCTGGCCGCAGCCCAATGTAAATCACTCTAGATGTTATGAAAATTTAGCTGCCTCTATTATGTACGTGCTAAGCTACAAATAATATTTGATATTCGCCAAATAATAATTACGTGGTGGTATTGGTTTTAAGACATTTTTTTGTGCCATTAGTGTATTTTTTACTATAGGGTACTCCAGAATACGAAGTAATTATTCTGTAGGGGGTAACGCAGGTTCCTATGCAATTCTGTGCGCCAATTATGTAGGGAGAGTGTTTGCCACAGTTTCTATTCGTTACAATGAAAATGGTTCTCCTATGATTCTCTTACATAGGATCACGTATATTTCCTTGTTGGCCGAGCGAGCGAAGAGTCTGCTTTAACTTGCCAAATCGACTTTCATCTGTCCGTATGTTTGTGTAGTTGTTCGTTGGACTTCCTGTACAGATCGCATATTTCAACTAATCTTGACGAAACATGGTATGCACGTTCTACTATTTAATAATTTTTTGGCGTTGGTGATTTTGAGTGGGGGCAAGGGTTACTTTTCCTAAAGAAGGGGGAAAGTTTGCTGTAGCGCTATTTACCGACCGACTTAGATAAAATTTGGCACATTAGGTACAGTCGCCTGCAATAAGATGTATACATGCATAATTTTCAAAACTATGATACAGCACTGCATTTTATGACAATGTAGACAAGACACTGTTTTAAACTATCACGGTTGTTCGCAGTTACATGCTCCATGTTTACGCGAAGACTCCCGTGAACATGATGCATGTAACTGCGCCGAAATATCGGGAGCTCATTCCACAACCTTACCACGGTAAATATCCCGTTAATAATCATATAACTTTAGATAAGGATTATTTCAAACAGTAAAATAATATAAATAGCTTCATTTTAGAATAATTTTGATGCCCATTTCATTGAATTTGATTGCTGTGGCACTTTTGAGAATTGTGAAATGTATACATGTTATTGCAGGCGACTGTACCTGACTTTAAAGAGAAATTTCGAAAATGTGCATAATTAGTTAAGTGCTTTCCGAGATAATAGGTTGTGAAGTACTGCGAAAAACTGCCGCTAATAAGACTATATGTGCTTGTGAGGTCTACTGTTCGCAGAACTACTAGTATTAGGTATAGGTAAGTGTAAATGTACCTATATAACTTGCACTTCACTTTCATTCACCCTGACTTTTCCGATGATTAGATATTGCTATCTACATTGTATAAATAGGTAAACATGTTTATAAAGTTATAAAAATAGAGCGATATTTCATATGGCTGGGCGCCAACACACAGTGTCAATGTGCAGTACATGTCTATTGGTATGCCGATGCATAGAACACACACTTCAATTGGGGCTTGGGGCAAGCCGCTGGCCCACGTACGAACCTAAATAGCGAGCAGGCTAAGAAAACTGTATACATTGTTTTTTGGCCCGTGAATCTTGAGCAAGCGAAGAACCTTAGGATGAAGGATTGAATCACTAGCGAAACGAATGGTACAGATAGAATCCGGATCTAAGCGAGGGTTACAAATGTGCGAGGATGCAAAATAACTTTGCTGCTTAGCGAAAAGCACAACTTTTTCACCTTACTACAGACAGAGAAATATGCTAGGTGCAAGAAAAACAGCAAAAATTTTATATTACGAGTAAATATTTTATTCGATTTTATTTAATACTAATATTATAAAGAGTAAAGATTTGTATTTTAGTATTCAACGAATAAACTTAAAAACTAGCGACCGATTTCAAAAAATCTTTTGTATTTAGAAAGCTTTTTTTTGAGGGGTGGAAATGCTGTCCACTTCCCTTCCGCCACGAGGGTGACGGAAGGCGGTGTCAAAGTCAAAATCAAAATCATTTATTCAATTTAGGCATCAAAGACGCACTTATGAACGTCAATTTTTCATTATGATGTACTTTAAAGATTACCACCGCGTTTATATAGAGCCTACCGAGAAGAAGCGGCAAGAAACTGGGGCCATTGTGTGTGGGGCCCAGACTCACTAAAACCCCCCCGGAGCAGTCCTCCGCCATGATGGCGCGAGATGGGGTCGCGCTGGCATTCTATCTCGCCCTACGTTATCACTGATTAACATAGGCTATATAATATTTTCAAAAAAGTTAGGGATCCGTATGAAAATTTTGATAATACATTATCCAAGGTGTGAAAAAATAACAAAAAATCCTTATACCGCGTACGCTGTAGAAACTATTGACACTACATCAAAGTGATGCACTACAGTTTTATAGAGGACATCAACATCTACAAACAAGTCTGCAATACCATATGTCTAACTATTACAGTTATGTCACAATAACTACTTTTCGGTAACTAAGGCCACATTATTCGTACCTTGATGTTAATCCTTTTCTACTCTAATAGCAAGGAGGGAAGATTTGATAGTTTGTAACGGATAAACGAAAAAACTACATAACTGGTTCAATAAATTCTTTCACGAGTAAAAAGCTATATTATGCCTGAGTCACATACCTACACTAAATTTGGTTCATCATCATGATCGTCCATAGATAGATAGATAGAAAATTCTTTATTGCACAAAACTAAAAGTACATAGACGAACTTAATGCTAATTAGCATTTTTTTCCGATTACAAAAAAAAAACCTTTGTGTGATATGGAAGTGTGTTTGGTAGTGCTTTATTAAAGCTTGAGAGTTTCTATAGAACAGATATTTTAGGTAGACCGCGCGGGTGAAACCGCGGAGCGCAGCTAGTTATAAAAATAAAGCAAAGACATTAAAGACTATAAGAACGAACCCCGACGAAAAAGGTTAGATAGGAACTTCAATATGCGTTCTAATTTCAAATAACTTTTCCACGCCATCAGATGAAATAGAGTTTTGAGTGTAGATTTCGAACGAATAAAAGAAGCCTTTCCGAGGTAGTTAGGTGAAAATTTGTTTGCTATTCCGTAAAGTACAGTATCGTGAAATAGGCGTTTTAAAATGCTACATACTGCGACCTTGTTTAGCAAATATTTTACTCCCAATTATTGTAATACCTATATACAGTTTGCAATTGTAACACTTATGTAGTAATCTATAAAAAACACTTTGCCTACACGTGTGAACGGAACATTTAACGGTTCATAATCCTCGATTACACGTCAAAATTCAAACATACACAAATCTAGGAAAATGATACAAAAACAACGATACCCGTTGTTGGGTTTTTTCTCGCCCAATAATAAACGTTGACATTCCTTGATAATGAAATATAAAAAGTATTATAGGTATATTAATTTATCGTTTCGCTGTGTCACAATAAAGGCCAACATTGTAAAGAAATGGACGTCCAAACTCATATCAGTTTGAAAAAATGCTTCTCAATTAAATGCCTTGCACGAGATAATAAAACTATTTCTTAATTTATCGCTATAACCTTGGGGGCAGCCTGTAACGATAACTCGTCCAAAGCGGTTTAGTGTCGCAGCATATCGTTTCGAATGGAGGCGGATCTGCACTTATCAATTTAGAAATGAACTTATTTATATACACGTTTTATTTGGAAAACAAAACAGCTTTAATCATCAAAGTTTAGATTAAAAGAACAATAAAAAAAATCTCTGTAATATGATAAATAATAATAATGAAAATAATAATAGTTTATTTCACAAACTAAGTTTTAATTTTGCTCTACATATACATAAAGACTAAGTTAAAAATATGCCTTGTAATAGTTGCAATTTAATTGGTTTGCAGAACCTACTGGTAGTAGAACATAGTGGTTGTAATTTAGGGATTCTCCGTCTCTTTCATATGGTGCATGACGTATATAATTTTGACGTACTTAGTCTGTGTTACAGATGGTTCAAATAAAACACAATAGTGAAAACTAAAATTCTTCAACACGAATCTTAAATAATCAAGTCAAGTGGTGTATGTTAATGTAGTGTGCGTGTGTATTTGTGTGCGTGTCTGTGTGTGTGTGTCGTGTGTGTGTTTTACAAAACACACCGCCCCGTCAGTAGATAATGTTACCAGTTTTTTCATAGCTCACCATACGAGAACGCTTCAAATTCACCCTCCACGGATATTGACTTTTTTGTTTGTGGCACTACAGCATAGTGCAATTCTGCCAAAGCCAGTTCCATGGTAGTTTCGTAAACTTTTGGTAGTTGAGACTAAGAATATGGTCTGTGTATCTTAGGGATAGTGAATCAGACTGGCACTGTGAACTATTTGCCTGATAATTTATAATATCATATGCATGTTTCGCAGGCGATGCAGGTAGAAAAAAAAACAGTCTTCAAACAGATCGGGCTGTTCTTACCTCGCGTCTCGCTGCGTATACCAAAACAAGGCACAGCGTCGGCAATTGTAATGTCACAGATTAGTAGGTCATTTACAGTTAAGCTAGTTGTACCACAGGATAGACGACTAGTTACACGGCTGATCAGATTCAGGTGATTATTGGAACGGGAAAAACACACAGGTTACTTTTATCCAGACTCAACCGTAGTTCCCCAGCGGTCACAATAATCTTATTTCAAGCGGTCGAAGTTTCAGGTACTAGTTAGTTATTAATTTAATAAAACATATATGACGTCATGGTTGCAGATATTATGTTCATTTCCCGTCTCTAGGCCAAAGTGCGAAACGTATCATTTTCGCCTTGTAATTTTCCTTAATGAGAACCTCTAGCGCTAATGTTATCAGATCCCTCATGAGAAATATAGACATTAGACTAGACACACGTGACTTTACGATTGGAATAACTAATATTATTCTATAGGCACTCATGGATATTGTTTTGATCAAGTAGATTCGCGGTTTCACCCGCATGGTGATGGATGAAGACGATGAATCCAAATATATAGCCTATGTTCATCAGGGATAATTTAAGATTTATGGTGAAAGAATTTTTCAAATCGGTCTAGTAGTTTCGGAGCCTATGCAATTCAAACAAGCATATCTTTCCTCTTTATAAATTTGTATAGATGAACAGAAAGATACTTTTATTAATTTTTAAGTTATTAATAATATTGCAGTTATTTCTACTTATTTATTAAATCTTTAGTTACTGAAACTAATATTATGAAAGGAAAGATTTGTATTTTTGTATATTGAATAAATTCAAATACGGATATAAACGGATTTCATTTTTTTTTTATTAAATAGGGGTTATACAAATTTAAACGGTTTAAATCGCGTATTATTTTATATTATTTTACCCGATGAGGTTTCGAATGAACTATTCCGACTACATGACAATCGCCTGTTAAATATAAAGTTATGGAAATTATTTGTATGTACCGCTTATCAAATTTGAATCAAAACAGTTTAATGTTATTTAATTTCAATGCATAAGAATTTACCTGAACAACCTAAGAAATCATTATAGTGCAACGGGACTTTCATTTTATGTTTTTAAATAATTACCTTCCCATTTTTAGATATTCCATCAAATAATTTGCTGTACAAGGCATTTATCAATACTAATATTATAAAGAGGAAAGATTTGTATGTAAGTGTGTTTGTAACGAATTGGCTCAAAAAGTACTGGAACGATTTCAAAAATTCTTTCACCATTGGAAAGCTACATTCACCCTGAGTTACATAGGCTATATAAGATTCATCATCATCATCATCATCCATCACCGTGCGGGTGAAACCGCGGAGAGCAGCTAGTGATAAATATTTCCATAACTAATTTCCTTAACGACTCACGTTATGCCGCAATCTCTACACTTGATAATATAAAAAATACCATTTTATGAGTGTGATATCTTTATTGAACTACAAAGTCAAAGTCAAAATCATTTATTCAATTTAGGCATCAAAGACGCACTTATGAACGTCAATTTTTCATTATAATGTACTTAAGACTACCGCCGCGTTCCAAAATATATAGAGCCAACCGAGAAGAAGCGCCAAGAAACTCGGGGCCATTCTTTTTATATAGATGTTTTTACAATGTTTTTACTTAGGTACTACAAATATTAGCTCCAGTGTGTTGCCTTACCAAAGAGAACATAATAATGATTTTTACCACTGATTAGTATGTACGTATCTTCGTACTCACATTGTGCTAAATATGGTACTTAGTACGCAGTATTTATGTGCCAAGTTGCGAACATCAATTGGTCGCTAATAAAAGAGTATCTACCAACATGCCTGAATTTGGCGCGCGTGATAATTGATTGATGCTGAATAAATTGCGTCGTTTATTTACCAAGTTTCACTATAGAATGAAGCGTATTATTGGGTATACCGAGATACCTTTCAAGAATTAGGATCTGGGTAAATTATTCTAAGACATATCTACGTGTTTTTTTTTACTTTTGCACAATACATGGTCGAACAAATTACAAGAAAAAATATTTTTTATATTTAATACTATTTTATGTCCTCTAGAGGGCGCCATGTTCTTTTAATGTGCCTATAACCAGCGGACGATCAAGAGTTATAGAAATTTCCAATGAAACCTCATTTGTCAAATTATGATAAGTAGTTTAGATGTTATGAGGAAACAGATAAACACATAATAATATATACCCACACACACACCGGTCACATTCATAACCCTCCTTTTTCTTCGATGTGGTCGGGCAAAAGAGTACCTGCTCCGTTTGACTGCCATGTCAAAGTGAAGCACCATACTGTAAGACGTTCCATGCCGCGTAGAACGGTCACACCTACTGGTTACTACGTAGTTACTAATCTATACATAAAATAATAAAGGAACAGAGGCCAAATAGTCTGTACTTGAAAGAAAAATAAAAAAAGTAGGTCAGAAGACGTAAAATTACCTACTGAACAAGAATATGACTATTTTGAAAAAGACGTCTGTCTGTATGTTCACGCATAACTTAAACTTAAATACCGCACAGATTTCGATGTAATTTGGTACAGATCGCGCGGCGAGAGTTTGGCTTTGACCGTTATTGCGCAGAAGTCAAAAATTGGGTATCACAGGGTGGCTAGAGGGACGAAGGACTCTTGTCTCTCTCTGTCACATCGAAGACGAGGGACTCTTGTCTCTCTCTGTCACATGGCGCGACAGTACCCATGCGCAGTAATCCCCTCCACCCGAAGGTCAAAGCCAAACTCTCGCCGCGCGATCTGTATATGGATAGAATAGAGCTGGCCCGGAGCTCCCAACTATAAACTTTTTACATCCGTCACATACATCCTAGATGGCAGCTTGATCTCTATGCTACTCGCTCTCATATAAAACTCAACCTACCATGTTCAGCTGTATGTTGCTTGCTCAAGAGTGACTAGCTCTCATAACTTGTATAACAAAATTATACTCACAGATGGGCAAAGAACACGAGATATAGTTTACACTGAAAGTATATCATAAACAATTAAAAGTAATATTAATTCGTAAGACAATTACTGAGCGAGCAATGCCGCGGGTACCAGCTAGTTAATACATATTTACTCGTACATACATAGTATACGCATACTATGATGTAAGAATGTGCGTGCGGCACATGTACCTAAGGCTACGTTCCTTTAAGCGCCGAAATCACTTGCGGCGTTCGCACGCCCATTCCCTTATAAGCCCACGATCATCATGAGCTCGATACGTCATCGATGACGTCATCGAAAACGCTCACAACGCTCGCAGATCGTAGGTGGGTTTTTGATGTCGTTGCGAGCTCTCACTGTCAAACATCAAATTTGTATAAGATTCTATCGATTTTGGACAGAAAATTTTCGCGCTATTCGCGACCGCGTAACCGTTCCGTTTGGGTTGAACATTGCAAGCATTGATCCATAGCGGAACGCTAAACCGGGGCGCGACAGTTGTGAGCGTTGACGGCGCTTACCGGAACGTACACTATGTAGCTAGTTACCACGTAGCTAATTCTGACGTTTCATGTAAACTTTTTTATGCTATGCATAAAGTAATGACGTGGACTTAGCGTGCATTTGCGTCAATCTTGGAAATGTAAAAACATACTGGTCGATTCCGAGATATTTTTATCTACCAAAGAAAACACTATACGTAAGCCTCTACTGACTTGATTACAGATAACGCCTACTTTGATTTAATATATCACATCAACAGGATGTGTGTTATCTGCAGTTATTTAAGATATAAATATTGAATTCGTTTTTATAGTACTCATTAAATAGTGCAAAATAAATACTTAACAACAACATGTTGGTATATATGGCTATTTTTCTACCGACTTCCAAAAAAGGAGGAGGTTATCAATTCGACTGTATTTTTTTAATGTTTGTTACTTCATAACTTTCGACTGGATGAACAGATTCTCAATATTATTTTTTGTTTGAAAGCTGGTGCTTCCCGTGTGGTCCTGAATTTCTTCAAATACGGTCTAGTAGTTTTTGAGTTACACTCCAATAACTGAATAGAACGGACGTCGGTATTAATTTTTTTCAAATTGTTCTTGTCTTATCTCTGTGTGTATGGAATATCTATTCAATATGTATCAGTACTCTTATTAGCGGATAGTTGATTCTTTGGACGGATTTTAATCCAGATTTAACTCTTGCCAAAAGCAGTCTAATTATACACATAAAACTATTTTTCTATTGAAATTCTTCTGAGTTTGGCACAAAATTAACTATTATTATTAACCGGTAATTTAAAGTATTATTAATCACCGGCAAAACAAAAAAACTATTTTTGGTTGTATTTACCGTGGTAAGGTTGTGGAATGAGCTCCCGATATTTGAGTCTTCCCGTGAACATGGTGCATGTAACTGCGCCGAAATATCGGGAGCTCATTCCACAACCTTGCCACGGTAAATATCCCGTTAATAATCATATAACTTTAGAGAACAACCGTGATAGTTTAAAAGTGTTTTATTTTTGGTTGATCTTTGATCTAGAATCACAAAACAATAGCAGTAGAACTCTTTGTGAATGAGTTCGTCTGGGGCAGTACTGCCTCCATACTCTTTTCTACAGTGAAGCAGTAATGTTCGCAATACTGTGTTCTGATTGGAAGTGTTTGGGTGCCGGTGAAATTACAGGCACATGAGACTTAACTTAATGTCTCAGGGTTACGGACGCAGTGCAGTTCGTCACTAGTGACGGAATGCATCTGTTGTAGGCAGAAGTTACTGCTTCACACCAGGTGGGTCGTGGGTCTCATGCTGGTTCCGTTTGCTACTAACATAATAAAAATTTGGGAGGAAGCAAAGTCAAACAGCACAGGTTATGTGCACCTAAAAAAATCTTTTCATGTGCCTGTATGGAACCGTGCGGATCCAACTCGCACTTGGCTGCTTAATAATATTACTTAATTGATAAATTGATATCACACGTACGTAATCTATATACGAGTATATAAAAATGTACCCCTATTTTTCCTTGTCACGCTTTAACGCACTTGAGAATGGCTTTACCGATTTCATTCATTTTTTTTAAATGTATAATACTTCGTAAAAAGTTCTTATTTTAAAAAAAAAGTTAAGAAAAGATCGGAGTTTATGCGAACGAATTCGCGGACAGTAGTAATGAAATAAAATCGCCATAATAAATGACAGTGTAAAATAGTGTAAGTATCAAAATGTTTCTACATACAACTTGATAGACAAATTGATTGAATAGTTGCCAAGCGAACTTTGTACCACGACTCCCCGACCGAATGAGACTAAAAATAACACACATAGTACTAAAATGTATAAGTGACAAAGAGGCATTTATTACTAGCTGTGCCCCACGGTTACACCCGCGTGGTGATGCAAGATGATGATAAAAAGTATCATATGTGTTAATCCTGCGCCTCATCTGCCTCCATACCAAATTACATCAAAATTAGTCTAGCCGTTTGTGCGTGAAGAAGTAACGAACATACTCACAGACCTTCGTCTTTATAATATTACCGTGATGACCAGCTGACCTGCTGCGGCTTCGCTCGTATATATAGCCTTCTTCGATAAATAAGTGGGCATAGGTCGAATAACTGCTTTAGTGAACGTAACGTGTCGTTCACATGAAACAGTACAATTTGTCGTTTATCTAGAGAAACTGTGACACAGATAAGTAATAGTTTAACGCAGAAGCGTGTCGCGTTGTCGCTTACGATACGAATACTTTTCCGCAAATTGTTTGTGCTATGGCCTCAGGGCGCGCTTTGCCCATTCATGCACTCAACGCAGCGCGCTATACAACTTCTACAAGGAACGATAGTAAAATTGTAGTGACTTCACGATCATTCCTTGAACCTATCGTTACGTAGCGCGTTACGTGTTTGAATGGTCATAAAGAATAAGGTCCCAGTAGTTCCTGAGATTAGCGCGTTCAAACAAACAATCAGCTTTATAATACTAGTAATTCTGCGAACTGTACACTTCTGGTACCTAATGTGTATACCAAATTTAGTCAAAATCGGTCAGTAAATAGCGTCGTAGTAAACCCCCCCACTCAATAATCACCGACGGCAAAAAAATATATTTTAGCGATAGGCTATTGTCTCGTTGATATATGTCCGAGCTGTACTGGTGGTTACGACGGTTACATAGGCTACGTCGGTTACCAATGTAGTAATACACCAGCATCAGAAGCAGTTACTTAGTTCTGAGGAGATGTTGACTATCCGGAGGTTACGAGCAAAATGAATCTCAGGTTACTGTGTCCATTCCTTTATTTGTATTAGTGGTATATCACCACATTATATTGAGCAGAAGTACGTGCATACCAAGTATCGTCAAGATTGGTTGAAAATGCGACCTGTACAGGAGGACCAACACACAAGCTAACAAACATACGGACAGATGAAAGTCAATTTGGCCATTTAAAGCACCGCCGTTTGGCCGCTTCGCTTGCTCGGTCAATTAGTATAGATCGGAGGACATATATAATATTACGAATTTCACCTCGCAGGTCAACTGAAAGGCTGGACCTCACCCAAGGACGTTATCCTCAAGGTCGCTGGCATTCTCACCGTGAAAGGAGGCACGGGAGCCATCGTGGAGTACCACGGCCCCGGTGTCGACTCTATCTCATGTACCGGAATGGCCACTATCTGCAACATGGGCGCTGAAATTGGTGCTACCACTAGTGTACGTATTAACTGAACATAATATCTCCCCTATATATTTCCAAAAGGACCGTTTGTAAGCGGCCTGCACCCAGTACTGTGACCTTTATCAGGGCTTTTGGTAGTAATTCGCTTAGTAATTTCTCTAAATTACGGTAGTTCTTATTCTGTTCATGCTTAAGTCCAAATTCGTATACAATGACAAGTGATAAGTTACAATTCTTAAAGTTGTCCTTTCTGTTGAGTTGTGGGTAATGTAGTGCAAATTTAATCGTCATGTAAGTTCGTGCTCTCTAAACTCTGATGTAAAACTACCCACATTTGAATAGAATAAACAAATGTTTAGAATTATATTTCTAAGTGTTACACGAATATGGATTTTAGTATAATCAGAAGAAGAACTACCATAGATAAGAGAATGTTAGTTTAGTGTACACACAAGTGAATCACTACAATTATGTATTTCAGTAACAATCAAATGTTAAGAATCTTGAAAAATGGCGGTTCTACTCGTATGTCAGTTTTGTCAGTACCAGTCATCAGCTTACTTATTTTGCTTACTGATGTTATTAAAACTGACATAGTGCCGCCATTTTTCTAGATTTCAGTCAACATTTGTAGTGCGTTCAAATAGACCCCTTGTGAGCGTTTTTAGCGAAAATAACGCTAAAAACTCTCACATTGGACGCATTTCGCATTGGGAATCTGTGGGTGAAAATGTTGTTCAAGTCTCTTTTTGTTCAACGTTTGGAAAGCTAAAAAAGAGGTATTTTTGCCACCAAAAATTGCAATTTTTTAACCCCGTCCGGAGCATGGTTGTTTGTGATCGTTTTTTGACTGCATAATCATGCGATTTAGGTATTATGCTCAGTTGAGCGTTTGAATAGGGTGTATACAAAAGTGGCAAAAATGACAAAAATAACGTTTTTGAGGTTTACGAACGCTTTAACAAAAGAGCCATCAATGACAACGCCACCAATGCCTTAAAAGCTAAACGGACGCACCTTTGATTGTTACTGAGATACATAATAGCCCTGCAGTTCATTATATTCTCACTACTGGGGCAAGGGCCTACCCAGTAGGAGCACCGTAATCAAATACATGGGCCCAGTGTGGCTAGACGTATAGGGTAGTGTTGGAGTTTCCAGACCAGCTAAATGCCTTTGACGTGGCCTAACAACTGTTGAATGCGTGGATTTTCCTATTTTTTATTATATGGTTTTTAAAGCACTAAATGTCTGCTTAACGAAATCAAGCTTTGCAATTTTATAGAGGGTAATTACATTAGTAGTTTTATACATTAATTACATTATCCGCGGATGGAATTCGAACCTGCGTCTTTCGGCATTCCATGTCAGACGCCATGACCACTATGCTACAGAGACATTTCATTAAAAAGTTATATAATATTAACATCTAGCAACTTACAACATATAGAGTGTACAACATACAATATTAAACCCAAAGTACGTCGGAGGGACGGTAGTCGGTAACCAACTCCAGCAGGGCTATTATGTATCTCAGTACCTAACAAATGTTGATTGAAATCTCGAAAAATGGCGCCTCTATGTCACTATTTACAACTCAAGTACGCAAAAATGTTAGTAAGTTCATGACTGGAGCTGACAAAAGTGACTAGAGCCGCCATTTATTTCGATTTCAATTAACATTTGTTAGCAACTGAGTTACATAATAACCCTACAGGTTACACAGGACTTATATTTTACCAGACAGTTAAATTGTAGTAGACTTATTATTTTGTACTGTACTGTGTTTAAAAATATGTAATATGGCTTAGGGGAGACCTAGGAGAGTTGTGACATAGGACAATACCTACTACTTATTTCTTGATGAATAATTACTTTTGGCAGATATTCCCATACAACAGCCGCATGGAGGCCTACCTTAAATCCACGGGCCGCCACGACATCGCCGCATCTGCCAACAAGTACAAGAATCTGCTCACTCCCGACCCTAAGGCGCCTTACGATGAGGTAACTTTTCTTGTTCCTCTTGACCGTTTCCTCATGAAGGTCGTGACCATAATGAATTACCTTCTGGACTATGTTTTGTCCAGATATGTATGTATATATACCAGTTGACAACATTGACCTTAGTTGTCTCTTTGAGAATGTCAGCCCACATGGTGGGAGATCTTTCACGACTCCGTTGACCCTTTATCCTTGAGTTAACTTTTATTATATGACAAACTGCAATAAAAAAGCGATGAATGAAACATAACCTTTATTTGACTAGCTTTATCCCATGGTTCCAAACACGATGGGGTGCAGTAAAGAAAAAAAAACATGGCAAATGGTCATCTAAAATTTATTCTTTTGAGTGGAATAAAATAGTTTTTAATACAGTTGCTCAAAAAGTGGCGTATTGCAGGGACGTATAGCGTTCGGGATGTGGGCTATTACATTCTCGTCCTTTTTTTTCCTTTCCGGAACTCGTGCGTTCTCTTTCCAAACTGTCAAAATAATGTCTATTAAAAAGAAAAACCAACCATGAAGTTTTTACTAAAATAAATTCATAGAAGTTTTTATGATTCATGCAAATACGTATATTTCTAAAAAGAAGCTACTAATTTGTTTCAATATCAGATTTAATGATTTGATTGAATGAGTTAGGTTAAGTTTCATTTCATTACATCTCATTAAATTTCCTTTTCATTTCATATCAATAAAAAAATTATACTGAAGACTTGGCTGTATGGGCATAGTTCCCTTTGCCTACCAGAATGACAGCCTTTCCCCACTTGTAATGAAATATACTATTAAAATACTAATTTATATTTAATGTGCCATTCCAAGTCATGATGTTAGACTTTCTTTCAGCAGCACAGATTTTTGAAATCGGTTCATACATCTTGTTAATTTAATTATCTCTCTTAATACATATATGACTACTATGACTAATAACTTGGTTACTTTTAGCAATTATAACTTGAGTTTGTTTTTCTGATCATCAGCTTATCGAGCTCGACCTGACAACTTTGGAGCCTCACGTCAACGGTCCATTCACGCCCGATCTGGCCAGCCCCATCTCCAAACTGGGCAGTGTTGCCAAGAAGAACGACTGGCCCATCGACATCAAAGTCGGCCTCATCGGATCTTGCACCAACTCCTCATACGAGGACATGGGACGCTGCGCCAGCATTGTTAAGGAGGTCAGTACAAGTGTTACTATTGCCTATGGTAGAAGTAGTATTTAAAACCTTTTTGTTGTTTTTGTATTAAAATTTTCGTTAGTGTGACACATATTCAATTATTACTAGTAGTTACGAACAGTAGGCCTCGCGAGCACAGTAAATTTTCTGAAAATCAGTGGCAATTTTTTGTCAGTCTGAGCTATTAACAGGTCATCGAAATACAGATTTTTTTTACAAATATTTATTTCGTCACGACCTTGTCCAATTTTGCTAAAATTTTATAAAGTTTTGGTACCAATTGGAATTTGGACGATTCTTTGTAATATAAGAAGGCAAGCATGCCTTCTTATATTATAAAGAATCGTCCTTTTAACTTCACAACCTTCTATCCCGGCAACCAATTGACCAATAGTTATGCTCATATTCGAAATTCCTCATAAAATTCAGGTACCTAATAAAATGGTAATGGGTGTACTACATTTTACCAAAATCGGTCGGTAAATAGTGTCGTAGCAAATTTCCCCCTTGTTAAGAAAACTACCTGTTCACTCAAAAATCGTCGGCGAGAAATAAAAAATGAATACTAGAACATGCATACCAAGTTTTTGTAAATGCGACCTGTACAGAAAGACTAACATACAACCTAACAAACATACAGACAAATAAAAGTCAGTTCGGCCAGATAAAGCAGGGAGGCTTCGCTCGCTCGGTCAATTGACCGACTGGCAAAAAACTTGGTAACTCACGTTTCTGGTTTCGACTATATCACATGCTCTTTTTAAGAGTGAGTGTGCAGCGGCATCTGCGAGCTCCTGGTGAGAAAAAATAGACAAAAAGTGCCACCCTTTGGCCATTTTTACGTGTTCTCAATACTTAATTATGTAAACGAAATGCTGACTATTACTCGGCTAGGAATTCTAGCCTTTGATAGTTCTAACTTCAGGCCTACAAATACTAGTCTATAGAATTAAAATCGTTGCTTAAGTATGCACTTAAGTAACTACTTATACTTGTTTATAAATACGGCACTTAGTGTAAGTATCAATGTCTAAACTTTATCTTATTATTTGTCAGGCACTGACCCACGGTGTGAAGTCCAAGATCCCCTTCAACGTGACCCCTGGATCGGAACAAGTACGCGCTACCATTGAACGTGACGGCATCGCTCAGACCCTGAGAGACTTTGGGGGCACTGTAAGTTTCTTTTCTACCACATCCTAAATCGATTGCACTGCAGCTTGCCTTGTTATCCACTGACCAATTAGGTTAAACATCATCATCATCATGGGTTGTCTGAAAGAGATCGCTCTGAGCGATGAGACCGTCCATTGTTACACCTAGTTTTTAGCATGTTTTTATTTTTATTTTATAATAAGTTATAAATATGATGTCTCAATAAAGTGTTATCTATCTATCATCATTATCAGCCGGAAGACGTTCATTGCTGAACATAAGCCCATAGAAGGCCACTTGGAGAGGTTTTTGCGATGTCGTCGGTCCACCTAGCGGGGCCTGGCCTATACTATGTCTTCCGATGCGTGGTCGCCATTCGAGAACCTTTCTTTCTTATCGTCGGTTATCAGTTATGCGAGCGATGTGGTTAAACATACTCTTCTGCTATAAAAGGTTCTGAAGTGGAAACCACGGACCGGAAAGCGCAGCGCAGGTCGTCTAACAAGTTAACAACAAGGTGGACAGACCTGATATCGTAGCACGACTTTGGATGTAGATTGCTTTAAACCAGTCCGGATGTATATGCGGGAGACTTGTTCAGCAGTGGCTATCCTACGGCTGAGATGATGATGATAATACTCTAATGCGGTTACAACTTGGATGGAAGAATACTAGGTTTTTTTTTTCAAATGAGCTCCAACCTTTCAACTTCAACTGCGTCGGTCAGTCCTGTTGTTTATCTAAGATGACATAAAGCTAAGAAATATTCTTCAAATATCGCGAATCTTATGCTTTTTCTTTATTAGATCCTTTGGTCCGCTTGCATAACGTTTTTTCATAACTAGCTATGAAACAAGATTGTTTCTTCACTGGTTCGTAACTAGTTATCAGAAAAGTTTTTTAATCCATTCACATAATGGTTCAAAACCAACCACCAAAACGGATCAAATTTTCTTATTTTAGTAACCAGGATCGAAAAACCATGACAAAACGCTTTGCACCAGAAAACAAAGAAAAGACTTAGTAAAATATATAAAATTACTCAAATATTATTACGTATGTATAGTAAAACGTAGGTGTACTTGTATGTATGTCAATAAACAATATACAGATAAGAAAGTATAGCGGCAAGCTCTGCAAACATCAAGCCGCCCTGACTCTCATGCTGCATAGTCATTCGATACGTGTTATCAAAGCATCTGCTATTATGCAATTCTGCTTCTATTATTTGCATCTTCTCAAGACCAAGCACCTATAATCTACAACATGATTTATGCCCGTCGTCACTAAACTTAGTCACCTAAATATTTAGGAGTTGCTTTGGGCGAAAGTACGATCGGGATTTACTAAAGATCAATCTACAAAAGATATATAATATATCCTACTATATTATTATAAACGCGAAAGTTTGTGAGTATGGATGTGTGGATCTTTGTTACTCTTTCACGGTCAAACGGTGAGGCCAATTTCGATGAAATTTGATATGGAGGTAGATGAGGCGCTGGATTAATACATAGGATACATTTCATCATCATCATCTATCAAAAGCACGCTATCATTTTGACAGCTCGATATACTTGACGTGCTCGGCGACCGTCAAGGGTGATGAAATGTAACACAAATGCCGTCAAGGGTGATGAAATGTAGTAACAGTTTTTTCCATGGTGATTAATTTTATATTTGTATGTACGTAGGTACTGTGATGTATTAGTGTTTACTGATTGATTTACTAAGTATTTAAATTAACCCATATCACCATGTAAATATTAACTTTAAATCGCTAATATATGACAGTTCTTATTCTGTTCAGGCTAAAATCCAAATTAGTGTAACACTTCCGAATGACTGCACTAAAATTACATATTTCTCTTCAATTGTGAGTATATTTTATACGGATTAGTGGTCAAGTAACTCGGTGCTCGCAAAACTAACTTAAAGATACCCACAATTTACCTAATAGAATGATCCTATTATCATTATGTTACATGAATTTTAGGGTTAACAAAAAAGGACTACCTACCATAATTACATTTTAGTACCGCTATTTTAGTTTATTGAATCAATTAGTTGCTACCAGTAGCCGCCAAAGCTCAGTGGGACTTATTTTCTCTGACTTCTAAATATTTAAGTAACTCATATAGGTGACTCCTAAGTTTAGGGAAAACGGTCATAATCATTTAATTACCCAGCCTAGAAATAATAAAAATAATATTTTCTGACAAAAACTAATGCACCTTAACCCGATGAATGGTGATTTGCCATATTTGGCCAATAATACAATAGATTTTTCAGAAAACTACCTACTTTCCAGGAACTGCAACGTGTGTGGTTAACGGTTAACAATTGTACAGTCGCCTGCAATAACATGTATACATTTCACAATTCTCAAAAGTGCCTCAGCAATCAATTTCAATGATTTGTTTTGTTTTGATTTGATTATTCTAAAATGAAGCAATTTATATTATTTTACTATTAGAAACATTCCTTATCTACATTGTTATAAAATTTATTACAGTATCATAGTTTTTAAAATTATGGAATGTATACATCTTATTGCAGGCGACTGTACATTGAAACACAAGTTTAAAAACATGCAAAACCGGATTTGAATACTGGCTATACCATTATTGAAATTCTTACCAATCAATATAATTATGTAGTAGATAATTTTATTTTATTTGGGGGCTTATAGCTATAATTACAATATAGACTAAGAGGTCGCTTAAGGAAAGCCAATAACAAGTCTTCACAGATAACAAATAAACACTTAAAACATACGTAGATGCTAAACTTAACAAATAATTATGCAAGTAGGTGATAAGCGTAGGTACATAACCGCTCGATTACCAAAACAAACAAACATACATGACACACATACATTCACCACAAACACATAATATGTCACTCAAATACACGACACTCACATACACGACTCACAAATACACAATACACACACATACGGACACCTGCATTCCGACATAAATAATAAAATAGTTGTAATTAACTCATATATGACATAAAATAAAATAGACCTCGAATAAGAGAAGCCACTGACTCCTGAAACACAGTGTACACTAGTTCGGGAGGCTATGGATTCACCATAACTGCGTAATATTTTTTTATGCCTAAATAAATGATTTGAAATTTGAATAAGCCTACATATCATTATTAGCCTAGTTACTACAGATCATTATTTCTTAGGTCCTCGCGAACGCCTGCGGACCTTGCATCGGCCAATGGGACCGCAAAGACGTGAAGAAAGGCGAAAAGAACACCATTGTGACGTCATACAACAGAAACTTCACCGGCCGTAATGACGCCAACCCCGCCACGCACTGCTTCGTCACCAGTCCTGAGATGGTCACCGCTCTGTCACTTGCAGGTATATGAGCGACTTGTTTATGATAAGCGCCATCTAGCGATGTGAAATTATTTTAGGAGGCCAATTCTATTATTTCACAACATTCTACAATCTGCCACTATCTGCGCTGCAACTGCAGTTCGACTTGTTCGAATAATGTTGTCGTTCGATAATCACCCAAAAAGCTATTCTACTATTTCAAGACTCAAATTGGAACACAACGACATTTTAAACACTACTACATCAAGAATCTCTTAGATATATAAGGTGTTTGTTAATTAGTGTACAATATTGAACAGGGTGGTTTGAAATCGATAACTGGTCATGAAAGTAAAAGAAAAAAATGACATTTAATTTTTATTGTTGCGACTGAACGCAAAAAAGCTACTCTATGACTGAACGCACGATCCGATGCACCGCTACATCGCCGAATAGATAACAGTAAACCCGCGAGACATACTTACCCGCTTAGAATAGGTACAACGTGGGGACGATGACCCGCCCTGGCCTGCCGTCGTTTAAGCATAGAACATCAGCTGCGTAAACATTCGCAAGTAGGTAGATTCGTACGTCGTTGTACGTATTCTAAGTGGGTAGGTATGTCTGAGGGTACGCGAAGTCACTGTTGTCGATTCTGTGATGTAGGTGCGTGCGTTTAGTCGCGCAATGGTTATTAAGTGCGGAGCAATTAATATGGGTTCATAATAATAAAAAAACTTGCATCTTTTTTCCTCTACTATAATGACCAGTTATTGATTCCAAACCATTCATTCGATATTGTGCACTAATTAACAATGACCTTATATACGTACTCTACTCTCATAATAGATACTCTCATATACGAATATGTGTTAGCGTCGCGTGAATGATGTATCGAGTTATCAGATAAAGTTTTGATGGATCACGGGCGTCAACAGAAACGTAACTTAACGTAAGTTTTTAATAACAGAATAAGAAAACAACGTCACCGTTCAGGTACGGTGATATTGGAATCTGCCCCCAGGACGAAATATGTAAAGGACAGGAGTAACGACGTATGAGAGAGTTTTTAGCATATATGTTAGGTATTAAATTGAAGTCAAATACAGCTTACTAGTGGTCATTTGTTTATCAGTCCCAAGCTCGTCACAATCATACTGGATACATATAATAGGACATTTGACAGGCCGGTTGACGCAGTTGGTAGATCCTTGCCTTCTGAACCGCTGGTCCTGGGAACATTCCCTGGGCAGGTCAAATATTTGTGTGCATAAACATGTTTGTTTGACCTGTTACTGGATGTGTATATGTTTAAATGAATGTATATAAGCCATCATATATCAGTAAAAAAAATTAATATAAGTCCTTAGGTTGTCATTGTACAGGCTCTGCCTAGTTTGGGTCCTTGTGTGGAAGTTGTCCCATATCATATATACTATTTCTGAATAAAAAAATAATTGTGTCAGTGATCATAGGGTTTTGATAAACGCCATCTAGCGGCGGATGTAGCCGAGTAGTAGGTATGTATACATACATCAATATTAAAAGCTATTGTGCTTTTACCTGAATACGTTCAATTGTCTGCATTAGTACCACCGCAGTGCCATATTATATTTTAACTCGAAGCTGTAGGGTGCACTATTGTATTAAAATTTAAAGAATTGGAACTAGCTAATGCTATTTGAGCAAACAGAAAGAGATGGCGGGACGTCATGAGGCGAATAACATCTGCCCCCAGTATCACTACTACATGCCGGCCACGACCGCTCTGCCAAGAGCGAATCGGCTGAGAAGAAGAATGCTATTACTGGGGGATCTGCTGTTTCAGAGTGAAGAGTATGGTGTAATACTGTGCAGATCTTCGAAGCTCTAATACAGATATTAGAGAGATTCTGATACCACAGCACTAATTTATAATTACCGTTATACAAATGACTTACCAGTCTCATCACTGGCTATTATTAAGAAATATGAATATACCAACTGACCCGCTTCGCTCGCTTGGTCTTGGTATAGTGGGGAAAGCGCCGCTTTGGAATCTCCAGGTCCTGGTACCCGGGTCAAAAAGTTATTGGGTTTTTATTTCAAATAAATTCTCAATAGTAGTCCGGAGTCTAGGGCTAGTTTTAGCCGTACCATAGAAGTTCATGCGCGCCGACCAGTTAATCGATACCCCAGTTTTATATGAGACTGCGTAGCATAGAGAGATCAAGGATGATGAACCAAGATGGCAATCTTGGATTTATGTGACAGATCAAGATAAAAAAATTATAAGACGGGTAAAGTCATATAGAGAGTTAAAATTCGATGCTCGGACCCGAACCTCGGTGGCCAAGTTGGTCAATGGCGTCTGACACTGAGAGTCAGAAGACGCTTTCGAATCCCGTCCGAGGATGTGAATTTTTCTCTCTATAAATTTCAATGTTTGAGATCGCTAAAGCAGGGGTTAGTGCTTCAAAAAGTAATACTAAAAAAAGATTATAGTTGGGAGCTTCGGGCTCTATATATTCGGTATCCATATACCAAATTTCATGGAAATCTATGAGGTAGTTTTTAAGTTATCTGTGAACATACATACAGACATTCATTTTTGTTTAAACTTCTTGTTCAGTTGGTAATTCTACGTCTTCTGACCCACATTTATTATATTTTTCTTCCAAGTACAGACTTTTTGGAATCTACTCCTTTATAAATGGATATATATGTTTACAGGTCGCCTGGACTTCAACCCCCTGACGGATTCCCTGACCGGCGCGGACGGCAAGAAGTTCAAGCTGTCCGATCCGTTCGCTGACGAACTTCCCGCGAGGGGCTTCGACCCTGGTCAAGATACCTACGAACACCCCCCGGCTGACGGCAGTAGTACGTATTGCTTTATTATATTATGAACTAGCTGCGATCCGCGGCTTCACTTGCGTGGTGATGAATGTGAAAAGTACGACCTATTCTCTACTTCGACAGTCACTTACTTTTAAAACAAATTGTTCGACCAGTCATTGCTTTGACAGGACATATAATATGTAAAGAAAACTGTATTATCCGGTTAAATTGAAAATTGCTCTGTTTACTCGACTATAACTTGCAGTAAGGCAAAGCTTAAAGTTCATGGTTTTTAGTATTACTAATCGTCCAAGTCTAAAATACTATTTCTTCAAAAACAGAAGTGAGTGTGGACGTCTCCCCGACCTCGGACCGTCTCCAACTCCTGGAACCGTTCGACAAGTGGGACGGCAAGGACCTCACTGACCTCACCATCCTGATCAAGGTCAAGGGCAAGTGTACCACTGACCACATCTCCGCCGCCGGACCCTGGCTCAAGTACCGCGGACATCTCGACAATATCTCTAACAACATGTTTATTACGTAAGTCATATGTATATTAACCGACTTCAAAAAAAGGTTTCTCAATTCGACCGTATTTTTTTTTATGCGTGCACTTCGTCGTTTATGAACCGATTTCTAAATCGGTTCATAAACGACGATGATTCTCTTTTTGTTTGGTAGAATATACTTCCGAGGTGATCCCATTTAAGTTTCACCAAATTCGGTCTAGTTGTTTTTGAGTTACACTCCACAATAATTAAAAGTGTTTCGACTATTTCGATGATATTTGATTGACGGTGAAAGACACTAAAAAGTGGTCAAAATTTTTTTTATCCAAAAAGTAGAACCAACTTCACTATAAAAAAGTGTGATATAACTTGTCAAAGTCGGTACCACGAGCACAATATTGTCATAATAGGTACTATTGAAATATCATGGTATTGACTTCTTGAAGTTATTTTACACTTTTTAGTGTTTAAGTCGGTTCGATTTTTGGCTAATTTTTTTTTAAATTGTTTTATTCTCTCGCTACGATTTCTTATGTCACGGAAAGCATGGTCATACAATATCATATCACAACATCCAAGACATTTGGATCAGTTAATCACGGAGTTTTGATACCTGCCCGGGGCAAAATTATGTGTGGCCCGAGGTGAACTATGAGTTATCTGTGCCACAGTTGTACTAGATAAATTATAGTTTGTACTGAACACGTTACGATACGATAACGTTACACTTTAGCAAATGTTCGCGCTCGGGCCAGTGGTGAGCAGTAATGTTTGCTCTCGTGTCTTGGATCATCAGTTTAGTAATCATTCAGTCATAAAACTGTAGTTAATGGAATAAGACATCCTCTATATTGCACCAATCGCACTTGTTCAAATCAAAGTATCATAACTTACAAAAATATTATAGGATTTCATTTAAACATTCTTAATAAACATGCCAAGTATTGGAGTTCGCTGGGGATCCCAATGGTTTTCAAACTTCTGCGTGTGGTTTTAGTATTACTACACCTTTTTGTAAAGGTAAGGTATGGATAATAAATATTAATGAATACTGAAAGGTATGCATATCTATCTATTTAGGATTCACATGGCAAAGTTTCAAAATTAAATCGCTTATTATTTTTCTCATATAAAGTTTATAATATATTATCCGTATTATTTTGGACATAGGTGGTGTGAGGGTTGCAGAACGCGAACCTATTCACCTCAGTCCTCTACCCTGCACGAGCCCTCTTCTCGCGCCGCACTCCGCCTAGGCCCCGCTTCGGCCGTTTACATAGTCTACGTTCTGGAGGTCATTGCCGTGTTTGTCCTAGTTTTTCAGGAATGAGCCTGCTTAATCCGTCCGAATCAGCAAGCCTCCAATTCATTCATAAATTTTTTGTTATAGCGTAAACCTGATGCGGACAGATCAAGTAAGAAAAAACTTTGGTTACTCATAACTCTGAATGTTTACTACTTGGGAATCAGTATTTAGGTCCCAATTGTACGCAAGCTTCTGCGTGTGCGGTTTTAATCTACACCTTTTTGTTACACACTTTATACTGTTTCAAGTTCATCTAATTCATAATAACATTTCTCCCCCAGCGCAACAAACGCTGAGAACGGCGAGCTGAACAAGGTCCGCAACCAGGTAACGAACGAGTTCGGTGCAGTCCCGGCGACCGCGCGCGCTTACAAGGCGGCCGGCGTGCGTTGGTGCGTCATCGGCGACGAGAACTACGGCGAGGGCTCGTCACGAGAGCACGCCGCGCTGGAGCCCCGGCATCTCGGCGGGAGGGCCATCATCGTCAAATCATTCGCCAGGTATAATCACAATAATAAATCAATTTATTCACAAGGCCCGCAACCAGATAACGAGCGAGTTCTGCGCGGTAAGCACGGTTCAAACAAGTAGTTCTGCGAACAAGTAGACCTCGCGAGTACAGTCTTATCAGTAGTCCTAGCGACAGCTCATCATCAGCGATAGCTCATCGAAATTGAGAAAACTTGAACACATATTTATTTCAACAAGACCTTGACCAATTTTGCTGGTACCAAATGTTTTCCTGAATATTGCCGGTTTTTAAACTTTACTTCTTAAACTTACTTTATCATCTGCGCAATCACTGGACCAATTATGCTCATATTCGAAATTCTGTTAAAGGAGGTCTAATGTGTGTACCTTAAATTTTATAAAAATCGATCGATAAATAGCGCCGTAGCAAACTTCCTCCCTTTTTATGAAAAGTGTCAACAAGTTATTAAGAAAAGTCCCACTCGAAAATCGTTAACGACAAAAATATATGAATAGCAGAACATTTATACCAAGTTTCCTCAAGGTTGGTTGAAAAATGCGACCTGTACAGGAGGACCAACATACAACCTAACAAACATACGGACAGATGAATGGAAATATATGCGGGAGTCTTATGTTCAGCAGTGGACATCCTACGGACGTCGGAATGGACGTCTGATGACGAGGATACTATCTTTATATTGCTGTGACTTTAAAACAGATGCAAAACCACGGATGTCAGAAGGCAACAACGTTCTTGAACTCCTAAAACTGCTGCATTTGAGTGTTTATTTGTAACTTTTTATTATTTTAAAATTAAATATCCTTGTTCGAAGTCCATTGCTGCTTGTATACTATCTGACCAACAAATGAGGCAATAAAGTATTGGGGTTAACGATATATTATCTGCATAGAACTGCTAAAAAATTATATGCGGTATCAATACCATAAATCCCTACCCGACGTAGAGGGAGTGATAAGGCTAACCCTCTCGACGTCCATAGCTTAAATCTATTGGTACCTCAACCGCAGAATGTAAGTTTGACAAATTTGTCAATAACTTTCATGTTATGCTTATCATTATTAATCACAGACTGGGACTAAACTGCTATTCTCGGGGTGTGAAGGGCAGTAGTCAAGCTTAATCCTTCATATACCGTGATAATTAAAACTAAAGATTTATGAATGAAACGGATGTAAATGTACGTCTCTGGTACGCAAACGGTTAAATTAAGATACGTTCAGGCCTACGAAGAAATATCAGGAAGAGTAACTGCCTTAAAAAAATGACCCAACAAAAGTCGTGCTAATTCAATAACATCGTTTACGCCACTATGACTCAGCTGTCATAGTAGACGTTGCAACACGCGCGAGGTCCAATCCTGCTTTCTTTCTGAAATTTAAACCAATCACCGAACTTGTCTATTTGTAACCTCGGAAGTAATTCGTGTTTGGAATCATACGTCGTTTTGGTTTGAAGGACCACTATTTGTGTGGCATTTGTTCTGAATTACGCTTCCTGACATTATTTCTTCGTATGTTCAGGCTTAAAGATTAGGTCATAGTGCAACTGTCATGGCCAAGACGTGACGCTTACTATTAGGCAAATGGCTTGATATTTCGGTACTCTCTAATATAGATTTGATTAAATTTTCAAACTTTTGGTATTAGATGGAAACATTCAAGTGACAAATTAAAATTTTATCTCATAATAATGTTAACTTCCTTTACCTCATGAACTATTTGAATAAAAAATAACTTGGAAGGCCTCAATCTCAAACGGACAAAAATAAACTTTCAAGCTTGGTCTGCCTGACCCGTTAATAAAGTTGAATAAATAAAAAATACACATAATGTAACTTAAACCTTATGCCCACAGGATTCACGAGACCAACTTGAAAAAGCAAGGCATGCTTCCTCTGACTTTCGACAACGCAGCCGACTACGATAAAATCCGCCCTGACGACAAGATCTCCCTCTTAGGACTGAAGGACCTCGCACCTGGCAAGGTAACATACTTACATATAAACACATTATTCGTAACAATGCTTTTATATCCCCGGACGGGCCAGCAGAGGTACACATGCCACATGTATACGTTTCGCCAGTCATCAAATTAAAATCCTAAAGTCAACTATTTACTGTTAGACTAGCCGCGCCCCGCGGTTACACCCGCGTAGTGAATGAATGATGATGATTATGAAAAGTATCCAATGTGTTATTTCAGCGTCATCTACCTCCATGCCAAATTTCATCAAAATCGGTCCATTCGTTTGAGAACTTAATAGGCTGGCATAATAGACATTTATAGTGTAGCTGATATTTAATAGAATTTATTTCCGCCCACAGCCTGTCGAATGCGAGATCAAGCACAAAGATGGTAAATCTGAACGCATCAAGCTCAACCACTCCCTCAACGGGCAGCAAATCGGCTGGTTCAAGGCCGGATCAGCACTCAACAGAATGAAGGAAATCGCCTCTGGCAAGTGAACTGCCACAGATACTTGCACTGGAACTACCCCAAAAATGGGGAAAAAATATAACGTAGCAACATTAGAAACGGTGTGACCACTAGCAAAAAGTTAGTTTTTTTGTGCTTGCATTGAGTGCCGCAAGTAACTGAAGTAAATAAGCTTGCCGTAAGTTGAAAGTCACTTGTGCACGCCAAATTCAAAACTTTGCTAGTGACCACATCTATTACGCTACAAGTATACAAGAACCAGTTTTGTAAAAGTATTAATTTATTTCTAAAGTATTGTTTGCTTCTACTTTTATAAATTTTAATAAATACGATATTTAGAGTTAATTGGTCGCCTTCTATCCGGTGCAAGCTAAATGTTACCATGTATGTTGAAAAGTACAGCGACATTCTGGACAATACGAGTACGCGGCGGTAATGAATCTTATTATAACTTAGAAAAGTAGTAGGTACAAATTAGATGAATTTAGATAATAACAATAGTTATCCTTCGATGAGTTATTATTATGAATCAACAATCAAGTCAATTTGTTTGATCTTTTTTTAAATTATTTATGTAAATACTATTTACCAACTGAATAAAAGTTACCTAAAATATCTTTTTGGGATTTTATTATCTACCTGTACTGGCAACATGAACCTGAACACCCTGCTTTTTGATTGAGGTTAACATCGATATTGGCGATATTGTCACTGTTTTTCATTCCGATTCATTATCGCGTTTCGGACAGGTGAGATATGTCATTTATTCGGAAAGTGTTGCACGTCGCTCACGGCATAGCTGACAGTACAGTGATTCGTTATACCCTTCTTACAATATATGTATGGGAGACGGTATGGAAACAATACTTATAAATAAACCTGAAAAATGTATAAAACAGGCCACAAAAACTTGTTTTTCCGGAACGAAGAAGATTAAATACACGCACACATCAACGGAGTGTCATTTTTGACAGAACCTGATCATTGTGATTTCAATTTGTGGCTGGCCAAAATTAGAATACGAGACCACTCACTTTGCGAATGCGGTTTTGATGAGGGTGCACCGGACCACGTTTTCTTTAGTTGTTCGCGATTACGGTATTCTTTGTACGACAAGTTACCATCATTCATATCGCCCCGCTAATCTGAGTTCTCTTCTAACACTCGTTTTTACCAAACACCTATATATTCTAAGTATGTTTATCATAATTAATAAAGTTAAATTGTAGTTTATCATAATTGTTTGTAGGTAACTAACATTTTTGTGTAGTCATATTTATTATATTCAATACATATGAGTGAATATAATAAATACGACTCGTAGTATACTTCAATGTAGTTCAATTAGTATAAAGTATTTATGTTGTGCCGTCCTGTATTGTCCTATAAAAGTTGTTTCAGATAAAGTATCCTCAGACGCAAAATTGTTAAATGGTTCAAAACTACCGATCATCTCGCTGCTTACCGATCATTCTCCATCGTTTGTTGTCCTCCCTATCCGCGGGAACTGTTATTGGCAAAATGGTGGTTACGCCGCACAAGCCATACAAATAAGAAGTCAGTTTGTAGCGTAGTCGATGCAATCTCAATATTGTCCTTGTGTTCACTCAATCATGTTCAGAGTAAATGTTTACTCGTGAATGGTGTACATGGCGCATGCAACTGTGCCGAAATATCGAGAGCTCAAAATAAATACAATACATGGTAAATATCCCGTTTCTAAAGTTAACTCTTGCATTAGTGACCATGTTTAAAAACTTATAACCCATGATGTCACACGGGTGTACGTTGTCGCACTTTCGTTGATTTGGAATGACGATCACAGCGCCAATATCGATTTTGACTTCAATCGGAAACGGCTAGTAGCTTATACAGAGATACTTGCATTGTAAAACATTTTTACCCGACTGCAGTGAATCCCAAATGGAGAGTTATTTGTTGACATGTTTGTACGAGAATGTACACACATCAAACAAAGTTTGTGATCACTAGCATATGCAGATATAATTTTTAAATTTAACTTAATCAACTATTTATTAATTAAAGGTTTATATTCAATAATCCTATATAATATAATCGACCAAAAAAATATTCGGTTTTCAAAGAGATCGCAAACATTTTTGGTTTGTTTATGTCCGTTCCTATATGCGCTTGTAGTTACGCAACGGTTCAACCGATTTCAATGATCGGATTTTATGGGCCGTAATGACGAGCTAATTATAGTAATAAGAATAATCTTTATTAGTGGAACAGAAAAACAACCATAATTAATTATTATATAATATAAATTAATATTTTCCAATTATAACCATAGTCGGGATAATAAACTTTTCTACCGACTTCCAAAAAGGAAGAGGTAATCAACTGTTTTTTTTTTTATGTTTGTTGCCTCATAACTTTCAAAAGGGCGAACCGATTCTCAAAATTTCGTTTTTGTTTGAAAGCTGGTGCTAAAGACTACAATGAATACTGGGTTGCTGGTGCTTCCCGTTTAAATTTCATCAAATTTGGTCCAGTAGTTTTGATCCATCAATAGATTTGAACCGAGGGTTGTCTGCTGTGTCGTGCAGATTTTCATGGACAGATGTACCGCTTACCATTAGGCAGACGACTTGTGTCTTTCATCACTTACTAGTTAGGAAAACCACATCATTTATGAAGTATCCATTATCAATATTGTAATTATAGGTAGGTAGGTATGTATGGAATACCTACTCTAGCTCCCGCCACGTAGAAGTTGATTACGCGATACACCGACCTATTATCCGTTTATTTTCATCCTATTCTATTATTCTCATGCCTATAATACAATTTCGTCGTGGAATTTCCGGAAATTCACGTTTGTGTAGGTACAGGTTTCTTGCAGCGTTTGAATGGTGCCACCATAAAATTGAACGAACTGACGAATATTTAGAACATAGCTACCATGCTACCTAGCTTTTATATACTCATCTCTGGATGTAAGTAGACTAGATACCTAACGTTTTCGAAACAGCCCTAAACAACATTCTGCCAACATATTGTAGTCTGTAACATTCCTTTTAGATGACAATGCAGCAGGCTAGCCTTTGTTTTTAAGGTGTAAAATAGAAACTGTGCTACAGCTCAGTGACTTTGCAACATGGATTTTGATGACAGGTGACATCAGGCGAACAAATTCATTCATGCTGGATCCCATAACATATATAAGAAATGAGATGAGACAAATAACAGTCTTAAGCCAGAGAGCAGATCTAAGTGCTACATTATCTGTTAGTCAGGGCCGTTATTCGCTATGACCATGCAAACAAGTAACGCGACACGCTAATATTATATTACCGTGGCTATGATCTTTTCAAGGAATGACTGTTAAATCAATACAAATTTGCGATCATGCCTTGGAGATATTGTTAAGTGCCGCATTGATTGTTAAATGGTTATAGCGATTAAAGCCCCAGTAGAGAGACCTTTTAGCTAATTTAACCATTGTAATGACTGGATCTCGAGAATGTCTGGATATATGTACTATGCCAAACCAACAACAAAATGAAACATATGCTAGTGTAAAACTATTTTTTATTAGAACAGCTTAATCCTCATTGTCTTCATTGTCGCTGTCAGCATTGATGTTGAAGTACCGCAGCTCGTAGGCATCATGGGCAGAAGCAACCACTCTGAGCCAATCACGAAGGTTGTTCTTCTTGAGGTAACGCTTTGTCAAGTACTTAAGGTACCTCTTCGAGAAGGGAATGTCTGGAAAAATAAAATAGTCTATAAGAAAACTTCCACTTTCCAGATTATAAATGACCTGAGGATGTGGAACAAGAATTTTATTCCTTCAAGATTAATTAAATTACATTTAATATTTAAATTATTTTGTTTAAATTAAGCTTTCACTTTTAAAAATGTCATGGATAATAGTGGTATAAAATGGGCCAAATAAATGTGAGCAGAGAAATTAGCAAAACTATTCACAATTCTTCATTTCATAGATACAGATGATTCTCATTAGCCAAGATTTGATCTTCACAACAAAGGGAATCCTAGCATAAGAGCTAGTGTTTAGAGCTTAGCTTGAAAATAAGGTTTAATTAATTAAATCATATAGTTGACGGAAACAGTACTAAGAGATATGTGTGCCACTATTGTACTAGATAAATGATAGTTGGCAAAACTAACAGCTAAAAATGTACACAAGGGTGTTCCAATTGGGAATCTGTGGGTGAAATTGTTGTAGACTGTTTTGTTCAGAGTTTGTAAAGCTTCAAAATGCCAATCAATTCTCAACCCACATCCCAGACATGAACTACTATTATAGACTGAGGTGTAATTATATATATAAAATAAAGCAAAAGTTACAAGATTAACAACTGCTAAAGCTAAATGCCGTCACAGCAATTGGAATGCACCTTCAATGGGTGAACAATCAAATTATGTTACACTTCCACAATTTTTGTACTAGGCCCCCGAGTAGTAAGAGATATTTAATCATTGCTTGGCAAGAATGTACGTAAGACATGCATGCTAATGTATGTTTATAATATTAACAAACTAGTGATCTTTAGATCTAAAGTTTCATGCATTGGTGGTGACAACAGGATGTATCTCATTGAACTGGAACCAAACAATGTCAATAATGAAAGCCAATATTCATGATAAACTACAAGAAATTTAATTATGTTCTGCCTATTTATTATAACATATATTCTGATAAATTACATAGTTTTAAAGATGAGTATACAAGTATGATTCCAGCGGCTATGGCTATATCGCAGGCTGTCTTATACTGATAAATATATCCCTATCGACAATCCATGCTTGAACCGCTGTTTATACACTAGTGTTGATATCATCCCTGTTGTACATATAAAAAGCAACACAATAAGCTTTTATTTGTGTGAAAGGCGAAGTACTTTGGACGTACATAATGAGTAAAACATGCACGTTATGTTTATGGTGACCAAGTCATGCACCTATCAGTTGCACTGCACACCTATTTAGCTCTTAGTCTTTAGACGCCAAGACTTGTCGGCTACATATAAACATCTGGTGAAGATAAATAATCCCACACAAATAACATAGAATTCAGCCCCTGAATGAGACTAACCTGCGTTGATAGCAACTTTCGTCTTGTCCCGGGCGATGACAACGTGATTGCCTAGGTTATTTGTTTTGCCTTCAACCTTGACGTGTTCCTTCAGGTATTTCTCGAAGTTTGCTACGTCCAGGATGCTATCCTCAGCAGGATGTGTACAATCAATCGTGAACTTCAGGCTGATTTTCCTCTTTTGACCCTTGCCGCGGATTTTGCCTCCTTTGACTCCTTTCTTGCCAGTCTTTTGGTGTAGTTGGGCTTTTTTGGCCACGGGCTTCTTTACAACTGCCATCTCGGCAATCTGTAATGTATGTAGACTATTTTAGAGACAAATTTCGGGTTAGGCTTACAGGAATTTCATGGAATTTTAGAAATAACCTACAGACACGTGTAGCGCAGTTACCGTACAAACTGCAAAATGGCCGATATAAACGTCAAATTTTTGTTATGTTGGCAATTCTGTAAAACTATAGCCAATAAGGCTGGCCTCAGACAGCCGGAATGGCTCTCTGAATTCATAATTTTAATTCATATTATTAATTCAGAAAGCCCAGAATACTATACAAAATAAGTATACTCCACAGACATTCTACTTTTTCAGATCGATCTAAGAGAATGATACTGAGATTCCGGGTCGGAATATTTAAGATTATGATTTCATAACGCGCGTATTCCCATACATTTTAATAGAGCGGCACACACATACTGAAATCAGATTATGAATAGTGTAAAACCGGGCTATCCCAGTCGTAATGTAAAATGGTACTGAATAATTATTTGACTTTTAATTGAATATAACACTGTATGAAGGTTATAGTTATTGATTCAAACAAATTAAAACTGTACATATCGAGTAAAATTATCCCACCTACTTTGGTTTTTTTTTTCAGCAGAAATAGCTCTTTTCATTTGTGTGTGCCTTTTTTGGACTGACATTTTGTAGCAATCGAAGAATCTGTCAGGGTACTGTTGTAATTATCTCGCCGTAATGTGATACTGACTCTCCTTTACTCTGTTCACATATAAAGGATGAATCCAGTATTTTAGTTTGCATTTCTTTTTTTTATTATGTAGAGCCAAAAGTAATGCGATTAGTATTAGTTCCTCTTTCATAAAGACGTGCATGTGCCGGAAATCACGAGACTACTGATCAATCTATTTTTTAAGATATGTATGAGGTGAACCTAGCATAACAATTTCCAGAAACTCTAAAATTTTTCGGAGTTCTAGTAGCATCCCCAATAGTTCTATAGTTCCTGATAGTTATTTTGAATAGTTCACCAATTTTTGACATGAAAAATCCAATTAAAAAAATGAGATGTTAACTTCGCATGCTATCACCCAGCAACTCAACAATTTTCAATTATTAGACCACAAATATGGTTGAAAATACAGAGTTTTATCGACTGCCGACTTTCCAACAATAGTTCTGGTAAAAAACATTAAAAAAACATTTTTTTTAAAATGAGATGCTAAGTTCTCACACAATCTTTTAGCATCTCAAGAGTTCTGAGAGGTTAGATCACAAATATGCTTAAAAATTAAATAGTTCTATTCATTTTAGGACGTTAAAGCAATAAATGCACACTAAAAAGTAAAGTAATATTTTTTTCAATAAAATCGTTAAGTCTTGACATGCTCCACTATAGCATGAAGTTCTACGTAGCATCTCAGGCGTTCTCGACTCCAGGAGCACTAATACGATTGAAACCGTACAGTTCTGCAGCCACAAGGTCATACAGCCGTAGTTCTAGTCATAAATTTGAAAAAAAATATCATTAAAATCATTAAGTCCTGAGATGCTGCACTATAGCCAGGCAGTTCTACGTAGCATCTCAGGCGTTCTCGACTCCAGGAGCACTAATACGATTAAAACTGCAAAGTTCTGCAGCCACAAGCTTTTTTGACATTTTTTTTCAAATTTATGCCTAGAACTATGGCTGTATAAGCTTGTGGCTGCAGAACTTTGCAGTTTAAATCGTATTAGTGTTCCTGGAGTCGAGAACGCCTGAGATGCTACGTAGAACTGCCAGCTATAGCGCAGCATCTCAAGACTTAACTAATTTTTTTTTGCATTTTTTTTCAAGTTTATGTCTAAAACTATGGCTGTATGACCTTGTGAATGCAGAACTTTGCAATTTCAGTCGTATTAGTGCACCTGGTTTCGAGAACTCCTGAGATGCTACGTAGAACTTCATGCTATAGTGGAGCATGTCAAGACTTAACGATTTTATTGAAAAAAATATTACTTTACTTTTTAGTGTGAATAGAACTATTTATTTTTAAGCATATTTGTGATCTAACCTCTCAGAACTCTTGAGATGTTAAAAGATTGTGTGTGAAGTTAGCATCTCATTTAAAAAAAAATGTTTTTTTTACCAGAACTATTGTTGGAAAGTCGGCAGTCGATAGAACTCTGTATTTTCAACCATATTTGTGGTCTAATAATTGAAAATTGTTGAGTTGCTGGGTGACGGCATGCGAAGTTAACATCTCATTTTTTTAAATCGATTTTTCATGTCAAAACTAGGTGAACTATTCAAAATAACTATCAGGAATTATAGAACTATTGGGGATGCTACTAGAACTCCGAAAAAATTTTGAGATTCTGGAAATTGTTATGCTAGGTTCTCAGACACATGTATGAGGCTAGGTCCCCGAATTAAGATTATGAAAACCCGTTTATGAATCTAGATAGCCATTCCGCCTGTCTGAGGCCAGCTTTAAGGTGCGTTCGTTTAGCTTATGAGGGCATTGGTGGCGTTGTCATTGATGGCTCTTCTGTTGTCCGGCTGTCTGAGACAGCTGGAATACACATACTGAAATCAGATTATGAATAGAGTAAAACCGGGCTATCCCGGTCGTAAAGCCGCAGTAGTAATATAAAACGCTGCTGAATAATTATTTGACATTTAAATGAATATGACAATGTATGATGGTTATAGTTATTAATTCAAACAAATTAAAACTGTAGGTACATATTGATTAAAATTATCCCACCTACTTTAGTGTTTCTAATGCTTTTTTTGTAAGTCTTTCTTCAGCGGAAATGGCTCTTCTCATGCGTGTCTTTTTTGGATTTTATTCTGCAGCAAACATTGTAATCTCACTAGTATTATAATTAATGTGAAAGTTTAGTTTAGATGGATGGATGTATGCATGCATGGATGTTAGTTACTAAATCACGGCAGAGCGGCTGAACGGATCTGGTTCAAATTTGGTACAGAGATAGATTATAGTCTGGAGTAGCACATAGGCTACTTTTCATCATCATCATCTATCACCACGCGGCTGAAAAA
This sequence comes from Selenia dentaria, assembly GCA_917880725.1. Classification (NCBI taxonomy): domain Eukaryota; kingdom Metazoa; phylum Arthropoda; class Insecta; order Lepidoptera; family Geometridae; genus Selenia; species Selenia dentaria. The sequence goes on along the minus strand of OU862877.1, from coordinate 33,768,081 downwards.
GCCTAATATCATTGTGCACAGCATAAACAAAATAACAAGATTGTAATTATGACTTATTTTCTGTTAATGGAGTTCTGTCAAAGATGTGCCAGTTTCTGATAGCTTAGTCAAAACCATAGAGTAAATTATATATATGTAGACAAAACCACGCAATGATTTTGACAGCTCGATACCCTGAACGGGCTCGGCGATAGAGTCGGCATGTTATCCATGTTTGTTGTTTAGCCGACTGTAGTCGAGCGATTCCGCCATCACCATGGAGGTGAAATACCAGTCTAGCGGTCTTGAGTGAATCACCCGCAATATTTACATGTTATTTTTAAACACAAAATAACAAATAGTTTCGCTTATAAATATATCCTCGAAGGGATTTGCAGCGGGGCGGTAACATCAGTCTAGCGGTCTTGAGTAAATCGATACTTTTGCCTATATCCTCGAAGGGTTGAGCAGCAGTATTTTCATCGCCCACGTTTCGCCATTATATGTTATGGTTATGTGATCATGTTATAGGGGGCAAGCCTATTGCCATCTACGGGGCACTGTTCCAGTTTCCGGGCTGTTATTGAGATTATCTTTCTTTCTCAGAAAAACACATTAACTGTCCAACCTGGGGATCGAACCCTTGACCTCGAGGTTCCAAAATGGCACTTCTACCACTACACAAAGACCAAGCGAGCGAAGACGCTGGCGGGTCAGCTAGTTCATCATATGATGCCACTGACATTCTGTTGTAATCGAAGAATCTGTCAGGGTACTGTTGTAATTTTTTCGCCGTAATGTGATACTGACTCTCCTTTACTCTGTTCACACTTAAAGAATCATCATCTCAGCCGTAGGACGTCCACTGCTGAACCTATGCCTCCCCCAGAAATTTCCAAAAGGACCATTTTTTTAATTTTTTTATTTCGAGCTAATAACCCTAACATGATCAGGGGCTTAGGTTCTGTGTTCTCTTTTATCGTACTTCTTCTTACAGATTCTTATAACTAATTCCATACTATATAAACATTCCTTACTAACTTTATATCTATTTCTTAATATCCAAGTCAATATATGTATAAGTATAGTAAATATATATAATTGACTTATAATATGTACATAGCTATTTATTTTTGTTAATAACTTTTTAAGCTATTGCATAGCTTCTATCGCGGGCCTTGAGCGTGGAGACCGAATCCAGAAATTCCGTAACGAAAATAACCTAACACCCCCCACTCCGACTTCATCTATCGATGAATAGCAGAACTTTTAATGACTCTTTGAAATATCACGCTTGTCTCTTTAGTTCAGCAACTCGCCTCTAGATGGCATTGGTTAAATATTTATAATTGTATAAGTTGATAAAAACAGCTATGCAATAGCTTTACCGCGGCAGTCTCCGAGTGCCACACGTCTTTTTACATATTTTGATACAATAATTTAGGAACTTATCTCTGACATCTTTATTTTAAACTAATTCGAGTGTGTTTTCTTTAGTGACATTATCATTAATTTCCTGCTCTATATTGTAACGTTCAAAACAAAACATAGGACATTCTGTTATGACATGTATCGGTGTCTCCTCGCTTGTAGAATCATATGGGCATGAGGGGTTGTCCTTCAGCTTGAAGCGGTACATGTATTCTGAGAACCGAAGGGTATAACTTGCCTCTATATTTAGCGTTTGTGGACTATTATGAGCATAGATAATTACTTTATAACACGGGAAATTATGAGAAGGCCTTTGATTCAATCGAGATTTGGGCAGTGCTTCGAGTCTCTCCAGCGGTTCCGTATTGACTATCGGTATATTGAAGTGCTGAAGTGTTTGTACAAAAACGCCTACATGTCAGTACGAGTACGAAGGCAATTCCATTGCAAAGAGGCGTGAGACAGGGAGAAGTTATAATATCTCTGAAACTGTTCACCGCTACATTAGAAGACACCTTCAAGCTTCTGGAATGGCAAGGACTTGGCATCAATATTAACGGCGAATAGGTACATCACTCACCTTCGATTTGCCGACGATATTGTAGTGATAGCAGAATCCATGGAAGACCTCAGTACAATGCTCGAAGGCCTCCATCGAGTTTCCCAACGGGTAGGCCTTAAGATGAACATGGACAAGACGAAAATTATGTCTAATGCCCATGTTGTACCTACCCCAATATCAGTTGAGAACTCAGTTCTCGAAGTTGTTGTCATCTACCTGGGACAGACAGTCAAACTAGGCAGGGACAACTTCAAGAAAGAGGTCAATCGTCGAATCCAACTCGGCTGGGCAGCGTTCCGGAAACTTCGCGAAGTCTTCTCGTCAAAAATATCTCAGTGCCTCAACACAAGTCTTCGACCAATGTGTGTTACTAGTGATGACTTATGGCACTGAAATATGGTCTCTTACTATGGGCCTTATAACTAAGCTCAAAGTTGCACAACGAGCTATGGAGAGGACTATGCTCGGGGTTACTCTACGTGATCGAATCAGAAATGAGATCAGTACGTCTACAACATCTACCATGAGTTTACAACATTGCGTGCTTTAGCGATCTCAATCATTGAAAGTTATAGAGAAAAATTCACATCCTCGGACGGATTCGAACCCGCGTCTCCTGACTCCGTGTCAGACGCCATTAACCAACTAGGCCACCGAAGTTCGGGTTCGAGCATCGAATTTTAACTCTTTATCTGACTAACCGTCTTACGGAGATGGAGCGACATCTTCTGAACAGCTTTGACAGTACTAACCAACCGAAAGAAGCATTATTTAGAAATACTTAAACTTTCGTATTGACATCGCAACCCTTGTAAATTCTATAGTATTACTTTTTAAATCGCTGACGCCTGCTTTAGCGATCTCAAATCCATACCAACTTTCATCAAAATTGGCCCAGTCGTTTGAGCCTGAAATAGCAACAAACATCCACACATCCATACTCACAAACTTTCGCGTTTATAATGTTAAAGTAGGATTATGTATAACAACAAATACGTGATAAATTTGTTAACAAAGGTACATTTTGAGGAAAACATCGTCCGGTTTGTGAAAACTTTGTTCCATTCATGTTTGTCAACGATGTTTGTAGAACAATATAAGTAAGTCTTAGTCATCAAAAAGTTTGTAAAGTAAGTAATATCAAGAGAATTAATTTTAATTATAGGATATCTATTGCGTTAATCTGAATTGAGTTAGTAGGTGATTGTGCATGTGTTTGGTTATAAGTGCCAATGGAATGGAACTAAGAATGATGTCTCTGAGCATGCTCTAAGTGAAGTGCAGCACCTCGCCATGGAGTGACATACCTATATACCTATCTGCACCCGTTTAACCTCCTGACTGAATTTGTACTACCCACTGAACATAGAAAACAAAAAAATCTTGTGCGTGAAATATCCGCGTCTAGTTAATAAAAAACTGATAGTCATCTAGTGAAGATTGTTTTAGGTATAGAAAAATATTTGATAATTCAATTGTAGGCCAGTACAGTAGTGCAAAAATGGCTTCCACAGCGAGACGTAATGCACCATGCTCAGGCAATGGTAAGTTCAATCTCCTTGTATCTTATGAAAGTGTTGCTATTTCTATGAAAACATATTCTAATTTCGTTTATGTATGATTCATTTAGTATCATTTGTCAGTATTTATTCAAATTTAGCTGTTATTTTGTTTTGGTTGACAATGAAAGTTTTATGTCCTGCATGTAGGAACTATGCAGAGGACTACTTTTGAATTCATGTTCTTATGTACTGTATGTAGCCCCTTGTAAGGGAAAGTTGTAAATTTTACTTTATATACCGTTTGTTTCAGCATGTTCTAACGGAGATACGAGTATATTGACATTTTTGTAAGATTCTGGTATGGAATTTAGCTGTGATAATGATCAAGATCTCACATACAATAGAACCATAGAAATCCTAACGCAAGAGCGTCGAAGGTATAATTTTAGTGAATCTTTTATAAGTGAAGACTTTCATGATGTCGTTGTTGATCCACAATCATCAGCTTAGTTCATCATGTAGTTCTATAATACGCCAGCCTACGTTGGCCACGCAGGACAGATATCAATCGTTCCAACCTAACGTTGTAGATTTATGGACTGGTGATTTCAAACCTCACGAAATAAATCCGTATGAACCGTCATTTATGCTAAATTTCGGCCACTCGGAACCGGTCTTTTAACGCTAGTATGTACAAATACTGTTAAAAAATTATGAACTGTACAAACAGAACAGCAGTTCATGTAAAAGGCAGATCCCTTGATCTTACTGCAAAAGAATTAAAAGTTTATTTCGGAGTGACAGTTATCACAGCTGCATTACAATACCCTCAAGTGGAAACAGCCATCAAAACATTTGCCATGACTCATCTGCGTTTTTACGCAATAAGAAGGTGATTGAACAGGGTCAAAATGACAAAATTTGAACTCTTTGGTTGGAGTCAGGCAGGGATGTTCGGCTCAACCTCGCACTACAAAAATGTCTGTGGATGAGATGATCATTTGGTTTTCTAAATTCCAATATTGTATCTGCCAATACAATCCGAATAAATCTATTCCCTTGCGGTTAAAAGTATAAATTTGTATTAGCAACACCTCAAGGAATGAATTTTGAGGTATATCAAGGTGACACCACTTTTCCGTAAATAATACAGAAAGGTTTTGGTCTTTGAGAAGCAGCTTTGTTTTGTTTTAAGTTTCAGAAGCTAAATGTTACTTTTTTTGTTTGTTTGCGATGTTTAATGTATGAATTTTATTAGTTAAATGATGAATAAATCATTTTCTCAATGATTTTTAATATTTTTGATAACTGACTTTACCTAGGGATACTAATCGTATGTCTCTTACAGATGAATAAGTAACGTTATAAAACATAATTTGTTTCCAAAATATTATAAAAGAGGGTATAAGTTATGTTTTAAGATTCATATGGATGTCATAATAGCAATAAAGCATTGATTTCAATAAGAGTTTGTATTATTTCAATTTACAAAATACTCTTGTTGCCTGCAACTGTCTTTTGTACAGAACATAACATATGAGCAGTAGCTGCATCTGTCCGAATAGGAGGACATTAAAAAACTACCTTTCTTTCAGCAGTAGATTTTTTTTCAGTAATTTTTCAGTTAAAAAGTGACCCCTAAACACCTCAAATCCAGAATATGCTTTGAATCTGACATAATAAGCAGTCCCTGTAGTGAGGAGGTTAGCAGGTAGGTACCTGGTACCTACTTATAGGTACGTAGCAGGTTTCGATCACAAGAGCGAGGTATCGAGCGAACAACTTAGGTACTCGTCTCTTGCTAAAAATTTAATTTAGATTGAAGTCTCTTACTACGAAAAATGTGGAGCTTAGCACCACTATATAAGCCGCGCAGATAGAGAATAGATCTGAAAATGGCGTCCGCTCGCATGCGTTCTCGCTCACTCTCTATCGCTGTCTATACTCACACAGTGAAGTACGCGCTACAAAAAAATAGTCAGTCTGGATTCGCTTTCCACGCTACTTGACGCACTCCGACTTATCGTTAAATTCGTTCCGTTATTTTGTTGTTTTCGTTGTTATTCATTGTTGGTTTTGTTGAGTTTGATTGTTATTTGTTTGCGTTACGTTTGATTGTTATTTATTTTCGTTAAGTTTTTGTTACGAACGTTGACATTTTGTGATTGATTGACAATGGCTTCACGAAAACGTGGAAAGATTCTCGTTTCAAAGCCATAAAATTAAATGAAATTTACTTCAAATTCTCTGTCTGATTCGTACATTTTTTAAGCTAAATCCTTTTCTTGTGTCTTGTAGAGAACTAATAATCGTTTAGCTAGGCAGGTACCGCCTGTCTTGTTCAAAAACCAGCGTGAAATGATCGCGCAAAACATGCGTACGCGTCGGCGGCGTTGGTCTAGTGTGCATACCTATCACACACGTCGGCGACGTCTCAGAAGTGTGCGTCGGTCTAATATAGTTCCGCCTTTACTTTACTGGCCTAAGGGTATAATAGGGTGTAATAGTGATATTAATGTACCCTTGCTCCTTATTTATTTAATTAATATTTTTGTCATTATTTCTACTATTATTAATTAATAATATTAAAAAAGATTAATATATAACAAAAAAAGTCAATAAAAATCGATGTTTGAGAACTTGTTTTGCCAACCGTACCATGCGTACCCGCCGCCATTTTCAGATCTATTCTCTATCTGCGCGGCTTATAGCTGTTATTCAGTGCCAATTGCGTAGGTACATTTTACAATGGTAGGTACAAAGTTTCAGCAAATAAACGACTAAATGGCGAATACCTAAGTAGGTAGGTACCTCTTTTGCTAATTATTTTTATTATCATCACGTCACTAATATATAATTCGTGTTCTTCTGTAATTTATGTAGGTATAACTGCTGTGCAAGAAGAAAACATTATGATTAGTACCTATAACTATGTAGGTACCTGTATAACGAATATAATATCTTAAGTTACAGTTCTTTTCCTACTCTTATGCACATCAATTAAAGTCTCCAAGGGGCACAGCCAAAGCCATTGTCTAGGCGACGACGTAGCGACCTACCTCGACGATATTATTTCCCATGAATGAATCGCGGTATTCGACCGAGGTCACGACACGTTTTTTATACCTGCCTTGAATCGTGATGTAATATATCTCGGCGTTCGTACAACTCACATTCTCCGTGAAATGGGGCGTGTAGAGTTGTTTCTAACAAGTTTGTTTTGAATATTTTCATAAAGTTTGTGCAGTGCTGAGAGATATTGTGAGAAGTGTGGCGGGAAAGTTTTGAATAAAGAACTTTGTCGAGCATGCGCACTATATACGAATCAATACCATTTCACCATAGATAAGAACGTTGGCTAGCAAAAGAGGCGCGCGCCGCCAGTTTATATACGCGGTTGCACGGCATCGGTACACTGCTGGCTATTTTTGTAGTTAACCTCACTTCCTCCTTTAGCTCGAAAGGTGAATCACCGCGTCGAAAAGTTAATCTTGTTTATTAGTAAGTTTCGCGTGGTTATGATCACATCGATTAAACAATTGGCTAAGAAAACTACCGTCGGCATGCTGTATGAAGTCAATGTGTTACAAATGTAAACAAAAATCGATAAGGAGCAAGGAAAGGTGAAGAATATGTCAGACAAATGACTGTAAAATGGATAAATGTTTTGTCGCCTGCGGCTGTGACGATTTCGAAGTCTCCAAATCTGATTTGGACAGATTCACGGATAAAATAGAAAATGTTCTCAACGACGAAAAGGGCCGCAAACACTTTAGAAATTTTATGTTTACCTGTAAACTGCGCGATGGACGACGTACATTGGACTTTTGGGAGCACGTAGAAAGACTTCTTGGTTACAGAGAAGACGCTGAAAGTGTTTCATTTCGCAGCTATCTCAGAGACATAGATCGTATAATAGATGAAGCTGAGAGAATAAGTGAATTAGATTTTGCGACGATGGAAAGACTAACTACAGCACGAGACTCTGAGAACCATGAAGCTATTCAAGAAGCACTGAAATTGTTAAAAGTAGAAGCAACCAAAGCTCTTAGAAGAGAATACCATGCCTTTAGAAGGCACTTTATACCGTCTAAGTGAAATAGTAAAATACGGTGTCTCAATTTTTGGAAATGTTTTAAATATTCGCGCCATCCAAAAGCACGGGTTTTAGTGTTGCAATTTTACGCATTTATGGAATTATATTATTAGTCGGCGCTTGCTATTTGTACAAGACGTATAGTACTTTAGATAGGCGTTGCCTATTTCTGTGTGTATACCTAGTATTCGTTTATGAATATGTAGGTACATTATCCATGATTATAATTTATTTTTTCTGTTAACTAATACGTCCGCGTACATACTGGGTGGTGCCTACCCACTAACAACGTGTTAGCTTAAATGTTTTCACTTTTGATAATATTGATGGAAATGTCTAGCCTGCTTACCTTGGTGTGGTGTCACCAGAACGTTGTATGCTTTGTTATAATAAATTTTTTTTTCGAGGTAGTTTTTTACTTTTAGAATGCTATATATTATATTTATATTGCTATTTAGATATTTTTAAAATACTCAACTGCTGCTCTGAACAAATTATATTCTATTTACAAAATTTGTAATTAACTAATTGTATCATCGCATTAAAGTGAACTTTAAGTACTTGCAGTATAATATTAATAGAAATACATACTATAAATATTAAACTACAGTATAGTGTTATATTCATCACTATTTTTATCTGGAGTATGGACCTATGTCTACCTATTCCTTATTCCTAAAGGCAACTAGAGCAAGCGTGGTGCATACGACTTGCTGTCCCAATTCATAGATAGATCTATTTTACAAGATATTTAAACTAGGATTTATTCAATTTAGGAGTTTGTGTTATCCATGTATTTTTTAATTCAAACTAATCCCATGTGAATTCGCGAGCAAGAGCTGTAGATAGCTGTAGCTATCTTACCTACTTCATAAACATTAAAGTAGCTAAACGTGATAATAGCTACTTAACTTTACAGCTAGTTAGCTAGGAGCTACAGATCTGGAGGGCGCGGGTTTGAACCTCGGGCGTGTGCTTCCAATAAAGCTAGCATTGTGAGGGAATCCCATTAAAACATACTCATCATGGCTAATTATCACAGCTTAGTTGGAAACCTAACCTAGTGGATGCCTGGCATGCTATACCTCCTTCAGAATAAAAGGTCTAGTGTGCCGACCCACGGTTAGCGACAAAAGATGCCGAATTAACCCTTTGAGTACCATTGACGTAAATTTACGTGCGTTTCATTCATAAATATTTTGTTTTTATCACGGTATATGAAGGGTTAACACAGAAATATCATTATTTTTATCTTGTTTAGTCTGCGTCACAATCTTTGTTTTGTTTTTATTAATAGCAATCTTATTTACCTAAGATTTAAACTCTAGATCCCCAATATGTGCCAAGTTGAATATCCCCCATCATTAATCCTTCCTATACCGTGATAATTAAAACAAAAGATTTATGAATTAAATGCACGTAAATATTCGTCTCTGGTAGGTATGCAAAGGGTTAAGAAATGCCTAATTACACCACAGAAAACTTCAAAAGTTGGTTCATACTTATATCGCGAAACCTATTACTAAATGTAAAAATGTACCCAAACTTCACAATAATATGCTGCGAACGTTTGTGAATTTGGTCTGTAAGGTTTTAATCAGTTTATAGGTACTTTAGGTAGGTACTTCATGTCTGCATAGATTTGGCATCAAAATAATTATATACATTTACCTGCTACTTACGAGAGCTAGTGTTGGTCAATTCTATGTTACTCGAGTAGGTAGGTATTACTACAGGTCGACGCAGATCAATGAACCGTGGATGGTCTACCTATATGAAAATAGAAATATGAGATGGGTAGGTAGGTAGGTTACTCTTGATAACCTTCACGAATAAGTTAGATCGATAACTTTAACCCAAAGTAGACTCGCGACCAATGGCATAGGTTCGAGGGCTGTTTCGTTGGACTTTGCAATTACGTATAAATATTGCTAAATTAATAGCAACCTTATTATATTTTTAAACAAGACTATAGATAACAAAATAGTTGAACATTACATACTCTATCTTAAAGTTAATAGAGGTCAGTGCATGAAAGGTGATGAAAGATAATACCTACATCGTTAGGCACTTATTATTTTATGTGAATTTCTTGTTATTTATTTAAATTGGACCTATGTGCGCGTGTTTGTGACAGGGTAAACCATCATTATCAAATTGTTTGATTTTATTCTTTTCTGGTTATTAGTCATGTTTATGATATTACATATTACTAAATTTAAGTACGATTAATATTTAAGCAAGTATATCTCTTAAAAATATGTTTATACTGACATCTTATTTTAATTGCATTAGGTCTTCTGTATTATGGGTCGTCTAATAATTAATCACGTGAAATTTTATGCAGCTATTTATCTCCACCGACCACTTGTAAAATATTCATATCACACATTTTCATTTTCTTTTAATTAAAGCATCTTGTATTTATCCTCATTTTAATTGGCCAGAAAAAAATTTGATTGACTGACTAAAGTTAAGAGTTTATTCTTTACCTACTCAACACTCTCGGTGTGCTTGTAATTTACAAAAATGAAACATCATATCTTGGGCCAAGACTTAGGGAATGTAATTGACGATAAGTTGGTGGGCGATTCCTCGGGTCCCAATAACTATTCCTATATTTATGATATTATTATATTTATTATTACCACTCGTTCCGCACTATCCTTCTTAGACACAAAGAGAATAATCATTTCGTGCCTTAGAATTAGAATCCTTCGCTTCCTAGATCTCAAATTGCAATCCTAGCTTTTTACGATTTATTCTCTTGATTTACTTATCAAATTTTAACACATAAGTACGCTGGCCAATTAACATGAGGTTCGATACACATAGAGGCTTTATAAGAAAATAAAAATGTGTGATATGAATATATTACACGCTCTGGTGAGGTTTCAAACAACATCCCCCATTCACAATCACGTGTATTATTTGGTACAAAGTATCCAGAAATATCGCAATATTACCCTTAAATACAAATAATAATAATTTTGATATCTAATCTCATTCTGTCAACATTAAGCACCATGGCAAAAATGACTAGACATTAAGGCTACGTTCCGGAAAGCGCCAAAATCACTCGCGCCGTTCGCACGCCCACGATCATCGTGAGCGACTGTGCGAACTCGATACGTCATCGATGACGTCACCGAAAACACTCGCACTGCGACCACAAAGGGGCGTTCAGAGCCTCAGAATGTGGTTGTATAGTTGTTTTCTAACTCGCTCTGAGGTACGGAACGGCCACGGTTGTTTTCTAACCTCAAACAGACTTCAAATTCGACATTGACAACATTGACAGATCCTTTGATCCTTACCTAATTTTCTTTGAGAAGAGAGAAGTTATGTTAGATGCGGGTTGCAACCGTTTACCGATCGATTTTGATAGTTAAAAAGTTGCGACGCTCCGAGGTTCGGAACGCTCGAGTTAGAACAACCGAGTGCTTTTATACCCTGAGGTTCGGAACGGCATTGGTGCGAAAAGTTGCACTCAGAGTGCGCTCTCACCGAGGTTCTGAACGCGCCCCAACGCTCGCGGATTGAAGATGTCTTTGCGAGCTGTTACTTTCAACCAAAGGAAACGGCAAACCGGGACGCGACAGTTGTGAGCGTTGACGGCGCTTACCAGAACGTACCCTAAGAGTGCAGGTTTATTCTGACATAAACATAATAAAAGGTGTACCTAATCATGTGAAAAACAATTGTTCTGGTACATTAATATATTTATTGGGAATTATCTTTGAACCACGAGATAGGGATACTTTCTTCAACACTGACAAAATAAGCTTCTTGCAAATCAGTTGTTGACAGTGTGCTTTTTTGAAGATCAACCAATCAACGAAAAATAAATACAGGTGCGCAAGCGCGGATCCCCCGCTGTGGGCACGATGGGCATACCCCCAACTCTAAAAGACTTGTGACATCAGAGGTCACACTTACATATTCATCAGGCCAATGATATGACATTTTATAAAATATACCAAACCTGTATATCGATGAAATTATTAACGTTTTCGCGAAAAATAAACGTAAGCTTCTTTTAAATTTAATTTGATATCCTTTGTAGTTGTTTCCAGCGAAATTACAGCGCAAGAACATCTTATATATCCTAGTAAAAAGCGCAGTGCTTTGGCGGTTTAAAGTGTTGTACCCAGTTCAAAATTCTGAATGGTACTGGACTGTTATGGGCAAGCGTGACGCTTAACATCAGGCGAGCGACTGGACGTGGCTGTGACCACAACCTTTTTTGTGGGCTGGATCCGCGCCTGTACAGGTCTCATCTCACTACATATAACCCGTCCTCCCCCCCCTGATATTTTGAATCCCCTCCGACCCTTTCGAGATTCACGCGATTATGAACGATCTCTTAGCAGAGACTGAGATACTGTTGTATAAAGATTCCTTTATCTAAAATGTATGAAGTTAATATTTTGGGTACCAACTTTCCCTCCAGTGAGCGTTCATGATTCAATTTGTTTATGGGACCTTATTACTCAAAACTAATATACAGACCAAGTGTCGCTTGGAGATCTTGGTTTAACCGGCTAAAAACAAATTATGCGGTTGCAGTTACTTAAACGTACGGTATGGATATACCTACGTGAACGAACTGCATCAAGATGAGAAATAACGCAAGAATGCAGGTAGCTGGCGAACTTTGGGCCTAGCACGAAAATTTGCCTCATCGTAACGTAATCGTATCGTTAACGTACACAATACACAGTGCGAGTTATCAGTGCCACACATGTGTACTAGATTAATGATAGTACTGTGTACTTCAACAATGAAGTTACGTTAGACTTATGGAAATTTTTGGTGCTAGGCCCCACCCTTAGATTAATCATTGGTCGCGCTCTCGCTTCGACTAGATACCGCGCTATTCAAAAACAACGGCTCCGTGAATGCGGCAACTCAATGTTGTAGTGTGTGTAATGAAAATAGGGAGGATGCTAGTGTGCGTGAAGAATTGTGTTGCTAGCTACTAACTGTCACCCAATTAATGGGAAAAATATTGTATGTTGTGATTAAGTATGTATGTTACTGGTTATAAATGTAGTTCAGAATAATACATTAGCCTCGTGTATAATGAGAAACTTAGCTCACTTATATCATAGTATACTATTAATTAACTCTGCATTTATATATTTATATGAGAAGACAAATAACAAGTATTTAGTAATACTCGTACCTACAGTGCTTTCTATTTCCATTCTAGCAGTCAGTAATTTGGTTCTACCTTTTGTACGTAACGTCTTAGGTTAATTTACAATTAATAACTGCGTAGAAACAAAAAAAAAAAACAAAATAATTATCTTATAAGCATAGTTAAACCTACTATTATGTACAATGGTATTATTATTAATTAAATATTATTATTCAACTAACTTGTACTAGTTTACGATACATTTGCCTTTTGGAATTCACACTATATTTCTATCTCTATTATAATAGTATATACGAGAAGAATATCGAAAAGAGAATTTGATTCAGCTAGTGGTTGAGAAGTGAATACTTGGTTAGCCGAATCATTAAATTTTATATATAGCACCGTTATTTACTCCTCACGTAATTATATGCAGATAGAAAGTAAAAGTTAAGAACATAATTTCTTGAGTTCGTCAGTATAATATTTCGGTTTCGTATATTTAGTAGTAAAATATAATAACAATATTTTCACATTATAAAAATCTCAACCATAGGTACTTGATTCTTATATTATACGGCAACACTGAATTGCGTTTAAGGTTGATGTTATTTTATGTTGAAAAGTTGAAATTATATCGTATTTACTAATGGTATATGATCCTAGTGTATTTATTATGTCTTGTAGTATTCCGACACATTTTCACTTTGCAAACAGGCATTTTACTTTGGATTACGACCAAAATTACGAAAAAACACTCGGTACGTTGACACCACGCTGCTTGGGACGTGACTGGCTCGAGCGGGCTCGAGTACGCCGAATTCGGCGTAGTATTAGTTGCCGCATTTTGCAAGTACGCCGGCGGTATCTAGTCGAAGCGCGCGCGCGGAGACTAATCATTAATCAAGGCCCCACCATACAAATTATGTTATCTGCATGACATGTGTAATTTAAAATACAGGAAAATATACAAAATGGATTTATAAATATATACATTACTGATTAATCATATTAAATTCCTCTATACATTATCCAAAATCAAAATTTTCTTTTACCAGCTATATTTTAACAATATGGTATTCTTAGTTTAACATTTAAACGAGTGATGGTATAAATAGAAATATATTTTTATCTGCCAAACCTTAAATCCTTTATTATGCATTTAAGACCTGTATTATCTTAATCAATTACATAATAACTATTATCTTATCTGTTATAATATATGTATAATATACAAAATTTATTCAAACGAATGCGCCTTGAAAGTCCTCAACAGGGGCCTTATTCGCTATGCCCATGTTACAATATCTTCAAGGAATTCATGCAAAATTGTACCGATTTCACGATCATTCCTTGAATATATCATTGAGCGCAGTGTTGTTTTTTTATAATAGTTCATCAAAGTGACTCCCTCTCGCCTGACAAGCGGAGATGGAAACAAGAAGCGATGACAATGCAGCCGTAAGCTGCGTTAATCGCCAAACCTATGATGACTTGAGAGATGATTTTTCACACCACGCTCGAAAGACCCATATCGGAATGGTGAGGAAGGAATAAGATTAAAGAACTCTTCAGAACATTGGCCATGAAACAAACGGTAGAAAACGCTCAGAGAAGCTGAGCGAGTTCAGTGGCTCCATAATACGGATTTCGATTTGGTGACGTTTGAATGTTCATAGCGAATAAGGGCTCTGATCGGGGCTATCAATCAGAGAAAGGTACTTAGGTCACGTTTTACGGTAGAATCTGATACCGGATCAACTGCTGCAGACTGTAATGATTGGGATGGTGCAGGCAAATTGTCTGCAGGAGAAACCTGTCCTCCGCAATATCCGACAATGGACCGCGATAGAAATGGTATGAAGAACTATCCAGGCATGCCCTGAAGAAAGAATTTCACCATGGTGATGCTGATTCAGCGTTTGTAAAGTTTCAAAATGTTATTAACTATATATATAGACGTCCGAGACGTCACGTGCTTTATGGTGTAGGCCAAAGGAGCAAAATTAACATTTTGCTTCTCGAAGGCTCGACAAGAATGTAGATTTCTTAACGTCAACAATGCCATTACAGCTATTCGAACGCACCTCATAGCTATAAATTGAACCAAAACCATACGCATAGCGTGTTTGGATAGCGCACATTTTTGCCTCCAGTTTGACTATGGGTTGTATTGTAACAATCTTCAGTTTTTAGACACATTACACAGGACTCAAGTCTTGTTTGTAGATACGTTTTGTATGCGACTGTACATAATTATGTCTATGTGATAGGATTACGTACTCACACTAGTGTTTTGACCCACGACAGTTATAAACATAACTGTTGTACTCGTGACAAACCTTTGTTGCCCGCGAGCAATAAGTGTGGAAAAGAGATGCCTATACAGCGTGTAACAAAAAGGTGTGCATATGTAGGTATCTTATTTCACACAGTACTACTAGGAGTCACATAAGTGTCAAAATTTAAATCACTTCGGTGTGAATGCGCTCTGCAATCCCAACGCCACCTATTCATTCACCTCCGTTCCACTACCCTGCATGCGCATATCCGCGCCGCACCTCCCAGGTCCCGCTTCGGCCTCATAACTCGGTATGTCTACTACTTCCTGGGACGCAATTGTATGCTAGCTTTTGCATGTTTAGTTTTAGTATTGCTACACCTTTTTGTTACACGCTGTATAGTGTGGCGCGCCGCTTAATCTAATATATAAGCATCTCGTTCCGACACTTTTATTATTCTGCGGACAACCCGCGGGCAGCGAAGATTTAATACGAGAATAATAACCAACTCCTGCATAATATAAATACAAAAAAAAAGAAAAAAAAGGGTCAACATTAAAAATACGTGCAAAATTTTGAATTTGATTTTAGCATAGGTTGTGATAACGGTAACTAATTGAATAAAAAAATATAAATTTTGACTTAATATTCACTCGGTTTATACGAAGCCACGTACAGCATATTTTATATGTATATACACAATATTCGAGATAATGTCAATACACAGATCATAGCATATACACATTACATAAAATCCATTCAAAATATTAGGCTTATTTAAAATTACTTATACATACATCTATGCATATTCTACATTTTATATTTTATAATTTCTTAAATCATATTATAAATTCTTATATTTTAATATAGAGTCCATATCTCGGATAACATTTTGTTAAACAATACCTCATTCAGTTCAATCAAGTTTTCATAAAGGCGTTGATAAATACAACTTTACTCGCTCTTTGTTTTAGGAACTTACTATTAGGAACAATTTGATAAGAACTACTTTATACAGATTATCCTTCGAATACTGAGGCCGTAGCACAAACAATTTGCGAAAAAGTATTCGTTTCGTAAGCGACAACGCGACACGCTTCCGCGTACAAACTATGAGTAATCTGTGTCACAGTTGCTCTAGATTAATAACAGTTTGTACTGTTTCACGTGAACTACACGTTACGTTACACTTACGCAGTTATTCGTGCTAGGCCCACTGAATATCATTATTCGAAAGAATTATCGAATCTTCTTTTATTCATCTCTACAATGGCAACTTTATTCTGAACGCCTTTTGCCCGACTACAGCGAATCAAAAGTGATGGTTATTGTCTACTGATTATGTATGTAAGTTGAATGAATATTTAATCCAACTGAATAAGGCATTATTATTCTTAAAATAAAATAATTTAAACGTATCACTGCACTGAACCATTTTAGTTATGCTTCTGAAACATTAACTAAAATGTTACTTTATTTCTAGGTCTTTTTCCACGAGTAGTACATCTCCAGAGGTTTGTTGACCTGGGAACAATTTGGACACCAACATTAATAATTAACAAAACTAGTCTTATTTTCCTCTATAATATGCAGTTTATTACATGACTGTCATCCTTTAGCTTAAGTTATTACCTATTTTATATATACTCAGGTACAGATACATATATGGACTACGAAAGTTTGATTTCTTTCTACCGTACACAGCTACACTGGCTAGAAATCCGGTATCGTCGGAATACACACATACTTTGTCATCTTTAATGTTTGGCATACGTAAGCGAACGTCATCTGTAAGATATTATTTTAAGGAGAATAGGATAGTGACAGTTATCTCACTGTACATTTATAACAGCCTGCTAGAGATCATAAAGAAAAGTCGTCATTCAACAAAAATAAGGACGTGCATAAATAGCATTTACGTAATAGGGAGAATCTATACATACCTAAGATTAGATTAAAAAAGTTTAAAAAACAGGGAATATACAACATAATCAAAGTGTATAAAAAACTGCCGATTAGAATTACCAAATTAAACACGTGTACATTTAAAAGAATTTCAAGTCCATAAAAATAAACTTTCACGTCCAAACTCTCAAAATTTTCAGCGATAACACTATATTTTTTTAGGTAATACATATAGCCAACATATAGTACTAAAGTAGTAACCAGCAATTTTTTCAATTGTGTTAGTACATCATCATCATCATCTCAGCCGTAGGACGTCCACTGCTGAACATAGGCCTCCCCCATGATTTTCCAATTAGTATATATCGAAATATATTAAGAAAACGTACAAAATTAATGCATTTTCGCATCACATCGTCTAATATAACAAGCGATTTTCAACATTACGTAAAGCATCGTAAGTTATTTTAAATTTTGGGGTTGGACCGCGCCTTAAATCAAACGTTTTTACTGGAAAAAAATACATTCGCATTCTACAGCGGAATGAAGCCCGCAGCGGAATTTGTTGAACAAGTGAAACAAGTTTGCCGCCCCTGGCGGGTCGTGCGCATTCCCTTACCACGAAATCTTAACGACAGGGAATACGATAATTTATGAATGGCAATGAATGGGCAGCGACACTAGAAACTTCTATCGTTTTGTTTTTTGCTAACATAATACTTAGGCGTCAATGTCCGAATTTCGCTGGAGGTTTGAAACGTACTATAGTATGATTATATAAGGTATTTTTATTATTGTGAACCCATATTCATTAAACCGTCGACTGAACGCACGACGGTGTCGCTCCATTACAGAATAGATGGCAGTAACTACGCGAGACATACATACCCCCTTAGAGTAGGTACAACGACGTACGAACCTACCTACTCGCGAATGTTTACACAGCTGATCTCTATGCCTATACGACGACGGGCGCGGCGAGTCAACGTTCGCACGTCGTGGTACCTATTCTAAGTGGGTATGTATTCTATTCTGTGATGTACGCGTTGCGTTCAGTAGCGCAATGGTTCTTAGCCGTGGTGCGGCGAGTATGGGTTCTTAATAATAAAAAATATGTAATTTTTTTCTTGTAGTTTCATGACCAGTTAGCGATTCCAAACTACCCCGTTCAATATTGTGCGCTAATTAACAAATACTTTATATAATATGTACATTTCCAATAAAAAAAGAAACCACCACATAAATGTGTGTAGTGTGTAGTCTCAGTAACCAAAGGGAAGCTTTTATGAGTGCCCTAGAACAGTATCTGCACGACTTTGCGCCGTTTTCTGTCTCTGTCCTTTATAAAATGAGTACGCGCGAAAGTCGATTAAGTCGAATAATTACCCAACATAGTTAGGAAAACAAAAAGTTTCATCTTTTTTTTTATTATGGGATAGGTTGGCAAACGAGCAAGCGGCTCTCCTGATGGTAAGTGATACCGTCGTCCACGGACATCTGCATTACCAGGTCTCGAGGATACGTTGCAGACCTTTGAGGAAGGATGATAGGAAGGAAGAGATAGAAAGGGTGAGGGTGGAGTGGGAAGGGGAAGGAGATCGAGAACGGGGAAGGGGGGAATTAGGCCTCCGGAACCTCCCACAAACCGACGAAATGCAATAGCAAGCTATGTTACTTCAAGTCTGTGTTATGTGGGAGTGTGGTACTTCTCCGGTCCAGCCCATTCAGCTGTGGGGTTGCAGCGTGGCACTACCACCGAATACCATGCGTCTACACTTAAAACATTTCATCGTGCCCATGCACGATGAAATGTTTTACCATGTCAGCACAACTCTAGACCGTCCACATTTACTGTAACATGTCCTGTATCAATGCCACATAGTCCGGTTTGTTGTCATGTCACAAGTGTGGACCCACCTTTAGACATCTATCCATGTCTTTGTACCTTAACGGTTTTATAATACTATAGATTACCTTCCAGAACTTATCGTTAATCTGCCTCAGCGTCTGTGATCCAGCCAGCGGTACAAACTGTCCAGGTGACGGGGTCACATAGATGCAGAAGTTGAGCAATCGGTACGCCTCAGGCAACTCCGCATCCAGGTCTAGCGTTAAACGCATAGCCAAGTACTTGCTGAGATGATCCACTGGAAAACAAAGAACAGTAGATGTCATTCCCTTTAATCTACCTGTGGGCCGAACACGAATATCTGCTTAAGTGTAACGTTATCGTATTGTTTACGTATTCAGTACAAACTATTAGTTATCTATGCCACTATTGTATGAGTTATCTGTGCCACTAGTGTACTAGATAAATGACAGTTTGTACTAAATACGTTGACGATGCGATTACGTTACACTTAAACATATTTTCATGCGCGGCCCACTGTAGCACGCATAACTGCGTTAGTGTAACGTAACGTGTCGTTCACAGTACAATCTGTCATTTATCTAGGACAACTGACATAGATAACTCATAGTTTGTACGCCGAAGCGCGACGCGTTGACGCTTACGATACGAATACATTTTTGAAAATTGTTAGCGCTGCAGCCTCAGTTCCTGATATTGCAGCTTCAATACAACCTGTGGGTACACCCACAGGTTGTATTCTTGTGTTTTCAATTGTTTTTAGTTATAATAAACATTACTTGCAGCCAAACTATTGCTTCTAAAGGGACTCAGAATAATAGAAGAAATTGCCGAAATAAAGTAAGAAATATATACAAAAGGATAATTTGATTAGAGATGCTAAAAAACAATTAACTTTTACTTCATATGCCAAGTTGCTTTTATTATCTTTTAATTTTGAAATATAAGAAAAGTATGTACCACAACCACTTATTTTCGTTTCTTTTACATTAAAGCTTTTGAGGAGGCACAGTTTAGATCGTTCACTATTCTATTACATCTATTCTTTTCTATCTTATCTTTTTCACTAGTCAACCGAACTACTGCTACTAGAGTGTCAAAAGTTTGGTGCTTTGTACCAACCGGACTATTGCCATTGAAAAGGTGCATTAGTTCGGTCAACCGAACTACTGCTACTAGAGAGTGTTAATAGTTCGGTGATTTGTATCAACCGGACTATTGCCACTGAAAAGTTGCACTAGTTCAGTCTACCGGACTAACAAGCGAACTAGTGCTACTAGGCCTTTTTTATTCATTATTAAGCTACTCCTATTTAATTTGGGATACCAATGAATATGTAGATGTTATCCATATAAATAAATAAATAAGTGTAAATTTTATTATATGTTCGTAGGTAACTAAAGAAAATATAACATTATTAAAAACATGTTACATTTGACTTTAGTGTAAGTTAATAATATTTTGACTATTTGAGATAGGCTTAATGTAAAATATCTATAATCATCCTCTGCAGTGTTTCTGAATGCCAACTGCCAGTAAGATTTCATTATTATCCTCTGGAAAAAACAAGCAATGCTTGGCAGCTAAGTACAAATTTGCATTGGTCTTTGAAAATCCATGTGTTAGTGATGTATTATGTAATATTGTACTTTTCATCATATTGTATGCTATAA
This sequence comes from Selenia dentaria, assembly GCA_917880725.1. NCBI lineage: Eukaryota > Metazoa > Arthropoda > Insecta > Lepidoptera > Geometridae > Selenia > Selenia dentaria. The sequence continues at coordinate 33,747,638 of OU862877.1, read as the reverse complement.
TAGTTTTTTATCAGATGGTTAGTTTTTTCCGTCGTAGAGATAGGAGTACCAAGAATGATGATGTTGGTTATAGACTTCCAAGCTGTTTAGGGTAAGTATAGCCATGCATACATAAAAGTCAATGATGCATAAGTAATATTAATGTTTTTGGTGTTATTACAATTTTGGCCTATGTAGCATTACCATTAAGCAAACAACTAATGTACCAAAATTTAGTTGTATGCTTAAAAAAAGAAACACATCACGTTAGTTATAAGTCATGATGCCCCATGCTAAAAATACAGTAGTGTATTTATGGTGTATTCCTTGTAATCAAAATAGCTTTTATCTATATATATATATACAGACTGACTGGTTGAACACTTTACATAAACAAGGACATGATAATTCATGGTCACATGAAACGTTTAAAAAAATAAAATTAAAAAAATACCGTTAAACTACAGAGGAAACCTTCATTCTATGAATGTGCTATAACTCGAAAATTATGGACACCGTCCGAACGGGGTTAATGACCCAAAGCGCCGCGCCGCGTTCAAAGGAATCAAGCTGCGTCCGAACGGGGTTAATGACCCAAAGGGCCGCGCCGCCCGCGCGCAAATTTTTATAACTACACGCGCGCCGCGAGTGACCATGTTTATTGTTTTGAGTAGACAATTAAAGTTAAATTAGGTAAATATTAGGCACCTATTTTTTTTTCTTAATTAGAACGAGAATCGAGTACTGAGCACTATATATCAATATGTAAAGTGTTCAACCAGTCAGCCTGTATATATATTATTAAAAAAACCTGGCATATGTCACTGTCTTTTTTGCCAAGTCAAGCCGATGTATATATTTTTTAATGTATGATCATGCATAACTTTTTACAGAGCAGTCCGATATTAATAATTTTTTTAGTTTGGTAGTGTACACTTCCGAGGTGGTCTTATTTAAATTTTACCTAAATCGGTCAAGTGGTTTGCCAATAACTGAAAACTGTTTCACCTATCTTGATGATATCATCATTGATGGTAATGATAATTGATCCAGCAATTAGCAAAGATCACTAAAAAGACTATAAATAATTTTAACCAATAAAGGGAACCATAAAGTCTATCTATGTATAGATGTGTATATAACTATGTCAAAATACCACGAAAAGGTATACAAGATTGACTAACCAGATGCATTCGCCGTTGTCTTCAAATATCTGACGGAGCTGTCCCTCAAGGCCCGCATTAGTTGGTTGTCTCCCATCATCTCGGTGGGGTGAGGCTTGAACACCAGCTCGATCTCATTCGGGTTCAGGGGTTCCCCTTCGCCTTCCGTGTCCATTGAGTTTTCTCCTTCTGTTCTGGACACCATATTGTACAATCAGGCATGGTGTGGCAAAACAAAAATAGAATAGAGTAAAATAATTATGACAAATAAAATCAATACAATACATATTATTTACATATATTAGTTTTGTAGTGGTTCTCCAACACAGTTATATTTTAGGTGGGAATTTATAAATGTATTGATCAAAACAATGACAATTAGCAGAATGTGTTTGTATAGCAGTATGTGGATGGGGACTATGAGAAAACTCTTTTTAGGTTTAACCCTTTATCAGTCAGCGTCCGTAAGCGGTAGCGTGCGAACGTATTGTTGTTGACTCATCGCTCCACGATGACGTCTCGAAATATTGTGAAGTGTAGTAATTGTAACTTAGTAGTCAGTGAATTACTAGCTTTTATTCAAAACAAGCTTGATGTTACCACTGAAGATAGTTTAGTGCGGATTTGTACTACGTCTTTCTCCGCAGAAGAAATTGAAAATGCAAAGTGTTTATTATTCGAATCGGTGCCTACTTCAAAGAGAAAAATCACCCGGAAAAAAGAAGGACGCTCGACGAGAGATCTTTTTGACGTTATAACACTTTTTAAAGAAACAGATCCAGATTTAATACCCACCTTTGTGGCAAGGGACTTACAAAAATTACCTCCAGTTCATTTCGACCATATTGATCCAACAAAATTATTAAAAGATATTCTCGTCATGAAAAATTATATTAAAACAATAAAGGAATCATATATAACAGAAGAGAAGTTAAATGAAGTTAAATGCGAACTAACTAATTTAAAAAATGCGTCCTTAGTGAATAATTTTGATTGCAATGTAAATAAAAAGAGAGGAGCAGCTTTAATATCTCATAGTTATTTTTTGGATAGCGGACCAGTCGGTCTACCCACAATTTCGGACGAAGAGCCAAATAATAATATGCTCGCTCGTTGTGAGCGAAGCGGTGCGTCACCGACGACAGAAACCTGTATCGCCACGGCGGCGGCGGCAGCGGGAGCCCCCGCGCCTGCGCCCGCGCGAGCCCGTCAGACATCTAGCCCGCGCACCCCAGCGCCTGCGCTCGAGCGCGTGGAGGCCCGCACCGCGGTTTCGACATGCGAACTGTCATCGACGCCGCTCGGCCCTCATTGTGGTATTGAGCCTACAACAGTACTCCGCGCGGATAGTGGCAAGAGTACGAGTGCGCACATGCGGCATCAAGCGACATCTACGCCCACAGGGGTCGCCGCTAAAACTTTTGCGGACGTAATAAATGAAAAAAAGAATGGAAGGTGGAGAAGCCTAACGATCAGTGGGTATCAGTTCAACAGAAGAGGCTAAGGAACCGCTTCAGTACCCTGGAAGGCAAGGCACGAAATTCATGTAGTGATAAGTTTAAAGCTGCGACAATACAGGTACCTTTGTTTATCAATAATGTGGATCGAAGTACATCGGAGAGGGATATTATTGACTACATATGGGGAAAAACTCAAGTTCGTGTCACTTTGCAAATTATAAAAACAAAGGTGCAGAGGCAATATAATGCCTATAAGATGCAAGTACCTAGCGCAAAACTGTCCATGTTTTTAGATGATACTTTGTGGCCTGAGGGCATAACAGTAAGAAAATTTATTGATTTTAAAAACAAAGTCAATGGACCACAAGCAAGACAGGAGGTTTAACCAAACTAAGCTAGTTAGTTTCAACTGCTATGGAGTTAAGAGTGCCGTCGACTACGTGAGAGTTTTGTGTCAGACAGCTGATTTCTTAGCGTTACAGGAAACCTGGCTACTACCACACGAAATTTCGTACTTAGGTGAAATCAACCGAGATTTTGCCTACACCGGGAAGTCATCAGTGGACACTTCATCGGGCATGCTGAAGGGCAGGCCATATGGCGGAGTGGCTCTTCTATGGCGCAAAAGTGTTTTTCAATCGGTGTCGGTAGTAGAATGTGATAACGAGCGTTTTGTGGCTGTCAAAGTTGTACTCGAGGATCGCGAATTACTTGTGGTATCGGTATACTTGCCTACAGACAAATCTGCACATACGGAAACATTTGTACATTGTTTAGGAGAGTTAGCTGCTATTATAGAATCGTGTAATGTAGACAATGTGTATATACTAGGCGATTTTAATGCTGATCCGGGCGCTTTGTTTGGTAATGAACTTTTGATTTTTTGTCGAGAGCAAGAACTTTTTTGTGCTGACATAGAGTACCTAGGGTTAAACTCAGGATCCTTTACATTTCTCAGCAAGGCAAACGGAGCAACCTCATGGTTGGATCATATCGTCACTACGCAAGCTGCAAAGGAAACTATTCTAAGCGCAGGTATACGGTATGAAGTATCAAGTTCCGACCATTTTGCAATCGAATTAGTGTGTGACTTTAACATTTTGGTACCAAAAGTTAAACTGAAGGGTTCAATGCCGGACAAAGTCGTCTGGGGAGAAAGAGACGGAGCGCAAATAGCTCAATATTTGCAAATTAGTTCACATAAGTTACGTGAAATTGATTTCCCTTTTGAATTTAAAAATTGTGCAGATGTGAAATGTAATAATATAGAGCATAGACAGACCATTAATACGTTATATGACAAGATAGTAAGCGCGCTTAGACAAGCCGCGACAAACTGTGCTTATGTTAAAAGTAGTAAAAAAAAAACATATTATAGGGTGGAACAAACATTGTAAAAAAGCGCATGAGGAGGCTAGGCTTCGGTTTCACGAGTGGGTCGCCTACGGTAAACCTAGGACGGGTCACATCTACGCTCAAATGAGAGACTCGCGTAGTCTGTTTAAGAGCAAACTCAAGTGGTGTAAAAATAACGAGACCCAGATAAAAATGGATATTCTGGCATCACAGCATGCAGCGAAAAATTTTAGTGCGTTCTGGAAGGAGACCAACAAAATGAACCCGAGGCCAAGTGTCCCGGTGAGCATAGAAGGGGTTAGCGACACTGGACAGATAGCAAATTTGTTTAGGGAGTACTTCAGGGTGCACTCTACTTTGGGGTCCGCGGATGACGCAGTTGGGACAGGGGATCCTGGTTGGTCGAAGCCGGGAGTTCGCATCACGGCGAAACAGGTCACTCAGGTAGTAAAAAACATGAAGCGAGGAAAATCTCCAGGCCATGACTCACTGAGCATTGAGCACTTGCAACATGCTGGTGTTCATTTGCCGAGGGTGCTCGCATTGTTGTTCAATTTATGCTTAAGCCATTCATACCTGCCTGAAGCCATGATGAGAACGATTGTTGTTCCTATTATCAAGAACAAGACTGCAGACGCGTCCAAGCTGAGTAACTATAGGCCCATATCACTAGCCACAGTCATTGCTAAGGTGCTGGACTGTTTGATTAATTTTCAGTTAAAACAGCACATACACATCCACGACGCGCAGTTTGGGTTTCGACCCGGTTTATCGACCGAGATGGCTGTACTGAACCTTAAACATACCGTCCAGTACTACACTGCTAGAAGCACGCCTGTCTATTGCTTCCTAGATTTATCAAAAGCATTTGATCTTGTAGCATATGACAAGCTGTGGCTCAAGTTGGTGAGTGATACGGACCTTCCGTCAGAGTATGTCAGCATCCTGAAGTACTGGTATAGCAATCAAAGTAATGTTGTGCGGTGGTCGGGGACGCTTTCGGGAAAGTACAGATTGGAATGTGGTGTAAGGCAAGGCGGGCTTTCATCGCCGACCCTTTTTAACCTGTACATTGACCAGCTGATCCGTGAGCTCAGCGGCGCCGGGATCGGCTGCTCGATTGATAGTGTTCTAGTCAACAACATCAGTTACGCAGACGATATGGTGCTGCTGAGCCCATCGATCAGTGCCCTTCGCAAGCTCATTTCAGTCTGTGAACGTTATGCGAAGGAACATGGGCTCAGATACAACGCTTGCAAAAGCGAACTCATGGTGTTCAAGGCTGGTGTAAAAACTTATGACACTGTCCCTCCAGTCAAACTAAATGACAGTGTCCTTAAACAAGTTTCGCAGCTCAAGTATCTGGGTCACTGGGTCACGGAAGCACTCACAGATGATGTAGATATGGAAAGGGAGCGTAGGGCGTTGTCGGTTCGTGGCAATATGCTGGCTCGTAGGTTTGCACGTTGTACCGCAGAAGTTAAAGTATCTTTATTCAGGGCATTCTGCCAATCCTTTTACACGTGCAGCCTATGGGCCAAACACACACGAAAGTCTTATGATGCCCTTCGCATCCAATACAACAATGCTTTCAGGGCACTGTTGAAGCTGCCACAATGGTGCAGTGCATCAGGGATGTTTGCAGACGCGCATGTAGACAGCTTCGCAGCAATTTTGCGCAAGCGAGTCACTTCCCTGATGCAGCGCGTGCGTGGCAGCTCTAACAGTTACCTGCAGATGTTCGCCTGGAGGATGGATCTGGACTGCCCAATCATGCGGCACTGGACCAGGCTGCACATTGAGCACTCCGGATCCAAGCCTCATTTTAGACTGAGATAAGAGTATTTGATTTCGGTTTTGTACCTACTTGTTTATTTTTTGTATAACCTTAATTTCTGACATTTCGTTTTATTTTAGATTAAGTAGACAATTTTTAAATCTATATATATATATATATATTTTTTTTTTAATATCGTGTAATTTGAATTGTATATGTACTTATTGTGAGTTGGATCGACTGTGTCTGAAATAAATGATTTTTAATTTAAAATTTAATTTATAACAAATGTTTCTGAAATTTTAATTTACTTTCAGTTCTAGCACAGCGGGGTGCACAAGTATTCCATGGAGAAGTGGCTTGGACGGTCATGAAACCGTTCGAGATACTCGACTATACCTAGTGTGTAAGTTAAACTGTCAAAATAACATTAAAATTTTAATTAACTACATAAACATTTTTGCACTTTCACATAAACTTATGCATCTAAAAGTTTTTTTTTACATACTTTTAATAATTTTGTATACTACACATTAGTGCATGTATGCAGTAAATAATGATTTATAATTATCACCATCACGTCATGTGTGTATTTAAATGTTACATCTGTGAGTTGTAGTGGTAAACATTAATTCAATAATCATATTAAAATAAGATTGACAACAAAATGGCTTGAATTGGTAGTGGAATATATAGAACTATTAATGGTAAAGACTCGGCATCCTGTATATGTATATGCTTAGAGCAAAAGATTTCAACGTCAATGATTGATGACAGATGCTGACAGGTTATTGATTCCCCTACCATGTTAATTAAAACAAAAGATTTATGAATGAAACTGACGTAAATTTACGTTTGCGGTCAGATAAGGGTTAATAAAAATTATCATATAAAAACAGGCTACTATTTCAAAGGGAGGCAAAATGCTTTTTATAGGGTTTGTTAAGGTAACTCTACATATGAAAATTGACAAATCTTAGTGATCAGAATTAAATAAACAAATTGTAAAGACATAGCCTACAAAGTTATTAAGTATTTATTGCCAGGCTGTACCTTAAATCCAAATCTATCTAGATGTTAAACATTTGTTTTTCATATTGAGTGCTGAAAGGATAATATTTCTTTATAAAATGTTAACTTTTATTGATTATTCAAGTGAGCATATCAACCAGTTGTATTGTGTTTTTATCTACAAACTCAAATTAAAGTAACTAGGTAATACCACAAAATTAATACTTCATCTGTCGAATGACACACACTCAATAGAAATTTCATTGTTATATTGACAATCAACAGGTGAAAGATAAATAGAAAATATTTTACCAATACATAAATAAAGTAAACTCACCTTCCATCACTAGATTCACTTTCTTCACTTCTCTCTGATGTCAAAATAGATTTTGCTCTTTTTGTTGTGCTGGTGTTTTTTGAAATTGAGCTGATGTTTGATGGAACAGGAGATGGTGTGCTTCGTACTGAAGCAGGGTTAGATGTTGATTGACCAGATGGGGCAGGGTTGCTGTTGACTGTAGGGGCTGGTGCTCCATCTTTGGGAGCAGAGGTGCTACTGCCATTCTGCACCGGTCCATTCGGTATCGAACCATTCTGTGGAGGCTCTGTGTTTCCGTTTGAATTGGACGCGTTACTGGACTCTTCCTGATTCTTTCGCGATCTCTGAGGCCTATTCTGTGATTGTAGTTTGATTCCTTCCGTTATGGAGTTGACTAACGAAACCTGTGAATGCGACATACTTATCTTCTGCAACACCCGCTCTTGGTGCGCTTCATATTCATCCCGACTTGGGTAAATCTTAGAAATCAGTAGATCAAAGTTCGGATCCGGTCGTAGCGACCTTTTTGACACCAATTTCTTTCGACAAGTCGGGCACTCCTTATTGCCGGAACGTAGAGCTGTAATAATACAGTCGTTGCAGAATCTGTGTAAGCATTCCTTAGTAGTCATTGTTTTTTTGAGCATGTCTAAACATATAGGACACATCAATTCACTGTGCAAGCTTCGAGGGGACACGGCGATTTCAGTCGCGTCTGTGATGACTTCTTGAGGAGTACGGTGCAGTTCGTAGAGAGAAAGTTCCCATGTTTTATTTTGGGATGGCTCCGTTGACGACATTTTGTTTTATGTGTGTACTACCAGGTTTTTCTAGTAGAACAAATTTTATCCACAAAAATGTTTCATGTAAATTGCAGATCACAGACCACCCACACCGCATCACAGAACAATATTACCGGGGGGCACCCCACACTCAAAGACTTCACAGGCTTTACAAATAGTGCGTTCGAATAGCGCTATTTTCGCTAAAAACGGTCACAAGGGATGTTCGAATTGGGAATCTGTGGGTGAAAATGTCGTTTATAGCTATTTTTGTTCAGCGTTTGGAAAGAAGAAAAAAAATTTTTAACCCACGTCCGGAGCATAGTTGTTTGGGATCGTTTTTTGACAGCTATGTATTTGACAGCATAGTCATACGATTTTAGGTCTTATGCTCAGTTGAGCGTTCGAATAGGGTGTGGGCAAAAGTGGCAAAAATAACGTTTTTGAGCATTACGAGTGCTATAACAAAAGAGCCATCAATGACAATGCCACCAATGACATAAAAGCTAAACCACCTAGATTATAGCGTAGTACATATAAGAGTGCGGTCCCAATCAGCCATAATCGATTTATGCGCGATAACAGTCGGCCCCTTTCACCGTGAGCGTGATTACGATGGCCCACGCTACGTCAACGATGACGTCTTAACTGCCGCCATATTGACGATTACATGAACCATGCTCTACACCGTTCTGTCAAAAGTGACAGGTGATTGTTTATTTCTACAAGGTCTTAACTGGCCCTTGTTTTTGATGTAAAAGTTGTAAATTTTGTTATTGTTTGTCCATTATTTCTTTTTAACCCACACACCACATAGTTAACCTTCACACTATGCACGATATTTTTATAAATTCATTTTTCGCGCGCAAATGGTTCGTTATTGCTACAATTCTGGTCCGATTTATCAACACGCTTACAGTGCCACGAGCTGTCAAAATCGCGATATTTATCTCGGACCGGCTTTGGTAGACGTTAGCACTGTGAGCAAAAATATCGCAAAACGGACCGCTGTGTAATTGTCTGTGGATTAATAATAGATCATAAACACATATGCAGCAGTGCTGCCAGTGGCATATAGTCAAATATTACATGAGACAGCTCAATAAGTAAAATTTTTAGGAGAATACTAACATTATTTATGTGGAAGACGAATGTAGAGTAGTGCTCTACAATCTGTATTGCTTTTTCTTAGTTTATTGGTTCTTGGTGGCTAAAACCGGAATAATATTCCGGTTTTAGCCAACATACTGCTTGTGGTACCAGAAATGAAGCCTACAATTTTTTTTAAAGTATCTTTGTGTTTTCATGCCTTAAATTCATTAATGCATGCGTGAATTCTTTGGATTCTTTTCAAGAAGTAATTTCATAGAATGTCAAGGAGTTTAGTAAACTAAGAATTAATCCTCGTCAAAACATATCACTGTTTTTTAACGCTTATGTGTGTAGTCTCATTCATGACTTGTTGTTTTTTTACTTTTGATACAGTATTAGACCAAGTATAGTTTTCACTATATTCGTCGGGACTGTTCTACTTAAACGAACAGATTTGATTTTAGCTGAATCATGAAAAGTATTGGCCTATAAAAATCTAATATAAAAAACATGTTCGATTCTATTAGTAACGATACTCAAAAAATTTAGACACATTGATGATAAGTAATAAAACTGTTATGTAAAAAAAAACGTATATCGGATTACAACCGGTAAACTGAGTAAAATACTTAAGATAAATATAATATTAAAAAAGGGTTGTATCAATTTCGATAGAACTTATTAACCTTAAAAACCTGTGAAATATGACATACATAATTATCAAAAAATTCTCGCTTCGTTTTAAGTCGGTTAAAATACTAATTATATCGTACTTTTAAGTAGTGAATAAGTCAAACTGACGTGAATCATACGATTGTCATGATGAAATAGTTAAATTAGCAACAAAAAATATTTGCTGAAAAATACTAAAGTAATTTTTATTATGTACAAGAAGTCACGTAAAAATAACAGTGTAACATGGAGGTAACATGAGAGGATCAAAAGTAACGTAAAATGTTACAAAAGTATCATTTGGGCAACCCTGGAATACAGATCACATCACACCCCTGCACTAGTACAAATCATAGATTAATCAGACTATATCTAAAGATAGATGGCAATCACTAAAGCAAACAACGGAACGTTAGCGGGAAGTTTGTTTTTTTCAGTGCCATCCACTTTGACGGATCATTGTCGCGCGCTCGTCTTCTGCCGGGTACAGACCAAGCGAACGAGACCGAGCGAATGCTAACGAGTGGGATTTGCCGATCAGTACCGCACGCTCGCTTGCTTTCGCTGTTGTGTCTACACTAAAAGAACGTGTTGAAGACGGTGAAGCTTCCAATGATGTTATATATAAATGGAAGTAGATACGTCATACTGCGGTCGGCTTGGCGACATCAACACAAGCTAATTGTCTTGAGTCAACTCAGTTCCAGCCGTGTGTTCAAAAACTGCAAAACTACTGGGACGAGTGTAAAAACAAGAATGATGTACGAGTATCTTTTCATATTTAAGTATTATTTTTCTATTTTATCAATCAAAATTGGAAAATAGCGAATATCAAAAATACGCGAACGAGACAAGTAGCGAGCGACAGAGAGAACGAGGCTATCATTGCCGGTCGAATGGACGGCCACAGGCGAACGTTGTTAATAATATGTTGATCTCTTTCTGACAACTATATTAATATATTTTATATTGCTACTTATAGCTATATGTAGCATAAAATTTGCCATGTTCTTCATTATTCAAGGAGTAAAACGCCCCTACAGTTAATCTCATTGCTTGACTCACGTTGTATTTTAGTGATCATGGACGAAAACGGTGGCGCTGGTGGATGAAATCATTATTTAAAAAAATATTGTATGATGGAACCCAACTTTATTAAACGACCTACAAAAAGAGCTGGATTACAATAAATAAATTGATTAATGATGATTTTACAAGGATTGTTTTTTGTTTACATCATCATTATTTTATGTGGTTGTTAAATTAAATTGTGTGTGTTAAGTGGAAGCGCTCGCAGCGGAGTTTGACTTAGCTATTTTAACCGATGTAACAATCAACGGTGAACCGATAAACAAGTTAAGCAACAATTGCTGTGGTCAAGACTTGGATGGGTGACCGCTAGTGGCATTGTTTATCCGGTCCCGGTTGTTTGTCTTTGAACAACAGTAGTTAGGCTATGTATTGAATGCCTTCGAGCAGCCGGAAAACTTCGACATGGGTTGGCCACTAGCCTATCCACCAAGCCGCATTGAGCCCGCGTGGTGGATTATGGCCCAACCTTCTCCAAGAGATAGCTCGAGTCCTAGCAGTGGAAACATAATGGGCTGATTATGATGAAATGAAATTAAAGCAATAGTCGATTTTGTTTAATTTTTTTTATCTTGTATTCAGTATGTTTAGGATTTCAAAGCCTCGGTTTCTGCTTACAGAGCTCTATGAGCATTAGCAATCTATCTTAGTCCATTCCATAATTGTAAACAGATACAATTTATTTGCTGGAACGACACGTCCGTTGCGTGCAACCGCCGCAACTGAATGAGCATTCGCTCGTCCGTCTACACCGCGGCCGTACGTTCATTCCATTTCTCTTTGATGTACCGAAAGCCGCCGGAGCACGGCCGAAGGCGAGCGAAGGCCCTCGTTTGGCTTCGCTTGCTTACGGCATGACGTCCACACTGATTCGTTTGCGCTCGCTTATTACCCTTCGCTCGCCCTCGTTCGCTTGGTCTGTACAGGCATTCCATGTGTGACATTAGTGTCGTGGAACGCATTAGTGACGTGGAAGACGAGCGTGCGGGTATCGATATCAATAAATAGGGATGTGCTGTTTGATATCGAGGTAGCAATAAGCGTTCCTAATCTATTAAAATATTATTATGTAAACCAGGGTCTATGAAATCAAGGTTAAGATAATTTAATCCATTTATTGAAAAACACATTCTAAAATAATAAATATTATAATTTATTAAGAGTAATACATATTGTTTACCTTACATATTGAAAGAACTTATGTTTTGTGATATTGTTGTAATCATGCAAGTGATTCAAAACATGCATGATTACAATTTCTAATTAAACATTTTCGTTTTGTTATTTAGGTAAGTACCTAACTATAAATGATTATGTATTAAAAAACTATAAATACGTACATTTTAGTCATATTTAAGTGAAACAGATATCAGTAATGTTTTTTAACGCATGGAACAAGTGTTTAATTTCATAATAAATGAGTTTTGAAGAAAATCTAGGCGAATAGGTATCAAGTAATACCTTAATACAAGGGTTTTTAATAGAAGGTTTATTTACGTAAATGTTACAAGAAATTATCATTTCTTAACTTTAATTTTATCATATGACTAGATTAAATCAAAATATTTAATAACGCCTTTTTCTATTGAGATTTCTTGCTTAGTGTGGTTTATCCGTTAATTGTGCAGTATCTTTGATGTTTGTACTTGGGTGTGTTTGTACTACACTGTATGAATCCTGCATCTGTAACAGCTTGGTCTTCACATAGTCTATAGTCAACTCTATATTTGAGTTTTCCGTTGCAATTCTCATTGGTTAAACATATTTAGCTAAGCCTTGTAGCTTTGACAAAAGTCTGCAGTGGTTGTTTAGACGTTTTTCTTCAAAAGCTGACCTTAAAACTTACCATGACTCCTTTGCCACTTTTGCATATCTCACATGAACCAGGCAATGATTACATCATCAAACATATCCTCGTTCTTGCTTTTTGGTTTATCTTTATGCCTTATCAGAATTCACCAGTGTCGTATGAGTGTACTCCACAGGTCGCCATTACAACTCGATCATGAATTTCAGCGTATTGTAAAATGAGTTTCCATCTAATTTCTCTATGTATGTTTAACACATACCCGTATCGTGTGCAGGCTGCGATCTATCCAGTCGTTCGCAGCTCGAAGTTGTGCTTGCAACTTTACCTTCTGTAGCCATAATACTGTTTACATCCGTTCTTCATGAAACATCGAATTTACACATAACCTGAGCGGGATTGAGTATCTTTTTGCTCACCGACAACGTACAATGAAGTTACACAACATTTGTGTATAAACATATAGGAATAGAAATACGATAATTAAATATAATTTAGCTCATAGTAATTTTCACCATTGGCATACGTCCGTCAAACAATGACAACTCTCAAACAAATAACGATTAGACAACGATATGAGATTACGATTACGCAAACTCTTTGCTCTAATAGAAATGAAGATAACGAAGTCACCGTTTAATAGAACATAGATAACTGTGGAGCTGTAATGCGAGTTGGCGCAACCATAGACAATATCTTTGTAAGGCCCACAGGGCAGTAAGGAAGTGAAACCCCCGTGGTACAAATCACAGACCATAACATAATAATGGTCCCCAGGTAAAAACTAAAAATCTAAACGCTCAAATCATACTTATCAAAGACTACGGCGCGAAGAGCGAAGCGAGGAGCAACGTTAGGTGTAAATGTGGTGACCACACAACGCGTGAGCTGAGCGAGCGAAGAGAGCGGGCCACGGCAGCAGCTAGCAAAGCGCCAGAATTATGATGAATAACACTGAACAGTGGGCTGAAAACTGTTATTTCGCAATATTCTACTCGTACACTGGACTCTGGAACGTGCAAACGAGACTTTGACTCTGCCATTGCTATTTAGTCTGTGATGTACACGAATTATTATTATCTGTACATTATCCATTACACGTAGTATCTTATAGTTTGTGACATTATCGCCCTGTACAAAAAAGTGTCCGACCCATATTTCACGGCCAAAAATGCAATAATAATATTGTATTTCATGTATGTACATGGAGTGGATTCCTTTTCCTAACACAACACAAAATAACAGGGTTAGGGATGTCCAATGTAAATTACACAGGGTAAGGGATGTCCGTTGTAGATTTATATCGTAACATCGATATTGCATTAGCCTAACATCGTAACATTGATGTCATAGACACGTCATTGAAATTAAGGAATCCGATTTTACATTTTTATTAGCGCTATAGGCTTGCATCTATGGTCCCTAGTGGTAGTGGACTGGTATATTTTTTCGCATTCGTCATGTGCTAAGTTACCGTTGTTGGTACGCTCACTAACTTCTTCTACTTCTCAAAATCTTTCTAGAGCTGAATGAATGTTTTGGCTGGACTTTAGTGCCAAGTTAGTATGATCTATTTGAGCTGAGTTGACCCGAGGATGTATGCCCTAATCTAGTGAGACCTGACCCAATAACGTGAAGTTAAAAATCGTGCCGAACGTTATTGACCTGCCGGGGCCTAGAAACACTTTAGTACCATCTAATATGCTACCCAAGAAGTCTGACCCTAACAAAAGGTCAATCGGTGTAGATGTGTTTAACGAAAAATCTGCGAGTGGAACGTAATTCGTATTTTCATCCAAACTATATATTTAGTGTGAGGTAAAATTCCCGTTACGTTTTCATGAACATATGCTTTAACCCTTATTATGGGCCTACATGGTACAGGGCGAAAATGATTTTTCTGAATGCTGGTCACCTATACCTTTTATTTTTAGTTGCGTATTCTGAGTGGGTAAGCGAAGTCGCTTCACTATGTCCTGATTTATAAGTGTGATCATAGAGCCACAGTCTAATAACGCTCGTGCTGGGTGAACATAGCCTTTGCAATCTGCTATCTCTTGTGAGACTGTAGGCAGCAATACAGGTCTGTCATGATCACTGTCTGGCGGTGTTGAGATGTCAGCAGGAAAACTTTATGTGTTAGCGACAGTGCTGCCAACCCTTAAAGTCAAGTTTCCCCTAGACTCAGCTGAAAATACCCTAAATTCATCAATTCTCGCAAATTTTTCCCCTAAAAATTGAAGCAAATTAAAACCGTGAAATTGTTGTAAATTTTTGTTTTTCTATTCTTATACCTACTATTAAATTCTTGCAAAGTTACAAAGTTGCCATCTTCTACGCTACTTTGTTTAGAATCTAGAAAATTTGTGACGGAGCGCAATTTCGAAGAAGACAACTTAGACAGCCGTTCTATCAATTTCGTAAAATTTTAAGCTTATATAAGCTGTGTTAAGGGCCTGATTAACCCTTAGGCTAATACGGTTGCAGCCTAGGGCGCAACGATCAGCGGGGCGCGCTGAAATCGTGTCTACGCATGCACTATTAATCTAGCATCATTGCATGTACCCTATACATTTCAACTAGACTGTGACAAAACAAACTAAATGCGCTGTGAACTGAAAAAGCTTTGATCTTCCTTATTTTAACAAAAAATATTAATTTTTATAAAGCGCGCGCAAATCAAATACTCACTTGTCACTCGAATCGGTCGGTATCAAGCGAGTAGCGAGTGAGTGAGCTGGGCCGCGTTCAGAAACTCGGTGAAAGCGCACTCGGAGTGCAACTTTTCGCACTAACGTCGCCGTTCCGAACCTCAGCGCGTCGCAACTTTCCATCAAAATCGATCGCTAAAAGGTTGCAACCCGCATCTGACAACTTACCCGCAACTTCGACCAATCAGACTACAACAAACTTCTTCTTCTTCTCTCTTCTCAATGAAAAGGAAGGATAGGTAAGGATCAAATGATCTGTCAATGTCGAATTTGTCAAAGTCTGTTTGAGGTTATAAAACAACCGTGCCGTTCCGTACCTCAGAGCGAGTTAGACAACAACTAAACAACCGCGCTCTGAGGTACGGAACGCCCCCCTGGCAACAGCGCAGTTCGCCGCGCGCGATGAAACACATCAACGACGCGCGGGGAATCCCCAGTTGGTAATGGTTAGTTTACTTTGCCGCGCTTCATTCATTTGTCTTATCTCTTTCGTTAATCGTCGTTCGTCCGTCATATCCCGCGCTCTATTCGTTTTTGGTGATTGATATTTAGTGTCCTTTTCTTAGAGTTTAAATGTTTAAAGACTATGAGTGGTAAGGAGACAAGAAAAAAGTAAAAGAAAAGGAAAAGAAGATAGAAAACATTTTGAAACATACTCTTAAACTAGAAACATTTTTTACGAGCTCTGCAGAAAGGAACAATACGGTGAGGAATGCTGCACTATCGCCAGCGATTTCTTCCCCTGGTCCCTCTACCGCGGACTGTTCTTACGTTTCTCCGTCCAACACTAGCCCTATAGTAGCGACGACGCCGACGATCTACAACGAAGACGAAATTCTAATAGAAGAAAACCCGTCTATTCCGCCAAGTGCACTGTGGCAAGTAAACTATGAATTTCGAGTTTATTATGTTAAAAAAGGACTGCAACAAAACGAAGAACTAGATTTTTCCAGATCAGAAAGGCAGTAAGTAGTTATAAATATCAAAAAATATTTCTATTTAAAAATATGTTTGAAATAAATCTTGTTAATGGCAAAATTGTGAAGAGAAGCTGGTTAGTATACTCAGAATACACAGGTCACATTTTTTGTGGTCCTTGCAAGTTATTTAGAGATCAATACAAATTGTTTTCCGGATCTAAAAGCAGATGGTAAATTATGTTATCCACATTGGATACAAAAATCAAAGAAGAAAGAAAGGAAGAACCGACGGCACTAAAAAATCGATTCGATGGAGTGCGCGAGCCTTATACAGTTTATACAAACAAGTTCTGGAAGCATTACACTCTATTTGCGAGGATGAAAATCACTTTACGTTGATTTTCATCTTCAGACCAAAAAGAAGCAAAAGCTATATTAGAAAAAAATCATACTCTACAAATTACAATAATGTTGTAATGTCAGAGCTTTGTGCTCGTAAAGTTTCAAATCGTTAATGCACAGCTACAAGCAAATTCTGTTGATTTGACATTATATGCTTATCTTGATAGGTTGCGTGACGAAAAAGAGTGAGTTGAGTTAGAAAGGAAACGATCTTTCGTCGTTAATAATAAAATTATCATGCAGCTATTGATTGTCTTAAAGTGCACTTTGCATTTATGTACATTCAGCTAAAAACGTGGTTTGCCACCCTAAGGTTGAATGTTGTGTATAAAGGACAACTGTAGTTTTGGTCGCAGGTCGATCTGAAAACTTTTATATTAAAATATTCACACTAGTGAACAAAGTCAAAACTAATATACTTACTAGGTACTACTTTTAAGGCCGACCGTAACACACACATAGCGGGCGGGGGCGCGTCCTCATAATTAGTCTAGGGCGGTCAGAACTCTTGATCAGCCGCTGGCCACAGACCATATAACCACTTGACTGCGTGTAGTTCAATTTCTTCTAAGAACACAAGTCACCACTGCGGGTCGGGGGGCTACGTACAAAAAAGGATTTTGATTGGCCGGCTCAAAATGTAGCTCTACTCATAGTACCTAAATAGTGTTGTGGTACAGCATTATGTAATCACCTTAGTTGTCGATAAAGTTCACTACAAATTATCGTTTACCTTAACTGTACAGAGATCTGAAATATGTATGTAAGTATTAAGCAAATAAGGCTATGTAAAAAAAACTTCTATTAATGAAATTATCTTAATAATTAATTCGATGTTTCACGGTGAAACAGAACACATTGATCTGAGTATGTATATTTTGCGTTTTAAAAATACTTATCACTGCTGTTTATCGTATTCTTACTGATGTATGTAAGAACTTATATGTAAGAATCAGTATGTAAGTACTTACTTAATACCACCATCAAATAATTATTTATTTTTTACCACAGTAAAACAACATCGTTATAATTTTAAAATAGTTTTAATTGTACAAAGTATCCAAAGCCTCTACACAAAATGTGATTAAGTAATGATTTTAAACAAACAATTAGATTATATTTATATACTTTTTCGGCACTGTATATTATACAGTCATTAGGATACAAGGATACAACACCTCATTCTACACAATACTGGATTTGTACTACCGTAAAATTTTTCAATGTGAGGACGAGACCTACAAATTATATATATTTTTGACTGACTCGCACTTTTTACTTTTAGAAGCCGGTTCCATGTTATTGTTAAAAATAACTATGTGTGTATATCTAAATCATATAAAAAGATGCCAGCTGGGCAGAGAAGAAGTAGTAGAATTATCCAATTAGTCAAACTAAATAGTCACTTAAAGAGGCACAAACAGAGTAGGTGCTAGGTATAGTGATTTTATTTAAAAATATATTAAGTATATGTCCATAGTACTTCATTTTAAGACCATTATTATTATGTTTCATATTACACTCGGGTTTTTTTCGCGTGTTTATTTACATTATTATTAGATAAGATATATAAATCTTGAAATTTATGGAGAGAAAAATTCCATCCTCGGACGGGATTCGAACCCGCGTCTTCTGACTCTCCGTGTCAGACGCCATTGACCAACTAGGCCACCGAGGTTCCGGTCCGAGCATAGAATTTTAACTCTCTATTTGACTAACCCTCTTGCGGGGATGGAGCGACATCCATTGGACAGTTTAACAGTACCATCCAACCGAAAGAAGCATTATTTAGAAATACTTAAACTTTCAATGTTTGAGATCGCTAAAGCAGGCGTTAATGCTTATAAAATTAATACTATAAAGATATATAAATGTTACTACATAATTGATGATAACGTGAAGGTATAAATAAATATAAATAAAACACTGAATATTTATGTGTATTTTTATGCACTCTTAATATAATGAATATATTGCATAGAAGAATTATTTTCCTCACAGTCGATATATACAATCGATAAATTGCCAGATAATATTGGAGTACCGCACTAATTTACACGTGCCAGTGAATAAAAGAGACGGCGTTATCTACAACTGCAAAGAACAGTACGGGATGGCAAAAGACATCAACGCGTTCCCATATTTTTTTTTTTGAGTCACTGTTTAATTACTTCATTTGTGTATTTTGTTTTCTTCCAATAATTAATAAACTAAAATTATCTGTGAAATGTAATTCCATCCTTTGCATACCTGGATGTCTGCCTGTTTTTTCCGTACCACTTTACTGAACAATAAGGCATAATTTGATTTGTTTTAATTTTTTTTCATCCGCTTGTTCTCCATGCGAAGTCAAACTGGTACTGACGTGTTGGTGCGATACGTTAGCCTTTTATTGTCATAGTCTTGGCAGCTGAGGGGAAGCCGTATGAGCAGTGAAGTGGTTATATGTTCTGTGCCGCTGGCTGTGTTTGTCATTTTCTAAAAAGCGTGAATGAAACGGAGAACAGTTCATGGCATAAGAAGCATCGTCGCCGTTTTAGTATAGTACCTAACTTAAATACGTAATGATTTGTCTCGTTTAAATAAGGTCGAAAGTAATGTAACTGTTGCAAATACACTACTGCCACGTCGTTGTTCAAATTATTTGCCGCGAAATATGTGCACATAGGTATTAGAATAGTGACTGATGCAATATTTATTTTGCATTGATTCGACCTTATTTTGCGTTAACGAATTAACGAATCGTAAGTCACTCCCAGGAAAAAAGTTTCGTTTTATTTAGTTTCAACTATGGATTTCTTTACAGGAATTCAATATTTTAACTAAAATGTTCCCCCGAAAAATACCCTAAAGAATTTTATACCCCAAAAAATACCCCAGACATAAAAAAAGTAGCCTAAATGTAGGGGGTCCTAAGTTGTGGACCCTGGTTAGCGACGACATTTTGTTGTTGCGCTGTGTGTTGCTACACACACTTGTGTATAGCAACACACAGCGCCTGAATAGGTGTGGGCGGGGCGGGTGTGGGCTGATTGTGTTTATGCCGACATTGTGTGTGCTGAATGTGCCGCACTAGTCATTGCCTAGGCGGCGTGGGTGGTCGCGGCGTAGGGTGACGGAAGGATACCGTCTGGCCCGTGTAAGGTGAGGGGCGGCGGCAGCGAGGTGTCTCGCTCAATGGCTGAGGCGTGTGAGGTTGTGTAGTGATTAACACTGCTACAGCACAGACAGAAGGTCACGGATTCGAAACCTACGCATAGCGCGGAGGTTGCGGGTTCGAAACTAGTTGAGGTTGAAGCGAGAACCGCGCGGGTTGCGAGATTAATGCCCGCGCATAAAGCTGAGGTCATGGATTTGACACCTCGGAGTGCGTAGGCGAAAATGTGGCACTATATACTGGACGAGTTTGGGCGTAGTTGGGCTGATATGTGCGCCTGGCGTCCGGTTGCGGGGCGTGCTGATAGCCTGATGGTCCTGGTGACCGTGTCGGTTCGTATTTGGGCTGAGCGGGGCCTATGGAGTTGTGAGGATGGTATGCTCACTTCATTGCAGCGCGCGTGCTCCTCTAGGAATCCGATGAGATCTGCCAACGTCGGCAGTCTATCAGTAGACCCGTGTTGTCGCTCAAAGAGAGACCTAAGCTCAGCTTTGGGTTTACGTGCAACGATGGAGACAAAAA
Source organism: Selenia dentaria (assembly GCA_917880725.1). NCBI lineage: Eukaryota > Metazoa > Arthropoda > Insecta > Lepidoptera > Geometridae > Selenia > Selenia dentaria. Next base: position 33,727,419 of record OU862877.1, on the reverse strand, counting down.
CGTACCCACATTCCCCATTAGTAGGCATTTTTTTAATTTTGTCGGGCCGACTGTGCTGATACGAGCGGCGTCAAAAATTGTCGCCGTATTTCGGATCGCGATGAAATTGTGGGCAGATCAAAAATAATGTCTACAAAGCGGTCAATAAATAGACGCCGGTTTTCGTACGTGTCAATATTTCCAACGCTACTTGGAAATTCTCGTTGGTAATGGGTTGGTAGGTGCGAAATAAGTGAACACGACTCCCCAGATAGGCAGGATAGCAGGTTATGTAACTTTACTGCTCCCGTAAGGCCTGTCATGATGTCTGTCAGGCTTTTAAAGATGGCTATGAAGATGGCCATTCTTCTAGTCGTGAAAATAGAACATTCGCCTGCCTTTAGGTTACAATCTCATTGTCACTGTGGCTGATGACAATACATTTAGGTCTACGTAGGCTATAAGAATCGCGTCGTAGGCGTCTATTATTTTTTCGTAGCCTTAAGAACTGTCCTGGGCCTCTGTCAAGTCATCGGAGTCCTTATCTCGTAATACACTGATTCGAGTCTCGTTGATCACTCATACCTCAGTAAATCTGGCATTAAATCTGACCTTTTGTAATTCGGTTTACCGGACAATAAGGAAGCCGCTATGTAAGAAAGCGTTAGAATCGCCTTTTGGGATTCACGAAACCTCGCGGCTTGCGATTTCGTTAGCATAAAGAACTGTCATCATATCTTGAGGTAGGCGGAGATCTTATTATTTTGTCCATGCTGTGCCCAAGAATATTACGCTTTTTCACCCGCGTGGTGATAAATGATGATGATGATGAAAAGTATCCTAATATATCCAGCGCCTCATGTACCTACATACCATATTTCATGCGGAGTACCACAAGGTTCAATCTTAGTCCTGTTTTGTGTTTGACTTGATCTTGTCAACTGAGTAGATAAAAGTTTGTTGTACGATTATCTACAAACAAACTTTTATCCCAATATTGGTCTCTTAACCAAATCAAAAGTCTAAGAAAATCCAATTTAGAGTCGAAGATCTAAAATAAATAAGAAATCGCGGCTAGTGTTTTAAGGCTAGTCGATCAGAAAATATTACAAATACTATATACAATAGACAGTACAATATCACAGTGCTGAAATTGATATAGGTTTGATTTAAGTATAATAAAATATTTCATATAGTGGAAACTATGCTTTATTAAAATTTAAGCCGGCTTAGATAATAATCCGAAAATATATCTGTTTATTGTACCTACGTGAAAATAAAAAACGAGTCGTACCAAATAATAGGTTAGAGTTAGACAATGTTTAAAAATAAAGACGTTCGACCAATATATTGGTCGAAGATAAAGACGGCATTCTAAGATATTATTAATGTACAATACATTGTCTGTAAGAGTATAATTTACCAATCTACATTATACCTTGTTCTTAAAGAAATTTGTTGTTTTTTCTAAAGTAATGCGTGAAGGAATACCGTGGCCTCCTTTATTATACACAAGCTGACCCGCCAGCGGCTTCACTCGCGGGATACGGTTATATCAGATTTAATTATTCCACGGGAATTCTTTAATTTACCGGGATCAAAAGTATCCTATATGTTGATCAGGGATATAAGCTACCACCATACGAGATTTCATTTAAATCGGTCCATTCGTTTCGGAGATTAGCTCGTACAAACAGACAGACAGACAAACATACAGAGAAACAAACAATTTGAACTTATTTTTCACTTCTTATATCCCCTGACTCGGATTTTAGCATATTTTTGATTGTACAGAAATTTGACCTCTACAGTTAATAAATGTAGTAATTTTACATCCCTCGTTTTACCCCCTGTGATCCCTGACAAAAATATTGAAAGCATCACTATTTATTTTAAATTACCTATCCAGTTATAAATTTTCATCACTGTAGTATCAAAAAAAAAGAACTTTTGAAAAAAAAAACCCTTGTTTCACCCCCTTAAGTCATCTCTGTCAATAAATATTGAAATCATCACTTTAAACTGTCCAAATGCTAATTTTCACCACTGTATGTTCGAAAACAAAAAACTTTCCATACAAACTTTCACCCCTCCATTTCACCCTCTTAAACCATCACTATCCAAAAAATAAATTGTCCAACCTCTTTTATTTTGAATGACCTATCCAAATACAAATTTTCACAACTATAAATTTAAAAACAAAGGAGTTTCACACTAACTTTTCACCCCTTTTGACCCCTTAGGGGTAGAATTTTGTAAAATCCATTCTAAAGGCCTATTCAGACCTGGGTGTTATTCGCTACCGCGAGCGATAGAGAAATCCGACAGGTTATGCGTTAACTTCGCTGTTCACACCAGAGCGGATATCGCTACCGCACGCGGTAGAGATATCCGTTGGCATGGAAGCATGTCGCTGTTACTTGCTCCCGCGTCGCCCGGCGGTACTAGTTTCGCCAAACAAGAGAAAATACCGCCTCAATAGGCGATACAAGTTTCGCTGCAGTTATGGAACTTCATACTATTTACCCATCGAGTGCCGCGTGGTATTTTTCGCTACCCACAGCGAATAGATTAACAACAATAGATTAGTTCAACATAAAATCTTATTCTATAGTCGAGCAATGAACGTTACTTACTAAATGTGGTGGTAAATGCTTAAGTAAGTAATGACATAACCCTGTCAACATTGGATGTATCTTTTTACACTTGCATTAGGTTGTTGTCATGGGTTTTCAACTTTTGCAGCATAATAGATCCTTTACAGTTCAGACTTGTGCGCGTATATAATTTTTTATACAACTTCACTTTTGCAATAACAACGAAAAGTTGACATGTTCTCAATGCTTTTAAGTATATTCGTGTTCATATTGATTATATTATATAATATTATTTTTCATTACATTTAACAACTTCAATTTGAAAAATTTAATACCGACTTTCATTCTAATCTGTTATTGGAGTGTAACTCAAAAACTACTGGACTGAATTTGATGAAATTTAAATGGGACCACACGGGAAGCACCAGATTTTAAACAAAAAAGAATTTTAAGAATCGGTTCACCTTATCGAAAATTATGAGGTAACAAATAAAAAATATTAAAAAAAAACAGGCGAATTGAGTACCTCCTCTTTTTTGGAAGTCGATAGAAAAAAATAACGGAACACGATTATTCTACCGGAATATACGAGTGCACTCACGTAATAATTGACAGATAAATCCGACTATACTTTCAACCACAACCGGTGGTCGTTTTAAAGGAATGTTCGAAATGCCCGCGTTGATGACGTCTCTCTAAGCCCTGTCAGTGCTGGAAAAATACCACCGGACGCGATCGAGACTACCTAATACTACTTTAGTTTTTATAAGGAAAAACGTTAGTTATTTTTAATTTAGATCTATATCTGAACTATTGTTACGCAAAACATCATAATACATAAACATAATCAGCCCATTTTCTACTGCTGGGATTCGGGCTTTCCTCTCAGAGAGAGGAGTTGGGCCATAATCCATCACGCGGGTCCAGTGCGGATTGGTGGATAGGTTAGTGGCCAACCTATGTCGAAGTTTTCAGGCCGCCCGAAGGCCTTTGACTGAAGGCCTAACGACTGTTGTCCTAAGACAAACATCCGGGACCGACGGCTTAACGTGCCCTCCGATGCACGGAAGCGCTCAGTTGAATAATGCCACTAGCGGTCACCCATCCAATTCCTGACCACAGCAAGTATTGCTTAACTTGTTGATCGGTTAAGATCGCCAAGTCGAGCTTCGCTACAAGCGCTTCATCATATTATATATATATACATTCGCTTAACATCATAATACTTTTATGTAATTGAGTTTATAACTATAAAAGGCTGTAAAGGGTTAGGATAGACAGACCGGCAGAACTCTTCAAATTAAGAAACTTATTTAAAAATAATGGGAGTTGGGCTACTGGTACTCTAATACGGTAATACTAGAAGATAAAAATCTGTTGAGTAACATTCTGGGCTTATTTCAGAGTTTCCTTTCAAACTCCTTGATCCTCTTAGAACGATTTATATGAAATTGTTTGACATTTCTCTGTGTGCTAAAATCCAAAGAGTAGAATAATCTAAAATCTAAGTTCCTAATATAAAGTGTTTATCTATGAATCTAAGTAGGTAAACATTTTGAAATATTACACAACCGTATAACTAATTCATAAAAGTATGTTTTCTTGATACTGTGTTTGATGAGACAGCTGTTTTAAATTTTTTATAAATTTTAACTATGACATAGAAAAAGGTCACAGGTAAGTGGTACCTACCAATAACATACCCTAAACTAGATTAAAGAGAGATCCTAACCTATGGTTACAACTATGCCCAGATATTATTTAGACAATACTTTGCGATTATAATGGTATATTCCCGTTCACAATGTGATACGATGTCTAGGGCAGGGGTCTCCAAAAATTTTAGTCTAGGGGCCAGAAGAATTGCTCCACAAGACCTCAAGGGCAAGAGCCAAGATTTAGATTAGAGAAGATGAGATATAATAATATCTTATTCTACGAGTAAGAAAACTTCAAGAAGTCTTCTCGTCAAAAATAGCTCAGTGCCTCAAGACAAGAGTCTTTGATCAATGTGTGTTACCAGTGATGACAAATGGCACTGAAACGTGGTCTCTTACTATGGGCCTCATAAGCAAGCTCAAAGTCGACGAGCTATGCTCGGGGTTTCTCTACGTGAACGAATCAGAAATGAGCAGATCCGTAGACGAACTAACAGTTGAAGTGGCAGTGGGCAGGCCACATAGCACGCAGAACAGATGGCCGATGGGGCCGGAAGGTTCTGGAGTGGAGACCACGGACCGGCAAGCGCAGCTTAGGTCGTCCAATGACAAGGTGGATGGACCGCTTCCAACCGTTCCTTTTGGTAATATCTGGGGGAGACCTATGTTCAGCAGTGGACGTCCTACGGCTGATATGATGAAGAGAATTTAAATTTAATATAATGTCGTAAGTATGGTTACATTTTATTTCAATTAATAGAAGCTTTAAACTATAGAAGCTGTGTTTTAGCAACCACTTTGTCAATATTTAAATGAATTAACTCTATAAATAAAAAGGGAGTTGAGGTAGGTACGCTAGATTATCGCGTAAACAAAAACTGGATCAGATGCAAGCACAGCCATAGAATAAAATTATAGTAATCTACATGTCCAATCCTCATGTGCATCAACAACATTGATAGAAAGACACGCAAACTTGTAGTATGAATAAGATGAAAATTATTATTTCCTCGGTTCGCTGCCCGTGCACCCACTGGCTTTACTCACCGGAGGGTGTAGGGTTAATTCCTGTTTACCCGTGTACCCACTGCGCCAAGTGTGGAATTAATTATAAAAATAATCGATTAATTTTGTCGATAATGTAAAATAAAAAATAATGCGATATGTGAATTGTTTATTAAAACTAAAGCGAACAAACTAAACTGGGATTACATTCCAACGGATTCTGCCTCTTTACATACTATTAGACCTATTTATATAATATCTATCTAATTTTATACTTTTTCGTCATAATCAAGGTTGGATATAATTATAAAAATATCGATTCTTATTTTCTATAATATTACAATGAAAAATTATACGATAAGTCCCCCCGCGACGATTAGTCACTTGTTTATTAAAACTAAATTTATAATATTAGATAATGATTAACGTGATTTGTCTAAACATTACCAATGCTTATATAATTCGTTGCATCTGTGCATTAGTTTTCTGATTATCTCTTAATTTATATATCTCATCGCGTCTATCGGTAAATTTATTATTTGGTGCAAGTATTTTGGATAATTGAAATTTATGCCCAAAAACTCACAGGGGTGGTAAGCACAATGTACTAAAGCATTGTACTACTGTAAATGTAAAGTTTCTTCTTAAAGTAACTGTCATGGACAGGCGTAGTACTGACATTATACGAATTGCCTGTCTCGTCACTTCATAGCGTATGGCGTAGTGTAAAATAAGAACAACTAGATATACAGATCGCGCGGCGAGAGTTTGGCTTTGACCGTTATTGTGCAGAAATCAGAAATTGGGTATCACAAGGAGGCTAGAGGGACGAAGGACTCTTGTCTCTCTCTGCCACATCGAAGACAAGGGACTCTTGTCTCTCTCTGTCACATGTGCGCGACTGTACCCATGCGCAGTAATCCCCTCCACCCGAAGGTCAAAGCCAAACTCTCGCCGCGCGATCTGTACCTATCACTAATTTTATTACCTACTAACTGTATTACGTACTAAGTTATTCTGATAAATATCTTTTACACCGCCATGCGCCAATTCTAAATTTAAATTCATCACAAGGTTGCCTGTTACAAATTTCTAATAGCGATATAACTGCCCATTGTATAAACTGTGGCTCGAATTATACTGTTTTACTTTTAAAATTTATTTTAGTATATAAATATGGTGTTAAATAATGATGTATTATTCATAATATACGTTGTAACGATTCCACATACAGATCGCGCGGCGAGAGTTTGGCTTTGACCTTCGGGTGGAGGGGATTATTGCGCATGGATACTGTCGCGCCATGTGACAGAGAGAGACAAGAGTCCTTCGTCCCTCTAGCCACCCTGTGATACCCAATTTTTGACTTCTACGCAATAACGGTCAAAGCCAAACTCTCGCCGCGCGATCTGTACCTCTTATATTTTATGATATATATTATATTATCATTTTATATTTTAGGGAAAATGTGGTTAGCCGTGAGCATCTACGTTGTATGGGTCATCGACATTATGAGTGGGCAAGAGTTCATGCTGCCCGGTGACATCATTCCGAGCCACTATGACCTGAAGCTTCTCTTCGAAATGGACCCATCATCTAACTTCAGTTTCTTCGGAGTCGTAGACATATTAGTGAGCTGTCTTATTTCTAATATATATCTTATTTTCTACTAGCTGCGCCTCTCGGCTACGCTGACATAGTTAATGACTTCTATAGACAAACTCACAAGGTTTAATAAGCAAAGTTGGCACTGTTACTGAGCGCTTCGAGGCTCAAAAAGCACGCTAAGCCTTCGGTCCCGGTAGCATTTCTTAGGACAACAGTCGTTAGTCTATGGTGGGGACCTGAGGGCCTGGCCACTAACTAGTCCATGCACAACGCCACACTTGTGCCGCGTGGGGATTATATCCCAGTAGTGGTAATGTAATGGACTGATAATATATCATATATATGTCATAATACTCAAATATAACAAGCTTCGTAATCGTTGCAATGTGGTGTATAGAGATGCCCAACGGCGCTATATCTATGAATCTGTTCAAGATGAGGATTGGGCGAAAGTTTGAAAGTTCCTCAGAACATTAGCAGTTGGAAAATCTCGTCAAGAATCAATTCCTAATAACTTATATTTTCCTTAAATCACCACTTTTATTCACCACCTAATAATATTTGGCAAAAGCCCATACTTTAAATTTTCAATATATTTATATAATTGTAACACTATAACTCCACATTGTTCTCCTTTTGTTTTCCTCAATTTCACGTTTGTGATGTTAAAAATAGCATACTTTCCATTACTTCTAATGCCGTTGGTATGGATGGTATCAGTCGTAACATGCTGATACCTATTCTTGATATAATTTTCCCTGTTCTTAGCCATATTTTTAATTTTCTATTTCTCGTGGCGCTTTTCCTGCTTTGTGGAAAGACGCTCAAATTATGCCCTTCTCCAAAAACATAACCCCTCTAAAACTTCCCCAAAAAACCTAACGTTTTTCTGAATACCGTCCAATATCTATCCTTCTTTTCCTATCCAAAGTACTTAGACATCTAGTCCACGCTCAGAAAAACACTTTCCTTACACGAAATAACTTGCTAAACCCTCTTCAATCTGGTTTTCGTCTGGGGCACAGTACAGTTACTGTACTTGTTAAAATAACAGCCAATATTTGTTTAGGTATGGAAAATAGTCAGCTAACTGCGCTGGGTCTCTTGGACTTTAGCAATGCCTTTAACGTTGTGGATTTTGACATCCTCTTAGCAATCCCTCAATTCAAACACCACAGCCTCACGTGCTACTTGGTTCTATTTATAATAACTTATCTAAGTGGGTCCATTTTTTACAAAATATTTCAACTTTGTTGAATAGGGGGTTTTGCCTTCACAGGGGGCGACCTTGTCTTGGGAATCGTCTCTTAATTTGATCGAGATATTCTTATTTTGTTCTTCAAAATTTTCCTCCGCATGTTTCGTGTAAAATGTGGTCCAAATCATTGTATTAATAATTACTATACATAATTATTCAATAAATTTGATGGTTTCAGTTGAAAGGCACAAAGCCAACAACACAAATCGTACTCAATGCCAAGGAATTGACTATCATTGAAGAGAAAATAAAACTGATCACTGTCGGCCCTCATATAAGAGGAGACACACAGTATAATGGTGTTGGTGTAAAGCAAGTCTCAGTAGATAGCAACGAATTGCTTACTCTAACCTTGGCGCAGGAACTGCTCACGAGTGAGGTTTACTCCTTATCCATACCATTCTATGGAAACGTGAACAAGGATAGTTTGTTTGGCGTATTCATTGACAGCTATATAGACAGCAAAACTATGGATAGAGAGTAAGTACACAATGGCTGAGTTTTTGTATAATCTGGAATCCATAAAATTCTGTAGAGCTGTAGAGCTAGAGAAAAATATAGCTTGGTATTAAATTCTTTAACCTGAGATCCAACACATGCTTTTATCATTAATATAGTTTCAGTATCTGTGAGAACGTTCAACTTCTTAGCTGTACACCACAAACTTATTTAAATCTAGATCTGCACTGAACACACTAGTAGCAATAACATGTTTTTTTGTTTGTCGTTAGTTTGACCACACCAAGATGGATTTAATATATTTTTATTGCTATAGGTACTATTTAGTAGGATTTTTTGAGGCCATGGGTGCACGGTCAGCTTTTCCTTGCTTCGACGAACCGATGTATAAGGCAACTTTTAGGATAAACATTGGACACCACAAGGATTACCACGCCCTTTCCAACATGCCCCTGGAATCTTCAACTAATATTTATGAAAAGTAAGTTTATATTCACACCACCTGGTCGACATTGCAACATTATGTTTTGTTCGTACGAATCCAACTTCTCCGGATTCCAAATTTATAACATCCGTACAGGTCTTCGCATTTTTGTATAAAAACTAACGGGGTTTGCATTCATTTTTAATTAGCAATACGGGATTACTCACGTAATATTTATCGGATAGGTCCGACTATAGTTTCGACCACATTCGGTGGTCTTTTTCAAGGGGTGTTCCGCGTCGATAACGTCAGCGAGAAAAGCGGCGTCCCGAAGAAGAGCGCGAGCGCGAGGTCTTTGCATGAGTCCAACTTTTTATGTCACTATTCCAATCGTTAAAGTTACATAAAAACTCATTGATGTGAGCTATATCTATACTTAAAATAAAACTGTAACCAAGGTAGTATCTGTACATTTCAGACCACTAGAAAAAATATTTTGTTGGTATTAAGGAAGGAGTTAGAACCTAAAACAGTTTATATTAAATTCCTTGTCTGTCTGGCTGGCTATCTGTTTTTTTGTGTATTCACACATCACGTAAAAACTACTGGGTAGGTTTTGATACCATTTAGGTAAGTACTGAAATAAATTCACTGGAGTGCTGCGGTCCTATAGGTTTGAAGTCAAAGATTCAAATTAAAAGTATTTATAGGGTACCCAAAGGGTAAAACGGAACCATATTATTAAGACTTCGCTGTCCATCCATCTGTCTGTCTGTCTGTCTGTTTGTCACCAGGCTGTATCTCATAAACCGCGATACTTAAACTGTTGAAATTTTCACAGATAATGTATTTCTGTTGCCACTATAACAACAAATCCTTAAAAAACTGGCCATGTGCGAGTTATTATATATATAGTTATTATAGTTATTCCGGTTATATATAATAGTTATTATAGTTATTGCGACTCGCACTTGGCTGGGTTATTTAATAAAAAAGTCTTGGTCATTCCAAGACTTTAGAAGACAAGCGTTTTAGATAAGCGACAGTCTCAATTTTTCCACACACAAATCGTCTACTATTTCTCGTATTCGCACTTCAATGTTAAAGATGCGTCTCATCTTTTTCTTCTCGGTTTAGAGTGAAGGTAGGCCTACTGTAAGTTAACAGCGTTAACGTTGTTATGAAACTTCGTTTTTCAGCAGGCTGAATTAAATTGATAGAATGAAATTGTAATAGAGTTGGCATTTTGTTGAAAATTTTATATATTCGAGAGTGCCTATTGGTTGTGCGATGTAGTTTGTTGTAACAACTTACGGTCTCAATAATTATCGGGTTCAACCACTGTTTGCAGAAATAATTATTTAATTTTTCCATGCATTCCATATCATCAAGATCTTTGTAACTGCTGGTCACAGCTAAATACCCTTCAGGCGTGTTATTTGGCAGGCAGATGTGCTAACGCTATTAGACGACGGATGTACATATCCTTGATGTGGGTTAAATTAAGTTACTTTGCTTTTCTCCAAATTGCTTTTAAAGTGATATAAGCAGCCGCGTAGTGGAGCGTGCGGACACGTTAAGAGGCTCCGAGGAGCACACTTTGCTTTTGGTCGTGGCAGCGTTCGCTACTAAGTGGAATACATTGTCCCCAAGTAAATTTAAGTTGATCTCTAAACACTATGTGCTGTAATAATAAGTCTTAGTGTGACACAATAAAAGCAGACTCATTGTTGTATATGTGATATCTTATTCTCCTCGCCGCCTTAATCCACGCCTAGCCACGACATTGGAGCATGCCATCCTATAAAGATCCTGATACCGGCTTTGTGCCTTTATATACATTTGATATTAGGAAACAATGTTTGTTTACATACTTCATGTTCATGTTTGTCTACTATGAGCTTTATATTTGTTTATCACAAAACAACAGTATGGCATCGCTATTTTTATCGTTGAAACCATAATGAGTTTCTATCAAATAGTTACAATATTTGCGTAACTGTACCATCCAGTTGGAATAGTGATAAAAAAAGTACATAAAAAATAAAAATTGGACTTATGCGATGGCTTCTATGTATGTTATAAAAGTTGGAATCCTGAGAAGTTGGACTCATGCGAACAAATTAACATTATATTTCATGCACTATAACAGAAAGCAAGTTATGTATATACGTAGGGAAAGTAATGGTGTACTGAATTTCATTAGGTATATTGTATGCCAGGCAATAATGTGTTTTGAATTTCGAACCTTAAAATTCGTCTGAAAACCATGCAACACGAACCAACCTACACCAAAGAGTTGTTTTTACAATACCGGTCTATTGTATGAAACCTCAACCAAAGAGTTTATAGGTAGTAGCTCCTTGCATGAAAACTTTTGCTATAGAGACATACACCAAAAAGTTTATTTAAATAAATAATAATACTAAAATCGTTCGAAAGTTTTTATTCTTAGAGTATTTATACAATGTAACAAAACTTAAAATTTTATCGTCAAATAACGTTTGGCTAAAAGCCCGTTATAGTGTGATAAACTCGGAAACGGGAGAAGTTTTATACAATGATCGATAATAATGATGATTATTTAATAGTAACGGTTCCTCAGTCTGCAACCCTAGCCACCGGTAGTTTGGTCATGGTCCACTGCCGGTGAAAGTTTAGGATTAGGTTTTTGTTATGGTAAAATATAAGGTAGTTACATCTAGCAATAGTATAATTTTCTACCCTCCCCTTTCCATAGTTAATTTCCACATATAAAGGGTATCTTAGTGTTGGTTTTGTCTTTACTAACGCCCACAGCTAATGCCTATCAGAGGACTGGGCGTAGACTCGAGATTATAAATGTAAATAGTAATAAAATTTGTGTCCATTAGTGTAACGAAGTAGCAAATTACACTTTTTATTTAGTGAATAAGTTGTATATAGTTTTAGTAGCTTTTTAAACTATTCCCCATTGTTATTTTTTTTATCATGTATATGTTATGCTTTCAGCCCTTTTGGATACCAAGCTTCCTGGCCCTGGAACGTCACGTAAGTAGCACGCAAGCTTAGATTTTATAGTAGATAAATACCTAATTAACACATCATCTTAAGTAGTAGAATGCAAACATACTCGTAATACTTTGGAATTTCCTTGTTATTATATATCTCTGTGTCTGTGTTTATCTTACCTCTTACCATCATACATAAAATACCATACAGTTCATTTTGTGTTGATCTGTGAAAATATTTTCCTTTCGTTGTGACAAAAAGGGTCCCACAAATTTAGAAAGAGAGTCTGTTTTATTTAACCGGAAAGAATGAAACATATACGAAAAGATACTGATAATTTTACCGTCTACGAGTACAGCAAGAAAACAGTGATTGCGTTCATTAGAGACAAAATACCTAAAATATCTATCTATGAATAGGCTGAAATACAATAAATAATATATTCATTATATAACAATAAGTTCATTTAATTTTGCGATTATTTAGGAGGTATAAGTACCTATAAGTATTATTCTTTAGATAATCAATCATTACCAAACTGCATTGCATTTCAATCAAATCGTGTATTATCTAACAATTAGAGTTTTAAATCTGTCGATGAAAAAGAAAAACTTTAAATTATGTATTAATTAAACCATATAAATATAGGAGCATATTTAAATATGCTCCTATAATATAAAAGCAGGAGCAAACACTTCTGTAATTTATTGCCCGCTTGCACTTACGAGTGCCTACCTATTACTTATAAATGTATCATTTGGGGTAGGTAAGTTTAAAAAAATCATTTATTTATTTATCAAAAAACTTACATCTATTAGAACAGGTATTAAACTCAATACAATAGAGTAGCTATATTCACTATCATAAATTTAAATGTCAAATTGTAATAACATATTGATGTGTATATAAAACCTTCATTCAAGAGATATAGAGTAGAACCCACTAAGATTTAACTTGGATACTAATCGTATCAAAACATGTTGGGAAGGCGTTATACTCTAGAATCTTTGGGTTTTGGGAAAAGTATGGTGTACTGGGGCCTTACTATGAGTTCTTAAAGCAGGACTTCTAGACAACTGCCCGGTTTATTCATACCATGACAACTTTAAAGCAGGCCTGCCCAGGCCTCCTATTCAAGAATCGCAGAAAAACCGTTTACCTGGTTTTTTTTGTATGGACTCTCGTTAACTCGTTGGTTATAGTAAATTGTTAGAATGTCAGAGAAAACATTATGCTTTCACCTTTGCGAAAACAATGTTCAAACAGTTCACCTAAATGAGCGTCATGGTATGATTTCAATCAAAACTGTTTATGCCAGGTTTAAGAACTGCACGGAACTTGCATGGTTTTTATGAAGCTAATAGTAAGGCCCCTGCACAGAGAACAATATTGTTTCTGCAAAAGTAACTCCAGAGTCTTACAATAAATCATTTCAAAGTATAGACATTTTTGCTTGTTCCTTATATAAATTCAAAAAGCTGCTCTTTGCATCACTTCTAAAAGACGACCTTGCACTGTGCTCGTCAACATAATAAAAATTGTAGCTTGTCAGTTATACTGTTATGCATGTTGTTTCAAAAAACTAATAGAATTGTTTTCATTTTTATTTTTATTTGCTGTTCATTTGAACCGCCTTACACTTATTTATTTCAATATGTGGACGATGTTGTGGACTACATTATTAATAATTTTATTTTGTACTTAGATGTAAACAATATGTATAATGTAGTTGTGTATTGTTCCTATATCAATAAAATAAAAAAATAAAACAAAAAAAACTCAACAACACATGCTTATTTCAATCTACTAACCCACATAACTGAGAGTACCAATAGTAAGGTCCCGGTTTTGACGATTTTTCTATATTGACATAAGCAAAGCCTTCGACTTTTTTAATCACACTTTTTCATTACACGAATGGAATTGTGAAATAAGTAATATTAACGATTAAGACATTGAAAAAATACCTAATATTACAGTTTCAGGTAATATCCCTGTAACCAGACATGTAGATCTCGATTTAAATCCGGGTGTTTCTCAAGGAAGCGTATTGCGCACGATGTTGTTCCTTGTGTAAATTAATGATTTGCCTCTGATTACAATACGGGTAATTTTGTAATAAGTGCGCCTTACATGCTTAACTTCCTACACACACAGTACTTAGTTGCAGTAGAACTCTTTGTGAAAGAGTTCGTCCCGGGTAGTACTGCCCCCATACCTACTTCTTCCGCCAAGAAGTCATGGTCGCATTACTGTGTTTCGGTTTGAAAGATATGGATGCCGGTGAAATTACAGGCATATGAGATTTTTCAACTATACACCTCAAGGTGACGACGCAGAGCAGCTCGTCACTTGTGAGATAAAATGCATCTATTAATAGCAGAGGTTACAGTTTAACACCAGGTGAGTCTCGTGTTTGTTCCGTAACTTAATCACATAAAACTCAACTTTAACTTTCACGGCATTCACTCGTTGACCCGACTGTCAGACGAGTCAAGTTGATGTAGAGTTTTTCTTAAGTCTTCAGAGTAGTCCTTTTAATAAAAGACTACTCTCAGACCTTAAGCACTGTCTAAATTATTTAGGACTAGCTGACCCGCCGGCGGCTTCGCTCGCTTGATATTGGTGTAGTGGTGGATGTGCCGTTTTGGAATCTCGAGGACATGGGTTCGATCTCCGGGTTAGACAGTTATTGGGTTTTTCTGAGAAAGAGAGATATTCTCACTAACAGTCCGGAGACTGGAACAGTACGCCGTAGATGGCAATAGGCTCGCCCCCTATAACATGATCACATTACCAAAAACATAAATGGCGAAACGTAGGCGATGAAAATACCGCTGCTTAACCATCGAGGATTTACCCCATAGGCAAAAGTATCGATTCACTCAAGATGTTACCGCCCCGCGGTTTCACCTCCGTGGTGGTGGATGGTGATGATGATGATGATGATGAAAAGTAGTCTATGTGCTACTCCAGTCTATAATCTATCTCTGTGCCAAATTTCAATCAGAGCCGTTTAGCTGTTCTGCCGTGATTGAGTAACAAACCTTCATGCATGCATGCATCTATCCATCCATCTAAACTTTCACATTTATAATATTAGTGAGTAGTTAAGTGAGATTATTTGGTTTAGTTTACACCAATTTATAGCCTACGTTTTCGTACAGGTTTTATCGACTTTTAGCAAGATTACAATCTTTTAAAAAATCGTAGAAAAAGTTTGGCTTTATTCCAGTAGTATATGATTCTTGATACATTGGAACGCAGTTTCCTTTTAAATACTACACTTTTCAGTACAGCTTTAACCTTTACTTAACCTTTTTACCTTTTTAACTTTTACCTTTAGGTTTATTGCCTGAAATAAATGACTATTATTAGTATTATTATTTACAATTTATTTTGATGGTTTCAGAAAATATAAAAGAGACTTCATTTGGGACCATTTTGATATCGCCCCGAAGATGTCTACGTATCTCGTCGCCTTCGTGTTGTCCAAGTTTGTGCATGTTGAGAGCGATCCTACACGTTCTAACACTAGGATGAAGGTTTGGGCCAGGCGTGACCTCATCGACAAGGTGGGGAAAGTGGTAGTTAGAAAAAGCTAATGATCACTATTATTATAAACTGGCTGTACCCCGTGGGTCCACTCTCATGGAATGGGCACTAGGATCACTTTTCTGGAACAAAAATCCTATGTTTTAATACTGAATATTAACTAGGTATGTCTATTTAAAATTTAATATCAATTCATGCTCAAACTTACTAACAGGTTAAGTTTTGTGTTCCAGGCAAAGTATGCAGCTTTCATCGCCCCGGAGATATTATCTTTTTACGAGATTTTTTTCAATATGTCGTTTAATCTACCCAAAATGGACCATGTGGGCGTTAAAAATTTTAAATTAGGTGGTTTTGAAGGTTGGGGACTCATCACTTACGGTGAATCAAATCTACTGTACGACGAAGAAGAATTTAGTATTGATATACAAGCTAAAGTAACTTCCGTAAGTTTGCTGCATGGGTTCCATGTCTTGATATAAAATAAGTATGTATCGTAATTACACAAAACACTTAGACAAACCAAACTTTACTAAAAAAACATTTCTAACCTAACATGTCTATGTTTGTTTTAGACTTTCGTGATTGTGAATTAAGTTATAATAAATACTCATGGGATGTAAGAGTACGATTTAAAACACTTTTGAGTTCACAATATTTCGGCACAGTTACACGCACCATGTCCACAGGTAGACGAAATATTGGGAACTCCAAAATGTATTAAATCGTGGTCTACATCCCGTGACCGCTAATTATAACTTATATCTCATATTATTTTGTGCTCGCTACTTCGTTCCACTGGAATAATCAAGGTTATCGTGATCCCTGGGAACTCCTCTTTAACTAGGGATTAAAAGCCTATATATTAATTCTGGTATAATAATATAAGATAAATCGATGGAACATTTTACCCAAATCTGTTCATATGTTTCAGTGTGAAGGTTAACTATACTGAACCACAAAGACGAGCGGTTATTAAAATGCGAAAACTTTTATAATATTGAAACAATCCATTTAATATAAAAACTGTTAAAGTAAAGTGTAGAAAATATTTCTATCTCTATACAAAATGTGAATTTTCACTAGTTTTCGATTTTTTTTACATGCATACACATACACGCACAAATGCACACACGTACACTAAATTGAACGCGAAGAAACACACCATGTGGATACGAACACTCATCAATATGTTTATTGATCATAATATATTTTAGTGAAATGTGAATATGAATCGAAACAAAAATATTATATCATATTTCATTTAATATTTTTTTAGTTAGCTGTAAACAGTAATTTTAAATCCATACCGACTTCCTCCTCACTTATTTTTCTCTACTCGACGGACATCTCATTTCGACCAATGGGGACCTATGCTAAAAACCAACCGTGAGTAAACTATAGGTATGTTTGTGCACTACTATATAATATGCACATAATTATATAATATGTTTGTGCACTAAAACACTGAGCTAATCCTTGTTGCCAAAAATATGAACATAAAAAGCTCATAATATATTTATTAGCTTATTTAGCTTTTGAATAATTAATCTTCAATCTATATTTTTAACTTTTTATTACGTATGCGATTAAATGTGTAATGTTTTTTTCAGTTAATTCCTTTTTAATTTTAATATTAAAATAATAATAACGTTTATTAGGAAAAAAGTAATAATAATAAGTAATAATATTAATTAGCCTAGAAACGATTATTTAAATGCAATCTGACGCTTATAGACACGTAATAACTCTATTTTTAATATTTTTTGTACTCGCATGTTGATTTTTACTTGCAAATATCTCGGTAACGATGTTACATGTTAAATGTTTTGTACGTCTAAGAATTACTACCCATAAATATCTTTTTTATTGTGCGGTTCGATATGCCATATCGGTTCAATCAAAGCCTTTCCAAAGATGCAGCTAATTCTGCTTCATTCTAATCAAATATATTATTGTTTTGGAACCAATTAACAACAGAAAGAAGCTATGGATAAAGGATAAATCACAGCTTCTGTTTTGTCTGATTGCCATATAGCCATCGACAGTTTGTACAATTGTACAGAGAGCAAACGTAAGTCACGAACTAGCAAAGTTAAGCCATGTGTATATAAATACCTTCAAAAAACAGGGAAGAATTACGAAGGATTGCAGGTTTTTATTTATATACAAAACCAACCGTTTTCAGGTCATAGTGCTGCATAATATTAGTACATACTTACTCGTATAAAATAAGACGAAGTGGAGCCTCCGAATGATTTACTATTCTGTATTGATTCTGACGACAGCGTTGCATTTGATGGTCACAATAATGTTAAAACATATGTGCGAGCTGCCCTTGTCAATACAGTGTGTTCATAAGTTCAGTGAAATGTTTTAATTTCATAGAAAGTGAAATGATGTATCATGGTTATACGTTTTCTTTACAATCATCTTTTTCTACCGGAGTTTAATTTGCTAAACGTTCTGGTTTTTAGGTGTTTTTTTTCTGTATTATACATTTTCTCACCACTAACAAAACTCTAGTCGAGTCGACGAGTCCAAGTACAAAACGAAAATATTCCAGTCATTCCCCGCTGCACTACCTAGCTGCACTAACTGGTAGCGCAGAAGGGAATTTTTAGTTCCCGTTGCACTACCAGCTGGTAATGCCGTGGGGAATTAAGAATCTGCATACATTGCCGTTCCCCGCGGTACTACTAAATATTATTTCATATATATTCAACACGTTTATAAGGTTCCGCGGTTCCGTGTGACACGCTGTGGTTTCAGCAGTCAAAAGGACAATAAAATTGTAGTTGTATTTTATGATTTTGATTTCTTACTTGGACTACATCTAGCTCAACAATAACACCGATGTTGGTCTTAGGTGTGACAGCTATCAAAGTCACTGTTGATGACGTATGTTATGGTTTTGATTTTACTCTTAGATGTCAGTTGACTTGAAAATAACACAGATATTGGTGTTAGCTGTGGCAGCTATGAAAGTGGAAGTTGATGACGGATGTAGATCTTAGCCGTGACAGCAGCCAAAGTGACGGATGATGACGTGTTTTAAGATTTTGATTTCAGTCTTAGACTTCATTGCACTTGAAATTAACACAAATATTGGTCTTAGCTGTGACAAACATTAAAACGGAACTCTATAAACGAGTTGAATATATATTATATGAAATAATATTTGGTATTGCAGCAGGAAACGGCAATGTATGCTGATTTTAAATTCCCCATGGCACTACCAGTAGTGCAGCTTGGTAGTGCAGTGGGGAATGACTGAAATTTTCACGCCCAAGAAGTTTGCATCTGTTCTTTTTTCATTTATTATCAAAATATTTTCATTAGCACTAAAGTTGGATTAACTAATTCAGTGATAATGAAGAGCTTTCTGCAACTGGCTATAGTGTGATTCTTTGCAAAACTTAACGACGTAGTCGCGCGTAGTTACATATTATAAGAAACTAGCGACTGCACGCGTCTTCGTTTGCGTAGGAGGCTCGGTCTGCAGCCTCGCCATAATCTTCCATCTTTTTTTTTTTTTTAGAAGTACCTTCGTACAATAATGAACACAACAAAAAAATTGCGAGATTGTTCCATCCGTTCTCAAGTTATAGCGTAACCAGGAGAAATAGGGGTTCATTTATATATATATAGATTCTTAGATATATAGATAATATGTATAGATTCGTATGGATTAATCAAGTGTTAGGTACTTGTGTATTCTCTATTAGGTGTTTATTTAGTTTTTTTGCTGTTAAGGTGATAGCCCACGAAGTAGGCCACCAATGGTTCGGCAATTTGGTCACTATGAAGTGGTGGAACGAGCTTTGGCTGAAGGAGGGATTCGCTTATTTTATGCAAACTTTAGCTACTGTCGACGTATTGCCACAAATCAAAGATACTTTCATTAGTCTTACAATGAAACAAGTAATTGAGGCAGATGCTCTAGGATCTTCACACCCAGTGAGTAATAGTATATTATAATACAAATGGGCAGAGCTCACGAGTTTTATACGGCGTTTTTCAACACATTTGTGAGGAAAAAACAAACATTGAGTCCGCGCCACGAAAGAAGAACTGTAGAAGTGGGGCTAGTAGACGTAGGCACATCAATGATATATATATTTTTTTTTAATAAATTTACGAGCGACTGCCTGCGACTTCATTTGCGTAGTAGGCTCGGCCTTCGGCCTCGCCATAACAAAAGAGAATTAGCAAATTCGATAAGGCCGTTCTCAAGTTATGCGTCACTAGGAAAAATAGGGGTTAATATTTCTAAATTAGATTTAGCGCTACTAACTTTTCTCCGCACTTTTTTGTGGCACGGACTCTATCGCTTTTATCACACAGCCACAAATGTACAATAAAACAGAATATGAAAATTATGGTAAATGGCGAGTAAGGTTTGTTTTTCACGTGCCAACTTTGGGTTTGTATCCACGGATCCCGGGATAAGATTGAATTATCCACGGATCCCGGCGTGTTGTATCTACTGATACCGGGATCCGTTTCCAACAGAGAAACGAATTAATAATTACCCGCTGATCCCGGTATCCGTGGCTATAAAAACTAAAATTAGTTAAATGTTGAAACTGATCACGTGTTAAATGAAAATGTTTGTATTCGCTACAAACATTTTCTTTCATTCGACACAAATATGTCTTCTATATTAAGTAATGTAACATTGATTTTTATATACTCGTATTACCTAATCATCACATATTGTGTACAAAGGTATTATTGTACTTTAATATAAAAAATTAAGGTAAGGAAAGGTATTCCAATTATCAACGGGATAATTACCATGTACATTTTCTAAGAGTTTCCGATATTTCGGCACTGTTGCAAGCGCCATGATCACGGATGAACTGAGGAATTGCGGGTGGGTATGAATGTTTTACGAGCAGACGAAACGGTCTACCCTCTTCCGTACTCGTTTGCTATGCGTATGTCAAATATCTATCTCTAGTAAGGTAAACCGGCGATAGATAGATTATTGGGACCGGCCTTTAGTAAGAACCATTTGACCAAGTAATATATTCTAAATTAAAAATCCTGTGCTTGTAGGTCATGGCCCCAATGGAAGCAACAAGCCCAAAGCGTATCTTTGAAAATTACAATTCAATGTCATACACCAAGGGAAACATGCTCATCAGAATGTTGTACTGCACCTTGGGAGAAGAAGTTTTCAAAGAAGGCATACGAAAGTAAGTTTATTATTTTAAGTCAGATGCAGTAGCAGTTTCACCCGCGTGGTTAATTACTATAACGGGAAAGTTTCTTTACGTGAAACCCTAATTAATTTCCAAAAATAAATGAAGCATAAGCTGTATAAATTCAGCTACATCTGCCAGTGAAGTCAGCCAGAACAAAAATATTATTTTTTTTCAAAGGAGGCTTTTTGTCATGGGCATAGTACGTATATAATTTTATATGCATTAAGTATATAATAAGCGGTTATTTTGACATTATGTACATACTCTTCAATTTTATTTATTTGAATAGATATTCATTAATTAATACTCCTGAACCTAAAGAATTGTTAGACATTAGAATGAAATTAAATTAAAAATATTGCTATTTATCTTGTATAAAATGTCTGTATCGGTTTTACAAGGTAAGGCGAGTTTTAACGCACGCACGCACCTCTCTGCAGATCAAATCATGAGTTATCCAATTTTCTAGTCTTTTTATTTAACCGATTTGGATCAAATGGGTCAATATTGTGGGTATGCTATCATCAAACCATGCCGCTATTTCCTTGGTAGTGTACCGTCACGGCTATAATTGTAACTCACCCTAACTCTTTTGATAATTTTGAACCTTAGAATCCTGGTATAGGCACCAATTATAACAATCATACCTGCACCAACTGACTCACGGTTGACCTTTTTAATTTACTACTATTTACTATCTTTACAATGATCCTGGACGCGGTAGTACTAATTGTAACCTTTACTGAACGTGCTATCTACAAGTCCTGATCAACCTAGTAATTAAACTTTGTGACGTAAATTTTAATTGTACTTATGACTTCTAACTTGATTTGATTTGGCCAGTGATCGTCTACCTAATGAGGACCCTAACAATGCGAAGTATTGTATTAACCTTAGTTCTTTTCAGGGCGACTTAAGATAATGTGCTTATAAAGACAATTATGATGATGAGACAGATATTAAATTGTTGTTATTAAATCAACTAGTAACATTATTTCCACGATTGTCTAAACTTGTAACTATAGTTTCTAGCAGCCTAAACCACAGATCTATTATCCTATAGTATTATATAGCTCGTGTGAGAATCGTCTATAGGTCTGTATTATACCTTACTATATTATTCTTGCCTATGGACGTTTTGACTTATTTTAGTAAATGTATAACGCGGTGGATGGATGGTTATTGAGGAATGCGAGTTCCCCTGGGCTTCGAACGTGGTACTCGTAAGTAAAAAGGACGGGAGCTTAAGATGCGGTCCAACCCCAATTTTAAAATAATTTACGATGCTTTACGTAAGGTTGAAAATCGCGTGTTGTGTAGTGTTAGATTCGACGATGTAATGCGAAAATGCATTAATTTTGTACGTTTTCTTTATATTTTTCGATATATACTATTACAATTGAAAAACCTGCTGGTTACTACTTTAGTAATATATGTTGGCTATGTATTACCTAAAAAATAATATAGTGTTATCGCTGAAAATTCTGAGAGTTTGGACGTGAAAGTTTATTTTTATGGACCTATTTAGGATTTTTTTCTGCAGAGAGCGAGTAATATTTATGAATTCTGTTCGGTTATTACTCTTTGCCTTTTTCTTTTCTAACCTAAGTATTTTTTTCATAGATTATTATCGATCTGTTTCGTTACACTAGATGTTTAAAGATTCTGCTTTTTACTATTATCAGGATACGACCGCGCCTTAAGGCTCTGTATAGATTATCGAAAACTCAACGCGTTTACAGAGCCGGACCGTTACCCGCTGCCGCGAATAGAAGACGTGTTGCATGCTGCAAAGACTAGTGAACACATGACAACACTTGACCTCCGGTCTGGTTACCATCAGGTAAACGTCGCCGCTGATGATCAGGATAAGACCGCGTTCATAGCTCCGCTTGGGACGTCTAGGTTCAAGCGGATGCCGATGGGATTGAGAAATTCGGGGGCCACTTTCCAAAGGCTCATGGACCGATTTCGTTCTAACCTAAAGGGCGTAGAACTTTTAACATATTTAGATGATGTAACCCTACTCTCGCCAGGGCCTTTTGAAAACCACCTGGCTGATCTGAAGGCGGTGTTTGAACGGCTAGCCATGTTCAATCTACGCGTCAACAGGGGCAAGAGCCACTTCGCTCGTGAGTCTGTAAAGTTTCTGGGTCATGTTATCGTACCAGGTGGAATCCAGGTGGACCCTGAAAAGACCACAGCAGTTGACAACATGGCCATTCCACAAAATGTAAAGCACCTAAAGTGTTTCCTGCAAACGTTGGGCTGGTATCGACGCTTTATTTCAAATTATACGGAAGTTGCGAGACCACTTCCAGAATTTTTAAAAAATTCTAGTGTTTGGCGGTGGGGCACTGAGCAGCAGGAAGCTTTCGAGCATATCAAGTCTCTCCTCGTGTCCGCTCCAATTCTACGTCAAGCCGATGAATCGAAACCGTTCGTTCTCTGCACTTATAGTAGTGGGTACTGCCTCAGAGCTGTTCTGTTGCAGGGGGAGGGCCCCGATGAGAGACCAATCGAATACGCAAGTCGATTCCTCACCAGCGCTGAACGCAATTACTCCACGACAGAGCGAGAAGCGATCGCGGTTGTCTGGGCACTATACAAAAGGTGATCTGGAACAAGAGGCCAGAATACTTATAAAGTAATTCTACTTGAACGTCAAAATAAGAACTTTGAAGCAACTTTTAAATTAAAATAACGCCTTACCATTACACCCTCTTACCCTCTTACTCAGTACGTGTCGCGCACGCATTGCGTACGCATCGATGCGATTACCGCGCTCCGAACGAAAATGTCCAAGTGCGATTCATGCAACGTTATCATCAACGAACTCCTGGCCTTCGTCCAAAATAAGATGGAGATCATGGACAACGAGAGCATGGTGATGATTTGCAGCCGTAGCTTCAGCTCAACCGAGATCGTAGCAGCTAAAGCCTTATTATATGAAGTCGTGCCTACCGACCAACGCCTGAGAACTAGAAGAAATGAAGGAAAGTCTCAGCGTGACATGGAAGACATCGTAGGATTGATGAAAACCACAGAACCGAAGGAAATTCCAATCTTCGTGGCACGGGATCTTAGCCGCCTACCCCCGGTTACCTGGGATCATATCGATGTTACACGACTTCTCAAAGACATCGTCGCCTTAAAACAAGATGTCGCGACTCTTCGCCACAGCTCAGCCACAAAAGAACAGCTTGGGATAGTCGAGCAGGAAGTAGCGAGGCTTCAACCGCAACCACGCATACCCTCTGTTTTAAATAATACAGGGAATGGAGTTAGATTTATGGAAGATAGCGGCCCTATAGGTCTAGACGGAGTTACGATTCTCCCTGAGAACACACCAACGCCTGCAATAATCAGGACTCCAAAATCAACCGCCACCACACGTATCACCAATAGTGATAAACCTATCAGCATGAGGCAGCAGCAAATGGTAGGACGTGCACCCAAGCCAAAGCTAATTGTTAGCGATAACGTGGATGACGGTTTTTAAGTCGTAACTCGCAAGAAACATCGTCGTCAAACCCGAAATATAATAGGTACGTCTACTACTACCTCCAACTATAAAATAAAAGCCGCTCCACGAACGGCGCATGTATACGTTGCAAACCTAGACAGCTCAGTAACTGTTCAAGACCTAACCGATCACATGAAAGATATCGGAGAAATCGCTATCGATGTACAAAGGTTACCCGGAAATAGTAAGGTGTCATTTAGCGAATATAAAATAACAATACCGACACACACCGGGACAGACTATCTGCGGTAATAAATAAAGAAATGTGGCCTCCGGGTGTTATTATTGGTCGCTACCATCAAAATAGTGCTCGCAGTAGCACTAGTAATCCAAAAAATAATATATAGTTATGGATTCACATTTAAGAATCACCTCTGTAAACTGCAAATCAGTGCGGAATAAGACGCACTTTATTCGGAACCTCTGTGATGTTAATGACATAGTGCTTCTTCAAGAGACATGGCTCCTGCCCACTGACTTACATTTTCTAAATAGTATTCATAATGGATTCAATGCTATAGGAACATCTGCAGTCGACCTCTCTAAAACCTTAATCGGGAGACCACACGGAGGACTAGGTATTTTACACAAGATGTCACTAAAATGTATCCCAATAGAATGCGACAGCCCTAGACTCTGCGCGATACAAATATTTACCCAGAACAGCACTTTGCTACTAGTTAATGTGTATATGCCTTGCTATACCACGGACGAGAAAAACTTCCCTGAGTATTGCGAGCTATTAGGTAAAATTCACTCAATAGTAGAAGACAGCGAAGTAGCCGACTGTCTTATAATCGGAGATTTTAACGCGAATCCTACCTGTCGATTTGGCACCGAACTAGAACAGTTTTGCTCGGAATATAAATACAAGTACGTAGACAAATTGATGTTACCGAACACAACGTACACATTCGTTAGTGACGCGCACCATACAACCAGCTGGCTCGACCACTGCATCGCCACTGAGAACGCATTCCGTGCAGTCAGGAATATGTGCATAGACTTAACAATCGATTGGACAGATCACAGACCAATATCGTTAGAATTAGAAATACAAAAACTAACAATTACCACAAATGTTTCTGAACCATCTCAAACAGCATGGTCTTGGAGGCCTAAATCGTGGGAGTGTGTTGAAAAATACAAGTCATCGGTAACACAGAAATTAAATCAATTGATGTCTAGAAACTTTAATCTAAACGATGCAACAGCGATTGATTCCATGTATAGTTCAATTATAAAGATCATGCAGTCTTGTGCCACACAATGTTTTAAAGGGAATAATAGAAACACGCGGAAGAAGAACACAGTACCGGGATGGAATAAATACGTAGCGGAAAAATATGCCACTTCGCTGCAATCATTAGCACTATGGCAGCAGGCGGGTCGCCCCACCACCGGCCCGGTGGTGGAGGAACGCAAGCGACATCGCGCGGCGTTTAAGCGCGCGTTAAAAACTTGTCATCAAAACCAGGAACAAATTGTTATGGATCAAATTGCATTAGATATGAAACATAAAAACTTTGGAAAGTTTTGGCATAGCATTAATAAAATAATTAAACCTTCTTCAAACTATCCTTCTCATATTGACGGGACAACGAGCGACAGAAATATTGCCGATCACTTCAATAAAATATTCTGCCAGCCGGCGCCGGTAAACAGGCATGTTTTAGAGATACCGCAATCGTTACCCGATAGAGATATACACATATCTGTGGATGATATCGTAGAGGTAATAAAACAAACAGCCGGCGGCAAATCGCCGGGTCGGGATGGCCTGACTATTGAACACATAAGACACGGTGGTTTAGGCGTCTATCACGTGCTATCCATCTTATTCACTGCAATATTAAAAACTGGTCATCTGCCGATGGCTTTTACTGATACGGTGATAATTCCAATCTGCAAGAACAGGAGGAAGAACATATCCAGCTCAACCAATTATCGGCCGATAGCACTCGCTAATATGATAGCTAGATTACTAGATTACTAGAGAAGGTTCTATTTAAAGTCGCCGCGCCTTTTATGGAAACGTCAGACTGCCAGTATGGTTTTAAAAGTAACTTATCTACCAGTACAGCGATATATGTCCTTAAACAAGTGGTAGGATATTATAAAGCTAGGAAGACATCGGTTATAGCCTGCTACCTCGACCTCAGTAAAGCGTTCGATCGCGTGGATCACGACCTGCTGTGGCAGAAGCTCTATGACCGCAAAGTACCTGGACAGGTCGTCCAGGTACTGAAGAATTGGTACCTGCAGCAGCAAAATCGGGTCAGATGGAAAAATGAATACTCTGCACCCTTGGAGCTCAAATGTGGTGTGAGGCAAGGAGGGAGCATGTCTCCACCCCTCTTCAACCTGTACATGGACGCCTTATCGGAAAAACTCACGCAAACAGGAGTAGGCTGCTCCATCAATGGTACTGCGACGAATCATATTTCATATGCGGACGACATGGTTTTATTAGCGCCGTCGATATCAGCAATGCGGAAGCTGCTAGCAGTATGTGAAAAGTATGCTGAAGAACACAATATGATGTACAATCCAGATAAGTCGGTGTATATGATCTTCAAAGCTACGAACTGCTGCACAAATCTGCCTCCTCTCACACTATACGAAGCTGCACTGGAACAAGTCGAGGAGGTCAAGTACCTCGGTCATATGATCACATCAGACCTGTCAGACCACGCTGACATAGAGAGACAGAGGCGGGCTATAGCAGTGCGCGGTAACATGCTGGCAAGGCGATTTTCCCGCTGCAGCGACTCTGTCAAGGCCCAACTCTTCATCAGCTACTGCACCAGTGTGTACACCACAGAGTTGTGGACGAACTACACCAAGGCCGCCATGAGCGAGATGCGTGTGCAGTACAACGACGCATGGCGCGTGATGTTCCGGCTGCCGCGGTGGTGCAGCGTTAGCAGCATGTTCGCCGAGGGACGCGCGCCCTGCTGGCAGGCGCTGCTGCGGAGCCGGTCGGCCGCCGTGCGCACCGCCCTGCACCGCTCTGATAACGCACTGGTGGCTGCGGTACGAGAGTGGCACACCAGCCCGATACATCGCACGTGGAGGGCGTATCACACGCCCATCACTTAATTAATGATTTATTTTTTATTTATGCTAATTTTTAATTTTAAGTAATTTTTGAATTTTATATAATATGTATTCTAACAATGTGTAATAATGGATGCAAATCTGGCTAATAAACATTTCATTTCATTTCTAAAAGACCTCTTCTCCCTCTCACACATAACTCCCACACATACACACACACAACCACACACACACATAACACACACACACACACTCTCATACACACACACACATACACAGCGCGCGCGCACATTTCATCTCTCTCATAGGCACTACTACATAAAACCTAACTGTTCGATCATGCATCTTTATTTGCTTTTCTTTTTGTATAAATAGTTTATTATTTGTGATTTGTATCACATACATAGTGCAGAACCTTACTGCAGCTTGTTGTTGAAAGCGTGGTCTAATATAATTTCTATTTACCTGTAATACAAAGTATTTTATACATAGTAGTATTTTGTACTATGGAACAGCTTTTACGATTAAATATCGTATATGTAACCCGCAACTCTAATAGCACTCGAACAACATCTTACTTCGAGAAAAGGAGTATGCTGAAAATCAGCCTTGCATAGACTTATGTGTCTACGCAGCTATGCGCTGAGCATACCCCTTATTGCCCTATTGTTTCAAATATTAGGTAAATTGTTTATTATTATTGTATCTTAGGCAATAAAAAAAATTCTTTCTTTCTTTCTTTCTTTCACTAGGTAAGTTTCGAGGTTATGTCGAATGTGCCAAAGTGGTAATTAGAACTGACCATCAGCCGTTACGCTGGCTAATGAGTCAAAGATCACCTAGTGGTCGACTCGCTAGGTGGGCTTTGATAATACAGGACTTCGACCTCACCGTTGAATATTTACCCCGACGTTCGAATGTGATTGCAGACACATTGTCCCGCCCTGTATGTTCGGTAGATCCGGATTGTGATGTCTGCCTGACCATGATTGATATGCCGAAGCGGAGCAGCGGTAACGTTCGTGAGAACCAACTAATGGACCCAGAGGTGCGTAAGATCATCGAAGATCTGGAATCCGATGAACCCTCTAGGGGGAGACCCTGGTCTGACCGAGGGTACCCTTTATCTGACGGTTATATAGGTACAGTTTGGAGTCCGACGATGAAGAGAACGCATGTATAGTAGTACCTGAACACGAAAGTAGGCAAGTAATGACTGATCTCCACGATGCGCCTACAGCAGGTCACTTAGGAGTAGAGCGCACATTGAGCCGCGTTCGATTTTGGTACTACTGGGCCGGCATGCGTACATTTGTGACAAATTACATCAGGGAATGCGTGCCCTGCCAAAGATACAAGGTTGACAACCGAAAACCTGCAGGGTTACTGCAAACACCTGCCGTATCGAGAAGATTTGAGGTCGTCTCAGTTGACCTGTTCGGCCCTCTTATAGAAAAGCCTAGGAAAAATAGGTGGATCCTCATAGTTGAAGACGTCTGCTCACGTTGGGTAGACTTGTTTTCGTTAGAAAGCGCCACTAGCGTTGAGTGTGCTCAGACACTGGCTAACGAGGTATTTTTGAGGTATGGGGTGCCACGGCGCCTAATTAGCGATAACGGCGTGCAGTTCGTGAGCGAAGTTATGCAGCAGGTCTGCCATACTTTAGGCATCAGCCAGTCACTTACGCCCTTCTATCATCCCGAGGCTAACCCTATTGAGCGGAAAAATAGGGACCTGAAACCTCAATTAGCCATACTCGTCAACCAAGACCATGCGACATGGGATCTTCACCTAGCAGCTGTAAGGTTTGCGATGAATTCCGCTCGTACTGCTAGTACCAGGCTCTCGCCTGCATACCTAACATTTGGTAGAGAGCTACGAGCTCCCTCTGACTCTGAAACCGATATGCGGACTATCCTGGATGAAGATAACTTTATTCCTAGCATCACTCCATACCTCAAACGTATAGCGGAGACGCTAGACGAGGCCAGGGATGTCCATGAGAAAGCGCAGAGCATACATAAGAAGAACGCTGATAAAACCCGAAGGGCATCACCAATGTATCAAGTAGGAGATCTGGTACTGCTGAAAACTCAAACGATGCAGGACGTGGACAGACGTGAAAATTTATACCTCGTCGCGACGGACCGTATAAGATCAGCAAAAGTGTAAGTCCGACTACCTACATCTTAGTGAACATTCAGACCGGTAAGGATATAGGCAAATATCATGTTTCGCACCTCACACCCTTTTCCGGCCAAGTGGAGCCTCCAATAAGGGAAAAAAGAAAGCGTGGTAGGCCGCGTCAGTTTCTTGCCTGCTAGCCAAACTCCCGGGACGCGTAGTTAGGCTAGAGGGGGAAGGCTATAACGCGCGTTTTATATTTAAAATAACACAACAATAGGTAACTACGATGCTAGGTACAGCCCGCGGCATGTAACTCTAGCGCTGACCGTTATTGCGCAGAAGTCAAAAATTGGGTATCACAGGGGGGCTAGAGGGACGAAGGACTCTTGTCTCTCTCTGTCACATCGAAGACGAGGGACTCTTGTCTCTCTCTGTCACATGTGCGCGACAGTACCCTATCCCCTCCACATTTCGCTCAGCGCTAGAGTTACGTGCCGCGGGTTATACTCGCCTCGCGCAGTAAAATTCCCCGCGCGTCCCTGCCCCACACGGCTCACGGCTCGGCTCGGCAGTGGCGCAATGCATTACCACGGGAGAAGCAAGTAGGTACGCTATCGTCGGTTGCACGCTGAATAATATTAACATATCATGCTTATACCTACCAAAACTGAATGAAACCACATCCTCCACGACTCACGTAAACTGTCTATGTGTAATTGTGCACGTGTGTTGTTTTAATACGACAATAAACTTGGAACAAAAATATTGTGCGTTAAAAATGTTAATATTTTACAATATAATTGTTTTGCTATTGCTGAATAGATATGATTAGATTATTCTGCTAAAATACTGTTTAGAATTAAGCTTATCTAAATATCTCGTCTTTGTAACTGACAATAAATATTTGAGTAGGTAGGGGTAATTTGTTCATGATTATTGATTTGAAATTAAATAAATACCCTTTTGTTACTACCTTATACTAATAAGTATCCTTCTAGAACTATAGTGAAATGTATTTGATAGATTATTAAATATCTTAAAAGATGAGTATTAATTGGAAGCTTCCCAGCATTGTGTGATGCTAGAAGTTTTATTAGTAGGTATTTCTTTTTAGGTCATACCCTTAAAACATATATTTTATTAATGGATTTATCTCGAGAGTCTATGACTATCATTTACAGTTAGAATTAAGCTTTATTAGGTTATCAATATGCATAATAGTGAACTAGTAAGGTTAGTTCTAAATATTAATCTTGTTTGTACTTTGTTATTCTACAAGTAGGTATGTTGCTTGCAATATGTAGTTAAGAAGCATAATGTACTGAAACTTATTGAAAATATACCTTCTAGACTATTTATTCTGAACTGATCATCTTGAATTATTATTTAGTCAGTAGTATTTTAATTAGACTTTATTTCAAATTATTTTTACTTATTATAACTTTTATTTCAAAGTTCTCATTTTAGTGTTGCAAATAAATTATATTGCTTTAAAAAATCCAAAGTATTAAATATTTGTTTTACATAAATATACATTTTAAATATTAGATTTTTTATGAAAGTCTAATTGTTACTAATTTTTCCTGGTGTTAAACAAGGGAAAATTTGCACAGCAGAGTGATCCCGCTAGCTGGCTTCCCTAACAGAACGAAATCGGGTTGATCTCCCTCGTTCGATCTAAGACCTTGAATCGCGTGTGTAATGGACCATCATCGATTTGTGACTGGGATATATTCCAGTCCGGGAATTAAATACCTACAAAGTGCGAATAAATAAATATATTAAAGATACAGCGCCCATAACAGTTTCTTAGTATCAATACTTTGATGTCTAGAACACGACTCACTTGACGAGCCACAAAGATCGATGCCAGACAACGCTTCCTCCCTTTTTTTTTTTAGGATTGACATGGAGCTTTTTGCCACTACGGGCATTAAAAGCGACACAGGACTGTTGGTGAGTGCACGCAGTACTCAACCGAGGGACGCTTCCTCCCAGTATTTGTCTTCCTTATATACCATGCTCTTGACGCTAAGTCGAATCCAGTACCATCTAACAATCAGAGCCTGATGCGAGGAATGCGAACGTGTTCCAAATTTAAACCTTTGGATTTAGATTAATAATAATATTAATAATAATCAATAATACGGTGTCGCCCGGTTAGACCTACATGTGGAAAAAGTCCTTTCGAGGCAAATAATCAGATTGAAGGCGCTCTGACGCTACCTCGGTGACCAATCAGCATTTGACGCTATCTTGAAGCTATCTCGGCGACCAATCAAAAATCATTTATTTCTTGTTCCAATTTTAAACGATTCGAGGAATCTCATGTCGCAATGTATTGAAATTTAGAACATTCTTTGTTTATCACCATGAATAATAATAAGAATAAAGTAGCTTCACTCTTATTTATAGAGTTATATATTTATCTATATTTGTAGACTGAACGGAACGCACGTTACAGTACGTATTACGTTACAGTACGTAGTATACGGACCGGATTCTACCATCTCCTACAATTCATCTTTACCAACCATGAACCAAACGAAGGCCAGCCACTAAGGTATTTCAGGTATTTACTTAGTGGCTGGCCTTCTTTTTGGTTTGGTCCCTGCGGGTTTATTATTATCATTATTATATGTAGATATCATTTATAATCCGTAATATTGTAAAGTTATATTACAATGCTCCAATTTTTTGAGTAAATCTTCAGTATAGAAATGAAATTGTTTCAATTTCAGTTTGATTAGTTAGTAGCAGTACTCGTAGATATAGTAGATAGTAAATCAGAGTCGCGTTGAAGTTTATGGTGATGAAGTTTATTATGGACGTTGTATTGATTATAAATTTAATTTAGACAAAGTTGAATTGATGAAGAAAATTAATATGTGCGGTATTTGAATTAAATAGTATCATGAAGAAATGCTCCATTTGAAATTTTAACATTTGTTGCGATGTTTGGTAATTCACTTCATAAACACACATACAATCAGCACTTCTCCTAATTATTTTCCTAGCAACATCAGTACCTCAAATAATATACCCTTTAAATAAAAAATAACCAACGAAGTCGCACCAGCTGCTATCTCTGTAAAAGGAAAGTGAATATATTTCCCAGAGCCCTAACATATAAATTATAAATACAACGTAGTTAAAACCGCCGACAGCCGCTATGTCGCTAAACTGAAACTTAATAAAATAAACTAAGTTTGTGCGTAAAATATAACATATATGTATATATGTTATATTTTACGCACAAACTTAGTTTATTACAAGTTATCATTGGCTCTACATAAATTAGCACTGCACTTTAACGCTCACTCGCGAACTAATTAATTAATTACTGTTTCATATCAATTTTGAATTTAACAATGAATTAATGTAAATAAACACAACACAATTGAAATTTAGTTTAATGAAATGACTTCTATTTTATTTTACTTTATCACTCACACGCGACGTTATTTATGAAATTGAAATCTATACGATCTTTCTGATTTCGACCGTCTGAAACGTTGGCTGGAGTACGACTGCTTCTTTAACTCTCCAAAATTAAAAAAATATAACTAATATTTAAGTACTCTCACGCCTGTCACATACTTCAAACATTAGTTCACAATTAATAGATTTTGATAAAATCGTAGCGTATCAGAAAACCACTTATGCACTTCAATTTTTTGTTAAAATTTCGGGTCAAAATATGTTATCCATGATGTAGTACACAAACTTTACAAGTTTACTAGCTTTAGCGTATGTCAGTATTGAATATTAAGATTTCTTTTTCAGCCAGCATCTTAATTTTGGATCCTTCCCTCAGATAGATAGGCTTCTCTGAATCTATTTATAATATTTTCCTTTTATTTTATATTAAAATAATACCATTCAACACACCGTGTTAATGAATTTCATATTGAAATGCAAAGTATTTCTATACATAAAAGAAACATTTTACCTTGTTGGAGGATTACAAAATGCAGTCGAGTTCTTTATGGTTGCTTATTTGACTTCGCCTTTTAAAAGAAATTAAGAAGGCGTTATAGGGTTGAACAAAATTTAGGTTTGTTTATACAATACAATACCAAAACTCTTTATTGGCACCAGAGAAATCACAAAATAATAAAACATATTAAATAATAGTTACAAATGGGTGGTCTTATCGCTAAAAGCGATCTCTTCCAGACAAACTTTGAATATAGTTTATAGTTGCAAATTAATACCAAAATCAGGTTAATACCAAATGTATATTTATATTTAACATAGCGCGCAGATGTAAGTGGGCACATTAAACATTTAATTGAATCACATTTTATACTGAATGTAAACTTGTATTTACGTAACTATTTAGACTGCAAATATATTAGGACAAAATTACTTTCGAATATTTTATTACCGGCATCGATTCAAAATGATATTAACACTTTAATTTTAATAGTATATTGTCCGTTAATATTATCGAGAAAGGTTGTATAATACATTATAGTAGAACATTGATAATCCATTTCATTTTAAATAAATAATGGTTGTAATTCGCTTGTTCAGAACAAACAAAAACAAAACTAGCGAACTAAAAACTATTTTTAATAAATTTTGGTAGTTTTTATTCTGTTCATGCTTAAGTGCAAATTCGTATAATGCTTGCAAGCTTGCTTCATAAATTTGCCGTTTCTGTTTAATTGTGGGTATGTTTAGTGCAAATTTAATCGTCATGTAAGTTTCAGCTCTCTAAACTAGCCTAGCTGATGTAAAACTTCCCACATTTGAATAGAATAATCATATGTTTAGAATTATCATTCTAAGTGTTACACGAATGTGGATTTTAGTATCAACATAATAAGAACTACCATAGTTTTCGGTTTTCGTTTAGTGTACACATTAGTGAATCAATACCAATATTTGTTTATGATACTAAATTTACTTTAATCTAGTAACAATTTCTGAATTATATTTATAGTTTTAGAAAACTGCCAACCCTAAAAATCAATACTTGCGTTAATACAAAAACCAATAAAATAACAGAATATTATCGCGTAGGTTCACACTTGAAATAAATCTGTCAACGTGCCATGTTTCACATTTAATATTTTTGAACATGTTAACAAAGTTAAATATTTGTCAATCACCTTTATTGTTCAGAGTTTTTTTTTTTAAATTTACATTAAACTATGAAATAAAGTTCGTTTTGTATTCGTAGACACCTTCTCATATAACTAACAAGTACACGGAACCACGTTATGTGTAACGTTGGTTACACACTATTCTCCAAGAAAACCTAAAATTGCCTTCTATTCTTCTGCTAACAAATCACAAA
The DNA here is from genome assembly GCA_917880725.1 of Selenia dentaria. Classification (NCBI taxonomy): domain Eukaryota; kingdom Metazoa; phylum Arthropoda; class Insecta; order Lepidoptera; family Geometridae; genus Selenia; species Selenia dentaria. The sequence goes on along the minus strand of OU862877.1, from coordinate 33,692,651 downwards.
TCACATGTGTCGCATACATACAGTCATTCTAAAATATCTCCCTTCGCTGGTATTTTATAGCTGTTTTGGCCATACTGTCTTTTTTATTGAAATAAAAATAAAATACTACTTTTCATTTATTAGCTACCTCAAGAATAATGCCTACAAATCCACCGTACAAGACGATCTTTGGCAAGAGTTGACTGAAGCGAGTCTCAATCACCATCTGAATCTGCCCAACAACACGACAGTGGCACGACTGATGTCAGGTTGGACCAGACAATCTGGGTACCCACTGCTTACTGTGCTTCGGGATTACAACACGAATTCACTTGCTGTCTTTCAGGTTTGTCTATATCACTGTATGTTCAATGCATTTTCCTTTTTAATGTTATTGTGACGGTTAAACTTACGCGGTAGGTATAGTCGAGTATCTCGACCGGTTTCGTGACCGTCCGGGCCACTTCTTCAAAGTGTCCGCGTCTTAAGATATTGAAGGTCAAAGGTCATAAAAATCGGTTTTTCGCAAATATCTCGCTTTCTATTGCTTAAATGAGATTTGCAACTTATATAAAAGTTGTAGTGTATAAAATTCTCTACAACTTTTGTTTGCACTTTTTTTCATACAATCAACCGTTTTTGCGGTAGACCGTGAAGAGTGTGCCGCGTACAGTCATATATGGCCTAATGCAAGGTCAAGCGTGAGTTACGGTTATCAGTACGTTGTATAAAGTTAATTATTTACTAAAAAATATAATTATTAAACAATGCCCATCATTCGTATGTACTAATTATTAATTATTTATATTTAATTAAAATAAGTGACTTAATTATTTATATTTAACTATAGTATAATTATTAACTTTGGATTATGTATTTTAATTATATTTTAAGTAAAAAAGACAGTAAGCGAATATATTTTATACATATATTTATTTATCATTAAATATAGCATTATTATACATTTATTTAAATGTGAGTTCAAATATTAAAAGAATGTTTGTTGATTTTAATTATAATAAAATTGTATAGTCCCACCATCTTATCTGTTCAGGTGACAGCGTCGCTAGTGTAGAATTTTGGTATTGCAACCTAAGAAATTCACCAAGAAAAAAGAGAAACAAAACATAGGGCAGTCTTTCAAGCCACTCATTAATTTGCAAATTCTACAAAGAATCCTACTAATATTATAAACGCCAAAGTTAGTTGGTATGTACACTGTAGTTCCAATTTTGCCCACCTGAACAGATAAGTTGGTGGCACTGTAAATGGAAGCTAGTTATCTTCTTCTTCTTCGTCGTCTTATTGTTGTCGCTTGAAAGTTCAATTCATTGTCATCATCCTCACTATCGGTCATATTCATCTACAAACCTTCCAGAATTTCAGGATCGTATGCGCTTTCTTCATCGTGATTACTTGGATATAGTGAAGCGTTAAGGCAAGCTCGTCCATTGCACTGGCCACAAGCTAAAGAACATACTAGCCCTGATTTTCTGCATACACAGCGGGAACCACAACCGTTTTTGCAATGCAAAATATTATATTTAGTAGTTCGGCTGGTGCTGGAGGCAATAACGTTCTTATAGGCTCCAGGATTTCATTTTCAAGCATCCAGCCTCATTCTTAAGGTTCTAAGTCCTTCCCTAACCACGTTTGAATCTGGTAGTAGACACGATTTATATGTTGATGAGCTGCTACTCTTGTTGGTCGTAGCGATGTTGACAGATGTCAACACTTCAACCATTGTCGCTTGACCTTGCATTAGGCCATATATGACTGTACGCGACGCACTCTTCGCGGTCGACCGCAAAAACGGTTGATTGTATGAAAAAAAAGTTCAAACAAAAGTTGTAGAGAATTTAAACTCTACAACTTGTATGATAGTTGCAAATCTCATTTAAGCAATAGAAAGCGAGATATTCGCGAAAAACCGATTTTTATGACCTTTGACCTTCAATATCTTAAGACGCGGACACGATTACATTTGTGACTTTTTAGACAACATTTAGAACGACAAAACAAAGGTTTATACCAATTTACAGCTTATTATCTTTCATTCTGAGGTTGATCCCTTTTTTACTTAATATGACTGGGCTAGTTATAAAAAACACAGCACAGTAATTATTTAAAATCTAATATAATTATTTATTGATAGTATCGAATTTTGATTTGAGCTTTTAATACAAAATTAATAATATACGTGTAGGTACAAATTGCTATTGGTTCTAGATTACATAAACACTCACTCACTTACTTTAACAACATCGAGTCGAGATAGATCTCGAGTGCTGGAAGTGGTCTTTATTATTTTAAAAGTACCTATATTATCAGATTAGAATAAAATTTTGATATTACTATTCGAACACTCTAAACAAATTGCGCTTCTGGCAATGTACCGATATACTCGCAATAGCCGAGATTAGGTAAGTACACCGATACAACAATATGATTATTAGTATGTAGATATCGCTTGAACAAGATACTCCTCTTAATCGAGTTGGACTGTGTCTACTGTGACAGAGTGATGTTGTTCATTGTGGTTCACAGCGGTGACTAATATCAATAAATACATCAATTAATCAACCAGATTACGTACATAAAATATGCAGAAAAGAAAGAAAGAAAACTATTTGTTCGAGACACTCGCACAACATAACAATAAACTACAGAAAATGGCTTGTATAGAAAATCCTTAGTAACGAAACAATGAATTGAAATGTTATGTTTGTAATATCGACACAAAGTTCCGACTCAGCATTTGCAAGGGTTGCCATTGCATGGCAACGTCACGAAAGCATCTGTATCAAAAAAACTTCTTTAATATGGTCAATGCTATAAAAATACAAAACCATAGCATTAACATACAGCTATATAAAAAGTGGGTTCTAAAACGGAAACCCGACAACTAAAAACTCACTATCTACTTTAAAATTTCCTAGAAGATTGACAAAAACTCAAAAGCTACGTTTACGATAGTTACTATTGGTGCGTTCATTTAGCAATGCGGGCATTGGTGGCATTGCCATTGCTGCCTCTTTTCTTAAAGCGTTCGTAAAGTTTAAAAACGTGGCATTTTTGCTACTTTTGTCCACACCCGACTCAAACGCTAAATCGAGCCTAAAATTGTATAAGAGCATATGACCTAAAATTGCATGATTTTGCTGTCAAATAGGATAGTTGTCAAAAAACGATCACTAACAACCATGATCCGAACGTGAGTCAAAAGTTGCACTTAATGGTGGCAAAATGAACTTTTTTAACTTTTAGCTTTCCAAACGCTGAACAAAAAGATCCATAAACGACATTTTCACCAACAGATTATCAATTTGTACGCCCTTGTAAGCGTTTTTTATTTTCGCCAACTTGGGGCTATTCGAACGCACTATATATGTGTAGAAATAATCCGTCTTTGTTTGTGCAGGAGCGTTTTATCTCTGGAGATATGTCTCTCAGAGCAATAGGATCACGTGAGTCGTGGTGGATACCATTGTCTGTGCTGGCTCAGCGCGACCAGCCCGGTAATGCGTCGATAACCTGGCTCGCTGATAACGAAGGTACCAGCGTGCCGCATAGCTTCCAGCATGCGGCTGGTGACGACGAGTGGCTCCTTTTCAACATCGACATGATAGGTTTGACACTTTGGTTTGAATACTTTACCTTGCACGTATTAAAGTTATTTTGCAAATTTTTTTTTGTTTTATGGGATAGATTGGCAAACGATCAAGGGCCTTACTATTAGCTCTTAAAGCAGGACTTCTAGACGACTGCCCGGTTTATTCGTATCATGACAACTTTAATGCAGGCCTTCCCAGGCCTACTATTCAAGAACCGCAGAAACACCGTTCATCTGTTTTTTTTATATGGACTCTCGCTAACATGTCGCTCTAAATCTACTCAGTTTATTAGCTTACAAACGTCTAGGCGTCTGCAATGTTAGTTATAGTAAATTGTTAGAATGCTTAAGACAATATTATCCGTTCACCTATTCAAACACCTAAATGAGCGTGATAGTATGATTTCATTCAAAACTTTAACCTGACAAAGGTTAAAGGACTGCACGGAACTTGGATGGTTTTTACGAAGCTGATAGTAAGGCCCCAGGCGGCTCACCAGATGGTAAGTGATACCGTCTCGAGGATGCGTTGCCGACCTTTGAGGATGGACGGGAAGAGGTGAGGGTGGAGATGGATGGTGGATGAGGAAGGGGGAAGGAGAGGCGATGGGGAAGAATTGGGCCTTTGGAACCTCCTTCAGACCGACTGAAACGCAATAGCAAGCTATATTACTTTATTACTTCACATCGGTGTTATGTGGGAGTGTGGTACTTCCCCAGTCATGCCGGTCCATTTGGCTGTAGCCCATATGGTTACAGCGTGGCACCAAGATTGACCAATCAAGGGAAGAGTTTAAGGTACATGGGTAAAAGTAACTTAACTTGCGTTTTGGTGTTAGCTTATTGCTAAATAGTAGATTTTTTATGCTGTCCAGTGATGAGATCAGATGATGATCCTAATAAATAGTAGACATAGACATAGTTATGTATGGTAGTACTTACTATACTGCCCTCGCTACCAATAAACACTTCTTTAATTTAATTCACCCAATAATTTCACTGACTACACTGTCAAATAGCAAAACAGCAATACTAACACACTATTCTTTGTAGGCATAATAAACTGTCTGTGTTAGTACCAACCATTGAGCTGCAGGGCTAATTATGTGTCTCAGTTGCTAACAAAAGTGGTTTGGAATCTAAAAACTGGCGGCTCTATGTCAGTTTTGACGACAGTGAGCAGAAATGTTAGTACGAGTAAGTTACCGACTGGAGCTGACAAAAGTGACATAACGCCGTCAATTTTTAACCAATCATGTTTTGTTATCAACTGAGAAACATAATAGCCCTGCTGGTAAAACTTATCAATTCTATGATACCAACCCAACAGCGATTCTTGCATAGTAGCCGAGTCCTATTACTACCTATAGTGACCTGATAGGTACCACCGGGCACCAAGTAATATGGCTTATGATCACTTTGGTATGTTATAATATAATCTTATTCACCATTTTGACAGCAAATACACAAAACAGCGAACCAATATAACAAAAACTTCTTATATAAAAAATAATTCTTAGAGAGCTTGAAAATATAATAAACTAACTTATACAATAAAAATGCTCATGAGTTTAAATCCCGTATTCAATTGTCCGACTAATGTTTCGCCATTAACAAAGGTCATGGTCATATTTCTTTATCTATGTATTGTATGGTCTTGACTAACAGATTCAACACTGCAGAGCCAAGGCCGCAAGTGTTGTAAATTGAAATATTGACAGTTGAAGCATTTTATGTTGTAAGGAGGAATTTTGCTAGTTTCTTTCCTAAGGGGTTGAATTCAATATATTTATGTAGCTGAGTATCCCACAGTCCAGCGAAGCCGCTGGCGAGTTAGCTAATGCAGTGATATAATTAGAAACCTTATTATACGATTTTTATTGTATGATTTAACTATGAACGCCTAAAAAAATAAACATCATCGATCGGGATTCCACCCACATTTTAGATCATTTTGGGTGGTAGTGCCACGCTGTAACCGAAGCCGAATGGGCTGGCACGACCGGAAAAATACTACATTCTCACATAACACCGACGTGAAGTAACATAGCTTGCTATTGCGTTTCGTCGGTTTCCGGAGGCCCGATTCCCCCTTCCCCGTTCCCCCCCCCCCCTCACCCCTTCTATCTCTTCCTTCCTATCGTCCTTCCTTAATGGTCGGCAACGCATCCTCGTGTCACTTACCATCAGGTGAGCCGTTTTCTCGTTTGTCAATATATTCCATAAAAAAAAACATCTGGCAATCCGTGCGTGTAAGACGCCATGAACGCTAGACCGAGGCATACCGTCCAAGCATCGAGACCAATCACAAAGTTTGATAATCAACAGCTGTCTGCCGAGTCAATTACGATGCTCACAACTGGGCGTTGATAATAGCAACACTGAAAAGTGAAAATTACACGTCGATACCACTGCTTAGCCGCGTGCAGTTGCTGATGGATGCGTTCGCACTGTCATGGTCCGGCTTTCTGGACTACGGAATCACATTGGAGTAAGCACACGTCCAATAATTATATTACATACTATGAACCGACAGGACGTCAAAAAAAGCTGGAGTTTCTCAATTCGACTGTATATTTTTGTTTTGACTGATTACTTTTGACGCGTTCAGCACTTTTTGGGTGAACAAAAAGCGTGAAACTCGCACGTCATCGTCACCGCACTACTTTTCACCTCTATCGGCAGTCCCCAAAAACTGCCCCGCATGTTTTTTAGGTGTGTTATGTCAGTACTTTATTCTAAGTGAAATAATTTTGATGATTATTTTTTTATTTGACAGCTGGTGCTCTTCTTGTGGTCCCATTAAAATTTAATCAAGATGTTACCAGTATTTTGTATTTGGATAATTATTTATCATCAAATATTTGAATCGTCTTAAGTAAATGTTTGAATTTCGCGAATCACATTCATGATTTAGGAGATTATCGGGACTTTTTTGGATTGAACTACACAACTCGAAGAAACTCTCTAAAGATCGGCACCTACCGTAGAATTGTTCGACAAACGATTGAAATAAAACAATTTCAATCGGGTCGGGAGGATGGTTTCAGGTCATCAACGTCATGGAATCCTTTGCTAAGGAGTTCACGTCACGATTCGTCTTTCAGCGTTAGTGCCGGTACCGTCAGTATTGTGTTTCGGGACAGTGACTGTTCAATTAAAACTAACATAAAATGTAGGTAGATGAATAAAAAACCCGCCCCTCAAGATGCAGACAACCGCTTCTCCAGTCTACTCGTGACCACGGTTGATGCAGCTCGATCGAAACGTCGAGGTTAGTCAGAATTTTGTTTTGATATTAACCTGCGCGCGATAAATCCTGTTGATAAAGATGTTTCACGTTGTATATTATTTTTACAGTTAATGGATTAATGTTTGATCATTATCTAACTTGATGATCAATGATGATGCGGTAGAAGGTGGTATCACACTTAGCTTTCTCAGCTTGAGGGTGGTAGCTAACCAGGCCGACAGTGCCGTATCACCATGCTGTGGATTTCACCACGATATTACCTTCATCGAAAGCATAAGCGCAAGGTCCCGTGGCCGACCCTTGTTACTCTTGGCAAAGTACTTAGACCGCGCGGCCCCGAATAAGTAAATGTCATCGCTATAAATAAGCGATAAAAGTGGCAAGAGGCGGTGGATGGGGTCGGAGAAAGCTTGCCGGCGATTATTACGTGAGTGCCGGCAGAGGGGTCGGGGTAGCTTTTAAAATGTAATATAAATGTAAATGTCATTGTTTTCTGTTGCGTAAGTACGCTACCAACATAACGTAGATTCGATGTGTACTTGTTTTGTGGCGATGTTGACACGCGTCTCGCGCCATACCTGCGTGAGTCAACTCTAGTAGGGAAGACGTTCTACTTATAGGCTCACATTTACAGTTTGTGTGTGGAATTTACTCTGAGCTGTCCCGCATGAGTTCGAACTCCAGTCAAGACGAATATACTCGGCATTTTTATATTCACATTTGAGTACGATCGTAAACTCCATGCTTACTCCATCGAGTTTGCCTCTAGCCACAGACAAATATTGGTGTCGGTTCTGTAAGCATTCTCTCAACAAAAAATCTCTAAATTAAGGCAGTACTTATTTTCTTTAGGTTAAAATCTAAATTAGTAAAACACTTTCGAATGACAGCACTAAAATTAGACATTTCTCTAAAATTGTGGGCATATTTTAGACAGTTTAGTCGTTACATAACTTGGTGCTCGCTAAACTAATCTAAAATAACCCAAAATTGAATAGAATAATCTTATTTTTAGAAGTGTCATTCTAAGTGTTAAATGATTTTGGATTTTATTGTTAATAGAATAAGAACCACCATAATACATTTTTAGTTCGATAGATTAGTTTAATTTTTTGAACAGTGAATCGCTACCATTATTTGGTTATCTCAAATAAGGTTTAGTTTGAAATTTATTTTTGTGTCTTGCAACATTGCGTTAGATAGAGAGAAACATATAATTTCCCTTTTAGAGGACATATAATATACTTATACTAATATAATAATTAACAAAGCATAATAATAAAATTAATACGAAACATGCAAGATTAATACATATTAACATAATTTTAATTGCGTATGTCAAATAAATTTTAAAAATTGTAGCAATTATGTCCTAACATAGTATTGAGAAAAAACGTTATATACAATGTCATGTAAGATTTTATCTTCTAAAAATTCCCTAATGGTATAATATGTTTTGTCTACAAGAAATTTGTTCGGAACGTTTTTAAACAAAACAACACTTTCGATACATCTAATGCTTTTTGGAATTGTATTATTTATCTTGCGTGCCATGCAGAACACACTCTTGCGCATGAATAGTTTACTCCCTGAGTGATGTCGCAGGTTCCCTGCCCGTCGAGTACCAGCAGGAGTAAATTCAAATATTTCAGGGTTGTGTTATACGAACATGGCTACCTCAATAATGTACATCGAATCGAAGGTAATGTTAACAGTTGTACTTAATTTCTTAAAATAATCTTTACACGAGTCAGTTTGCTTAAGCCCGTACATAGCTCGAATGCAGCGTTTTTGTACTTTGAATATTTTCAAATTATTGGTGGAGTTGCCCCAAAACATGATTCCATATCGCAGTATCGAGGCAATATGCCCATGATATGCCATTAGCAACGCTGTTTCATTTACTACTAATCTCAATTTATTTAGAGCAAATGCAAATTGTAAGTCTTTTATATATTTTGTCAATATGTGGTTTCCAAGTCATTTTATTATCTATTTTTCATTTTCTAAATTCTCGATGCATTCACTTTTGTGAGAAAGAGTTTTAGGGGGACTGGTTGGTCCCTACATAAAATAATCCTCACTGTCGCATAAAATCGTGGAGCAATTAGCACGTGTAATTCGACATAAATTGTTAGGTAGTCCTCTCATATTATGATATCGGTGAGCATACTCCCCCAGCGCAGGTATGATGACATTCCGAATGAACCCCTTCAAGTAATCGTAACGGTTCTTGAATTCCACGTTATCATAGTAAGTGAAGGGTTTACTAAGTAGGTAGTAGTTTAGTAGGTTTATGGGACATTCGAGGCAGGTTGTAATGTTTATCCACATCGAACTAAAGTTTATCCAGCGAACTAAAATCATCTAATCTCTCTATTTGTTCCAAATTGCGAAACACCTCATCACTGTTGTTCATTTTCGTCATATATCATATAGGTACCTATAAAGTATATGAAGACGTATATATATATATATATATATATATATATATATATATAGGTTTTTGGTAGAGGGACCGACAAACCAAATGAGCGTGTTCGGGGGACCACTTCGAGAATACAAGTTGGCCAAAAAAAATCCCCGACCCCCCAATATGTTTAACTTTTTTTTCTCTCAGTCCGTCTCATTCTCCATTGAGTATATACTCGTGCTCCCCTAGACCGAACTCATCTATGAATTTGGAAGTCATTAGAGTGCAAGTCTAGGCTATTTTGACATTATTAAGTATGACTTGATTGAAACTTTCGTAAGTATTACACATTTTTTATGTTATTTGACGGTTTAACTTACGCGGTAGGTATAACGAATATCTCAACCGGCTTCATGACTGTCCGGGACACTTCTTCATGGAGTACGTGCGCACCCGGCTGCGTTCGCACTAGTGAAACCGGTCGAGATATTCGACTATACCTACCGCGTAAGTTAAACCGTCAAATAACATTAAAAAATTATGAAGTATGAGTTTCAACTCGATGTTCACTGCCATAGACATTTACTTACTTTACCCTTGGGCTATCATCGATGCGGTTACCAATAATAAGGCACATTATGTTCCCACAGCTGAGATACGTCTCTCAATCAGAGGTATCTGCCAAAACCCACTATGCGAGCGCAGTAAAGCTCAGCCCAGTTCCGAAGAAATCTGATGTATAGAAAAGGCTGTTGTCCTAGTACCTACAAACCAACGAAGACCGACTTCTCAAAGTCATAATCATCCTAATCGAGAAAGCGATCGCGCATTATCGTGAAATTCCTGTATTAAAATACCATTTCAGACTTGCGGGTTACCTACAACATGAGGCAGACGGTACAGCATTGACAATTGGTCTCATGCAGCTGGCACACATCGAAAATGTGCTTAAACGATCGTCTGACCTTGGAATCTTCCAAAAATATGTACGGAAACTAATAGGCGAAAAATACCAGACACTTCGAGGACATGGAAAAAAAGTCATTCTTAGAAGAGGCAACTACAATAGCGTAATGATGCAGGTTATTTGAGTTCTTTATTAATTGCTGTTAATCTTGGCCATCACGCTGCGCTGTATGCACGCGGGAGGTTTTGTAGTGAACGCGCAGGAGGTGTGTAGTGAACGTGCGGGAGGTTTGTGGTGAACGCGCAGGAGGTGTGTAGTGAACGCGCGGGAGGTTTGTAATGTACGCGTGGGAGGTTTGTAGTGAACGCGCAGGAGGTGTGTAGTGAACGCGTGGAAGGTTTGTAGTGAACGCGCAGGAGGTGTGTAGTGAATGCGTGGTTCATGCACGTGATGCGTTCACGCTTGCAACGAACATTCAATGAAAGGCAGAATGATAAATTTCATGTTATTTTCACTTATCTGTACGCGACATATGACTATCGTATTGCATAATATATTTTTTAATGAAATAAAGCAATCAAGAGAGTTTCAGTGTCGTAGCATAAACGTCAACGGTGGCGGTTCTATTATATATTCTGTGACGATGTTCTGGTTCGAGAAGAGCGGATCTTTTTATTGTATAAGCACTTGTAATTCCGTACCTACAAAAGAGGTTTTTCAGTATACAATAATCTTCTAGTCTCCTAGTACGTACCTACGAGAAATAAGACTTATTCATATATCCATTCGCAAAATAGGGCCAGCAGGGGTATTATGTATCTCAGTTGCTAACAAATGTTGATTAAAATCGGGAAAAATGGCGGCTCTATGCCACTTTTGACAACTTCAGTAAGCAAAATTTTTTCCGCAATTTTTTCCGTATTCAATCAACATTTGTTAGCAACTGAGATACATAATAGCCTTATAGATGAGATGTTACAGTTTTCAATACTTATAACCTATAACATACTCGTACCTATATTGTACCTGCCCGCAGCAGTTTTTTACAAGTATTCTGTCATATGTTTTTTTTTTTTTAGAAAAATATATTTCAATGGTCCTGTGAGGTGACCATGCCAGGATGTGAAGACAGATCCGTAGAATCTTTCCGAGAGTGGATGGAATCGAAGAACCCAGATAAGGACAATCCGTATGTGTTGTTTTGGTTATGTTGTCGGAAAGGGAAGAAAGGGAAGTTTTAAAGGATTTTTGGCACACTGGATACATAACGCAGGCTGCGTTCAGTTTGACCTGACCGCAGACCGCATCCAGTAAGCAAATTCTTTAATTATTAAAATTCTTACTAGAGCATCATTAAAATCATATGCAGTACACAACCAGATTATGTATATGATATAACAATCGCATATCAAACCTGTATTAAATTTAACCAAATTATTTTTTTTATGGGTTATCAGATCCTGAACAAAGTTATATTTTAAGAAACGAGGAGCAGTGTTAGATATCTGGTGAATATAATAAACCGACGTTCAAGACCATAACATCTTAATGATGATGATGAAAATGATCCTATATGTTAATCCAGCGCCTCCTACGTCTATCCATACCAAATTTCATCAAAATTGATCGTGCTGTTTGAGCGTGAAAAAGTAACACATACACACACACATACAAACTTTCGCCTTTATAATATTAGTGTGATTGATTGCATTTTATCTGGTTTGATATCTTTTAGTGTGCATATTCTGCTGTGCAAATAGTTTTATTGATAGCAGACTTCTATATTTATTCAACCGAAATTCAAAACGAGGAGATTTTCAATTCGTCTGTTTTTTTAGTTTTTATTTACGAGTATTTATGTGTTATTATGTTTATTTTTTTATGCGTTAAATATGTCCCATCCAAATTTGATCAGGATCTGCCCAGAAGTTTTATTTATCATCAACATTGGGTTTAATAGAATGCAAGTCGGATCTAATGTTTGTTAAAATGAGACCTAATGAGAAGCCAATTCAACTTTCACATAAAAAGGATCATTATAACCACTAGGTAAAAAGTTATGAGGTAACACATACAACTTACAGACGTCAAACACGATATTAAAAGAAATATTTAGTGACACTTCCGCTGGAAACAATGCTTATGGAAGAGTTGCGGTGTGCACCACTCTCCCTGAGTCACTGCCGGTCTAACGCTCGACGAGACATCTCCTGAGGATGCCTCGTGTAGAAGCGAAACTCGTGTCGAATCGTTTTTGGTTGATTGGTTGTTTTCATTCATTTCATTAGGGTGTCTGAATTAAGGAAACGAATTCGAAAACCAAATCAGGAAACCATACGTTTGCGGCCAGTCGCAATCAACAATGCGACACTCTACGAAGAAATAATGTCAGGCAGTATAATTCAGAAAATTCCACACAAAAAGTGACCCTTCAAACCAAAACGACGTATGATTCCAAATACGAATTACTTCCGAGGTTACAAATAGACATGTTCGGTGCTTGGTTCAAATTTAGATGGAAAAAAGGGATTGGTTCACGCGCGTGCTGCAACGTGTACTTATGACAGCTGAGTCGTGGACGATGTTATGCAACAAGTGGATTGGACCAACTCAATAATAAATCAATGTTTTGAAACTCTGTGTCCCGCGAAATATGATAAATTTATGATTTTTTTCTCAAGAAGACGAAGAGATGTAGCAATGTAGTAAAGAAAGATTATGAAAAAAAATTACGCATATATATACTACCAAACAAAAGTTGTTATTTGCCTGGTGGATGTTTTTGAGTGATCGCAGAATACCTTCATTATCAATTATTTTATAACTCCTCACCAGTCGATTGTCAATATAACAATGAAATTACTATTGTGTCTGGGTCGTTCGACTGATGAAGTAATAAAAGCACTGTGTTGATATTACTGACAGATTAATTAGCAATTCAGGTAAACCACTACAAAATTTGCAGAGGGTGAATTTTCATTCGCTTGCAAACTAAACGTGATTTAATGTGATTAAACAATGAACTGTTTTTAATGCAATAGCTACCTAAATTATATTATACCAAATGTAGGTATATAAGTGTTTAATAACGTTTATTGTTCATTGTCTGTAGTATCTCTTAAAGATATTGATGTTTCATCGGGACGAATCATGCTAAAAAGATAAATATGAGATTTTATATAAGATAATAAAAAAAAAACCAGTAGGTACTACTGTACAAACTGGTAGGTAGGTACTGCAGTTTTGTGTACCATGGTCCATATAATTATTTTTAATACTTATATATTTTTTTCCGTAAAAATTAACGGAGTATAAATAATGCTGGTTTTCACAGGCAGTCATTCAGCTCTTGTTTTTCTAGCTTGAGTGCAGCTAGGCACTTACTATGCCACATTCAATCGGCAAGGAAACGAGAATAAAACATAATAAGCAAAAAACATTGCTGTTACATATCAATTTTAGTTCTGATTAGAAGGATTTTCTGAGAAAGAAGGTTCTGGAGTAGATACCACGGACCGGCAAGCGCAGCGAAGGTCGTCCACCGACACGGTAGACAGACGACCTGATAAAGCTCGCAGGACAATGTTACTCAACTATGGCAACAGCATTGTTGCTGCGCTTACATACTTATCTAAACTTTATTTCAATTTGCACTTTACGCGACTAAATCGCAAAATAGATTTTTCGCATAAGCCAAACTTGATAAACCCTTGCGTGACTGCTGAGTTTAGATATGAAAAGTGAGGTAATACATACGCTTGACATCTGTATATTTTGTGACTTAATCGAGCTGCACATTTATGCTAGAGAGTAAAAAAGTCGAAAAGTCACGTGGGAACATAAAAGGAACGTAGACTATTATAAAAGAAATATGCAACTACAGCCAAAATAAAATCAGCGCGCAACCTTTGCTAAAAATTAAATTCCCCCATTCATTCACTTAATAATGTCAACGCATTTTTCACTTCTAATATAGGATATTGGCTAACGTAACACTTACTAAACTAAACAAAACTGACACAGAGTTGGCCAGTACAGCCATTGCTACAAACAAGATCTCCCCGTCCGGTTCCCTTTCTCTATTTTTAACGGATGCTAGGGAAGTTGCAAGTACCATCGCCAACCTGAAATCCAATAGTGCACCTGGCTGGGACAGAATAACGTCGTCTCTAATAAAATCATGTTCTCATTATCTAGCTAAACCTATTGCTCACCTCTGTAATCTGAGCTATTCTGATGGCATTCATCAATTCTTAAAAAAGTTATAGTCTGTCCCATCTACAAGGCCGGGAAAAGAGCTACCTTCTAACTACAGACCTATTTCCATCCGGCTAACTCTGTATAAAGTCGTAGAAAAAATAGCTAATACGAGATTGGTGGCAAATCTGGAAAAAAAACACTATCTTAGCAAGCAATCACATTTGCTGACGACACAGCGCTGGTATTTGAAGGAGATACTTGGGAACAAGCTCGTGAATATGCTGAAATGGGCCTCTGCAATGTAATTTCTTGGTTGCAAGATAACATACTAACCCTAAATTTTGATAAAAACAATTTTTTAACATTTGGAATCCTTAAAAGAAGCTTACCGGAAAATGATAAATTTAGAATTCGGGCACACTCATGCACATACAAACCACAAACAATCTGCAATTGTGTTTTTCTAAATCAAGTAGAATATATAAAATATCTTGGAGTTACAATTGATGAACAGCTTTCATGGGTCCCTCAATTAGAAACACTTACATCTCGTCTTAGGAAGTTGATATGGGTATTTAAAAACTTAAGACATATTATTCCTTTTGATTTGATGAGAACAGTTTATTTCGCAATATGTCAATCTATCCTCGGGTATTGTGTATCGGTTTGGGGTGGTGCATGCAAGACTGTTCTTATCAAGCTAGAAAGAGCTCAACGGTCTGTGCTTAAAGTCATGACATTCAAACCATTTCAGTATCCAACTCAAAGGCTATATTCTGAATGTCAAGTGCTACATGTGCGACAATTGTTTATTTTATATCTGGTTCTCTCCTACCACAAAAACCTACAATATGATCCTGACTTAATAAGACGCTCGACAAACAGCATCTGTAAAGCTAAACTTTGTTCCACTGTCTTTGCTAGAAGACAACCTTACTTTCTTGGGGCCTACATCTACAACAAACTTAACAAAATATTAAACTTTTATCCAATGACACGTCATTATTGTAAGATTACAGTGAAAAAGTGGTTACTTCAACAAGACTATGTCTCTACAGAATCTATTATAACGATTCTGTCATAAATTATTAATCGGTTACGCCTTATCATAGTTTAATGGAATCCCTTCACTGTCAATCACCAAATGTTCTACAACACACCCCTATACACAATAATCACATACATATACTATACAAACTGACATTCACACATACACGGTCATTCATAAACACATATTCTTAAGTACGCGCAGCATTCACTTAATATGGGAGGTAATTGATATGGCTGTGTACCTAAATTAAATATCTCTCTTGTAATTTATTTTACATAATATGGTATTGTATTGTAACCTTATGTATACATAATGATGAAAGTTCATTTTACTATTATGTCCGGCGGAGGGCATTGGTATGCCATACCACAGGTCTCACCTAGTTTGGGTATCAATGTATTCCTCTCTGTATAAAAAGTTTGTTATTATTATAAGTTTTAAGGATAGTTTATGTTTAAGCGATGTTTGTTGTTGTTATATTCAATAAATTCAAAAATTCAAATTCAAATCAGTACTGATTTCGGTCCCGTAAGTCAACGGATGATGCTGTGCTTCAGTTGACAACGTTAACGATTAAGTACCTGAACATTTTTTTATAATGGTTCATCAAAGAGACTCCCTCTCGCCTGATGGAATCAAGAATCAATGACCATTAGTGCAGCCGTAAGCTGCACTAATCGCTACCCCTATGATGACCTCAGAGATGCTTTTTCACGCCCTGCTTGAAAGACCCAGGGTCATAGCTGCAAGGAAATACGTACGCCGGCAGAGCATTCCACAATTTACTTACACGACAGAGGTAGGAACTGCCAAACTTTTTGGTTTATGGTAAGAACTTTTGAACAGTACGAGTATATGGATGCAATGCTAGGCCGGAACGAGTAGTTCGGGTTTGGAATGGTGAGGAAGGAATACGATTTAAAAGCTCTTTACAACGTTCGCCATGAAACAACTGGTAAAAAACGCTTAGAGAAACTATAGTTCTACGCATTTGTAGGGGTTCTAGGTATTGAGTGAATTCGGTGTCTCCAATAATACGGACAGCGCGACGTTGCACTCTATCAAGATCATCCATAAGGCACTTAGCGGAGCCATCCCAGAGGTGGCCACAATATTTAATACATTGGCGCACCTGAGTTTTGTAAAGGCAACGCTGATCAGGAGTAAAGAAACACCTCTCTCTGTTTAGGACTCTGAGTTTACGGGAAGCTAACTTGATAATACTCTCGATGTAATCACGCTGGTTTAGGTAACTACGGATGTACATGCCAAGAATGTTTAGATTACACTGGATGAAACAAATGGAGATGTTTTTGCCGACAACGCGCACACTTCGTCTTCCTGGCGTTGGACTCAACCAAGTTGCCCGTACCCCAACTAGAGATGTTGTCTAGCACCCTGGAAAGCTCAGCGATGACACACACATGATGATTGAAATTCAAAATATCATGCACCCACACTTTACACGTGTAGAATCACATTTGATAATACATTGCACAAGCAATGTCAAGCCTGTGCAAATCGAATTTGTAGTATATATATATTGTATTAGGTATTATTTCAGAGATACTATTTCTAACTACTATCTATCTTACCTCCCAAATTTTGTTTTCTTGTTTTATATTCTTTATGTTATAGTTAGTTTATATATTTGCTTCTTGTTAAATCTACTTATCGGGGGAAGACACTGACTGCTGCAACACAGCTTACGCTAAAGCAGCAGGCAGGGCTACCTATATTTATATGTACGATGTCTAAGTACAATAAACAATTTGTATATGTAATCGTATTAGTAAAATCTTTACCAGAATCTCTAATAAATAATTAATACATAGATATATATAAATAAAAATCTCTAATCAGGGTACCTGCGGAGATGCGTGCGACAGTGTACTGCATAGGTGTCAAACGTGGTAGTGCTAGCCATTGGCACTTTATGTTGAATCAGACACAGAGCATGAACCCGGAGAGCGCTGAACTGGCAAAACTTGCACTCGCCTGTACGAGGGACGTGTGGCTGTTGTACCGGTGAGTTGGATTTATTATAAGATAGCGCCCTTCGGTTTCATCTGCGTGGTGATGGATGATAATGATGATATAAAGTATCTTATGTGTTCATCCAGCGCCTCATCTACCTCCATACCAAATTTCATCAATATTGGCCCCACCGTTTGAGCGTGAAAGAGTTACAAACATCCATCCATATTTTCATCCTTACTTTCGCGTTTAATAGAAATATAAATTTAATAGAAATATAAATAATAGAAGGACTAGTGCATCGCGGTTTCACCTCCCTGGGGTGATGTTATAGATGATGTTGATAATGAAATTTTCTTTGTCTCTCAACCTATGGGGAACCTTCCTTTTCAACGGACTTCCATAAAGGAGGAGGTTCTCAATTCGTCTGTTTTTTTTTATCTGTGTTACCTCCTACGTTTTTTCTCTGTGGTCGTTTCCACATGGCTAAGGACCGTGCATGGTGATCGGTGGATGTGGATGGTGTACACCGAGATCCTATGCTTCCATCGGTGCCTATCCATCGCGTCTCTGACAACTGAGTAAAACTCGATTAAGAAAGGATCTTTCAATTAGTAACTCCATCTGGTTGGGGATCGCCCGCGGGCTATTTTGCCCTTCGTATTCCCCATCACGATACGTTTTTCAAGGCTCTCGTTACCTCTTCTAACTATATGGCCAAAGTAGGTCTACGGTGTTGGCAGATTGTGGAGAGACGAATCCGAACACGAAGCTGTGAAAGGATCGGTGCATTGGAGCGTTTGGCGGTCCATGGTATCCGCAACATCAGCCTCCAACACCACATCTCGAATGCATCGATCCTTTGCCTTTCTTTGGCTCGTATCGACGTTTTTTTTAAGTGCACCGATTTTAATGATTTTTATCTACCGAAAAAAAAGAGGAGGTATTCAATTCGACTGTATTTTTCTACCGACTTCCGAAAAGGAGGAGGTACTCAATTCAACTGTATTTTTCTACCGACTTACATAAAAGGAGGAGGTACTCAATTCGACTGTATTTTTTTTTAATTTTTATTACCTCATAACTTTCATCAATTTTTTTTTATTTTATTTATTTCGGAATAACTAACAGCTACATTATACACTATAAGATAAAAGTACATGGTTAATAACAATAAGTAATAATGCAGCCAACGGCGTTATTCACAAATTGACATTATGAGACTTAATTAAGAAGATGCAGTTAGAGAACATAGTATACCTATAAGTAATAAACAAATAGCTAATGTGTGCAGATTAGTTACGTATAAAGAGTTGAAGATATAATAGAATTATAAAATTCAAGTGACTAAAGTTAGTGTGAACATAGGTCTGCGTTTGACGAATCTTCTTCAGAACATAATAAAATTAAAGACGATTTTATTTAAAGAGCATGCAAATATATCAACTGACTCAAACGACTCATTATAGCATTCAGCCATACGACGAATAGGAGAGCGATATCCCTATATATCTATGAACCGATTATCAAAATTCTTTTTTTTAAAGCTGGTGTTTTCCGTGTGGTCCCGTTTAAATTTCATCAAATTCGGTCGAGTAGTTTATGGGATACACTCCAATAACTGAATAGAATGGAAGTATGTATAAAATTTTTCAAACTGTAGGTACTTGTTTAAATCGGTGCTTCTCATGTGGTGCCATTTAAATTGGATCTACCAGCTAAGATTTTACCAGTAGTTTTTTTTGATAGTAATTTATGATCAACATCGGGTCTTAACATTTTAAGTAAGTATCTTCAAATAATAGACATACTATAGACAGACTATTTCAAAATTTTGAATTTGGTTATTATTGTTCCTGTACTAGAGTGAACAAAATGAAATAAAAAACAAACCGGTCAAGCCGTTTTTGAGTTTTAGTCAGGTTAACGAACAGCAATTGGTTTTCATTTAAAAGAAGATTAAAAGCATTTGCATCGATGAGATCCAAAACAGATAAATTATACACATCGATTTAAGTACAAGTTACTTTTTTGACCGTTTTCCTTGTCGAGATGAAGAGATGGAGACATCCGTGACAGGAGAACACAAAAACAACTTTCTCATGAATTATTTTGTATATTTTGACATATGAACACTCATGTACCGTAACGAACGCTAAACATCTAATAATTCACCATTATAATGCCGGGTACAGACCAAGCGAACGAGACCGAGCGAATGCTAATGAGTGGGATTAGCCGATCAGTACCGCACGCTTGCTCGCTTTCGCTGTTGTGTCCACACTAAAAGAACGTATTGAAGTTCGTCGACAATCGGCGAACCACGGCGTAGTATTTTAGTGATCATGGACGAAAACGGTGGCGCTGGTGGATGGAGTCATTATTTAAAAAAGTGTTGTATGATGGAACCCAACTATGGAAAGACTTACAAAAAGAGCTGGATTACAATAAGTTGATTAATTTTACAGGATTACATAAGGATGTCTCTCCATAATTTTATCTGGTTGTTAAATGAAATTGTGTGTGTTGAGTGGACTCGCACTCGCAGTGGAGCTTGACTTGGCGATTTTAACCGATGTTACAATGGACGAGAAACGATCAACAAGTTAAGCGACACTTGCTGTGGTCAAGACTTGGATGTGTGACCGCTAGTGGCATTGCTTATCTGAGCGCTTCCGTGTTTCGGAAGGCACATTAAGCCATCGGTCCAGATAGTTTGTCTTAGGACAACAGTCGTTAGGCTATGTATCGAAGGCCTTCGAGCGGCCTGAAAACTTCGACATGGGTTGGCCACTAGCCTATCCACCATGCCGCACTGAGCCCGCGTGGTGGATTATGGCCCAACTCTTCTCTGAGAAAGGGAAACTAAATCAATAACGTCAGTTTATTGGGATTTATCTCGCCCATTTCTACATGAAGTTTTTCTACAGGACTTTGGAAATGTCACTGGAAGATGCAGCTGACAGCCCTCTAGGACAGTCCGCTGATAAAGTGATTGACGATGTCGTTGCATCGCATGTGGGATACTATGTCGCCAAAGATTTCATATACAAGAATATTGAAAAATTGGTTGCGAGGTTGGTCGGTTCTCAGCTATTTTTTTCCCTTCCATTATTAGTGGACTCGTACGTTTGTACATTTGCCATTCCTCAAGTTATTTAGGAAAATATTTGTAGTTGTATCAAGTGAGATTTTTATTCTATTAGATTCAACTTACAGTCATATTAATAAATTTGTCATTAACTCACTGTCCTGTCATATTCTAATAAAGCGGTGGATACATTACTAAAAATTTCTAAGGCATTGACGAGTAAAACACTAAAGCTTTGTCAATAAGTGTTGGCTCGTAAGAGTGTACTATGACAGAGTAGCCTTCATCGAGCTGTTGTGCGAGTGCACTTGTATGCTTGGCTCCTACGATACAAGAACAATCAGAGTGGCCGTTAGAGTACACTACGTCATTGTCAACTCATATCGTGAAATCGCGGCTTAAAATAACTTTCGTGATTTGTTCTCTTTTTCTTCACTCGTGCACCGTTACGAACACTTAAAGCAATTAGTAATTCACCACCAATTTATACTTTGCTATGTGTCTTGACTGACTGAATATTTGCACACCTTTTAGTATTACTATCTACAACAATTTTTTTTGCACGCTGTATATAAGTAGCATCCAATATTATTTCTGTGTTTAGGTTTCAACACCAATTACATGTAAAAAAGTTATACAAAATACGCACTTGACTTACTGCTACATGGCGCTAGTGAGTGACACACACTTGACTATTATTTGACACTATTACGCATAATTATACCTTATTTTTACAGATCTCATAATTTCCCACTGCTTTATTTAGAAACACTGCTACAGCAGTTCACTTCGCAGGACGAACTGGAAGAGGTTTGTGATATTTTATAATTTAATCTAAATATAAATGAATCTCTATTTTCCTATTGTATATCAATAAATTCACGTCTAAACCAATCATCGATTCTAATAATGGTCATAGAAGACAAAATCTAGCCATAGTTTTTAAATTTTGAGTTTAATTTCTGTTTTTTTTTTACCATTACCTAGTCAAATAAACCAATACCGCCTATATATAAAACGTATATATTATAAAACGTGGAAAGATAGCCCCTCGTTTAAAGCATGGTTTAATAATAATACCACAGGGTCGGCTTTCTGGCAAGCCGTGTCAGTGAGTGGCGACATCGTGGACCCCGATTCTCCTTGGGGCTAAATGAGACCCCTGACCCCTGGCTTGCCTTAATTGGCTGTGGGGGTGGAGTTGCAAGAGCAAGTAACAAAAAGCGCCAAGGGTGGAAGTGCTAAAGAGCATAACGGCGGAAGTAGCGCTTTAGTGAAACCGCTTCATACGTCTACACACCCTTTAGCCACACCAACGTTGCCTCTTTTGTCACCATTGATTGTGATCTTTATAGGGGGCACGTTTAGTGGGTGGCAAGTCACTACCTGCCTAAATATTTTAAGATGAGACTGAAATTGGCAGGTGTCGTAATCTCCATAATCTGTCTATTTTCCTAACATGTATAAAGTCATTCATATCACCTATATCACATTCATATAGCCTTGCCATTTAACCCATTTTTATAATAGACATACCATTACCCTTAATCCAAAAAAAACTGTTTTCATACTACATTGTAAATATTTCATACCAAACAAGCCTCTAAGAGCCGACATACATGGACTGCTCGAGCAGTTAGACAGTTATCAAAATACACGAACCGCTCTTGCAGTCATAGTCAACAGATTGAAGCTGCCATTGATAACTGCGAGCAGTTGGTATGAACTGCTCAACCAGTGACAATTTCAATTCGGGGATTGGAAGCGCACTCGACGTGGAATGAAGAGCGCGGGCGGAGGTAACAGAGCGAGAGTAGTCGACAGCCCGAGCAGTCCGTGTATGCCTGGCGACTGCTTGACAGCCAACCGCCCGAAACATTTGCATGTGCTCGAGCGGTTTCGTGTATGTGTATACAAAGAAGACTGTAGTTCACTGTGCAGTCGCAGCTTGTCGAAGTCCATGCTGAGTGCTCCAAGCTACTCGTGTACTCGCTCTAAGTGTTGGTTACAGCCCCACTTATGTCTTTGTAAAGGACCGGATGAGATTCATGACTTAACTGATTGAAATAAAACAAATAAAAATAATATTTTATTATAATTTTAAGCAAATTTCATATATGGAAATACCCTAAAACGTGGTTGAAACTTGGGACTATGTTTAGTTTACTTGTTTTATAGTAAGAAAGAAAGGGTTTATTAAAAAAGTTATAATAACGTAACGAATAGTAAAAATAGTAGACATCTACTGCCATCAGTCGATCAACAAAATAATCGAGATAAAATATTGAAGATGGTAACAATTACCTAATGAGAAACTCTGGTCTGGTTGCGGCTCCACTTCCCCTTTCCTACGAACTGATGCCACGCAGGTCGTAAACGTATGCTGCAAGTGGGACCATTTAGAAGACTAATTCCCTATATACTTATTGAAACTGTCAAAAGTTAACCAAAAGACACACTACATGACATGTGTCCTCGCAATTAATAATAGTCAGATCTTGTAGCATCTATCTTTTGAAAGTTCCTTTAAACATAATTTATTATACTTATAGGTATTAGAACCCACAGAAACACTCCAACGATACCCTCAACCTCATGGCTGAACGACGTTCCTTAAAACTGCAGTCTTCGGATAATGCTAAAGCATATATGCTGCTCAATAAACGAATATGGAAGTCCTTGCGACACGACATCCGGATCTTTAATACTAATCGTATTAAAGAGACGATAGAGCGGAACAAGGGCTCCAAAGTGTTTGCAAGAGACAAGTCTATTGGGCAGAGCCAGTTGACGAAGCTGAAGAGAGAAGACGGCAGTGTAGCGTCGACCAAAGCAGAAGTGTTAAGAGAGGTAGAGAGTTTGTACGGACAGTTATACTCTTCGGTCGCTAAACCTGTTAGCAGCTCGGCCAAAGACCCAAGAGCCAAGCTGACTCGACATTATACCGAAGATATCCCGGGCATCAGTTCGACGAAACTGTTCACCGCTGCATTGGAAGACGCTTTCAAGCTCTTGGAATGGCAAGGACTTGGCATCGATATCAACGGCGAGTACATCACTCGCCTTCGATTTGCAGACGATATCGTAGTCATGGCAGAATCCATGGAAGACCTCAGTACAATGCTCGAAGGCCTCCATCGAGTTTCCCAACGGCCTTAAGATGAACATGGACAAGACGAAAATTATCTCTAACCTATGTTGTGCCTACCCCAATATCAGTTGGGAACTCAGTTTTCGAAGTTGTTGACGGATACATGTACCTGGGACAGACAGTCAAACTAGGTAGATCCAAATTCGAGAAAGAGGTCAATCGTCGAATCCAACTCGGCTGGGCAGCGTTCCGGAAATTTCGCGAAGTCTTCTCGTCTAAAATACCTCAGTGCCTCAATACAAGAGTCTTTGATCAATGTGTGTTACCAGTGATGACTTATGGCACTGAAACGTGGTCTCTTACTATGGGCCTCATAGATAAGCTTAAAGTCGCACAACGAGCTATGGAGAGGGCTATGCTCGGGGTTTCTCTACGTGATCGAAGCAGAAATGAGGAGATCCGTAGAAGGACGAAAGCCACCGACATAGCCCAGAAGATCAGCCAGTTAAAGTGGCAGTGGGCAGGGCATATAGCACGCAGAACAGATGGCCGATGGGGCTGGAAGGTTCTGGAATGGAGACCACGGACCGGCAAGCGCAGCGTAGGTCGTCCACCGACACGGTGGACAGACGACCTGATAAAGGTAGCAGGATGACGTTGGATGCAGGCCGCTTCCAACCAGTCCTTTTGGAAAATTATGGGGGAGGACTATGTTCAGCAGTGGACGTCCTACGGCTGGGATGATGATGATGATGATAATGATAGGTATTAGAGACCATGCGCACTCCTTTCAAAACCAATGTCCAGCCCCGGATCTACGATTCTTTAGAACTGGGGCAGCAAGCAAGTTTTTAAACATACCAATTATAATTAACCCCCAAATCGACCCGAGACTGACAATGTCTTATGTCATAATATTTTCTAGGGTACTAGGATACATTTCAGATATTTGGAGTTCCATGATACTCTCCGCTCCGTTATCGAATGTGTAGCTTCTGTTCTGGATACTGGTAGTTGCAGCATCCTGCTTCATACAGATATATCAGCGTGGCGCTGTTCGCATAGGTACCTATTGGCCATTCAGAAGATTTTGTAGGAGATTATAACAATCCGCGGATAATAGAGTTGTGTCACTTCAGAGATGTGTCTTATTATTTTGCCAACCACACGCCAAATGATTTTATGGCTGATATGTATGAATCGATCTAAAATCTTGTTTTTACAGTTTTTGGCGTGGCGCGAAAAACGCGGTACATTGCTGGAGTCCTCCACATACACTATAGCTCAAGGTATTGAGAAAGCGCGCATCAACATCGGATGGGTCAATACAAACCGACAACTGGTCGTTGATAAAATGAAGCAGCTAGCCGAGTAAGTTACAATGCAACACTAGGCCTCCGTCACTAGCTCAATGCCACGCAAAGCAGGCTCAGCTACACTTGACGGTGTATTATTTAATGTAGATATCTGTCACTCTACAAAGCATAAACGAACTCACTACACATTGCCATCCACAAGGGCATAGCGAGAGCCTTTGAGATCATCGGTTGAGCTATGAGCTCTATAACCATAACCATGACCCCTCACCGCATCGGTTTTTATAGCTTGACCAAAACCACATCGGTTGTTATAGCTTGACCATTACCGCTGTACCACGCCGTAGTAGGTGTGACAGACGTGTTTCGGAGAGGAAAAGACTTAGTAACTATAGTGTAATCCGTGGCAACGCATACGCGGACGGACTCCCGCGTCTCACCGCACACATACATAAGGTTCGGTGCAGCGGTTTTCATATTGTATAATGCAGACGTTTTCATATTTATGAACTGTGACTTCCCGATGGATACTATATAGACCCACCTCGTGTTAAACGTCGGTAACCTACGCCTATAACAGATGCTCTCAATCATAATCATTCCTATTATTTCGCCAGCATCCAACCCTTCAAACTGGAACACAGTAATGCGAACAGTACTGCTTGGCGGTAGAAATACCTAGGTGTGGTGACAGTACTTCCCCGGACGAGCTACAGACGAAGATGAGAGATAAACAAGAAAAAGTTCTACTGCTACTAATACCGATGTTGCTATTCATAACAATTAGATCAGGCTGTCTAGCGACAGTCCTTCTTTATGGATACACAGTAATTCTAACTTTTCTGTTTCTTAGCAGTAGGTACCAAATACTAATATCAACTACATAATAGTTGTGCGAACAGTAGACCTCACAAGCACTACCACTGATAAGAACTTGATATTATGCTAACATTTTATATGTTTTTGGTATCTAATATCTTTGCCCAATATTACCAAAAACGTCAAGTTTTTAAACTTGATAACTAATATCTCGGAGAACCACTTGAACAATTATGTTCATAATCGAAATCCCTCTTTAAAGTCCAGGTATATATAAAGGTACCTAATGTGTTTATTACGTGTTAATATAATTTGTAAATTTTATCTAAATCGGTTGGTAAATAGCGCCACAGCAAACTTTCGTACTAACAAGTATGAGGTAGTATCTACCTGATTGTAAACACCATGTGTGTTCTATGACAATTGCGGAAGAAAGTGCGCAAGTTTTACTTAGCAATTGCACTGTGGATGGTATTAAACAAGACAGACTTTTTAAGAGAGCTATAAAAAAACTAATGAAACAACAAGTCCAATGCAGTGCCAAGCAGAGCTTGAGTGAAATTGCATCTACCATGAGCAGTTATTGCTGCCCTTTACAAGAACGACATGCCACTTCAGCCACTTATTTCTGATGTAATATAAAAAGTATTAATGACTTAAAATTATTTAAATATTTTACAGAGAAAACAGTGACAGAAGAATGACCCTGACGTCGAATGCAGCAACAAAGATTTTTTTCACAAATTATTTGATTTATATTATCTATTTATTTGTTTCCATTACAAACGTGTGGTAATACAGTAAATTAAAATGAATACACCTAATGTTTTATTTGAAACGTACTATGGGGGCTGAGATATATACCTAGAGAAGTAAAGATTTACAAGACAAACTACTACAAAACAGACTAAACAAACAGAAATTGCGTTCCTGATTTTCCAAAGACTTGGTAGTAGTAGAGCAGATCACGGAGAGCCCTTGTATCGCCGAAAAACTCTTATACCGCGTACAATGCGGAAACTATTGATAATAGAGCAAAGTGATGTACCTCCTATAGTTTTATAGAGAACATCAATCTCTACAAAAAAGTATGCAATACCATCAATGTCTAACTATTACAGTTATGTCACAATAACTACTTATCCGTGTTAAACCGAACCGATTTGATGGTTTGTTTGTAATAGATAAACGTAAAAACTACATAACCAGTTCAAAAAATATTCACCAGTAGAGAGCTATATTGTGCCTGAGTAACATACGCTATATTTGATTCATCATCTACTCGTACATCATCCATTAACGCACTGGCGAAACCACGGAGCGCAGCTAGTATTATTAATATAAAGTGTGATAATCAGATGAGGGTCAGATGTCGACTTGGCAGAAGTGGCTCTCAAACCGTTTTGACTGGAGCTCAATGCATTTTTTGGTTTGCTACCCGTGAGCACCCACTAGTTTCACCCACCGGTGGGTGTAGTGGTAATTCCTGTTTACCCGTGTACCCACTGCGTCCAGGGTTGGAATTAATTATAAATATGGATACGTACATTTTGTCGATATATATTTAAATGAAAAATAATACGATAAGTCAATTGTTTATTGAAACTAACGTGAACAAACTAAAGAAGACTGGGATTATATTCCAACAGATTCAACCTCTTTACGTACTATTAGATCTATTTACTTATTTATTTCGCAAAATAGTGTGTGTTTAACTACAATATTGGTTTTTAAACTCACTGGATTAGTTAATACTTGCCTGTTACCGCGTGTTAACCGTCCACATAGCTTAAATAAATCCAGCTTGACTTTTACTCTCTAAACAAGTTATGAAGGGAAAAAAATGAGGACAAAAAATTCCTTAAAAGTTTTATACTTCGATTAAACTTAACATTAACATTATAGTTAATCATTATTGCGTATTACTAAGGTAAACAAACAGGTTATTAGAGCCAACAAATCAAAACAAACCTAATTATGATTCGATATGTTACAACGCTATTTGAATCACAAATTGTTTTTGCTACAAGTTTAGCTATTGGTTCTGATTTTAAAGTTGACCCAGTGGCCACCCTTTAATGTTGGAGTTAGCTTATCGTTGGAAAGCTGGATTGGTAGGCAGGTCTTCTCGGACGGAGACAGCTCTAAGTGTCGGAGCAGCATGTACGTCATCACTTTGATCTCACACAAGGCAAATCTGGACCCTGCAAAGTGATGTTAGTGTTATGGGTGTATCGTAAATTGAAAGTCGAGTTTCTTATAGTTTATATATGAACTAGCCAACCCGCCAGCGGGTACGGTAGTTACAGATTTTTAATTATCACTCAGGAATCTTTAATTGACCGGGATCAAAAGTATCCTATATGTTGATCAGGGATATAAGTTACCACCATATGAAATTTCATTTAAATCGGTCCAGTCGTTTCGGAGATTAGCCTGTTATCCCTGACTCGGTTTTTAGCATATTTTTCATTGTTCAGAAATTTGACCTCTACAGTTTATAATATCTAGTAGTTTTTACATCCCTCGTTTTACCTCTTTAAGTCATCCCTGACAAAAATATTGAAAGCATCACTATTTATTTTAAATTACCTATCCAGTTATCAATTTTCATCATCGTAGCTTAAAAAACAAAGAAATTTAAAAAAAAAAAAAACATCCCCCGTTTCACCCCCTAAAGTCATCCCTGTCAATAAAATGCTTACGTCTAAAAAAGTCTACGACACGGGCGGAATGGGCCCTGAATGTAACGAGCGTCTATAATATTCCATTAAATGAAAGTAAAAAAAAAAAAATTATATCCTGAGTGAAGCTAGGGGTTCAAGCCGCCCAAGACGATGACATTTATCCTCGAGTTGAATACTTTACTTTTCATAACTACTGCAACCCAATTAAAACTCCGAGCTACTTAAAAAACATATATTTAGTCTTAAGTAAAATAAATTAAGTTTATATATTCATATTGGACACACGCTGGATAAAATCCAGCTATAGAGGGACAGAGTAATTTTTTGTTAGGAAATATTTTGGAAGTTTTGGAATTTGTGGAGTTTACTTGAACAGTACGAGTACTTAAAGGTTCTGAAACTTGTGCCAGGCTCTCGTTTTGGATTGTGAAGGTTGGTGACGCTGGTTGAGGCAGCGAGTTTATCTGACGCGTCATTATGTGATTTCGATGGCTGGAGGTGCGTCCAACTGTCCAGGGATCAACAATATTCGACGATGTTTTTTGACGAATGTTTTCATTAATACGGCAACTTATTTTACACGGGAATCGGATGGTTTAATCGAAAATAGAATGGCCAGCACAGGCAGATCACACAAAAAAAAAACCTAAAGCTTTTCCTACAAATTTTAACGTTGTTAGTCCAAATCACTTCAATCCCTTTGGAGTTTCATACCTCCCTTAGGACGTAATGCCTTGCTTTACGTCGAGATTGCGTTATATGTAATTGAATATTGTCGAGCAAGTGGTATGAAAAAGAATTTTAAATATAACGAATTAATAATCATTAATTATTTTTATGCAGTATTCAGCCGAGCCATAAAACTATTTAAAATTCTTCGTCTTTTACTTCTTTGGCTTTTTAACATTGGATTAATGGATTTATGTGATAACTAAGTGTATTGCTTATTTCGACATTTTGGGACATATTCGACTAGCCAGCCGACATGCCATCATCTCAGTCGTAGGACGTCCACTGCTGAACATATGCCTCCCCCACAAATTTCCAAAAGGACCGGTTGGAAGTGGCCTGCATCCAACGTCGTCCTGCTACCGTTATCAGGGCGTCAGTCAACCTCGTCGGCGGCTGACAGGCCATAGATAATACTATATACAGGCTGTCTTATTTTTGCAGTGGTAGAAGTTTAACAGTCCGCCTGGAGAAGTACCACACCTTTCCCAGCAACTGTGAAGCAGTAGTGTGCAAGCATTACTTTGTTTCGTTGAAGGGCAATAATTCCCGCGAAATTATATGACAAGAGATCTAACATCCTATATCTTAGGCTGAGGAAAGCAGTGCATTGTTTTGTACAAGTGTAGAATTCTAATAGCACTGGAATGATATGGGCAAGCGTGGCGCTTAACCGACTCGTACCGTCAACGATTGGCTTAAAAAATATGTATTAGTATTTATAACAACTTAGGTACATGGTATCATGGATGATGGTATGGTAACTAATTATCTAATACTACATGTATAGGTATATAACAGCAAGCCAACATAACACCCCACAAGGAAGGAAAGTAGGTCTACCATGAATTTATAACATTGACACCAATCGATGCTCGCTATCGACTGCCGCGCAAAATGTTTATGAAAAGATGAACAGTGCCACCTCGCGGTCAATTGTAGAACTAAAATTGACAGCGAATACGCCAATCACGAGCGTAATATGTAGGCGAGATCGAGTATCGACTATAGATGACTTTTATGTTGCCAACTCATGGTAGAGGTAAAGGTGTGAAAACACCCACACTTCGCTAATAACATAGGTATTGTGAAATCACGAGAGCCCAATTAATCATTAAGCAACCGCGATTGTACTGTGGATCTAGCAAGAATAACTGCGTAAGTGTGACGTAACGTATCGTTCACGTGAAATAGTACTGTTATTTATCTAGGGCAACTGTGACACAGATAACTCATAGTTTGTACGCCGAAGCGTGACGGGTATGTTTGGGTATGTATACAAGCTTACGATGCGAATACTTTTTCGCAAATTGTTTGTGCTACGGCCTCTGATAGTGAACGATATGTTTTGTTTACTTAGCTTCCGTGACTAATTGTACTTAAATATATTTTGCCATTGTACTATGACGAATCTTTATTTTAATCTAATCAATGCGAAACATAGGCCATTGTTTTTATTTTTAATCTTTCAATAAATATGATAAGTAACTTTTGTGTGATAAAAGTAAGTAATTGATTTTAAGACGTTTTATAAAATTTTGAACTATTGCGACAGATAATAATATTAATATGATTATTGACTTTATATATAGACTAGTTGCGTTCCGCGGTGTTACCCGTGTGATGATAGATGATTCTGATCTACCTCCATATCAAATTTCACCCCCATGGTCCTGAATGATGATGATGATGAAAAGTAGGCTCAACTTTCCTTTAACGTCCATCGAGTTGGAGGTTGATATTTTTTTTTACAGAAAGGTTACATTATTATAAGCACACACGCCAAGTTTCAACCTGCGGAGACGAATAGCTTTTAAGAAAAAAAATATTGATAATCAATTATTTTTGGTAGTATCTCTCCCGCTCTCCCCCCTCTCCCCTCTCAACTCGACGGACGTCAATGAAAAGTCTTACCGAAAGTGTCTTATGTGTTAATCCAGCGCCTTTTCTACATCCACACGAAATTTCATCAAAATTGGCCTAGCCGTTTGATTTTGAAAAAGTAACAAACTTCCATACATCCATACATATACACTTTCGCGTTTATAATATTAGTAAGATAGAAGTCGTTTATTGGAATACAATATAGGTAAGAATATTTATGCACATGAACTACAGCACATGCACAAAAGATGGTTACTATACTAATAGTCGCTTTTATCATGTTGGGCCTGTGACGCGTATATGTTATATGTTAGTTGTGTCATATATTATATACTTACCTACGTGAAGATTTGTAATTGACATAACTTCCATACAAGTAGTGTCAAATATCTATCTCTGCGTCGAAGCGCTCGTAGCGGAGCTCGACTTGGCGATCTTAACCGTTCAATAAGTTAAGCAACACTTGCTGCGGTCAGGACTTGGATGGATTAACTTATTGACCGCTAGTGGCATTATTCAACTGAACGCTTCTGTGCTTCGGAGGGCACGTTAAGCCGTCGGTCCCGGTTGTTTGTCTTAGGACAACAGTCGTTAGACTATGTCGAAGGCCTTCGGGCGGCCTGAAAACTTCAACATGCGTTGGCCACTACCATCCAGCAATCCGCACAGGGCCCGCGTGGTGGATTATGGCCCAACTCCTCTCTCTGAGAGTAAGGCTCGAGTCCCAGCAGTGGGAGCAAAATGGGCTGATTATGATTATGATTATGATCTATCTCTAGTACTGGCACGGGCCAGTAGTCATCTTAATAATGAATTGTCTTAATTAATAGTATTTGTCTGATCAGCACGTAATGGCCAGCATGGATTTAATAGTAGATTAGCAGCCAAGGGCTGTAAGGCACCCTCGAACTATAGATATATAAAACATATAATAACAACTATAAATATCTCGGGCTGCCATTGATGCTTACACCCGAGCTAACTACTCTGCTTTACACCTCGATTGTGAGGTAAGTAGGAAAAAACCGGCATTACAAAAATAAAATTGATGAATATTATACTCATACGAAGACAAGGCTGAATAGCGAAGCGACCTCTTTTGTCATTGGGCTGAATGCATGATGTCTATTGCCAGTATGATGGTTACGCGAACTTTTTGAAGGAGTGAAGTGTTTTTTTTAAATTACTTACCGCCCTAGGGCTTTTCTAGCTACATTATTACCCTAGAGCGCTAATTGGTCACCTACAAGCCCCATTTGTGTTTTTTTTAATTACTTACCGACCCAGGGCTTTTTTAGCTACATTATTACCCTAGAGCGCTAATTGGTCACCTACAAGCCCCATTTGGGGGTAATAAGGATCTACTTACCGAATATGAGAGATGTAAAAGTCTGATATGGGAGAAAATTTGACTATGTCTCTAACATGGATCTAGCTGCGATATAATAAGTAGCTATATCGCGGGTTGTCTTTTTTAAATAACTAGCGACTACCCTGAATTAGGCTCGGTCTTCGAGCTCGCTATAACCTCCCATATTGTCTTGTTTTTTTTTATAAGAATCTTCTGACAATAATTATCACAACAAAAATAGAATTAGCGAGATTGTTCCATCTGTTCTCAAGTTATAGCGTGACCAAGAGAAATAGGGGTTCATTTTTGTATATAGATAGATTACTGTCAAATTGTTTCCTATCAGCAATCCATGCTCGCAGTGCATACATCATCAAAATCAAAAATACATCTGAGTCACACTACAACTGTCATGGGCATGCCTAACTGTTACTATCAGGAAAACGCCTCATTTGTATATTGCATGAAAGAAAATACTTATATAGGTATATGTTTTTGAATTTAAAACATTTGTTTTATAGTATAAAATAATCGTACCAATGCAATTCCTTGGTCCTAACCCAAAAGGCATGTAAGCAAATGGATGGATCTTGTGCTTGTTCTCATCGGAGAACCGTTCAGGGTCAAACCTAAGCGGATCCGGGAAGTATTGAGGGTCGCGGTGGAAAGCCCATACCGGCACGCTCAGGGCATTGCCTTTCCGGAGCTGAAATAAATTGAGGTACATTATGTTACGTAGACTACGAATGCATAGTATGTTTTAACTATTGTAAGCTGTATAACTGTTTTGATTGTCTTTTTAAGTCTTATTGTTTATGGAGTTCAATAATGAGTATTCTATTCTGTGTAACATATGATCGATCAACAATGGTGAGTCTAGCCCCCAGTTTCTGGAACGTTTGTCAAACTCTTGTTTAGTTGACCAATTAAATACTAAACACTCATTGGTCAATGGTATTCTATGACGCGATATGTGACCAATCAGCGACCAGTATTTCATCTGTTAGCTGATCAAACTTTGACAAACGTTCCAGAAACTGGAGGTAAGTATCATGACCATCCGATACTACATGATAAGTAAATAATAGCATTGTGAGAATTAACGTTAGAAACGGGATATTTATCATGTATTGTATTTATTGTGAGGTCTCGATATTTCGGCACAGTTGCATTTTCATATTTCGTTGTTGTAAAATATTATTATTTTTAGTAAATATTGTAATATTGTATGTACATGTAAACTTACTATGAAATCTTTCTTAGCCTTGTCATTAGGCTTGCCGCAGTTGTAGTCCTTTGTGCACACTCTGTCCAATGCAAGAGCTGGCGGCCACTTCCTGAGGCTTTCTGCAAGTTTGATGAGAACTTCATAAAGCTTCATAAATACGAAAGTTAATTGTTTGTAGAAACTCTTCTTTCGGTCGAATAAAGCTTATGAAGCTATTCAATAGATACCGCTGCGCCCCTATACGAAGATGGTTAAAATCAAGAGATGATGCTCGGATGGGTGCCACGGTGGCCTAGCAGGCATGGCGTCTGACACGGTTATCCAAATCGTGGGTTCGAATCCCATCCATTGGTAGATACGTAATGTTTTTCTCTAAATTTGGTCTCGCTAAGCAGACTATATTATCAAATAATAAATAATTAATTTGTATTACCGCCTTATATGCATTATGCTTGCTGCTTGCATAATTATATAAATTTAAATTATTGTAGCCATAGTATTTGGTATCAAAATAAATAAAAAGTTTTACTGTTTTTCAGTTATATGTAAGTTAATGTGTAGACATTGGGTTACTTGGACTATTTAATATTTTTTATTAAGGTACCTTTTATTAGGATGGTGCCATTATCCTAATACAAAAATACGAACAAATACAATATTGTCTATTGTCTCATAAAATGTTCACAATCACAAGACTTAGAGTGTTTTTAGTAATAACTATGAAATATATTTTCATATAAACAACTTATGTAACAGTGTGAATTTGTGAGTAAGGTCAGTATGGCTGAATCAGACACTAGATATTAAAAATATAGATGTAAAGTCCTAAGGGCATATTATACCCTTTAAGCAATATTTTTAGGTGTAAAATTGCAGGAGTTCATAATTAAGTTGAAACGGTTATCTTCAGCCGTTTCCCTTAATTATGAACTCCTGCCAATTAAAAATATTTTAATTATTAAAACCCTTACCTGAAACTACCATATCCATATATTTCATCTCCTGGATGGATTTGTAATCAAACTTTCCCCCATTCTTAGCGTCATTCTCCTTGATCTCTTGGACAAGACGCTCTTGGATCTCAGGGTTCATCGCCAGCTCGTGAAAGAGGAAAGACATTCCTGTGGATACTGTGTCAAAGCCAGCGATGAAGAACAGCAAAGCTTGGGCTACCAAGTCGTCATCACTCCAAACTGAAAGGTAAACATTCACAGTATTTATATAAATAAATTTCAATAAAAACTTACATATAACCTTAATTATAAAAACTTAAACTTTATTTATAACTCCTATAATTTCATGGGAAAAGAGGTGTTAGCGAGTAAAAGTAATAAATGGACAAGTACAATTTGAATAAGTTAATACCGACTTCCATTCTATTCAGTTTTTGGAGTGTAACTCAACTGGACCGAATTTGATGAAATTTAAATGGAACCACACGGGAAGCACCAGCTTTCAAACAAAAAACAAAAAAGAATTTTGAGAATCGGATCTCCCTATCGCAAGTTATGAGGTAACAAACATTTTACCGTGGGCGGAAGAAGGAATTTTATTGCTAAACTTATCATTGGATCAACTTTTTGAGGTCATGGCAATTCTAGATAGGAGAAGATAAAAGAATGATGATTCAATCAGAATTCGCTCTATTTACAGTGGATTCAAATCAATAAATCGATCGTCGTCCAATTTTGTTGTCAAGTCTCGATTTTCTATGATGGCAGTGTCCTCTCTACTGGACCGATCAGATCAGTTATCAGTGGATGAGTGGGTATATTTTTACCTTTGTGCATATTTCTCTTGCCAACAGAAGATTCTTCAACGGTAGCGAAACCAGCGTCTAAATCTGTATCATTATTTGCTTCATGAGATAACTTTCCTGTAAAAGTAATTACATTAATACACGAAGCTCGAGAAGCACATGCACACACGATTACCAATATATAATTTAATTTATCCTGGTCTTAGGTCATGAGTTACGCAAACCATATTATTATGATTTCACAACACCTAGAACAAATATTAAACTCGTCAAGAGTTCTATGTCTGCTCCAATTGAAAAAAGTTGGTTCCTACAGTCACAACACCCATATCGAGTACAAATTTTGATAATTCTTCGTTTTTTTTTTGTGGTAACACGTTGTGACCCCACAGCCGAATGGGCCGGCACGACTGGGCAAATACCACACTCTCACATTACACCGCGATGAAGTAACATGGCTTGCTATTGCGTTTCAGTCGGTCTGTGGGAGTTTCCGGAGGCCCGATCCCCCTTGCCCTCGTCCCCCTATCCTTCCCCTTCTATCTCCTCCTTCCTATCTTTCTTCCTCAAAGGTCGGCAACGTATCCTTACCATCAAGTGAGGCACTTGCTGGTTTGCCAACTTACCCCATAAAAAATGTATTTCCAACGTAGTGTGCATGTCCGTTGACACTACCAAGTCTAAAGTTTTCACTTTATCTATTAGACCCAAGTGATTTAAAACGCCAAAGACTTGCTTGTTGATTTTGTACGATTAGTAACGTGGTAGGTAAGGGTACACCTTTCCACCTATACTCTTAAGGTTATATGATGAGCAGGCATCAGGTGTAGGCACCACACCCTATCATAGCGATATGAAAAGGATAGGGGTGGATTTCAGGGATTAGAACGGTCATAGTTTTTTAAATAAATAATGGTTTAAGAGTATTACTTGAGAGTATTTCAATGCCTTTTACACGATCACGCTGTAAAACTATTTTGACAATGTAATTCTATGTCATCAAGCGAGCGTGAGCAGGTCAGCTAGCATATATATAGCACTGATGTAGCATCGCTGAGGCACGAAATACTGATAAATTATATTAAACATTTAAGGATACCTTTCTTTGTTTCCATCAGCAGATGAATCATGTCATTTCTGATGATGTTTTTCTCTTCACGTATCCTCATCGATGAAATAACTAGATCCCTGAAGAAGGCCTTCGTATCTTCTGAGAACAGTGAAATTCTTAATATCTGAAAAAGTGTGCATTCATTATCATCATCATCACCATCACCATCATCATCATCACCATCATAATTTGAGCCGTAAGACGTCCACTGTTGAACATAGGCGTCCGCATTTCCAAAAGACCCGCTTGGAGGCGGACTGCATCCAACGACATTATCCAGGCCCTTGTTTTTCTACAAAGGGCTCACTTTGCGAAAATGGCTATGATACTACTTACCTTTGCAATTTGAGGAAACGAGAGCGATGTAAAAATTTTAATCATATCTTTAAACTCGAAAGTAGCGGACTTCTTGCCCATGGAATAAAACTCATTATCCACATCGGCCATGGAGTCGACTTTGGTGCCAAAAGCACAGGATGCAATGACGTCGTTGGCGAATCTAGCGCACAGGTCTTTGACGTTTATATCTGTGGGAACTGGAAACAATACAATAGATATTAATTATTAAGAGTGCGGAAATTATGTTCACAAAGCTTTTTGAGGCAGATTTACGAGTAAGATACGAGTAAGATATAAGTATATGCCTCAATTTGACGTCAATCGTGGTGCAGTACCAGATATTTGAAGTATAATTTAAAGCTTTGATTGTATTGCAGCAGCTGTTATGGGTAGGGATTGACATCGAGATATTTATTACAGGCCACATTTCACAAAATACGACTTGCACATAAAACTGACATCGCTAAGTTAAGCGTTTATGTTTCAGTCTTTTTTGGAAACGAATGCATCTCAGAGATAAAAAGTAGTAATACAATTCGTATAGTTAATTAAAATAAAATAAATACTGATAAATTGAGTAAGTTATAGTTTTTTTTGCCACAAAAATGTGTGACTGAAGCAAAGATACACCCAAGTCGTCTTTGGTCAGAAGTATAATAGATTAGCCTCGTGACATACCGTTGGTAGTTTGGATTTTGCGGTTTAAAGCTTTCACCATCTGGTCTCCAACGTCTACCATAAATGGAACCATCAGCCGCATCTTGGAGCTGGTGAAAGCGGGGCTGAGAGTCGAACGCATTTCTTTCCATTCTTGACCTGAAACACAATCATTTTCTTTAAAATTATCTTATGTATATAAAATACGGCTAGTATTTTTTCAGTGATTGGTTACTATGTGTATAGACGTCAACTATGGATACATCTAAGTAGGTAATTTGAATCAAAGAAAACAGCATGATACTGTGGAACTGTTTCATCATTGTCAGTTTATAGCGGTCTATAAACAATGTCTAATACCTACACGATACATTGCTAGAATTATAGGGTGATGATAAATTCAGATTTAACAAGCTCAAATCAAAGACTATATTTTTATTTTATTATTCTTTGTTTTTATTATTCTTCTTTATTATGTTTACATAGAAATCTTTGGCCCTATTCACATTTGCCCGTATATTTGTCATAGTAGGGGAGACCGAGGACAAAAGTAACGGCGGGTTGAAAGTAACAAACGCTCCGTAGCCTTGTCCAATAGCAGGAACGACGCGCGCGACTGTTGGTTGTTACCTTACACCGGCCCCCGCGCATGAGTCTGTTTCCAGAGTTCAGTCTGTCTCCGCGCCCGCACCATGCGACAAGGTTGTCGTATCGTGATTTGTTGCACGAAAATTATTTTTTTTGTTTTTTATTCATTTAATATTAACGTAGAATTAAGATGCTGATAATAATTATGACTATTAGTTCGTTGATTAACCTTAAGATTGTCTAAAGACAAGTTGAAACAAGCTATAACGGTGGGCTAGTTGGTCAATGGCGTCTGACACGGAGAGTCAGAAGACGCGGGTTGAAATCCCGTCCGAGAATGTGAATTTTCTCTCTCTATAAATTTCAATCAAGGTAAAGCAGGTGTTAGTGCTGTAAGTAAAAGTAATACTATAAAAATAATATCTACTAATAATCATCAAAACTGTTTATCGACTGAATAGAAACATGGATCTCAAGTTAATCTTATGAAAAAGGTTGTACTATATACATATATATATATATATATATATATATATATATATATATATATATATATATATATATATATATATATACTATATTTTTGTACTATATCATTTTGAAATGATTTACCGATTTAATGATTTTTTTTAATGCTATTGTAACATAGGGGAGAATTTATACGGTGTTACTTTCGACCCACGCTCTGCTACTATCGCCCTGCCCATGAGGTCAAAAGTACAATCTCCATTTTTTTGGCAGCTTAATAATTTTCAGAAACTATGAAATATAAAATTATAATGAACATTTATAGACCATAAACTCAAGTTTATTATGGTTATAATTACTTCATCACAAATGTAATTTATACATATTACTAACGAGAAATCCAGCATGGAATACAATACTAACTTTTGTCCCGGTATCCCCTAAGTATTTAAACATTTTTTAAAACGTTTCCCAGCTAGCTGATCAACTGATGATGAGCGTCACTCCTGTCTGTAACCATTCTGCCACACATGGCGTTATAAATACTTAATGCTACTCACTCGTAACTCTGATATATGAGCATTTCAACATCTTCGCATTATTAATTGCACTTTCAAACTACTGCTTGACTATCTGGCTGTTATATCACCTTTTTACCATTGTTACGTGCCTCAGACGGACATTTTCTCATATAATTAACGTCCTGATGCCATCGGAGGCCTTCTTTTTCGAAGTGAGCTCGGACGAACTTCCTAACCAGCATATTAATTAAGCTTTATCTGATTATCCAAGCTCTAATAGCACGTGATGTAGATGTTGCAAAATGCTGTACTTACCTAATATACTGTATATATTGAAGATATTTCTGATGAAGAATATCTTCATTTCTTGATATTAGTAGTATATACCTTTACTCTTGCGTA
The DNA here is from genome assembly GCA_917880725.1 of Selenia dentaria. Taxonomy (NCBI): domain Eukaryota; kingdom Metazoa; phylum Arthropoda; class Insecta; order Lepidoptera; family Geometridae; genus Selenia; species Selenia dentaria. Next base: position 33,653,217 of record OU862877.1, on the reverse strand, counting down.
ACAGAATGTTCCAGCGATGTTTTCAAATTTACCGAAATGCCAAAAACTAGGTCTCGGGAGAGGTCTCGGGAGACAAATGAAAGTGTAGTATTTTAAAATATATTTTAAATATCTATCCCGCTACAACTGCAGTTCGACTCCGGTTGTAGTTGAATAAATACCCAAAAAGACATTCTACTATTTATATAGATAAATTGGAATATAACGTCAACTTAAACGCTACTATATTTCAGAATCTACAACACAAGAAATCATTTTCTTAGTATAGGTTCTGTGCGACAGCAGACTCAGTTAAGATAATATATATAAGTAAGACAACACAAGCCATGGCTATTTAGTAATTAATTGTTTTTGTGTATTTTAGTTTGTAAATAAATTGTATATTCTTATGGTAGAAATGAAGAAAATAAACTATAAAAAAATATACTAAACCATAAAAATAAATTTCTTATATACGAATATGAGTTAGCGTCGCGTACATGATCTATCGAGTTAGCAGAATATAAAGTTTTGATCGATCGCTGACGTTCACCGAAATGTATCAAAATTACAATGGGGTCCTCATATAAATGCCCTGTCTGGGAGACTCAGTTCTGCTGCATATGCGGTACGTAAAATAAGAGAGCTAACAGACGCTTCTACGGCGCGGTTAGTGTATTTTGCACATTTCCACAGCGTAATGTCATATGGGATATTGCTATGGGGTTCAGCGGCTGATAAAGAGACCATCTTTATCCTACAGAAACGTGCTATTCAAGCATTTCGAGCTATATACGAAATGGGTCCCCGTGAATCTTTGAGAGATTTATTTAAAGAAATCAATATATTAACGTTGCCTTCCTTATATGTATTTGAAAATATAATGTATGTTCGTAAAAATTTACACAAATATAAGTTACATAGTGATCACCACACTTTTAATACTATATATACAAATAGGATAGCTGTACTTACCTAGTTTTAGACTTGCGAAGACTAATAAGTCATTCCTAGGGAATTGTGTGCGTTTTTACAATAAAATCCCAAAACACATAACTGAGCTCACAGAGGGCAAATTCAAGTTGACTGTAAAAAACGTTTTAATAAAAAAAGCTTAGGTACTATAAAGTTCGACATTATATAGAAGATAAAGATGCTTGGAATACTCCACTTCTGGCAAGCTGTCTCTCTGCCACCCATAAAATGTAATATTTGTAGTACCTAAGTAGAAACATTGTAAACATCTATATAAAAAGAATGGCCCCGAGTTTCTTGCCGCTTCTTCTCGGTGGGCTCTATATATTTTGGAACGCGGCGGTAGAGTCTTTAAAGTACATTATAATGAAAAGTTGACGTTCATAAGTGCGTCTTTGATGCCTAAATTGAATAAATGATTTTGACTTTGACTTTATCTAACTGCGACTGGACTGTTTTTCAATAGTAGAATATGAAAACAGATAAAAAGTCATCGTCCAGCTACTAAGTTTGATTATTTACTAACTTAATTGGCAGTTTTCTTATAGACAAAGTTCGCTAGTGGCAAGCCTGTGTGTCGGAGTTTTCATATCACACAAAGGTGTCGCTACAACCTACAATGGCCTAACAATCAATAATGATAATGTACAATGGTACGAGTACATTGACATATTTTATTATATTATTATTATTTTATTGACATATTGACATAGTACATTGGTGACTGCAGTCACCAATATACGTGGTGTCTTCACCAAGTTTTCCTTAACCTTGATGAACAACTCATATCGCAATAGCAATAAAATGTTGATGGAAATCTTGAAAAATACAGCTGTATGTCAGTTTCGACTGCTCCTACTGTGCAGCAGAAATGTTAGTTGAAGAAGTTGCTGACTGACGCTGACAAAAGTAACATAAAACTGCCATTTTTTATTTCAATTAACATTTGATTTCATTATACGTATCTCAGTTGTACGTATCAACATTTGATTGTAGTTGCCTATTTTGTAGTTCCACTACGAGTGATTCAGTCAGCGGGAATATAGTATTAAATATACAAATCAAATAACTTAAATGAATCGCATAAGTAAACATAATACAGCAACGAGCGTACTTACCTCTCAGTGAAAATAAATTCCTTCCAAACAGTGGATCGACGTCCTCATCAATGAATCTGCGATGGTCTAGAAAGTGCTCGAAGTCTTTAACTACAATTTTCTTCAGCAGTTCGATATCTCGGATCAATAGTACTTGTTTTGTATACTCGTACCTACCGACGAATCTGAAAAAAAATTGGGCTTTGCACAACTATGACTGGCTACGTAGAAAATTTTGAAAAATAATGCATAATATAATTATGAAGATGATATATGTAGTTCATTTAATTATGGAGATTAATTTAGGTAGAGCGATGACCTTTCTTTATTTTATTTTTTATTTTATTTTACTTTTTTTTATTTTTTTGGCGTGCAATTGGAGAGGCCTATGTCCAGCAGTGGACTGCTACAGGCTGATAATGATGATGATGATGATGACCTTTCGTGAAAAGGCTCTCAGTAGTTTGACACTTAGACCAAGGACCGCGTGTTTATAGGGGCGCGAAAGGAATCACATTTCAGCAACCTACGAGAAGACGAGGATCCGAGAAATGATTTCAGATTCGAGGATAGGGATAGTGAAGAAGAAGCATGCGGAGAAAGAAACGTACTAGAACCAATATGATAAAACAATGTAATTAAATTAATGACATTAACAAGACCGTTCGCGGATCAGGCAAGTTCTGGTCTACATAAGCGTATGCACCTCGTGTTCTAAAATCTTCACCCCATCACGTTATTATAATAATGACAATTGACCGTTTCTATAGGTAACTAATATGTAGTTGAATTTTCTCTGCTTCCCAGCAGACCTTTCAAGACTTCAAGTTTGGGAGCGTCAACTAAACACAAGGTAAAGTCAAACATGGAAGCCTCGGCTGTTTGATCACTGAGATCTAGTTAATTTTACTTGCTCATCAACAAACACTCAATATTTCATATCTAGAACCAAGACATTACAAAAAGTTTTTTTTATATACTCGTAAGTCAAATTTAGTGCCATTTTCACTATAAGATCGGCACATTTTTTTCAAGAGCTCAATCTTTGATTTACACATGTTTATTTATTTGTATGTAATAATAGACGAGCAGCACTCTTGCTGATGTGTTTATAGGCAGTTTTGGTTCAGCAAGCCATTCATAAATTAAGCAATGACGTCGTTTCTGATAAGAGCCATTTGTCCAGTCTATTCTAAAATATGTTACTTTAAGTGACTGATACTTGTAATTCCAGATGTACATAACTATGTTGCTCAGGAAATGATATGCAGCCTTAGATTTGGCCTGATCCCGAATGATCTGGATTTGATGTCCCAGGATTGATCTTGTGTTTTCCTTTAGTGTATACAAGTCTATTTTGTGGCAAAATAAAATATAAATACTATATTATATGTAAAAATATTATATTCTATGTCTAAGATTTTTTAGCATTCTCTTGTAGTGTACGCGTAGTTATAATTAATCTATGGTGTAGTCGAGTAAAATAAAATACTTACCTTTCGCCCGGAAAATTGAAATACAACTCGTCATTAAACTTCGCAAAATGTTTGGTCTTCAGCATGACTCCAGCCATGTTTCCGAGCAATGGAACCGTGGGCATGGACTTGACTCCAGCTTTACTGAAGGTCGAGTAAAGTTGTCGGAAGTAAATCCAGACTGCGGCAGCAATCGCTGACACTAACGTGAGTAGCATGTACATGATGCTGAAACCATTTAAACCATAAACAATTTATTAACATTTTATTAACTGGTTAAGGGCCACACAAACCTTCATATCACGCAGATAAGTCTTAAAAATGATGACTGCTTAGTAACGTAGGTTAGCTGCGAATAGACAGTCACCGGTTCAAAGCCCAAGATGGAAGCATTGTTCAGCAGCTCATTTGATCAGAAATTTAGCCTATCTCTTCAAACATTTGTATGTTATAGGATAACGAAGATACACCCATTCATTTCAAACGACTTGCTTTCTCATTTATGTACGCGATTTGATGAAAATGTCATATGTCTATGAGTTAGAGTTGCCATAGGCTGCCGGCATAGAATAGTACCCTCCAACTCTTCCCGTGGAGTGACCGACATAGCCCAGAAGATTAGCCAGTGGCAGTAAGCAGGCCACTTAGCACGCAGAACTGATTGCAGATGGGGCCGAAAGGTACTGGAGTGGAGAGCACGCACCGACAAGGTGAACAGACGACCTGATAAAGGTAACAGGACGACTTGGAATCCTGGCCACCTCCAACCGGTCTTTAGGAAATGTATAGGTGAAAGCATATCAGTAGTGTCCAAGAGCTAAGATGATTATGATGATAAATTAGAATTGGACAATGTTAAATGCTAGCTCCGCCATACAGCTCTATTTACATGGAAAACAATTATTAAATACGCACACCTTACCGGAATGAAAGCTTATGTAATGTGGCTAAGCCTAGCTCGCTTTCTAATAACAAATCCATTTAACTGTTTCAAAATATACACACTTGTTCACAAACTTTTGCATATATAAATATATGTGAATTATGATGTACTAACCCTTATTTTATTATCGACACTGCATACACACAAGATAAACTAAATAAAATTATGATTATTACAAATAATTTAATAGTGCTCTTATGTAGACGACCACTTCAGTTGAAATTATTCCGAGTATTCGTAAGTCTGCTATTATATTAGTCTGATCTTTTTATCTGTACTTATAAAGATAATATTAAAATACGAGTAGATTATTGATATTATGTTTTTTTGAATTATGTTTTGAAGAACTGTTATTGTTGCTCAAACCTTATCTATTCGTGAATTATTAATAACAATAATAACCTAATAGTGTACACTTCATAGTTTGGATTCGGATATGATAACTTAATTATATAAGTAGTATTTTGTATACAAAACCAAATTATCTTGCCATTACTGAAAATTATGAAGTTCCTACAGTATAAAGCTTACTTACTTATTACTTCTCACTAAGTGCTACAATACTACACGACATACCAACAATATGAATATTCTACATTTTAAACACCTTTATTTTCAGTCAGGGAAAAAGAAAGGTGGGGAGAAGGAAGAAGTCGTGGTTGCGGAATATCCGGGAGTGGACTGAAATATCAGGGGCGTCTGAGTTGTTCCGCCGAACCAAAAACAAGAAGGACTGTTCCACGTTGATCGCCAACCTCCACTAGTTGGAGAGGCACTTTAAGAAGAAGATTTTCAGTCAGATTAAAGCGTAAATTTGATTATTATTTTATTTGAAAACATTTCAAACATGCGTTTATTTAATATTGATAAAGTTAGCTAGGTATCTATAACTTTAACTTTAACCTTACTACCGATAGAAATTTGATATAACGTGCATACGATAGATAGGTTATTGGTATCGGTCGTAAATCACTTTAAAACAATTCCAAAAACATCAAACATTTCGGTATTACAAAACATGCCTGAAAAAAATCTGTAACTGTGTACTAAAACCGCACGTGCAGAGGTTTAACACGAAGTCAATGCTTAGGTAAATAAATAAAAAATGAATTCAAAATTTTCAGGAATGATAATATTCTTATTATAAACTTTGACACATTATCCATACAACATTACAATAAGACCAAATGTATATATATATTTTATAATGGTTCATCAAAGTGACTCCCTCTCGCCTGATGGGAAGCGAAGCTCTATGATGACCTGAGAGATGCTTTTGCACGCCCCGCTTGAAATACCCAGGGTCATAGCTGCAAGGAAATACGTATACCTACGCCGGCAGAGCATTCTACAATAATTTACTTACACGACAGAGGCAGGAACTGCCAATCTTTTTGGTTCAGTTTTGAACAGTATATGGATGCAATGCTAGGTCGGAACGAGTAGTTCAAGATCGGAATGGTGAGGATGGAATAAGCTTAAAAAGGTCTTCAGAACATTCGCCATGAAACAACCAGAAAAAAACGCTTAGACAAGCTATAGTTCTACCCATTTGTAGGGGTTCTAGGTGTTGAGTGACTTCAGTGTCTCCAATAATACGGACAGCGCGACGTTGCAGTCTGTCGAGAGCTTTCATAAGGTGTTTAGCGGATCCATCCCAGATATTTGATACAAACACTACCTGAAAAAGTGACTTGATTTCAGTAATCATATACAGAATATGACGATAATAATATTTACAGCTACTACATTATGTTCGTAGTTGGAAAATGTAAACACTATCAGAACAAGTACCTATATAAAATGTGCCTCGTCAGAGTTGCATGACAGTAAACACGACAAACGTTTATTGTTTACGTTTCGAATTGTTTTGTTTATATCTCAATAGTGTTTACTATTGTTATTGTTTTCATGATAACATATACACAAATCAAAAAAAGTTTGCGATCACTTTGAAAAATCGAATTATTTTTTGTTACGGTAGATTACATTATGATTTCTTCGTCTTTTTAGTTCCTCTTGATGATTGTCAGACCATTCCGAGTAAATCATGGGCGCCAATTTGTTCTGGTCGATGATAATGCGCCCGCCCGTCGAGCTCAACGAGTCAATACTGCTCTCCGAGAATAAAACATCACAAGGTTAGACTGGCCTGTCGACTCGCCTGATTTAAACCTAATAGAGCATGCGTGGGATGCTCTTAAACGATCTGTTTGGAACTTTCAGCCACGTCCCCAGACAGTGCCAGAGCTCAGGGAAGCCGCTATTCATGAATGCGACAGGCTACCCCAAGAAGAGCTAATTAACTACATTTTCAGCATGCCCAGGAGGATCACCGCATGTGTTTGAGCCAGGGGAGTATTTTATATTTAATATAAACCTTTTATTAAGAAATTGCTTAAGTTCAATTTAAAATAATGTCTCAGCATATGCTAGTGATCACAAACTTTTTGGATGTGTGTATATAACCAAATAATAATAAATAAAAGAGATAACAAAAAGTTTTGTATTAGCACATTTTAAGAGTTAAAGAGGAAGGCCCCATTATGAAGTGGCAGTTTCTCATGAGTTGCGCGATATATTGCTATTGCCAAATATAATGACACGAAAAGAGAGATTATAAAAGAAATCAAATTAATTAGACACAGTAAAATCAAAATTACAAATCAAAAACTTAATAACTTAGCCAATGTAAATTAATTATACAAGATGCCCTTAGAAACTGAGTAACATGGGCTATAGGTAAATTATTTTCAAAAGTTAGACCTCCGTATTAGAACTTCGATACTTAATGTAACTCAAGATGTGAAAACAATATCAAAAAATCCTTATATCGCGTACGCTGCGGAAATTATCGACAATAGGGCAAAGTGAAGTACTACAGTTTTACAAAGGACATCAATATTTACAAAAAAGTAAAAAAAAAACATATGTCTAACTAGTGCAGTATGTCACAATAACTACTTTTCCATGTTAAAATATGAAATAGTAACGCCGCCGGTACAAATTAGGTCACATTATTCGTACTTTGGTACCCATAAATCATTATCTACAATAAGAATAAGGAGTAAAGATTTGATTGTTGGTTTTTTGTAATAGATAAACTCAAAACCTACAGAACCGATTCAAAATATTCTTTCAACATTTAACAAACTTTATTGAGAAACTACAATTAGCACTTAAATTAAAAACTAAGAAGTTAGACATAGTATGTAATTTGTAGTGGTATACAGTAGGTATCACCATAAAAATCAGTACTTCGCTAAGGTACCTACTCACGCAATTGAGTACCTTACATGCTGTTTCTTAAATAGGGATTTAATAATTAAATGTATTTATAATTTAATGTATTTCCAATATTAAATTATTTACTGCAATATTTTTACACACGGTTATAACCACAACCGCAAATAATAAGTTTGTTATACATTGTTTATATTAATGAAATACCTAAGTTTATAATAATATTCAAAAGTAAATTAGTTTTTCTTGTTATCACTGTTGTAACCCATTTATAAATTTCAGATTTTTTTCTTTTTATGAATGATATAGGATCTTGACAGACAGACGAACAGACGGACACCAATGTGAACCGATAAGGGTTGATTTGTCCTTTTGAGGTGGACAACCCTACATAGAACAAATTATGCGACTAAAATGTAGGTTTATTTTTGTAACTGCAGAGTTATAAACTTTTTTCAAGTAGGTAGTTGTCTGCTCTCGTGGATGCATTGCTAAAACTTGCTAACACGGTTGACAAAAAAAACATACGATTTTATCCAATTAACTGACACTCGTAAACCATTGTGAACATCAACGGTTAATAATCCACCCCTACACGTCAAAACTTGAGAATAAACACAAAAGAAAATAAATTATAATAGTCATTGTTAGTTTTTTCCCGCCATCTGCATGTTCAAGCAAGCAACCTCCAAACAAGCAAAATTAATTTAAATCACAACACTGTTTTTGCCATAGTATAGTGACATCATAAGCGTTTAGGCCGCCATTGAATAATGTTTTAGCGCCAACTTTAAAAGTTGAAATATAAACATAATTTTTTTAGTTAATATCTCTTTAAAAAAATATGCTAGGTATGTATTTTGGTGTCCTGATTAATTTAACGTACAATACAAAAGTTCACAACCCTATTCAATTAAATTACTAAGGAATATTACTTAGAACAGAACTATCTTTCATAAATTCATTAATTTAGTAATAACGTTTTTTTGCTCAGCTTTCTTTGAAGCAGCTAGTTTGGCAATTTGCTCAATGAAAGAGGTATTTTATTGTATACTAGCGACTGCCCGCGACTTTGTTCACGTAATAGGCTCGGCCTTCGGCCTCGCCATGGGCTCCCGTCTTTATTTATTTTTAGGAAAATTTTTAACAAAAGTTGAATGAAATCGGTAAAGCCGATCTCAAGTTATAGTGTGACCAGAAAAACAAGGGGTTCAACCCCTAGAGTTTCCTCGTTAACTATAGGGGCCAGCTTATAAAAGACATAAGAGAGGGTGTTCAATTTTTGACACAAATTTTCTTTTTGTCAATTTTGTTATAAGTAGTAAAATTGTTATAAGTATTCGAACAAACCCGACTTTGTTATTTATTAATACTAGCAAAAGCCTTAAAGTATAAAAAGGTAGTTTTATGAAATAAGCGCCCTCTTTGATGTTTATCGTGAAGTACGTTGAACAGAATGCAGCCTATACCGTACCGTACCCATAACAACATCCAGTTGATAACAAGAATTTTAGCATTTCGTTGTAGTGAATTAAGTTTTTCGAATAATCGCTAGGTGTCACTAAAACACATTATTTAGGCAACCCACCAAGCTCACCTCTGCAGGGGTAGAGCGTATTTCATTTGACAGTTTTTAGTGATATTCCTCTGAAAAAGTGTCAAATGTCCGTCACCAAAGCACAGTATAAAGATGCAACAGTATGGAAACTAACCTTTAATAATACATATATTTTTTTATCTATGCTCCATTGAAGCCATAGGGTTGTCGCTTTTAATATTTTATGGTATTGTAAAGAGGATACAATATTGAAACGAAGCCTAGTTGATAAAATAACTACCTACCTACGCTCCATTGAAGCATTAGGGTTGTCACTTTAATGTTTTATGGTATTGTTTTTTTAAATAAACATATGTTCTGTAGTGATCAAGTCTAGTTAATCCTAGTTTACAAATAAAATGTATATAAGTGAATCATGGCGTCAGTTAATCTTGATAGTTTAAAATACGGAAAACAGTTTAATTTTCGCACAACTACTTGTAGATATCGGTTTTTTGTAGGTCATCATCATCATCATCTCAACCGTAGGACGACCACTGCTGAACATAGGCATTCCCCACAAATTACCAAAAGGACCGGTTGGAAGCGACCTGCATCCAACGTCAACCTTTATCAGGTCATCAGTCCACCTTGTCGGTGGACGACCTACGCTGCGCTTGCCGCTCCGTGGTCTGCACTCTAGAACCTTTCGGCCCCATCGGCCATCTGTTTTGCGTGCTATGTGGCCTGCCCATTGCCACTTCAACTGGCTTATCTTCTGGGCTATGTCGGTGACTTTAGTTCGTCTACGGATCTCCTCATTTCTGATTCGATCATGTAGAGAAACCCCGAGCATAGCCCTCTCCATAGCTCGTTGTGCGAATTTGAGCTTAATTATGAGGCCCATAGTAAGAGACCACGTTTCAGTGCCATAAGTCATCACTGGTAACACACATTGGTCGAAGACTCTTGTCTTAACCCTTTACCTACCAGAGATGTAAATTTACGTGCGTTTCATTCATAAATCTTTTGTTTTAATTATCACGGTATACAAAGAGTTAAGGCACTGGGGTATTTTTGACGAGAAGACTTCGCGAAGTTTCCGGAACGCTGTCCAGCGGAGTTGGATTCGACGATTGACCTCTTTCTCGAAGTTGGACCTGCCTAGTTTGACTGTCTGTCCCATGTACATGAATTCGCCAACAACTTCGAGAACTGAGTTCCCAACTGATATTGGGGTAGGCACAACATGGGCATTAGAAATTATTTTGTCTTGTCCATGTTCATCTTAAGGCCTACGTTGGGAAACTCGATGGAGGCCTTCGAGCATTTGTACTGAGGTCCTCCATGGATTCTGCCATGACTACAATAACGTCAGCAAATCGAAGGTGAGTGATGTACTCGTCGTTGATATTGATGCCAAGCCCTTGCCATTTCAAGAGCTTGAAGGCATCTTGCAATGCAGTGGTGAATAGTTTCGGAGATAAAACGTCTCCCTGTCTCACGCCTCTTTGCAATGGATTTGCCTTTGAACTCTGCTCCTGTACTAGGACTGACATGTTGGCGTTTTTGTACAAACACTTCAAAACTGTAATATACCGATAGTTAATACGGCACGTTACTCATACTTATGCCGTAAACTTTTACAAGTTTTGGCAGAGCGTACGCGAGCCGTGATTGGGCGCGCGGTAGGGGCCGCAGGTGGCACGCGGGCAGAGCTCAAGAACAGTTTTCGGGTAGGTATTTGTCACGCATTTTCGGGTTAAACCGTAATGCGTTTCAACCCTAAAAGTGCGTTTGATACCTAGTAATTAAAAAACCATTTAGCTTTCATAATTGACAGAACTCTATCATTTATTTTAGATGTTACTGCACTGTACTGTATTCCATGTTTGGAATTATTATTCAATGTCCTTGGACATGGGAGGCATATAATACTTTGCAGTAACCGGTAAGCTTGTGGACTTCATGCGAAACATTTAGTAATGTTGGTCATATATATTTTATGTATAATTAAATTTTAATTGAGTCTGTGCTTTGACCAATTCAGATAACTTTGTCACATTATTCATAGAACTTATCTCTTTGATATTTTCCCGTTTTATTATCAATGCCATATAATTTAATTTGTTTCTACATTCTAAAAGATCAGATTTTAGTTTTCTTTTCCGTGGCGTGTCTAATGAGAGAGATCTGGAAGTTTGACTGCTGACACTCGCTGAAACTATGTCATTTTCTTCTGTCTGTGTACAGATTTCAACCAACTTCAGAGCTTCGGTTAACATTTGCACATCATTTTTTGGTAATCTGGTAGATGAAGATGCATGGAATACATCGAATCTCCCATGGGTGTAAAGTGATTTGGATTTGGAACCTTAGTTGTAGGAAAACTCTTAGTATGTACGTCGTACGTATCGTACTACGAGTATACGGGCATTGTGAAGAGAGTTTACACGAAAATCGTATTGGACATCACAGACAGCACAAAGAAAATATAAAAAAGGCGCGATTGAATGAATTTGAAATAAAAAACGGTGTTTAGTGTTATTTTGACAACTTCCATAAAATGTTCTTAACAAAACTATTACTTTGTCCCTCCATAACTGGACAAATGTGTCCAATATTATTAATTAAAATGTTAATTTATATTACTTACTATTAAATAAATGTTTTTTTATGTAGCCCTTAGTTATTGTCTCTCAGTAGGTATGCAAAGTAGAGTATTCCCCTCGAGAATAAAGTCTGTCTTGTTCTTGGGCGTCTTGAACCCCTCGCTTCACTTAGTACTCTACACAAATCCCTCGCTCCGCTCGATAATTAAATTTAAATCCCTGACCTCAAGAATTTAAATTTAGGGGCTTAGATTAACTCTAGAGTCCCCGTTACGTTCAGGGTCCAATATGCCGCCCATGACTTAAGACACTGCTTTACTCCCTCGGTGCATAATCTACTATTAATGATGGATTTAACCAGCGATGTGCTAGCCTGGTAAAAACCTACTGATGGGAACTAAGCTTTTGCTTCAAAAAAAGCAGTCTTATTAGGTACCTTATAATATTAACTTCAGTGTTCCGTTTCCTCCTCACATGGTCGACATTGACGCCGGCCAGATTGTTTATGTGCACGGGCAGAATCTCCAGCGGCCGTGGTCCCATATCCTGTCGGTCCATGTTAATGTCGAGGTTTCGCGCGTTTGCTATTGGTAATCCGCAGGTGCTTACGTCACTCAAAACAGTCATAAATTCGGTTTTCGGTAGAATATTAAATTTAGTAATTTTGAAAATGACTTTATTTAATATTCTTAATAGTACATATAATACGTAAAGGAAAACATGTGAGACAAATAACCGACCGTAGGTATAAAGGTAGATACATACACAGGCACGTTAATGGGTTTTCTTTGGGACCAAATCACTCACGTCCGTTGGAAACAAACCCTTCAGAGAATACAAAAGTCCTTTGGGTACCAGACATTTTATCTCTACGCTGTAATTTGAAATCACTCATGTGTTAATTTCAAAGGGAACTGTAGCAATGTACATTACTGAGGCCGTAACACAAACAATTTTACGAATATGTATTCGTATGGTAAACGTCAACGTGTCAAACTTCGGTGTACAAACTATGAGTTATCTGCTAATCAAAGCTATCCTAGATAAATGACAGTTTGTACTGTTGCACGTGAACGACACGTAACGTTGCACTTACGCAGTTATTCGTGCTAGGGCCATTGTTATTCGCGCTAGGCCCCCTGAGCAATGGGATTAACTAATTAGTTACCTATGGCTTGTAATTACGAGTGCAGTCCTGTGTCACGCAAAATATTAATGCTTAGTTTAAGTTGCAAGGTAACTCATATCATGTAATCAGTGATTAATTAGCAGTGCCGATTACCATCATGTAAATGATTTCACCGTTCCGTCAATTGCTAGATAAACAGCTTAACGAGCGCTAGTTATACCTGGGCATCAAGCAGTGTCTTTCTTCTATCGTAAAGAGTCATATTCTAACTTTCTTTGGGCACGTGGCACGGCGCGGTGACGAGGCGATTGAACGACTAGTTGTCCAGGGTAGAGTAGAAGGCACTAGATCACCAGGGAGACCACCGATGCGATGGACCGACCAGATACGAGCAGCCATAAACGGTCCTCTACACGCGTGCACCAGGAAGGCTGCAGGCAGGGAGGAATGGCGACGCATTGTGAGGCACGTTACAACCTGAAGTGACGACCACGACCGCTCTGTCAAGAGCGTATAGATGAAGAAGACGAGAGTATATGTATACATTCTATTAATGCAGATTGCAGGTTGCAGTAAATGGATACTAGTTTATGAAAATATCGCATAATATCTGGTTTTGTATAGTTTCATAAACTACTTTATCTACTCTCATACATTGGAATTTAACCTACTAAATAAAAGATCGAAGTTAAATGAATAAGGAATAGTTCATTGATTTTAATGTGTTCAGGTTTTGTATGTTGCAATTATGAACTTTTATTTCTGGTGAAATCAATTTTTCTTAAATTCACTGCTATGAGACATTTATTTTGAAACATGAATTAAATTAATTACCACGAAATTCAGAACAACACAACGTATGAATGGCGCAAAAACCTAGAACATCACCGTGCATGTGCTAAAGCGGGCGCTGTTAGTAAACATTAAATAAAACTTCTTTCAAACGAAAAAATGGCACGTGTAGCATAATGCATGTACTCGTATGCCTCGTATAGCCTCGATACTTTCAACGCAATCCAGCGTAAATGGATAGCGTCATTCATGTTCAGAGTTGACAGGTGTAAAACGCCATTTTAAGGACCGCCTGAAGCAGACAGCAACGTACCGATATTATTTTTTACAATTTTTTTTTGTGTTGTATGTATGATCTTGAATCTGAAATAAAGGCTTTTTATTATTATTACTATTATTATAAACGTCAAAAACTACTGCTGAAATCTCTTGGTTAAATAATAAAATTGGATTTGCCCTGTATCGTAAAAAAACTTACAACACTTCTTTTTTAACACTAGTATGTACAATAATTTTATTGTAACATTATTTTGTTACAAAAAGTTTAATAATTTGATTCTATTTTAAAATGTTGTTATTATTGTGATTGTAAAGTATGTGAATATTAACTTGTTTTGAAGTTTATTTAAATCGAATTTTACGATAAGAGAAGAATTGGAGCCTGCTAAGGAAAATTCTTAATAAACATTGCATTTGGTTCAATTATTATCATTTATAATTAGTAATAGCAGTATAAATCAAATATAGCTGCACAATGAATGAGATTTAGCAAGAACAGTCATTCGCTCTCATTACCCCACTCATCGAGAAATGAGAGCCCATGTAACGCTCATATGTGAAATGGGAGCCATACTTTGTAACCAGTCTCAAATATAGGCATATCTTAGTTGTAATAAATAAATAAATAATAATATAAAATTAATAATATAACAATTTGTAACATACACAAAGAAAAATAATTATAAAAAGAAAGAGGCAATTTGGATTCAATTAAATATGACGCATATTAGAAGCTGGATGATTACTGTAAGAACAAAATTGAAGCTTAACGTAATCCAAAAAGCAAATTAGGGAAATATTTGTGACATACTTGCACCTATATTTAAAAGATAAGACCTATCAAATCAGCTAACCAAACAAAAACATATCTCAAGGATCCAGACAAAAAGCACAAATATATGAAACTGGATTATCACTTTCAGATAAATTTTTATGCGCCAAGTTTACCCAACTTCTGCATCGGTCCCACGTTTCTCCTCTTTTGCCCGTGACTAAACATATCGCTCATAGAGTTACATATAGCACAATAAAACAGAAATAAAAATGTGTAAAACCAAAAATATACTAGAATGCATTTTGAACTGTCACGAGTACTGTAATAATATATATATATATATATATATATATATATAACTAGCAGACCCGCCAGTGGCTTCACTCGCTTGGTCTTGGTGTAGAGTTAGAGAATAAATATTTTATTTAACTTATTATCACAATTTCACAAATGCCACCTAAAATAACACAGTTTTAGGTATATAATAAGCAACCTATTGTAATTAAATAATACATTTATTTTATTTACTTTAGATAATAATTTCATAAATGCCACCTAAAAGAACACAGTTTTAGGTACATAATTAGCAACCTATTGTAATTAAATAATACATGATATATTTTATTTAACTTTTGATCATAATTTCATAAATGCCACCTAAAAAAACACAGTTTTACGTACACAATTAGCAACCTATTGTAATTCAATAATACATTTATTTTATTTAACTTTTGATCATAATTTCATAAATGCCACCTAAAAAAACACAGTTTTACGTACACAATTAGCAACCTATTGTAATTCAATAATACATTTATTTTATTTAACTTTTGATCATAATTTCATAAATGCCACCTAAAAGAACACCGTTTTACGTACACAATTAGCAACCTATTGTAATTCAATAATACATTTATTTTATTTAACTTTTGATCATAATTTCATAAATGCCACCTAAAAAAACACAGTTTTACGTACACAATTAGCAACCTATTGTAATTCAATAATACATTTATTTTATTTAACTTTTGATCATAATTTCATAAATGCCACCTAAAAGAACACCGTTTTAGGTACATAATTAGCAACCTATTGTAATTATATAATACATTTATTTTATTTACTTTATTTACATCCTAATTTCATAAATGCCACCTAAAAAAACACAGTTTTAGGTACACAATTAGCAACCTATTGTAATTCAATAATACATTTATTTTATTTAACTTTTGATCATAATTTCATAAATGCCACCTAAAAAAACACAGTACACAATTAGCAACCTATTGTAATTCAATAATACATTTATTTTATTTAACTTTTGATAATAATTTCATAAATGCCACCTAAAAAAACACAGTACACAATTAGCAACCTATTGTAATTCAATAATACATTTATTTTATTTAACTTTAGATCATAATTTCATAAATGCCACCTAAAAGAACACCGTTTTAGGTACATAATTAGCAACCTATGGTAATTAAATAATACATTTATTTAATTTACTTTTGATCATAATTTCATAAATGCCTCCTAAAAAAACACAGTTTTAGGTACATAATTAGCAACCTATTGTAATTAAATAATACATATACTTTATTTAACTTCTGATCATAATTTCATAAATGCGACCTAAAAGAACACAGTTTTAGGTACATAATTAGCATTAACCTATTATATCTATATACATATATAAAAGAAGATGTCTTGACTGACTGACTGACAGACAACGCACAGCCTAAACCACTGATTGTAGAGACTTGAAATTTGGAGGGTGTATTGTCCTTTATGTGTAGCGGTGTACTAGGAATAGGTTTTTCGAAATTCTACCCCTAAGGGGGTCAAAAGGGGATGAAAACGTTTGTATGAAAGTCCTTTTTGAACTTATAGTTGTGAAAATTTGTGTTTAGATAGGTCATTCAAAATAAAAAATATTGGAAATTTTTTTTTTAGATAGTCGCGTTTTGAGAGGGTGAAATGGAGGTGTTCACCGTTTTTTGTTTTCGAACATACAGTGGTGAAAATTAGCATTTGGACAGTTCAAAGTGATGATTTCAATATTTATTGACAGGGATGACTTAAGAGGGTGAAACGGGGGATTTTATTTCAAAAATTCTTTATTTTTGGTGCTACAGTGATGAAAATTGATAACTGCATAGGTAATTTAATATAAATAGTGATGCTGTCAATATTTTTGTCAGCGATGACTTAAGGGGGTAAAACGAGGGATGTAAAAACTACTACATATTATAAACTGTAGAGGTAAAATTTCTGTACAATGAAAATATGCTAACAACCGAGTCAGAGGATGTAATGAGTAAAAAATAAGTTTAAATTGTTTGTTTCTCTGTTTGTGTGTCTGTCTATTTGTACGGACTAATCTCCGGAACGACTGAACCGATTTAAATAAAATTTCGTATGATGGTAGCTTATATCCCTGATCAACATATAGGATATTTTTGAACCCGGTAAATTAAAGAGTTCCCGTTAAAAATCTGTAATTACTGTATCCCGCGAGGCTACGCGAGCGAAGCCGCTGGCGGGTCAGCTAGTTGAGCATATAATTTCATCCTTACCTGGAGGCTGACAATCAGTAAATTTATGTAAGCACGGAGCCAAAATCTAACAACCGTCCCTTGTGACTCAACGCTGGCACGTTACAAAACGAACTTTCTCGATTAATGACGAACATACTCGTATCCGAGTACCCAAGCGAGCCCGTTGCATAGGTAATGCATAGGTTGCGTCCCATCACCGCTCTCATTACCCGCCCGCTCTCATTACACCGCGCTCCTTTATGTTAAATTATTTACCATCACACCCTGTATACTGTCAACTCAGTTTTTATACATAGAGTTACAAGACATAGCTCTTTCTTTTCCTCGTAGGTAGTAATGAAAATAGCGCATGTCACTCGGGCAAAGATACTTTGTTCTCGGGCGGCGTATATTAAATATCCGCTACGCTCAGTATTCTATTAATACTGAACGCACTATAGAATCTTTCGCATTGCTCTGAAACAAAAAAACGCCAATTACCACAAAATATTACTCTGCCTCCTTGTAACAGAAATAGCTATTACTTATTATAGCTTTATTGATTGCGATTTTATCGATACCTAAAATCGTCTATGAAGTGCTTATCGTTTGCTCATAAAAACAACCTTACCTTACCAAGTTTATAATATTGATGAGATCTATCATAGGCAATGTTCCTAGCATAATACCAAACAGTTTATGGGTTTATACGACTAAGTTATCTGCACATGCCATCAAGTTTTATTATAGAATGGAATACCTATTATACGATTCTACGTTAACCGTGTCGTAATATAGCTCCGGTTTTGATTTCATTTCCATTGTTGATTATATTATTAGGAGGATGAAACGAAAATGTGTATTATGTTTGTACACATCTACAAACAGTAAGGGTAATAAATAATCATTCTTCACATTTTTGGGAACGTTGAGGAAAGGCTCAAATCGGATGCATCTTGATACTACTAGAAAGGTTTAAAGGTATGGAACGGTCGCCACGGCCACGCTCAGGACCAAGCGATTGCAACTTCGAATAATATCTAGGACATGAGTTCCTGGTAACATAGAGAGGAAATCCAGAGCATGGCGGCAGTGTACTGTGTAGTACCTTCTCATCTCTAGGATAATATTCAATTAGTTTATCCAGTACAGTTATTAACTCTTTTTATTGGCGACGGGCTGCCGAACTCTTCCTTCCAAAGGCCACTTACTAAGTGCATCAGTATTGCCTATTACCCTCCATATTGAAAATCGTCATCATTATCATAACCTGTCGCAACTTTAATTAGCTCATCTGTGGGCGCCACTCTAGAACTTCCCGGCCTGAACTGACCTGTTCAAAGTAAGTATAAGTCAAAGATACTAAGTCAAAAATATTTTTTTTGTATTTTCATATACAGTACATTACATACACAGTCATACTTAAAATAAATCATAATTTATCACCATAATATGAAAACTATGTACTACGAAAGATCCGGAAACTCTATTATAGCCAAAATGTTTTTTGCTCGAGCACGGCATACAAAATGGTTATTATAAAAACTTGAGTGTCTTAAAGAGCTTCAGCCCCTACTGTTTTCTTAGTTGGCTAGATTCTGGGATAAACTCAACATACATACTCGTAGTTATTGTGACATTGTTATCATTTTCGAACAATGAATGTTATCCACCGACGACATCGTTTGCACCACAGAATATAAGATAGAGGTAGAATTAGCCTTCTGTATCATTTTTTGCTCGGTATTCTTTAGGATCTGCTGTCGCCGAGTTTAGACCATATTTAATGTAGGTGCCATGGCACAGTCAGATATTGTTTCTGAATTCGATACTAACGTTTTTAAGTGTTAAAAGAACTTGGAACCTAAGTGAAATTACTGGACAAACTGATGGATTAGTCTAATGTATCTTTGATACCATCGCAGTGCCGCGCCATATAGGTAGGTAGATAGATCTTTGGGACTCTTGATACTACTCTAGTTATAAGCAGGCATTGGCCCTGTGTTTCATATTTTGTTTTCTTATAGCACGTGCCAACTAGTAGCACGTCTTGTCATACAATGGTGTGAAATCGAAATTGTTACGAGTAAAGATTTGATTGCGAGTGAAGCGAGGAGCTTAAGCTGCCCAAGGCGATGAAAGATGGTGGTGGTTCCAGAGGTGAATACTCTACTTTTCTTGTGCGAGAGAGTACAACTCTACATATATAAAGCATTTATATAGTTAAAAGTGATTTTTTTGTACTTATGTCCATCTATAACGAAACTATTGAGTCGCTCGTCTGATGTTCACAGCCTTGTATCAGTGCTATCCAGAATTTAAAAAAAGCTAAAGCTAAAACTTAAGGCACGACTTAAGGGAATTGCCTATATGAAATTGTCTTAAACCATATCTCATAGCTATGACTATATTTGGTCCAGGTTTTACAAGAAGGCAGCAAGAATTCAAAACCTTGCATGCCAGTGTACTGAACTCTTTACCCTGAGAAATGGTAAATCTCTTGACCTGTAATTTCACTGGACTTATTCAACAAAATAAAGTAATATTTGCACACTACTACTTCACAAATGAATAACTGGCAAAGGTGTGAGACTTGCTCCAGGTGCATTTTGTAAAAGTTCTACCACTACAAAATTTAAAGGGAATATTGTTATTGGACATATTTCTCCAGTTATAGAGAGACAAAGTAATATTTTTGAGTCAACGTGTCAACGAAATAATAACAAACATGAGTTTGAATGTAATTAGTTGCAACGACATTTCATGTAAAATAATGCGTATATGGGCATTTTGTTAATAGATACATACCCAGAAAACTATGACCAGACAATATATACCTATACCATGTAGACAAAGATATTACACAAAGCTTTGGCAACATTTTTGTCACCTAGCTGGAATAACAACAATACAAAAATTATCAAAGCTATTTGTGCTATAGCTAGGCTGCAAAGTTGTTTTTTGGCGCGAGTGTGTACGACATTTACGTGCATTGAAACGAGAAGGTTTCAAAGGTATGACGACACAGAACAACTTTCTGCCGAGCGAAATACACAACTTCTTAGCTCACTAAAGTGGTCACTACACGAAATTTCTATGTGCAAGTTAATAGCTTACAAGTGCAATTTGAAAAATTTAATACCGACTTCCATTCTATTACTTTGGTAAAAAACAGTTAATGGAGTTTAACTCAATAACTACTGGCCCGAATTTGATAAAATGTACATGGGACTACACAGGAAGCACCAGCTTTCAAACAAAAAAATAATTTTGGTTCACCCAGTCGAAGGTTATGAGGTAACAAACATAAAAAATACAGTTGAATTGAGTATCTCCTTTTTTGAAGTCGGTAGAAATAAATATTTTAACATAGTGTTTCTTAATCTTTAAGCTTAAAAGTTAAATAACTACCATTGATAATATTGAGAGTATTTTATGGACTCTTAAGCTGGTGTTTATAATTTGTGAATTATTGTATAAATTATTTGGCAATACTTGAAGAATATAGGTACTTCCTTCATAGTTTTCCAAGTTCAAATTTAAAATAAAATAACTTTTCCACGGTAATCGATGAAATTGACTATTTTGCGCAGATTTCGAACGATAATCAAAGCCATGTCGAAAAAAATCGTTGTAATTCTAACAAGCCCGTTTAAATTGTTTGATGTTCTTTGGTTTAAGAGTACCTATACGGTCCCTTTTATCAAAATAAGGTAATAGAAAGGATGTGATGTTTATAAATATACCTAGATGTGTATGTACCTATATATCTCTCCAGTGAAAGTACGACGGCTGTGAATGTGAAAAATTATGTGATACGCATGTGCGAAGATAATTATAATTCAGTACAATAAACGATACATTTATTCGTACAGTTTAAGGAGGTGTCTAAAAGATGTAAGTTAAATTGCAATTCAATATTTGTGTTACTTTTTTACTAACATCTCATAAAATAAAGTTTTAGTTTAACTGGAGATCCTATTGCCGTCTAATTTCACACAAAGTATAATAATATGTAGTCGTCAAATGTTTAAGAATCGAATATAATACTCATATAACATTATGTCGACGTCAATTCATTCGCAAAAGAAACTCATCATCATCATCATCTCAGCCGTAAGACGTCCACTGCTGAACATAGGCCTCCCCCATGATTTTCCAAAAGGACCGGTTGGAAGCGGCCTGCATCCAACGTCGTCCTGCGACCTTCCTAAGGTCGTCTGTCCACCGTGTCGGTGGACTACCTACGCTGCGCTTGCCGGTCCGTGGTCTCCACTCCAGAACCTTTCGGCCCCATCGGCCATCTGTTCTGCGTGCTATGTGCCCTGCCCACTGCCACTTCAACTGGCTAATCTTCTGGGCTATGTCGGTGACTTTCGTTCTTCTACGGATTTCCTCATTTCTTATTCGATCACGTAGAGACACCCCGAGCATAGCCCTCTCCATAGCTCGTTGTGTGATTTTGAGCTTTTCTATGAGGCCCATAGTAAGAGACCACGCGATTACTTATCGCACTACGGTGCCATAAGTAATCACTGGTAACACACATTGGTCGAAGACTCTTGTCTTGAGGCACTGAGGTATTTTTGACGAGAAGACTTCGCGAAGTTTCCGGAACGCTGCCCAGCCGAGTTGGATTCGACGATTGACCTCTTTCTCGAAGTTGGACCTGCCTAGTTTGACTGTCTGTCCCAGGTAGATGTACTCGTCAACAACTTCGAGAACTGAGTTCCCAACTGATATTGGGGTAGGTACAACATGGGCATTAGACATAATTTTCGTCTTATCCATGTTCATCTTAAGACCTACCCGTTGGGAAACTCGATGGAGGCCTTCGAGCATTGTACTGAGGTCTTCCATGGATTCTGCCATGACTACAATATCGTCGGCAAATCGAAGGTGAGTGATGTATTCGCCGTTAATATTAATGCCAAGTCCTTGCCATTCCAGAAGCTTGAAGGCGTCTTCCAATGTAGCGGTGAACAATTTCGGAGATATAACGTCTCCCTGTCTTACGCCTCTTTGCAATGGAATTGCCTTCGAACTCTGCTCCTGTACTCGGACTGACATGTAGGCGTTTTTATATAAACACTTCAGCACTTCAATACACCGATAGTCAATACGGCACCGCTGGAGAGACTCAAGCACTGCCCACGTCTCGATCGAATCAAAGGCTTCCTCATAGTCCACAAACGCTAGACAAAGAAGCAAGTTATACTCTTCGGTCTTCTGTATAACTTGCCGTAGCGTGTGGATGTGGTCTATGGTACTATAGCCTTTTCGGAAACCGGCTTGTTCCGGAGGCTAAAATTCATCAAACCTGCGACTGAGACGGTTCGTTATGACCTTCGAAAACAGCTTATAAACATGGCTCAAAAGCGAGATGGGTCTGTAATTTTTAAGTAAAGTGTTGTCACCTTTCTTGAAGAACAGCACCACTACGCTTTTGTTCCATGCTTCTGGCGTTGAACCTTCGAGTAAGACGGTATTAAAGAGCTTCTGAAGGACTTTAAGTATCGGTGTTCCACCCGCTTTCAGAAGCTCAGATGTGATACCGTCGTCACCAGGCGCCTTGTTGTTCTTAAGCTGTTTCAAGGCCATTCTAATCTCGTACAGGCTGATGTCCGGGATATCTTCGGTATAATGTCGGGTCAGCTTGGCTCTTGGGTCTTTGACCGAGCTGCTAACAGGTTTAGCGACCGAGGTGTATAACTGTCCGTAGAAACTCTCGACCTCTCCTAGCACTTCCGCTTTGGTCGACGCTACACTGCCGTCTCCTCTCTTCAGCTTCGTCAACTGGCTTTGCCCAATAGAGATGTCTCTTGCAAACACTTTGGAGCCTTTTTTCCGCTCTATCGTCTCTTTAATACGGTTTGTATTAAAGATCCGGATGTCGTGTCGCAAGGACTTCCATATTCGTCTATTGAGCAGCCTATATGCTTCAGCATCATTCGAAGACTGCAGTTTCAATGAGCGTCGTTCAGCCATGAGGTTGAGGGTATCGTTGGAGAGTTTCTGTGGCCTATCTTTACGGTGGGGTTTAAAGTGTTTGGAACCCACTGTATAGACAGTTTCTACTAACCTGTTATTGATCTCGTCCACTGAAGCGATGTTCTCAAGGCAATCGAAGCGATTGGATAGCTCAAGTTGAAAGCTCTCGGGGTCTTGAATACGGGCACGAGTGGGTCGGAGCGTAGACTTCATCAGACGAGACCTCTCCAGTTTGACATTAATATTCACCGTGCCTCTTACCATTCGGTGATCACACATCCGGTTTTAACCCTATTGATCACGGAGACATCAGTGAATATTTGCTTTTGGTGGTCATAATGAAGTCAATCTCATTTCTCGTGGAACCATCGGGACTCAGCCAGGTCCATTACCTGTGAGGTGGCTTCTGAAAGAAAGAGTTCATCATAAAGAGTCCCTCTTTCTCCAGGAAGTCGGCCAACCTCTGTCCCCTACGGTTCCGTTGTCCATAGCCAAATTGCCCCACTTTCGACTCATCCTCGCTTCTCTTACCCAACTTCGCGTTGAAGTCCCCCATAACAACTAGAAAGTGCGTTTCAGAGGTATGTATGGCCCGACTAATGTCCTCATACATATCCTCCACCTCATCATCCGGGTGCGACTTCGTCGGTACGTATACCTGAATGACCTTCAGCGAATATCGTTTGGATACTCTGAGTATTAGGTATACGACCCTATTGGAAACGCTATCGATCTTAACTATGTTGTTAGTAAGGGACTTGTGGACGAGAAACCCGACACCACCTTGGGACTGTTGGTCGCCCTCCCGGTGGTAGAGTAGGTTACCTGATTTTAGGGTTATCGTGTCCTCACCCGCTCTATGGACTTCAGATAACCCCACAATGTCCCAGTGTAGCTTACTCATTTCTTCTTCCAGCTCATATATCTTCTCGTCTGTCTTCATCATGCGTATGTTGTGTGTTACCAGGGCCAGTCGTCATCGTTGGGGGTGGTAGCCGGGCGTCTGCCGGGGATTCTTAGCACCCCCTGCCCCACCGTTACCGTGACCGCTACCGTAGCCAGGAATAGCGGGGCTGCCGGGGACTGGGGGCCTGGTTCTTTTTGTGCAATCCATTGAGGGGTTTTTGCCAATACTCGCCACGCTTGGCAGGCGGGTTGGCGAGCGCAGTTTGTGTGTGTTTGACTGGGAAGGTGCTGCTACCCACCTTCTGATTTGTTATCCCTTAGCCGCTTTCTACGGCACCCACGGGTAGAGTTGGGGGGGTGCTATTCTAAGCCGGCACCGCCACGGCTTGTTAAAAAAAGAAACTAATAGAACGGAAACAAAAAACCGACATCAAAGAAGAAAGACTCGGTTTTAAAAAATCATTAATTTTAGTGACTGACATGACTGGAAAAAATAAATTCTAAGCAGTACAATGCTACACCAATGTGCAGCTTAAAGCTTTGAGCTGCAGTTCTACGGGCAAGGATGGTAATCAATATCAACCGTAAGACATGTTCACTCTCTGGTTAATGAAATTTTAAATTAAAAAAATCATGCGAGACAGTCTTTGGGGAATGCCGATAGAGGTGAAAACTATTCGAATTAGTTTTTATGACACACAATCAACAACAATAGGTAGTCATGGAAACCATTACGCCTAAAGAAGTTTGTAGTGGCTAGTGCGATGAATCGGCAAGTTCTTATTTAAGCCCCTATTGTTTCATGTAGCAACACTTCGTCACAGTTAACACTCTGGATATATCATCGAATATTCGCCTCTGATTCGTTATGATAAGGTCAATCTGGTTATTTAAGAAAACTTTCGAGCAACAAACACACAATCAACAACAATAGGTAGTCATGGAAACCATTATAGCGCCTAAAGAAGTTTGTACTGGCTAGTGCGATGAATTGGCAAGTTCATAGTTAAGCCCCTATTATTTCATGTAGCAACACTTCGTCACAGTAAACACTCTAGATATATCATCGAGTATTCGCCTCTGATTTGTTATGATAAGGTCAATCTGGTTATTTAAGAATACTTTCGAGCAACAAAGACACACAATCAATAATAATAGGTAGTCATGGAAACCATTATAGCGCCTAAATAAGTTTGTAATGGCTAGTGCGATGAGTCGGCAATTTCAAATGTAAGCCTCTATTATTTCATGTAGCAACACTTCGTCACAGTTAACACTCTAGATATATAATAATAATAATAATAATTATAATATATTATTTTTTTATGCCGGTAGTAGCGCTCTAGTGAAACCGCAGCACACCTCTCGACACCCTTTAGCCATCCACACCAACGTTGCCCCTTTTGTCACCATTGATGGTGGCTCCTATGGGGGGCCCGTTTAGTGGGTGGCAAGTCACCACCTGCCTAAATATTTTAAATGAGACTGAAATTGGCAGGTGCCGTAGTCTCGTCCATAGCCTACTATTACCCTTATCATTAATAAGATCATACCAATAGCCTTGCCATTTTACCCATTTTTATAATAGATATACCATGTAACCATCCATCCAAAATGTTTCTGTTTTTATACTACATTGTATTTTTATACCAAACGGGCCTCTAAGTGTTGGCTACAGCCCCACTTATGCCTATGTAAAGGGCCGGGTTAAACCCGTGAAATTTTTTGAATAAAAATAATAATAATTTTATTTATTTGGAACCATAACACGATTAGTTACAAACATATAGGATTCGATGACACCTGCAGAAGTATTAACTGTGTCGCAGATGTCAACGCCCTCCTCCGAAAGTCAGCTAATAACATAGTTCCTTAGTAACAAACAAGGTACAACTATATAACATATTATGTAAATACCTACCTACGAGAAAACTAAGTGTGAAATATTGTTATAAATTTATGTTGCTTATAAATTATAGAGCTATTTAGGTTTGGGTGAGTAGGTGAGAGTAGTTGAAATGTGTGTTGTGTGTATGTGTGCGTGTGTGTGTGTGTGGGGGGGGGGGGGTGTATATGTTCGGTAAGGGTGTTTTGTATAGGTGTGGTTGTGTGGACTGGTGTGGTGTGTTTGTGTGATCAGATGAGGTGTGCTGTGACGTTATTTTAAAACAACAAGGAGGTCCTCTGTATCCTGGTAAGACAATGACTGCAACCATTCAACACATTTTAGTTTGCATTTATATAATGTAAGGGGATATATATTTAATTTTCTGTTTAGCTTATTGTACAGCATCGAGCTGATATGGTAATAGTGTCGTTTTGCAGTTTCCGTCCGTCTTTTTTCTGTGGTGCATACTATGTCCCTTCTACGTTTTTTATTTATCTGGTTCGGATCATATGGCATATGAGCATGTTTCCTTAACACAGTTTGCAGAATAAAAAGTTGTCTTACAGTTAGGACTTTGCATAATGAGTATAGCTCACTAGTGGAAAATCGGCGTGTTTTATTAGAGAGGACTTTTAATACTGCTCTTTGTGCCCTTTCCAAATATATCATATTTGATTTTACAGAACCACCCCACGCAGTTATGCAGTATGTCATGATAGATTGGGCTAAGCCGTAGTATACAGTCTTAAGGTACTGAAAATCAACCATTTGTCTAATGTTTTTAAAAATATAAGTTAACTTTCTGACCCTAGATACCATAGATGTAATATGCTGATTCCAGCCCATTGCACTGTCTATCATGACGCCTAGATATTTAATCTGATAGCACCGTTCTAATAACATGCAGTTGCAGTCGATAGAACCAACGCCATTTCCACACAGATGAGCACGTAGAACAAACGAAGGAGGTGGTAGACCAAATGTGCTGACAGCAAAAGCAATGAATTTCGTTTTGGACACATTAGGGGTTAAGAGGTTCGAACATAACCAGATCATAACAAGACATAGAGCATTCTCAGAGAGTCGACGAGCCTCTGACCAGCTGTGACCATGGACCAGAAGGACTGTATCGTCAGCGTAAGATACTAACTTACAATTTGGGAGGGAAAGGTTGCACAAGTCATTTACGTACACTAAGAACAAGGTAGGTCCCAAGACACTTCCCTGAGGAACGCCGAAGCAGAGCTGTTTCTCGCTGCTTCTAATACCGTCTATAGAAACTAGCTGAGTCCGATTGCTGAGATAGCTGCGGAACAGGTCTAGAACTCTGCCTCTTATGCCTATGAGTTCTAGCTTGGAAAGAAGAATAGGAATAGAGACAGTGTCGAACGCTTTAGAAAGATCTAGAAAAATACCGACAGTTTTTAACTTTTTATCAATGTTTTTGACTACGGTATCCGAGAGTTCTAAAACTGCGTCTTCAGTAGACTTACCTTTTCTAAATCCAAATTGATTTTCAGAGAGAACATTATTATCCTTTAAAATTTTTACTAATCGTTTGTTGATTATTTTCTCAAAAATCTTTGACATAACTGAAACAAATACACAGAAATAGGTCTGTAATTTGTGACACTGTCTCGATCACCACTCTTAAAAATGGGATGCACAATAGCTTTTTTAAACACTTGTGGAAAAATACCAGCCGAAAACGAGATATTGAATATATGATGTAATATAGGGACGAGTACAGTTCTGGCGGCCTTAATAACAGATGTCGAGATGCCATCCCAACCATTTGCACATTTGTCTCTAAGATTAAGAATAATCTGATCAATTTCATCATAGTCGATGCTAAATAAAGCCATAGAATGTAATGGTGGTTGGCTAGGGTTGCCGGCAAATTGAAAATTTAATGATGATAAAGTGTTAGGCTGACATTGAGGAAGCATATTGGAGGCCAGGTTGGCTCCAACACTGGCAAAATATGAGTTGACTGCATTAACTGAGGTGGATGGGTCTTCAGACAATTTTAATAAATTACTTGCGGAAGTGTGCTTTTTGCGCATATGTGCAAGCTTGTTAATCATACGCCAAGCCTCTTTGGGATTTCTCCGAACCTTCTGAAATTCCTGTTGATGGTATTCTCGTTTAACTTTTTTAAGTAAATTGTTACAGTATGTACGATAACGAATAAAAATCAATTTGTTTGAAGAGTTATCTGGATTCTTTTTAAATATTTTAAAGAGCTTATCTCTATGTCGAATACATCTCAGAAGACCAGGAGAAATCCATGGCTTGAGCAACCTTTTTTTACTGGGAAGTTTAACACAGTTAACACTCTAGATATATCATCGAGTATTCGCCTCTGATTCTTTATGATAAGGTCAATCTGGTTATTTAAGAATACTTTCGAGCAACAAAGACACACAATCAATAATAATAGGTAGTCATGGAAACCATTACGCCTAAAGAAGTTTGTAGTGGCTAGTGCGATGAATCGGCAAGTTCTTATTTAAGCCCCTATTGTTTCATGGAGCAACACTTCGTCACAGTTAACACTCTAGATATATCATCGAGTATTCGTCTCTGATTCGTTATGATAAGGCCAATCTGGTTATTTAAGAAAACTTTTGAGCAACAAAGACACACAATCAATAGTAATAGGTAGTCATGGAAACCATTATAGCGCCTAAATAAGTTTGTAGTGGCTAGTGCGATGAATCGGCAAGTTCTTATTTTGGCCCTATTGTTTCATGGAGCAACACTTCGTCACAGTTAACACTCTAGATATATCATGGAGTATTCGCATCTGATTCGTTATGATAAGGTCAATCTGGTTATTTAAGAAAACTTTCGAGCAACAAAGACACACAATCAACAACAATAGGTAGTCATGGAAACCATTATAGTGCCTAAAGAAGTTTGTACTGGCTAGTGCGATGAATTGGCAAGTTCATAGTTAATCCCCTATTATTTCATGTAGCAACACTCCGTCACAGTTAACACTCTAGATATATCATCGAGTATTCGCCTCTGATTC
Organism: Selenia dentaria; assembly: GCA_917880725.1. Taxonomy (NCBI): domain Eukaryota; kingdom Metazoa; phylum Arthropoda; class Insecta; order Lepidoptera; family Geometridae; genus Selenia; species Selenia dentaria. Next base: position 33,624,016 of record OU862877.1, on the reverse strand, counting down.
GTTATGATAAGGCCAATCTGGTTATTTAAGAAAACTTTCGAGCAACAAAGACACACAATCAATAATAATAGGTAGTCATGGAAACCATTATAGTGCCTAAAGAAGTTTGTACTGGCTAGTGCGATGAATTGGCAAGTTCATAGTTAAGCCCCTTTTATTTCATGTAGCAACACTTCGTCACAGTTAACACTCTAGATATATCATGGAGTATTCGCATCTGATTCGTTATGATAAGGTCAATCTGGTTATTTAAGAAAACTTTCGAGCAACAAAGACACACAATCAACAACAATAGGTAGTCATGGAAACCATTATAGCGCCTAAAGAAGTTTGTAGTGGCTAGTGCGATGAATTGGCAAGTTCATAGTTAATCCCCTATTATTTCATGTAGCAACACTCCGTCACAGTTAACACTCTAGATATATCATCGAGTATTCGCCTCTGATTCGTTATGATAAGGCCAATCTGGTTATTTAAGAAAACTTTCGAGCAACAAAGACACACAATCAATAATAATAGGTAGTCATGGAAACCATTATAGTGCCTAAAGAAGTTTGTACTGGCTAGTGCGATGAATTGGCAAGTTCATAGTTAAGCCCCTATTATTTCATGTAGCAACACTTCGTCACAGTTAACACTCTAGATATATCATGGAGTATTCGCATCTGATTCGTTATGATAAGGTCAATCTGGTTATTTAAGAAAACTTTCGAGCAACAAAGACACACAATCAACAACAATAGGTAGTCATGGAAACCATTATAGCGCCTAAAGAAGTTTGTAGTGGCTAGTGCGATGAATTGGCAAGTTCATAGTTAATCCCCTATTATTTCATGTAGCAACACTCCGTCACAGTTAACACTCTAGATATATCATGGAGTATTCGCATCTGATTCGTTATGATAAGGTCAATCTGGTTATTTAAGAAAACTTTCGAGCAACAAAGACACACAATCAACAACAATAGGTAGTCATGGAAACCATTATAGCGCCTAAAGAAGTTTGTAGTGGCTAGTGCGATGAATTGGCAAGTTCATAGTTAATCCCCTATTATTTCATGTAGCAACACTCCGTCACAGTTAACACTCTAGATATATCATCGAGTATTCGCCTCTGATTCGTTATGATAAGGTCAATCTGTTTATTTAAGAAAACTTTCGAGCAACAATATCCATTTCCTAAATGGTTGCTTTTTTATTTATTTATTGATATACTACCAAAGAAACCACTAAGACAATAATTAACAAAAATAACTTTAAAAGTTCACACATGAAAAGTGACACTTCAATTATAGGCATAAACAACGAGCCAGATATACACTTAGACAACAGATTAGAGAATTTATACAATCATTAAAATGTGTTTTGTAATTTTTATTATTTAACAATTGTAATTGAACTTAATAATAATTTAACTGAAGAGATAAATTAATAATAATAATATTTTGAAGAGATTTTAGACCTATTCAATAATTTGTCGAAGACTTGATTTGAAATCAATTAAGCGGCCAGAAAAAAACATCTATATTAATAATTTTTAAAGGAGTTTTGTCACTAATCTCTCTGGTTTCACTGCCTATATACAATATAAACTATTCGAGATTCCATGTGCCTACAACTTTGTGTTAAAGTCGCCCATAACAACCTTGAAGTATGTTTCAGAGGTATGCATCGGCTTCGATATGTCTTCCTAAATACGATCTATCTCTTCGTCTGGGGGTGATGTCTCAGCTGGCGCATACATCTGTATGATTCTCAGCGAATATTGTTCGGTGATTCCGAATATAAGGTACGCTACTTTGCTCATCGTTGCACATACAATTAGATAAATTTATGATCGCTTTAAGCATGTAGAAAAAATATTACTAATATCATAATAAGAAATCGTAGCACAGCCATTTCTATTTCATAAAAAAATTTATCACGACCAATACGTTTACTGACATTTAGATTGTGAAGACTTTTACGAGCCTCGGTCGAGCAAATGTTAACATTCGACATTACAACGCATCGAGCTATTTAACCACTCAGCATCCGTTTCCATTAATTCCTTTGAACGTGCGTACTACTAAATAATGAATATCTGGGATTGCATACCAAGGAATTACTGTTAAGGAAGCGTGTAAGAAACATAAGTACAAACATTCATAAAACATTAACCCATTGTCGTATAAAAACAAAACAAAAATCTATACAAAACTAAAACCTATAATATTTTAGCTTGGTTTAAAGCGTTATTCTATTTTGCCAACCTTATACCTTAGGCCCGTGTCTTAGGAGTTTAAGGGTTGGCCTCGAACAATCAAAGACTATTACACCTTATTCAGCGTTTAAAACTTTAACACGTTTACTATTTTCCGAGTATTTATCATCTTTACCATCTTAAGAACACAATGTTTCAAAATAGCATAAAATTGAACACTAATTAACATAAATTTAATTATTTTGTGCTACACGGTTACTACAGTCTTAACGTGCAGTGTTAGCTCACTATTGATACGGTATCCGCGAGCTCAGTACCTATTCATTATTCAGTGACGAAGCATACAGAAATGTAACAAAAACATTGTCTGAAAGTTGATAGATATATAAAAAAACGTTTAAAAATCATACTAGTAATAAAACATTAAATTTAGTTTACGTTACATTTATGTGTTTGAGCATTAAAATGAGTTTTATTCATTATTATATTATCAATCTAATTACATCCATAAAATTGTTATCGAGTAAGTAATTCTTTTACACATTTTGCGTTGTTGTTGTTGTCTTTTCTTAGTACTATTATTTACTCTGTGGTAACGATATCGCAAGGATCGGGAATTTGATTGCACCTCTAACGGTGAATAAGTACTAAATGGTTGCAATAAAGGTAACTATTACGAACTTTTAATCTAATGTAGTATTAGTATAGTTATATAGTTATGTATGTAGTAGTTCGTTGTAGTTAGCTCTATATTCCCTCTTCACGAAACACTATTAAAACAGACACTGCCAGGATAAACCCTAGCACTTACTTTATAAGATAAGATATGATATCCCGTGGGATATGATTTTTGAAGTAGGTTTGTTTATATTTGTTCATCAAAGTTCCTCTTGCCTGATGGAAAGCGGAGATGGAATCAAGAAGCAACCATTAATGCAGCCGTAAGCTGTTTTTTATACCACCTGCTCGTAAATGTTCTATTATATGTCACACAATCTCTACGTAAAGCAAGGCATTACATACGCGGGGCTGTAAAGTTGTATGAAACTCCCTGGGGAGTAAAGTGATTTGGATTTGGAACGTTAATTGTAGGAATACTCTTAGTACGGAGACAGCATACAGTAAAAAAATAAAAAAAAGCCGCGAAAAGGTCTAACTATAAGTAGTGCGTTCGAATAGCCCTAAGTTAGCGAAAATAACACTAAATATGCTCACAAGGGCGTTCGAATGGGGAATCTATGGATGAAAATGTCGTTTATGGCTCTTTTTGTTCAGTTTTTGAAAAGTTAAAAAAGAGATATTTTTGACACCAAAACTGAGCTTGACGAACGCTTTAACAAAAGAGCCAACAATAGCAACGCCACCAATGAATGCCCTTATTGCTAAACGAACGCACGATTCTTGTGCGCCGGTTGCTATGGGTTACACACGGCCCCTCTCTGCGCATTCAAGGTCATAGTTGAAGTCATAGATAATACTATATATTGCGTGAAATTAAAATATATTATTATTTTCAACGTGGTGCACGTAACTGTACCGAAATTTCGGGAACACCAAAAGCAACTAAATCGTGGTCTACATCTCGTGAGTACTACTTAGTTAACAACCGCGAAAGTCTAGAACAGTGTTTTTCATAAAATGTTCCTTCCAAACATATTACTTTGTCCTTCTATAACGGTACAAATGTGTCCAAGACATTATTTTTATATCAATTTAGCAATGTCTCTGCCGTGCCCAAGCTTCGTTCGCTTACAAGCTCAGCTTACAAGCTCAGCTTACAAACTGCTATTTTACAGCTCTGAGTTTTTATTGTCTCGCAGTAGGTATTAAAAGTAGAGTATGCACCTCGAGGATAAAGCCTGTCTTCGTCTTGGGCGGCTTTAACCCCTCGCTTCACTCAGTACTCAGTAGCGTAGCGAGGGAGTTATGTAAAATCCCTCGCTACGCTTGGGAATTAAATTTTAATCCCCTCGCTGCGCTCAGGAATTAAACCAAGAGTCCCCGATACACTCAGGGTGCAATATACCGCCCATGACGTAAGACACTGCTTTACTCCCTTGCATAATCTACTATTAATCGCCACCCCCATGAGTACTTGAGAGATGCTTTTTTACGCCCCTCTTGAAAGACCCAAGTAGCAGGAAAAACTTACGCTGTCAGAGGAGTTCATAATTTAGTTACACGACAGAGGTAGGAACTGCCAACCTTTTGGGTTCGTGGTAAGAAAGTAGAACCATGAGGCATAGCTTGTCTGGTTGATATGAGAATAGTATATAATCTATAACGTTTCTACTCTTTTATAGATTCTGATAAGATTTATTTAGATATGCCAGGTGCTATAGTGCCGCCAACGAAATGTATTGATAAACATACCAAAGATAAACAGGACTGTCCATAGCGATTAGTCCACATTTCACCAGTCGTGAAACGAGTAGTTTATTATCAACAAAATAATGTCATATTATAATACTTTATTTTCAGTTACTACAAGTAAACTACGTATTTCAAAGACTATGGTTATTGCAGTGGTGTGTTTATTTCTCGTCATCGTTTTCAATACATACAGAGCTGAAGTGGACATGAATTTTAACAAAAACGACGTGTTTGGCTATGCGCGACACAAATCCATCGTGGCTAAGTTTTATCAAAGTCATGAAGTGAGTGGTTTGATTTTTTACGGTTTATGAAAATAAAACTTATACGAACGGTAAGTTAAATGTATTTTTATACACGATTTCTTTCATGATACGTCTATGAATGTCACTTCTTATCCGTCAACGCATTTTAAGTGTGAAACATCTGTCTGCTCAGAGCTACGAATAGACTTATTATTATTCGTAGGCTCAGAGCTACAAAATAATAAATTTATTTGCATGCCCAGAGTTTCAAAAGATTAAATTATTTGACATATATATATTCATTTTTACCAGATCATCCAATTTTGATGATTCTTTTTGGTTGAATTAATTTATAGCTCATATTTCCAATGTCACTGCCGGTTTAATTTTTGCTAAACATAATAACATAACAATAGAACGTATATATGGTATTACTTTCTCTTGGTCCTAATATATTATGTGATATTGTTTGTAGTGTTGACTCCACATTCACGTGGTGGAATAAATGTATTCTTTAATAATTAATTGTATCTTACTATTTACTTCTTACTTGTTTAATGCTGATATTTTATTAGCTTATTAGCATTCTGAGCTATAAGATAGAGCATGAACAGATCGCAAATTAGAATGCTGCTTCTGGGTTGGATTTCTGTTGAAGATGACATTGCGAGCATGTTCACATCATAATGTTAGAACATTGAAATGTATTTATTTATTTAAAATTCTGTTATCAAGATATATAACTTAATAACAGCTGTTTTGAGAGTCAGTTGACAATTTAGTGTGCCCGCATCATGGGCATATAGTAAATAACTATGTCAGGACTAATCTTGAAGTGAGACAGTGTTTAAACGGACAAACAATTGAACAAATACAACAAACTAATTAATATTTGCTTGTTTGCTTGCCTTCGACGCTATCCTATACCATTTATCCCATTATGAAGAAAATGTGATGCAAGATGAGTGCCCACGATATCTTCTAACAAGAACGTGACCAAGAGTTCTGTAATACTGTGGAATTAGAATTATAGCGCAGCTAGTTTGCTATAAAAAAGACTACTACTAGGTAGATAATTCTTAGATACTAACAGATCTTGGATTTAAATGAAAGAAAATAAATCGTAACCATTTTCATTCTTAGCACATCTCAACTCTTTTTTCACAACCTAAATGTGAATAGCTAACGAGTATTTTGGTATCTATATGATTTACTCATGTTTCATATCCGGACAATATCACAGGAATTATAGTGCATATCAGGATAAATTGATATAGCTTAGACAATTAAGGCTCAAAGTCGCTGTGTTACTGGATAGTGATTCAAATTGGTAAAAAAAGTAAGTACCTAAATTGTTTGCTCATCAGGTAGTTAATAAGGGAAATGTTTCGGGGACTATTGTCAAAATTATCCAGAAATGAAGAAAACCAGACCTCCAGAGTTCTTGAAGAGTTCAAAACTCTTAAATCGGCATCAAAGGCAAGAATGAGCAAATCATAAAGCACCCTTTTTGTAACAAATCGAAGCGTTGACAACGCAGAGGCATACTGCTGCATGCTGGTAGAACATTCTTCTGTTGTGTCAATAATCGGAAAATGACAAAAAATTTACAAAAGTATTTCAAGTTTCACATCGAATGCCCTTTTAAATCATAGAGAAATTTTAGAAATGTATCTCTTATTGCTTCTTGGTCTTTTCTTGTTTTTCAGGAGTTTGAAAATAATTATTAGAAGCAAACTTAAGGAAATCATAGAGCACCCTGCTTTTCTTACAAATTATTAATCATATTACTTTTAAATGCACCGTTGTCATGGCGGCAGACTTAGTTTATTTAGTATATAGTAATCTGCGTGTGCATATTGAAGTTTTGACCTTGATCTGATTTGGCTCATGTACTAACTTAATAAGTATTTCGATACTAACTGTCTGCTGTATACAATTTCATATAGATCCAACCGACCGTTCACAAGTACTTAAATATACACATAAAACCTATTTTCCCCACACGTACTGAAACCTCGCCTACGCTCGATCAGTAATTATTTATGAGGCAAGCGTGCGATGCTTATTTAGGCCTGATAAGTGGAGGATGATCGTTTGGTGATGGTTAGAGTAGGCTGAATATATGTTTTTTAGTTAATATTTTATTTTATTTACATTAACTAGCAGGAGACTGGTGAAAGTCTTAGTTGGCAGCTATATGAACGATTTCCCAATTTTTTATTTACATTATAAATATTATTTAAAGCACTAACTTTTCATTTACAAAATCAAACATTGCAATTTTACAGATAAATTATATTCTCGAAAGGTTTACGATCCCTTTGCAACTTGTTTTCTTTCATTATCAATTATAACAGTTTTTTTTTTATTTTTACCCCCTAACCCCTAACTCCCATATGAGTTATACATGAATGATCCTGGAACGCTAGTACTTAGGTTAAATAAAATATATTTTTCAGTCTTGGAACACATCAAGATTGGGAGCGGTGCTCTACAAAAACGAAGAATATCCACAAATTAGTGATACAAAAAGAAATAGAACTTTTACTATACTGATTTGGAAGCATTGGAAGTTTCTACAGAATAGGCACATTTATTACTTTGGATCTGTAAGGTAAAAATATGTTGATGAAAATGTAACTTTACACCCTTTTCATTAGACTTACTGCTTTGTTCGCATCATGCATTTGAGGCTTCTCGATCTAACTGTATAAAAACTTATTGAAAAAACTTCTACACGATAGTTGGGTGTATAATAGTATAATTACCATAATGTTCTTGGATCTTGAAGACAGACCTTCCTCTCAGATATTGGCCATATCAAAATAAGCACCTGGGCGACCGAGCTTTGCCCGATTTAGATATGATTACAACACATATTTCGTAAGAATCTTGTCGCCGCGATTCAGGATTGCAATGCAGGGCTGGGCTGCTACCAACTGCACCAGCTGGCTAGTTATTATGAGAATATGTATAACGATGATACTTGTAGTACTTACCTATTTAAATAACATTTTTAGACATGATCCTCTAAAGGGGTGCAGTGTAACGAACTGCGACTTTACCGGAGACGACACTAAACTGAAATCTGCCGATGCTGTTGTTGTTCATCTACACCGAGGTCAGATTCCGTCGTCAATGACCAGAAAACGTAACCAAAGATGGATATTCCTGAATGATGAGTCACCTTTCAATGCGTTCGCCATAGCAAAAAGAAAACCAACGCTTTCACAGCTGCATAACATTTTCAATTGGTCTATGACTTATGGGTAAATAGTTATTTATACTGTATATATACTTCCGATATACTTGATCTCGTTGTCCCAGTGCTGGGCAAATGGTATTACTTACTCGTTTGATGATCTACTAATCATTTCTATTTTGTATACAAAACCTATGGTATAAGCTATAGCTTATATACGCAGCTTATACCCAGATATAATTTTTCATCATCATCATTATCAGCCGGAAGTATGCCTCCTCCATAGACCGCCACTTGGAACGGCTATTTGCCTCCTGCAATCAGCGGTTCCCCGCGGTTTTGACGAGGTCGTCGGACTACCTAGCGGGGGGCTATCCTACACCACGTCTTGCGGTGCGTGGAAGCCACTCCAAAACTTTTCTTCCCCATCGGTTATCGGTTCTGTGTGCGATGCGTCTTGCCAATTATCACTTCAACTTGCTAAGTTTGAAAGCTACGTCGGTGACCTTAGTTCTCTTACGGATCTCCTCATTTCGGATCTTATCACACAGGGAAACCCTTTGTGCGCGGAATCCTTATAATTTTTCAAAGTTAATTACTTACTTCTTATAACAACAGCTGAAACCTCGTTAATATTGCTCTAGCCTTTGCGGAGATAGACTGGAACATACCGAGAAACAAACACTAGGCAGATAACAAATAAAAAATAAGCAAATTATATTAGTATTAGATTTTTGTATCTTACCGTTATTACTATGCATTTTGCTGGTACTTTGACATTACAAACAAATAATTCAATTAAATTTATTTGTATATACGTGTATAGACTACTCGTTTTCAGGAGTATTTTGTAACTTTATATTAACCTAAACAAGTGATTGCATGCTATAGACTCAATAATTTAGTTGCCTAGATCTTGATGTATTACAATATTGTAACCATCTTGTTTTATTTCCTCATTCCAGGAGTAGTTCAGATGTTCCAGTCCCCTACGGCCGAACAGTGGCCCTGAAAGCGCCTAGATTTTCCATCAAACGTCCACCGATAGCCAAACTAGTGCCAAACTGGCAGGAAAAGAGTCGAGACGTCCTAGTATCGATTATGTCATCCAATTGTGGAATATCATACAGAATGAAACTCGTAGAAGAACTAAAGAAACATATCAAAGTGGATTTCCATGGAAAATGTGGCGATAAGAAGTTGAAAAACAGGTACTTAGTCACGTCTGAATACAGACAGCTCCTTTCCGTAACGTCATTACAGCGTTATCTATGCAAGTTTCAAAATAGTGTTTCAATTTAGTATTCTTTAAATTACAAACAGGTATGCATTATTATATGTTACTCTTTATCTTATTTTGTATTTGTTGCCAAGAACTACTGAATTCATTTGAATGATTTTTATAATTTATCAGCGACTGCCCGTGACTTCGTTCGCGTCGCAGGCTAGGGCTTTGGCCTTGCCATAACCTCCCATCTTTCTTGATTTTTATTTCATGCGGTAACCAAGGAAAAATGAGATGAATTTGTAATTATATACGCCTCTATATGCCTTTAATCATTCGCTTTACCGGATGAGACTGTTCAAAGCTATCCTGAGGGAAACTTCGGATGGAACCAGATACTAGATGGTTCGATTAGTATAGATTTTTTTTAACGGTCTGTGCAATTTTCTTTTTTTTTTAAATAGGAAACTTTTTAAAAAAAGACGAATGAAATCGGTAAAGCCTCAGGGCTATTATGCATCTCAGTTGCTAACAAATGTTGATTGAAATCCGCTCCATGTTAGTTTTGACATCTCCGGTAAGCAAAAATGTTAGTAAATTGATCACTGAAGCTAACAAAAGTGACATAGAGCGGCCATTTTTTCAGATTTCAATACACAATTTGTTAGCAACTGATATACATAATGGCCCAGCCGTTCTCAAGCTATAGCGTGACAAGGAGACATAGGGGTTAATTTTTAAATATATATTGCCTATTCTGAATAATGTGTATCTACATCTGTCTGTATATAACACACACACACACACACACACGCACACATACACACACACACATACACACACACACACACACACACACACGCACACACTATTTTTCTTCTGGTACAGGGTTCTTAACGGGATAGAAGCTGTCCGTATATGTAACTCGTATGTTATCTAATTTGCAAGCCTGCTCGTCAGTGGTAATCTGATTGTTCAAAGATTCTTTTAATTTATTAGGAGTCATTATTTGTACCATGACATTGTTTTAATTTATAATAGTGATAATATGTGTATGCGAACTTAGTCACCGCTGATGCTATACAACAGCAGCTATACATATATACATAACTTTTCGTCAGTTCGCAACTTTATATATACAGGGCGTTTGGTGGAACGATGTAGGGATTTTCGGTGCCAAACTTTTAATATAACCTTAAAAACCGTGACACCTTAAACCGTGGAATACCTACCCTACCACGTTCCACCAAACACCTCGTATATATCTCCAGTACATTTATTGTTTAAATAATCAATTGATAAGCAATTTCCTTCACTTTTTTTATTTAAAAGTAAGTAATAAGGTGGTGTAAGATGGTAGAGGATGATGTTGTACACTAGACCTAAATTAGTCTTAGCATACCAGCTGGAACACTTTATTTCATAGCGACATATTTGTGATTCAATCTTGATGGTGTAGCAAGTCAGACAAGCTGTAGAAAACGCACCTTACACTGTGATGTTGTGCTATTCTAATTAGCGAACGCCTGATTGGTCCGATTCTCACTACCTTTGAGATTTGCTTCAACATATTCAACTTCATTTCAATTATGCTAAATTCTAAAAATCCTTTAAGAGCTACTTTTTGAGAATAAGTTTTTATTAATGTTTTTTTTTCTACTTTCCAGTTGTCCTGGCCACTACAGAGCTGACTGCAATGCGATGAAAACATATTTATTCTACCTAGTCTTAGAAAATTCAAAATGCAAAGAATATATGACCGAGAAATTGTTTTACAACGCATATTACAGAGGTGCCATTCCAATTATACAGGGGCCATCTGTAGAAGAATGTAATAAATTTTTGCCTCCTAATTCTTTTTTGCACGTAGATAACTACGCAACTACTAAAGAGCTCGTCGATGATATTTTAAAAATAAGTAAAGATGATAAAACATTGTTGTTATACCATAAATGGAGAAATCATTTTGATATTGCTAATGAGCATGGATATTTCGGCTCAAAGTCATTTCATCTATGCCGCTTGTGTGAAGCTATGAACTACAATGATGACAGGGAATCTGTGTACAGTGAAAATGATCTGAGGCGCTTTTTAGATTCGGGTTCGCTTTGTCGAGTCTAAGTTACTCATTATAATATTAGCTGTCTGAATTAAGCCCCGTAAAAAATGGTCCAGGAGTTCGCAGATTAGCCGGAACAATTTACAGTGAAAACTTTTTAATTTTTTTAAGTTTTTAAGTGATTTTTAATTGCAATGCGACACTAAAATTATTCTTATAGCATAGAATATATACAGAGAAAGCCATTTAGATGGTACAGTATGGGCAAGTCTGAAACTATTCGACATACAAAGATACACCTATCTTTTTAGGGAACATGTCATCGATTTCGCTGACATGAAAAAATGTACGTAATGTAAGTTCACGAATAGAATCTGGCCGTATTGAAGAAAAAAAACGTTTATAATGTACGTTTTTGTACGTGTAGGTCATAATATATAAATGTTGCTATGAAACATAATACCTAAAATGACTAAAATATCCTATAAAAATAGTCTGCTTGTAGGTCTCCAGTGGTGTTGTAGCTTGTTTTATACACTTCTTTCGCTTATTTGATGCCATTCCGGAAGTTTTGTTCTCATCTACGATATTAAGTAGTATTACTTTTTGGACTTACATTAATCCCCACTATATTATTACTTTAAGGTTGAAGTGTACAAAACAAGTCACTACATCATTGAAGACATAAAAGCAGCCATAAAGATTTTAATGCAAATTCACCACCTGAATATACAAAACACAATAATAATAGAATATACAATAGTAAAATAGTTACATAAACGAGTTGAACGTTGTATTGAAATAAAACATGGTCGTCATTTCGGCCAACTACTTCAATAAATTAAAAAGTATGAAATACAGTGCATTTTATTATTATAAGACATGATACATAGCACAATTTATTGCTTATGACCTACACAATCCATAGTCGATCGAAATAGATATAATGTTAGTTTTTTATTCACCGGACCGGTAGGGCTATTATGTATCTCAGTTGCTAACACATATTGATTGAAATCGAAACCCCTAGCGGCTCTATGTCACTTTTGTCATCCCCAGTCATTAACTTACTAACATTTTTGCTTACTGGAAGTTGTCAAAACTGACATACAGCCGCCATTTTTCAAGATTTCAATCAACATTTGTTAACTGAGATAAGCTCTGCTGGTCCGGTTCCTGAACAGAGTACAAACATGTATTTTTTAAATCTATAAGTACAGTTTTTCTTGTCACTAAAATCAATGACATAGTTCCTAAGAAAAGGTCTTTGTATGACTAATATTTACAGACTTCCCCATACTAATCCAACTAAATGGCCCAACCTGTATGTAAAAAAAAGAACATAAACCATTTTCACGAAATTTAATAAACACAAACAATAAACCTAAGTGCGAAAGTCTACAAAACTCATCATCACTTGGGACTGCCAGTTGGCAGTTATCTCTGAAAGTCTTAATATCCAGAAATATAAATCCAGAACTCATCCAGTGCAATAAATTTTGTCGCATTATTATTCAGAATAGCTTCCCCGAATTTATGGTGCAAGTTTGTTTTTATTACTTGATGTTGCTTGAAGGTGCTATAAGTTACGTTCGAAACCCAGTGGGTTCCAGTTTTCGATCCTTTGATCCTAAGCACGAACATTGTTGTTGGGTTGTTGTTGTAAAAGTTGAATAAACAATGGAGTTAATAAGCAGGAGATTTATAAAATCAATCCCTGTAGAACCGTTCGTTTATGTAGGTACTTCATTAGTGTTAAAATCGAGTTTATTAATAAAGGTAGGTACAGTCGCCGTAATAGTGCAGAGGGACATTAATGTTCGTACTGTAGTGACAAGGGATGTTTGTGGCGTATTTAGTTGTGTACGTCAGTTCCAACCAAATATATTAAGCGAATGAACAAAGTTTTTTAAACTAGATCGATAGTAGGACTAAGTCTATTTTGTATGTGAACGTCCAAAAAGTATAAAATGTATATTACCAAGGATTATATAAATTATTTTTTAAGTTACTGGACACGTTTTCCATGTATTAAATAAACTAGTTTCGCGATTGGTGTTTGTTTCAGAATTCTTATCAGTTGTTTTTCACATAATAATATGTTTACGCAAAGACATTGAATATGTCTTCGTATTTACAAGTACACGACAGTTACAAAAGTGTAATTAGAATCTATTACAAGATTACATGATAGGCTGCTTAGCAATGTATACAAACATCAAAAAGATTTACTATGAGCCCAAAAATAGGCATGGCCTCTATTTTGGTGGCCCAAAGAAGGTACAATTGTGAAACTTATTTAAACATGTGTATTAATAGAGTATTTCCTAGTGTGGTCTTTCGTCCTGGTTACTTTACAAAATTAAAACGCTAAACCAAAAGATTACCAAAATGATATCGTTCGCAAATACAATAACATTTTAACTGTTGGCAACCCAACAAATATGTATTTATCTACGAATAATAATAAGTCAGGAAGCATAATTCAGAACAAATTCCACACAAAAAGTGGTCCTTCAAACAAAAGCGACGTATGATTCCAAATACGAATTACTTCCGAGGTTACAAATAGACATGTTCGGTGATTGGTTTAGATTCAGAAGGAAAGCAGGGATTGGTTCACGCGCGTGCTGCAACGTCTACTAAGACAACTGAGTCGTAGTGGCGTGGACGATGTAATGCAACAAGTGAATTGGACCAAGTCAATAATATAAACAATGTTTTTTTTTGTTTTTTTATATCGGTTACTTTTTAAAATTCAGTGAACTTTATGTCCCGCCAAATATGATTAATTTATTAAGTTTTCGTCTAGAAGTAATTAGAAGAGACTCTTTCTTCGCAATGTAGTGAAGTGAGATTAAAAAAATTTTGCATATTCATTTTACCAAAAATATATTTAACTAGCTGGTGCCCGCGACTACGTCTGCGCAGGGTTAGTACTTCGAGTAGCTTATTATCTTCTCCAAGGCCTCACTCTGACCAGACCTCCATCTATCATTATACCAAAATGTCATAAAATATGTACATGGTCAAACGCAATTGTTATAATACAAATCCAAGAGAAAATGTAAATACTAAGTGTATCAATCAGTAAACACTAATAATAAAAGACAGGGCTTACGAGTACATACAAATATATCACCATTAAAAAAACTGTCATTTCATTTCATCACCCTTGACGGTATTTGTGTTACATTTCATCCCCCTTGAGTCTAGTGTATCGAGCTGTCAAATTAATAGCGAGCGACACAAATTTAAGGCACAAACAATAAAAAGCTTAAATGTAGGCGTTGAAAACAACGCTGCTTACCCCTTCGAGGATATATAAGCGAAACCATTTGTTATGTTGTGTTAAAAAATAACATGTAAGTATTGCGGGTGATTCACTCAAGACCGCTAGATTGATGTTTCACCTCCGTCGTGATAGCGGAATCGCTCGACTACAGTCGGCTGAACAACAAAGACGGATGACATGCCAACTCTATTGCCGAGCACGTCTAGTGTATCGAGCTGGCAAACTCATTGCGTGCTTTTGACTTAGGTACGTTCGTTTAGCAATGAGGGCATTGGTGCCGTTGCAATTGTTGGCTCTTTTGTTAAAGCGCTCGTAAAGCTCAAATCGTTATTATTGCCGCTATTCCCAAACTCTACTCGAACGCTAAACCGTGCATAAGACCTAAAATCGCACGATTGTGCTGTCAAATAGATAGTTGTCAAAAAACGATCAAAAACAACCACAGCTCCGGACGTGGGTTAATAATTGTACTTTTCGGTGGCATAAATAAATAACTCTTTTTTTAGCTTTGCGAACGGTGAACAAAAAGAGCCTGGGGATGTTCTGCAGATATTAATTCTATATTTATACTGCAAAAAAGGGCTATACGAGCGATCTACAGTTTAGCTCCCAGAGTTTCCCTTAGACAGAAGTTTAAAGACATAAACATTCTAACTGTTGTCTCTCAGTTTATCTATGAAAATTTAATGTATGTAAAGAAAAACATTAGCAGTTTTGATAAAAGGAGTGATGCTCATTCCATCAACACGTGAAATAAGCACAAGCTATCCGTACGTGTAACGCGCCTCCACAGAATAAGTCATTATTTTATGGGACAATGTATACGATTCTATAATAAAGTTCCCAATGTCGAGACGAGATCGACGAGATTTGCCTATTAATAAGTTTAAAATTACTATTAAAACTAAACTCTGTCAAAAATGATATTACAAAATTATGGATTACTTGGAGGATAAAACAGCTTGGGACTGATCACTCCAGGATCTATCTACTCGTGTACTAAGATGTCAAAGTGTAGCGTGTCGTGCCCTACTGATACCATTATTATGTTCTCTTTTGTAAGGCAACACACTGGAGTTAATATTTGTAGTACCTAAGTAAAAACATTGTAAAAAAATCTATATAAAAAGAATGGCCCCGAGATTCTTGCCGCTTCTTCTCGGTAGGCTCTAAGTATTTTCGAACGCGGCGGTAGGCTTTAAAGTACAATATAATGAATAAATGACGTTCATAATTGCGTCTTTGATGCCTAAATTGAATAAATGATTTTGACTTTGACTTTGAGCCGTAAACGACATTTTCACCCACAAATTCCCAATTCGAACGCCATTGTGAGCGTTTTTAGCGTTATTTTTCGCCAACTTGGGGCTATTCGAACGCACTATATAATCTATCAGAAACTGACACAACTTTAACAGAACTCTATTGACAGAAAGAAAGTCATCATTATGATCTTTGCGTCGGCGGAGATCTTGTTATTATGTCTATGCTGTACCCAAAAATATTAGGCCGTTTCACCCGCGTGGTGATAGATGATAATGATGATGAAAATTTGCCTATGTGCTATTCCAGACTATAATCTATCTCTGTGACAAATTTCAATCAGATCCGTTTAGCCGTTCTGCTGTTATTGAGTAACAAACATTCATTAAAATCATCCATCCATCCATCCAATTTTTCATATCATTTATGATATTAGTGGGATATAAGTAGGAAGTAGGATAGTATATTCGTTATTTGCCTGGTGGACGTTTTTCAGTGATCGCAGAATACCTCCATTATCAATTATTTTAGAAAAGCATTGTGTTGATATTACTGACAGGTTTATGAGCAACTCAAGTAAACCACTTCAAAATTTGCAAAGGGTGAATTTTCATTAGCTTGAAAAATTAAACGTACTTACGTAATTCAACTAAGCAATGAACTATTTTTTTAATGCTATACTATGCAACTGTAGGTAATCGGTTATTACTGTTAATTGTTCATTTTCTATAGTATTTTTTAGAGATGTTGATGTTTTTTTTGGGACGAATCATCAGCGTAAAAATGATTAATTTACTTAATATAAGATTTGATATACATAATAACATTACCAAAAAAACAGTAGGTACTAACTGTACAGACTGAGAGGTACTGCAGCTTTGTGTAACATGGTACATATACAATTTCTTTCAATTTGTTTTTTATTTTTTTCTTCAAAATGAACGGAGTAAGTATATAATGCTGGTTTTCACAGGCATCTAGTCATAATCTTGTCTTTCTAGCTTAAGTGCAGAGAGGCATTTATTGTACTGCACTGGATCGGCAAGGAAATGAAAATAAAACTAAGCTAAAACTAAATAAGCAAAATACATTGCTGTTACATTTCAATATTCAGTTCTGTAAAAATATATACATTAAATAAAAATAGACTGGCTTTATTTTGCATAGTATTGACCATCTCGGTTTGTATACGTATTTGTACATCTTTGAATATAATTATAATTTTGCTACTACTTACTAATAAAAGTGATTCCTGGACATTTTAATCTTGTATGGATCCTGCACCACTTCACAACACATGCTGGCATGATGATTCACAGCTGTAGTTCACAATGATAAAAATTAAAATGTATGCGAAGATTTTACGTGTGCTCGCTTGCAAGAAAAATGTCCGACTGATGACGTACTGAACACGACTTTTAAGCCCCGCCTACTTGAACACGACTTTTGTTAGGTCATTTTTTTAACGCAGTTACTGTTCCTGACTTATTATTATTCGTAGGTATTTATTGATAAATCACTGGCAATAATTAGGTTTGTCAACTTGTAAAAACCGTGGGCTCTAAGCTCTCTCTTCGGTTTTATGGCTCGCCGAAAGCACACGTCTGACATTGTAAAAAGTATACTAATTATAAACAAGAATAAAACGCAGAAATATCTAACCAGCAGTTTTTCTCCAACTACTACGCCTTCAAAGATACAGTCCACTCGCCTACCAGCTGAGGTATCCAACATTAACTTGTGTATGTTAAGACTTGTTTAAAATAACAGAGGCATAATATAAACTTAGATTTATATTTGTTTAGATAATATTTTTTTAAGCACATAATTACGTTAGGTATACATGTACAGCTTAATTTGATTTTATTTAAATTGGTGTATGTGTGTGTGGATGTGTGTGCCAGCGTGTTGGCAAGGAAAACCTGAGGGTAAGTGTCTTCACATGTTTCAGGGTTGCTCAGCTACTAGTAATAGTAGATTATGATTATTTTGTTCTGTTTCTGCGTATCCGAGTGGTAATATCATTTTTTTAGTTTTAGCCACACTGGAGGATTTACACACCCTTCTCAACACACCATGTATTGTAGTATTGACTGACACAACGCCACGTAGACTTGTTGTGACAGCTGGTCTTACAAGTTTTGTTACGTGGTTAAGTTTTCTACTTATTTTGGCATGGGAAGAAATGTGTTGTACGAAGGACAGGTTCTGATCCGTTATGATTCCCAGGTACTTGGATCTGTCTACTCTGCTGATATAGCTGTTGTCCACCGACATGGTGGGCAGACCACCTGATGAAAATCGCATGACAACGTTGTATGCAGGCCATTTCTAAATGTAAAGAGGAGCAAATACGGATGTTTGGTATCGTGAACATAATGGAAGTTTGAATGGTATCAAAATTAATTAGTTACCGATACATGTGGACGTCCAACGGCTGAGATGATGTTGATGATGATAAGTAGAAGAGTGCATATAAAATCACGTGGTTGGAACCACCCGGGGCCACGCCATACCATCATGTATCCTACGACGTGTTATGATGTATGTACTAACCTAGCTCTAGTTACCTATAAAATCAACAGTGTATTAATATTGATATAGAATAAATCGGACTGTCATCAGATCAAGTTGTGTCATTTGTTCTCGCCCCATATGGCGACCTTGCCAGGATAGCTGAGAAGCGCATGCCAATATCCTAATATGGAAAGTGAACTTTGCTCGAGCTCGTGCGTAAAGATGGAAAGTGGCCCCTACTAGTTGTGCAAATGTAGTTCAGTTCGTCTCTGTATTTCTTTATATATATTCTCTACGGCTGGTTCTCTACGGAAATAAACACGAAAATGGGCAAAACCTATTCAACGGAAAAAGAAGAAGTCATAATAGCGCAAAATGCAGCTGGTGGAAATAATGACGCGAAAACTGACCAGTTAGGCATATGAGTACATCGACGATTCTTCTAGGAGTTATTTGCGTAATGTTAATAGTTGGAGCAATGTACCTACTGGCTCGGTACTACAAGAAATGCCACCAAAAATTGATACAACGCGAATTCAATAATATATCCCTTCGTAATTCTCTGAGATGGAGATCACGCCGAGCAGAAGCCCCGGTTCCTGAAGTGGTTTAGTCGGTGATATCGTGTCGGGTTTGAGTGATTTAGGGTCTAAAGTGCTTTGTGTGTTGTGTTCGGACCAATGAACTATTTTAAAAAGTGACTTAGAGACTCGTAGTAACGATAATATTAAGACGTAGCCCCTACTCTTGGATTTTTTGTAGAGGTAAAATTTAGATGGTAAGTCATATAGATAAACGCAATTAACTACACAAATAATTATATTTTATATGTACCTACGGCTATGCATATTTTATGTTATGGCCTTGCAGTTACAGGAGTTGCATGATAAGTTTAAATCACTTAAGGAATATTTAATAAAAAATGGGCCAAATCGAAGGTCGATTAAGGTTAAAGAAGAAAAACCACTAATTGCAAACAAATTATATAATGAATATAGTTGTTGTGTGGATTTTATAGATAAAGAAATACTTAATTAAGAAATCTTAATTAAGAAAAAATTGAATCTTCGGATATTGCGTGTATAGAAACTTTGTGTGCCGATATAAAATTATTATACCATAAATTGTAAGTCTTTGTTCGGTAACAGAATATAAGATAACACTCAGTACAATACGGAGAAATTTTAATTAAAAACAACTGTGTCTATTATGGTTATGACTGATGACGAAAAGGTCACAAAACAATTGATTTCTAATATTGAAATGTATGACCAAATGTTAAATGACGATGGAAAGACACCTTTAATAACATTCGTTCTAAAGTCAAGACTTTCAGATAGTGCAAAACTACGTATATGTGTTTGTTATTCGACTGTTTCAGAGCTCAGAGAGAGAGAGAAGAAACATCTTTTGTCAAAAAAATCAGACACTGCAATCCAGAGCAAACTTCAACGTGCGAGACAGAATGAGTATCGAGGCGTTTGGTAAATCAATTGAAGATTTATTTGTTGATTTGACGATTTCCCGGGCCAACGGAGATTCAAAAACGTATGAAATTTTGAAAGCTATTAATGAGAAAAATGCGATTAAAAGATTCTCAGATGGTTTGCGAAATATTCGCCTTAGCACAATTATAGCAAACTTGAAAAACAAACAAAAGATAATTATTTTGTCGCTCTGATTATATCTATGTTTTTTCCCGTAAAGTGATCGAAAATCAATTCTACGTAGTCTATCGCCCATCACACAGTGTCCGATAAAACTATACTTTTAAAGGCAACTTAACCTTAAGTAATTCTATTTAAATGTATTATTATCGTGATTGATTATATAATAATATATGATTATATAAACACGTTTTGGTACTGATATTACTGATATCTTGACTAATCGAGATGACTTGTCTTTAGAGAGACGGTCTATGACCAAAAAACTCACCTAATGCAACAATGACATGGCTGATACCTAAAATGATAATTTTAATGCAAGTAACATGATATAAAATTAAAAGTCACAATACCATACATGTTTGTATTTCTGAATGTCCTAATAATAAATAATATACATATATATTTTAAATATGAAATGCGCAAATACATTTCATGGGTCATTAGAAATTGTGCGTCTATAAATTATACATATCTGCAGGGCGAAGAAAGAAAGAAGCCTTTAAGAAAAAGGCGGCTAGCGCTGTTCAGTAGCAATTTTAAACGTAAAGTTATGTATACAATTTAGGCAATACACGTAAAGGGAGATTATAAGAGATAAATAACCACAAATTAACACGCGGATTAGCCATATGTGTCAGCTTTCAAGATCACATACTGATTGCATTTCTTCTGTGTATACTTGTATAGATGCGTGTAAAGGACAGGGGAGTGGATATATAGGTGTGTGGGAAAGAGACAGGACATAACGTCTATTGCCATTTACGGATCCCAAACAAATTACGATTTCGGCGTTAACAGACGGCTTTACGACTATACCACTTTTATCAGCTTCAGTCAACTATTTACTATCATTTCTGCTTGCTAGTTATCAAAACTGACATAGAGCCGCATTCTCCATGATCAGAATTTGACTGAAACTAATATAATATATATAGCTACTCGTATATATATGAGATACGTAATTGCCCTGCTGATATTTCTAATAATTGGATTTTTTTTAAAACCTTCCAGGGTTATTAGAAATAGATCAATATACCTAATATGTATATAAAAATAAATGACAACTTCCTGTGGTTACACCATAACTTAAGAGGATTGCATAGCTAGTACTTTCCATACTAAAAGAGAAAACTCTTTTCTACCTCTTAACATTGTCCAATTTCAGTGATTTTTTTTTCATGGCTTCAACACATTGTTTACTATGCCCGTACGTTTTGATTTTTTCAGTTTTTTTAAGTTCTAAAAAAGGAAATTTATAGTTCTTTGAAATACGGAAAAAATCAACACTTCTTTCCTCTGCTGTAGTGCTGCGGATCGGGTATGCGGAAGAGAATTTAGTAAGATCATCTTGTATCGTCAGTATATATTTTAATTTTGCAGGTCCCGCTTCAAGCAGAGGCCCAACAATGTCAAGGGATATTCTTTGACAAGGTTCGGTTGATGTGCTAGTAATCTGCATAGGAGCACGGTTTATTTGTCTGAGAGCTTTATTAGTTTGGCACTGTGGACATTTCTTTACGAAGGCCTCGATGTGACTTCGCATGTTTTTCCAACAAAAGGATTCTTGGATTCGCTTAAGCATGCGGCTGCTGCCGAGATGTCCGGCAATTGAAATATCGTGGTTTTCCCTGAGTATTTTTGGGATTTCAGAAAGAGACGGGTATATGATTTTATCTTTATATATATGTATATTTATACCCGTGTTGTGGAAAAGGTAAAGAATCATATTATAGATCTTAATGAATTGGTGTATATCAAAAGGGTTTTTAAATTCAGTTATCGCGATTTCTGAAGTGACATTTCTGTCAAGATTGACAACCAGTTCATCTCTAAGTGATTTAAGACTTTTATAGATGTCTACATATGTAGAGTTATCAAAATGGTATAGTTTGAAAAAAAAGGAAATAATACGTTTTGCTATCATGTGTAAACGATGTAAAAGAATGGAGAGGTCTTTCCTTGTTCATAATTTCAGAATCATCGGGTATATTGTCAAGAATATTTTGTACAAAAGGATTGCATTCATCAAGGTCGATGGAAGTAGGTAATATAACAACTTTACATTTGGATTTAATTATATCTCCATTATGTTCCTGAATATTTGTATTATAGGATTTATTTTTATCTGACATTGCTTTTAGGAACGTGGGATAGTCATCGTCAGGTAAGTCTGGGAAGGCACTCGTGGATGGTGGAGAGACTTCAGCTTGGATGTCGATGGTTGGTCGTGTTTCGGGAATACGTTTATCAAGGTCAGTATCTTCGTTTTCTACTTCTTCTCTAAGGCTGTCAGGAATGTTTGAAGGTAAGTTCGTTACAGGTGCGGGTAGGATGTCTTCATTAGGATCAAGGTGATTTGAAAACGGTAATTCAGGTTCAGGTAATGGAAGGATATCTTGGCTAGGACCGGGTGGATCTGGAGAAGGTATGTTCTATTGTATATCAATAAGTCCATTAGGTCTTCGTCTAGTCTTCGAGGGGTTTCCCTTTCTACATTGGGGTTAAGTATCGGGACATCTTCATCATCATCATCTTTCGGGTTGGATTGGATTGACAGGGTATCGGGAAAGAGCATCAGCGTTTGTGTTGATTTTTCCTTTCTTGTATTTAATGTCATATTCGAATTCCTCCAGCTTCAGACGCCATCGGATAAACCGTGACCCTGGATATTTACATTTGAATAGCCATTCTAACGGCTTGTGGTCCGTTAGGACTGTGAAACGATGACCATACAGATAAGGTCTGAACGTTTTAGTGCCGAAAATTACGGCAAGGCACTCCTTTTCCGTAACACTAGTTACACTCGGCTTTATTAAGGGTGCGAGATGCATATGCGATAGGGCGATCTTGTCCTATGTGACCTTGTGACAATATCGCTGATATTGCATAGTTTGAAGCGTCGCATGTTAAAAGAAAGGGTTGTGTAAAGTCTGGGTATGCCAGAATAGGGGCAGAGACGAGTTTGCTTTTCAGGGATTCAAAAGCAAGCTGTTGCTCATTTTGCCATATAAATGGGATGTCTTTCTTTAAAAGAGACGTCAGAGGTTTGGCTAGCTTTGCGAAATCGGGTATGAATCTTCTATAGTATGATACCAGACCCAAGAAAGATTTAATATCTTTTAGAGATTGAGGTATCGGAAACTCGGACACAGCTTTGGTTTTTTCGGGGTTTGGTTTAACACCATTTTCACCAATAATATGCCCTAAATAGGCTACTTCTTTTCGTAAAAATTCACATTTTTCCGGTTGAAGTTTCAAGTTGAAATTACGGATTCTGCCGAACACGGCGTTTAAATTCGGTATGTAAAGTTTTTTTTTGGTATTTTTTTTATATTTTTATTTCGTAGATTAGGTCATTATAAGAAACAAATTTCAATATTTTTGTTTTATATTCAGTAGTTATTTTATAATATTTTTTTGAAAATTTGAATCCTATGACGTCACTTTTTTGCACAAATATGTAGTTGCGTTGAGGAGCCAAGAAAAGCACGCGAGTAAAAAAAAAGAAACTAGAACACTTGACAGTGACACCTACTAATTCGTAAGTCTCTATTCAATCAAAACAAAAGTGCAAAAAAGTGACGTCATTTAGAGGTCAATGAAAGTCGAATTATTTCATCGTTTTTTGTTAAAATAAATGGCATCTTATCGTTTTAAAAGGTCAGAGTAGAAAAATAAGGGTTTGTAACATAAAATCTCGAAATGGTTTCGGAATTGGCATAGGTTAATTTTTTTTAGCATACCGAATTGTTAATATTTGAGATCAGATCACGCGAATACATTACGAAATCATCAAGATACACGAAGCATCTTGTGCCTTGGAAGCCAGAAAGACAATTATTCATAAGTCTCTGGAAGGTAGATGGGGCATTTTTTAGCCCAAATGGCATTCTGAACTGATAATGTCCCTGAGGTACGGAGAAGGCTGTCTTAGGAGCATCTGCGGGAGAAATCAAGATCTGATGGAAACCGGAAGTGAGGTCTAGTGTAGTAAAATATCTGCTGTTTCCTAGTTGGTCGAGAATTTCCGATATTTGCGGAATTGGGTATGTTTTGCCGATAGTAATGTCGTTAAGTTTCCGATAATCAATTACAATTCGCCATTTACGTTGCCCTTGTGAGTCTGATTTTTTAGGTACCACCCAAATCGGCGAACTCCAAGGGGAAGATGAGGGCTGTATTATATTCTGTTCAAGCATTTGGCCAATTTGGGTTTCCACCTCCTTTTTGTGGCATTCTGGGAATCGATACGATTTCGTGTGAACAGGAATGTCGCTACTTGTTTTAATTTGATGGTCAAAGGCAGAAGTATAGGTTAACTGGTCACCAGGTAGATGAAAAATATCTGAAAACTGTGAGCAGAGTTCTATAAGAGCATTTCTTTCTTCGTGATTCAAGTGCTCAGTTCTTAATGAATTTATAACTTCATCGGTTCGTTTACATGTTTCTCGGATATTCAGGTTAACTGGGTATGCCCGAGCATGCAGAGGTTCGATGTGAAGGTTTAATCTTGTTTTTATATTTACAAAAGATTCCGAAATATTGGCAACAGTTAAGTTGATACGGTCATTATCTATGATCTTAACAATACAGTTGGATATTAATAAGTTATCGGAAAGGTGTTGGTCTGTAATAATTCCTTCTTTCAGATCGGTTTTTTGAATTGAGCATTCAATGACGGCTTCAGTACGAGGTGGTATGACGTAAAAAGGTTCGGAAAAATCTAACTTGATATCGAGTTTACCTATCCTTAAGATGTCATGAGTATAATCTATTTTACAGCCATATGTGGTTAAAAAGTCTGTCCCTATAATGCCGTCATAGGGCAGATTTATGTTCCTAACGACGTGAAATTTGAATGGTATGGATTTTTTTTCATGAAGGTTTAGTTTCAGTTGGAAATGACCTGTGGTCTGAGTTGGCTCATCACCTGGGTCTATGCCTTTTAATTAAATAGATTCTTTCGTAAATTTCTGATTCTTCTGTATGCTGGATTCCTTTATCAAACATATGGCAGAGCCTGAATCGACCAGTAACGATAATGGGATGTCTGAGATTTGAGAGTCTAGTAGGACGTGCGGTAACAACCTTTTCGTTGTGTCTATGTTTATTTCAAAGACTTTTTTACTAGTTTCTTGAGATACGTTAGTGTCGTTTAGTGGTTTGTTCGATTTTGAATATTGGGCACTTATTTGGGGCTGATTACCCGGGTGGTCCCTGGACTTAGAATATTGGGCGCTTATTTGGGGCTGGTTACCCGAGTGGTCCCTAGAGTTAAGAGATTGGGCGCTTATTTGGGGCTGGTTACCCGTGTGGTCCCTAGAGTTAAGAGATTGGGCGCTTATTTGGGCCTGGTTACCCGTGTGGTCCCTAAAGCTAAAATATTGGGCACTTATTTGGGGCTCCTTACCCGAGTGGTCCCTGGGATTAGACAACTTAACTATTAAACTAACTATTTAATAGGTATGATAGATAATATAGCTACTCTATTGCATTGGGTTTATTACCTGTAATGTTAGATGTAAGTTTTTAGATATATAAATAAATAAAAAAAAAAAAAAAAAAAACTTGGTTGTAGTGTCGGCTTTGGTATTTTGTCTCGGGCGACACCGTGACGAGACTTCTATTCGTTTAAAGGATCAGGTGAAGAGGTATCAACTTCATCATGACCGACCTCCTCATCGGGCTGTTCACACGTAAAGTTTACACGTGGAGGCGGCCTATAAAACTGTTGGTTGTTTGTTTGGTTTTGTTGGACTCTGAAACAATTGTTATTAAATTCGCGTTTTTCGCACACAGAGATATTATGTCCTGGTGTTTTGCAATAACGGCAAAATGCGTTAGGAACCCCTTGTGGTGCGGGGTTAGATGGTTTTTGTGAAGTGAAAGAGGCATTGAAATTTTGTTTGGAAGGGCCGGCTTTAAATCTATTATTATTATTATTATTGCTGGGTTTTTGGTCCATTTGTGGACGCCTGTACAGCGTCTGCTGTATGCGTTCTTCTGAAATAGCGTAATTAATTGCTTCGTTTAATGTCTTCGGGGATCTACACCTCACAATATTAGAAATTCGGGGATGAAGTCCCATGACAAAATGATGAAGGGCAAGGTCCTCCATGGCTGCAGTACGACCAGGCAATTCTTTGGCTTTAGTGTTAGATAAGGATATTTTAGTTAATATTTGTGAGAGGTAGGTCTCCATACGAAGTGAATATTGGCTTACATTATCTTGAGGCCCTTGTTTGCTTTCCTGAAGATCGGCGAGAAGATGCGAATAATGTTTTCGCTCACTGAATTGTGTTTTAAGGAAGTCTTTTAATTGCTCCCAGGTTGTAAAGTCTTTAATGGAACATGCTACCTCTGCTTTCCCATTCAATTGGCTAAGGATGAATTTAAATAATATAGGCTTCTGAATTTCCGATGCAAGTTCAAAAGCATTGTCGCAATTCACAAGAAATGAGTTGAGAGTTTCCCTGCTACCATCATAAGATTTTATAAATTTGAACACGATATTTCGTTCTAGTTCGGCCATTGCGAGAGCTGCGGCGGCTTTCCTAGTAATTCGAGGTGAACCAAGAGGTGATTTTACTACCGTATCACTTGTAACCTGTTCAGTTCCGGGAATCTCAACTGATAATTTGGTTTCCTCAACTTTCGGCACTTTTGGCATAATTATATATCCGGTATAAAATTAATAGAACAAGTCACAAGTAACAGACATCAAGTTAAAATAATAAACTTAGAATAGTAATATTAAATTAACTAACGGAACCCTAATATATCGACTAAGTCAAAACAATGACCAAAGACTTACAGTATGAGCAGTGCGTGGGCGACCGATAAGAGCACGACGGCGGCCGGACACATTACGAGATAAGGCGAGTCGCAGCTTACGACCTTCAATCGGATCTTGAGTTATTATTGTTGATGAATTGGATGCTTGATTTTATTTCAGGTGCAGGATAACACGGTGAACGATAATCATGAAGCAGGATAGCAGTACGGTAAGTGTCTTCAATTTCTTTTCTTCACGTCGGGACACTTTTCACGCAGCCGAAGGTAAGTAGTTGCAGTTCGGGTTGCAGTTATTTTCTCTTTGCAGGATAGACAGATCCTTTCCAGGATCCGACAGGATATAGCAGGACTTCCGTGACGACGTGTCAAGGATTTCACGGTGAGTATACACTTATAGTTATTTTGTACACCAACACAAAGTTTATATAATAGCACTAATTAATTTATTTGTTTCAGGATTGGGATCCAGAGCGAGTCTGCAGAGCGGCGCCCGGGCACTGGAGATTTCGGATCCCACCGCTGCCACCAAAATGTTATAAGGATATTTGGATTTCGGTTTTTAAAAAAAAAACTATTTTCACTCGCGACTTTATTTTGGTATTAGAATAGTATATAGTACATAGGATAGTATACGAGATTAATAGGAGCTCCTTAGGTAACCGCTTAAGTCAAAAGATGGGAACAGACTGACTTGAAAACCATCACTAGACATACTCTTAGCTCATAGAACTGCTGAATAGGCCAGATGGGCCGCCTAAGGCCTAAGCACTAAGGCTAACAAGGTTGGGGTATAACAGAACGCTCTTATCAGCTCCGCGCTGCCGCGTCACGACACGCCTGGGAACCGCCCGCTTTTTGCGCCGGCGCAATTACACGTGTTCGCGAGTGCGCGTCACCCCAGCTACTCAAGAATCCTTCCGACGGTCATCAGCCCGCACGACCCAGAGGAAGAACCACACGGATCACCCGCATTCCTGCGAGTACCTATCCTTTATTACCTATAGACGTCTGGTGTTGCCGCACTAGTCTTCTTAAACATTTATTTACCTACATTAAAGTTCATTAAACATGTATAAACATAGAACAATATTTTTTTTTACCATAATATATTTCGCCTGATAAAGATTTTATAAACAACATGGGTAATCCTCTACAATAACTTGTCAAAAATTTTTGATTGATATTTCCGGTGTTAACTAATATATACCTATATCTGAACAATGGAACTATGAATATATAATATTATGATCAAACGACCTTCACAAGCGAAGTTCGATCATTATTATATAAATAGCTCCATTGGAAACCCACCATCCACAACCCTATAGTTAAACAAAAGTTTTTGTGCTATCTCTAAAATAATGACGATATTACGGAGGTGGAGCAGTGAGGTGAACGACCAAATCGATTCTTTTGCTATTCGATTTTAATCGATACAAATCTATAAACGTGCGAATCTACCTAGTATGATGAAGTAAACTACCTGGTGTTAACTAATATATACCTATATCTGAATAATGAAGCTATGAATATAATAATGATCGAACTTCGCTTGTGAAGTTCGGTTGATCATATATAAATACTTGTGCTCTCATATGACAAAGGTTTTCTTGGGCGATGGCAAATTCAAACGGGTGGCTAAGCCGTTTTATCAGTTGTTCTCCTTACATGTTGACGTAGATAGTACAGCAGATACTTCCAATGTATTTCCGGTATTGTATGCTTTGTTGCCAAATAAGCATAACAACTTACTTCACACTATTCACTATAATAGGAGACGTCCTAAAAGTTCGGATTACAAATTTTAAATGCGATTTTGAATCGGCACTCTTTAATGCATTTCGAATGAATTTCGCATGGATTTAAAAAATAGAGCAATAACAGGATTGGAAGATTGAATTGAATTGCTGATTGGAAGCGGCCTGCATCCAACGTTGTCATGCGCTTTTAGGTAGTCCTTTTGAAAATCTATGGGAGAGGCTATGTTCAACCGTGCTGGTAATACGGCTGAGATGATGATGATTTTCGCACACTATGGTTGAGGTATAACCACAACAAATACGTACTGATTGTAAACAATAACTAATTACAAAAAAAATTAGTAAAATAATTTAAGACCTTAATCATTGTTGTAGAGCTTTTAAGTGTCAACTGCAAAGAAACAGGCCCAGATTTTCCATTATCCCTCTGTTTACATTTAATTATGTTGTTCCCTTATTTCTCAGCTCACGCCAACGAGTATTACGGTAGCGTGGCACTAACAAAGTAGTTTAGCTAATCCCAAAGAGGAAGGATGGCCTAAGCCGCTGGGAAACTTCTCTGCCAATTATGTAGACATGGAGTAAGGCTAATTGGTTTAAGAAATACAAGTCGACTTCGCATCTTTGTTTTGGTTAGGTTAAAACTGTTTATAAACCTAACTGCTGCTATTAAAAAGCTACGATATTAAAATGTTTTACCTGATATTTTTAGGAATCAAAGTGGAGTAAAAAAGGATATATTATAAACGTGAAATTTTATATTTATGGATGTATGGATGTTTGTTACTCTTTCTCGCTCAAACGGCTAGGTCAATTTTGATGAAATTTGGTATGGAGATGAAGAGCCGCTGGATTAACACATACTTTTCATCATCATCATTGACCATGGGTATGCGGGTATAACCGCGGAGAGCAGCTACGAGTAGTTTAACAATAAATCCAATAATTATTATCTTTCAATCATATAATTCGTGCCATTTACATCTATGCTTCCAAAAAACTAACTAATTCCTGAATCCGTACTATCTCGTCGAAATAAACCAAGGAAAGTCCATCAAAAGGGCAAGGAGCGCTTTACATCACTGTTGTGATGGTCACAACAGCTGACGTCAAGATGAAAGTTAGTAAGGTTCCGCCTCCTTGCTAGATATTTCTAAATGTAAAGAGGAGCAAATACGGATATTTGGTATCGTGAAAATAATGGAAGTTTGAATGGTATCAAAATTATTAGTTACTGATTCAAGTGGACGTCTTACGGCTGAGATGATGTTGATAATGACCAGGCAGTAATTTACTCGTCATAATGACGTCCATTTACAGTCATTCTCGACGTAAATGACGCGTCTTATAATGATGTGGGACGGTCTATCAGATGACGTACATTTGTCACAGCCTCACGACGTCATTTGTAGACGACAATGCGACGTATTTTTTAGGCGCAAAAGCGACGTTAATATGACGTAGTCAGAAATACGTCTGTTCAGACGTTAGAACGACGCCTTTTTAGACGACAAATATACGTCTGTGTAGACGGCAAAAATACGTGTATGAAGACAGCATATCTACGTTATTGCGGACTGCAAAACTACGTCTTTATTGGAGGGTAATACGACGTTAATGTACACGTCAAAAACTGTGTTATCTGCAAAGACGTCGTTGGGACATACTTTACCCTCAAGATGAGGTTGGAGAAAGAAAGAAACTAATAAAGCTGCAATAGAAAATTCATTTTAAAAACACATGAATCTCTTGCTTAAGTATTTATTCTAATGACAAATCTTTAAGATGTAAATATTTTACTTATTAAATGAATTTACAAATAAGAAGCAGATTAGAATGCAGGTTACTTTATTCATAAAAAATCCGAGCTTAGCTGAGGACACTCGAATCACATGCGACAAACGCATGCGCGATGTAGTATTAGATCACAAATTATTCAAACCATGTAGTTAAAAAAATTTGAACTACGATTTCGACTTCGACATTATATTATACAAATTTACTTCTAGAATAGCAAAACAATTTGTAGTGGACCTGTTCGATTTCAATTATTATAATAATAAACTATTAAAGTTTATGTATTTAAATATGCATTGCATAGCTGAACATAAAGAGAGAACACCCTCACCACAATAGTAAAAATTCGCATACATCAGATATAATTATGTCTTGTCTTAAACAAACAAGAAGATAATCATTTAAAACTATATAAATACACTTATGGACGTTAAAATATACATATGGGGTCCTAAAAATATCAAAAGCAAATGGTCAACCATGTGCGCTATTTGAAATAAGATGTTTAATATATTAATGAACACTCTTTAATTGAACCCTATAAATTCGAGATTTAATTCTATTTCTACGAAAATCCTCAAATTTTAATTATTTACGAAATTTTTAATATATTTTTTTCTGAACTGCTTTACGATTTGAAACATTATTATAATATTACATTTCTATTTATTCCTGATGAACATAGGCTATATATTTTGGTTTATCATCATCATCATCATCATCATCATCATCATCATCCACGACTACGCGGGTTAAGCCGCGGAACGACGTAAGTCTACCGATTATGTTATTCTATCGACAATCGATGCTCGCACCAAAGAGAGAAGGTAGTTAAATAAGTAGATTAATTATTAGAATAATAACTTTCAATACTACGGTAATCATACATTTTGTATTATTGTGAAAAGTCAGGAAGTTTAAGGCGTTGATTGTTGACAGACCTTGAAATAACCGTCATCAAGACCTACACATTCGACGAATGTTGTACGAACCATATACTGACCTTTCAAAGGCGCCTTGAAAGACGTAAACGAGAGGTCATTCATGACGTACAATTGACCTATTTAACAGACTTTAAACGAAGTCCCCTTGACGTACACATTCAACTAATGTTGCTGGAAACCCTAAACTGACCTCCCAACACCGTCTTAAAGGACGTCGTTTGACGGTGAGGTAGGACGTGTTAAATACCTATTGTGCAGACCTTGAAATGACGTCACGAAGAAGTTTCATAAATACCACCGTAGGGCTGACGCTAAATTGGCATGAATATGACGTACATGTTCGACAATAGCCGTACGTACCTTAACCTTTGGGAGTGTCATTTTTTCGTCGTCGATGTCAGTTTACTACCTGGGTATAAGTAGAAGAGTGCATATAAAATCACTTGGTTGAAACCATCCGGGACCACGCCATACCATCATGTATCCTACGACGTGTCAGTTTACTACCTGGGTATAAGTAGAAGAGTGCATATAAAATCACTTGGTTGAAACCATCCGGGACCACGCCATACCATCATGTATCCTACGACGTTTAGGGACGTGAGGGACTTGGACATCAAAGGCTACCTATCTTATCATCTCGAAAAACGATCACGTTATATTTTATACCCGCATACCTGTCTGGATCATAAGTCCGACGGAATAGTTCCACATATGCGTACCACACTTTGACTAAAATAGTTTTACATAAGGTTATTCGTAAAGTATCAGTAGAACCTTAAAAGTTTAGATTATAAATAGTAATAATGGCTTATAATTACTAAATCTAAACTTTTAATGTTATATAATGCAAGTCAGATTAGTTACCCCGATTTTCCCTAGAGCTAAATTAGACCCCTGACTCCTGGCTTCCCTTAATTGGCTGTTTGGGGGTGGATAAGCAAGAGCAAGGACCAAAAAGCTCCAAGGGTGGAATCGTTAATCGGCATAACGCCAGTAGTAGCGCTCTAGCGAAACCGCAGCTCACCTCTCGTCACCCCTTAGCCATCCACACTAACGTTGCCTCTTTTGCCACCATTGATAGTGGCCCATATGAGGAGCCAGTTTAGTGGGTGACAAGTCACTACCTGCCTTCATATTATAAGATGTGACTGAAATTAGCAGGTGCCTTAATCTCTTCCATAGCTGTCTATCTCCCTTATAACTTCATATCAATAGCCCTTGCCATCTTACCCATTTTTATAATATACTAGCTGCGCCCTGATGATGATGATGATGTAAAGGACTCTATGTGTTAATCCAGTGCCTCATCTACCTCCATACCAAATATCATCAAAATTGGTCCAGCCGTTTGAGCGCATTCATCCATCCATCCATCCAAACTTTCACATTTATATAAATATATTATTATATTATATAATATTATATAAATACTGAAACCACGCATACAGTACCCCAGTTAGAATTGATCTGTAAGCATCAGTCTTTTCAGTGAAGTAGTTAAAATGTCCAATTAAGGGATGTCAAAGTTTTTAAGTCAAAGTGCAAAGTTGTCAAAGTCCTTGCGACACGACATCCGGATCTTTAATACAAACCGTATTAAAGAGACGATAGAGCGGAAAAAAGGCTCCAAAGTGTTTGCGAGAGACATGTCTATTGGGCAAAGCCAGTTGACGAAGCTGAAGAGAGAACACGGCAGTGTAGCGTCGACCAAAGCAGAAGTATTAGGATAGGTAGAGAGTTCTACGGACAGCTATACACCTCGGTCGCTAAACCTGTTAGCAGCTCGGTCAAAGACCCAAGAGCCAAGCTGACCCGACATTATACCGAAGATATCCCGGACATCAGCCTGTACGAGATTAGAATGGCCTTGAAACAGCTTAAGAACAACAAGGTTGAAGCATTAAAATCAAAACATGGGGCGTGATATATAAACAACAGTGCTCCTCGGATCATATAGTGCAAACTAGTGAAATTTTGTGTAAAAGTGTTCATTAAATTCGGTTATATTCCCAAAAACAAATAAACTGTAGCCGTTGAATTTCGCAGTCAAAATTCAAATCGGTTGACCTTTGGACTCATAACTAAGTAACCGATTGTTCATTATAATACACGACTTGTTGAATCACTGAACGGATTGTAATTTTCGACGCCTATAACATTAATCGCCGTGGTTCAGCGGCAGTAAGCGCTAGTTGTCTACGCGCAGCACATACGAATACCTGGTTCGAATCTCACCGGCCGTTCTAGTGTAATAGTCTTTTTGGACTGTATTTTTTTTTATTTTTTGTAAATTTTTTTTTTTTTTTTTTACCTGAAACTTTTGCGAACTGTGCGCTGATTTGTGACTTTTTTTTCTACAAAATTGCACTACTGTTATTATTCAACATGAATTGCTCAGCCTGCTGTAGCAAAATAATCGTGGAAGAGGAAGAGTATTTACGGTGCACAGTTATCGACTGCAGTAAGAGTTACCATCTTCTCTGCACTGGAGAGAAAAAGCAGACATGCGCAACCATCAATACGTGGGTTTGCCCAGAGTGTCGCTGTGCTACCAAAAAAGGCGGAGATAATAGCCTAACCCCGGTAGGAGCATCAAAAAAACACCGAGATGCAAACGTAACTGTTCGGCAGAAAGGATCACGTATTCAATCGGAGGACGAAGCAGGTGAAGATGGATCCCTAGGCTTCACATACGAGGTTCGAGAACTGCGTAGCGAGATGGCCAAGATGAGAAAACAGCTTACGGATTCCAACTCTCTTCTAGCGAAATACGAGTCTATGTTGAATCAAACAGTCACTGTGATAGCTGGGTACGAAAATAAACTAAGACAGTCTGCAGCAGTTATTGCAACTTATAAGTCCAGGAATGAGACTTATACGTGTCAGATTAAAGAGCTTCTAGATAAGCTGAAAACCTGTGAGTGCAGCTGTAATGTTATGCGTTGTGATGCTACCAAATCACAGATTCAGTCAGTACCTAAGCTGACTGCGTTGGCTGTGACTGTCCAACCTCAGTGCCCTTCAATGACTTGTGCTTCACCACTCCCAGCAGCTGCTATCCAGGCGCAAACTCAGCCAGTGGACCAAGCGGTGGCCGACACGAACAGCATGAAAACAAAGCCACAACGTCCTCCCGTCAAAATCACAGATGTGCAGCAAAGTAAAAAAACCGAGTTGAAGCAGTCAACCGCATACTCTCAGCCGACAGCGGTATCACATTCTTCTCATATCGCAGAACATAGCACTGAAAATATTTCAGTATCCGTCTCCAGTGACGTTCAGGAATGGACACAGGCCACGAAAAAGAAAAATCGACGCCCCACTTCAATGTTTGGTACCGCAGGGCCCTCCGTAACATCGTTAAGGGCTGTGGAGGTTCGGAAGTACATACACTTGTGGAACATGGCGTCTGGTGTTGATGAAGTACGTGATTATTTAAGACGACTATGCTCCAACGTTACTTGTTCTGTGGAGGAACTCACGACTAAGGGGGACTACAAGTCATATAAAATAGGCGTTCCAACTGCCTGCTACGACAAGTGTTACTCAAATGAGGTGTGGCCGGTCAACGCCCGCATCAAAGCATGGGTCAATTACAGAGCACCAACAAAGCATGCAAACCGCGACTCTAAGGCTGGTCCTGCCACTAGCTCTCGGCCCTTTCATGAGCGGCCCTCCAAAAGGGCAACAACAGGACAATAGAATTCACAATTTACATGTTTATTACCAAAACGTACGTGGGTGTATAGGCGAGTTAGGGTAAGGAATTCAAAGTAGGACGTACCAGTGTTATCCAGTCGCAGGTGTGGCGGTCGGGCATTCCTCCACAGATTCGGGCCGGGAATAGATCACTCGGGATTTTTACAACACAACAGTAATAGGAAGATTATCCAATGTCGTGCACTGAGCCGTAGGCACATATACGAGTAGTATATCACAGGTTGAGACCGCGGGAAGGATTTCACGTCGCGGGCACACCGTTTTCGATTCGACGTACGGGCAGAGACACACGGTACTAGGGTAGGGGGTAGGAAAAAGTAATAGGTGGGAGCAGGACAAAACATAGGTCGAAGACGAGGAAACTACACAAATACAAATAGTTCGCTAAGCTCGATTTTGGCCTGAACAGTGGGTTAAAAGGCAAAATGAAAGATTGGCGCAATAACCTTTTACTGATTGAACAGAACTTGGTAGCTGTCACAGAGACATTTCTGGATAATTCTGTGACGGACTCTGAAGTTGTTAACGGTGACTGGAGTATACTGCGACGGGATCGTAATACGCCGTGTGGAGGTGCACTACTTGCCGCTCGTGCACCTATCGTGCTACGTCGCCACATTGAGTTTGAGACCGTTGACAGCGGGGAGGACTTATGGTCGAGTTTTGATTGGCGCGGTCAACAGGTATATGTATGTGTTGTTTACATAAAACCTAAAGCAACAGATGATATTTATTTAAAGTGGTTCTGTAAAGTGGAAAATTTTATTAACGACCTAAAAGGGATAGTTTTAATTTTTGGTGACCTAAATTTATACAGTGCGTCCTCGAATGTGAATAACTATTATTGCTATTTTATGACATTTTGTAATTTGTATGAAAATAATACTGTACCTAATGTTAATAGTAGAATGTTAAACGTTGTACTGATACGGAAGTGCACGGGTATTAACGCGATTGTCATAAGAGCTTCAGATAACATCGTTAATATAGATTCTCATCACCCGCCGCTCGATGTTAATATTAGGGTCGTCGCTTCCCGTCAGTCTGACCGTATGGAGCTCAGTAATATAGATTCGAGAAAAGATTGGAATTTCAAAAAATGTGATTTTAATATCCTGTTTTGTATGCTGTCAGATGTTTCGTGGCATGAGTTTTATAGTATCAAGGATGTTTGTTTAAGTACACAAAACTTTTATACTATTCTTTACAACATTTTTGACGCATGTATACCTAAGAAGAATCGCACCTGTAGTGGGGGATCGCGATATCCGGTGTGGTTTACAAAAGATATTATTGATGACATCAAATTTAAACTAGAGCTTCATCGCAGGTGGAAGCGTACAAAGTCTAGAGATACCTAGGAGTTATTCTCCAACTTAAGGGCTGAGCTAAAAACCCGTGTCTCAAAGGCTTATGACTTGTATGTTATATCTATTGAGCAAAATGTTAAAACTAATCCTCGAGAGTTCTGGCGTCACATTTCGAGCTTGCGCTCTAAGGGTGGGTTTGAAGCTACTGTTTTTTATAAAGGCAGCAACTTGAAAGGTAAAGAAGCTTCTGAAGCTTTTGCTGACTTCTTTTCTAGTATATTTTTAGTAGAGATGCCTGAATTAAATGCGGAAAGTACCTCGAATAGGGATCTGTCTGCGTCAGGTAACTATGTAAACATAACTAAGATATTACCTTGGGAGGTGGCTGCTGGGATCAAAAATCTCAACTCCAGCAGTTCTATTGGACCTGATTGCATACCTCCTTGGTTTCTTAAGGAAGGAAAGGCATTCTTGATTTATCCGTTGTGTCATTTAACCTTTCATTAAAAAATGGAATCTATCCACCTCAATGGAAGCTTTCACGGGTTACCCCAATCCCAAAGAGTTCGAATAAAACGTTGGTTGAGGAATATCGCCCGATTGCTATATTATCGACTGTAGCAAAGGTTTTTGAGCGAATATTACACAAAAAATTGTATAAACAAGTTGATCCATTATTGTGTAACGAGCAGCACGGGTTTAGAAGTAAAAGATCGGTAAATACCAACCTCTTGACACTTGTAGACTATATATCCACCAACCTCGATCGTAGAGTACAAGTAGATGTCCTTTATTTTGACTTTCGGAAAGCGTTTGATAGGATCAACAACGACAAACTGCTGGCAAAACTTAGCGCCTTGGGCTTTGCTCCAGGCCTTCTGCGTTTTATCGCCGACTACCTTCGCGACCGCCAGCAATATGTTCGTCTCGGTCTTTATGAGTGTCGACCCTATCACACGCGTTCCGGAGTAAGTCAAGGATCAATTTTGGGACCTCTGTTGTTTGTAC
The DNA here is from genome assembly GCA_917880725.1 of Selenia dentaria. Lineage (NCBI taxonomy): Eukaryota > Metazoa > Arthropoda > Insecta > Lepidoptera > Geometridae > Selenia > Selenia dentaria. Next base: position 33,586,625 of record OU862877.1, on the reverse strand, counting down.
TCATGATTAACGACCTTCCCACGGTCGTCAAGCACTCGAAATGTCTCTTATATGCTGATGATCTGAAACTATTCCGGGAAATTAAAACAGTGGAGGACTGCTTGACGTTACAGCGAGATATAGATCTGGTCTATCGATGGAGTGTGGAAAATGGAATGGATTTTAACCCCTCAAAGTGTTACCAAATGACTTTCGGTCGAAAACAGAACCCAATAGAATTTCATTACAAGTTGGGCCAAAATGTTATCGCACGGGCAACATTAATAAAAGATCTGGGTGTTACCTTTGATCGAAAGCTCACTTTTAACGACCATATTACTACAATTGCCAAAGAGTCGTACCGACGGCTAGGTTTTGTGCTTCGGAACTCTCGAGATTTTCAAAATATTGATGTGATTAAGCTTTTATATAATGCTTTGGTGCGAAGTAAGCTAGAGGCTAGTGCTTGTGTATGGCATCCTCATGAGGACAGCTATACCCTTGTGTTGGAGAAAGTTCAAAAGGCATTTCTCAGGTACTTATTTAAGCGCACGTATGGTTATTACCCTTACATGTACCCCACTAAATTTCTGCTTGGCAGCCTGGGGTACAATTCGCTAAAAGTCCGGAGATCTTATGATCAGCTAGCCATAATGTGCAAAGTTCTGCATGGCAAGATTGACGCTCCAGATCTTAGTGATCAGTTGTGTCGACTTTATGTTCCCGGCAACTATCTTTCGGCGAGGAAACATAAACTGTTTGCGGTTCCAAGCTGTAGGACAGTCGCTCACGCCGTGTCCCCGATACCGCGATCCCTTAACGCGCTCAATGCTCTTGTAGACAACAATCGAGAGCGTGACGTCTTTAATGATGCCATGAACGACATTTTAGCTGAATATTTGACGCTCTGCGAAGCGATGGTATAATTATTGTATTATTCTGACATTAATATTTTAATTGACATTTGTTTTGTATTTTGACATTTTGTAATGAGTATTAAGTTAGTTTTGTTTTATCATTAGTGTAAGTGGTGTACATAACCGTTCTAGTTGAAATAAATAAATAATAAATAAAAAAAAAAAAAAAAAAAAAGTGCGCTTGGTGACGACGGTATCACATCTGAGCTTCTGAAAGCGGGTGGAACACCGGTACTTAAAGTCCTTCAGAAGCTCTTTAATACCGTCTTACTTGAAGGTTCAACGCCAGAAGCATGGAACAAAAGCGTGGTGGTGCTGTTCTTCAAGAAAGGTGACAACACTTTACTTAAAAATTACAGACCCATCTCGCTTTTGAGCCATGTTTATAAGCTGTTTTCGAAGGTCATAACGAACCGTCTCAGTCGCAGGTTTGATGAATTACAGCCTCCGGAACAAGCCGGTTTCCGAAAAGGCTATAGTACCATAGACCACATCCACACGCTGCGGCAAGTTATACAGAAGACCGAAGAGTATAACTTGCCTCTTTGTTTATCGTTTGTGGACTATGAGTGTTCAGGCCAAAATCGAGCTTAGCGAACTATTTGTATTTGTGTAGTTTCCTTGTCTTCGACCTATGTTTTGTCCCGCTTCCACCTATTACTTTTTCCTACCCCCTACCCTAGTACCTTGAGAGTCTCTGCGCGTACGTCGAACCGACAACGGTGTGCTCGCGACGTGAAATCTTTCCCGCGGTCTCAACCTGTGATATACTACTCGTATATGTGCCTACGGCTCAGTGCACGACATTGGATAATCTTCCTATTACTGTTGTGTTATGAAAATCCCGAGTGATCTATTCCCGGCCCGAATCTGTGGAGGAATGCCCGACCGCCTCACCTGCGACTGGATAACACTGGTACGTCCTACTTTAATTTCCTTACCTATAACTCGCGTATACAATGAGAAAGCCTTTGATTCGATCGAGACGTGGGCAGTGCTTGAGTCTCTCCAGCGGTGCCGTATTGACTATCGGTATATTGAAGGGGTTGGCTTTAGAATCGTGACCCCTGAATTTGGTGAAACAAAAACTGTGGGTGGGTTGAAGGGGTTTGTATAAAGCGTATTTACAACATTTTAGCTGCCGGAGACACGCAAAAATAGTCTAAATAGTTTTTTAAAGTTTCAATAAAACACCGTAATTTTGATAGTGACAGGTGACATAAATGACATTAATGCGTAAAACGGAACGTTTCTAGGTAACTTTTAGCCTTTTTTGACATGTACGTTGTATGTAAGTTCTTGAAACGGAACGCAAACATCGAAGATAGCGTAATGTCACTGTCGGAATACTCGCGTCATTCCGTTACTTCCGAGCGAGTGTACGTGAATGTTTTCTCCTGTTTTTCTGCGCTTTCTTTTGATATCTCAACGACTTTGCTACGATTTTGGACTCCGATTTTGCTGCTTTACTGTACGACACCTGCTTGCTCACTGGACACTGCGATTGCCTTTGGAAGATTTGATAACTGGTACCAGCTCGACGTGCTCATTAGTCATCGCGATGGCGTCTCCTGTGCCTGGACCTGCCGGTGCCGCGGCAGCGGCCGGCGAGCGCTTCATCAAACTACTTTTGTTCCAAATTTGTGCACAATAGTATATCAGTAGCTATCTAATGAATTGGCAAAGTCACTTGACTGTGACATACCTATAGGTTAGTTATAGTTAGTTAGAATAAGTCGAAGTCAGTGACAGAACCGACTCATAGCACCCCGATTTCAAGCAGTCTTGTCGGATTGCAGAGCCGACGCGGGGGTGGTAGTAGATCGAAATGCAGTACTTAACCTCAAAATACTTAAACAAACATAACTCGAAAACTAATGGTCTCCGGCGGGTGGGGTTTGCGGGGGGGCACTACCCGAACCATCCCTCCCTCCCCCTCCCCCCCTCCGCACCGAATTCAGGCGCCACGATTCTAAATGTTTACCATTCCATTGCAAAGAGGCGTGAGACAGGGAGACGTTATATCTCCGAAACTGTTCACCGCTACATTGGAAGACGCCTTGGCATCAATATTAACGGCGAATGCATCACTCACCGACGATATTGTAGTCATGGCAGAACCCATGGAAGACCACAGTACAATGCTCGAAGGCCTCCATCGAGTTTCCCAACAGGTAGGTCTTAAGATGAACATGGATAAGACGAAAATTATGTCTAATGCCCATGTTGTACCTACCCCAATATCAGTTGGGAACTCAGTTCTCAAAGTCTCGTTCTCGAGTACATCTACCTGGGACATACAGTCAAACTAGGCAGGTCCAACTTCGAGAAAGAGGTCAATCCAACTCGGCTGGGCAGCGTTCCGGAAACTTCGCGAAGTCTTCTCGTCAAAAATACCTCAGTGCCTCAAGACAAGAGTCTTCGACCAATGTGTGTTACCAGTGATGACTTATGGCACTGAAACGTGGTCTCTTACTATGGGCCTCATAGAAAAGCTCAAAGTCGCACAACGAGCTATGGAGAGGGCTATGATCGGGGTTTCTCTACGTGATCGAATCAGAAATGAGGAGATCCGTAGAAGAACGAAAGTCACCGACATAGCTCAGAAGATTAGCCAGTTGAAGTGGCAGTGGGCAGGGCACATAGCACGCAGAACAGATGGCCGATGGGGCCGAAAGGTTCTGGAGTGGAGACCACGGACCGGCAAGCGCAGCGTAGGTCGTCCACCGACACGGTGGACAGACACGGACAGACGATCTGAAGAAGGTCGCAGGATGACGTTGGATCAGGCCGCTTCCAACCGGTCCTTTTGGAAAACCATGGGAGAGGCCTATGTTCAGCAGTGGACGTCCTACGGCTGAGATGATGATGATGAAAGTTTTTAAGACAACCACGCAAGTTCAACCCTAACACTCCTCTGTACACAGACTAAGTACGAGTATTATGGGTATTTAACAGAAGTGACGAACGTTTAACAAAGTTGCCTACAGCGAAACTCTAGAGCTAATTTCAACATGCTTTGTTTGTTAGTTTAACGCTCTGTCATTCCGTTAACGGGTTGTTAAGGTTATCAAGTGTTTCACCGCGCGCTAACGTCTGTTTAATTTTCTAAATCAGGCGTTAATTTTAATTACTGCTCTAGGGGTCCGTTAAGTCGTTAACCGACGATTAGCTTAAAATTAAGCTGTCAATATGGAAACGACGTAGGTATATTTTTGAAAATGAAGATGTTTTAGAAAATGTTGATGTATTAGATAATATTGTACGTCGTCCCAGAACTTACAAAGAACGGCTTAATTATTATGAAGAATATGATGTAGTCGATTTTCACACTAGGTTCCGTGTATCGAAATGATCTGGTTTTGGTTGTGTTGAAATTAATTGAAGACAAACTCTCATTCCACAATATCTTTATGTATTGTTTCAATGTATACCGAAATTTCTATGGCGTTTGATCAAAAATTCCGCCCGCGCGCTTTCTTCTACATCGCTAATATTATTAGACGCGAAAACGCTACAAATCAAATCAGATAAAATTTTAGATAAGTCTCAAACAATAAAAATGAAATACCACAATAAATATGCACACCAACATAACTTCATCAGTTCTTTTCTGTACTGTATTTACTTAGTTGTATTATTATACATTTCAATTATCCAGCAAAACAAAAAATACCTGATTGTGTTGATATTCTACAGAATAAGCGGTATTTAAATTCGGTCGCATTGCTTAACATGGGAATTATTACACGACTATTGTAAATAGTACAATAATATGTAACAATGATATCGCCAAGTATGACATTTCGTTTAGGTCGCGTAAAAATTTGAATGAACGTTTTTTTCTATCATTCACTCAACATACACACACTTTGCATTTAGTAATGGTCTGTTATCTTTACTATATGGAACATAAATTATTTTAACATCTTTGTTATTTTTAGCGACGCATTAGATAATGACTGATTTATGAGAGTTCTGTGAAATTAGCTCGACCTTAAAGTACTAGACTGTTTTAAGAAAATCTCTTGAATTATGATAATTAAACAAAATCCAGCTACCGCATTACTTCACTGCAAGTACCACCGATTTTCATTTGAAATTTTTCATGCAGAAATGTTATTAAATGTTAGACTGGTCAAAATAATAAAAAGTAACTCTGGAATTTAACTTTCACCCAATAGCTCGTACAGTGTGCAAAGCTTGTAAGATAATGTTTTGATTCCTACCTGCTATTTCGTATTTTATTAAAATCCTATCTGTTTTAACTACTCTTTGTATCAGCTTCATATTCACTGAGTTACTGATTAGAGATGTCCGATAGTTATTTTATCCGGCCAAAACTGATATTTTCCGAATTACCTATTCATACCTTAGAACTAATAATGTGTAGTTTTTATTTGTTTTAACAATGTATAGATAAATTGGATAAATAATTATAACAGTAAAGTCATTCACAAAGTGTAGGTTACTGTAGCAACCTATTAACAGGTTAGTAAGTTCTTTACACAGTCAGTATTAATTATTACCGGAATATAATTTAAATACTTTTTAATTCGACACACAGTATCAACCATTTTCAAACGATATAACGGTACAGAATTCCTGCTCTTCATAAGTTCAAAAGTATTCTGTTAGTAATGACATTTAATTGCTAACGTATTGCAAGTATTTTGCGATACGGTCAAGCTCATCAAATATCAATTCTATATACGAAGTCTTAATACCACACGTTCATCGAAACCGATTAATCCTTTGAATAACTTCGAAAACGATCGAATACCCTTTTCACAGAGTAAGTACCAAGTACTTGTGACTTTAATTACAATCTCACAATAATCGTAATTATCACGCCACTTTTTACATCACACGATTAGCCAACACCTACTTTCTTCACAAATTAAAACTTATTTTAATATCAATACCGATATGATCTTTAATGGTCTGATCTCTACACAAATAGTCAAAAATCATTCAAATAGTACTCGATAATATCATTATGATATGTGTGCACATAATAACAACACGTTTAATTGGAAAAATATTCTTACGTAATACTAACTTTCGTCCATAAGTGCTTTGAAAGAATTATTTCGTACAACGAACCATCGACCATCGAATCAAACGAAAGATTTTTTTAGTTTCCGGCAAAGGGTAGTGATCCGGCATACAACATTGCGAACACCCCAAAACTGAGGTCAAATAGTCAGCACGGCGCGGCGGCCGCGGCGACTCTTTTACGAATAGACAAGGACAGCAAATTAAGCCAGAACAGTGTGGATATAACGCACTAAGTTGGATTCATTCATCCATGCCGGGCTCTCTTAGAATATTTGGACTTGCTCAGACTTTTTGTATGGAAACTAATGTATGATACATACGTATATATAAACAAAAGTATATGAATACTATCATTCCATTGCCTGATATTAAGTGACAGACCCATAACAATTGCTGTATGTCTCAAATCTCTAAAGCTCTGCACGATATTACACTACTTTGTCACCTAATTTTTTTTTAGTCACCGCAGTGATTTCTTAAGTACATAATGCAGTTTACTAATCAGTAGTAGGTACATAAATGAAACAACACTATGCTGATTTTGATTATTTTTTGAGATCTAAGTACCTACCTACATCGTGTCGTGAATTGTGTCGTTTAATTAGGTACTCGTACCTAACCTACCTAGACTACCCACCATACCTTATTATGTTATGTAATAAAGTTAAACTACATAGTTACAAAAGTAACAAAACTGTTGAATGCAAGCAAGAAGTGAGAAGGGGAGCAAGTCGTGCGTCTAATAGTAAGAACTACGCATGCCCGTGACAATTGCTGCGCCAGCGCTTAGCATATGCACTCCTAATAGGCAGCAGGTAGGTAGGGTTCTTGTGCAAGAGGCCGTCTTAGTTGGATCCACCGCATTGCCAGATATTCTGCCGGGAAGCAATAGTGCGCGACTATTAATGTGTTAGGGCGTGAAGGGCGTTGTAGTAGGTGAAATTAGTGGGAGATAGTTACTCAAAAATGTATGTCTCAGGGTGAGTCAAGTGCAGTGCCACGCAAAACTACAGTTCAGAAGAAAGATACCTACATCCAGAAATCAAAGAAAAGGTAGGTAGGTAGGTAGGGACCTACCTTGGTTACCTAGTTAAGCAGATTCAGCAGTTTTGTTTGTATTATTAACTATTGGACATAATAAGCTAGACGAGTCTAGGTCTACTACATACCTACTAGGTGATATTACTACTGCCTAATAATGGTCTTGAAATACGATAGTGTACCTATGTATTCAATCAAAGTAGGTAAGAGAGAGATAAGTTGTACTGTTGTGTGGCCCATTCATGCCGGCAACGCCGCGCGGTTGCTGCGGGCGGGGCGGGGGCTCTGAATGCAGTCAGCTACGGCGGTGCGGGCGCGTCGGGTAGGCGGCGGGGTGGAGAGAGGGTCGGGCGGCGGGCGGCATAAATAGAGAAGCGACATGAATGACTTGCGTATTGCGTATGGGTTATCAATAAATTGGTCAATAAAATAGTTTTTTAACTTTGTATGAAAAATTATATGATTGATTTAAAATCTTATATTTTGACGTGTGGTTACTGACTGGATACACACTCACACTGTTCAGTATGACTACACTTTTATGAACACGTTGCTATATGTTAGTGTTGGCTATAACTTCACTTATGTCTTTGTAAAGGACCGGATAACAAATCCGTAAAAAAGATAATACGCGAGGAATAATAATAAATCCAAAATTGGATGTGAAACTCAATAATAAGTTAATTTAATTATTCTTAAGACCTGCGGATTTTGTAACTCGAAAAACAAACAAAAGATAATTATTTTGTCGCTCTGATTATATCTATGTTGTTTCCCGTAAAGTGATCGAAGATTAATTCTACGTAGTCTATCGCCCATCACACAGTGTCCGATAAAATCACTTTTATAAACAACTTAGACTTAAGTAATTATCTAAAAAAATATTATTATCGTGATTGATTAATATAATACTAGCTGCTTTCCGCGGTTTCACCCGCGCGGTGATGGATGATGATGATGATGATGAATCTTATATAGCCTATGTTACTCAAGGTGAATGTAGCTTTCCAATGGTGAAAGAATTTTAGGAATCGGTCTAGTACTTTTTGAGCCAATTCGTTACAAACATACTTGCATACAAATCCTTCCTCTTTATAATATTAGTATAGATATAGATATGATTATATAAAACACGTTTTGGTACTGTTATTAGTGATATCGATTAATCGAGATAACTTGTCTATAAAGAGGCGGTTTTTGACGAAAACAGTCACTTAATACGACAATGGCATGATTGATACCTACAATGATAATTTTAATGCAAGTAATATGATATACAATACATGTTTATTTTTCTGAATTTCTTGATAAGAATTAATACATTAAGTTTAGTTATGATTTGACCCAAATAAATTTCATGGGTTGTACATTGTACGGCAATTACGTATCTCAGTTGGAGTCAAAATTGTTAATTGAAATCTAAGAAAACGGCGGCTTTAAGTCACTTTTATCGGCTCAGTCAACAATTAGCCAACATTTCTGCTTGCTGGTGTGTCAAAACTGACATAAAACCACCATTTTTAATAACCATAATTTCTTTGTAACTGAGATACGTACTGTTCTGCTGAATATTATTTCTGAACTTCGGATTTTTTTTAGAAACACATGCCAGGGATACTAAAAATAGATTGAACAATTTCCTGTTGTCACACCATAACTTGAGCACGACTTTATCGATATCGTCGATCTTTTTTTTTTATTTTTCTAATACTTGAATAATTAAGTGAGTTGCGCAAAAAAAACGAGAACTTATGAAATCTTATGGACTATATATGAACTTCACCATGTGAGTGATGCCGCGGGGTGCAGCTAGTAATCAATAGTTTTAGAAATGTCTGTTTATCTGTCTGTCTGAATCTTAGTAACCTTAAAAATAACATATTTGCCTTCAGATGTCGCGGAACCAGATACAAAAGATAATCGGACAGCGGAGGGGTGTGAATGTATCGCATTATCACAGTTATTGTGTTTATTTTAGAAGCCAGGGGTTAGAGAATGTTTATGACATCAGAAAACTAACGCACCAGATCCAGTATGCCAAGTGAGTGAAGCTGCGTATGGGTTAGCTAGTGTACCTATAAATATGTAGGCAGGCACAGTAATGCTAGCTGGTTTATAGTGTAAGTAGGATATTACTGAGGATAATACATACACGTTTTGTTATTCTCAGCTTAATCCTTACAGGAATGTTACTCCTTTCTTAGATATTTTTATTGGCTTGGATATGGTGACATTTGTGATCGCCAGGTAAGATTAGTTGGCAGTGACGCTGTCTTCATATCACCAAGTTATTATTATATTTATTATAATTATTCCCAAGTACTATTCCTGGTTGGGCTAAATATTTGGGTAATTCCATTAATTAAATTATAATAAAACAGTCCAGAACTTGCTGAAAACACTTGCTGTGCTAATTTATTACATTTAAGCGTTATTCTGGATCCAAGCGGTGTAACGGGAAACGCGAACATTAATACCAGGGAAGAAAGCCTGAGCACAGCCACGTCCCCAGGAGCAGACACCGACGACAATGTTGTTGTGGTAGAGGGGACCACCGGAGTCACCCTGGCACTGGTCACGACCGCCGACGTCGAGCCAGCCGGAGCACAGCATGTTGGCAGTGATGACGGAACCGACAGTAGCGTAGCGTTGAGCACAAGTATTCTGGTTGACGGTCCAGATCTGCACGTGACGCAGCTGCTCTGACGAGGATCCTCCAGCCTGAACAAAAACATATTCATAAAAGTGAATGTATCCTGCAATAAAAGCCGTGTATCTTAAATAAAAGTACGTAGAGGTTTGAAATAAACCAAGCATCAGCCGAGTTATATTGGAAGGATGAGGTCAAGCCAAGTAAAAGTAAACTTTGATTCCAAGTAATTTTAAAATTAAGGGGCAACAGCCGAGTAATTTTATTAATGAACAAGGACCTTAACTGCTATTCTGATCGAGACATTTATAGTACTTTTGTTTATTCGCGCTGAAGCAATAACTTGATTAATAACCAACTCATCATCATCATCATCAGCCTGTAGCAGTCCACTGCTGGACATATGCCTCTCCAATTGCACGCTTCTTAGGTCTATCTTGGGCTTCTCGTATCCAGTTTTTGCCAGCCGTCTTGCGCAGATCGTCACTCCACCGTGTCTCAGGACGTCCTACACTACGTTTGCCGAGACGCGGTCTCCACTCTAGAACTCGTTTACCCCAACGGTTGTCGGTTCTACGGCTAATATATCCACACTGCCACTTCAGCTTGCTGATCCGGTGGGCTATGTCGATGACCTTGGTTCTCTGACGGATCACTTCATTTCTGATGCGATCCCTCAGAGAAACACCGAGCATAGCCCTTTCCATAGCCCGCTGAGCGACCTTGAGCTTGTGGACCATTCGAGCCGTCAGTGTCCACGTTTCGGCTCCGTATGTCATGACGGGTAGGACGCACTGATTGAAGACTTTCGTCTTCAGGCACTGTGGAATTGGCGAAGTAAGGACTCGACAAAGCTTCCCAAACGCTGCCCAGCCCAGCCGAATTCTTCTATTCACCTCGTTCTCAAAGTTGTTTTTTCCCAACTGCAATGTCTGCCCGAGGTACACATATTTTTGAACAACTTCGAGAATGGCGCCGTGTATCGCAATCGGTTCCGGTAGAACATGTTCGTTGAACCTGACCTTGGTTTTGTCCAAGTTCATCCGTAGGCCGATGCGTATAGAAGAGTCAGCCAGGTCATTCAGCATCTGTTGCAGGTCCTGCAGTGTCTCTGCCACGATGACGATATCGTCAGCAAATCGCAAGTGAGAGATGTATTCGCCGTTGATATTAATGCCACGTCCTTTCCAGTTCAGCGTATTGAACATATCCTCCATTGCATTTGAAAACAATTTCGGTGAAATAACGTCCCCTTGTCTCACTCCTCGATGCAACGGTATGGGACTTGTTTGCTGATTCTGTACTTGGACGGACATGGTGGCGGTTTCGTAAATACATCTCATCACTTGGATGTATCGCCAATCTATCTGGCAACGCTGCAGAGACTCCAGAACAGACCAGATTTCAACCGAGTCAAAGGCTTTCTCATAGTCCACGAATGCTAGACACAGGGGCTGATTATACTCTTCGGTCTTCTGTATAATCTGCCGCACTGTGTGAATGTGGTCTATGGTGCCGTATCCGCCCCGAAACCCAGCCTGTTCCGGTGGTTGGAATTCGTCGAGTCTACGCGCAAGACGTATAACCAACTCACAAACCAGTATATCTGTGCGAACGCGCATGGTAAATATTTTTTTATCCTAAGAAAAGTAGTGGGCTTTTACAAATAGTAAATACATTGTACTTAAATGATTTTCACGACTTATCTTAAAAAAGAATAATGTCCAAGGCCGATGTCCAAAAATAAATGAATCCATTACTGAAAATGTCCGGAAATTTCTATTATTACTTATTGCAATAAACTTTTCTAGAGTCATTTGGCATTAGACTGTTGGAGCGAAATTCAAATTTGTTGCAACTGACGTAGGCCGATATGACGCTTACAAGGATAAACATCTTTAATTCAGTTCAAGGTAAGCGGCTGACCTGCATTTCCAATGAGGTATTTTAACCAGCAGAGTGCACATGTTCTGTTCAAAGTTCCGAGTTACTCTGTCTAGTGCACACTGCTTCTAGTTTGTGGCATTTCCAAGTACAGCAGCATAGGCAGGATTAACATGGGATAAAGTAAAATTTGAGCTTTTTTTGAAAATTTGAAAATGTCTACATGTGAACAACACTGAAAACAGTGAATAAAAATGCCTTTTAATCACTGTTTTCGTCTTTGAATTTAGAACACACTAATATATTCGATCTTCATCTCAATGGTTCTACAAACTCCTTGTGCAAATAACTCTTCCGAGATTTGATTGGTCGATATTTGCGACAAGGAGTTTAGCATTAGAATAAAAACTGTATTGTGATCTTTGCTGCGATTATAGAAAAAAATATATATAATAAATAAATTACTCTTATGTTTAGTAATTGTTCCAATTTTAATGTGCATTTTAATTAATTTAACCTTCCTTTTTTCTTCATTAAATGTCAATTTTCGCTTAAATTATTTCTTTTTCTCGTAGTTATGGTATAAAGTATAGTATGCAACTCTTGAATAAAACGGATTTATATCGAGGACCATGAATCACTCGCATCGCTCAGGATTCTAACACTTGAATAACTCGCTATGCTCGTGATTCAATAATCACGAATTACTCCCTGCGGTCGTAATTCAGTCGTTAGAATCCTTCACTTACTCGTGATTCATCTATGGCCCTAGCTTTAAATCCGTCCTTTATTCACTAGTTGCATAATATACTATTTAACATGAATGTTCTGCATAGTTACACCTGAATAAAGAAATAGTAATATGTGTATTTTTATATTTACAGGCGATTCGGGCCGTGTATCCACAAATACCAAAATAGACGCTGCGTTCATGTTGGCCATCGAACATGCCCAAAGAGCATTATGAAATATTAAAGAGTAAGTATAATAGACGGCGAAAACTGTGTCGTCACAAAATGGCGATTTGGGTAAAAACAAAGACTTGAAAATTTAAAAAAATGAATAGGCATCAAGTAAACAGTTAAAAAAAACTTTTTGTTTGATACGTTCATCGAATAAAAAGTTCATCAAATAGCAAGATGGTTGAGTAAACTAAAATAAAAATTATATTTAACTATAAATAAAACAAATTCCGACACGTTTTGAGACCACATAGAGATATACCTAATCCTAAAAGGTATTATTTTTTAATGGCTTCATTCTAGTTCTCAAAACATATCTATCTATACTAGTATTTAAGAGATCGCGACAAACATGCATACGTACATTATATAGGCGAACATAGTTTTCAAAATTGATGAAACATTATATACTTACAGATGTAGTACCCCATCCAGCGGCCCAGACCACTTGGTTGTCTCCGAGGTTGTAGTTGGCTCCAGCTATCGAAGCGGGACGGACGGCGTTATTCACGAAGGTGATAGTTGTGGCGGAGTGCATGACTGCAATGTCGTGGTCCATAGTGCGGGAATTATAACTGGGATGGATGATAATACGACCGGTATTGTGGACAGTTCCACCGCTGTTGGCAAAGGTGGAACCCACACGGAAGCGCCATCTGCTGATTGCGTCGCCACTAAAACACGAAACAGAGTTATGAAATTAACATGTTCCGTGAAATGCAAACACAGAGGATTACTGTTTGTTAACTTACACTGGACAATGAGCAGCTGTAAGAATTGCTCTATTGTTGAGGAGGGTCCCACCACACGCTTGCCGGAAGGTGACCGAATTCCAAGAGTAAAGCAAGGCAACGATAGTGGGGTACTGGGCGATGGTAGTCACAGACCCACCCACGATCCTTTGTGGGTTGCTAGGGACAGCTAAAAGATAGATAAATAGGTATGGTAATTTAGTGAGAGAAAAGATTGCACACATATAAATGAAGTTTGTTCTTATTACGCTAGTCTATATTTTTTGGCAGACAAGTGGCAGCACTCTAATGACGTTCCCTACATCCCTGCGACTCATTGTCACAGCTTGCTGATTTTTTTTAATCCACTTGTAAGTGGAGATATATAATAAGAGAGTGATGAGAATATACGAGATCCACCTGTGCGTACCCCAAAATTTACGTGAGAATAACGGGCTCGTATCGTTGACGTATACTGTACAGACTATCATTTATTTAGCAACAACTGTGGCACAAACAATTCAACTCCTCTGCCCATAACAGATTTCGTCACAAATGACGAACTGCACAGCTCTCCCTGAGATATTAAGTTGTTAAGTCTTTGTGGTAGAAATAAGTATGCTGGCACTACACTTCCACGGACGAAGTCGATCACAAAGTGTTCTACTTCTACTGAATTTAATAGTGGCAAATTAAGAGCACCTAACACTTCACCCTTAATAATAATATTAATTTATAAATAATTAATGTGTGAAGAGTGTTTTTTTACAAATTAATGGTAATGAAAGTAGGTACCTGCCACTGCCGCAAGGCACACAGCAAGTAGGATGATTGCACGCATTGTTCTTCACAGTTCCAACGACACAGTGACGATCCTTTGAAACCGTTGGTATTTATACCCATGTACAACATCATGTGGATTTATTTATCTTATACATATGATTGATTAGTCGATTAACATTCCATGTATAATATAATGATTTATTGCAAATACATCACGATAGCAGAATTTGGAAACAAACTGCTCATAGCTGGTCATACTATATAGTTGTATAATCACGCGATAAAATAAGACTACGAGTATGTAATTTTAAATGTAAATTTCGGATAAAATTTTAAATGTTAATGATTAGGCATCATGTTAGCGCTTAGAACAAAATATTTATGAATTAAACTCGGCGTCAACGAATGCGTACGGGTTAAGCAGTTTAAAAAATATACCTTTAGTGATTTTTACCAAGGAATAACATCGTGTTTCATTACAGGACTTAAAGTAGCCTATATGAAAATGTAATGAAATTCACAGTACCTATAACAAACCGTCCCACATAAGATATCCCTTAGTGAATATATTTTATTTCGAAGAAATAATTTTGTAGTGTATTTAATTATTGCGCCCTTCTGTGCCAACTACACTTATACTTACTTACTTACTCTTACTCCACTGGTGCAGTGACCCAACATGGGTACCGGTACAAGAGAATGCCATCCGTCTCGGTTTCCTTAATCGAGTTTCTTTCAGTTGTCAGAGACGCGATGGATAGGCACCGATGGAAGCAGATTATAGGATCTCGGTGTACGCCATCCACAACCACCGATCACCATGCACGGTCTTTAGCCATGTGGAAACGACCACAGAGAAAAAACGTATGAGGTAACACAGATAAAAAAAAGCAGACGAATTGAGAACCTCCTCCTTTATGGAAGTCCGTTGAAAAGGAAGGTTCCCCATAGGTTGAGAGACAAAGAAAATTTCACCCCATACTGCCACTGTCCACAGCTTGGAGCTTCGACTCCACACCGTCATTCCAATGGTATCTGGGTCTGCCGACAGGATGGTGACCGCTTGGAACTCCAAGACACGCTTTCTTGACGTTCCAATCTCTGTACGTGTCCCATCTAGTGAAATCTCTTGGCTTTGATCTCGTCCATGATGTTGGGCTCGATTAGATTTTCAATCTCTTGGTTCTTACGCATCCTCCAACTCCCATCCACGCATCATACCGCCCAATACTGCGGGAATAACTTTATCTCTGCCAACAAGAGTTTGTTTTCTTCTTTAAGGGTGATGGTGCAGGCTTCGCATCCGTACATCTACGAGTACATGGGTCTGATAAGAGTTTTGTAAATTAGGATCTTGGTTTTTCTGCTCAGCAGTCTGGATACCAACACCTTGTGGATCGCTACACTACAACGAAAAGCGTTGTGGAACCTGGTGCCTATATTGCATCCGAGGTATTTACACAAGGCACGCACAGGCCCTTAGAACTTTAAAACGTTACGACGAGCAGGTTTTTGCGCCTTTCTCTTGTGATTTTATTGAGTTTCATGTGGAGGGGTGCGTGACTGTTGTTCGAAATTCATTTTACAGACTTTTATTTTAATACCCTTCACTGGATATAAAAGACTTTTGACGTAACGGACAGTTGACTCAAATTTATTTGATATACGTTATAGTTGTTATATAATTTAAAATCTATACCAGCACTTGATATCGATCAACTGTAATACTATAATTTTATATACTACTAATATTACATACTGTTCAAGTGTCATATTTTTTTTTGAAACAACGATGATTTGACATGCTATACATTTTGGTATAATTCCGTTAACAAAATGATGTAAGTATGTTTAATCGTATTCAGTTTTCATTACTAGTTTAAGGCAACGTCACGATAGGTGCAACGATGAGCGAAGCGAGAAAGAGCGTTAAGTTCAATGGTGACCACGCGACGCGCGAGCCGAGCGAGCGCAGCGAGCGTGCCGCAGCAGCCGCCCGCGAAGCGCCAGAGTTAGGTTAACATAGACCTCGATAATTATATCTTTATCGAGATGTATGTTACCCTAATTCTGGCGCTTCGCCGGCGGCTGCCGCAGCACTTTTGGGATACAATTCTTGTCGAACATATGTCCTGTCGACGCAATGACTTGTCTTAGTAAGCAACTTGTCGAAGTATGGAACTTGTCGAAATTCAGACGTACACCCAGCAGTTTTTTATATGTGCGACGACTAACGAAGCGAAGGTTGCAGATATGTTAAAGGTACTGATTTAGGTTCGTATGTATAAATAAAACCTCAGGCCTTGTTTATTTATTAATATTATGATGCTAACTGCCTTTGTACCATATTAAATAATATTCCCTACCTTCAATTGTAAGAACGACAAAATACTGATCAGCGTATTGCAATAAGTGTATATGCAGTAGTGTATTGCTCTTTTGTCTTAGTCAGGCATTTTTGTTTCCTTTTGAAATTATATTACTAGGTTTCGACGTTTCATTATATAATGTTTATTAAAATTCGACTAAAAAGTAATAAATAATAAATATTCCACAACTATCACACAACGCCATCTAGTCCCAAGCTAAGCAGAGCTTGTGTTATGGGTACTAGACAACTGATAAACATACTTATATATTTCTAAATACATACATATTATAGATAAAGTAAGTTTATGTAGTGATTATATTTTTTAGAATAGTTATTTCTTTTGCTAAGTATATCACAAGGATGTTTAGTTTCTGAACGGTTTTCATTTAAAGTTATTTGTTTTGAATTTCGGAAAAAAGGTTTATTATATTATATTTATGGTAGACGAAATGAATGGTACATCATAAGTTGTTATTTATTTTGTGAATATTTATTTCAATAATCGAACATATATTACTTACCCCATGTGGAAAGATTTCGTTTTGTCTTAGTTAATTCTGAGCCCAACCCTTCGAGCCATTAGAGATTATATGGATCTCCACCTCTTTTCTATACTGTTCTAACAAAGTTAGGTCATCAGCGTGTCTCATAACATTAAGCATAAGCCGCCCTTGTAGCCGTACTTCGCAGTCAAGGGTCATTACTAATCTAATGACACAATCTAATGCTAAATCGAATTGTATAGGGGATAGTGCATATCGTTGCTTAAAAACAGTAACTACTTCGAATTCCTCATTTTACTCACTTTAGAAGCAACTTTTATTAGAGTTGATAAGTATTTGTGGGATGCGGAAGTTGTTGAGTATGCCATATTGTGAGTTTCGGTCTTTACTGTCATATGTCTTACCGAAGTCTATAAACAGTAAATGCATGCTCTAAGCATATTCAATTTTTTTCTCCATTAAAGGATCTACCGCAGAGTTATTAATCTCTGAGATCGTACTTATCCACGCGCCGTTCCGGGTTAGCAATGTTAATTAAATTTCGAAAATAGCCTCGACATTTCTTTCTCAGCTCTTCTATATCTATGACAAGATTTCCCGCGTCGTCTATAAGGAATTGTACGGTGAGCTGGTAGCCTTTTTTAACGAACAAACCTTCTGATAAAACTTTCGCAACACGTTACTTTTTATCAGAGATTTAATCTCTGAAATAGTGTTTATAGCTGTTTTTTTTCACCCTTTTAGACTGCAGTCGAAGTTTGTTATATTGCTACTTCTATTGGGGATTCTGTTCAGTTAGAGTGCGATACTTCCTTTTTTCATCTAAAAGCATTTTGCACTCTGCTGTCTAGCACGTCTTCTTTTTCTAAGTTTTTTCTTCCTTCTATCTGTTGACCCGCTTCCTGAATGATTTTTTTCATGGTCGTCCTAAGATTACCTACATATTCTTTTACTACTAGCTCTTCGTATCTGTAATTAATCTTCTACTGGAACTTATGGCATGTTGGTAGGTCTTTAAGTTTTTCTACGTCTATTATGTATTCTCTATGTATCCTTAGTTTGCTATTCATGAAATTCAGCAAACCAGCGATAAATTGTGGTTTTGGATGGGGCTTCATCACCAAATGCAGAAATCATCCGGTCAACACACTTTTTTTGTGTTAAACCACTTCGAAAGTCATAATAAATCATCGCTCTTGAATTTTCTCGAGTCAATTCCATTTTCTCAACGACTAAACAAGTTTGACAAAACCTTGTGACAAGACCGTGATTTTTTTACATAAATAAATGGTATTCGATTTTTAAAACCAAGGAGTTTTCAATTAAAAAGATTTTAATATGATAGGAACAGTGGAAATATTTCATTCCCGATACTTTTAGTGCAGCCTAGGTATTAAACACTAATATGAGTTAGCGTTGTGATCATGATCTATCGAGTTACTATAATATAAAATGTTTTTTGATCGCTTGCGTCAACAGAAACGTAACTGCAGCGGCACTATTTTTCAGGTTAAGGTTCTATTGCAGTCTAAGGTTCGATTACAGTTGGAACAAATTTAGTTAGTGGTAGAATTAGCCCCCTGGCATCACTTCGCTCTAATGTCAATAGCATAGACTAATATTATATGGTCAATAGATTCCGCAGCGTATAAGGACTTTTTTGTTTTTTTTTCCACACAATGTTTTAATCGGTCCAGTAGTTTCGGAGCCTATTAATATCAAACAAACAAACAAATCTTTCCTCTTTATAATATTAAATACATACAATCTTGTATGAAATGTGATACGAATTTTGCCGATCACTATGACTACCATGTACATGATATATTAATGATACTTTAAGCTTCGATAAGTAACTAAGATCACAAATTCAGATAGGCTACCGAATTTTTTCAAAAGATTTTTGAATATCATTATTGATAAAAAATGCATTACGTACATTACGTGCCGTATTATGTGAGATTATTGTGTCTTAACGAGTGACAGATTATGCGTATTTATCCACAGTAAAAACAATAAGAAATTATCAAAATAAATAAAGTAATTCGGTGACTAGCTGAATAGTCTACGGAAAAAAATTGGTAATATTTTATATATTTTACATATTGAAATAATTGGTTTAGTTTTTAGGACCAGCCACCAAAGTGCTCGTAGCGGAGCCACTATTAAGGTCGTCCTAAGCTATTCAATAATATACAAATTAGATATTCTGTCTTGTCATCTTCGTCTCTGAAGCTGGTGGGCGCACTTGTAGCTCTGCCTCGGAGCCGCTGATCCCCGGACAGGTCAAGAATTTATGTGCATGAGCATGTCTGTTTGATCTGTGCTGGGTGTGTGTGTGTGTATATCAGTCATCAGGTTACCAGTACAGGCTTTGCCTAGTTTGGGACCTGAAGACATTGTGTGGATTTGTTAGTCACTAGCCACACTACACAATAATACCTGATGGAAAGGCTTGTGTTCTAGCAATATACTAACATTCAACGTGCGAAAAACACTAATAAAGATTACCTTCCCTGGGAATTTATCGTCAATGGCACATCCGTCACCTTCAGGCGTGCGATTCTCGAAGTGCAAACATCATTGCATCTTTGACAACATCCGTGAAACAAATGTCGAGATGAAAAGAAACGTTGGAAAAACAACCTTGTGTACAAGGGCGATATCTCATAAAGTATTTGACATTGGTGAGATCGTCGACGAGCGCAACTACGAATCATTAGAGAATCGCACGGCAGCTTATAGGAGTAAAAGATAGAATTCGCGTATGTTCCTTGAACGATTCCTAATTTTAGAGCAAGAAAACATAGAATCATCCGCCGTACAGCCCCGACTTAAGCCCTAATGATTTCTATACTTTCCCTAAAATAAAGAATAAATTGCGTGGACAGAGATTTTCATCTCCTGAAGAAGCTGTGGACGCCTACAAAACGGCCATTTTGGAGACCCCAACTTCCGAATGGAATGGTTGCTTCAATGGTTGATTAAATAAATAAATAAATAAATAATTCCACAACTATCACACAACGCCATCTAGTCCCAAGCTAAGCAGAGCTTGTGTTATGGGTACTAGACAACTGATAAACATACTTTACTGTCACGAATGAAACTTACTGAACCTTCGGGAAGAGACTAGCCTCCCACAACACAGGGAATCCTAGTGTGGGAGCTAGTGCTCATAACTTAGCTTAAAAGTATTTTATACTTTTTTAGTTACTACTTTTTACTTAGTATAGCTACGTAATTTTAAGCTACATATTGTACACCTATATCCTGAAATAAACATGATTTGATTTGATTTGATTTGACTTGTATATTTCTAAATACATAAATATTATAGATAATTTACACCCAGACACAGAACAAATGATCGTGCTCATTACACAAATATTTGTCCTGAGTGGGAATCGAACCCACGACCTCCGGCATAGCAGTCAGGGTCACTAACCACTGGACCAACGGGCCTGTCTTGGTTGATTGGTTCCATCGTATGGAAAAATGTGTCAAGTTTCACGGAGAATACTTCGAAAAGCAATAAATACATTTTTAAATACTCTTAGTATTGTTGTGTCACTTCCTTGATTCCCAAAATTTTCAGTTATTTAACTATTATATAGTAGCGTTTACCATACGTTTACGTGACGTTACGTTCCAATTTGTCTACAGTAATTGTAGAATGTCATTTTAAGTAATGATCGATCGGCAACCGGAGTTAGACTGCAGTTGCAGCAGGGTAGTTTGTTGATGGGGGCGCCCGTATAGGATGGTGAGAGGGAAGCTGAGACCTTGGGCGCCTCCGCTTACTGAGACTCTAGAGCCCCAGCTGTTGGATGATGTTGTGTCCGCACTGTTTCCTAACAGGGCGGACCATCAGCCTCCTGCGATGGTGCCACACCACCCAGAGCAAATAGATGGGGAGGAAGATGAGGTCCCAGAAGTGACACAGGGCGAGCTAGGTGCTGCCCTCTTGAGGCTAAGAGGCAAAAACAAGGCCCCGGGGCCAGACGGTGTTCCCGGACGTGCATTGGCTATGGCTCTCATGTCTCTTGGGGACCGATTCAGACGCCTTATGGACGCCTGTTTTGAGGTAAGCCAGTTCCCGAGCAGCTGGAAAACGGGCCGGCTTGTTCTTTTAAAGAAAGACGGAAGACCTGCGGAAACTCCCTCAGCCTATCGCCCCATAGTGATGCTGGATGAGGCGGACAAGCTTTTTGAGAGGGTGATAGCTGGCCGCCTTAACCGACACCTCAGTGGGGTGGGTCCAAACCTGTCGGATAATCAGTTCGGCTTTCGAGTAGGCCGATCTACCATCGACGCCATCCAGCGCGTCCAAACCTACTCAAACGAGGTGGTAGCTCACGGCGGGGTGATGCTGGCGGTGTCACTCGACATCGCCAATGCTTTCAACTCTCTGCCATGGGCCTGTATAGGGGAGGCTCTAAAATTCCACCGTGTGCCCCCTTATCTAAGCCAAATTGTAGGGGCTTACTTGTCTGACAGGTTTGTGTCGTACCCAGGGCAGGGCGGAAGAGTTCTGCAGAGGCGGATGTCGTGTGGTGTTCCGCAGGGGTCGGTCCTTGGGCCGCTCCTGTGGAACATAGGGTACGACTGGGTGCTACGAGGGACTCTCAATCCGGGCGCCAGCATAATCTGCTATGCAGATGATACGCTTGTGACTGCCCGGGGCGAGACCTACTCTGAGGCAGCCCGTATTGCCACGGTGACGGTGGCTGAGGTGGTGAGGAGGATAGAGAGGTTGGGACTCCAAGTGGAGCTCAGCAAGTCGGGAGCTATCTGCTTTCATGGCCCCCGCCGAGCACTACCAAGGGGTTCCTTCATCTCTATCGGGGAGGTGAGGATCGAAGTAAAGCCCCAGATTAAGTATCTGGGACTATATCTCGATAGTCGGTGGAAGTTCCGGCAGCACTTCGCGTGGATGGCGCCCCGATTGATGGGAGCGGCAGCGGCTCTGAGGCGCCTGATGCCTAATCTTGGTGGCCCCAAAGCGGGGAGTCGTCGCTTGTATATGGGGGTGGTAAGGTCCATGGCGCTCTACGGAGCGCCTGTGTGGTCGGAGGCCCTGACTAACAGCACCATAGCTCTTCTGAGAAAACCTCAGAGGGCAATGGCAGTCGGGGTCATAAGAGGGTATCGGACCGTCTCTTTTGAAGCAGCATGCGTTTTGGCAGATTCACCCCCCTGGGATTTAGAGGCGGAGATCAATACGGCTATTTTTGAATGGCGCAAAGATCTCAGGTTGCGCGGTGTAAACCCGGCACCGAGGGAGGTCGATGCTTGCAAGCTTCAAGCTCGGCAGGCGTTGATTGCGAAGTGGAAGGAACGTCTGGCCCACCCCACGGCTGGTGGCAGAACCGTGGATGCTGTCCGTCCAGTCCTCGAGGATTGGTTGGACAGGGCGCACGGGCCGCTTTCCTTCCGGCTAGTGCAGGTGCTTTCCGGGCATGGGTGCTTTGGAAAGTATCTCTGCCGCATAGCTGGAAGGGAACCGACGCCCGAGTGTCACCACTGCGACTGTGTCGAGGACACTGCGCAGCATACGTTGGAGGCATGCCCGGCTTGGGCAGATGAGCGCAGTGCCCTCGTCAGAGCAGTGGGAAACGACCTCTCTCTCCCTACATTGATATCATCAATGCTGAGATCTGAGAGGTCATGGGTGGAGGCACTCTCCTTCTGCGAGGAGGTGATGGGGAAGAAGGAGGTGGCGGAGAGGGAGCGGGAAATATTTTCTGAGCTTCCAATCCGCAAAAAGAGACCAGGGCGTCGGAGGTTAATCTTTCACGCCCTCCTCCGACCTCCATAGTTGGGGACTGGGGCGGCGTATGCGGGGGCGTCCGCCGTCCAAACATCTGTGTCCCCGAGGTGGCGCGCGCGGTGTTTCCGTGCGCCCCTCAGGAAGACGGGGTTAGAAAGTAGTCTCCTCTAACCCCAATGGGTTGGGATCCTCTGCTGGGGGATCAGCGTCGCCGGGACCGCAGACGATTACAAAACCGTTCCTGTAGTCCCGACATGAAGGCGCTTGGAGGAACACCCCGGGTTTTTGGTGGGTATACGGACTCCCACATAACCACCGTGCTCCCCCGGGGGCGGTGGTATCTATAAAAGATTTTTCCGGGATAAAAAAAAAAAAAAAAAAGGGTAGTTTGTTGAAACGCGGGGCTAGACTTCTGTGAACGGGTCGTGTCGCAGAAGGAGGCTGCGGAAAGGGAGAGAGAGATCACCTCTACTCTGTCGATCCGCACCCGGAGACCCGGGCGTAGGAGGAGGGCGTATCAAGCTCTCCTCCATCCCCCATAACAGAGGTCGTGGTGACGGACGGTCGTGGTGTTTCCGCGCGCACCTTACATGTGACGATGGATGGATGGGATGGAGTGACTCCTACTCCATTCGGGATGGGGTCCTCATGGGAGGGCCAACGCTGCCGGGACTTCGGACGATTGCAATAGCGTACCCGTTGTCTTGATATAAAGGCACCAGGAGAAACACCGTGTGGTGGTTTAGTCGGTATGGTCTGCTTGCTGCTATGGGTGCAGTTGGCGTGTAAAGGACGAGTCCGACATACCCCGTCAAACCCCCCCGGGTCGGACGGGGATGTGTAAGCGCATTCCCCACACGTTAATAAAAAAAAAGGGTAGTTTGTTGAATGTTGTGAAATATTAGAATTGCCCCCAGTTTTATAGAAGTTTTTTACAGAAGACGTCAATATCTATAAATAAGTGTACACTACCATATGCCTAACTATTACAGTTATGTTACAATAAATACTTTTTCATTTTGAAATATGCAATAGTGATGAACCCAGCAGGGCTATTATGTATCTCAGTTGCTAACAAATGTTGATTGAAATCTTGAAAAATGGCGGTTTTGACAATACTAGTAAGCAAAAACGTTAGTAAGTTAATGATTGGAGCTGACAAAAGTGACATAAAGCCGCAAATTTTTTTTCGATTTCTATCACCATTTGTTAGCAACTGAGATACATAATAGCCCTACAGGCCACATTATTCGTAGCTTGATATTAATCCTTATCTACATCTACACTTATATTATAGAGAAGAAAAAATTGTTTGACTGTTTATTTGTTTTTTCGTTTGTTTGTGTCTTTGTTTGTTTGTTTGCATTAAATATGCTCTGAAAC
This sequence comes from Selenia dentaria, assembly GCA_917880725.1. Taxonomy (NCBI): domain Eukaryota; kingdom Metazoa; phylum Arthropoda; class Insecta; order Lepidoptera; family Geometridae; genus Selenia; species Selenia dentaria. The sequence goes on along the minus strand of OU862877.1, from coordinate 33,562,587 downwards.
TGCTGGACCGATTTGAAAAAATTTTGCACCATTAGATCCTGTAGCCAATGTTCATCAGGAACAATGTAGGATACATTGTTCCTGATGAAAATTGGCTAGAGGATATTTTCAAAAATTTAGGGGTCTGTATGGAAAAGGTCTTATATCTATAATGTAACCCAAGGTGTGGAAATAATAATAAAAAAATCCTTATATCGCGAGAGATTAATAGTGCAAGGCCAAGTGGAAGGAAAGAGATCCCGAGGTCGTTCAACAACACGCTGGACTTATTCTATTAAAAAGGCTACGAATTCCATCATTGTACAATGTGCTCGCAAAGCCACTAACCGTTAGAAATGCGCCTACGTTTCACTATACATGTTTTTAGTCTTATTTCATAAGAGGCGAGTCTATTGCAAACTATGGGGCACTTTTCAAAGTTTCTTTGTCAGAATAAGCCAGTAACTGTCCAACCCGGGGATCGAACCCGGGAGGTTCCAAACGGCACTTCTACCTCTACACCATGACCAAGCGAGTGAAGCCGCTGGCGGGTCAGAGAACCCAACCAGTCGGCATGGGGGGCATTAAAATCGCCTAGAATAATTAGTTCCGCCTTAGGATACTGCACTAAAACTTCGTCGGTTGAGGCTCAGACATGCCCAAAGATGTCAGCTATCTCAGTTTTATCGCACTCATTGTCATGGGACCGATACAGGCACAAATAGATTCTGGTGGATCCACCAAAATAAACCCGTACCCATAGTGTCCCTTTTTTCAAGGCCGTGGAGACGGCGATAACTTATATACCCCCGGACAAACAAACACACCCCAGCTTGTGAAAGAAACTTATGTTCTAGATTGTACCCAGGGTAGTGCAGGTACGATGTGTCAGCCGGAGTGGATATTTGCGTCTTTGTTAAAACAGTAAGGCCGGCTTAGTTATCTCCAGATGATGATGGACGGCGTTAAGGTTGGTAATGAGTGTGTGGAGGAGGAGTCCGCTGAGAAACACGTGTTATTTTTATTTTGGCTAATTGAAAACATTTTATTTTATTAAATGGGCTGGAAGTGCAACAGAGTCGGCGAACAGAGAAAAAAACGGCTTGTACATTAGCCACTCATACTTGTAGGTTGTGAATAAGCTTGTGCGGGGCACGGTCCTCCCCGGAAAGCACTGCCGTATTCACGTCCGGTCACCAACCGGCACAAAAATGCTTTACGAGATTATGCACCAGTTGGCGGGTCAGCCCCCCATTCGGTGGTTAGCCCATTGCGTCGTTACCTAGTTAACACAACTTTGTTACTTAACAAGGTAACGATACTATTAAAACGTTTTAATTGGTAATTCCCTAAAGCTTTCGATAATCTTATTCCACGCAGTTAAAGTCACGGCAGACGCCCGTTGGGAGCTACCCGTTTAATACAATAAACTGGATAATAAGCTATTTTAATTCCTAAGTAATATATAATAATATTTAAATATTTAACATTGAGGCGTTTTGTTTGTAATAAAAAAAATACTGCATATTATGAAAGAAATAAAAAAATAACTGTTTTTTTTTGTTTGTCTATTTGTTTAAGTATCTGTTTTTTTTCCACTAATCTACGAGGCAACTAGGCGGATCTTGACGATACTTTCACTAGCAGTTAGCTTATATTAAGGAGTATCTTAGGCCACTTCATATTCAGGAAAACAACTATGGTTTTGCCAAATAAAAATGTAAGCCTATTATCAGTAAGTATCAGTAGTCAGTCGGGTCAGTTAGTAACACCTAAATCCGTTGAGCTATTTTAACGTAAAGAAGTAAGAAACGTAAACGCACACTCACATACATTCACTCACATACACTCTTACACAAAACTTCACATTCATAGTAGCGTGATAAAAAAGAGTATCAGATATGAGCAACTGATTTAAAATTACCCGTTTGTAGAATTTTAGTCCTTTTTGAAACTTTATAATAGTGTTATGTCTTTTCAACCGACTTCCAAAAAAAGGAAGAGGTTCTCAAGTCGACGCATTTTTTTTTATTATGATCACATATAGCTTTTTTCTCTTTTTAATTAATAGCTAACCCACAAACGCCTTCGCGTTTGGTCCACGGAATAAACCACAGAAATATACTAGCCAGATATTAATAATGTTTTTACGATTTAAAATAATGATATGTTAATCACAGCAAGAAACAAAACATCTTTTTCATACAAGTCAAAATCAGTTGGTTAAATAACGTTACATTGGGAAAATATTTGAAAAAGAGATACTTTTGAATACGACCATAGGCGTCGTCGTAAACCCATTTCTAAAAAGATCACCCCACCCTAACATGTTACAATAAAATCCCCAGGCCATTTGAATCGCTGATATCTAGTTAATTTTCCCTGCCCACCATTGGGCCCTTAAAGTTCAAGTATAGAATAGACACCTCAAACTATAAAATATTATTATTATAGCATCTGCCCCTTTCTATAACTCAGATCTAGTCATTTTTCCCTTGAGAGTAGTCCGTCCAAAACTCTCCTCTAGAGAGAGAGTCACCTCAACACGTACTATAAAATACTCGACTCTAAGGACTGTTTCCATCAGTGTGATCCATTTGACTTTTCTTGATCATCGGCATACCCTCAAGAGTTCAATCCTGATACTGGGTAAAACTGAAGCGCTTGCAGCGTAGCTTGACTTGGCGATCTTAGTCGTTCAACAAGTTAAGCCACGCTTGCTCAATTTGACTTGACTTGTAACCGCTAGTGGCATTACTCAACTGAGCGCTACCGTGCTTTAGAGGGCACGTTAAGCCATCGGTTCCGGTTGTTAGTCTCAGGACAACAGTCGTTTGGCTATAACGAAGGCCTTTCGGCAGGCTGAAAAGTTCGACATGGGTTGACCACTAAGCCATCCACCGCACTGGGCCCACGTGGTAGATTTTGGCTCACCTCTTCTCTCCGAGAGGAAGGTTCGAGTCCCAGCAGAACAGGTCGATTTTGTTGGAGGATTCAGTGTAACGGTTAATCTACTATCTTATCCTGTCTAACTCTACTAATATCTAACTTTTATAATACAAATTATTGCTACGGTTTGGTTCATCTCGCATCTGGCCGAATTAAACGTGGTCGTGCCCATAACCTTATTTGAGGTCTGGATCCACGCCTGATTCAAAATGCTGATGATGATATGTTGATTTGTTATGTTAGTCCTAAAATGATTAACCATGATCATTTGGGGAACTGCTAACATAAAACGATATTCGTACATATTCGTATTTGTTTATTTATATTAATTGGCTTTTGCACTATTTATTTCTGAAAATAACTATTTTAATATTTTTTGTTAACAGTTCCACCTTTTGACCTACCTTTCACCTATCCACCTTTTTATAGGCAATATGGGCATGGCCAATGTTAAAATTCAAAAGCGGATACAGTGTAAGGGCGATGATGACGCCAATGACTTCATGCGCAGTTTCGTTTAATCTACTATTTCCTTTTAACACGAATAACTGCACCCCCGCTTTACATTTTTATATGTACAACTCCAAAAAATTAAACTATTAAAGTATCAATGCATTTTAATCTGATCATCTAATAACTTGTCATCTGATAACTTATGGTTAACGACAGTTTAGGTGCAGAACACTGGATGTTCTGCCCCTAAGCTGTCGTTAACCAGGAAAACAATGGTCTATCTATTGTGTCTGGTTCAACGACAGCTGAAGGAATCTTCATCAAAATGCAATGAACATAATTTTATGTAAATGTTCTTAAAATACGAACTTAAATTTTCCTTTCCCTCTCTAACCAAATTTTTTTGCTATGGTAACTTTGTGGACGTCTAAAAACAAAAAAAAAGTTTTATTTTTCTAAGATGTTGGTTCCATATTTAAAACTTTTATATGCATCCCATGCAAGTACACTTGTGACTCTAAGCGATCATTGATTAGCAGAGTATGTGAATTAAATCTAAATACCTACGAGTATATCAAAGTAAAGAAGCAGTTCCGTGAATTTCCGATATAGAATCAAAAGATTTGAAACCTACAATATTGGGGTTTGACGCAGAAAATATCGATAAATAAATATGACAAGAACATCACTATTGTCTAAACAAATAAAATTCAAATTATATCAAAACCAATGATGTTACATATAAACGGAGGTAGATACGTCTTACTGCGCTCGGCTTGGCGACATAAACACAAGCTAGTTGTCTTGAGTCAACTTAGTTCCATCCTGTCTGGCAACGATACAGCGCGTGTTCAACACTTAGGCTGGTTTTAGTGCTCGCCCGACCGTCCGCGCGTACCATCGGTCCTGACGATAGGTACGCATAACCGACCGTCAGTTTGTACCGTTTAGTGCTCTCCTGATCAAACAAACTGGCTGGACTGGTACAGTCACAAACACGTACACGAAATCGACGCATTTACAAATTGATTAATTGCTGTTTACTATCTTCGTAAACGTATTAGGAACAGAATACGTAGATATCACGTACCCAATTGTCGGCCAAATAGCACTTCAAGGGGAATTTACTACTGAATAGTCATTATTGCGCGAAAATGAAATTTATTGAATTACATAAGAATATCGATTAAAATTTTTGATGAATTATCAGTGAAATTACAAGACAACTTCGAACATCTAAACTTACTGGTCTTCGAACTGGGAACTTAATTGACTGATTATGATGCAAACTTAGGCAAGGCTTATACATGGCGCGCTATCGACACCACAGAGGAATACTTACTACAAGTAACAGAGATGTGAATACGAAAAAAATAACTGCTAAAGTTAAAAAATGCTAAAGGCTGCGATTATTATACCTAGTCGTGGAGTTCCATGGAAAATGCTCGGGCGATTGCTAGTAATACATATTTCAAGAAAAACGGGTTCGGTGGGTGTCTTACTTGGTATGTTCGTAACTCTCATTGGCATGGATTAGGGTTCCATAATCAAACAATAAATCTAGCCTAAAAAGTTAAACCGTGTCAATACTGACAAGTATGTATGGAGTTTGAATGTTAATTAAAGCGCATAACACTACCATAGATATATGTATAAATTTGGATATAGCACTAGGTACTCAACGGGATGTAGACATAGAGCTCTTACACACGAACGGCATGTTGCCAACGGCAGAGATACTGCTGCCGTCGACACGGGTCGACGGCGGACGTCGACGCGTCGGCGGCAGCCGTCGATCTACAGCGACACTTGCAGTTGTAGCGTGCTGACGATGGCCGCCGTTGATCGACGCATGTCGACGGCTGCAGTTACCTCTGCCGTTGGCAACATGCCACTCGTGTGTAAGAGCTCTTAGACGTACAATTACACCTTTTGTCAGTTCCAGACATGGTTATTTACAGGTACCTTTACTGTACCATACAGAAGACCTTTATGGTTTGGATCAATCCAAGGGCACACTAGTTAGGTGCTAGTTTTTTTTTATTTAACTAAGAATTTTATTGCTCTGTCATCGCGCAATATCTCATACACTGGTGACTTGTATACAGTTTTTATACATTGCAAAATTTTACGAGTGAATTTTAATTTAACAGATTTGGCTCATTGGAATAGCACCCACCTAGTCACTGGTTTTTAGCAGAGTCCTGACCTAAAGTAACTACTCGTTCCGGTCTAGCATTGCATCCATACTGCACTGTTCAAACTTCTTACCAAGAACTAAAATGTTTGGCAGTTCCTACCTCTGTCGTGTAAATAAATTGTGGAATGCTCTGCCGGCGTACGTATTTCCTTGCAGCAATGGCCCTGGGTCTTTCAAGCGGGGAGTGAAAAAGCATCTCTCAGGTCATCATAAGGATGGCGATTAGTGCAGCTTACGGCTGTGGCTAATGCTCATTGCTTCTTGATTCCATCTTCGCTTTCCATCAGGCGAGAGGAAGACACTTTGATGAACTATTGTAAAAAAAGCTGTAGGTAAAGATACTATGGCCATGATTATTACTATTGGCAGCCTGCGTATATATATATATATATATATATATACAGGGTTATATATATCTATATCTGTCGAGACCACGTAGTTACTGTTAATATCATATGTTTGTGACCTACAGGCTTCAGATGCCAGAGCGTTGTTAGATGTATACCATACAGCTCTCAAAGAAAGAACGTCACAAGTTTAAGATATATATATATGTACCTACTCGTTTAGTTATAAAGGTGGCATTTAATTCAAACTCTGGATCAAAAATAATGACAAAAAAGCAGACTTCAGATTTTTCTCCTAGTCTATTTTCAGCAAAAATGCAATTGCTGACTCTCAAATCAAAATCCTTGCGTATTAAATTTTGCTGTTTTTTGTTTTTTAATTTTTTTTTTGAAATAACGTTTCTAAACGAGGATTCGGATAGACATCCGCCAAAGCTAAAAACAATTAGCCATCGCCATCTATTGGTTACATCAACTACATCATTACAACTACTCAGACAGAGCGAGTCAAGTAACAAAAACATTGAATTTTCCATGAATAAAGGCGAAATCAATCTCAAGGAATGTCACAATCTGAGAATACAGAACCGTATATTGGGCATGGTGCATCACGCGTTTGGTCGTTTTTATTAGTGAGCCAATGCGTCAATAACAACTTACGCCTCTTCATTCAAGGAATAAATGCTATAATAATGATCAAAAAGTTATTCTGCAAATTTCTTAAGCTCCTATTAATTTCCTAAAATTAGCTTGTCGAACCCTTACTATTAAACAATTATACATTATTTTATTAGATCTAATTACGAGACAGGTAAGCAGTTTCCTGTTCAGTTGCTATCTGATACACAATCAAACCGTCATCAGTGTTTCACGTAATTCATAACGATTGTTAAAATATTTTACATAACGCTAATACAAATAATAGAAACATTGAAATCATGAAATATGTTTTTATTATGCCATATTTAAAATGTACACTGATAACATATACAATAAACTGAACATTTCTGATCACTGTCAACTCCACTTTTGTTACTGTTACAGTACTGATCCGACAGAATAAACTTCAGAAACGGAGAAAACGTTATCTGGAACTGCTGAGACAATTACGGCTGCGTCATCTTCATCATTTTCAAAATTTTTCGTTTATTCTGTAGGTTACTAAACTCGTATTTCAATTCAGAACGTTGATAGAACGAACATGTCTTCTATTTCAAGCCATTTCAACAATCTCCAATAGACAATAACTATATAATAAAAGGAATTTTAAAAAACTAAATTCCCTTACTTTTTTAGCATAAAATGCAGTGTGGAGAACAAGGGACTCAACGAGCGTTGATTATGTAATCGACACTCAATCAACCTTTGTGAGAAGTGCGCGTCCTCCCGCAACCGTATACGCCGCACCGCTGACGGAAGCTACTCGAACGCACTAACCTGTATCCTCGCGTAAATAAAAGTTACGAATAAAATAAGATTCACACGCAGTCCCTGGGACGTACCCTGGAAATTCCGGGTTTAATATTAGGTATAAACTATAACGGTCCGTTAATAAAAAACATTATAAAATCAACGAAGCTGGAGTAGTTTATTATATATATGAATAAAGTCTTCCTTTCTGTGTATATAATGCATTTCAATAAAAAAAAGTCGTGCGACGCATGCAAACAAATTATTGACGGACCGTGTGCTGAGATTAAAGGAGAAAAACCTACGAATAAGACTTATTATTATTCGTAGAGAAAAACAATAACATTTAATATTTTGCGCGATCCTTTCATTGTGAACGATTCTGAGGGGTTTGATGAAATTTAGGAAGAGCTCATTGAAATACAATACGATTGCAACTTAACAGATACGTATATAACAGGAATTATTCTTGAAGATGTTTGAAGCCAAAAAGGCATATTCTTTTACGTAGATTAAAAAAATAGCTAGCTAATACATTTTATATACGTTACCTAACTTTGTTTTCACCAACATATCTATGGGGGCAGGAGTTTTTGGCTTTATGTACTTAGACATACGCGACGAAATCGGTTGCATGCCAGTGCCGACATGCGTTTAGCTTGGATCACAACATTGAACGACGAAATCGGTTGCATGCCAGTGCCGACATGCGTTTAGCTTGGATCACAACATTGAACGACGAAATCGGTTGCATGCCAGTGCCGACATGCGTTTAGCTTGGATCACAACATTGAACTAAGGGTTTAGAAGATTATGCAGTTACATAAAACACAATAATTATACATTGCTTTTTAATACATTGCCTTTGCATTGCATGCTTCTTATCTTTGTAGTATAATAATATTTTGGTCAAATCTTTAAATACTTCTACTAAAACTACTATCTAATTATATACATGTTTTATCTATAGATAAGAAAACACATTTTTCTACCGAATTCCAAAAAAAAGGAGGAGGTATTTTTTACCTCATTACTTTCGACTGGCTGAACCGATTCTCAAAATTCAAATTTTATTTGTTTGAAAGCTGGTGCTTCCCGTATGGTCCCATTTAAATTTCATCAAACTCGGTCCAGTAGTTTTTGAGATAAGCTCCAATTACTGAATAGAATGGAAGTCGGTATTAATTTTTTCCAATTGTACTTGTATTAATTTTACTGTACATACTACTAGTATATTACCTATAAACAGTAGGTGGCAACGGCAAGATATATATTTTGTGAAATGATCCCTCATCACTAACGGTCGGTTTCAATAATCTATCTATCCACAGTTTTCTATACAACATTATAGAAATTTGACATAACGTCCATACAAACAGTGTCAAATATCTATACAGTAGGAACCTCTGAAAAAGGAAACCAATGGAACGGCCATAACTACGAAAAAAACGTGCATACCTACGCAGCTAAATATGGCGGCTTAGTGTTGTTACTACCACAGCACACTTATCGATTGCACCGTACCTATCGATAAAACTATCGATCGACACGAAACCAATATAGGCCGAGTCAAACTTAATAGCGTCTTTGAAGTTTATAACCTGCACAAAGCACTTGCTGTGCAAATCTCTACTCCTTTCGCCGCTAACACATGAATAAATTGCTACTACTTAATTGATATCATCGATCAAAGAGTACTTATGTCTTCGACATGCATTGCGTCACAGCGGGGATACTCCCTTATACGCGCACCAATGCAACGAGGACATTTAGAACAGGTCGATTTTTGTTGGAGGATTCAGTGTAACGGTTAATCTACTATCTTATCATGTCTAACTCTACTAATATCTAACTATTATAATACAAATTATTGCTACGGTTTGGTTCATCTCGCATCTGGCCGAATTAAACGTGGTCGTGCCCATAACCTTATTTGAGGTCTGGATCCACGCCTGATTCAAAATGCTGATGATGATATGTTGATTTGTTATGTTAGTCCTAAAATGATTAACCATGATCATTTGGGGAACTGCTAACATAAAACGATATTCATACATATTCGTATTTGTTAATTTATATTAATTGGCTTTTGCACTATTTATTTCTGATAATAACTATTTTAATATTTTTTGTTAACAGTTCCACCTTTTGACCTACCTTTCACCTATCCACCTTTTTATAGGCAATATGGGCATGGCCAATGTTAAAATTCAAAAGCGGATACAGTGTAAGGGCGATGATGACGCCAATGACGTCATGCGCAGTTTCGTTTAATCTACTATTTCCTTTTAACACGAATAACTGTACCCCCGCTTTACATTTTTTTATGTACAACTCCAAAAAATTAAAATATTAAAGTATCAATGCATTTTAATCTGATCATCTAATAACTTGTCATCTGATAACTTATGGTTAACGACAGCTTAGGTGCAGAACACTGGATGTTCTGCCCCTAAGCTGTCGTTAACCAGGAAAACAATGGTCTATCTATTGTGTCTGGTTCAACGACAGCTGAAGGAATCTTCATCAAATAGCAATGAACATAATTTTATGTAAATGTTCTTAAAATACGAACTTAAATTTTCCTTTCCCTCTCTAAACAAATTTTTTTGCTATGGTAACTTTGTGGACGTCTAAAAACAAAAAAAAATAAGTTTTATTTTTCTAAGATGTTGGTTCCATATTTAAAACTTTTATATGCATCCCATGCAAGTGCACTTGTGACTCTAAGCGATCATTGATTAGCAGAGTGTGTGAATTAAATCTAAATACCTACGAGTATATCAAAGTAAAGAAGCAGTTCCGTGAATTTCCGATATATAATTAAAAGATTTGAAACCTACAATATTGGGGTTTGACGCAGAAAATATCGATAAATAAATATGACAAGATCATCACTATTGTCTAAACAAATAAAATTCAAATTATATCAAAACCAATGATGTTACATATAAACGGAGGTAGATACGTTTTACTGCGCTCGGCTTGGCGACATAAACACAAGCTAGTTGTCTTGAGTCAACTTAGTTCCATCCTGTCTGGCAACGATACAGCGCGTGTTCAACACTTAGGCTGGTTTTAATGCTTGCCCGACCGTCCGCGCGTACCATCGGTCCTGACGATAGGTACGCATAATCGATGGTCAGTTTGTACCGTTTAGTGCTCTCCTAATCAAACAAACTGGCTGGACTGGTACAGTCACAAACACGTACACGAAATCGACGCATTTACAAATTGATTAATTGCTGTTTACTATCTTCGTAAACGTATTAGGAACAGAATACGTAGATATCACGTACCCAATTGTCACCCAAATAGCACTTCAAGGGGAATTTACTACTGAATAGTCATAATTGCGCGAAAATGATATTTATTGAATTACATAAGAATATCGATTAAAAGTTTTGATGAATTATCAGTGAAATTACAAGACAACTTCGGACATCTAAACTTATACGCATGCCATGTTTGATACATATAAAATCAAATAAATTTTTGAAGTTTTGTACTAGCAGGATTCGATTTATATTGACGATGATACACGCATCCGTACGGTCGGTCCACCGATCGGTGTAGCACTGGAAGCGTTAATATGTTTCTATAGCGCGTCGGTAGACCGACGGTATGCATGCGGACGGGCTTGACCGACGGTCCTCGTAGGCATTGCGTACAACAGCAATACACCTACGCGTGCGTACGGTCGGTCGAGCACTGTAACCTCTTGTGAGTTTTCATACAAATGACAAGCGCGACCGACGTACGGACCGACTATCGGTCGAGCGCTGAAAACGGCCTTAGGAAAAAATGTTAGTAGTATTGTTTTTTCTATTGTATCTATCAAAAATGGAAAATCAAAAATTATATTTTAATCTAAATTAACTTCGGCGACGTTGCTGCTTCGCCACCTACGCGAACGAGACAAGTAGCGAGCGACAGAGAGAACTAGGCTGTCATTGGCGGTCGAATGGTCGGCCACAGGCGTACGTCGATAATAATATGTTGATCTCCTTCTGACAACTGGGATTAATATATCTTCGTGTTCTTTTAATCTTGTCAGTGTAGTTAATGTCGTTGTGCGAATTGTGTACTAGCTAGTAGGTAGGTATAGCATACAATTTGCCATGTTAAACTTCATATGCAAGGAGTAAAACGTCTCTATAGTTAATCTCATTGCTTTTTTCAGCGTCAAAATATGGCGGACAAGGCACACGTCTGACGTCATAACTAAGTATCTATATGTTTTAGTAACATTTCCATAGGTTTCCTTTTTCAGAGGTAGGAACAGATGAAAGATATGATATAGAAACCGCACGTAAAAGGGTAATTATTATCTAATTATTATATTAAAAATTTCAAGCTTGCACAAACATATACACAACTCTCAAAAACAGCTCTATAAAAACACATCAACGTTTACTGACATCTACATTATATGCGACAAGAAACTGAACGGTATATAAGTTTCTTTTTAAAAATTACATTGTGAACGTAAAATGCTACAACTATTACATTTGCAACTGCTCGAGCGGTTTCGTGTATGTGTGTACGTAGAAGTCTGTAGTTCACTTTGCAGTCGCAGCTTGATACAGTCCATGCTGACTGCTTAAAGCTGCTCGTGTATCTGGGTCCTTAGTCAGTAGAAAACCATAAATATTTAGGCAATGCAGCTATTAAAAAGAGAAATTTCAATTCAGTTAGCTCCTTGTCTAAAATCCTTTTCTTATTGGTGGTTGCCACACACTGTTATATATTGTAGTATAAATAGTGGTATACAAGGACATTAATTGTCTAAGGGTAGAAGACAAAAATGTTATGACATGTGAAATTACTAGGTGAAATCTTGGGGTGAGCAATGAGAAGTCACGTACAGTGCCACATAGTTTCTGTTTAATTTATTTTACATTTAGAAAGTGTATTTATCACTTGATCGGATACAAATTAAAAACTCGAAGTCAATATTTTGTGATGTTAAATTTGAGAATATAGTAGGGGTGGCGTGGGCGTTGCCAAGGATATAAAGAGGAGTTTGTAAGGAGTTTTGGCATATTATTCTTGGCATTCGTTTGAACAAGAGCAGGGGCTGCTGGTTTCAACATCATCTCTAAATACCATGGCTACTTATCTATCTGTGAGTACTAACCTGCACATTACACGTGAAAAATGTTTTTGTCAAAAAATAGAACAGACTTCTATACTAAAAAGTGTGATATAACTTGTTGAAGTCTACCATGATAGTTCTAAAGTACCTATTATCACAATATTGCGTGCATCGTACTGACTTCGATAAGTTATTTCATGCTTTTTAGTGTAGAAAACGATTCAATATTTTGATAAAAAAAAAATTTACTCAATGCTAGTGACCTTGCTACTTACGGGATACACTGTCAATGATGATATCATCAAGATAGGTTAAACAGTTTTTAGTTATTAAAAAATAACTCAAAAACGGCTCAACCGAATTTGATGAAATTTATACGGGACCACCACAAAAGTATACTCTATCAAACAAAAAAAGAATATGATACGCCAGATCGTCTGCGTATATTTTTTTTTAATTAACAAATAAATTTTTTTCACCAGATAGTTAAAAAACAAAGAATTTTGCATACAAAGTTTCATCCTCCATTTCCCCCCGCTAAGTCATCCATGTCAAAAAATATTGAAGTACAACATTTTTATTTTAAATTAACTATCTAATTACAAATTTAAACACCTATCTATAGGACATAGTAGTTCAAAAAGAAAGGACTTTCATACAAATATTTTCACCCATTTTACCCCCTAGGGGTGGCATTTCAAAAAACCCTTTCTTAAAACACTTCTACCCACCAAGACAAACACACCCCCCAAGTTTCAAGTCTCAACGAACAGCGGTTTAGGCCGTGCGTTGTCAGTCAGTCAATCAGAACTTTGATTCTTATATATTGATGATATATGTAGTTGAGTCTAGGGTTTACTACTGATTCGAATACCAGACTTTGCTTCATGTATGATACAAAGAATTGAACCTTTTGGGTTTCATGTATGCCAATATAATTAAATGAAAAATAATTATGTTATGCGTAGATACTCTAGAGTTTGTTTATTATATGTTTCTAGTTATACCTTTGTAAGGTGCATTTGAATCGCCGTGATGGAATTGTTACCATTTTTATAAAGCATACGAAAACTTTTTTATCTTTAGTTTTGGCTATATGATAATCGCACCACAGCCTAAAATAAGGCGATCGAAAGTTGACTGTCATTTTCAACGCTAAACAAAACAGCCTACGTAGATATAACGACCCCATTGAATTTCACGCAAAGATTTCTAATTTGACTTCTTTTGTGAGCATTTTAGCATAAATAGCTAATTGGCCTACTTGACGCTATTAGAAGGAATCACTACTTATCCCGACACATCGTGACCTACCCACCCATTGAATCGGCTATTCCTGTTCAACTTGATTCTAAATTTCATCACAATCTAACCAGCCACATCAGCATTAAGAAGATACAAACAAACACACATACATTCACACACTCACTCAAAAACTTTCGCATACTAAAATCTCAGATAAAATAAAAGAGTCAAGACTGTTGTAACAGAGAAGTGAGGCCGGTTTTCTAAACTACATGAGCGTGACTCGGTACTGTCATGGTAATTCAAATTAAATTAAAGTTCTTAAAAATTTATCAATAATTAATAAATTTAAGTTAAATGATTATTAAAACCATGTTAGCGCAATAAACTTTACGTGTTGCTTCCACGCGCCGCGATAGTTGGACTGACGAGCCAAGGCGTAGTTTCGATGTAGGTTTTGTATGTAAATATGTATGGACACGGCGAGGCGTAGTTTCCCCCGGCCTCACTTCTCTGTTCACAACATTCTGTCTTGACTTTTTTATTTTGTATGAGATTAAAATGTGATTAAGTGTGATTTAGTCTCACTCTAATTAAACGAAACTCCTGTCGTAAACATAAAGCAACGCGTGCAGAGCTTGTAAGGAATAAACTGCTATTAAGTAATAATATAAGCTAAAGCAATTCGTGTAGGAAGGTATGCGTGTGTGTTTGAGGGTAAGTGAAAATGAAAGAGAGTGTGTGCGTGTGAGAGACGGAATGTGTGTGTATGTGTTTGTTGCCATTTACTTGTAAAACGGCTGAACGGATTCAGATAAAGTTGAGCACACAGGTTCTATAAAGCCGCAGGCGGAAGGCATAGTTAATAAATAATAAACCGACCAAGTGTGTGTAAGCTCAGGCACAAAGCAGGTTTCCGTGCTATTAAATAAACCATAATGTAAATTAAAGCTAAATACTCTAGCACTGTACTTAGTATGCCAGCGAGTATAGGTTTTGTCACTTTTAGCATATTGCAACGTAAAGTATTTTATAACGCATGTGCCCAAAACTAACGTTTTCCAAGCAGCCAAATCGTTGGAAAAGTGCCACTTTTCCGAATGATTTGCGTTTAATTTTTTTTACTCTGTCTAAGTCTGTACCAAAGAGTTCTTAATTAGTATTTGAGAAATCAGTTACAAACTTCTCAGTTAATTACATCTTTTTTCATACTCGTATGAGTAAGCTACATAAAAACGAATGCATTATTAAACATGACATTAATCATATTAGATTTAAAGTTTGATTAAGAAATAAATACCTACACTATAAATATTTTTTCTCAGCCAAAAAAACTGGAACCGAGTTCAACACTAAAATGTGTGAAATAATAACTTGTCGAAGTCGGTACCATAATAGTTTAAACCTAACACTACCTACCTACCTATTATCACAACACAATATTGCACGCTCAAACTTTTAGTGTAGATGTCGGTTCCATTTTTTCGTAACAAAATAATTTAATTTTCTTTTTTTCTGTTATCAGGTAGGTATGTTTCAAATAAAGTACACCTGGAAAAATACACCAAGACAAAAACTTGCAAAGAGAATGACAGGCCAAGCTTAAAAGAAACATAGTTTACTAATTTTGTGTTTATTTAGATCAGAAAAGTGCTTATACCCTAAATCAGTAAAATAAATCAGCCTATCTAATAATTATCAGGCATAATTATTAGATAGGCACATGTCGCTTCTTTATGTACCTACGTAATCCATGAGCATACTAACAACCCTAATTTCAATGATTAAATAAAACTTTAAAATAAATCATTTTCAAAGACCTTATAAATATATAAAATATATATTTAATTTAACCTGATGTTCTTTATTATTTCAGATTTCTAGATTACTAGCTGCCACCATTGCAATTGGTGTCTGCCTGACAATATTTGACCAGAAAAAGTAAGTATTATTTTTATTAATATTTACTAGCTGACGGTCCGTGGCTTCACTCGCATGGCCTAACCAGATTATTTTTAGTTTTTTTTTATAATTGAAAACAAACATAAAAAAAAAAAATTGATATATGTACCGCATATGGTATTTCATGTATAAAGCATAATATAATCATATAAGTATCTCAAAATACAACTTTATTATATACTAGTTGACCTGCCAGCGGCTTCGCTCTCTTGGTCTTGGTGTAATGGCGAGAGAGTTATTTTTTAAATATCAATAACTTTCTGTTTATGAACCGATTGACATGAAACAATCACTTAATGTTAAGTGAAGCTTGCCACAATATATAAGTGAAAATCACCACATCTAAATCAGATAAGCTGTATCTGAGATAAGCGTGCACAAATGCACAGACAAACAGACAGACAAAATTCTTAATTTTTTTTTTCATTCTATATTTTTCATTTATAGAAGTCCCAATGTTTTTTTCGCATATATTTTTATGTACAGGCAGCGATCGGTTACATTATTAACAATGTAATAATACAATCTAAGTAATAGCAATGGCTATTACATAGAATGAAAAAAAGGTGCAAATAAATAGTTGTGCTGTTCGGGTTAGGTCTATATAGTAGATACCTACTTCATTCATTATATGGGCTTAGATTAACGTTATTGTTTTGAGGATAAAGGTATATTTTACGGTTTACGTTTAGAGATGGCTTTAATTAATTTACTTTTGTAGTTGTTATTTATTTTTAAAAGATTTACAGTGTCGTTTATACACATACGACGCGATAGCATAAAACCTTACAGAAGTAAAACTGTATGAGAGCTCATTTACGGAGTCTCAAAGTGAAGAGTAATCTTCTATATAACAAGTGCAATTTGAAAAATTTAATACCGACTTCCATTCTACGAGTATTACTTTGGTACAAATCAGTTATTTAAGTGTAACTCAAAATCTACTGGACCGAATTTGATGAAATTTAAATGGGACCACACCAGCTTTCAAACAAAAAAATAATTTTTAGAATCGGTTGCCCAGTCAAAAGTTATGAGGTAAGAAACATAAAAAAACCAGTCGAATTGAGTACCACCTCCTTTTTTTGGAAGTCGGTAGAAAATAACTATTAAACGTTGTTTTTTGTCGTCAATCATCATTTACTAGGCTTTTAGGCTCTTCTGTATCATATATCTTCCGCTCTTCACAACGTAGGTAAAATGTTTTAGACACAATGCAATAATATCATATTGTATTACAGTTAATATGTATTATAATATAATTTAGTATATATTTTTTGTTTTTCAGTATTCCGTTAAGAGATGAAATCCCACCAGAACCCCATTCATTAAAAGAAGTGTCAGTTCTTCTAGATCAAGGAGGTGGAGGCAAATTCGCGGAACAATTATATGAAGACTTCTTCGACTACTCAGAAGGATATGGAGGCGAATTTGGGGGCAGCTATGGAATAAGTGATTTCAGCGGCCTCCCAGAAAGACATGATAGCAGTAACATGGGAGGGTGCCATATAACTAAACATGGATGCATTGTCTATTGGAGATACGATCTAAGATGCAGCAATGGCAGCATCAGTGGCAATGACTTTAATTGGAATGATGGACGTGGTCATGACTCAAGTACCTACGGTAATGGAATATTCATAAATGGTCGCAATTACTCTTCGAAAGTACTACGACTGTGGCAGTCGCTGAGGAAATCGTCAGAAGTTAGATCATGGATACAATATAGGTTTATTTGGATACTTCAATAGAAAGCATGATGGCTACATCGCTGATGGTGGAGGAGGAGGCTGTAGTTACAGTTTCTCCACGAATAGTCACAGCGCATTCCTCGGGAGTTATGGAGGCGGTCTCAGTGGACATAGCAGCTAAATCGTTTTACTGCCATGTAAGTATCTGCTGAGATGCACACGATAGCTTTTCCAGCAAAAGTAGCTATGATCTGAGAAGCGATGTTATTGGTGAAAGGGGATAGTTACAATCTGGGTAGAGTTATAGGCGGTAAGTCACAAAAGAGCTTGGAATAGGCCATAAAGATGGTTATAAAGAGGTATTCCTCTTCCACTTACTAAGGCTGCAGGTACAAGAACATATCATACAAACATTACTATAAGCATTCTTTTAACACCTGTGTTATAAACAGTCATGTTTGAGTAAGAGTTCCTAAGACTTGAGGAATTTGAAGAAAACCAGCATTAATACGATAAGATATGATAACAACTTTAAATTTCTGCTCTTTAATATGTGACTTAAGCACTAGAAATTCCGTGTCTAAAAAATAATGTTATAAAACTTCCTACGGACTATTATCCATTAATCAAATCACTAGCAACCAATAAATACAGCGCCTCTGCAAGTTGTGCACGACTCTCAGTTCTATTCTTCGTACTTTTTTAACTAGACACTTATGTATAAAGCTTGATTTTGCTTAAAGTAAAATTGGAATAGATATAGTAATAAATATATTTCGTTTCGATAAGACAATTCAGCCATAAGTTGTAAAGTAAAACATGTATTCTTGGAGCTTCTACCAGGTCTACCACACCAATAATAAGGCCATTTCTATTATAGTTATATATAAAAAACTGTTAACAAGCCGTATACTTAACAGATACCCTTTTTATGCCCATGAATTCAAATCAAAAGTGATGATTTATATCATTCGTTTTAACGAAACCGATAGTAGATACTTTTCCTTTCCTTTCTTCTTCTACATTTGATTTCGTTTCATAGTTCGGTGCACTTGCATTTCCTTAAGTTATTTCGGTAAATGTGTATAGTTGTATCAAGTTAGATTTTTTTCAGGTAGTCAGAGTGAAGTCACAGTCACATAAATAAATCTGTCATCTGTCACAGTCCTGTCCAAGTCACGTTCTAGTAGTACTGGATGGAAAATTAAACGATTTCAACGATTGACCTTATTAGGATTTTCTCGATATCCTATGTTGTATTTGTACCTATTTATCTACATAAAACTACTAAGACACTAAACTGAGCGAAATGCTTCACCATTCTGCTACACCTGCGTTATCTTTGTGAGAGAGTACACGAAACTATAATTATCTCTTTCATCGTTACCATCGCCTACCTCATCTTGGTTGCCTATGCTGGAGAAGTTATTGTGTCCAGCTTGGCAGATACCTTTAAGTCTGACGATGGTGTAGCTGCCATATCCACTGGGACCACCTCCGAAACTCCTGAAGCCTGTGCTCTGACTATTCGTGACGATACTGTAACTATAGCCTCTTCCTCCACCACCAACGTTGTAGTTATCAAGGGGGATAAGCGTGGAGGCGTGTTCGTCGCATCCCCTACCGGCTCATCAAGTCGCAACTCCACTTAAGAACTACTCGCGTGCTGTCAAAATTACAAGAGTCCTATGAGCTAACGTATACGAGGCCCTAACGTTAGATGTTAACTATTTGTAATTTGTCTACTGATATTTTTGTATAAAAACGTTTGTGAACTTACTATGTTGAGCGTATATTAATAAATAAAAGTAATAATATGTCTTTATTGCACGCTTCAAAAATCCCATATGCAGATAAAAATACCTACAGCATTCTATAAATCATAGAAATAAATTAAGGTAATTAAAATAAAATAGTATAGTAATTATGTATTCACCTATTGTGGTTAGCCGTATACTCCGGCAGCATACAGCCTAGTATAATAAGGGTACTTATTCTTCGCTCAGGTTAACAGAAATGCAATACTCATATATGGTGCTTCCCACGTTGTCACAGACAGCCCTTAGTATATTTTATGTACTTTTCTTATTGCCAAAAGTTGGCAGACAAGCGGGCGGCCCATCTGATTGAAAGTGGTCACCCCTGTAAGCCTATAATTTTTTTTTTATTTTTTTTTTATTTTTGATTCAAGGGCGTTATCAACACGCTGCCCACCTCTTAGAAAGGATTATCTTAGGATTCTGCCATGACTACAATATCGTCGGCAAATCGAAGGTGAGTGATGTATTCGCCGTTAATATCGATGCCAAGTCCTTGCCATTCCAGAAGCTTGAATGCGTCTTCCAATGTAGCGGTGAACAGTTTCGAAGATATAACCTCTCTCTGTCTCACGCCTCTTTGCAATGGAATTTCCTTCGAACTCTGCTCCTGTACTAGGACTGACATGTAGGCGTTTTTGTACAAACACTTCAGCACTTCAATATACCGATAGTCAATACGGCACCGCTGGAGAGACTCAAGCACTGCCCACGTCTCGATCGAATCAAAGGCTTTCTCATAGTCCACAAACGCCAAACAAAGAGGCAAGTTATACTCTTCGGTCTTCTGCATAACTTGCCGTAGCGTGTGGATGTGGTCTATGGTACTATAGCCTTTTCGGAAACCGGCTTGTTCCGGAGGCTGGAATTCATCAAACCTGCGACTGAGACGGTTCGTTATGACCTTCGAAAACAGCTTATAAACATGGCTCGAAAGCGAGATGGGTCTGTTATTTTTAAGTAAAGTGTTGTCACCTTTCTTGAAGAACAGCACCACCATGCTTTTGTTCCATGCTTCTGCCGTTGAACTTTCGAGTAAGACGGTATTAAAGAGCTTCTGAAGGACTTTAAGTACCGGTGTTCCACCCGCTTTCAGAAGCTCAGATGTGATACCGTCGTCACCAGGCGCCTTGTTGTTTTTAAGCTGTTTCAAGGCCATTCTAATCTCGTACAGGCTGATGTCCGGGATATCTTCGGTATAATGTGGGGTCAGCTTGGCTCATGGGTCTTTGACCGACCTGCTGCTAACAGGTTTAGCGACCGAGGAGTATAGCTGTCCGTAGAAACTCTCAACCTCTCCTAATACTTCTGCTTTGGTCGACGCTACACTGCCGTCTTCTCTCTTCAGCTTCGTCAACTGGCTTCGCCCAATAGACATGTCTCTTGCAAACACTTCGGAGCCTTTTTTCCGCTCTATCGTTTCATTGATACGGTTTGTATTAAAGATCCGGATGTCGTGTCGCAAGGACTTCCATATTCGTCTATTGAGCAGCCTATATGCTTCAGCATCATCCGAAGACTGCAGTTTCAGTGAGCATCGTTCAGCCATGAGGTTGAGGGTATTGTTGGAGAAGTTCTGTGGCCTATCTGTACGGTGGGGTTTAAAGTATTTGGATCCCACTGTATGGACAGTTTCTACTAACCTGTTATTGATCTCGTCCACTGAAGCGATGTTCTCAAGGCAATTGGATAGCTTAAGTTGAAGGCTCTCGGGGTCTTGAATACGGGTTCGAGTGTGTCGGAGCGTAGACTTCATCAGAAGAGACCTCTCCAGTTTGACATTAATATTCATCGTGCCTCTTACCATTCGGTGATCACTACCGGTTTTAACCCTGTTGATCACGGAGACATCAGTGAATATTTGCCTTTTGGTGGTCAAAATGAAGTCAATCTCATTTCTCGTAGAACCATCGGGACTCAGCCAGGTCCATTTTCTGTGAGGTGGCTTCTGAAAGAAAGAGTTCATCATAAAGAGTCCCTCTTTCTCCAGGAAGTCGGCCAACCTCTGTCCCCTACGGTTCCGTTGTCCATAGCCAAATTGCCCCACTTTCAACTCATCCTCGCTTCTCTTACCCAACTTCGCGTTGAAGTCCCCCATAACAACTAGAAAGTGCGTTTCAGAGGTATGTATAGCCCGACTAATGTCCTCATACATATCCTCCACCTCATCATCCGGGTGCGACTTCGTCGGTGCGTATACCTGAATGACCTTCAGCGAATATCGTTTGGATACTCTGAGTATTGTATACGATCCTATTGGAAACGCTATCGATCGTAACTATGTTGTTAGTAAGGGACTTGTGGACGAGAAAACCGACACCACCTTGGGACTGTTGGTCGCCCTCCCGGTAGTAGAGTAGGTTACCTGATTTTAGGGTTATCCTGTCCTCACCCGCTCTACGGACTTCAGATAACCCCAAAATGTCCCAGTGTAACTTACTCATTTTTTTTTCCAGCTCATATATCTTTTCGTCTGTCCTCATCGTGCGTATGTTGTGTGTCATCAGGGCCAGACGTCGTCGTTGGGGGTGGTAGCTGGGCGTCTGCCGGGGATTCTTAGCACCCCCTGCCCCACCGTTACCGTGGCCGCTACCGTAGCTAGGAATAGCGAGGCTGCCGGGGACTGGGGGCCTGGTTCTTTTTATCAAATCCATAGGGGGGATTTTGCCAATACTCGCCACGCTTGGCAGGCGGGTTGGCGAGCGTAGTTTTGGGGTTTTAATACTGAGAAGGTGCTGCTGCCCACCTTCCGATTGTTATCCCTTAGCAGATTTCTACGCACCCACGGGTACAGTTGGGGGGGAACTCAGTTCGTGAAGTTGTTGACAAGTACATCTGCCTGGGACAGACAGTCAAACTAGGCACTTCCAACTTCGAGAAAGAGGTCAATCGTCGAATCCAACTCGGCTGGGCAGCGTTCCGGAAACTTCGCGAAGTCTTCTCGTCAAAAATACTTCAAGACAAGAGTCTTCGACCAATGTGTGTTACCAGTGATGACTTATGGCACTGAAACGTGGTCTCTCTTACTATGGGCCTCATAGATAAGCTTAAAGTCGCACAACGAGCAACGGAGAGGGCTATGCTCGGGGTTTCTTTACGTGATCGAATCAGAAATGAGGAGATCCGTAGAAGAACGAAAGTCACCGACATAGCTCAGAAGATTAGTCAGTTGAAGTGGCAGTGGGCAGGGCATATAGCACGCAGAACAGATGACCGATGGGGCCGAAAGACTCTGGAGTGGAGACCACGGACCGGCAAGCGCAGCGTAGGTCGTCCACTGACACGGTGGACAGACGAACTGATGAAGGTCGCAGGACGACGTTGGATGCAGGCCGCTTCCAACCGGTCCTTTTGGAAAATCATGGGGGAGGCATATGTTCAGCAGTGGACGTCCTACGGCTGAGATGATGAGATGATGATGAAGTTACACCAGAGTTGGCAAGTATACATAAAAAGTAGATTCTGAATCAAGTCTTCGTTACGTCCTTAGTACACTTGATTAACTTTCGTGCAAGCATGTTGCCCCTCACCGCAACGTCTTCCTTTTTTTTCCTTTCATCCTGAAATCTCTCTGACAGTACAGGCCCCAACTACTTATACTGCCTTACAATGTTAATTACCTTGCAATATTGTAAAAATACACTTCAGAAAACCTATATACCTGTGGGCCGAGCACGAAAATCTGTTTAAAAGTGTAACATAATCGCATCATTAACGTATTTAGACAAACTATGAGTTATCTGTACCACTATTGTACCTACTAGATAAATGACAGTTTGTACTAAATACAGTAACGATGCGATAACGTAACACTTAAGCAGATTTTCGTGTTCGGCCCACTAAGTCCGACTTGATTACCACCATTTCAGTTTTTGTAACATTGTATTCATGTCTAGATTTCTAATGACAAATAGAATCTATTCGAGGTGAAATAGTAGTTTAAGGGGTATTAAAACACGAGAGTCTGTTTATCGATAATAGGTTGACTCGAGTGTTTTAATACCTAAGTTATATTCAGTTATCACTACTTTATCTTCACTCATATAGGAAAATATGAAATTAAACAAAGTAGGTAGGGTGATTCTGTTATAGTAAAGGGTTAATTTTCATTTTGGTATTGCAAATGTTTACTAAAATAGTCGACTCAAAAACTTTCACATCCTTCAATTCAATATTATACAGCTCTTGTCGTCGACATGCACCCATTATACCAAATATTACTACAACCTGCAACAAGTAATACGTAAATGAATAAGAATTTGTTTAATTAGCACAACTTGATAACCAAACATTCGCATATGTTGCAGTAACTTACCTTTGTAAAAAGATATAGCTGATCAGGTGCTTCATTCAAGAACATATTCAACTGCTCGTTAGACTTTTTCGCTTTGTAGCCCTCAGATTTGCGTTTCAAGAATGCTATTAGTTTTGAATATTTAGTGATATCAACATTGTGATAGATGCTTAATGTAGACTTGAGCATTGAATATTTCGACCATTAAGAAGACACTTTATACTTTTGTGCTAGTTTCTGAAAATAGGCGAGTAAAACATTTTCCGAAAATGAGGTTGCCTTCTTATTCATTTTACAATCTATAAATTCTTGGTACATTTTGTCGTACAATTTTTTTGACTTTTCTGGCAAGAGACTTTCAGTTAACGCCGATGCCGCGTCTAGAATATCTGGCGAGTGAAAATCTCGCCGTCACTACTCTTTTCTCCAATCATATTTTAATCACTGACAGGATTTTAGTAAACTTTTTTGGAATCCCGAATACAAAAACACGATCAGCAAAAAAATTTATGGGAAGCGCGGGAAATTAAGTTCAAACTACGCATGCGTGCGCCATTTTTTTCACAGTTCGAACTGTGCATGCGTGCACCTTTTTTCATATTCAGCCTAAAACAATAGACTAGTTTTATGAATTAATAAAAAAAGATAGCGGTACTATAATAAGTTTTATGATACAGTTGGCGGCAGGGACTGTATACCGGTATGAATATCTGTACAATATTTTTTATGTATGACGTCATACCATTATCTTCCGATTATCCAAAAATAGCAGTACAGTTATTTTTTTGTATTGTGTTAAATCTTTTAGTATTTGGGTACCGAGTTTTTTGTATTGCATTCATACCTTTATATTTCAGTAGCGTTTTCTTATATATCACAGTCATATCTTTATATAAGGGTAGCGTAACATTTCGGTACAGATAATATTGATACTCTTATTATTAAGGTACTCATAAGCAATGTCGGTTATTCTCGATTGTATTTAGTTTATTTGTTTATAATAGCTTATTTCCGCGTGTCTATCTCAGTGCTTTCATGTTCATGAGCGAGTGAGGTATCTGTTTCTAACAATACATAGTTGTTACGATGGGCGAAGAAATTGAACAGAAAATGAGAGAGGGTATCCGACGAGCTTGGAAACGTAAGTACCTATACTGCAATTTAGTTTAGTTTGTTTTGTGTAAAATGTTGCGTCATGCACCTGCCGGTAAAGCGCATTCAAAGCAATAACAAAATCGTTTTGAGTTGCTGTGCTGCAACGTGCGTCGACCCTCCCCGCTCTTCTTCATTCACCCGCTATTGCCCGTGCCGAGCGCGTGAATACTTGTTTCAGTACATAAATAAAATAATGTTAAAAAATAATTATTAGTTAATGTTAAATAGTTAAATGACACATGATACCTAAAACATCTGAACAGAAATGTTTCGAGTATTCATATTTGAGTACTAATATTTTACTAGTCCTATTTAAATATTTTTACTTATTATGAACTCCGTGGACCAGTATCAAAATTTCGGTACTGTTATATTACTAGTAATATTTAAATATTTTATACCGATATGCACTCCCTGGTTGGCGGTACTATAATGAGTTTTATTCTTAATTTTATGTATATGTGTTTATAAAGGGCGTCTGTATAGAACCGTCTTTGAATTCGTAATTCGAATTTTTCGATTTGAGTGTATTGAAAGATATTTTATGCATAGATATAAGTCTCCAGCTGCCTAATACGTCAAAATTAATGAAGCAATAAAATGTAACCCTAGCAAGGATACTTGTATTTCACTTGTCAAATTCAAAATCAGTCTGCGAGTGTCACTCGCTGTGGATACTGAGTATAATTAAAAATCAAAAATATCGTTTTGTGCGATTAGATTGCGTAAAAATTAGAGGATATGTATAATAAAGGAGGCCACGGTCTCGCTTCACGCATAAGTAGTCACCAACAATTCTTTTTAACTATTTTTCAAGAGATTTTTCTAATAAAATTTATTGAATAGCAATAAAGTTCAAATGTACTCTAAATTTTAGTTAGAAAACGTTTGTATGGGAAAAAGAAAAGGGTTGTTTTTAGGGTTTTCCCGGCAATTATTCCAATTTTTCTGCCGTAAAAACCATCCTTGGATTTCAACAAGCATGTAGAAAAAAGAATTGGCCAAATTGGTCAAGGCGTTGTTGAGTTATGCGTTTACCAACACATTTTGCGATCATTTTTATATTATAGAAGATTATAATGATCGTTCAGTTAGGAATTAAAATTTTATCCAATACAAAATACCCAATTTATATCAGACACTAGCTGACACGCCAGCGGCTTCGCTCGGTTGGTTTTGGTGGTTGTGGAAGTGCTGTTTTGGAACCTCGAGGTCATGGGTTCGATCCCCGGGTTGGGCAGTTTATGTTTTTTTTCTAAGAAACAATATCAAAATACGATTGAAAGCAGTTCTTAGCATAAAATACGACCTTTCTAACGTAATATGCAGAAATCACTATGCCCCTTTAGAAGTGGTCGAAAACTCGAAAAATATTAGGCTGCTAATATGATTTTATAAATATCACAATGATATCGAAATAGTATCAAAATACGACTGGTAGCAGTTAATAGCATAAGCAAAGACCTTTCTAACGTATTATTCATAAATCACTAGGCCCCTTTAGAAGTGGCCGAAAACTCGAAAAATAGTACTCGTAGGCTGCTAATATGATTTTACAAATTTCACAATGATATTGAAAGAGTATTAAAATGCGACTGGTGGCAGTTAATATCATGAGTGAACATCTTTCTAACGTTTTATTCAGAATAACTAGGAACTGACTAGGAAAGAAATAATTAACTACTACTACTACTAAAATATTAATTAACTAGGCCAAACGGAATAGGTATCAATTTCAGAGTGTTTTTAGGAAGGAAAACCAAAATAATATTCATACTTGTTTTTAAAATATCAGTTTTGAAAAAAGGAACAAATGATTATTTTTTCTTATTTTAGACTCACTTTAAAAAAAGTCTACTTTAAATTATAGAAAATATATAACTAATTAAGAAATATTAGGAAACGTTTAAAACCACATAAAAAAATAAATTAGATTCTTTGACATCTTCTTGTTTTTTTTATACATTAAAATGAATAATCGACGTTCATAAGTGCGTCTTTGTTGCCTAAATTGAATAAATTAATTTCACTTTGACTTTGTGTTTTATACAGGAAAAATAAGGGATGGCCCATCTATCAGTTGCTTTTTAAACTATCGATTATTTCGGCGTTGACAGCTCGAATGACTTTGCTAATGTGTCAATTATTTGGTAAAAGGTTGGCGGTTTACGAAACGGTTAAGTTTACGCTCGATGGGGAAATGGGGAAATATTGAAAACTTACTTCCAAAATGGTGAGTCCGCTACCGAAACTGTAAGAAAAATGCATTCATTATTTCATCTTTTCTGATGAATCTCATTTCCTCCTCGACGGTTATGTCAATAAGGAAAACTGTCACGGAGCTCACAAAAATCCACACGTTATCATGGAAAAGTCAATGGACCCACAACGAGTGTCTGTTTGGTGCGCCGGTCCGGCGGCATTGGTCCGTTTTTCTTCGAAAACGAAACAGGAGCTGCCGTAACCGTCAATGGTGACCGCTATCGCGGAATGCTGGAAGATGTTTTCTTGCTGCGTGGTAGTTGCGATTTGACCTCGTTGGACTATTTTTCGTGGGGAGCCGTCAAGGATAAGTGCTACGCCAACCATCCAGAGATGATTGACGACCTAAATCACGAGATTGAAGTCGCCATTGCAGCCAATGAGGGCCACACCATCAAATATGTCATGAAAAATTTGGTCGACAGAATGGGCTACTGCAAAGCAAGCCATGGCAGCCATATGAATGAAATGGTCTTCCAATATTAAATCACAATGTTGGGGTACACACTTTATTCGGATCTAATAAGCACATACATAATAATAAAAGGATTCGAATAGGTACCCAAGCCTATATCCTTTGTAAATGCCATCAAATGGACTAACAAAAAGAGTAAAATAGATCATATAATATATAACCTTGCCTAAAGTATGTTGTTAAATGATATCGCCGAGGACTTTGCCATAAGGCGCCTTCACCGCGACCGGTGTTTTTGAGAATGTAAACAAACAGAATGAAAGCAACCTTATTACTCTATGAATTAATTATATTTTAAAATGTATGCTGTTCTGTTCTATGGTAAAAGCCGCTTTGCGTGTTTTATTGTTTCGTCTTTCACATTCGTTACAAAAATTGTGATTGAGGAACACGTCTCTACTTATCTTGCCTCTTATTTTTAAAAGGCAAATTTTTAATGCGACTGCTGCGTATCAGTCTGAATTAAAGGAGCTTTTAAAAACTGCAAAGCAAGAGAAAATTACAAAATTCTCCAAACCATTGCCTTAAGGTAATTAATCAAAATGTAAAAAAACTTCAATTAAATTGATTTTTTAGATATTTTTTTTTTTATTTTGTCACCTTAGAACGTATCCCTATAATTCCATAAAAATTACCATTCCGTATTCACGGTTTTAGTATTCGCGGCATATTTATGGAACATAAGCCCCGCGATTATGGAGCTTTTACGGTATAAAGAAATATTTTTGCTTAAAATAGTCTTTAACTGGGTAGTGACAAGCCTTTCGCCTATTCAACAAACTTTCCCCGTAACAAACAGTTTGCAGCATTTCAAGCATGCAGTCTACGGTAAATGTCTTAAATTTCGATAAGTATATCAATCCCATGCCCATCCCTTTTGGGAATGAAACGACGCTGAAGGCAGATAGATGGACTTCGTATTTGTCAAAGGTTACTTTAATTTTGCCAGAATTAAACCTGCTCCACCGTGGTGGACGTAAATCAGCCGGTGACACAATGCACTGTGGCTGGGGCGCGTCGGCGACCTTACACGTTACTACAAAACCTGCAACGGCAATGTGGTAATAAAACGTCTGTAATGTACAAACTAAGAAATGCTATTTTATACCACACCCACTCAAAAAGTGTCTCATTACTCGTTCATAAAAGGTTTAGAAAGTTCGTAATTTTTCCCTTTCATCTACTTACTCTCGAACAGAACTAGATCGGTTTCTCTCCTCGGTGTACAATGTACTACCACCTGATGTGATCATTTATATGATGTTATTAATTGTGACTATCAGGGCAACTAGCACCTTTGAAACAGAATAGCTATCTTAATATACATATAAGACCAAACATACATTTTCAACATGATAGATTTTAGTCAAAAACATATATAATAATTGAATTTGCAATTAATTTCCTGGAAACATCATTAGTTATTTTATTAATGAGAAAACAATTGATCTTTGGATTGGCGCATCAACCAACAAAGCAGGTACATATTGTATGGTGCCAGCAGTGCACCGACATCATGAAGTGTATTCTACAGTATATATAATATTACAAGAGGAATGATTTGTTTGTTTGTATTGAATAGGCTCCAAAACTACTGGACTAATAAGAAAAAATCTTTCACCATTAAAATCCTACATTTTTGTTATGGAACATAGGCTATAAAATATTTAAAGAAAAATAGGGATCCGTATGAAAACTGTGATAATGTAACCCAAGATGAGAAAAAAAAATCCGGAAAAAGTATTTCGCGAATGCTGCGAAAACTATTGACCATTTAAGTCTATGCTATTGACAATAAAGCAAAGTGACGTAATAAATACAGTACATCCGTACAGTTATATAGAAAACGTCAATAGTCAATCTACAAAGAAGTCTACATTACTAACGATTACAGTTTATGTCACAATAAATACTTTTTCATTTTGATATAATGCAATAGTAACGCCGGTACAAACCAGACCACATTATACGTACCGTGGTTTTATCTACTCTAATAATAAAGAGGAAAAGTATATGATTTTGTTACGTTTGTTTGTTTGTAATGGAAATACGTAAAACTACTTAACCGATTCAAACAATTCTGAGCAATCAAAAACAATGACATTATATTTCATTCATCCTCATCATCATCCATCATCACGTGGGTAAAACCGCGGAGCGCAGCTAATCTCCAATAGCTTTGGAACAATACAAGATATTGATACGGGATTTTCACTAAATCTTGTCAAATAATCATTATCATTGACCACATTGTTCGCGCAACAAATGATGCGAGTATATTTAAGACTACCTCTTATGAACATAATATGACCCCAGTATTATTTTTACATACAATAAGAGCCAACATGCAGACTTAGTATATCAGAAAATGTAAGCTGTTAAGTTAAGAAATGGTTTAGGTACGGAACCATAAAAATGCCAAGTACGTGCACGCTTAAAAACTTCCCAACGCGTGGAGATCAATTTCCTGCCAGTAGCGCATTAAACAGGCATTCGTACTTTTCACAAGTTACGAGAGTTTGGGGTGGCCATGATTGCCTTTATAGTAGACAGTAAAATATATGACACTAAGAAAGGATTAGAGATTTAAAATAGCTCACCAATCGACACTATACGATTCCTATAGGTATGATTGCAATAAAAAAAATATATTAAAATATATCGCTTTTATAATAGATAATGGTAAGGAACCATTCGTGCGAGAGTCTGACTCGCAATTGGCCGGTTTTTTAGTATTTGTTGATACATAGCGGAAATAAAATACGTCATCTGTGAAAATTTCAACTGTCTTGGAAGCGACCTGCATCCAACGTCGTCCATCTACCTTTATCTGGTCGTCAGTCTACCTTGTCGGTGGATGACCTACGCTGCGCTTGCCGGTCCGTGGTCTCCACTCTAGAACCCTTCGGCCCCATCGGCCATCTGTTCTGCGTGCTATCGACTCTCGCGCAGTTCGAGTTGCGCAGAGGGCGCCGCAGCGCGACGTCCCCCGCCCACTTCAGTATGTTTGCGCCGAGTTGGTAACAAACGGCTATTGTACCATACCTAGTGGCCTGCCCACTGCCACTTCAACTGTTTTATCTTCTGGGCTATGTCAGCGACTTCAGTTCATCTACGGATCTCCTCATTTCTGATTCGATCACGTAGAGAAACCCCGAGCATAACCCTCTCTATAGCTCGTTGTGCGACTTTGAGTTTGCTTATGACGCCTATAGTTAGCGATCACGTTTCAGTACTATATGTCATCACTGCTAACATATATTAGTCAAAGACTCGTGTCTTGAGCCACTGAGGTATTTCACGTTACTTTTTTCGCCTAGGCTCAAATTTTCATGTTCGTCTGTCAAGACTTGTTTTGCCAAGCGTATTTACATTTTGATTTAGAATGCAAAATATCTTTAAAAAATCTTTATGGTACGGGGGGTGGTAGTAACCCTCCCCCTCTCCCCCTCCCCTCTCCCCTCTCAACTCGACGGGCATTAATGGAAGTCGTACCAATAGTAATAATACCTAATGAGTTTCTTAAAGTTTAAGTAATGTTCGTATTTACATAGTATAAAGTTTCAAAATGTGCTGTAGACATATTCTAAAAAAATATTCTTAAGATAAAAA
The DNA here is from genome assembly GCA_917880725.1 of Selenia dentaria. Lineage (NCBI taxonomy): Eukaryota > Metazoa > Arthropoda > Insecta > Lepidoptera > Geometridae > Selenia > Selenia dentaria. The sequence continues at coordinate 33,531,638 of OU862877.1, read as the reverse complement.
AGCACCATCTGACGTTTTCTTGAATTTGTAAGAGTCGTATAACAAGAGACGTTGTCACCTTACCAGTCAGTTCGTAAGGAGCTAGTCGTAAAGTCGCTCTCACCCAAGTTTGCGTGGAATACCTGCCGAACTCCGCTTGTTATGCTAAAGAATAATGCTCGATATTTAGAGTATTATGAGCAGCTCTCAACGCGAGACTGCTTGTGCTATTTGTTCCGCGTGAGTTTCTTTTCAAATTGCTTAAGCAGAAGGCGTCTGGTGAATCAATACGTATAAACTTTATGTTAAAAACTGGTTCCTGAAGAAATAAGGACAATTAAACATTTCATGTTATTTTAGTTAATAGCTACGTCTTTCAGGAGAGATCTTTTTACATATCATGTGTGTTTCTTGCGTTGTGTAATTACAAGTTAGCATAAATGGTGTTTTATAGAAATAAGTAATTTTTATAAATGTGGTAGTAAAACGATACTATTCTGCTTGACTCAAATAAAAGGTTAATTACCCTTTTTATAGTTAAATATTTTTTTCCTTCTACAATTATAAAGTTGGTTTTAATAAAGTATTTTATACCCTCGCATTGTTCTCAAGTAATTAATACGTATATGATAGAAAATACCGGGATGCCAAGCAATACCTGGTTGCGTGCGTCTCACTTAATATGACCTCTCCTCCTCTCCTTTCTCATTCAAACATTTTTACAACCAACCTGATTTTTGGCTTTTGCAATTTTATTTTTTGGTTTTACTGCTGGATGGCTGCTTGGCGTCAACTCGTCTTGGAGTTCTCTCCTTTCGGATCATTAGTGAATAATTAATTTTATCGTATTATATAAACTAGATACGACTATGCCCGTATCCCAGAAAATTCCATTTGTAATGATCAGGGACGTTTTGGCCATATTTCAAGTTCACGCCCTCATGAATTACATCTCAATAGATGTCGTGCTATAATTATGCCATGTAAAGCCAATAGAATAAATAGGTGCTATAGTCGTGTTACAATTGGATGTTGGTTCAAGTCGCTTCTTGACTAGGTATGAAATTTGGATCATTGGAAGATGCTGGATTAGCACGATGATAAAGCTTATTCTATAAGCAGCATAACCACTAACTTACTCCAGTGCCGGATAGGGTTTTCAGCCGAAGAGACCACGTGGACTTTATGACCAGGCCGTCTTGTGGATATACTCGTGCTCATGGGTGTTTCGTCGAGGGTCAAAAATGAGAACGTCTAGAGTTACATTGAATTACACAACTTTTATTCGAGAAGCTGTTTTGTACAGTAGGCGTTTGTTTTTAGTGTCGCCTACCCGCATAGACTTCGGTATACTTGTGATCATGGCGCTTGCAACAGTGCCGAAATATCGGCAACGTTAACAAAATTGATTACTCGGTAAATATCCCGTTTCTAACGCTAAGTCTAAGAAAATAAATAATGTGAATAATAATGATATTCACTTCTTACAGTTTGATGTAGCTAGAAGTATGGGCATGCCACATAGCACCCAGAACAGATAGCCGATGGGGCCGCAAGGTTCTGGAGAGGAGACCACGGACCGGCAAGCACAGCGTAGGTCGTCCGACACGGTGGACAGACGACCTGATAAAGGTCGCAGGACGACTTTGGTGCAGGCTGCTTCCAACCGGTCCTTTTGGAAATTTGTGGGGCAGGCTAATGTTCAGCAGGGGACGTCCTACGGCTGAGATGATGATGATGAGAAGTATGAACATTTATTATTATTCGAAAGTTGCTGAACTAGATCAATCACCCGTGCTTCAATATATCTTTCTCTCGAGCATCGATCTTTCTCGAGTGCTGGACTATTACAGCAAGCCGTTTCGTTGCATTAGTATTCTGAAGTCTTCTACAATATACAGTAAGTTAAAGTGTAGTGTAGCCTTTAAGGCTTCATGCTAATTTCACACTATAATCTGGCAGTGCTAAATCCTGTACGTCGCGTGCCGAGCACTATACTAGATAGCAACACGGTTCCTGCGTATCTGCAATGCAAATGGACCGCATCAGAATTCTGCATGCTCCGCCGTTGTCACGGGCTAACAACGTTTCAGTTTCGAAGAGTTATTGCCTCAGGTTATACATTGACTTAGATTATATAATAATATGCGATGTTTTAGTATTTAAAATAAAAATAGTATTTATCATTAATTGAAAAAGATTAACTGTGACCTGAGATCATTTTAATACTTGATCCGTAAACTGAAAGATCATTATTAATACTTGATCTAAACGACTTCGCTCGCTTGCTCTTGGTGTAGTGGTGGAAGCGCCGTTTTGAAATATCGGGATTCGATCCCCGGGTTGGAGAGTTATTGGTATTTTCTGACAAATAAATTCTCAATAGCAGTCCGGATTTTGGAACAGTGTCCCATAGATGGCAGTAGGCTCGCTCACTATAACATGTGACCTAAAATATATCTGTTCAAACGCAGGTGTTTAAAACACCGCTGCTCACCCCCCCAGGATATATAGGCATGACGATTTGTTATGTTGTGTTTAAGAATAACATGTGTTGCATTATGGTGTAGGTATATGCATCCAACCGAAGTAATTTAATTTCCCAAAATGCACTATTAATGGTCTACTTCCTATCCCTATCTCCATTCCGCATGCACGTGCGCATATAAAACCACCTGACCATAACATGATATAAACCATACTCTGACGACGGACAATGTCCGAACTGCAAATGCATTCGGCTTCGCTTGCCAAACCCGGTTCAAAACAAGATGGAGAAAAACCCCACTTCTACAACGTGCACGCGTGTTAAATTATTTTTTCTTTGATGAAATTTAAAGTATTTTTACTGTATTTCCGCTACCAATTAACGTATGAAGTGTACCTTCTTCTGATACACATATAAAAGTATCGTTTACGAGCATTAACTGCGAAGCTGCCCAGGTCGGTTAATAACCTAGGCGCGGGACCAAGGATTTGAACTCCAGGAGTCTACAGGTACGTGCACGCTTCCTTTCCTTTTAGCTGCTGTGTTCTACTTCTGTAATCTATCCACTCGCAGCAGTGTTTTCTCCCTATCATTAGAAGATCATTACAAGTGCTATTGGGTTTGTGTATGTATATTTACTATTTAGGCATAAGTAAAGAGTTCTAATTCGCATATACAGACCACTCTAATTCCTTAAAATTAACTTATGTCGAGCTATCGTTGAAACCTTAGTGATAATCCGTTATCACTCTCCTTTGCGACGAGGAAAAAAAATTAACCAGCTTATATTCCCACCACATTATTTTCTCCACATTATTTAGTTTATTTTTATCAAGTTTTGAGTGCTTTTTTTTCTGAAAATTTCTGAATTTACTGCACATCTTCATCATCATCAGCATCATCATCTCAGCCGTAGGACGTCCACTGCTGAACAAATGCCTCTCCCATAATTTTCCAAAAGATTCTTTGTTTGAAGAGTTTACATCTGAGGTAGAGTGCTATATAAATTTTATCAAAAACGGTCAATCGGTTTTTGAGTTACAATCCAATAACTGAAAAGGGTTTCGTGAGGTAGGTGAAACACGTTTTAGTAATTAGATTGTAACTCAAAAACCGATTGTCTGGACTACTTTGGACGTAAAGTCTACCAAACAAAAAAAAAATTCAAATGAGACTACTCCGTAAAGAGATACATGAAAAAATAAACCTCGACTTGATAAACTCCTATTTTTGGAAGTTAGTTGAAAATAATCTAGTACTTGAATTAATAAATTAATCTTTATCAACCCGTAACTTGCACATTGGTCCAAATATATCCTAACGTTCATGATGCTTATATATTGTTATATTCTTCTTCTAATTTTAAGTTTGCACCGGTAAGTCGGAATTTCCCTAGAGCTGCAAATAAAAAATAATCCCATGACTAATATTCTGTATGTAGCACGACTTTTTTCACTCTAATTCACTATACATAACGGAAACCTATATTCATAAATACAATAAACTATTATACCTAATATTTAACATGGTTCCGTGCTATAAACGGCGCAAATCAGGGAGATACTCCTAGCTGTGTTTCCTAAAGATTCCAGAATTTACTACTGTCAGATTTTTTTCCATACTTTGTCCTAATTTGATTGGACTATTTGGTGTATACTCCAATCAATAGTTTGAAGAAATTTCTTTCCTTCACATTTCCGCTGTTCTCTCAATTTTAATATTTAGATAGTTTTTTAGCATGTTGAGCTATGTAACTAGCGTAAAATTTTATTCTTATTCTATGCTTATCCTTGACCAAAAAAAATTAATGGTGATAATCCTAAATGGTTGGCTGGACGTTTGGCTCAGTTGATAGAAGCAATATAAGCATAAACGTTTGCCCTGTGTCTGGGTGTGTATACTTGTATGTATAATAAGTAAGTATATTAGTCATCAGGTCCCATATTACAGGCCCTATCAAGTTTGGGACCTGAAGACCAATAAAAATAACTCAAAAAGCCAACTGTCGCTGGGTGAGTACAGTTCAGTGTTACACAAAGCTATACAGTGGAAAGCACTGGGTGATACTGCAACTGTCATGGGTAAGCCTAATGCTAACCATCAGACGCACGACTTTCACATCTCGGCACATAATATGAAAAAAAAATTACTAACTATATAAAAATAATTATCACAATACGAGATGGCCAAACAATACATAACAAACCTCGACGATAATTTCTGTAGAATCTGTTTCAGGGAACTTTTATATAATTAAAACTCTGGATTTACGGACTCCAGCTTGCAAGAGAGAATAATTCATAAGAAGGTTAATTAAATTCGTACTTCCGAGGTCGGAAGTGTTTGAAAATTGAATTAGGGGCATAAATCTATTCGTGCACATTGCCTCTAAATTCCACCTACGTTAGGGTGAGAGGAGTGCCACTAAACCACTTTAGGCGTCATTAGGTTAGGTAAGGTCCTAACTTAAAAGGCAAATGCTCTTATACTCGTATATACATAGAACTCAGTAGAAATGCTGCTACGAGAATTGTGAGCTTTATTTATTTTATTATGTTATTTTACCAATTCGCTTCTGTTTCAGTAACCAAAGCTATTTTTATAAAATGTACCTGATAAACTCATGTTCGATTCAGATTCACTCATATCAGCGTAAAATTTTGTATACGTATTGTTTTGTATTTATTTAGGTGTCGATCCACAAATCGTTCATCAGATTAAATATGGGTGTAATATAAAGTCCGTAATATAGCGCTGGTATGCCTAATATGCTGCATGACAGTCAAATCTTAAGGAATAAATTACCAAGAAATACTAAATCTGTTTAAGAGAAAAACTTGGGTACTCAAAAAATAATTAAAACATATTGTAATCGAAACCGACATCGAAAAAAAACTATCAACATATCGTCATCTTTTATTAGCTTATTCTTATGTTTGTGCCTCTATTGTGACTGTTGGGCTTGTTAGGAAAGTGAGCAATACAACAAGAACAATCGATATTATAATGTGAGGCTATTACTTAAATATTTAGAAAACTTCAAAAGGTTGGAACAGAACTAGATAGTTATGGCATTATCTACATTATAATAGGTTTATCAAGAACATGCTCATATACTGCAGACTTGGCCGAGCGTCTGTTCTTCATGTTAGCGATATGTTCTTTGATGCGGACAACAATGTTTTTCTTTGTTTGCCCAATGTATGATAAGCAACACTCACAATCTTATAAACACCTGTATCTTGTAAGGGAATATTTGTTTTAATAGTTCTACACAACAGAAATCTGTCATCCAGTCTACCAGTGACCATGTTCACTGATGTGTTCGATTCGTTGGAATAAAATAATATAAAATTAAACGCGATTTAATCCGTTTAACGACTAACTTGCCTAAGGAGCCCTGTGGCGCCCTCGTGATTGCTCCCGAGTGTTACGACCTGCGCCCGCGTCAAAAGTTTGCGCCGAGTTGGGAATAAATGGCTTTTGTGCCATACCTATAGCGAGTTAAGAGACGAAATTTTTGTCAGAGATAGTTGAATAACCAAGGATTCTGATACATACACATTCATGTCAAATGTATTAGTAAAATGTTATGTTACACGAGGACAAACTTGACGTAGCCGAAAAAATGTGAGTTGATGTGGAAAAAAAAATTAATTTAAAAATTTTACATTAACACCTATAGGTTTATTTGCGTTAATTAAATGGTAAAAACACATATCTAAGTAATGACATTCAAATATTTGAATTCGTATAAATTAAGTTTTATTAATAAATAATGCTTACCAAGACAGGATTTCAATTGATATTTATAAATATTTTGAATGTCTAGAACAGAAATATTATTTTTACCTAGTAACATATGCTTAGGTTATTAATAATTACATAAAAATAAGAGCTACTTTGAAATTTCGGCCAATAATGATTTTTTTTTCAACTCCATTTTCTAGACTTCACATGGTGATGGTGATTTCGAAAAATTTATTTTTTATATGTATAAATTTTCTTGTTGGCTTTTCTAGACATGGTGATTTCGATTTTTTTTTTATAAAATATAAATTTTCTTGTTGGTTTTTTTTATTTATTGGAATTCTTATAAGAAATTCTACAAACCAAACTAGGTTTCAAAGAATAATTATAAATCAGAAATATTTAAAAAAAAATTAGTTTTTTAATTTCAATGTAACAAAATCGCGAAAGTATGAGAAATAATTTGGTAAGCAGATCCTAGAAATCGTTTACGATTTTTTATTATGTAATAAACAAACTTGTTATTTTCATACAAAATTATTATTTATGAATCTACAACTATTTCTATATTTATAAAGTATACGCTTATTCATATAAGTACAACGATATATAATTAAGATTTTATATTATATTTTTGGTCTTATTTCTCAAGACTTGAATGGGAGCTTATGAGAAAATTCTTGGCACTTGCTGGAGTTAGACTATGTTCCTCATTGCCAAGTTAATAAGATTCCGAGTTCGTCTCTTTGTAATTTAATTCCAGATCTTGTCTGTCTTAAAGCTGGAAATATATAGTTTCCAAGTTATTTAGTCTGTCACGGTGCTAAAACTATGATAGCCATATTTCGAACTCATGTAATATATTATAGTAAAACATATTGTTAATCTTTAAATTAAATATAAATAATATTAATAGATATAACTACTCGTAAATAACGTCAATATACAATATCATATATATACCTATAATAACGTAAATAGATACTTTATAGTACTAGAAATATTAAGGTAAAAATTTAGATCATTTATTAAATACTAACTGCGCTCAGCGGTTTCCCCGCGTGGTTGATGGTGATAATTAATTTAATATAGCGTAATATGTTACTCACACATAATGTAGCTTTCTACCGGTAAAATGGTTTTTGCTTGTATCCATTACAAACAAAAAATCAAATGTTTTCTCTTAAATAGTAGAGTAGATAAGGATTAAAACCAAGGTACGAATAATGTGGCCTGGTTTGTACCGGCGTTACTATTATGAATAAGTAGTTACTATGACGTAATTGTAAAACACATATAGTGTTGCAGTTTTTTTTAATAGATATGTTGATGTCCTCTATAAAACTGTAGTAAATCACTTTGTTCTATTGTCAATACTTTCTGCAGCGTACGCAATATAAGGATATTTCGGCGTTACAATTGCATATTTTACATAAAACAGTAGTTGTTGTTACATAACTGTAATAGTTAAATAAGTATGGTATTGAGGACTTTTTTGTAGACATTGATGTCTTCTATAAAACTGTATTACAACACTTTGCTGTCTGTCATTACATTTCATCACCTTTGACTATATTTTTTTCTTTTTCACCTTCGTAGAAAACAGGAAATCCGTCAAACCAAACTTCGTAGTTCATTTTTGGGAGATAGGCCTTCAGTATACGTGCCTGTCGGTGCAGTTGGAATCTCACGACTACAGTCGGCTGAACAACAAAGATGGATGACATGCCGACTCTATCGCCGAGCACGTCTGTGTATTGAGCTGTCATTGCTTTCGGCTAAGCTATCAGAAACTGACACATCTATGACAGAACTCTATTGATAGCAGATAAGTCATTATTACGATCTTGAAAAAGGCGGATATCTTGTTATACTGCTATGCTGTGACCAAGAATATTACGCTATTCCACCCGCGTGGTGATAGATGTAAAAGGATCCAATGTGTTAATCCAGCGCCTCATCTATATCCATACCAAAATTCATTAAAGTTGGCCCGCCGTTTGTGCGTGAACGAGTAACAAACATCCATGCACCCATCTATCCACTCATCTATCCATTCATCTAAACTTTCACATTTATAATATTAGTGGGATTGTCTACGAATACATTTTGAAGTGCAATCATAGACATAACATAGTAACCATCTACGACTAGACTTATTATATATTCCTTACATAATCGTACGTTAAGTATAAAACCATTGTGATTTAAGACTTGTGTTTTAAGAGACATTACGTTTTTTGTGGAGTTAAGATTTTTATAGTAGCTTAGGGTGTTGAAGTTTTTTTGGCGGTCATTAAATTTAACCCTCAGTAAAACTGTAACTGAACCTGAGTCCAAAGCCCTGTTTAGCAGCATGCAATGACTACGCTCGTCACTCTGAGATAAAAGATGTTAAATCTCTTGCCCTGTAATTTCACTGGAAACATTGCCCTTCAACGCAACATAGTAATGTTTGCACACAACTGTTTCACCACGGTAATATTATTTATTACCGTGGCTTCACGGTTGAATAACTGGAAAAGGTGTAAAACTTCCCCATAGGCAGAATCTGCAAAGATCCTGCTACTTTAAAATTATCTGCCTTGTTTAGTATATACATATAAATAATATATATACCTAGGTACTTATTATTTTCGGAAATATGTTTATATAAATTAAAATATGCGTATACTTTAAGATCACCTTTTGTGGAGACATAATGCTTTAAACCATGATGTAACAACACATTTGTGACTATGTCGTAATAGTTTTTTAAATATATCTCTCTGAACTTCGATTTAACCGTTATTTCGATTAAGTAGTTATTTTTTTAAAACCAACCAACCGACCCAATAGACATTTTTCTGTTCCATAGAACCAATTTTTTTTAAATATATTTAATATTCCAGGAAAGTCTTAATTTTTTCTTTTCTTTTACTTAGGCGATTTTGTCCTTTTGTAGAGAATGTTAAGTATAACTACCACACCACTATTGTTTTACTCAACAGTAACAAAGGAAAAGCTAAAAAAAAAATAACAGAGTACTTACATTAAAAAATACAAAGCTTTCTACTATCCGACACTTCACAATCCGGCTAAAATACGCAAAATGAGTTTAAGTGCTACGCATTTTATTCTAATTAAATTTCTTGGAAGTCTCATAGCTTATAAACAAAAAACAGTTTTTTACTATCGGGTGTATAAATTTTGTACTAAAGCACTCGTATTTTATTGCAGGGCCGTCGAGTACCACCGGAGGCGCAACTAACGACGTCTCAACTGTGAAGCTGAGGGCAGAACTCAGAAAGTTACAAGTTAATTTGTTCACCGCTAATGAAGATTTTTGTATAGAACTATTTTTGAATATTAATTTTTTAACGCTTTCTCGCAGCTTTCGCGACGGCGGTCGATAGTAATACCGTAAAATAATATATAATAATATAAAATACTGACGTTTGAGAGTTTGATTGCGGTTAAAGTCAAACCAATTTCCGGGAAGTCCACATTCTTCCCGTGAACATGGTGCATGTAACTGCGGCGAAATATCGGGAGCTCATTCCACAACCTTACCACGGTAAATATCCCGTTAATAATCATATAACTTTAGTGAACAACCGTGATAGTTTAAAACAGTGTTTTAAGAATTCTAGCCTTTGATAGTTCTAACTTCAGGCAAATTCTAGTAATAGAATTAAAATCGCTGCTTTAGCAACTGCTTTTCTTTAAGTAATTACTTTTGCTTGTTTACAGATACGGCTGTTATTCTTTGTGAATATATTATCTGTGTACACAGTTTACAATTATTATGTTTGTATTATTTTATTTGTGGCCAATAATGATTGTGGTTTTTGTGTTTAGAGGTTGATTTAGACATACTAATTATTATATTCCTTATTATTGTGATACTGTTCATTAATAGTAGAAAAAAATATTTCTAATTCGTATACATAACGTTTAGAACACAATGGATAATGCATTTAAGTTATCAGTTCAGAACACACCATAATGTCACGTCTGTTTTTTTTAAATGTATTTTACTTTCTTTTTCTTTACTTCACACTGTCTGCATTTAACTGCTTCTTTAGCAGCACAATTAATAATTCTGCAATAAGGTGCACTAGAATTAAGTAGGTAGGTAAATTTATTAATCCTTAGAAAAGAGCCAGTAACTGGCAATTGTTTTCATGGTTCATCTTTTTATCTGATAAGAGTCGTGGGCGGTGCAGCCTGGAATAAATTATTCAAAGATTAAGACTAAGGCTATAATTCAAAATGGTTGATGAAATCTTGTCATTATAATGAAAAGATTTTGTAACACACACAATATATTCTGTTTTGAATGCTTCTGAAATTGTCCGCAGAGGCGTTAGTTATCATACATTCATAACGTTCCAAAACGAGGCTTACTTTCCCGTCTATTATCCGATTCCATGTAATTATAGCAGCGTTAACCAGATGGCGCTGTTAGCTATACGATCAAATAAAAAACCAAGAATACAGTCGTAATACTGTAACACGTCTACGCGTATTTATTTTTTATTTTATTAATCAGGTGAAACCACGGAGTGCAACTAGTTTATTATAATTTGAAATGCTTTACTCCTAACCTTTATTTTGTTATATGTAGGAAAAATTAAACATTATTTTAACCTAAAATACTGAAGCTAAAATTTTAGACAGAAATGAGAGAAATTGCTGATTATTAATTACCCAAATAGAGCAATAAATAAAATAATTTGGCTTCCCTACACAAAGGCAATAAGCGTAAAGCTGTTAAATTCCTCAATTGAATAACAAATACCTACCTGAATTACGAGCAATTTACTTGAGAGCTCTGCATAAATCGTCAATAGGCTCTCAATGATCCACTGAGTCCAAAAACAAAAGGGTCATTGGCAAATATTCGAAATTTACGACCTATAAAATTGGCCCGGCACACCTTTTTAAGCGAAAATATGAGAATATCCAGGTTTGGACGGAATAAATTATACCAAATTGCTCAGAGTTTGGATTGTGGTCGACCCTTTTATCCCCGTACTATATAAGCAGTACATAAATTCATATGGTTTTGTAATATTACTCAATACAGGATGTTCTTAGAGATGACTTAATGATATCATGGCTACGGGCTTGCCCCATGTAAAAGATTGTGATTTGATAAGCCCAAGAACATGGCTGACTAAATGTGGGCATTCACATACTGAGGCTAAGGCGTCGTTGTTTATAATAGTGTTCGTTATATTATATCTAAACATATAATAAAAATGTAACGGATCGCTGTCTGTACATGGAAAATATACGAGAAAAAGTATTATTGGGACTTTTATAAACGAAAGTAGAATGAAAATAAATAATTGTAAGTATTTTTTGTCTGTTTGTAAAACGGCTTATCTGGTGGTAAATTTATTTAACATTTAGTATTTATTTCATGTCAATCGGTTCATAAAGAACCGTTATTGAAATTTAAAGAATAGCTCTCTCGGCACTGCACCAAGACCAAGCTATCGAAGCCGCTGGATGGTCAATTAGTACATTATATATAGCTACTGAGATATTTCAGTAGGTAGTCTTTTTTCAGCTTCATTATAATAATTACCGTTGATAAGAACGTAATTAATCGCCAATAATTATTTTGACACTCACTTTGAAAGAGAGGAGAGAGATGATTAACTTTACTGCGCAGTAACACCAGTGTTTTCAAAGAAAACAAATAGAAAAAAATGGGAGACGTTCCGATCACAATAACGTGCAGTACGAGCCATCGTGGGGATCTCCCGCTACACCTCCGTCAAGCCCTATTTAAAAGCAACTCGGTATACTCGCATTGCCTGCCATCTTAATATATCAGGTCGCAACATACGTAAAAACGAATTAGAACGTATACACGAGTCGCAACGACTCGGGCGCTTATTATTTTCGTTATGGAAGCAGGCTAACGCAGATTCCCCATTCCCTAGTCAGATCAAGTAAATTAACGCATTATGCAGGTCCAGCTGTATTTAACCGCCTGCCGGAAATTGTAAAAGAATTGTTAAACATTGATGGTACTAAACGTATTCAAGATGTAAATAATTATGACAAGGTTAGTAACTTTATTGTTATACCTACTTATGGGTTTAAGTAAGGTTTAAGTTATAGTGATAGATTACTACGTTATTATTATTATTACTACTATTAAATAATTACGTTGCAAAATGTACCTATTAAATGTTGGTGAATGAATTTATTAATTGTAAATGTTGATAAATGTATTTGTTAATTTATAAATTATGATGTATTATACATATATACCAAAGCGGAAGTGCTAGAAGAGGTCGAGAGTTTCTACGGACAGTTATACACCTCGGTCGCTAAACCTGTTAGCAGCTCGGTCAAAGACCCAAGAGCCAAGCTGACCCGACATTATACCGAAGATATCCCGGACATCAGCCTGTACGAGATTAGAATGGCCTTGAAACAGCTTAAGAACAACAAGGCGCCTGGTGACGACGGTATCACATCGGAGCTTCTGAAAGCGGGTGGAACACCAGTACTTAAAGTCCTTCAGAAGCTCTTTAATACCGTCTTACTCGAAGGTTCAACGCCAGAAGCATGGAACAAAAGCGTGGTGGTGCTGTTCTTAAAGAAAGGTGACAACACTTTACTTAAAAATTACAGACCCATCTCGCTTTTGAGCCATGTTTATAAGCTGTTTTCGAAGGCCATAACGAACCGTCTCAGTCGCAGGTTTGATGAATTCCAGCCTCCGGAACAAGCCGGTTTCCGAAAAGGCTATAGTACCATAGACCACATCCACACGCTACGGCAAGTTATACAGAAGACCGAAGAGTATAACTTGCCTCTTTGTCTAGCGTTTGTGGACTATGAGAAAGCCTTTGATTCGATCGAGATGTGGGCAGTGCTTGAGTCTCTCCAGCGGTGCCGTATTGACTATCGGTATATTGAAGTGCTGAAGTGTTTGTACAAAAACGCCTACATGTCAGTCCGAGTACAGGAGCAGAGTTCGAAGGCAATTCCATTGCAAAGAGGTGTGAGACAGGGAGACGTTATATCTCCTAAACTGTTCACCGCTACATTGGAAGACGCCTTCAAGCTTCTGGACTGGCAAGGACTTGGCATCAATATTAACGGCGAATACATCACTCACCTTCGATTTGCCGACGATATTGTAGTCATGGCAGAATCCATGGAAGACCTCAGTACAATGCTCGAAGGCCTCCATCGAGTTTCCCAACGGGTAGGTCTTAAATGAACATGGACAAGACGAAAATTATGTCTAATGCCCATGTTGTACCTACCCCAATATCAGTTGGGAACTCAGTTCTCGAAGTTGTTGACGAGTACATCTACCTGGGACAGACAGTCAAACTAGGCAGGTCCAACTTCGAGAAAGAGGTCAATCGTCGAATCCAACTCGGCTGGGCAGCGTTCCGGAAACTTCGCGAAGTCTTCTCGTCAAAAATACCTCAGTGCCTCAAGACAAGAGTCTTCGACCAATGTATGTTACCAGTGATGACTTATGGCACTGAAACGTGGTCTCTTACTATGGGCCTCATAGAAAAGCTCAAAGTCGCACAACGAGCTATGGAGAGGGCTATGCTCGGGGTGTCTCTACGTGATCGAATCAGAAATGAGGAGATCCGTAGAAGAACTAAAGTCACCGACATAGCCCAGAAGATTAGCCAGTTGAAGTGGCAGTGGGCAGGGCACATAGCACGCAGAACAGATGCCCGATGGGGCCGAAAGGTTCTGGAGTGGAGACCACGGACCGGCAAGCGCAGCGTAGGTCGTCCACCGACACGGTGGACAGACGACCTGAGGAAGGTCGCAGGACGACGTTGGATGCAGGCCGCTTCCAACCGGTCCTTTTGGAAAATCATGGGGGAGGCCTATGTTCAGCAGTGGACGTCTTACGGCTGAGATGACGATGATGATGATGATGATGTATTATAAAAAAAATACTTGTAAATATGCGTTTACCAATAAAAGGATTTCGGACTTGGACGTTGGACTTTGTCTTTTTCTTTTGGGTCAAAAAATAAATGTGAACGGTAAAGTTCTACTGTCAAACAATAGATGAATATAATAAAAACTTACTTCGATGACGTGTTTATGGATACCTGTATTATTCAATTGTATTTTTCACATTGTACATTGATTATTCGTTTTCACCAAGAAACAAGCTAAATACTAGTTTTATACAAGACAAGTTTGACTTGACGGGGACAGGACAGTCCAGGACCAGCGGATCAAAAGGCAGATATATACCATCTAAGCCAACTGACCTGTCAGTGATAGTGATAATAGTGATGCAGTAAGCCGAGGTCTCAACGAGGAGTGATTTTCCGAAAGTTCGCGAGTGGGAGTAGTTGATGCTATGTGTTCTGCATTCCAACTACTGCTTTTCAGACAACCTTTGGTAGTTGCATGTCCATCATACTACGATGATTTCTACAGACGCGCGATTGGATACTGTGCGAGAAATTTTGGAGACTCGAGGCGTTTCTGGTCACTGTGCTCATCAATCAGAGGTTATAAAACCAAACGGACAATAGGGCAGGATATTTCCGGATTAGGGTCACATTAAGACCCGACAATTTGGAATTATATTTCGGGACGACCACTCTGCGGAGCGACGAAATCGTTAGATTAAGTAGGTACGCAGTTATTGCCTACCATTAGACAAAGAGGGTAGTTCGCAAATAATAGCAATATATTTGCAAACTACCCTGTGATAGTTTCGTAACTAACTTTATAGTATGGGTATCTAGTGCGGCTAATAATAAAATATATTACTGTTATATAATTGAAAATCATGGTCTTCTCAGTAATTTCACGAGTGATAGAATATACGTCGTGATTATGATATCACGAAAATCCCAATGTTTAGATACCTTTAAAATTATTTGCGCGGTGCAGTTGTACAGAGCACGAAAAACTGCGTAAATGTAACGGTATCGTATAGTTTACGTATTCAGGTCAAACTATGAGTTATCTGTGCCACTATTGTACTAGATAAATGACAGTTTGTACTAAATACGTTAAGGCGCGGTTCAACCCCAATTTTTAAAAATAATTTACGATCCTTTACGTAAGGTTGAAAATCGCTTGTTGAATTGGAGGATGTAATGCGAAAATGTGCTAATTTTGTAAGTTTTCTTTATATTTTTCGATATATACCAACAGAATCGAAAAAAAAATCTGGTTATAACTTTAGTACTATACGTTGGCTATGTATTACCTAAAAAAATATAGTGTTATCGCTGAAAATTCTGATAGTTTGGACGTGAAAGTTTATTTTTGTAGACCTATTCAGGATTTTTTTCTGCAGAAATAGAGTTATATTTATGAATTCTATTCGGTTATTACTCTTTTCCTATTCTTTTTCTAACCTTAGTATTTTTTTCATAATATATTATTTATCTGTTTCGTTACATTAGGTGTTTAAAAATTCTGCTTTTTACTATTATCAGGATACGAGCGCGTCTTAACGATGAGATTAAGATTTTCGTGCTCGGCCCACAGAACGTATGTTGTTTTAAACAGTTATGAACAGATTTGACCATTGACCATAGTATATTATACTTTACAGCTATGGATATGACGCTTACCTATAACCAAACGACGTAACAACAAATACATACAAATTTAAGCTTTATTTGTGTGTACTATAAAGGAAAATTATAGATCCGCGGCGCCCCGTTTGAGATTAGATAGGTATACGACAACTGCTACAATTATAGAGGTAGGATAGGTAACGAATCGTAACCTAATGTCCGTGATTTAAAAATCGTACCAATATGATCAAACTCCACGGCAGGCCAAGTTCTAAATTTTAAAAGGTTAATCACAATAATTTTGTTAACAATGCATATCTTCAATCATGACAGTAGGCCAAATGTAACTTAATATGGCAATACACAAAGCAAAATTCAATAATCGGTTAGTTAGTTTGTATAGAGAAGTTTTAGCCCCCCATATCTTTGAAGTTCAGATGATGACCCTCTCGAAGGTTTCATGAAAAGATATTGTGTATAAAGATATCTAGAACGCAGCACTAGACAAATTTTGAGCAAGATGTGTGCTGTAGAAGTATTTTAAATCAGATAATATAATAATATCATGGAGGTGAAATGAGACGTGTAACAAAGTAGCTATTTATAATCCGCATGAAAGTAGCACAATTTATCTTTAGTCTAAATTTTATTATCTTAATTCTAACCAAGCAATCACGAACTAAAATGCTTCAAAGTATTCCTTTCCTTTATTGCATTTTCCTCTCCCTCTTTATACCTGATATTACTTACGTTATTCACGTCTTCACTCTGCCTGTTAAATATTAATGTAATATTTCAGCGCGAATTATGTTATTTTCACCCTTTGGTAAATAACAGAACGAATCAAGATATTATCATGTTATAAACGTAAAGATGGCAACGCCATTCTTTGAAGAGCTTGAAGGGAAGGCAAGCCTGTCTTTCTTATCTTAGCGACCGCGTTTCGCTTGCTTTCAAATTGGTGGTCCAAATTTAGGTCGCGCTTCATTTTGTAACAATACTGTAGAGGGCTTTGAATTGCCCTTTGTTTTTAGAATTTTTACGGTAAGGATTTTATATTTAGGTTGATCCTAGCTTCTTGTTTTTTTCTGTAGCATTACAAAATGCTTTTAAAATGTACTGTATTAAATTATCTTCTCTGTTCGATGTTCTCCGACATAGACAGCGGTAAAACTTACATTATAAGCAATGGATGTCAATTGACTCGTACACATTTTAAGAGATCAAAACATAATTGGAGAATTCAAGTTGGTGTTTACACACTATACTGTGCACTGTATACTGTACTGTACTGTACTGTACTGTACTGTACTTTACTGTGTTACTACATGTATGCACTGGATTCCATACGAAAATGAACAGAAGTGATGTTATGTTATATCGAATACAAAACAAAGCAATTCCTCAAACAGCAATTACACTGGTAATTTTACGTTATATATTTTGAGTTACGAATATTTAGGATAACTCTCAGCCATATAAATTTAATTTTCATATAGTGTCAAACTTATATTGGTAGTAGGTTAAAACTTATGTGTATATGTTAGAAAGCGGTCATAACGTGTAACGGGCTTACTTGTGATTATGGCATTTCGCTTGCATTAAAGAAGGAAAAAAATCAGTAGAAGAAAACAAAAGATGAAATTGTTCACCAGCGCTTAAAACTAACATAAACTATAGCTTTGGTTTTCTATGTATATTATATTACAGAAGACCTATTTCGAAATAGTAAAATTTATGTTAAAATTTGCATATCGCATTTTATTACATATTAATAAATTATAAAGTCCTTCAAGGATCTTCTCTCTTCTTTTAATAAAACACCCAATTGCAGTTAGTTACTATCGCTAAATTTTAAAACGGCTTCACCAACATGATTCTTCACCTCGCAAGTGCGCAGTCAGTATTATATAAGTCATAATATGTATATATGTATTTTATATACAGCATTTGCTAGCGGCAAAAAGTGAATAGAGTAATTATAGTCATCGATAATGCTGTAATTTATTAGCTTCCCCATTTTTGAATGTCAGGGTTGTATGATGATATGATATGATGTCCTTCTCCTTCCGTCGATTCCCCAATGCTGGGGGCCGTGACCCATCATGGCATTAGCCTCTCCCGTACGATGTTTCTCCATCTGTACCGGCTTCCAGCTGCACGAACCGCTTCAGTGACATGTGATATGATGATATGGTGTATGCGTAGGGTAATTATTGTTGTATGTGAGGTAATATGAAATTTAATGATAAAAAAAGAAAATAATTTAGAAACCCTTATTTTTTTCTCGCGCTTAGACAATATTCAACGCATAGTTTCCATAATTCCACTATCATAATTTTATTTCGCGGTGACGAAATTGGGTTCATAAAGTAATATATGTGCCGCAGTCATATCGTATAACATGCCGTATTGTAGGCGCGCCGAATTTCAAAACGTCGCCTACGTATTTCAGCCGAATGAAAGTTTTTTAAATAAATAATAATTAATTTTTACTGAAAATCTTCGGTTGGGACTAAGTTTGGCCTACTTATGGCGCTTCGACGGTCGCTGCCGCGGCACACTCGTTTCGCTCGCTCGGCTCGCACATTGTGTGGTCACAATTAAACCTAATGCTCATCCTCGCTTCGCTTCGCTCGTTGTCGGACCTATCGTTATACTTTGCTCTGAATTAATACTCCGTGTGAACCCTACATTGCTTCTTGCTGGCAATAAAGCTGAACATTGGCCGCCGCTATGTAGAACGTATCGCCACCACAATCCGGTTGAACTTGAGGTCATCACATTACAACGACGTTTTTCAATCCAGCGCGCCTACTTGTAACTTGTGTTCGACACCTGAATTACATTAACATTTTTTATAATGATATTTTTTCTATTATACTTGGCATTTCTATAACTATGTATATACATAGGTATAAATATACATCACCCATAAACCACATCGTCTCTGTGACAAAATCCCCAGTTTACTATTGATCATAATTATTATCAACTCTTCTACTCTCCAATATCATTTCCACATATCATTCAGAGAGAAATAAAAACTTATTTCCACTATACTCCGTTTTACTCATTTCGTAATACGTTAAGGTACATTACGCGATGTAAATTACAAAACCAACAGGGGTGGTGCGACGTGTGGAACAAATTGCATTTTTTTGCGCAACTTTGCATTTCCCTACTGCGTCACTAATTACAAATTTGAAGCACTGCGCGCCCATTACTGGCCAACGAAGAATAATTATTATGCATACAATGATTTACACGCATTGCGGTTGTATTAATATTGGTTTAAAGCAATTTGAATTATTAAGCGATATTAATATAAATATTAATCATTGTTGGTAGTGAATCTGATGCCTTCGTAGCACGATGTTGGCCTGTGCAAACATGTGTGTAATGTACAAAAATGTTTGTTCTCGGATCTAGGATATTTGCAACTTTTGTGTTTGCTTTTGTCCCCCGT
The DNA here is from genome assembly GCA_917880725.1 of Selenia dentaria. Taxonomy (NCBI): domain Eukaryota; kingdom Metazoa; phylum Arthropoda; class Insecta; order Lepidoptera; family Geometridae; genus Selenia; species Selenia dentaria. The sequence goes on along the minus strand of OU862877.1, from coordinate 33,512,413 downwards.
GACACACGGAAACCTCTTGCGATTTGTGTACCTTCATTCTTATTTTAGTTACACAACAAACATACGAATGCTTTTTACCGACAAGGCCTAATAAAAGAGTCAAGTACCTAAATGAATAAGCCTCTGTCAGCTAGAGGGCTAACCCTGCGGTGTCAATCAGCTGTCTATCGGCCGCTGGACATTTATATGACACCGGACGTCATGCGGCCGTATAACGGTCACTCGATACCCCCATTCCAAATGTTGAACGACACCATGATGTAAGTTTTTAAACTGACATCAATGAAAGAATTAACTTTAGAAACGTTTCTAAAGTTAATTCTGACACCGTGATGATCTTACCTTGATCTTTCAATGCCAGTCTTCATCAAATAGCCTAGTGACTGCTGCGTTAGCTCAGTTGCTGATCAGGAGTTCCAGATTCGATCCTTGGACGGGGCTAATATTCGTATAACGAGCAGCAATATTTTGTTCTGGTGAGTTGGATGTTGTAATGTGATATTGTCTATGCATACCTTGACAAAGATAATCCTAGTGTGTAAACGCAAACGTGGTAGGTATATAAAAATGAATTCAATATTTAATATTTTAAATTATTTGTATAATCAACAAGAAGCCCAGTATTTACTTTGCTGACTGTGGAAGTTGTTGGTACATTACAACTGACCATATATAAGAAAAATCCTAAACACATTGCTGTAGTCACTTACATAAAGTCACTTTACTATCATACAAATACTGGGATGTGAAAATACTTAAGTGGTATTAAAGTAAATGCCGTTAATTGTATTCCGGACTCACTTTACTTCTTTACGTTCTGACTTCACAAATGAATCTCTGTTTCATTAACTAACCGACTCGTTTTAATTAACTTTGCAGTTTGAAAAGAAATCCTATTCATTCATTAAAGTCTGATTGCTTTCTACAGAATCCTTGCAAAGTTACCATGCTTTAGATGGACGTCCTGTGCATCAATCTTGAACTGAGCCTTACTACGGTCACGTTGGCACCGTGAGTTCGTTTGCGAAATGTTTAAATTACTTTTTCAATGAACGCTTAGGCAAGAATTTATTTCTATGCGTGGTAAGTACACTGAAACCATTTGTGGCAGCAAGCACGGATGAAATTCTCTCGGCACTAATTCAGTAGAGCCTAACTAAGATTAAAACTCACCATCTGATGATATTCTGAGCATGCTTAGAAGTGGAAGTAAGTATACCTAGATACCTAAGTCATGAAGGGAAATCAATGTAGTGCTTTTAAACAAACTACGGAAAACGGACTATACAAATTCATAATCAACAGCCAAGAAAGCCTGAGCTCATTCCTACAAACAAACTTCAGAAGGCTTTGTTATAAATATATAAGACTAGCGACCCGCCAGCGGCATCGCTCGCGTAGCCTCGCGGGATACGGCTATTTACAATTTTTTTTATTATCCCACGGGAACTCTTTAATTTACAGGGATCAAAAGTATCCTATATGTTGACCAGGGATATAAGCTACCACCATACAAAATTTCATTTAAATCGGTCCAGTCGTTTTGTTTGGTGATTAGCCCGTACAACCAGACAGACAAACAGAGACAAAAATTTTGAAATATAAATCGATTTCACTCCTTACATCCCCCTGACTCGGTTCTTAGCATTTTTTCATTGTACAGAAATTCGACCTCTACAGTTTTATTATATGTAGTGATGATGTAGTGACTGGGACCATTCGATTGAGGGCGAATCATATCGACAAATTCTAACACGCTTGTCGATCAGGCAAATCTATATTGTTTCATCACATGGTACACAGTAGCAAACTTACTCGTAAAATTATTAAACATATACAACATAAGTTAGGTTAACTTAGTACTTAGGCATTGGGCTCCAATAGTTAACTATTGAGAGATTAACATCTCGATTACATTGTTATAAAAGCTACAGATATTCTAATGCAAAACACAAGGCCAGTTTGTATGATGATTTTAAAATCATGGCATGAAACAAGAACGTTTTATATGCTTGCTTGTTTCACCCCTTTTTGTTCCCTACCGGTCCGTTTATCGCAGCCGGACGCGTAGTTCGCCCTTTCTGAAGGTGTGTTCTTAAGCTACTGAGCTCAAATTGGGACCAATTAACTACCTCTTTAAATGTCCTTCTTTAGTTTTATAAATAAGCTTTTGTTTCTAGCATTGTGCTGTCTTGTGCATAGGCCCATGCATTGTTTTTTCACACATAAGATATAAATTAAAATGTAACGGGTCGATACGATGTGCCGCAATTCGATATCAAGACACTCGTTTTAAAGAGACTTCGATCTAACAAGAATTCACCGTAAAGCGAACACTAGATACATCTCACAGATAGCATATACCAAAGAGAATAAACCTTGAACATATTAACATATAAATAATAATAATAAAACCTTAGAGGCACTTTGTGGAAAGCCGTTGGTAAGTGGCGGTATCGTGATCCCGATTCTCCCTAGGGCTAAATGAGGCCCCTGGCTTGGACTATTTAGCGTTCTTTGGATGGAGACGTTCTTTGGACCAAATTATCCATCCACACCAAGGTTGCCCCTTTCACCGCCCTTGTAATATAATGGCGGCCCTTATGTGGGCTCGTTTAGTGGATGTCAAGTCACTATCTGCTCAAAATTTAAGACACGACTGCATTTGGCTGGTGCCGTAATCTCGTCCGTAGCCTTCTATGTTCCTAGTCAATTATAAGTTCATTTCCATAGCCTTGCCATTTTACCCATGTATGTAATAGATATACCATATTACCCTTCATTCTAAATGTTTTTATACTACATTGTATATTTTATACCAAACATGCCTCAAGTATTGTCTACATCCCCACTTATATACCTTTATAAAGGACTGGATAAAATCCGTGAAATATATAAGATAATGATAATGCGAATGAGCTAGTGAAAATAGTATAATAGGTTTAAGTTCAAAATTTCATAAATATTTTATGTTATTCGAGAACGGTACAAGCACGACCCTTATTTTAAGTGATAAACTCTGCCTCTAACAGATGCAGTTCGTTACAAGTGACGAACTGCGCTGCGCCCGTATATCTGATACATTAAGTTGTTAAGTCTCACGTGCCTGAAATTTTGCCGGCAACCATACCTTCAAACCAAAACACAGTATTGCGAACATTACATATACACGCTAGAAAAAGGTATGTTTTTAGTGCTACCCCGGACGAATTCATTCACAAAGAGTTCTACTGCTCTTAAAAAAAACTACTTTATGAATAGTAACGAAGGCAAGATATTAAAGTTAATGAATGAATGCTTCCTCGCGATTTCGAATAGCTTAAGCTTTAGCTGCAACTCAAAATAATTAGTCAGCATTAAAGTTGTCCAGTGAACTAATGAAATTATTTAGTTTTCTCTACTCACGATTCTCAGAATTCTAATTGAAATTACATTCATTAGCAGTACAAGAGGTGTTGCTATAGTAACCCTAGTTTTAAAGAGCAATAAGAAGATCACGGATTTTCACTGTTTATTTTGTTTTTCTTCTCAATGCTAATCGATATAGGATACTAATGGTTAAATATCTATAAGCCTATTATAATATTTTGGTTCCTTTACCAATTTTGGATCCAGGATATCTATGAAACCCAACATATCATTATATTAATATATTAAGTACTTCACCTAGATTGTAATTATCACTATTCCTCAGGATCTACTTATTGTATCCGTATAAAGAATTAACACATAGTACCTTGAATTGAATTATCACCTAGTATGTATAAATCCTGAGCGTAAGCTATATTAGTATCCTATCAAAACATAAATGTGAAATGAGAGCAAAGTTCAATATTATGATATGCGGTTGTTGACAACGACAAAAGAAGTGAGATCTAAATGGGTTCTAAGTTAATGGTTAGTCCTGAAATTTATTTACAACAACATAAAACATTTTTTAACAACTTTACGTATTATTTTTTCTTATAACTGAGGATAATAATATTAAAGCCCAAGGTTGGACTTGTCTTAGCTTAACACTGTTTAAAAACAGTGTGAAAAAAAAAACAGCTTCGTTTTCCATTAAATGTTTTTTTCAAAAATATAACTCTGTCCCTCCATAACTGAACAAATTGACACCTCTGAAAATTGTGTCCAATTTGAATTTTACTTATAGCAAAATAACTGCTTTTTATATATCTCAGTTTTTATTGTGTCGCAGTACGTATGAAAAGTAGAGTATGCACCTCGTGGATAAAGCCTATCTTCGTCTTGGGCGGCTTGAACCCCTCGCTTCACACAGGACTCTACATAACTCCCTCACTTCACTCAGGAATTAAAATTTTATTCCCTTGTTGCGCTCAGGGATTAACGCTAGAGTCCCCGTTACACTCATGATTCAATATGCCGCCCGTGATGTTAGACACTGATTTAATCCCTCGGTGCAATAATATATCAATCACACAACTAAATGCAACATTAGTACATTTTACACCGAGGGGAGAAAACGATCTATTTCTCTTCGAGAGTATGTTTAAGCCCGATGCGTCTACTACTGAATGACATATGTTTTTAAACATAGTTTAATTAAATAATATGCTATTTTACAAATTCAGCTGAGGTCCTGGATGTAACAGTCACTGTAGCACGTGCGAGTTTGAACGTTTATTGTTTATAATATTTAAGGAGTGTGACGACTTGTTTGTCAAATTCATTAGCCTAAAAGTATAGTTGAATGGATGTTTCTGTGTAACATATTGAAAGAAAATCACGGTCTGGTTAGGAAAGGTCAAAGATCAGTGCAATTTCTTTCCCACAAAAATTTGGACAAAAAATTGCAAAACTCTTTTATATTAAATTGTTGGCATACTATAATACATCTAAAGCTTATATCGCTCTCAAGTTCACGATGGCACAATGATTGGCATTTCAATTTGGGTCCGCCAGATACCCAGCGGTCGGGTAATGCGTCAATTTACCCCACGAGAAGGAATATCCGGCGAATCGTTTATCTCGACGACCAGGAATCGTTTGTATTTTTTCCGATTCTCGTAAATTACAATCCGATCCAATTTACTACAGATGTTCGATGAATATGACGAAACGGATCGAACTGGCGCTTCTGCGACTTCAAGTATAATATTATGGCTCATGTATTCTGCATCCTTCTTTTGAATTTGTTCAAGATGTTTTCGTAGATTACGATGAGAAAGTTATTCTCCAACATTTGTGTAGGTGCTATTACTTTGCTCCCATAGCAGCCTCAAACTTTCGAGACCAGTCTCTAGTTATTAAGCCGCTTGAGCGGATCATTGGATACGGAAACTTATATGTGACAAGACTAGGAAGCTGTTCATCTGACGTTAAAATATATGCTACAAGTGATGCAGTATGTTCGCTTGATTATATGGGCACGCCTCTCTATGACAATCTTCGAAACACCCATAGTCATTTAAAGTTTCTTGGCAGTGCAATAATTACAACGACATCTGTATTCATGATCGTCATGCACTTTTTTATTAGTAGTTGGATTCACTTACAACTTCTTAATTTGTGTCACGATGTCCTTACTGTTATACAAGGTCTCCTCATTGTTACTATATAATATAACAACGATAATGTCATAGAGGTAGAAACAAAACCCTCGACCGTGAAAATATTACAAACATTTGTTATCCCCAAACTGGCACCCCACGTAAACAACATCGGTATCTTCCGAAGCAAAAACATAATTAATGTAGCGTTGTTTGTAATCAAAGAGCTAAGTGGTAGACAGCAGGCACCAGATGCTTGTTTGTTTTGTTGACGCTAGCACTCTCCGTTGGCTGTTCTTCTATTATTTTATGAAACACGTAAGTTTGCTAATCCTAAAATGGCAGCTTAAAATGAAAAGGGGTTTGATAACCTATTCGTAAAAGCTTTTAAAGTTGAGAAAGTTATGTTTAATATTTTAGTGAACCGTTAGCGTTTAATGTTGGATCGTTCTAAGAATAGTTTAATTCTTTAAGTACCATTGACGTAAATGTACGTGCGTTTCATTCATAAATCTTTTGTTTTAAATATCACGGTACATGAAGGGTTAAACCAAAATAATTTGCTGCAGTGACTTTTGCCTTAGCTTCCTAAGCTATATATAAAATAAATACTCGTAGGTGCATTTATTTTAGGTTATTACCCCTTGATGCTTCAAAAAGGCTAGTTTTGATTTACCATCCATTATATCCATCTGTCATCATATAGGCAGTGCTTTGATAGGCAGACAAGTCTATGGGTAGATAGACAAAAGTAATTCTTGGTTGGAGGCTTGTAATTATGCTACTTTACGCTAGATTTCACGATATGAGCGAAACGCTGCCAAAATGTTTTTGTAAGCAGCGGATGTGGTGAGGTACTTTGTGATACGTCTCCAGTCACTTTTAACCATACAAGTTGCAGTTCCTAGAAAAGTAAAAAAAAAAGTGGCCAAATATGGCGAATCAACGGGTAAAAATAGCTCGCCTATATGTCTAGCCATCTCACGATCTTCACTGTGTGATCAGCAAATTAAACTGTAATGCATACTTTTCTTTATACTGTGATCTACAAGAACCACTGAAATAGAGAAGCCGTACTATTCAATGTTGCAATGAAAAATCGACATCAAATACGTAAAGCAAAATGTATCTCTTAAAAAGTTTGAAGCAGTATCCAAGCAATTTAAATGATACTCAATGTACGAGCATTAATAGTTACTACATATCGCGGGATGTCTATCGGTGGTTGGCGGAACAAAACGCAACAATAACTGTTAAATTCTTCTAAATTTATATTTCTTCGAATTATGGCGTGTAACAGTGGTCGATTATTACCCTTTTAGTGTTCGTAACATTGCACGAGTGTAGGTGAAGTGTACAAGCTCATGAAATATTGTTTTTGTGTTTTCCTCGTCATTCAATCGCTTAGCATCGTCGGATATCAGGAGTATATCAGGGGTTTTCAAGTTTCGATGTAATAAATATATTTCTACTGTTAACTGGTAACTTTCTTTTAAATACTACATAAATTGCTATATTTGTGGTCGACCTACAGAAAATAAAGACTCAACTGTCACTAATTTCTAAAAGTATTGCTACGTGATGAGGCAATTATGCTCTGTGTATCCTAACTACTCGTTCGTGTCCCAATCACGAAAGAAAACTCCGTGCTCCCGATCTGTTCTTCTTAATCTCACCGATCAGTAATAGTAGAACCGGCTGCTAGTAAATCAGTAATAATAAAGGTTCTCTTCTTCTAATCAGCCGTATATTATCTTATGAGTTTAGTTATTCAGTTGGCGATTCTGAATCGTTAACCAGTAATTCACAGTTTATTATTACTTCAATAACTTATTACAAAGCGAGTGATTATTATTTACCTAATAAATTTATTTTATTTTATTCAATTTATTTATTTAACACGAAACATTTTTACACTTATTATTTTTACAATATATATGATAAGTATCATATTTCTTCAGGTATATTATTATATCCAACAACAACAACAATATCAACAGTAACGTTTATTGACGTAGATTATCCAAAGATTTCTATAGCTATAAGTAAGAACACAAATTGCACTAATTACAAAATGCAAAGTTAAGAAATTAGTTTGATGTTCCAATAGTTAGTTCTATGTTGAAAATTCAAGTTGGATCAAGTAAGATATTGACAGTGTTCCTGTTGTCCCGACTATAAGCCGCCCGGAAAAACACCGTGTGTTGGTTTAGTCGGTATGGTCTGCTTGCTGCTATGGGTGCAGTTGGTACTTAGAGGACGAGTCCGACATACCCCTTCGAATCCCCCTGGGATGGCGGGGATGTGTAAGTATGTAAAAAAGTGAGATATTGATGTAGTCAGTTAAGTCACAGTTACACAAACAAGTCTGTAATTGTAAAAGCGGTAGATACATTACAATTTTTTTCTAAGCCGATTGACGAGGAAAACAATGTTACATGCTTAACACTTACTTACACTTACGTACACTTTGCTTACACTTGTTCATAATTTCTTTTCAAAATAATTTGCTATCTAGATATGGAACAACGTCATCATGTAGTGGCATCTGAATGACAGCAGTCTGTCATTATTTGGAATTGAAGAAATTCGTTGACAAACGGACAAAAGCACTCCACGTTTAAGGTTACCTATTAAGATGTTATTACAGTCAACTACGCTTTTATCCTTGTTCGAAATGAAAGCGGTTTCTTACACGTGCCGTTATCTCATTTGGTAGAGGAAAATGAAATATTGTTTTCGTATGTTGCGCCAGAACCGAGTAATTTCGTTTCATACAAACAGCTCGGGCGAGGCAAGTAATTGCTTCATTTTGTATTGTGCATGAGATAATTATGGCTTTGTACCGTCTTCTTGCGGTTAAATTCTGTAGGGTAATATCGTGTAAGTTCTGTTTCATTGTAATAAACATTGTTCTAATGAAGTAGTGTTTTCTCTTTGTTTCTAGTAGACTTTGCAACAGAACTGACTGAAGAGATTTTTACACTTCATTACTAAGTTAGTGTATGACCGCTATCTGTCTTGATGGACTGGCTCTCAAGGACAGGTACACACACATTGTAAGATTTTTAGCAGCAGATGTTCTAATTTGAGGGTGGTAAATAGCTAGGTGGACACCAGAAGTGCCCCACCTCCATGCTGTGGATTTTATCACGATGTTACTTGCTCGGGATGCTCAAGCCCGCGATGGGAGTCGATCCCGTGGCCTTTTAATCGACGGCAGTTTCTTGTTACCAGCTATCACCGCCTTAAAAGAGTTGGTTGTAGAGAACCTTACCTACATCGATGCGTGTCTGTTAGTTACGTTAGGCATGTCTCGTTATGTCTTTCAAAACATATAGTCATGAAGCGGATTTAATATAACCTAAATGATTTGAGAAATTGCACATACTCTTGACGGATTTCAAACCTGCGTCTTTCAACAATCCGTGGCAAACGCTATGGCCGCTGGATGTGTAGTTTTTCTCTGTAATATTGCAAAGTTTGGATCAAATTAACTTTGCAACGGTCACTTCTTCGATGGGTGTTGAGAAGTGTAGTAAGGTGAAAAAAATATAATTACTTACTAGTGTTATGAGCCTGCAAGGTTAAGGAAGACTGTGTCGATATGGTGATGAAACAGGTAGGTACATATAAAATTCGACAAAATGTAGTATTACCTATATATTTGCAGTATCTATTTCAAAATATTAAAACACATTGGCATCATATATTTTCATTATTTTTACGCTAAATATTATACAACTTCACCAAGTAAACATGAATGTGTCAATGGGAAGTTTCCTCTTGATAAAATCTATAGCTCAACCGTATATATTCAACGTGTCGCCACGTGATATCTGATATAAACGACACGGCTATATTGAAAAGGGAAAATAAGTTACACTTTAATATTGGGCCTGTCTTTTGGATAACTTCCAGACAGCAGTTGTGACATGAACACCTGTTATTATAATAATGTAATAGACAATATTACTAAAACTATATACCCGCACGCACTACGTATAAAATTTTCGCGCTCGACTCTCCTGACTTCACACTATTATAAATAAAATTCTTTTATTTCAGACATAGTCCATATTTTATTATATAGGCGAAATTTTGTGAAATATTTGTTTGTTTGTTACTTCTTACGCTCAAACAGCTGGGTCATTTTTGATGAAATTTGGTATAGATTTAGACAAGGCGCTTGATTAACACTATAGGATATTTCTCATCATCATTATCCGTCATCACGCGGGAGTAACCGTGAGGTGCAGATACTATATATGTATATCAAAAATAATATACGGACTTGTCACTAACAACATTCTCTGCCAGACAGCCTTCTACCGTATGTATCTACTTAAGTTCATATAGTAAAAAAACTGAAATACACATTAGGTTTAAATAGACGTACCTACATAATAATACTTAATAATAATATTCAAGTATATGCCGTAGGCTCATCCATAGCCATCTTTGACTTTGATTTTCCTTACAACATGTATAAATTAATATCAAAAGCCTTGTTATTTAACCCATTTTTGTAATAGATAATCCATGTCACCGTCATCCCAAGTTCTGTTTTTTATACTAATTTGTATTTTTTATACCATACAGGCCTTTAACTGTTGGCTACAGCCTCACTTATACCTTTGTAAAGGACCGGATGAAATCCGTTATAAAAATTAGATATGTGTAAAATAGATACACAATACCTAAACAAAATGAAAAGTAACCTGTGTATATAAATATAAATCCGTTCAGCCGTTCTGGTGTGATAGAGTAAAAATCTTCATTCATCCAAATATTCGCTTATTAGTAAAATAAAAAGTTTTAAAGTAGACTGAAAGTAAAGAAACCTAAAAAGTTGATCTTTACATCAAATTGTAGACACCTACAGCTTAACTACTCCATAAGAGGACAGATTGCTCGGGCCACGTGTGTTTTTTCAATTCAGAATTGGATCACAGACATTGAAGTACTTTGGAGGGATAAGCACTACCATATGTCATGAGCAGCATAAAATAGTAAAACGGTAGTCTAACTTTAAAACTAGAACAATTTACACTTGATTGGTTGATCGGCCTTCCGGGCGTAGACTATCCTGCGTAATCAAGTGTTCTAATTGTCATAAAAATGTGATTCCGTCGATGTATACTTTCAGGACGAAACATTAAGAGATTCACATTTTTTATGAATTGGTGTCTCACTCGTATAGGTGCTTTGGCAAATTTTGGCTTCGTGTTTTAAGAAGGTACAATGCCATCTGTTGAATCTGTATGGAACTAACTTTAAAATGAAAATGTACCGACTATTACACAATATAGACCTGTTCGAACTATACATACTTCTGTACTTAATGAGCGATACATATCATACAAGAACATATAATATATTCTTAGAATTAAAAATATACTATCTTTACTATTTGTGCAAGTTAATTTACATATGTGTGAAATTGAATTTTAGTGAAAACTTTAAAATGTCCTTCTCTGTTATATTACTATATCATGAGAAATTTCCTATAGCACTACTGGCAGTGCCAACTGCCAAGCAGTAGTGTCGACTATTGCTTGACTTATGCAAAGTTTTTCAAATCGCTAATTGCTTCTTTCATGGTAGACTCACTTCGATAAAAGTTAATTCAATATAATCACAGGACTACATGAGTATAATAAGTACGTTTTAGCGAATGGTATCAAAATGTATCAAGCAGTTTTTCGTGATGCCGGAACAAATAGAAATTGGAAACAGCCGTGCGATTCCCTAATGAGTCGACGAGCTCGTCGACGAGCTCAACGATGTCAAATACTGTATGAGATATCGCCCTTGTACATATGGTTGTTTTTCCTACATTTCTAGTCATCTCGTCATTTGTTTCACACGTCAGGTCGACAGACAGTCAGACAATAAGCACGTAGAAAGTGGCGAATTCCTTCACCCGTAGAAAGTAAGTTTTTAATTCCACATTCGATTTCTTAACATTGTTGACACAATATTATAATCCTGCCGCGCTGTAGTGCACAATGTTCGACCTGCTTCTGGTCTGCGGATATTGGATCCAATCTCATAGTGATGATAATGATGTAAATAGGGCAAATTGTGATCAGGACAAAAATGTGTCCAATCTCTTCAAACGGTTGATAGCGACACCCTGACCAGTTCTCGCTGTATACTGCTCACCTTAGCTATGCTGCACCCGACAAATTGTCTGAATTCTAGTTTACTCTTCAAGGTTAGTAGAATGTTTAACTGAATTTGATTATGATAATGAACTTCTGCACAAGAAATGTCATATTTATATGATAGAACAGAAACAAAAGTACCACAAAAGGTTTTAAATTTGTCGTTCATATTATAAAATTGTCTTCATTATTCATTAATGGTTATTTATACAAAGAAACAGAGTAGTTTATAGAAAGAGACATGGTTGTTTAATTGTACGTGCACAGTTATTTCTCTTACTACAATTTCTTTCAGCGTTAAAATGGTAGTTTTTCATACTACAGCTAAAAGGTAAAATATCTGACACTGCATTAATAATTACCAAGAAAAACAGTTACAAGACTGTTACTATCGTTGATGGTTACCACTTATCATTGATTGTCACCTTCTATAATTGATTTTTAATTTGTCATTGATTGTCACCACACAAGGGCCACGTGCAGAAGTTTGACGTTATACTTCGGGAACTATCGTTGAGTCAGCATATAAAGTAGCCCGATAATCTTGGTCTATAAGCTATCTTCATGTCAAATTTCATCCAAATATGTTCATAAATAACCGCTTCAGTGCGAAGAAGTCAGTAAATAACATACAACTCACTAAAAACCTTACTAACACATTTAAAAATATAATTTAGAAAAAATTAGAAAAAATATAGCAGCGTGAGGACCTTTTCATTTATGAGTTTAATCATCATCATCTCAGCCGCACGATGTCCACTGCTGAAAGGTTCCCTCATAATATTCTAAAACGACCGGTTGGATGCGGTCTGCATCCAACGTCGTCCTGCAGTCGTTATCAGGTCGTTTGCCCACCGTGTCGGCGGACGACTTACGCTGCACTTTCTGGTCTGTGATCTCTACTCCTGAACCTTCCGGCCCCAACGGCCATCTGTTATGCGTGCTATGTGCCTTGCCCACTGCCACATTAACTGGAAAATCTTCTGGGCTATGTCGTGACTTTCGTTCTTATACGGATCCTCTCATTTCTGATTTGATCATGTAGAGAACCCCGAGCATAGCCCTCTTCATAGCTCGTTATGCGACTTTGAGCTTACTTATGAGGCCCATAATAAGAGACCACGTTTCAGTGCCATAAATCATCACTGGTAACACACATTGGTTGAAGATTCTTGTCTTGAGGCACTGAGGTATTTTTGACGAGAAGTCTTCGCGTGTGTCCGGAACGCTGCCCAGCCGATGATTGGTTTACGGGTTTAGTAATTTCAAATTGTATTGCAAATTTGGTATCAAAAGTCTGGAAATGTAGAGCAGGTTAACAAAAAGGTGTATGTGTAACGTACTAAGCTTCGGATGGCCATATTTTTTGGTAAAGTGGTTTTATGCTGCCATATTTTCATGCAACTGAAAAAGGCTAAAGTGGGCTGATATTCACAAAAACGAGATTTCCCTAAAGCCCGGGGACATTGTGTATTTCGGATGGATTTTATTTTTTGGGGCTTTGGCGTGAACGTTGTGTTGTTCCTACAGTAATGCTTATTGCCTTTAACAAAATATTTTATTTTTCTATAAAGGATATTATTATGTGTATAAATTGTACTTCCTCTAGTTTCGGGTTTTGTTTTCGTTTTTATATGTGACACATTATCTGAAAGCTTTTAATGGTCTGACGCCTGCTTACTATACCAAATTTCGCAAATTGTGAGATATATTTCTAAGGTCAAGAACCGAACCCACGTTTTCTGACTCCACTAGGCTCCCTAGCACCATTTGATGAAAAAGTACGATTTGAAAATTTTTAAACCGACTTCCATTCTATTCAGTTAGTGGAGTGTAACTCAAAAACTAATAGACCGAATTTGATAACATTTTAATGGGACCACACGGGAAGCACCAGCTTTCAAACAAAAAAGAATTTAGAGAATTATTATTTGTTGTTCACCCAACAAAAATTTATAAAGTAACAAACAAAAAAAAATACAGTCGAATTGCGTACTTACCTCCTCCTTTTTGGAAGTCGGTAGAAAAGTCAGAAATACGTTCTCAAACTCCAATAGATTGTATACGGTGTCTCGTTCCCATATATTCTTACTAGTAAAGGGCAAAGTCATGTACTACGACGCGAGAAGTCATATGCGAATAGTTTTATTTAAAAATATAATATTTTGTATTTAGATTAAACCTTTAGTATTATACAAAATGATTGGTCTAATCATGAGTTTATATTTCATTTGTAATATTACACTTTGAAAAGCTATTATTAAATACTTAACCAATTTTTACAACTATAAGTTCAAAAACAAAGAATTTTCAATACAGACCCATTTTCGCTGCGTTGTGTCTCCCCACACACTTCTGCACACAAAGACAAAAAGACCCTCTAAATTTCAAGTCTTTAAGATCAGCTGCTTAGACTGTGCGTTGTCAGCACTTTGATTCTTATATAATATATTTGTTATTGATTGAAGTTTTGCGGCAGTAGTCACGAAGACAGCCCTAATAGCGGGTTCACACGGTTTAAATTTAGTTGATGCTGAATCTCGTACGATTTGAATCGTCCGAACAGCCTTTCAATTAAAATGGAGTAACAAAAATCAATTCAATAAAAGTTTCCCTCCTTTAATTTGTTGTTGATTCAAATCTCTTATTGACAGCGGTTCGACTCGTCGAAACCTGTTGCGTTCAAATCTTTAATTAGGTAATATTTTGTTTACGCCCGCACCTGTGAGCTAGTGTTTGATATATTATTATGAGTTTGGTTTTATATGCAAATACGTCAGTAAAAAAGACAATAACTTGGACTATATTATGTATCACTTGTTGGGGTTGCAACGCGAATGTTTAAGGAACAATAGTTCTGAGGTATAATGATTAAGAGACGGCAATTCTAATAATTATGATTGAAATGAGCTTGAACATGACTGAAGTTTATAATAAAAATAAAATTAATCAACAACAAGACAATTACATCACTGGAGTTTCTCTGGTGATTCTTCCCGTAAACAGGAAAAAAATAAGGAAAACACAAATTTAAATAAAATAGGTAGGTAAATAAATGTATTATATTATAAATTTTTATTCAATAGGATATTATATTATTAATTATACGAGTACTTACAATAAAAAATTTCAATTATTTATATTTTACTTATTTATCTTTTGGTCCTAATTACGCTAAGAACAAATATTGATAAAGTATAAATTGTATTCGTATTATAATTTTTTTATGTGAAGATATATCATATCAAATTATTCAGGGATATATATCCCTGAAATAGAATTCCTTATATAGAAAAAATCAGGGTGTGTCATATGATTCGTATAAACGAATCATATGACACACCCTGAATTTTTCTTTCTCCTTCCGCTATCTTGGGTATCAATGTTAAATCAATGACGTCAGAACATGTTCATTCAATTTCCTTTTAACCATTTTTAAAGAAGAGAGAATTATATTTCCGACCGAATTTTTGTTATTCGTAGTTTTTTCCAAAACGTATTGAGCTATCGGTTTTTTTCTATGACAACGTTATATCTGGAAACCCTCTAACATGATTTAGTATAGACTTGAATGCGGTCGTCATACATTTTTTAGTCTGTGGCGGTAGTCAGTGTGAAAATAAGCGAATTTCGGCATCTGTTGATAAATCTTTACGTACAAGTATATCCAATATTCGAACGATCAAAAGATACTTACATTTTACATGCAATAGTCAGTTTTTTTATTTTTCCAATTGAAGTTATGTTTTTATTGTTGTATGTTACAGATTGTCTTGAAAATGTGTTGAAGTAGAAGAATGCTCAACGATTTAGATATGATTAGTCAATTGGAAGATATTTTCGGCTCCCCTGATGATCCCAATTTATCGGATGATAATTTAGAATCAGACGAAGAAGACACTCAATAAAGCACCACGAAGCTTCAAAGGACGGGCTTAAGGAACATACACCGAATGCCCGATACCTCAAGAAATTCAGTCTGCCCTGTGTGTAACACCATGCTTCGCTTTATTTCACAAGTAATAAAAGTACGTACCAGAGCCAAACAGGTTGGCGGAATATTCTTTGCATCGTGTTTTTTCACCCCTAGATACTAGATGATAATATAGAAATAATAAATAAAGGATATTTTTTTTGAGCCACAAATGTTAATCAGCTAAAATCGAACCGAATGCAACCGCTTACAAATTTGTTAAATCATCTCATAACAGAAGACTTCGAATGTCACCTCATTTGCAACACCCACGAACAACGTGCGAATTGAGTGAATGGTACCCTTATTTAAACGTGAGTATAAAAAATGTGTATGGAACTCTGCCAATAATCAAACTAAAACCTACTCGATTGGATTAAAAGCTGCTATCTATCTTTAAAACGAAGATAGACGATAGATACGTGATTGAAGACGATTTCTTTTTTGTAAGTTCCACCTGCTCAAGATAATTCAATTGGGACATACAAAGTGTTTTTTCAATCTTTGTGTAACTGGTATTATCCGAAAATAATATGAGTGTAAATTGCTAAATGAATATGTAGGTTTATTATGTTAATATGAGTTTCATTTGCTGCATTATTCGTTGAGTATCGGCTTATATGAATGTCTAGAGGATTCTCGCCTAGCAAGCCTAATTAAGACTGAATTTGTGACCACAAGCACGATTATAATTTATGAAATAAACATTTTAGTGTGGTTCTTCTATATAGGCGGCGATGGCTTCTATATACGTAGCGAGCACCGAAGCTGGACGGCAGCGGACCACCCCGGGTGGGTTTCGCGATGGCGGCAAACAATTATAGCTAAAAAGTTCACTTGAAAGTAACTGAATTATGCTGCTTCAGTTCATTCCTTTTGATGCTATAAAATAATGATAGTATGAAACCGAGTAGATAAAACATATTTGTGATAATGTTATTTTTCACTAGCTTTACCTCGCGTGGTGATGGATGGTGATGATTATCATGAAAAGTATTCCTCAGGATATAATCTAACTCCTTATCGAATAGTTTTTTGGATATTATGTACCACTATAGAGTTTCTTCTGTCTTATCATACTTATTATTATTTCAGATTACGAATATATTCATAGTAATATGTTAGATTTTTACATTAAGTAGCCAAGTTTACATTCAGTAAGATACAACGTGCTGATAAACCTACAAATACATTCAAATTTTAAGTAAGATCGTCTCTGAATTTCTAATAACAACAGATATCTTGCGTTGTGTCTAAAATACTGGCTAAATTAAAAAAAACAATGCATAGGCACGTTTAGAATATTATTTCTAAACAAAATACATTATACTCGTACATAGGTAATCTCGAAATCATTGAAATAAAGAAAACAAGTCCAGTATAAGTCATGTAAAAACTATAAACAGCTTCCAAACTCTACAGTTTGACAACAACCTTGCTTTTCCTGTTACGCAAACGTATTTGTAACGATGCCGGAAGGTAACAGAATTACCAACTCAACCGTATCATTCCCAGAGGTAACAAATGTTGGCGTGTTCTGTGATAAATAGCGCCCGAAACCCAAGCATAAGTAGCGTTGAGGATAAAAACACGAAGGGTCTTGAAGGTTCTCCCTGTTGGTATAATTTACAAAAGCTCATTATTATGTCATGGAGTATGGCGTCAGGTCACAGGAAAGATACAGTAGGTCCTTCATTGATTGAAAGGTCTGACTTTGGGCCTTTATAATTGAGTATTATTTGTTGTCTTTGCGCTGTTGTATTTGTGGAAGGCATTGTCTATCTTATACTTTGAAAGATACACTTTACTTACTTATACTGTAAGCAATAATTGGAATCCAGATCCTAGTGTCATATGTGACTCCCATGATTCCAAGTTTCATCCATATTTTTTGTTTTATGTATCGGAAAACGAGCTGAATGCCACCTTTTAGAGCCTTTACACACACACTGAGTTCGATTCGAATCCGAAAAAATAAGCTCTAAAGTAGTTATGGATTGTCTGCGTGGCTAGTGCTCAATATTTGTTACTTCTATAATGTGTGGTTATAAATAAGTACCTACACCTTGTACCTATTTATGTTTTAAAAGTCCAACCCATTTAGTTAGCACTCCTTGTTTACGCCATTTACATGAGATGAATATGAACCGGTTTAGTAGATATTTATTATATTTTAGTATTTATTTACACGTTACACTTAGTCTTAATACTCGTTCTTTTCAGTCGTTATGCTCTTGACAGAGTGGTCGTGGTCGTCATGTAGTTGAGGTGGACGCAGATGTAATGCGCCTCACGATGTTATGCCATCTCCCTCAATTCGCAGTCATCTTGGTGCACTCTTGCAAGGAACCTCCTACCGCAGATTTGATCTGGTCAGTCCATCACATGGGTGACCTCCCGCGCGGTCTACTGCCCTCTGCTTTGCCTTGAACGACAAGACGGTCTACAGACTGGCTGCCCCGCCTCGAAAAGTGTCCGAAGAATGCGAGGATCCGCGATTGCACTAAAACTGAAAGACGCTGCTTGATGCCGAGTTCTTGAAGTATTGACACGTTTGTACGAAAATCACGATACTCACTTTACAGTACTAAAAGATCATACACAATGCATTTGCAATATGATTCACAAGTATTTTTTAAAAAACGTATACGAATTTGCGTGTTGCGAGTAAATGTACTTCGTAGAGTGGAGTTGAACTAAATGCAGGGATCTGGTTACTGACCCTATGTAATTCCACATGAAATATATAGTAATACAGAATTTCAACTTATTAACATCAAGAGAGGCGTGTGTGTCACGACGAGAGACTGAACTAGACAAAGAGTTCTCTACGGGCAGTGATGCCAGGCTAAAAGTAGTTGCGTATACAGACGCCTGTCTGTCTGCCATTATATATAATAAAGATAGATATAGTATCAAACAACAGAGAACAAACTAAAATAGTTGGAACAGCTTTACAGTCTAAGAATCTTTAGCAAGAAATCTTTCAACACTTTCCGGAAGACATTTTACTGATAAACACAGAGCTACACTGGTATCTATTCACATCTGTGCCACAGTTTCCACGTTTAGCAGGCTCCAGACAAATGAAACATCTGTTTGAAGTATTGGAAGCCCAGCCCTGTGTTTAGCAGTAAAATATATTCCTGGTGCTGTTAAAACATCATTATCTAGGTGCCGAGTTGTTACTATGCGATACAGCAATCCATTACAATATTTCTGCTAACATGTACTACTTTAGTGTATAAATAAAAATAAATTAACATGGCATTTGGGTAGAGTTGAGATAACAAAACTATTGTGAGTTATGTCCATAATTATACTTTAATACCGGATAGGACACCTTTATCTGGGATTCACTGTTCTGCACAGTGGCAAGGGCGGGCCACAGCACGTAACAGTTCAAAGGTGTGAGAGAGTACCGCTAGACAATTACCGGCAAAATTAATGCGAGTTTATACTTCAAGCCGGTCTTAAAGTATAAATTGAGCAAATGTCAATACAGACAGTGTTTAAAGCATAGATGTAAAGTCTCCAGATGCCTAATACGTCAAAATTCATGAAGCAAAAAAATGGAACCCTAGCAGGGATACTTGGTTTTCACTTGTCAAATACAAAATCAGTGGACAAGTGTCACTCGCTGTGGATACTAGTATGATGAAAAATCAAAAATACTAGTTCGTGCAATTAGATTGCGAAAAATTAGAATGTATGTAAAATAAAGGAGACCACGGCCTTCACGCAAAAGCAGTCTTAAACACCTCTTTTAATATGTTTTACAAGAGATTTTCTAATAGTAACACTTTTTTTTTTTCTAATAGCAAAACTCAATTAGTGTTACCACTCTACTCGTTTATTTTCCCGATTGGGTGTCATTAAGGTTAGCAAAAGATCCAGTTAAAGATGTACTTTGGTACATATCAATATTTTTATTTTAACTTATAAAATACTTTTGCTATGCTATTAGTTTAGAAAAAACAAACAAGTTTTTTTAAGAACAAGTTATAATGTAGATTGGTTACTCTTCGAGGCAATTTATTGTACATTAATATTGTCCTAGATTGCCGTCCTTATTTTTCTCAAGAATATAGCTAAAATAAAATACTTGTAATATCTACAAACTATACTTATAACATAACTATACATACTATACATATACCGTTTAATTATTATAACAAAGATAGTAAGTAGGTTTGCTGTTAGTAATTTCGCGAAGTAAAATGCTTTGACACGATGTTTTAAGATGTCCAGAGAAAGCGCGCATCTAATTTCGTAGGGTAAAGTGTTCGATAGACGAACAGTTTCAACACAAAAGGAGGAACCAAAAAAAGTGGTGCGGTGTATCGGAATACTAAACAATAAGTTTTCTGATGATTGTAGAGAAGAAAGAGCTCGCAACATGTAAAAATTCAACATTTTCCTGAAGATAGCGTGGGAATGAGGGATTAAACAATATACGTTAAAGTAGGGACAATATATGAGCATTCCGGCGACAAAGATGGGAAGCCACTTGAGTTTAGTGCGGAATTCAGAGACAAGGTCATATTTGCGAAGGCCAAATATAAACCGTATGCAGAAACTTGTTAAACTTATTGTATATTCTGTTGCATATCTTTAAAGCTATTTTGATCTTTTCTGTTCAAATAGCCTTGAAACACTCAGCCGTGATAGTTTTTTTTATTTTAATATTTCGACTCCAAATTGGATTTCATTAAACTTTTGACTGGGTTACGAGACCATTACTGGGATAAAAGTTTGTTTACAGATGATTGTAAAACCAACTTTTATCCACTCAGTTTATCAATGAGTTGACAAGATCGAGTCAAATACAAAACAGGACTAAGATTGAACCTTGTGGTACCGTGGTAACCGCATGAAATTTGATATGGAGGTAGATGAGGCGCTGGATATATATACGCACAAAATATACTTTTATTATACACATAATCACGCGGGTGTAACCGCGTGGCACAGTACTTAATAAAGTGGGTGGTTTTAAACGAATACTATATACCCCGCGATTGTGTAATGAGTGGTAATTATAATGATGATGAAAAAAAGGAGCATAAGTATATCTGTATCCACCTCTGCGAAACCTTCAAAGTATCGGCAAATATTGTTTAAAAGGTGCAAATCCCTCCAGCGTAAAGGAATATCAAATATACAGACATACCAACACACATACAAGATTTCGCATTAAGGCGATGATACAGAAGCTACAGCTATGCAATGTTAATGTTCACTAACGCCACACAACCCTCACATGTATTAACGTTAAATTCGATAGTTTTGTTGAGAAAACCACTCAATCCGTTCATATTTTAATTACCCGATGATTCGGGTAAAAGATTTTCTATGGCAAGATAGAACCATTAGTATTGTCTTGTAATATTGTGATCTGGCAAGATGGCCAACCTCAAAAAAATTGTTATTGCTTCACTTTTAAATGTCATTTGTATGAAAACTATCCTTCTGGACCTATGTAAATAGGGCGAATTCTGTGGTTTAAAGTATTTAAATCTAGCATGGGTTAAAGAGATATTTATGTACTAATATGATAATTACTTTTTGATGTAGCACTAGGATACATACCTATATTTTTATGCAATTAAGTGAGGAGACGGGCTAGTCGTGCACCAGTAAGCATACGCTTGCCCATGAAAATATAAACCAACGATTGAGTATTTACCAACTATGGATCTGCATTACACTGTGCCATTATATTGTCGAGCATGCCATCACGTTCAGTGCGAACTAGGCCGTATCATTCCCCAGGCACCTTATTTAGATACTTGGGTACGGGCTATCAAGCCAACCTCTTCTCGTACATCGAATTTTTCATGATGAAACTATCTTCACGTAGATTGGTGTTGAATTCTACATTTACATCTACACTATATTGGGTATTTCATACTATTTTTATTATAATTTTGTGTCTGTTTTATTTTTAAAGTACTTGTTACTGCAAAGGCTTCTTACCGAAGAAGAAAAATCTTTAATGGGACAGTTTGTAGCATATTAAAAAGTACTTTAAAAATAAAAATAAAAAATAAAAACAGACACAAAATAATAATTAAAATAGTATGAAATACCCATATTGAACGAGTAGTGGAAAAAATATATTTGCAATTTTGTGGTGGCGGCCATCTTGGATTTGAAATGGATCATAGTATTATTCTACCAGTTTAGTCCTTTCATTTGATACCCATGTTGAAGGGAGTCGTGAAAAAATACGTAATCCTTCATTTTGTGGCGGTGGCCATCTTGGACCGATTTACTTCAAACATATCTAAGAACACCTTCGTCTTATTCGATTTCAAATAAATAAAAAACAAATTCAAAATCGGTTCAACCTTTTGGGAGCTACGATGACACATACAGATATCCACACACACATGTAACTTATAACACGCCGTTAGTTTTGCTGTCGGGGGTTAAAAAATACATAGGTACCTATGCATACAAAAATAAAACCTCATCATTATGCCTAACTACGTAGGTACCTACCATCTTAGTAGTTCTTCCTTCGTTATGTTAATATTGATCCTCCTTGTTATTTTGCGCCAACGTTCTTTTTTTCCACAGACTAATATATTGGTCTGTGTTTGTTCCATACAATGTTGGCATTACGAGATGAATATTTTTAATACCTACCTGAATAAAGTCATAGGTAGGATATTTATGATTAGATCTGCAAATAGGCTACAATGTTGGAAAATCAAACATTCTTACACTGGAATTCATAATCAAGATAGAAGCTCCCTTGGGGGACAGTTTAAGCGCTGTGTGACGGATTCAACTTCTATGCATATCATAGACATAAAACACGCCCACTTTGATAGATGTCAGGGGCAAAGGGTACCATACTCAGAAATATATTGCCTCTTTTTGGAAACGAGCTAAGGCGCAGTTCTAACAGAGGCCTACCCATACCACCTCTGTTATTTTTATTGACAGCTCTTCGATTTTATGCAACAGGATGTTTCCAGGTATGTACCATTCTATTCACCTGAAATGATCTAACTAGGTACCTACCAACAATAAAATTAGTAAGAAGTAGATTGAATAAGTACCTACATACAGTACTACTAGGTACAAACAGAGTTTTGCAGTGTTTATCACCTATGTAAATAAATGTTTATTTTCAGACAGTTTGCCGAGATATGGTTTTCATATCCCAACCTACGGTGTGTCGCATAGTTTTACGTGCATCAGAAATTCTATGCAGTCTGCTGGGTCAATACATAAAGTTTCCTTAACGTAATGTTTATATTCTCTTTGGTTTCCTTCACCATTTTCTTTTTCATTTTCCTTTTATTTTACAATGATCTGCAGTAAAATAGGCCGCATAAAAGTACGTTTTTTCAAATCTGGTCTGTCAATGTTACAGTAGTGACACAAAGCGAGTGAATGATCATGGAAAACATGTGTGGAATTCTGTTCAGCTGGGGGCCTTTCAATCATTGTTTATGAAATACAAAGAAGAATCATTCAACATTCAGCCTCTAGGTGAATGCTGAATGATAGTTTTTGGGGGACTGTTCATCCCCCGACTATGAATTCCAGTGTTAGAGTACTCCAAGCATCATTGTCTTGTAAATAATGTCTTACTTACTTTTAAATAACAAAATGTTTTCTGTGTTTTGGAATTTTATTTTACAAAGGCACGAGAGAACTATCATTGTTCGATTGTCTAATAGGTACTGTGTCAACCTTATTACTACAGTATTATACGCGTAATCATCACTGTAAATCTTTTTACTTATGAACGTACATTATATTTTCAAATATGTACAAGAAAGGCTAAGATATAATATTTATTTCTATAAATACGTACATCTCTTAAAGAGTGTACCTATTTATACGTATATATATTAAGTTTAGGATATAGAAGCGAAGAAGCAACTAATTCTTAAAATTAGTTCCTTATCTTAGATATATCATATGCGAAAATAATGACATCGGGCTTTAGGGAAAATAATTTAATACAATTTTATAGTACGTTCAAAGAAAATGTTTGCTATAATCCTCCAGGCTTTATACAAACCTATGTAGATATGTATAAAACTTCTGCGAATTCGTGTACACGTAATATCCAGGTATTTTCATTATTCAGATTCTATATAGAATTTTATTAGTACAGAGCAACCTTTGCTATAATTAGATGTGTTGTGTCACAGTAAAGTAAGAGATACATAAACAACACACGGAATCAAACCTAAATCCTATCTTCTAAAATATACAGCTACAATTCTCTATTATTAACCCTACAGCCTCAGAGACGGAAACTAACTGATACCAGATGGCGGACAGATAACTTGGAACTTTCACGGGACACTACCGAAACTATTTGTGATGGCACCATCTGTCTTACTCTTGCCACTTTGCAAACGATCTTAGTTTGTTTTGACAGTAGCGATCTTCATAATATATCTCACCCTTACAAAAACAATGTTTTAACAGGTTTTAGTGACAAAGAACATTGTTTGGCGGCAATATTTTATTTTCTTTAGAACTAAATGACACACGGATTAACTTTTCTTCGTCTTCTCTTTTGTGCTTGCTACATTTGATTGAAATCAGCTTAAAACCACGGACACTTTTACAAAATATTGAACATTCAAAGTACTCGTGGATTTTCGGGACAAACGCAGGGTTGATGTCTTTAACGCAATCACGCAAAAACGGCTGAACGGTCTTGGATTTAATTTGACCCAGTTACCGGTTTAGCGGGATGAATAGATAGGCGTTTATCCCAATTCAACAGGAGTATTCGAGGGATCATAATCAATCCATTATGCTCACACTGCTGCGACTCAAACCTTCCTCTCAGATAGGATAGGCAAGTGTCCAACCCACGTCGAAGTTTTCACACCGAAAGAAGGCCTTCGATGAAGCCTAACGCTGTGCCCTAAGACAAACTACTCCTACTCGACTACTTAGAGTGCTCTCCGAAGCACGGAAGCGCTCAGTTGAACAATGCCACTAGCGGTCACCCATCCAACTCCTGATTGCTTAACTTGTTGATTGGATAAGATCGCCTAGTCAAGCTCCGCTGCGAGTGGTTCCTTAGGGATCACAATAGCCTTATTCTACGTGAACGAAGTCACGAGTGTAATCTTGTATTTTATATACCTTAGTATATATATAATATGTATATGCTTGCTTAATTTATACTAATACTTGCTCAAAACAGTACTGGACCGATTACAAAAAATATTTTACCATTGGAAAGCTACATTCACCCTGAATATAAAATTCATCATCATCATCATCCATCACTGCGTGGGTGAAACCGCGGCGAGCAGCTAGTGCTTAATAATACTTAATTGATTTTCACCAAACAAAGAACAATGACGGACGATTTAATTACAAAAGAAAATAGTTATAATACCGCAATTAATCGGAACAAATGACCATGAAAATGAACAGTCTGCAGTAGACACAATCCTAACGAGTTGATCATTGTTCTTAATAATAAATTGGTAACATTTTCTCTACCGCGTGGAAGTAGTTCCTTTTACTTTTATTCACTTAACTTTGTCATTAATTAAATTGCAGGCTATTAAATGTCTAAACCTATTAAGTTTAAACTGTAAATGGTTTTAGAAGAAAGTTTACGGTAAATTGATTCATTTATAATGGTTTAATGTAAAGTCAGAAGGGTCACAATCGATTATCTACTTCAATAATTATTTTGAAGCCTCGCATTGAATACTTAAGCGGTACCAAGCGTTACCGGAATAACAATAGAATTTTAAGAACCCTCCATTCCAATAAATACAGAGCGATATATTTAATTTGAGCTTGATAGGATGAATTAACAATTCAAGCGTGAAATTGCTTTACCCAAAAATTAAAACAAATCTGCTCTCGAATGCTTAATTACCAAGCCAGCTTTTTGAATTATAAATGCCAGCTTTATCGGGAATTATTATTCTCGTAACTTCGTTCTTTGAAGATTTCTTGTGAGACTCGGTTTGTGTTCAATTAAAATTTGTATTGCCCTTTTTGTAAAATTATATTACGTCTCTACCCGCAGCTTTGTTTGCGTATTGCACACATTGTATTGAAAAAAAAAACAACTAAACTTGAATAAAGTTCTGTGGAGGTGCATTTACTTTTAAGGCATATAAATAGTAGAAATACAAAAGACAAATAAATAGGTACAAACTTTAAACAACATAAACCCTTGTAATTTTATTCTCTTAAATCCAGAACACTAAATTTGTTCTCTAGTAGACTTGCGTTTCCAGGAATTGTATTGTGATTTAAGCGGCGTGGACTACGGAACAATGGCTTGCCAGAAATATATGCCTACTCATCATCATCATCTAACCCGTAGGACGTCCACTGCTGAACTTAGACCTTTCCTATAATTTTCCAATAGGAGCGGTTGAAAGCGGCCTGCATCCTACGTCGTCCTGCTACCTTTATCAGGTAGTCTGTCCACCGTGTCGGTGGATGACCTACGCTGCGCTTGCCTGTCCGTGGTCTCCACTCTAGAACCATCCGGCCCCATCGGCTGCATCGGCATTGCATTAGAATAGGCCAACACGAATTTAAGGGGGGGAGGGGGAGGGGGGGAGGGAGGGGGGAGAGGGATGTCATCCGACACTACTCTCGTGGCGAGGAAATGCCTAGTTTTTGCGAAAAACTACTTTGAATTTTCTTTGAACTTAACCTCAAATTTATAACGTTTATATATTGAATTTAACTATATTTACTTACAAATATGAATGGATTGGACATGGAGTACTGACTATTTTGGTGTGTTCTATGTTTGACTCTGGGTGGGCTCCCGCCAGAAGCTCTAGCGGTCGCCCCTGAGTGTCACTTCGCCAAACTCGGTCTTCGCTTCGCTACGGAGGTCGCCGGCTCGCTTCGCTCGCCACCTCCCCCCGTCGCTCCGCTCAACCTCGTCTGGCTCGCTCCTCTCAGGACCTCCCTTGAGCTTCTGGGTCCCGCACTTTTTATATACAATCTAGGGGTGTCAGCCACAAGACTAGGTGGAGTCGGGGTGCTCTGTGTCGGCTCTGTCTCTTATTTTGAACCTAACCAACTCAAGTTAGAGTGCCCTTGACTCGAATAAGAGTGCTAGCCCTGATGGTCACAGCTATTTTGAATTACATTAGAAATAAATCATATAGGTGCAAAACTAGGACAAAAATAAAACAAAATTTAGAAAGTATTTAACTTATATTTTGTATACATATTGCACAGCTTTTATCAGTTCGAAAAACTTATCCTTCTTACTGGCCTCCACAGATCTCCTCCATAAATACTCAACAATTGAGTCTGCAAAATTGCCCGGGTGGTTGTAATTATTCTTGTAGAAGAATCTTTTAACCACCCGCCATTGAGACTCAATTCGTTGAGTATGTGTCCCATCCTCGGCTATAAATGGACTGTCAGGGTCACTGTGGTTGACTTTTTTATGAATATATCCATGTTGGCTTAGGCAATCATAAGCCCTCCAGCAGTCAGTATGGATGGTTGTGCCCGGCTCTACATGTTTTTGAATTAGGGGAATTAGCACCTCTGCAGACCTAATGTTGTCCGGGCACACCTCCAACCGCAAGTCCTCTGAACCATCTTCTATGAGGCCAAGGACCCAATGTCCCTCAATGTGTCTCCCTGAAAAAAATTAAAAAACAGTTATTAAATTGAAAATACAAGTATAAAATAATGAAATTGATTAATGCCTTATATAAATACCTTTATTAAATTTCCTCTTCCCAAATTTGCTTTCGTCTACTTGCACAATTTTTCCAGGGCCTCCTATTTTGCCCCGGACTTCTTGTTTCTCCAGTTGGTAAATTACCACAACTTCCCGGCAGTAGTTATACCAATCGCTTATGGTTGGCCGGGACAAACAATGTTCTTCTCTAAATATATCTTCGTGTATTACCATGTCATGCGAGTAGTTGTATGCAAAACAGTACATTAAATAATAAATGTGTCCCAATTTTAGTTTTACGTTCTCAAACCATGTTCCTTGGGCTCTAGATACTCTAGTTTTATTATGACAGGAACCCTTGCTGCACACAAATGTGCCCATAGTTTTGTCGTTCTTGAAAACAAGTTTCATGGGATTTTTGTGTATTCTACACTTCTTAGTTTTCAAGATTAAGCCTTGCTCTTCGGCAAAAACCAGTCCTTGTTCATGTGTACTTAACATACGCGCCAGCTTTACAATATTCCACGTTTGTAAAACTTCACCCACGTATTTCCGCCTTTTAAATGCGGGTTCTTCTTCAAAATCATCTAAAATGAAAAACAAGCATTTGATTAACATATTTTGTGGTTTATCAAGCGAAATAATTTAGATTACAATAAATGAATAGTTAACTCACCTCTACTGGTAGAAGCTACTGGTACTGCATCTTCACGGCTTGTGGAAGCCGTTGGTTCATCTGCTGATGGAATATTAGCCATGTCGCTAGGCAGATCAATCGTGCAGAAATCGGAGTCCAGTAAGCAGGCAAAAGTCGTGGTTCAAGCAGAAATCGGAGTCCAGAAAGCAGGCAAGAGTCGTGGTTCAACAGAAATCGGAGTCCAGAAAGCAGGCAAGAGTCGTGGTTCAACAGAAATCGGAGTCCAGAAAGCAGGCAAAAGTCGTAGTTGAAGAAGAAATCGGAGTCCAGAGAGCAGGCAAAAGTCGTCGAAAAATTAACACAAAATACCACGCCAAAACAATGAAAAACACGGAGAGCGAACAGAGCACATTCACGTAACTCGAAGAGGAACGGAATGCGCGGCGCGGGCGGCGTAGTCGATCGTCTATGGAAAATAAAATGGCGGTCATACGTTCCATTCTTTAAAAAAAGTATTTGCAACAGAAGCTAATTTAATAAAATCGATGTCAAGTATTATAAACTATGTAATTAAGTATTGTAAATTAAATTAGCAATAAAATAATAGTTCAAATAATTAAAATATTTATTTTAATACCATTTTCATTGCACCAAGTCGTTTCGTTACACGCATTTATAGAGAATCGTCGAATCAAAAATCTGAAATTGAAATTAGTTTTTCTAGAAAACTAGACATTTCCTCGCTCTAAAATTGATACCAAAGCGTAGAGAAAATTATTATCTATAAGATCCAACTCTTAAAATCACCAAATTCGTGTTGGGCTATTCTAATGCCAACCCGCTGCATCTGTTCTGCGTGCTATGTGCCCTGTCCACTACCACTTTAACTGGCTAATCTTCTTGGCTATGTCGGTGACTTTCGTTCTTCTACGGCTATCCTCATTACTGATTCAATCACGCAGAGAAACCTCGAGCATAGCCGTCTCCATAGATCGTTGTGCGACTTTGAAATTACTTATGGAGCCCATAGTAAGAGTCTAAGAGTACCAGTGCCATAAGTCATCACTGGTAACAAACACTGGTCAAAGACTTTAGTTTTGAGTTACTGAGGTATTTTAGACCAGAAGACTTCGCGAAGATTCCGGAACGCTGCCCAGCTGAGTTGGATTCGACGATTGACCTCTTTCTCGAAGTTGGACCTAGTTGGACTGTATTTCCTAGGTAGATGGTAGATAACCCAACTAATATTGGGGTAGGAACAACATAACATTGCACATAATTTTAATCGAATCGTAGGTGATTAATGTACTCGCCGTTAATATTGATGCCAAGTCCTCGCTATTCCAGGAGCTTGAAGACGTCTTCCTTTGCAGCGGTGAACAACTTCGGAAATATAACGTCTCACTGTCTCACGTCACTTTGCAGTGGACTTGCCTTCGACTGATCGTAGTTCAAAAGAACTACTATTTTTTACTTTTTTGTTAAAAAACAACACACCAATAAGCAGAGAATAGGCGGGGTCAGTGAATGGTCATTTCACGCATAATTCACCCTTAAGATGGTTAGGCAAAAAAAAATCTGATAGTACATGCTAGTTGGAGTATAAATGACACTACAAAAACATTATTTAGGTACTATATATTTTTGAAGTGCTTGAAGTATTTGAAGTCTTATAAAAGACATTATATATTCATTTCCTAAATAAACACCGTTTCTTAGATCAATGAGTGATTTAATTGATATTCATGTCTCTCTTAGCAATTATAAATAGAAAAAAGCCTCAGATTATAAAACAAAATTTATAATCTGAGGAAAAATCCAAGCTATTTTCTCGAATTGGAAAATTGTATTAGATCCCTTTGTTTTTGTCCGAAACAAAAAATAATAGTTAAAATGTAATGTTTGTAATTATGTAACCGAAGTCGTTTAAGGCAATTATAAAGTTCGTTGCCTTCCAAAATAAAAGAAAACTCTTGTGTCTTTTACATTATGTAACGAATTTTTTTATCTGTTTTACTTCTTACTCTTACTTATATATTACTGCGCCCCGCGGTTTCACCCGCGTGGTGTTAGATGTTGATGATGATTAAATGTATCCTATGTCTTTCCCCGGGATATTACCTATCTCTTTGCCAAATTTCATTACGATCAGTTCAGCCGTTTAGGCGTGATAAGGTAACAAACAGACAGAGAGACAGAGTGACGGAGTTAAAAATGTTTACAATATAATAACTGACTCGCCCGCGGCTTAATATAATAAAAGTAACCTATATTACTAAAAACTACCAGCTATTTGTCAATAATAGTGCTGTCAAAATCAGTCCAGCCTTTGCGGATATTATCCAAGTGCAGCAGCGGAAACACCGCTTTGGCATCTCGAGGGCCTGGGGTTTGATCCCTGGGTCGGACAGTTGTTGGAATTTTTCCAACAAAGAAATTATCAGTAGCAGTCTGGAGTCTGCAACAGTGCCCCGTAGGTGGCAATAGGATTGCTTCGTATTACATGGGACCAAACCTTCTCTAGCGAAACGTGGGCGGTAAAAACATTACTGCCTACCATTCGAGGATATAATAGGGGTGACGATGTAATGTATAGATATAAGTTTTCATTTTTGTTAATGCTTATTTTTACAAAGTTTTGAGTGAATCAAATGAGTGAAGGAATTTTAATTGCCACCAGGATAGTTAAAAAAAGTTATTATATGTAATTTATAACACAGTTTTGTTACAATACTTATTTCTTACTAGTTTATTTAAACCGACTTTTGAGTGAATCTGGCCAAGGAATAAATTTTTCATACAAACTTTACAACAACCTCTTTCTTAGGGGTTGATTTTCATTAGATCAGTCAATATGTTATTCAAGGACTCAAATATTCTACACTCCAAATTTGACTAAAGTCGGTTACGGCGATAGGCACACAAACTTTTTTAATTAATAAAACATTTATAATACTACGAACGCCCATACAAACTTTTATTCTCAAATCAAATCCCTCCATGCCCTTTTTACAACAAAAGGTAACTTATCTCTTATTTTTGATAATAAAAAATTTCATCAAAATCTGTTCCGGATTAGGCATGAAAAAGCGACTTAGTTTGAACTTCCAAACGAACTTTCATCCCCTTTCCCCTCACACAGGTCGAAAATCAAAAACGCATTTATTTATTTCATTTTATCTCAAGTGCCTAACAACAACATTTCATAATTTAATATTCAACAATGACGAATTCCGAACAAACTTTCATTCAACCCCTTTTTTCGCGATAAAAGGTAGCCTATGTCCTTATCTCAGGCATTGTCTATTTTACGTACCAAATTTCATCAAAATACATATATACCGGGGTTAGGCGTGAAAACATGACATGTTTAGACTTCCACACTATCATATTTTTTTTTCATTTGTCGAATTTAATTTAATGGTATGCCAAGTCGTATTTTTGAAGTCAGCGATGGACGTAGAGTCCAGGAACAATGACCGCCCATATGCACCAAAGTATCCTCACGTAAAATATATTTTGAAAATAAACAGGTAACCAATAACAATCGTTATTGCACTAAAGTATGATTTTCTAAAATTAAGTGTTTAAATTAAGTATGTAAATTGATTGAATTCCAGACACTGAACAATCCATTTTCAAGTTACTTGACGTTGAAACCTACCTGCCTAGACGGCTGGGAGATTTTCATTAAAGTCAGGTCAAATTCTAGGCGTTTCCTAGAAAGTCCAGAGCTTGGTCGTGAGTACAGACAGATGATGCAATAGCCTCCCTTGTTACGGGGACTTATCTCAGAATAGCAGTGAGGTTCCTCGACGCGATGGCGTGGGTAGTGCAGTAACCGGCAGAAGACAGTAGCGGGAAAAACGGGAAATGGCAGCCGCAGTTGTCGGGTTAGCCCAGACGCCCAGCAGGATTCAGGGTCCTGGGGTAACTGATAGCCGCTCCGGCGTTGTGCACAGTACTGGCCCCGCCGTTTAGCCAGCGAGGGTTCCAGTCAAGTTGCAAGTTGGGCCAGCAGTAGGTTTAGCCCGCCGTAAGATTGCTGGAATGCCATGAGAGAATTCCGGTTAGTAGCAATTCCTCAGCGGCGCTGTTGTCACATGCACGAAGTCTTGGGCTCCTCCGAGGAAGCTTAACTTCGACAAGCCCTGTGATGTGACAACATTCCGCAAAACAAAATGGTCGGAAGGACATTTAAAAACAAGTTACAATAAGATTGTTATAGAATAGGCTTGAAGAGCAATAACAGGGTTTAGCAGTACCTAATTGGAAGAATTAGGTACTAGATGGGTTTACATTACACAGTTTACATCAGCTTGAAGAGCCACACAATCATTACGATATAATAGTAGGTACTACAAAAGGTAGATATGTACTGATGAGGTTATAATAATCGCACAGCCTAGTACCTAGAATGAAATTACACGATAATTCACAATAACGAGTGCACAGTATGCAGAATTATATTAAAACCAGTTTTGTAGTACAGTATCTCGCTCTGTTTGTTTATTAGCCACAGGTGACCATATACTTGCTTTATTAGCAATAGCTCCCTCTGTATCGTAGGAGTCTTCGAGCTAGTAATACTTCTACCTAGATGGCGACCGCCGTGTGGTGGTGCTGGCTTAGAATAGTACCCCCCCCCCCCCCCCCCCCCAACTCTACCCGTGGGTGCGTAGAAATCTGCTAAGGGATAACAATCGGAAGGTAGGCAGCAGCACTTTCCCAGTATTAAAACCCCAAAACTGCGCTCGCCAACCCGCCTGCCAAGCGTGGCGAGTATTGGCAAAATCCCCCCTATGGATTTGATAAAAAGAACCAGGCCCCCAGTCCCCCGCAGCCCCGCTATTCCTGGCTACGGTAGCGGCCACGGTAACGGTGGGGCAGAGGGAGCTAAGAATCCCCGGCAGACGCCCGGCTACCACCCCCAATGACGACGACTGGCCCTGGTGACACACAACATATGCACGATGAGGACAGACGAGAAGATTTATGAGCTGGAAGAAGAAATGAGTAAGTTACACTCGGACATTGTGGGGTTATCTGAAGTCCGTAGAGCGGGTGAGGACACGATAACCCTAAAATCAGGTAAACTACTCTATTACCGGGAGGGCAACCAACAGTCCCAAGGTGGTGTCGGTTTTCTCGTCCACAAGTCCCTTACTAACAACATAGTTACGATCGAAAGCGTTTCCAATAGGGTCGTATACCTAATACTCAGAGTATCCAAACGATATTCGCTGAAGGTCATTCAGGTATACGCACCGACGAAGTCGCACCTGGATGATGAGTTGGAGGATATGTATGAGGACATTAGTCGGGCCATACATACCTCTGAAACGCACTTTTTAGTTGTTATGGGGGACTTCAACGCGAAGTTGGGTAAGAGAAGCGAGGATGAGTTGAAAGTGGGGCAATTTGGCTATGGACAACGGAACCGTTGGGGACAGAGGTTGGCCAACTTCCTGGAGAAAGAGAGACTTTTTATGATGAACTCTTTCTTTCAGAAGCCATCTCACAGGAAATGGACCTGGCTGAGTCCCGATGGTTCCACGAGAAATGAGATTGACTTCATTATGACCACCAAAAGGCAGATATTCACTAATGTTTCCGTGATCAACAGGGTTAAAACCGGTAGTGATTACCGAATGGTAAGAGGCACGGTGAACATTAATGTCAAACTGGAGAGGTCTCGTCTGATGAAGTCTACGCTCCGACCCACTCGTGCCCGTATTCAAGACCCCGAGAGCTTTCAACTTGAGCTATCCAATAGCTTTGATTGCCTTGAGAACATCGCTTCAGTGGACTAGATCAATAATAGGTTAGTAGAAACTGTCCATATAGTGCGTTCCAAATACTTTAAACCCCACCGTACAGATAGGCCACAAAAACTCTCCAACGATATCCTCAACCTCATGACTGAACGACGCTCACTGAAACTGCAGTCTTCGGATGATACTGAAGCATATAGGCTGTTCAATAGACGAATATGGAAGTCCTTGCGACACGACATCCGGATCTTTAATACAAACCGTATTAAAGAGACGATAGAGCGGAAAAAGGGCTCCAAAGTGTTTGCGAGAGACATGTCTATTGGGCAAAGCCAGTTGACGAAGCTGAAGAGAGAAGACGGCAGTGTAGCGTAGACCAAAGCAGAAGTATTAGGAGAGGTAGAGAGTTTCTACGGACAACTATAAACCTCGGTAGCTAAACCTGTTAGCAGCTCGGTCAAAAGACCCAAGAGCCAAGCTGACCCGACATTATACCGAAAATTATCCCGGACATAAGCCTGTACGAGATTAGAATGGCCTTGAAACAGCTTAAGAACAACAAGGCCTATGTTATGTCTAATGCCCATGTTGTACCTACCCCAATATCAGTTGGGAACTCAGTTCTCGAAGTTATTGATGAGTACATCTACCTGGGACAGACAGTCAAACTAGGCAGGTCCAACTTCGAGAAAGAGGTCAATCGTCGAATCCAACTCGGCTGAGCAGCGTTCCGGAAACTTCGCGGAGTCTTCTCGTCAAAAATACCTCAGTGCCTCAAGACAAGAGTCTTCGACCAATGTGTGTTACCAGTGATGACTTATGGCACTGAAACGTGGTCTCTTATAATGGACCTCATAGATAAGCTCAAAGTCGCACAACAAGCTATGGAGAGGGCTAAGCTCGGAGTTTCTCTACGTGATCGAATCAGAAATGAGGAGATCCGTAGAAGAACGAAAGTCACCGACATAGCTCAGAAGATTAGCCAGTTGAAGTGGCAGTGGGCAGGGCACATAGCACGCAGAACAGAAGGCCGATGGGGCCGAAAGGTTCTGGAGTGGAGACCACAGACCGGCAAGCGCAGCGTAGGTCGTCCACCAATACGGTGGACAGATGACCTGAGGAAGGTCGCAGGACGACGTTGGATGCAGGCCGCTTCCAACCGGTCCTTTTGGAAAATCATGGGGGAGGCTTATGTTCAGCAGTGGACGTCCTACGGCTGAGACGATGATGATGATGATGAGATGGCGACACTTGTTTTGATTTAGCTAGAATTATTTTCTAATATTTTAATTTTTAATTACTGTACCAGACTAACAGGTTACAACGTATAGGTTTAAAGAACTTTATTTCTCATAAGAACTGTTGTTCACTTACAATGACAGTAACTTAAATATATCTAATTACACTGAATCATCTGGCCTGGTTAGCTTTTTAAACTAGATTATTTATATGTTGCTTAAGTTTACTCCGATATGCGTTAACACTATCATATTCTTTCACTTCATTTGGTAGCTGATTGTATCGGTTTGCTCCTTCAAATTGAATCGTTGTTTTTCCATAGTTATTATAACCATTTCAACTATTCCTCCAAATAATTAAAACGGTGGGGTTAGTTTAAAACCCAAGAACAACTGGGCTGATTATCATGTGGGATTCGTCCACACCGCTAATAGCAAAATAACTATTGAGATATTGGAAAAATAATAATTAAGTGATAATTCATTTTTGATTTTTCAAACATTTATATGGAACACCTTTTTTAAGATACCTCGATACCGACGATTGACTGATTGCTATAAGTTTGATTGATTCTGGGGCGGTTAACGGTAAACTCGCCTGGTTAATGATAAAAAATAAATAAAATAATTAATACCTTTTAGTTGTCTACACTTACGAATGATTTGTTTATGTATATAGCTTCCTCTATGTCTAATATTTAACTAGTTCATGTCACACCACTTAGCGATGATTAGGGAACACCTAAATAATAATTTATAATAAATTTATATAAGTACAAAGTATTCGCATCTTCGTGATTTGCCATAAATCTGATAGCTATCGAGTAACTGCAAACAGATCTTAGAGCGTCTCTCTCAAAACTGATTCTCTTCAAAACACGTCGCAGAAACAAAACAAATCCATATAAGAAAGAAATTCCATTACAACTCTGCTACTTGCAATCCGTATACTCATAACCAATTCGTTTTAATGTGCGACACTCAAAGTGAAATTCGTCCTTAACGTGTTCGGTTAAACGAGTTCTGTACACATTAGTGGTTTACCGGATACGTTAAAATGGTACCGACGGTCATTGAAACTTCATAACTGCTGCAAGTTGGACACGACTCATGAGTGTTGTTTTGTACTCGTAGGTACAGGAATTTGTTTAGTTGATTTTAGATAGTACCTGGGGAAATATAATCGACGCTTGGAGTGTTTTCAAAGTTTGGCGAGAATCGTAGAGTTTTAGATTAGGCGAAATGTTTACAAAAGTAGAGTGCTAGCACTAGCACATTTATGACGCTAATTTTAACTGGAAAGAACACTGACAGTAAGTATCTAGAACTGGTCCACTAAGTTTAAAAATATTACTCTTATAAAGGCTTATTCAGACCGGGCGTTATTCGCTACCGCGAGCGATAGAGAAATCCGAAAGGTTATGCGTTAATTTCCCTGTTCACACCATAGCGGATATCGCTGCCGCGCGCGGTAGAGATATCCGTTGCCAACGGTTAGCGGGGCGAGGGCAGGAAGCATGTCGCTCTCGCTACTTGCTCCCGCGTCACCCGGTGGAACTAGTTTCGCCAAACAAGAGAAAATACCGCCTCACCAGGCGGTACAAGTTTCGCTGCAGTTATGGAAATTCATACTATTTACCCATCGAGTTACGCCGGTATTTTTCGCTACCCACAGCGAATAACGCTCAGGTCTAAATAGGCCTTAATGTTTATTATTTGTGTATAGATTGAGTCTGATTTATTTATGCCCAAATGTAAATGTCGAACGCGAAAATTGCACATAGAATTTTGTCTTTGTGTAAAGGGCCTTTGCCCGTTAACAAAATTGCAGGAGGTTTAACATCTTATATCTCAGGGTGATGAACACAGTGCATTGCCATACAGGGTTTTAAACTGTTTTGGTTTAAAACTCTAGATGGCACTGAATTGGGTTGGGTAAGTGTGACGGTTAACATCTGGCGAGCGACTTATATACTCATCTCTGATTGTCTTACTACTTTCACGTGATGCACGTGACGTAAGTCACTCACAAACATTGTACAAACAACTAGGCCTTTATTAATAAACGTTGCGTAAACCTATATTAGGCGTAACATGCTTTGTCTTGCTTTCACGCGTGACCTTTACTGCAAGCGAAAAATTGACAGATAGATGTTTTAACTACTCCGGGTGTAAGTTTATTAATAAGGCCGCTAAAGTATAGTTATCAACATAAAACTGTAAACCGTAGAAAGCTTAATTCGAACTATTTATCTATAGACACATAATAGTACTAGAATAATTTGTTTGTCTTGATTTGCAAATAGCGCCCTTAAATGATTTAGTTTAAAGCCCACAGCTGATATGTTACTAAGTCAAAGTCAAAGTCAAAATCATTTATTCAATTTAGGCATCAAAGACGCACTTATGAACGTCAATTTTTCATTATAATGTACTTTAAAGCCTACCGCCGCGTTCCAAAATACATAGAGCCAACCGAGAAGAAGCGGCAAGAAACTCGGGGCCATTCTTTTTATATAGATGATTTTACAATGTTTTTACTTAGGTACTACAAATATTAGCTCCAGTGTGTTGCCTTACAAAAGAGAACATAATAATGGTATCAGTATGGCAAGACACGCTACACTTTGACATCTTAGTACACGAGTAGATAGATCCTGGAGTGATCAGTCCCAAGCTGTTTTATCCTCCAAGTAATCCGAAATTTTGTAATAACCTTTTTGACAGAGTTTAGTTTTAATAGTAATTTTAAACTTATTAATAGGCAAATCTCGGATAACATTGGGAACTTTATTATAGAATCGTATACATTGTCCCATAAAAGAATGACTTATTCTGTGGAGACGCGTTACATGTACGGATAGCTTGTGCTTATTTCGCGTGTTGATGGAATGTGCATCACTCCTTTTATGAAAACTGCTAATGTTTTTCTTTACATACATTAGATTTTCATATATAAACTGAGAGACAACAGTGAGAATGTTTATGTCTTTAAATTTCTGTCTAAGGGAAACTCTGGGAGCCAAACTGTAGATCGCTCGTATAGCCCTTTTTTGCAGTATAAAAATAGAATTAATATCTGCAGAACATCCCCAGAGCAGTATGCCATAAGTCATAACGCTATGGAAATAACTGAAATAAACTATTCTAGCTGTGTCTACATCAGTTAATAGTCTAATTTTTTTAACAGCATAAGCTGCTGAACTGAGCCTACTAGACATATTTTAATGTGGGGACCCCATTGCAATTTGGCGTCTATAGTAATTCCTAAAAAGACTGTTGACTCCACAAGGTCCAACCCTGTTCCATTCAATTGTATATTGGATTCTACTTGTCTCACATTTGGTGTCGAGAACTTTATACAATTAGTATTATTTTCTTCTCATTGAGGAGAAGATTATTTGTATTGAACCAATTCACAACTTTAGCTAATGCATTGTTGACATCGTCATAGTTTAATAACTGCCTTTTAATTTTAAATAACAGTGAAGTGTCATCTGCAAACAATACAATCACGTGATTCTTCTCTACATAATAAGGTAAGTCATTAATATAGATTAAAAACAAGAACGGCCCTAGTATTGAACCTTGTGGAACGCCCATTGAGATTATAGAGCCGGGCGATTTTTTACCATTTATGTCAACCCTTTGAATTCTACCATTTAAATATGTAGTCAAAAGGTTGAGAGCCATGTTCCTAATACCGTAGTGTTGTAATTTCCTGACAAGTATATCATGTCGGACGCAGTCAAATGCCTTAGATAAGTCACAAAAAACACCTAAGGCCTCTTGAGAGTTCTCCCAGGCGTCAAACACATCTTTTATTAGTTCTATACCTGCGTCTATAGTAGAGCGATTCCTTGTAAACCCAAATTGATTTTTATGGAAAATTTTGTTTGCACTAAAATGAGTTTCTAATTGATGTAATATGATTTTTTCGAAAATCTTACTTAGCGTAGGTAGTACAGAAATAGGCCGAAAATTTGTTGGATCAGTAGTACTACCAGATTTGAATAAAGGAACCACTTTACTGTGCTTCATTAGGTCAGGAAATACACCACTTGCAACACAACTAATAAACACAGCTGCTAGATTGGGTGCAATGACATCTATAATTGAAGAAACGGTCTTCACAGAAAGACCCCATAGGTCTGCCGT
The DNA here is from genome assembly GCA_917880725.1 of Selenia dentaria. NCBI lineage: Eukaryota > Metazoa > Arthropoda > Insecta > Lepidoptera > Geometridae > Selenia > Selenia dentaria. Next base: position 33,473,270 of record OU862877.1, on the reverse strand, counting down.
TTTTTTTGCATTTAGACTTTTGAAACTGCTTACAATATCTTTGCAATTAACTACTGAAAATTTAAAAGTTGTGTCACATTCAGTTACACTTTGTTTAAGTAAGATATAGATATATATAGATATAGATATAAGATATACTGAAAACCGCAAGCACGTTCTGCTTGTATCTACTAGTATTCTGTGGTTCTGTGGAAAAATAAATTTAAGTAGCTGAGGTTTTACGTCAGAAAACATAATCTACATTGATTCATCTTGGCGGTATCGTCGCGGAAGGGTTTCCAATTGATGAATAGGAGCCTTATTCGTAACAATTTACTTTCTATTAATTTTTGTAGATACAGAAAATGATATCTTTTATTTCTACTGATGCTGTAGAGTTCTACACCAAAGCAAATTTACTCGTGAACATGGCCATGCAACTTTGCCGAAATATCGAGAAATGAAAAGAAATATTTAGGTAAAATTTACACTTTTTTTCTGGGGTCGAGTGAATGTAATCATTGGGAGATGAAGGCCTAGGCGAACCTTCCAAAATCTGAATTTAAATGACGTTCTGAGGGCCTAGAATGAATAACTGCGTAAGTGTAACGTAACGTGTCATTCACGTAAAACAGTACAAACTGCCACGTATCTATGGCAACTGTGGTACAGATAACTCATAGTTTTGTACGCCGAAGCGTGACGCGTTGACGCTTACGATACAAATACTTTTTCGCAAATAGTTTGTGCTTGCTTCTGAAGAAGGGCCAGGACCCTAATATGAAAGGGTGTCAGGATCGTAGCAAGTGGAAAACTGAGGTCTCTGCCTACCCCTATGAGAAACAGGCGTGATTTTATGTTATGTTATGAGATTTTTTTTCTGTGAAGTGACAGAGTTAAAGACTATTTCCTCCGCCCCGACGGCAAAGGGAATATGCGAATCGCTCCGCTGAGGTCGCTCGTATTATGCCCGCACTTCACATGGTTATTTGTATTTTTTTTCACTGACCACAATGAGTTCGTCAGTCATTGTTTATACTATTTTACCTTTTCGTAGCATATTTTTTTAATATTTACTATAGGAATACAGGAGGACAGTTTTTTTTAGTTAGACACTATACATTGTTAAAGGCCTGAAAGGCACTTTAAAAACTTTATACATAATATATTCTAAGGGCCTGAAGGGCACTATTTGTAAATTATTTCTAAATATCGTATATACCGAGAGCAGACCGGCTCCCGCAAGCAGCGCCTGTTCACTAGCTTGACGCGTCTACCAGCTATCGCCCTCCTCAGCCATATGTGATGAAAGAGGACGACCCGCCACACGACGCCACCGCGAGAAGAAGCCTTTTAGTGAAGGTGAATGCTCAAGGTATACATGCATTCCGTATACAACAGCCTTCTTATTGTTATTATTGTTTTTAAAGTATTATCCGCTTTTTCCACCCGGCCCAGGGCCTCCATCACCTCCTCGTTCCGATTTTTTAGTGCCATCTGCAGGTTGTGGTCGCAGATGTCATTCGGTGACGCAGACCCCGCACGCAGCACGAAACGACTGATGGCGTGTATTTGTGTATTTTGCATATTTGCAAACAGTTATTCCAGCGCCTCATCTATCTACCGCTTTCCATCCCAAGTCATTCAGCTGTTCTGGCATGATTGAGTAACGAACATCCATCCATCCAAACATGCAACAAATCGAAAATGATATTGGAAATGAAAATGAAATAATCTTAAGTAAGATTGAACTGCACAACAAATTACCCGTCAAACTACTATACCCACCACTGTTTATAGAACGGCATTTAATCATATGAAAAAATCAATAAGTGGATCCTACAATAGTGATTGAATTCCGTCACACCACGGCCGTTTCTCGTTATGTAGCTGTCGCTTCAAATCATTTCAACTATCCGCGATCGCCACGCCAATCCAAGTAGACGGGGATCTATCACCAAAAAAATATTTCCCTATCAGAAGATTATGAAATAGCAGCTGCTAATAAAATTTAACATCATCTATATGCGTATGAAGTAGTGTACAAACGTGTTAAAATAGTACTATTTTAAAACGTTCATACAACTATACTATATCGCCGAACTAGGATTCCTTGTTTCAACATTTATTAAAACAATCTATGGGACCGGATGAAAAGATTCTTCACGAAAATACAGAAAAATTAAAAAAAATTATATACAAAAATAATAAAAATAAGTCTTATTTACCCACATATTAAAATACGAGTTCCTTATCTGATTGAAAATTACGCTAAAATAATTTTATGGCATACATTTGTTCCAATGCTAATAACTTTTGGGATTATCATTCTCTTAAGTATTATCATTTACTTCACAGTAAAAATTTAGAAACGTTCAAAGCTAACATTTTTGATTTTAATTTCCATTTGTTTCAGTTCATTAATATTACGTGTAGGCGGTTTGCCATGCGACACGCCTGGAATCATCCATGATATTATACATCAGTAGTGTACATCGGTAATGTTCGAAAGTAATGTTTTATACGAGTATCACCATATGCACTCAATTTAAGTTAAACAAGAAAACAAACTAAAAGTTAAATAACGGGGTATTAAACTTCTACGGAAATTATTAGCCCGCACATTTCCGCATAAGCGCATTGAATTCCCCCTTTAGGGCTTTATTGCAGTCGTATAATAATGTACCAAGTGACACTCGCGCCTTCAAATCGAATATAATGACGTATAATTTATCAAAATCAGTTGAGCCATTATGTAGTTACGAGCGGACAAAGGAACGGACATACATACAAACTTACAGGTTAAACACACACTTTTGGACTTCGCCCACAGATCTGTATGGTATATTTTTCACATTTACTTGCGCATCGAATATATGTTACGTTGTATATCGACTGAAACTACTTTGAGGTAACAGAATATGGAATATATCAACAACACTAACCAACTGTCTTTTACTTTAATATTTATATGATATATACATTTAGTACATTCGTAAAGGTTAAATATACTAAATGTTTAATGTTGTTAAATGTTTTTATAGCAAAGGAAAAAGCTCCCTAATAGTTTTTGATAAAATACAATCTAGGTGTAAGAACATCTCGCAATAAAATTATAATACAGAGTTTTATTTGATGTATTATTTTTATTTATATTCACTAGCTGATCCGTTCAGAGAGAGCAGAGTTCGAAGGCAATTCCATTGCAGAGGCGTGAGACAGGGAGACTTTATATCTCCGAAACTGTTCACCGCTGCATTGAAAGACGCCTTCAAGCTCCTGGAAAGGACTCGGCATTAATATTAACGGCGAAAAAATCACTTACCTTCGATTTGCCGACGATATTGTAGTCATGGCAGAATCCATGAAAGACCTCAGCACAACACAATGCTTGTTGGCCTCCATGGAGTTACCCAAGTAAATAAGTCTATCGACGAATCCAACTCGGATGGGCAGCGTTCCGGAAACTTCACGAAGTCTGCTTATCAAAAATACCTCAGTGCCTCAAGACAAGAGTCTTTAACCAATCTGTGTTACCAGTGATGACTTATGACACTGAAACATGGTCTCTTACTATGGGCCTCAAAACTAAGCTCAAGGTTGCACAACGAGTTATTGAGAGAGCTATGCTCGAGTTTTCTATACGTGATTGAATCAGAAATGAGGAGATCCGTCGACGAACAAAGGTCACCTTTATAGCCCAGAAGATAAACCAATAAAAGTGTCAGTGGACAAGCCACATAGCACGCAGAGCAGATGGCCGATGGGGCTGAAAAGTTCGGGAGTAGAGACCACGGACTGGCAAGCGCAGCGTAGGTTGTCCACTAACAAGCTGGACTGAAGATCTGATAAAGGTCGCAGGACGTCGTTGGATGAAAGCCAGTTCTAACCGCTCCCATTGGATATTTGTGGGGAGAGAGTGGGCAGTGGACAACCTGCGGCTGGAGACTCGAAGAGGCTGAAGCAGCCATATACAACAACGACACATCCTCGATCATCATGGGGGAAATGTCTGGTCAGTATATGGCTGCCTACAACGCGACAAGTGGCTTTGTGTTTCTGGATGAGGAAGATACTGAACGGACTGGTAGGCCAAAATACGCAACACTACCACACGACCCTATTGTTGTCACCGCCCGGTGCACCAAGATAATGTTGGATGACAGAGTCTTGCAAATGGTGAAAGCCATTTCGGGAGACTCTGAGATCAAGACATTTTGGAAACATTGGGATGTACCCAAAATACAGTGGGTCAATGGAGTTCCCGGATGCGGAAAAACAATTTGGGTGGTAAGACACTTCGATGTGGACAAGGACGTTATCGCAACAACGACTACAGAGGCAGCAAAAGACCTGAGAGAGAAGTTAGCGCACCGAATCGGAGACCTGGTGAAAACCAAGTGCGCACTATGGCCTCGGTTTTAGTAAATGGTTTTAATAAGAATGAGAGCTACGTCCGCCTGATGGTGGACGAGGCTCTCATGAACCATTTTGAGGCCATAGTAATGGCTTCTAGGCTGTCTGGAGCTAGCGAACTTGTCCTCATCCGAGACGTCAACCAATTACCTTACATAGACAGGGAGAGCCTGTTTGATCTAAGGTATAACCGCCCTAGCCTGGTTACGAACATCAGCCAGGAGTTGTTGTGCACGCACCGGAACCCAATGGATGTTGCGTATGCGCTGAGGGAAATATACTCCGGTATATATTCCTCGGCTTCCAGTATAAGGTCCCTGCGCCTCGAGAGTTACACAGGAGCGAAAATCCCCAAATTCCTTCCAAACACCCTCTTCCTGGTCCACACTCAGGAGAAAAAGGAGACCTTGACCAGCCAGGGCTATGGAAAGGGCGAAGGATCGCGCACCCTTACCATTCACGAGGCACAGGGACTGACGTACGAGTCAGTCGCGGTAATAAAAACGAAAGGCAACATGAAGCTGCACAAGAGCGTCCCGCACGCAGTCGTCGAGGTTTCCTGGCACACGAAGACCTTTGTCTACTACGCCGACGACGAGGATGATGCCATCGGACGGTTTGTGAGGCAAGCGATGGGTGCGAGCGAACAAACCATCTATAGCTACAACCTGAAGATGGCAATCAGGGATTGAAACAGCGTGGCGGTAGAGGCCCTGCTTCAGTGCAATGTGGGCAATGTGGGCTCACAATAACCTGTAACTAGCGTTAAGTTCTCATATAAGTGGTGTAAAAACTGTAACTGACAAAGAGATGGTGTGGGCATTCAGAGCAGACATGCTCACGGAAATGTGTTGGCGTGTGTGGCGGGTCGCCGTCTTCCCTCAGAAATGGTTGAGGAAGGCGATTGCTAAGAATCTCCGTGGACGTGGCATTAATATCAACGGCGAATATATCTCTCACTTGCGATTTGCTGACGATATCGTCATCGTGGCAGAGACGCTGCAGGACCTGCAACAGATGCTGAATGACCTGGCTGACTCTTCTATACGCATCGGCCTACGGATGAACTTGGACAAAACCAAGGTCATGTTCAACGAACATTCTACGGGAACCGATTGCGATACACGGCGCCGTTCTCGAAGTTGTTCAAAAATATGTGTACCTCGGGCAGACATTGCAGTTGGGAAAAAACAACTTTGAGAACGAGGTGAATAGAAGAATTTGGCTGGGCTGGGCAGCGTTTGGGAAGCTACGTCGAGTCCTTACTTCGCCGATTCCACAGTGCCTGAAGACGAAAGTCTTCAATCAGTGCGTCCTACCCGTCATGACATACGGAGCCGAAACGTGGACACTGACGGCTCGAATGGTCCACAAGCTCAAGGTCGCTCAGCGGGCTATGGAAAGGGCTATGCTCGGTGTTTCTCTGAGGGATCGCATCAGAAATGAAGTGATCCATCAGAGAACCAAGGTCATCGACATAGCCCACCGGATCAGCAAGCTGAAGTGGCAGTGGGCTGGCCATATTAGCCGTAGAACCTGATAATGACTCACCCATGGCGTCACTCGCATGGCCTCGCGGAATACGGCGTCTTTAAAACAAAAACAGCCTAATTTACTTCGGCCGTCACTGGCAGCTAGACGATTTAAAATTATAAGTTTAACTCTTGGTCAAAAATTAGTAAGTTTACATTTGCCATTGAAGAAAATATTGAAGTTACTAGCTCTCACGCTAAAATTTCATTCAAAACTGGATAAGCCAAAACTACATTTTCACGCGCAGCGTGATACAGAGTGGGTATTTCAGTTTCACAGTTCCAGTTGAAAAAGGGAAACACGACAAATCAATTTACCTCCATCGAAGTGCTTCCATTCGGGTTTATTTTCAAACACAATCTACTCACGAATGATATAAGTTTGGGATCTACTTAGAAGTGAGAAGTAATTCATGTACAAGTGATGTATACATCGATTTATTTAGAATACATTAGACTTAACATAATAAAATGTTGTATATTCTTGCAGCTTCTGAAAACAAATTTAGATAAGAACTGTTGATTTGCATGGGCACTGCGCTTGTCACGTCGAATTGACTTGAATCTTCTATTTTTACACCCCGAAATATTGATTTTGTCCAGTACTCTTTTTCACTTTCTACAGTGCCCTTCATACCCTAACACAGTATTGCTCGCCCACTATTTGTTTGCGGCAGAATATTTGACGCTGCTGTTTCAGACTCTGCCGGTAATATATTAAACTTCACAATAATTCAAGTATGAACACTCTAAAACATTTTTTGCATATTATCGACTCTAATGTGACAGTTACAATAATAATAACATACCAAAGTAATGTGTTGCTATGTTCATAGAATTTCATCTACGCAAGCTAGTCGTAAGCAACTGAAGTTGATCATTGAAAATAAAAAGCCATTTTAAATTTGCGTATTAATTAATTGTAATTTAACTTTAGTATGTTTATTGCACACCATTTAGTATGATGCAATGTCAAAGAACTATATTTCTATATGTATATATATTATGTAATATCATAATATTTGTCTGTAGATAAAATGTTATGATCTACATTCTGCTAATAAAACTTTAGTATGAATTAAAAAAAAACACGTATAAAATGTAGCTAGTGAATGAACATTTAAGGTGATATCAGACAATTCTTTTTTCGTCCATTTTCGTTATTCATTCGACACCATTCACTCGAAATGAAAAGTCTGAACACAAAATGAAACAAGAGTGCCGAATGAAATCATTAATGAACCGATCCAACGATGTTGGATATTTTCATTCGCATCTTTCACTCCGATTCAGAATGCACGAAAAATGAACTGTCTGAACACAGAGAGAACGTTCACTCGGACTTGGTCATTTTAGTCTCGAGGCCTGTAGAAGACGAACGTCGCTACGCTACATCGCTACTTTAAATATATTCTCTGAGTTTGTCACAATATTGTGTTCAAGTGGAATGATGCATTACGCTACTGAATGTAGACATTTTTCAAAACTATCAATTCCTTTGGGACCGAAAACTTCCTCGATAAAGACGCACAACTTCATTCGACGACATATTGAATGAAAACAGAAGTGAATGTTCAGTTCTATTTCATTCGAGCTAAGCCGTGTGAACATGGAATGAAAGAACAGCATTCACGCGAGTGAACATTCATTCGAGTGAACATTCATTCGAGTGAAACGTCTGATATCACCATTAGCATTAACGTTGACAGCAGTATTGTTAAAGCTTAGTCGGCAAAGCGGCAGTTTGTATTCAAGATCAAGCAATCAAAACTAAAATAGTAAACGAAAATTCTTCTTTTCAAAACTTTATCTTTATCTGTAATTTATTTATCAAGTACAACCAGAGTCCGCCTGGGGAAGCAACACCTTAACCAGTTATCTAACCTTAAATCAGTTGTGCGCAAACATAACTGTATTTCGTTGAAGGGCAATGTTTCCAGCGAAATTACAGAGCTAAATATATTTTTCAAACCACCTGTTCGAAAATATCCAATTTCATATCAAGGAATATAAACGTAAAGCAAGGCATTACATCCCCGGGGATGTAATGTTGTATGAAACTCCCTTGAGTGTAAAGTGATTTGGATTTGGAACGTTAGTTGTAAGAAAACTCTTAGTACGAAGACAGCATACAGAAAAAAAAGGCGCGATTGTTCTATAAGGAGGTGTTGCAAAAATAGAAAATATTATTAGTTAAACGTTTTATTTAAGCTACATATTAAGCAACTTTTACTACTGACAAGGTTAAGTAAAATTATAGCCAATTAATACGTAAATAATATTATTTTTATACCCACTTCCATTTCATAGCACTTGTTTTCACTTATATATTTCATTTCTGATTTCTGATCTCATTTCTGAACGAACGATATCTACGGAATACATCAATTTATGCACACGTATGCTTCTTACTAAATACCCATGGAAGTGTTGGATAAAATCGGAAAGCATGAAAAACATTATTTTCTTATTCCTAAAGAATCAGAACCATCAACCTCAATTGAGTATTAGGTTGAATTAATCTTAGATGATTTGTGATACGTTTTAAAGTTATAGACTTGAGTTTATTTTTAACCCAGTTCTTAGGCCACATTTAGCCACATTTCAGGGTACGAAATTTTTTACATTCTAACCTTTTTAGAAGTGTTGGCCATTTATTGTTTCATTGATTTGGCAACACTGCTATAGGGAATAGGTTTGTCGGCTGAAGGACTTTGTATCCATGGCTATGTAATATATTATAAAAAATAATAGGTTTGTTGTGCGCCCCGTTGCTATGGGTTATGCTGCGTAACCCATAGCAACGCGCATGCGTAATTTACGCACCGACACTCTGCGCATTCAAGGTCTACAAGTCATAGAGTAAATTATATATATGTAGACTACAAGTCATAGATATCTTCAAGTTACGTGTCTACATATATATAATTTACTCTATGGTTACGTGCCCTTATCTAGTGTTTGGTGTTATTTTATTTTAACAATTTCCTTAAAATGTTAAAATTTAAATGTTAAATAAAATTTTGAACTTGGTGCATGTAACTGTACCGAAATATCGGGAGCTCTAAACGAAACTAAATCGTGATCTACATCTCGTGAGTACTAATTAGAACTTAGTTAACCACCGCGAAAGTCTAAAACAGTGGTTTCCATAAAAAAAAATTCTTCCAAAGATATTAATCTGTCCCTCTATAACGGGACAAATGTGTCCAATTTGAATATTAACTATTAATGTATTTTACTTTTAACTAAATAACTGCTATTTTAAAGCTCTGAGTTTTTATTGTCTCGTAGTAGGTATGAAAAGTAGAGTATATACCTCGAGGATAAAGCCTGTCTTCGTCTTGGGCGCTACCCCTCGCTTCACTCAGAACTCATCATGACTCTCTCGCTTCGTTTGGGAATAAAATCTTGACCCCTCGCTGCGCTCAGGGATCAAGTCTAGAGTCCCCGTTACACTCAGGGTTCAATATACCACCCATGACGTATCTTAGGGTGGCGAGCGCAGTGCATCGCCATACAAGGCTTTAGAACTGGTGGTTTAAAATTCTGAATGGCAGTGAACTGTTAGGGGGAAGCGCGACGCCTAACATTACGCGAGCAACTTGCTCACCTAGTCAACGATTGTCTATCTCCATATATGAGTGAAACAAAGGTATAGAATGGTATGGTAGGTATGAAATCCATTAAGTGTGGCACTTAGCCGCAGTAGGTATATAAATTTGATATCCCATTCAAGGATCCACTTAAGCATACTAAATTGACAGCCCCAATATTGGAACAGTTAATGCATAGTCAGAGAGATTTACCTAACTAAGGTTGATTTACCTCTCTTCGTTTACGATTACATTAAGAAGCACTTTACTTAACTTATTTCAAAACAAACGTAATAAAATTATAATTTGATTTTTTGTGAGGCTCTTTGAAACTCAAACAAATATGTTTGAGTCATAATATAAGTAGTATGTGCAAATAGAAGCGTCCTAGAAATTGAAGTCGCATGTGTGCTAGTTTACTGTAAATAAAAAATCTGAATAAAATTTCTGTTAATTTACTGTTTTATAGTTTTATCGAGCCGAAGTTCGCACTTGACAGTTGCGGGGCGGACAGCCGTGCCATTCTCTAATGATTCGTCAACGAGCTCGTCGACGAGCTCACCGATGTCAAATAGTTTATGAGATATCGCTCTTGTACACAAGGTTCTTTTTCCAACGTTTCTTTTCATCTCGTCATAGCTGGATTGGGCTGCCATATAAAAATCAAAAGTCAAAAGTCAAAATCATTTATTCAATTTAGATATCAAAGACGAACTTATGAACGTGAATTATTCATTACTAGCTGCTCTTCGCTGTTTCACCCGCGCGGTGATGGATGATGATGATGATGAATCTTATATAGCCTATGTTACTCAGGGTGAGTGTAGCTTTCCAATGGTGAAAGAATTTTTGAAATCGGTCGAGTACTTTTTGAGCCAATTTGTTACACAAACATACTTACATACAAATCTTTATTCTTTATTATAATATACATTATATTATAGACTACAGATAATGCCCTTAATGCCCTTTAAAGACTCTACCGCCGCCTTCCAGAATAAATAGAGCCTACCGAGAAGAAGCGGCAAAAAACTCGGATCCATTCTGCTCATATAGGTTTTTACAATGTTTTTACGTAGTTACTACTATTATTACCTTTTATGGGTGGCAGAAGACAACTAGCCAGAAGAAGAGTAATAGAAGCGTCTTTTTCTTTTTATAATGTGGGAATTTATAATATGTGTTTAATTCAATATTTTTTACAGTAAACATGAATTTTCCCTCTGGTGAGCTCAGTGACATGTTAAATCTGAATGTTAGTTCACAGTAATCGCACGACGGTTCTCTTTTTGCACAGACTCAAGCTTTATTTATTATGCATCAATGTTTTCATGAGTTTCAAGTAAAAGTAACAAACCAAAGTATAGCCTGAATAAAATATATTTCAGGCGATGATTTTTTTTATGCACTATGTGACCAGTCGCACGCTTGACAATAAAGCATTACGTTTGCCCAAAACAGTTTCAGTCCCACCTAGAGCTTAAAATTGTCGTTTTGCGTAACACTAAACAGTAATATATGATTCTATATGATATAGTAGTAGTAATATTCGCCGTACTGGGGGCCGATTCCACTAATTAAATTGCAATCGAACCGTAACTGAACGGCGACTTTTATGCGTTTTCTTATTCTGCTATTGAAAAACAGTCAAGCTGCAGTTACGTTTCTATTGACGCTAGCTATCGATCAAAACTTTATGTTCTGCTAACTCGATAGATCATGAACGCGTTGTTAACTCATATTGCTGCATATAGTAGTGTCAATTATATATTTATTAAAAAGTAGCGTTAATGTTTTGTAATGTTCATCCAATTTGTTTATAGAAATAGTGGAATTTTTTTTGCCAAAGTATCGAACGACACCCGGAGTTGAACTGCAGTTGCAGCGGTATAGATTGTTGAACGTTTTGAAATAACGGAAATTGGCCTCCAGGTTCTGGCTCGAAGGGTATGTGCCGGCGAAGTTACAGTCATATGAGACTTAAGAATTTAGATTATTTATTGATTCAGGCGTTACTTTGCGGAAATCCATTATCAAAAAACGATATTAAAAATATTTAGTGACACTTCCGCTGAAAAGAAAACAATGATTTTAGCCTATTTGGGGGCGTGCACCACCCTCCCTCCCGCATAAAATGCTAAGAGCTCGACGAGTCAACATCTCCTGATGGATGCCTCGTGTAGAGGCGAAACACGTGTCGAATCGGTGTTGGTTTATTTGGGTTTGCTTGTGTTTTTTATTTTGTACTCTTCCTATTAGCATTTTATGCGGGAGGGAGGGTGGTGCACGCCCCCAAATAGGCTAAAATCATTGTTTTCTTTTCAGCGGAAGTGTCACTAAATATTTTTTTATATCGTTTTTTTTACTTAAGAATTTAATGTATAGCAGGTTGGCCTCGTGCTTGTACTATCTCCTAATAACATAACAAAAGTATTAAACATTTTTTTATGTTGTCGCGCTTATAAAAACATATAGATATATGTGACAGTCCCACTTATTGGAGTTAGAGCTAATGACAGGTACTATTGATAGAGGGTTGTGAAAATGATTCTACACAATCCAATCATATTTTTATAGGCTAAACGTACACGAGTACTTAAAGCTACAATGGTCTGCGATATTTTCATAGCTTAACAGTCATACGAGCTTACTCAGTCACCCTAAAAGCTAACACTGAACACATAACTGGGCTTATCCCGGGAGCCACGTCTCTTGCAGCAACCACGTTTGTAGAACGTGGATGGTTGAAAATTGTAGTGTGTGCATAATGCGCACCCGAGTCTGTACGTTTCCGTAGGTGTGCGTTTCTCAACGCGCAGCAGCATTGAGGCGCAGATACAACTAATGAAGAGATGTGATACCGATATATCGAGAAATCCCGGCTCCGTTTGGGTTCAGTAGTAGGATAATACTCTGCGATTTTTTATTCGAACGGGCTAATTGCCGTTTGCCTCTACCGGCATTTATAGCGTCAGCGAATGGGAGATAGGCGACGAGCGCTTTTATATCCACCCTTATCAAATTTCTCAAGAGCTCGGCTGTTCAGGGTCCAGGCCTCGTTATCTCTATGCCACGTTAGCAAACGTTTGCGTTATAGTCTTTTTCTTTATTAGTTGCTTGATTTATGTATTACTAGATATGTAATGAGTTATATTCGTAAGATAATTTTTTTTTTTTGAGTTAAGGCTTGCAAGCTATAAAATCTTGTAACATACATTTGATGTTTTTGGAGTGAAAACTTTTTAGGCGCATTGAGCACTTTTTGGATAATCAAAACTTAAGGAACTCACGCCATCGTTACCGAACGCTTATGGTATGTTGAGCATTGGATAAACAAAAATCAAAAAACATACAGCCCTATTTCCTCTTTTTGAAATTGGTTAAAAAGGGCAAGGGACACACCTTTTCTAACGTCAGTGATCGTTCCGTCACTTTTAAAAATCACGGTGTATCTAGGAAGAAATTGAATCATTATTTTAAAGGTTTACTCGTAAATAAAACGCGGCAGATTTATTATGAGCAGCTGCCGAGCATTTTCCTTAGATTAAGTTCGAAGATGAAATATTAAGGGGTATTATCCCACTGCAGTGGAAGGAACGAAAAGCGGAACAAAGAATGATGAGTCCACCTTATCTCAGCTAACCTCGTTTGTTCCGACAGATGTTCCTAATACATCAACTGAGAAATATGGTTTGAAGCAACAAAACAATTTTGAAAAGATTTACTGTTATTCGGTTTTTTGTTCTATTCGTGGTTGATATTATTTTTTACCTCCTTCGGGGTTGAATATTAAAAAAATATCTTCCTCGCGGGTACTAATATCAGAAAAGCAATTGACTTTTCCTAATTCAATGATTTCTAAGTTGATAAGTGAAAAATGAATGATATAACTATACACATATTTCAGGATCCTTTTTCAGCTGTTAAGGATTAACTATTAAAATTTGGTGAATCATGTATCAAACAAGGAGTTAGATTACCAAAATTGTATCATTGTCGCCAAATACTATTTCCATATATACATTTAACGTGCCTTTTAAGCCCTATGAAGACGTTATATTGTATCATCTCATAAGCCTCCTCCATAGTTTTCCAAAAGGACCGATTGGAAGCGGCCGGCATCCAACGTCGTCCTGCGACCTTTATCAGGTCGTCTGTCCACCGTGTCGGTGGATGACCTATGCTGCACTTGCCGGCCCGTGGTTTCCATTGCAGAACCTTGCAGCCCCATCGGCCATCTTTTCTGCGTGCTATGTGCCCTGCCCACTGCCACTTTAACTGGCTAATCTTCTAGGCTATGTCGGTGACTTTCGTCCTTCTACGGATCTCCTCATTTTTGATTACATCACGTAGAGAAACCCCGAGCAAAGCCCTCTCCATAGCTCGTTGTGCTACTTTGAGCTTACTTATGAGGTCCATAGTAAGAGACCACGTTCCAGTATCATAAGTCATCACTGGTAATACACATTGGTCGAAGACTCTTGTGTTGAGGCACTGGGGTATTTTTGACGAGAAGACTTCGCGAAGTTTCAGGAACGCTGCCTTAATCCGGAACATATATTGTATGAGAGGTAGTATTTCACTGAAGTTAATTCATTTGTATGAAGAATATATTTTTTATGGTAAAATGATGATCCATCAGTGAAAATAATCCTAATCCTAACTAATATTATAAATGCAAAAGAGCGTTCGTTTATTTGTATGTATGTTTGATTGTTGCGCTTTCACACTTAGGTGTGAAACGGATCGTAATGAAATTTAAGCAAGGAGATAGATTGTATCCCGGGGAAGGATTTAGGATACTTATCATCATCATCATCATCATCGTCATATATCACCACTTGGGTGAAACCGCGGGGCGTAGCAAATATAAGTAAAGCTTGTATTTTAACACCTAACGTCTTAAAGAGAGGACGAATACCTATAAGAAATTTCTTTCTTAGTGAGTCCCTACTTCAATTCTACTGTCTCATCATCCCATTTTATGCTGTGCAAAGTACTAAGTAAATTAACTTGTTTTACAGCTATATAGCTCTTAAACAACTAATCTAATAAACACATAAAAAACGCTAGAACCTAAGTCCATATCTAAAACATGCATGAAATTGAAACAGACGACTACTTACAGCACAAGTACTACCTACAAAATTTAAAGAATCGTGTACGATTCGTGCAAACAGTTTCTTTGTTCGTGACGTGGAGGTAGCACTTTAAAGTTGTTATATATATAATTTATCTCTATCTATATCTTAAATATTTATTATATACGAGTATATATATTAATTTATGTAATTTATTGCTTATTTTATAACCGACTTGACTCGTATTTATTAAATATTAAAACCGACTTTAGTCACGTAATTAGCCGACGTTATCGACCTAGGTTTCGGGCATGTCCGATGCTCATCCTCAGGGAGTTTACGCTGCAAGATCGCGGCGACCACTGCGGGCTGAAGCGCGCTCGGCTTGGTGCGAAGGCCGCAGTGCGTGCGCGGGCGCAGTGGTGAGCGTTCGGTACTGGTAGTGCGCCGCGTCATTTCCCGTATGCACAATTTGCAAGCATTTGCTACGGCATATTTGACGATGACACAGATCACACTGACGAAAAAGATATACCACCAACACTCGGGCAATCTCCGTGCATACGGTTTTCAAACTAAAATAGCTAAACGACTTGACTCAGCCCAGTGTCGTTGTGAAAGTATGTATGTTTGTTACCCAATGTTTGCACCAAGTTTAATCAAAATCGGTCGGGAAATAACCCTGCAGCAAACTTTCCCTCTTTTAGGAAAAGTATCACCCCACTCAAAAATCGCCAACGCCTAATAAAATATGTAATAGTAGAACATGCATATCAAGTTTCGTCAAGATTGCACAAAAATGCGACCTGTACAGGAAGACCAATATACAACCTAAGAACGGACAGATGAAAATCAATTTGGCCAGTTACAGCAGAGACGCTTCATTCGCTCGGTCATTTACCAAAACTACTAACTATACCAGTATGTTCATAAATAATTGTTACGTATTTGTTGGCTCTGTTTCGCACTCAAGTTATGGTGACAATACACAACATTAAATCACCATTAGATATAACAGTTAATTGATCGTAGTATAATGATATCAGTATGCTCTATATATATATATATATATCTATAAATGGCTCTATATCTATCATTATGTAACCTGGACTCACATAGATGTGAATAGTTTACTCAATGAAGAGATATAACTTCATGATTCTTAGACTGCGGCTGAGCTCAAAAGGAGGGCTATATGTTTTACCTGTATGTCCGTCCGTTTCAATCACCGCTCGTAACTACTCGACGCGACTCGATTTTGATAAATTACCCATTAGATTCGTCTTAAACGCAAGTGTCACTGGGTAAAATCAAAATGGCGGATTTTATGCGGTTTAATGTTAATGTAATAAACGAATGTTAAACGGCTTATAATTTTCTTAGTCAGGTTATTCAACTTTTAGTTCGTTTTCGTGTTTTGTTTTAATATTATGTAAATCTTTATTCACAACTAGAGATAAGGATAAGGAATATAAAAACAGGACTAGGTTTTAATATATATTTTTAACTTGTTTATGTCCCCTTCTGCATTAGAAAAATAAATATTTTAACAGCATTTTACAGAAAACTTATGTTACGGATAAGAATATAAGCTCAGGACTTACGTGTAATACAATACAATATAAAAACTCTTTTTTGAAGCCATTTATGTCTTCAGTTGACGGCTTACATTTTGCAAACTCGGTTTCTGTAGGTTGTTCTTCTAAGAGTCTATGACATAATTGACAATAAAACATAAAGTGATGTGCAGATCGTGACACGTAAGTTGAACTATACGCAGAACACATTTTCGGGTCTCAATCGAAGCGCGGTATGAGGTGCGGTGCGAGAGGCCGTGCGTAACCATAGCAACGTGCTCATGAACAATCACACTCCGCCGTTCGCAGCCCGTGTACGCTCCACGTGACCCTGGAGTACAATCGCGTAAAAAGGTTTCAGTTCATCGATATATATTTATCAAATATGGGATCATTAAATTTAATTTCAACAAAATGACAAGAGCACAACCAAGTTTAAGTAGACAGGTGAATAGATTTTTTTTGACGTATATAATTATTGTTTAAAGGAAAACCAATTATATGATTATACTAATTATACTATAGCGTCAATACAATTGAAGAAGCTTACATCAAAAGAGACCACGTCATCGATAATATGACGGAAGAATTTATAACCCAGTCGGAGATTCTGATAGCAGTCGTTCTGAATTGGATTCTTCAACTGACACAGAAGATGAAATCGCAACTCTTTGCCCAAGTCCTAGAATATCACTTAAAATTATGTAGAAGGTGTTACGTCTATGAATAATAGTTATTAAGATTAATATTCCTGTATTTGCTCTATTTATATATTTTTAGGTTCAGAAGTGGAATTTAATTAAAAAAGAAATTACATACAAGAAATCCGTTTAATACAACCACAAACAATGAAAACTACACTTTGATCAAAAACTAATAGTAATTTACAAATAACACTTGTACATTAATAAAGTAAAAATAGCTCACGTATCCAACAATAACGACCAACAGAGATTCCTTTAGACGTCCAGCCGTCGAGAACACCGAGAAGCAAATGAGCTCATCGCCGTGTTCGCTCGGCTTATATAGGCGGTCGCCCTACTGTCGATGACGCAGGGAACTTGTTCCTTACAATATAATAACTAATATAATATAATACCTAACGGTTACTTCCCACAACACTTTGTTCGATAAATACAATGATTTGAAAGGAAATCCGATAATACTTTTAAGAAATTTGATATTTGATTTATCTTGCGATTTAATCTTAACGAATGCAGAGTAAGTATTCATCTGTCACATTTGTCCATAACTGTACCTGTGCGGACGACCACCATTTTGGTTAAACTTATGTGCCTCGAACTATACTACAGTTTTATAGAAGACGTCAATATCTACAAAGAAGTCCACATTACCATAATGTCTATTACAGTGGGCCTAGCACGAATAACTATACACGTATGTGTAACGTTACCTGTCGTTCACGTGAAACGATACAAACTGACATTATCTAGGGCAACTGTGATACAGATAACTCATAGTTCGTGCACCGAAGCGTAAAACGTTGACGTTTGCGATACGAATACTTTTCGCAAATTGTTTGTGCTACGCTACGAATAATAATAAGTCAGGAAGCATAATTCAGAACAAATTCCACACAAAAAGTGGTCCTTCAAACCAAAGCGACGTATGATTTCAAATACGAATTACTTCCGAGGTTACAAATAGACATGTTCGGTGATTGGTTTAAATTCAGAAGGAAAGCAGGGATTGGTTCACGCGCGTGCTGCAACGTCTATTATGACAACTGAGTCGTAGCGGCGTGGACGATGTAATGCAACAAGTGGATTGGACCAAGTCAATAATATACACAATGTTTTTTATTTGTTTTTTTTATATCGGTTACTTTTTAAGATTCAGTGAACTTTATGTCGCGCAAAATATTAAGTTTTCGTCTAGAAGTAATTAGAAGAGACTCTTTTTCCGCAATGTAGTAATGTGCACTCACATTACCAAAACTATATTTAACTAGCTGGTGCCCGCGACTACGTCTGCGCAGGGTTAGTACTTCGAGTAGTTTATTATCTTCTCCAAGGCCTCACCTTGACCAGACATCCATCTAAAAAATATCATAAAGTATGTACATGGTCAAACGCCATTGTTATAATAGAAATCCAAGAGAAAAAATAAATACTAAGTGTATCAATCAGTAAACACTAATAATAAAAGACAGGAATTACGAGTACATACTAATATTAAATTAAAAACCCATTAAAAAAATGTCATTACGTTTCATCACCCTTGACGGTATTGTGTTACATTTCATCCCCCTTGAGTCTATCTAATGAGGGTGTTCACGCGAAAGCGTGACGTCACCTCAAGGAATACCCCGCGCCCGCGCGTTCCGCCGCCGCTGTTCTGCAGCTGTCAAACGACAAGCAGGCGGCTGAAGAGCAGCGCAACCAGTCATCTTTTTAGAGTCAAAGCTAGCGGACGTATACCGCTACGCTTCCGCGTCACGACCGCATGGCAACCGCCATTATCAGCCCCAAGTCACCGCGATTGACTTCGCCGCGAGTGACTGCTTAAATCAGCCCGTATTTACGCGTAAACCAGTGACCGAGACGCATTCAGCTCGCGCGCACGCTAAATCACGAGAACCGCTTGCGCCGCCGCATTTCGCTACGACCCGGATCCGCCCCTAAACTTTACCGACGTAAAATACGCGTACGCGAGTGCGTGAACCAGTGCATCAATAAGACAATACAAACTATAACTACAAGTGAACAGTTCGTCACACCCATCAGCACGACGCCCACATCAGGACGCCTACCCATCAGCTCCAGATTCATCCGACATCCCAATTGGAGACCAGGTATTTATCCTTACACCCCTTTTCACGATCGTAAAGTTGCAGGAAACTGCTCAACTAGAGGGCATTGGTGACGTTGCAATTGTTGGCTTTTTTGTTAAAGCGTTCGTAAAGCTCAAAACCGTTATTATTGCCGATATTCCCACACTCTACTCGAACGCTAAACCGTGCATAAGACCTAAAATCGCATGATTGTGCTGTCAAATAGATAGTTGTCAAAAAACGATCAAAAACAACCGCAGCTCCGGACGTGGGTTAATAATTGTACTTTTCGGTGGCATAAATAACTGTTTTTTAGCTTTGCGAACGGTGGACAAAAAGAGCCCTAAACGACATTTACACCCACAAATTTCCAATTCGAACGCCATTGTGAGCGTTTTAGCGTTATTTTCGTCAACTTGAGGCTATTCGAACGCACTATATAATCTATCGGAAACTGACACAACTTTGACAGAAAGTAAGTCATCATTACGATCTTGGCGTCGGTGGAGATCTTGTTATTTTGTCTATGTGTACCCAAAAATATTAGGCCGTTTCACCCGCGTGGGTGATGATAATGATGATGAAAATTAGCCTATGTGCTATTCCAGACTATAATCTGTCACTTTGACAAATTTCAATCAGATCCGTGTTCGTTTTCTTCAAAATGAACAGAGTAAGTATATAATGCTGGTTTTCACAGGCATCTAGTCATACTCTTGTCTTTCTAGCTTAAGTGCAGAGAGGCGTTTATTTTACTGCATTGGATCGGCAAGGAAATGAAAATAAAACAAAATAAGCAAAATACATTGCTGTTACATTTCAATATTCAATTCTGTAAAAAAATATACATTAAACAAAAATAGACTGACTTTATTTTGCATAGTATTGACCATCTCGGTTTGTATACGTATTTAAACATCTTTGAATATAAATATAATTTTGCTACTAAGTACTAATAAAAGTGATTCCTGGACATTTTAATCTTGTATGGATCTTGCACCACTTCACAACACATGCTGGCATGATGATTCACAGCTGTAGTTCACAATGATAAACATTAAAATGTATGCGAAGATTTCACGTGTGCTCGCTTGCAAGAAAAATGTCCGACTGATGACGTACTGAACACGACTTTTAAGCCCCGCCTACTTAAACACGACTTTTGTTGGGTAATTTTTTTAACGCAGTTACTGTTCCTGACTTATTATTATTCGTAGGTGCTACGGCCTCAGTTATGTCACAATGAATATTTTTCATTTTGAAACATGCTATAGTAACGGCGGTTCAAACCAGATCACATTATTGGTAGGTTCCTCGGTATTAATCCTTATCTACTCTAATAATAAAGAGGAGAGATACATATTATGATTGTTTGTTTGTTTGTTATGGATACACCTAAAATTACTTAACCGATTTAAACCGAGTATAAAGCTACATGCATGAGTAACATACACTATATTTGATTCATCCTTATCATCATTATCCATCACCACGCGGATGAAACCGCGGAGCGCAGATAGCACTCAATATAATAGGACACGTTTGGGGCAGACAATGTACTCGTAACATGCCAAACCACACGGCCTTGCCAGCTTGAAGTTCCAATAGCAATTTGTTACTTGTTTTATGAAGGCGTCTACTTGACACGATAACAATAGCTGTGATGAAATTATGCAATAAATTACACTAAAATATAAAACACCATAATAAGTAGTAAAGTTTTATATTCTACCCCTTTCAGACCATTAAAGATACCACAAAAACTAGTCCGTGTGAGATCAAGCTTATTTGTTATAAAAGTAACAATCTACTCGTATAAGTAAGAGGTACACTAGTGTAGTCAGCTGCAGGCATTAGACCGAACAGTTGCTCGGATATAATATATATGTATATATAATATATATATATGGATCACTCTGCATCTTTTATCGTATATTATACGGTAAAAGATGCAGAGTGATCCATCACCTCTACGCAGTGTCAAAGAGTCGAGCCAATCGGAGAAAGCTGATCGTCGACGATTCGAGCCGCTCTGCGTTGAATGAGGTCAAATGGAAGGCGCTGGTACTGGGGAGCATATATTGTCTTTTAACTATGAGTAGTTACTGTTACTGTTTTTGGAGAAAATCTTTTTGTATGTTCTCCGTGAAGGAATGAGAATGATTTAAATTTGTCCCTCTTCCGTCAGGATACGAATAGAAAGAATCGAAGCAACCAATTACCAGATTGTTGACCTCTTGTACAATATACCGTCATGGTTGGTACAGCAGCAGATATTCGACCGTAAGAAATGCATAAATTCAAGTTTGATAAACTGTAGCCAGAAAAATTACAAGAGACAGCCATGATTAAAAGCTCTGCAGTACTTTGCACGCAGTATTCTGTCTAGCAGCAGTAGTGCGCAAACGTTACTGTGAGGGTATGCAGAGGACAGTTCCCTTGAGAAATTGAGAAAAAGTGACAGTACGAACTAGTCTCAAAAGACTAACGTCTAAAGGCGACGAGCAAAGTGCACTGCTACGCAGTTGGCCGTCTGGTCACCCGATAAAATATAAAAAAATACTTATATGATTTTACAATCATTCAAAAAAGAATAGCTACGCCAATCAAACAAAAAAAGAAGCGGTCCATTTCGTTGTATTGCAAACACAATACTATGGTAAGAAAGCTTTATAATGTCGAATGAGTAAATTCTTTGTATTTAAACTTTTTCATCTTCGACTCAAGTTTAATTCAGTTCCCTAAATTAACTTCCCCGGGGCTTATCTTCGCGTCCAAACAAAATTAATGTCTTTGTTAAAGTAAATCTACAACACTTTCTATTGTAGCAAAGTTAATTAGTAACGAAACAGCCTTTTATCCTCCGGGTGACGTAACATTAGCATAAGCAAATTCGATACTTTCAGCCTGAAATCCTTTTGGGGCTCGTTCTAATTCGCTACGCGTCGGAATATTTACCGAATCGTGTTACATTTTTATCCTTTTAGAATAAAATTGCAGACGTCCATTTGAATAATTGGCAAATGGAACCCTTTTTATATCGTTCCGAACAGTCGAGAGTGTAAAACACTTATTTGAATCGCTTCGAGGACGGAGTTTCAATAGGTTTGCTACGAAGTTACGAACAGTCGTTTCCGTTCTGATTTGGTAGAGCCTTCATTGCAAACTTAATGAAGTGTACTTGTTTTAAAGTTTTAGAATCGGATCCTGTATCGGATTCGGATTGGAGTGAGAGCTGTAATGACGTCGTAGCAAGAATACCGTCTGACTTTTTCATTTCGACTTGGGCTTTAATTAAAAACCACGGCTCTCATTGGAATTGAGCAGACGAAAGGGTAGGAGAAGCCGCATTGATGGGTACAGTTCGCTTTGAACCTTAGTAACTTTGGTATACTTAAGTCGATGCGGTGTGTTCGTTTAGAATTGAATTCAATGCTTTAAAAGAATTCTATTCCCAACGTACTTTTAATCTTTGCGATTGAGAACGAGAGCATTGGAGATTCTCATGGACATTAATAACATTATATTATATACGATTGCCACCGGGTATATGTATGTATGTATGTATATAATTATGCATATGTTATGCACATGAATAACGAATGAATGAATTCATAAGGAGATTAGATTACCTTACTGAAGCCATTATGGTAGATGTAAACCATCATACTGTAATTTCAATGAAACATGTAATGACTTTATCCTGTCGATTAGGATATTAAAGTAATAGGTATTTAACAACTTCTTTACGCCGTCGACTATAATATGTCATAATCATTAATTTCTAACGTGCAGTGCTGAATTAATTTAAATGTATTATTATCTACATTATTTAAATACTAAGTTCGTTAGAAAGAGATAGAAGTTCGGTACTGTCACTCGCCTAGTATATTGTTTAGTTTTGATCATAATCGGATTCATGTATTTTTGTATCTTTACGTTTTCGTTAGCTCAGTTGGTAGCCATCCTGCCTTCCAAACGCGGGGTCGATCCCTGGCCGGGGCAAAATTTCTGAGATCAAAGTGTTTGTGGTCGGGTCTTGCATGTTGTGATGTGTTATGTGTGTGCATGCCACTGACACTGGGAATACTATTAGTGAGTATAAATTTGTAGTTGTTTTTCTCTAGTAAAACGGATTAATCATTCAACTTTACTAATATACGAATATGTGCACATTTCATTGCCATTGAAATTGTCGTTGAATGTTTTTATATTGCTCAACATGTTTGTACAGCACATTTTTTAAGCTCATGGATTGCTAAGAGTGGCACCGAGTTTCAAAAACAGCTGTCTTGATACACCTTTACATATAGCCCAGTCGAATTAACTCAAAAAAGAGGCAACCCCTGAAAGATTTATTATATAAGTAGCAAATTTTTTACAGAATTCGTTGGGAAGGGTCTAAATTTTGTTTTGTGTGGTAATCGATCTGTTGCGTCATCCGCCATCTTGATTTTAAGAGTTAATTATTGTTAACTCGTTTATTTTCATTTTCACATGAAAAATAGTTTTACAGAAAGTGTTTAAGCTTAAATGTTCTACAATTTTCATTCCGATCAATTTTTTACTAAAATCGATAGTTTCCGATTTCGAAAATTGCCCGAGTGTTGGCGTGTAACGAACCGAACCTTCGGATGAGAGTTTCGCTACGTTCACAAATATAGTTAAACAACTAATCGTTTATTACAAATAAATTAATTAATACCGTTCCTCTAACATCAGCATGTATGAAATATATAAAATAACTGATATCAATTAATAATATTATTAATAGTACCTAGATGAAATCGGTAGTTCTTTGAAAGTCAAGTTTTATAAGACAAATATTCAAAAGACAGACAAACTGATAAACAGAAATCGTTACGCATGAGTAGACAAGTAGGCATAAACAAATGGTACGCTTATCTGTTCTCGGAAATGAGGCGCCAAGCGGGCGCGTATCAAAGTACCCTCAAAAATCTAGTCAGAAGGAAAAATAAACTTCATCAAAGTATGTCGACGAAACCAAGTGTTTGTAATGCGTGAAATATCTATTATTTTGATGTAAACTGATTACAGTTGGGAATTAAATATTCATAAAAGAATTATCAAGTATCTGGTGTATGGGTTTCGTAAACAAAGTCATTGTTGGGACGAAAACGACGTTTTGGCTGTCCGCCATTGTGGGCTGTGTGTGCGTGACGTCAGCTATCATGGCGGGCGGGAATAAGGAAGTTGATGTTTTCAAATGCTGTAAGTGCAGAAATAGGATATTCCCGACCGAGTATGAACAAATTGTGGAAAACATTATTAATGAATATAATTATTTTAGAATTACTTTAGATCGGTGGCATGGATAGTAAATAATTAAACAGTTTCTGTTGGATTTGACAAAGACCGCGTAGTGCGATAGCAGCGCCACGCAGATTTAGAGCAAAACCTGTTGGTAGTGGAAAAAACGTCCGATTGGTCGAGTGGAGTGATGTGAAGGGAGTTGGGGGGAGCCTACTGAGCTGACATGCGAGACAGTCGGAGAGAAATCGAGATCATTAATTTTCGAGGTGCTAGGTCAGATTACCTCCTCGTGTGCCCAAGTGCTGCTAGTCCTCTTGGATACGGTTTATCCCGGAGGAAGAGCAGTATTTCGGGACGGTGCATCCTGGGCAACGGTTAACAACTTCTCTTCACGGGATCTCGTTGACCGTTGGCGAAAGATCTGACACGGTGGGCTCCTCCGCGTGTCCCTATGAAGCTAGCATAGGGCACAGTGGACGGGGCAAGGGGTGGCTGGTTCGGTGGAGCTATCCCCGAGAAGAGGGCTGTGAAGCCCATGGAGCGGCAGTGGGGTCATCTTCGGCCACCCTGTCGGGCTAAGCTTGGGGCAGCTGTCTGACGGCAGCTGCAGTGGACCTGCGGGTCGTGGGATGGCAGACCTTTAAGGCCTGCGGCGCGGCAGGGAGGGTCAACTCGGCCACCCTGTCGGGCAAATAATGGGAGAGTAGCTGTTTTACTGCAGTCGCAGAGGACCTTCGGGTCGTGGGATGGCGGGCCTGCAAGGCCCGCGGCGCGGCAGGGAGGGTCAACTCGGCCACCCTGTCGGGCTTCTGGCTTCTCCGAATCCTACGGTTTGGTGCCCGCTTATGGGATGCATGGTCGGGGGGAACTCGGCCTCTAGGGCACCACAACAAGGGGACCTCACCCCTTAAAAAAGGAAAAAAAGCAACATGGAAAATACGGCGAATGATAATATTCCCCGGGTGGGTAAATCCCACCCTCCAACAGGAGGCTGCCCCGACGTATCTGGGGGGGGGGGGGGGGGGGGGGGGCAACATCCGCCTCGTGGGCTCGGCCTCGTCGGCATAAAGGAGGTGAGAGTTCTTCTGGAGCGTACCCCGGATATTGCACTTGGTGCGACTGACATACGCTCGAAGAACTCCATAGTAGAAGTTGAAGCCACTGGTGGCTCTCCCGCATCCTCTTTGGGCACGGGTGGGTCCCCACTGGCTGTGGAGAATGAGCTCGGCGACTTCCATCCCAACATGTCGGAGTCTGACTCCGATATGAGTTGTGTGACAGTGTCGTCTCGCGGCTCTGGAGCTTCGCTGTCCCGCTCACTGCGAAAGCGCCGGAGAAATGGGGAGGAGGAAGACTTGGGGGACTCCTTACCGACACCCAAGCTCCCTGCACGGCGTGGAAGAGGGCGTACGACTACGACTGGCGCCGAGAGAAAGGCAGCTTCACAGGAGGCTTGCGAGGTAGAAAATGGGTGGGCAACAACAGCCGCCCAATTCAGGAAAGTTCGTCCACCTGAGCCTACATCTGTATCCCTTGGTGAACAGGATACGGCTCAGCTGGAGGCATTGGTGTTGGCCTCGGTTAACACGATTCTGACAGTGGCTACCACATCAAAGAATCTCAAGGGCACGAACGTTAAGGCCCTCAAGGACGCTGCGGCAACGATAAAGGCTTCCTTCCAGGAGTCAAGGGCCCGCTCGATGTCCGAGGAAGTAGCCCTCCTGGTGAAGGCCAACGAAAGGCTGGTAACGGAGGTCAAAGTCCTCCGTCGTGAGATGGAGCAGATGCGGGCTCTCAGAACAGAGCCGGCAGCTAGACAGGGGCCTACCACAGAAGAGCTGACGCGGACAATCATGGTACAAGTTGGCACCATGATGACCGCCCGACTCGAGAACCTGGAGGAGAGGCTCCTCCCGGAAGTACGGGTGAGACCTCCCCTGGCTGCTGATAGAAAAAAGGAGTCAATGGGTGCTGTGGCAGCGAGCACTACGCCCAAACCCGAACCCCGAGGGGAAGCACCTGCCGCGTCGGCACGTGTTGGGGCAGAAAGCACTGCACCTACACCCAAGCCCCGAGGGAAAGGGAAAGCGGGTACTACACCGAAGGCGACAGCTGGCAAAGCAGAGTCCCGCCCATTGTCTGCTGCTGCAGAGCCAGAGTGGACGAAAGTGGTGAAAAAGGGCTCCAGCAGGAGGCAACGCAAGAGGGTAGCAGGACCTCGGGAGTCAAGTCCTACTCCATCGGTGCGAGCGCAGCCGCAGAAACCAGCGCCAAAGCCCGCAAATGCGAAGGCACCCAAACTCCGGCCTCCACGTACTGCAGCTGTGGTTCTCACACTGCAACCAGGGGCGGCGGAGAAAGGAGTCACCTACGCAAAGGTGTTGGCGGAGGCAAAAAGCCGCATCAACCTTGGGGTCCTAGGTGTGCCACCCCTGAGAATCAGGACTGCGGCCACCGGCGCCCGCATACTTGAAGTTCCGGGTGTGGACAAGGGCATAAAGGCGGACTCCCTGGCTGAAAAGCTTCAAGAGGTGTTCCAAGGGTCTGAGGTGAGAGTATCGAGACCAGTAGCCACTGCAGATCTGCGTGTGAGTGGTCTCGACGACTCAATCACCCCTGATGAGCTGGTGGATGTGATAGCCAGTACTGGCGGCTGCGCTCCATCGGCTGTCAAAGCCGGAGCGATCAGGAGAGGCGCTGGTGGAATGGGAGCCGCATTTGTGCGGTGCCCCATGACAGTAGCCGCAAAGATACGGGACAGTGGAGGCCAGCTTCTGATTGGTTGGGTGGCGGCACAGGTCCGGGTTCTAGAAGCTCGACCCCGCCGCTGCTACCGTTGCTTTGCACTTGGCCACGTTGTGGCCCAGTGCAAGTCCGAGGTTGACCGCAGTGATGAGTGTTATCGCTGCGGTCAAAAAGGCCATAAGGCCAATGAGTGCTCTGCCGCTCCTCGCTGCACCCTCTGTGCTGCAGCGGGTAAGGCGGCGGACCACCTTTCCGGGGGCAAGGCTTGCGCCAAGCCCCCGGCTAAAATAAGGAGAAAGCGCAAGGCTGCTGCGTCTGAGGCTAAGGCCAAGACGCAGCCGCCTGGCCCTAATACGGGGCAGGTGGTGCGCATGGAGGAAAGTTAGTTAAGGCCCTGACTTTCCTTCAGGCTAACATCAATCACTGCGCCAATGCTCAGGCTCTTCTGCTGCAGACCTTGGCGCAGCGATTAATTAAGGTGGCGGTGATTTCGGAGCCATACTCGGTCCCACCCAGATCTGACTGGGTAGGGGACCTTGATGGCTTGGTGGCAATCACCACCCAATCACCGGCCCACTCCCCTTCACTCGAAGGAGTGACGAGGGGCAAGGGATTTGTCGCAGCTAGAGTAGGACACGCTTTGGTCGTGGGGGTCTATCACTCCCGCAACAGACCCCTGCACGAGTTCGAGACCCTCCTCGGCGAGGTAGGGGCCATCATTGCTCAGGCCCGCCCCCGCCCCGCGATCGTCCTTGGGGACTTCAACGCCAAATCCACGGCATGGGGCTCCCCGACGACGGATCCGCGGGGCCGCACGGTACTGGAGTGGCTGACTGAGGTTGGTCTATGCATATTAAACCGCGGGACGGAGAACACTTGCGTCCGTCAGCGGGGTGGCTCAATCGTCGACTTGACGCTTACCACCCCAGACCTCGCCTGCTATATACGCGACTGGCAGGTGCTGGTGGACGAGGAGACGCTTTCCGATCACCGGTATATTCGGTTCAGCGTCTCCTCGTCCCTGACGGACACAGTGAGAGAAGGATTGCGTGAGATCGGCCCGCGATGGGCCCTGAAGCACCTCAACGCTGAAGTGCTGCAGGAAGCGGCCCTCGTCTTTGCGTGGAGTTACTCTCCTCCAGGGCAGGTCCCAGTGGACATGGACTTAGCAGCGGACGGGCTGTGCGAGGCCATGTCAGTCATATGTGATGCTGCGATGCCGCGCGCACGAGCCCGTCAGCCCAGACGACAAGTCTACTGGTGGTCGGAGGAGATTGCCGAACTACGCCGACACTGCGTGATGAGGCGCCGCCGATACCAGCGGTATCGGAGGCGAAGGCGGCGGGAGAGTGAGGTGTCACAGTCTCTTTACGCCGCTCACCGCGAGGCTTCGAGGGCACTGAGCGTGGCAATCGATGAAGCCAAAAAGCAGGCTTGGGAACAACTGCTGGCGGGGCTTGAGCGTGATCCGTGGGGCCGCCCGTATAACTGGGCGAGGCAAAAGCTCCGCCCTTGGGCGCCACCCACCACTGCCACGCTCCAGCCAGTTGTACTCCAGAGGGTGGTTGAGGGCTTGTTCCCCGGTGCACCGGGGACTGAATTCACGCCTCCCACCGCGATACTGGCCTCGTCGAGCAATCCTAATGTGACTGAGGACGAGCTTACCCCCATCTCAGCCGGAGAGATGGGTGCTGCAATGCTCAGAATGAAGGCCAAGAACACGGCACCTGGGCCTGATGGCATACCAGGTCGTGCTTGGGCTCTCTCCTTTGAGCACCTGGGACCCCACCTGAAGGCCCTGTTTGACAGGTGCATAAGGGAGGGAAAGTTCCCCAAACGGTGGAAGAGGGGCAAGCTCGTCCTCTTAAGGAAGGAGAACCGTCCCGCGGATGAGCCCTCGGGCTACCGCCCGATTGTGCTGCTTGACGAGGCGGGCAAACTGTTGGAGCGTGTTGTCGCTGCCCGCCTCGTTAAGCACCTTGAGACGACAGGGCCCGACCTGGCTCCTACTCAGTTCGGGTTCCGGAGAGGCCGATCGACGCTGGACGCCATATCCTGCGTCCGCGGCCTCTCCGAGGAGGCGTGCTCCAGTAGTAGCGTGTTACTCGCTGTGTCGTTGGACATAGCCAACGCTTTTAACTCGCTGCCCTGGAACACGATACTCGGAGGACTGGAACACCACCGAGTGCCCCGGTACCTCCAAAGCCTCGTCGGGGACTATCTCTCCAACAGAGAGGTAGTCTTCCCTACGATGAACGGAGAGGGACGAAGTCCCATGTCGTGCGGCGTTCCACAGGGGTCCGTTCTAGGCCCTCTTTTATGGAACATCGGATACGACTGGGTGCTTCGTGGCGCTAACCTCCGTGGCGTCGGCATCGTTTGTTATGCCGACGACACATTGGTTACTGCCCGGGGAAAGACGTATTCGGAGGCGTCGATTCTGGCCACTGCTGCTGTCGCGACAGTCGTGGCCAGAATCCGGAGGCTAGGTTTGGTGGTGGCGCTCCATAAGTCCGAGGCCATATATTTTTACGGCCCCCGACGGGCGCCACCGGCAAACTCTGCCATAGTGGTGGGAGGAACCTCCATTCCAGTCAGGACGACGCTGAAGTATCTCGGCGTCGTCCTTGACAGCAAGTGGAGGTTCGAGGCGCATATGCGGCAGCTGTCCCCCAAACTTTTGGGGACAGCTGGCGCATTGAGTCGCCTTCTTCCGAACACCAGAGGAGGAGGAAGTTGCTGCCGCCGCCTCTATACAGCGGTGGTTAGCTCCATGGCCCTCTATGGTGCTCCCATATGGGCGGGATCCCTGCGGCGCAATGGGATAGCCGTCCTGCTGGCGGCCCAGAGAGTTATGGCGGTGAGGGTATGTCGCGGATACCGAACACTCTCACATGAGGTGGCGTGTGTCCTCGCCAGACTGCTCCCATGGGACCTTGAGGCGGATGTCCTGGCCTCGGTCTATCAGCGCAGAGCGCAAGCGCGGGAGCGGGACGAGCGACCGGCACCGCGGGAGGTGGCGCATTGGCGTGATCGGGCCAGGGTGTCAGCTCTTGCCACATGGAGGGATAGGCTTCTTGCAGGGCCCACACAGAGGGGGGCCGGCGCTCAATGACTCCTTGAAGCGATCCGGCCTGTACTTGAAGAGTGGGTGCGAAGAAGGCATGGTGGTCTCTCTTTCCGGCTGACACAGGTTCTCTCAGGACATGGTTGTTTTGGGAGATACCTCTGCAACGTCGCACGGAGAGAGCCCACCCCGGCATGCCACCAGTGCGGCTGCGTCGAGGACACGGCCCAGCACGCGCTGGAGTCATGCCCAGGAGGAGCGGGACCGCGGCGATCCCTGATCGCGGTTGTAGGATCCGATCTCTCCTTGTCGGCCATTATTACGAAGATGGTCGGTGACGAGAGGTCGTGGGAAGCAGTGGCCTCATTCTGCGAAATTATTGTTTCGCAGAGGGAGGCGGAGGAGCGGGAGAGGGAGAGAAACCCTCTCTCTCATCCGCTCCGGAGGGCGCGGACACGGAGGCGAGTCAATCGAGCTCGCACTCCGTCTCCGCTCCGAGGACCTGGGGCATCGGCTGCGGGGACGGCCGGTGCCCCCCATCAGGGTTAGGTCCTCACGAGGTGTGGATGTACCCTGTGTTCCGGGGCATCTCACGAGGCGGAAATGGGGTGGGCTCTTTACACCCACCCCAGAGGCTGGGCCTGCGTAGGCGGGCAGCGACGTCGGTGGGGGCTGTGGCTGAATGCACGAGCGGGCCCGCGCCCCCTGCCACCTGTCGACGACGGAGGAACACCGCAGAGGTTTGGTGGGTAGGTCGCCCTTCTGGCGGAGACTCCCACACGTGCACCAGCTCTCCCCAGAGCTGGTGACCAGGGTATAAAATCTTCCTCTGCGAAAAAAAAAAAAAAAAAAAAGGGTTAGGAAAATACTCGCTAGTGACCCGAACCGCGACATCGGCTCCATAAAGAAAAGCGACAATACGTTTACAAAAACTATAACAGAAACCTATACAATACTTCTGAAAACACACTTTCCTGGGTGTCTAATATCAGACTCAAATGTTTGGACAGAACACCCCATGGCACCACCTACAGTGACAGACTGGGCTGTTGCACAGACTGTTGTTACAGGAGAGAGACTAAACTGGGCAATCAACACATTCACACCGTACAAAACGCCAGGTTTGGACGGGATATTCCCAGGACTCCTACAATGGAGTGAATATCATATAAACGAGACATTGAGTGCTATCTTCAAGGCATGTCTGGCGCACAGATACATGCCCAAAGGGTGGAGAGAGGTTAAGGTCTTGTTTATACCAAAGCCGGGTAAGAGTGACTACACAGAAGCAAAGGCTTATAGACCGATAAGTCTTACGTCTTTTCTCCTGAAAACCTTGGAGAGGCTCTGTGATAGGTACATCAGAGACACAGTTCTCATTACCGCGCCACTTCACCCAGAACAGCACGCTTACAGCGCAGGTAAATCTACCGAATCCGCCCTACACAGTGTTATACACAAAGTAGAGCGAGATATTAAAAGTAAAAATTTATGTCTAGGAGCTTTCATTGATATAGAAGGAGCCTTTGACAAAACTAACTTTAGCAGCATCATAGCAGCACTGCTTAAACATAAACTAGACCTGACCCTGATCGATTGGATCATTAACATGCTAGAATTAAGGGCGATACGTATTGATTTAAACGGCACGACCAGGGGAGTGGTGGCCAAGGGGTGCCCCCAAGGAGGTGTCCTGTCCCCGCTCCTATGGAATCTAGTAGTCAATGATCTAATCACCAGGCTGAATACAAGTCGCTTCTTCACGGTAGGGTATGCAGACGACCTCGCAATACTAATATCAGGCCATTTTGCCAGTGTGGCATGTGACCTGATGAGAAATGCGTTAAAGGTTGTCGAAAAATGGTGCATAGAATACGAACTCTCCGTAAACCCAGCTAAAACCGAACTGGTGATGTTCACTAACAAACGAACCCTAGGCAGGTTTACACTACCTAGCCTATTTAACAAGCAACTGAAACTGTCAGAAGAAGTGAAATATCTGGGAGTCACACTAGACAGCAAGTTGAATTGGGCCAAGCACTTAGAGAACAAGTTAATCAAGGCCAGTATTTCGTTCTGGCAATGCAGAAGGATGATAGGTAAAACATGGGGACTAAGCCCTAAGATCACCCTGTGGCTATATAAAACGGTAATCAGACCTTCACTAACATATGGTGCAATTGTGTGGTGGCCCAGAACCATCCTGAGCACCACCAAAACCAAGCTACAAACCTTTCAGAGACTTGCCTGTGTAGCCACAACAGGCTGCATGCGCACTGCACCAACCACCGCGATTGAGGCCCTGATAGGCCTGACCCCGCTACACCTATACATACAACAAGAGGCCGCGGCGGCTGCGTACAGGCTAAAGGCACTGAACCTCTGGTATCAGGATCAATTAGCACCCCATACAACAATCATAGAAAACTTTGCAGTTGGAAACCCCTTAATAAAGTCTATCTATGATAGAGTACAAAAGCAACACTTCTTTACAAAGAGCTACCGCGTACAAATAAATGAAGAGCCAAGCGACTGCTCAGGTATTCATGAAGTCAGAATTTACACAGATGGCTCCAAGATGGCAACAGGCACCGGAGCGGGAGCGTTCTCGGAGGAACTAAACATACACATAGCAACAGGGCTAGGTAAACACAACTCTATATTCCAAGCAGAATGTGTGGGTGTCATCCAAGCCACAGCAGCAGTACTTTGCAGGAAGGTAACCAATAGTAATATTAGGATACTCTGCGACAGCACTGCGGTACTACGAGCCCTAAATAGATACGACCACTCTTCGGGGCTGATCATACAATGTCACCGACTATTGGAGGAAGTAAGTAAACATAACAATAATATCACACTCCAATGGATAAAGGGGCACAGCGATTCCAGAGGTAACGATGCGGCTGATGAGCTAGCAAGGAGAGGTTCCGGTATGACGTGTGCAGGACCAGAACCAATGATCCCCCTACCTTTCAGTCAAATTAGTGCATGGATTCGCAAAAAAACTAAGGACCAGCATCAGAACTACTGGGCAAGTATCGAGGGTTGTAGGCAGTCGAAGGAGGCTTTTCCGATTCTAAATCTGAAATTCTCCAGAAAACTCCTCAATCTTAAAAGAAATAATGTACGACATATCGTCGGAATTATGACCGGTCATTGCTCCTTAAACAAACACCTGTTTAATCTAGGTGTTACAGACAGCCCCCTATGCAGAGGCTGCATGGAGGCGGATGAAACAGCTGCGCATCTGCTCATCGAATGCAGGAGCGTGGCGGCACAAAGGGCAGCTAACCTCGGCTCGCCGAGGACAGTGTGGGAAGCCTGCGCCAAGCCGAAGGAGCTGCTGGCTTTCCTGGGCGACACCGGGTGGCTGGACTGATCAGCGTCACCCGGCTATCACGCAAAATGGGCCGCGCCACAGCGGCCTGGTTGCGGAAAAGAGCCAGCCCACCAAGTACCAAGTACCAAGTAAGGGGCAGGCAATGTAACATGCCAAACCACACGGCCTTGCCAGCTTGAAGTTCCAATAGCAATTTGTTACTTGTTTTATGAAGGCGTCTACTTGGCACGATAACAATATCTGTGATGAAATTATGCAATAAATTACACTAAAATATAAAACATCATAATATGTAGTAAAGTTTTATATTCTACCCCTTTCAGACCATTAAAGGTACCACTAAAACTAGTCCGTGTGAGATCACGCTTATTTGTTATAAAAGTAACAATCTATAAGTAAGAGGTACACTAATGTAGTCAGCTGCAGGCATTAGACCGAACAGTTGCTCGGATATATACGGTAAAAGATGCAGAGTGATCCATCACCTCTACGCAGTGTCAAAGAGTCGAGCCAATCGGAGAGAGCTTGATCGTCGACGATTCGAGCCGCTCTGCGTTGAATGAGGTTAAATGGAAGGCGCTGGTACTGGGGAGCATATATTGTCTTTTAACTATGAGTAGTTACTGTTACTGTTGTAGGAGAAAATCTTTTTGCATGTTCTCCGTGAAGGAATGAGAATGATTTAAATTTTTCCCTCTCCCGTCAGGATACGAATAGAAAAAATCGAAGCAACCAATTACCAGGTTGTTGACCTCTTGTACAATATACCGTCATGGTTGGTACAGCAGCAGATATTCGACCGTAAGAAATGCATAAATTCAAGTTTGTTAAACTGTAGCCAGAAAAATTACAAGAGACAGCCATTGATTAAAAGCTCTGCAGTACTTTGCACGCAGTATTCTGTCTAGCAGCAGTAGTGCGCAAACGTTACTGTGAGGGTATGCAGGGAACAGTGCCCTTGAGAAATTGAGAAAAAGTGACAGGACGAACTAGTCTCAAAAGACTAACGTCTAAAGGCGACGAGCAAAGTGCAGTGCTACGCAGTTGGCCGTCTGGTCACCCGATAAAATATAAAAAAAATACTTATATGATTTTACAATCATTCGAAAAAGAATAGCTACGCCAATCAAACAAAAAAAGCGGTCCATTTCGTTGTATTGCAAACACAAAACTAGGGTAAGAAAGCTTTATAATGTCGAATGAGTAAATTCTTTGTATTTAAACTTTTTCATCTTCGACTCAAGTTTAATTCAGTTCCCTAAATTAACTTCCCCGGGGCTTATCTTCGCGTCCAAACAAAATTAATGTCTTTGTTAAAGTAAATCTACAACACTTTCTATTGTAGCAAAGTTAATTAGTAACGAAACAGACTTTTATCCTCCGGGTGACGTAACATTAGCATAAGCAAATTCGATACTTTCAGCCTGAAATCCTTTTGGGGCTCGTTCTAATTCGCTACGCGTCGGAATATTTACCGAATCGTTTTACATTTTTATCCTTTTAGAATAAAATTGCAGACGTCCATTTGAATAATTGGCAAATGGAACCCTTTTTATATCGTTCCGAACAGTCGAGAGTGTAAAACACTTATTTGAATCGCTTCGAGGACGGAGTTTCAATAGGTTTGCTACGAAGTTACGAACAGTCGTTTCCGTTCTGATTTGGTAGAGCCTTCATTGCAAACTTAATGAAGTGTACTTGTTTTAAAGTTTTAGAATCGGATCCTGTATCGGATTCGGATTGGAGTGAGAGCTGTAATGACGTCGTAGCAAGAATACCGTCTGACTTTTTCATTTCGACTTGGGCTTTAATTAAAAACCACGGCTCTCATTGGAATTGAGCAGACGAAAGGGTAGGAGAAGCCGCATTGATGGGTACAGTTCGCTTTGAACCTTAGTAACTTTGGTATACTTAAGTCGATGCGGTGTGTTCGTTTAGAATTGAATTCAATGCTTTAAAAGAATTCTATTCCCAACGTACTTTTAATCTTTGCGATTGAGAACGAGAGCATTGGAGATTCTCATGGACATTAATAACATTATATTATATACGATTGCCACCGGGTATATGTATGTATGTATGTATATAATTATGCATATGTTATGCACATGAATAACGAATGAATGAATTCATAAGGAGATTAGATTACCTTACTGAAGCCATTATGGTAGATGTAAACCATCATACTGTAATTTCAATGAAACATGTAATGACTTTATCCTGTCGATTAGGATATTAAAGTAATAGGTATTTAACAACTTCTTTACGCCGTCGACTATAATATGTCATAATCATTAATTTCTAACGTGCAGTGCTGAATTAATTTAAATGTATTATTATCTACATTATTTAAATACTAAGTTCGTTAGAAAGAGATAGAAGTTCGGTACTGTCACTCGCCTAGTATATTGTTTAGTTTTGATCATAATCGGATTCATGTATTTTTGTATCTTTACGTTTTCGTTAGCTCAGTTGGTAGCCATCCTGCCTTCCAAACGCGGGGTCGATCCCTGGCCGGGGCAAAATTTCTGAGATCAAAGTGTTTGTGGTCGGGTCTTGCATGTTGTGATGTGTTATGTGTGTGCATGCCACTGACACTGGGAATACTATTAGTGAGTATAAATTTGTAGTTGTTTTTCTCTAGTAAAACGGATTAATCATTCAACTTTACTAATATACGAATATGTGCACATTTCATTGCCATTGAAATTGTCGTTGAATGTTTTTATATTGCTCAACATGTTTGTACAGCACATTTTTTTAAGCTCATGGATTGCTAAGAGTGGCACCGAGTTTCAAAAACAGCTGTCTTGATACACCTTTACATATAGCCCAGTCGAATTAACTCAAAAAAGAGGCAACCCCTGAAAGATTTATTATATAAGTAGCAAATTTTTTACAGAATTCGTTGGGAAGGGTCTAAATTTTGTTTTGTGTGGTAATCGATCTGTTGCGTCATCCGCCATCTTGATTTTAAGAGTTAATTATTGTTAACTCGTTTATTTTCATTTTCACATGAAAAATAGTTTTACAGAAAGTGTTTAAGCTTAAATGTTCTACAATTTTCATTCCGATCAATTTTTTACTAAAATCGATAGTTTCCGATTTCGAAAATTGCCCGAGTGTTGGCGTGTAACGAACCGAACCTTCGGATGAGAGTTTCGCTACGTTCACAAATATAGTTAAACAACTAATCGTTTATTACAAATAAATTAATTAATACCGTTCCTCTAACATCAGCATGTATGAAATATATAAAATAACTGATATCAATTAATAATATTATTAATAGTACCTAGATGAAATCGGTAGTTCTTTGAAAGTCAAGTTTTATAAGACAAATATTCAAAAGACAGACAAACTGATAAACAGAAATCGTTACGCATGAGTAGACAAGTAGGCATAAACAAATGGTACGCTTATCTGTTCTCGGAAATGAGGCGCCAAGCGGGCGCGTATCAAAGTACCCTCAAAAATCTAGTCAGAAGGAAAAATAAACTTCATCAAAGTATGTCGACGAAACCAAGTGTTTGTAATGCGTGAAATATCTATTATTTTGATGTAAACTGATTACAGTTGGGAATTAAATATTCATAAAAGAATTATCAAGTATCTGGTGTATGGGTTTCGTAAACAAAGTCATTGTTGGGACGAAAACGACGTTTTGGCTGTCCGCCATTGTGGGCTGTGTGTGCGTGACGTCAGCTATCATGGCGGGCGGGAATAAGGAAGTTGATGTTTTCAAATGCTGTAAGTGCAGAAATAGGATATTCCCGACCGAGTATGAACAAATTGTGGAAAACATTATTAATGAATATAATTATTTTAGAATTACTTTAGATCGGTGGCATGGATAGTAAATAATTAAACAGTTTCTGTTGGATTTGACAAAGACCGCGTAGTGCGATAGCAGCGCCACGCAGATTTAGAGCAAAACCTGTTGGTAGTGGAAAAAACGTCCGATTGGTCGAGTGGAGTGATGTGAAGGGAGTTGGGGGGAGCCTACTGAGCTGACATGCGAGACAGTCGGAGAGAAATCGAGATCATTAATTTTCGAGGTGCTAGGTCAGATTACCTCCTCGTGTGCCCAAGTGCTGCTAGTCCTCTTGGATACGGTTTATCCCGGAGGAAGAGCAGTATTTCGGGACGGTGCATCCTGGGCAACGGTTAACAACTTCTCTTCACGGGATCTCGTTGACCGTTGGCGAAAGATCTGACACGGTGGGCTCCTCCGCGTGTCCCTATGAAGCTAGCATAGGGCACAGTGGACGGGGCAAGGGGTGGCTGGTTCGGTGGAGCTATCCCCGAGAAGAGGGCTGTGAAGCCCATGGAGCGGCAGTGGGGTCATCTTCGGCCACCCTGTCGGGCTAAGCTTGGGGCAGCTGTCTGACGGCAGCTGCAGTGGACCTGCGGGTCGTGGGATGGCAGACCTTTAAGGCCTGCGGCGCGGCAGGGAGGGTCAACTCGGCCACCCTGTCGGGCAAATAATGGGAGAGTAGCTGTTTTACTGCAGTCGCAGAGGACCTTCGGGTCGTGGGATGGCGGGCCTGCAAGGCCCGCGGCGCGGCAGGGAGGGTCAACTCGGCCACCCTGTCGGGCTTCTGGCTTCTCCGAATCCTACGGTTTGGTGCCCGCTTATGGGATGCATGGTCGGGGGGAACTCGGCCTCTAGGGCACCACAACAAGGGGACCTCACCCCTTAAAAAAGGAAAAAAAGCAACATGGAAAATACGGCGAATGATAATATTCCCCGGGTGGGTAAATCCCACCCTCCAACAGGAGGCTGCCCCGACGTATCTGGGGGGGGGGGGGGGGGGGGGGGGGGCAACATCCGCCTCGTGGGCTCGGCCTCGTCGGCATAAAGGAGGTGAGAGTTCTTCTGGAGCGTACCCCGGATATTGCACTTGGTGCGACTGACATACGCTCGAAGAACTCCATAGTAGAAGTTGAAGCCACTGGTGGCTCTCCCGCATCCTCTTTGGGCACGGGTGGGTCCCCACTGGCTGTGGAGAATGAGCTCGGCGACTTCCATCCCAACATGTCGGAGTCTGACTCCGATATGAGTTGTGTGACAGTGTCGTCTCGCGGCTCTGGAGCTTCGCTGTCCCGCTCACTGCGAAAGCGCCGGAGAAATGGGGAGGAGGAAGACTTGGGGGACTCCTTACCGACACCCAAGCTCCCTGCACGGCGTGGAAGAGGGCGTACGACTACGACTGGCGCCGAGAGAAAGGCAGCTTCACAGGAGGCTTGCGAGGTAGAAAATGGGTGGGCAACAACAGCCGCCCAATTCAGGAAAGTTCGTCCACCTGAGCCTACATCTGTATCCCTTGGTGAACAGGATACGGCTCAGCTGGAGGCATTGGTGTTGGCCTCGGTTAACACGATTCTGACAGTGGCTACCACATCAAAGAATCTCAAGGGCACGAACGTTAAGGCCCTCAAGGACGCTGCGGCAACGATAAAGGCTTCCTTCCAGGAGTCAAGGGCCCGCTCGATGTCCGAGGAAGTAGCCCTCCTGGTGAAGGCCAACGAAAGGCTGGTAACGGAGGTCAAAGTCCTCCGTCGTGAGATGGAGCAGATGCGGGCTCTCAGAACAGAGCCGGCAGCTAGACAGGGGCCTACCACAGAAGAGCTGACGCGGACAATCATGGTACAAGTTGGCACCATGATGACCGCCCGACTCGAGAACCTGGAGGAGAGGCTCCTCCCGGAAGTACGGGTGAGACCTCCCCTGGCTGCTGATAGAAAAAAGGAGTCAATGGGTGCTGTGGCAGCGAGCACTACGCCCAAACCCGAACCCCGAGGGGAAGCACCTGCCGCGTCGGCACGTGTTGGGGCAGAAAGCACTGCACCTACACCCAAGCCCCGAGGGAAAGGGAAAGCGGGTACTACACCGAAGGCGACAGCTGGCAAAGCAGAGTCCCGCCCATTGTCTGCTGCTGCAGAGCCAGAGTGGACGAAAGTGGTGAAAAAGGGCTCCAGCAGGAGGCAACGCAAGAGGGTAGCAGGACCTCGGGAGTCAAGTCCTACTCCATCGGTGCGAGCGCAGCCGCAGAAACCAGCGCCAAAGCCCGCAAATGCGAAGGCACCCAAACTCCGGCCTCCACGTACTGCAGCTGTGGTTCTCACACTGCAACCAGGGGCGGCGGAGAAAGGAGTCACCTACGCAAAGGTGTTGGCGGAGGCAAAAAGCCGCATCAACCTTGGGGTCCTAGGTGTGCCACCCCTGAGAATCAGGACTGCGGCCACCGGCGCCCGCATACTTGAAGTTCCGGGTGTGGACAAGGGCATAAAGGCGGACTCCCTGGCTGAAAAGCTTCAAGAGGTGTTCCAAGGGTCTGAGGTGAGAGTATCGAGACCAGTAGCCACTGCAGATCTGCGTGTGAGTGGTCTCGACGACTCAATCACCCCTGATGAGCTGGTGGATGTGATAGCCAGTACTGGCGGCTGCGCTCCATCGGCTGTCAAAGCCGGAGCGATCAGGAGAGGCGCTGGTGGAATGGGAGCCGCATTTGTGCGGTGCCCCATGACAGTAGCCGCAAAGATACGGGACAGTGGAGGCCAGCTTCTGATTGGTTGGGTGGCGGCACAGGTCCGGGTTCTAGAAGCTCGACCCCGCCGCTGCTACCGTTGCTTTGCACTTGGCCACGTTGTGGCCCAGTGCAAGTCCGAGGTTGACCGCAGTGATGAGTGTTATCGCTGCGGTCAAAAAGGCCATAAGGCCAATGAGTGCTCTGCCGCTCCTCGCTGCACCCTCTGTGCTGCAGCGGGTAAGGCGGCGGACCACCTTTCCGGGGGCAAGGCTTGCGCCAAGCCCCCGGCTAAAATAAGGAGAAAGCGCAAGGCTGCTGCGTCTGAGGCTAAGGCCAAGACGCAGCCGCCTGGCCCTAATACGGGGCAGGTGGTGCGCATGGAGGAAAGTTAGTTAAGGCCCTGACTTTCCTTCAGGCTAACATCAATCACTGCGCCAATGCTCAGGCTCTTCTGCTGCAGACCTTGGCGCAGCGATTAATTAAGGTGGCGGTGATTTCGGAGCCATACTCGGTCCCACCCAGATCTGACTGGGTAGGGGACCTTGATGGCTTGGTGGCAATCACCACCCAATCACCGGCCCACTCCCCTTCACTCGAAGGAGTGACGAGGGGCAAGGGATTTGTCGCAGCTAGAGTAGGACACGCTTTGGTCGTGGGGGTCTATCACTCCCGCAACAGACCCCTGCACGAGTTCGAGACCCTCCTCGGCGAGGTAGGGGCCATCATTGCTCAGGCCCGCCCCCGCCCCGCGATCGTCCTTGGGGACTTCAACGCCAAATCCACGGCATGGGGCTCCCCGACGACGGATCCGCGGGGCCGCACGGTACTGGAGTGGCTGACTGAGGTTGGTCTATGCATATTAAACCGCGGGACGGAGAACACTTGCGTCCGTCAGCGGGGTGGCTCAATCGTCGACTTGACGCTTACCACCCCAGACCTCGCCTGCTATATACGCGACTGGCAGGTGCTGGTGGACGAGGAGACGCTTTCCGATCACCGGTATATTCGGTTCAGCGTCTCCTCGTCCCTGACGGACACAGTGAGAGAAGGATTGCGTGAGATCGGCCCGCGATGGGCCCTGAAGCACCTCAACGCTGAAGTGCTGCAGGAAGCGGCCCTCGTCTTTGCGTGGAGTTACTCTCCTCCAGGGCAGGTCCCAGTGGACATGGACTTAGCAGCGGACGGGCTGTGCGAGGCCATGTCAGTCATATGTGATGCTGCGATGCCGCGCGCACGAGCCCGTCAGCCCAGACGACAAGTCTACTGGTGGTCGGAGGAGATTGCCGAACTACGCCGACACTGCGTGATGAGGCGCCGCCGATACCAGCGGTATCGGAGGCGAAGGCGGCGGGAGAGTGAGGTGTCACAGTCTCTTTACGCCGCTCACCGCGAGGCTTCGAGGGCACTGAGCGTGGCAATCGATGAAGCCAAAAAGCAGGCTTGGGAACAACTGCTGGCGGGGCTTGAGCGTGACCCGTGGGGCCGCCCGT
The DNA here is from genome assembly GCA_917880725.1 of Selenia dentaria. Classification (NCBI taxonomy): domain Eukaryota; kingdom Metazoa; phylum Arthropoda; class Insecta; order Lepidoptera; family Geometridae; genus Selenia; species Selenia dentaria. The sequence continues at coordinate 33,431,843 of OU862877.1, read as the reverse complement.
ATAACTGGGCGAGGCAAAAGCTCCGCCCTTGGGCGCCACCCACCACTGCCACGCTCCAGCCAGTTGTACTCCAGAGGGTGGTTGAGGGCTTGTTCCCCGGTGCACCGGGGACTGAATTCACGCCTCCCACCGCGATACTGGCCTCGTCGAGCAATCCTAATGTGACTGAGGACGAGCTTACCCCCATCTCAGCCGGAGAGATGGGTGCTGCAATGCTCAGAATGAAGGCCAAGAACACGGCACCTGGGCCTGATGGCATACCAGGTCGTGCTTGGGCTCTCTCCTTTGAGCACCTGGGACCCCACCTGAAGGCCCTGTTTGACAGGTGCATAAGGGAGGGAAAGTTCCCCAAACGGTGGAAGAGGGGCAAGCTCGTCCTCTTAAGGAAGGAGAACCGTCCCGCGGATGAGCCCTCGGGCTACCGCCCGATTGTGCTGCTTGACGAGGCGGGCAAACTGTTGGAGCGTGTTGTCGCTGCCCGCCTCGTTAAGCACCTTGAGACGACAGGGCCCGACCTGGCTCCTACTCAGTTCGGGTTCCGGAGAGGCCGATCGACGCTGGACGCCATATCCTGCGTCCGCGGCCTCTCCGAGGAGGCGTGCTCCAGTAGTAGCGTGTTACTCGCTGTGTCGTTGGACATAGCCAACGCTTTTAACTCGCTGCCCTGGAACACGATACTCGGAGGACTGGAACACCACCGAGTGCCCCGGTACCTCCAAAGCCTCGTCGGGGACTATCTCTCCAACAGAGAGGTAGTCTTCCCTACGATGAACGGAGAGGGACGAAGTCCCATGTCGTGCGGCGTTCCACAGGGGTCCGTTCTAGGCCCTCTTTTATGGAACATCGGATACGACTGGGTGCTTCGTGGCGCTAACCTCCGTGGCGTCGGCATCGTTTGTTATGCCGACGACACATTGGTTACTGCCCGGGGAAAGACGTATTCGGAGGCGTCGATTCTGGCCACTGCTGCTGTCGCGACAGTCGTGGCCAGAATCCGGAGGCTAGGTTTGGTGGTGGCGCTCCATAAGTCCGAGGCCATATATTTTTACGGCCCCCGACGGGCGCCACCGGCAAACTCTGCCATAGTGGTGGGAGGAACCTCCATTCCAGTCAGGACAACGCTGAAGTATATCGGCGTCGTCCTTGACAGCAAGTGGAGGTTCGAGGCGCATATGCGGCAGCTGTCCCCCAAACTTTTGGGGACAGCTGGCGCATTGAGTCGCCTTCTTCCGAACACCAGAGGAGGAGGAAGTTGCTGCCGCCGCCTCTATACAGCGGTGGTTAGCTCCATGGCCCTCTATGGTGCTCCCATATGGGCGGGATCCCTGCGGCGCAATGGGATAGCCGTCCTGCTGGCGGCCCAGAGAGTTATGGCGGTGAGGGTATGTCGCGGATACCGAACACTCTCACATGAGGTGGCGTGTGTCCTCGCCAGACTGCTCCCATGGGACCTTGAGGCGGATGTCCTGGCCTCGGTCTATCAGCGCAGAGCGCAAGCGCGGGAGCGGGACGAGCGACCGGCACCGCGGGAGGTGGCGCATTGGCGTGATCGGGCCAGGGTGTCAGCTCTTGCCACATGGAGGGATAGGCTTCTTGCAGGGCCCACACAGAGGGGGGCCGGCGCTCAATGACTCCTTGAAGCGATCCGGTCTGTACTTGAAGAGTGGGTGCGAAGAAGGCATGGTGGTCTCTCTTTCCGGCTGACACAGGTTCTCTCAGGACATGGTTGTTTTGGGAGATACCTCTGCAACGTCGCACGGAGAGAGCCCACCCCGGCATGCCACCAGTGCGGCTGCGTCGAGGACACGGCCCAGCACGCGCTGGAGTCATGCCCAGGAGGAGCGGGACCGCGGCGATCCCTGATCGCGGTTGTAGGATCCGATCTCTCCTTGTCGGCCATTATTACGAAGATGGTCGGTGACGAGAGGTCGTGGGAAGCAGTGGCCTCATTCTGCGAAATTATTGTTTCGCAGAGGGAGGCGGAGGAGCGGGAGAGGGAGAGAAACCCTCTCTCTCATCCGCTCCGGAGGGCGCGGACACGGAGGCGAGTCAATCGAGCTCGCACTCCGTCTCCGCTCCGAGGACCTGGGGCATCGGCTGCGGGGACGGCCGGTGCCCCCCATCAGGGTTAGGTCCTCACGAGGTGTGGATGTACCCTGTGTTCCGGGGCATCTCACGAGGCGGAAATGGGGTGGGCTCTTTACACCCACCCCAGAGGCTGGGCCTGCGTAGGCGGGCAGCGACGTCGGTGGGGGCTGTGGCTGAATGCACGAGCGGGCCCGCGCCCCCTGCCACCTGTCGACGACGGAGGAACACCGCAGAGGTTTGGTGGGTAGGTCGCCCTTCTGGCGGAGACTCCCACACGTGCACCAGCTCTCCCCAGAGCTGGTGACCAGGGTATAAAATCTTCCTCTGCGAAAAAAAAAAAAAAAAAAGGGTTAGGAAAATACTCGCTAGTAACCCGAACCGCGACATCGGCTCCATAAAGAAAAGCGACAATACGTTTACAAAAACTATAACAGAAACCTATACAATACTTCTGAAAACACACTTTCCTGGGTGTCTAATATCAGACTCAAATGTTTGGACAGAACACCCCATGGCACCACCTACAGTGACAGACTGGGCTGTTGCACAGACTGTTGTTACAGGAGAGAGACTAAACTGGGCAATCAACACATTCACACCGTACAAAACGCCAGGTTTGGACGGGATATTCCCAGGACTCCTACAATGGAGTGAATATCATATAAACGAGACATTGAGTGCTATCTTCAAGGCATGTCTGGCGCACAGATACATGCCCAAAGGGTGGAGAGAGGTTAAGGTCTTGTTTATACCAAAGCCGGGTAAGAGTGACTACACAGAAGCAAAGGCTTATAGACCGATAAGTCTTACGTCTTTTCTCCTGAAAACCTTGGAGAGGCTCTGTGATAGGTACATCAGAGACACAGTTCTCATTACCGCGCCACTTCACCCAGAACAGCACGCTTACAGCGCAGGTAAATCTACCGAATCCGCCCTACACAGTGTTATACACAAAGTAGAGCGAGATATTAAAAGTAAAAATTTATGTCTAGGAGCTTTCATTGATATAGAAGGAGCCTTTGGCAAAACTAACTTTAGCAGCATCAGAGCAGCACTGCTTAAACATAAACTAGACCTGACCCTGATCGATTGGATCATTAACATGCTAGAATTAAGGGCGATACGTATTGATTTAAACGGCACGACCAGGGGAGTGGTGGCCAAGGGGTGCCCCCAAGGAGGTGTCCTGTCCCCGCTCCTATGGAATCTAGTAGTCAATGATCTAATCACCAGGCTGAATACAAGTCGCTTCTTCACGGTAGGGTATGCAGACGACCTCGCAATACTAATATCAGGCCATTTTGCCAGTGTGGCATGTGACCTGATGAGAAATGCGTTAAAGGTTGTCGAAAAATGGTGCATAGAATACGAACTCTCCGTAAACCCAGCTAAAACCGAACTGGTGATGTTCACTAACAAACGAACCCTAGGCAGGTTTACACTACCTAGCCTATTTAACAAGCAACTGAAACTGTCAGAAGAAGTGAAATATCTGGGAGTCACACTAGACAGCAAGTTGAATTGGGCCAAGCACTTAGAGAACAAGTTAATCAAGGCCAGTATTTCGTTCTGGCAATGCAGAAGGATGATAGGTAAAACATGGGGACTAAGCCCTAAGATCACCCTGTGGCTATATAAAACGGTAATCAGACCTTCACTAACATATGGTGCAATTGTGTGGTGGCCCAGAACCATCCTGAGCACCACCAAAACCAAGCTACAAACCTTTCAGAGACTTGCCTGTGTAGCCACAACAGGCTGCATGCGCACTGCACCAACCACCGCGATTGAGGCCCTGATAGGCCTGACCCCGCTACACCTATACATACAACAAGAGGCCGCGGCGGCTGCGTACAGGCTAAAGGCACTGAACCTCTGGTATCAGGATCAATTAGCACCCCATACAACAATCATAGAAAACTTTGCAGTTGGAAACCCCTTAATAAAGTCTATCTATGATAGAGTACAAAAGCAACACTTCTTTACAAAGAGCTACCGCGTACAACTAAATGAAGAGCCAAGCGACTGCTCAGGTATTCATGAAGTCAGAATTTACACAGATGGCTCCAAGATGGCAACAGGCACCGGAGCGGGAGCGTTCTCGGAGGAACTAAACATACACATAGCAACAGGGCTAGGTAAACACAACTCTATATTCCAAGCAGAATGTGTGGGTGTCATCCAAGCCACAGCAGCAGTACTTTGCAGGAAGGTAACCAATAGTAATATTAGGATACTCTGCGACAGCACTGCGGTACTACGAGCCCTAAATAGATACGACCACTCTTCGGGGCTGATCATACAATGTCACCGACTATTGGAGGAAGTAAGTAAACATAACAATAATATCACACTCCAATGGATAAAGGGGCACAGCGATTCCAGAGGTAACGATGCGGCTGATGAGCTAGCAAGGAGAGGTTCCGGTATGACGTGTGCAGGACCAGAACCAATGATCCCCCTACCTTTCAGTCAAATTAGTGCATGGATTCGCAAAAAAACTAAGGACCAGCATCAGAACTACTGGGCAAGTATCGAGGGTTGTAGGCAGTCGAAGGAGGCTTTTCCGATTCTAAATCTGAAATTCTCCAGAAAACTCCTCAATCTTAAAAGAAATAATGTACGACATATCGTCGGAATTATGACCGGTCATTGCTCCTTAAACAAACACCTGTTTAATCTAGGTGTTACAGACAGCCCCCTATGCAGAGGCTGCATGGAGGCGGATGAAACAGCTGCGCATCTGCTCATCGAATGCAGGAGCGTGGCGGCACAAAGGGCAGCTAACCTCGGCTCGCCGAGGACAGTGTGGGAAGCCTGCGCCAAGCCGAAGGAGCTGCTGGCTTTCCTGGGCGACACCGGGTGGCTGGACTGATCAGCGTCACCCGGCTATCACGCAAAATGGGCCGCGCCACAGCGGCCTGGTTGCGGAAAAGAGCCAGCCCACCAAGTACCAAGTACCAAGTAAGGGGCAGGCAATGTAACATGCCAAACCACACGGCCTTGCCAGCTTGAAGTTCCAATAGCAATTTGTTACTTGTTTATGAAGGCGTCTACTTGGCACGATAACAATATCTGTGATGAAATTATGCAATAAATTACACTAAAATATAAAACATCATAATATGTAGTAAAGTTTTATATTCTACCCCTTTCAGACCATTAAAGGTACCACTAAAACTAGTCCGTGTGAGATCACGCTTATTTGTTATAAAAGTAACAATCTATAAGTAAGAGGTACACTAATGTAGTCAGCTGCAGGCATTAGACCGAACAGTTGTTCGGATATATACGGTAAAAGATGCAGAGTGATCCATCACCTCTACGCAGTGTCAAAGAGTCGAGCCAATCGGAGAGAGCTTGATCGTCGACGATTCGAGCCGCTCTGCGTTGAATGAGGTCAAATGGAAGGCGCTGGTACTGGGGAGCATATATTGTCTTTTAACTATGAGTAGTTACTGTTACTGTTGTAGGAGAAAATCTTTTTGCATGTTCTCCGTGAAGGAATGAGAATGATTTAAATTTGTCCCTCTCCCGTCAGGATACGAATAGAAAAAATCGAAGCAACCAATTACCAGGTTGTTGACCTCTTGTACAATATACCGTCATGGTTGGTACAGCAGCAGATATTCGACCGTAAGAAATGCATAAATTCAAGTTTGTTAAACTGTAGCCAGAAAAATTACAAGAGACAGCCATTGATTAAAAGCTCTGCAGTACTTTGCACGCAGTATTCTGTCTAGCAGCAGTAGTGCGCAAACGTTACTGTGAGGGTATGCAGGGAACAGTGCCCTTGAGAAATTGAGAAAAAGTGACAGGACGAACTAGTCTCAAAAGACTAACGTCTAAAGGCGACGAGCAAAGTGCAGTGCTACGCAGTTGGCCGTCTGGTCACCCGATAAAATATAAAAAAAATACTTATATGATTTTACAATCATTCGAAAAAGAATAGCTACGCCAATCAAACAAAAAAAGCGGTCCATTTCGTTGTATTGCAAACACAAAACTAGGGTAAGAAAGCTTTATAATGTCGAATGAGTAAATTCTTTGTATTTAAACTTTTTCATCTTCGACTCAAGTTTAATTCAGTTCCCTAAATTAACTTCCCCGGGGCTTATCTTCGCGTCCAAACAAAATTAATGTCTTTGTTAAAGTAAATCTACAACACTTTCTATTGTAGCAAAGTTAATTAGTAACGAAACAGACTTTTATCCTCCGGGTGACGTAACATTAGCATAAGCAAATTCGATACTTTCAGCCTGAAATCCTTTTGGGGCTCGTTCTAATTCGCTACGCGTCGGAATATTTACCGAATCGTGTTACATTTTTATCCTTTTAGAATAAAATTGCAGACGTCCATTTGAATAATTGGCAAATGGAACCCTTTTTATATCGTTCCGAACAGTCGAGAGTGTAAAACACTTATTTGAATCGCTTCGAGGACGGAGTTTCAATAGGTTTGCTACGAAGTTACGAACAGTCGTTTCCGTTCTGATTTGGTAGAGCCTTCATTGCAAACTTAATGAAGTGTACTTGTTTTAAAGTTTTAGAATCGGATCCTGTATCGGATTCGGATTGGAGTGAGAGCTGTAATGACGTCGTAGCAAGAATACCGTCTGACTTTTTCATTTCGACTTGGGCTTTAATTAAAAACCACGGCTCTCATTGGAATTGAGCAGACGAAAGGGTAGGAGAAGCCGCATTGATGGGTACAGTTCGCTTTGAACCTTAGTAACTTTGGTATACTTAAGTCGATGCGGTGTGTTCGTTTAGAATTGAATTCAATGCTTTAAAAGAATTCTATTCCCAACGTACTTTTAATCTTTGCGATTGAGAACGAGAGCATTGGAGATTCTCATGGACATTAATAACATTATATTATATACGATTGCCACCGGGTATATGTATGTACGTATATAATTCATAAGCAGATAAGATAACCTTAATGAAGCCATTATGGCGGATGTAAACCATCATACTGTAATTTCAATGAAACATGTAATGACTTTATCCTGTCGAGTAGGATATTATAGTAATAGGTATTTAACAACTTCTTTACGCCGTCGACTATAATATGTCATAATCATTAATTTCTAACGTGCAGTGCTGAATTAATTTAAATGTATTATTATCTACATTATTTAAATACTAAGTTCGTTAGAAAGAGATATAAGTTCGGTACTGTCACTCGCCTAGTATATTGTTTAGTTTTGATCATAATCGGATTCATGTATTTTTGTATCTTTACGTTTTCGTTAGCTCAGTTGGTAGCCATCCTGCCTTCCAAACGCGGGGTCGATCCCTGGCCGGGGTAAAATTTCTGAGATCAAAGTGTTTGTGGTCGAGTCTTGCATGTTGTGATGTGTTATGTGTAATCATGCCACTGACACTGGGAATACTATTAGTGTGTATATATTTGTAGTTTTTTTTCCCCTCGTAAAGTGGATTAATCATTAAAACTTTACGAATATACGAATATGTACACATTTCATTGCCATTTTAATTGTCGTTGAATGGTTTTATATTGCTCAACATGTTTGTACAGCACGGTTTTTTTTAAGCTCACGTATTGCTAAGAGTGGCAGCCGAGTCTCAAAAACAGCTGTTCTGATACACCTTTACATATAGCCCAGTCGAATTACGAGTAATTCAAAAAAGAGGCAAAACCCCGAAAGATTTATTATATAAGTAGCAATTTTTTTACAGAATTCGTTGGGAAGGGTCTAAATTTTGTTTTGCGTGGTAATCGATCTGTTGCGTCATCCGCCATCTTGATTTTAAGAGTTAATTATTGTTTATATTACTCGTTTATTTTCAATTTCACATGGAAAATAGTTTTACAGAAAGTGTTTAAGCTTAAATGTTCTACAATTTTCATTCCGATCAGTTTTTTACTAAAAATGATATTTTCCGATTTCGAAAATTGTCTGAGTGTTAGTGGTGTATATTATTTGTCAGTGTAATCTGTGTCATCGCCCGAAACCTAAGTCGATAACGTCGGCTAATCACGTAATTGTCATGAGTCGGTTTTGATATTAAATATATATAGGTCTCATCTTCTTTCACTGAAAAATATCAAACCGGAGATCTGTTCAAGAAAATTCGTCATATAACTCGCAACTTTAAGCCACAATACGGGATAATTGACGACAAGGATGGTAACCCAATTTATGATTGGGATAAAGCAGCTGAAAGATGGAAGGAGTACAGTGCTAATCTACATCATGATGTCCCACCAGAGCTCCCAGTACTTAAATTCGTGCTGACAGAGTTTGAACCTGAAATCCTTCTCTGAGAAGTTGAGTATGCGATCAGGAAACTCAAGGATAACAAAGCTGGTCCTGATAGAATCGTCATCCGTAGCTTTGAAAGCTCTCGGAGAAAGGAGAACTGAAGCTATGCTCAACATTTGCAGCGAAATCTGGAAAACATCTGACAGGCCATCGAATTGCAGGGTCCGTTCCGCAATTTTACCACTACACAAAAAGGGATCTTTGCGAACTGCAGTAATTGAAGGACAATTGCTTTGATGTCTTACACTAGCAAAATCCTACTGCACATCATCAATAACCGCCTTAGAGCATTCCTGGATTGACAAATCCCTCAAGAACAGGCTGGATTTGTCAAGGGTAGAGGAAGCAGGGAGCAGATCTTGAACATCAGACAAATAGTCGAAAAGTGCTATGAGTTCAATGCCCCGGTCATAATGTGATTCGTCGACTATCAGAAGGCGTTTGATTAAGAAGGCAATATTTATGGGACGTTCTGAAAATGGAAGGAGTACCCGAGTATATAGTTATATTGGTCAGGAATTCATATGAAGTTGGCTAAGGCACTGTCAAACTATGTGACACTATATCAAGTCCTTTTCAATTTCAAAGGGGCGTGCGACAGGGATGTGTGATTTCTTCCATCCTATACAACATCAACGGGGAATTCATCATGCGCAAAGCATTAGATGGTTGGAGTGGTGGGATTCAAATTAGCGTGAGTATATCTTATCTCCGCTACGCCGATAATAACACTCTGTTTGCATCTTCAGAAGAAGAAATGTCAGAATTTCTGAGTCGTGTAAGAACTGTGAGTGAGGAAATGAGTCTGTTGTATAGCGGCAACCAGACCAAACTTATGTTTGTCGACCGTTTCGCATTAATACAGCGCTCTGATATATTGCAAAAGTACGAAACTTTGGAAGAGTTTCCTCTGTGGTTAATAGCAAGGGAAACTGCAATTCCGAAATTCGTCGACGCAAAGAAATGGCCAAACTGCTATTACTCAGCTGAGCAAGGTGTGGGGAAACAGCAACATAAAGAAGAGAACAAAAATACGCATAGTAGGAACACTCATTTTTCAGTATTCCTTTAGTGCCCGGAAATTTGGACGCTTAAAGGCACGACAGGCAGAAAATAGACGCTTTTGAGATATGGTGTTGGCGCTGAATGTTAAAAATCCCCTGCACAGCGTTTTGAAGAAACGAATCGACCCTACAAGAGTTCAAGATCGAAAACAACAGCAGGCTATTTGTCTTCAACGGGTCCTGCAGTATTTCGGTCATGTAGCACGCAGGAACCCTGACAACCTGGAAAGATTAATTGTTACAGGAAAAATGGAGGGAAAAAGGCCAACAGGCAGAAACCCAAAACGGTAGTCTGACCACGTTTTGCAGCTTCTAGATATGACGGTCAACGTACTCTCCATGAAGCCACAGACCGAATGGAGGAAGCAGTTAGAAGACTTCACAAGACACGATCCTCTGTTGATCCTCAGTGTTCTGAGGGAATGACTGAGAAGGAGGAGGTCTGATCTATTGTAGTCTACGCTCCAACCTACTCGTGTCACTATTCAAGACCCCGAGAGCTTTCAACTTGAGCTATCCAATAGCTTCGATTGCCTTGAAAACAGGGTTTCAGCGAACGAGATCAACAATAGGTGAGTAGAAACTGTTCATTAGTGGGTGCCAATTTCTTTAAACCCCACCATACAGAAAGACCCGAGAAACTCTCCAACGATACACTCAACCTCATGGTAGAAAGACGCCCATTAAAACTGCAGTCTTCGGATGATGCTAAAGCATATAGATGCTCAATAGGCGAATATGGAACTTATTGCGACACGAAATCCGGATCTTTAATACGATTGGTATACGATATATAATATAATAGCAGACAATAGAGCGGAAAAAAATCATCAAAGTGTTTGCAAGAGACATGTGTATTGGACAAAGCCAGAACCTGAAGAGAGTAGACGGCAGTGTAGCGTCGACCAAAGCAGAAGTGCTAGGAGAGGTCGAGAGTTTCTACGGACAGTTATATTCCTCGGTTAGTAGCTCGGCAAAAGATCATAGAGCCAAGCTGAGCTGACACTATAATGAAGATATCCCGAACATCAATCAGCCTGTATGAGCTTATAATGACCTTTAAATAGCTTAGGAACAACAAAGAGCCGGGTGACGACGGTATCACATCTGAGCTTCTGAAACCGACCGGTAGGTACTTAAAGTTCTTCAGAAGCTGTATACTACCGTCTTACTCGAATGTTTAACGCTAGAAGCATGGAATAAAAGCGTGGTAGTGCTATTCTTTAAGAAAGGCTGCAAAAAATTTTAAGAAGTGCTGTCAGCATTTCACTAAAAATTATAGACTTATTTTGCTTTGTTGTAAGCTGTTTTCGTCATCACAAACCGTCTCAGTCGCAGGTATGATGAATTCCAGCCTCTAGAAGAAGCCGGTTTCCGAAAAGGCTATAGTACCATAGACCACATACACACGCTACGGCAAGTTATACAGAAGACCAAAGAGTATAACTTGCCTCTTTGTTAAGCGTTTGTGGAATTTGAGAAGACCTTTGATTCGAGCGAGACGTTGGTAGTGCTTGAGTCTCTTAGCGGTGCCGTATTGACTATCGGTATATAGAAGTGTTAAAGTGTTTGTACAATAACACCAACATGTCAGTCCGAGTACAGGAGCAGAGTTCGAAGGCAATTCCATTACAAGGAGGCGTGAGACAGGAAGATGTAATATCTCCGCGACTCTTCACCACTGCATTGAAAGACGCCTTCAAGCTTCTGGAATGGCAATGTTCTGGAATGACTGATACACAAATACACATTCAGGAGCAGATCAGACAGTGCAGTTGTTCATGCAAACAAATGTTTGACCTGTCCGGGGATCGAACCAGGAACCAGTGACTTAGATGACAGGATACCGACTGCGCGCCATCCAGTCAGTCAAATATTAATATTTAACGAATTATAAATTATATTGAGAAAAAATCATAAAACCTTCAAATCCATCAAAAGTTTCTAGGACATATTATGGCGAGCAATTCTCGGATTTCATGAAACCTCCTTCAATTCTATCTAAAGTTTCTAAGAAATTATGATGATCAATTAGCGGCCCATGTTTTGCGATGTCTTTACCAAAAGTGACTTAAATACGAATCTTAACAACGTTTAAAATTACAAACTTATTTTTAAAAGTAGTACATTGATAAATACAGAGTCAAATTCGAGAGAAAAGTTTTTAATAAAACCCACTCCAGATGTTTATTATTATCGTTTCTCGGCCCTATTCTATTGTCATTCGAGTCACGAAATTATAAAGCTTGTTCCTCCAAAATTATGCTTCAAGTGGGCGCTGTAATTTTGCAGGCCATTTATTTCTGTCGAAGGGAGTGAAAATCTGTTCTAAGATTTTTTACAGGCAGTTTTAATGCTCAAAGTTTCTAAACAGTTGCCTACAAGACTTTACCTATGATATGAATCCTCTATAAAAGGTTCTGAAATAATAGGGTGTTGTACAATGTTGTAAGAACTCTATGTAAATTCACGGAAAGTTTAATTGCTGAGTATGTGATAAAAACAAACAACGTTTAGGTAATATTATAATTATTTATTGTATATACTAATAGCACACCTTCAGAAAATGATGATACTACTCTATGACATTTTCCAATTCATGAAATCTTGGTACGCATTTTCATATTGTTTTCTCGACTTTTCTGATAATAATTAGTTATAAATGTCCTTTGCTGCAGAAGAAATAGCTGGTAGTGGGTTATTAAAGCTTGTATCACTCATTTTTTGTAAACAACAAATAAATATTTTTTTTGCAATAATAAATAAATTTTTTTTTATTTATTATCCAAAACTTAGACTATCATTACAGTGAGATACTAATGCGATAGTTTAGTTATATGTATATAATATAATACTATTAACGTTATCTTATATGGTAACACAAAATATATAAAGTCACTCTTGTAACATCATTCATAGTAGAGGCAAATATATCTATTTAACTATTTAAGAAACGTACGCGTCAGAGTCTATAATATAATATCTATAATATCGAACACAAGTACAATTTGAAAAATTTAATAACGACTTCCATTCTATTCAGTTATTGGAGTGTAACTCAAAACTACTGGACCGAATTTGATGAAATTTGAATGGGATCACACGGGAAGCACCAGCTTTTAAACAAAAAAATTGAGAATCGGTTTACCCTCTTGAAAGTTATGAGGTAACAAACATTAAAAAAAAACAATTGAATTTCTCCTTCTTTTTGGAAGTCAGTAGAAAATGGCGAGATACAACGTGAACAAACGCATAACCTTTAAGTTCTTTTTTTAATTACGGGTCGGTACGGTAAGAACATGACTGGCTGGTTAGCGCAGTTGGTAGCCCTATATTCTGAGCCACTGGTCCCGGGATCGATACCCAGACACACATATACACCGTTATATATACACATGTATATCAGTCATCAGGTCACCGCAAAGGCTCTGACTAGTTTTGGACATGAAGACATTATGTATAAATAAAATATGCATATTAACAAACACTTAAAAGTGTATACTCTACACGACGTGCGACGCAAAACTACTTCACAATGCTTTTAACACATCTATAATTTAAAGTAATCACATCGTCTACTTTTAAATTGTCATACAAGTTTATACTTTTTGAAACTATTATAACATCAAATTATAAAAAACACTAACGTTTCGTTTTCAGGTAATAGCTAACAGGTTACGTTAGCTACATAAAAAAGAAAATAAAATGGATTCTACGGCTATAAAGGCAAATATACGGGCAAAGAAAGCAATACATCACTGGGACATACATTGGGACGATCTTCGCCCTTTCGCCCCATTTATTTGAAGACATAGACTAAGCTTACCCACCGGAGACCTTTATGAATGAAAACTATATGACCATAATTTCAGATACCAAAACTCATTATAATTTTGTAATAGTAAAACTAGGTTCACGTGAGACTTACCTGTGTTGTTAATAATTATCACGATCGACAATTTTATTGTTTCGGCTTCTCCCAGAAGCCTTCTTCAATATCTAGAGTTCGGTACGTGACGCAAGGGGCTGTTGCCCGACGAGCGCACCGCATTAAAAATCATAATATCAGTCCTAATTATTAAAAACAAAAATTATTTACAGGTCAACGTCTAAAGACGTTCTTTCTGTACTTATTTATAGAAAAATGTGCAAAAATAAAATCTTCATCGAGAGCCATTCTTCTTATTATTTTTATTCTCTTCTAGACATTGCCATATATTCTGTAATAATTAAATTGTATCCAAGCACTACTATGTTTTGGTTTGAAGGGCGCTGTTGTCTTATTTATCATATAATTTGTAAAAAAATTAAGGAGAATAGGAATAGGAGAAATAATTATCAGATTATTTCTCCGTTAATCCACTAAAAATATAACCTACTGTAGAAATGTACTCTATACGCGCGGAAGAAGTTGCAAAGTGTAGGTATAATACGTATAATTGTGTGTAAAATAAAATATTTATAAGATCACCAGAATATTTAGGCGTCTATTGTATTACCCTATTCTTTGCCTGAAGGTCACAGAAAGAATCACCATTAAGTTAATTGGCGAGAGGTCCGTCTTATCAGTTTTCCGCACGAGCGACTGATTAACGATTTACGAAAATAGCTCCGGATAAAGCGTATCGGGTAATATTTTCTGTTATCGCTGACAATCGTGAAGATTTTACTTTGTTAAATGGCTGACTCAGCTGTCTAGTGATCTTCGATATACAAGCGTATAATATATTCTATTTTATATCTTTGTATTAAGTGCTACCGTAAATTATATAAAGAAAAATCAGTAAGTGTGGGTAATTGTAACAAGAGGAGATCTAGATCAATTGAACAAAATTCTTACCTTTTGGTTGATATATATGACCTAAAATATATACCTAAGAGCTTAAGTGACTATTTCATGTAAGAAAAACTGCTTAGTATTAAATCATATCATAAATCACAATACAATCACACAAAAAATGCTAGACTGGAATAAATTAAATGTTTTGTACTAAACAAAACATAACCTTTATCTTCACAAAAACCTTTGGCACACATTAAAGGCATATAATATTAAAAAGAAACTGTGCACCAACAGGATAAATAGATACAAATCCTTCTGTAGGATCTCAGTGTGTACTTATTTATGAGCTTACAATTGTATTCTCACAAAGAAACGAGCCACATAAGCTGGCAGCCCCTAAAATGAAAAGCGACCCACAAAAATAAAGGGAAAGACAAAGCCTCGAGCTTAGATAGAATTTGAAGAGGGTAACATTAATGGACATTTTTGTAAACGAAAACGGTTTTAACGATTTCTGCTTAACCCTTGCACACAAAAGATCGGCAAAATAAACGGATCACGCGAAAATATGAAAGTTTACTTTAGCATAACGTAATTGAAATACTTTTAATTAACGCGTGTTAATTTCAGAATGTTAATTTCAAAACCTCAGAAGTTTTTAATTAATTTAATATGGTAGGACGTACAATTTATTGTATATGTTATTTCGATGGGATAATATTTTGAATATGTGTTTTGTGTGTAAGTGTTTAGTGTAACTGTAATAGAGTTAAAGAAGTCCTGATATATATTATACTGAGATAACAAAGAATATGCGACTCACTAAACAAAACAATTGATGAAAACGGTGGTCAAAAATTGTAAATGTTATTATTTAGGTACTACGTATTCTCGAAAACCTAGTGATTTTAGCCGTCTAAATCTGGTGAAAACACCATGTTATTAACCTAGTGAGCTCCCGACTGTCGTAAAGTTTGCAAACCAGAGTTGCAAAAACCCCGCAAAAAAACAAGTGACTGTCGATTTTTCGTTGATATTACCGATTTGATATCTTTCAAATGATAATTTGTTATGTAAAAAAAATACCAGGTCCTTTACAGCATCAAAAAAACAAAACATTAGCTGAAATCTATTGTATATTTGAATAGATAACATTTTAATTGGCTTTACGTAATGTTTTTTATACCATGCATATCTGTAAACTAAACTATGTTAATTTTAGTAATAAATAAGATTTTAACTGTTATTAAACGACAATGTAGGCAAAATAAGTAAATATCTATGAGTAGAACGTCTTCTCTACTAGCGCTGATTCACGCTGGTTTAGCGCGAGACGCGTGTAAGGATGTCAATATCGCATCTACGAACAAATATTCATTCGATCTTTTTTGTAGGTTGCCTACCTACACAATAGAAAACATGACATTTAAAAACTGTCAAACCCGACCACTCTGCCGGCACTCGCGTAATGATCGCCGGCAACCGTTCTCCGCCCCCACAGCATCGGCTCTTCCCATTTTTGTCACCCATTTGTTGCGAAGACGTTCTACTTACTGGGGGCCGCACTCTCCAAGTACTTTGATGTAGGTCTCTTTATGTTGATCACATGATAGGTTCTCCAGAGTAACTATCTGCCATCCCATTAAAATATTTAGGACAACTTACAGTAATAGCTTAAAATTCGAATTAGTGATACTAACTTTAAATAGCTTTAAGCGTAAGTCTACGTTGACGTCTTGCACGGCATGCGCACTTTGTTAATTCTCGATTTAACTGATGACCAGCTACACTGCGTCAGTTTAACTTGCAAGTAATTCTTGAATTAAAGATTTGATCATATTCAAGAATGGAATTTTTTATATTGAAACCTCAGTTCAATAGAAAATGTACAACTGACGATTACAAACAAGATTTTATTCATATAAAAGAGACAAATAACTATAAATTGACTAATTTCCGTTTCGTTATAGCTTTGTATGATTGATTCTTTGTTCTCTCAATTAATTCGAGAACTAAACGAAAAAAACTCTTAATCTCGGATTAGCTAATTCACGGCCTTTAAACGTTGGAGCAAGACAAAGATAAAGTGATTTATGCAAAGTTGAGTTTAGGACTAAATCTCGAATCAATAAAATGGAGATTATATAGGATTTTTGCCACAAGCCACCCTTATTTATATTTTTATTTACTTTTATTTATTATTTATTATACTTTTATTTACTTATATTTTATTTTTAGTTACCGAAGGAGCAAAAACACTTGTCTATCTATTCTTCGGTATTCGAGCATCAGATTTCTGAATATACACCACTTAGTTGATGAAATTTAACTCCAAATTTACACAAAGGGAGCAAACGCGGACTTAATACGGGTTTCCATGAAAGGAGCAATGCCCATTACAAATTGACCTATTTCAGAGAATTTTGGGAAGGTTTCGTTATTATTAGTCAGTAAGTAAGTTATTATTATGTTGGACATACTATTAACACGCCTTCTTAAGATTACTAGCCTTCTTGTGGTCCTACAACTGTTTAAAGATTTTGTATTATTAATAAATGGGTTTAAATTTCTTTGGTAATGTTTTACGTCTGAAAAAGGTTATATTCTCACGATACTTAAATTGTCCAAGTACAATTTAAAAAAAAAATGTATACCGACTTCCATTCTATTCATTTAATGTTGTGTAACTCAAAAACTACTGGACCGAATTTGATGAAATTAAATGGGACCACATGGGAAGCAACAGCTTTCAAACAAATAAAAAGAATTTTGAGAATCGGTTCACCCTATCGAAAGTTATGAGGTAAAACTATAAAAAATACAGTCGAATTGAGTACCTCCTCCTTTTTGGAAGTCGGTAGATAACTAATCTAAGATAATTTAAGTATTAATGATGTAAAGTAAACATAGGTTTACATTTTCTAAAAAAATAATATTCCCACGGAATTAACGACATCCAAAATAGAAATAAAAGTTTACATAAATCAAGTACGCATTAGTGAACGAGGTCTTTGAATTCTTGTGTGGTGATTATTATTATTGACAAACTATTTATATACTTGTAATATATATAATAAAATTACTAACTGAAAACCAAAAGGCTTGTTGATCGAAGTAAGAAATCAAGAACGCAGCTCTATATCAAACGCTTATACCAATGACCTAGTGTATAGTCGTTCTATATTTATAAAGCTAGTTCTTTTCTATTCAATAATATACCATCTCTTTTAATTTGGATACATTAATAAACATTTGTATTCTACTTTAAACAAATATTCAAATAGTGACATGCTGAACGTGTTCTAGTTTGAAAGGTATGGGTGCCAGTGAAATTCCAGGCACATGGTACTACACAACTTTATGTCTCAGGATTACTGGCGCAGTGCAGTTCCTCACTTGTAACGAAATGCATATGCAAAGATTACTACTTAACACACCAGCTGAGCATCGTGTCTGTGCCGTCTCGTAATAATTAAAAACAACCTGTTACGAATAATGTACTCGTATATTCTCATATTATACATAAGTAGCGTATGCCTTCATAATATACCACTACGAGTACACTGCTGCGGATCTTATTGTATACAATAAACTTAAGTACTTAACTCAAATTCTCTGGAACAGGTTAATAACATGGGTACGTAATAAAATAAGGTATCAAACGACCTACTTTATACTGAATTTAATACTAGCCGTCGGCATTTCTCCCTAAAATGCAGTTCATTGCGCAGAAGTGACACTTGAAGTTTAATTTAAATTTAATTTTTGTTTAAATTAAATTTAACTGTTGAGGATTATTGCTTGGTGTTGATATGTTGATATATATTGATAAACCACGGAATTTACAGAAAAAACTATATATGTGTATACGTAAAAAGAAATCTGTATTGCTGGTGTGAAATGTTGGCTAGAGTTGAGTGGAGTTGGCGTTGATTGTTGATTGCGGGGAGAGCGAGACCCTGCTAACGGCGTGGCATTCAGACTGCTCCGAAGATAGGTAGCTCCTCGACGATATAAAATCATTTATGTATATACAGTAATTGTTTGCATGAGCACTAACTCTCTGCCTTGCGATTCTCTAATGATTCGTCGTTGCCCTCGACGAGCTCACCGATGTCAAATACTTGAGATATCGCCCTTGTACATAAGGTTGTTTTTTGTCCAAGGTTTCTTGTCATCTCGTCATTTGTTTCACGAATGATGTCAAAGATGCTTAGAGAATCGCACGGCTGAGTAGAAATTTTTGTCGAAATTTATAAAATATTTAATTAAACATGTATTGTATTTGAACACTGTTAGTGTAAGTTTACACAATACAGATCAACTTGGGCAAATATTTTGGCGATTCTGGTAAGAGGCAACCTTTGAAATTTCCAATGATACGCTGCCATTTAAGCTAGAAAGGTTAGATCAAGCGCTATGGATTGAAAAGCTCACCTTGCAGACGTGCAATATACGTAAAGGGAAATACGAGGACGCTGAAAAGCTCTACCCTGCACTATAACTAACCCGAAAACGTTATTGCACGATATGTTGCCAGTTTTCCAATCCATTTCTGTTTTCGCTGCGGCTTGTTTACGAGAGCTTGCTCAAACCGAGCAGTGTATCGAACAATTTTCGGAAGGTTTTCCTCAATGTACCGATGTAAAATGTATGCAGAAGGGAGCTTAGTTACCAAACGGGTCAGTAGAATTCTGGCTTTCAGGGAGAAAGCACGTCTGTTTGATTTACCGCGATAGTTCGTAACAGAACTAAACAAAGTTTGGTGACTGAGGAAGAATAGTTGGGTTTATTTTCAGTTTGCAATTGAAACGAGTTTGTTTAAATTGTGTGCGCCGTGTGAATTGTGGTCCTGTTTTCGAAAAGGTTTGTGACTTAATTAACATTCTGACACTTTAGTGGTATGCCAAATTTGTATTTTTTTGTTTCCTTTATGTCAATACCTATGCGATTCACATTATGTTACGGTATTAAAAAAAACACTTAAAACGCCAATAAAATTAATAGTGATCACTGGTATAGTAAAATAGCAAAGTAAGTACATTTAATTCTATATAATCTTTGATTAATATAAGTCAGTATATACTTTGCTGTAGGTTTGAATAAAGGTTTGTTTCGGTAAAGGTGTAAAGGTAAATGGTAAATTATTTACATTACACGATTAAGGTAGTTTTGGTGAACGGCATTACTGTGTTTATCAAAATCGTCTGGAAAATGTTTTAAGGTTCAGTTTATTTTACAAATTCATTCAGGAAATCAATATTTTTTACATTAAAGTAAGTGCGTTATCAGTACATACATACTTTCCTGAATTGTGTTTGCGGCCCGTTTTGGAACTTCACTAAATGCCAATCTACAAGCTTCTTTTCTGAGCTCCATTGTACGTTTATTTGATTACTTTGGTCAACCTCGGAAATAATGAGCTGCAATATTTATTCATAGTACCATACTTATTAGAATTTTGTTAATATTATTTCTTTGAGTTTTTTTTGTATTTATAATATCGTGTATATTTTGATAACGAATAACTTACAACTAACAATCAAAAAGTAGAACAACTTGAAATGTACTTAACGTCTACACTACTCCATCAAAGGTCATCATAAACAGACCAGACACAATAGAAATTTCATTGTTATAATATAACGACTCTTGAAGGGATATATAATGCAGACATAGTGAGCGTGTTACTCACTCAATCAATCAACCAATGAATAATTAATATTTATTCGAAGTGTTTCCGAAATAAGTATATACAGGTTGTTTGGGAGAAGGACCGACAAACTAAATGAGCGTGTTCGGGGGCCCACTTGGAGAATACAAGTTGGCCAAAAAAAATTCCCGACACCCCAATATTTTTTTAACTTTTTTTGTGAATTTTCTCGTTTTCTCCAATATTGTACCAATTTTGCTTTGCGTGGCATGAAGGTGTATTAGAGACCAAATTCTACTAAAAACTTCCGGTCTAAAACAGATTTTACAAATGTTATGGTGGTAAATAGGTACAATTTCGGAGAAAAAGGTAAAAATCACAAAAAAAAGTTAAACATATTGGGGGGTCGGGGATTTTTTTTGGACAACTTGTATTCTCCAAGTGGTCCCCCCAACACGCTCATTCGGTTTGTCGGTCCCTCTACCAAACACCCTATATATATCCCACCCCTAATTTATTTAGATGTTGATGTATTTATACTTTATTGGCTACAAATTCCAGAAAATTGCTAGTAGGTATTGTGTTCTTTACGAAACAATATACAATTCAGCCCAAAATATTTTTACTATCGTGTTATAAAACTGGCAGTACTTAACTCTGGAATCCTAAAACAAAACACGAGCTTAGTTCACAAGTAGTAGTAGTAGTAACTACTTATGATAACTACTTACTTGGGTACTTTGTTTATAATTTAAATTGGTAATGCCCGTGAGTCTAGAGTAATAGAGAACAGTTTGAAAAAAACAATTCCATACTTAAAATGTTACGTCGTACGTTATACTAAATTGTAATTTGTGTGTGTATGTGTTTTTATAAAAATGAAGCTTTTGACCATTAAACCATATGTACCTATTACTAACACTAAAGCTAAATTGAACAGATTTGATGATCTTTTGGTTGTGACATAATGTATAACTACTACCTATTATTAAATATTATAGACATAATTCTTTCAATCTACACTAATATTTTAAAGAAGAAAGATTTGTATATTTGTATGTAACGCAAAAACTTAAACACTACTGCCGTGCGATTCTGTAATGATTCGTCGACGAGCTCGTCGACGAGCTCACCGATGTCAAATACTTAGCCCTTGTACATAAGGTTGCTTTTCCAACGTTTCTTGTCATCTCTTCTTTTGTTTCACGGATGTTGTCAAAGATGCAACGATGTTTGCTCTTAGAGAAGCGCACGGCAGCCGTGCGATTTCTGAACTGATTTCAAAATCTTTTGACGTTAGAAAGCTACACTATCAGTGACTAACATAGGCTATTATAATATTTACAAAAAGTTAGGGAGCCATATGAAAATATCGATAAGGATACCCGACGTGTGAAAAAAATATCAAAAATGATCCTTATACCACGTACACTGCGGAAACTATTGACAATAGATCATAGCGATGTAGTGCAGTTTTATAGAAAACATCTATATGTACAATAAAGTCCGCAATAACATATTATGTCTTACTGTTACAGTTATGCCAAAATAAATACTTTAATAATTTAAAACATGAAATACTAGGTAACGTCGAAACATCCTTATATCACGTACAATATGCAAACTATTGACAATAGAGCGAAGTGATGTACAAAGTTATGTGCAACGTGATTTATTACTGAAGACATCAATATCTACAAAAAGTATTCGATACCATAATTATCTCTAACAATTACAGTAATGACACGACAACTACTTTTCCGTGTTAAAATAGGCAATATTAACGCCGGTACAAACTATGCCACATTATTCGTACCTTGGTGTTAATCCTTATCTACTCTATTAATAACGAGGAAGGGTTTGATAGATTGTTTATAATGGATAAATTCAAAAATTACATATTCGGTTAAAAAAATAACCAGTAGAAAACTAGTATATTATGCCTAAGCAACTTATGCTATATTGGTTTCATCATTATCATCATCCATCACTGCGCGGTTGAAACCGCAGAGCGCAGCTAGTCATTAATATAGTCTGGTGAGATATTAATTTTGACAACGGCAAAATCGCAGAGTGCTACTAGTAATAAGAAAGACCTAGGAAATGTTGTTCCGAATCATTCAAAAACAATGTCTTTAACAGCTAAAATATTGAGAGTATAAAGCCTATACTTATGTAACTGTCCTTACGGCTGTTGCGTTAACACAGGACCGACAAATTAGTCACTGGTGGAGAGTCTGCGGACTCTTCACCGACTTGCACGACCCCACACGTATGAGGAGTGTCCTTGGTGAGCAAGGGCACCCCTTCACAGGCTCTGAGGCCCGGTTATTAGATCAACCCGGGCCTACCGTTGGGGCGAGATGGTGAATGCTAGCGCAACCCGATCTCGCCCAATCTGGCGGAGGACTGCGGGACACGGGGGCGTTTTAGTAGGTCTGAGCCCTACATACCCCTTCCGTCAACCCCCGTAACGGAAGGAAGTAGACAGCATTTCCCCCCTCAAAAAAAAAGGACCGACAAATTAAAAATGTTAAAATAATACTATTGGTACCTAAGTGGTATCCAAGTAGTGATAAAAGCAAGAGTTGCTTAACCTAAATGAGTATTTTCGACAGACTCAGCAAGCTTTACAACGGTGTGATCACATCAGCCAAATTACTACGATTTCCTGAAAGATATTCTGAACAGTAAAAGCGTAATAATCACTCTAGTGTTTGGACCATATATAATTCTTTAACCACCCTTTGTACCTTGGTTTCAGTTTCTTTGTATATTTTAACTTATACTCATAATGCAAATATAATCTTTTGTTTCTATCTATCTATATAATTATTTGCCTAGCTATAGCTTAGAAAATTTAAATTAGTACCAAGATTTAATATTTTATAGCTAAGTCAGAACTAATAGAGTACCATACCAACAATGCTATAATAATGTAATTATGATATACTTTCGTAGTATGTTGTTTATGTGTGTAGTGTTACCGTCTATGTTATACTCCTCTCAGAATGGGTTGTCTGGAAGCGATCGCTCTGAGCGATAATACCACCCATTGTTACACCTAGGTTTATGAATTGTACTTTTTAATATGAAGTAATTAATGTGGTGTTTCATAAAGTGTTTTCTATCTTTCTATCCATGTTAACTTCACCGGAGGCTTAAATACACTTCTAAAAACGGAAGCAGTCTCTCACTACACTTGCGCTGTCACAGCTAATGCAAGTTCTGGGTCATGGCAAATGTAACGTTTATAAAACGCAATCAGCTGTTTGACTTGTTATAAGAAAAAAAAGGTTATATAGTGCTTAGGATAACGAGTCCTATCACAGCTTCATAATTTATAAATAAATCTTTCTAAATATCTTCTCACTCTGGTCTGCATATGTTGCATACATTATTCATTAAAAATACAGCGATTTGTTCTAAAGCAGAGCAAGCCTACCGAACACTGAGTGCTACGTAAAGAGCTTAGTGCCGGTCCAAACCAAGCAGTTTGAAGGATTAGTTAGGAAGTAGATTTCTTAGTTTAATTAATACATTTTTATTATAATTATAAATTGTACATTCCCTGCTTAGTATCAGAGCAATATAATTAGGTAAGTTACATACAAACTTCCATAACCTATTACGAGATAAAGCAAGTGGAAACAGGTAATCATATAGACAAACTCCGTCACACTCATATAAATACAAACGAATTTGTATACGTTGTATACTTAATATTATGTAGGAATAAATAGGCACCAAATTGAGTACAAAAACATCTACATACATTCTGTAATCTAATCTAAGCACCACTACGATAAACGTAAATTATTTGCCAGTGGCGCAGAAAGTAAAAATATTAAAACAACAGGTGTATGAAATGGCACCGTAATGGAAAGTGGTAGGTTTGAAGAGGGAAAACATGAAAAAAAACTTTTGTAAATAATTAAAAAGTCACCACATCGTTCAACCTTTCGCTTTAGACTTTTACTGGAAGGGAAATTTTCATAAATCCAATTTTAACAGTCTGGGCGCGACAAACGCCGGAAAAATTGCAAAAGTTGAAAAATTGTATTAACTCTTGGAATTTCCGAAAAGCTCAGGTTTTGTTGAATAAAATGACTTGTTTGATAGATAGGTATGTTTTTTCTCACTTTATGTGGACTCATATGTTTACACATTTGCCATTTATGAAGATTTTTAGGTAAATATTAAAATTTTATGATTGCATCTAGTGAAGTTTTAATCTATTCAGTCAAGTCACAGTCACATAAATAAGTCTATTTTAAAGTCACTGTTCTGTATAAGTCACTTTCTAGTAAAGCGGTCCACTTAAAACTTTCTCAGAAAATTAACGAGGAAAATACAAAAACAACACGTCTTATCCACACTTGCGTGCTCCGTTTGTACACGTTAGAACTCTAATGCCCGTTTTTACCAACATTTTTGGCAACACCTTTTTTATGTAAAGTAAGCGACCTGGTATGCGTAAGTGCATACCCGCTCGCTGGGGATAGCAAATGGGTTATGTCGGACTCTCACTACCGACTAAAAACCCCACGATGTCCTTCGGCAACGACTGCAAACAGGACCACGGGCCACTGCTTGCGCATTCTCCGCAGCCCTGTACTGCCGACGTCCGCCCCTCGTTGTTTCAGGGCAGACCCACCTCAGGGGAGGGACAGATTCCCCCCCTCCATACTGCTCAAGCGACGCGCTGGGATATATAACGCGTTGCCACCTCAGTAGGAACTTATAGATGAGGGGTGCCGAACGTCCCCACGTCCGACAGCCCAGGCCTTCCTAGTGGAGATGGACTGCGGACTCGAGTAGCTCGCCTCCGTTTTCGCGCCCTCCGGAGCGGGAGAGAGAGAGGATTAATCTCTCTCTCACGCTCTTCGGTCTCTCTCTGCGACATCACCTCCTCACAGAAAGAGACCATTGCCTCCCATGACTTCTCGTCATCGACCATCCTGGCTATGATGGTCGGTAAAGAAAGGTCCGTCCCCACCACCGCGACAAGGCTCTTCCGCGGTTCCTCTGCCCCCGGGCACACCTCCAATACGTGCTGCGCGGTTTCCTCCACGAAGCCGCATTGTTGGCATGCAGGGGTCACTTCCCTTCGAGCCACGTTACACAGATAGCTCCCGAAGCATCCATGTCCCCGAGAGGACCTGCGTCATTCGGTAGGTAAGCCACCCGTGCCCCCGGTGAACCCACTCCTCCAGTACGGGTCGGAGCGCCTCGAGAAACCGGAACACCTAAGGCAAGTTAGGTAACAACTTTGTACTACTAAGTGTTACCTAGCTGGCCCAGGTGCTATCAAAAACGTTGGTGAAATCGGGCATAAGAGTTTTCGTTGTTAGGTTTTTCCCACCATTGGGCAGGTACTACGTTATACCATAGATAAATTAAGGAAGAATAAATTTCTATGGTTATACTTCCTAGATGCTTTGGCATATGTGACCTTTATCAGGTCGTCTGTCCACCGTGTCGTTGGATGACCTACGCTGCGCTTGCCTGTCCGTGGTCTCCACTCTAGAATCTATCGGCTCCATCGGCCATCTGTTCTGCGTGCTATGTGGCCTGCCCACTGACACTTCAACTGGTTTACCTTCTGGGCTATGTCGGAGACTTTCGTTCTTATAAAGATATCCTCATTTCTTATTCGATCACGTAGAGAAACCTCGAGCATAGCCCTCTCCATAGCTCGTTGTGCGACTTTGAGCATACTTATGAGGCCCATAGATAGAGACCACGTTTCAGTGCCGTAACTCATCACTGGTAACACACATTGGTCGAAGACTCTTGTCTTGAGGTACTGAGGTATAAACCATATACACTTATAAATATTACAAAAACCCAAAAACATGTCAAAGAGACATGTTAATGCACACATTTGTTTAACTTGTCCGTGGATCGAACTCGGGACCAGCGGTTCAGAAGGCAGGGCACTATATATATATTGCTACTAACTGCACTAAATATCTGGTCAGTCAATGTAAATATTATCATATTATAATCCTGCGAATAACATGATTAAGTCGTTTATTAATTACACAGCCTACTAAAAGCATAAGCCAGAAACCATTTACATTAAGGTATTTCTGCTAAATGGTTTGAGCCCTTTGTCTCGAAAATTACCAGCCCTAAAGGCATGTTTATTCAACGTTTTAAGAGTAAAAAAGTTATTTTGCGTACATACTGCGGAAGAGTGACATACAAACTTGTACCAGGGGTTAGGTCAACAATTAAGTGCAGCCTTTTTAAGATTTCATTACTACGCTTCTTTGATTAGTATGATTATAATATTATGATAACACATGAAAAGTTTTTTCAATGTCATTGCAAATTCATAAAATTGCCTCTACAGAATACATAATTTTATTAGTCAAAGAATGTTATGCCTGAAGATTCATTAACATATGGTTGGCACGACATTTATTTTACGACATATATTACGAGTTTATTGAGAGTACGTTTCAGCTTTGAAGATTTCTTTTGATTAGTGGACCGAGCGCTTTTTAGAGCATTTTTGCATCATTTTGACAACACAACTTAGGCTGACCGCAGACTTGAGTCACGATAGTTTTAAGAGAGGCTATTGCTTTACAAAAATTATGAAGACGCGCACACTTCAAACAAAACGTCTCATAGATAAAATTGTCTCACAGTCAAAACAGTTTCGTTTTAGTTGTGCGACGTGTCACAGGCAAAACAATTTGGTTTTAGTTTTAAGACAGAGTTGTCTATGTGAGGAAATTCTGTCTTACAACTGTCGTGACTCCAATGTGCGCTCAGCCTTAGGTAGCTTTACCGCAGACAATAATGTCTTCGAAACAACCAGTTTACATTTATCAATCGTCCTATTTTGCATCCAAGATAGCAACGTTTGACTTTTTTTTTTGTCTTTTTTTTGGCTTTTTTTTTGTCTTTTTTTTTTGTCCCGGCCATACCCTTTATGGATACCACCCACCACGGGGAGGAAGGTGGTTATGTGGGAGTCCGTATACCCACCAAAACCCCGGGGTGTTCCGTCACTGCCACCCTCGGCGGGAACGCGGGACAGGTTTTCCACACGACCGCGAACCCGCCGTGTCTGTCCGTTGCCGGACCCTTCTCTTCGCGGCACGCCAGAACACATGGCGCGCCGCAACTGCCTCGGAGACCAAACTCGCCAACAATGGGCGCCAGACTTCCCCGTGTCTGGACGCCCGTGGTCTCCCTGCGGTGGGTCGGATACGTAGCCCCACCGCCTGCTACGTCAGCCACAAGGGATAGCCCCCCCCGCGACCCCACCCCCTCGATTCTGCGCCGAGCGCCCGGACCCCACCTCCTCGAGCCTGCGCCAAAGCGCCCGGGCCCCACCTCCTCGAGCCTGCGCCAAAGCGCCCGGGCCCCACCTCCCCGAGTCTGCGCCAAAGCGCCCGGACCCCAACACTCCCTTGTGGACTTGGCGGCCAAAGCCCATAGGAGCGGCCCGCCTGAGCCGGCCAGCGCACCCCAACCCCACGGTTACTGAGCCCCCCCCCGCCACGTCAATGCGAGCACCCTTCGGGGGGGAAGATAGCAACGTTTGCCTGGTCCCTTTACTGATAGCTGTCAACCCCTATTCAAAAAAGTCAATATTCGTCCGTCATTATACATGTACTTTCAAATTTGCATGTTCGCATAAGATTATCCATAATTCTTTGACATTTGAACATTGTACAAAGAAATACAATGAGTGTACGTAAACTGTGCCAAAAATACGTCTCACACGTTTGTCGGAATGATTTTTGGTACATAATTCTAAACTATGCGGTATAGAATTATTTACCAAAAATCCTTTTCAATTGCGATCAAAAAGTGTCATGTTATTATTACCTATAAAAGACTTTAACTAAGCGTCTGATTAGACCCTCTGGTCTGGTACAACACTCCCTAAATAACCACGCTTCGCTTACTAATGGTACCTACTTACAGTTTTGAAGTTTCGCATGTCACTGTACTGCGGTTCTGTAATGATTCGTCAAAGAGCTCACCGATGTCAAATACTTCGCCCTTGTACATAATGTTGCTTTTCCAAAGTTTCTTGTCTTCATTTGTTTCACGGATGTTGTCAAAGATGCAACCATAGACCAAAATATGGATGCAACGATGTTTGCTCTTAGAGAATCGCTATTGGTTATTAAATTCCATTTCATAAGTCACTTAGTTTTTGTATGATAAGACAAACACAAACATGGACAAGCACTCACACCCTGACACTGCGTAAAAGAGCATATACACCATAACATACTCACCGTTTAAATTTTTAATTAAATATTAAGACCGGTTCTCTTTAATTAACAATTTAAAATGTTTTATACGCAGAAAAACATTGAAAGTAACCCTACGCCGAAGCCACGGTAATGTTTTCGAATATTTAATTTCGGTCTTTACCTTCCAAACTTAATTAAACTTTTTGGTCATATTTGCAAAATTTCATGAAATCTGAAATAGGTTCGAAACTAAGTGAAGTTAAATTTAGTGGGTAGTTTTACAAACCCTGTAAACTGAATGTTATTTTGAAATTAAAGATGTATAAAAATGTGTATTCATATGAATGTTTTATACTCATACACTCACACATATACTCACTATCGGATGTTGAAGTATAACATAGTGCTCAAAAAATATTATATTCAATTATGTATGTAATTATGTATCGTTTATAGAAGCGCTCGTAGCGGAGCTTGACTTGGCGATATTAACCAAGTTGCTGCGGTCAGGAGTTGGATGGGTGACCGCCAGTGGCATTATTTAACTGAGCGCTTCCGTGCTTCGCAGGACACGTTAAGCCTTCGGTCCCGGTTGTTTGTCTTAGAACAACAGTCGTTAGGCTATATCGAAAGCGGCCTGAAAACTTTAACATGGATTGGCCACTAACCTATTCACCAAGCCGCATTGGGCCCGCGTGGTGGATTATGGCCTAACTCCTCTTTCTGAGAGGAAGGCTTGAGTCCCAACAGTGGGAACAATTTTAAATTCAATTTTATTGATTGCACTATGCATAAATGGTTCCTATTATAAGTAGATGTAATTTTAATTATTAATTATAATATATCGGTTTAATAAGAGTATAATATATATAAGTGTAATTACGGTTAGGAACCCTTATTTCTAAGGCGGCACAATTCCGGTCACCAGTCGCCTCAAACAAACAGTGACCAGATCCCTTGAAGGCATCGTATATTTTTTATAAGATAATCCAGTTTGCTATTGTTTTGGATAGGTTATAGGTACGTTTAATTTGATCTCGTGTCATCTAAGTTAATGGAAAAGTACCTTTTGAATTGCATAATGTCCAACTATAAAAAATATGCGATACTACGTGATATGATGGAAGAATGTAAATAATAATATAATAAAAGTCATTTATTGTAATTGTTATTTATTAAAGTGTTTTTAAATAGAATTTTGCCCAGGCACGTTCGTTCACTTTCATATTTTTGAAATAACTTACATACACTATGTACTGAAAAAAAACCTCCAATTTACAGTTTGGTTTTGTTGAATTTCGTTATTATTCAGGTACATTTGTTAACTTGTACCAAAATCATCGCTCGATAAAAATGATAAACAGTTATATCAACTCGTCGTGAGTGCATCAACTATTGCCTCTTCAGCGTATTTATAGGTATATTATCCTCCGCTCCGCGGTTTCAACCGCGTGGTGATGAGGATGAGTCAAATATAGCGTATGTTACTCAGGCATAATGTAGCTTTATACTCGTGAAAGAATTGTTTGAATCGATTAAGTAGTTTACGTGTTTCCATTATAAAGAAACATGAAATCATATATCATTCCCAATTATTATTAGAGTCGATAATGATTTATACCAAGGATCGAATAATGTGGCCTGGTTTTGTCACTATTGCATATTTCAAAATGAAAAAGAATTGATTGTGACATAACTGTAATAGTTAAACATATGGTAATGTGTATTCTTTGTAGATATTGACGTCTTTTTTAAAACTGGGGAGCAATTCTACTGTTTCACAACTTTCAACAAACCACCCCGCTGCAACTGCAGTTCGACTCCGGTTGCCGTTCGCTAATTACCCAATAAGTCGTTCTACTATTTCTGTAGACGAAAATAGAAACGTAATGTTAGGTAAACGTATCGATAACGCTATGTAATATATAAATATTAAACACAAATAAGAGTTAGCGTCGTGTTCATGATCTATCGAGTTACCATAATATAACAATGTTATATTAAACTTTGTTTTTCAATAGCAAAAGCACTGTTTTTCAATAGAATAAGAATATAATATAATAATGGGTTTAAATCAGCTCGGTTCGATTGCAGTTGGAACGAATTCAGTTAGTGGAATTTGACCCTGTAGTACGTACATCACTTTGCTCTAATTTCAAATGCATAGACAAATATTATATGGTCAATAGTTTGAGCAGCGTACACGATATAAAGACTTTTATTGGTATTTTTTTCACAACTTGGGTTACATTATCGAAGTTTTCATACGGATCCATAACTTTTCAGGAAATATTATATAGCCTATGTTCATAGGGCAAAATGTAGAGTTCTAATGGTGAAAGATTTTTCTAATCGGTCCAGTAGTTTTGGAGCCTATTCATATCATACAAACAAACAAATCTTTCCTCTTTATAATATTAGTGTAGAAGTGTAGATAGGTGCTTCTGATAACACCATATTAAATTTTTTTTAATTACGTAGTGACTAGACTAGACTTATGCGCACTTAAATTTGTCTTTTTATTACTCTTTCACGCCAACTTACTGAACTGAAAGCAGAAACTTCGGCAGAAATCTGTAACTTATGTAATTATTTGTTTACTTCTATTTGTCCGGGTCCACGTGCCGGTGGGATAGTAAATTTTCGTGGGTGAGGCCGCAGGGCCCTGTTAATTATTGTGTATACACATATATAGTCTGTTTAAGCACATATTCTGATGCTCATGTAGCTAACTATAATACAAAGTTCTGCTGGGATGTGGATTTACTGTCAAACAAAACTCTATTTAGAACTCTAAAGAAGAGCTACAGAGATACAAACCCTGTTTTGGCAGCAGATAGCAATTTATAATGTAATGCTCGTTTCCGGCCGTAAAAAATACCGTATTTGTGAGAATCAGCATGATATTTAATAGGGTTTTTATTATTATGATATTAGGTATATCATTATTTTATATTGAATAATAAATAATATTTAAAATGATATGTATTTAAAAACTTAATTTAATCTGCAAAGTTACAAGTAACCTTTTTTTGAGCATTAAATTTAGTTTTAATTTTTCGAGCACGATTCTCATACGAGTACAAGTTAAAACAAAATATAACTAAAAACTAAACGAGAGGAAATAGAAGCTAACAGCCGTATTTACTATTAATCATAAGTAATTACTATACAACGATTTTTATCCTATAGACTAGAATTGGCCTGAAGTTAGAACTATCAAAGGCTAGAATAATCAGCCAAGTAAGTCACCATTTCCTTTGCTTAAGCAATGAGAACACGTCAATTTTTCGTTCTTATTACGAAAGTGAAGTTTTATAAAAATTACTTAAAGTCTGAACTGTGAAGGATCTATAGTAAAAATTAAAATCCCATAACGACAACCTAATACAAGTAAAGATAAATCCAATTTTGATAGGGTTATGTCATGCATTTCCTTTAGTAAGTAAAGTTCATTGCTCAACTATAGAATAAGAATTTATGTTGAAGTTTTCTATCGTGAAGTAATTATAACATTAGAAGTAATTACAATTATATTATAATATGTACTTTATTGAGAAATTACTATTATTATTATTATAGCAACAAGTAATTACTTGTTTATAAATACGAGTGTAAGACAATTGTATTTTAAAAATTTAATATAGCCATATAATAAATAATAGGTAGACAGGGTTCAATTATTTTACTTATTTAGCGTTTTAAAGTTGGAATACGTTACAAATTAATCCTAAAACTTGATACTGGCAGAGGCCAGAGCCATGTTTTAGGATTCATGTTGAAAATATTACAACATAATGTTCTGTATTCTATAACAGCTCATTTGTATGCAAGTGACGAGCATCATAAAGCAATACACTGTTAAAAACTTTTGCTTACAAAAGTTTTATCCATCGCCACTATACATATAGTAAGAGTAGAGAGAAGATATATTTAAATTCTCGAGCGTTTCTTTTCCCTTGGCGTCATACCAGGTGATAATCGAGGTACTGGTGCGGCCGTAGACTTTAACTCACTCCGATATTTCTGTGGACCAAGGCACTGAATATACCTAAAGTAGATATATTTTGATTTGTTGCAGATTGAGGCTAATTTGAAGAAAGCGTCATGACAAGAAACAGCAATATGATGCAGTATGCAAACTACTTGATTATGCTCAGCATGTGTATAGGTGAGTACATGTTCATACAAAAATAGTCATTACTATGCTTAGATGCGTACATTACCAACGGTCAAGTTAAATTAAATGTCAGTGTTTTTAAATGTTCTTAATCAGCTACAGTAAAATCGCAGTTCTGTCAGTATTTCACTGTTTTGTCTATGTTAGGTTTTTAGTAAAAATGTGGAATCGTTTCTAAAACTGACGCACAAATTTCAGGCACGTGAGAGTTAAAACAACTTATCTCATCTTATCACAAAGAAACAAAAATGCTGGCGTAAATAATATAATGCAAAACTTTAATGTATTGTAATGCCATAACTACTTTCCATTAATATCTTAAAATGAAGTGGTGGAAAAACTGTAAAAATTGCGTCGGTGGTTTGATATGACTTCCCAGAATTTGTGTTTAATCGGGCTTCATGTTATAATAGCGTATTAATCTTCAAGTGTTCCACAAGAGCCCGCAAAGTGAAATAAATCAAGTCAGCTTTATGTTCCTCCATCAATCGTCTGAAATAGTTTTTATATTTTCGTTTACTTTTTAGGAGACGGTACAAACTCGAGGAGCTAGTGTTAAGTGGTACCTTACCTTTGCCAAGAACAGATGCTTTTCGCCACATAATATGTGCAACTGCACTGCACCTATAACCCTGAGACATTAAGTTGTCAAGTCTCGTGTGCTTGTAATTTGGTCAGCAACCATTCACTTCCAACCAGAACAGAGTATTGTGAAAATTTCTACTTCACGGTACAAAATTCATTCAAACAGTACTTCTCCGGACGAGCTCAATCACAAAGAGTTCTACTGCTCCTAAAAATTTTTTTTTGGGTTTTCCATTTTTAACTATTTTGTTCCATCA
The DNA here is from genome assembly GCA_917880725.1 of Selenia dentaria. NCBI lineage: Eukaryota > Metazoa > Arthropoda > Insecta > Lepidoptera > Geometridae > Selenia > Selenia dentaria. Next base: position 33,398,709 of record OU862877.1, on the reverse strand, counting down.
ATTCGAATCAAAACAATACGAACCAGAAGACCTATTCTCAACAACAAATTACGAAGGTTCGTTGGACGGATTTCCGAAGTACAAATTGTGAAATCCGTCAGCTGAAACTTCGTAGTTCGTTTTTGGGAGTATAGGCCCAGACAATATATTAGCTACTAATACTAGAGATCGTAAAATGTTTATCAGACTTTTTATTTAGACACGAATGGTTTTATTATATTTCTACTCATAATTTGAACAACTACTTCCATAATAATTTTAATAAATCTAATCCTTGTTATACTTTTAATTATCATTATAATATAGAATAAGTGGATTTTCATTTGTTTATTGCCATGTATTCTTTCTGTTTATTTAACCACTTATGTAATGTAAGTACCTACAATGATGCTCTAATAAACGTGATCATTTTCTGTATATTCGCACTCTGAGTCTCAAGACACAGGCTCCCGCCTAGTTTGAGGCTTACCAGTAACCTTAAAATGCTTGATGTTGCAATTTCAATGTATGTAGTAGTGTACTGTGTTTGTTAATTAACTTTCCGGTAATAAACAATTTATTATTTATTATTATTATTATTATTATTTATATATACACACGTTTAATGGATGGATATCTAAGGAGATTGAAGCTACAACGGCGTATTTTCACGATCATTAAATCTAGTCACTTTTTTAAGGTATATTTGAGCTACCACTTTCAACCGTTGATAGCTTTGCTGAATGCAATCTTTTCAATTATGGGTGAAATCCGTCAGCCGAAACTTCGTAGTTCGTTTTTGGGAGTATAGGCCCACACAATAGATACACACGTTTATTGGATGGATATCTAAGGAGATTGAAGCTACAACGGCGTATTTTCACGATCATTGAATCTAGTCACTTTTTTAAGGTCTATTTGAGCTACCACTTTCAACCGTTGATAGCTTTGCTGAATGCAATCTTTTCAATTATGGGTGAAATCCGTCATCCGAAACTTCGTAGTTTGTTTTTGGGAGCATAGGCCCAGACAATAAATACACACGTTTAATGGATGGATATCTAAGGAGATTGAAGCTACAAAGGCGTATTTTCACGATCATTGAAAACTAGTCACTTTTTAAGGTATATTTGAGCTACCACTTTCAACCGTTGATAGCTTTGCTGAATGCAATCTTTTCAATTATGGGTGAAATCCGTCAGCCGAAACTTCGTAGTTTGTTTTTTGGAGTATAGGCCCAGACAATAAATACACACGTTTAATGGAAGGATTTAGGAGATTGAAGGTACAATGGCGTATTATCGATCATTAAAAACTGTTCACTTTTTTAAGGTCTATTGAGCTACCACTTTCAACCGTTGATGCTTGCAATCTTTTCAATTATAGCTATAACAAGATGCAATATTTAAATATAGAGTTACATCATAATATAAAGTTTCTTTACAACATCCACACAGGTTCTTCATTTCCCAAACAAGACAGAGTTAAGGTAACCTGATGACTGATATACTCGTACATACTTATAAATACAGGGGTCAAACAGTCCGTGGATGGAAGCCTGCACCAGCGGCTCAGAAGGCAGGGTTGCAGGAACTGCGCAAACAAAACAGTCAAAGCAAACTTTGAAACTTTTGACCTACTCGTAATTGCACCTAAGTTCCAATACAATGGAAGATCAAATGTGTCATTAAAATATGCATACATTATTTAAAAACACTATAGTCAATATTCCTAACATATATATAACCTATTTCACAATTCTTTAAATAATAAATAATCTAGCGCGCAAATGTTTCACTAACTGGTAGTTTCTCAACGTTAAAAAAGATTTTTAAAATTGCTCCCTTGAAACGTAGCCTAGTTCCCAATAAAGCCAGTAAATCTGTGCTTTCCTTTTCTACAATAAAACACGACGGAAACACGGTGAAAAAATATTGCTTCACGGGCACAAAATCAATCGACATAAATTTTTCCTTGTTCAATGGAAAAGAAATGCGATTTAACCACAACGTAGAAACAGTATGAACGAAACATTGTTTCAATACGGTCAGATATAAAAAATTAAAAGTATTATATCAGGAACTGCCGTTAACATTGTTCGAATACAGAGATTATAGAGTCTTAGAAGAAATAAGTCATATTTTTATACAGGCGACTGTACATGTGCATTATTATAAATTTAATAATTTTGAGACATTGAATAGATCGATGTTTTGAAAACATTTTTTTGACGAATTGACTTTGGTATTGAGTACAGTTTATTTAACACCAGTACTTTTTTAAACAGTACTTCATTAATAGTGCAAAATACTGGTAAATGGTAAATTGGAAGCGTTTATAACATATACAGTAAATATATAAATGTACTATAGTGTATTATGCAATTAGTGAATAAAGGACGGATTTAAAGCGCGGGCCATACATGAACCACGAGCGCGTGAAGGATTCTAAGGACTGAATCAGGACCGTAAGAAGTGATTCATGATTATTTAATCACGAACGTAGCAAGTGGTTCAAGTTTTAGAATCCTCAGCAGTGCGAGTGACTCAAGGCTCTCGATTAAATTCTATTTTGTTTAATAGTTGCATACTATACCACCACCATATACAATCACGACTGTAATCAAGATGTAAGGGAGAGTAGATATTTAATGAAAAAACATGAAGGTTAACGTAATTAAAATGCACATTTTAAAGTTGGAACAATTACTAAAGTAAATAGTTTTATTTTTATTCGAATAACTTACAGTATTCAAAATAGCGCCTATTTGATTTGACCTTTGACCAATTTCCTAATGACAGAAAAGAACATAAAACAGTTTTTATTCTAAATCTTCTAAACTCCTTGTCAAAAATGTTGATTATTCAAATCGCGAGGAGTTATTTGCACAAGGAGTTTGTATGTCAAGTATTATTTGTGCAAGGGGTTGTATTGTATAGCATTGATGTTGAGTTGGAATATATTGGTATTTTCTAAATTCAAACACCAAAATAGTGATTAATAGTAGATTGTATTATAAGGGAGCAAAATAATATTTAAATGAGGAATTCTAGAGTAGAAGAGTTTAGTACAATCCTGAAAGTAGCGAGGGATTCAAAGTACGTCGCCTGAGCCACAAATCTATTTTGCGCCCACTGGGGTAATGAAAAATAGAGTGTATCACTGGATACACTCTATTTTTCATTACCCTCTATGAGACAATAAAAGGCGCCTCAAATTTTATTGTAATATTATTGAATATTATTTTCTTATATGAAACATAGAGTAACAACTAAATTGAAAGTAACTAAATTTAGCATTGAGTAGGTACTCCAAAGAGTGGAAGGTTGTTTAGTTATGGCTAAGTACTGGAAGTAGGCCAAGAACACAGATTCTGAAAAATTCTTGGTGCCTCTTGCATGTCTCCCTTCAATAAAGTTACCATACGCTATCGTATATTTCTCTCGGGATTTTGCATAATCACATTTCTTGCGTCAGTTCTAATACTTTCAGAAGTCAATTCTATACTTTCACTGTCACTTGAAGAACTCATTTTTCAAAACAAAACCATGTATTTCTAACAATCCTTGAAAATTAACGAAAACGCGGGCTGTAGTTCGCGTGTTTTTAATTTGTGTTCTTTTTTTCAATTCTGCCGGCGGCGCAACTATGGGCCATCGTACCAGCCAGTTTTTATTCAAAGAATATTTTCGTTCGATTTCTTTGGCGCTGAACACTAAGATGTTCCAAATTCAAAAAGTGCACGGAAAGATAATGGCGGCACAGTTTTAATATTAAAAACTCATTACTGCCCGCTAAACGTTTCTTAAAGAAAACACCACCTTTGGGTGCACTTAAAGGCAAAACAAGTCGTCCTTTTCGAATAAATGGAATGCTTTCTTTTACTGTTTTCAGCGAAAAAAAATAAGCTTGTTAGAGGGGGAATGATATATACTTTTTATGAATTAACAATGGTCGAGTCTTTTGCATTATTTTACGCCTTTGTTGTGTGACATTCCTCTGAAGTTATATAGTGTGATGATACAGCCGTTTAAAATTGGTTTATTGTGCGTAGTATCCTATGTTTCTCTAATTACAACAAGTCGAGTTTTATATATAGTGCGTCCATTACCTCATTTAACTACATCAGCTTTCAAATTAACAAACTGCTTGGGGACATTTCACACTGCAGTGTATATATCTATCTATCAAGACGAACTCTTACGCTATCGGCTGTAATACGTGTGATGTAGCAGTTTATTGAATATTAGCTACTCCCTGCGGTTACACCCGCGTATTGATTAATGATGATAATGAAAAGTATCTTATTATTAATCCAGCGCCTCACCAAATAGGATAATTATGCGATACATCCATACTGCCAGTATACATTAATTTACCTCTAACAATTTGTGTAAGAATATCTAACGTTTTTAATTTATTCCCCACAGATCAAGGAGACGGACGCTGGAAAGAGAGGGACAAAGAAAACTTAAGACACGATATTACGGTTTACAAAAAAATGGCAGGTGAGTTCAATCGTAGCTAAAGCCGAGCGGAAAATTTGACCCTTCCTGTTCAGGTAGTGTTTAAAGGTCGTTTGACGGACGCTTTATGTGATGTCAACCCATTACAGTTGCAGCATGACCCTGAGCTTTCGTGTTGTGTTTTTTCTTCATGGCCCTGCATGCGTTTCTTGCTAGGGGACCTACTAACAATAAGTACAGTTATTCAAACCCAGTTTTGCCGTTTCAGTACAAATTTTGTTGTGTATGTTAGGTATTTCTTCAATCAAAAATAACTCGAAAGGTTCGCGTCAAATTTTGAGAGCCAGGTGCTTATTTATATTATATATATTATATAGGATTAACATTGATTTTTATTCCGATTCAAAGAGGTTCAATTCAATTAATTCCTGAGGGATTTCGATATTCATATTTCACTCGGAAACACAACTGTGCTCATTTGTTTTGGTTGTAATTTGAACATAAACTAGGCAATAATGTGTGCCGTGAGGTACATCGTACATTTTTGTTATAGTTCTACGTACACTTGCGAGAATACATATCTAAAATTTGTTCAAAAATGTGTCTATAATTTTACGATACTGGTATAAATCGCTGCAATTTTGTACTCCCCGTTTGCGTTTAGGTTTACAGTTTCTCTGTCTTGGTAAAGATGACAAAATATTTGACAACATATTTCTTTTATAGATTAACACGAATCATTGACTACATTTTAAAGATTTTATGAATTTCTCCATACAGTTTATGAAACTATCACTTCAGAATCATTCACAGGCAGAGTTGTGACACACGTCACAGAGGCCATTAACTAAGAATATATGTTAATCTAAATTATATTAAGGTAGATTTCCTATTCACATATTTAACTTACTCGCGCCGGATATATCGGCTCAATGAGAATTGGTATATTATTACAGGAAAACGGAAGTATTGGCACCATACTCTACTGCTCATTTTATATTAATATAACAATAATTACCTTCTTCCCATAATAATTTTGTTTCTTGTTCAAATATACGCTTGTAATGAACTAAGCTTTCACAACAACAGTTCTTGTACATAAGGTAAAATCAATAATATCCATTAGTCTGTAACGATTGCTCAGGCGAACATTTATTGTAAAAGTACCCTTAGTTATTATAGTATAAATATATATACGAATATACTCATATTGTTACATTCTTATTCATGTATCATTATATTATGTTTTCGCAGAAAAACTCGATCATGAAATAGAAGCCTTCTACGATGAATATCCAGACGAATGGCTGAGCGACGACAATATCGACAGAATACACTACAAATATTTGACAAAGTTATTGAATCGCAATGCAGAAACAACAAAGAGAAGGGAGAACAAAGACAAGGAAAAACATAACGCCTCTGCAAGAACAGAAGCTTCTGTCTACAAAGAGAGTTATGATGAAATAGTAAATATAAATAAACTATCTAGTCAACAATTTATACACGTCAATGAATCGATCAGTGACTTCAATACGAACTTACATTGGCCAAAGTTTGAAGATATTTTACTAGCTATAGGTAGAAAATACGACTGGAAAAATGATAAATGGATTAAAGTGAAAGATAAACCTAAAGTAATAAGATTAAATAATGAAGTGATAGACGCGAAAGATGGTAAAGTAGATTTTCATAATAGACATAAATTCAACTATAGAATTGTAAAATTGCATAGAAATAAGAGTAGGAGAAACGTTGTTGTTGCAGTTACTGCTGTAAGATAGTCCAAATATTTGTTATTAGCTTGTAATAAAATTAGTTTTAGTAGAATAAACGGGACCAACAAGGGTGGGTCATATTGTTTCAATTAACTATCATGACTTTGAAGAGGTTCATAGGTTTTTAACGCTTTTTTCTAAACTGCATGATTGCCTGTTAATAAAGATTCAGAATACAGAGGTAGGCATTTTGTATTACTAAAATTATTTTCATAATCCACCCATTTTCTTATAGATAAAGCCTGACTATCAACATTTTGTGTCTTTTATGCTGATACATAAATGTGTATATTTCACAAATAATGCCTGTCTTACTAGTATCATACTCATATTGAATTGTTAACAATAAACTATCAAATGTCACAGAGCGTATTATTATTTCCTAATTATTTTTATAGTACTTTATTTTAGGTGAATATAAGTAAATATCGATATATATATATATATGACAAATTCTAGACATTCAGTAATTAGTACTAATAAACATATATTCAGAGTCTCTAGAAAGTATGTATATACTTAGGTAAAAGGAAGGTACATGATGATTTAATTTTTTTTTTCCCTTGAGTAGACTTATAGTTGTAAATATTTTCTACCGACTTCCAAACAGGAAGAGGTACTCAATTCGATGTTTTTTTTTATGTTTGTTACCTCATAACTTTCGATAGGGTGGACCGATTCTCAAAATTCTTTTTTTGTTTGAAAACTGGTGCTTCCCGTGTATTCATCAAATTCGGTTTAGTAGTTTTTGAGTTACACTCCAATAACTGAATAGAATGGAAGTCGGTATAATTTTTTTCAAAATGTACTAAAAGTTTTGAGAATCCGTTTATCCAGTCGAAAGTTATGCGGTAACAAACAGAAAAAAAACATACAGTCGAATAGAGTACCTCCTCTTTTTTTGGAATTCGGTAGAAAATGAGCTTCACCTACAACACGCCTGTTCTCGCAAGGGCGAAATATATTTACACGAAGTAGGTCCAAAGGTATTTTCACGCCAAAATGAAATCGCACTATATTTCAAACAAACGGTGGGTTGTCCGCGGCAAACTAAAACATAAACATTTCAACAAGTGATTTGTTTCTTACACGATGTTTTTCTTACGTTGTCGTGGATGAATGACCGTTATTTACTACAGAACTGGCATATAAAAAGCCTTTTACCGTCATTCGCCGTAAGGCTTACAAACTGTACTTATACTGTCTTTTGTGTGTTGGAAAAGTTCTTCCATTCGCTCCTGTGGGCTTCAACTTTAATATTCAAAGTTTTTGTTTTGCGAGCGTTGAGATATGAAACAGGAATACGCGAATGGCTCCGAAGGGATTACCTGAGTTGAAACAGTTTGTAGCAGGTTTCATCGAACGTCGACTATCAATTTAATATTGTAATCATAGCACAGGTTAAGTTTCATATAAATTGGATTTACACTAAATGCGGTATATGGTAATACAAAGTATGAGACTCCCTATGTGTAGTTTTTTTCCATCGCGCATCTAAAGCATAGTCTTTTGTCTGATCGTTAGCTCCAAACTTGCCTGTGACAGATGCAGTCTCACATCGAGCTTTTAATCTAAATTATTTCGTGGTGCCGCCCTGAAACCGACACATCACAAAGGACATCTACCACCTCAGTATGACTAATAATATATCTACCACACCAGCTATACAGGCTTATTTGTCTCTTAAAATGTGCTGACATTCTGATCCAAAAAGCAGCTTTGTGCAAGTCCATGGAAACGGGAAATTTACCATATTATTTTGAGAGCTGGAGATATCGAGAGCTCATAACAAATTCAATTAGTAAATAACCAATTTCCAAAGTGAATTGTTGCATTAGTTCAATTATGTCAGTTTAAACTTATATAGCTTTGTGCAGTTTAGGATGTTAGTGTAATTAAGCAGTAACAATTTTCACGAGAATGCTGGTTCGTGCCATGACATATAGGGACATGTCATGGCACGAACTCAAATTTCTCATTCTTAAAACTTCTAATAATTATTCTTTGATGTTTACGTTGTAAGCAATTTACCTACAATCCCTTAAAATTTAATATCAAAAACATTCACCGCATTGAAGCCTACGCTTCAGAGGATTCTCGCGTCACTTTGCAAAGTGCTCAGAGATGATAAATTATTATTACACCTAAGTGACACCATGATCGATTGAGTCGTTTAGCTTAGGCTGACACTGTTTTGTTTGAAATTTCGCTTAGGAAATTCTTCTGAACTTGAACTTTAGGCCTGTGGCGGTTACCATAAATTCCCTGCTGAAGTGAACGCTATTTAATATCCATTTTTTTGCTGATAGGTAATGATGACTTCCAAATTTTTGGCTTAATATAGCATGTGAATAACATGCTCAAAATGGATTTGTTCAACGGGCATGAAAGTCCTGCCGATAGCACATTGTCGCCTTGCCGTAATATATATTTTAGACATACCTACATTTCTTTATTCTTTAATTTATATTGTTTAAATCTTTATATCAATTTTCGAAAAGTGCTTATAGGGTTGTACATGCACTACATAAACTTGATCATTGCATCATTCTATGACATAAGGCTCTGCACTTGCCAACACATGCCATTAAGCCAATTCCTCGCCTTCTTGTATTCTGCTGCTACGATCTGCACAACTTATCACCCTAGCCTGAAGGTATTATAAAACAACTAATGTGATCTTATAACATCTCTCAGATCTACCTTACCAGTTGCTGGTTCTATGACTGACTTCCATGGCAATTTTATATACCAGTTTTGCTTGCTAGTTATTTGGACTAATTGTATATAAGGGCAAATAAAGTTCAATCATCTTCTAGTAAACAAAAGTTTATAAATGGAAGTATTTTATGAACAATAATTTTGTTTCATTTTAAATCAATGGTTCTTAACCAATTTTGTTATTGATATGGTTATTATGATGATTTCACAATTTTTTTATGCTAACAATTAACGAGACGAGCAAGTCGTGTGTCTGATGGTACGCTTTCCTATCAATCCCACTGCAATTGCAGTGCTTTCCAGGGGTGAACTGTAGTTTTGCGCGAGATATTCTTGAGGTTTTTGAAACTCAGCCCAGTAATTTTACATGCAACTGTACCATACACACAGAAATGTTTGCGCACTATTGCTTTGCGGCAGAATCTCGCCCTGCCGTTGTATTACCCAAGTTGGTCTTCGATTGAGCTCACTACTACTGAATAAAATAATTCTTGTAATAGAAGGACAAGCTATTAAGTTATGCTCTAATACAATGTTATTGTGTAATAACTCTAAGACCACTGACAGCATTATTATATAGTTACTATTTAAACTATTTTCTATATCGCAATTATTACTCTGTTCAACCTTCGTTTTTTATATTATCAAGGAAATGAAGCGTCTCGAACACTCTACAGAGCCCTGCTTGAAGTATTTCAATAGTCATGTGAATGTGTTTGATGGTGTGTCGAGTTTTACTCGTAGTAAGCCATAACGGGATTGGCATAAACGCTAAGCGACTAAAAGTCCCAAATAATTTATGAATAAAAAGTGACAAGAAGGGCATGGCTCTAATGGTGAACACAAGGCCTGCCATGACAGTTGCAGAGTGATCCAGAGCTTCGAACAGAAGGTTTGCAGTGCATTACACTGTACGCGTAACTGCACGAGAGTAAACATACATATTAAATCTCGTTCGCTCAAGGATTAATTTTGCTACAGGGACTTTCAAACCCTGAAACACTCATTCTTGCGCACGAATGCATTACGGCAGAATATCTGACTTTGGTAGTGGTACCAACAAAGAATCTCGAAGCCTACTAGTCAGGTTTCCATGGCTCATATGATTCGCATCAAATAGCATGCAGTGACGGAGGGTGGGAGATCCCTTCACAGACTAAAATATTTTTAAAGTTTGTATAAGTATTTATTTAAGTGAAAAATCCTCCTACTGAAATGAAATTATCTTTTCGGTGTTTATTTTTAGTGAGCAGAGAGAAACATAAAATTGAAATTTCTGTTTTGCGCTGCTGAAATCCAGTGGGCCGCTGTTTATTTTGCATCGTTGTAGGAAATATTGTTTCTAATTACATCCGCAAAACAAAATGAAATGTTTATTTCATACAGAAATATTTTGGTAAGCGCGTTTTCATATCTTTAGAATTTAATCATAGGTACTTCAAATGATTATTATGAACGAAATTAAAAATAAAGATATTTATAAATACGTAGTAGTAATATCGTAGCATTAGACCTTAGATTAGATTAAGTAGTACTAGAACTCTTTGTGAACGCTTTCGTCCGGGAAATTATTGCCATCATACTTATTTCAACCGTGAAGTACTGAAGTTCGGATAACTGTGTTCCGTTTTGAAGGGTATGGGTGCCGGTGAAATTACAGGCACTTGAGACTTAACAACATTAATATCTCCTGGTAATGGGCGCAGTGTATTTTGTCATTTACGATGAAATGCGTATCTGTTATAGGCCTCTGTCTCCTGTGCGAGGAGTTTACCGCTTAATATAACGGATGAACCTCGTACTTATACTGTCTCCTAATCAGATAAAAGAATAAGCAATTAGACATTTTGTGAAATATAGTAAATCAATTTTGTGTAATGTTTTTCATAGAATAATAAATTTACATCACACTCGCATGTAAGTTTTTTTTAATACATTTAGTTATGTTTGTTTGATATTTACGCAACAACCATAGAACGGATTGGCATAAAACTTCAAATCGGCATAGCCTATATCCAGGATTAATACATGCGCTACGTCCGATGGGGTATGAGTTGCACGTTTATAAGGCTATCTACTTGTTTTCATTCTATTATTTATTAATTAGTACAAGTAATGTTATAGTGTATGTATATTTATTATTATACACCCTATTTGTATAGTTACCAAAAAAAAATGGGCGGTACAAAAGTGTTAATACATTGTAGATATGTAGTCAAAATTTTTTATTACTTCACAGTGAAATAATTATTAATTATTAAAGTTTTCAAAAATTCCATCTAAAAGTATGGACACTTATTAATGAAAACACATGATTCGCGTCAGTGAAAAAATATCTCTCTTACTCTTTCTTACACCCCCCACCCGAGTGTTCGGTGTGAAAGAGATTGTCGACTTTCGGCTTTCGTTCGTTTGTTTTCGGAAGAAACAAAGGCCGCGCGGTGGCAGGGCGGAGGGTGCGGGGTTGGTCCGGTGGCCAGGTCTAACGAGCTAGGACGCGAGTTTGCCGAATGTTATGAATGATACATTTCTATGTAGGGGTGTTAAGTTTCATGCATAAACCGCGCGCAGTATATCTTAATGAATAGTGGAAATGCCTAGAATAAAATTTGTAGGTGTGAATCAATCTAGACGTTTGACCAAATATTGATGATTATGTGGGATTTTTTTTTAAAGTAGTTTTAAATTTTCTTCCCATGTATGTATTACGTACCAGCAGCAAATAGTGCTGTTTTTTTTGGTAATTATACAAATTAGGTGTATATGTAATATTTACGTATATTTATTTCTATAATGTTATATATAATAATGTTAAATATTTATATATGTTAATATATAATACATGTTGTTTATTTTATTTGTATTTTTTTATTTAGGCATACCAACAAGTGTTACATTGTTTCTTACAATTAAATTATCATACAATACCTACTTATAACTAAGTTACAGTATGTACATACATGCTAAATGCACACCCAATTAAAGGTACACACGGCTTCTATTGAAAAAACATCGAGAGAATAACAAAACTTTGTTGTAACTTGACTTTAAAAGTCTTCTATATTGTACTTGTTTTTTGCACCACCGTTACTTGTATACATATTTCTTTCCGTGCATGATTGTCGAAATTATCGTCATTGGAAGTTCTAGAATGATCTGTCTCATTGATTGGTTTCGCCTTCCACAAGTCATCTTTGATGGCCAAGTAATTCAATTTAGCGACACGTGCAAGAATTTGGGTATAACCAACAATTGATTTAAAAAAAAAAAAAAAAAGATCCTGGATGCCGCAGATAGCTAAATTTAGTCGTAAAATCTTTGCTGCGGCTTCTTCACTTAGAAGGTTACAATATATTTTACATATTACCACTAAAATTGCGATTGTACAATCACTTTTACTCCCTATCCTCGACTACGCGGACGCTTCATATCTAGATATAACCTAAGACCAGCTAAATAAGTTAGAACGCTTGCAAAACTTACGTATCAGGTTCATATTTGGCTTACGGAAATATGACCATATTTCTGAATTTCGGAATAAGCTGAAGTGGTTACCTATCTGCCTGCGCCGTAATGCTCATATTTTATCCCTTCTCTATAGTATCCTCTTTGTTCCTACATCTCCTACCTATCTTAAAGAGCGATTTTTATTTTTATATCTTTCACACACCTTGTCTTTACGTTCCTCTAATACCCTTCAACTTCGAACACCTGGCCATACTTCCCGCTACTATGACAAATCGTTCACAGTTCAGCTGTACGGCTGTGGAATGCACTGCCCCTTGATATCAGAAGTGCTAAAACTTTGGCAATTTCAAAAAACGTGTTTAAGAATCACTATCTAGTATGTAACACTGTTATTATTTTTATCCTTGTATTTTTTTGTATGTATTAATATATAACTATTAGTATTTATGTGTTGGAGTTTTAATAAGATAACATAGAGTTAAAGGAACATATTTTGCACCACCGTCTACTATTTCTTATGGAAATGTCCATACAAAGGTTGTCTGGAAGAAATCGCTATAAGCGATAAGACCGCCCATTGTACTTTCCTAATTTAAGAGTATACTTTGTAAGTAATATTTTTGTATATTTGGTTAAAGTGCAATAAATAATTTTTGTTTGGTATTGTATTGTTGTCTGGAAGAGATCGCTCTGAGCGATAAGACCTTAATTTTATTGAGACACTTAATTTTAAGTTTTTTTATTTGTTTGTTGTATTTTATAATGTGGTGTTGCAATAAAGAGTTTATCTATCTATCTATCTATCTCAGGAATTAGCAACACTAAACTCAAAACATAGTTAAGTATCGCAACAGATAACATGTATTAGGATTTGATGTTGATAACGCAAGTGTTACGATTTGCATTGGACCTAGCGTGCCAACTTTTCAATAAAATTGAATAACGTGACTTTGATAATAAATATGTCTTTGTCTTTGAGGGCTCGAAATGTATGTGCTATTGCAGCTAATTATCACGCAATTTTGTTAGCCATCCGGCTGCAACGCCAGGCGCGCGCGGACTGTAAGTAGCGGCGGCCAACCATGAAGCTTGGTCGGGGTTCGGACGGGAAAGTACACGCATTTGCGTTATCTATTGTACTATCTATGTATTGTAATATCTGTGAGTATCGCTCTGAAAATCTTAAAACTTACATTCTTATATATATATATTTATTTCCTACTGGAAACTAAGATGCCTGGTGTAACGCTCCGCATGGTAAACAAATATTATCATTTGACCCTACAGTCAATAAAGACCCTTTACATGTAGAATGAAATCCTACCAAGTGATCTTGAATACCTCGAGGATATTACTGTTTGCGAAGGTCTCGATGCCCAATGAACGCAAATACTTGTGTTTACGGAAGGTGCTGTGTTTGCATGGGTTCGACACGACCTTACACCGAACGGATAAACACCAACTGCAGTGGATGTCGAGAAGTTAAATATTAGAGAAAATTTAATATGCTACGGGGAACTGAAACTGAAGATGAAACACCTCGAGAAATAAAAAAACCGTAATACTCGTATCTATATTTGTGTGTGAAACTGGCGTGACTGTAAAGTTTTATGATATACAAGGGCATATCTATCTTTATACCAAAATATCATAAAATATGTACCTACATGGCCAAACGCAATTGCTTTAGTATATTATATGAGTCATTTTAAATACTATATCAATAAGTAAACTTTAATCATAAAAAACAGGACTTATACGTCCATACAAATATAAAATGAATAACCATGGAAAAAAGTCATTACATTCCGTCATCCTTGACGATATTTGTGTTACATTTCATCACCCTTGACGGTCACCGAGTACGTCTAGTATATCGAGCTGTCAAATTGACTTGGCTTTAGACTAAACTATTAGACAACTGACACCAACTTTGACAGAACTGTCATTATTACGATCTTGACGTAGGCGGAGATCTTATTATTTGGTATATGCTGTGCCCAAGCATATTACGCTTTTTCATCTGCGTGGTGATGGATGATGATGATGATGAAAAGTATCCTATGTCCTAATCCAGCGTCTCATGTACCTTCATTCTAAATTTCATCAAAATTGCCCCCGCTGTTTGAGCGTGAAAGAGTAACAAAGATCCAGATATCCATACATCCATACATTCATACATACAAACTTTAGGACTAGCTGAACCATCCGAAGTTTTACTTTTATGGCTTCATGGGATACGGCGCTTTGGGTCTAATGAATGAAAGTCCCATCAATATTGTTCCAACCATTTTGATGATTAACCAGAACAAGCAGACACAGGCACAAATAATTGTTTTTTAAGTACCTTGCCTTTTATACTTTCTTATACTTAGTAAAAATATGTTATATTGATACTTCAAACAGACACTTCAATTTTATTTATTTATGATGTTTTTATATAGATATGGCAGAACATAATCTCCAGCAGATAGTCAGATCTCTTGTTAAAGTTAATATCTGTATATTTTAGTGTGAATTATACGCTTCCAAACGGTCCTTTTTTGTTCCAAACGGAGCCGATAGATTCTAGAGTGGAGACCACGGACAGGCAAGCGCAGCTTAGGTCATTCAACGACACGGTGGACAGACGACCTGATAAAGGTCACAGGACGAAGTTGGATGCATGCGGATTCCAACCCATCCATTTGGAAAATTATGGAGGAGGCATACGTTCAGCAGTGGACGTCCTACGGCTGAGATAATAATGATGATGTTACTGTGAGGGAACTTTACTAATCCTGCTGGGAATAAAAGTTGGGTATATTCTTATAACTTAGGTACTGTGTATTGTTACTTCGCTATTTTATAATAAGTTTCTTTGTGTATGTTGTCCTAGTTATGAATGTTCCAATTATCCTAGTTATGAAGCGGCACAGACGTTATATGTTAACAAGCTGCTAGTGTACCTTACTGAACGCACGCCGCTACGTCACAGAATAGACAACAGTAACTACACGAGACATACCTACCCACTTAGAATAGGTACAACGTGCGGACGGTGCCCCGCCCGGGCACGCCGTCGTTTAGGCATAGACATCAGGTGCGTAAACATTCGCGAGTAGGTAAGTTCGTACGTCGTCTTGTTATGAATAGTGATATCATATTGAAGTCGATGCTGATAAAATGAATATTAAAAGAGAAATAGTATCTACAAGTTTCTTGTCGTTTCTTCTCCTAGTAGTAGTGGTAATCAAAACAGATAAAATAAAGTAATAAATATGTAATTATATTTTTTTAGGCTTTCGCGATTCTTATAAATTGCAACTAAACAACTTTAAATGGATTAAATCGCGTTTTATTTTATTTTATTATGTCTAGATGCTACGATCACTGGATGACAGTTGTCTGTTATAAAGTTATGGTGTAGTAGATTGTATCATAAAGGAGCAAAATAATATTTTTAGGGTAATCGCGCTTTTTTAATCCAGAGCGAAGTGAGGAATTCTAGAGTAGAATCCCTAACGTAGCGAGGGATTCTTTAGTAGATTCCTGAATGTAGCAAGGAATTCAAAGTACTACGCCAGAGCCAAAAATATATTTTAGGCCCGAGTGCAACACTCTACTTTTTATCATCCCCTATGAGAATATAAAAGGCACCTGATATTTTATTCTAATATAATTGTATAATGAAACAGAGTAACAACTACATATTAAATTAAATAGTATCTAATAATAAAACAACAAAAAAATTTCAGACATTTTCGTAATGAAAATGTAGGAGTATTGTTACAGTTATATTAGGAATAAAGATTGTAGTAGATTTTATATTCTTCGTGTTTGAAATAATGTCCGAATTTGGCTCATTGCCTCCCGTGCCTCCCAAGCTTTAGCGAAGTTTTGTTACTCGTAGTTACTGTTATGGTATGTACATCCTCGGATTGGTTCTTCACTTGTTAAACTGATTATGGGTTTTATATAGTTCGCACCACATTATACACAGTTATCCCCTATTTCAACCCCTATTGACATCGAATGGGTCGGCCGTTCTTCACTTCACCCAACCATCAAGCACAGTTTGCCGGAGCGAATCAGAGACCAGAAAGGTGCGTACTGTTATACGGATATTTGGATTTCGGTTTTTAAAAAAAACTATGTTCACTCGCGACTTTATTTTGGTTATAGTATAGTATATAGTACATAGGATAGTACACGAGATTAATAGGAGATCCTTAGGCAACCGCTTAAGTCAAAAGATGGAAACAGACTGACTTGAAAACCATCATTAGAGATACTCTTAGCTTATAGAACTGCTGAATAGGCCAGATGGGCCGCCAGGCAAGCACTAAGGCTAACAAGGTTGGGGTATAACATCTCCCCCTTTTAGAGGAGACTTTGGGGATGATACAAAGTCTCTGTTAAATTCTAGTTCTAAGAGGAGCGATAGGGTTAATCATTTCTATTTCAGAGTCTTCATCTCGTCCGTCTGTCGTGTTTATTGTTTCAGAAGCGAGCTGAGGTGGTGATTTGTTTAATTTGAGCTTAAAGGGTCGGTTGCTGCCGGATTTACATATTTTCTTAAAAATTAAGTAACCTAAAAAGAATAAGTTAAATTAATATTACAATAATAAAAATGGAATAGTAGGTCCCATATTTCACGATATGCGGGCTCTGTGGCGTTTCGATAGCTTCTAAGTCATCCATGAGTGACCTTAATTTAACTTTATTTTCAGAATTTAGATCATCTAAATCTATATTGTGTATGTGAATAGGAGACACACTATTTACAACATTACTTAATTTAGTTAGGTTACAACAAGTGTCGTCGATTAGGTTAAAGTCCGGAAAATTATTGATAGGTGAGGTAACAGTATATTGCATTTCGGTATTAACGTGGTACTTTTGCGGAATCCAATATAGTTCTTTGGAATACTGAGTATGCCTGTACCTAAAATATTTATTTCGTATAATTTAGAATTAAGACAGTCTATTGAGATTGTGTTGGGTTCCGATTGCACATAGATCCACTTAGTGTTTGTCAAGAGTTTCCAAATGTCTAGTTGTCCTAAGATGATTTTGGTTTTGCACTGTAATGGTTTTTCACTAATCACTTTTGTTAACATTTCACTTTCACAGATAGGTTTGGCTTCGGTGGAGTACACATTTTCAATGTCGCAGATGAAGTTTTTTGGGCTCACAGATTTACAGATTTTCAGGTCGTCGAAAATACAATAATATGATTTGTCTTTGGTCATTGCAATATACTTACTATCTGGTATGATTAGGCTAAAGGAGTTTGGTTCTTTAGGTTTGTAGGGTGTCAGAAGTGCTATGCTATGAAACAATGCGTATTCTCTGGTATTAACCAGCGGCACTTGTAGAACAAACATTATCTTATTATTTATATAATAACATACTTACTTAGAAATATTTAAAATAAAGTGTACAGATTTAATATCTTAAATTACAGGCAGTTCCAGATCGCTGGGCAAATGTATATAGTTATCGGCAAGCTCTTGGTGTAACTGACTTGGTGTTATGATTGCAGGGTGCAGGATATTTAGACTACTGAATAAAATGGTGGTAGTTATATCTTCCAATTGAAATGACAAGGTGAGTCTAGATGCTTCTAGAATGTTTAGTATTTCGTTAACATTAGCAAGTAATTGCAATCCGTTGGTGATTATAGTAATATTTTTAACACTCAGTGAGAGCTCGTCGATAGCTTCACTAACTTTTATTTTATCTAAGGTGTCATTATAACCTGTTATTATTGATGTAGTGATTAAATTATTTTCTTTCATTAGTGAAACCAACTGTTTTTTATCATTTTGTAGTGATCTAATCGCTTCATCGTATCTCAGACCATCATTCTCATCTAGTGAACCAAAAATCTGTTTTATAATTGTTCCTACAACTCCTATCCATGCGCTACGTTTTGTTCTATTCTCTACCAGGTGCAAGATGGATGCATTTTTCTCTATTCATGTCTTGGAATCGCGTTGTTAATGGTTGTAATAAGTCGTGACATTCTGTGTCAATTTCGACAATATGGGTTTGTTTACACAATCGTCTCGTAATTTATAAAGCGGTTTCAATATTTTGTATGTGTGGCCCAAAATGTGAAATGTCTATCGGTTTTACAATTTTTAACTGAACATTATTGATTTTGAGGTTCCCTAAATAATCATAGTAGAGTCCTGAACTTGAGGTAATCGGCCGGATGAAATCTCGATAAGATTGGCCTCGCGCTGAACTGCAAATAATAATAATTATTAACGGTAAACTAAAGTAAGTTTCCTATTTTATCCTATGCTAAACCTTTTTTAATGTATTATTGACTAACATTTATTTCATTTTACAGGTTCGTCTGGATACCTACGTCATCGCGAGGTAAGTATAAGGTATGTATTTTATTTTCATATTAAGTTTCTTAATTACAGTTACGACATCTCAGCCAGTTTCACCTGATCAAAAGGGTGCGTGACATGACGTCGATTAATAAGCAAGGTAAGTGTATTGTTACCATTTATCTTAACTACTTTATATGGTCCTTTCCAAGCGGGCGAAAATGCTTTGCGCATCCTCAAATGATTACTCAGGTATACATAGTCGCCAGTTTTGTACTTAGCTGGACGAGTATGGGTGTCATAATAGGATTTGGAAGATTCTTTAGATTTCCTTATGAAGTCCAAGGCTTTTTCTCGTGAATATTTCAGTCTATTTTGAAGCATACGGACATAATCAGGATATGTTGCTCCAGGTGATTCTTCATAGATGGAGTTCGGAATTACTGGTTTGCATCCGAACATTAATTCGTAGGGTGTGAAATGGGTTGTAGAATGAACGGATGTGTTGTAAGTGAGCATTGCCGTATAGA
This sequence comes from Selenia dentaria, assembly GCA_917880725.1. Lineage (NCBI taxonomy): Eukaryota > Metazoa > Arthropoda > Insecta > Lepidoptera > Geometridae > Selenia > Selenia dentaria. Next base: position 33,379,438 of record OU862877.1, on the reverse strand, counting down.
CAAAGCGGGGCCAGTTTGATTGTTCTTCATTAGTATAGGATCTGAGATACTCTTTAAGAGTAGAGTGACTTCGTTCCAGCGCACCCTGTGTTTGTGGATGGTATGGAGAAGCCCAAAGGTTCTTAATTTTCAGAAATTCACAGGTTTCCCTAAAGAGGTCGGACGTAAAATTGGTTCCCTGGTCAGTGAGAATCGTTTTCGGGATGCTAAAGATAGAGATGTAGTGGAGCAAGCATTCACTTGTTTCCTCTGCTGTAATGCTGCGGATCGGGTATGCGGAAGAGAATTTAGTAAGATCTTGTATCGTCAGTATATATTTTAATTTTGCAGGTCCTGCTTCAGGCAGAGGCCCAACAATGTCAAGAGATATTCTTTGACAAGGTTCGGTTGATGTGCTAGTGATCTGCATAGGAGCACGGTTTATTTGTCTAAGAGCTTTATTAGTTTGGCATTGTGTACATTTCTTTACGAAGGCCTCGATATCACTTCGCATGTTTTTCCAATAATAGGATTCTCGGATTCGCTTAAGCATGCGGCTGCTGCCGAGATTTCCGGCAATTGGAATATCGTGGTTTTCCCTGAGTATTTTTGGGATTTCAGAAAGAGACGGGTATATGATTTTATCTTTAAATATATATGTATATTTATACCCGTGTTGTGGAAAAGGTAAAGAATCATATTATAGATCTTAATAAATTGGTGTGTATCAAAAGGGTTTTTGAATTCAGTTATCGCGATTTTTGAAGTGACGTTTATGTCAAGATTGACAACCAGTTTATCTCTGAGTGATTTAAGACTTTTATAGATGTCTACATATGTAGAGTTGTCAAAATGGTAAACTTTGAAAAAGAGGAAATAATACGTTTTGCTTTCATGTGTAAACGATGTAAAAGAATGGAGAGGTCTTTCCTTGTTTATAGTTTCAGAATCATCGGGTATATTGTCAAGAATATTTTGTACAAAAGGATTGGATTCATCAAGGTCGATGGAAGTGGGTAATATAACAACTTTACATTTGGATTTAATTATATAGGTTTAGGTTTAAAGAACTTTATTTCTCATAAGAACTAGTGTTCACTTACAATGAGATTCTCTTAAATATAATTTATAAATGAGTCCTCTGGCTTGGTAGGCATTACTTATTTAACGAGCTATTTATATATTGCTTCAGTTTATTTCGATATGCATTAATATTTTCACATTCTTTCACTTCATTTGGTAACTGATTGTATAGCTTTGCTCCTTCAAATAATAATGTTGTTCTCCCATAGTTAGTACGCGGTGTTATCAATCTTAATTTATTTTTATTCCTTAAATTGTGGGTATTTATGTGTTGTGTGAACTGAATGTTTGAGTGAATTGATTGAGTTATGATATTTTTTATGAGAATGCAAGTGTTATATGTGTATATTTGTTTGATGTTATAAAGTTTAGTACTTTCATATAATAATGTTGTTGGTGTAAGATAGTGATAATGGAATAGGACTTTAATTATTTTATTTTGTATTCTTTGTAAGGGATCCAAGTTAGTTTTTGAAGCTGTTCCCCAGATTTCGACTAGATATTCCAGGTGTGATTTAACTAAAGAGTTGTATATCGTGGTGCGTATTTTGTACGGAATACAATTAGTGACTTTTCTTAGTGCTCCTAAGACTGATCAGCTTCGATCGGACATGTCCTATATGAGCTCGCCAATTGAGCTTGTCGTCTATCCATAAGCCAAGATATTTTTCTTTTTGTGATCGCTGTATTATTGTATATTAATTTTCAGTGGAGTAAAATTAGGGATAGTTTTATTTTTTGCAGCAAAAATCATAAAAGATGTTTTAGTGGCGTTGATTGTTAATAAATTGTATTTAAACCATTCCTGTAGTATGTCAAGATCTATTCTATTTTTTTAAATAAAAGATACAGGTGTCGTCTGCATATAATGTTAAATGTCCAGTAAGGCCTATGTTACTTATATTATTAACATATATCAGAAATAATAGTGGGCCTAATATAGATCCCTGGGGGATTCCGTAAGTAACGTTTTTGGGGGTACTTTCAAAAGAATTATCAATTTTTACGATTTGCGTTCGGTTTTGTAAGTATGACGTGAAAATTTTTAAGGCTGTCCCAGTAATACCTATATTTTTAATTTGTGTAATAGTTTTATATGACTCACTATGTCGAAAGCTTTTTTTAAGTCGATAAATATACCTAAGACTATGTTTTTTTGATCAATGTTAATCTTAATTTTTGTAATTAAATCCATGACGGCTGAGAGGGTGCTTGATTTAGAACGAAATCCATATTGTTGTGCTATTAAGAAATCTTTATCATTCAAATATCGGTTTAAGCATGTTTGTAATATTCTTTCAAATATTTTGGAAGCTATTGGTAGCGCACCGATATGGGCCTAAAATTACTTGGATCAGTTTTGTCTCCAGATTTGTATATGGGACTTACTTTTGCTATCTTAAGGGTGTCAGGAAAATATCCGGTTTCAAAACACTTATTTATACACTTTGTAAACCTCTCAGCAATAACATCTTTGAGGCATTTAAAAACTTTAGTACTAACTCCATCGATACCCATGCTAGTGTCTGTATCCAAGTCATTAATAATTTTACAAACTTCATCTATACTACATGGCGATAATTCGTTAAGTAATGTCTGGTGTGTATATGTGTCATCGTACATTAGAGTGTTACCCGAGTGTGTATGGTATTTGTTGGGTATTTTATTGGCTAATTCTATTCCGATTTGAGAGAAAAAGTTGTTAAAAGCTTCACATATTTCGTTACCTTCGGTGACGAGGCCTGAGTTCGACATTATTTTTGGAGGAGCACTGCTAGGTTTTATTTTATTTTGAGCTAGATTATTTATGACTTTCCATGTTTTCTTCGAGTCTCCAAGGCAATTATGAAATAAATTGTAATAGTAGTCCTTTTTGTAGGTTTTAATCATTAAGCTAACTTTTTCTCGCACTTCAGAAAAAGTTCTTTTTATTTTCTTTATCAGACGGATTAGGTTTTGTTTGTATCCATAGTATATTTCGTGTGTTAATAGAATTAATTAAATTTTTATTAATCTACTCCTTCTGTGGCAGATTTAATATTTTAGTCTTTTTTATCTTATTTTTTAAAACTTGGTCTTGGATGAAATTTTCTAGACAAATGTACACTGCTTCTGTTGCTGTTTTCTGCAAACGGACGTAATCAAGGGCTTCATAGTGAATTTTTCGTTCACAGTTGGCGCCAGTTTTGATATTTCTAAAAATATCTGTCTATGATCAGATAGTGACGATTCCAGTATTGTCATATTAAAGGTATGGTTGTCGGTGTTGGTACATACGTGATCTAAAATAGTGTTTGTGGAGTTGGTTTGCCGTGTAGAGTGCATCTTGTCGATTTTGTTGAGTATTCGATATCCATTTTCTTTTATTTCATTCAAATATTGTTTTTTGGCGCTGCTCTTTCTAGTGAGCAAGTCACAGTTAAAGTCATCAAAGACTACTGCTCGCTTCCTTTTTTCTAATTGTTTAGAGTATATCTCCATTATGTTCTTGAATATTTGTATTAATGGATTTATTTATATCTGACATTGCTTTTAGGAACGTAGGATAGTCATCGTCAGGTAAGTCTGGGAAGGCACTCGTGGATGGTGGAGAGACTTCAGCCTGGATGTCGATGGTTGGTCGTGTTTCGGGAATACGTTTATCAAGGTCAGTATTTTCGTTTTCTACTTCTTTTCTAAGGCTGTAAGGAATGTTTGAAGGTAAGTTCGTTACAGGTGCTCGTAGGATGTCTTCATTAGGATCAAGGAGATTTGAAAACGGTTATTCAGGTTCAGGTAATGAAAGGATATCTTCGCTAAGACCGGGACGATCTGGAGAAGGTATGTTCAGTTCGTCAGGGTTAAATGATGATGGTGATATCAATAAGTCCATTAGGTCTTCGTCTAGTGTTCGAGGGGTTTCCCTTTCTACATTGGGGTTAGGTATCGGGACATCTTCAGGTTGGATTGGATTGACAGGGTATCGGGAAAGAACATCAGCGTTTGTGTTGATTTTTCCTTTCGTGTATTTAATGTCATATTCGAATTCCTCCAGCTTCAGACGCTATCGGATAAGCCGTGACCTGGATCTTTACATTTGAATAGCCATTCTAACGGCTTGTGGTCCGTTAGGACTGTAAAACGATGACCATACAGATAAGGTCTGAACGTTTTAGTGCCGAAAATTACGGCAAGGCACTCCTTTTCCGTAACACTATAGTTACATTCGGCTTTATTAAGGGTGCGAGACGCATATGCGATAGGGCGATCTTGTCCTATGTGACCTTGTGACAATATGGCTGATATTGCATAGTTTGAAGCGTCGCATGTTAAAAGAAAGGGTTGTGTAAAGTCTGGGTATGCCAGAATAGGGCGGAGACGATTTTGCTTTTCAGGGATTCAAAAGCAAGCTGTTGCTTATTTTGCCATATAAATGTCTTTCTTTTAAAGAGACGTCAGAGGTTTGGCTAGCTTTGCGAAATTGGGTACGAATCTTCTATAGTATGATACTAGACCCAAGAAAGATTTAATATCTTTTGGAAATTGAGGTATCGGAAACTCGGACACAGCTTTAGTTTTTCGGGGTTTGGTTTAACACTATTTTCACCAATAATATGTCCTAAATAGGCTACTTCTTTTCGTAAATATTCACATTTTTCCGGTTGAAGTTTCAAGTTGAAATTACGGATTCTGCCGAACACGGCGTTTAGATTGTTAATATGTGAGATCAGATCACGCGAATAAATTACGATATCATCAAGATACTCGAAGCATCTTGTGCCCTGGAGGCCAGAAAGACAATTATTCATAAGTCTCTGGAAGGTAGATGGAGCATTTTTAAGCCCAAATGGCATTCTATTGAACTGATAATGTCCCTGAGGTACAGAGAAGGCTGTCTTAGGAGCATCTGCGGGAGAAATCAAAATCTGATGGAAACCGGAAGTGAGGTCTAGTGTAGTAAAATATCTGCTGTTTCCTAGTTGGTCGAGAATTTCCGATATTTGCGGAATTGGGTATGTTTCGCCGATAGTAATGTCATTCAGTTTCCGATAATCAATTACAATTCGCCATTTACGTTGCCCTTGTGAGTCTGCTTTTTTAGGTACCACCCAAATCGGCGAACTCCAAGGGGAAGATGAGGGCTGTATTATATTCTGTTCAAGCATTTGGCCAATTTGGGTTTCCACCTCCTTTTTGTGGCATTCTGGGAATTGATATGATTTCGTGTGAACAGGAATGTCGCTACTTGTTTTAATTTGATGGTCAAGGGCAGAAGTATAGGTTAACTGGTCACGAGGTAGATGAAAAATATCTGAAAACTGTGAGCAGCGTTCTATAAGAGCATCTCTTTCCTCGTGATTCAGTTGCTCAGTTCTTAATGAAATTATAACTTTGTCGGTTCGTTTATATGTTTCTCGGATATTCAGGTTAACTAGGTATGCAGTAGCATGCAGAGGTTCGATGTGAAGGTTTAAATTTGTTTTTATATTTACAAAAGATTTCGAAATGTTGGCAACAGTTAAGTTGATACGGTCATTATCTTTGGTCTTCAATACAGTTGGATATTAATAAGTTATCGGAAAGGCGTTGGTCTGTAATAATTCCGTCTTTCAGATCCGTTTTTTGAATTGAGCATTCAATGACGGCTTCAGTACGAGGTGGTATGACGTAAAAAGGTTCGGAAAAATGTAACTTGATATCGAGTTTACCTATCCTTAAGATGTCATGAGTATAATCTATTTTACAGCCATATGTGTAATGTAAAAAGTCAATCCCTATAATGCCGTCATCATCATCATCATCTCAGCCGTAGGACGTCCACTGCTGAACATATGCCTCCCCCATGATTTTCCAAAAGGACCGGTTGGAAGCGGCCTGCATCCAACGTCGTCCTGCGACCTTTCTCAGGTCGTCTGTCCACCGTGTCGGTGGACGACCTACGCTGCGCTTGCCGGTACGTGGTCTCCACTCCAGAACCTTTCGGCCCCATCGGCCATCTGTTCTGCGTGCTATGTGCCCTGCCCACTGCCACTTCAACTGGCTAATCTTCTGAGCTATGTCGGTGACTTTCGTTCTTCTACGGATCTCCTCATTTCTGATTCGATCACGTAGAGAAACCCCGAGCATAGCCCTCTCCATAGCTCGTTGTGCGACTTTGAGCTTATCTATGAGGCCCATAGTAAGAGACCACGTTTCAGTGCCATAAGTCATCACTGGTAACACACATTGGTCGAAGACTCTTGTCTTGAGGCACTGAGGTATTTTTGACGAGAAGACTTCGCGAAGTTTCCGGAACGCTGCCCGGCCGAGTTGGATTCGACGATTGACCTCTTTCTCGAAGTTGGACCTGCCTAGTTTGACTGTCTGTCCCAGGTAGATATACTCGTCAACAACTTCGAGAACTGAGTTCCCAACTGATATTGGGGTAGGTACAACATGGGCATTAGACATAATTTTCGTCTTGTCCATGTTCATCTTAAGACCTACCCGTTGGGAAACTCGATGGAGGCCTTCGAGCATTGTACTGAGGTCTTCCATGGATTCTGCCATGACTACAATATCGTCGGCAAATCGAAGGTGAGTGATGTATTCGCCGTTAATATTGATGCCAAGTCCTTGCCATTCCAGAAGCTTGAAGGCGTCTTCCAATGTAGCGGTGAACAGTTTCGGAGATATAACGTCTCCCTGTCTCACGCCTCTTTGCAATGGAATTGCCTTCGAACTCTGCTCCTGTACTCGGACTGACATGTAGGCGTTTTTGTACAAACACTTCAGCACTTCAGTATACCGATAGTCAATACGGCACCGCTGGAGAGACTCAAACACTGCCCACGTCTCGATCGAATCAAAGGCTTTCTCATAGTCCACAAACGCTAGACAAAGAGGCAAGTTATACTCTTCGGTCTTCTGTATAACTTGCCGTAGCGTGTGGATGTGGTCTATGGTACTATAGCCTTTTCGGAAACCGGCTTGTTCTGGAGGCTGGAATTCATCAAACCTGCGACTGAGACGGTTCGTTATGACCTTCGAAAACAGCTTATAAACATGGCTCAAAAGCGAGATGGGTCTGTAATTTTTAAGTAAAGTGTTGTCACCTTTTTTGAAGAACAGCACCACCACGCTTTTGTTCCATGCTTCTGGCGTTGAACCTTCGAGTAAGACGGTATTAAAGAGCTTCTGAAGGAGTTTAAGTACCGGTGTTCCACCCGCTTTCAGAAGCTCAGATGTGATACCGTCGTCACCAGGCGCCTTGTTGTTCTTAAGCTGTTTCAAGGCCATTCTAATCTCGTACAGGCTGATGTCCAGGATATCTTCGGTATAATGTCGGGTCAGCTTGGCTCTTGGGTCTTTGGCCGAGCTGCTAACAGGTTTAGCGACCGAGGTGTATAACTGTCCGTAGAAACTCTCGACCTCTCCTAACACTTCCGCTTTGGTCGACGCTACACTGCCGTCTCCTCTCTTCAGCTTCGTCAACTGGCTTTGCCCAATAGACATGTCTCTTGCAAACACTTTGGAGCCTTTTTTCCGCTCTATCGTCTCTTTAATACGGTTTGTATTAAAGATCCGAATGTCGTGTCGCAAGGACTTCCATATTCGTCTATTGAGCAGCCTATATGCTTCAGCATCATCCGAAGACTGCAGTTTCAATGAGCGTCGTTCAGCCATGAGGTTGAGGGTATCGTTGGAGAGTTTCTGTGGCCTATCTGTACGGTGGGGTTTAAAGTACTTGGAACCCACTGTATGGACAGTTTCTACTAACCTGTTATTGATCTCGTCCACTGAAGCGATGTTCTCAAGGCAATCGAAGCGATTGGATAGCTCAAGTTGAAAGCTCTCGGGCTATGGGCACGAGAAGGTCGGAGCGTAGACTTCATCAGACGAGACCTCTCCAGTTTGACATTAATATTCACCGTGCCTCTTACCATTCGGTGATCACTACCGGTTTTAACCCTGTTGATCACGGAGACATCAGTGAATATTTGCCTTTTGGTGGTCATAATGAAGTCAATCTCATTTCTCGTGGAACCATCGGGACTCAGCCAGGTCCATTTCCTGTGAGGTGGCTTCTGAAAGAAAGAGTTCATCATAAAGAGTCCCTCTTTCTCCAGGAAGTCGGCCAACCTCTGTCCCCTACGGTTCCGTTGTCCATAGCCAAATTGCCCCACTTTCGACTCATCCTCGCTTCTCTTACCCAACTTCGCGTTGAAGTCCCCCATAACAACTAGAAAGTGCGTTTCAGAGGTATGTATGGCCCGACTAATGTCCTCATTCATATCCTCCACCTCATCATCCGGGTGCGACTTCGTCGGTGCGTATACCTGAATGACCTTCAGCGAATATCGTTTGGATACTCTGAGTATTAGGTATACGACCCTATTGGAAACGCTATCGATCTTAACTATGTTGTTAGTAAGGGACTTGTGGACGAGAAACCCGACACCACCTTGGGACTGTTGGTCGCCCTCCCGGTGGTAGAGTAGGTTACCTGATTTTAGGGTTATCGTGTCCTCACCCGCTCTACGGACTTCAGATAACCCCACAATGTCCCAGCGTAGCTTACTCATTTCTTCTTCCAGCTCATATATCTTCTCGTCTGTCCTCATCGTGCGTATGTTGTGTATTACCAGGGCCAGTCGTCGTCGTTGGGGGTGGTAGCCGGGCGTCTGCCGGGGATTCTTAGCACCCCCTGCCCCACCGTTACCGTGGCCGCTACCGTAGCCAGGAATAGCGGGGCTGCCGGGGACTGGGGGCCTGGTTCTTTTTGTCCAATCCATTGAGGGGGTTTTTGCCAATACTCGCCACGCTTGGCAGGCGGGTTGGCGAGCGCAGTTTCTGTGTGTTTGACTGGGAAGGTGCTGCTGCCCACCTTCTGATTTGTTATCCCTTAGCCGGCTTCTAGGGCACCCACGGGTAGAGTTGGGGGGGTGCTATTCTAAGCCGGCACCGCCACGGCGAAATGCCGTCATAGGGCAGATTTATGTCCCTGACGACGTGAAATTTGAACCGTATGGATTTTTTTTCATGAAGTTTTAGTTTTAGTTGGAAATGACCTATGGTCTGAGTTGGCTCACCTGGGTCTATGCCTTTTAATTTAATAGATTCTTTCGTTGATTTCTGATTCTTCTGTATGATGTATTCCTCTAACAAACATATGGCAGAGCCTGAATCGACCAGTAACGATAATGGGATGTCTGAGATTGAGAGTCTAGTAAGACGTGCGGTAACAACCTTTTCGTTGTGTCTATGTTTATTTCAAAGACTTTTTTACTAGTTTCTTGAGAGACGTTAGTGTCGTTTAGTGGTTTGTTCGATTTTGAATATTAGGCACTTATTTGGGGCTGATTACCCGTGTGGTCCCTAGGATTAGACAACTTGGTTGTAGTGTCGGCTTTGGTATTTTGTCTCGAGCTACACCATGACGAGACTTCTATTCGTTTAAAGGATCAGGTGAAGAGGTATCAACTTCATCATGACCGACCTCCTCATCGGGCTGTTAACACGTAAAGTTTACACGTGGAGGCGGCCTATAAAACTGTTGGTTGTTTGTTTGGTTTTGTTGGACTCTGAAACGATTGTTATTAAATTCGCGTTTTTTGCACACAGAGATATCATGTCCTGGTGTTTTGCAATAACGGCAAAATGCGTTAGGAACCCCTTGTGGTGCGGGGTTAGCTAGTTTTTGTGAAGTGAAAAATATTGTTTAGAAGGGCCGGCTTTAAATCTATTATTGTTATTATTATTGCCGGATTTTTGGTCCATTTGTGGACGCCTGTACAGCGTCTGTTGTATGCGTTCTTCTGAAATAGCGTGATTAATTGATGATTTTATCTAGTTAAAGAGAATCAAGTTACCCACCGGCTATGGACTTTGGCATTGCTTGAGACATTTAGGATTATATATATAATGTCTATTGCCATGTGAGAAAGTCCTAAGGTATAGTTGAATAAGACACCATTCTTTATTTAATTATACAGTTACCAATATTTTTAGGTATACGTTATAGGTACCTAAAATCATTGATACTTAAGTTTTATTTACTGACTTCTTATGATAGTTCCTCCTTTTTGATAGGAGTTTATACACGTATGTCTGAAACGTCTTCTTCCTAAGTTTAATAATATAAAAAACTTACTTGTTAATAGCAGATTTAATACATTTTGGCTTACATTAATAGAGATTATATACATATAGACATTATAGCATTATATACATTATGCATTATAGCATTTGGGTGGTGAAAGCTTTGGATTCCTCAAGTTTCCTTGTGATGTGATCTTCCAGTGTTTACCGTCCAAGGATGCAAGCTAACGTGTATCAGCTGACAAGATGCTCCATGGGTATTTCCTTAAGACTTAAGTTGGTACTTTATAATACAGCATTTAAGAGATATTTGAGAATTCAATTTAAGGGTTTTATAATGTTGATGATTAAGTGATGAGCTATATTGGTTTATATTAAGATTAAAGGCAAATTGAAGAGTTAAAGGTTTATTTTGTGAAACATGATGATATTAAGTAGTGAATGGTTTATACTCGTAGTTTAAGGTTAAAGTTGTATTAAGAATTGGAGTTTAAGGTTGAAGGTTGAATCCCTGTAAAGAACAGATTTATTTAATTCATAGTCTAAATTAAGGACGCGATAAGCACTCCACGTGTCCCATATTTTACAATTATTGATAAACTATATATATATATACTCACATTATGGCAACTGTATTATTCCTTTTACATATTAACTATTTCATCTCTTATAGGCAGTATTTAGGGCTTCTCAAGTATGAATTGTGATACATTTTTAGTTTTTCTCTTTTTCAAAATCAAATCAAAAAGTGTGCTGTTCTTGTACATAAATCAAAATCAAAATGGACGAAAGTAATGTGCCGCTAATTTACATATTCATAAAAAAGGTTGTTCTTATCGACAGGTGATTATTTATACTGTTTTCTCTACTATGCAAAGTACGTAAGCTGATATTAGCTAACAACATCTATTGAACAATAATAGTATTAACTTGAAAACCATATTTCTATGAGAGTACCTATTAACCAAACGGGATGCGTGTCGTTACGTAGTGTTTATATTTTCTTTGTCTAATACAGCCGTGTGATTCTGTAATGATTCGTCGACGAGCGCGTCGACGAGCTCACCGATGATAAATACTTTTATGGTATATCGCCCTTGTACATAAGGTTGCTTTTTCAACGTTTCTTATCATCTCGTCATTTGTTTCAAGGATGTTGTCAAAGATGCAACCAAGTTTGCCTTTTGAAAATCGCACAGCAATTAAAGCTTCCGTCTTTTTGTTATTTATGTATTTTTTTTTATTTTGCTTTTTTAAGTATTTGCAAATTAAGGTTTTATACTGATTAATGTTGATTATTGTATTACTAATTTTTATACGTTACAAGCTTTACTTACAGTAAATCATCCAAGTGATTTTCGACTTCATCAATAGTTATTTTTAAAAGTGTACTGGTACCACAAGCTCCACGTACTCCGAAAATTAATGCCTGTAACCAAACCGAATGTGATAAGAGAAGTATCTATCAAAGTACAGGTTACAATAAAATGCGCATTTTAAAACACTATGTTATACTCTAGTAATCCACCATATACATAGTTACTTACTTTTACGGCAAGAAAGACTTTGTCGGGTGCCACATTAAGGAAAGTCTCCACGTTTTTGACTAGAACATTTTTTTCGTCAAAAAAATGTTTAAAAAAGGTTTTAATGCATCAGACTTCCTCTTCAGATACGCTATTAATTTTGAATATTGGCTAAGTACTGGAGCTAGGCCAAAACACAGATTCTGAAAAATTCTTGGCGCCTTCTTTTGGCGCTGAATACTTAAATGTTTCAAATTCGAAAGGTGCGCTGCAAAGATAATTGCGGCGCACTTATAAAGAGGATTAAAAACTCGTTACTGCCCGGTAAAAGTTTCTTATAGAAAACACCACCTTTGCACTTAAAGGCGAATTAAGTTGTGTTTGTCGAATAGATAGAATGAAAATATATTTTCTGTACCGCCTATCATATTTTTAACCGACATCAAAAGAGAACGAAGGTTATATGTTCGTTTGTATGTATTTTTTTGTGTGTATGTTAGGCGATTTCTCCCCCATTTGTGGACCGATTCTCAAAATTCTTTGTTTGTAGAGTATACTTCCAAGCTGGTCCCATTTGAATTTCATTAAATTCGGTTAAGCAGTTTTTTAGTTACAATCCAAAAACTGAAAAGTGTTACGTCTGTCTTGATAATATCATCATTAACGGGGAATGACAATCGATTTCGTAAGTAGCACGGGTCACAAAAAGTGGTGAAAAAAAGAAACAAAATGGAACCGACTTCAATACCAAAAAGTGTGCACACCAGTTGCGCCCCGCGGGTTTACCCACGATAGGTGATGATGACGACGATAAAAAGAAACCTAAAGGTTAATCCAGGGTGTCTGCTACCTCTATGCCCAATTTAATCAACAATAAACAACAAACAAATGTGCACGACACCTCCACTCGACATTCGGTAAGCAAGTTTGCTGTACTAATAACATTAATCAGAGACGTTTGAATATATACTCTGCGACAGTTTTACTAAAACATAAACTAGAGACGTTCGAAGATGTACCTTGCGACAGTTTTACTGCACTGTATTAACAACATGAACAAGAGACGTTTGAGTACACACCTGTGACAGTTTTACATTACTGTACTAATAGTCATTAAGTAGAGACATTTGACTATGTCCTTACAGCAGTTTTACTGCGCTGTACTAAAACATTAACTAGATACGTTCGAATATGTACTAAAAGACAATTTTACTGCGCTGTACTAATATCATAAACGAGAGACGTTCCAATATAATACCTACGATGGTTTTACTGCGCTGTTCTTATAACATAAACTAGAGTCGTTCGAATACGTACCCTTCGAAAGCTTAACTGCATTGTGCTAATAACATAAGCTAGAGAGACATTCGAGTATGTACCCTACGGCAGTTTTACTGTGCTGTACATCTTTTTAACAGGTCACATTATCTCGGGCAGAAAAAAATATTCCTCAATGTTTCACCACTCACATTCAAACATCAATTTTTCATAGACATGTTTTAGCCCCTCGAGAACGACGCAATTTATCAAACCCATATGTGGAGGGCGTACAAAAAATAAATGCCGATGCTACTGTTGGTCGTGAAGGGAAATTTCAATTTCATTTTTGTTTAATACAAGTAATGGGCAAAATGTACTTCAAATACGACCTCTCAGTATCGTACAGGCCGACATATGACATACGTATGACAGTATGAATTACGGTCGTACACAGATGTGACTTATTTGAAATACATTTATTTGCGTTTGAAATGATAGCAATATGCATATTAGGTACCTATTTTTATATCGTTATTAAAATACTTTTAAATAAAAATAATTTTATATATTACTAGCTACTCTCAACGGTTTCAGCTGCGCGGTAATGGATGATGATGACAAATATTATATAGCCTATGTTACTCAGTGATAATGTAGCTTTATAACGGCAAAAGAATGATTGAAATCGGCACAGTAGTTTTTGAGTTTATTCATTATAAACATAAACACACACACAAATATAAAATAATTCTTCTTTATAATATTAGTGTAGATTTGGAATAATTAACCAGACAAGTTTGGGGTTTCAAATGCAAAATACCTTTAGTTCTATAAACTGATTCAACCGTTACTGAAGTCTACATTTGATATTACAATCATTTTGTATCATATAATTGAAAGTAGGCACGGGCCCACCAAAAAAAGGTTGATCTTCATAACGTTGACATTCACGTGTGGTAAAAAGCTAAGTTAGGTGAAATATGACGCGTATGCGTCTTACAAAAGTATATATTCAATAGGTTTTCATGACTTTACTTATGCATACAAACTAAACGATTGCGTTATAAGTTTCTCAGTTCGTGTTCAATATTTTAGAAATAACAAAAAAACAGAAATGAAAACGCTGTTACTTACTTACAGAATGGGTAGAAAATAAAAATACATATTTAGATATTCTGTTGTTATTTTGTGCGAACGATGTATCGTAATAATTCACTGTTTTCGACAATTACTTTTCGCCTTTAACCGATTTTTTTTTAATTATATTACTAGCCTCCACAGACTCCACGCTCCGTGCCATTTTTTAGGTTTTATTTGCAAATTTATCGAATTAAATACAATTAAAAAAGAGACAACATTATATACTTAATTAGAGGACATAGGATTTTTATGTTAAACTACTTAATTAAGGGCCATATCGTTTCTAAGTTTTCATCAGCATTCAGAGCAGACTGGTCTCCGCAGACAGCACCCGTTCACGAGTTGACGCATGTGGCAGCATCGCCTTCCTCAACCATATTTGAGGGAAGATGGCGACCCGCCACACGCTGCCACTGCTTGCTGACACCTTTTCGTGAGCGTGTCTGCTCTGTATGCTCATACTTACTCATAACTAATAATTATATATAATATATAATCATACTAATATATAATTAATTACTAATAACTAATTATAATTAACTTATTCACTTAGGTACCCGTATCGCACTGAAGCAGGGCTTCAATTACTACTCCGTTTCGATCCCTGATTTCCATTTTGAGGTTGTATTCAAATATGGTTTTGGTGTTTGCAACCATGGCTTTCCTCACGAATCGCTCAATGGCATCATCATCATCATGCACAAAATAAGTGAAGCTCCCGGTATGCCGGGAAACTGCAACGACTGCGTGCGGGACGCTCTCGTGCAGCTTCATTTTGCTCTTTGTTTTTATGACTAGGACTGACTCGTACATCAGTCCCTGCACCTCGTGTATGGTAAGTGTGCGTTATCCTTCTCCCTTTCCGTAGCCCTGGCTGGTCAGGGTCTCCTTTCTTCCTCGGTTTGAACCAGGAACAGGGTGTTTAAAAGGGATTTAGGGATATTGGCACCTGTGTACCTCTCGAGACGCAGGGACCTTATACGGGGAACTGAGGAATATATACCGGAGTATATTTCCCTCAGTGCATGCGTGACATCCATTGGGTTCCGGTGCGTACATAACAACTCCTGGCTGATGTTCGTTAACAGGTTCGGGCGATTATACCTTAACTCGAACATGCCTTAGTTATGTTAAATACATGCACGAGTTAAATATTTCCTGCATAAAATTGTGGCCAGCAGTCGCATCAGACAAAGTTAAGCCCTGAAAAATATAGCCTTCGTGAAAGTACTTATTATCAACTGTAAGTGCTTTACATATTAAAATAATTTATTGATTCAGGCGTTACTTTGCGGAAATCCATTATCAAAAAAAAGGATATTAAAAATTATTTAGTGACACTTCCGCTGAAAAGAAAACAATGATTTTGGCCTATTTGGGGGCGTGCACCACCCTCCCTCCCGCATAAAATGCTAATAGGAAGAATACAAAATAAAAAACACAAGAAACCCCAAATAAACCAACACCGATTTGACACGTTTTTCGCCTCTACACGAGGCATCCTCAGGAGATGTTGACTCGTCGAGCTAGGCCAAAATCATTGTTTTCTTTTCAGCGGAAGTGTCACTAAATAATTTTTAATATCGTTTTTACATATTAAAATCCTTCAATGGCTGAATTCCATTGAGAAATCTACCCAAATTTCAGATTAGGTCATCTCAAAAAGAGAAACAAAAGACGTGATCTTTCCTAAAAACGTGACTTGAATTCAGTGTAGCTTATGATTTTTTACGACTTTTATTGCGAACTTGTAAGTTTGTTCAAGCAATAGGAACATGATTGGGAAACACTTTATTGAAATATATCCCTAAAACAAAGATAGAGGAAAACTGTGGAATATTATGATTTATTCAGCACGACTGCCCTCGCGTAATTGAAGTTTCTCGACGCTGTGACAAGCAATGTTTGTGGAAAACGTATGAATAATATATCGGTATATTCTCAGTCTTCACAGTTTGCAAGAAACACAAACTCATAAGAGTTTCATTTATTGATGACGTTTTTAGATATAATAAGTATATTTTTTATTTTTATTACTTATCCTGACTGACTGACGGATTCACCAACGCAAAGCTTAACCTACGGTAGTTACAAACTTAAAATTTTGACATAATTATGATGCCATATGTGTATAATGTTGTAAGCAGATAAATCCTTTCTTATACCAAAGTAAGTACATATCTATAAGTAGAACGTCTTCTCTACTAGCGTTAATTCACGCAGGTTTGACGCGAGACGCGTGTAGGGATGTCAACATCGCCATAAAACCATTATACATTGGATCTACTTTTTTGGTAGCATATCCACGAAACAAAAAACAATGACATTTAAAATAAGACTCACTCACTCACTCAAGACAGTCTTCCCGTGAACATGGTGCATGTAACTGCGCCGAAATATCGGGAGCTCATTCCACAACCTTACCACGGTAAATATCCTATATATATTATATAAATACTAATAATCATATAACTTTAGTGAACAAACGTGATAGTTTAAAACTAATGCTTAAGTTTAATTATGGTCTTGCGTGCCATGTTGTATCAAAAATTATCTTCTCTACATATATTACGATATAATCTTATTTGATGGGGCATCTATCCTTCTTAGCATTTTATTGGTGTGGCATCTATCCATACAGGAAGGCATCTATCATTAAAAAAATAGTTTTGCACAAAGTCAATTTCTGAAAAATCCGTAATTATTTTGTTACCAAAAACTTTATATTCATAGTGGTTATACACGGAAAAATAATACATTTAAAATTTGGAAGCCTATTCAAAAAGTGCGGCATCTATCCCAGTTTTACCCTATTCGATACCTAACGTGAGTGTTGTGTCGGTTGACATAGTTTAAATACACATTATTGTTTTGTGTTATGTTTGTGAACATAAACGAGGCCTAGCAGTTAGTTAAAAGCCACTTAAAACAAAGTAATTAAACGAAGTACTTTAAGTAACAGTAAATGAAAGGTAAGAAACTATGTAAATAGGTAATTTAAAGTTACGAACTTAAATAGTTTGACTTTAACATAACATCAGACGCGATTCTCACTAACTAAACTATCTTTAGACATTGAGGTATCATTAATGGTGCCGCAGTGTCTTTAGATAGGTATCTAAGACGAACTTACATAAAGTTGGAAATAATAGATTAGAATCGCTTGGATTTTGGAATTGGGAACGTTAAATTAAAGTTGTATAACGAATCGCGTTAGGGGCTTCACTCCATTTTAACTTACGATGGTCTGGATGTG
The DNA here is from genome assembly GCA_917880725.1 of Selenia dentaria. Taxonomy (NCBI): domain Eukaryota; kingdom Metazoa; phylum Arthropoda; class Insecta; order Lepidoptera; family Geometridae; genus Selenia; species Selenia dentaria. Next base: position 33,362,134 of record OU862877.1, on the reverse strand, counting down.
CTCGCTTAAACTTTAATTACAAATGCCTACTTCAAAATTGCAATTCACGAGAAATAGCGTTTTGCTATTAAAAACTTAGTGCCCTTTGCTTTCTAAGACTTGCGCTTTAAATTGTCTATAGTAAGTGGAGTAGTTGGATTTTTGCTGAGTCCGGCTGTTGAAGTACCACACATTTGCCAGTTATTCAACCGTGAAGCAGAAACGTGCAGGCATTACTGTGTTCTATTGAATGTTACCAGCGAAATTACAGGGCAAGAGATTTAACATCTTGTATCTTAGGGTGATGAGCGCAGTGATCACCAAATAGGTTTGAACTCTTGCCGCCTTATTATAAAATATGGACGAAAGATAATCTCGAGTGTAAACCATGGTTTAAGCAAATTTTAATAAGTTTAGATTTTTGTAATATAAGATAATTATTAGAAGACTTACTCCCACTGCTCCCGGCTACATTGACATATTATCCCACATTAATATTTTTCTAGTGTACAAGTATCCAATATTCTTTTCAAGATTATCTGTGTGCCCAGTTTGACTTACTCCCACAGCTCCGGCTACAGTGACATATTATCCCACATGAATATTTTACTGGTGTACAAGTTTCCTATGTTCTTTTCAAGATTATCTGTGTGCCCAGTTTCATTCCAACCTTTTCTTGGCTACATCTATTAGCTCTATTTCTATGTCCAGTTTCATTCCAACCCATAAAGGAAGGGGTTCGTTTTTTCTATGTTCAATTAATTCAATTGTCTGACCGTAAAATATGGACAAACAAACGACAAACCAACAAACACATCCACATTTTTAATATGGGTACAGGTGCGAATTAAAGCTGCATCTAGACGAGTGAATTGAGATTTTTTTTTATTTAACGACTACGTTAGCTCAGTTAGTAGTAGCTCTGATTTTGAAGCACGAAATGCTGGATTTGATCTCTGGTCTAAATATTTGTATGATGAGCAGAAATATTTGTTCTTGAGTCTTCGATATTGTGATGTTTTATTGTGTGTACACATGCCTCCCGCAACACTTGGAGTCCTAGTGCGTGGGTATGAGATTGTATAGGTTGCTAATTACTCTAAAATATTTATTAAAAGTCTAATCGTAGTTCGAATAAATATTACAATTACAAAACAATAATTGTGAAAAAGATATAGATTTAAGCACATTGATATTAGGAATGCAAAAAATTATGAGTGATTGAGTGAGTGTGTATGATTGTTACTTTTACATGCTGGAACAACTCAACGGTTTTCAATGAAATTTGGAATGGAGATATCTTTCACCCGTAATCATACCAATTTTTATACCAGTTTCACCAGGTATTTGAGGTATCGTGATGACCTAATTCATCGCGGACAAAGTCACGGGTTGAGTATAGCGATGAAAAATAAGTAATGTTATGTTTTATAACATATCAGTAGTCTTTGATGAAGTTAAAAATAAGTTTTTTGCTAACAAACTGCTAACAAAATAATGTAGTAAGCTTTTTGAACCCCATCGAACTGTGGACTTTATTCACCCCTTTAACACACTCGCAGTCTGTAACAGAAGCCAATAAATTCAATTAAAATCCCTTTTTCCCTCCGCACACGCTATCCTGTATGTTTACCGATAAAAAGGTCGGAATGGAAAGGGGCTCTCTTCATGTATGTGAATTTTCTAGATTGGAAAGATACATTGTATCTACAATAAGTGTTTTTTGTATTGTATATTCCTTTTCTTTCTAATTATGAAAGCATTTTCATTTCATGATATTGTTTGTAATAAATATTTTACCCCATTTGAAAAGCTAACAACATGCACTTCCTCACAAAAGGGGTTAGTGAGTATATAATAATAATTTCAAAATTACGCATCCTAATAATAATATAATACAAGGGTAACATAGCTGTGCCTATTTTCATACTAGCGAATACGTGCTCCGTTGGAAATTGTGCGTGTTTTTGCAATAAAATGCCTAAACATTATTAATTACAAAGCTCACGAAAATAAAAAATTCATGTGGTAGGCTGTATTAATAAAGTGTATAGACATCATGAGGTAGGCTGTATTCATAAAGTGTATAAACAAAAACTTAAGCGCGAACAAGGACGTATTAGGAAGCTAGTGCGATAAATCGGCGATTTCATATTTAAATGCCTAATAAATTAATTTATTAGGCCAGCCGGTGTCTGTGAACCTAGCATAACAATTTCCAGAATCTCAAAATTTTTTCGGAGTTCTAGTAGCATCCCCAATAGTTCTATAGTTCCCGATAGTTATTTTTAATAGTTCACCTATTTTTGACATGGAAAATCGCATTTAAAAAATGAGATGTTAACTTCGCATGCCGTCACCCAGCATCTCAACAATTTTCAATTATTAGACCACAAATATAGTTGAAAATACAGAGTTCTATCGACTGCCGACTTTCCAACAATAGTTCTGGTAAAAAACATTTAAAAAAACATTTTTTTTAAAGAGATGCTTACTTCACACATAATCTTTTAGCATCTCAAGAGTTCTGAGAACTTAGATCACAAATATGCTTAAAAATAAATAGTTCTATTCATTTTAGGGCGTTGAAGCAATGATTGCACACTAAAAAGTAAAGTAATATTTTTTCAATAAAATCGTTAAGTCTTGAGATGCTCCAATATAGCTTGAAGTTCTACGTGGCATCTTAGGCGTTCTCGACTCCAGGCGCACTAATTTGACTGAAAATGCAAAGTTCTGCAGCCACAAGAGTTATACAGCCATAGCTCTAGACATAAACTTGAAAAAAATGCAAAAAAAAATAGTTAAGTCTTGAGATGCTGCACTATAGCTGGCAGTTCTACGTAGCATCTCAGACGTTCTCGACTCCAGGAACACTAATACGATTGAAACTGCAAAGTTCTGCAGCCATAAGCTCATACAGCCATAGTTCTAGTCATAAACTTAAAAAAAGAATTTCAAAAAATTGTTAAGTCTTGAGATGCTGCGCTATAGCTGGCAGTTCTACGTAGCATCTCAGGCATTCTCGACTCCAGGCGCACTAACACGATTTTAAACCGTACAGTTCTGTAGCTACAAGGTCATACAGCTATAGATCTAGTCATAAACTTGAATAAATTGAAAAAATAATTGCAATACAAATAAGCCAGCGGTATTTTTCCAGCTTGTAATTTGATTAGGCGTTGCTCTCGAAAATACCCAAAGTACCCTGGTATCGGCGACTATCTTAGAACTGCAAATTCTAAATCAGGTTATTTAGCAAATACGGCAATAAAACTAATCACACGTACAATGTAATTTTGTTCAAAAAACGACGTACGAACAATACCATTCGATCGAGCAGATACATTTTATATTTCAAAATATGGAAATAGTTTAAATTCATTTCATATGAATCGGTTTGAAGCCATTTTATTTCAATTTGTAGCGATGACCTAAGCAATTACTAAATTATTTATTGAACTACCTTTCGCTTAACCTTTTTTAAATTACCTTTATTTTAATAAGATAAGTCATCGGTACTCCAAAGGTTTTGAAATTTTATTGTTCTATTTGTATTATTTTGACTATGTTCATGTAAACCATCTCTTGACAGATATAATATACTAGCTGGTGCCCACGACGTCGTCTGCGCAGGATTAGTACGTCGAGTAGTTTGTTATCTTCTCCAAAGCCATATCTATCTTTATACCAAAATCTCATAAAATATTTACATGGTTTTAATATGAGTACATTTAAGTACTTGGTATATCAATCAGTAAACACTAATAATAAAGTACAGTACCTACGTGCACCCTACTAATATTATAAACGCGAACGTTTCTGTGTATGGATGTGTGGATCTTTGTTACTCTTTCACACTCAAACGGCGGAGGCAATTTTGATCAAATTTGGTATGGAGGTAGATGAGGCGCTGGATTATCACATAGTATTATACTTTTCATCGTCATCATCACCCATCACCTAGTATATATATATATATATATATATATATATATATATATATATATATATATATATATAAAAAGTATTAGATTTATTTGTCACCAGTAGGTCTTAGATTAGATCTTAGTGATTATCATCCTAGTAACCTAGTATAATATATATATATATATATATTATACTAGGTATTATCATCCTAGTAACCTAGTATAATATATATATATATATATATTATACTAGGTTACTAGGATGATAATCACTAAGATCTAATCTAAGACCTACTGGTGACAAATAAATCTAATACTTTTTCTTTAAGTTTTTGTTCATAAGGACATAGTATATACTCGTATATCACACTCTTATATAGTATGTCATTCGATCTAAATCCCATTCCACAACTGGCATCTTATTTCGCATAGCGGTCGGTACATTTGTTTTTGTACATTCGTTTCAATTTATGTTTGCACAACTCCAATCTGGACTGAACATTCGTAGATTGGATCCGACCGCGAGATAAGAAAAAGTAAAGGCAAATAAAATGTCAAACTTATGTATTTGGAGAAATGGTGGACCATTTGCAAGAGATATAGGATTGTGGTTGGTGGACAGTTGTTTTGAAAGAAAATAAGATTAAATCCAACTTTATATTCCTGAGAGAAAACACAGTGAAGCAAAACTTGCTGGGATGACTCATCCAAGTAGTTAGTGGCATTTTCAGCTTAGCTCTTATGCTTTTTTATAGTGGAGTTGAGCTGAAATTGCAATGGATTCCTTCACATGTAGGCATAAGAGGTAATGAGGAGGTTGATATGTTAGCAAAACAAGCCAGTACCTACTATAGGTGTAGAAACTTAAATCATACCGGAGTACACCGAGATCCTAATTAAATATAGATACAAAATTTATGAGAAATGGAAGCAAACATTTAATGAAAAATCACTGACAAAAAACATTTGGTTGAAGAACTATACAGTATGAACCTCCTCGTATACCCTGTTTTGCAAGTAGAAAGCTACGAATATGTTATATTGTAATGGTTCATAGGTTGCGGTCCGAACATGTCCCACTAAATAAATTTAAACACCTTATGAGAGTGGCAGATTCACCTAATTGCGGAACCATTGAAGACGTCTAGCACCTTCTAGTGGAATGTGTACGGACCCAACGGATAAGATCACGAATGATACATCAATACGGGCTTAACCCAGTTGATGTGGGTGTACTGCAGAGTGTCTTTGTACGGCTCCCCGGAAAGATTTTATTTCCGTTCAAAAATTGTTCAAATCGCGGGAATATAGTAGGCGGTTGGGGCGAGATACGACGAGTATGGAGGCCTACGGATAGTTTCTAACTGCAGATCTTGTAGTGTTGAAACTAATCGATGAGCAGTGCGAGGTCTTGCGTTACACAGCAATGATGGTGAAGACCGATTAATAAGTCGGGCTGTTTTATTTTGAATTTCATCATTGTTCTGCACAATAATTTACTTTTATTTTCTGACCTAATCTGAGAAAGCTATAGTGAATTGCACAATGAAGTGACCACCAAACCGATACCATCACCTTTACAAAGGTGAGTATAGCCGTGACATAGCGTCATTGTCATGGCGTTGGACCTGGAGTCAACCATTGCGATGATTACATGTGATTATCGTAAAAATCCACTTTTCATCACACGTCACAATTTGGTCCAAAATCCCTTTATTTCTGTATCGGTATAACAAAGGTAAGGCAACGCAACTTCAACGCGGGCTCCTCTCTGCAGATAAGTTAAATCGTGAGGTAGATACCCGCTTTTTAAGTTTTTTAATTTACCAATTAATAATTGAAGTTGGTAGGAGTTATCTCAATATTTGTTTAATTTTTAATGTTACGGCTGTTTGTGTGTGTTAAATGTTTCTCGTAAATCTGGATTACGATCTGGATATACACTGTTATTGTATAATTACGAGTACCAATAAAAGTTCATCTTTTAATCTGTTTAATATTAGACTTTAGCTTAGCTTACGCGTAAGTCCTTATTGCTTTACATTTACCTACGCAATGTAAGGCTTGCGTATTCTACTATCTTAAATCCCCTTTGAGTATAACTAACTAAAGTCTGTAAAGGGCTGAAAGGGTTTGACTAAATGGGAAGCATTTGTCCGGCTCATCGTGAAAAGGGGTCTATTGGTTGGACATAAAGTAAGACCCTAACGAGTTTCAAAGTAACGATAGTGTTTGTGTACTTAGCGCCTTCTAACGACAAACAAAGTCCAATAAAGTTGCCGGTTTACCTTCGGGTTCGCGTAGCTATATTTATGTTATGATTTACCATGTTTAGTTAAGATTTAGTAAAAGCTTGCTACTTGTTTTCCCTTTCACATATATACTCTTACATTTCTACATTTAGATTGGCAGAAGCTTTAACATAATATGGTAACAATGCTTTCAATTGATCGGTATTAGGTTTATTACCGTGACCGTTATCCGTCACATGTGCAGTGGTATATACATACCTTTCTTCTATGCAGTAGCACAGAGTAAATAATATTAGAGAGAAGGTTTACAAAAACAAACTCAAACAAACCCAAGTTTAGGCATAAAAACTCACCAACAGTTTCGATAGTTACCTACTTGCTTTGCATCAGCAGACACGAACGTTCATATTTCGTTGGGCATCGCTAACTGGGCAGCAAAAGCACAAGGTTCCCAGTCTACATGATGACCTTCTTGTCTACAGACTTTCTATTTCACGATGAAGGTTTGGCCATGGTTGTAGTAGTGACATGTACAGACAGGCGCGTTTGTGTGTGTAAACTGAAGGATTATTACTGTTAGCAAAGAAATGTGAAACCCATTTTTAAATTAAGCCTTATTTTTTTACTGCGATTTTATAAATAATTAGTGTTTAGCTCCTACAACATATTTTTTATGTAAAGGGAATAAAATATGATAAGTTACTAGAAATACTCAGGTTGTCATGTTATAAATTTTTATTTAGCAAAAAGAATAAAGAATAGATCAAAAAAACAAAGTTGTAATAATTAGCTATTTTAATCACTGCCAGATTCGTCTTCGGATTCTGATTCGCTATCATCTGAATCATTTTGCAGATTAATCATAAACTCAAAATCCAGGTCAACATATTTCAAGTATTCCTTTTCAATTTTTTCATCATGGTTTTATGCCATGTTTCGCTAGTAACTTTGTTCAAGCTTTCATTGATAAGTTTTTCTTTTTTTTGTGCCCAGGTGTTGTTTCGCACGTGTGTTGAAAGGACATAACTTTCATCGGTGTAGACAATTGGTCGCCCTTGAGAGCGATATTCTGACATCTTCTTTAAATATTTTAGGCGCCACATCTATATATCATGACGTTCAGTCAAAACTTTACGGTTATTTTCTGTTTTACGCCACTTGTATCCTAATTTCAGCAATAACTGACGAAGCGTTTCGAGAAAACCTTCAAAGCCAATTTTTTCATTTAAAACTGTTCTTAATTTTGCCAACGTTGGAATTTCTTTATGGACCACATGAAAATTTTGTATGGTATTCCGGATAACATCGGCTGGTAAATTGTCTATTTCTATCTTATTATCTCGTTTCCTTCTTTTCTTCATGGGAGAAGTAAACTTTGAGGAAGCGCATGGCAATTCCTTCTCCTCTTTTAAGATCTGTTGGACAGTTGAAAGAGAAACACCTGTGGCCTCAGCTGTACGCTGTGTAATATTACGTAAATGAGACAAATCACAGCTAGGCTCCATAACCGATTTATAAATTCAAACTCCTCTTTTAGGAAATGGTAAATGCTAGCTATCATTCTTCGACCCTAAAATAAAACAAATCGGAATTAGTGACTTTCAACTAATTCAACAAATTAGTTGAATGTAAAAAAAAAAATTACCTCACTGTGGACGACTTTTCTGCGTTTAGTTGCCTTGCTGACGGTACTTTGTGCTGACATCTTGCGCGGGGCACAGAACACTAGTGACTCGGACCGCGTCGCGATCATGACTGAGCACTCCCGAGGTTACTAACTCAATGTGCATGTGCACGGCTAACAACAAACAAGATCAAACCTTCATCGTGAAATAGAATATCTGTACCAACTACATATTTTATACCGCAAACAATTTTTTTTTTTGCATTAAGGTTTCTGACCAATCAATCAAATAAACTATATTACTAGATAACTACGTTCATACTAAACTATCACTGCAGAATAACTAATATTACTAAGTAGGGAATTGATAAAGCAAAGAGAACGATTGGCTACCGCTGCCATAGAAAACAGATAAGTGAAGAAATTAAATGTGTGTATGTTTTATTACTAAATTATCTTACATTTATTTAACTTGTATTGTTTGATAATTTTTTCCTAATTTTATATTTTGAGTATTCAATTTCAGGGTAGAAAATATGCGAAACCTTACAAACAACCTTATTAAATAGACCACGAGGAAACATGAATACGGCGAGACACGCGGCTAACGTTATATTTTAAGTTATTTAATTCGATGCTAACATGTGAGCCGAGAACCTAGCAGAAACCAACTGCAATGAACCGCTCGACCGGCGCGCCGCACGTAGTGAAACGGTGGAGTGAAAGAAACCGCTCTTGCAGTAGTAAGAATGGGTAAATGGAACTCTAACTGAATTTACGGATGATGCATAAGAATATTCTCACGCTATTTATTTAAAGTTTTACCGTGATAGCACTAACTAGATGAAATAGTTTTAGGTATCAGAGGATACTCAACAATCAATCATTTATTGCAAACATTATGAGTTGGAAAATCTTAGAAAAACATATTTTTAGTAGGTAACTATTACATAATGACCCTGATTGGGTATAGCGATATTTTGCGTAGTGGATAGATTTCAAGGTATTACAAAGTATTACATATCTCAAAAGAATTCATCCAGTGTACAATAATTTTTTTTTCATTATGTGTATTAAATCCTTACTAAATTTATATATTTAGTTTCTATGTCTTTTAAAACTTGTTATAGCATAAATTAGCTGGATATGTACTCGTATAATCCAGTTTACATATTAAATTCGAAGTAAAATATCACTATTTACTAAAAATTCATAAATTAAAATAATTCTCTTAAAATCATGTCTTGATGTCCAGCTAATTATGAAACGAATAAGATTTAATTATAAACATTAAGAGCATCTCATGCAATGGGAATGGTATATACTTTTTACGCAAGATAATTATTTTAAAAGTTTTATTACTAAAAATATCTATTACTTAAAACCAGTTATGTAAATACCTGAATAACTATTAAATTATGTATACGTACTCGTATATAAGTCTGATACCATATTGGATTAGCTCTAGATGATATAGTGAACTAGCTGCGCTTCGCGGTTTCACCCGCGAGGCGATGGATAATGATGACGATGAAACAAATATAGCGTATGTTACTCGGGCATAATTTATCTTTATACTCGTGAAAGAATTGTTTGAACCGGTTAAGTAGTTTTACGTGTATCCATTACAAACTAACAAAACACAAAAAACATCTATCCCCTTTATTATTAGAGTCGATATTTATTTATTTATTTATTGGCACACAAAACAGAATACAGTCAATAAATGTTTAAAATTAAATAGTACAATTTAGATCTAGACTATGCTCCTAAATATGTGTACACAACATGGTTGATTGTTGAGCAGTAACTAGTTATGTATTTTAATAATAACAATAAAAAGAGGCAAACAAACAATTTTAAATACTTTCATCATAGGCCTTAAATAATTAATTCCTTAATTCCTGACATTAGTTTTGAATCTAGGTAGGTTTTGGACAAATATGTCAATAGAGTCGTGATGTTCTTTCAGAATTTCATTATATTGGCGACAAATTCTCACAATAGGGTTATTAATGGAAGAATTATTCTTATATACCTGCAAAATAAAAGTTTTGGATAATCCATCGCGTGTTCTAGGCTTTGTGTTTATACTAATGCTTGAGAGAAGCGAGGGAGAATCAATCTTCGAGTGTATAACTTTAAATAGGCAAACTAGATCGTTATATAATCGTCGAGTTTCAAGGGTTTGCAGTTTATATTTGGCCAGCCTTTCTGAATATGAAGAAAATTTTCGTTTGATACCCTTTTTGGAACATAATATGCTTAAGCATTTACTTTGTACTCGTTCTATACGTTTTTTGTAAACGTCATAGAAAGGTGACCAAATGACCGAGTTGTAATCAAGTATACTACGGATTAATGTAAAGTAAAGATTCAGGAAACAACATGGATTTTTAAAATCTTTAGATATCCGAGAGATGAAACCCAAAATCTTAGTGCATTTAGTAATTATGTAGTCATAATGGTCTCTAAATGTGAACTTCTCGTCAAGTAAGACCCCGAGGTCTCTGACAACCGCCTTTCTCTCTAAACAATGATCTTTTAGCTTGTAGTTATAAAGTATTTTATTGACCTTTGTAGTAAATGTTATGATAAAGCATTTTTTAACGTTTAATAACATATTATTATCTTGACACCATTTGTCAAGAATACTGATATCAGATTGAAGAACTTCACAATCCTTAATACTACAAACATTAGTAAATATTTTGAGGTCGTCCGCATATAGTAGACAAGGGCTACTAAATTTGTCGATAAGATCATTGATAAAGGAAATAAAAAGCAGTGGTCCGAGATGGGAACCTTGGGGCACTCCTGAGGTTATATGAGCAGGAGAAGATAGAAAGCTTTTAATCGCGACTAATTGACTGCGTCTTGTGAGATACGACTCAACCCATCGCAACAAGTTACCATGAACTCCGTAATAAGCTGCTAATTTTGAAATTAAAGTGCTATGGCTCACTTTGTCGAAAGCTTTGGCAAAATCTGTATAAATACAGTCCACCTGTGTTGTTTTAGCAAAAGCGTTACATATATAGTTTTTATACTCAAGTAGATTTGAGGTTGTGGAACGATTTCGGACAAAACTATGCTGTTTAGTTGATATAAGTGGACAGATGTGGTGGTAAAGGGCATCGTATACTAATGATTCGAAGACTTTACCTACACAAGATAATAAACTAATTGGGCGGTAGTTATTGCAACATGATTTATCACCTGATTTAAAAATAGGAACTACATGAGCTGTTTTCCACAAGGATGGAAAGATACCCGACTGGAGGGATGCATTGAATATAATTAGAAGAGGTGCCGCCAGCTCTTTGGAACACTTTTTTACTACTAGTGGAGGTATCCCGTCAGGACCTGCTCCTTTGTTAGGATCTAACCTAGAAATTTTACGGATGATATCGTTTTGCGTAAAGAATAAGGTACTTAAAACATTTGTCTGAATGTGCGTGGGATAAGAAGAGCAATTTGAAGATGCAGAAGGCTCATATGCGATAAGGATTGATACCCAGTTACAAATAATGTGACCTGGTTTGTATCGGCGTTACTATTGCATATTTCAAAATGTATCATAACAGAAATACGAGTAGTTAGATAGATATCATAAAACATACCGACTGAACGCGTTTGACTCATCTGGAAGACTTGAACCAAGGTGAGGTTTGTTACGAACACGGCAAACCACAAGTACCTATCGATCAAAACGGATAATGGGAGCTCATAGTGTCAAGCAAGCCACGCATCGGCAAAAGGAAAGAACTGACCGCGTCTCTAACCCACTACCCAAGGTGGGACTGTGTAAGGACTGAGAGGATGTACTACACGTATACAGCTGTAATCAGAACGACCGACTGGAGTAGCTGAACTATCATTTCAAGATCGATGCCCTCGAAATATCTACCGTTTAGAGCAAACCGCGAAGCGGAAGCTGGATTGAAGTCAGTCTACCTTGGCGTGAGTATGATATCGAGTTGCCACCTGGCTACGACGCTGCGCTGAGACACCTAACATGACAAATAACATAAAATTACATAACAACCTTAGAACGTAAATTAGGCAGATCCCTGGATAAGAAGGCAGAGTATAGCTAAAGATAAGTATAAACCTACCTAATAGTCTAAACGAGACTAAAAAGTAGGTAATATGAGATAGTTTGGCGTATATATACCTCTGCGACATCTTTAGGATATAAAGTATTAGAAGGAAGATTATCAGAAGATAAAGAGATTATGTAGGTAAGAAATTATTTAAATTAGAGTTAGGAAATGACTGTTTTTAAAATAAGAAAATATCCCAAAAAAAAATATAACAAAGAAACAAATTAAAACGAGCTGGTAACATTGTCAAGTGAAGTGGTCTTGTTGATTAGTTACATGTGGCATCCCCAAGGGGAATGAGAAGGGTTGCAAGATAGCGGTCCCAGATTACAGCGCGTCTTTCGACCGTATGCGATAAAGGCTTCATAATAACGAGTGGGTCGGAAGTACAAACAGTATATTGTGTCCATTGCCAGCTGTGATACTCCTGCCTTAGGTAAAAGTCAGTAATACAAACCTTCGTTTGGCTTCTATGTGAGTCATGCTCTATGTAATCCTATATCGAATAACCTTTTAAAAGACATAGATTTTATTTCAATGCACATGTGGAGTTTCGTAATTAAATTCTCTTTCAAATGGCAAAAGGTTAGTTTATTTGTTTTGTAAAATAATTGTTTTTAAGGTAGATCAAATTGACACGCACGGAGATACACGACTACCATAACGTATCGTTAAATGAAACTATTATGTGATTTGTCATCATTCGTACCGCTTGGGAATAGAACTAGAAGATTGTACAACCCACGGACATCGAGCTATCAGAACGCTGTAAGCGAGACGCAATATTTGCACTAGACGTTAGTTGCTCATCTAGGGGTGAGGTGTTATATACCAATACACTCCTGCACTTACTATACTTACCAGAGTTGCATGAACATCAATACGTCACCGTCGTGCAAATAAAAGAAGAGATCGTCACTTTACTTCAGAGCGATCAGACACCCTTAATGTTAGTTAGCCCGAGTCTATGTTTCCCAATCGATAAGGGAGATTACTTGGTAGTCTTCAAGTCAAGAGTGAATAAGTATCTTCTAGGCAAGCGTGCATCTTCGACCGCAACGTCACTTAACATCAGGTGAGATGTGGTCAAACGGCTAACGTTTTTAAAAGCCGTATTAAAAATATTTGTCTAGACAGGTACACTTTACGTCTTTTGTTTACATAACGTTAGAGCGGATCCAATGAGACGTATAGCGCTCCTCTTTTGTTTTTCATATGGACGAAGAGATATTTTTTCACACTGACTGAGAGGGCATTCACAGTGACAGGAACCGTAAATAGGCGTGTGGCGTATTGTAAGTAATTATCTAAAGGTTACGAAACTTTGACAACAGCCGTGTGATTCTCTAATGATTCGTCGATGCGCACGTCGACGTGCTCACCGATGTCAAATACTTTATGAGATATCGGCCTTGTACACAAGGTTGTTTTTCCAACGTTTCTTGTTGTTTTGTTTCACGGATGTTGTCAAAGATGCAACGATGTTTGCTCTTAGAGAATCGCACGGCTGTACAAGTACTTACTCTAAATAACAGTGTCTTGGCTAAATGTCCAACTATGATTATAATAGTCGAAAAAAATATTCCTCTGTCTAACTACTAGTTTTACAATAAACGTCTTACTTTAAAATGTCTTCTCAGAACATCTGTTCCATAGTTCTATTGTCAGATACTGTGGCAGGGCTTATGATATATAGCCCCAGCTATCTTCGTACTGCACAGTTTACTTCCTTCGCTAGGCACAATATACATATATATTAAAAAAAAACGAATAACCTATTAATACATTTTACACAACCTATTACATCTATTAGATTAGCTGACATTTCTTAAAAGAAATAATAATATAAACAAATACTAACATATTTAGATATTTTCCTTAACCTTATTAGGTACCTACATATCAAATTTAATATTTTGTTTATGTTTATTTTCTGCCTGTGTCTGCATTTGTACTTGAATTTTTCCCTGTCTTATGTGCCGCTGAAAATTATTCATCATCTGGTATTATTCCATCGCATTATAGAAAGTGCCCATACTGTTACTTACTGTAAGGTGCAGGTCAACCCGCACAACCACATGCTGCGCACTCAACTAATTTCGTTCGGTGTCTACGAATAGGGATTCGTCAATACAGGAAGTTAATGTAATGAACCCGGGACCCGAGAGCAGCTTTAGTATCATTGTGAACATTACCTACCTTTGAAGTTTATTACAACCGATACTAGCTTTTTGTCCACGATTTCTTCCACGAAGGGTATTTTTTCTAGATATGAATTATTATTGTAACAATATATACCTAGATATGCTCATGACTATTGCCCGCCACTAACTTGTGATATTTGACTAAAGTTCAAGTCAGCTCTAGCAAATTTTAGAGTTTATCCATGTGATTTTTAATTGTCTTCCCGAAACAAACCTATGGGACTTTTTTAATTGAACCATCTTTAATCCAAACAGAAGTTAATTCCAGACCAATTGTAGACGTGGTGTTAAGACTGTTTCTCCTCAGGTAATAAATTGGCTTCAATAACATGAAATATCTAAAAAGAATTATTCACAACTATAACTTCAAAAACGAAGTTTTCCCTACAAAGCTTCATACTCCATTTTACTCATAGATAAGTCGTCGCTGTCAAAAATATTTCAGAACACCATGGTTTGTTTTAAATGAACTATCTCAATACAAATTTTCACACGCTTAAGTTCAAAACAAAGGGTTTTCATTCAAAGGTTTTCACTCATTTTTAGGGGTTGAATTTTGAAAAACCTTTTCTAAGTACACCAAGACAAAGTACTCTCCATATGTCAAGTCTCTACGACCAGTGGTTTAGGCTTTGCTTTGTCTGTTAGTAAGTTAGTAAGTCAGTCACCAATTAGGACAATAGATTCTTATATAAATTGATTGATGATTGATGATTAACTATTATATTATAAATAACACATTTAAAAGGATTTTTCATTATTAGAACTTTGAGTCTTAAGCCATTTTAGGCACATAAATATTGTAAATTAATATAAATTATTTATTGTACTATGTTATACAAATCATTATTAAAATATCAAAAATTGTATAATAATATAATATTATGTGAAATATAGGTATTTAAAAAAAATACCATTACTTGCTAAATTTCTTGTGCCCTGAATACGTATATGTTTCATGTACTTGTATTGGTTTGCATGCACTTATCGTTTCGTAGGCGTTCTTGTAACTCGTAGGTACATTAATTATTTCTGTCTTTTATACATACAATACTAATCTTATTATGCTGATGTTTACTACACATAAAATGTATTTCTCTGTAAGCGTAAATTTTTGTAAATTTTTACGAGAAATAAACGATTGAATCCTACAAATTTACTAGGACATTCAAGACAGTTAAGGTTTGATACCCCATAGTATGCCCGGCCCTCTATATAAATTATTGTCGAAATTCTATAATTTATACATACTCGTACGTTTGGAGAGCGAATAATAAGTTTAACAACATATCAATTCGTCAACATATCAAAAAACAATAAAAATAGAATAAAATAAAATTGTAAAAAAATATATATTAAAATATCAGGTGAATTAATAGAAAAAGAACGAAGTAGGTAATAATTTACAAAGCAAATATGCTCGAAGCATTCCACTTTTACCAAGTATTCTACCTGCCATCTATGTAACGTTTAAAGATTAATAAACACATCTTATAAAATAACTGATAAGAATGATATACATCAACGGTACGATTACGTCATTACAACTTGTATGCATGCTAGGCCAACAGCCGTGCGATTCTCTGCAGACATCTTTGACAACATCCGCAAAACAAATGACGAGATGACAAAAAACATACATAAAGTATTTGACATCGGTGAGCTCGTTGACGAGAGCAACGACGAATCATTAGAGAATCGCACAGCAGGCAACCGACTTGTTGCTCTTGTCACCGTGCTTAATAAAAAAAACTATAAAATTTGAATACAAGGAAAGCTAAGTGGAAGTTTTATGCGAAAAATTTAGTACTTTGGTCGTGTACGATATATAATAGATAGAAGGTCAAGAGCTTCATTCTTCCTCGAGACACTATAAGTCAAGGTAGTAGAGCCTCCTTGTGAAATGCTTTATTTTCAAGTCAACCTATGTTGATTAGAGGACCTATAACTTTGAATAACTTGTAACATTCTTATACATATAGTTGAAGAGGACAGTCTAAATAATAATGGTTATATTTAAGCGCGATATATACTTCAATAAGTACAGTAGCGAGTTAACTTATGACATCGGCGAGTTAAGCTGTTATTGTCGTTTGAACGAAAAAATCGAGTTAAATAGTATGTTATTGATTAAGTTGACTTGAGTAGATCGCGATCCTATTTTTTTGGCAAGTCTAGTGCGAAGTAGGCCTCTCTCTCGCGTCTCCCGGACCACGCCAACTTAACTGGCCTGCATGTAGACGGGCGAGTTTAGTTTAGTACAGTCCATACGTTTATTCACTGCGGACGCAGATACGTGTTATTTTTTGACGGTAACTCATGACTACTAAACTCGCGCACCTTTGGACGCTACTTACAACTTACTACTTCCTATTTAACTGACCGGTTACTTAACTCGCTACTTTACTTGATGTGTAAATCAAGTTTAACAGAAAGTTATATGTTAATAGTAATGGTTAGTTTTTATGGATCCTATAATAAGTTATTCAGAGCTAGATCTTCCAAATACCATGGGTTGGTACATTGGTATAATGAGAAGGTACAATAGATGGCTATAACTGAAATAAAAATAGTACAACCTAGAGGTACTACGTTAAAAGTTACTATGATAAAGCTGAGAAACTTTGTCATCTGCTCAGCTTCTAAATATATACACATGCCAGCTGCAGCATAGCTCTGTTTAGTTGCAATACAAATCAGAATGTATGTTAAGCATCTATATATTTTTCATTCAAGACGAAACAACGGAACAATAAAAAATATTAGTTCTAATCAATGATGAGAAATACCAGGACAAATTCCTAACAAAAAAATAAATGTAACTCAAATAAAAAAACAACTTTAACAATTTAGTTAAGAAGTGTTCTCCCATACATCGATCTACGTTACGGTATATTCTCCAACCAGAATCGTAAATAAAACTTGTTTTTAACCACACTTATGTTAGAATAATTTGTTTTTACTCCTATTGAATCCCAAAGCATTCTCTATTTGAGTATTTGTGAAACTTTAAAACCGTTTCTCTGCAAAGTCCATTAAAACTGCACCATGAAATTCAAAATCAGATTATATTAAAGTTTATTCCTTTAGCTGCCTTTACCTCTTTAGGTCCGCGATTGCGTCGGTAGAACATCTGGGAAAGTTCTCTCTTTCGCCGTTTCCTCAATTTTACGCTCTGTCGAATTCAAAAAAGAATCCGTAGATACCGATGCTCTGAGTGTACCGAAGCAAAGGAGCAGGATGCAGCTCCAGCCTACGCATCAGGTGACATCAATTTTCCTTTAAGATTTCTTGGTGCTCTCATAAGGTTTGATTGTGGCTTAGCAGTTGTTTTGCCATTACTGTTTCGACAATAATCTCCTTACATAGATATTAGAACTTTTATGCTATGAAGTGACGAGACAGTCAATGCAAAGGTGCAATTATCATGATGAGTCCATGAGCACAGACATGTTTTTATAGCATATGGGTTCATAACTACTTCCTGTATAGAGTTATCACCCCTAAATATGTAACTATGATATTTTATCTTAATCACCATATTACTATGTAAAATTTCGTTCACTTATACAATTCTTATAAAGGTTCCTCGTTTTGCTATAAAGTCCCTAAAAATGAGATCGCGTATTAATTCAAGAGAAATTCATACCTTATGGATTAATCGCGTATATGCAGCTTGTATTTCTGTTTTTTTCGGTTTATTCTGTTCAAAATCAGACGTAGTAACAAGCTACCATGAGGAATTCCGTTTCTTTGTTCAGAAACGTGAAAAACACAGACCACAGCCAATCCCAAAAAATGTAACATCAATATTATTATCCTATAACATAACAATACCGTTAGAAAAAGCATGACATAAAAATGGTCTATATAGAACAAACAAGACCTGGTTTCTTTAAGTTAACAATAAAGGATATAAAAATACATTTGAGGAATAACCGTAATTTTAAAAAGAAGAAGAAGAAAAATTATAAAGAAATATCTCGCGCAGATAAACAGAAGGCAGCACAAATATCTCGGTTAATGGCTTCCAAGTATTAAGAACGAATGGCACATGAGAAAAATTTCTTGACGGCTTTGTGTAAGGACAAAAGTCGTGTTTTCGCTAACAAACAAGGGTCCAAGAATCTTCAGAAGTTGGCGCACAAAGCACTTGCTGATATTGAGGAAAGTCAAGTGAGTGCATAAACTAGGTAATTTTGCTTTGTAGATCCAAATCCTAATCACTTTACGCCCAAGGGCGTTCATTACAGCCCCGTGTTGAATCTGTTTGTTTATACGTTTGATGAACGTAAAACGATGAAACTTTGATGATTGCATAGAAATACAAAAATACTATAAATCAAACCGTCTCAATTCTATTGCCATTATTTGGTTGGTAGTACAATTTTTAGCCTAGGACTGCCCAACGTTATTTGATCTCATAACATTAAAATCATTAATATTTTTACTTTGTTCAAAATGTAATTGTATCGAATGATTTAATTACATTATGTTTATAAATATTAATATATTTAATTTATGTTTATTTTAACGTACTCGTACATCGTACCACGTAAGTACTTTATATAATTATGTTTATTTTATTTATGCTAGCTGACTTGTTCGCGGATTCGCTCGCTTGGTATACGGGATACAAAGACACATAAATAAATGTGATGAATAATATAATGTAATAAAATAATTAATGACATAGGCACCATGCGCACAACATTGTGATAATTGGTACTTTTAAACTATAGTGGTATCGACTTCAACAACTTATTTCACACTTTTTAGTGTTTGAATCGGTAAAATTTTTAGTAAAAATGTTTTCTACGCACTAATAGTAGATTATGCAACAAGGGAGTAAAGCAGTGTCTTACGTCATGGGCGCTATATTGAACCCTGAGTGTAACGGGGACTCTTGGGTTAGATTTAATTCCCGAGCGAAGCGAGGGAGTTATGTACAATCCTGAGTGAAACGAGGGGTTAAAGCCGCCCAAGACGAAGACAGGCTTTATCCTCGAGGTGCTTACTCTACCTTTCATACCTACTGCGAGATAATAAAAACTCAGAGCTTTAAAATAGCAGTTATTTCGTTAATAGTAAAATACATTGATAGTCAATATTCAAATTGGACACATTTGTCCCGTTATAGAGGAACAGAGACAATATCTTTGGAAGGAACATTTAATGGAAAACACTGTTTTAGAATTTCGCGGTTGTTAACTAAGTTATAATTAGTACTCGCGATTTAGTTGCTTTTGGAACACCCGATATTTCGATACAGTTCTATGCACCACGTTGAAAATAATAATATTTTATGAAAGTTGAATAACACTAAATACCAGAACATAGATGAATATTCTACCTAGCACCGATCGCAACACGTTACTTTAACTATGACTTTGAATGCGCAGAGCGGACCGTGCGTAACCCATAGCGACGCGGCGCACAACAATCACACTCCTTTGGTTCGTTTAGCAATGAGGGCATTGGTGGCGTTGCTATTGTTTCTTTTGTTAAAGCGTTTTGGTGGCAAAAATAACTCTGTTTTTAGCTTTTCGAACGCTGAACATTAACACAGAGCCATAAACAACATTTTCACCCATAGATTCCCAATTCTAACGCCCTTGTTAGCGTTTTTAGCGCCAACTATTTTCGCCAACTTAGGGCTATTCGACCGCACTACTAATAGTACAATCCCGCCTTTTTTCTTTTTTTTCTGTATGCTGTCTAGTCTGCGTAGTAAAAGTTTTCCTACAACTAACGTTCCATATCCAAATCACTTTACTCCCCAGGGAGTTTCATAAAACTTTACAGCCCCGCATTATGCCTTGTTTTACGTAGAGATTGCGTGATATGTAATTGCACATTTTCAAGCAGGTGGTATGAAAAGTAATTAACAATTATTATTGATGAAATGAGTGAACGAAGCTTAGAAACAGCAAACTATTACTAAGATTTGTTCACTCGGTATACAAAATTATTCTTTGGCGAAACGAATGAAGTCTCTGCAACGACTTCTCAAATTTGGTTTCATCCGTCTGGATAATGCCGATGTAGCCAATACTTAAAGGTATAGAATATGTACCTGTAGGGTTAAAAAAATCGATATATAAAAACTGCACATATGAGATCTATGTATATATCAAGCACATAACACTTGAGAACGGTTCCATTTATTTATTACTTCAAATATTATCGTATGCTGAATGTTTCTTACTCAGTAAATTTATTACCAACGGGTTCGTGTTTTGAATGCATGAAGTTATTGTGTATGAAAAAAGTATAAAATATATTAAAGAATTTGAAAAGAGTTTCGTAAAATTATCCTTAGTGATACAACAGCTGTGCCATATATCATACAACGCATTTTATGTGCACGAGAGGTAAAAATGAAATGAATTACCTTTGTAAACGTTGGTGATTCAAAATATACATTGAATCGAACATAAACGGGAATTCAATAAAGTTTATCTATACGACAATTTACTCTATGAGAGATACAAATTTGAGCTATTTGTATGGAACTATTGTCAAATTCAATTTTAGTAGATAGGAGATCGTTACCGGCCGTAAGACTGCAGCAGAATAATGGATTTTCATTAGTACAAACACCTGTTTGCCGTTATATAAACTTAATACCAAGAACTCAACTGTTTTGTGTTCACAACGGGCTGCGTACCTATTTCATTTACATAATTATGTTAATTGTAATGACATTTTTCACAAACTTTCTTGTTGCGGCTGCCACTGCCCAGGGTGTTAGTCAATAAAAACACACATGTAGGTACACACATATACTTGAAGATATTATAACACATAACGTACAAAAAGAATAAAACAATTTTTACAACTACTAACATCTATCTTTTATATATTAAAAATTATTTACAGCCCCGACCCGAAGACACGCGGGGATTCTTATCTCTCTACCGCTCCGCGAGAGGGCGGGACATGGCGCTGCTACATGGAGATTAGTTTTGCTTGAGCACGGTAATATTTGAATTCCCCGATGAACTAGGACGGTGCGCTGTACACTCCCCCTCCAAGTTGGTAACGCATCCCGAGTCCAACTTGGGACTTAAATCACGAAAGCCCGGTCTTAGTCTAATGCTTCTTTGGACTCACTGGCATTGTGGAACCGGTTAAAGAGGTAAACGGCGTCAATTCACTGCCTTAGTATTTCACTATGACATTGTTTAAGAGAGCTATAAGAACAAAAGTGGTGGGCTAGGAATCTGCTCAATTCTTCCTCTACCGTGATAATTAAAACAAAATATTTATGAATGAAACTGACGTAAAATAACGTCTCCGGTAGGGGAAGGCACGAAATGGGCCATCACGCATATGGCATATACTTCCGAGTTAAACCTTTCGATATGTTACTTTTTCGTTCGTTAACGTGCGGTTTACTAGTATCATGTCCCTTACAGGTTTGGATGCGTTAGAAAAAAAAGGTCTCGGTATTCCTGACGTCTGTGCCGAATATTCTCTGCAAATTTCCCATTCGATTTCATTTTAACAATGTCAATAATACATTGCTCAGTGTCTATATGATGCTATTCATATGCATTTGGTGCAGCAGATTACACAACTGCCCTCGTTCGTCCCTACGACCTACTTTATCACTAATAAGTTCATATCGATAGCCTTACCATTTTACTAATTTTTGTAATAGATATACCATATCAGCATCCATCCAAAATGTTTCTGCTTTTTATACTACTTTGTATTTTTAGGCTATACCAAACAGGCTTCTTATTGTTGTGATGGCTACAGCCTCACTTATGCCTTTGAAAGGATCGGATGATATCCGCGAAGAAAATGAAACAAATGGAATAACAATACTAATACCGCAGGGGCGCCTTTGTGGCAAGTCACCGACGACATCGTGGACCCCGATTCTCCCTGGGGCTAAATGTGATCCCTGACCCCCGGCTTGCCCTAATTGGCCGTCTGGGGGTGATGACGCAAGAACAAGTAACAAATACTCAAAGGGTGGTAGTGTTAAAGGGCATAACGCCGGTAGTAGTGCTCTAGTGAGTGGAGTCCCCACCAACGTTGCCCCTTTTTTCACAATTAGTGGTGGCCCTTATGGGCCTTTTAGTGGGCGGCAAGTCACCACCTGCCGAAATATTTTAAAATGAGACTGAAATGGGCATGTGCCGTAGTCTCATCCATAACCCACTATCGTCCTATCTACTGGTACATTTCACGCTTTACTAAATTGAATTACCTTACGTTTCAGAGTTCGTCTCTTCATTCTGGCACGGCACCTTGCTTACAACCAAATATTGAATTAATTGGCACCGCAATTTGGGAACGCTGCTATTTATTGCACAAACTTCGGCGTCTCCACATTGATACTAAGCAGGCTTTGAAGGCGCGCTACTTTGCTTTCAAGTGCCAATCTGGTAAATAGATGCCACTTAATTTTATTGCGTAATATGAGTGTAGCTATTTTAATTTAATTTTGTAGCTGGATGTCAGAGACATATTTGGTTTATGTACACGCTTTACATTATTTTGTTATATTTGAGTAAGTTGGCATTTACGAGTTTGTACTCGTAACACCACCATTCACTAAGCATGTGCTGAGACCTCTTTCAGTTCGGTAAACATGTTATGTGTAAAAGTTTTGAGGTTCAAGGTATCTGTTTTTAGTTTAGAACTGAGGTATTGCGTCGATTCGCTTTAGAAACTGTATCAGATAAGGTATATCAGTAACAAAAATCTAAACATTTTAAATGTTGGACATATTTTCACAAGCCAAGTTAAGTACGATTAATATAAACATTTGGAAATGTTATGGAACTATTTGGTTGTAAATATACCTTTTTGGGTGAATCTTTGTGAGTATTTTTATTTGTTGTTGGGGTTGCATAGTGTGTATAAATGTTCATAGGACTGCTCGAGAATTCACGTGATTTCTAGCTGGTGCCAAATGAAAATACAAGTACGACTTTTGCAAGAGTCCTTAAGCGGGTCGATGCCAGTAGTTCTGCCTCCAAACAACAGTGAAAAAAAATCCAGTATTTTGCTAATATAATGTTACATTAGGAGATTGTGATAAATTATGCGAAAAGTAATAAGTAATAGATACTAGAAGCATGTTACATTTTTATAAGATCTGTGGTGTGTGTTTTCGATAGTTCAGAGACATTACTATTCCTTTGCCGGAAGCATCCTTTGCAGCAGGTATTGCATGCACTCACTCCACGTGATAAGCGTTAAAAATTTCATAGCTTTAACAATGGAAAATACTTACATTAGTAGAACTCTGAACGTCTGGGAATGTATAACTGTCACAATACCTATTTCTGCCGCAAAAGAGTGTTCACATTACTGCGTCCCAGTTTGAAAGGTGGGTGCTGGTGAAATTACAGGCACTTAACTCTAAACAAATTAATATCTCAGGATGATGGGCGCACTTTATATCACAAGTGATATAGTGCACTGCATACTTTATGCAGATTCCAGATATAAGAGAGTTTCTGCCAACCAACACAGTTATACAATTCGTGTTCCTAGTTCTAAACACGAGCCAAAGCAAGGGGGATCGGAGTATTTAATGGTCATGCCAGACGTGTGACTACCCTCGTAAATCGTGGATCGAGTGACGCGTGACGTGGTGAACGGAAGGCAGCCGTGCAGTGAATTACGCACCTTCAAGGCAAGAAAAGTAATGCTTTTAGCCGTATAATATGGTACATTTATCTTGGTGCCCGATAAAGTTAGTAGAGCACGCGCTTTGAGTTATTTTAAGGGCATTTACCAATAGGTACTTGGTCGATTCGGATTAGTACAAAGTACAAACAACTGGATTCTGCTGCTGGATGACTTCTGCTGATACGACAGTTGTTATAACTTTATTGGATATACGTTAAAGTTGTAATATAATTCAGAATCTATACCAGTACTTTATATATCGATCAACTGTAATACTATATTTTTATATACTACTTATATTACATACTGTTCAAGTATCATATTTTTTCGATATAATATTGATATGACAAAATACTATCTACACTAATATTATAAAGAGGAAAAAATAGTTTTTTTTGAATAAGCTCCGAAACTACAGGACCGATTTGAAAAAAAATCTTTCACCATTAGAAACCTACATTATCCCTAATGAACATGGGCTATAGGATATTTAAAAAAATGTAGGGATCCGTATGAAAACGTCGATAAGTAATGTAACCCAAGATGTGAAAAAAAAACGCAAGTTCAAAACAAGTTGTAGTTTATATGGATATGCAAGGAATCAGTTTCTTCCCAAATTTCAGGTGTTTTGTTTAACTGATTTCTTAGATTATAATTAATATAAATAATATTTTACAGTGTAATATGTACTGGACAGAAAATACTGGAGATAGTCATGCTATTTTTTATTTTAAATAATGTCTTTGAAATAGTTGCTAAATATGAGGGTCTGCACAGCATTTACTATGGGACACGCACAATGTAATACCTACATATACGGCCAAACTTATAAACTCTGCTCAATTTCAAATTAAATAATTTAGCACTGCGCAAAACAATTTTGCTTTGCACAGTAGGTATGATGTAATAATATCTATCTGTGAACGTTACGTTATTTATGCACTGTTACATTTTCATCGGCGGCGGGAATTAGGTTAGAAATAGTGATTTTAAAGAATCATTGGGCATTTAAAAGATGCTGGTGAGATTGCAGGGTTCTCTTTTAATTTAAAACCCCTTTGATTAACCACGGCAAAATTTAACATACCTTAGTTGTTACTTACTTTTTGCACTCGCTATTGTCTCGCTACCCTCCTCATGCCTCTCATCCCTCAATGGTAGAAACCATTTGCATTTTAATCTAAATGTAAAAAAGGCAGTAGTAGATGACTATTATAACATGATTGAAAGTTAAGGAGCACGAATCAAAACCGCAATTGTATATAAGATTCTATAATAAGGCATTGGTAGGGCCAAAAAGTTTAGCAAACATTCATTACTTATAAAAAGTATTTTGGTAAATTGTTACAATTGGCTATAATGAAAATAATGTTGGTGTTATTTACCCAATTGAAAGAAATTGATTTTATTTTTTGATTGAGTGTATACAATAAGAAAAAAAACTACACAGATATTATTTATTATCATCTGGAAAACCTGAACTTAGGAATTTCTAAGTTCACATCTTCATAATAAGTCAAATACCTAGCTTTTACCCCAATTTTTTACCCAAATTAAAAAGTTGCAAGTAGATTATGAGGTACATAAATTAATATTTACACTAAAACGAAATTTCTATTACATGTAAAATTTTAGAAAAATGAACTCTACGGCAACGATTGTAATTATTCATATGCTCTATTTGCATTCCACAATGTAGCTTAGATGGTAAACATAGATGCTAGTATCAATTACGAACCCTGTCGGGCACAACAAATCTAGTAGCCAGCAGGTTATTTTTATAAAATATAATAACAATAATAATAGCATCGAGTAAGAAGCCCTATTACAAAGAATCTTTAAGTAATTTTTTTTATAGTGGAGTTGAGCTGAAATTGCAATGGATTCCTTCACATGTAGGCATAAGAGGTAATGAGGAGGTTGATATGTTAGCAAAACAAGCCAGTACCTACTATAGGTGTAGAAACTTAAATCATACCGGAGTACACCGAGATCCTAATTAAATATAGATACAAAATTTATGAGAAATGGAAGCAAACATTTAATGAAAAATCACTGACAAAAAACATTTGGTTGAAGAACTATACAGTATGAACCTCCTCGTATACCCTGTTTTGCAAGTAGAAAGCTACGAATATGTTATATTGTAATGGTTCATAGGTTGCGGTCCGAACATGTCCCACTAAATAAATTTAAACACCTTATGAGAGTGGCAGATTCACCTAATTGCGGAACCATTGAAGACGTCTAGCACCTTCTAGTGGAATGTGTACGGACCCAACGGATAAGATCACGAATGATACATCAATACGGGCTTAACCCAGTTGATGTGGGTGTACTGCAGAGTGTCTTTGTACGGCTCCCCGGAAAGATTTTATTTCCGTTCAAAAATTGTTCAAATCGCGGGAATATAGTAGGCGGTTGGGGCGAGATACGACGAGTATGGAGGCCTACGGATAGTTTCTAACTGCAGATCTTGTAGTGTTGAAACTAATCGATGAGCAGTGCGAGGTCTTGCGTTACACAGCAATGATGGTGAAGACCGATTAATAAGTCGGGCTGTTTTATTTTGAATTTCATCATTGTTCTGCACAATAATTTACTTTTATTTTCTGACCTAATCTGAGAAAGCTATAGTGAATTGCACAATGAAGTGACCACCAAACCGATACCATCACCTTTACAAAGGTGAGTATAGCCGTGACATAGCGTCATTGTCATGGCGTTGGACCTGGAGTCAACCATTGCGATGATTACATGTGATTATCGTAAAAATCCACTTTTCATCACACGTCACAATTTGGTCCAAAATCCCTTTATTTCTGTATCGGTATAACAAAGGTAAGGCAACGCAACTTCAACGCGGGCTCCTCTCTGCAGATAAGTTAAATCGTGAGGTAGATACCCGCTTTTTAAGTTTTTTAATTTACCAATTAATAATTGAAGTTGGTAGGAGTTATCTCAATATTTGTTTAATTTTTAATGTTACGGCTGTTTGTGTGTGTTAAATGTTTCTCGTAAATCTGGATTACGATCTGGATATACACTGTTATTGTATAATTACGAGTACCAATAAAAGTTCATCTTTTAATCTGTTTAATATTAGACTTTAGCTTAGCTTACGCGTAAGTCCTTATTGCTTTACATTTACCTACGCAATGTAAGGCTTGCGTATTCTACTATCTTAAATCCCCTTTGAGTATAACTAACTAAAGTCTGTAAAGGGCTGAAAGGGTTTGACTAAATGGGAAGCATTTGTCCGGCTCATCGTGAAAAGGGGTCTATTGGTTGGACATAAAGTAAGACCCTAACGAGTTTCAAAGTAACGATAGTGTTTGTGTACTTAGCGCCTTCTAACGACAAACAAAGTCCAATAAAGTTGCCGGTTTACCTTCGGGTTCGCGTAGCTATATTTATGTTATGATTTACCATGTTTAGTTAAGATTTAGTAAAAGCTTGCTACTTGTTTTCCCTTTCACATATATACTCTTACATTTCTACATTTAGATTGGCAGAAGCTTTAACATAATATGGTAACAATGCTTTCAATTGATCGGTATTAGGTTTATTACCGTGACCGTTATCCGTCACATGTGCAGTGGTATATACATACCTTTCTTCTATGCAGTAGCACAGAGTAAATAATATTAGAGAGAAGGTTTACAAAAACAAACTCAAACAAACCCAAGTTTAGGCATAAAAACTCACCAACAGTTTCGATAGTTACCTACTTGCTTTGCATCAGCAGACACGAACGTTCATATTTCGTTGGGCATCGCTAACTGGGCAGCAAAAGCACAAGGTTCCCAGTCTACATGATGACCTTCTTGTCTACAGACTTTCTATTTCACGATGAAGGTTTGGCCATGGTTGTAGTAGTGACATGTACAGACAGGCGCGTTTGTGTGTGTAAACTGAAGGATTATTACTGTTAGCAAAGAAATGTGAAACCCATTTTTAAATTAAGCCTTATTTTTTTACTGCGATTTTATAAATAATTAGTGTTTAGCTCCTACAACATATTTTTTATGTAAAGGGAATAAAATATGATAAGTTACTAGAAATACTCAGGTTGTCATGTTATAAATTTTTATTTAGCAAAAAGAATAAAGAATAGATCAAAAAAACAAAGTTGTAATAATTAGCTATTTTAATCACTGCCAGATTCGTCTTCGGATTCTGATTCGCTATCATCTGAATCATTTTGCAGATTAATCATAAACTCAAAATCCAGGTCAACATATTTCAAGTATTCCTTTTCAATTTTTTCATCATGGTTTTATGCCATGTTTCGCTAGTAACTTTGTTCAAGCTTTCATTGATAAGTTTTTCTTTTTTTTGTGCCCAGGTGTTGTTTCGCACGTGTGTTGAAAGGACATAACTTTCATCGGTGTAGACAATTGGTCGCCCTTGAGAGCGATATTCTGACATCTTCTTTAAATATTTTAGGCGCCACATCTATATATCATGACGTTCAGTCAAAACTTTACGGTTATTTTCTGTTTTACGCCACTTGTATCCTAATTTCAGCAATAACTGACGAAGCGTTTCGAGAAAACCTTCAAAGCCAATTTTTTCATTTAAAACTGTTCTTAATTTTGCCAACGTTGGAATTTCTTTATGGACCACATGAAAATTTTGTATGGTATTCCGGATAACATCGGCTGGTAAATTGTCTATTTCTATCTTATTATCTCGTTTCCTTCTTTTCTTCATGGGAGAAGTAAACTTTGAGGAAGCGCATGGCAATTCCTTCTCCTCTTTTAAGATCTGTTGGACAGTTGAAAGAGAAACACCTGTGGCCTCAGCTGTACGCTGTGTAATATTACGTAAATGAGACAAAT
This sequence comes from Selenia dentaria, assembly GCA_917880725.1. Lineage (NCBI taxonomy): Eukaryota > Metazoa > Arthropoda > Insecta > Lepidoptera > Geometridae > Selenia > Selenia dentaria. Next base: position 33,333,539 of record OU862877.1, on the reverse strand, counting down.
CACAGCTAGGCTCCATAACCGATTTATAAATTCAAACTCCTCTTTTAGGAAATGGTAAATGCTAGCTATCATTCTTCGACCCTAAAATAAAACAAATCGGAATTAGTGACTTTCAACTAATTCAACAAATTAGTTGAATGTAAAAAAAAAAATTACCTCACTGTGGACGACTTTTCTGCGTTTAGTTGCCTTGCTGACGGTACTTTGTGCTGACATCTTGCGCGGGGCACAGAACACTAGTGACTCGGACCGCGTCGCGATCATGACTGAGCACTCCCGAGGTTACTAACTCAATGTGCATGTGCACGGCTAACAACAAACAAGATCAAACCTTCATCGTGAAATAGAATATCTGTACCAACTACATATTTTATACCGCAAACAATTTCTTTTTTTGCATTAAGGTTTCTGACCAATCAATCAAATAAACTATATTACTAGATAACTACGTTCATACTAAACTATCACTGCAGAATAACTAATATTACTAAGTAGGGAATTGATAAAGCAAAGAGAACGATTGGCTACCGCTGCCATAGAAAACAGATAAGTGAAGAAATTAAATGTGTGTATGTTTTATTACTAAATTATCTTACATTTATTTAACTTGTATTGTTTGATAATTTTTTCCTAATTTTATATTTTGAGTATTCAATTTCAGGGTAGAAAATATGCGAAACCTTACAAACAACCTTATTAAATAGACCACGAGGAAACATGAATACGGCGAGACACGCGGCTAACGTTATATTTTAAGTTATTTAATTCGATGCTAACATGTGAGCCGAGAACCTAGCAGAAACCAACTGCAATGAACCGCTCGACCGGCGCGCCGCACGTAGTGAAACGGTGGAGTGAAAGAAACCGCTCTTGCAGTAGTAAGAATGGGTAAATGGAACTCTAACTGAATTTACGGATGATGCATAAGAATATTCTCACGCTATTTATTTAAAGTTTTACCGTGATAGCACTAACTAGATGAAATAGTTTTAGGTATCAGAGGATACTCAACAATCAATCATTTATTGCAAACATTATGAGTTGGAAAATCTTAGAAAAACATATTTTTAGTAGGTAACTATTACATAATGACCCTGATTGGGTATAGCGATATTTTGCGTAGTGGATAGATTTCAAGGTATTACAAAGTATTACATATCTCAAAAGAATTCATCCAGTGTACAATAATTTTTTTTTCATTATGTGTATTAAATCCTTACTAAATTTATATATTTAGTTTCTATGTCTTTTAAAACTTGTTATAGCATAAATTAGCTGGATATGTACTCGTATAATCCAGTTTACATATTAAATTCGAAGTAAAATATCACTATTTACTAAAAATTCATAAATTAAAATAATTCTCTTAAAATCATGTCTTGATGTCCAGCTAATTATGAAACGAATAAGATTTAATTATAAACATTAAGAGCATCTCATGCAATGGGAATGGTATATACTTTTTACGCAAGATAATTATTTTAAAAGTTTTATTACTAAAAATATCTATTACTTAAAACCAGTTATGTAAATACCTGAATAACTATTAAATTATGTATACGTACTCGTATATAAGTCTGATACCATATTGGATTAGCTCTAGATGATATAGTGAACTAGCTGCGCTTCGCGGTTTCACCCGCGAGGCGATGGATAATGATGACGATGAAACAAATATAGCGTATGTTACTCGGGCATAATTTATCTTTATACTCGTGAAAGAATTGTTTGAACCGGTTAAGTAGTTTTACGTGTATCCATTACAAACTAACAAAACACAAAAAACATCTATCCCCTTTATTATTAGAGTCGATATTTATTTATTTATTTATTGGCACACAAAACAGAATACAGTCAATAAATGTTTAAAATTAAATAGTACAATTTAGATCTAGACTATGCTCCTAAATATGTGTACACAACATGGTTGATTGTTGAGCAGTAACTAGTTATGTATTTTAATAATAACAATAAAAAGAGGCAAACAAACAATTTTAAATACTTTCATCATAGGCCTTAAATAATTAATTCCTTAATTCCTGACATTAGTTTTGAATCTAGGTAGGTTTTGGACAAATATGTCAATAGAGTCGTGATGTTCTTTCAGAATTTCATTATATTGGCGACAAATTCTCACAATAGGGTTATTAATGGAAGAATTATTCTTATATACCTGCAAAATAAAAGTTTTGGATAATCCATCGCGTGTTCTAGGCTTTGTGTTTATACTAATGCTTGAGAGAAGCGAGGGAGAATCAATCTTCGAGTGTATAACTTTAAATAGGCAAACTAGATCGTTATATAATCGTCGAGTTTCAAGGGTTTGCAGTTTATATTTGGCCAGCCTTTCTGAATATGAAGAAAATTTTCGTTTGATACCCTTTTTGGAACATAATATGCTTAAGCATTTACTTTGTACTCGTTCTATACGTTTTTTGTAAACGTCATAGAAAGGTGACCAAATGACCGAGTTGTAATCAAGTATACTACGGATTAATGTAAAGTAAAGATTCAGGAAACAACATGGATTTTTAAAATCTTTAGATATCCGAGAGATGAAACCCAAAATCTTAGTGCATTTAGTAATTATGTAGTCATAATGGTCTCTAAATGTGAACTTCTCGTCAAGTAAGACCCCGAGGTCTCTGACAACCGCCTTTCTCTCTAAACAATGATCTTTTAGCTTGTAGTTATAAAGTATTTTATTGACCTTTGTAGTAAATGTTATGATAAAGCATTTTTTAACGTTTAATAACATATTATTATCTTGACACCATTTGTCAAGAATACTGATATCAGATTGAAGAACTTCACAATCCTTAATACTACAAACATTAGTAAATATTTTGAGGTCGTCCGCATATAGTAGACAAGGGCTACTAAATTTGTCGATAAGATCATTGATAAAGGAAATAAAAAGCAGTGGTCCGAGATGGGAACCTTGGGGCACTCCTGAGGTTATATGAGCAGGAGAAGATAGAAAGCTTTTAATCGCGACTAATTGACTGCGTCTTGTGAGATACGACTCAACCCATCGCAACAAGTTACCATGAACTCCGTAATAAGCTGCTAATTTTGAAATTAAAGTGCTATGGCTCACTTTGTCGAAAGCTTTGGCAAAATCTGTATAAATACAGTCCACCTGTGTTGTTTTAGCAAAAGCGTTACATATATAGTTTTTATACTCAAGTAGATTTGAGGTTGTGGAACGATTTCGGACAAAACTATGCTGTTTAGTTGATATAAGTGGACAGATGTGGTGGTGAAGGGCATCGTATACTAATGATTCGAAGACTTTACCTACACAAGATAATAAACTAATTGGGCGGTAGTTATTGCAACATGATTTATCACCTGATTTAAAAATAGGAACTACATGAGCTGTTTTCCACAAGGATGGAAAGATACCCGACTGGAGGGATGCATTGAATATAATTAGAAGAGGTGCCGCCAGCTCTTTGGAACACTTTTTTACTACTAGTGGAGGTATCCCGTCAGGACCTGCTCCTTTGTTAGGATCTAACCTAGAAATTTTACGGATGATATCGTTTTGCGTAAAGAATAAGGTACTTAAAACATTTGTCTGAATGTGCGTGGGATAAGAAGAGCAATTTGAAGATGCAGAAGGCTCATATGCGATAAGGATTGATACCCAGTTACAAATAATGTGACCTGGTTTGTATCGGCGTTACTATTGCATATTTCAAAATGTATCATAACAGAAATACGAGTAGTTAGATAGATATCATAAAACATACCGACTGAACGCGTTTGACTCATCTGGAAGACTTGAACCAAGGTGAGGTTTGTTACGAACACGGCAAACCACAAGTACCTATCGATCAAAACGGATAATGGGAGCTCATAGTGTCAAGCAAGCCACGCATCGGCAAAAGGAAAGAACTGACCGCGTCTCTAACCCACTACCCAAGGTGGGACTGTGTAAGGACTGAGAGGATGTACTACACGTATACAGCTGTAATCAGAACGACCGACTGGAGTAGCTGAACTATCATTTCAAGATCGATGCCCTCGAAATATCTACCGTTTAGAGCAAACCGCGAAGCGGAAGCTGGATTGAAGTCAGTCTACCTTGGCGTGAGTATGATATCGAGTTGCCACCTGGCTACGACGCTGCGCTGAGACACCTAACATGACAAATAACATAAAATTACATAACAACCTTAGAACGTAAATTAGGCAGATCCCTGGATAAGAAGGCAGAGTATAGCTAAAGATAAGTATAAACCTACCTAATAGTCTAAACGAGACTAAAAAGTAGGTAATATGAGATAGTTTGGCGTATATATACCTCTGCGACATCTTTAGGATATAAAGTATTAGAAGGAAGATTATCAGAAGATAAAGAGATTATGTAGGTAAGAAATTATTTAAATTAGAGTTAGGAAATGACTGTTTTTAAAATAAGAAAATATCCCAAAAAAAAATATAACAAAGAAACAAATTAAAACGAGCTGGTAACATTGTCAAGTGAAGTGGTCTTGTTGATTAGTTACATGTGGCATCCCCAAGGGGAATGAGAAGGGTTGCAAGATAGCGGTCCCAGATTACAGCGCGTCTTTCGACCGTATGCGATAAAGGCTTCATAATAACGAGTGGGTCGGAAGTACAAACAGTATATTGTGTCCATTGCCAGCTGTGATACTCCTGCCTTAGGTAAAAGTCAGTAATACAAACCTTCGTTTGGCTTCTATGTGAGTCATGCTCTATGTAATCCTATATCGAATAACCTTTTAAAAGACATAGATTTTATTTCAATGCACATGTGGAGTTTCGTAATTAAATTCTCTTTCAAATGGCAAAAGGTTAGTTTATTTGTTTTGTAAAATAATTGTTTTTAAGGTAGATCAAATTGACACGCACGGAGATACACGACTACCATAACGTATCGTTAAATGAAACTATTATGTGATTTGTCATCATTCGTACCGCTTGGGAATAGAACTAGAAGATTGTACAACCCACGGACATCGAGCTATCAGAACGCTGTAAGCGAGACGCAATATTTGCACTAGACGTTAGTTGCTCATCTAGGGGTGAGGTGTTATATACCAATACACTCCTGCACTTACTATACTTACCAGAGTTGCATGAACATCAATACGTCACCGTCGTGCAAATAAAAGAAGAGATCGTCACTTTACTTCAGAGCGATCAGACACCCTTAATGTTAGTTAGCCCGAGTCTATGTTTCCCAATCGATAAGGGAGATTACTTGGTAGTCTTCAAGTCAAGAGTGAATAAGTATCTTCTAGGCAAGCGTGCATCTTCGACCGCAACGTCACTTAACATCAGGTGAGATGTGGTCAAACGGCTAACGTTTTTAAAAGCCGTATTAAAAATATTTGTCTAGACAGGTACACTTTACGTCTTTTGTTTACATAACGTTAGAGCGGATCCAATGAGACGTATAGCGCTCCTCTTTTGTTTTTCATATGGACGAAGAGATATTTTTTCACACTGACTGAGAGGGCATTCACAGTGACAGGAACCGTAAATAGGCGTGTGGCGTATTGTAAGTAATTATCTAAAGGTTACGAAACTTTGACAACAGCCGTGTGATTCTCTAATGATTCGTCGATGCGCACGTCGACGTGCTCACCGATGTCAAATACTTTATGAGATATCGGCCTTGTACACAAGGTTGTTTTTCCAACGTTTCTTGTTGTTTTGTTTCACGGATGTTGTCAAAGATGCAACGATGTTTGCTCTTAGAGAATCGCACGGCTGTACAAGTACTTACTCTAAATAACAGTGTCTTGGCTAAATGTCCAACTATGATTATAATAGTCGAAAAAAATATTCCTCTGTCTAACTACTAGTTTTACAATAAACGTCTTACTTTAAAATGTCTTCTCAGAACATCTGTTCCATAGTTCTATTGTCAGATACTGTGGCAGGGCTTATGATATATAGCCCCAGCTATCTTCGTACTGCACAGTTTACTTCCTTCGCTAGGCACAATATACATATATATTAAAAAAAAACGAATAACCTATTAATACATTTTACACAACCTATTACATCTATTAGATTAGCTGACATTTCTTAAAAGAAATAATAATATAAACAAATACTAACATATTTAGATATTTTCCTTAACCTTATTAGGTACCTACATATCAAATTTAATATTTTGTTTATGTTTATTTTCTGCCTGTGTCTGCATTTGTACTTGAATTTTTCCCTGTCTTATGTGCCGCTGAAAATTATTCATCATCTGGTATTATTCCATCGCATTATAGAAAGTGCCCATACTGTTACTTACTGTAAGGTGCAGGTCAACCCGCACAACCACATGCTGCGCACTCAACTAATTTCGTTCGGTGTCTACGAATAGGGATTCGTCAATACAGGAAGTTAATGTAATGAACCCGGGACCCGAGAGCAGCTTTAGTATCATTGTGAACATTACCTACCTTTGAAGTTTATTACAACCGATACTAGCTTTTTGTCCACGATTTCTTCCACGAAGGGTATTTTTTCTAGATATGAATTATTATTGTAACAATATATACCTAGATATGCTCATGACTATTGCCCGCCACTAACTTGTGATATTTGACTAAAGTTCAAGTCAGCTCTAGCAAATTTTAGAGTTTATCCATGTGATTTTTAATTGTCTTCCCGAAACAAACCTATGGGACTTTTTTAATTGAACCATCTTTAATCCAAACAGAAGTTAATTCCAGACCAATTGTAGACGTGGTGTTAAGACTGTTTCTCCTCAGGTAATAAATTGGCTTCAATAACATGAAATATCTAAAAAGAATTATTCACAACTATAACTTCAAAAACGAAGTTTTCCCTACAAAGCTTCATACTCCATTTTACTCATAGATAAGTCGTCGCTGTCAAAAATATTTCAGAACACCATGGTTTGTTTTAAATGAACTATCTCAATACAAATTTTCACACGCTTAAGTTCAAAACAAAGGGTTTTCATTCAAAGGTTTTCACTCATTTTTAGGGGTTGAATTTTGAAAAACCTTTTCTAAGTACACCAAGACAAAGTACTCTCCATATGTCAAGTCTCTACGACCAGTGGTTTAGGCTTTGCTTTGTCTGTTAGTAAGTTAGTAAGTCAGTCACCAATTAGGACAATAGATTCTTATATAAATTGATTGATGATTGATGATTAACTATTATATTATAAATAACACATTTAAAAGGATTTTTCATTATTAGAACTTTGAGTCTTAAGCCATTTTAGGCACATAAATATTGTAAATTAATATAAATTATTTATTGTACTATGTTATACAAATCATTATTAAAATATCAAAAATTGTATAATAATATAATATTATGTGAAATATAGGTATTTAAAAAAAATACCATTACTTGCTAAATTTCTTGTGCCCTGAATACGTATATGTTTCATGTACTTGTATTGGTTTGCATGCACTTATCGTTTCGTAGGCGTTCTTGTAACTCGTAGGTACATTAATTATTTCTGTCTTTTATACATACAATACTAATCTTATTATGCTGATGTTTACTACACATAAAATGTATTTCTCTGTAAGCGTAAATTTTTGTAAATTTTTACGAGAAATAAACGATTGAATCCTACAAATTTACTAGGACATTCAAGACAGTTAAGGTTTGATACCCCATAGTATGCCCGGCCCTCTATATAAATTATTGTCGAAATTCTATAATTTATACATACTCGTACGTTTGGAGAGCGAATAATAAGTTTAACAACATATCAATTCGTCAACATATCAAAAAACAATAAAAATAGAATAAAATAAAATTGTAAAAAAATATATATTAAAATATCAGGTGAATTAATAGAAAAAGAACGAAGTAGGTAATAATTTACAAAGCAAATATGCTCGAAGCATTCCACTTTTACCAAGTATTCTACCTGCCATCTATGTAACGTTTAAAGATTAATAAACACATCTTATAAAATAACTGATAAGAATGATATACATCAACGGTACGATTACGTCATTACAACTTGTATGCATGCTAGGCCAACAGCCGTGCGATTCTCTGCAGACATCTTTGACAACATCCGCAAAACAAATGACGAGATGACAAAAAACATACATAAAGTATTTGACATCGGTGAGCTCGTTGACGAGAGCAACGACGAATCATTAGAGAATCGCACAGCAGGCAACCGACTTGTTGCTCTTGTCACCGTGCTTAATAAAAAAAACTATAAAATTTGAATACAAGGAAAGCTAAGTGGAAGTTTTATGCGAAAAATTTAGTACTTTGGTCGTGTACGATATATAATAGATAGAAGGTCAAGAGCTTCATTCTTCCTCGAGACACTATAAGTCAAGGTAGTAGAGCCTCCTTGTGAAATGCTTTATTTTCAAGTCAACCTATGTTGATTAGAGGACCTATAACTTTGAATAACTTGTAACATTCTTATACATATAGTTGAAGAGGACAGTCTAAATAATAATGGTTATATTTAAGCGCGATATATACTTCAATAAGTACAGTAGCGAGTTAACTTATGACATCGGCGAGTTAAGCTGTTATTGTCGTTTGAACGAAAAAATCGAGTTAAATAGTATGTTATTGATTAAGTTGACTTGAGTAGATCGCGATCCTATTTTTTTGGCAAGTCTAGTGCGAAGTAGGCCTCTCTCTCGCGTCTCCCGGACCACGCCAACTTAACTGGCCTGCATGTAGACGGGCGAGTTTAGTTTAGTACAGTCCATACGTTTATTCACTGCGGACGCAGATACGTGTTATTTTTTGACGGTAACTCATGACTACTAAACTCGCGCACCTTTGGACGCTACTTACAACTTACTACTTCCTATTTAACTGACCGGTTACTTAACTCGCTACTTTACTTGATGTGTAAATCAAGTTTAACAGAAAGTTATATGTTAATAGTAATGGTTAGTTTTTATGGATCCTATAATAAGTTATTCAGAGCTAGATCTTCCAAATACCATGGGTTGGTACATTGGTATAATGAGAAGGTACAATAGATGGCTATAACTGAAATAAAAATAGTACAACCTAGAGGTACTACGTTAAAAGTTACTATGATAAAGCTGAGAAACTTTGTCATCTGCTCAGCTTCTAAATATATACACATGCCAGCTGCAGCATAGCTCTGTTTAGTTGCAATACAAATCAGAATGTATGTTAAGCATCTATATATTTTTCATTCAAGACGAAACAACGGAACAATAAAAAATATTAGTTCTAATCAATGATGAGAAATACCAGGACAAATTCCTAACAAAAAAATAAATGTAACTCAAATAAAAAAACAACTTTAACAATTTAGTTAAGAAGTGTTCTCCCATACATCGATCTACGTTACGGTATATTCTCCAACCAGAATCGTAAATAAAACTTGTTTTTAACCACACTTATGTTAGAATAATTTGTTTTTACTCCTATTGAATCCCAAAGCATTCTCTATTTGAGTATTTGTGAAACTTTAAAACCGTTTCTCTGCAAAGTCCATTAAAACTGCACCATGAAATTCAAAATCAGATTATATTAAAGTTTATTCCTTTAGCTGCCTTTACCTCTTTAGGTCCGCGATTGCGTCGGTAGAACATCTGGGAAAGTTCTCTCTTTCGCCGTTTCCTCAATTTTACGCTCTGTCGAATTCAAAAAAGAATCCGTAGATACCGATGCTCTGAGTGTACCGAAGCAAAGGAGCAGGATGCAGCTCCAGCCTACGCATCAGGTGACATCAATTTTCCTTTAAGATTTCTTGGTGCTCTCATAAGGTTTGATTGTGGCTTAGCAGTTGTTTTGCCATTACTGTTTCGACAATAATCTCCTTACATAGATATTAGAACTTTTATGCTATGAAGTGACGAGACAGTCAATGCAAAGGTGCAATTATCATGATGAGTCCATGAGCACAGACATGTTTTTATAGCATATGGGTTCATAACTACTTCCTGTATAGAGTTATCACCCCTAAATATGTAACTATGATATTTTATCTTAATCACCATATTACTATGTAAAATTTCGTTCACTTATACAATTCTTATAAAGGTTCCTCGTTTTGCTATAAAGTCCCTAAAAATGAGATCGCGTATTAATTCAAGAGAAATTCATACCTTATGGATTAATCGCGTATATGCAGCTTGTATTTCTGTTTTTTTCGGTTTATTCTGTTCAAAATCAGACGTAGTAACAAGCTACCATGAGGAATTCCGTTTCTTTGTTCAGAAACGTGAAAAACACAGACCACAGCCAATCCCAAAAAATGTAACATCAATATTATTATCCTATAACATAACAATACCGTTAGAAAAAGCATGACATAAAAATGGTCTATATAGAACAAACAAGACCTGGTTTCTTTAAGTTAACAATAAAGGATATAAAAATACATTTGAGGAATAACCGTAATTTTAAAAAGAAGAAGAAGAAAAATTATAAAGAAATATCTCGCGCAGATAAACAGAAGGCAGCACAAATATCTCGGTTAATGGCTTCCAAGTATTAAGAACGAATGGCACATGAGAAAAATTTCTTGACGGCTTTGTGTAAGGACAAAAGTCGTGTTTTCGCTAACAAACAAGGGTCCAAGAATCTTCAGAAGTTGGCGCACAAAGCACTTGCTGATATTGAGGAAAGTCAAGTGAGTGCATAAACTAGGTAATTTTGCTTTGTAGATCCAAATCCTAATCACTTTACGCCCAAGGGCGTTCATTACAGCCCCGTGTTGAATCTGTTTGTTTATACGTTTGATGAACGTAAAACGATGAAACTTTGATGATTGCATAGAAATACAAAAATACTATAAATCAAACCGTCTCAATTCTATTGCCATTATTTGGTTGGTAGTACAATTTTTAGCCTAGGACTGCCCAACGTTATTTGATCTCATAACATTAAAATCATTAATATTTTTACTTTGTTCAAAATGTAATTGTATCGAATGATTTAATTACATTATGTTTATAAATATTAATATATTTAATTTATGTTTATTTTAACGTACTCGTACATCGTACCACGTAAGTACTTTATATAATTATGTTTATTTTATTTATGCTAGCTGACTTGTTCGCGGATTCGCTCGCTTGGTATACGGGATACAAAGACACATAAATAAATGTGATGAATAATATAATGTAATAAAATAATTAATGACATAGGCACCATGCGCACAACATTGTGATAATTGGTACTTTTAAACTATAGTGGTATCGACTTCAACAACTTATTTCACACTTTTTAGTGTTTGAATCGGTAAAATTTTTAGTAAAAATGTTTTCTACGCACTAATAGTAGATTATGCAACAAGGGAGTAAAGCAGTGTCTTACGTCATGGGCGCTATATTGAACCCTGAGTGTAACGGGGACTCTTGGGTTAGATTTAATTCCCGAGCGAAGCGAGGGAGTTATGTACAATCCTGAGTGAAACGAGGGGTTAAAGCCGCCCAAGACGAAGACAGGCTTTATCCTCGAGGTGCTTACTCTACCTTTCATACCTACTGCGAGATAATAAAAACTCAGAGCTTTAAAATAGCAGTTATTTCGTTAATAGTAAAATACATTGATAGTCAATATTCAAATTGGACACATTTGTCCCGTTATAGAGGAACAGAGACAATATCTTTGGAAGGAACATTTAATGGAAAACACTGTTTTAGAATTTCGCGGTTGTTAACTAAGTTATAATTAGTACTCGCGATTTAGTTGCTTTTGGAACACCCGATATTTCGATACAGTTCTATGCACCACGTTGAAAATAATAATATTTTATGAAAGTTGAATAACACTAAATACCAGAACATAGATGAATATTCTACCTAGCACCGATCGCAACACGTTACTTTAACTATGACTTTGAATGCGCAGAGCGGACCGTGCGTAACCCATAGCGACGCGGCGCACAACAATCACACTCCTTTGGTTCGTTTAGCAATGAGGGCATTGGTGGCGTTGCTATTGTTTCTTTTGTTAAAGCGTTTTGGTGGCAAAAATAACTCTGTTTTTAGCTTTTCGAACGCTGAACATTAACACAGAGCCATAAACAACATTTTCACCCATAGATTCCCAATTCTAACGCCCTTGTTAGCGTTTTTAGCGCCAACTATTTTCGCCAACTTAGGGCTATTCGACCGCACTACTAATAGTACAATCCCGCCTTTTTTCTTTTTTTTCTGTATGCTGTCTAGTCTGCGTAGTAAAAGTTTTCCTACAACTAACGTTCCATATCCAAATCACTTTACTCCCCAGGGAGTTTCATAAAACTTTACAGCCCCGCATTATGCCTTGTTTTACGTAGAGATTGCGTGATATGTAATTGCACATTTTCAAGCAGGTGGTATGAAAAGTAATTAACAATTATTATTGATGAAATGAGTGAACGAAGCTTAGAAACAGCAAACTATTACTAAGATTTGTTCACTCGGTATACAAAATTATTCTTTGGCGAAACGAATGAAGTCTCTGCAACGACTTCTCAAATTTGGTTTCATCCGTCTGGATAATGCCGATGTAGCCAATACTTAAAGGTATAGAATATGTACCTGTAGGGTTAAAAAAATCGATATATAAAAACTGCACATATGAGATCTATGTATATATCAAGCACATAACACTTGAGAACGGTTCCATTTATTTATTACTTCAAATATTATCGTATGCTGAATGTTTCTTACTCAGTAAATTTATTACCAACGGGTTCGTGTTTTGAATGCATGAAGTTATTGTGTATGAAAAAAGTATAAAATATATTAAAGAATTTGAAAAGAGTTTCGTAAAATTATCCTTAGTGATACAACAGCTGTGCCATATATCATACAACGCATTTTATGTGCACGAGAGGTAAAAATGAAATGAATTACCTTTGTAAACGTTGGTGATTCAAAATATACATTGAATCGAACATAAACGGGAATTCAATAAAGTTTATCTATACGACAATTTACTCTATGAGAGATACAAATTTGAGCTATTTGTATGGAACTATTGTCAAATTCAATTTTAGTAGATAGGAGATCGTTACCGGCCGTAAGACTGCAGCAGAATAATGGATTTTCATTAGTACAAACACCTGTTTGCCGTTATATAAACTTAATACCAAGAACTCAACTGTTTTGTGTTCACAACGGGCTGCGTACCTATTTCATTTACATAATTATGTTAATTGTAATGACATTTTTCACAAACTTTCTTGTTGCGGCTGCCACTGCCCAGGGTGTTAGTCAATAAAAACACACATGTAGGTACACACATATACTTGAAGATATTATAACACATAACGTACAAAAAGAATAAAACAATTTTTACAACTACTAACATCTATCTTTTATATATTAAAAATTATTTACAGCCCCGACCCGAAGACACGCGGGGATTCTTATCTCTCTACCGCTCCGCGAGAGGGCGGGACATGGCGCTGCTACATGGAGATTAGTTTTGCTTGAGCACGGTAATATTTGAATTCCCCGATGAACTAGGACGGTGCGCTGTACACTCCCCCTCCAAGTTGGTAACGCATCCCGAGTCCAACTTGGGACTTAAATCACGAAAGCCCGGTCTTAGTCTAATGCTTCTTTGGACTCACTGGCATTGTGGAACCGGTTAAAGAGGTAAACGGCGTCAATTCACTGCCTTAGTATTTCACTATGACATTGTTTAAGAGAGCTATAAGAACAAAAGTGGTGGGCTAGGAATCTGCTCAATTCTTCCTCTACCGTGATAATTAAAACAAAATATTTATGAATGAAACTGACGTAAAATAACGTCTCCGGTAGGGGAAGGCACGAAATGGGCCATCACGCATATGGCATATACTTCCGAGTTAAACCTTTCGATATGTTACTTTTTCGTTCGTTAACGTGCGGTTTACTAGTATCATGTCCCTTACAGGTTTGGATGCGTTAGAAAAAAAAGGTCTCGGTATTCCTGACGTCTGTGCCGAATATTCTCTGCAAATTTCCCATTCGATTTCATTTTAACAATGTCAATAATACATTGCTCAGTGTCTATATGATGCTATTCATATGCATTTGGTGCAGCAGATTACACAACTGCCCTCGTTCGTCCCTACGACCTACTTTATCACTAATAAGTTCATATCGATAGCCTTACCATTTTACTAATTTTTGTAATAGATATACCATATCAGCATCCATCCAAAATGTTTCTGCTTTTTATACTACTTTGTATTTTTAGGCTATACCAAACAGGCTTCTTATTGTTGTGATGGCTACAGCCTCACTTATGCCTTTGAAAGGATCGGATGATATCCGCGAAGAAAATGAAACAAATGGAATAACAATACTAATACCGCAGGGGCGCCTTTGTGGCAAGTCACCGACGACATCGTGGACCCCGATTCTCCCTGGGGCTAAATGTGATCCCTGACCCCCGGCTTGCCCTAATTGGCCGTCTGGGGGTGATGACGCAAGAACAAGTAACAAATACTCAAAGGGTGGTAGTGTTAAAGGGCATAACGCCGGTAGTAGTGCTCTAGTGAGTGGAGTCCCCACCAACGTTGCCCCTTTTTTCACAATTAGTGGTGGCCCTTATGGGCCTTTTAGTGGGCGGCAAGTCACCACCTGCCGAAATATTTTAAAATGAGACTGAAATGGGCATGTGCCGTAGTCTCATCCATAACCCACTATCGTCCTATCTACTGGTACATTTCACGCTTTACTAAATTGAATTACCTTACGTTTCAGAGTTCGTCTCTTCATTCTGGCACGGCACCTTGCTTACAACCAAATATTGAATTAATTGGCACCGCAATTTGGGAACGCTGCTATTTATTGCACAAACTTCGGCGTCTCCACATTGATACTAAGCAGGCTTTGAAGGCGCGCTACTTTGCTTTCAAGTGCCAATCTGGTAAATAGATGCCACTTAATTTTATTGCGTAATATGAGTGTAGCTATTTTAATTTAATTTTGTAGCTGGATGTCAGAGACATATTTGGTTTATGTACACGCTTTACATTATTTTGTTATATTTGAGTAAGTTGGCATTTACGAGTTTGTACTCGTAACACCACCATTCACTAAGCATGTGCTGAGACCTCTTTCAGTTCGGTAAACATGTTATGTGTAAAAGTTTTGAGGTTCAAGGTATCTGTTTTTAGTTTAGAACTGAGGTATTGCGTCGATTCGCTTTAGAAACTGTATCAGATAAGGTATATCAGTAACAAAAATCTAAACATTTTAAATGTTGGACATATTTTCACAAGCCAAGTTAAGTACGATTAATATAAACATTTGGAAATGTTATGGAACTATTTGGTTGTAAATATACCTTTTTGGGTGAATCTTTGTGAGTATTTTTATTTGTTGTTGGGGTTGCATAGTGTGTATAAATGTTCATAGGACTGCTCGAGAATTCACGTGATTTCTAGCTGGTGCCAAATGAAAATACAAGTACGACTTTTGCAAGAGTCCTTAAGCGGGTCGATGCCAGTAGTTCTGCCTCCAAACAACAGTGAAAAAAAATCCAGTATTTTGCTAATATAATGTTACATTAGGAGATTGTGATAAATTATGCGAAAAGTAATAAGTAATAGATACTAGAAGCATGTTACATTTTTATAAGATCTGTGGTGTGTGTTTTCGATAGTTCAGAGACATTACTATTCCTTTGCCGGAAGCATCCTTTGCAGCAGGTATTGCATGCACTCACTCCACGTGATAAGCGTTAAAAATTTCATAGCTTTAACAATGGAAAATACTTACATTAGTAGAACTCTGAACGTCTGGGAATGTATAACTGTCACAATACCTATTTCTGCCGCAAAAGAGTGTTCACATTACTGCGTCCCAGTTTGAAAGGTGGGTGCTGGTGAAATTACAGGCACTTAACTCTAAACAAATTAATATCTCAGGATGATGGGCGCACTTTATATCACAAGTGATATAGTGCACTGCATACTTTATGCAGATTCCAGATATAAGAGAGTTTCTGCCAACCAACACAGTTATACAATTCGTGTTCCTAGTTCTAAACACGAGCCAAAGCAAGGGGGATCGGAGTATTTAATGGTCATGCCAGACGTGTGACTACCCTCGTAAATCGTGGATCGAGTGACGCGTGACGTGGTGAACGGAAGGCAGCCGTGCAGTGAATTACGCACCTTCAAGGCAAGAAAAGTAATGCTTTTAGCCGTATAATATGGTACATTTATCTTGGTGCCCGATAAAGTTAGTAGAGCACGCGCTTTGAGTTATTTTAAGGGCATTTACCAATAGGTACTTGGTCGATTCGGATTAGTACAAAGTACAAACAACTGGATTCTGCTGCTGGATGACTTCTGCTGATACGACAGTTGTTATAACTTTATTGGATATACGTTAAAGTTGTAATATAATTCAGAATCTATACCAGTACTTTATATATCGATCAACTGTAATACTATATTTTTATATACTACTTATATTACATACTGTTCAAGTATCATATTTTTTCGATATAATATTGATATGACAAAATACTATCTACACTAATATTATAAAGAGGAAAAAATAGTTTTTTTTGAATAAGCTCCGAAACTACAGGACCGATTTGAAAAAAAATCTTTCACCATTAGAAACCTACATTATCCCTAATGAACATAGGCTATAGGATATTTAAAAAAATGTAGGGATCCGTATGAAAACGTCGATAAGTAATGTAACCCAAGATGTGAAAAAAAAACGCTGCTCAAACTATTGACCTATTGATTACTATTTAGTGTATAAAATGAATGGTATGTCATAAGTTTTTATTTTGTTATTCTCTATATATTTTAATAATCGTACATATATATTACTTACCCATTGACCATGTCTGCTACCGTTGAAATTTGACAGTTACGTATTTTCTCCATCGGTAATGCATGTATAGTCAAAGTCAAAGTCAAAATCATTTATTCAATTTAGGCATCAAAGACGCACTTCTGAACGTCAACTTTTCATTATAATGTACTTTAAAGACTCTACCACCGCGTTCCAAAATATATAGAGCCCACCGAGAAGAAGCGGCAAGAAACTCGGGGCCATACTTTTTATATAGATGTTTACAATGTTTCTACTTAGGTACCTACTACAAAATATTACATTTTATGGGTGGCAGAGAGACAGCTTGCCCGAAGTGGAGTATTCCAAGCATCTTTATCTTCTATATAATGTCGAACTTTATAGTAAGCTTTTTTTATTAAAACGTTTTTTACAGTCAACTTGAATTTGCCCTCTGTGAGCTCAGTGGGCTGCTTTGGGATTTTATTGTAAAAAACGCACACAATTTCCTAGGAATGACTTATTAGTCTTCGCAAGTCTAAAACTAGGTACAGCTATCCTTTTTGTATTTCTGGTATTAAAAGTGTGGTGATCACTATTTAACTTATATTTATGTAAATTTTTACGAACATACATTATATTTTCAAATACATACTCGTATAAGGAAGGCAACGTTAATATATTGATTTCTTTAAATAAATCTCTCAAAGATTCACGGGGACGAATTTCGTATATAGCTCTAATAGCACGTTTCTAAAGGATAAATATGGTCTCTATATCAGCCGCTGAACCCCATATACTTTTACTTTTAATTTGTATGTATATTATTCAATATATGTATTTAACCTTTCAGGGTGATGGTAGATCTACATATTGTGAATTTCGAATAATAGTTGATCCGCCTATTTGTTGTGTAAAATTGCCGATCCATTTTTTATAAGGTTAATTGCCAAAACTCTGACAGATTCAAGCACTCAGGGCCTTACTTATAAACGCTGCTTTACTTTAAATGACGTTATTTAGTACTGCGCAAAGGAAAAATGTTCTGTGCCATACTAAGTGACATTATTTAAATTTAAGCAGCGTTTATAAGTAAAGCCGTATATCTTTGAAAAAGTTTTTGAACAATATCTCAGAAACCATGCACTTGAATTAATGAAAAGTTTGAGACCATAATTGTAGAAAAAAAACGTTATTTTCTGTAAACTTTTTGTAAAACTTACGGTTTACGATTTATAGCCTACTAATAAATCTATAAAAAATAGATAACAATATATTACTTTGTAAAAACACAAATATTTAATTTTATTAGTTAATCAACAAATCCTAAACAATTTGGCAAACTTATTTTTTCAACTGACGACTATAGCCAGAATACCATTACGAGGAGCTATAAAACATTCACGCTGTGTGCCAGAAATTTTATTTAATAGTACTCTAAAAGCAGCTGGACAAAGAAAGGGGGAAATAATTCGCGAATGTCCAATTGTGCTCGGCGTGTCATATTTCCTGGCAGGATGCCATTTCGCCTCGGAGCCAGTATAATAATCATGGAACGCTTTTAAATTGACTGATTTCGTTGCTCTGAAGAATGACATAACGTAGGGTGTGTTTGCATAGCACTTAGCTATTTTAAAAGAAAATCATGGAAACGTTTATATTAATCGTTTGTTTTGATTGACAGACCTTAACAGTCAAACAATTACGCTTGTGTTTACATATCACCAATATCTAACTCATTTTGCTCTGCACAGCTTTGAATGAACCCATTAGTTCAAGTAAACCGTAACTTTTAAAAAGTAGATATATCTTTATAGCAACTCATGTAACCAGTTATCAAATTCCCCAACTGTTTCGCAATTAATAGAAAAGTAAATCTTACAAGGAATTTACAGTGCACACGAGGGTAAGATGACAAGCGGTAAAAGTCCATTCGCTTATTTATAGTCTAATTTCCAAAGTGGGTAGTGTCCTCACCACAACACGTAACAGTTGATAGTTCTCACTATCATATATCTCAAGGCAGGCGCGCTCGTATCCTGATAATAGGAAAAACCAGAGTTTTGAAACACCTAGTGTAACGAAACAGATCGATAATATATTATGAAAAAAATACAAAGGTTAGAAAAGGAATAGGAAAAGAGTAATAACGGAATAGCATTCACAAATATAACTCTCTTTCAGCAGCTTAAAATCCTGAATAGTTCTAAAAAAATAAACATTCACGTCCAAACTCTCAGAATTTTCAGCGATAACACTATATAATTTTTAGGTAAGTAATACATAGCTAACGTATAGTACTAAAGTAATAACCAGCAGTTTTTTCAATTGTGTTAGTATATATCCAAAAAATATAAAGAAAACGTACAAAATTAACGCATTTTCGCATTACATCGTCCAATCTAACAAGCGATTTTCAACCTTTCGTAAAGCATCGTAAATTATTTTAAAATTTGGGTTGGACCGCGTCTTAACGTTCACAGTTCATTACGATTAGTGCTTTCAACAGTGCATTAATATTTTTCTGAACACTAACACAAAAAACACGGTAGCAAATTCGAGACGCGCGCGGACCGGTAGCAACCGAACGGCACAAACCATTTACTTTACCAAATACTCTACTAATATACGTTGTGTAAGTATCTACCACTTCATTTACTTTTAGAAGACCTGGTGAATTGATTGAAAGTGCAACTCCACGCGGTTTTGAATAATGTGATAAGCTCTTTTAATCGAACCCCAGTCAGTTAACATTAAGCGGGCCATTAACTCTACATTGCATTTTAATTGAAAACCTTTTCAACGAATTTAAATATTGATCTAAATTAAAAGCCACACACAATGCAAGTCATACGAGTACTTTGCACTAAATAAAGAACATTCTATTGTCGAAATAATAACAATAATTTTGCAAGTAACAATAAGAATAATTGAATACTATAATGATAAATAATTGAATATATTTAAATGAGTACCACGGCTTATGACGATTCAAAAATAAAATTTAACATCAACTGTTTAAAGAATTTATAAGTAAACGTTTTTATAAGAACCGACAACCGTTGGGGTAAACGAGTTCTAGAGTGGAGACCGCGTCTCGGCAAACGTAGTGTAGGACGTCCTGAGGCACGGTGGAGTGACGATCTGCGCAAGACGGCTGGCAAAAACTGGATGCGAGTAGCCCAAGATAGACTAAGTGGCGTGCAATTGGAGAGGCCTATGTCCAGCAGTGGACTGCTACAGGCTGATGATGATGATGATGATGATGATGGTAATGTATAGCGAAGTTGAAGAGAGATAGGCACACACAGTAACCACGTGACGCGCGTGGTTGTGGGAAATTCTTAGTTAGAAATACGAGTACGTTTGCCGATACCTACAACGTGATACAGTTGTACTTGGCAATCCTCTTAAATACTAGCCTCCATCTGCAACCTCGCCCGCATCCTATTAGATCATAGGTTAGTTTTATCTTAGTTATAAACTTTCTCATATGCACTTATACTCACTGATATCCTCAAATTACTCAATAATTTTCTTATTTTGTAATATACTAGCAGTGCTCCGCGGTTTCACCCGCGTGGTGATGGATGATGATGAATCAAATATAGGGTATGTTATTCAGGCATAATGTAGCTTTCTACTGGTGAAGGAGTTTTTTGAATCGGTTATTACACACAAACAATCAAATATTACTTCTTTATTGTTAGATATTGTAGTAGATGAGGATTAATATTACCATTAATATAAGGTATACCAATAATGTGGCCTAGTTTGTGCCGGCGTTAATATTGCATATTTTAACATGGAATAGTATTTATTGTGATATAACTGTAATAGTTAAATATATGGCTTTGTAAACTTTTTTGTAGATATTGATGTTCTCTATAAATTTGTCATGCATCACTTTGCTCTATTGTCAATAGTTTCCACAGCTTACGCGAATTATAGTTTTTTTGTTGATTTTTCACAAACTTGGTTACAGTATAGGGATCCGTATCTTTAGATAAAATATTATATAACCTATGTTATAAAAAGCGCTCGCAGCAGAGCTTGACTTGGCGATCTCAACCGATCAATTAGTTAAGCAACGCTCAGGTCAGGACTTGGATGGGTGACCGCTGGTGGCATTATACAATTAATGATTATCCACGGGTTGGCCACTAGTTTATTCACCAAGCCTAAATATATTAAAGTTATCTTAATTAAATTTATTGTTACAGGAACGTTTTTACCCACTGTATTCATATATAACAGTTAACGAAATTGATGGTTCTCACTTCAATACGCCAAAGTACACTTAATCCTTACCTCCAGATATTTTGTTCTCGAAGCAGTAAACTTCAAGAGCTACTGTATGGAGGCCTGAAAGGAATTATCGCCAGTGATATTATAACTAGACGAACTAGACTTAGAACGAACACCTCGAGGTAACGGAGCGCAGGTGCAGTAGTAAACTACTGCAGTAACTACACTGCAGTTCATATTTTATAAACCTTGTATGTAGTATCGAAGTATGTAGGTACATAACGCTAATTGTTCAATATAGCCATTCCACTCCATGCCAATTAATATCAACAAACCGCATTGATTACAGGCGCTTCTCGATTATGCCAAGGACGAAGGTTGAAGAGACCACTCCAATATCGAACAGACGTGCATCAATAGCACCAAAAAGCCAACAACCCACCAGAATTGCACACAAGACCCAACATCCCTTGGGCTCGCAAGAATTCGATATTTAAAAGACACAGGATGATAGGTTTTGTCTAAATACTAAATTACATTTTATCAACATTATATGCAAAGAGTTTTTCTTTCATGTCAATTATACAATTGCACATTTTGCTTATGCAAAGCAGACGCCTAATACATTGTCTAATTTAATAGGTATTTTCTAAAATTATACTTACGTGTTGGTAGCGAAGTTGATATATATCCGGTTTCTTGTCATGATCCCAGTGATCGTCTTCTAATAACATACTTTGCTTTAATGTCAAAAAATACCAAAAATTTGATCAGACACAAATTGTAGGGACATTTTATTTTAAACAACTTGTTGTCCATATAACGAATAAAATAGTCAATAAACGTGATAATAGAATGATAAAATTTTACCCTCAGCCTTGCTCGATCAGGTATAAATCAAAAAATATCGATCTTATCAAAAAAATTATAAGAACCAAGAATGTAGTAGAAAATACGTAACTGTCAAATTTCAACGGTAGCAGACATGGTCAATGGGTAAGTAATACATATGTTCGATTATTAAAATATATAGAGAATAACAAAATAAAAACTTATGACATACCATTCATTTTATACACTAAATAATAATCAATAGGTCAATAGTTTGAGCAGCGTACGCGATGTAAGGACTTTTTTGGTATTTTTTTCACATCTTGGGTTACCCTCACCCTTGCTCGCTCAGGTATAAATCGAAAAATATCGATCTTATCAAAAAAATTATAAGAACCAAGAATGTAGGAAATTTAATATCTAAAAACTTTGCTAGTAACATAAAAAAAATTTAAACTTTATTAAATAAATATTGCAATGATTAGATTTTACTCCCACCTCTTTTTGGGTATAAATCGAAAAATATCGATCCGACGAAAATAATTACTACTACCAAAATTGTAGAAAACTTATTTCTAAACTAACTACTTGTTCATAACAATTTTTCATGTTAGTGAAAATAAACGAGTGAAAAGAAACGAGAGAATAAACAAATATTCTTTCCCTCTTTTGGGTATAAATCAGGATATATCGATTTTAGGAAAAATACCGTACAAAATTAATAGTAAACATTTTCTGTGAAGCCATTTTTCGTGTGAAATTGAAAATAAACGAGTTATCAATAAACAAAAATTACTCATAAGATCAAGATGGCGGATGACGCAACGGATCGATTTCCACGCAAAATAAAGTTTAGACTGTCAGTGACCTTCCCCAACGAATACCGAAGGTATTATAATATGCTACTTATAATTTTTTGCGGGTCAAATCCTAATTTTATTGGGCTATTTTAGAATCTGGTTCTGAGTGACAGTCAATAGGCGACTGTCGTCTGCTACGTGACCTCTGCGCACAGCACTCTGCTAAAACAACTCATAGATTTTTGAATAATTGGCGTATTGTTTATAACATTATAAATAGGTCTTTTGAAACATGTAAACGTGTTAAAATGTTTTTACGCTTAATCCATTAGTATAAGTAAACCAAATTTCAAAACAAGTTGTAGTTTATATGGATATGCAAGGAATCAGTTTCTTCCCAAATTTCAGGTGTTTTGTTTAACTGATTTCTTAGATTATAATTAATATAAATAATATTTTACAGTGTAATATGTACTGGACAGAAAATACTGGAGATAGTCATGCTATTTTTTATTTTAAATAATGTCTTTGAAATAGTTGCTAAATATGAGGGTCTGCACAGCATTTACTATGGGACACGCACAATGTAATACCTACATATACGGCCAAACTTATAAACTCTGCTCAATTTCAAATTAAATAATTTAGCACTGCGCAAAACAATTTTGCTTTGCACAGTAGGTATGATGTAATAATATCTATCTGTGAACGTTACGTTATTTATGCACTGTTACATTTTCATCGGCGGCGGGAATTAGGTTAGAAATAGTGATTTTAAAGAATCATTGGGCATTTAAAAGATGCTGGTGAGATTGCAGGGTTCTCTTTTAATTTAAAACCCCTTTGATTAACCACGGCAAAATTTAACATACCTTAGTTGTTACTTACTTTTTGCACTCGCTATTGTCTCGCTACCCTCCTCATGCCTCTCATCCCTCAATGGTAGAAACCATTTGCATTTTAATCTAAATGTAAAAAAGGCAGTAGTAGATGACTATTATAACATCATTGAAAGTTAAGGAGCACGAATCAAAACCGCAATTGTATATAAGATTCTATAATAAGGCATTGGTAGGGCCAAAAAGTTTAGCAAACATTCATTACTTATAAAAAGTATTTTGGTAAATTGTTACAATTGGCTATAATGAAAATAATGTTGGTGTTATTTACCCAATTGAAAGAAATTGATTTTATTTTTTGATTGAGTGTATACAATAAGAAAAAAAACTACACAGATATTATTTATTATCATCTGGAAAACCTGAACTTAGGAATTTCTAAGTTCACATCTTCATAATAAGTCAAATACCTAGCTTTTACCCCAATTTTTTACCCAAATTAAAAAGTTGCAAGTAGATTATGAGGTACATAAATTAATATTTACACTAAAACGAAATTTCTATTACATGTAAAATTTTAGAAAAATGAACTCTACGGCAACGATTGTAATTATTCATATGCTCTATTTGCATTCCACAATGTAGCTTAGATGGTAAACATAGATGCTAGTATCAATTACGAACCCTGTCGGGCACAACAAATCTAGTAGCCAGCAGGTTATTTTTATAAAATATAATAACAATAATAATAGCATCGAGTAAGAAGCCCTATTACAAAGAATCTTTAAGTAATTAAACAGTTCGAAACTAACATCTGTACGCAAGAACTCAATTAGCTTAAGATCTATAGACGCCATTTGTTCGACTTTAACAAGCTGAAACACGGTCCGTGACGTGGAAAGGAAGGGCCTCTAAATCATCTACAATCCGGGGTTTGACAAGGAACAAGCAATTAACTTCCGGATACAGAAGCAATAATGTCGCCAGACAGCATTCGTTTGCCAGAGATACAGTTATTAGAGTGAATGTGTACAGGAAACCGGGATGATAAAATTAGGGAAAATAAATGGAAATGTAATGTTTTACAATTCTCGCTTTTAATGTAAACTTAAATTGAAATTAAAATCGATGGCGACGACGAGAGACTATATCTAATGATATACAAAAATAGATTTGATTAAATATGAATCTTGCGATTCATAACTATGGTAAGTTATGAGTTTCATAATTTTTTTTGCACATATGTACTTTATAGGGCACTTGCAAGACGTACTTAAATATGTAAGTTTAATAGTAGTTCATACATTAATGTTACTTTCTTGTTATTCGTTTGAAACCTGATAGAGACAGGATGACAATTTATTTATAAACACTATTTTATATTTAGTAAATCTCTTGCAGAACGTTCTTATTAATTGTTTCTATTTACCTACCGTATTTTTTACAAACCAATATAATTATTTTATTCTAAAGTTTCTAATTCTTTTATTCTTATATTCTAAGGTTTTTAAAATTGTGTGAATATTATTTTGACTCTTGAATATACGCGGTAGGTATAGCCGAGTATCTTACCGGTTTTGTGAATATCCTTCACTTCTTCATAGAGTTCATGCGTACTTTATTTGTCAACAAGAAACATTTGTAAATTCAATTACCTAAAAATAAGACAGTAATTCGATGCTTGTTTTAAACAAAGACTCATGTTTCTTCCCTAATTTATGGTTCAGATTTCAATAACAATGATTTGAAGAATGTATTGTTTTATACATTTAATGCTGTTAAATATAATTATTTTGAAATGATAATTATATGTCTTTTGATTTGATTCGAATTTAGCAACTAGTTGACGGTATTTTTTACCGACTTCAAAAAAGGAGGAGGTTTCTCTGTTCGTCGTATTTTTTATGTGTGTTCGCGTCGCGGATAACTTCGTTGTTTATAGACCAATTTTGATGATTCTTTTTTTGTTTGGTAGAAGTATACTTTCGAGGTTGTCCTATGTAATTTCATAAAATTCGGTCTAGCAGTTTTTTTAGTTACACTCAAATAACTGAAAAGATAAGTGTTCACTTATTTCATGATTTGATAATGTTATCATTGGATGACAAACAACCCTGTAAGTAGCAATCGTCTCTATTTTTAGATTATTTTACCTTTTGGGAAAAAAATTATTAAAAAATGGAACTTACTTTAACACTTTTAAAAATGGTACCCATGCGCTTACCATTGTGGCACTTATGAACTATCATGATAACGACTTCGACAAGTTACTTCACCTTTTTCACTGAGGTACTATTACTACGTAGTAAGTCCGTTTTATAATAAAATGGTATGTTTGTGTTAATTTTACAATGGTCTTCTATTTAGATTTTTTTGTTTGTAAACTATCAAGAGTAGTTTTGTTGTATTTTTAAAGTAGTTATAAAAAAAATATAATTTTACCATTAACATTAAAAAAAAAGATTTTATAGAAACACCCTTGAATATGAAACAACAGGGTAGTTTTAAATTCAAAAACTAACCTTATTAGCATCTTCCTTTAACACTACATATTGCATGCTAAAGTTTGTGAGTGACTTACCATCGGTCAGCTTTTTCACCGGGTCTCCCTAACCTCCGCCCGAGTTAACTCATAAGCTCCGGAGCTGAAACCATTACAGAATACATGGTTCTTATATATTATCTTACTAATTTCACTAATATTCTAATCGCGAATGTTTGGATGAATGGAAGTTTGTTACGTAACCATGCCAGAATGGCTGAACGGTATTAATTTATTAAACTTAGATTCGTTTTGTGTAATTATTTCCATTTTATTAAGGAACTACTTGAATAAGTCTACTGTTTCACCTTCTTACGTATTTTATTAAATTTGCTACTCTCTCTGTACATGAATGAGTTTTATCGATATTTGGCATTAACAATAGATAGGGTGGATTAAACGAATCGATTTGTGGGATACATATAGGTTAATTTTACAAACGAGATCTGGGCAGTCAATTTGATTGGATACTATTTTTGTTAAAAAGGTTATGTCTGATATATCACGTCTCAGGCTCAAGGGTAAGGGCTTGCAAAGCTGTAGGTAGTTTTCAGATTTATAATGAATTTATAATGATTGTAATGAATGGTCATGTTTCACCACGTGAGTGCAACCAGGAGGCACAGCTAGTATGTTATAATGTAAATCTGACGCTACATAGTTTGGACCTATCAAACAAAGATACGCTACTTCGACTCCTACGCTGACCTGTTAAAGCGTAGGTACTGAAATAATTTAATATTATTATTAATCTTATTTTATTATTATCTCTTGTTAAGGCACTGCCAGCTCAGCGGTTGGCTACGTTCATTTTACCTTTACTTAAAATCAAGCAAGCGCATCTCTTAAAAAGGTACAAAAAAATAATTGCACTCATAAAAAAAAAAACTGTTAATATATTAAAAAATAATATTTTATGATATGTATTTTATGACAAATACAATAATGAATAAAATAAAAACTGGTTTAAAGGTGAAATTAAGAGGTATGTTTGGTTTTTTTTTTAATGTGCTCTAGTATGTTAAAATATGTGTTTAATTCCGTCAATGTGTACTTAGAAGTCTTATAAATGTGACATTATTTAGTAGTTTTAATGGAATCGCTTCATATGAGATAAACTGATTTAAAACCCTCATTTTTATCGACATAATGATATGACAGCTCAAAGTCGCACAACGAGCTATGAAGAGGGCTATGCTCGGGGTTTCTCTACGTGATCGAATCAGAAATGAGGAGAGCCGTAGAAGAACGAAAGTCACCGACATAGCCCAGAAGATTAGCCAGTTGAAGTGGCAGTGGGCAGGGCACATAGCACGTAGAACAGATGGCCGATGGGGCCGAAAGGTTCTGGAGTGGAGACCACGGACCGGCAAGCGCAGCGTAGGTCGTCCACCGACACGGTGGACAGACGACCTGAGGAAGGTCGCAGGACGACGTTGGATGCAGGCCGCTTCCAACCGGTCCTTTTGGAAAATCATGGGGGAGGCCTATGTTCAGCAGTGGACGTCCTACGGCTGAGATGATGATGATGGTGATGATGATGACAGCACCTTTTGGCTTTTAAGTTCAATACAATGTCAGTAAAATTGTTTTGAATGCCGTTACGTATAGTTACTGGTAGTTTCAGTCAAAACTGCACCCAATTAGTGCGATGCAGCCAACTAACAGACTCGACTGTCGAAAATATACTGCAAGGAAACAAGCTTTTAGCTGAGTTGTAAAAACGTTAATTGCGCATATTTTTGAGTGATTTATTTTAATATATTGTAGAGCACTTTAAAGCAAGCACAAAAGTCATATTACAGGAGTATAAGGTTGGTAAGTTAAATTATAGATGTACACTCCAGTAACATACGGTCGAGAGAACGTTGACAATATTCAAACACGTTAGCTCAAAAGCAAACAAAAGTATTTTGGTTTATTGTATCCTGAAAAGCTCGAAGATTATATTATAAATAATAATAATATATAAAAACTCGTTTGGTGATTCATGTTTTCTGTATTATATACTCATACCTAAACACTAATACGCTTACACACTCGTACTAGTGCAGAGGTTAGAATTTCCTGTGCTGCCGTAGGCATGGAAACACACACTAACATATCACCAGCATCCAACACCCGAGAACAAATATTTCTGATCATCAATCATATTATTATGTGCCAAATCAATCATTCTTTTGCTTGACCGAGTAACGAAAAACGTATTTAAATATATATATGACTGCCTGAGAAATTATACCTATGAGTTTTTTACCTTTTTAAATAGTTAACTTTCGTGCGCTTTTGACGTCGTTGTGGCGCCAAAATATTTTTATTTATAAGCTACTTCACGGGTTAATATTACAAATAAAAACAATAAGATAATACATTATTAATAATATGCTATTAAGATAGAACTAAGCATTCCCACTATACGGTTGGCAGATTTCATCAAAACCCATTATAGTCTGTAATGGCTCAAAATCAGTAGCGCTGAAAGTGTGCGAAGTTATATCAGACACTTTGGCGCAACTCTTAAACTTCAAAGTTTCTTAGATTGCTCCAACTTAAACATTTGTTGGCTGAATTTGCATTCTCTCCCTACTGAGCAGAGTAAATTACGCCACAATTTTAGCATCTTGGAATTACTCAGCTTTACTGCGATAACAAGGATAATAGAGAATGGGGTATCTTGGATTTATCAGCTACTAATTATCATGATTGTACATTATCAGGTGACCGCAGAGAACAACTTTTATAACATTGTTAAAAATAAAAAGTAATTACACAAGTCACATTAACTCCGCTCTTGACGACATTAAATTGGAAATTAAATTATATTATTATATAATGAGTATAAAACGTGAAAGTTAGAACGTTATCTTTACTTTTGAAATTAATAGACGCGAGAATTGTGATAAAACTAAGTATGGCTGTTCAATTTGTTCTCATTACTTGCTCTGTAACTTGAAACTTGAAAATGTTAATAGAATGTTTCAGTCTTTGAATTGGAATATTCCTTATGTTCTCATATGAATCCGGTTAATGGTACGATAGTTTTTGTCACGGAATTAGAAATTCCATATTTTCTTATAGGAATATAGTGAGGGGTGAACAATTATATAGGAAAAGGTTAGGGCTCAACTTAACGGGTTAAATACACGTCTGCCAACCCCAACTGGGACAAACAGATGTAATGGTGCCGACAACTTAACCTCAGGTTAAGAAAATCTGCTCACTGCAATGATAGCAACAAATACGTTCTCTTGCACAAGAGGCCTACCAACAAGTAGGTCAGGCTTCCTCCTCTCGTACGATTTGGATCCCGACGGGCGGAAGAAATATTCTTCTGTGCCCTCATCTGGAGAGCCTGATTCATTAGTTGGATACTTCTGCACACTATAACTCTTAAGAATATTTCTTAAGAGAGAGCTGAGTTTGAGTAGAGTTGTCTGTGTCACATTTGCCCTAGATACATGACAGTTTGTATTGTTACACGTGAAAGACATCTTACGTTACACTTACGCAGTTATTAGTGCTAAACCCACAGATTACATTATCAGGTAAGCCAAGCTGGCATGTCAAATTTAAACATATATATCCGGCAAATAGACGAAAATGATATCAGTAGCGGCAGGTGACGTGATGCGACGTTAAAAATAAATTGCGAGGCCAATTGAAACCTGACGGGATAATGTAGGAATGATTGATGACATGGATTAACTGTGAAGTTGCCGACTGATACAACCGGGGTCAAACGCTAAGGTCAAAGTGGGTACTGCCACATTATACAACATGCTTTCTTTTCGTCAGCATAAAAAAACATTTTCTAAACTTAACTAAATGAAAATTGAGAACTTCATAAAACTGAATATCATTTATTTCATCATAATTTTTTTCTAGAATTTGGTTAACTTCTTGGCGCGCAAAAAATTCAAAACCACGTGAGGCAGTTCAAAATGCATTTGAAGAGTTTGTTGCACGTCCAGCATACTTTTTCAAAAAGGACATCGTTAAGCTACGTTAGTAAAATTGCATTATATGCATGGGTTTTCCATTTACTTAGATTATAAAAAAAATTTGATAAAAAAGGCGTTAACTTATTTCAAGAAAAAACGGCAATTTCATAGGTTAAGACCTATTAGTATAAAAAAATCTTGGCTTCTTAAATCTACAGATAATATTCGAAATTGTATTGTCTATAAACCAATGTAACATTATTATTATTCCAGTTCCGACAACAATGACTGCAAAGCAGAACCAATGATTGCAATACAGTATACATACGCATGTGCCAGCAACTTGTAACATATTATTATTACGCCGCTCGACATGCCACAGTATAATAACCATGGTACTCCATTTATCATTCAAACCATATTTCACGAGTTGCTACATGTTTATCTTCTCCTCTTGTTGGATGAGACTTTCTGCAAAGGTAAATATAGCTCTGAGGAAAGGATATGTCGTACGCTTTAAGAGTTACTTGAAACGTTAGATTTTTATTGGAGAAAATATTGTTGAGCTTTTTCTGTGTTATTTCAAGCAAGCCTTTATGACGCCATTATCATCAATACTATTACTTGTCACTATGAGTATGTTTCTATGGTGAGGTATACCTATTTTTAATTGTACCACAGACAGTGATTCATTAGTGAACAAGTACAATTTGAAAAATTTTATACCGACTTCCATTCTATTCAGTTATTGGAGTGTAACTCAAAAACTACTGGACCGAATTTGATAAAATTTAAATGGGACCACACGAAAGCATCAGCTTTCAAACAAAAAAGAATTTTGAGAATCGGTTCACCCTATCGAAAGGAATGAGGAACAAACATAAAAAAAGCTGTCGAATTAAATACCTCCTTTTTGGAAGTCAGTAGATAAAATAAACAAAGATGCTCTTACTCTAATATGTTAATTATTATGTACATTAAAAGACTTTAACGCTATGTTTAAAAATGAACAGAGAAACATTAATGTTTAAGTAGCGAGAAACTCGGGACATCATTGGCAAATTATTTTTCTACAATGAGCTCAGTAAACTATTTAAAAAGAATGGTTTCCCTGAGGGTATCTGGACTGATTCGAATATAGAAGAAAGTTTAATTCCTATTAGTTTTTATTCTCATGCACTACAAAGTGACTGTTACGCTCAACACGCTTTAACGAAAATGTTAAATGAAATGCTTATAGAAAGAGCTAACAGATTAGCACCAGTTCTCATCAGCAGGGCTTCCTGCTTGTTCCGTAACTTAATGACTAAATCCCTATGCACTTGAATTCCAATCAGAATTTGCATTTATAGCAACAAATAAAACTGAGTACTTTAAACGTATTGTACCTTTGTTTCAAATTAACCATTACCGACTCTATACTGTATGCAGTACCGATTTTTTACCGATAAAATGTTACCCACTTTGAGTGATGACGCCCTTGTTGTAAGTTCAAGTAGGTGTGAACATTGATTGATTTTTGCTTCCCTGTGAACGACGGCCTCGGTAGGCTGTCAAGATGTTTGAGATAGGGCTGGGGTTGATCATTAAGAAACTGTTGTAATCTAATAGCTTATTTAGATAATGTCGGGTTAGTGATTCCGCAATGTTGTTTAAAGTAAATTAAACAGAAAATCCATAATATTTTTTATAAAGAACATCGGCGAAAGCGTACCTGCACGTCTTTATATGAATTAAATATTATGAAAAATCGTGTTATTTTTATGGTGAAAATAGTTATTCGACTAAGGCTGGAGTTCACCAACTACAACTTTACCATTGATTACCTAATCGCTCCCGTAAATTAAAACAGTAGTTTAAACGTGTCGTGTTTTTTTGGTGTTCACCATCTTTTTAAAGCGAACGTTTAACTAATCGAGCGTTTTTGAACGAATGAGTCGTAAATGAATGAATGGTATAATACTACTTTGAAAAGATGATAGCATATCTTGTAACATTTACATTTACCCGTGCTACATACAAATATGGTAAGGTAATATTAATATACTACAAAATGTAAGTAATGCGTGACAAGTCAATGGTATGTTCACAAGTTGTATGTCTTTCTAATTCAGTACCTTTTTTATGGTAATATCAAAGTCAGTCCGATTCGAAGTTCAATGTGTTTGTATTGTTTGCGTCAGAGTCGTTTCGTGGTAATTTTAATTTAAAATTCAAGAAGTTTTATTGAAGTGATTATGGATGATATTATTTCAACTTTCTTTCAATTATATTCCTCTAAATAATGGTGTCGACACTGGAAAAATGGGGTGCGCGTAATATTCGCTCAATATCTTCATAATCACCAAACACGTTGTTTTCTTCAAAGATATAATTCAGAGCATCTGACATTTTCACGTAAATAAACAATAACCAATGGTAAAACAAGGTTGAAGACATCATTTAACTTAAACAGCTGGTTACGGAACTTAATCAATGGTTACTGCTTGGTGAACAACAAAATATTGCTAAACAGTCGTTTAAGAATTAAACGTCCGTTTACAATTTAAACATGTGTTGGTGAACACGGGCCTTAAAGCCACATTAAAATGATATCTTATACTTTGGTTTCTTTGCATTTGTATTAGTTTCCGAGATTTCAAACGCGTGTTTCATAAAACAATTTTAAGAAACGGGCAAGTCCCATTTATAAATTATCAGGATAATGATCTTTATAATTTCCTATTACTTTTACATATACTTAAAATAACTAAGTAAATGTTATGTAACTAACGTTCAATCTCTTATTTTAACTCTGTCCATATAATATGTGGTTTGTGTGTAGTACTTTAAAAAAAGGTAAAGCTTTATGTAAAACCTTCTTGTTCTTGTTACATACATGCTCAATAACCGATGTATTGATAATTGTTGGGTAATATTGCAGGCAAGTCGCCTGCTTGATAGTAAGTGTTACGCGTGCCAATTACAGTGGCCGTTTGTAAAAAATAAGGCGCGTACTTAATTCGTTCGCCCAATAAAACTTGCGACAAAGCTCTTTTAAATGCTAGTAGTTTGCAACTACACATTCAATTCAGCTGCAGTAACAGATAAGAATATCTGATGGTGGTACCCACAAAGACGGGCTCTTCCTCAGAAACATACTACGGTACAGTGAATGAATGATTATTACATAGAACTGAGAGACACCAGGGTTATTTGTGACAAACTTAGCGTGATGGGTACGTACCTACATAACCTAATACCAAAAAGTTTTTTTAATTATTAAATATGGCCTGTTCAATATAAAATATTAATGTGAACGTTTTTATCCATCTAAAATGTATGCCGCAAGCCTTTTTTAGACAGAATAAAATAAAACTTAAGTCAAGGTGTAAGGGATTTTCGCCGGTGTTCTTTAGTTTTACAACAGTGTAGGTTTTTACAACGAGAATAACAAAGGTTTTAGCCCTTTCTGACCGCTTTCGCTTTTCGCGATAGACACAGTTCGTGAACAGTTTCCATTGAAGCAACGCGGCGACCACTAGCAGTCATTGCGCGGCAGCGTTGCCAATCCTATTTTGCCAAAGTCTATTTTCAATTAATCAGCTCCATAAAAACGATGTTAGCTCTTTAGCTCTTTAATTTTAAAATCTCAGCTCCATTCCAATGCATGAAAAACAAACTTCTGTTCTTCAAAATGTTAGATGTGTATCCGAATTTCATGCAGACCAACGAGTAAAATAATACATCGAGCCATATTTAGTCTGTGATTTGAACTACGGGCGGGGAATTACCGTATAGTTTTGTTTCGTTCGTTTCATTTATGTACTTACTACGTTTTGTTCGATAATTCATTCTTTGATTTTGGTAATTGGTGTACGATCATGGTGGAGTACTGTGTTGATTATTTGTGTAGTTGTAGTGCGAATTACAATAAATTAGTATATGAAAGTGCAACAAGCAAAATGTCATCGAGTAAGCCATACACACAAAAGGTCCGTAAAGAATGGCTCTCCGAGACTGCTTTTGAAGGTTGGTTGAAAGAAATTAGTAATGACAAAACCAAAGCGTATTGCTGCTATTGTCGATGTGAATTAAATGCGAAAAAAAATGATTTATTGAACCACATTACACGCAAAAAACATATCAAAGCTGCAGAGCCATTTACATCACGACAACAGAAATTGGTCTTCCAACCCAAACCTAAATTTGACGATGCAAAAAGTTCAGCTGAGGCTTGTTTATCATTATTCATAGCTGCTCATACTTCTATATTGTCGGTAGATCATCTTGGAGTTCTTTGCAAAAAATAATTCAAAAGCGAAATTAAAATCCACCGAACTAAGTGCACCGCAGTAATAAAGAATGTACTTGCACCACATTTTATTTCTGTCCTAAGAAATGATATTGGAGATGGACCATATAGCTTATTGCTTGACGAGAGCACCGATATAAGTGTAACCAAGTTACTAGGAATAGTAGTGCAATATTTTAGCAAAACATCATTCGAAATTGTCACTTCCTTTGTTACGTTAGCAGAGTTAAACAAAGGGGACTCTGAATCTATTACAGAAGCTGTAAAAGATACTTTGCTGTCATATGGACTTGAGATCAAAAAACTTTGTGGTATTGGAGTTGACAATGCAAATGTTATGACAGGAATACACAATGGAGTATACCAAAGACAGAAATTGGATGTACCTCATCTTATTATGATCAAGTGCTCTTGTCATTCTATACAACTCGCTGTTTCTCATGCTTCTGCCGAACACTTACCCAGACATTTAGAATATCTAGTTCATGAGACTTATAATTGGTTTTCAAAGTCCTCAAACAGGCAAAACGAGTACAAAAATCTTTATTTGACAATAAATGACGAAGAACCTTTTAAAATAACTCAAGCCTGTGCCACGAGATGGCTTTCAATAGAAGCAGCAGTAAAAAAAATATTGGACCAGTGGATAGAATTAAAATTACATTTTAACCTCACGAGACGTAGTGAAAATTGTTACGATGCAGAAACTCTATACAACCTATACCAAAATCCTACAAATGAAGCGTATTTGCTTTATATTCATTCTGTTTTGGAACATTTGCAAAGTCTCGTGAAAATATTCCAATCGAACAATATTGACCCTAGTAAATTATTAAATGATTTCTTAATTACCATTGAATCTCTTGGTAAAAAGGTCCTTAACCCCAACAGACAAATTAATATATTCGAAGTTCAACATTTAGAAGATTTTTTGATTCCACATCCTTATTTAGGATACAGAATAGAGAGCAAAATCCAAGAGATCAGAAACACTAATCGATTTTCAGCAGAAGATGAAAAACAATTCCGAGAGAAGTGCGTAAATTTTACGATAGCGTTAATTAAACAGCTCAAACAAAGGTTGCCAGACAACTACCGTATTTTAAAAAAAGTGAACCAATTATCAGTTTCAAACACTTTAAAACAAGTCAAAGAGAATATTGCACCACTGGTGCAGGAAATGGTCCACGATGAAGAATTTATCAGTAAAGTAGAAATGCAATGGAACAGCATAACCCTGGTGCCATGGCAAAAGAAGGAGAACACAATTGCATTCTGGACTGAAGTTTTCGAGTACAAAAATGCGGCTGACATAAATCCCTTCAAAGAACTTTGTTCTTTTGCTCTTGCAATGATTTCATTGCCATGGTCAAACGGAGAAGTAGAAAGAGTATTTAGCCAACTAAATATTGTCAAAAACAAATCTAGAAATCGACTTAAAAATGACACCACCAATGCGATTTTAACTGTCAGATCTGGATTACGACGGACAAAAAAATGCTGCCCCGACTATGAAGTGCCAAAAGAAGTCATACCTAAATAAAATTGGTACCATGGCAACATATGATGTGGAAAACTCAGGACCAAGCACAAGTGGATTACAATTAGTAACCCACAATTTCGATAGTTCTGACGACGAATAAAAAAAACTCTCATTAATGTGACAAAAAATAATAACAAGTTATGTTTTTCTATATTAATAATTAAAATGTAGATTTTTAAACTTTCTTTTATTTTAGCTCTTTTTTTTCCAAAAATTTAGCTCTATTTTAGCTCTTTTTCGAAAGTTCTCTAGCTCTCTTTAAAAAACTGAGTTGGCAACACTGTTGCGCGGACATCTCGCAAACCGCTTGCTTGCAACGCGTGGTAAGCGAGGCGTCAACCACCGAGCAGTCTGACCATAGATTAGAGTATGTATACTGGATAGAAGTCTGACGGCAGCAAGCTCGCTGACAGGGAGCTGTCGGCTACTTTTAAGTTGCCAATGTAAAGTGTACCTAAAGAGCCATATTTTTTTTGTGGTACAGTACCACGCTACAAAACCACAGCCAAATGGGCCGCCACGACCGGAGAAGTACCACACTCCCACATAACACCGACGAGAAGTAACATAGCTTGCTATTGTGTTTGGTCGGTTTGTGGGAGGTTCCGGAGGCCTGATTTCCCCTTTCTCCGTTCTCCCTCTCCTTACCCCATCCCCCTCCACCCTCACCCCTTCTATCTCTTCCTTCCTATCATCCTATCTCAAACGTCGGCAACACATCCTCGAGACCTCTGGTATAACGGATGTCCGTGGGCTACGGTATAACTTACCATCAGGTGAGCCGCTTGCTCGTTTGCCAATATAAACGTAAATTTTGTAATTACGCTTTAAAACTGGCTAGGACTCACGTAATATTTACCGGAAACATTCTCCGAAATTATTAGATAAATTAATTAAAATAAAAAATAATTTTAATTAATAAAATTGTAAATTAGTAAATTTTGTATGTGAGGTTGGATGTTTGTTACTCTTTCACGCTCAAACGGCGGGGCCAATTTGATGAAATTTGGTATGGATATAGATGAGGCGCTGGAATATCATATGGAATAGTTTTCATCATCATCCATCACCATAACCGTAACCAACCGTGTAACCGCGGGTCGCAGAAACTGTTGCATATTTTGTGATTTCACTAGGAATTTTTTTACCAACCCTTTAGGATTCTTCCCGTTGTCTTAGAATCATGAATTATGGCAAAAAGTAATTTCTTACAACACGTACGAAAGGAAACATCTGAGAAATGCAAATATGTAGTAAAATAACAAATAAATTTACTATTACAAAAATTTATTATTTGCGGTTGGTACAATAATTGTATTTAGGGATCGAACAACAATGTTAGGTTTGTCCTTGGACCTGGTTTGTTTTTAGAGCGTTATTTTTTTAAATTTTCATAATACCCTTGGTGTATGAGTTCAGCTCACCATTGGCCAATTTTTGTTAGTTAAGGTAATTTTTAATGTCTTAGAATACAAATAAGTACTTAAAAGATTAAAAGTTATGTATGGCACTACAAATCTTATAGCAGACGTGGAGCTTATATCGAGACGTGGATATTATCAGGTGAACATCGTACGTCTATCAAATGGTCTTTAAAAAAATGCAACGCTTGTATAAAAACACTACAGCACCAGTAGTTATACACTTTTTGAATTATCATTTAATATATATTCATACCAAGGTGCATCCTTCGGATTCCAGAGATTAGCAAAGGCCATATAAGTAACATCTATTTGATGATCGATTACGAACAATGTACGCAAATTTTTACCCATAGAAAGCAGATGATTTCCAACACACACCCATCTCTCAATGTAGATTTCATGATGCGGCAGTCTCCATAATGCAAGTGAAAAAGTATTAGTCCCACTTCATGACAACGGCTATAACTCAAACCAGTCAAATTGTATTTAAGTGTTTCCGTTCCGTATCGTAAAGTTGTAACCCGACAGGACATCCTGTATTACGCTTTATTCGCTTTTGATGCCCTACTTTTATAATACGAGCAAAACATAAACTGTATTTATATTTTCGAGGGCGTCAGCCTTTAACTGGTACTTAGTACGATACGAAGTTTTCGTGTAAAAAATAAATCCGAAAATTGTATCTTCCAGCAGGATTTACGATATTTGGAAGAGGATCCCAATCCTCAAGTATATGTAATTTATACCAATCGTGACCACGAACGAATTCGCGAGCAGGAACTACTTAGTAGCTTAGTAGTAGGTAGAAACGATTCTATAATAAACTTGTTAAATAAACCCAATGTTATCCGAAATTTGCCTATAAATAAGTTTAAAATTACTATTAAAACAAAACTCTGTGCATCTCTACCGCATGGGGTCCCCAGCGGCACACGCTTTCAGCTATAATTGGCGGAGATCTCTCGCTGCCGAGCGTGTTAACTCTATGCTCTACAGCAAGAGATCGTGGCAGGCAGTGGCGACCTTCTGTGAAGCGGTAATTACGCAGAAGGAGACCGCGGAGCGGGTTAGAGAGAATGATGCTCGAGCGGACCCGCTCCGGCGCAGAAGGACGAGGGAACCTCCTCCTTAGTGGGGTTACTGGCGAAGAGTCGAGGGACTCTTCGCCGGCTTGCAAGGCCCACTTACTATGCTCGCTCGGCTTGCGCGTCCTGTGGTCAACATTCAACCTAACGCTCCTCCTCGCTTCGCTCGTCGTCGCACCTACTGTGACTTTGTCTTAAACTAGTCATGAAAACTGAATACCATGAAACATACTTACATCATTTTGTTAACGGAACTATACCAAAATGTATAGTATGTCAAATCATTGTTATATCGAAAAAAAAATATACTTGAAGAGTATGTAATATTAGTATCGTATTATATATTATAGTACAAGGTGGCGCAAAAATAACCTTCCGATGTTTTTTGGCTGTACTTTAAAAAAAAATGAAAAACTTTGATTTTTCTTGTGGATTATTTTTATTTGGTCTTTTAATTTTTTTACATCAAGTCGAGAATATGATGTCATGTAAATGGCCGCCGCCACAGTTGATTGTCATTTGAGCCCTTTTTATGGCATTTTCCATCACTTTGGCTAAAACTTCCGGCGATAGGTCCTCACATTCTTGACGGATATTGTCTTTAAGAGCTGCAAGATTCTGAGGCTTGTTGACATAAACCCGCGACTTCAAAAAGCCCCACAAAAAGAAGTCTGCAGCGGTCAAATCAGACGATCTTGCTGGCCAGTGCAAATCGCCAAAACGGGAGATTAGGCGCCCGGGAAATGCATCCTTCAGCATATCAGTTGTGGCACGTGCAGTG
Source organism: Selenia dentaria (assembly GCA_917880725.1). Lineage (NCBI taxonomy): Eukaryota > Metazoa > Arthropoda > Insecta > Lepidoptera > Geometridae > Selenia > Selenia dentaria. The sequence goes on along the minus strand of OU862877.1, from coordinate 33,294,472 downwards.
TGTGCCGTTGCACCGTCCTGTTGGAACCACATGTTTTCCAATCCCAATTCATCAAGTTGCGGCAAAAATAACTCGTTAATCATTGCTCTGTAGCGCCCACCATTCACAGTAACCGTTTGGCCCGCGACGTCTTCGAAGAAAAAAGGTCCGATGACTCCTCTAGCGAAAACAGCACACCATACAGTGACTTTGAGCGGGTGTAATGGCTCTTCGTGGGTTACACGCGGGTATTTTCAGTGCCCCAAAAGCGTAAATTTTGCTTATTTACGTACCCGCTTAGATGGAAATGGGCCTCATCACTCATGATTATTTTTGATGAAAAATCATCTTCCTCTTGGTGGTGATTAAGGATGGCTTGAGCGAATGTTAGACGCGATTGGCGTCAGCAGCTAACAGCTGATGCACCGTCTGGACTTTGTACGGAAACATCTTCAAATCTTGCTTCAAAATTCGCTGTAAGGACCGTCGACTGATACCCATTTGCGTGGCACGTCGTCTGGTCGATGTCGACGGCGCTTCCATGACATCCTCGGCTACAGCAGCAATATTCTCTGCAGAACGGCTACTCCGAGATCTGCCACGCCTGGCAGCATCTCGTGTTGTGCCAGTCTCTTCGAGGCGAGCGGCTAAACGTCGCAGTGTTTCACCAGTAGGCGTTGGACGGCCAGGAAATCTGCGACGAAATTCACGTTGTGCCAAAGTCACCGACCGAATATTGGTCAAATAAATAGTCACCAATATTCCGCGTTCTGGAGCAGTGTAGCATAACATTGTTTATTAACGTGTATTTCGCATGTGTTTACTACACAAATGTCAAAACAGAACAGACTTTATTTTTATTAATCGCAAAATTTATGGCATTTTCTGATAGGAGGATTACTTTTGCGCCACCTTGTATTATATTTTTATCAAGTGCTGGTATATATTCTAAATTATATAACAACTGTCAAAAGTCTTTTATATCAATTGAAAGGTATTCAAATAAAAATATGTAAAATGAATTTCGAACAAGAGTCACGCACCCGTCTTTTACAATAGGTTTATTTTGGTACATCATTTCAGGTACCTTAACGTAGTAATATTATTTATCCTGTACCTAAATATGCAACCACAAGGAAGTAAGCTTCAGCTGCTTTATGACTACTATCCGAACAATGTATATAAGTTACCGCATTAATCTTGCCATTTGCGAGGGCAGTGACTCACAAAGTTTAACGGTTCAGAAACGTGGTAGGTGGACTTAGTGCCCATTCGTTGTGCACATTCACATATTAAATAGGTATACAATATACATTCCAATGAGTATCAGATAAATTGGGTGTGTCGCACACGTATCAAAATGTTAATTTGACTAACGCCAATTCGTATTAAACGTATTAAAACTTCGATATCCTTGTTTACACTAGGTTATCGAAGTTTTAATACGTTACCAACGAGTGTGAAAATAATACCAAAAAAATCCTCATATCGCGTACGGTAAGGAAACTTTTGACAATGAGCAAAGTGATAAGATAGATAAGATAAGATAAGATAAATTTATTGCATAAAACATGGGTAGATGATACATAACTAAATGATATGCACATAGTTGTTGAATTAAAAATTCCGTTCCACCATGTTTTGCCTTTGCAGGCGTACAATTTTCTGAGATGGAGCAACCGGTCATTCTTGTGAATACTAAAATTATAATTATTATTAAACATTTTGACTAAAAACAAAATTAAACTTATGTCATCATATTGAATCAAAATGTATCATTAAAAAAGTCCTGAATATTATAATAACATTTATCAACCAACATTTTTTTTAAATTAATTTTAAATGCATTAACATTGAGTTGCCTAAGCGGCTTAGGGATTTTATTATAAATGCGTGGTGCCATACCGATTACATTTTTTCGCAGAAGAGCGGTTTTGCCTGTCGGAATACAAAGAATGTTATGGTCACGTCGGCTTCTTTCTACATTGTCGGATAATTTTGGAAAGAAATCTGGATTATTCTTAACAAACAAAGCTATCTCTAATATATACAATGACGGAAGTGTTAAAATTCTATGCATCACAAAATATGGCTTGCAACTATCAGGTGTTTGAAGCCCAAACATGGCCCTAATACAGCGTTTTTGCATTAAAAAAATAACTTCTTTGTTAGTTAGTTAGTGATGTACAGGTCGCGACACGTAAGTTGAACTATGCGCAGAACACATTTTCGGGACAATCGAAGTGAGTTATGCAGTGCGAGGCAAGAAGCCGTGTGTAACCATAGCAACGCAGCGACAAACAATCACACTCCACCATTCGCTGCCCGCGCATGCTCCGTGTGACCCTGAAGTATAATCGCGCAAAAAGGTTTCATTTCTTCGACATTTTTATATCTGTCAAATGTGTGATCATTAAATGTAAAAGCCAAGAAAATGACAAGGGCACAACTAACTTTAAGGAGACAGGCGAGTGTATATAACTATATAATCCCAGTATATAATCCCAAAACACATAACTGAGCTTACATGAGACGATCCCCTCGTAAATGTGCTACCTGTAAAGCCTATCAATAAACCAGACGTTTACATCTATACTGCTCGAACTAATTAAACCTATAAATAAAAATTAAACCTATAATGCTCATTATAAAACGAAACGAAATTACTATTTTGATGTTAACAGAATAGTAGGTATTTTAAGTTCGTTTTATAATGAGCAATAGTTATGGGTTTAATTTTAATTGTGGGTAAAATACTAAAGTTTCTCAATCATTATTAGGATAATACTTTGCAGAATCTCAACACTGCAGATTGTTATTCTGTGCTCGATTGGCCCCGGTCGAATGCCATCGTGAATATTTTAATGCCACGTTTTTCCCCGGCTGAAACTTCGATTGAAAAATCCACGCGCCGCCGCGTCATCGTAAGGTTATTAATCACTGCGGTGAAATTCATGGAATAAGTAGGTTTTTTTCAAGAAAGAATGTAGTATTATGTCAGGAGGAAGGTTATTATGTGGCCTTTGAGGGAATAAACTTAGCGCGTTTTTTAAGCTATTGCATAACTTTGTATTTATATTTCTTTTATATTTCTTAAACATGTAAGTTATAATATATAATCAGCCTTTTAAGATCTCACTGTTGGGATACGGATTGATTCTCAGGAAGAGATTCTCATAATACACCTCGTCGGATTCGTATGGGTTGTCAGTCATCACATTATCCTAGTATTTATTAGAGTTTCAGATTATTAGAGGTTTCAGACCATCTGAACACCTCCGGACTCGGCCTACCGACAATTTCCCAAAGACAACGACCGGGATCGTGAGCTTTATGTTTGCTCTGATGTATTAAATCCATTAACTATTATCCAAAAATGCTAAATTTTAACCCAACTGTTTCAGTCAAACGGACTAATAAATATTTGTACTAAAATTGATAAGGTAAAGACGGGTGTTTAAGCTGCAAATATCTATTGAGCTGTTAGAAAGTTTTAAATATGAAAACGAACTAAAATTTTAACAACCTGACTACGGAAATAATTAAAATCCGCTCTTCTTTTGAGCCTCGTCACGGTCAGATAATGGTCCCAGTGACACACGCGTCATCAAGACGAATGATGTATGTATCACTTATCAAAAGCCGTTGTTGAGGAAATACGAGTGGATATAGGAACAGACATACATATACTACAGGTGAAACAAATAACCGTCATTTTAGACTTTGTCGCATAAAAATAAAAAGGCGCTAGCTGCAAATGCACTAATAAAATTAGAACGTTTATTACCCTATAAGTGGTCCCAATCAAGCGCAATGAACGTCAAAGGTCTCCAAACGCAGCAGCACGTGGACTCTGTGTTCAGTTTCGTACGTGATCCGCATTCAAAGCAACGTCAGCGAAACCGAGAGAAATTGCGCGCAATTGGCTGTCAATGTTGTAGGAACGTACAAATTATGGCTAACTGTCGTGCGATTCTCTAATGGGGGATCCCAATAATCTATTTATCCACAGTTTTCCCTACTACCAATAGAAATTTGACATAACACCCATACAAATAGTGTCAAATATCTATCTCTAGTAAGGTAAACCGGCGATAGTTAAGTTATTGGTATCGGCCGTAAGAGCAAACATCGTTGCATCTTTGACGTCATCCGTGAAACAAGTGACGTGAATAAGTAACGTTGGAAAAACAACCTTATGTACAAGGGCGATATCTCATAATAAAAAATATAAAGTATTTGACATCGGTGAGCTCGTCGACGAACACAATGACGAATCATTATAGAATCGCACATCTGAGCAGTACTGCAGTGAAATGTTTCGGTCCTCTCAATTATTATAAAACTTCTAGATTTATTTTGCTATAAAAATCATAAATAGTAAATAAGTAATTATTAAATGATTTTAAAACACTATAACGCATGTTATGAGACGAAACATTGCAATTTTAGAGAAAATACACATCTTCGGGCATCTTTGAATTCGTGTTTTACCGACAATCCGTGTCAGACGCCATGCCCAATAAGTTACTGAGGCAATCCGTGCGATAATCGAATCCATACGACAGGCAAAATCTACTAGAGAGTTAAATTTGTTGCGGTCAATCATCTTATTTTGAGAAGTAACTGATTAAGTTACACACCTACTTATTATTTTATTTATTTTCTTTCCAAAGAATCTTGTCAAATCCACTCACCAATATCACACTATTTATAACCACGAAGATTTTTATCGACACTTTTATGAAATATCATCGACAGTCATGAGTGTGCATTTGGCATGTATAGGGTAAAACCCGGATAGTTGCGTCAGTGGGATACATGCCGCAGTTCTGAATACGCTTTGTTAGGGCCGTTGGTGGCATAAACGCTTTACTGTAATTAGAAGCACACAGCCCACAGGCCTCATTACCATGTCAGCTGGTGGTATAGGTGCAAGCGTTGTCTGTGTAAGCGAAAACCTTCCGCGGCGAAACTTTAAAAGGCGTCCAAATTATATTGGTAAGTAGTTTCTGCTGAATATTTTTTGTACTGATTGTAATTTTAGCCAAAATTTTGTTTATGTGTATTTATTAGACATTAAACTACTCTGATTATTACGTTATATTGTTAAATAGTTTATATTTGTTTTGTAAATAAAAAGGGCAAGTATCCGTACCAAAAAGGATAGGATCTACTTTTGCGGATAGTTGCTCTATGGGCAACTATCCGCAAATCTGAACTCTTCAACGAGCCCAATAAATTTTATATTCATTTGCTGTTTTTAACTGACCTAATTGACTAATTAATGCTAATGCCAAAGTTATCTTTAACGTCATAGTTTTTACATTACTAGTATGGTTGTTTTTGGATGGTTTAGTTAGAACATAATAAAATAATTTTATGTTGTAATTTTGATTAGTATACTTAAATATGGATCATATTAATGACTAAAACTAATAAATAATAAAGACTAAATCTTGAAATGATATTAATTTACTTTTGTCTTATAAAAATCATAAAGAGGCGTCTATCCCCGCACGAGGCCACTATCCCACGAAACATTTTTATCGTTAGGCAACTATCCTCTTTTTTAGAGATCAAATAAAACAGGATTCATTCGAAACCTATACTAATAATGTTTACAAAAATAGGCTAGTATAAAACATAAAAGACATATCTATTGATATACATGTTATATTACGCTTAGTAAGTACATATTTTTTAGTAATAGAGCTTTTTCGAAAAGTAGGGCCACTATCCGGCTTTTACCCTATGGTAGGTACACCTCTTCAGTATCAGTGGCATAATCTGGTGTTTCGAAAGTACTTGAAAACCTCCATCCATGGCCTAACAACAGTCATCTTAACGTATCTCATACCACCATTACCCAAGTATCAAGCCAGGACTATTTTACGATAATTTTATAAATAATAACTGTATTCGTAAAATACACTTTTACAGTCTGTAAAAATGGTCCTTTTCAATGCAAGCTGTACCTCGATATAACTTTTAAAAGTATTTTCCAAGTTTCAAACTCAATTTTCACAACGAAAACAGAATATGACTATAAAACAACCAATTTGCTCCGTACCGGAAATAACGGAACCAATAACAGTTCGGCATAAGGCGGTACAACCGTATTTCAAACCGCACGTGCTTTACCGAATGCAATTTCGACATAGATGAAGGAATTGTGCACTTGGCTTTATTAAACTAAGAAACTGTTTTGGCCATGCAATATAATTTATATATATGCTTTATAATTTTATTCCCTTTAGGTTTTATTTCGTATATGAAGTTAGTGCAAAAGCGAGGTCGTATCTAATGTCTCATCTGAAACTGTCACTTGATTACCTAAAATGGTTTTTAAAACATAGGCCATCCTGCCACTGATTTTTCCTATCCCTTAGGTTATCTGATTTCAAAATAACAATGCTCAATAGTTGCAATTCATGAGGACAAAGCATTAAAAAAGAGCCTATTGGACGGGATAAATTATAACCTGCATTTGTCGGCAGTTGGGGTTCGAATATGTCAACCTGGGTTTCAAGGTATTTTGAAGAGTACTAGTAAATAATCTACACTACAATATAATACATAGGTATAAGATATAAGTACTAGCTATAATTTTTCTGTCTGGTATTCATCCGCAAACAAATTTTATATTCTCATCCAAACTTGTTCAGTACACTGAATGTCAAAAGTTTCATAAATTCGACCTGCTATTATAGTACGTTCCATTTTACTTTTGTAATATTTGTGCCTTGTATCATAAATACATCTTATAACGTATAAGCAATCCAGATGTACAACGACAATCTTAGTTTGCAAATTAGAATCATAATAACAGAATAACAGCCACCCAAAAGGAAAACTAAGTGCTCTAGCTTACCTAGTAATTCTATTACATCTATATAGTACCTACTAACGACCCGACCTGGCGTAACATGATTGTCATTCAGAAAAAAGGTGAGAAATGCGAAGTTTTATTACTTACGTTTTATTTCATTTTTTTTTTATTATTTAATTACACTATGATCCGTTCCATTTTTAAACTTATGGATTAATTAAAATAACATACATTTTAAATGGAGACTTCGTTCTCCAAACATCAGAGTTTTACAATAAAACCTAATTATATTTTGAATCACTGGAAGACCTCAGTACAATGCTCGAAGGCCTCCATTGAGTTACTCAACATCCTTAAGATGAACATGGACAAGACGAAAATTATGTCTAATGCCCATGTTGTGCCTACCCCAATATCAGTTGGGAACTCAGTTCTCGAAGTTGTTGACGAATACATCTACCTGGGACAGACAGTCAAACTAGGTAGATCCAAATTCGAGAAAGAGGTCAATCGTCGAATCCACCTCGGCAAGGCAGCGTTCCGGAAATTTCGCGAAGTCTTCTCGTCTAAAATACCCCAGTGCCTCAAGACAAGAGTCTTCAACCAATGTGTGTTACCAGTGATGACTTATGGCACTGAAACGTGGTCTCTTACTATGGTCCTCATAAATAAGCTCATAGGCGCGCAACTAGCTATAGAGAGGGCTATGCTCGGGGTTTCTCTACGTGATCGCATCAGAAATGAGGAGATCCGTAGAAGAACGAAAGTCACCGACATAGCCCAGAAGATTAGCCAGTTAAAGTGGCAGTGGGCAGGGCACGTAGCACGCAGAACAGATGGCCGATGAGGCCGGAAGGTTCTGGAATGGACACCACGGACCGGCAAGCGCAGCGTAGGTCGTCCACTGACACGGTGGACAGACGACCTGATAAAGGTCGCAGGACGACGTTGGATGCAGGCCGCTTCCAACCGGTCCTTTTGGAAATTCATGGGGGAGGCATATGTTCAGCAGTGGACGTCCTACAGCTGAGATGATGATGATGATGATAATATTTTTTTATGTTAAAAAAAATAATTAGATTTTATTGTAGTTATGTTCACCTTCCTTAAAACAATATGTAACTGATTTTGGAAACCGCATCAAAATCCCTTTCGTGGTTTTGAGAAAGATTTAGGACTTTATTTTATACCTACTATGCAAGGAGGATATTAAAATTCAAGTCAGTTCAGTCACAAGAAGCGACCGCTATTGGCATATTCCTTTGAACGCTTTCGTACGTGTAGTGCGTGCATGGATGGTCGGTTTGATGAACTTGTCACGTCGATCGTTCCTTGTCTCTAATTTTTTTTTTTTGTTTTTTTTTATTGGTTTGCAAATCGGATGTTACAGCATTTAGATGTGACAATAGCTAAAGAATACAATACATGATAGGCTGAACATCCTTTTAAGTACAAACACAACATTCATATGAATCTAATGCTCAAATATGCAACTTTACTAGTTGCATATCAATATAACAAAACAAATTTATAAGGGTATTATTATAGTAAGTAAAGATAAATATTAAAATGTAAATCTAAATAAAGGTTGTGTTACAAAGAAATGGGGTTGCTTAGGATAAATTTCTTAATTTTGTTGACCGATGTATCGAAAATGTCGAGCTCCTGACAAACACTATTGTAGGTACAACATAGGCGGTTTATGGGTGAATTTTGGGCATAATTAGTGCGACAAATAGGCAGGGCGAGTGTCTTGCAGTTACGGCGTGGGTTAACTGTTCTGGGAATAGTAAAGTTAATTTTTTTTAGCGAGTCAGGACTGTCGATTTTACTATGGATAAGCTTATAAAGGAAAACGATGTCAGCTATCTTGCGCCTGAGGCTAAGCGGAGTTGCTTTATAATGCTCAAGTCTGGAATCGTAACTTTGAAGACTATGACATTTGTTATTAGCGTACGAGAGATGATAGAAAAAATTCTTTTGGATTGCTTCAATTCTTTTATCGTGAACTGCATAGAATGGGTTCCATATTCCATATATACTACAATATTCTAAGAGGCTACGAACATAACAATTAAAAAGGATTATAGGGATTTCAGGTTTCTTGAATGACTTTGTTTGTCTTAAGACAAAGCCTGCAAGCCTTCCCCCCTTCTTAACGATATGATCAATGTGCTCTCTAAAGTTCAACTTTTGATCCACAATAACTCCCAGGTCACGTGTACTCGTTACTTCTTTAACCAGCGCGCTATTTATATGGTATGATGCAGTTAGTGGGGTTCTTTTTCGAGTAAATTTTATGTGTTGACACTTTGTTGGATTTAAAATCATCTTGTTTTTGAGACACCAAACACATATGAGATCAAGATCATTTTGTAAAGCAGCAATGTCTTCTCTAGAGTTTACAACTCTGTAGACTTTCAAATCATCTGCAAACATTGTATAGTTGGAAGTTATTGTGGAACAAAGATCATTTATGAATACCAAAAAGAACAAAGGCCCAAGATGAGAACCTTGGGGCACGCCAGAAGGTATTTTTTGGATTGCAGACTTAAAGCCTCGAACTATGACCAACTGAGAACGATTTCGTAAATAAGATTCGCACCATCGAAGTAATGACCCGCAGATGCCGGCGTGCCCCAGTTTCTGGATTAGAATGTTGTGATCGACAATATCGAACGCTTTGGAGAAATTGGTGTATATCGCGTGAACTTCTGTACCCTGTTCGATTGCGTCGATTATGTCGTTCGAGTATCCAAAGAGGTTAGATGATGTGGATCGCCCTGGCAAAAAACCATGTTGGTGAGAGTCAAATAGAGGTTTGAGATGGAAGTATAATATTTTTTGGACCATAGATTCGAACAATTTACCTAAAGCTGACAGAATAGATATAGGCCTATAGTGGCCTATGTCGCTACGGTCACCTGCTTTATGAATGGGTGTGATATGCGCAATCTTCCATCTCTTGGGAAACGTGCCATCTTTGAGGGATTTGTTGAAGATGATTTGCAGCGGCTCCGCCAACTGCGAGGCACAGGCTTTGAGAAACATTGGAGGGATAGTGTCCGGTCCAGGACCCTTATTTACGTTGATGAGTTCAAGGGATTTCAAAACTTCCGATTTGGAAAAGCAACATGAGTTGAGAGATACATGGCAGTTATCAGAACTATCCGTTATAGGGCATGTCTCAGATTCAGTTTTATAAATTGAGTGAAAATGTTCCGAAAATAAGTCAGTGATCTGATGCCCACCAGATACATTATTGTCATCAAGAAACATTTCGTCTGGTATGTCGTTACTATTGGATCTAAGTGATTTTATGAATGACCAGAAGTATTTGGGATTCTTTTTGATATAGTCTGGGGCATCGGACCTGAATTTTGTCAAACATTCTACAATCATTTTGTCACAACGACGACGTAACAGCTTAAATGTTAAGTGATCCCTGGGATTCCCGTATTTTTTAAAACGATTATGAAATTTAGATTTTTCTTTTAGAGTTTTTATTAAGGAGCGACTAAACCAGCAAGGGTATTCTGTACCATTCTTTAAGGTTATGGGTGTATACTTGTTTATTATAGGGGTGATAAGATTATAAAAAACGTCAACAGTTTCATCCACCGTGCGGGAAGAAGTCATATGGTCGCACCAGTTTATTTTATCTAATTCTCTATTAATGCTTTTAAAATCAGCTCTGGAGAAGTTTAAGCTAGGGCATCTCTTGCATTTTATTATTTTTCGGGGTAATGCTTCATTTCTATATCAAGAGCTGGATGGTGCATAGCGTCTAATTTAACAAGAGGGTTATTACATTCAGCAACTGAAAAAATACTGGCATTGTTAGTGATTACTAAGTCTAGTGTACGACCGTTTGTGTTGGTAACTGGGTTAATTTGATGCACGTTGTTGAATGAGAGGAAGTCAACCAGAAGTTCCTCAGTTACAGAATTCGGTGTACACGAGAGAATTAAATGCGTACTAATATCGACGGGCTGCCAATTCAGATATGTAAGATTAAAGTCACCTGCCAGCAAAAGATCCGAATTGTTAGGTAATTTATGTTGAAGTACATTTGTTACATCTGATGTAATGCGATTAGTGCGATCTTGAGTAGCAGGTGAGGGACTGTACACCCCGCAAACACATAGATGCCTTGTCAAGTTGCCATCTCTCAGTTTGATTACGACCCAGATGACTTCGTCCTCGGACTCCCACTTCACCTTACGATTAGGCTCATGCTTTTTCAGCACAGCAATCAAGACACCGCCTCCGCCCTGTTTTAAGTTCGAGGACGAAGAACGGTCGCGTCTGAAAACTGTGTATCTATTGTCGAAAAGCTCGTGGTCGTACATAGACTCATTTAGATTTGACTCTGTTAGTATTATAATGTCAGTTTCTCGTTTCAATACATTGGGCAACAAAACGTCAGCTTTGGTCCTAAGACCCCTTACATTTTGATAATATAGTTTTAGATTACAGACTTGATGAGCTAGTAATCGGTACTGAGACCATAAAAAACAAAAACAATATAAACTTAGATTGAGTTTAGGGATGCTATATCCTTGACAATAAAACTCTTGGAGTTTGCGTCTTTTCTCATAAAAATTTTGCCGTTTCGAACCCACACGAAATCAAATTTCTTGTCTTTCGCGACTTTTCTAGCAGCTGCGTGTAGTTGCTTGTTAGCTGGACTCAAGTGTTCGCATACAAATATTGGTTTTATGTCCTTATCGGCAATACCAAGATGTGAGCAGTTCAGCTTTTCGCTTTGATGGGCTTTATTGTAAGTTTTCGTCGCAGCGATGAGCGAGTCTCGCACCAGCGGGCTGGAGAGTTTGACTACAATTGAACGAGGTCTGTTTGATTCCTTATTCGATTTGGCTACGCGATGGTAGTTCACTAATTCGTTGTCAGGCAGTCCGTATCCCACAGTTGTAGCAAGTTGTCTCACTATGGTTTTGAGGTTTTCTGATGAGTGCTCGGGTACACACTGAATTTCCAGGTTACAGTCACGTGATTGCTGTTCAAATTGGTTGACTCGTGTATTGAGATCGTAGACTTCGGAGCGCAAATCGCCAACTTGAGATCGCAGGGTCTGGTTTTCGCCTTGTAGATCATTAATAGCCTGGTTTTTCGAATCGAGCGCTTCCTTGAGCTGGTCGTACTTAGCTGACATGTAGTTTATACTTTCCCTGAGCTCTTGGATCTTGGTGCGAGTGTCGGAACTATCTACAGTAAAGTCCCGTCTGATATCCTTGTGAAGTTGTGCTAATGATCCCTCGAGCTTTTTATCAAAGTACTGTTTGATGACTTCAATACTATACGCGTCTGAGGGTTCAGTGCCCTGTAAGGCGGTAGTACTTGGCTGAGATGGCGCGTTGGGGCTGCCTTTGTATTTGTCCGCTGTTCTACAATCGGCGCACTTCCAAGAAGCTTTATAAGACTTGGATTCTTTAGTAAAATTTCCCGTTAGTATGCTTAAGCACTGGTAGTGAAAAGCGGCGCTGCACTTCGAGCAGGTTTTAATATCAGACGCTTTTATATTCTTAATACATTTGCAGCAGACAGTCATTTTGCAAAGATCCCAAATCTGGGTAAATTTTGTAATTATGGCAACTTTCCTCTTGTCAACGCCGAAATAACAAATGTCAGTTGGTTCAGACAGACTTGTCAAAATCGAAATGATGGCTGTCAATTGAGTTTGACAATAAAGATAATCGAAAAAATACACTCCAAGTGGGTACTTCGAATGTTATTGTAAGTTGGGGGTATAAAATTCACCACTTATCTTTGTGTTTATTAGAGTTTGAGGCCAAAATATTCCTTTAAAACACTCTCGTGGATAAACTTTGCATGATACTTCACTTAACAGTCACTTATAAAGTAATTATCACCAGTATTATAATAATGAATTAAAAATATATTGAGAGCAGTGTTTACTGTGGCAGTGTTGCCATACGAATCTAATATTATAACTATAACCTGCGATAACTATATCGCGGCTTTTATCGATAATTACTGTAAAATTTTATCCTTTCAACAATCCATGCTCGCAGTGCTGCTTGCCACCGTTTGCTTCGACTTTCAAGCTATTATTTGGCAACAATTGTTTTTAAAGCAATTTAGGGACGAGATGGGCAAGTCACGCTCCTGATGGTAAGCATTACGCTTTCCCAATTGTGCTAGGTAGTTGCTAGTAGATAGTTGTTCATTAGTATAACAAATTACACGTCACCAAATAAAATATATCATAGCTGAATAGGTACACAAGTATTAAATCTGTTACTCTAACTTTTACAAGAATTAGTTAGTAAGTAAGTATATACTACAATAGCAGTACTTTAATAAACAGTAACATTAATATAATAATAAATTCTAAATAATATATGTATCATCCTAATAAAACAATTGAATTACATAAATATTTGATGTCACATGTCAATGGTAAATGGAACTTACATAAAAACCAAAACGTATGAAATAACTTATTGAAGTCGGTACCATGATAGTTCAAAAGTAGGTACCTGTCATCACAACATTGTGCGGATTGTACCGACTTCGACAAGTTGTTTTACACTTTTTGGTCAATACCAATAGTCGGTTCCTTTTTTGGTAAAAACATTTTTCACCATTTTTAGGTATCCTTGCTACTTACGGGATCGATTCTCATTCACCGTCAATGATTATATCATCAAAATGCATAGCACTATTCAGTTTTTGGAAAACTCAAAAACTGTTTGACCGAATTTGATGAAATTTAAATGGGACCACCTTGGAAGTATACCAAACAAAAAAAGTATTTACCCTTACGTTTCTAATTACTGAAGTTGTCAAAATATACTCAAAGCGTATATTTTTTAAGATTTTAAGCAACATTTGATTTTAACTTAGATACGAACCTAACCTGTGTAATTACCCTGCTGGTAAAGCTATTCCAAGAGATGCACTACCGATATTTCTTTCATTCAAGGCCATTTGATCTTGATAATAAATAAGCCATAATGATGATACAATGTTACAATTTCATTATCACGTGTGTACAATAAATCAAAATTATTGGCTTAGAGAAATGAACGCGACCCGATTGAAGACGCCGATGATGTATAACAAAAAAAACAGTATATCTATTATAAAGCCCCGCAAAGCATGTGACGTGCCGTACACAAGGTAAAACAAAACGCATATAGAATAACTACTAATTAATAATACGTATAAAATAAATATGTAACAGTTACTTAAAAATATTTCAAAATACGAATCGACGAACATTCTATGGTGAAGTGAATCTGAAGCAATCTTGTTTGATTATTTAATAGTTTGTTAAAAATATATCATTGAAGATTTTATAATATTTGACATAATAAAAGTTTTCACATTAAAACCTTAATAATGTAATCACTTGCCTGACCCCAAAAAGTATGAAAAATGATGCCAAGGAAGCCATTTGCCTGAGCACAATAGTGTAGCCTATCTAGGTCGGTAATAACGAAATTCCGTTCACGCTAAAAATCATACAACACAAAATAACCTTGATTGATAGTTTTACGATGAAAGTGAGTTTTTTTCACAGCAGCTCTCGACACCTAAAGAAATAGTAATAAAAATATGTTTTCATTTACTGTCCAATTTTAGTGGAGTCGACTTCTATCCCGAAGGAAATCAAGTTCAATATTTTTTCGAGTTTCGTTTGTTTGTGTCACCTTGCGTTAACTTTTCGACCAATGTTTGAGGTTTTGTTATATTATATTACTTCTTAGTGGCTTTTATTATATTAACAGTATTTATCCTGTTGATAGACACACATTTATGGCCTTATTAATAAACTTGTAATAAACCCGGAGTAGTTAAAACATCTATCTGTCAATTTTTCGCTTGCAGTAAATGTCACGCGTGAAAGCAAGACAAAGCATGTTACGCCTAATATATGTTTACGCAACGTTAATTAATAAAGGCCTTTTAGTATAGTAAGTTCTTCTATAATATTTGTTCAATTAGTTATAAAATAACGTAGTAAGTACATTGTTACTGTTTTGTGATCGTAGAGATTTGCTTTGCCCGGAACGTTTACTGACCAAACAAATATTAACTTCAAGGTAGAAAAAAAAACTTTTACGTGTCAACTTCGAATTTTTGGATTATGGCCTCTGCGAGATTGCTGTAAAATTTAAGGTTTACTACGAAAGGTATTCTCCTAAAAATCTATGTTAACATTGTTTTGATAATTAGGTCCATATTCATATCTTCAATTGATTTCTTTAATTATCCTAATTTCGGATTTTAAATAGAATTGAAAATATTAACCTAGAAGATAATTCGGAACTTCATAATACCTATGCCTGGAAGTACCGGATGCCTTTCTCGCACAATGATTCTGCTCCGCGCGTTGAGTTGCTATGACGAAGTCTTGTCACAGGCAGATTCAAAACTGATCCAGACAAGTACAATTTGAAAAAATTTATACTGACTTCCATTCTGTTCAGTTATTGGAGTGTATCTCAAAAACTACTTAACCGAATTTGATGAAATATAAATGGGATCACACGGGAAGCACTAGCTTTGAAACAAAAAAAAACTGAGAATCGGTTCACCTAGTCGAAAGTTCTAAAGATAACAAACATTAAAAAAAAAGATACAGTCGAATTGAGTACCTCCTTCTTTTTTTGGAAGTCGGTAGAAAATAGGCGTTAAAGTAATTTCATCCCTATACGGATGCAATAACAGTTTTAATCTACATTTATATGAAATTTCAGTTTAGATATATGGCTATGTAACAGAATATTTTTTTAACTATAACGCATACTTCATAAAAATTCAAGGAAATCCACGAGAGAATGCCAGATTGGTAACAAGTTGACCGTTGATGTAATCAGCTCGAGTCACACAACATTGCATTCCATTATTAAAAAAAATACATATTCTATTCCGGGCTTCAAATAGGCAAGCTAAAGTATAAAATAATTAAAATAGTTGAGAAGTAGGTAATGTTAAATGTTACATTTCATTACTTAGTTCATTACAAAACCTCGGGATTCAAATTAAAATGTATATAGTAGCATGCATATATTTGAGCTAATAAACAGAAATGTATATTTTTAGCTTGATAATAAACAGAAGACTATCGAATGGAAAGCTGCCAAATAGAGTCGCGCTCAGGCGATTACAGATAGAATAAATTGTAACTTGGAATCAAACTTACATGAGTAGTTCATTCTACTGAATCGCTTCATTTGGCACACGTTGCTTCTAAATGAAGCAACGTGTGCAGAAACTAAACGTTATGCACCCATTATCAGATCTCTTGTAATAGTTGGTTGCATAAGTTAAAACTTCAGCAATAAAACCCATAATTAGTACACACAATGTTATGTTGTGGATTGTCACGTACGGGATGCTAAATTAATATTCCAGTAGATAAAACACTACGTACTTATTTAATTTGTTAACCAACTACACCTACATACTATTTATATCTAGAGATTTTCTGTATGTTTATTGGACGCCTACTTATTGTTTTCCAAAATATTTTACCTCCACAATTCTCTATCCAAATTAATTATTTTCTCAGAAAACCTTTCAAATACATACAACCTACACGTTCTTTATTCTGTATATAATATCAATGTGTAGGTATATGAAAGTAAATATAGAAAAGCCACTTCAGTATGTTAGATACATCTTGAATATTGTGGGTAAATCAAGAGAAAGCCTCTCCGTGCTGTAAAATTGACAAATGAGAAATGCCGATCTAGCAAAAAAATAAATAACTATGTTGAAACACTTACCTACTAAAAAAATTAAAATTGCTCTATTTTTATTTGATAGGTAAGTAATTACACTTCAATTATAGAAAATAAGATATTATTATACATGTTTTAACAATGTATAAAATATACAAACATGTATCTACTACAAAACAAAAACGCCGTCGAGATCACCACCGTGTGGCAGGGTTCCCAGAACACTGGCAGAGTTGCCCCGCTGTATAGCAATACTTAACTTTTGAGAAAAGTATGTGCCAGCTCTAGGATCCCCCGAGGCGAGGAACAGCCTAGTCGAAATATCTTTGCAGAATTTTTTTGTGTCGGACGACCACGGGCCCAGTGTCTCTACAGCTAGTGCCACAAACTCATAATGTGCGCTTAACTGTGAGTACTTCCTGTGTTTGTTCAGTTGGGCCTGTTCGGCCGCAGCCCCGACACTGCGAGCAGAACTGGCGACATGAGAAGGAGCCAGGGTGTCCACGCAGGTGGCATCCCAAACCAAGGCTCGGCCAAGACACCAAGGTACCAGACTGGCTCCGTCTGGTCTCTTGCCATCGTCTCTAGTCATACCGTTCGGTTCCAGTGTCGAGGGCACGGAAGCAGTGGACAGTGCCCGCCTGACTAAATCATTAATAGCCCAATGACGATATAGTCGGCCGGCACTTTTCACACACGATAACCCGTGGCGTCCAAATTGGTCCACGGCTCGTCCACATTGGCAGCGATGAGGCTCACACAACTTCGTACCTAGACGCAGACCCACCGCAATGCGAAGACAACTGGGGTCGAGGACAGTACCCAAATTGTCAGAGGGGAGTACGCGCAGCCAGTGACCCGACTCCGCTACTGACACGGCCAAGAGACGCGCACGGTCCGTGTCATCCACAGCTTGATCCAGTAAGGCTGTATACGTGAGTTTGGTGAGTGGAAGATCCCATAACTTCTGCAACCCCATATCGGTGGGCGGGTTGACACCTGGGCATGATGCACACCAGGCAGCCAAGGCTTCCGTCTGGCCAGCAACCCGAACATCGGCTATTGGGCTCTGAAGGATCATGCCGATGAGGGTCTGCGAAACGTGACTGGAAGCTAAGAAAGCCGGAAGTGCTACGCTAGAAGTGCGTCGAATGCCCAGCCCACCGAAACAAATGGGAAGGGTAGCCTGTGCCCACGAGCGGTTGTCAAACTGGAGGTTTAGAATTTTGGTAACTGTGTTTTTCAATGTAGAATCGACCAAATCAGTAATCGAGTGAAAATACCACAAAGGACAACAACGTAACAAATATGTGAATTTTGGAGTAAAAAGACAGAGACGAAGTATGTAGATTGCCATGTGTGGTTTAATTTGGAAAAGGCGATGTGAATTATTAATAAAATTTTCGATTTTTGATGTCAGTAAAGGCGGGATTGCTTCCAAGAATATTGGGGCACCAAGCAAGGTTAGTGAAGTCTTAGTTTGCTGTATAATATTTGGACATAAAGAAACAAACTTTTGATACATGGAGGAACGGGTATTATTTTGAATATGGTCAGGGAAATATATTTCGCATTTATCAAAATTTAGTGTAAGACCAATGGAGTTGAAACGTTGGATGATACATTGAAGATCTTCCAAAACCTCAGATGCACCCCCGCCAATAGAGCCATCGTCAAGATACCACATATTGAATTTTGAATTTAACTCCGAAATTATAGGATGGATCCCCAAGCTGAAGATAGCAGGGCCAAGCGGATCACCTTGCTGGCATCCTACGCATGATGCAATTTTTTCGGTTTTATTATTATTATTTTTATTATTATTATTTTTATTCAAAAAATTTCACGGGTTTAACCCGGCCCTTTACATAGGCATAAGTGGGGCTGTAGCCAACACTTAGAGGCCCGTTTGGTATAAAAATACAATGTAGTATAAAAACAGAAACATTTTGGATGGATGGTTACATGGTATATCTATTATAAAAATGGGTAAAATGGCAAGGCTATTGGTATGATCTTATTAATGATAAGGGTAATAGTAGGCTATGGACGAGACTACGGCACCTGCCAATTTCAGTCTCATTTAAAATATTTAGGCAGGTGGTGACTTGCCACCCACTAAACGGGCCCCCCATAGGAGCCACCATCAATGGTGACAAAAGGGGCAACGTTGGTGTGGATGGCTAAAGGGTGTCGAGAGGTGTGCTGCGGTTTCACTAGATGAAATGTTTGTTTCACCATAACTATGTTAAATGAATATGAGGTTCTAAGGTGCATTTTAGTAAAGTAAAGAACAAGATTTATAAATATTTTTCGTTTGCAATTTATATAAATACATCTTGAGTATTGTGGGTAAATCAAGAGAAAGCCTCTCCGTGCTGTTAAATTCAAATGATAAATGCCGATCTAGCAAGAGAATTTTTAAATAACTATGTTAAATTAATATGAGGTTCTAAGGTGCATTTTAATAAAGTAAAGAACAAAATTTCTAAATAATTTTCGTTTGCAATTTATATAATAAAAAAAATTACTAACAAATAGAACCGACTTCAACACCAAAAAGTGTGAAATAACTTGTTGAAATCGGTACCATGATAGTTCAAAAGTAGGTACCTATTATCACAATATTGTGCACATGGTACCGACTTCGACTCACATTATGACTCACGTTATTTCACACTTTTTGTGTCGACGTCGGTTCCATTTTTTACAAAAAAAAATATTTATTATTTTTAGTGACCTAGAGTGACTTACAGGATCGTTTGTCAGTGATGATATCATCAAGATAAATCAACACTTTTCAGTTATTGGAGAGTATCTCAAAAACTGCTTGACTGAATTTGATGAAATTTAAATGGGACCATCACGGAAGTACACTCTACCAAACAAAAAATACTGTTGAGAATCGATCCATAGACGGGGAGAAATCGACTAACATACACATAAAAAAATACATACACATGAACATAAAACCGCCTCCTCTTTTTTTGAAGTCGGTTAATAAAAAATTGCTACTAGGTATTTTAAATAAGAGTTCTAGTATTCAAATGTAACAGTCAAAATGTAAACATGTTAACAAAACAAAATGTAAATATTCTTAACTATGGCTGCCCTAGTAGTGACAAAGGTTCTGCTTCCAAGGATTAGTTTCGGTTCGTAGAGCACTGAACAGACAAGTTAGATAATAACAGAAGGTCTACTTTGATAAAAAAAACTAGAGGTAGAGTCAATGTATAGAAGTGAAACTTGTACACACCTTTTAAATTAATACACAAACTTTATTAAATTCATCTCATTTGACGTGACGACTGACGAAAGCACGTCGTTAGCCTAATGGTGGTAGCTAGCCAGGCGGACAGCAAAAATACCCTACCAACATGCTGGGGATGTTACCTTCACTGAAAGTTCATCCCCGAGGTGGGGACCGATCCGGTGGCCTTCTAATCAATGGCTGACTAAATGACTGAATCCCAGTTACCCCCGGGACTGTCATCGCTTTTCTTGTTCTCATCAAAGAAGAACTTAGTCTGTATTTATTCCATATGATATGGTACGGACACATTATTTTATATCTGGAAACTGTACAACAAATGTAAGATTTGTTTTTGGCAAGTCCTGGTTAATAATAATATTTATAGAATTAATCACACTTTTTAATGAACCTTTGATGTATTTTTACTATTTGGCATTTCTGTTTCAGTAATATATCAGTACTGCTGCAATACTGGCAGATGTACCAAGCGCGCAATGACGTGGTGACGTGGTGAAGCAGATGATGACAGACGTGGTAACGTTGTGAAGAAGTAGGAGGGTCTACTGCGTCGGCAATTCCGCAATGTAGAGAACAGTAAAACTTACTATATCATCACTAGCCACTTCCAGATCACTATTCGCCAGATCGCATCATAAAGATATTACCTCTTATGAGAAGGCATGAACCTGGATCCACAATATCGTCCCTATGAAATGTTTTACCGTCACATCCTATTTATTTGTATATCTATGTTTTGTAGTATTCTAGTCTCGGCAACAGATGCAGTTTGAATAGAAAATCCGACGCGGAAGTTTTCGAGAGCACTCTTTGTTTTAGTACAGTCACATGATACAAATGGAACTTCACTGTGCAGGTTTTTGAACAAGAACGAAATCTGTCTTTTAGATTGATATATAAAAGGATTTTGCTATATATATTTTATGTTCTTTTTAAATATATACTGTTAACAACATAGATATTATATTTATACATATAATATACAAATATATATATATATATATATATATATATATATATATATATATATATATATATATATATATTTAGAAGGAATAAACATCACCAGAGAAAATCTAAGCATAAGCCTGTTCGCTGGACAATCAAAGAAAAGAGCTATATACTCGTACCAATAGTTCTCGCGAGCAAAAAATAAATTACAAAATACGCGACGTTACAGATAAAGGTCCTTTTAAAATATTACTCCTATAATAGTCTTCTGTTTTATTCCACCATAAAACTTGTGTGATAATTCCAATTTAAGTCTGCAAGACATACTTCAGAAAATTTAACCAAGTTTAATGCAATTCAAAACCGCTCGTACAGCTCCAATTTTGATTGTGATGGTCCTATATTCAGGTGAAAGAGAGAAATCCCTTTTCAAATCAAGTATCGAGACTGGCATGTCAAACGCCTGATGATAAGCCCTACGCCTGCCCTTGATAGTTGCAGTACTACCCAAAGCTAAAAACTGTAATTTTTTTGCCACAGAATTGTGCTCGGCACCCCGAGACGTTGGTTTAGGTGTCTCTTTCGCTCAATGATTTCAGTTGCTACAGTGTTCTTTACGACCTAACACAGTCATGCTTACGCGCTATACTTGCAGTGCTGTAGGCACTTTATTTCGTTTGCCATTCAAGGGATGCTGTAGTTGGGTCAGCTTATTGTATAAACCTAGCCTGATGTTTTCTACCAATAGCATGGGCGCACATAGAGGTATGCGCTTTGAGTGGCTTTTGTACGAGCCTTGTATTATCTCTTAAGCGAAGGCAAATTTGCACAACTATCGAATGCACCTACATTGTACACAACTCATCACTAAGCTAAAGTACTTACTGTTACCCATTCTATGGCTACAGCCTGGTTCACTTAGGCGAATGTTTTCTGAGCACTTTGGTTGGAGTAATAACTCTCTTGATGTATGCTGTGAACTTGAGCTTGCTGAGTCTTTGTTATGAACGAGTTTGTGCGGAGAAGTACTGTTTCTACCGCCAAGCAGTAATGTTCGCATCACTGTGTTCCAGTTCGAAGAGTATACGTAGATGCCGGAAAAATTGCACGCAGATAAAGCTTAACAAGTTAATAAGTTAGGGTGATGGGGGCAAAAAAAGGGTGATGGGTGCAGTGCAGTTCACAAATGCATCTGTGATAGACAGAGGTTACCTAATACCAGGTGGGCCTAGCGCTTGTTCCGTTACTTAATCACAAATACAGAATTACCGCTTTATTTGCGATTTCTATGTTCTCTCCAATTTTTAGAATTCTG
Source organism: Selenia dentaria (assembly GCA_917880725.1). Classification (NCBI taxonomy): domain Eukaryota; kingdom Metazoa; phylum Arthropoda; class Insecta; order Lepidoptera; family Geometridae; genus Selenia; species Selenia dentaria. Next base: position 33,272,387 of record OU862877.1, on the reverse strand, counting down.
TCCCTCAAAAGGAAAAAGGAGCCCATATAGAATCACATATTGTCCATCTGACTGTATGCACGCGTGTGTTGAAATTTAAAGCAAAAACTCGGGTCTACAATGTTTTGCTCGCGTCGACTTACTTGTAATTTTTTACTGCTGCAAGAGATTTCGGCTGTGAAAAATTAAACTTTTACGCCGCCGTCAACGCGATTAAATCACCATTTATGTCACATATTTTGCGACTTCACAAAGGAATATACTACTTCCCGTTGATCTAGAATCATGAAATTTGGCAAGAATCAATGTCGTACAGCACATGTAAAGGAAAACATCTTAAGCCGTAAATATGTAGTTAAATAACAAAAAAGTAAATGTAGTTATTAACTATTTCAAACTAATTTTTCGTGGTTTGTCCAATAAACGTGTCAAGAGTTCGAACGGAAAAGATGTTTGTTTGTAAAAGTTTTCAATGATCAAACTATCTAACTTATACATCTAAGATAGCTTACCAACAAGTTTGCGTTAAACTTTCTTTTATATAAACCTTTAACATTTAACATAGCTTGCTATTGCGTTTCAGTCGATTTGTGGGATGTTCCGGAGGCCCGATTCCCTCCTCTCCCATTCTACCTCTCCTTCCTCCTCACCCTCCCCTTTCACCCTCACCTCACCTCTTCTATCTCTTCCTTCCTAAAAGGTCGGCAACGCATTCTTGACAACTCTGGTATTGCGAATGTATCACTTACCATCAGGTGAGCCGCTTGCTCGTTTGCCAACCAAAATTCTTAAAAAATCAAGAAGAGATAGGAGTTTATGGCGAGGCCGAAGGCCGAGCCTACTACCCGATCGAAGTTGCGGGCAATCGCTAGTAATTAATATTTATCCGGCCACCACAGGATTAAAGTTTTAGGGTGTATGTATGTAGGTATTTAATATTATTTGGATAATCCCACAGCCTAAGCGGCTTGATGATGATGGTAACGTTAGGTGCGTGACTGTTATTCGAAATTCATTTTACAAGTTTTTATTTGAATACCCTTCATTGGATATAAAAAACTTTTGCCATTACGGACAGTTGATATAATTTTATTAGATATACGTTATAGTTGTAATATAATTTAAATTCTATACCAGCACTTGATATATCGATCAACTGTAATGCTGTAATTTTATATACTGTTAATATTACATACTGTTCAAGTGTCATATTTTTTTTGCTATATAACGATGATTTGACATACTATACATTTTGGTATAATTCCGTTAACAAAATGATGTATGTGTAACGGTATTCAGTTTTTATTCCTAGTCTAAGGCGAAGTCACGATAGGTGCGACGACGAGCGAAGCGAGGAGGAGCGTTAGGTTAAACTAAACGATGCGCGAGCCGAGCGAGCGCAGCGAACGTGCCGCGGCAGCGGCCGGCGAAGCGCCAGAGGAGTAACCTAAACCTCGATAAAGATATATCGCAGAATTTTTGGGATACAATTATTGTCGAATATAATAAGTAATAGTCGATGTATTGTAGTACCTTGTCGAAATTTAGGGGTACACCCAGCAGTCTTATATATGTGCGACGACTAGCGAAGCGAGGATTGCAGATAAGTTATACTGATTTAAGTTAGTATTTATAAATAAAACCTCAGTACCTTTGTACCATATTATATAATATTACCTACTTTCAATAGTAAGAACGACAAAATACTGATCAGCGTATTGCAATTCGTGTATGACAATATAGCTCTTTTATGTTAGTCAGGCATTTTTGTTTACTTTTGAAATATATCAATAGGTTTCGACATTACATTATTTATGTTTATTTAAATTTGACTAAAAAGTAAGTATGTATATACGTATATATGTAGTGATTGTATTTTTCATAATAGTTATTTTATTTGTTAAGTATATCACATGGATGTATAGTTTATGAATGGTTTTCATTTACAGTTATTTGTTTTGAATTTCGATCAAAGGTTATTATATATTATATGTATTGTATACAAAATGAATGGTATATCATACGTTGTAATTTTTATGTCTATATGTATTTAAATAATCGAACATATATTACTTACCCGCGGTAACGTTATATTCGTCGTTACAGCGAAGGGGCAGATACACTGCGCCGCAAATAAAACGGCCGGTCAATTATAATAACGCCGATAACTTTTAACATATTAGAGCATTCAATTGAAAATCAAAACTAAGTTAAGATATATTTCATAAATAATTAATAATAAGATATTGGACAAAGTAACACCTTTTTTGATGTTTTCATTATGATATTTTTCACTTGATTTCGAAAAAAGTTCTTTCAAATATGCAGTTTTTACACAATGTAGTATTTTGTATAGCCACCAGAAGCTCCATGCGAAACCGTATAACGGCTGCATTAACAGATCGGTATTAAAAGCCCATCATAATATGTATCACCTTATTACATTTCTTATGAAATATACCTATGAAAAATTCTTTCGAGTGAGGTCAATATGTAGAATATCACTCCAAAAATGATAATAAATAACCACCAATAAATAACGTAAAATGTTTATTAAGAAATTATTTAAATAAATATTTATTTAGATTTAAGAGATGAGGTAAGTAATATCTGCGAGGCAGAACAACAAAACTTAATTTTCCAACAAGATAGAGCTTCGGATCATATTTTTAGTCGGAGAGCTGCAGAGCTTCTGTTTGAATGTTTTCCTACTTGGACTATTAGATGGCTGGCAAGATCCACAGATCTAACCGCTTGATTATTTCTACTATGCGTGAAAAATTTGCTTCAAAAAGCAATATGACAGTGTGGACGAATTACAAACTGAATTGATACATACCATATTATCGAGTATTTATCATAATAAGATAAGAATTACTATATAATACATTGACAAGCAGCGAACTTACTAAAAGATTGACGATTTGTATGAGACAAGAAGGATCACATTTTGAGCATTTAATTAATTATTACAAGCCTGTATACTTACACAAAAAGCTAATGTTTTTAAATTTTTATTATTAATCCTCTCCCGATCCGCAACTCGATGTTTGGGTCTCATTCACTAAGATATGTTTTTTTATATGTACGCAGTCGTGATCCCATTGTTTTAATAATAATTACTTGGTTAAATGATGATTTTAAGGAGAAGCAGCTATTTCCATCAGAATAAATGGTTATTTATGCCAACGTAAGGTTATAAAATTACTTAATTGTTGAGCCCCGAGAGCTTGTTAATGGGCATTCGATTATACCAACATGTGACACCTTTCACTGCAAATTACCCATAAAACGTATCGGAAATCGGCTATTTCGGTATAAAAGGCACGGAGTGGAGTCAGAAGAGAGGAACAGGGTTTGACCACTTAGGTATACTTATTTAAACAAAGCATATGCGCTGTATTGAATACTAAGAGATTACTATAATATGCAATTATTTTTGAAGGTGACAAATAGTGAGAATCTGTTAAAAAAAACAAATGTTGCTTCATTTAAAATATTGCATGCGTTTATGTAATAGTAGTGGCTAGTTAGACTTTGGCGAGAACATTTTCTGAACACACAGTAATCCTTGAAATGTTAAGAAAATAATCATCAAGATAATCAAGACCAAACTTGTATGTAAAACATGCGCGTATGTACATACAAGGGAATATACAATTATAACAATAACCTTAATTTGATTAGTGCAATATGTCTAGGATGAAGGAACTTTGCTCGTTTTTTTGAGAAACCCGATCTGATCTAAATTCGATGACGATTTTCTTCAAGGTGTTCTTGAGACGTGTCGCGGCTTCGTGGATTGTTTTTAAACGTTTTTTTAAGTTCTTTTAGTCATTTTAACTGAACATGCAAGTTAAAAGACACATATTTTATGAATAACATAAGAATTGATTTTCTTGGTCTAACCTCAAATCAAACACGCATTAGCTTAGTGATGCTTAACAACGCCATATAATGTCAAGTAGCTTAAGTGTTGCTGTGTCGGCAAAACAGTTCATTGTATCAGTTTTTCATTGCCTAAAAATATTTACAAAACGACGTTTTCTTAAAATGAAACCTAGAGCTAGATCGATTTATAGCCTCCAAAACCCCCTACGAACAAAGTTTTATGAAAATTGTTGGTGCCATTTCCGAGATTTAGATTATATAAATACATAATATATACGAAAATTGTTCGTTTAAAGGTATTCGATTTCGTTCTTGGTGTTGTAATTAAAGTTATCAAACCTATTCTGCTCGAATTCGGGTTGGGTACATGTCTTGTACCTTTGAACTTTGATGAATATAAAAAAGAAAGTGGTAGGTGCTAAACATATAATACTTTACAATTTAGGAAACATTTTTACCATTTGGTACCATCATTTACATGTTTGGTAACAAAAATTAAAATATATGCAATTTTAACCCCAAAATATCATTGCCTTGCTACGTCCATGAGAAACATTATAAAAGGGCGGCTTTTATACGGCTATTGCAACAAAAAACATGCCTCCATAAATTTCAGTTAGAAGTCGCCTTTTTGAGCTCAGTAGGTGATTTAATTCTGTTTAGTTTGGCATGTTAATAGTCAAGGAATTTTCCGTTATATGCAAATTGGAATATTTTGGTGCATCGATTTTGCATACTGGCTTTTTTCTTCTCCGCCCCGCTTTCCATCCCCACAAATTTGTATACAGTGTCATGCCATAAACTCATTATCAGAACAAATTTGTCCTTGCGGTCAAGTGGTTTGTTTTTCCATTATGTTCTTGTTGTCCTACTTATAATAAAACTTGTAGTAAAATGGAAAATGAGAGATAAATATTATGTTCTTTGTTTTAAAATTCAAAACCACAAAAAGAAAGTGATTTTTTTTTAAATGCTTAAAGTCGGCCTTTAGAGTTACCATGTGCAGTTGGTGAGTGTGCAAAGACAATTGTGTCAAATAAATTTAATAAAGTGATTTAAGCGGGAAAATGATAGAAGGTTAAGAATAAAGTTAAGTTAAGAATAAATTAAGAATAAAAGAATAAGAAGGTTAGATATGTAATTTTTTATCATTATAAAGTATTACCTTATAAAGTTTCCCTCTATATCCTAAAGAATTACGTATATTCTCGAACACGATATTCAAACATGGAACGTAACGGATTTTTCGTAAACATAAGCTAGCGCTAGAAATTCAATGTTATTTCACAAAACAAACAAATAGTATAGTATAGTAATGTAAAACATAGTTTATTCTGTGATTTTACTTGACGTAAAATGAATAAGTAGTTTTGAAGTTATTGGCATTTTTGAAGTGGATGCAAAATTACTGAGTTTCCCGCGTTCTTTTTTTCGCGCTTTAAGTTTAGGTAGGTGTAAGAGACCAAATCTAAATTGAAAAAAAAGGACTTATATATATAGAAAGCTATAAGGACCTGAAAAAAATATGAGAAGGTAGATATGTGTTATTTTTATCATTATAAAGTAAAATCTTATGCAATATCACTAACAATTCTAAAGAATTTCGTATATTTTCGTAATTTATATCAAACAATACACATACCTAAAGATTTCGTAACTTAGGACTAGACATTCAATACGTTATATAAAACATACAAAAAGTGCAGGATAATAATGTAAAACATAGTTTATTCTGTGTATTACTTTTTATTTGACATAAAATGAATAAATCGTTTAGAAATAATAGTCATTTTTGAAGTGATTGCCAAAAACTGCGAGTTCTGCCATTTAGAACCTTGACTGCAGAAAGAAAAAAAATCTAGGCATTGAAATAGTTAACGGAGTGGTCACTATCTAAAAGGCTTATATAAAAAATAGGTAAAAATTAAATATCATGAAACGTTTACACTAAATAGGCTGTACCAAATAATATATAATATTAAACAAGTATATAATAATTTTGATACATGAACCGGAACCAGTAGCGACAGATTGTCCGCTCAGCAGCCAATTCTTTAAGAGCAAACATCGTTGCACCTTTGCCAACATCCGTGAAACAAATGACGAGAAGACAAGATACGTTGGAAAACAACCTTATGTACAAGGGCGAAATCTCGTAAAGTATTTGACATTGGTGAACTCGTCAACGAGCGCAACGATGAATCATTAGTCATCATTCACCGACGGTACTCACTCAAGTAAACATCTGTCGCAGTATCTCCTTCGTAGTTTAATCTGATTTCGGTGAAAAAATTGACTTTTACGTAACAGTGTGGTACGAATTATAGATTAAAACGTTAGTGAGCTTATGAATCTATACAAAAGTGTTATTAACTTACTGGTTTCGGTGATATTTGTAAACTTAAAGTTTTTCGTATTCAACTCACAGTGTCCATTTTCTTAGTTTACCCACAATAATTATTATGAATACCATTCGATGAGAATTTATTCGGAAATTTTGACGCTCAACTTATAACGTAATTGGTGTAGCGCTCGGACGACTGGACTGAACTTCCATACGATACGAGTGCTGTCCGGTTATCGAACCTCATCGAAGGTAACATTTTGCATACAAAAAAAAAAACATCGTAAATTTTAATACAAACAATCAAATATGGCCATCTGTTCTGCTTGTAATTTAAACTTATTGACCACTCAAAAGAAGATTAAATGCTCCAATTCTAGCTGTGGCCACCGTTATCATCAAGAGTGCGTGAAGTTTACTAATGAATCGCCAGCCTCACGCCTTAATTGGGTTTGCCCACTGTGTTCATCTCAACGTCCTAAGGGGGGTGACAATAGCAATACTCCCGTTCACGCCAAAGCAACGAAACCGGGTTCTGAATCTGAATTGATGACCAAGGATGCACAGGATTCTCTTAGCCCTTGCAGTTTAGACTCGCATAATAATATCTTAAATTTAATTAAGGGTGAGCTCACTCAAATGAAAACTGACCTTGAAAAATCGTTCAAGAACTATATTCATGAGGAAATCAGCCCACTAAGGTCCGAAATAAAAGAGCTCAAAAATTCGATTGATTTCGTAAATAACTGCTATGAAGATGTATCCAAAAGGCTTGATTTGGTGGAGAGCAAGCTAGGTACAGTTGCATCATTTAAAACTGAGATTAAGGACGTTAATTCTGTTGTATTGAACTTGCAGAAGGACATAAATATTCGTGAACAGTGGGCCAGGAGGTCTAATATTGAAATAATAGGCGTTCCTGAACAGAAGGGTGAAAATCTCGTCGATACTCTTTGCAAATTAGCAGAAAAGGCAAACTTTTCGATAAATCCAGACACTGACATTGACTTTATCACTCGAGTAGCACCGTTAAAGAGTGATGGCAAGAAATGTAAACCGATCGTAGTTCGCTTTCAGGCTCGTTATAAAAAAGACGATTGCCTCAGCTGCTTAAGAAAACTGAAGTATTTAAAGGCTAAGGACATTGGATTCATGGATAATAACCAATCCATTTACTTTAATGATCACTTGACCAGCAGAAATAAGCAACTGCTTCAACAAGCTAAGAAACTTGTAAAGGAACGTAATCACAAGTACATTTGGGTAAAACATTGCTGCATACTGACTCGGCGTGATGACAACAGCCCCATCTTGCAAATTTCGTCAGCGGAAGATTTAAACAAAATAAAATAGGATATAGCTTTTTGTCAATCATTACAACATATCTTGTTTTTTTATTAGTTGAACTTTTATTACTGTTATCTGTTTGTGTTTTTATTGTATTATTTTACGTTTTTTATGTAACGGAAGCTTGTAATGTTGCTGTTTTTGGGAGTGTTGCTGCGAAATATTGTTTCACAAAACTTTATTATACTAAAGGCACTATGTGTTTATGTTTAATTAATCATTATAATGGTACTTTGCCTGTATGGATGAGACTAAAACATTTTATATTATTTGTTATTTGTTATGTATATTTCACATCAATTATTTTTTATTATAAAAATGGCTAATACAATGAATATTTACTATCAGAACGTGCGTGGGCTTCGTACTAAAACTGCGATTTTTTTCGATAATGTTTTGAATTGTGACTCAGATTTCATCTTTTTAACCGAAACATGGCTTCTTCCTGGCATTCTTGACTCGGAACTTTTTGATTCGCGATATAATGTTTATAGATGTGACAGAAATTATGATTTGCGTGGTGATACTCTGGGTGGAGGTGTTTTAATTGCAGTTCGGCGTGGTATCATTGTTAAAGATATTTGCAGTGTTCCGTCAACGAATTTTGTAGCTGATATTTTATATTTATCAATATCATCATCAAGTAATAATCTTAAATCCTGTAATTGTCGTTTATTTTGTTGCTATTTTCCTCCTTGCAGTTCTTTATATAGCGCGCAATTGGAATTTTTTGAATATTTGTCTAACATTATGATAAGGGAACCTAACTTTAAATATATTTTAATAGGAGATTTCAATATAAGTCAAGCTAATTGGTCAAACATTGATGGGTCAAACGCTGCACACCTTTCCGGTAACATTGATGTACCCCTGGTTGAATCATTAATGGCTTTTCTGTCATTTAACTCTTTGCAACAATTTAACGTAGTACCAAACCAAAGTGCTAGGCAATTGGACCTGGTGATTTCTAACATTAATTGCATAGTGGATCATGCTGTTGACCCATTGGTAGCTGAAGATAAGTATCATCCTGCTTTAAACATTAAATTTGATAGTATTTCTATAAGTTATTTACGTCCTCCGAAAAGAACTATTAAATTGTTTCATATTGCTGACTATTCATTAATTTGTTCAGATTTAGAGGGTTTGGACTGGGATGATATCCTTGATCAACGTGATATGGAAACATCAGTTGGTTGTTTTTACAGTATGGTCAATAATATTATTTCTAAACATGTTCCCAGCAAAATTATTTATGATGATGGCAGATATCCATTTTGGTTCAGCAAAAGTTTAATTAAAATTATTAAAGAAAAACTTAAATATCACAAGAAATGGAAAATATATAAGAATGTGAACGATTATGATAGTTTTGCAAAAGCACGTGATAGACAAAAAATAGTTCAAGATCAGTGTTATTTGTCATACTTGAAGATGGCCGAGTCTAGAATTCAGGAAAATAGTAAATATTTTTGGCGGTTTGTTAAATCTAAGCGGAATCACAATGGTCTTCCGGACACTATGTTTCTTGATAATGTTGTATCATCCAATGGAAGTCTAATCTGTGATCTTTTTAATAAGCATTTTAACTCTGTGTTTGAACCCACAACTTCTACTTCTAGACGGGGACAATCAGATAAAGATTGTCCTTCGAATAGTGCTACGAGTATCAATTTACATAAAGTACATATTTCGATAGAACAAGTTGCTAAATATTTGAAGTTACTAGATGTGCACAAAACTGCAGGGCCCGATGGAATACCTCCATTATTCTTACGTCAATGTTGTGAGGTTTTATCGAAGCCCCTAGCTACATTATTTAACTTGTCTCTTAGTTCTGGTCTTATGCCACTGGTTTGGAAGAGGTCTTTCGTTGTTCCGGTCTTCAAATCTGGTGATAAGCACGATATTAAAAATTATCGACCTATCTCGAAGCTTAGTATAATCCCAAAATTATTTGAAAAGATAATTTATGATCACATTTTTCCAATTATTAGGCCCCATATAATTCAACAACAGCATGGTTTTGTAGATAGAAGGTCTACTGAGTCAAATTTATGCGAATTTACTGATGTCATATTTAAATCTATGGATGAAGGTGTTCAAGTAGACGCCGTGTACACAGATTATTCAAAAGCATTTGACAAAATATCGCATGATATCTTGCTGCGGAAACTGTGGATGACTGGTGTGCACGGCGACTTGCTTCGCTGGTTGGAATCTTATTTACGAGAACGTAGCCAGGCTGTTGCGATTAAAGGCTTTTGCTCATCTTTTATACCCGTAATGTCAGGTGTGCCCCAAGGATCGCACCTTGGACCGCTTCTTTTTAATATTTTTGTTAATGACGTCATCAATTGTTTTCACTTTTCTCACTGTTTACTTTATGCAGACGATAAAAAGATTTTTAAAGTTATTAGATCTCTCGAAGATTGTGAGCAGCTACAAAGTGATCTTTTAAGATTAAGTATTTATTGCAAACAAAATCTTTTACATCTAAATGTTGCTAAGTGTAGTTGTATTTCCTTTTCACGAAAGAAATCTATTATTACTTTTAAATATTCTTTGAATAACGAACTTCTTCAAAGGGTAACCGTGGTGAGAGACTTAGGAGTTATGTTAGATAGTAAGCTCATTTTTAATACTCATATTGAAAATATTACTGACCGTGCGTATTGTTTATTAGGTTTTATTCTGAGAGTAAGTCGAGAGTTCAGTAACGTAAAAACTTTAGTCATTCTTTTCAATTCTATAGTGAGACCTATTTTAGAGTATGCTTCTAGTGTCTGGAACCCTCAATATCAAATATATATTAACAGCCTAGAGAGAATTCAAAACAAATTTGTGAAACATATTAAATTCAAAATGCTTAAATCAGATCAACCTCTATCTTTTAACTCTAATACACTTCAAGGCCGACGTACTTTAAGAGATCAAATGTTTTTGTATAAAATCTTGAAAAATGTTATAGACTCTCCATATATGGTAAGTCAAATTAGTTTTAGATGTCCTCGTATAAATGCCCGTTACATAAACAAACTATTTAATATTTATCCATGTAATACTAATTATGCATCTAACTCATTCGTACCAAGAGCATGTAAATCTTATAATGAGCAATTCTCGGATTGTGACATATTTGTGTTGTCAGCAGCAAAATTCGCAAGGCAAATATCACTATTGTAAATAAGTACCTAGTTTATCTTATTGTTATCATATTTTATTGTTTCGCTTTGTATCAATTCATAAATTATTTTGGCATGTTATTTATTTTTTGAGTACCGTATTGTAAAATTTTATATAATGTATATATTAGTGGCAGCTTTATTGGTTTATGTATTTTAAATATAAACGTAATTTTAAGTAAATTGAATACTGTTTGTGCCTTAATAAAGATAAAATAAAATAAAATAAAATAAATTAGAGAATCGCACGGCAGGCCCAATTAAAAGGTGTTTCTGGTTATCGTTAACGTTAAACGACAACTCCAAAATGTATGGCGTTGACATTACCTGTGGAAAAGTCACGTGACGTCGCGCTAAGTTCGTAGACACATTCTTGTCTGTAGCGTGTGCGGAAACGCATTTTGTCTAGGCCTGCTGATAAATCTACTGACAATGATCCTCAGTAATGAGGGACCGGCTAGAGAGAGAGAAAGTTCTATTTAACCCTTCCTATGCCGTGATAATTAAAGCAACATATTTATGAATGAAACGCACGTATATTTACGTCTCTAGTAATCAACGGGTTAAGGTTGGTTTTACGATGACTGTTAATAAGTCAAATGGATAAACTCTGAAAATTGCTGGAGTTGATTAGCGGCAAGACTGTTTCTTCCACCGCCAGTTGCATGTGACATGCTCACGTATGAGCTCACAAACTGGCCTGGCTACTAAAGTGCACGCTTCCAAATGAGTGAATAACATTGTTTAAAGAAATACTGTAAATGACGACTACATGAACTTAATGTCTGTGTCTGTGGCTGGCAACAGCCATGAGCATACTATAATAGCTCTATATTGTTAATATAATGCATGTCAGAAAAAAAGTTCTACGTGGACGAAGTCGTGGACAAAAGCTATTAGATATAAACACATCAACACTGTTTAGGGATATTTTGGATTTACTCAATTTACTCAACATTTATTAAAAATAACATAAGTATATATTTTTATAAAGCCCATTTAGCAGACTACACCCCAGAATAAAGGAAATCTTTTTTTTGTATAATATAAATAAAATATAAATAAAAACTGTCAAAATAATGGTAAAACTAACAATGAATGTGTTTTTCAAGAAAAAAATTAAAAATAAGGAAAAAATATTCTGTTTTTAACAGTTATGTGTAAAATAAGTAGTCAGTAAAACCACCTATGACGTTAATAACGGTCCTGCAATGGTTTTTCATGCTTTGGATTAAGTTTTCAAAGTCTTGCTGCGGTATATTGTCCCAGGTCCGGCTAAGATGCAAAAAAGTTGCTCTTCCGTCCCAATGTTTGCAGGGAAATTCCTCAAAACCCTTCTTTGGAGCATGTCCCACGCGTGTTCTATGGAGTTTAGGTCAAGTGATTGAGCGGGCCAGTCTAAGACCGATTCGTCGTGCTACTGCAACCAACCCGTCACCACTCTCGCTGTGTACGGACGGGCGTTATCGTGTATGAGCGTGAATTCTTGTCCCATTTGTAGTCGATGGGTTAGATTATTGGTACTAGCACGTCGTTATGGTGTTTTTTAGCCATCACGGTTTTTCTGATCCAAACGAGGTCTATTCTTCCACCAACACAAATTCCCGCCCAAACCATAATTGTCCCGCCGTGGTGTGAATTGACTTCCTGAGGAAGTTGCAGACGACTCTCACGACCAGGAACTCGCCAAACACGTACTCTACGTGTATCTGGATGGAAACCGAACCGGGACTCATCGGTAAACAGCACTACAGACCACTGGTTATCTTCCCAGAGCAAATGTTCTCGAGCCCACTCTAGTGGTCCTTCACGATTTCCTCGCCGTAATGCTGAAGTACGAAGCGATCTGCGAGCATGAAGGTTAGCTTGCATGCAAGGCATGCAGCCTTCTCCTTAAAGTTTGGTCACTCACAAGCAACTGGTGCTCTGACTGGAGCTTCTGAACCAACTGCATGGTTGGTTGAACCAACCAACCAACTTGCGAAAATCGGTCCTGTCGTTGAGTGGTTATGCGCTTCCCGCCTGGGTTTCTTTCAGCCACTTCACCAGTAGCACGATAACGTGACCATAATCTTGATATCACGTTTTGTCTTATTCCAATCTCCTCAGCAATACTCGTCCCAGCTTGGAGCATGCCTACTGCCCTTAAAATTTCCTCTCTCGTTAAATGGCGCCGCTGCATGATGCACACAATAACATTAATTCTAAATTAACTGATAACTTGTTATAAAATTTTAAATTTGACACAAAAAAATAGCCAAAAACTACAGTAGGTAAATAAAACCTTTGGACTTCGTTACCATTATGCCGCGTAAATCTTGTGTTTTTAATTTATTTTTCTAATTCAAATTTAGAATCGTTCAAAAAGGTTTAAAAAATAAGCTTTCTTTAAAAGAATTTAAAACTGGCCAGTATTTTTTGATTTTAAGAACTTTATACAAAATATCCCTAGACGGTGTTGATGTGTGTATAGTTATTTCCATCACTAAGTAATCTATTTTCTTTCACATACATTCTAAAACCAATGTTCTATTGAAAGAGATTTATATAAGCACTATGCCATTTTTGTATAATTTATTTAGTAGATACTCAATTAATATTGTTCTCTTTTCGTTAAAGGTTTACAATACCTAAACTATTTACTGTATATAATTAAAATGTTCTTTACCTATATACATTTTGAGTGAGTGTGCCGAAAATTATTCAACTGAGTTAACGATGTGAAATGTATTCTCCAAATTTGTAGGTAATGATTGAGGGTAACATATTATTTATAGATAGAATTGTTAGAAATGTAGAAATATACGAGACGTTCCAATATATTAGAGTACTAATGTATCGACATGATATTTCTTAGATTTAATAAAAATAATCTAAGTTATATGAGCAAACATGAATAGACGTACATTCTGGCCTATTCCTTATGTTTGCAAATTAGTATCTAGTCATGAGTAAGTTAATATACTTTATTGACGTGTTTCGCCTTGGGTCGGGTGTCGCGAGTGGTAGGGAAGCTTGTCAGATTACCTCCTCGTGTGCCCGAGTGCTGCTAGTCTTCTTGGATACGGTTTATTAAATCCCTGGGGAATAGCAGTATTTCGGGACGGTGCATCCTGGGCAACGGTTAATAACTTCTCTTTGCGGGATCTTGTTGACCGTTGGCGAAAGATCTGACACGGTGGGCTCCTCTGCGTGTCCCTATGAAGTTAGCATAGGGCACAGTAGATGGTGCAGGCGGGCACAGTCATGGGCTCCGCTAGGAAGACGGGCTTGGTGTTTGCCCAGGGGACCTACGGGTCGTGGGATGGCAGGTTTGCAAGGCCAGCGGTGCGGCAGGGTTGGTCAACTCGGCCTCCCTGCCGGACAACAGTGAAGTGGGACTTGGTCGGCGTCTTGGCCTTATGCTAAGTAGCGGCGATCCGAGTCGGAGTAAATGGCTAGTCCGGCGCCCTGGATAGTCTGGGAAGCGGTGTTACGAGCTGATACCGGGACGGATGCTGTGGTGAGAGCTGGAGCCAGCATTATGTCATTGTGCCATAAGGCGGGAACCAGCGCAATGCATAGCAAGCTCGTAGGGGCAAAGGTGGAAGCATTGCGGTGGGGGCATCAACATGGAATCCTTCCTTGAGGAGGCCTCCACTGCTTTCAAAAACCCTAATACTAAGGTCACGCTTGTCGAGGGTATGAATGGCCGGGGGGTAACCGGTCGCGAGAGCGAACCCTGGGGGACCGCACCCCCCTACAAAAAGGGAACACCACCATGGATAAGGCAGTTTCAAAAAAGACTACCCCAGGAGGGTACCGGCATGAGTCCGGAGAATCCCTCGGTGCCGCTTCTGCAGTGCCTACGGGCACTGCAAAAGCGGCATTCTGCCACTCGTATTCTGGGGGGGGGCAAAAACTACTATGATTATGATAGGGAGAAAAGGGATGCGTCACGGAGTAGTCGAGAGAGGGCGAGAGCGTCTGACTCGGACATGGACGTGACAGATGTGGCGAGGTCGGCAAAATCACCTGTGCTCGAAAGCCGATCAACCAACCCGGCGAAACGACGATCTAGCGAGAGCGAACGTTCGCGGTCTGAGGCATTCAGGACTCCCACCCCTGTGGACTTCTTGAGAGCCTCATCAAGGCGAAAAGACTTCCTCAAGGAGAGCAAACTAGAGACTGAGCTCATGCTTGAAGAACGTGCTCAGGACGTATCGGCGAGTAGGGCAGCCCTAAGGCTGCAAGTTGCGGGGGATGACGATGCCGAAACGGTGGAAGCCCTCAACCGCATCATAATAAATGATGTCGAGTTGGTGCGCGATGTTGCTTCGAAGTCGAAGAATCTGAAGGGAACACTTCAGCGTGCCCTGAAAGAGTCGGCTTCGTCAATAATGGCAGTGACGGAAGTCCTGCTTAAGAAGAACGCCACAGACATGAACTCCAAACTCTTAGCGGACAACGTTCGCCTGCGGGGAGAAGTGGCGTCCATGAAGAAGGAGATGGCGGAACTTCGACGGGAAGTGGCAAAAGTCACCGGTGACAGTGCCCACTCGCAGCGGAGACCGTCACCTGAGAGAACAAGGTCGTCAAAACCTACACGCTCACAGGGTGACGAACAGCTGGAGGAGCTGAAGCGCTCGCTGATGTTGCAAGTTGGCAACATGGTGAGCGCACGGCTGGAGGCATTAGAGGAACGCCTTCCCCCGGAGAAAATACTGCGCCCTCCACTTGCGGCTGACAGGAGGAATGCTGCTTTAGCAGCGACTACTCCAAAGCCAAGCGCGGAGGCAAAGGCAGCACGGCAGCCACAGCCGTCTAAATCTGCGGCCGCCCCGAAGCCTAAACAGGCAAAATCGGGGCCTAAGGGAAAGGCTTCAAAAGCCGTCCCGCCGATAGTGCCCCCCCACCATCTACCACCTGCACCGGAGTCTATGGACTTAACATGGACAACAGTGGCAAAGCGGGGGAAGAAGATGAAAACGACGGCGTCAACGGTGGTGACACCCCAGTCGCAAACCAGAGTGGCGACCGCGAAGTCCAGGAGCCAGCCAGCTCCGGTAAAGCTGCGCTTACCTCAATCGGCGGCTGTAGTTCTAAAACTACAGCCAGGTGCCGAAGAGAAGGGTGCAACATACGCCAAGGTGCTTGCGGAAGGCCGCCAAAAAGTGGACCTCGCTAGCTGCGGTATCAGTAGCGTACGGTTCCGCAAGGCGGCCACCGGTGCCTGCATTCTTGAAATTCCAGGTGCAGCTAGTGGGGAAAAGGCGGATGCATTGGCCCAAAAGCTGAAGGACACGCTAGGCGAGGAGGTCGTAACCGTGTCCAGGCCAATGAAAAGCGCAGAACTGAGAGTCTCAGGGCTCGATGACTCTGTCTCCGCCGAGGAGGTAGTAGCTGCTGTCGTTCAGCGCGGAGGGTGCTTCGGAGAGTCGGTGACCCACGGAGAGTTGCAGAGAGACTCCCAGGGTACCAGTTCCTTATTTGTGCGCTGTCCGGTGGCTGCTGCCAAGCGACTGGGGAATGGTGGACGGCTTTTGGTTGGGTGGATTTCAGCGCAGGTAAAGCTGCTGGAACCACGACCAAGGCGGTGCTTCCGGTGCCTGCAAACTGGACACGTCCGTGTTCAGTGCACCGCAGAAGTAGACCGTAGCGATGAGTGCTATCGTTGCGGTCAACTCGGACACAAGGCGGCCAAGTGTTGCGCGTCTGCGGCTCATTGCTCCCTATGCAAAGCTGCGAACAGACCTGCGCAACACAGGTTGGGTAGCAAATCCTGCCACCCACCCAAACCAAAACGGAGGACGAAAGCAACTGCCTCAGCTGCCAAGGCCCCAGAAGCATCTAGCTGCTCCCTCCAGCCCGAGGAAGGTGAGGAGGCGATGATCATTCTCTGATTTGATTATGGCTCATCGTTTCCTCCAGGCGAATCTCAATCACTGTGCCGGAGCGCAAGATCTCATCTTGCAATCCATGGCACAGTGGTTGATTGAAGTGGCAGTGGTCGCCGAGCCCTACTACGTTCCGCCCCAAAATAACTGGGTAGGTGATGTGGACGGCTTGGTAACCATCATTACTTCGCCGGATGCTGGACCCCTCCCAGTAATTGCGCGGGGCCGGGGGTACGCCGCGGTTAAGTGGAAGGGAACGGTCCTCATCGGGGTGTACTTCTCACCCAACAGGAGTCTCGCCGAGTTCGAGCAGTTCCTAGACACGTTAAGGGCCCTTATGGTGCAGACTCTACCGTGCCCAGTGCTAGTCGCCGGGGACCTCAATGCCAAGTCTCAGGCTTGGGGATCACCGGCGACTGATGTGCGAGGCGAGACTCTTGAGGAGTGGGTTTCGATGGCCGGTCTCTCCGTTCTTAACCGAGGGGCCACAAATACGTGCGTGCGACATAACGGGGGCTCTTTTGTAGATGTCACGTTTGCATCCCCCGCTGTCGCACGCCGTGTCCAGGGTTGGAGAGTTTTGGAGGGCGTGGAGACGTTGTCTGACCATCTCTATATTCGCTTCGATGTTTCCGCGTCTTCCCACTGCCCTGAAACTCGTCGTCATCCAAGAAGGAACACCCCTAACCCCGCTTGATGGGTTCTAAGGAGCTTGGACAAAGAAACGCTGGTGGAAGCTTCTATTATCCATGCCTGGCAGTCCCTCCCGGACGAACCGGTTGAGGCAGAAGTTGAGGCAGAGCGGTTCCGGGACGCCCTGTCGCAAATTTGCGACGCTGGCATGTCCCGAGCGAAACCTCGACCTCCAAAGCGACAGGTATACTGGTAGTCTGACGCGATTGCCGAACTCCGTTGTGATTGTGTCACGGCCAGACGGCAGTATACCAGACATCGTCGACTGCCGACTCGACGCCGGAACGTGGAAACTGAGAGGCAGCTGTACGAGGCCTACCGCGGTAAGGTAATCGCCCTGCAGCTGGCTATCAGGAACTCCAAGTCGCAGGCTAGGGCTGAGCTCCTCGAGACTCTCAGTCACGACCCGTGGGGGCGCCCGTACAAGACGGTCATGGGGAAAATGCGTGCTTGGGCGCCCCCACTTACTGAGACTCTCGAACCCCCGTTGCTGGAAGAGGTGGTATCAGCTCTGTTTCCGAACAGGTCGGAGTACCAACCCCCAGTAATGACCTCTCTGCCGGAGGGAGGTGGTGAGCAGAGGGAACAGGATGTCGAGATACCCCCTGTATCGCAGGGTGAGCTAGGCGCGGCCATACTGAGGCTGAGGGTCAATAAAGCCCCTGGCCTAGATGGCATTCCCGGGCGCGCTTTAGTCATCGCTCTCGGAACCCTTGAGGCCCGATTCCAGCGCTTACTCGACGCCTGTTTGGAGACGGGACGATTTCCGTCTCAGTGGAAGACGGGCAGGCTCGTCCTTCTGAGGAAGGACGGGCGCCCCGCGGAGTCCGCCTCCGCTTATCGCCCGATCGTGATGCTTGACGAGGCTGGCAAGCTTTTTGAGCGGGTCATCGCTCGTCGGCTCACGAAGCACCTCGGAGAGGTTGGACCTAACTTGTCCGACCAACAGTTTGGTTTCCGAGGGGGTCGCTCGTCTATTGACGCAGTCGAACGTGTCAGGACCCTCTCGAATGAGGCGACAGCCCACGGTGGGGTGATGCTGGTGGTGTCACTTGACGTCGCTAACGCATTCAACTCTATGCCGTGGACGTGTGTCGGGGAGGCGCTGAAGTACCATGATGTGCCTCCTTACCTCTGTCGGATCGTTGGTTCCTACCTCTCCGAGAGGTACGTTTCGTACTTAGGGCGCGGAGGTCGTGAGCAGCGGCGGGAAATGTCGTGCGGCGTCCCTCAGGGATCGGTCCTCGGGCCGCTCTTGTGGAACATCGGGCACGACTGGGTGTTGCGGGGCAATCTCAATCCGGGCGCCCACGTAATCTGCTACGCAGATGACACGTTGGTGACTGCCCGGGGCGAGACTGTTGAAACGGCTGCCCGTCTTGCTACGGAAACGGTGGCACTAGTTGTCGGCAGGATAGAGTTATTGGGACTCCGGGTCGCGCTCGATAAGTCGGAGGCTGTGTGTTTTCACGGCCCTCGCAGGGTGCCACCTCGGGGTTCATTCATCTCTATCGGTGAGACCCGGATCGAGGTCGGGTCCTCGATTAAATATCTTGGGCTCTTCCTTGATAGCAGGTGGAATTTCCGCGAGCACTTCACTCGCATGTCACCCCGATTGATTAGGGCGGCCGCTGCATTAAAGCGGCTGATGCCTAATACCGGGGGACCGAGATCGAGCAGCCGCCGCCTGTATTTGGGGGTGGTGCGGTCCATGGCCCTCTATGGGGCCCCCATCTGGGTGGACACCCTGACGGAGTCAACCATCGCCCTGCTGAGGAGATCTCAGGTCTCCCCCCTGGGATTTGGAGGCTGAGGTCTACGCGTGTATTTACGAGTGGCGCTTGCAGCACCGAATCCGAGGGGAGATTCCCCCGCCAAGAGAAGTGCAAGCGTGGAATAACCGCGCTCGACAGTCCCTTATTGGGAGGTGGAGGGAGCGGCTAGCCGAACCTAGGGCTGGCCACTGGACTGTTGAGGCTGTCCGACCCGTCCTTCAGGACTGGTTGGACAGGGAACACGGGTCACTTACCTTCCGGTTGGTGCAAGTCCTTACGGGCCACGGGTGCTTTGGGAAGTACCTGTGTCGCATCGCTGGAAGAGAACCGACAACGGAGTGTCATCACTGTAGCTGTGGTGAAGATACGGCGCAGCATACGCTCGAGGAGTGCCCAGCTTGGGAGAGTGAGCGCTGTGAACTCATCGCAGTAGTGGGGGACGACATCTCGCTTCCGTCAGTGGTCAAGGCTATGGTGGAAAGTGAAAGGTCGTGGAATGCGGGGCTAGACTTTTGCGAACGGGTCGTGTCGCAGAAGGAGGCTGCGGAGAGGGAGAGAGAGATTACCTCTACTCTCCCGATCCGCGCCCGTAGAGCCGGGCGTAGAAGGAGGGCCCTTCTATGAATCAAGCCTGATATCAAGCCCTTCTCCATCCCCCATAACAGAGGTCGCGGTGATGGACACGGGGGTGTCCGTTGCCGCCAAAATACCTCGAGGTGGCGCGTGCGGTGTTTCCGTGCGCCCCTCAGGAGTGCTGGGATAGAGTGACTCCTACTCCATCCCACCGGGACGGGGTCCTCATGGGAGGGCCAACGCCGCCGGGACCTCGGACGATTACAATAGCGTGCCCGTTGTCCCGATATTAAGGCGCCCGGAGAAACACCGTGTGGTGGTTTGGTCGGTATGGTCTGCTTGCTGCTATGGGTGCAGTTGGTACGTAAAGGACGAGTCCGACATACCCCGTCGAATCCCCCCGGGTTGGCGGGGATGTGT
The DNA here is from genome assembly GCA_917880725.1 of Selenia dentaria. Classification (NCBI taxonomy): domain Eukaryota; kingdom Metazoa; phylum Arthropoda; class Insecta; order Lepidoptera; family Geometridae; genus Selenia; species Selenia dentaria. Next base: position 33,252,304 of record OU862877.1, on the reverse strand, counting down.
AAGTACATTCCCCACACGTTAATAATAAAAAAAAAAAAAAAGTGTGTCGCGAGTGGTTTCCAAGGACGTGGCGCGCGCTTGCTACTTTGCGACAGTACACTTGTTACTACAGTATGGTGCTGAGCTATGGGCTCGCGGTGCAGAGTGGTTAAGAGTGTTCCGAATGCAAAAACGCGCCATACGAGCTCTTGTACGCGTTCCCCGGGATACACCCGCAAGGCCCATATTTAAAGATTTGGGATTCTCACGCTGCCTTCAATAGTCATTTTCCAGGTGGCAACGTTTATGAGAGCGAATCTTCACACATTTAAAAAACACAGCGACTTACATTCCTACCACACGCGCAACTCTGAAAAGCTCGTATCATTGCCGCACACGCTTGCCAAATCTGGTAAGTTGACGCATATAATGGGCCCAGCTGTCTATAAAAGACTTCCTGATGACGTCACCACTGCCTCAAGCATATCATCTTTTAGGAATAAATTAAAACGTTGGATAATTGAGCGGACCTTCTATAGCTTTGAGGAATTCATGGATCAATCTTTAACTTGAAATCAATCAATTATTTGTGTTATTAATTACGGAGACATTAATCAACAATCTCGAAATTTTGACATTATTTGTTTACAATTTTTCTTCATTTTCTTATATTGACATTTATTATTAATATTATTATTTTATTGACATATATTATTAATGATTGAAATTGCTGAATGCAGTGTAGAATTATTTTTAATTAATGTTTTTGCATGTATACTTGAGTATACATTCTACCGTTATTGACATGTAATATTTTTTACGAATAAATTACTATTGAATATTGACTATTGACATTGCAATATTATCTCTAGTTTTGGTTACTGCAAATGAGTTTTTTTTCTTAAACGGTGTGGTTTAACAATATAAATAAAACAAAAGCATAACAGAGATCACAGAAAGAAAAACCGTGCAGGTTACATATTTCAATAGACAAGTCATAATTTAAATAATATGATTCATCCTTCAAAGAAAATAATAGAAAAAAAAAGATTAATTCGTTAAGTAAATATCTACTCTCAAAAAATTTAAGAGATGATTGTTTACAGTAGTTCATTTCACTTATAACTGAATGCAAAAAATAATACTAAAAAAATGCATTTAAATGCATTTAATTATTTCATTGATAAAATACATAATACTTTAAACATTTAAAGTAATACGGGTCATTGTTGTACTCTATGTTTCAGAAATTCGCGACAGTGAATATTTTTCACATGTGTGTTAATGTTCATAATAATAGTACTTTATAATATGTATACTATATTATTATTATATCTGCACTTAAATGATGCACTCTTTGAATGCTACTATATTTAACATTAATTTATCTTAACTTATTATTTAGTTAATCTATGTGAACTTTAAATAGAAACAGTAAAAGGATGTTGGTACTCACATATTAGTAATCTTCATATTAGTTCAGTTCATCCGTCCGTTCACAAGGACCCAATGTACACTAAATGTATGTATTTTTGACGCCATATATAACCATTCCTATAATGGTTTTTCGTAAACTTTTAAGCTTTTTATTTTTAGTGTTCGGAAAGTATTGAACAAAAAATTTATTATTGAAGTGACTTGTGGACGTGGCAAAAACGTGACAACACCTAGTTGTTCAGCAAAGTGGCAGACGATCACAAATGACATAGGGTATTATATCAGACGATGTGTGTACACCAGTCATGTCAAACATAAGGCCCGCGGGCCACATGCGGCCCTCAGACCATAATGATGCGGCCGAACAAAAAAATTTATTATTGAAGTGGCTTGTGGACGTGGCAAAAACGTGACAACACCTAGTTGTTCAGCAAAGTGGCAGACGATCACAAATGACATAGGGTATTATATCAGACGATGTGTGTACACCAGTCATGTCAAACATAAGGCCCGCGGGCCACATGCGGCCCTCAGACCATAATGATGCGGCCGAACAAAAAAATTTATTATTGAAGTTGCTTGTGGACGTGGCAAAAACGTGACAACACCTAGTTGTTCAGCAAAGTGGCAGACGATCACAAATGACATAGGGTATTATATCAGACGATGTGTGTACACCAGTCATGTCAAACATAAGGCCCGCGGGCCACATGCGGCCCTCAGACCATAATGATGCGGCCGAACAAAAAAAATTATTATTGAAGTTGCTTGTGGACGTGGCAAAAACGTGACAACACCTAGTTGTTCAGCAAAGTGGCAGACGATCACAAATGACATAGGGTATTATATCAGACGATGTGTGTACACCAGTCATGTCAAACATAAGGCCCGCGGGCCACATGCGGCCCTCAGACCATAATGATGCGGCCCGCGACCGATGTCCAAATCTTAAGATTTTTACTTTCTGAAAATCACTACCACGAATATGACGCCCCATTTATATGATATTATTAATAACAAGAGAAGTCAAGGCCCTGGAACCTCATTAAAACAATCTACTTACCCTTTTTATTATAAATATATATATATATATCGATGTTACCTAGTTAGCTAATGTAAGACCCAAACATATTATTTAAATAAAAATGATTACTCAATTCAGTATGTGCTTAGTTATTTTGAGTCTGGCCCTCATTACCAAATCTACACCCTAAATTTTTGCAATGGCATTTTAGAAAAATCCAGTTTGACACCCCTGTCGTACACAGACAGAGTCACGCCACAGACCACAGAGATCCTTGGAGTATATAATATATTTTTGTGTGCCACAGAGTATGTAATAAAGATTGCAGATATTCTTGTATGTATTGTATATCAATTGGCCGAATTTCTGCATAATGAAATAAATGCTAAAAACCGAGTCTATAAAAAGTACTATAAATTTCCTTTTTTAGAACTTAAAAAAACTGAAAAAATCGTCTGAAAAACTGACGTTCGGGCGTAGAAAACAATGTCATGATTACATGAAAAAAAAATCACTGAACTCGGACAATGTTAAGAGGTAGAAAGGAGTTTTCTCTTTTAGCATGGAAAGTACTAGCTATGCAATCCTCTTAACATAACAATTTTCCAGTTTGTTGGGTAGGATAATATACTGAGTCGTTTAAATTCCAACTTTTTCGTATTTATTCGTATATCTTCGTGTATAATAAAATTGTAAAAATCGAAGAATTCAGTAAAAAGTTATGAAGAGTATACAAAAATATAATCGTCTGCTTGATTACGTCCTCCTTTTTGAAAGTCGGCTAAAACCATTATTTAGAAAACTATATTACGTTGCCCTAAAATATAACTGTAAGTAATATAAGCAAGTATAGGGTACAATCTGGTGTCACGAATATTTGTATGTAATGTCAAAAGTAGATTTGGTTGGCAAGTACAGTAATATCCACCACAAGCCTTGTAAATCATACAAAGCTTTAAATTTCAAATTAATGACGTGTCACTTATCATTATTATTACAGGCCCTCGCCGCCCGTGATACAAGTACCAACATATTAGAGACATCATAATATCTTAAAACAAGTACAATTGGAAAAAATTAATACCGACTTCCATTCTATTCAGTTATTGAAGTGTAACTCAAAAACTACTCGACCGAATTTGTGAAATTTAAATGGGACGACGCGGGAAACACTACCTAAAAAAAATAATTAGACTATTAACTGATGTAGACACAGCTAGAATAGTTTATTTTAGTTATTTCCATAGCGTTATGACTTATGGCATACTGCTCTGGGGATGTTCTGCAGATACTAATTCTATTTTTATACTGCCAAAAAGGGCTATACGAGCGATCTACAGTTTAGCTCCCAGAGTTTCCCTTAGACATAAGTTTAAAGACATAAACATTCTAACTGTTGTCTCTCAGTTTATTTATGAAAATCTAATGTAGGTAAAGAAAAACATTAGCAGTTTTTATAAAATGAGAGATGCTCATTCCATCAACACGCGAAATAAGCACAAGCTATCCGTACATGTAACGCGTCTCCACAGAATAAGTCATTCTTTTATGGGACAATGTATACGATTCTATAATAAAGTTCCCAATGTTATTCGAGATTTGCCTATTAATAAGTTTAAAATTACTATTAAAACTAAACTCTGTCAAAAAGGTTATTACAAAATTTCGGATTACTTGGAGGATAAAACAGCTTGGGACTGATCACTCCAGGATCTATCTACTCGTGTACTAAGATGTCAAAGTGTGTTTTGCCCTACTGATACCATTATTACTCGTATGTTCTCTTTTGTAAGGCAACACACTGGAGCTAATATTTGTAGTACCTAAGTAAAAACAATGTAAAAACATCTATATTAAAAGAATGGCACAGAGTTTCTTGCCAAAAATTAATAAATTCTTGCTTGAAAACAAGAATTCTGAGAATCGGTCACCTTATCGAAAGTTATGAGGCAACAAATATAAAAAACCTCCTCCTTTTTGGAAGTCGGTAGATAACCGGTACTACAAATGATGTATATTAAGAATACAACATTTATGTTGAATATCCATAGTATAAATTATATAGAATATAGAACTGGGATTTTACGACATACATTAATAATTTCTTTAGTTTTCGTTCGTGCTACAGGTTTCCAAAATATATATACCGTTTTATTTACATTGTTTTTCCCAATCCCTATTAATTGGTCATCAATTGTAATTAACGTGTCTGCTGCTTGATCAGCTTGATAATGCAATTTAGTTTAATGACCTACATTAGCAGTTCAGATTCTGATAAGTGGAATTGTCATTCACAATAATTCCCTAAGCACCTACAAAATAGTTACACAACCACCGTTAGTTTGCTGATAGAAGCACAATATACTCGTACCTAGTATGCGCTTCTTTGTACACCTAATTCAAACTGTGACGTTAATTTATCAACTTGGGGCAGCCGTACGGTTATCTAAGAACAAACATCGTAGCATCTTTGACAACATTCGTGGAACAAATGACGAGATGACAAGAAACGTTGAAAAAACAACCTTATGTACAAGGGGGATATCTCATAAAGTATTTGACATCAGTGAGCTCGTCGACAAGCACATCGACGAATCATTAGAGAATCGCACGGCTGATAAGATTAATTCATCAAATATTCAAGTACATTCATATCCGTAGTCTCCATTGCGAAGTTTGTTACAGAAAAAGTCGGGACTAGAATACACAAGAGGCATATTAAAATCAGCGCAATATATTCCCGCTTCACACACGAGCCCTGAAAGAAGGATGAGAAGTCATGAACCAGCAGGCATATGGTGGAACATGATGGGTAGGCAAATGGCATGCCTGGTTTTCTAGGCTTTAGCCACACCCCCGACACTCCAATCAAACGAACAGATTTAATTCCTACTACTTCTACACGAGCTCCAGCCTGTTGTCCGCACACGTTGTGTGTGTGCTTAATTATTGTAAGGGTGCAGGTATAGTTGCTGTGCACATTGCACAGTAAGTAGAACGCTCGCTGCTTGGAGCTAGTCTGCGAGGTTTAGTTTAGCCGATCGTGGGGTGAGATAAATGTTACAAAATTAATAATAATAATAAATCGTTTATACTATAACTTGTATTATCTTTACACTGGCTACTTGAAGCTGTCTATATACACACATTAATAATTTATTTATTTATTTATTGATCTAATAACGTCAATTCAAAGACAATTACAATTAAATCACAGTTATTAAAATTAATATTAATTAATTTAAAAAAAAAATACAAATGAACAATGAAATAGGTACATACTAAATAATTCACAAAGTCATAAAAACAATATAAATGTATATACAAATTATTCGTTATTCATTTGAGATTGATGACCAGTCATGAAATTAAGTAAGGTTATCAACCTCAAATGAGTTGTCAGGGCTTCTTACATTACTATTCCATTGGTCAGGTACATTTTCACAATATTTCCTAATATCTAAGATCATGTTTCTCCAATCGTCAAAAAATAAATCATAATCAGTGCTGGTAGCAAGGAGCTCATTGAGATGGCGGCGTGTGCGGATAAGCGGCGACATCGAGCGCGCCACAGTGCTAGTTGTTTTCACTGCAAACAAGTTGCGCGGACGACAACGCCTATTCGCTGGGACCCACGGATTGTCAGGCGCGAATAGCGTACAAACTAACGTAAGTAGCTTCATGGAATCAGTCGAGCCTCTAAGTATCTTACAGATCATTGTGAGCTGATCTATCAGTCTTCTCGACTCTAGTGAATTATACCCCAACTGGCCCAGCAAAAACTTAGTAGGGTACAGATATGGATAATAGCCGTACAATCTTTTGTACAACGACCTTAGAAAAACCTTTTGTACCTTCTCGAGCATTCGGGCGTAGGTGACATGGTGCGGGTTCCAGACGCATGCGCTGGCCTCAAGCTTGCTCCTAACCAAAGTGTTATATAAGGTTACAATCACCTTGGGATTTTCGAAATCCTTTGAGTTTCTTAGAACAAAGCCAAGCCGACGATAAGCCTCTACAGCCAGCTCAGAAACATGGTCATGAAATGTCAAAGAACGGTCAAAAGTAACTCCAAGGTCGTTGATCTGACTCACCCTGCATATTGGTAGATTATCTAAACGATAAACACAACACAACTAGCAGTATAGTCAAGTTGGGGTAAATTGTTTAAAAATACACTTGAGAAATAGGTTGCAAATGCTTTGGCAGCTTCAACACCAACACATGAATTGCCTTGGTAGGTGACACAGGGTTCAAAACCGCCCTTTGAGCTAAGACTGCGTACATGGTTCCAGAACCGCCGCGGGCATACTTGAAGGTCAACTTCAACGCTAGACATATAAGCTTTATGGGCTTGACAAATGCGAGTTTTTAGAGAGGTACGCAGATCAGAAAATGCTCTGTAAGACTCAGGGGCTCGGCTCTGCAGCCAAACTCTGTGCAGTCTAGTTTTCAGCCGGACATCCCTAATGATTTCAGCATTAAACCAGACTGGGTACCTATTACTTTGCTTAAAACACCGAATCTTTTTAGGAACTGTCAAGTCAAACAATTGATATATAATATTATAGAAAGCATCGGTTGCACTAGCAACGTCGTAAGACTGGAGCACCGGTGCCCATGAAATGTTCTCAATTAACGAGTGGAGATGTTCAAAGTCCGTTTTGTTGAAATTCCAATCCCGGGATTCCTTGATATTACTCGGTTGCAAATGACAGGGCTTAGTACAAAGTAATCGAAGACTCATCGTGATCTCGAGCGCCGGGTGGTATCGCCGGTCAATGGGAACGAAACCTTCTCCTTCGCACACACATACCCGCCCCGCTCGCAACTCAGTGCACTCTCGCGCCAGCACTACGTCAAGAACGCTCCCATGAGCATTAATTACGTCGTTATAATCAATCAAATTGCAATATGTCAGAAAATAACAATAATATTTTTTGATGTTGTCATTGGCACTATTCATATTTAAATCTCCGAGAATGAGAATATTATCGTTTGAATAATTCGTCAAAAATGATTCAATATTACAAAATAAAGTCATATAATCCGCGTCAGTAGAACTGGGTTTCATATATACGACACAAACAATGCACGAGATACCTCCATAAGTAATGCAGGCCTATAGGTCTTCACCGTGGTTCGATTCCAGTTCCAGTGTGTTATTGTTAGACCGGGCCTCGCGGCAAGCAGGACTCCTCCTCGGATGGTGGGGCGGTCGCGGCGCAACAGCGTCCAACCGTCCGGTACAATCTCAGCGTCGTAGACAGTCCCGTCCAGAAAAGTCTCAGTCGCGGCTATCAGAAGATGGTCGGAAGTTAGTATGCTCGGGTACCATAAATGGAGTTTGGTTTTCAATCCTCTGACGTTTTGGTAAAATATATTGACCTGTTTAGATGATGTACGCGGCTCAATGCGCGCCGACCTCCGATTGAAAAGGCTGCTTGTCAGTAATAACAGCGGACGTTCGCTTAACGTAATTAATCCACTGTTTAACACGCGAATTTTGGGGCCAAACATTTACCGAGAAACACTTTTCAAAGCAATCCTCTGGAACACCAATCTTGGTTTTGAGCTGCTCCACGGTAATTGCTCTTTGAGGGCAAAGCTCAGCCAAGTAAGCTCTGACATCATCAGCGTTCGATAACATGTTCCATAAATGGAAGTGTTTTCTTAACTCAGCTGCTTTCAATGACGTCACCGACGGCCCAGCGACGCAACGTAATGATACTTCACGACGCTTCTTATAACGAACTTCTTTCCAATCATTGTTAGTTGACTTGCTCGCCTGCATTCTTGGTGCTTCCGAGTTTCCAGTATTAAGAAGCTCGGTAGATGAAAAGCCCACGGTGGTAATATTGGACGGGGTAGGCCCCACAGAAGCATTCGGTGAGTAGATAAGAACATCGTTCTTACGGTCGCGGCGCTGTGCGAGCGCTCGGCGGCGCGATCCGGCGTCGATGCGTCATCGCTAACGGTCACGTATTTTGGTGGGCCGGGCGGCGATGAATTGCACTTCTTCTTTTAATATATCACACGTCGCGCGATGCCTAAAAATAACTAGTTCTTATTTCGAACTTTGCTCGAGGATAGATAGTAATAATGGTAGCAAATTATTGTAAGGCCCAATCAGTAATAGGTTACGTAAAAGAACAAAATCATATTATTTTATGACACGCGCCTTACCTTATTTCTCATAGCATCCATGTACTGCATATTGCACAGTAACAAACCTGTTTAATTAATAAAAATACCAATCACGCATCTAAAGAATTATGAGTACAACAAAAGTTACATTTACGGTAGTAGTAGATTCTTTGTTTCGGGACTGAATTAACGCTATCCAGAGCAATTTCGCCACTGCGGGCACCCTACTAAGAGTTGGCACCGCAGCAAGCTATCTTTATCGTAGTTAAACGGCTTAGAATTGGCTACAGCTCTGCTACGAGCGGTTTACATTATGCACATGTTGCCATTTTACATACACGTCTGCAATACAATTTTACAATTAGAACTTGTGACATTGCGACAAAAACTCTCACCATAGTAACGATGCTACTAAGCTCTTTTGAAGAGTTTTAAGTAACTTTGTCACAACAAAAATACTTAGTCATTTTAGTTGATCCATTGGCGTAAAGTTTATAATGGAACTTTTTACTTTGTACCTAGAATTGTTGATTGAAAGCGATGCAGAAAATTACAATATTGTTACAGTACATACTTATATAAACCTTACATACTTATACAGTACCCGGAACATACTTATATAAATAACATTTGTTTGCCTCTCGCTGTGGCAGCCACAGACACGAGACAAAAAGAGGCGTTTGCTCTTTTCCTCTCCTTTTTACAAAAATAGCTCGTCCGTAAAGAGAAGGAGTACGTCTCATCATCATTATCATAATAGAACCTACCTCAACAATAGACTTCCCAAGCACGTAGTCTTATCGGCGGCAATTTTTCAGAGTACTTCAAAGCCTTCGGATAATACTTGACCAATTATGCTCATATTCGAAATTCCTCTTTAAAATCAGGTACATTATGTGTGTGTGTGTTTTTTTAAATTATGGGATAAGTTGCAAAACGAGCAAGCAGCTGACGTGATGGTAAGTGATACCGTCGCCCACGGACATATTTAATGGCATCACACCTTTTTTTTAAACTGTTCATGTTTTTCTTGACATACATTATATCGTATTTTCATAGATAAACTGAGAGACAACAGTTAAAAATACGTTAACAATGCGATTTCGTTACACTTAAACAGTGTTTCGTGTTCGGCCCACAGGTGAGCCACGTGCTCGTTTGCCAACCTATCCCATAAAAAGTAAATTTAAATGCCCAAAACGTCATCCGTGCATGGTCTAGCGTAAATACGCACGCATGAAATCTAGCCTCATATTGCGTACGGATGAAGTATGTAACAACCTGCCTGCGTCAATATTTTCCGATAGATATAATCTGCGAATCTTTAAGTACGGAGTAAATAAGTATCTTCTAGGCAAGCATGTACCACCGTCAACCACGTCGTCACATGCCATTGGGTGAGACGACGATCGAATGCCTGCTTATCATAACAAAAGAACTCAATATAATCTCGAAACATAAATACATAGTGGTAAATTTATTAGGTTACCTTCTCAAAAGTACTTACTTAAAAACTCCCTCAAATCCGAGAAGTTCGTTAAGAATACTTATTTCCACGAAATAGTAGAGCATAAGTCAGACCCCTGCAAAAATAACGAAAGTTCCTGAGTAATGGTTACTGGTCCCTTAAAAGTGAATTTCATCATAACATGAAGCGTGCGGAGTAATGGAGGCACAGGGGGCGTGTGGTGCTTAGCTAGGGCGGCTCCTTTCATTTATTTTACAGGTATTCTCAACGTATTTTCACTGCTTGCATGCCTGTTTTGTCTATTTGTGTTATTTCGTTTCAGCAATGCGTTATATAAACACGTTGGTTAAGATATATTACTATAGTATCAACAAAATAAATAATAATTTAATTGCGAATTCAGTCATCCAGGTAACTTGTACTAAGTTGTTACAGATGTTTGTTTGTACAAATTGTTACATACATACTTGGTTGTAAGGATCTTCTACAAGAGCGCATATTGTTAGGTACCACATTCATTATGACTCTGAGTTGTAGTGTGACAAAAGAGCGCTATAACAAGAGAAACTAGTAGGCAAATGGCAATGAAAAATATCTCAGTGTGCGTTTTGTTCTTTATTTATTTATAAAGAGTTTAAGATGAGTGCAGTGAAGTGCCGCGCAAAGAAAGTTGTAGTTTGAAGGTTTGAGTAGCACTGCACTTGTCATAGGCTGACGTAACGTTTATCATCAAACGTAGAAATATAAACAGCTCGACTCGTCATTCAAGAGAACAAAATCATTCATTCTTGATTTTGTTGGTATTTATACCGCTGGCTATCAACGCGTCGATCAGACGGCGAAGGGATCGATCCCCAACTCGGGCTTGAGCTTTCGGCGAAGGTAACATCGTGATGAAATCCATTGCACGGTAGCAGGGCACTACTGGTGTACGCCTGGCTGGCTACCACCAAGTTTGATAATATATCGCTAAGCACCTAACAGTGTGCTCCGGCAGCTATCCTTGACAACCATTCTAGATCTAGCGTGATACCATCTTCGCCCTATCGTCACTGACCTTCAAGAGAGACACTAGTCAAACACTAGTCTTATCAAGTGTAAACAAAATACAATAAGTATAGCAAGGTTGCTTTCCTACGCAGATAATAGTATTGCGGTCATTTGCGGTGTGGCTTATACGCGCCAGGCTTAGAAGGAAATCCTTTCCAAACTAAATTTACAAGCACCACAAGCTTATTCAATTATGAAAGGCTGTCTGGAAATCATAATAACGAAATCATCATAACAAAACATTTTCATCTTAAAATAGAATATAAATAGGATACTTTTCATCATTATGATCATTATCATCCATAACCACAACCAAGGGCGACACCACGGTGCGCAACTAGTTATCACATAAAACCACAGATATTGATGACTGCTGTAGCACCAATACTTGTAGTTTACTACTTTATAACTTTGTGTAATCTATCTTTATATATTAAGTGTCTGTTATTTACATTTAGGTGTAATTAAAATATTCCCGAAACAATAATATGGGTTTTCAAACGCTTTAAAGTTTATCCGGAAGAAGATTTCGCTTGTTATGAACATATGTGGGAGATGTGGGAGATTAATAAATTCATGTTAAATTTAATTTATGGTTGCGTTTTTGTCTGTGGTAAATTAATTTCCGAACGAAATATTATGTTGAAAAAGTAATGCAGTTGACTCAATTGACTATCCGCTCCCCGCCACTGACGAGTCTGGCTTAGACACAAAAAGGCCGCGCAGCTTGTCGACAGATCAGAAGTTGTTCAGCTACGGACACGGCACGACTAGTGCTTTGAATTGTCTCTTCAAGGGTCTGGTATGATAAGTTTGATTATTAATTGTTATTATGTTATCGTTACTATGAATTTTATAAAATGTAAGTCAATTAATTACTTATATCACAACATAATGGATATCATTAAAATTTAATATGAAAAGTACTCTTATTTTAGATTCAAATGTTGGAATAATAATGCTTTTATGATTGATTTAATTATAGTGGTTATAAAGAACGATGTGTTGTTTTATTTTTCATCTTAAGCTCCCACATCAGAAGTGGGATAGGGTAAACTCAAACTACGCCCAGGAATGTTTATCATTTCAGGAGCCATAAGATGGATGAGAACGAGTCTGCTGCGTCAGAGGATGAGCAGCTTGAGTAACGATCAGCAGCAATACTCGAACTAACGGCCAACGCTGGCTCTGCTGGTCTTATGTCGCCAATCCTCGATCCTACAACTGCGGGGCGATCAAGCAACCACCATGCGGTGGCTGACAGCACCGCCCTTGTGGTCACCCAGCCAGCATCCTGCAGTGACGGAACTGCGAGGGACACTTCGTCTTCAAGCAGTGGCTTTGCTGCACCCAATGGATCGGCGGCAGCAAACCACAGTCAAGATGCAAATACGCATCTTACTATACTACTTGATTCTCTTCATGGACTACACCAGTGAGCAGGCCGGTGGCTATTGGTGTGGAGATGACTGAGCAGCGCCTTGTGGAAACAGTTATTTCTGGTATGTGAGATTTTCATATTCGTTCTGATTTGCTAAGACTTGCGCCCAAGAACTTGCCACAGTTGATCCTAAGACTTATCTCTTATAAACGAAAGTGACCTGGTGTGGATTCTGATCACACCGTTGCGCCTAAAAAATATAAACCCAACTCGTCCTTAGACTACAAATCTAGACGTTGCCACAAGTGCCATATATTACAAAAAGACTGTCGCGCTCTTATGAATAACACTCACAACGCCCAAAGTTCTGCTTCTGCTTCTAAAGATGCGAAACAAAATGTACCAAAACCCCCTGTGCCACAACTGTGTGTTTGACAACTGTTTTTAATGCTTAAACAAGAAAACTGAATGAAAGACCCTGAACTGAAGATGAAAAGTCCCCGCGTCAACATCTTGATAATGTCTAGCAAAACTTCAAAAACCATTCAAATTGAAAATACTTCCTACTCTTGTGTGATGGATAGTGACGCTGAATACTCTCTTATGCGCGAAAGTGTGGGAGATTCAGTCAAGGGTAAAGTTACTTACGAGACTACTATTTTGCGGGGTATTGGAGACAATAAATTTCATTCATCGTGTAAAAAGATTTTCATGCGTTGTGTTGACGGCCTTATTAGATTTCGTCCTGGTCCCCGATAGATTTATACAGTACGATGTTATGCTTGGTCAAAATCTGTTTGAAATAACTGGAGTACAAGTTACTTTTTCAAAAGATGCTACTAAAACTTCACGTAGTTCATAGCACATAAATCGCGTTCAAAAATTGACCTTGACTCTGTAAATGTTAATCCTGCCTGAATTCTGTTTGCATAGTAAGGAATGCTTACGTGATTTATTAGGGTCGCTTACTGATATGTTCACATCTGTCAATGCAGTTTCTCAAGTAAGTAATCAAGTAGTTAAGACAAAATTGTCCAAAGACTACCATACCGTCTAGCACCAGCTGAAAGTGAACATGTCAAGGAGTTGATAGATTTGAAAGATAACAATATCATACGTGATAGCAGTTCTCCTTTTGCAAGCCCGATATTAATTGTCGGAAAGAAAGATTGAACTGACCGAATGTGTGTTGACTGCAGAGGATTAAACCGCTACAACGTTCGTGATGACTTTCCACTTCCTATAATCGATGACCATTAGATGATGAAGTCATTTATTCAGACACAGAGTACAAGGTATCAAACATTTAAAACGAGTTCTCGATGCCTTGCATAAAACCTCAATGTCAAGAAATGTAATTTTTTATTTACTGAGATTGAATATTTGGGAAGAATTGTCTCCAATGGCCAAGTAAAACCAAGCCCCGGTAAAGTCCAAGCTCTTCTAAAACTCTCCGGTGCCAACGACCGTAAAACCGGTTCGACAATCTTGTTTTTCCCTTATATAATTTAACGCAGAATAACGTTAAATGAGACTGGTCATCAGAGCAAGACACTGCCAGGAATACTGTGCTTAAACATCTTTCTTCTGAGCCTGTATTGACGTTATTTAACCTCACAATCTGTCGAGCTCCCCACAGATTCTTAAGCATGATGGTCAGATGAAAGTTGTCGAGTATTTTAGCATGCGAACTACCGAACCGAAGAGTCGTTATCGCTCCTATGAGTTGGAGACGTTAGCGGTCGTGAGATCTATTAATCATTGCCATCAATATCTGCTTGGTCGATCATTTAAATTCGTGACAGACTGTAACTCACTTAAAGCGTCCCGTAATAAAAAAGAACTACTTACTAAGGTTCACAGATGGTGGGCATTGTTACAGACTTTTGATTTTGAGATTGAATATCGGTAGGGCGACCGTATACCCCACGTAGACATTTTATCTCGCAATCCAACAACCTTAAATATTAACAATGTCCAGAACTATAATGAGTGGTTAGAAGTAGAGCAAAACAATGATACTGAAACTAAAAGCTTAATTCATAAATCTATTAGATACAACACTATTGGCAAATATTTGGTATCTATGAGTAGTTACAAAATCCAGAACGGATCTTCTCAAGGAAAGATAACAAGACTTAAAAATTACATTTGTCCCGATTATACAGACTTATCACGATTACCTGAATATTTTGGCTGGGAGAAAACTCTTGATAAAATCAGAACAGTTTTGGTTCCCGCAAATATCCAAATGTACACGTAAATACGAGTACGTCGAGAGCTGCCTTTCATGCAAAATGCAATGCTCTGTCCCTTTTCATACATTCCATATGGATACTATTGGCAAATTAAGTGGAAACAAACCCAACAAGCAATACGTTGTTTTATTCATAGATGCGTTTAAAAATATTGCTTTATGAAATGAACAATCTGACTGCAGCGGCTACTGTAAACTGCTTAAAAGAGCTGATTTATACTTTTGGTACACCAAAGCGTATTGTTTGTGATCAGGCCGCTTCATATACAGAAAAAGAACTTAGAAGTTTTTGCGATCTTTGCTGCATATAATTACATTCCATAGCAAGTGGCGTAAGTTGTGCTAATGATCAGGTGAAGCGAATTATGAAGTTTTTGACAAACTGCTTCACTATCGTCGAAAATACTACTAAGAAGAGTTGGAAAGATGTTGTAGTTGAAGTTCAGCTCGCTATTAATCGCATTTTTAATAAAAGCACTGGTCACACTCCTTTCCAGCTTCTCGTGGGTTGCAACAGTCACCTCCCGCTATATCGGTCTTGTTAAATGATGTTGAAGTTTTTACCTTGATACTTATCGTCAAGAATGCAAGCAAAGGATGGACGAGCGAGCCTCATTTACAAGACAGTTTTAAAATAACAATAAATTGTTATGTAACATTTAAGATATTGGTAAACGATTCCTATCTTGATAGTAAATATTATTTAAACATATATAAAGCCAATTTTCTTTTTATGTCAAATAATGCTATAATTGATATGTCAAATTTTAATAACACACGAAATAAATGATCAAAATCAGATATATAATGAATTAGAGTCCTTATGTGAGTCTTTGTCATATCAATGTGCACCTGAAGCCTGTTCTAAACTGGTGAGTCATTACAAAACTTGTTTAAAAGTATTACAGCTCAACATACGTAGCATTGATTGTAATATTGACGGGGCAAAAATTCTTTTATCACGAATAAAATTTAATTGCGATATTATAATATTCACCGAGTGCTGGCTTAGCAAATGTTCAAATATACCGAAATTGAACGGTTATACAGGTCATAAATCAGGTTTTAAAAATCAAAACGACGGTGTCACTATGTATGTAAATAATTGTCTGGAATGCAGAATAACAGAACCTTATCTCTCGGATGCTAGTGCGTTACTATTTACCTCTCAGCGACTTTCAATTGCTATAGTAGCAGTCTATCGATCACCATCTGAGCAGAACGCCCAAAACTTCATTGATAGCCTTCATGAGGTTCTGTACTCAGTCTCTATATACAAAACTGTTGCTGTTATCGGTGATATAAACATTAATTTAGCACCTGGTGCCAACGACCGCAACCTAAATGACTATCTAGATAAAACCGCTTTTTCATGGAATGCTTCCAGCTCATGTGTTCCCAACACATTTTTCTAGCTGCTTGGACCACGTGATGCTGAAATCACATATGGATGCGACCACGCTTGTACTCGATAGTACAGTTACTGATCACGCTCCCGTCCTTTTATGTCTTTCAATGCACAAAGTTATAAAACCTGTTAAAACTATATCTCGAATTGATTACACTGCTATTAACTCTGTACTAAAAACTTTAGACTTTTCGTCAATATTTGCCATAAAAGATGCAAATCAAGCGGCTGAATTACTCGTCTCAATAATTAGAAACTTGATAAAAAATAACACGCATTCCACTAAAGTACCTTGTAGACTGAGAACTATTAAGCCATGGATCACCCCCGGTCTTCTTAAATGTATTAAACACCGCGATAAACTATACAAAAAATATAAAAACTATCCGGAAATTATAACTAATAAAATCATATACTTACGTTATCGCAACTTCTGCAATAACCTTTTAAAACGTCTTAAACGAGAATATGAAAAAAATGAATTTAAGAAAGCTAAAGGTAATACAAAAGCTACATGGGATGTAGTAAAGAAACTGGGAAATATACAAAAAAAGACATATTCGGCAAACAATTTATTGAATCTGGATGTAGATCCAAAAGTCTCAATCGACATGGTAAATAACTTCTTTGCTGGTGTAGGGAAAAAGTTGGCTGATTTAATAGTTACTGGGAATAACTATTTAAAAGACAATTCTACGACATACAAGGCTAGCTCTGTAGTGGGATCCATGGCCCTATATGAGACCGATTGCGAGGAGGTAGAGCGCATCATTATGAGCCTCAGACCTGACTGTGCCGTCGGTTGGGATGGTATACCAGCTAAAGTTCTAAGAGATGGCC
Source organism: Selenia dentaria (assembly GCA_917880725.1). Classification (NCBI taxonomy): domain Eukaryota; kingdom Metazoa; phylum Arthropoda; class Insecta; order Lepidoptera; family Geometridae; genus Selenia; species Selenia dentaria. The sequence goes on along the minus strand of OU862877.1, from coordinate 33,235,313 downwards.
ATGACGTTCTTGTTCCACCTCTTACTCATGTCTTAAACCTGTGTCTATCTTGTGGCGTCTTTCCGAAGGCTTTTAAAAAAGCCCTTGTGCTTCCCATCTTTAAGAGTGGCGATAGAGACAGTGTCGGCAATTACAGACTCATTTCAGTTTTGTCATCATTATCCAAAATACTAGAAAAACTTTTAAACAGACGGTTACAAAACTACTTAGAAAAAAATAAAATTATATCAAATAGACAATATGGTTTTCGAAAAAGAACTTCAACTGAAGATGCTGTAATTGATCTTACAAATACAATTGTTCAGAAACTTGACAAAAATTCTAAAGCACTAGGCATATTTTTAGACCTTTCTAAGGCATTCGACTCTGTCTCTATACCGACGCCGACGCTACTCTTGAAGATGGAACACCTGGGAATTCGTGGCTTAGCACTTGATATTTTTCGCGACTACCTAACAGATCGTTCACAGAGCGTCAGGGTTGAGAATTTTGTCAGCAATGATGAGATCCTCCATTTTGGGGTACCACAGGGTAGTATCTTGGGTCCGGTACTCTTTCTGTTATACGTGAATGAACTATGTAACCTACAACTTCCAAACTGTGATATATTTACATATGCGGATGACACAGCACTGATAGTTCATGGTAAAACGTGGACTGAGATAAAGAAAAATGGAGAAGAGGCTCTTTGCACTGTTATGAAATGGCTAACTGCAAATTTACTGACTCTTAACGTTGAAAAAAACGAAGTATTTAACATTTGCCCCAAAATCATCCTCACCTCCTGACACCTTTTTCACCATAACTGCTCATAAGTGTCATTTAAATACCTCGCCATATACCTGTCCTGATCTCGAAAGAACCAACCATATTAAATATCTTGGAATTTACATAGATGGATTACTAAATTGGAGGATACATATAGACTCTTTAAGAACACGTTCACGTAAATTAATGTACATATTTAAAAAAATGAATAGCTTGCTGACCTGGACACTCAGAAACAAATGTACTACTCTTTAGCACAATCTCTTTTTACTTACTGCGCCCCGGCTTGGGGTGGTGCGTGTCCAACTATACTATTACATGCTGAGCGTGCACAAAGAGCAATTCTCAAAGTTATGATCAGAAAACCTATAAGGTTTCCTACAACATTACTGTACCAGCATTTAAATGTTCTGACAGTCAGACAACTATTTATCTATTACACAGTTTTGCGAAAACATAAAACTCTAACGTATGACCCTAAACTGGATGAAATCCCACGCAGGAGAGGACGCGTTTGTGAAATTAAATCCAATCGATTATTACTAGCCAGTAGACATTACGAAAAACTAAGCAGCCGATTATATAATAAAATTAATCAAAACCTTCACATATATCCTCTTTCACGATTTGAATTAAAACGAAAGTTGACGGAGCACTTGCTTAATTTACATTACATCGAAACAGAAAATCTTATCAAACAACCACTATAGGCTCAATACACACATACACACACATACTCCCTCTTACTCTCTACACACACACGCACACACACACTCGCGTGCGCGCAAATACACATACACTTTATTTTAGCTAAAACAAGGCATGCATTTTTATTATTATTATTATTCTTAATTTCTCAATTATTAGTTTTTTATAATTCTTCTCGCTATCAGTACAAAATTACTTACATTATACCAGGCCATTCAAATATACTTAAGCTAGGCCTTTTACTTTGTAATATTGTTTATACCTGTACAAGAACGGAGGGCGTTGTGGTCTGTAACACAGTTTTATACTACCACAGGCACCAACGATCTCATTCAAAAGATATGTTTTATGTATATATGCAAACAGCATATTACCTAAGTCTATTGTTATTGTAAGTACCTATTACCTACGAAATGTATCAATAAAGATTTTTATTATTATTATTCAACCAATTTCACGGGTTTCACCCGGTCCTTTACAAAGGCATAAGTGGGGCTGTAGCCAACACTTAGAGGCCTGTTTGGTATAAAAATACAATGTAGTATAAAAACAGAAACATTTTGGATGGAAGGTTACAGGTTATCTATTACAAAAATGGGTAAAATGGCATGGTTATTGATATGTACTTATTAGTGATACGGGAGATAGTGGGCTATGGACGAGACTACGGCACCTGCCAATTTCAGTCTCATCTTAAAATATTTAGGCAGGTGGTGACTTGCCACTCACTAAACGGGCCCCCCATAAAAGCCACCATCAATGGTGACAAAAGGGGCAACGTTGGTGTGAATGGCTAAAAGGTGTCGAGAGGTGTGCTGCGGTTTCACTAGAGCGCTACTACCGGCGTTATGCCCTTTAACACTTCCACCCTTGGAGCTTTTTGTTACTTGCTCTTGCGTCTCCACCCCCAGACAGCCAATAAAGGCAAGCCGGGGGTCAGAGGTCTCATTTAGCCCCAGGGACAATCAGGGTCCACGGTGTCGCCACTCACCGACGGCTCGCCACAAAGCCGCCCCTGCGGTATTATTATTATTATTATTTTTATTCAAAAAATTTCACGGGTTTAACCCGGCCCTTTACATAGGCATAAGTGGGGCTGTAGCCAACACTTAGAGGCCCGTTTGGTATAAAAATACAATGTAGTATAAAAACAGAAACATTTTGGATGGATGGTTACATGGTATATCTATTATAAAAATGGGTAAAATGGCAAGGCTATTGGTATGATCTTATTAATGATAAGGGTAATAGTAGGCTATGGACGAGACTACGGCACCTGCCAATTTCAGTCTCATTTAAAATATTTAGGCAGGTGGTGACTTGCCACCCACTAAACGGGCCCCCCATAGGAGCCACCATCAATGGTGACAAAAGGGGCAACGTTGGTGTGGATGGCTAAAGGGTGTCGAGAGGTGTGCTGCGGTTTCACTAGAGCGCTACTACCGGCGTTATGCCCTTTAACACTTCCACCCTTGGAGCTTTTTGTTACTTGCTCTTACGTTATTATTATTATTATTATTATTATTATTATTAGCCTCAATTCAAAAAGTTGGTTTTGATAAAACTGAAGCCAAAATTAAAACCTTTTAAAATTGGCGATGTTGTGTTAGTCAAGCAAAACCCACGAGCAATCAACAAGCTTTTTAGTAAGTACAGAGGTCCATGCATCATAACTCAAGTAAATGACAATGGTAGATATACTGTAAAGATCTATGAAACGGGTCATGAGTTGTACGTATCCCATGATAATTTACGAAATATAACACCAGATATGGGATGTGAGTTGAATGACTTTATTATGTCAGATATTATTTGTGTAAATAGATCATTTTGAGGTCATTGTCTGAATATTATGTGCGCGTCTGGCCAACGTCCACTGATATTCCCGACAATAGCATCAAAATCAAAAATCCAAAGTTGGGATCAGGTTGTCATGTGACTTGACATGCCATGTAATTTGGTAGATACCTGATCCCAAAGCCATGTGATTTGGCAATTTTGGTGTTTAGCATGCTGCCATGTGACTTGGCGAATTTGTGATCTGATTATCATGTGATTTGACAATTTGCCATGTGACTTGGCAGGTATCAGGTTGTCATGTGATTTGAACAACAGCCATGTGATTTGGCAGATACCAGATCTCTAAGCCATGTGATTTGGCAATTTCGTTTAGCATGGTGCCATGTGACTTGGCGAATTTGTGATCTGATTGTCATGTGATTTGACAATTTGCCATGTGACTTGGCAGGTATCAGGTTGTCATGTGATTTGAACAACAGCCATGTGATTTGGCGGATACCAGATCTCAAAACCATGTTGTAATTTATCATTTGGAGGTCATGTGACTTGGCCACTGGTATTGATCTCAATAGAAGATCTGTATCAAGTTTTTTTTATATCGCGAGCCAGGGGCTGCTCGTCAGAATGGCCGTGTGGGAGATTAATAAAAATTTATGTTAAATTTAATTTATGGTTGCGTTTTTGTCTGTGGTAAATTCATTTCCGAACGAAATATTATGTTGAAAAAGTAATGCAGTTGACTCAATTGACTATCCGCTCCCCGCCACTGACGAGTCTGGCTTAGACACAAAAAGGCCGCGCAGCTTGTCGACAGATCAGAAGTTGTCCAGCTACGGACACGGCACGACTAGTGCTCTGAATTGTCTCTTCAAGGGTCTGGTATGATAAGTTTGATTATTAATTGTTATTATGTTATCGTTAGTATGAATGTTATAAAATGTAAGTCAATTAATTACTTATATCACAACATAATGGATATCATTAAAATTTAATATGAAAAGTACTCTTATTTTAGATTCAAATGTTGGAATAATAATGCTTTTATGATTGATTTAATTATAGTGGTTATAAAGAACGATGTGTTGGTTTATTTTTCATCTTAAGCTCCCACATATATTGTGACGTTAGGTGATATTACATGATTGACTTCACGAAGCGTTCGCAGCAAAGCTTGACTTAGCGACCTTTACCGATCAACAATGTTATGCATTGCTTGCTGCGGTCAGGACTTGGATGGGTGATTATCACTATTGGTATTATTCAACTGAGCGCTTCCATAACTTCCCGACTCCTCTCTCTGAGAGAAAGGCTCCAGTCCCTCTAGTGGAAACATAATGGACTGATTATGATAGATATAATAGTCTATAGATAAATTTATGTCCAGTAGTAGCTAGCTTAAGTTGCAGTGGTTTCGTATGGCTACATAAAATTCTCCTATTTTGGTTGCGTTACTTCTGAAACTCGACATGCATCCAGCATGACAACTTCGTGCAAAAATGCAAGTTTTGTAAAATAAAAATAAATGGTTTATAATGGTAATTTAAGACTATAATTGGCTATAAATGCCGGAGTCCCCCAAGGATCAGTACTCTCCGCAACACTTTTTCTGCTGCATATTAATGACCTGCTGAAACCCGGTATTTTTGGTTACGCAGATGACAGCACCGTTGTGGAGAGTTACACATCTAACGCACGAACCAGTGCATTACAAATCCAGTCTCATAGGGAAGCGATGGTTCAGCGCTTGAACTTTTCTTTGCAGGCAGTCTCCGATTGGGGCGATGCCAATCTAGTTAAGTTCAATGCTGCTAAAACCCAGGCGTGTCTTTTCTCCGCCAAACGGAGCCCTTTTCAGCTGGCTCCTACTTTCAGGGATGTGTCCGTGCCGATAAATAACCATTTCGAGCTTCTTGGCATCTCATTAACACCAACTCTCAATTTCGGCTCCTACATTGAGTCCAAAGCCCAGCTTGCCTCAAAAAAGCTTGGTGTTCTGGCTAAGGTGAGACAATACTTCACACCGGGACAGTTGCTTAATCTTTATCAAGCCCAAGTCCGGTCGTGTATGGAGTACTGTTCTCACCTTTGGGATGGTTCTGCCAAATACCAGCTGGAGACACTGGAAGCTATAGAGAGGAGAGCCAAGAGACTCATTAACGACGACCACCTAGTACGCAAGAGACTACAGAGTCTCGAGCATCGCCGCAAAGTCGCTTGTTTATCGGTTTTTTATCGGATACATTTCGGTGAGTGTGCAATGGAACTTCACAATTTGATTCCGCCATCCCCATTCTATAATCGGACATCCAGAGATACTCAGAAGCGCCACCGCTTTATGGTGGATATTCCATTTACCCGGACGAAGCGATTTACTTCTTCGTTTATCATACGAACCGCTCGGGAATGGAACACCCTCCCTGAGTCGGTGTTTCCGGTTAAGTACGATATGGGGGTCTTCAAAACACGAGTGCATAGGTATCTTCTGGGTAAGCGCGCTCCATCATCGATCGCATCATCACTTAGCATCAGGTGAGATAGTGGTCAAGTGCTAACCAGTTCCGTATAAAAAAAAAAAAAAAAAAAGACAAGCTTTTTTATATAAGGATTATATTTAATTAAATGTGATAGTGAAAAAAGTGTACATACGCGTTCGAAGTTTATTAGCTTCCAATGCAAGAGATAAATATAATATATTCACTGACCGTATACAAAATTGACAACAGGCCTTTGCCTAAGTATACATTAATTATAATATATAAACAGCACAGTGCCTTTATTTACAGTGATTAAGATCTATAGACGTAATACCCACACCACAGTCTAGTCCACTTATCTTTTTATACCAACAAATAAATGATATAACAATTACAATTTGATAAAATTGATACCGACTTCCATTCTATTCAGTTGGATCTATTGGAATGTAGCTCAAAATCTACTAAACCGAATTTAATAAAATTAAATAGGACTACATGGAAAGTACCAGCATTCAAACAAAAAATTATTTTGAGAATCGATTCACCCAGTCGAAAGTTATGAGGTAACAAACATAAAAAATATATAAAAAACACAGTCGAATTGAGTACCTATTCATTTTTGGAAGTCGGTAGGAAAAACCGTTTTACCATCAGAAAAGGCTCGCTTATCCACCAACTCGTGTGGTGGATTTCGGCCAATGGGAATCCGCAATGGGAATGTAATGACCTATATTATTATGAAACAAAAATCATATTAGAACAATGTATATGGAACACCATACTACTACCCAGTAGTCTCGATAGAGCATGATGAATGCTGTATTACAATAACGACATAACGTGAAACTTTGGTTCTATGAGAAATATAATAATATTATCACAAGTCGTATTTAAGGGTTTATTTACCCTTTTATTTAATTCATACCTCCCGTTTGAGACGACATCTTCATCTTTATGAAACAAAGTTTGACGCTCTTTTCCGTAATCGAATAATCTGAAGCCGCCAGATTGAAGAGAGGAGCGTATTCTCGCATCGTTCGTAAATCGTCGAGCATCTGTGCGATATTGAACATCAGAGTGAACTCTGATGTTCAATATTGGATAGAGCGTGGTCTTTTTTATACTGTAAAAAAGTAAAGCTGATTCTTTAGTCTATAGCTATATGTTATAATCAATATTGACACAGTACTTCTAAGATAAAATGCAAAGATGAACCAGATGTGAGTAAATATTGTATTATGGTCAATCTTCATTATTTTCACCTGAGAAATGGTCATTACAAGAAAGATAATAATATTAGGATATACAATGTATATGATTGCTATAAGGTGAGCATCGGGTTGGAACTCGCGTTGTTTGATTATAATTACAGTTTATATTTACATATAATATAAACGTTAAAGTAGCATTAGTCCTAAATGTAAACTTTGATAAAATAGGTAGGTATTGTTCACATAAATAATTCAATAACGCGCCCCGTTCTGCAAAGTATTAGTAATTTGTGCCGAATTTGTCGATGTAAAATGATCACTTGTAAATGAATTAACTATCTGTACTTTCCTGAAAAACTTTACGAAACTCTTTATCAATCTGACTTTCAGGGTTGATCCCACATATTATAAATGTTATTGATAGATGGATAGGACGGATGTTTGTTACTCAATCACGCCAGAACGGCTGTACGGATCTGGATGAAATTTTGTATTAACAAATATAATCCCACTAATATTATAAATGTGAAAGCTATGATAGATGGATGTTTGTTACTCAATCACGCTAGAACGGCTGTACGGATCTGGATGAAATTGATTTTGGAGGTAGATGAAGCGCTGAATTAACATATATAGGGTGTTTGGTAGAGGGACCGACAAACCAAATGAGCGTGTTCGGGGGACCACTTGGAGAATACAAGTTGACCAAAAAAATCCCCGACCCCCAATATGTTTAACTTTTTTTTGTGATTTTTCCCTTTTTCTCCGAAATTGTACCTATTTACCACCTTAACATTTGTAAATAAGACCGGATGTTTTTAGTTGAATTTGGTCTCTAACACACCTTCAGGCCACGCAAAGCAAAATTGGATACAAAACAGAGCTAACTAGCTGATTAAGTTAAAAAAAATTGGGGTGTCGGGGATTTTTTTTGGCCAACTTGTGTTCCCCCGAGGGTGTGGGCCCCCGAACAAGCTCATTTGGTTTGTCGGTCCCTCTACCAAACACCCTGTATAGAATCCCACTAATATTATAAATGTGAAAGCTTTGATGGACGGATGCATGGATGTTTGTTACTCAATCACGCCAGAACGGCTGTACGGATCTGGATGAAATTGTGTTTGGAGGTAGCTGAAGCGCTGGATAAACATACAGAACCCCACTAATATTATAAATGTGAAAGTTATGATGGATGGATAGATAGATGGATGTTTGTTACTCAATCACGCCAGAACGGCTGTACGGATTTGGATTAAATTTTGTATGGATGTAGATGGAGCGCTGGATTAACTAACTGAATACTTTTTATCATTATCATCATCATCATCATCATTCATCAACACGCGGGTAAAATGCGAAATATTCTTGGGCACAGCATAGACAAAATAACAAGATTTCCGCCTACGTCAGGATCGTAATGATGACTTGTCTTATCTTCTAATAATAGAGTTTTGTCAAAGATGTGTCAGTTTTGTTAGATTAGTCAAACGCTATAGTTAATTCATCAAAAGTCTAGATTATGATTTTGACTGCATGATACACAAGACGAGCTCGGCGATAGAGACAGCATGTCATCCATCTTTGTTGTTGAGCCGACTGTAGGAGAGCGATTCCAATCCCATCGACGGACAAGTACACTGAATATCTACTCTACTACTGAATCTCTACTAAAACGAACAACGAAGTTTCATTTGACGGATTTCGGGTCTTCTATGAAAGTGAAAAAGACAACAAAGTTTACAAAAGGACAAGCCCAACCGGTCCTTTATTTCCTACGAAAAAGGATTAGGACCCAGAAGGTGGCCCAAAATAATGAAAGAACAGAAAAGTCAGCAAACCAAAAACGAGGATTATAGATATAGGTGTGCTAATAATAACATCTTTGAGTTCGAGGTAAAAAGTTAGAATTCTTATCATTGCACGGGTAGAGGATACAGCTGATACAGTACAGGATACAGTGGAGGCATGGTAGTTGGACTGATTAGGAACACCAAGTGGTACAATTGTACGAAAGTTTAAAAGAAATTGCACACGAATTGGGTGTTGTATATATGACCAAGGATAAAACTATTACGTACCACCATTATATTTATATTTATCTCTTTAAGTCCCCATTTATTTTTATTTAGTGTAGGCCTTAGGGGTACTCACTATTCTTAATAGATTAGGGTTTATAACTCAGTGTCAACTAAATTAGTAGGGAGTACCTACTTCGTTTCAATAACACAACAATTTGGGTTAATTTACATATATTTTTATACATCTTGAAGAATAAATAGTATACATACTATTACGTTCAATAATAACGTACTTATATGTCTTCGAGTAAGCATACTAAATATATAACTCATACAAAAATATCTTCTGAAAACACCAAAACTACAAACGCAGTGAAAACCTGAAATACATATTACGAATTATCGAAATCCACATTACCTATGTTCTCAATCCCACTTTCATTTATGTTATTCATAGCTGTAACAACAGTCGGAATTCGGGAAAAGAAACACCATTAATGTTTCACGCCTGCGGGTTATTCTCAAAGCGTCTAAGGTGTACTCAATTATTCATAAGAACACGCACATTGTGCATTGTTAATATGATAGCTTCATATTGCTGGTAGTGAAATCCGAGTTTCTTGCCGTTTCCTCGTACATTATAATTAAAAAAATTGACGTCCATAAGTGCATCTTTGATGCCTTAATTGAGTAAATTATATTGACTTTGACTTTGATTTATTTTGGAGGTTAGGGTCGTAAAACATTATCAAAATAATCGAAAAAATTGGAACGTTACCTAGGCATGATAACTGCGAGTTGTTTAAAATGTAAATATTCTGTCATGTAGGTACAACTTCTAGCTATTTACATGTACCATAGTTATTTGTCGTCTGAAAACACATCCATCTGCAGGAACTGATGGAATCCTAATTTTCTTGCTGAAAAATTGCGAAGCAGTTTTCATGTCCAATCTTCTCTTCACATACAATTTGTCTTTGATCCTTTGAATACCAGAGAAGTAAATTTACGTGCATTTCATTCATAATTTTTTTGTTTTCATTATCACGGTATAGGAAGGGTTAAAATCGGTTACCTACCCTGACATCTGGAAAACGTGTCGCGAGTCACCCCGCTACGTAGGTATCTGACAAAAATCTAAAGGTGAAAGCGTTGTCATAACGTTCGATATGAAACTGATGTTCACTGTTCTTTTAAATAAGAAACTGTTTTCTGATGCCACATTTTTACATTCGTGAAACACAATTTACTTGACAAAATATTATGCACAAAATATTATGCACATCTACCCGAAAATGTGCCCTACGTAGTTGGATTATTAATCACTGACAGCACTCGATGTTATTTCGTATTGTGAGCAACAAACGGAAATTTCAAATAGTACATTAATCACCCAGGAGAGCATTACAAATTTGTCAGCTGACGCGCCTTGTAATAATGATACAGTATCATAACGTACTCACCTACAGTGAAAATTTCGCTTGACAAGATAAATGTTGTATACTGGTTTGGAAATAGTGAGTCGAGAAAGGTGCATATCGTAATTTTTGTAATAGTACATACATAAACAAAAACATATCAGCTTGATTGAACATGGTTCAACGTTGGCATATCACGCAACACTCACCGAAAGTTAGTCACTTCATCCCTACGGAAGTACAATCTTATTAAATTTCGTTACAACCCGCCGACAAATAATAAGATTACAGTTTGGAATTTCGAAGTTCATATGAAAATTTTGACTTGTACCAAAGAGAACTTCTCTTTCCACTACTTGTATCAAACCTAAAATTCGAGTTTATACGAGTAGTCACAACTTGTATGAAAAATTTTGCTATAGACACATACCAAAAAGATTTCTTCTAGGGAGTTATGTAGAGTCCCGAGTGAAGTAAGGGGTTCAAGCTGCCTAAGACGCAGACATGCTTTGTTCTCGAGGGGAATACTCTACTTTTCATACCTACTGCGAGACTATAAAAATTTAGAGCTACATAAAACGCATTTAGGTATCTAGTTAGAAGTAAAATAAATTACAACTTAATATTAATATTGTACACATTTGTTCAGAAATGGATGCTCAAAGTAATATTTTTGAGTCAACGTCACAAAGTACGTGATAAAGTACTAAAAAGTAAAGAGAGAAGGACACCGTCTTTTGTTTCACATTTATTAAAAGCGCGCCTCTTTTCTTTTTCTTTCTTAGTGTACTGAATGAAGAGGCTAGTTCGATGCTAATAGTTATGCCTAAAAATTGTAACGTTCCAAATCTAAATCACTGTAATCCCTTGGGAGTTTCATACAACATTACGTCAGTGGGGATGTAATGCCATGCTTTACGTCGAGATCGCGTGATATGTAATTGGACAATGTTGAGCAGGTGGTATGAAAAATAAATTTCTACATCAGCATACAGGACTTTTTGGCGTGAATCCAGATGTCGAAAATGTGGAAATGTTTTCTTTTCCGTAGGTTATTGGTTTCTTCGAGTGAATGTGCTTAGTGGGGCTTAATAACAGTCTTATACCATTTTCCTTACTTGTAAACGTTGTATTCGACGAATGAGCAAGAGTCTAGAGAATAAGAACCAAGTAACAGACACAGTATAATAAAATTATCACAGTGTCCCACAGTAAGTGTGAAAAGTAGGGTGTGTACCTTACTTTTCACTTCTCGACGAAGCACGTGGGTTAATCTAACTTGTTTTCAATTATTCCGACTGCAATACTAAACTACATAAATAATAAAATATATTACATGACAGACTCATTTAATAAGTTAAATTTGTGCAATTATGTTATTTAGTATTAGGAAATAACCACACTGCTTTCCTAAAAGCCTCTTAGGTCAGGTGGGTTTCATTGTGGCCCCCGTAATGTAACTACACTGCCTCATAATATTGAATAATAAGTATTTTTTCATAATCTACTATAATTTGAGGTCAATACATAATAGGTAATATGAGTATAGCACGTGTGTTTAATTGGAATTGGATTTTAGCTTTTGAGCATAACGCGCTGTCAGCTCAGCACTTGCCTACGTTCAGTTTCCTTTACTTGAAATCAAGCAAATGCATGGCGTAAAAACGTACAAAATTCATAAAAAAGTAATGTGCACACTTAAATAAAAAAATAATCCGTCAATGTATGTGTATTAAAAATTACTATTTCATGATATGTGTTTCATAACAAATACAATAGTGAATAAAGAGAAAAACTGCTTTAAAGGTCAAATTAAGTGGTTTGTTTAAAAATTTTTTGAATGTACTCTAGTATGTTAAAATAAGTTTTCATTCCGTCAATGTGTACGTAGAAGTCTTAATAATGTCATATAATTTTTGTAGTTTTAATTAAATCGCTGCTTATGAGATAAACTGCTTTAAAAACCTTCATGTATATCGACATCGTGATATGACAGCACTTTAAGTACTGACGGTGTATTTACTAACGAAGGTTATGAGCTCTATCTGCCATTATGAGATAATTAATTAATCTACCCATATTTGAAAACTCTTTACTAATTAAGCCAAATAACGCGAAACATCCACGTAATGTGTTTATATTTTTTATGACAGTTTTAGTGAGTACACTGTGCCGTAGTACGATTTGTTCTGTGACTGATACTTGCTCTGAGACTTAGATATTGGTTTGACATCTCTTTCACCCAGTTAGGTATTACTGTATATATATACTATGTATAACTTTCTGTATATGTTAGTCCGGGGATGTACTGCCACCATACCCTATTTCAACCGCAAAGCAGTAATGATCGATATGCGATAAGTATGTTAAGACATACACTGTGCCGTAGTACTTTTATTTGTCCTGTGACTGATAGTTGCCCTTAGACTTAGATATCGATTTGATGTCTCTTTAACCCAGTTGTTACACGTGGAGCAGTTGAACTTTCTGTGAATGTGTTAGTCCGGGGATATACTGCCACCATACCTTATTTTAACCGCAAACCAGTAATGTTCGATGTGCGACTTAACATACACTGTGCCGTAGTACTTTTATTTGTTATGTTACTGATAGTTGCCCTTAGACTTAGATATCGGTTTGATGTCTCTTTAACCCAGTTGTTGCACGTGGAGCAGTTGAACTTTCTGTGAATGTGTTAGTCCGGGGAAGTACTGCCACCATACCTTATTTCAACCGCAAAGCGGTAATGTTCGATATGCGACTTAACATACACTGTGCCGTAGTACTTTTATTTGTTATGTGACTGATAGTTGCCCTTAGACTTAGATATCGGTTTGATGTCTCTTTAACCCAGTTGTTACACGTGGAGCAGTTTAACTTTCTGTGAATGTGTTAGTCCAGGGATGTACTGCCCTGGGGTGCTACGTCAGATTACCTCCTCGTGTGCCCGAGCGCTGCTGGTCCCCTTGGATACGGTTTATCCCGGGGGAACAGCAGTACTTCGGGACGGTGCATCCTGGGCAGCGGTCAACAACTTCCCTTCGCGGGATCTTGTTGGCCGTTGGCTAAAGATCTGACACGGTGGACTTCTCCGCGTGTCCCTATGAAAACAGCATAGGGCACAGTGGATGGGGTAGGTAGGACTCAGCTTGAGTCCCGCCACGGTGGGTCTTGGCATTTATGCCAGGATGGCGTGAAGAGGACCTCTGCGAAGAGGTTCTTGGAACGCGGGGACGGATCCGACACGTTGTCTGGGTGTCGAGACGGGAGCATCCACCCGGAGCTTTTATCCTCGTGGAGGCTTTTGTCTCGAGTGTTATGTATTTATTTCTGTTTGTTCTGTGTCTGTGTTTTGTGTTATGTGTTGTGTGTGTCTTGTGAATGTCTCCTCAAGTTTCGGTGGTCGGCGATGGGGTTGTTTGGGGCCTCGGGCTCTGGGGCGGGTTGTCGTCTTCGCGCCTTGCCTCCGGGCTCGTGGACTCAAACATGGTCGTCTCGGCCGTTAGACCACCAAAAGGGGGACCTGACCCCCTTCAAAAAAAGGAAAATAAAACAATGAATAACACGGCGCATGAAAATATTCCCCAGGAGGGCCAATCCCTCAGTGCTCCGGCACTCTGCCCCACCGTATCTGGGGGGGGCAACATCCGCCTCGAGAGTCTCGACCCTCGAACCAACGACGAATCTGGCAAGAAAATGGACACCGATGCACGTAAAATGGCACTGACGAAGGGGGCGCACGTGGTTTTAACCCGTTGCGCCAATATGGATGAAAGAGCGAAAAAGGAAGGGCGCAGCGCAAGCCTAGAGAGGCACGACCGGACAAGACAGGACGCGCGAAGCGTAAATATGGAAGTGACGCATCAGACGGGGATGGTACGTAGCGTGAGCTCGGACCAGGTAACCGGCGACGGTGGCCTTTGGGTAGGGACGAAGACGCTGGACCTGTCGGCATCTGATTCAGACATAAGCTTGGAGACGGTGGCGTCCCGAGCATCATCAGGTGGTTTCTGGCGTAAGCGTCGGAGGGATAGTGGTGATACTGGGGACGACGATGTTTCGTCGCCTAAAGTGGCCCCTACCCAGATTACGAGTGGCCCATCACCTACCATCGGTCATTACATCGGCCTGGCGAAAGTCAAGGCTGACCTGAAAGCGGCCAAGGCTAAAGAGATGCAACTTGAGGCTGAAACAAAGCTTGCGGAAGAGGTACAAAAGAAGCGGGAAGCTACGGCCGCATTCTTTCTCAAATCCCCGAGAGTGGCAGCAGCCAAATCGGTTGAGGAGGGAAAAGGGACTGCGGACCTGGAGGGGTTAGTGCAGGATTCTTTGGCGACTATTGAGAAGGTCGCCAAGACATCCTCCAACCTGAAAGGCACGTACGTCAAGTACCTGAGGGAAGCGGCTGAGACCATAAAGGTTTCAGTGGCAGAAATACGGGCACGTACAGTGCCCGAGGAGATGGCTCGCCTAGAGACGGCCAATGCGCGCCTCTCAAGTGAGATGGAGTTGCTGCGGAAGGAGGTGGAAGAGCTACGGGCGGCTCGCGCGCAGCCAGCCCTGGCTTTAGATGCAGCCCTAACCCCGAACCCGGCCCAGGAGCCTGCCCTCGAAGATGTGGTGCGTACGGTCATGGTGCAGGTAGGCACCATGATCAGTGCCCGCTTTGAGGGTCTGGAAGAACGGCTGCTTCCTGAGAAGCGCCTCCGACCACCACTGGCCGCTGATAGACGTAGGGACCAGGAAAAAGTAATTTTGCGTGCGCCTTCCCCTCCACGGGTCCCGGAGCCTAAGGCCAAGCAGGGAAACGGCAAAGGGGCCCCAATGAAAAAGATTGCAGCCGTCGAAGTCAGCGCTGCTAAGCCGGCTGAGCCTAAGGAGATCACTCCAGCTCCACTGCCTCTACTACAGCCGTGGATAGAGGTGGTTAGGCGAGGAGCAAGGAAGGCGCAGAGAGAGGATAGGCCAAAGACGACGCCGACCCCATCTCAAAGGCTCCAAGCTACGAAGCCGGTTTCGCAGGCGCAGGCTCAGGCTCAGAAGGCCACGAAACGAAAGACGACAAAACTCCGCCCCCCTCGCACTGCAGCCGTAACTATTACGCTGCTTCCGGGGGCGGAAGCAAAAGGCTTAACCTACGCCAAGGTTCTTGCCGAGGCCAAAAGTCGTATAGACCTGGGGGCCCTCGAAATGCCGCCCTTAAGAATAAGGACTGCGGCAACTGGGGCCCGCATACTTGAGGTCCCGGGCGTCGACAAAAGCGCGAAAGCAGACTCCCTAGCTGAAAGACTCAAGAAGATTTTCGAGGGGGCAGAAGACATCCGGGTTTCGAGGCCAACAGTCACTACAGACCTGCGGGTGAGTGGCCTCGATGATTCGATCGCATCCTTGGAATTATTGGATGCCCTTGCTAAGGCGGGCTGCTGTGAACCGTTGGCTGTTAAAGCCGGCGAGATCAGGCGGGGAGCGGCGGGAATGGGTGTCGCATTTGTGCGATGCCCTACGACGGCTGCCATAAATATTATGGCGAATGGTGGCCGCCTTCTTGTAGGCTGGGTAGCAGCGCGGGTTCAGATACTGGAATCCCGGCCCCGCCGCTGCTACCGTTGCCTTGTACTAGGCCATATTAAGGCCCAGTGCAAGTCCGAGGTCGACCGCAGCGACGAGTGCTATCGCTGCGGGAAAAAAGGCCACAAGGCCAACGATTGCTCCGCTGCCCCATACTGCACTCTATGTGCAGCTTCTGGGAAGCCAGCTGAGCACCTCTCCGGGGGCAAGGCATGCGCCAAGCCTCCGACCAAGACAGGGGCGAGGAGGAGAAAAGCTGCGACTAAGGCCAGGGCCAAGTCGCAGCCATCTCGCACTGAAACAGTGCAGGTGGATCGCATGGAGGAAAATTAGTATGGCCCTGACTTTCCTCCAGGCGAACATCAACCACTCCGCTAGGGCTCAGGACCTTCTACTCCAGAGCATGGCGGAGCGGTTGATAAGCGTGGCCGTGGTCGCTGAACCATATAGGGTACCATCAAGATCTGACTGGGTTGGGGATCTTGACGGCTTGGTCGCGATCACTACCCAGTCTCCCACCCAGTCCCCTCCCCTTGAGGGAGTCGTGAGGGGCAAGGGTTTCGTGGCATCTCGAATCGGCGAGGCAATGGTCATTGGGGTGTACCACTCCCCCAACAAGCCCCTGCATGAGCTGGAGACTCTTCTTGGAGAGATGGGGACCCTGATCGGCCAGAGCCGACCTCTGCCCATCATTGTTCTCGGGGACCTCAACGCTAAAGCCACGGCGTGGGGGTCTCCGAGGACAAGTGCTAGAGGGGAGGCGGTTGTTGAATGGGTGACGGAGACGGGGTTATGTGTACTCAACCGCGGGTCGACAAACACGTGTGTGCGGCGGTTGGGCGGGTCGGTAGTTGACGTGACCTTCGCCACGCCTGATCTCGCAGTACGGGTTCGGGACTGGGAGGTGCTGGTGGACGAGGAGACGCTGTCCGATCATCGCTACATTCGGTTCAGCGTCTCATCTTCTTCTTCAGTGGACCCCGACGTTCGGGTGTCGCTGGTGGTTGGTCCAAGGTGGGTTTTAAGCCGCCTGAACGTGGAGCTACTGCAAGAGGCGGCCCTTGTCCAGGCATGGAACGCCTCCCCCTCGGAGTCAGTAGACCTGGACACGGAAGCTAGGGGACTGTGCGAGGCAATGTCACATGTGTGCGATGCCTCCATGCCCCGTGCCAGAGCCCCACAGTGCAGGCGCCAGGTATACTGGTGGTCAGAACAGATCGCTGGGCTCCGCCGCCGATGCGTAGCCAGGCGCCGCCGCTACCAGCGCTACCGGAGGAGGAGGCGCCAGGAGACGGCTGAATCGGATGCCCTCTATGCGGCCTACAGAGAGGCGTCCAAAGCCCTCCGCATAGCCATCAGCGACGCCAAGGCGAAAGCCTGGCGTGAACTCCTGGAGTCCCTGGAACGAGACCCTTGGGGGCGGCCGTACAGGTTGGCGAGACAAAAGCTCCGCCCCTGGGCTCCCCCCATCACCAGTACGATGGAGCCTCTGTTGCTTCAGCGTGTGGTCGAGGGACTGTTCCCCAGTGGTTCAGGTTCAGAGTTTTCCCCTCCCACGGCGTCGGTGACTCTAAGAGTAGAAGCAGAGGAGGAGAACGTACCTAACACCTCCGAGGGGGAGCTGGGTGCAGCCATCCTCAGGATGAGGGCTAAAAACACGGCGCCGGGACCAGATGGTATTCCCGGTCGTGTGTGGGCCCTCGCCCAGGACGCTCTGGCGCCCCGCATACGAGCCCTCTTCGACCGCTCCATGCGGGAGGGTAAGTTCCCCAGGCGGTGGAAGGGAGGTCGGCTCGTACTCCTGCGTAAAGAGGGGCGTCCTGCTGGTGAACCCGCCGGATACCGCCCAATTGTTTTGCTTGACGAGGCTGGCAAGCTCCTGGAGCGTGTTCTCGCTGCCCGCCTCGTCAAGCACCTTACGAGCGTTGGCCCAGATCTGGCCGACAATCAGTTTGGGTTCCGGAGGGGTCGCTCGACGCTGGACGCAATATCCCGCGTCCACGATCTCTCCGAGGCGGCGTGCTCCAACGGCGAGGTCATGTTGGCGGTGTCACTTGACATCGCCAACGCCTTCAATAGTCTGCCGTGGAGTACAATTTTGGGTGCTTTGGGGCATCATGAGGTGCCCCAGTACCTTCAACGTATCGTCGGGGACTACATCTCAGAAAGAGAGGTTGTCTACCCGACGCGAGAAGGTGGAGGCCGAAGCACAGTCACTCGCGGAGTTCCACAGGGGTCTGTCCTTGGACCACTCCTGTGGAACGTTGGGTATGATTATGTGCTTCGGGGCGTTAACCTGGGTGGCGTCGACGTCATCTGTTACGCTGACGACACCCTAGTTACCGCCCGGGGGAGAAATATCCGGGAAGCGTGTATCCTGGTCACTGCCGCAGTAGCGGTGGTAGTGGCGCGGATCCGGCGTTTAGGCCTGGAGGTGGCGCTCCAAAAATCCGAAGCCATTTGTTTTCCTGGTCATCGGAGGGCGCCACCCGCAGGCAGCAATATCATCGTGGGAGGGTCTCTATCGCTGTCGGGTCAACGCTTAGGTATCTTGGCGTTGTACTTGACAGCAGATGGAGATTCAGGGCCCATCTTCAGCAGCTGACCCCCAGACTCGTGGGTACGGCTGCTGCACTGGGCCGTTTGCTTCCCAATCTAGGAGGAGGAGGAGGTAGCTGCCGCCACCTTGACATGGCGGTAGTGCGATCTATGGCCCTCTATGGCGCCCCCATATGGGCAGGGTCTTTAAACTCGCAGGAGACCGCCCTGCTCTATAAGGCCCAGAGGGCCATGGCAGTGAGAGTGTGCAGGGGCTATCGCACACTCTCGCACGAAGTGGCTTGTGTTCTCGCCGGGTCCCTTCCATGGGATCTGGAGGCCGAGGTCCTGTCTTCGGTCTTTTGGCGCAGAACGTGGGCGCGACAGGAGGGTCTCCACCCTGCCCCTCGAGAATGTGGGCAGTGGCGAACGGACGCCAAGGAGGCCGCCTTGGCATCCTGGAGCAGGCGCTTAGGCGTCAGTCCGCGGAGGGGAGCTGGAGCAACCCGGTTCCTCGAAGCAGTACGGCCAATATTGAAAGAGTGGGTCCATCGAGGGCATGGATCGCTTACCTTCAGGATGACACAGGTCCTCACGGGGCACGGATGCTTCGGGAGGTACCTGTGCAACGTTGCCCGGAGGGAAGCGACTCCAGTGTGCCACCAGTGTGGCTGCGCGGAAGAAACCGCGCAGCACGTGTTGGAAGATTGCCAAGGGGCTGCCGAGGCACGGCAATCTCTAGTTGCAGTAGTGGGGGCGGACCTCTCTTTGTCTACCATCTTAACCAAGATGGTCGGCGATGACAGGTCATGGGAGGCGATGGTCTCTTTCTGCGAGGTCGTGATGTTGCAGAGAGAGGCCGAGGAGCGAGAAAGAGAGAGACCCCCTCTCTCTCCCGCTCCGGAGAGCGCGGACACGGAGGCGAGCCGATCGGGCTCGCACTCCGTCTCCGCTCAGAGGACCTGGAGCGTTGGCTGTGGGGATGGCCGGTGCCCCCAATTAGGGCTAGGTCCTTTCGAGGTGTGGATGGCCCGCGTGTTCCAGGGCATCCCACGAGATGGTAACGGGGAGGGCTCTCTACACCCTCCCCAGAGGCTGGGCCTGCCTAGGTGGGCAGCGACGTCGGTGGGGGCTGTGGCTGAATAACGCAAGTGGTCCTACGCCCCCCGCTAATAGTTGATGAGGATGGAACACCGCAGAGTTTTGGTGGGTATGCCGCCCTTCTGGCGTAGACTCCCACACGCGCGCCAGCTCTCCCCGGAGCTGGTGATCAGGGTCTAAAATCTTTCTCTGCGAAAAAAAAAAAAAGAAAAAAAGAAAAAGGGATGTACTGCCACCATACCTTATTTCAACCGCAAAGCAGTAATGTTCGATATGCGACTAAACATACACTGTGCCGTAGTACTTTTATTTGTTCTGTGACTGATAGTTGCCCTTAGACTTAGATATCGTTTTGATGTCTCTTTAACCCAGTTGTTACACGTGGAGCAGTTGAACTTTCTGTGAATGTGTTAGTCCAGGGATGTACTGCCCTCCGAGGTGGCGTGCTCCAACGGCGAGGTCATGTTGGCGGTGTCACTTGACATCGCCAACGCCTTCAATAGTCTGCCGTGGAGTACAATTTTAGGTGCTCTGGGGCATCATGAGGTGCCCCAGTACCTTCAACGTATCGTCGGGGACTACCTCTCAGAAAGAGAGGTTGTCTACCCGACGCGAGAAGGTGGAGGCCGAAGCACAGTCACTCGCGGAGTTCCACAGGGGTCTGTCCTTGGACCACTCCTGTGGAACATTGGGTATGATTATGTGCTGCGGGGCGTTAACCTGGGTGGCGTCGACGTCATCTGTTACGCTGACGACACCCTAGTTACCGCCCGGGGGAGAAATATCCGGGAAGCGTGTATCCTGGTCACTGCCGCAGTAGCGGTGGTAGTGGCGCGGATCCGGCGTTTAGGCCTGGAGGTGGCGCTCCAAAAATCCGAAGCCATTTGTTTTCCTGGTCATCGGAGGGCGCCACCCGCAGGCAGCAATATCATCGTGGGAGGGTCTCTATCGCTGTCGGGTCAACGCTTAGGTATCTTGGCGTTGTACTTGACAGCAGATGGAGATTCAGGGCCTATCTTCAGCAGCTGACCCCCAGACTCGTGGGTACGGCTGCTGCACTGGGCCGCTTGCTTCCCAATCTCGGAGGAGGAGGAGGTAGCTGCCGCCACCTTGACATGGCGGTAGTGCGATCTATGGCCCTCTATGGCGCCCCCATATGGGCAGGGTCTTTAAACTCGAAGGAGACCGCCCTGCTCTATAAGGCCCAGAGGGCCATGTCAGTGAGAGTGTGCAGGGGCTATCGCACACTCTCGCACGAGGTGGCTTGTGTTCTCGCGGGGTCCCTTCCATGGGATCTGGAGGCCGAGGTCCTGTCTTCGGTCTTTTGGCGCAGAACGTGGGCGCGACAGGAGGGTCTCCACCCTGCCCCTCGAGAATGTGGGCAGTGGCGAACGGACGCCAAGGAGCCGCCTTGACATCCTGGAGAAGGCGCTTGGGTGTCAGTCCGCGGAGGGGAGCTGGAGCAACCTGGTTCCTCGAAGCAGTACGGCCAATATTGAAAGAGTGGGTCCATCGAGGGCATGGATCGCTTACCTTCAGGATGACACAGGTCCTCACGGGGCACGGATGCTTCGGGAGGTACCTGTGCAACGTTGCCCGGAGGGAAGCGACTCCAGTGTGCCACCAGTGTGGCTGCGCGGAAGAAACCGCGCAGCACGTGTTGGAAGATTGCCAAGGGGCTGCCGAGGCACGGCAATCTCTAGTTGCAGTAGTGGGCGCGGACCTCTCTTTGTCTACCATCTTAACCAAGATGGTCGGCGATGAGAGGTCATGGGAGGCGATGGTCTCTTTCTGCGAGGTCGTGATGTTGCAGAGAGAGGCCGAGGAGCGAGAAAGAGAGAGATCCCCTCTCTCTCCCGCTCCGGAGAGCGCGGACACGGAGGCGAGCCGATCGGGCTCGCACTCCGTCTCCGCTCAGAGGACCTGGAGCGTTGGCTGTGGGGATGGCCGGTGCCCCCAATTAGGGCTAGGTCCTTTCGAGGTGTGGATGGCCCGCGTGTTCCAGGGCATCCCACGAGATGGTAACGGGGAGGGCTCTCTACACCCTCCCCAGAGGCTGGGCCTGCCTAGGTGGGCAGCGACGTCGGTGGGGGCTGTGGCTGAATAACGCAAGTGGTCCTACGCCCCCCGCTAATAGTTGATGAGGATGGAACACCGCAGAGTTTTGGTGGGTATGCCGCCCTTCTGGCGTAGACTCCCACACGCGCGCCAGCTCTCCCCGGAGCTGGTGATCAGGGTCTAAAATCTTTCTCTGCGAAAAAAAAAAAAGAAAAAAAAAAAAGGGATGTACTGCCACCATACCTTATTTCAACCGCAAAGCAGTAATGTTCGATATGCGACTTAACATACACTGTGCCGTAGTACTTTTATTTGTTCTGTGACTGATAGTTGCCCTTAGACTTAGATATCGTTTTGATGTCTCTTTAACCCAGTTGTTACCCGTGGAGCAGTTGAACTTTCTGTGAATGTGGTAGTCCGGGGATGTACGCCACCATACCTTATTTCAACCGCAAAGCAGTAATGTTCGATATGCTACTTAACATACACTGTGCCGTAGTACTTTTATTTGTTCTGTGACTGATAG
Organism: Selenia dentaria; assembly: GCA_917880725.1. Classification (NCBI taxonomy): domain Eukaryota; kingdom Metazoa; phylum Arthropoda; class Insecta; order Lepidoptera; family Geometridae; genus Selenia; species Selenia dentaria. Next base: position 33,213,122 of record OU862877.1, on the reverse strand, counting down.
TTGCCCTTAGACTTAGATATCGGTTTGATGTCTCTTTAACCCAGTTGTTACACGTGGAGCAGTTGAACTTTCTGTGAATGTGTTAGTCCGGGGATGTACTGCCACCATACCTTATTTCAACCGCAAAGCAGTAATGTTCGATATGCGACTTAACATACACTGTGCCGTAGTACTTTTATTTGTTCTGTGACTGATAGTTGCCCTTAGACTTAGATATCGTTTTGATGTCTCTTGAACCCAGTTGTTACACGTGGAGCAGTTGAACTTTCTGTGAATGTGTTAGTCCGGGGATGTACTGCCACCATACCTTATTTCAACCGCAAAGCAGTAATGTTCGATATGCGACTTAACATACACTGTGCCGTAGTACTTTTATTTGTTCTGTGACTGATAGTTGCCCTTAGACTTAGATATCGTTTTGATGTCTCTTTAACCCAGTTGTTATACGTGGAGCAGTTGAACTTTCTGTGAATGTGTTAGTCCTGGGATGTACTGCCACCATACTCGTACCTTATTTCAACCGCAAAGCAGTAATGTTCGATATGCAACTTAACATACACTGTGCCGTAGTACTTTTATTTGTTCTGTGACTGATAGTAACCCTTAGACTTAGATATCGGTTTGATGTCTCTTTAACCCAGTTGTAATACGTGGAGCAGTTGAACTCTTTGTGAATGTGTTCGTCCGGGGATGTACTGCCACCGTACCCTATTTTAATCGCAAATCAGTAATGTCCGACATGCTACTTAACAATAATGTTTCAGGGATCAGAGCACAATGCAGTTAGTCACACTTAGAGAATCTGGTATAGGCAGAGGTTACCATTTATTACCAGTTGGGCCTCGTGCTTGTACCGTTTTATGATATCGAAATTTTTTAATGTTAAATCTCCACAGAATAGATGTCTTATTCACGTCTACTTAGAATAATAAATATCACACGACTGTTTTAATACCTAATTATGCGCAGTTTCATACACAATTTCATTTACCCTCATACAATGGGATTGATGATCTTAAATAATAAACCAAATTTTTCCCGCTAACTCTGTAGGACCTACAGAGCTTACGCCATTCATATGTTTTGTTGTACCTGTACAATAAAACATATGAATGACGCCAAAACCCAGCCGTGCGATTCTGTAATGATCCATCGACGAGCTCACCGATGTCAAATAATTCATGAGATATTGCCCTTGTGCATAATGTTGTTTTTCCAACGTTTCTAGTCATATCTTCATTTGTTTCACGAATGTTGTCAAAATTGCAACGATATTTGCTCTTAGAGAATCGCACGGCTGTACATCGCCGCGCAAGCGCTAAAGCGAGCGCTGCCACCGTACAGTCAAACTGGAAACTATACTTTTAGTAATGCTATAAAAATATTGCATGCATATGTGTACAATTAGAAAAAAAAATTATGGAATCCGCTTGATGATTCATTAATTGTTAAATGTTTCCTGTATTGTGTTGGTAAAAAAAGTTATCCCTATTTTGTAAGAGAAAAAGCCTTATTTGATTTTATTTCTTATTTTCGGTATTGTGTTTGTAATTCAATGTAAACTCGTTTTATATGATATAATTCCAATTTCACGATATGTGAGTTAATAAACAATATTGGATGCGTATGTATTTATCAATTACGTGAACAGCAAATCCACAGACTTCCCACGTACAGGCCATGGCCTTACGCATTGAGCAAATTTACAACCCATACATATTGTTTAAATCTATAAATAAGTGTAGAGCCTCTTGGAATGTTATCAATAATCAAAAACCAAAATTTCCCACAGAAAACATTTCGGAACTAAATGTTGATGATAATACTATTACAGCCCCTCAAGAGATATCAGAATCATTCAATAATTACTTTATGGATTCGGTTAAACATAATAAAATTAATAATAATCTCAGAATGGAGACTTGCACGCATAATGCACCTCACTCCATTTACATAAATCCTACTAATCCATCTGAAATAAACATCCTAGAATAGACGCAAGAAAGCCTGTCTACGCTCTTTATATGGATATGTCAAAAGCTTTTGATTTCGTGGATCATAGAATATTGTTTAAGAAACTTGAAATCTATGGTGTCAGGGGAATTGCCTTGGATTTGCTGAAATCGTATCTAAGCAACAGAACGCAGATCACCAGCATTAATAGAATCTGCACTAAAAGTAAAGAGGAAACTAATTTCAAATCAACTCCTTGATCCGTTTATTTTGGAGTACCTCAAGGTACTATTATGGGACCATTACTGTTCTTGATCTACATAAATTATATTCCCAAATCAGTCAAAGATCAAATGATATTGTTTGCAGATGATTGCACAGTGGTTTTCAATGACGAAAAAAAAATTAATGTTAGCTTAAAATTAATAATAAACTCGATGGAAAACAATAATTTAAACATAAACATAGAAAAGACCAAAATAATGCAATTTAAGCATAGGACTAACCACACACTAACTACTGACATTAAATATGATGGAAAGATAGTTGAACCAACAAAAGCCACAAAATTTCTTGGTCTGCACATTGACAACAATTTAAAATGGCAAAATCACATAGAGTTCGTATGTAAAAAACTTTCTCAATCATCATACAGTCTTTACATGCTATCAAAGAAAGTTAGTCTTTCCACATAACTGATCTCATACCATGGATATGTTACTTCTAGATTAAGGTATGGAATAATGCAACAAATTGGGACCGAGTGTTTAGATGTCAAAAAAGATGCATCCGCGCTATGTGTGGCTTAAAAAGCAATGAAAGCTGTTGTTCTCACTTTAAAAATTTGAAAATACTGACTCTTCCTTCATTATACATATACGACGTAGCTCTTTTTGTCAAGCAACATCCTGCCTTTTAAAAAACTTTGGCTAGATCCCGAAATCGTACTCATCTGTATTCCATCGATGACTTTAATTATAAAACTGCTTTGTATGCGAAAAGTGTCCTTGCTATGGCGCCTAAAATATACAATAAAGTTCCTAAATATATAAAAGATTCCAAACATATAAACGAATTTAAACAAAAAAATTACCTAGACTTGGTTGACCATACATTTTATTCTTTGAAAGATTATCTGCAATTACAATGACTAATTTATTTATTTTGACCGTCAATGTCGGGTTGAATACAATAATAAGTACCTACTGTGCCTCAAAAAAGAAAAAAATAGAACAGCGAGAATTTTTTAAGCTGTGATGTAATTATTGACAAACTAGCCATATATTATTGACATCGTTTAGTTTAATGACAATTTACCAATTTAATTTAATCTTTACAAATTCTACAATTTTTTAATTTTCCTAATCCATAATCTATATTTATTTACTCCTAGGTTTTTTTTTACTTAGCATTTGTACGCTTAAAGCAGATCACAGCATGTACCTACAATAATCTATTTTAAGATCCTGTCTTACCTGTGTATCACAAATAAATAATTTGAATTTGAATTTGTTTTTGTTTCTTTAATAGTCTTTCTTCTTTAACATGGCTTGATTGGAAGTTGTATCTGCTCCTAAGAACAGTAGATTTTTTTATGCGGAGAGAACTCAAACTATATTCAACTCAATTGCTTGTAGTCCGGATAGGCCACGTCATGTAGTCAATTCTGGACTCGTACGATGATATTTTGTGCCTATGAAGTGTGCTATATAATTATTCTTGCTACTGTTACCTTACCTTAGGATTTTAAAAACCATGGATATATGTTGCAAAACTATGGGTACTTATAATATGTATATAACAAGGTTTGATGCAGCCTTTCTGTGTTAGGTTTCTTACCTTCTGAAATGTTTTCACTGCAAGATTCCAAGATTCATTCATAATTTGTTGAAGTATTTAGCTCATGTAATTAAGGTTTGTTGACAAGCTTCTAATATACAAACTGACACTAACTTACCACTACATCAATTCTGTCTACGTGACATGTAAGCCATAAAAAGGTTATAAAACGAGCCGTTTGTATCTTGGCTGTTAAAATCTCTCCGTGTATATATACCCTTAATATAACAACGGCTTTACTACTGTGTATTACTTAGAGTGATTCTGTTAAAATGAATATTTACTGGTAGGCTAACAACAAAGCTCTTGGCCTGCGTACTACGTAATATTAAAGTAACTACATACAAAAATAAAATAAAAGACATTTTCTAAACTACGAGTATGACATGTTCATAATCCGATAGTGTACCTACTTAGCGTACAACCCGGCTCTACCATGCAGAGCTTGCGATGACATCCCTCCTAACAGGGCAGACAATGGATTAAAGTTGTATCTACAGTAAAACATCTAATGTGGTGGCTGAAAATCCACCAATGTATCATCCCAAATTCGTCCTTATTGTAATCTAAATTAAAGCATAATTTAAGTTTATGAGATTGTTATGGGAGGAATGTAAACAATACCGAAATGGGAGTTAGCGCAAGATAGCAGAATAAATCCGTTTCCAAAACATTATGTTAGCGCTGATGGCTAAAATGGAACATTAGTTTGAGATTACGCTGTTAATTTCAGAACCATTGTTCTTCGTCACTCAAAAGCTTACCTTTAATTAAAAACTCATGTGTTCGAGATTCTGGCTGTAATTGCTATAGAAAAAAAAAGGATTTTTATCCTCTTTACAAAGTTTTATGCGTCTGAAACAGTTTTCGGAACACTTTTTCTAGTCTGCCTCAGATACCTCGTTTACAGCATGCTCGAACGCTGACAACGGCATCTTCCGGCAACGAAAATTGTATCCAATTGAGCAGATTTTTTATTTTCGGGAATAATAAGAAGTCATCGGTGCTAGGTCAGGGCTCTAAGGATGATGACCCGGGAGTTTCATGGGCTGCCCAGGAAGTCTCTCGTTTTGAGCGCGGTATGCGCAGGTGCGTTGTTGTTTTGGAGCAGTAGCCCGCAGAGCCCTGTGTTTGGTCACTTGTTGCTTACGACAAGTAAAATTTCTGCCAAGTATTTGTTACTTTACCATTCGGCGTTGATGTTTCTATGATTCCGTAAAGGAATTGACATAAAGTAGCCAGTCAAATTGAAAAAGCTTGCGATCAAAAACTTCTATCGTTTGATATGTATCGATTCAATTTGAAATACCCATACAATTGACTGGCGCTACGTTTCTGAATCATAATGATGAATTCAGGGCTTGTCACCTGTATTGATATCGTAAACACGACGAGACGAATTTGCTTTTAATTAGTTTATTATATCAAGGCACCATTCCTTTCGGTTCTACTTTCGAGCTGCGGTGAGGTTGTGCGGCACCCAGCGTGAAATAATTTTCCTTACGCGAAGAAACAAATGTCGAATTTCGTGAAGGCTTCCCCATTTCAACTTTTCGAAACTTTTACAGATGATGTATTTCTATTGCCGCTTTGACAATAAATACTAAAAAACAGAGTAAAATAAATATTTAACGAGGCTCCCATACAACAAACATGATTTTATCTCGTTTTTATATATACTTTTACTTTAAATAGTTATTCAACTATGAATTCTACTACAATTTTCGACCAAGCAGAAAATATTTCGAAAGAAACGATTATTGTCAGTTCACCGACTATGACTCGACAGTTGATATGACATAAAAGCACTGAATATTCTTGAAACAGACGTAAGATAGGGTTGCCAGACGTGTCAGTTTTGACTTAAGTATAACTATATCGATTTTCTGTAACTAAAAGTAGTGAATGGTAATACTCGTATTAATTATGCTTGTGTCAGGATTGATTTCAAACTGTGTTATCATTTTACTACCTTATACAATATTTAAATAAAACTAATTGTGCTTGTATGTGTTGAAATTACCTTTTAAGTAATAAGAAGGAAGTGTGGGGCGAATGTTGGATATCCATTAACCGCTACATCACCTGTTGGTAAGTGATGATGTAGTCGATGATGAAACATAGAATAACCTCTCATTACCATCACCGTCACATCCCGTTTGTGGCACGCTATAAATCTTTATTTCTTTAAATATGTTTTCTGTTTATTTAAACTTAACAATTTTCTGCTCGCTTCTGTGGCATATCCACACAAACCTAGCAGTATACCCCGATGTTAGCTAGTAATCAATCTGCTAACGATACCATTGCATACTAGACACCTATAAAAAGTATCGCGCTATTTCACATCAGAAGTACTAAGTGTGCGATAAGTAGATAAGTAAAAATATTATGGCAAGTTATGTTACTACCCTATCGATAAAGTACCTATCAATAAGAGGTAAAACTAATATAACTACTTGTAAAAAATAGTACCGGAATCTGCGATTTCTAATCAATTTTAGATTTGATGGAAAGAATGGGGACTATAAATTAACAGTGAACTTGAAGATGACTTTAGGGTAGTGCATATTATTGCATCTCTGGTTAATAGTACTAAAATCTGGAACAAAATATTATAAAAATATTTTTTTTTAAATAACTATTAATGACAAGATTAGTAAAAACACAAAAACAAGGCAGTTATTGAAAGATACTAATTGTACAACAAATTGCCTTATAACGTGACAAAACGCTTAAACATTATTTTGAATACATTTCTTTTTATTATATTAATGAATTCATGTTCAAAAATTTCATGATGGCCTCTTCTGTAAACAATAATTAACAATAAATATTAACAGTTAACTACTTATATTAATATTACAATTAATTGTGTTTAATGACTTTTATGTATTACTATGACACTTTAATTTAAATTTAAATTTAATATGTACCCATAATATGTATGACTTAATAACTTCCTTAAGAACAAAGTTGGAATCGAATTAATGTTAAAGAATTAAGTTATGTATGGATGTGTTCAAATTATGTTGGTTACGAGGATACGAATGGTACGTTACTATAATACTAATATATCATCATCATCTCATCATCTCAGCCGTAGGACGTCCACTGCTAAACAAAGGCCTCCCCCATGATTTTCCAAAAGGACCGGTTGGAAGCGGCCTGCATACAACGTCGTTCTGCAACCTTCATCAGGTCGTCAGTCCATCGTGTCGGTGGACGACCTACGCTGCGCTTGCCGGTAAGTGGTCTCCACCCCAGAACCTTTCAGCACCATCGGCCATCTGTTCTGCGTGCTATGTTCCCTGCACACTGCCACTTCAACTGGCTAATCTTCTGAGCTATGTCGGTGAGTTTCGTTTCTTCTATGGATTTCCTCATTTCTGATTCGATCACGTAGATAAACCCCGAGCATAGCCCTCTCCATAGCTCGTTGTGCGACTTTGAGCTTATCTATGAGGCCCATAGTAAGAGACCACGTTTCAGTGCCATAAGTCATCACTGGTAACACACATTGGTCGAAGACTCTTGTCTTGAGGCACTGAGGTTAGACGAGAAGACTTTGCGAAATTTCCGGAACGCTGCCCAGCCGAGTTGGATTCGACGATTGACCTCTTTCTCGAATTTGGACCTGCCTAGTTTGACTGTCTGCCCCAGGTAGATGTACTCGTCAACAACTTCGAGAACTGAGTTTCTACTGAGTACTAATATACATATATAATAAGAGATATATAGCTAGACATAAGAAATTACTATTGCTATGTAAATAACTAGCCCTGTATAATGTTCACTGCTATAGTATGGCCAATAAATGATTTAAATTTAAATTTAATGCTACAAAATAAAGGTTGTGATCGACAAAAGAGTAGAAAAAATATGAGATTAATATAGGATCATAATTTGATCATATACTCCAACACAAAGAGGTCTTGCATTTGAATGTGCTCCTTTAAAATTGGCAGTTATCAAATTTTACTTATAATAATCATATTTATAAAAAATAAGTGAATGGCCAGTCTCTCATACATAAAAACTTCATTCGTAACCCTTTCTGAGTAGCCTGGTATATGTGTAGTTATTTTATTTCATGTAACAATAAATAAAATAAACACTTATATATCAGGAAGACAAACAGTTGAGCTGATGTACCTACTCATATTTAATGCGGATCTTGTTTAAATAGGTTGTTTTATAGTTTGGTAAAACTTATTCCGTAAATAAGTACAATTTGAAAAATTAGATACCGACTTTTATTTTATTCAGTTATTAGAGTGTAACTGTAGACCACACAGAAAGCACCAGCTTTCAAAAAAAAAACAAGAAATCGGTCCAAGAATCGGTTCACCCAGTCGAAAGATATGAGATAAAATTTTTATTAAATAATACAGAACCTCCTCCTTTTTTTGAAGTCGTTAGAAAACATTGGGTTAAGCGCTCGGGCAGATACAAGACCTTTCATTACCTCATATGTGTGGTTTCCATGCGCTTCATTTTAAGGTGTCTCATTTTTAGGGCACCGTACCTCAACAGGATCGCTTTGTTAGCCATCTGTCACAGGCTGTCGTCACAATGTCCACATTCCTCGAAGTTCTAGTTGACCTATACCGTTGACTTGGAATCATGAAATTTGGTAAGACGCAAAGTCTTACAGCACATACAAAGGCAAAAATCTAAACTCTGTAAATATGTAGTTATATATACCTAACAAAAAAGCTAATTTACTTACAAACTTATTATGTGCGGTTGGTGCAATAATCGTGTTTAAGCATCGAACGGCATACTTAACCTTTAAACTAGTTTACCTTTTAGTAAGAGCAATAATGTAATAGCTTTCTTTATAAGAGTCAACAAAACCCTAGGTTACCAGTTTACCGTTGAAAATTAAAAAGTGACTAAAAACTTAAAATAATAGTTTATAATTAACTTATACGTATTATGGCAAGGGCCGAGGGTCCACCTTGACGCGAGTCCAGCTCGCATTTTGCCAGGTTTTTTTACGATATCAAGTGCAGAGTAACGACCTACTAGTACATTTGTAGCTGGTATAAGTGCATGTGAAAAATCCACTTCATTCAAGCCCGCTCATACTCAGCACACTTACATAAGCATGTTTTAGGAGCTAAACTAAAGGCATATTAACATCTCCATCGTTGGAAAGTCTACGTATATCTAAACTCGTATATACGAATAGATAAGCCACTTCGTTCAAGTCTGCTTGAATTACCTGCATAATACTATACTGGATCTGAAACAGTGTGGGTCGCAAGGCAAAGGCGTATTAAACTTTCCAAACTGGTAAATCCAAATGTACAAGATGTTGCAAGAGCTACGTAAACCACTCTATTAAATTATTACGAGATTTAAGAGTTGGCTTACCATAGCAAAATATTATAAAAAGTGTTTGGTTGTATTTACTAGAAATTGTACCAGCTATGACAGATAAGGTAATGTCAGATATCATGCATAAGCACAGAATAAGTAATAGGACTACGTAATTAGCCAACCTATTATATCTAAACCGCATGACCAATTATGCTTATTATATTAAATAGTAGAACATGAATACCAAGTTTCGTCAAGATTGGTTAATAAATGCGACCTGTACAGGAAGACAAACGAACAACTTAATAAACAAACGCGACATATGAAAGTCAATTTGGCCAGTTCAAGCAGAGACGCTTCACTCGTTCGGTCAAATACGGAGATGAAAGTTTGGCCAGTTAAAGCAGACGCAGAGACTCTCTCGGTCAACAAAGTTTATCGTTGAGTTCGTTGATGATCCAATTGTATACTTCATTTTATTTTCCTCTAGGCATTAAGATCTAACGGTAATAGCCAAATTACAAGAACAATAAAACTAAAACGGCAGCAGCATTTGGCAACCATAATGTTTGTTGCACGTCAATGGTTCCCTGGATAAAACTCTATTTAAAAAACTTTAGATTAAAGTACCTACACCTACTGGCACCACCTACAGGGAAAAGTACTCGCTTACGAGAACATTTTGCGCAATAAAAACAATGAATTGTTATTGGTATAATTCCTACTATAATAATTTCTGCCAAATTGATTCAGAATTTTCAACATCAAAGATTATCAAACACCAATGCTAACAAATAGGCACAGTTCATTCACATTTATAATAACCGTACCAGTAACTTACCGGTACTTAAGGTATAGGTTCGCTACCGTACAGGTGATGACATATGACAATAAAACTTGGTCTCTTACTATGGGCCTCATAAGCAAGCTCAGACTCGCATAACGAGCTATGGAGAGGGCTATGCTCGGGGTTTCTCTGCGTGATCGAATCAGAAATGAGGAGATTCGTAGATGAACTAAAGTCACCGACATAGCCCATAAGATAAGCCAGTTGAAGTGGCAGTGGGCAGGTTACATAGCACTCACAACAGATGGCCGATGTGGCCGGAAGGTTCTGAAGTGGAGACCACTGACAGGCAAGCGTAGCGTAGGTTGTCCACCGACATAGTAGACTGACGACCTGACAAAGGAAGCAGGACGACGTTGGATGCAGGCCGCTTCCAAGCGGTCCTTTTGGAAATTTCTATGTTCAGCAGTGGACGTTCTACGGCTGAGATGATAATGACGATGATAGGTTCGCGCTGCATTTGTCGTAAACCTTAATACGGTTCGAAACGTTCTTAGTAGCAAGTGTCTTATACCTACTTTTATAATCAATGGTAGCTTCCCATTTATCTAAAATATCAGACCCTATAAAACTTTGGCTCTTCTGTACTTTACGTCACTAATGTGCTGTAATTATAGCTGTAAGCCACCCGAATCAAATATAATCCTATTATAAACGTGAAAGTTTGTATGTATGGATGTATGGATGTTTGTTACTCTTTCACGCACAAACGGGGGGGCTAATGTTGATGAAATTTGGTATGGGGGTAGATGAGGCGCTGGATTAACACATAGGATACTTTTCATCATCATCATCATCATCATCCATCACCACGCGGGTGAAACCGCGGGGCGCAGCTAGTATAATATAAATTAATTGAAACAATCAAAAAATTCGTGGAATTTATAAACGAATAGTGTTATTTCGTTGTTGTCATGTAATTTGTCATTACATTCACATCATTACGTATTGTCGTTACATACTTCGAAGGGTGTGTAGTTCAGGGGTAGGTTACTAAACCAATCCTACCAATCAACTATAGAGGGGCTGAAAAAAGATGATGATGATGATTTTCACCCGTAAATATTTTTTAAAGGCATGATTTAAAGATAGTGATTTGATCTCTATGTAAGGGAGCTGTCGTTGGGTGTGCGAATTAAACTCTATATTCAAGAATACGTCATCTGCTCAAACTGAAGCTTCGTACAGCCTTCAAAGTAGGTGAACAAGGTGTTTAGGCGTTCCTATAGTCATGAGAGTCTCCCAAAGTACTGACTATTTAACTGAATCAAACGCCTTAGAAAAATCAACAAAGCAAATAAAAGTTGGCTTATTAAACTATCTCGCCTTTTCGATAATTTGTCGCATGTTTCGAACCTGCTCACGAGTACTCTTTCCTTTACGTAGCCAGCTTGTTTAGGAGCAGTTTTCTTTGACAGGGACAAAGACGGTGTGTGCCAATTCCTGAGGCCAAGTTTCAGTTTCCCAAAATATGTTGCTCTGATGCCGCATGACAGCGGCTCAAACTACGTCTTTTAGGATGTTGGGCTCTTGCTCTTCTTTCTCAGTCTCTCGGGAGATAACTATGTGCGAGTGCATTTTCAAACAGCGACTGGCAGTACTCCTTCCAAGTCTCGGCTATTGCGTCTATGTCCGTGAGAAGTTCGCCTCGTGAGGTCTCTACAGCCCAAGTTTTAGATAAGATAATCTTATTAGATGTCTCTTGTTCGTTGTACTTGTTTTTAATCTGTCCGCCTGTCACCAAGCATGAAGCATGTGCATGAACCGTAATTGTTAGACGCTTGAAGTTTTCTCAGATGGTGTATTTCTGTCGATGCTATTACAACGAATACAAAAAAAAAACAGAATATTATAAATATTTATGCTTGGCCAGTTTTTTTTAATGTTTAGTACCACATGAGTTCTGTCCTATTTTTTTAAATATTGACTCTGTAGTTATCATACAAGAATTTCATTATTTATCTCTTAATAATCTCCTACTCATTATCGATTTCTAGACGGTTCATTTAATAAAATTAAAAGTAAAAATTTGCTTTATTTTCAAATATCTTATAAATATAAGTGAAATTTATACGCAAAATTAATTAATCATGTTTTAAATTATCTCCTGTAAATAATCAGGTAACAATATAAACCTCCACTAATGTCAGATGCTTCCTTATACTACTAATGCCCATATGTTAATCAAGTTCAAATACGAGTACAAAGGCGTTCATTCTTATGTCAACATTTCAAAACTATAATATATTATTATTTCACTTACTATACTATTTTTTATTATGCATTACTAACACGTCATTTTCAAAATGCAGATTAGTGATAGAAGACAGCGTGTCTCGTAATCTTATAACGCATCCCCTTTGCTTCTGCCATCCGCAAATTTCATCCCCTTTAAGCTTTACGTTTGCTTGTTTTATGTCGGTCTGTATTTTGAGTGTCAATAATTTATTACGTCAATTTTTTGAAGTTAGTTTGTTATACAGATGTGTTATGTATGATGTACGTGTATTAAAATGTATATAAGTTTGATTATATATTATATAATTCTAAAAACAGTTTTAGATATGCTAGATAAGTGTGGAAGTAATATGTTTTTATATGAGTAATTCATTTAACTCAGTGATGTATGATGTCGGTGTAATATCGTTATAGATAAACTCAACATAGAATTAAAATCATTTATTCAATTTAGGCATCCAATACGCACGTCAATTATTTAAAATAATGTACTCTTAAGACTCTACCGCCGCGTTCCAAAATATATAGAGCCTAACGAGAAGAATCGGCAAGTAACTCGGGGCCATCCTTTCATACACATTTTTACAATGTTTCTACTTAGGTACTAGGTACTTACTATTATTACCTACATTTTATGGTTTTATGGTTACCCACATTTTGGCTAGTTCATTTTAGTTAAAAGTACATTCCTAAAGAGACTACTGGGCGTATAGTTTCATACTTAAGACTGCATCTATAGTGTGTCGATAATGTATGTTACAACTTGTAAGCATATAACTTGTATGATTATAATATTTTATATATAATTTACTTTAAAAATTTAATGGAAGTTTTGTAATTAAAAAGTTTCTGATCTTTGCGAGTAATGTCCTTAAACACGATGTTTCGCAACAAAGTTAAGGAGATTGGTTAATACTTAATCTCATTTTAAGATTCCTTGCGGTTTATGCAAATTTTACCGACTTAGATTACAGCGGCGGGACTTCATAATATTTTTATGATTAATAAAGCTTTTTCAAAAGGTAGTGTTAATGGTAAGAAAATTATAATTGCAGATTTTTTTATAAGATGCCCTGTTTTAACGTCTGCAATTTAATAGTACTATAATTAAGATACACGACTGTTAAAAAAATCGGTTCTACGTCACATCGAAGCCGAGCTATTTAAGGCCAAAATCACCTTGAGGTTTCAGTTGCATGCAACATTTGTTCCAGGATTCATATTTCTGTGCATGGCTTTTGTAATAACATAACGTATTAGCTATTAATAGTAGATAATGCACCGAGGGAGTAAAGCAGTGTCTTACGTCATGGACGGTATATTGAAATCTGATTGTAAGGGGGACTCTTGAGCTAATCCCTGAGCGTAGGGAGAAGATAAAAATTTAATTCCCGAGCGAAGCGAGGGAGTTATGTAGAGTCCTGAGTGAAGCGAGGGGTAAAGGCGCCCAAGACGAAGACAGACTTTATCCTCGAGGTACATACTCTACTTTTCATACGTACTGCGAGACAGTAAAAACTCAGAGCTTTAAAAAAGCAGTTATTTAGTTAGAAGTAAAATAAATAAATTGTTAATATACAAATTGGACACATTTGTCCCGTTATAGAGGAGCAGAGTAATATTTTTGGAAAGTGAATTTTATGTAAAGCACTGTTTTAGACTTTCGTGGTTGTTAACTATGTTTTAATTAGTACTCACGACACGAGATATAGATCACAATTTAACTGATTTGGAGCTCCCGATATTTCGGCACAGTTACATGCACCATGTTCTAAATTATAACATATTATGGAAGTTTTTACAATTCTATATAATTATATATCCACTAATTAGGTCTTGGCCGTCTTGCCGTAGGGTGCCGTAGAAGGTGGGTAAGGGATACTAAATCAGAAGGTGGGCAGCAGCACCTTTCCAGTAAAACACCCAAAAACTGCGCTCGCCAACCAACCTGCCAAGCGTGGCGAGTATTGGCAGTGCTTGAGTTTTTTAGCGGTGCCGTATTGACTATCGGTGTATCAAAGTGTTGAAGTACTGGTACAATAACCCCAACATGTCAGTCCAAGAACAGGAGCAGAGTTCATGCAATTCCATAGCAAAGAAGCGTCAGGGAGGCGTAATATCTCCGAAACTATTTAGCGCTGCATTGAAAGACGCCTTCAAACTGCTGGAATGGCAAGGACTCAGCATCTATATTAACATCGAGTACATCGTACTCACCTTCGATTTTCCGATTATTGTATTACGGTTGTAGTTATACGAGATTCGACGGAAAACCTCAGCCCGATGCTCGAAGGCCTCAATAGAATTTTTCAAGGGGCCTACCCATTAAGATGAACATTAATAAGACAAAAATTATGTCTAATGTTTTGCCTCCCCAGTATCAGTTGGGAACTCAGTTCTCAAAGTTGTTGACGAATACATTTACCTAGGACAAACAGTCAAACCAAAGATCCAATTTCGAGAAAGAGGTCAATTGTCGGATCCAACTTGTCTTGACTTAAACTTGAAGTCTTCTCGTCCAAAACACCTCAGTGCCTCAATACTTCTCGTCTTTGACCAATGTGTGTGCATCACACTTTTGACCAACATTTCCCAGCGTTGTTCAAGCGTATACACAACCATATTCGTTCAGCGGAAGGATAAAACTAATTATCTGTCAAATCCAACATGAGCTAAGTGTTACCATTCACGAAATAAGCACTAGTTGAAGATAAAAAACGTTAGATGGCGGACCCGTTATCATAATATTTAACACTGCTCTTAATTCACATTTATGTTTTTAATGGGATCTTTTATTTTTCGGCCAAGTAGGCTAGCTCAGGCAATCGTGATTCAAATGCAAATGTGTTACATCGTCGGATCGTCACATGACATCGTAGTAGTAAACGAAAACCTATAAAGCATAACAAAGGTTAAGGTCTTATCATCTATAATCTATACTTATTATAAAGGAGCAAAGGTCAAAAAGTCTGTCGGCTGAAATTGCGCGGTTTTAGTGAATAATTCTTTCTGTTTTTTTTTATTATTTTATACTATTTCTTTAGAAGCTTTCGTAGCGGAGCTTGACTTGGCGATCTTAACAGATCAACAAGTTAAGCAACACTTGCTGCGGTCAGGACTTGGATGGGTGACCGCTAGTTGCATTATTCAACTGAGCGCTTCCGTGCTTCGGAGGGCACGTAAAGCCGTCGGTCCCGGTTTTCTTAGGACAACAGTCGTTAAGCTATGTCGAGGGCATTCGGGCGGCCTGAAAACTTCGACATGGGTTGGCCACTAACCTAACCACCAATCCGCTCTGGGCCCACGTGGTGGATTATGGCCCAACTTTTCTTTCTGAGAGGAAAGCTCGAGTCCCAGTAGTGGGAACAAAATGGGCTGATTATGATATGACTATTTCTATAAATGATTCGTATTTAATAAAGGTAACCAGGAATAATTTTATTTGAATATATAAAATAGCTTGAATTTTATACGTACCATTATGCAAATGCAAACTAGTTGACTTACCAGCGGCTTCGCTTTCTTGGTTTATGGGATACGAAGCAACATAAACAATTAAAATAGGGGTAAAATTTCCAAAAATCCTTAGTTTAATTATTTTTATATAAAGTTACTGCCCCAGCACTTAGGATTCTGATAAAATTCTGTAATTATGTTATTTCATATTCATTTCACATTCATGGATGCACTTTAATGCACAGTGTAATGGGAGGCTTATTTTTAAAATATTCTGGGAGCTCAAATATGCACTGCAACCCTGCAATGAATCACGTATCTAGTACGTGGTATCAATCAGGTTACATAATATACTAAGTCTAGGGTTTTCTACAGGCTACTACACTTGTGGTGGACACCACTTTCGTAGCAGTGCTAATAAGTAGGTAAGCGTTGCTGTGTTAGCATTTGAAGGGCACTGCAGAAAGTGAAATTACCAGGCGTATTGGGAGTAGCGTTCGTAGTGGAGCTCGACTTGGCGATCTTATTCGATCAACAAGTTAAGCAACACTTGCTGCGGTCATGATTTGGTTGGGTGACCGCTAGTGGCATTATTCAACTGAGCGCTTCGGAGGGCATGTTAAGGCTATTTCGAGGGCTATCGGGCGGCCTGAAAACTTTGACATGGGTTGGCCACAAATCTACCAATCGGCACTGGGCCCGCATGGTGGATTAAGGCCCAACTCCTCTCTCTGAGCGGAAGGCTCGGTCCCAGCAGTTGAAACAAAATGAGCTGATTATGATGGAATTAGACTGGTAGCCCGCAGCGCAGTGCCATATTGAACTTTGAAGCTTAATATTAAATATTAGGTTTGCAACTAATGGCAAAAATTCACGTTTAGCATCATAAAAATAGATAGGTACCGTTTTGTATCTATATAGCATTTTGTCTACTTGTATTCACAACAACCTACGAATATACTCACCTTCTAAATACCGAAACATGAAAATAACCTGCCTGTTACGAGGGAATTACGTATCCTGAGCCCTAAGCCCTGCCCGAACAATGCTCAGACACGCGTACCCTTTAGAATCCCCCATGTAAACCTCTAACTCGAAAGGTAACAAAACAGTGGCTCTTTTGTCCCAACAGCGACTCCGTCATTACTTATTACCGAACACTGGTTAGTTTAGGATTAAGCACTGTACATACACAAATCTGCCTTTATTATGAAAATTGTGTGGAAAGCTGAAAATTTAACATTAAGGCCGTTTTAAATGGTAACTGAGGTATTAAGATAATTCAATTTGTGTTTCACTTACTCTGGGTGATTCGATTTTTATGTTTCAATTTTCTTCCTTGGTGTCATCTAGAATAGATAACATGTTGTTATTCAACAGAGTTTACTTTATGTAAAAGATGATGAACAAGAGATTTGCCTAATTATATGTGTCACGCATGTGTACATTGTGTACAATGGCAGTAACATTAATATCTCCGGTTTTAAATAATCTTCAAC
This sequence comes from Selenia dentaria, assembly GCA_917880725.1. NCBI lineage: Eukaryota > Metazoa > Arthropoda > Insecta > Lepidoptera > Geometridae > Selenia > Selenia dentaria. The sequence continues at coordinate 33,195,962 of OU862877.1, read as the reverse complement.
AGTTTGCATAGACCTTAGATTAGTTAGTAATAAGCTCACAAGGATTAATTCAACTTATTCACTTTTAATGTAGTCACATTAGCCTATAATGTTCCACGTTTACTGTTGGGACTCATGGCTTTCCCGGAGATAGAATATGGACAGTGTTCTATCACGCAGTCTAGAGTGGTGGGTTGGCGGGTAAAGGCTAGTGGCTAGCCCTAGTATCGGAGCTTTCTTACAGCCTCTATAAATAAGAGCATTTTGAAAACATCATGGCTTTTTGATTGTTATCTTAACGCTCGGTTTCTATATCTTGTTAATCAATGTTTTATCCTACTAGAGATAGTTTACTCTGCTCGAGAAATAAACTTAACATTAGTTCTATACAAACATAGTATGGAATTTTTATCTCTCGTAGGGTAAATTAGACAGATAAGATATAAAACTGTAAGGCAACAACTGGACCAAATATACCATACAAAGCATGCATACGGTAGCATTCAGCAACTATTGCAACAGAATAAATAATAGTACTGTTTTAGCGCTGACCCATCCAAGAAATACTAAAATGCTCTAATGCTAATATGCGTAATAGTATCATAGCTAGTAACTTTATGTGCGTGTGGGGACGGAGTATAGAACAATCCCTCCGCCGTCGGTTTGCGAATCGTACGAGACGAGGAAACCCCACAGTATAAGGCGTTTAAACATTTTAAAATTAAGAACAAGTTTCGTTTTATGTAATTAGGTACTCTTCAGATACATTTCCGGGTAAAAGTAGATGAAATAGTTATGTGATTCCAGAATCTAAAGTACCTACCTACATAACAAATGTTATCAAAATCTAGCCAGTGGTAGCACATAGATACAAACTAGTAGGATTGAAAATAACAATAATGTATTTGTAATTACAAATTCATAACGACTCGCGCGCCGTTCGAGTTGCGCAGAGGGCGCCGCAGCGCGACGTCCCCCGCCCACGTCAGTATGTTTGCGCCGAGTTGGTAACAAACGGCTATTGTACATATTAAATTTGTAATATTAATTGTAAATATTAAAAATTAAATGATTAGTGTATACCTCACTAATTCAGAAATTCTGGACATAGTAATAAGATATATTAACCATACGATTAAGCTAGGTTATTTTTATGAGGACAGTTAAATAGTTATAGTTCATAGGATACCGATTGCCTCTCTCGTAACGCACGATCTCTATAAATTATCCATTGTCCCCAATAAGAATCGAAAAATCCTCATCCCCTTCCAGCCTTCATAGGAATTTCTGGATTCATGTACATGGAGGCAGAATGCCTGAAGTTAAAAGAATAGTACCTCTACGAGCGAAGGTCCAACTACGAGGTTCCAGAAGATCCTGCTGGCATCCACCAGTTGAGCAAAAGACTGGAACCACATCCATTCCTACATATAAGTACTGTAGGCTCACAGAAGTCATCCTGAGAAGAGATGCGATGGAACAACTCTACGACAAACACTAAATTGTGAGTTTTCCAAACAAGACAAAGAGATAAAAAAATGTGATTAATGTATATAATGTATATACCAAATAAAATGACACATCAAGTCTATGTTGTCTGTGTTGAAAAGTTGTTATGAATTAATGGCATGTTTATGTCCAACGATCGTTAAGGCGACAGAACATATTTATAACCTCCCATATAACGCATATTCATATGAAAAATTTATTATCCCTGAAGCTCCTTTTACCTATCTGTTTGCACTTCCATTAAAGCTACAATATATTTTTATAAACCTTTTTTGTTTGTAACTCATCACTACATACGTACATGCTTACACCATTAACATGTACGAATGCACACATTCTGGGCTTAGCAGTCAACACACATAAATGTAATTAATTATACATAAGAAATTATGAAAGGTTATAAACAATAATAGTTAAATAAATACATATTTAAAAATATTACAAAATTAAGAAAATACATGATATATTAATACATATTATGAATATGGTTGTATCCTTTTATAATGTAAAGTTTGAATTCATCTTAATTGTCATATCTATGTGAAAATTCTAAATAAATGTAATTTTCTACCAACTTCCGAAAAAGGAGGAGGTACTCAATTCGACATTTTTAATTTTTTTTTATTTTTGTTACCTCATAACTTTCGATTGAGTGAACCGATAATACAACGAGACTATTTGAAGATCAGTATAGTTATATATATAGTATACCAACATCACTGGAGCAGTTGTGCCAGCGACCCAGGGCCATACTCCGTTATATGAAGGAGTTGGGATGGCTCGGGTAGAGGCTGGCGGGGGAAATGCACAATACACCCCAAGTGGGACGTCAGTGCAGGACTTATCGCCCCCACTATGAACAAGAACAAGAACAAGAGTGAACCGATTCTTAAATGTTTTTGTTTGAAAGCTGGAGCGTTCCTTGTGGTCCCATTTAAATTTCATCAAATTCGGTTCAGTAGTTTTTGAGATACACTCCAATAACTGGTTTTTACCAATGGTATGGTTATGGTAATAGAATTGAAGTCGGTATTAAATTATTCAAATAACACTTGTGTTTTGTACTACCCCTCTGACAATACAAGGTCGCTTAAGGTGGGATGTAGAATAACATGGTAATATATTATATTTTTTGCTAAATATAAGAATTATTATTAACAATTTTTGTTACAAACTAGCAGAGCCCCGTGGTTTCACCAGCGTGGCGGTGGACAAGTGTTAACTAACAACTGGCCAATCTAATCTACACAAAAGTTTTTACCCAAATCCGTTCAACCACTCTGGTGTGATCGAGTAACAAAAGCTCAGTCTATCAAAGCATTCGCATTACTTTAGTAAGATTACTAAATCAATTTATGTAACACATTATCAGCGAGACTTAAAACAGCAGTACGACAGATTGAAAAAATAATGAACCAAAAATAAGAGTGACGTTTCAGCATCATATTTCATCGTTATACTTTTTAGTCAGACGAACTCTTTGTATAGAACCAATACAATGAATAAAAGAGAAAAGGTTTTCAGAAATACAGCTCAGAATACTTTGATTGCAAAAACAAAGGGCACACACAAAAAAAAGAATATTGTAAAAGGCAATATACAATTTGATTCGAAGCGATTTAAGATTAGGTAGCGGGGCTCACCTTCATCAAACGCTCTTGAATGCTGATGTTATGATGTTTCATATCAAATCGGATTAACGGCTGTTATTGAGATATATATGGGTATCTACATACATATATAACGATATGATTTGAGATCAGCTTTGAATATAAAGGTATTAATACTATAACATATAACAGCGAATGTGTCAAATTCAAATACGACATCATTAACTTACTCAATTAAGGTGTGAAAGGATCTCTTGTGAACGTGATTAATACGTGTAGGTACTTTCATTATACTATCACCGTGTCCCAAAATAATTAGTGTAGGGATACTATTGAGGGACGGTATTGCACTTTGAAATGCTAAGCTACAGTTAGTAGGTATCGTTTTCATGATCACTTACCTATTTTCAACCTTTTTAATGGTTTTTATATTTAGTCCAATTAATGGCATAGATGTGTTTGCATTAGCGTTTATACTTTGAATGTATGGATATCACGCTTTCAAGTGGCTATCTTAGGAAATATAACATTACCATCTACGAAGGATAGTAAGAGGTTGTGTTCAATTCGAGCATACACTGATATTTCTAATGTAACACCCTTCCTCAATAAATGCTTGATTTCCTACTTTATTTAGTACAACCTGTATAGTAACATACAACATATTATTTTAGTTATATCTACTATAATGCTTACTACAATAAACAGGAAAGTAATTACTAATTATCTACCTACCTATAAATTGACATTAGGTACTTAAAATTTTATTCTTTGAAAGATTATCTGCAATTACAATGACTAATTTATTTATTTTGACCGTCAATGTCGGGTTGAATACAATAATAAAACCTACTGTGTCCCAAAAAAAAAAAAAATTTGTACAGCGAGATATTTTTTAAGCTGTGATGTAATTATTGACAAACTAGCCATATATTATTGACATCGTTTAATTTAATGACAATTTACCAATTTAATTTCTTTAATAATAATAAAATCTTTACAAATTCTACAATGTTTTAATTTTACTAATCCATATATTTATTTACTCCTAGGTTTTTATAACTTAACATTTGTACGCTTAAAGCAGATCACAGCATGTACCTACAATAATCTATTTTAAAATCCTGTCCTACCTGTGTATCACAAATAAATAATTTGAATTTGAATTTGAAAAGAAATAAAAAGTAAGGCACTGCTACCTTGATAAAACAAAAATGGTATTTTCCCACCCATACTAAAGATCTGAATGTATTATGAGTAAGTACATTATTAAATATGGTTGTTGAGGGCGATAAAAATTTTAAATGTTAATTTAGAATTATATACATCTAATTTCAAAAATTTGCAGTATTCACTTTGATCCAGTCATCAGCCAATATGGTCGTAGTTTAACATTTTGCATTTTTAACGGTTTCATCAATCATTCCTGCCTGCGGGTTCCCAACTCAATTGACCCCGGAATTCACTTTGAATTTCGCATCACGTCTCGCAGTAATAACGTTTTTATCCATTTGCCAGGTTGTTATTTCATTATATAAGTTCCGGGTAGGATTTTGATTGACTTTGGTTACGATCTACAGAAATCTTTAATTGCGGATTTATTGTAAGGCATTTTGAATTTGTTTAGAAATTACGTAATTAGTAAAACGGGAAATTACGTTCTTTATAATTAATGGTAAAAAGTATAAAACATCAAACCTATCACAGATTTGAGGTTTTATACTTAATCAAGCAAAATCAGCTGAATAGATTTGGAGTGAAAATGGTTTCTTCGCAAGATACGTTTATACCGATTCAACGGGTGATGCCTGAGGGATCACGATAGTCTTATTACATGCGGACGAAGCTGCGCACATAAACTATCACTTCGTTCACTAATGCGTTCAATAATACTATGAAAGTTAAATCGGATCTTGTAACAAACATTGATGGAGTAAATTTTATTTTGTTTAACTGAGAAATCGTCGACAAAAAAAGTCCCCAGAATCATCTTACCTGTTTTTATATATGGTTTATATTTGAACGATCCAGTCGGGTCTTGAGTGGATTTTGTTGTCATTGTCAGATTATATATAAAATTGGTGTTATTTAATTGCAGCTATTAATATATGGCTGTATACTATACTGGAGAGTGAATTTATGCACTGTTCGAAAATCAAGTTACTGTAACGGTGTTTTATTGGGTTCTTCTTACACTAATATTATTAAGAAGAAATATTTGTTGCTTTGTTTTTTTGAATAAAATAGGCTCCGAAACTTCTAGACTGTTTTAAAAATCCTTTCAAGATTAGAATCCTACATAATCCCTAATGAACATAGGCTATAGAATAGTTTCATAAAGATAGGGATTTGTAGAAGCATTGATAATGCAACCCATTGTGTGAAAAATATGCCAATTAAAATCTCTATATCGCTTACACTGCGGAAACTATTGACAATAGAGCAAAGCCATACGTCTAACTTTTACAGTTATGTCACAACAACTACATTTTCAACATGAAATAGTAGTTATTGTGACATAACTGTAAAAGCATGGCATTAAAATATGCATATGTAACGCAGAAAAATCTTTATATCGCGTACGTTTAGAACGAATTGATGTAGAACAGTTTTATAGAGGACATCAATATCAACAAAAACAAATCTGCGATACCGCACGTCTAACTAGTACAGTTTTGTCACAATAACTACTTTTCCATGTTGAAATATGCAAAAGTAAAGCTGTAACATGTACCTGTTTCGCCTATGTACTTTTAGTTTTGTGCAATAAAGAATTCTTCTATCTATCTATCTAACATGACTATATCGTGTACGCTGCGGAAACTATTGACAATAGAGCAAAGTGACGTAGTTCAGTTTTATTGAGGACGTCAATACCTACAAAAAAAACCTGCATTACAATATGTCTAACTATTACATTTATGTCACAATAACTACTTTTTCATGTTAAAATATGCAATAGTAATGCTGAAACATTCTTATATCGCGTACGAATGCTGCAAAAACTATTTACATAAGAGCAAAATGATGTGCATATTATGTTCAACTATTACAGTAATGTCACCATAGCTACTTTTTCATGTTAAAATATGCAATAGTAACGCCGGTACAAACTAGGCCACATTATTCATACCTTATTATCCTTATTCTTATCTAATCTAAAAATAAAAAGAAGGATTTAATTGTTTGGTTTTTTTGTAATGGATTAGTCTAAACTTATGTACTACTTAATGTTATAAATTTATAGGTTACTAAAAAAACTAAAAGTATATTTCAGTCGTTTGGTTAGAAATACCATGCAGCAACTTAATTTTGTGTAAATATAAAGGTTGTCCCGAAACTCAACGACAACCTGGTACTGGATAAGAGGCCAAGGTATACCAGTTATGAAAAAATAAGAAAATAAAACAGGCCTCTCACCCGGTCACAGATTTTACATGTTTCTTAACGGCTGTCATTTAACGCGTTGATTGGTCTTACGGGGGTGACATTGTCAACATCTGACCAAACGCTCATGTAAAATTTAAGATATTAAAAAAAAACGTAGACTTTCAGGACACCCAATATAATATAAGCATACCTATTTCCGTTTATACTGAAATCGTTAAATATATTGGAATGAAAGAGATTGTTCTCTTTCATTCCAATATATTTAACGATTTTAACCTTTCGACTCGTAATAATCACTTAGTAGCTTTTGAATTCCCTCATGAACGTTTTGTGAATTTTTGAATAACTTCACGAACGGTTGATGGAATGTCAATAAAATACAACTTCAGTTTAATGCGTACGTATGATGAGATGTGTTCAGTTTAATCTATACACATAATAAAATGTAACTGATTAATGTCTGTAGGTACATGGAAGATATATGAGATAAAACATTATTGGGACTTTATAAACAAAAATAAATAAAAGTCCGAGGTGAAATGAAGGAGTTAAGGGCCATGTACCTACCATGTGTGTAAAAGAAAAATAGAAGGGTTTCGAAGCGACTGGAATAGGAGAGGAGATACACAGAATCTTATATATTTATTCTATTGTATATACTATAAGTAATCTAATATGTCTATGGAGATATACTCGTTGTTACTAGATCAAAATCAAATCTTGGCCAAAATGCGCCACTCAATAGAATGATAAAACAGTACACAGACTTTTCGAAAAACCATTCCATCGATCTTCTTAATGGAAGCCTTTGCGGATTTAAATCGACAATAAAATCTCTCTGATTGTTTATTGTATAACATTATATGTAAGGTATTTAAATTTAATAACTATCTCTATTCGTACCACTTTTCACAATATTTTATAATATAATAGTAGCGCTAAATCCCCTGTTTGCTCGCAAATTTGTTGCATGTTGTCTTCCCCTTTAATTGTAATGGCATTTAGTATTTATTTGTTAAGTTAGCATAGAACCTATTGTAAGAAACAGTGTACATTATGTTGGGGTTCAAATAAATAAAATAAAATAAATAAAATAAAAAGATATATCTCTTGAAGCAAGAACTCCAAGGAACAGATATTACTAATAAATGATATTGAAATCAGTGGTGTTACGGAACATAGGGCAAAAGTTTTATGTATATCATAGGGTTACATTATGAATAAAATCGGCATGAAAATGCACGAGCGGTACATCGTCTGTGCTATGTGGCCTGCCCATTGCCACTTCAACTGGCTTATCTTTTGGGCTATGTCAGTGACTTTAGTTCGTCTACGGATCGCCTCATTTCTAATTCGATCACATAGAGAAACCCCGAGCATAGCCCTCTCCATAGCTCGTTGTGCGATTTTGAGCTTGCTTATGGCTCATAGTAAGAGGCCACGTTTCGATGCCATAAGTCATCACTGGTAACACACATTGGTAAAATATTCTTGTCTTGAAACACTGAGGTATTTTTGACGAGAAGACTTCTTGAAGTTTCCGGAATGGTGGCCAGCAGAGTCGGATTCGACGATTGACCTCTTTCTCAAAGTTGGACCCTCCTTAGTTTGACTGTCTGTCCTAGGTAGATATATTCGTCAACAACTTCGAGAACTGAGTTCCTACTGATATTGGCGTAGGCACAACATAGGCATTAGACATAATTTAAGTCATGTCCATCTTAAAACTTACCCGTTGGGAAACTCGATGGAGGCCTTCGAGCATTGTACTGAGGTCTTCCATGGATTTTCCCATGACTACAATATCGGCAGCAAATCGAACGTGAGTGATGTATTCGCCGCTGATATTGATGCCGAGTTCTTGCCATTCCAGAAGCTTGAAGGCGTCTTCCAATGCAGTGGTGAACAGTTTCGGAGATATAACGTCTCCCTGTGTCACGCCTCTTTGCAATGGAATTCCCTTATTACTCTGCTCCTGTACTCGGACTGACATGTTGGCGTTATTGTACAAGCTCTTCAATACTTCGATATACCTATATAGTAGATTTATATGGTGATATGAAAAATATATTACAACGTCTATAGGAATCTCTGTTGATTATTTTTTAAGGCACGTGAGCTATTTTTACGTGTGTAATTGTTAATTGTGCAATACTTTCAAGTAATATTCATTATTTGTGACTGTATTAAACAGATTTTAATTAGTTTTCTTTTCTTTTTATTTTTATTCCACTTCTGAACCTAAAAATATAGAGAACATAACATGTGACCAAAATATTTCATAGTCGACCTTACACTCCTGCAAAAAGAAAACACTGACAATGATTATGGCAAACGAAATTTAAGATAGTATAGAGTAAAAAAATGTGTACCATATTCAACTATTTCTTATTTTACTATACTTTCATAGATTCAGCAACAGAAATCGCTTAGGTACATATCACTTAATTTAAGTCTTAACCTACATTGTAAAGTTGTGATGACGGGGAGACGAAATGAGTATGCCGAGTGCCATGTATGAACTGATTTAATAACATCTTCATTTGCCTACCCACATTCCTTAACATAAGTACAATGCTGTATTACCCACATACATACTTGTAATGGAAGGGTAGTGAATATCTCTGTCACATGAGCTTACAGCATCGTGTTATGTTTTTGAGCTTTACATTTTCCGGCCTTTCCATCCATTTTATTAATATCGGAGATTAAACCCGAGCTCTCAGCATAATCACAAATTAAAACTGTTCCCTTCCATTTAAATAATATATCTAGTTGTGATATGCTAGATTTGTAAATAATGGAGTTGTTAATTTAAAATGATTTTAATGATACGAGTAATGATATTATTGACGTTAGAAAACTACCGCGAGTTTTATGTCGTAGGTACTGTAATTATTTATTACGTGGTTTTAACGGAAGGACGCATAAAGTTTTCGAGAGCATGATTTGTCTTTGTTCAGACTCTGACGCAGCTGAGACTGCATTACGTACGAGTATGTATGCCAATGAGATCTCAAACGAAATGTGTCAATTGATTATCGATTAAATTTTTTGGATACTTTGTGGTATTTTTTTATACAAGCAACTGCCTTGCAGGCCTAGATAAAAGATGTTTCTGTTATCGTTAACGCCAAACGATAACTTTAAAATGTATGGCGTTGACATTACCTGTGGAATAGTCACGTGACGTCGCGCTAAGTTCGTAGACACATTTTTGTCTCTAGCGTGTGCGGAAACACGCCTGTTTGAATTTTGTCTAGGCCTGCTGGTAAGCTCATCTCAAAAATATTTACCCCGTCTAGGTAAATGGCTAGACGCGACAGGCAAGTCATGCACCCAGCGATATGCTGCTCATGACAGTTCCTCTAACACCAACGCTGTACTGACCCTGAGACTTACTACGTCTCTTTATGCAGTAATTCCACTTTTAAACGCACAACATTTTTTTTTAACTATTGTAATATCATTACCCTTCTTTACTAGTAGTTACAGCGAACAGAAGACCTCGCGAGCACAGTCTAACAGCGGCAGTTTTTTCAGTCTGAATCATAATAGTCCAGTTTTTAAACTTAACAACCTTTTATCTCGACAACCACTTTACCAATTATGCTAGTATTCGAAATTCGTCCTTAAAGTCAAGTACCTAATATGTGTTACCATTAATGTGTGTTGTTGTTATGCCATTATATTTTATTGAAATCGGTCGGTTAATAGCACCGCAGCAAACTTCCTCCCTTTTTAATAAAAGTACTAAGGTACTTTTCTTAAAAAAGAAAAATAGCCGACGAAAAAAAAAAAAGGAGTTGAAAATGCATACAAAGCTTCGTCAAGATTGGGTTAAAATTGCGACCTGCATTGGTCCTCCTGTGCAGGTCGCAATAACATACATACATACAGACAACATAATAAACATAGAGACAGATGAAAGTCAATTTGGCCAGTTAAAGGACGCTTCGCTTCTCAGTCAATTATCACTACATATAATAGAACTAGCTGACCCGCCAGCAGCGGCTTCGCTCTCTTGCTCTTGGTGTAGTGGTGGAAGTGCCGTTTTGGAACCTCGAGGTCATGGGTTCGATCCCCGGGTTGGACTGTTATTGGGTTTTTCTGAAAAAGGACGATTTTCTTAGTAACAGTCCGGAGACTGGAACAGTGCCCCGTAGATGGTAATAGGCTCGCCCCCTGTTACATGCTCACATGACCAAGAACATATATGACGAAATGTAGGTAATGTTAAAACACCGCTGCTTACCCCTTCGAGGATTATATTATAGGCAAAAGTATCGATTCACTCAAGACCGCTAGACTGATGTTACCGCCCCGCGGTTTCACCTCCGTGGTGATGGATGGTGATGATGAGGAAAAGTATCCTATTATAATGCCGCTGTTTATTCCTTCGAGGATATATAGGCGAAACTATGTGTTATGTTGTGTTTAAAAATAACGTGTAAATATTGCGGGCGATTCACTCAAGATCGCTAAACTGAAGTTTCACCTCCGTGGTGATGGCGGAATCGCTCGACTCGGCTGAACAACAAAAATAGATGCCTTGCCGACTATATCGCCGAACACGTCTAGTGTATCGAGCTGTCAAAATCATTGAGTGCTTTTGATAACGCTATCAGAATCTGACACATCTTTGACAGAACACAGAAAATAAGTCATCATTACGATCTAGACGAATGCGGAGAACTTGTTATTTTGTCTACACTGTGCAATAATATTATGCTATTTCACCCACGTGGTGATAAATGTAGATGATGATGATGAAAAGTAACCTATGTGCTATTCCAGACTATAATCACTGTTCCAAATTTAAACCAGATCCATTCAGCCGTTCTGCAGTGATTGAGTAACATAGATCCAGATATCCATTCATCCAAACTTTCACATTTATATTATTATATATGGCGGAACAACAACTAAGACGTATCTTGCACTAGTAGTCTAATAAAATTTGATTTTAAGAAATGTCTCCAAGTACAAAGCAACGACGCACTAGGTTTAAAATATCGCTTGCAGTTGCCTGTCGAAGCATTGACTGCAGCACGATTGAAAACAGCGAACAACGCAACATATGATGAGTTTTCACGTTATTATTAATCCAGAGAGATCCATACTGTTGTTCTATAGAGAACCAATGGAGACTAGCACTTTATGGACCCTCTAAGTCCAAAGCAACGACGCGCTGTGTTTAAAAACTTTAAAATATTACATGCAGTCACCCGTCGAAGCATTGAACTCTTGATAGAGAACAGCGAACAGCAACGCAAGTTCTGATAAATACACTCAACTTTTGGATATATTAAAATTTATCCTTTTACACAATCTACTTTACCAAAAAACAAAATTACCAAAATTACGTTTTTTACCAACATCCTAAACAAACTTTAATGATATCAAGTTTCAGAAAAGGATTGAAGGGGCGATTAATGAGATTTATTTTATAGGGAAACTTTTAATCGTTTTCAAACGAGTTTTCCCTCTCCGCAAACACCTTTTTGCTGATATTATTTTTACACAAAAATTAAACCTTTTTGTATTTTATTTTCGGTGCCACGCTAAATTTCCACTTAAATAGGCATATGGAGATGTGACACACAAAATAAATTTAAATATACTGCTAAGTGTGAGTGGGACTCAGGCACCTTAACAACAAACTTAATAATTATTTATTGATGGAATTTTATTTCTGCCCTCCATAGCAGGGTAGAAATCTCGTATGAAAATCCATTTCTGCCCTGGTACCGTTCTTTTGTTTTTTTTTTTAAACCAGCGCACATAAAAAGAGTACAAACGTCAAATCTCAAAAAGGTTTTGTATCCAATAACTAGAAAAAAGAGGAGGGTCTGTATGGACTCGATTTTCAATGATAGGAGGCAACCTTTTTCTGCACTAGGAAATAAAAACATGGCGGCCATTTGTTACGTATTGTTAAATTTTGTTTTTTATTGAATTGATATTTTACAGTACGCGTTTAATTATTCTAAATAATTTTCCATATTGTCATCTGATAGTTGAAAGTTATGTTTTTATAATGATGGATTCCAGAAAATAGATGTCTTTCATTTCTTACAAAATGCTCCAGATAACAATCATTATTTACTAATGAAGGTAACTATTTTATTTTTCTCGTAGGTGTAGTATAAAGCACTATGCATCACTCGGGAGAAAGTTCTATTTCTGTTCTTAAGTTTCCTTTAAGCCCGCCGCCGAGCGTCGGGCTTAAACTCGCTCTCAAACATAAATAGATCGTTTTCTCCCCTCGGTGTACAATGTACTAGGTATATAATGTATTTATCCTTAGCACAAGACCAAGAAAAACTTCGCTATAGTTAGCTATTTTTATTTACTTTGCACTAACATCTACTTTAACGCTTGTATGTTTTAAATGTTATATGACAATAGACAAAACAAAAAAGGGATGTGGCTGTGTCATGGACACGGCGGTGTGTTTTACGTGAATACGTTTCTCCGTCAAAAGTTATACTAATTGTAAAACACGATACGCAGAAAAATAACCTCAAACTTGCGGCGCTTCTACCTCCACCCCGCACGATGACTGTGTGACGCTCGCGTGATGTGATCACTGTTCTCGTTTACTGTAAAAATGTATAAGATAGATGTATGATGTATAAGATAGATTCAAAACTACAACGCCAAACCCTATCCCCCGATTTTGTTATCATTTGGTTTTTTGGATTGCCCCCGTATGGTAGCAAATTTAAAGACGTTCACGTATACACATCAAAACACTTTAGAGTCAGTAAAAATCTGTCAAAAACAACAAAATACCATGTTTAGAAAGATTCATACGGTTTGAAAGCTTTTCGTCAAAATAAACGATTGGTTGCATCTAATCACATTATTTTTATAGTATTAACACAAAATAAATAATATAATAGTAGTGCAATGGGATGGTAGGTAATCCACGGGAAATTTTATAACACGAGTTTAATCAGCCAATAGGAATAGTAGTGCCACGGGAAAGTAAAATTACCCTTCACTCTACTGGTATTGCCACGCGATAGTGTCACGGGGAACGAACGCCAGTGGCGTAGGCAAACACATGAGCTGAGGGTTCTGTGTGGGCTTTCATCACAATGAAATGTTATTATTAGCGAATACTTTCTGCTCTCTAATTTTTACTATGCACCAAGTGGTATAAATAGGTCAACTTTTTGCCTGCTCTTTAAGTTAAAAGTATTGCTGATCAATGATTTGCCCTCGTTACGTTGGAACATAGATGTTTTAAAAAAAGCTCATATTTCTTTCCTCAATGCCAGATGTAAAGCTTTAAATTCCTTAGGGCGTATATTTTAATAAGGTCACATAGAAGTAACGAGAAATTGTTACATATAAGAGTACCAAATTCATACCATATAATTTATCGCCTACGATAAATCATTTCATTATACCTTCAATATGCTTACTCGCATTTTCTAAATTGAAAAGAAGCCCTCGCGTTTCAAATTTCTTTGATTCTGGTCTCAATCAATTGGATCGCATTATTGCGTCACGATTCCATTGAAATGTCTACAGATGAGCTGACGCAGCAAACCATAAGTCTACTTTCGAGCGATTTTGTTTCTGTAATAAGGAGTATGAGTAACTACTTTAATTTCTCATAATTTTATTAAATAATCGCCCGTTAGCTCAGTTGGTAATGCTTTCGGAGTGTTCCAGGACGGCTTAGGATGTAGGACGAAGAACCCAGGTTCGATTCCTGACCAGGTCAAACCTTTGCGAATTGAGCCGACATTTTTGTTCTCGGGTTATATGCTGTGATGTGTTTATGTGTGCGTCCATGCCTCTCGCAACACGGAGAATTCTACTCTATGAGTGTGTGAAACCGTAAGTAGTTGAAGGGACGAGTCGCATGTTGTCCCTGAATGGTGCTAGGCACACAAGTATTGAGACGCTTCTTAATCATAATCATCATCATCATCTCAGCCGTAGGACGTCCACTGCTGAACATAGGCCTCCCCCATGATTTTCCAAAAGGACCGGTTGGAAGCGGCCTGCATCCAACGTCGTCCTGCGACCTTTATCAGGTCGTCTGTCCACCGTGTCGGTGGACGACCTACGCTGCGCTTGCCGGTCCGTGGTCTCCACTCCAGAACCTTTCGGCCCCATCGGCCATCTGTTCTGCGCGCTATGTGCCCTGCCCACAGCCACTTCAACTGGCTAATCTTCTGGGCTATGTCGGTGACTTTCGTTCTTCTACGGATCTCCTCATTTCTGATTCGATCACGTAGAGAAACCCCGAGCATAGCCCTCTCCATAGCTCGTTGTGCTTTTCTATGATGCCCATAGTAAGAGACCACGTTTCAGTGCCATAAGTCATCACTGGTAACACACATTGGTCGAAGACTCTTGTCTTGAGACACTGAGGTATTTTTGACGAGAAGACTTCGCGAAGTTTCCGGAACGCTGCCCAGTCGAGTTGGATTCGACGATTGACCTCTTTCTCGAATTTGGTCTTTCCTGCCTAGTTTGACTGTCTGTCCCAGGTAGATGTACTCGTCAACAACCCGTTGGGAAACTCGATGGAGGCCTTCGAGCTTCTTAATGATTCAGTTTAAGTGGATACCAACGTATTGTCAAATATATACAGTCTGCAGTTTATCGTAATAACATAAGTTTATTTTGTCTAAGGGCACTATAAAATGTGAAATCTAATTGACGAATAAAACTCAACAATAATGTACAGCGGAGATATATATAATAATAATATTTTTTTATTTTCCAAGTAGAACATTTTCAAATAAAAACAGATTTGGCGTCGAGCCTCAAACTAGGCGAGAGCCTGTATCTAGCAAAAGTATAGCAGTAAATAACAAATCAGCCTTATCTTAATTAAACCAAAAAGTTATACAACTATTAATTAACTATAGGTACTTATATTTACTAAAGTTTTAAAGTTATACAAGAAGATTTTAGAGATACATTTCTGTTAACATACAATTTTATGAATTATTATTTTCATTAAAAACATATGCCATATATATCTAGTGATTACTGATAATCATAAACTCAGGTATTGTTTGGGCCAATAGTAGTATTTATTTACATTTAGGTAGGATTTTATGCTCAAATCCAAGCACTCATTGCCATGGGAACTTATCTTTTTTACGCTAAACTCCTTTTTATTGAACTCGGCTGACTGTAAAATATAACTTTGTCATCATATGCTATTTATGTATTGCGTTTAATATTTCCACTTAAGATACACTAATACATAGTACCGTAATCATTATACATTTAGAGCATACAATCATCAATTAATAGAATCAATATTGAAACAAGTTCAGTAATAAGGAAATTTAAAATTATATTACTGGAAAACGATTTTTATAAAATATTAGGATCTCTTAGTTAGCATAGTTAAGAAACATTCCTGCACATCTATTTGCATATTATACAAGGGAAAGAAATAATAAATGGTTTCTATACCTTTGATATGAGAGTCAGTACTTATTGGGTGTAGACCTATCATCAATCACCAACAAACATTTGTATTTTCTGAAACACTTAATAACTTTTAATTAACATATTTTATTTCTCTACAAATATTTCCAAACAGTAACGTATCTACCTACAGTTAATTATTTGCTATCAATTTAAAAACTCACATACTAATTAAAAGTTATCAAGTCATAAGTTATCTGGACAATGTATCTTATAATGCCGAGATGAAGCATACACCCTGAAGACAAAGTAACTTCATCTCAGCAACAAAGTATGCATTATAAAGATTCCTATCTTTCTCAAACCTAAAATGACACTAATGTTTACATATTTACAATAAATGAAGGGTGTTCTTACTTACAGTGCTTTCCAGAAAGATAACATTTTCAATTAGGTATTTCATTGTATAACCAAACAATAGTTATTTTTACATTTCACAGCCATATTCAATGAGAATCTGTACACTTCGTTTTAGCCATATTGGCTTGACATTGGCATTGGAACGACTAAATAATAAATAAATAAATAAAGACTACAAACTTCAATTTTAATTAGTTAACATTTAACCAATGTCAAAGTTAATATCTTTCAGCACTAACAAAGTTATAGCCATTGAAAAAAGAGTTTAGAATTTATTAAAAGTTACTGACAGAATTACAATTTCAGTACAATAAAACGAGCCAATCACAAATATCAACACAACAAGGAATGAAGTTAGAGATACTGCCAAAATACATTTAAGGAATGAACATATACTTGCATGACACTTAGAAGAGTGAAGAATGGGTGGCAGAAAAAGGAACTAACAAATTTTCATTGATTTGATTGCTTATTCTTTACCGACAGCGCCCTTATGAATTCAACCAATAAGAAGTTACAGGGTACAATGAACGAACAAAAGTCACTGAAACAATTTCGGTGCTGCCATTTTATAATACAGATTTTCCCTATAGTTAAACCATACAAATATTAAAATATTCTTAAATAATAAGTTACACGTAACTTGGCTATTCTAAGACCGAAAAAATATCGTGCAATGTAACCCCAAACTAGGATGACCTGTATGATGGGTGTCAGACTACCCGAAAAATTTTAGTCTCAGATAGCAGAGTTATTAAAATATAGACTTAAAGGTAATCAATTCAAAATGATTACTTGTAACTAGAGTTAGAACGAGATTATACATTTATGTTTTTATAGTCTCAGAGTTCCTAGACAAGAGATTGTACTCTGGGTACTAGGAACTAGTAAGAAATGCTCTTTCATGAAGCATTTTTAGACAGTAGCATAGTGATTATTTCTACAAGGTCGTAAAATAAATTTATAAATATATGAATACACATAGTAGTACATATTATAGTATGATGTCGTGTAGTGTGTGTATGTGTGTGTGTGAATGTATGTGATGTAATGTGAAAATGTTAGGTATGTAGTTAAACGAAAATAGTGACGAACTATATACTATACATATATAGGTACATTACCATTTCAACCAGTTAGGTATTATCTCAGTTTTATAGATTTATGCCATGCCAGATGAGCGGAGTGTAGTTGCACCACTGCTTTGCATAAAATTAAAGCTGAAGAAAACATAAAGCTCTGAATATCACTGCAACTGTCATGAGTTGACACGATGCTTACTATGAGGTTATCAATTTGTCCATCTCTTAATTTGATTGCAGAAATAAATAATAGGGAAAACAATCTACACATACATTAACATGCGTGATGTTATTATTATTTAGAACCATTCAATTCAGTCAACCCATCCATTAATTAAAATAAAATGGTAAACCAGCAAACACTCACATCAATTCGTCACATCAAAGTCGTTATTACTCCGACCGGTGTTCTGGCAGTACTGATGCTCATCCTCAAGGAGAGCATGGTCTAGTAGCGAGGGCCGCTAATCACGCACTGCGGGACGCTCTAAAAACTCGCTACAAACTATAAATTAAATTTTAATAATAGTAAGTACCCTGCTCATTGTAATACATAAAGCAAATATAGATTAAACTACTCGTAAAACAGCTGCATAATATAGTTCAACACGTTAGCAAATTTTTAAAAAGAGGTCACATAAACGCATCTAGGTTTATGTCAATAAGTCAGCTATTGCCCACCAAACATAGCCACCCAATAGTTGGTAGCTATTTCTTCAGGTGCCTCGGCATATCTTTCTACTTCTCCCAATTCTAAATGTAATTTGATTTGATATTATGTTTCGGAATCGATTGATCCGTCAGCCGCGCAATCCTCGAAATAATTGCGCGATTTGACTGATTAAGACGCGGTCCAACCCCAATTTTAAAATAATCTACGATGCTTTATGTAAGGTTGAAAATCGCCTGTTAGATTGGATGTAATGCGAAAATGCATTAATTTTGTACGTTTTCTTTATATTTTTCGATATATACTAACAGAATCGAAAAAACTGCTAGTTATAACTTTAGTACTATACGTTGGCTATGTATTACCTAAAAAAAAATATAGTGTTATTGCTGAAAATTCTGAGAGTTACGACGTGAAAGTTTATTTTTGTGGTACTATTCAGGATTTTTTTCTGCAGAAAGAGAGTTATATTTATGAATTCTATTCGGTTATTACTTTTTTCCTATCCCTTTTTTTAACCTTAGTATTTTTTTCATAATATATTATCGATCTGTTTCGTTACACTAGGTGTTTAAAAATTCTGCTTTTTACTATTATCAGGATACGAGCGCGTCTTAAGTTACAAAGCAACAAAATAGCATAATATAGACTTACACGTTTAAGTCTCGCTAGTAGTTATTGTTCTATTTCCAATATAAACTAAAATTTTCACACTCCGCTTGAGTAAAAATTACACAGTAACATAATTATATCATCTGTATTGGCAACCCACATGCTTTCCATTGGCTTTTTGCATTAATTTATAATAACTATCATGCGGTTGGCACTTTGCATACATTATAATTATAACTTTATTCAATATTGCCAGTTACAAGTATCCATACAATTTGAATACCAATGGGAATTGAATATAACATATTAGCTTACTATAATATATTTGTCGATTGGGGGTGTGTGTTTGCACTGTTATTCTAAGGCGTAGTTATTTCCTTTCCATATATTACCTACTAGCGACTGCCCGCGACTTCGTTTGCGTAGTAGGCTCAGCCTTCCGTCTCGCCATAACCTCCCATATTTTCTTATTTTTTTAATGTAAACTATGAAGTATTAGAAAACATTTTAAAAAGTTGAATGTAATCGCTAAAGCCATTCTCAAGTAATAGCGTGACCAGGAGAAATAGGGGTTCATTTATATATATATGTACCTACTTATATATTTCACAAAAGTGCCTCAGCATTCTAATTAATAAACATTTACATCAAAAATAATCTAAAATTATAACAATGCAACAATTTAGCGCTCACAATAAATAGCAGCATCTTAGCGCCCACGACACATGAAGACAAGGCGGCGAGCGTACATGTATTACCACACGCACACAGTGTCATCCGCCTGCTATATAAACGACAACGGTTATCTGGCTGAGTGCCATCTGCGCTCGCCAACCGTCCGGTGACGCTGTAAATGCCGGTAGAGGCAAACAGCATTAGTCCGTTCTAAAAAAAAAAAAAAGCTCATTTATTCATTCGCTCGCTAGACGGCAACGAGTGCGGTAGCCCCGCAGCCCACTCTTTGTCTTTGCTTACCTAAGCGGTAGCCCCGCAGCCCTTGGGTTAGGCAGTAGCTAGGAGGTTAAGGAATGCGGTAGCCCCGCAGCCCATTCCATGAACCATACATAGGCATCCATATATTTATTATAATATATACATATTATGTATGAATAGTTCTAACGAATAAAAGTAACGTGTTATTACATCTGCTGTTTTACTCATCTGCCACCACCATAAAATGAAATTATTTATATTATTTTATTGTCTAAAATAATCCTTATCTACATTGTTTTGAAATGTAGTACTGTATCATAGTTTTGAAAATTACGAAATGTGTACATCTTATTGCAGGCGAGTGTACAATAGATAACGCAAGTATCATGACTCGTTAATAAAACCAAGTTTGCCGACTTTTTGATGATTGAATTACGTGAAATTACGCATGATATATTTAAAATAACGTACCTGTGATAGAAAATTTGCCCTTGCCTTTGGGGGCTCGAAATTTTTGGGCTATTTCAATCAACATGCACGCAATTTCGTTTTTATATATATCTATGGTAAGGAGATAGATTACATGCCGAGGAAGGACATAAGATACTTTTTTCGTTTTCATTCATCATCATTGTCACCACTCGGGGAATCCTCGGGCTAATATAATATAAGAGGAAAAAATATAGATTTTGCAAGAGTCCTTCTTCAGGGTAAGGTATGCCAGTTATAATGCAAAAATATAGCGGGAAAATAGTATTTTGTCTTTAATGCTATGTTTAATTTAATTAAAATGATATTATTTTAAATATCACAACAAAAATGTATATTATTATTAAACTTACCGTTACAAATTAAATAATAGTATATACTACGTGTTGTTATTTTGTTAGCTGTTTCATAAAATATATCAAGAAAGTTTTCGCGCTGTTGCGCCATTTTTACTTGGCGAAAGTTAACTAATGATTTAATAAAAATTTAATGATTAAATTAACTAATGATAATTAGTAAAATGTTGTTGTTTAAATGAGTGGCTTTGAAAGAACTTAACACACATCGAGTATCTTACTAACTACAAATTTTTTATAAAATTCCCTTCTCAAAACGTTTTGCGACGAACGAACGACGGAGAGCGAAGTCTTAGTAATGGGGTCCCGTTTTTACCGTTTGGGTAAGGAACTCTAAAAATGCGACACCTGAATGCGTGAATTCATTCTTTGATTGGCTGAGATATTTGCTTCTTCTTCTTCTTAAAGTGCCTCTCCAATACTGAAAGTTGCCAGACAGCTTCCTAAATTCTTCTTTGTCAATATGAACAATTGCTCGACGGTCTTAATCCCGGTCCACTCCCTGATATTACGGAGCCAAGACATCTTTCGTCTACCCGATTTACGCTTCCCGGGTACATTTGCCATCATGATGGTCTGCAGGAGAGAATACCGATCATGCCGTAGAACATGTCCGAGGTAGGCGACCTCTCTCTGCTTGACAGTCCGGATCAGTTCGACATTCTTTCCCATTCGGCGCAAAAAAAACGGCAAAAAAACAGCGCAACTGCGTTTGTGACTTAATCCGTCCAACTGATGCGAAGCATGCGACGGTAAGACCACATTTCAAAAGCTTCTACTTTTTTACGGAGCTCTGCTCTGTGATATTTGTTCGGTTTTTTGTTTAATTTGAAAAGTAAGTACCTAGATATACGTACACTGTTACATTATAGTAATGGTGACTCTAACAAGAAATGCAGAAACAATATGTAGTACTTAAGTTTAATCATAGATGGCGCGCCACTCTGAGCACAAAATACTGAATCGCGTAAGCGTTTATCGCACAGAAACTGAAGCGCGCATTTAGTTTTTTTTTTTATTTAGTCTTTCTCAACCTGATGCAAGTTCAAGTTATTGGGACCTTCTACACTGGCACATTCTGCAACCTACAGAATTACATGGCACTGTTACATTCTAATAATGACGGCAGGTACTACCACTCGCCTAATTGCATGGTACTGTTAAATTCTAATAATGGTGACATGTCAACGTACTGAAATACATGGAGCAGTTATATTACAGTAATGGTGGTACGTCCTGCAAACTACTGCATTGCATGGATCAGTTACATTACAGCGATTGTATTACACCTTTCCATAATGGGTTATCTTACGTAAATTACCTATTTTGCATCCGTTACAGACCCGAGTTCCCATGGTTCGTTCCGTGTCATGCAGTAGGTCGCACTGCCCTATTGAGTTTAAGCATGTCAATAAAATGACGTCATAGATATTTCGTCATAACTTTGACATGCTAATACCTGTGTATACACCATTCTTCGTCTTACATTATCGAACATGGTTAAACGTCCTTAAGTAATTTAAGTCCGTTTCGCCATTATTTAAGGGCGGAGATTCCTTATAGGACGACACCTCATTGTTTTTTTCTCAGTGTGAAAAGTACAGTTCGCACCAAAAATGGCGTTGATATCAAAGCATATTAAAATTTGACTGCGTTCTTGAAAAGACGCTCAGATGGATTTAGAAGTCAAAAGTCCAAGGTTCATCAGAAAATTTATCAGATAAGCTCCAGATAACCAATATCTTGCAACAAAGGTCAGTTGAAAGAAATAGTATTCAGTGCTTATTTATCCAGGTACCTAATATTAGTTTACGTTTATGAGTGTTCGTGTAAATAATGTTTTTTTTTGTTCTTGTCAGGTTGCGTTAATTTTTGGCGTCACCGGTGGTCGACGGCAGGAATTGAATGTACTATTATAGATCTTGTCATGGTCGTAGCAATGCATTCAACGGTGAGTATCAAAAATGTACTTGTATACAAACTTGACTGAGCCTCTGGAAAAAAGTACCTGGTGTTTCCAAAAGGTTTAGTGCTGTTTAAATGGTATCTTTGTTGGTGCGTATGTTTTAGAAGTATTTTTAAGTGACTGACTTTACTCACGTGTAATTGACCTTGGTTTAAGCCATGTCCAATGCTCATAACCAGGGTGTTTACGCTGCAGATCGCGGCTGTCGGCTGCGGATTGCAGCACGCCATTATAGAACGTCGTATATGTTACAATCAAACTCTTAACTGGTCTAAACAACTTTTGACTGCAAAAATCAGGCGTAAGTGGTTTTATAATAATAATATTAATAATTAATTAATTAATATTATTAATAATATCGTTTATTTCAGGCTGTCAGTACCCATAACACATACATAAAAACTAACTAAAACATACTAATACAGCACAATAAAACAAAATAAAACAAAATAAGTAATTCCTACTGGTGTAGGTATACGTCGTTTTACTTCGGTTTTGACCGATGCGTTCAGTTAAAAACAATTTTGACATTTTTTTGTAGTCAGAAGTGATTTTGACCGATGCCCTTCGTTAAAAACAGGTTTGAATGCAAAAACGAGTCAAAGCTCTTCAAAAGTTACGGTGGTTGGTGAAAATTACCAGGAAAATTAAGCAAGTAAGCAAGTAATCTCTTCTTCTGGCGTCTGCCGCGTGAACATTTCCGGTGCACCTCAAACTCATTTATAAAACAACAATATGGTGTAATGGTTTATTAGAGCTTCGTACAAACGACGGTAAAACATACATGTTAATAAAAAAATTATAAGTTCTCATATAAGTGACAATTGTTCCTTAAACTGAAGGTTTTTAAGCTATTGCATAGCTTCTATCGCGGGCCTTGAGCGTGGAGACCGAATCCAGAAATTCCGTAACGAAAAAATAGCGAAGAATTTATGTATGAGATGTGATATGTACTACATGTAATGAGACCAAAGAGGTTTCGCATCTGAGTTTCGCACATAATAAAAATCTTTCTCTTAGCACGCTTCGCACTTCTCACGACACGCGTATTAATAATCCGAAATCCTTCGAAAATAAATGTTGTGTATAATTTTGCTATTAAAATGCTATTATTTTTTAATCTGATGCATACATACGAGTATAAATCATATAAATGATTTATTTGCTAAAATGTAATTGTCTTGTATTGTATTTTGACGAATACAGTTTTATTATTTGCATTTTTTTTTATTGTAAGTTTAGAACTTCTTGCTCATTTTTAAAACGTTAACTTAACTAACTTACTTAAAACTTACTTACTTACATTTTCGCACTCGTGCGGGAATGAAAAGTAAAAAGCACGCGTTTGAAAGACGCTGCATTTTGATTGTTAGTACCGTTCAATAAGAGTCCTTTTTCTAGTAGGTGTGTTGAAAAGCTACTTTATGGCTCGAGCAACAAAAAGTTTGCCTCTATAAATTTCAGTTAGAAACCTCCGTTTCCAGCTTGGTACGTGCTATATTTCTGTAAAGTTTGACTTGTTAGTAGTTATTCGGTTCGGTGCAAATATGGAACAAATTTCGAGAACAACAATTTTGCATACTGGCTTTACTTTTGCTAGCTGCGTCCTGCGGTTTCAGTATCATTCAGTATTCCCCGGGATGTAATCTATCTTCTTGACAAATTCTACTACGATCCGCTCAGCCATATAGGTGTGAAGGCGTAACAAACAAACTAATTTTTGAATATATGATATGAATATTAATTAGATGTATTAAATTATTATATAGACTTCGATAAAAAGAGTCAAAATGCCAACTGTATGGCAATACGAATATTTAATAAGTTACCTGACATTTATAAACAATTTAATGAAAATTAATTTTTCGTACCACGTGCTCGAAAATCTTTAATGACATAACACGCAATATCAACGTAAAGCAAGGCATTATATCCCTGGGGATGTAATGTTGTATGAAACTCCCTCGGGTGTAAAGTGATTTGGATTTGGAGCGTTAGTTGTAGGAAAACTCTTGGTACGGAGACAGCATACAGAAAAAAAAGAAAAAAGGCGCGATTGTACTATATGGCAGTGTTGCAAAAATATAAAATATTATTGGCTAATCGTTTTAGCTACATATTTAGCATTTTTTTACTACTGACAAGGTTAAGTAAAAATTACAGCCAATTAATAAGTAACTAATATTATTTTTATACCCACTTCCATTTCATAGCACTTGTTTTCACTAATATATTTCATTTCTGATTTCTGATCTCATTCTGAACGAACGTTATCTACGGAATACATCAGTTTATGCAGACGTATGCTTCTTACTAAATACCCATGGAAGTGTTGGATGCAATCGGAAAGCATGAAAAATATTCGTTCCTTATTCAATCAGAATCAGAACCATCAACCTCAATAGAGTATTATGTTGAATTAATCTTAGATGATTAAATAATACCTTATAAAGTTATAGACTTGAGTTTGTTTTTAACCCAGTTCTTTGGCCACTCTCAGCCACATTTCAGGGTACGAATTTTTTTACATTTACCTACTATAAAGAGCAATATTGTACATTATTTCCATATCTGACAAACTGCTTAATTATTCTTTTTACTTCGTTTTCTGAGAATCTTTACTTGAAAGTTGAATATACCTTACAATATCAGAAAAACCATTAACTACAATATATATGATAGATAGGATATATTTACTTTTATCTCTACATTTTATAAGCCTATAATTGTAATTCAAAATCGCTACCAATATACACATATTGATATTGGCAGAATGCTCTAGAGATGTATGTGATGTATAATGTAATGTCTGCCACAACATTACGACAATATCAGGACCTCTACACGACACAGTATAAATGTGAATCGGAACGGCATAGAGATAACGTTCAAACGACGACCTCGTTAGTCGATTTGGTATGACCCAACCTCAAAGGGGTCCCAAGTTCGATCCCTGATGGTCGGGGCAAATGTATGTGTAATGAGCAGAAATTGGGTATGTCAAATAATTCAGATGCGTCAGTTCAAATTCTTATTGATTTAGGAAACAACATGTCATGGTAAGAAAAAATATGACAAACATGTGTTTAAGCGCTAATAACTGTTTGGAACATTATGCTGACGTAATTCCAAAAAACGTTCAAAAAAATTACAAAACTGTCATTCACACCGTACTTCAAATTAACATAAATATCATTGTCACTAACACTAAACAAATATATAACTTATGAGGTTTTACCATTTACCATACTATACCATTTAAAATCTTACATTTTATGGATATGATGATAATTTAAATTTTTTTTTTCTTTTACCTGTATTAAATTAACCTGCAACATAAGAGATACTCGTAGCTGCAATGAAAGTTACTACCGTAATAATAAAAACAAATTCTGATATTCATAATTTTGACTTTGGCTACGTCTAATCAAGGTCACTCCGCATAATTATCGCCTAATTTATGCCTTTGTAGTCGATTTGACACGAAAGTATCCCTGTTACAAGTAGGCCCTATATCTTTAAAAAAACGAAAGGTTAAAATTCATTATGCCTAGCCATCATCAATATTAATATAAAATGATAATTTACAATCAATCAGGTTCTCAAATACATTTCAAACAAACATAAAAATGTATTCAGCATTGAACAGAACAAATTTTGCATCGTTTCTCAGTAAAGTAAAGTCGTATTTTATTGACATAACATCAACCGCTCTTCAAGCAAAAGAGAATTCAAAAGATCTACGTGCTTATTTCGATTTGAAAGGTTTTTGTCCTCTTTCATTCAAATTTCTTTATACGATTTCAATAAAAACAGAAATAGGAATGGCAGTTCACACAACATTAAAAAATAAAGTTTGATGCTCTATACTAATTCGTATCCAGCGACTGGAACTCTATATCTATGTATTTATAACATTAAACGTACGTAATTATAACCCTGATAAGATATCTTTTCGCATGTGGTATACTTCTTTCACACCAAGTCCGACTAGATTAAATTCTGCTCACTGACAGAGCTTCTGTCCTGGTGTTTTATGTGGCGCAATATGCATGAACATAATTACAACATCATAACTAGCTGTAAGTAATAGACAATTTCACTAAGATCGTAAAGTTGTGCCATGGTTGTCTTATTCGGGGGACCTCTATCGCTGTCAAGTAAACGCTGAGATATCTCGGTGTTGTGCTGACTCGTGGGTACGGCTGCTGCACTAGATAGAGGACCTGGGGCATCGGCTGTGGGGACGGCCGGCCCTCATTAGGATTAGGTCCTCACGAGGTGTTGATGGCCTGCGTGTTCGTGGGCATCACACGAGGTAGTAATGGGGAAGGCTCTTCACACCCCCCCAGAGGCTGGGCCTGCGTAGGCGGGCAGCGACGTCGGTGGGGGCTGTGGTGAATGCCCGAACGGTGCCACGGCCCCCGCCCCCAGTTAATGACGATGGAACACCGTAGAGGTTTGGTGGGTATTCTGCCCTTCTGGCGGAGAATCCTACATGCGCACCGGCTCTACTCTGGGCTGGTGATCAAGTTATGAAACCTTCCTGTGCGAGAAAAAATGGTTGTCTTATTCACGGTATATTTTAGCTTAGAGTTAAATTAAGTGATAGAACAGAACAAGCTGATACACAAACTTCAATACATTGTGCACATCTCATCACAAAATAACAGCCCTAAACTGACACAAAACAATTTTTTTCAGCATAGACGATCGATTCCTAACAAATATTTAACAGCACGTCTAGATATCATCGTTTTGAAATGACATTACGTGATTCTCTTAACACGTGATAGCTAGAGTAATTCTTGATTCAAACGCACAGTGATACCTGAATCAGAGTACAAGTCTTGCTGCATTAGTTATCTAGTTGCTACCTACATTACGAATAGCCTCAAAATTTGTTTTCTTACGATACGATTACGACGTGTAGCAGTGTTTCGTGTCAAATGTATCGGTAATTCGATTTACCAACTAAGGTTCACAGATAGAATACCATAGTACTGTGTCTGGGTAAAGACTCGCCAACAGGGCACGTCTTTTCAAGTCTGCTTCTTCCGCTTAAAAGTGGCACCATACCAGAAACACGCTAAAACACCGTTTCAGTCACTTGACTTCCGCATAGTACACAAAGTCATTGTTCAGTCTACAATAAGCATAGATAGTATAGTATACAGTATTACTAGCAGCAAAAACAATGGCCACTTTAGGACACAACCTGACGATGACAGCCTATTCCACTTGACAGCCGACTGGAACGTTTAAATATAACTAAAGCGAATATAATTCTAGGATCTGCTGTTTCTCTCGATGAATACTGAATGAAACAAAATCAAATTCACACTAGAAAAACTTTAAAAGCTATGAGGTTTATTCTCGGTTACAACCTTATTTTTGATTTGTTCGGTTTTGCCCTGACCCAAGGAATAGCCTTATACAAGCAATAATTGACGCATCTTCAAGGCCAGTGCAAAAAGATAAGTAGAATATTATTTTATGTGGTGTTATGCTCATGTCATTTTTAGCTAGTGCTCCTAATGTATACTGCATTAGGGGCACTTACTGCCGATCTGTAACAACGGGTCTATACATTCGTATTACTCGTATCTACATTTCAAAATCTACACTTATATTATATGTATAATTATAAAGAGGAAAGATTTGTTTATTTGTTTGTTTATAATGAATAGGCTTCACAACTACTGGACCGATTAGAAAAAAACTTTCACCATTTGAATCCTACATTTTCTCTTATGAACATTGGCAATATAATATTTTCAAAAAAGTTAGGGATCCGTTTGAAAAGTTCGATAATGTAACCCAAGGTGTGAGAAAATACCAAAAAAGGCCTTATATCGCGTACGTTGCTCAAAATATTGATCATATAATGTTTGTCCATTTGTCAATTTTCATTTTGAAATATGCAATAGTAACTCCGGTATACACAAGGTCCTTGTACCTTGGTATTAATCCTAATCCACTCTAATTATAAAGGGGAAAGATATATGATTGTATGTTTCTTTATAATGGAAACACGTGAAACTACTTAACCGATTCAAACAATTCTTTCACGAATATAAATACCTACATTATGCCTGGGTAACATACTCTATACTTGATTCATCATCCATAACCACCGTCACTACAGTTTTTTTATAAACAGAATAGTTCATCATATTTATGCTAATTTAAAAAAAATACTTTATTAGGAGAAGTTGTTTCTTCGGTAGTGTGTAACGTACCTTCCCCTAAAAAGTTTCTCATTTTTAAACAAGTCAATTCAAGTTTAGATATCTTCTGAATGGTATATATGCTTTCATGTGAAGTTTATACTTTTAGAACAGTTTTATTATCGTTAGATCTTAGAGTATACATTATACTTTGTAAGAGCTGCAGAGTGTAGCAGCTGCTCTGTAATAATAGTAGAGTTTAAGACGGAATAAACCTTGGTAATAAAATAAAACATGAAAAAAAATCTCGTATGTAAGATAACAATGAACAGAAATCACTCATGTGAATATTTGAAACAAGAATGGACTTTTTTCGTGTACCACATTTTGATCTCCTTACAGTCAATGGAACCTTTCGAGTGGAACTAAATGGATGAAAATAGAACTAACATTATGTAGCAGTCCCTAGAACCGGTAAAAAACTACCTACAGAAAGTGCAAAATATAAATAAAGTAATAGGTACTCCTTAGTATGCCTCCGACATTTGACATCGCTATCGTCGGATCGGATCTACGTTTAATATTTAGACACGGTATTTATTTTGATATACATTCATATAGTTTATAGCTATACGAACAGCCACATTTCGGGAAAAGAACAAAAACAGAAACATTACAAGCCTACGGGTTTTATCTTTTTTTTGTTCAATGCTTCTCCTTAGTAAATTTAATTATAACTTAAAGAACACGCGCATTAAGCATTCTTAACTAGCAGTATAGCCGCTTTTATTTGGAGGTTTGGGGAACATGAAAAATAGGTTCCCTAATGATTCACTGAAAAACTTATGACAAATTATTACATTACAACCAACGTTTCGTGTACAATTATTTTCTCAAACATGTTTTAACAAAAACATATTTATTTTACAAACAACGTTTCGAGTACAGCTCATTACAAATACCTGTTCTATACTAATATCTATACCTATACCAATATTATGAGGAGGAAAGATTTACACTTTAGTTGTTTTAGATTTTTGGATTTTTGTATGTAACGAATGAATAAACATAAAAACTACTGGACTGATTTACCGGTAGAAAACAATATTATCAACTAGCTGGTGCCCGCGACGTCATCTGCGCAGGATTAGTACTTCGTGTAGCTTATTATCTTTTATTATATGTCATTGTTATGTTATCCTAATTGTTATGTCACAATAACTACTTTACGAATACTTAATATTAGAAACTGGATATTTATCGTGTAATCCATTTTGTTTGAGTTCCCGATACTTCGCTACTGTTGCAAGTGCAATGATCACAAGTATACCGAAGTCTATGCGGGTGGGCGACACTAAGAACAAACAAAACGAGTTACCCTCTTTCTGTTGCGTTTTATGTGTACAGCAGATGGTATGTGTACCACTGTTACACAAATCACTCGTATCCATGTTTTTCTCACGACACGCGAAACTAACGGTATCTGTTTTTTGGCGTGTACACAGCCACTGGATTCCAAGACTTCGACAGTTGAAAGCCATTATCTCTGTGGAATTTTGGATTTGTAATCTCTATTGCTTCTTTGATTTCAATTTTTGATTTTGATTCCAAGAATAATCTCACCAGTAGAAAATTATACGCCTGAGTAACATACTATTACGTTATATTTGATTCATCATCATCATCATCGTCTATCACTGCGCGGGTGAAACCGCGGAGCGCAGGCAATCACATTACGAATATTTATTTCGCAAACATATATTTTGTAAAAGTAAGAATTATATTTTGTTATATGTTCATTTTTATTTCATACTAGCGAATGCCCGCGACTTCGTTCGCGTAGTAAGCTCGGCCTTCGGCCTCGCCATAACCGCTTTTGTTTCATAAGAACCTTCTCCTGACAATAATTAAACCGTTCTACTCACGAAATTTCAAATCCATTTACTCGCAGACTCAAAATTCAAAATGGCGGATTTCGGTTTTTTTGCAACCGCTTCACAAAAATTCCGATCATTTCAATAATGGTTCAAAACTGATACATGAAATAAAAAGAAATAAACAGAATAAACTATGTTTTACATTATTATCCTGCACCATGTGTATGTTTTGTAAGATAACATATTGAATTTCTTGCAATAAGTTATGTTTACGAATCGTTACGATTCATATTTGAATATCATGTCCTAGAATAAACGAAATCCTTTATAATAGATATTGAAATTGCGAAAGTACATATTTTATTATGATAAAAAAAACATTTAGCTAACCTTCTTATAATTTTTCCACTTCCATTAGTTTTTATTCAATTTATATCAAACAACTGTTTTGGCACACTGACAGCTCCACACATACACTTACTCTAAAGACCAACTTTGAACATAAAATTAATTTTTTTTTCATGGTTAACGTTGTGATTTTGGATTTTGAAAAAAGAACATATATTTAGCTTTCTTTCTCTTATAAATTTTAATTTATACATTTTTATTTTTTATAAATTTTATCTTTTTAGAAAAAGCTACTACTACAATATAAAACTACAATATAATGTAAAAACGAACCAAAATAATACTTTGGGAATAGTTCTATTCCACTAATGAGCTTACTGGTACAATGTCAACTGGGATGATACTATCCTAGAATTTAAGATAGCGGTTAACACAACACTAAAGGAATTAGCGAGATGGTTCTATCCGTTCTCAAGTTATAGCGTGAACAGGAGAAATAGGGGTTCATTTATATGTAAATATAGATATTGTTTTGATTTACATATTCACATAGTACAAAGTTTCACTCTCACAACAAGAAGTAGTTTGTGTGTAAGTGATATTTGTTGTGCACTACTAAATCCGACTTTCTCGAAAAACACCCTCACTAGGGTTGGAACCACAATCATTCATTACTTTTGTTTTCGCATTCATTCACAATCATTCATTACATTAGTACGTTTTGAGCGCTTCGCCGGCCTTTGCCGCGGCAGGCTAGCTTCGCTCTCTCGGCTTGCGCGTAGTTATCTCGCAGTATATTTACCTTTTATATTTTGAATTAGGAAAATACTTTATGGACATCGCCGGCCCGGGGGGATCACGGTGGTTATGAGGGAGTCTGTATACTTACTATAAGCCCGGGATGTTGCTCCAAGCGCCTTCATGTCGGCACCAGAGACTTAAAAACACCTTTTAAAATGTTACATAATTATATCTGTTACATTATGAATTGATAACAGAAACAAATATGTAACACTTATAAATGTATTTTTAAATATGTTAACACAAAACACTTTCAAAACTGTAACAGTTATGTAAATGTAACATAATTATATAAGTGTTAACACTGTTAATAACTGTTACAGGTAAGCGCGACGTTGCCAAATTTCCTGCCGGTTAATAAGAATTAAATAGACGTAATTTTTATCTCCAGTCACCGCACACAATTGCTCTTTTTTTCGAATCGCAGTGTCGCTTCATACACGGGTTCCAGACCTATTTA
The DNA here is from genome assembly GCA_917880725.1 of Selenia dentaria. Lineage (NCBI taxonomy): Eukaryota > Metazoa > Arthropoda > Insecta > Lepidoptera > Geometridae > Selenia > Selenia dentaria. The sequence continues at coordinate 33,163,876 of OU862877.1, read as the reverse complement.
AATTTCTGAAATATGTATCCAGGTATTTTCATCAGTAGAGTAATACCGGGATATAGGCCTCCTAATTGTAAAATTATTATTTTTCTTGATTATCTCTATGAATATATAGGTAGATAGTTCGTTCTTTTTTATAACATTAAAACTAGTTTTTGGTGACCTAACAGTTCCAGATTTTGCAGAAGTTAACTTTTTGCAGAACAATTTATTTCTGGATATATATTTTCCAATATGGATAGGCGCCGCGCTATTAAATGCTAATAAGAATATATGTCCCATCGAATAAAATATGTAAAATACATCATTCTAAATTATTGTTTTCGTAATATTAAGCAGATAATTTTAATATGACCCGCATGACCATTTAACTATTGCATAAGCATTGGTCTAAGAAAAGTTTTTATATTTTAGTGTTACCGTGCGCAATCATACTTAATTAAACAATAAGTAATTAAAAAATAAATAATATTTTATAATAAAACAATATAATCATATTTTTGTATCCTTCATAAGGTTGAGTGATAGTTTCTGTAGAATGCACTGGTGGCTACTTGAAACCACCTTAAGTGCATTCTACACTAAACCCAGTCGTGTTGACTTGTATTTAATAGTTGGCAATGTCATTATCATCATCATTACAGATCACGCGGCGAGAGTTTGGCTTTGACCGTTATTGCGCAGAAATCAGAAATTGGGTATCAACGGGCAATTAGCGGGGTGCGGGGCGGGTGTGTAGGCGCATGCGGTGCTCTGATTGGCGCTCCAATCGTTCCCTGCCTCTCGCATCGATACGACGTACCGCGCACTCCTGTTGAACAATCACGTTCACAAGTGAATTGCTATTTTCGTTAATTGTTGTCGATTGTTATTATTTGTTGAGTTTGTTTGTTTAAGTTTGTCAGTTAAGTTTTTTTTGTTAAATATTAAAAAGTGATTTGAAAATGCGTAAAAAAAAACATTGTTTTAAAAAGGCAAGCACGGAAAATGATATATGACGTGAATTGCTTTTTAAAGAAAGAAGCTGACGAATGTATCGAATCATTGAAGCAAATTCGAAGTCAGATTGAGGAAGTTGCTTCTTTACTCAGTCAGTCGGAGAATAACCAAACTATACAGACTATGCAGGTAATGAAAACGGAAACTGTTTCTAAATTAAATTGTGTAGTCAGTAAATTAGCTAAAATTCAAAAACGGACATCGGAGGCCACTAAGACTTCAATTGGCACTGTAAAAAATATGGTAAATCAAGCCAAGAGTTCCGATTTGCTAATTATTTTCAGAACACCTGGAAAAAAACGTCCTAGAGCTAAACCAGTTACGAATATTGATAATTTTGACCAAGGTGTTATAAAAAGATGTATACACAATTTTCACAAGACGAATAATGAACTTCCCACCATTGGGAAACTAAAAAAGAAACTTGAGGAAGATATAAACTTTAAAGGGTCAGAAATAAGTCTTCGTGTAATTGTAAAGGAGTTAGGATTTCGCTGGAAAAAAACAGAAAACAACCGTAAATTACTAATAGAAACATCGAATATCCGATTACAACGCATTGAATATTTAAGAAAAATAAGAAAATATCGACAAGAAGGAAGACCCATTGTTTACACAGATGAATCCTACGTAGATTCATCGCACTCAACAACCAAAGCCTGGAGCGATGGCCCTACGGAAGGACTAAAAAAACCCATTTCTAAAGAATAACGATCGTGATAGTCCACGCAGGATCTGAAGCTGGGTTTATACCAAATGCTTTATTAACTTTTAAAGCCGGCAACAAAACAGGGGACTATCATGACAACATGAATTACGAGAATTATGAAAAATGGCTTAGGACACAATTAATTCCCAACCTACTACCCAATTCTGTATTGGTTGTCGACAACGCCTCATACCAAAATAAACAATGGGATTTAGCACCGTCCTCCAATACCAAAAAAGCCGATATGCAGAATTGGCTAACTGATAAAGGCATACAATATGATTCAACAATGCTCAAGCCACAATTGTACAACTTGATAAAAGCTAATAAAGAAAGATATAAAACTTTTTCAATAGGTCAAATTTTAGCAGAAGCAAACCATAGCATATTGAGATTACCGCCTTACCATCCAGACCTCAACCCCATAGAAATGGCATGGGCTACTATTAAACAATATGTAGCTAGCAAAAATGTTAAATGGAATTTACAAGAATGTACCAAACTTATCAAAGAAAAAGTATCCTTAACGGGTGCCCAGGAATGGGAAAAAATATGTAAAAGGTAAAAGATATAGAAGAAGAGTACGCCAAGAGTGACCATGTAGTTGATTTACTTACCGAGAAATTTATAATTCGCGTCGATGATAGTTCCGAAGACGATGATTCTGATGATGGTTATGAAGATGATGATGATGACAACTGCGACCGAGGAAGCCCTGAACCCGGACCCTCAACAAGCAAAAGACGTTGCACAATTTCGTGTAGCGGCAGCACCACTGGACCATGCGGTGATTTCATAGAAGGCGTTAAACCTTTAACTGATTCAGAATCTGAATAGCACTGCGGCTAGGACTTTTTTTTATGTTAACTTTTGTATTTAATAATTATTTTAAGTTTTCTTTTGTTTGTATGAACCAATTTTACATGTGTCTTGGAATAAATAATTTTATTAAAAAACAACTATTTAGAATTTTCATCGCTGTCTCTGTAAACTTTAAAAGGAAATAAACATTTTATATAAGTAAAATAACTATCAATAGTTTTAATAAATGAAGAAGTTTATCTATTTCGTATTATTTTCTAGCATTATTACCACTGTACATGAATTTTGACCCACTCAAATATCCAACCTGGTACATAAAAAAGGAAAAGTATTGTGTGCGTGACAGTACCCATGCGCAGTAATCCCCTCCACCCGAAGGTCAAAGCCAAACTCTCGCCGCGCGATCTGTATCAGCCGGAAGACGTCCACTGAACTGCTGAACATAGGCCTCCCCCATAGAACGCCACTTAGACCGGCTACTCGCTTCCTGCATCCAGCGATTCTCCGCGGTTTTTATGAGGTCGTCGGTCCACCTAGCGGGGGGCCGGCCTACACTACGCCTTGGCAATGTATAATAATAAAGTAATAATATTTGTTTGTATCCTTAGGGTCTTCTCGTTGGGTCTTTCTCAATTTTTTTAAGACTCTTCAATAATTCCCATTTAAATTATCATGAAAATCAGTGCAGTCGTACTCGTCTTTTAAACTCGTTTTTATCTTTGTTGGTATTTAGCTGGTTCCTTTATTTGCTTTCTAAAGTACTCCTATTTCTTTGGTGAAAATAGTATTCATTATAATGTCATCATCTACTCAGTGTTTATTTGTTTTTTGTTCTTTTCTGCAACTTCTTTCTTTTCTTTTAATATATACCTACCTTGAATACAGAATATCTGGTCATTGCTTTGACCTTTTAGGTGATTTCAAACGTCCTATCGAGACAACAGAACAAAAATCTAAAATTGACCAGGTTTTAACAGTGGCTTCATACAAGTTACCACATAAGTTATATTTTACTTCAAATCAAAATACTTTTAGTTGTTACATTTTAGTATATAAAACAAGTCAGATTTCGTTACTGTTCGGAATTCGGTAGCCTATATTTTAACTTAATTATTTTAATTTAATTTTATTATAAAATAAAACTTAAACGTAAATGGTATTTGGTGAAGAAACGTGCGCATCGTTATTGTAGATGGTGTGGAACTATGAAGAAGAACAAACTGCATAGTTGTGTGAGTAGTGAAAACAGCAACTGTAAGATACATAAGTACAACCTCGGCCAATAGCTGTGCCGGTACCACAAAGAAATCACGCCGCGCGATGTTGCCATACCGTGCAATTACCTAAATGCTTATTTGTTACTGTTACACTTATTAACACTTATAAACCGATATAAACTGTTACACTTTCATTCTGTTACAGTATTGTATCTGTTACAGAAATAATTTCCTAAAACAGTGTTAAAATACTTATTACGGTTACAGTTTGAGTCCCTGATCGGGACTATGGGAACGCAGTGGCACTCGTTCGCTAACCTAACCTGTTGAAGCCACAATCATTGATAACGAATTTTTTCAACTAAATCACTCCCTCTCGCCTGATGGAAAGCGAAGATGGAATAAAGAAGCAATGAACATTGGCATGGATGGCCATTAGTGCAGCTAACGGCTAATGACCATCCCTATGATGACTTGAGAGATACTTTTTCACGCCCCGCTTGAAATACCCAGGGTCATAGCTGCAAGGAAATACGTACGCCGGCAGAGCATTCCACAATTTACTTACAGCACAGAGGTAGGAACTGCCAAACTTTTTGGTTCGTAGTAAGAAGTTTTAAGCAGTATATAGCTAGGCCGGAACGAGTAGTTCGGGATCGGAATGGTGAGGAAGGAATAAGTTTAAAAAGCTCTTGAAAACATTTGCCATGAAACAACTGGTAAAAAAAATATTTAAGAGAAGCTATAGTTCTACGCATTCGTAGGGGTTCTAGGTGTTGAGTGACTTCAGTGTCTCCAATTATACGGACAGTGCGACGTTGCAGTATATCGAGAGCATCCATAAGGTACTTAGCGGATCCACAAATTATAAGCGGATTATAAAATTAAGACAGTTGTTAAGTATAGCGTATTTTTGTCTTCTAATATTTTAAGTTATGTACATATACAACTTTTACAAAACTCCTTGCAGGGAGAATTGGTGTATAAAACACCCGTTCTTGTTTGATCTAATGGATCCCTGGATGACCGGGCTTGCTCGATTAAGATAGGAATATAAAATAGCAACACATGTTCCATGACAATATTATCACCGCGATTCAGGATTTAAATTCGAGTGTTACGCCATCTAGTTTGAACGCAAAGCAACACATGTTCCGTCAGTATTATTACTTTTATATTCAAACCTGATTTCAAATCAAAACTCTGTATATATCTATCGGTCATATCGGTCTTAACCTGATTTGGTATAAGACAATCATAACATCCGCATTCGAAAAGCTGACAGCGTTTGATGAAGGTAAGCCCCACTACCTAATCTACAATCGATTTGAATCAAATTGTATATTCAACAATGCTTTTACAATATTCTCTTTTATTTGATGTTTGTGCCCTTTGTTTTTGCAATCAAAGTATTCCGAGATGTATTTCTAATAATCTTTTGTCTTTTTTATTAGGTTTCCGTACGCGAAGGGTAACACGGGACTCTATTACTAAGACTCAGCTAACACTCCGTCTGTCTGTCTGTCCGTCTGTCACCAGGCTGTATCTCATGAACCGTGATAGAAAGACAGTTGAAATTTTCACAGATGATGTATTTTTGGTGGCGCTAAAACATTATACCTACTAAATAATCTAATACTAAAAAATCAGCCAAATTTGAGTCGGACTCGTGCGCGAAGGGTTCCGTACTATCATAGACTAACATATATGTTAGTCTATGGTACTATCAACTATAAAATGGCAAAAAATAATATCTGTTGTATGAGAGATTTATATATGAATAGTACGGAACCCTTGGTTCGCGAGTCCGACTCGCACTTGGCCGCTTTTTCATTGTATTGGTATTATACAAAGTGTTCTTCTCACTAAAGAGATGCTTGTAACGGATAACGATGAAATAAGATGCTGAAAAGTGAAACTTACTTATCTTACAATCAACCTTACTTGTTCCTCGCCGCTGTGGTTCTGGCAGCCTTGCTCGCGAATGCCAAGAATGATGTTCTAGTGGCCTGTCTCTGCATGATGGTCGGGCGAGAGGCTTGATCTAACATGATCTGTATTCTCAATTCCAGATACATCCTGTCCAGACCAAATCTTGGCCATTCGAAGAGTAAGTGCCATATCGTTTCGTCACAAGCCGGATCGCAGACGCAAGAGGGACTGTTTTTGACATGAAATCGATGTAGGTACGCTGCGAATCCTCCGTGACCGGTCAATATTTGAACATGGATAGGTGTTAGTACCATATCCTTAAGTAATCGTCTTGCAAAAGAAGACAAAAGAAAGTAGGAAAGAAAGTCTTTGTGACCGGACCTGTACTAGAGGATTCGTAGCGCCCTTGCCATCTTCTGACCGTCTTCTCCCGAATCTCTTTTCCGATGAACGATAACGGCACCTTGTCATAGTCAGCGGCCGTCAAACATCGTCAGCATATCAAAATTATTTGGTACTACAATTAGCAAACTAGTTTGCTGAAAATAAAAGAAATGATTTAATTAATATTAGTCAAAGCATATGGACAGGGATCAAAGGAATTAGTTAAATTAATTGGGAAGTTTGGCTAGATACTGTAACAAATGGGTAAAACAAAGTGAAAGTTAAGTTGCATATAGTAGTAGACAAACGGTTTGAGAACACTAAACTACGGAAACTAGCAATACAAAACCAAAAAAGATTAGTTAAAACCTACACAACTCTAGTAACTCAACTGGCGTTTGTTACGCGTGTCACTGGTTCAGCTGTCACTTATTTAGGTAACTCGTAGACAAAATTTAGGTAATTTAGAACCTGGTAGCATTTTTGCATGGATGAGCGCTACAAAAGTACTATTATTTATTCTGCGGCTATAGTTGCGTACTCCCGACCCTAAGGCGCCTTACGATGAGGTAACTTTTCTTGTTCCTCTTGACCGTTTCCTCATGAAGGTCGTGACCACCATGAATTACCTTCTGGACTATGTTTTGTCCAGATATGTATGTATATATACCAGTTGACAACATTGACCTTAGTTGTCTCTTTGACAATGTCAGTCCACCTGGTGGGAGATCTTCCACGACTCCGTTGACCCTTTATCCTTGAGTTAACTTTTATTATATGACAAACTGCAATAAAAAAGCCATGAATGAAACATAACCTTTATTTGACTAGCTTTATCCCATGGTTCCAAACACGATGGGGTGCAGTAAAGAAAAAAAAACATGGCAAATGGTCATCTAAAATTTATTCTTTTGAGTGGAATAAAATAGTTTTTAATACAGTTGCTCAAAAAGTTGCGTATTGCAGGGACGTATAGCGTTCGGGATGTGGGCTATTACATACTCGTGCTTTTTTTCCTTTCCGGAACTCGTGCGTTCTCTTTCCAAACTGTCAAAATAATGTCTATTAAAAAGAAAAACCAACCATGAAGTTTTTACTAAAATAAATTCATAGAAGTTTTTATGATTCATGCAAATACGTATATTTCTAAAAAGAAGCTACTAATTTGTTTCAATATCAGATTTAATGATTTGATTGAATGAGTTAGGTTAAGTTTCATTTAATTACATCTCATTAAATTTCCTTTTCATTTCATATCAATAAAACAATTATACTGAAGACTTGGCTGTATGGGCATAGTTCCCTTTGCCTACCAGAATGACAGCCTTTCCCCACTTGTAATGAAATATACTATTAAAATACTAATTTATATTTAATGTGCCATTCCAAGTCATGATGTTAGACTTTCTTTCAGCAGCACAGATTTTTGAAATCGTTTCATACATCTTGTTAATTTAATTATCTCTCTTAATACATATATGACTACTATGACTAATAACTTGGTTACTTTTAGCAATTATAACGTGAGTTTGTTTTTCTGATCATCAGCTTATCGAGCTCGACCTGACAACTTTGGAGCCTCACGTCAACGGTCCGTTCACGCCCGATCTGGCCAGCCCCATCTCCAAACTGGGCAGTGTTGCCAAGAAGAACGACTGGCCCATCGACATCAAAGTTGGCCTCATCGGATCTTGCACCAACTCCTCATACGAGGACATGGGACGCTGCGCCAGCATTGTTAAGGAGGTCAGTACAAGTGTTACCTAATATAATAAGCCTATGGTAGAAGTAGTATTTAAGCTGAATGCTACCGTATGCATGCTTTTACCGTATGCAGTCTACATTGGATCCGGTTGTTGTCTTACAGTCAGTATCTATATCTTATCATTAGACAATTTACCATACGAGAGAAATAAATTTGACACTATGTTTGCATAGAACTACTGTAAAATTTATTTCTCTAGCAGAGTAAACCATCTCTAGCAGGGTAGAATATTGATAGATAGGATATAGGAACCGACCGTTGGGACAACAATCAAAAGGCCATGTAGCCTTCAATATAGCCTTATATATTCGGGAAGAAAGCAACCTCTGACACTGGGGCTGACCACCAGCCTATATATCCACCAACCAACACTGGAATGCGTGAGGATCACTGTCCATACTCTTTCTCCGAGAAAGCCCTGTGTCTTAGTTAAGGTGGAAAATAATATCCTAATTAGACAAAAAATATAGGGGCAAACTGTAATTAGTATAAATATAACTTCGTGCGCTTATTACTAACCAATCTAAGGTCTCGATAGAACGTAGTAACACAGTAGAAATATAGAGATTATGCTGTGGTAGTAATTTACCATGCAGAGTGGAGGTTATTTAAAACCGCAGATGGTAATGTTACTGTGATGATGCATTCATGGCACATATAACTAGGTGAATGACTTGGTTGTCTTGTCATCCTACACAAACAAAACTGTGTTACAAAACAATACTTTCACTCACTCTAGGTGTAAGGCACCAAGGAACAAAACTGAAACACAAAAATTAAATAAATTAAATTTCAACTTAATTCTCTATGTATCTCAGTACCGTTAAAACGGCCTTAATGTTACATTTTCAGCTTACTACACTTACATAATAAAGGGAGATTTGTGTATGTACAGGGCCTAATCCTGAACTAACCAGCGCTCGGTAATAAGTAATGACAGAGTCGCTGTTCGGACAAAATACCGTTACCTTTGGAGTTAGAGGTTTACATGGGGGATCCCAAAGGGAACACATGCCTGAGCATTGTACGGGACGAGTTAATCCGTGAATTTGGTAATTTTGAATACATGTAGGCTGTTTAATATTTATTTTATACTAGTGGCAAGCTGGCAAGCCCTTTGCCTCATATTTAAAGTCAACGCATACCCATGCCATCATTGCCACTGCGGTGCAACCTGCCAGCCACTCCCATACTTCCATTAATTTCACTTTCTGCAGTGCCCTTTCAATGCGAATACAGTAACGTTTACTATTATGGTACTGCTAAGAATATCTGGCCCAGCGGTTGTGTCTACTAAAGCGGAGTTTTGTGGAAAAACCCTACACTTAGTATATTTTATCTCACCTGATTGATACCACCCAAGGACAAGGTACGTGATTCGCTGCAGGGTTTCTACTGAAGTAACTATGAGTTAGTTACTTCGGTAGAAACCCTCAAATATAATTGAAACATATATTTTCGCTTCCCGTGCCGCTGTGCATTCTAGTTCATCCAATCCATGAATGTGTGAACATATTATATGTATAATTACTTGTCCTGACCGGTTGACTTATTCATCGACGTAAAACCTTATCTGCTATGTGGATACACGTTCTAAATTTTGACAGTTGGTGTATGTTGTAAGCATCTACTAAGTGAGGATTTTTTGAAATGTCATCCCTAAGGGTGAATTAATCAACGTGGCTTCGTATCCCATGGAACAAAAAAGCGAAGCCTGTGGAAATTTCGCTAGTTTATCATACATCTGAGTTAATTTTTACATGATTAGCACTAACGCCTACTTAGCGATACCAAACATTGCAATTTTTAGTACATTGCAATTTTAGAGAGAAAATTTACATTCTCGGACGCGATTCCACTGCTGAACATATACCTCCCCCATAATTTTCCAAAAGGACCGGTTGGAAGCGGCCATGCATCCAACGTCATCCTGCGACCTATATCAGTTCGTCTGTCCCGTGTCGGTGGACGACTTACGCTTCGCTTGCCGGTCCGTGGTCTCCACTCTGGAACCTTCCGGCCCCATCGGCCATCTGTTCTGTGGGTTATGTGCCCTGCCCACTGCCACTTTGACTGACTAATCTTCTGGGCTATGTCAGTGACTTTCGTTCAATAGTCAATAGTAATTTATTCGTAAAAAATATTACATGTCAATAACGGTAGAATGTATACTCAAGTATACATGCAAAAATATTAATTAAAAATAATTCTACACTGCATTCAGCAATTTCAATAATTAACCCTTTAGGTAGCTTTAAAGTAAAAATGTTTTGGCACTAAATCGAACGGAAAAAGCGCGCGAAAATTCACTATTTAAAAAATTTGCGCGCGCCGCAAACGATTGCAGGAGTAAAAAAGGAGTCTTTGTTCTATTTTATATCTGTAAACGGCGTAAATTTACACTGGTTACCTAGTACATCTTCTTTTATTCTATTATTATGTTATCTGTTTCTTACTAGTCAAATTATAGAGGTAAAGTCAACCGAAAAAATACATAAAAACTTGAACCGCTACAAAAAAATAACAAATGAAATAAATTCTACAAAGACAATTTTATCTCTAAAGCAGGTGTAAAAGGAGTAAACATACAATCACAATGGTATAATAAACTTTGAAAACCTATACTACCTATTTTATAAATTATTCATAATAAATCCACAAATTGTCATACAAACATATACTCTAACGCTAACCAAATAGATCTCAAAATCGTAGTCTCACTCGTTATTAAAACAATATGGCGGCTGCCTTTATCAAATTACGGGAATTGCTCACAAAACCATAATATAAGAGGATTATAAGCTTTTTCTTAGGTTTTTACCTCGAAATGGTACTTATTCACGAAAACAATACACTAGGACATGCACACCTGCGAAAGTTTAAGAGATATGGTATCGACGCCCATTGTTTTTTTTACTAGCCTACTGATAACCAAAATAATTTACATTTCTATGTAAAAATGATTTCTATTTATTCTTATTAGTATTAAAAAAACATCTAAATAACCGAAATGTATTATATATTTGAACAGTTAACGTTTATGTTCAGTCCTGACATGGGTTTTGACTGCGGTACACCGGTGTACCAGCGCCGCTTTATGCAATGTATAGATTTGTCCACCGGTGTACCGGCGCGTGTTTATAGGTTAATAATACAAGTCAATAAAATAATAAATATTAATAATAAATGTCAATATAAGAAAATGAAGAAAAATTGTAAACAAATAATGTCAAAATTTCGAGATTGTTGATTAATGTCTCCGTAATTATTAACACAAATAATTGATTGATTTCCAGTTAAAGATTGATCCATGAATTCCTCAAAGCTATAGAAGGTCCGCTCAATTAGCTAACGTTTTAATTTATTTCTAAAAGATGATATGCTTGAGGCAGTGGTGACGTCATCAGGGAGTCTTTGATAGACAGCTGGGTCCATTATATGCGTCAACTTACCAGATTTGGCAAGCGTGTGCGGCAATGTTACGAGCTTTTCAGAGTTGCGCGTGTGGTAGGAATGTAAGTCGCTGTGTTTTTTTAAATGTGTGAAGATTCGCTCTCATAAACGTTGCCATCTGGAAAATGACTATTGAAGGCAGCGTGAGAATCCCAAGATCTTTAAATATGGGCCTTGCGGGTGTATCCCGGGGAACGCGTACAATAGCTCGTATGGCGCGTTTTTGCATTCGGAACACTCTTAACCACTTTGCACCGCGAGCCCATAGCTCAGCACCATACTGCAGTAACGAGTGTACTGTCGCAAAGTAGCAAGCACGCGCCACGTCCCTGGACACCACTCGCGACACCCGACCCAAGGCAAAACACGCACTTCCCAATCTCCCGCAAAGTTTGTCAATGTGTCCCTCCCATGTCAGACACCTGTCAATTTCAAAGCCGAGGAATGTAGTGGTCTGTACCACCCGGATTTCGTCACCATTCACATTGACAACCAGTGGCCTCACCATACGACCTGACAAGTTGAAGTGCATATAATTTGTCTTATTTAAATTTAAAGCTAGCCCATTCATGCCAAACCACCGGGCAAGATGGGAGGCTGTCTCGTTTAACCTCAACTCTAGTTGGTCTAGCGTGGGAGCTGTGAGGATCGCAGCAACGTCGTCAGCATACATAAGGATGTCTGCGGTTGTCACCGCCCTTGGCAGGTCGTTTATTAAGAGTGAGAATAGTATGTTTGGCACTGACGAGCCTTGCGCCACGCACATAGTGGACGTAAGTGGATCTGACTTATTTTTGCCGTCCCCCGCATCGACTACCTGTTGTGTTCTTCTACGAATCTCCTCATTTCTGATTCGATCACGTAGAGAAACCCCGAGCATAGCCCTCTCTATTGCTCGTTGTGTGACTTTGAGCTTACTTATGAGGCACATAGTAAGAGACCACGTTTCAGTGCCATAATTCATCACTGGTAACACACATTGTTCAAAGTCTTTTGTCCTGAAGCGTCACTGAGGTATTTTTAACGAGAAGACTTCGCGAAGTTTCCAAAACACTGTCGGATTTAATGTTTAGCATTAAATTCTAGCATTTAATATTTTCAAAATGTTTAATTACTATTTACCTATTAATTATTCATATATTAAAGATAGAATAATAATTATATACCTACTTCTAAACCCCCACAATTTCGATTGTAATTGGAACAAAAGAATTTCATGTCTAAATGAAAATTACAAGTTATAAATGCTGACAACCGAATCAAGCAACACTCCATTTAGCCACAGAACAATTGTTCAGGCAGTATATGAACTCACAATTTCTCTTTAGGACAATAACAACAAAAACAATAGTAGTAGGGCAAATACGAGCCTTTTATATCATATAGTATTATACGAGCATAACTTTTGTGATTCATTTACAAGTTTGAGTTTGACCGCTTACTCATACGGCCTTATTAATAAACTTGTAGTAAACCTGGAGTAGTTAAAACATCTATCTGTCAATTTTTCGCTTGCAGTAAATGTCACGCGTGAAAGCAAGACAAAGCATGTTACGCCTAATCTATGTTTACGCAACATTTATTAATAAAGGCCATAGGGTATTATATGACGATCCGACGATGTAACATGCTAACATACTCCAGAGCTAGCCTACGGGGCGAGAAATAAAAATATGTACAACCCGATCAGAATATATAGCGGGAGAGGCACCGCATTCCAGCGAGCTGTGCACCTCGCTGGAATGCGGTGCCTCTCCCGCTTCCCCTGTCACCTCTCCGCGCACTCCCCGGTGCGACAGTACGGTTAGCATCTTCGTTGCCGATACACGTCCCAATAATTTTGATATTTTCGCTTTGTTGTTGTTTTGTTTTTTAATATTTATTGTTAAGTTTAGACTGGTTTGGTTGTTATTAAAATTGTTGTAGCTGTTAAACTGAAGTCATGGGAAAAACAATACACAGCGAATCAAGAAATTTAATCTTAAAAGTGCTCAAGTTTTTTGAATCGGAGAAAGCAAATAAACAGTCCACCATACCTGTAGACCAAGTGGTGAAACGAACCTGTGCTGCAACTGGGATATCAAAGAGGACTCTAATGAAATTAAAAATGAAGCCAAAGTACAACCACCTACTTCGCCGGGCGCTAGTCCGACTCCAAGTACTAGTAATAATTTAGAAACCCACCCAGAATCATAATTATCGACACCGGGTAAGAAGCGTAAACAGTACAAACAGATAAAAACATTGACCAATCGGAAAAGAAAATAGAACTACTTACAAAAGATGCGATTAAGTCAATTACGCCAGCTGACTGGCAAAAAGAAGTGAATCACGTGGAGAGACTACAGCGATGACAACATCACACAACTTTGAATATCACTAGGGGAAGATAGTTCGGAGAGTTCAGAAAGTGAGAGTGAGGAAGATACAATGTCAGGCATAGAGTCAATAATTTATAGTGACTGAGTTTAATAATAAATGTTTTTGTAAACAAAATTATTGTTTTTTAATAACAAACTCTTCATCAATAATAAATTGATTTGAAAAGGTTAGTAATTTTTTTTTACCTCCACATTTCTCGAAAAAACTTTTTTTCACACCGTACCCAGACCGCCGATATGACGTCACGAGGTCAGGTGCACAGATATTGTGACCGGGTTGTATTTGACTCAGTCCAACCAATATACTTCATACAGTAAAAAAATCTAATTCAGGGCAGGTGCGAGCATGTTATTTTGTCTCTAAGAAGGTGTGGGACTTACCTGTGACCGCAGGTACAGGCTCTGCGTTGAGCAGCAAGGGACATACTCCAGTACAGAATTATCCGTGAAAAAAAAACTGCTAGTAGAAACCTAATAGTAAACCTTGTAGGAAGAAAGCTCTTTACGTACATAGTAATCTGTAATTTAGAAGACATAGAAGTAGTAAGTATTTAGTTATATTATATTAACGGGGCTTAATCGCGTTAGTAATAGTATTTATTTACCTCGACGAACTACCGCAGCTGCAATCAATTTTGAACAGAATTGATTGCAGCTGCGGTAGTTCGTATATTGGACAAACTAAGCGAACCATTGCTGAACGAGTCAAAGAGCATATTGCAGCTGTAAAGAACCGCCAAATAAATAAATCTGCGATCGCTGAACATCTGCTCGAGTCAGGACCTAATCACTGGATTGAACTTCACGACCCCAAAATCCTCTCTACGGAGCGTCACTATTACTCGAGAATGGTACGTGAAGCGGTTGAGATTAAAAAACACCGTAACTTCAATCGGGAGGATGGTTTCAAACTGGCGGCAACATGGAATCCAGTGATTGAAAGTGTTCCCGTCGCGATTTATCCTCAGAAATATCTGTCGATATCGTTAGTGTTGTGTGTCGGGACAATGACTTTTTATAACAACTGTTGGGGGTATATTAAAAAGTATCTCCATACTTCAAGACAGTGACACCCGCCTCTTCAGTCCGCTCGTGACCACGATCAATGCAACTTGATCGAAACGTCGAGGTAAATAAATACTATTACTAACGCGATTAAGCCCCGTTAATATAATATAACTATGTGTTCAAATCACGAAAGTTTAAAAAAAAAGTAGTAAGTATATTGTAATTGTAGATAGTAATAAGAAGATTGTGAACTTATGGGGGTGACAATGGAATATGTGACCAAACCCCCTTTAAAAAATTAGATAGTAAAAAGAAATCTATCGGTCGGTATTAGATATATGTATATCTATCTAAAACCTAAATTTCGGAGTTTGTGTACACTTAACTATAGTAAAACTTTTCACTTCTTTTTTCTTAAGTATTTTAGACGATAGCTAGCAGACGAATTGCCTGTCCAATGACTAGTTAGATATTATTTTTAAGTCTTGTGTATGGAGAAGTTTGGCCAAAACATGATTTTTGCTTCTTACATTCATTGATTAAAAGGCAAAATGTAATATTTTGAATGAGATTATAAAGATCGATTTCCTACACTTTCAAGATAAGTATTTATTTGAGTTGGTAGTATATTCTAATCATATACATGCACACACTGTGAGTACTCATTTACTCACAGTGTATGTCTGTGTCAGAGTGTGTGTCAGGGTGTGTGTGTATTATTTTTTAACTATAAGGCAGCAGTCTTATCCGCAGTTTATGATGGCGGCTATGATGATTTATCTAGTTAACTTAGTACAAAAAACACACTCATTTTACTC
This sequence comes from Selenia dentaria, assembly GCA_917880725.1. Lineage (NCBI taxonomy): Eukaryota > Metazoa > Arthropoda > Insecta > Lepidoptera > Geometridae > Selenia > Selenia dentaria. The sequence continues at coordinate 33,148,394 of OU862877.1, read as the reverse complement.
AAAAATATACATGTTTTATCCAAAATTCACGTCACTGGAGTTATCGTTCTGCTTTTGTCTTTCTACTTAGTGGTACAGGATCACAAAGGCCCATTGCTGCTTCCACGATCCATTAGACACTGCCCCAATTTCCACTCTATCCAGGAAAAAGATGGAAAACACCTGGATATATTTTTTGCCGGGTCAGGGGCTTGTGATTATCTCCATGTATTTATGCATGTTGTAGTGAATAAGAAGTCTGGGCAATCAAAATTGAAAGATTGAATTTGGGGTCATTAGTATGTGTAGTCTTCAAGACAATGTAGATTTTAATCCTAGAGGATTCACTCAAAATGTGACGAGCTAGAGTCACATTTTGGGTGACAGTTTGAAGATGAAACGATCTTCTTCGTGAAGATAATTCCAAGATTTAACATATGACATAATCCATTGGAGAGTGGTATTTGCCAGTTTAGTAGCACTTTGATTGTCAGTTACCATGCCAAGCAACAAAAACTGCTCTACCAAAAAATCGTGGATTTTCTCTTGTTGTCATTCACTCAAAAAAATAGCTGCAGTGCGATCTAGATCTTCACGATTCAAACTTCGGAGACGTACTACACTGTGTGTTACTCCAAAACAGTTCAGTCACATTCTCCTAGCAATTCCACCGTAACAGTGCCCTTAACACAGTACTTAATGCTTTCATATATTACCGCATCGAGAAATAATATCTGGAAGTACGATGGTACCTACCAAAGCGGGCACTTGCAAAAGTGTCCTATCACCTAGAAAATGGTGGCAAATGTAACTGTGGAAGTTACAATAGCAAAACTCTTAAACTTCTAACGATTTCTATGATAAAGGACATGAGTACATTCCGAACAGAAGTACTTCCAAATGTACCGGGTATAATTTGAATTCGCATAACTGTAGAACGGCGACCAACCCACACTGCGCTAAAGTTAACATTGCCACAAAACATAATATAGTACAAACTAGCTCATGCGTGAAACATCGTATGTATAGGATAAGCATCGGGTAGCCTAAGACATATTTGTTATTAATTCTACCGTTTAAATAGCTTTATTAATTTAAATAATGGGTTGGCTTTAGAATCGTGACCCCTGAATTAGGTGAAACAAAAACTGTGGGTGGGTTGAAGGGGTTTGTATAAAGCGTATTTACAACATTTTAGCTGCCGGAGACACGCCAAAATAGTCTAAATAGTTTTTTAAAGTTTCAATAAAACACCGTAATTTTGATAGTGACAGGTGACATAAATGACATTAATGCGTAAAACAAAACGTTTCTAGGTAACTTTAAGCCTTTTTTGACATGTACGTTGTATGTAAGTTCTTAAAACGGAACGCAAACATCGAAGATAGAGTAATGTCACTGTCGGAATACTCGCGTCATTCCGTTACTTCCGAGTGTACGTGAATATTTTCTCCTGTTTTTCTGCGCTTTCTTTTGATATCTCAACGACTTTGCTACGATTTTGGACTCCGATTTTCAATTTTAATTATCAGACCCATACTAGTAGGAATGTGTGCACAATAGTATATTAGTACCTAATGAATTGGCAATGTCACTTGTCTGTGACAAACCTATAGGTTAGGTTAGGTTTGAACTGTGACCCCTAGGCGCGAGCCGAGCGAGCGTAGCGAGCGTGCCGCGTCAGCGGCCGGCGAGCGCTTCATCAAACTACTTTTGTTCCAAATTTGTGCACAATAGTATATCAGTAGCTATCTAATGAATTGGCAAAGTCACTTGTCTGTGACATACCTATAGGTTAGTTATAGTTAGTTAGAATAGGTCGAAGTCAGTGACAGAACCGACCATTAGCACCCCGATTTCAAGCAGTCTTGTCGGATTGCAGAGCCGACGCGGGGGTGGTAGTAGATCGAAATGCAGTACTTAACCTCAAAATACTTAAACAAACATAACTCGAAAACTAATGGTTTTCGGCGGGTGGGGTTTGCGGGGGGGCACTACCCGAACCCCCCTCCCCCTCACCCTCCCCCCCTCCCCCGGAATTCAGGCGCCACGATTCTAAATGTTTACCGGAATCTTAAAATGAGATTAAGTATTATTCAATCTCCTTAACCATTCTGGACCACAATGTTGAATTCGCAAAATGTTGATCCCAAAATGTTGAATTCGTAAAAAGTTGAATTTACTAGACCCACAAGGTTGAGTTCCTAAAATGTTGAGTTCGCTAAAATTTGAACTTGCAATAATATGTTGAATCTCAAAACGTTAAACGCAAAAAGTTGTATCCCAACTTTTGTTATTATTAGAATAATAAATATCTCTACTAAAAAAATATTATGTTTAAAAATAAACATGTTAATACACGTTTCAACTCACCTCAGACGCTGTTTCAACTTACTTCGGTAGTAGGAGCGTTGAAACACAGATATGGTGTAGTTTTAACGAAATATCTTTTAATTACTTACAATAATACTTATTTTGTGATAGGACGAAATAGTGTACAGCAGTAATTATCTAAAAACACAAGTTTCACGTATGTAGTTCTACATTAAACTGAGATATCATGCGTGGGAACGTAAAAATTGTGTCAAACCACCCCCATTTTATTTTTGTTTTGTTATAAGTAAGGATAACGTAGTAGACAATATAGTTAAGGATAACAAATACAATTTTTCGTTTAGGCAACATCCTGCGTAATAATTGTAGTTTTAGTTAAGGATTACAAGTAACGAGATTTTTAGTTTAATAAATTAAACTGTAACACAAAACTTGTTTTTTTTGTCATAGTCAAAATATTTATTCAATTTAGGTATCAAAGACGCACTTATGAATGTCAAATTTTCATTATACAATTTGTACGATGTTATTTAGTTTTTCACTAATTCCACATGTTCTTAATATGTAGTACCATACAACGCGAAACTATAATTTCATACACCCAACAACAAACACTTAGGATTCAACATCTTGTAAATTCGACGTTTTGCGAATTCAACATTGTGATCCGGGTGGGACTTTCAACTTTTTAAGACTTCAACATTTTGGGATTCAACATTGTGGTTCAGAAGGTTCCTTAACTTTGGTGCGTGTTTAAAGACATTACTCACACAATGCTACTAAGTATCCTTATATCGTTTATTTATCGTTATTTTTGATTTACATAAACAAACCATAACGTTGCTAGGTAAAATTTTGGTCCAAAGCAGATTTTTGCCATAACTTCTCAATTACAGCCAAAATATTAAGTCTGAAACTATTCTTTATATAGATTAAAAAAAATATATAATGGTTTTTATATGGAACTTTATAAATCTAACACATTGTTGCATGTCATTTCACAGAATGTTTTTATTCAGAAATAGTCTTAGTAGAGGATGTACCTTGCTTGTCCCATGTAGCACAATCCTTCGGGACAGTGATGAAGCACAAGCACAATTTGTGGGATTGATGGGATACGTTTTCGTTGAGTACATTCGATGCACGGTCTGTGGGAAACCCACTCCATTTTCATTTAGAAATGAAAATGAAAATCATTCATCGAATTACCACATAACAGGCATACGCATATAGCAGATTCAGACCAGTGGTCTCGCACCATTCTCAATATTGACTTCAAAGTCTTTCACAATCACAATAAAGCCATTTAGAGAATTTCCAAATATTCCTGTTGTTTACATACATCAGACCTGAAGTGACAACCGCATATATCGTCCCTGGCATTACCACAGAGTGTACAAACACCAACCGATAATGAGGAAGTCTTGCCTGTGCAATTGTGTCAAAAATCTTACACTTCTTCGATGGAGATCGGCCACCGGATGAATCAACACCGACTTTCCCAAATTTAATATGGGTCGCTCAAAACAAGTTTTGTCACTTACTCGTATTTGTTTCAGAAAACTCAAGATTCACCGTTTAATATAGAAAACCTTCGTTGTGTCTTGTTTTCCCATACGGATATTTGATTGGCACTCTCTCGAGGTAACCTTGGCAAATTACCGATTGTGGCAAATACGAATTGTGTGGAAGGCATGGAACGAGGCAGAGAAAAAGGTATCTCTTCTCTGGCTTTTTTCTTTCTAATGGCGATGTGAAGGGACGAAGGGCGTCTCCCAATCCTCTTGTTATAAGTCAAGAAATATTCCAGAAACGAGGCTTATTTGACGCCGGGAAAAAGCAGTACCGCAGGCACGCCACGCCGCATGATGGCGACGTGTCATCGACATCGCTAAAGGACGGACGTATGAAACGGCAGATTGCCGTTCCAAACTCCGATTTGAAGCGCCGGGAACCACGCCAAACCTATAGGATGGCCTGGTAATACCCACCTTCACCTATTTGTCTATTTTTTTCACCTTGACATACATGGAGGTATGACCCACCATGCGTAAGCGACCACCGTCACATGTTGCTACGCTGTCGAACGACGTGTAGAAGCTCACGGATGTACCCCTACGGTGTCTCTTTATGTCTCCAACTTAAAACTTGATATCCCTAGTAATAAGGCCTAGGATATTACATGTAGAAGGGCCCGTCTACATGTAATGAGAACTAAGACACATTTAAACTCCGAGGCAGCCTCTCTTAACGGGGTCGGGTAGACCAAACCCTTCAGAACAATAGCAGTGCTCTTTTTGACAAGAAAGAAGAGTTAAAAGATACAGTCATAGAGAATCAGAATAATAAATTTAGTAATACTTTAGTAAAATATCAACAACTTCAAGAGGTTTACTTTAACCCACTGCCTGGTGAGACCAGACCTTTTATAGAAGTGACGCTTTTAGGAAAGAAATGTAAAGGCCTCCTGGATTCAGGAGCTATGGTCAGTGTCCTCAGTGGTGTTGCTTTTAGAACCCTTGGGCATTACGGAGCGGTGCTGAACACATCAGAACGTGCGCCCATCCTTACTGTGAATGGTTCAGTGAGTGTCGCCGCTGGGTACACTTACCTAGAGGTAGAATATAAAAATATAATCCACAGAATAAAATTCTTAGTAATTGAAGAAGTAAAGACTCCTATTATTATGGGCATAGACTTTTGGAAAATATTTTATATTGGTAGGGATATTTTACAATTCATAGAAGTAGACAGTTTAACTGATAAAAATTGTTTTATAGAACAGGGCTTGCTGAAAGCAGCTAGCGACTTAACCTCGGAACAGTTAGTAAAGCTTAATGCACGCATAAAAAAGTTTAAAAACCTTAGCTTATAATGTGGTTTGAGTAAGACGGACCTTGTTTAGCACACGATCAATACAGGCCATCCCTGTGAGACCACCTGTGAGACAAAAATGCCATCAGTTTTCACCTGCAGTGCTAGCACTCATCCACCGCGAAGTTGATCATATGCTTGAATTAGGCGTTATAGAACCGTCGAACTCTCCATGGAATAGCCCATTGGTAGTCGTTAAGAAAGCGAATGGAGAGCCTAGAGTCTGTCTAGACTGTAGAAAATTGAACTCTATCACAAAGTTTGATAGCTACCATTTACCAAACATTGACTTCATCTTAAACAGTCTTAAGGGGGCTAGATACATGACCTCAATTGATTTAAAATCGGCCTACTGGCAGGTTGAGCTGTCCCCAGAATCTAGAGAAAAGACTGGATTTAGCGTCCAAGGCCGCGGGTTGTATCATTGGCGCCGAATGTGTTTTGGTTTGAGTACCACCGCTCAAACTCTACAAAGATTGATGGATCGGCTGTTCACAGCCGAGTTTCAAAACACAGACTTAACTCTATCCGTATTTACGTACTTAGATGACATAATTTTAGTGAGTAAGGGGGATTTTTCAGAGCATCTAGAACTCCTAGACAAAGTCTACGAGAAGTTGAGGTCAGCAAAGTTGACGGTCAACATAGAAAAATCAAATTTTTGTAGAGATGAGTTAGACTATCTAGGGTACAAAGTAGATAGACAAGGGCTACGGACTAACCCGGATAAAACTCGGGCTTACATAAACCTGGCAGCGCCTAAAACACCCAAAGAAGTAAAGAGTTTCTTGGGAATGGTAGGTTGGTACCGCCGCTTCATTCCCAACTTCTCGACCGTAGCAGCTCCATTAAACCGTTTAACAAGTAAAAAGCTGAAGAAATGGGAATGGAACGGGGATGCCCAAGAGGCCTTTGACAAACTTAAAATGAACTTAGTGACATCACCTGTTTTGAACTGCCCCGATTTCACAAAAGAATTCACTATACAGTGTGATGCAAGTGATAAAGGTGTAGGTAGTGTCCTAACTCAAAACATAGACGGTGCAGAAAAGGTAATAGCGTATGCTTCTCGTAGCCTCACTACATCAGAGAGAAACTACTCGGTCACGGAAAAAGAATGTTCAGCCGCTCTATTTAGTGTAGAAAAATTCAGGTGTTACGTGGAGGGGCACCCCTTTACCGTGATAACCGATCACGCGTCCCTACAGTAGCTGTTAAGCATCAAGTCTCCTAGTGGCAGGTTAGCCAGGTGGGCAATGCGACTTATGCAATATAAATTTGAAATTAGGCACCGAAAAGGACACTTACATGTGGTGCCGGATGCACTCAGTCGATTAGAAGTAGAATCCCCAGTAGAAAATAGTTACCCCTCGGGTGACATTTGGTACGATACTCTATATGAAAATTGTGAGAAATTCCCACATCTTTATCCTAAATTCAGCATCATAGAAGGAAAACTCTATAAATTAATTAAAAGTAGATACGTGCTAGAAAATGATACTTCATGGAAACTAGTAGTACCCTTACAAGTAAGGACCAGAATTTTATTAGAAAACCATGACCAACCGACAGCAGGGCATTTTAGAATCAGTAAAACTGTAAAGCGTATAGCTCTACGATTTTACTGGCCGAAATTGCTGAAGGATGTCAAAAAACATGTTAGGAAGTGTGAAGTTTGTTTAGCTAACAAGTCTACAAACAAAGCTAGGCCTGGTCTTATGGGCCAGCCTAAAAAAGTAAACACACCGTTTGAGACCTTATCGATTGACCTACACGGTCCATTGCCAAGGTCCAAGAAAGGTAATATATTTGTGTTGGTAGTAGCAGATTACTTTTCAAAATATGTTTTCTTATTTCCCATACGAAGAGCAGTCACTTCGACCATAAATCAGAAATTAGAAGAATTTGTCTTCCTTGTTCAAGGAGTTCCTAAGACTTTAATATGTGACAATGGAAGTGTGTTCACCTCCAAAGAGTTCAAGGGATTGGTAGAGAAGTACAAGATACCCAACTTATTCTACACAGCGGTGTACACTCCTCAAGTGAATCCAGTGGAACGGGTTAATCGAGTACTAGGGGATGCTATATCATCATTCCTTAAAAATGATCATAGAGATTGGGACCTTCACTTGCCCCATATACAGTCTGCAATGAACAATAGTGTGCATGAAGCCACAGGCTTCACTCCGTTTTTCATTGTGCATGGTAGAAAAATAGTTTTGGATACAGAACAATATAAATTCAGCACTTTTGACGAACAAGACTTAATTTTCCCAGAGAGAAAAGATTATGTAGGATCACTGAAAGAACTTAAAATGTTATTTCTTAAAGTAAAAGAAAAGTTGAATTCCGCATATGAAAGAGGTAAACATCTGTATGATAGGAGAAAGCGGGAAATTAGTTTGAATGTTGGTCAGGTGGTGTGGAAGAAAGATTACACACTATCCAAAGCAAGTGATAATTTCGCAAGTAAATTAGCACCCAGAAACATTAAGACGTGTGTGATAAAAGAGAAAGTTAGCCCCTTAATTTATCGCCTTCGAGCGATGAATGGAAGGAAATTAGGTTTGACTCACATTAAGGACATAGTACATGGTTACGGAATTAAAAAAAAGATAGGAATATAGTATGTAGTAACCGTTTTAGATCTTAGCGTAAGTTAGTATGTATGTAGCAATTATAAGTGATAAAAATATTAGCGAGTAATTTGAATGTCAATGATAAAACGGAAAAAGAGAATAGGAGGCAAGATTGTATGAGTAACATGCAAGATAGAGTATGCGTGAGTATGAGAGGTTAACTGCGAGGATTTTGTCTAGATGAAAGAATTACGAAGACTAACAGAATGAGAGAGAAGGAAGAAAGGAGAAATGGGTGGTAGAAGATTGGGATACTATACTGATTTTATGACAGGGAAAATGACCGTAGAACTCCAAATTTTCTTTTACCTTATCAAGATCATGAGAGACTGGCCGGTCAAACAAACAATAGTGTTGCTATTGTTAAATTAAAACCGTTAAGTTATTGTATAAGTATTTTTACTAATTCAGGCTAATTCGCCAATATGATAAATAAATATTTAGTAGGCTAGCATTAAATCTTCAAAACATATGTTAATTAGTTTAAGTAAAGCAGTGCTTACTTTTCACGTGGTGACAACCATATTTCTCCTACACTGCAAATCAGTTAAATACGCCAACTAAGATTAAAGTCTATACAAACATTAGTTTAATGAGAAGTTATTTTATAGAACTTAGAAAATATTACAGTGATAGAAGCCGATACATACAATGGGTATTTGGTACTCTACAGCTTACTCTGTAAGTAAGGGCTAGAATGTTAAAATATGTTCATGCGTCTCATCTTAATCACATTCTGTTTCAAAAGGATACAGAGGACTTGGTGTCACTGTCACCGAGGAATCTTCTCTAGTTGTAATAGGTTCCATTCGCAAAATTATATCTCACGTTGTTCATATTAATTTCGCTTTTATCGGAGGGGTGTTGTTGCATGTCATTTCACAGAATGTTTTTATTCAGAAATAGTCTTAGTAGAGGATGTACTTTGCTTGTCCCATGTAGCACAATCCTTCGGGACAGTGATGAAGCACAAGCACAATTTGTGGGACTGATGGGATACGTTTTTGTTGAGTACATTCGATGCACGGTGTGTGGGAAACCCACTCCATTTTCATTTAGAAATGAAAATGAAAATCATTCATCGAATTACCACATAACAGGCATACGCATATAGCAGATTCAGACCAGTGGTCTAGCACCATTCTCAATATTGACTTCAAAGTCTTTCACAATCACAATAAAGCCATTTAGAGAATTTCCAAATATTCCTGTTGTTTACATACATCAGACCTGAAGTGACAACCGCATATATCGTCCCTAGCATTACCACAGAGTGTACAAACACCAACCGATAATGAGGAAGTCTTGCCTGTGCAATTGTGTCAAAAATCTTACACTTCTTCGATGGAGATCGGCCACCGGATGAATCAACACCGACTTTCCCAAATTTAATATGGGTCGCTCAAAACAAGTTTTGTCACTTACTCGTATTTGTTTCAGAAAACTCAAGATTCACCGTTTAATATAGAAAACCTTCGTTGTGTCTTGTTTTCCCATACGGATATTTGATTGGCACTCTCTCGAGGTAACCTTGGCAAATTACCGATTTTGGCAAATGCGAATTGTGTGGAAGGCATGGAACGAGGCAGAGAAAAAGGTATCTCTGGTCTATGGCTTTTTTCTTTCTAATGGCGATGTGAAGGGACGAAGGGCGTTTCCCAATCCTCTTGTTATAAGTCAGGAAATATTCCAGAAACGAGGCTTATTTGACGCCGGGAAAAAGCAGTACCGCAGGCATGCCACGTCCCCAGCGAACCGACCCACTGCTCAACAATAGGCTAGCCGGCCGACCAGAATGTGCGCACCTCAACAGAGCGTGTAGCAACATGCATGTGCCGAATTTGATTTATTTTGGAATAGATGTGCATTTTATTTTTGAATAGGAACAACCACGAATATTTTGGTGTGTGGTTAAATAGTTACTTACACATTAGTTATTAGATCTGTTTCACCGGTAGTTTATATTGCTTATTTTTCTTACAGAAAATACAGTCATATGCGCTTTCTATACAATCTAGCTGCTTCGAGGCATAATATCTGTTGGTACACACTAGAATGTCAACTCTTACTTTACGCTTTCATGTCCTATACCTACCCTTAGTTCGATAGGGGTGCGAAGAGAAACTATTTTCTACTACTTCCATAAAGGAGGCGGTACTCAATTCGTATATTTTGACTGTATATTATGACTTATATTTACCTCATAACTTTTGATAGGATAAACCGATTCTCAAAATTCTTTTTTTGTTTGTAAGCTGGTGCTGGTGCGTGTGGTCCTATTTTTTAATCTAATGTAATTTTATCAAATTCGGTTCAGTACTTTTTGAGTTACACTCCAATAACTGAATAGAATGGAAGTCCGTATTAAATTTTTCAAATTGTACTTGTATTGATTTCATATAATTCCGTTTATTGGTCTAAACGTCCTAGTTACAAAGCGGGGCGAGTGGTTACTTACATGGCTATATATAAATTACCTATGTCGTGTGTCCCTACACTTACCTTATGTATCTTGTTTGACATTAAAATGTTAACATGTTTTATTTCGCTGTTAAACTTTCATGAGGTAAAACAAAACAAATTTACCGGAAATCAACGGAATACCCTATTTATGTAAATTTTTCCCTGTTCTGAAGTAATTTCAATATAGTTTATGTAAAATGAGTCGTTTCTATTGTTATAATACACAAATGTTACAGATTTGATGGAATCAATGGTGCGGGTTATGTCCTATTTTTATTTATATGGCTAAAATCTAGCGGTTGTGATGTGGATTTCGGGAAATCCTCGCGCAAGTGAAGCGTTCCAAATATTTATGTTTCACGTGAATTTTAATTTTTTATCCGCAGTGTCCCTGCTACACGTTACTGCTACATGCTACCGCAGTAACCATAAAGAACAGTAGTTAGTAAGAATGTAGTTTTACAATTATTGGTAGGTAATTAATGTACTATATTCGTCAACAGATGACAATTATAATCCGATAATCATATTAATTCTATAATAAAATGAGAAAGTTTGAATATACCTACTTAAATTAGAGTTAGTTATTAAATTAGAAATTAGTTCCAAAGTAGGTCAGGAAGGTAGGATCATGATAGTACATTTTATAACAATATTCTGCGCATGGTAGCGACTTCGACAAGTTATTTCACGCATTTTGGTATTGAAGTCGGTTCCAATTTATTTGTAAAAACTTTTGGTTCATCATTTTTAGTGATCTCTGCTACTTACGGGATCGATTGTCATTCACCGTCAATGATAATAACATTAAATTAGGCGTAACACTATTAAATTTTTGGAGTGTCACTCAAAAACTGCTTAATTTAATTTGAAGATTTAATTGGTTTCATCTCGGAAGTATACTCTACCAAACAAAAACAAAATTGAGAATTGGTCCACAAATGGGGAAAAATCAGCCATCAAACACAAAACAAAACAGACGTGCGTATAAATAACCTCCTCCTCTTTTGTAATGGAATCAAAAATACTGCAGAACGGATTTGAATAATATAAATATACGGGCTGTGTCGCAGGCAGATACTAGTGCTATATTATTTAATCCAGCAGTTGAATAGTGTATTTTTTTGTATTTATATTCATAATAAGTATGCTTAAAGTTTTTAAGCATGTCTAAATGTGATTTAGAAACAGCCCCAGTCCATATACCATATAGCAAACTGATGGTGTTTCAATGTACACAAACAAATAAACCGGTAAACCCCAACCATTAAAAAGTAAAATCAGAATACGCCCTTACCAGAGAGATACGGTTCCCCCTAAAGCTTGTTTTGACGCCGTCTGACCGCAACCAGACAGCCTTTCATTAATTGAATAAGCTTGTGGTGCTTGTAAATTTAGTTTAGAAAGGATTTCCTTCTAAGCCTGGCGCGTATAACGCAAACCGCAATACGTGGGAAAGCAACCTTGCTGGGTTGTATTTTTGTTTACATTTGATAGACTAGTATTTGTCCACTATCTCACTTTATGGTCAGTGATGATATGGTCAAAGGTGCTCAACTAGACCTAGAATAGCAACTGGTCCTCAAGAATAGCTATCAGAACACATTGTTAGGTATGGCAGTGCGCGATCTCCAATAATGAACACTCCCTGAAGAAGAACGTCTTATACGTTCGAAACGTCGTCGGATTTGCTCGCGAAATTTACGAAAGTATACATTTAAATCAGGCTGATGGGGCGAGAGAAGTGGATGACAATAGAACTGTATGGAAGTTGGAAAGAAATAATCAGTTATATATAAGGAAGGTGCACAATACCTTTATAGCTAGATGCTGAAGTTTATCAATCCTTCCAATAGTTGTGATACATCTTACTTCACACAATTCACAATTTTTGGGTTTTCACACGAGAGGATTGCAGGCGCATCGGTATCGCACTTACTCCGAAACCATTCTCGCTTACTTGCGTTCTTGCGCGCCACTATCATAGTTGTTTGACGTCGTCTCTTTTACACGTATGCAGAGGCATATGTGCGGGAGTGGATAGATATACAGGGATATAATTGCAACAACTTTAAGTTACGGTTTACGTAGAAATAGTCTTTGAATCAGTGCAACCAGGATTTAAACCTACAAAATACCAAGTGAGTCGATCCGGTTGCCATCTAATCAAGGCGATGATAGCCCAGGTGTATAAATACCAACAAAACAAGAATGAATACTTTTTTCTTATTCGTGACGAGGCGAGCAATTCATATTCATAAGCTTGATTATAAATGTCGTCACGTCAGTCCATGACTGTTGCACTGCTACTACAACCTTCAAGCTCGACACTTCACTGCACTCATCACTCTGAGATATTTTTAGTTCCGTTTGTTTAGTAGTTTCACGTGGTACAACATCATGCCCTTTTATCATGCCACAGCTTACGAGTCAGAATGTGCACTGAATAGGTGAGCTCATGTAGAAGATCCCTACAACTAAGTATGTCATCAAAATGGCGCCAACATCTGTAAAAAAATTCTAAAAGCTACCTGGATAACTGAATCCGTAAACTAATCAAAATTGTGTTATTATGGCAATATAATATGATATCTTATTCAACGTGTTTAAATAACGCTATAATAAAATAATACGAGTAGAAGAAACAGGCATGCAAGCAATGAAAACACGAATAGAATACCTGTAAAATAAATGAAAGGAGCAGACCTAGCTAAGCGCCACACGCCCCTCTGTGCGTTCATTACTCCACCCACACTCTTCACGTTATGATGAAATTCACTTTTACAACCAATATTCACGAACTCTCTTAATTTTTGCAGGGGTCTGACTTAAACTATACTATTCCGTGGAAATAAGTTCATAAACGAACTTCTCAAATTTTAGGGAGCTTTTATGTAGTCTATCTAATGATTCCCACCAGTTCGTATTTATGTTTCGAGATAACATTGACTTTTTTAAAATGTGATAAGGCATATTTGACTGCAGTATTGCCTGATGGCAAGTGATGACCTGGTGGACGGTGATACATGTTTGCATATAAAATAACTGTTTACTCTGTACTTGAAGGTTCTCAGATTATGTCTTATAGTGATGAAATGACAAAACGGTATTTTATGGACAAATTAGTAGGTAGACGAAGAACTTTACAATGCTCCTGATGCTGATAATCTAAGTTCTGTGTTTTTTTTCTTTGGTACCTACATTTTAGTATATTTTTATAAGCGTGAATGAACCAGACATATCATCATTATTATCTCAGCCGACAGGACTTCCACTGCTGATCATAGACCTTCCCCATAAATGTCCGAAGGGACCGGTTGGAAGCAGCCTGCATCCAACGTCCACCACCAGTGACCAGGCGTATAATTTGTATATAATAATATTACCTATTATCAGTGAATAGAGTGTATCTATATTCATATATCGAATTCCATAAACATTTCCAATACGAAAAACATTTCATCGTACAATATAACGTAATAAGCGGGGGAGTAAATCATAAAACTGTATTTGCTGTTGTAAACGTAAATCATTTTCCTTATTCCATAGGCAGCATTTTTCTACCGTTCTTATTTGCTAAGTAAAATACACTTTTGTTGCGTTAAAAATAAGGTCTATTGATTATTTTGTATATATTAGTACATACCATAACATCTTTACATTCCAGAAAGATTCAGTATAGTTATTTAGAATTACTAAATTATTTTTCTTTTCATCTACTTTTTTATTAGGTACATAGCGTTAGGTATGTATAACGTCAGGCCCATAAATCATTTTATGATGATTAAACTTACCTGCTCTTTGTTTCAATTTTTGCTGTAAAATATGCTAATATACCTAACAAGGGTGAAATGCACCTTGAATCGTTCAGTACACAAAGTATTTAATACATATTTTGTGATAGAATGAAATTCAATACATTTATAAATCAGTAAATTAATTGAAAGCGCAATTTTAAAATCATTACATAACTGTACTTAAAGACAAAGACAACGCTCTACGAAGCCAATACTAGCTAATTATTTTTTAACGCCGAGTAAGTACGTCTTATTTTATGCTGCAAGATTTAAAATAGTAAGTCAAATATTAGGCTGAGTCTGATTGTAAATGCTAAAGCACATATAAGTTGTCTTTTCTGTGTTATTTACAATTAACAATCTTCGTAATTCAATCTTCAGCAATTTTTCAACTTCATCCCATGTGTTACCAAAAAAATACTACGGCAGTGTCATTAGCATACGAAAATTGCTGGGCATTTTTAATTTCCATATTGCAATTATCCTTTATAGATATAAGAAATAGGGCTAGACCCGGGACACTGCCTTGGGGCACCCCATACAACAGCCCCGCATAATCACTAACAGATTCTCCCACCCTTAATCTTTGCATTCTATTTGTGAGGTAGTCTCGAAAAAGTTTCTTATAACGATGATAACGAAATCATATATTACATAATAAGACGTGATTAAAACTTTTTGCATAGTCGACTTACTTTCCAGCCAAAGAAAAACTTACGCGGACAATGATTTCGGTACTAAAATTATAGATAGTATAGATTTAAATATAATTATACTGTCTATAGGTTATCCGGAAGAAATTGCTATAGGCGATAAGAACCGTTGTACTATTTTAATTTAAAATTATATTTAGTAAGTCACTTAATGTAGTGAATGTGCAAAAAGAATTATTATTTGTATGAGTAGATCTTTTTTTATTTCTGTCTATATGTATCGCTTCCTCGTACAGGTAGCGCTTTTGTACTACAATACCATAACTGTGGTCGAAGTTTGCAGCCTACGCAGGATCGAGGGATATTTTTTTATTTATTAAATTTTGGCATCAAAAACGCACTTATGAAAGTCAATTATTATTTTTAAGGACACATGCAGTGTCTTTCGTTTTATTTTTGCCGATCTCATTATTTAATATAGTCTTCCAAACTGTTTTTATTTTCTTATTGGATTTCTGTATTCTATCTATAATAAACAAAATTTAAGCATACTAATAGTCTTAAACAATTTTGAATAAGTTTTGACATATATATATATTTTATAACTCATACATGGTGTCTTTTCGAATACCACGAATAGCCCAGTCACTTTAAACTAACTTCCCACTTGTACACATTTTAACATTTGGAAAAATTTCATTGATCTCAGTACTAACAAAAGATAATAATCTATGATATTAATCGATAGAGTCCTCTTCCGATAAATTCGCGTTGAAATATTTTCTTCAATATTTTGCTGAAGTTTTCCCAGCCTACTAGGTCCGTGGCATTGTTTACATTTTAAACTTATATTTTTTTTATAATTACTAACGGAATACAGGAGGAAATTTTTTTTTCTTAACTAAACTTACATAATACATTTTTTTTTGCACACAAATAGACTTTTAACTAATTTCTAAATACCGTACATACCGAGAGCATACCAGCTCCCTCAAGCAGCGCCCGTTCACGAGCTTGACACGTGTGCCAGCCATCGCCCTCCTCAACCATATTTGAGGGAAGAGGACGACCCGCCACACGACGCCGCCGCGAGAAGAAGCCTTTAAGTGAGCGTGAATGCTCAAGGTATACACGCATACATAATACAAAAGCCTAAGCTTGTCTATTTTTTTATTTCTTTTAATAGCTAATTTTTATATAAGTCGGCTTTCTCCACCCGGCCCAGGGCCTCCGTCACATCCACATTCCGATCTTTTATGGCCATCTGCAAGTTGTAGTCGCGGATAGCATTTGGTGACGCAGACACCGCACGTCGCACGAAACGGCTGATGGCGTCTTCTTCGTCGTCGGTGTAGTAGGTGAAGGTCCTGGTGTGCCGCGAGACTGCAACCACTGCGTGCGGGACGCTCTCGTGCAGACTCATGTTGCCCTTGTTTTTAATGGCGATGACCGACTCGTATGTCAGTTCCTGTGCTTCATGGATGGTAAGGATGCGCGACCCCGTGCCTTCACCATAACCCTGGTTGGTCAGGGTCTCCTTTTCTTCCTGAGTTTGTACTAGGAAGAGGGTGTTGGGAAGGGTGCTGGGTATATGCGCATCTCTGTACCTTCTCTGCTCCAGGGACCTAATACGTGGGGCTGAGGAATATATACCTGAATATATTTCCCTCAACGCATACGCTACATCCATGGGATTCCGGTGTGTGCACAATAACTCCTGATTGATGGTAGCTATCAGGTTCGGGCGACCTACCTATTAGCTTATACAAAACTCATTCAAATATTGTATCATCATCAATTAATTTTCATCACTATTTCTTCACAGCTAACAACTATGACGTCACATATCTTAGGAACTATCTTGGCGCATTTATTCTCGCGTGTATCACACTAAGCGCACCCGCCGCCCGCACCTCTCTCAGTCCCCTTGTCGTCATACCCCTGCGCCCCTGTACCGCGCAGGTGAGGACTAAAATTACCGACCAATCTATAAATGACTTAATTCAAATTAAGGCAGCATGTATAAATAAGGCCGTTATTATGGAGAAACTTAAAGTCTTAATTTCTAGTATTTCTTTTATTCAAGTATAAAAAGGATACAGAAAGCATGAAAGCTCATATAAAGAGTTGTATTTTATTGATTAGCTCTAATAACCATTTTACCATGTTGTTGTTTGTAAATGAGCTTAAACTGCGTTGGAAATATTCACGCAGAATTCGTTATCACGTTTACATATTTTTATGAAAAAAGGTTTTAAAATCACTTTATTATTAGACTTCGAAAGCTTGTTAATAGGTTTCGATTATACCAACGTGTGACAGCTTTCACTGCCCATAAAATGTATCGGAAACGGCTATTTTAACAGAAAAGACACAGGGTGGAGTCAGCTAGGGGGAAAGGGGGGATTTTTATATACATTATAATTCTTAATACGAGAAATAGGAAACTTCAAGTAAATCAGTGACATCTTTTACACTATAGTTTTAACCACTTCCGGTGGTCTTTTTCAAGAAGAGGGCCAAACAGAGTCAGAGTTGGCATGATGGAACGCTGAGGCTTTGTAAGTGAAAATTACGCCCTTAAATGACATCTGAAATGTGCTGAATCTGAACCTTCTGATGGAACAGCTTGACGGCTCTCGGAAACTAAAAGAGATAGGCAGTAAGTGCCAAAACTAATATTGACAAACACCCTGAGCATTTCTTAAAAATAAAAAAAGTCTGTCGCAACCAGGAGAGTTCTGAATTCTTCTTTAAATCTCCTCCCTCTCCTATGAGTCACGTTCATTTATGAAAATAAAAATAAAAAAATCAAATCATTTATTCTGTATAGGCCTACGGGTGCACTTACAAATTGTCATTTAACATTTATATTTTCTTAAATCTACAACCGGATCGGAACGCGACCACAACTGTGGAGATCCGGCAAAAATTCAGCGGGCTTGTCTTTTTACATTTTTATTTATTGCCAATTACTTAATGTATTTAATAAACGATAATTTATTTTTAGCTTGTGTTGCTTTATAAAAGAGACCATAATAATGGCATCAGTAGGGGAAAACACGCTACACTTTGACATCCTAATACACGGGTAGGTAGACCATGGAGTGATCAGTCCCAAGCTGTTTTATTGTTTTTTAGCATTATAGCCTTTGGCAACACCAGGGACTTGCTTGCAAAGGGAAAGTCAAGTTTCCATACAAGGATGTTTAATTAAATACGCCCCATAAAATATATGCCTTGATACTTACATGGGTAAAATCTATAAAACAGCTACTTTATGGCTGTGGTAACAAAAAGTTTGCCTCTATAAATTTCAGTTAGAAGCCTCCGTTTCCAGCATGGTAGGTGCTATTATTTTGTGAAGTTTAACTTTTTGGTAGTTATTCGAAATGGTGCGAAATATTAAATATATTTTACGAACAAGAATTTTGCATACTGGCTTTAACTATTATACTAGTTCTGTATTGTTATTATTATAATAAATCTGTAGAGGCCAAAAAGTTTATTTTGGAAATATTTTCACAAAAGTCTATAAGGGGCGTTACCGCAAATCAGAGAATAATATCATATACGGTGTTACAGAAATAAGCAACAGATCAAGAAACAACCGTTTATAAAATTTCCGTCTTTTTGTTGTATATCTGTCTATCTATCAGTAACTCAGAAATTGGTAGATAGAATTTAACCATGTTGTGCTTTTTTACGTTCCTTTTAATGTTATGCCCATGGTGCTAAGTTATAAAGTAAAATGTGGCTATGTGGCATTTTAAAACACTTGAAATGAAAAAATGTTTGATGTTTTTATCTAAAGATAATATAGATTACTGCACTGAGTTCATGTTATCCATCCCTCTCTGTCTCTACTACATCGATAATAATTAACATGTCAGCTGCTTGTCATCAAAGGTCACAATGCATTAGTTTAATTATAATAGTAATTGAAATGGAGAACAGCGGAGCTGTCATACACATTTCCAAACCCCTATCCTATCTATACAACCATCGGTATTACAGGGACTTGAGTAATGACTTATGTACTTCTTATGTGAGAAGAGTTGTCAGTTTAATAGCCGGACGCCTGTTAAGAAACATTAGCATTGGCTGATACGAGGACAAGATGGTATTATACCGATGCAATTCAAAGACGCATTAATCAGACCATTGATTAATAAAAGTTCGGACATGGATGTGGGCCGTATTAGACTTAGATGCATTCAAGATTTGTACTTGAGGGAGTCTAGTGACCAACTCTAATGTTGGAGTTATTAGATCACCCATAAGATTTAGTATGGTCCCAAATATTCAGCAACTTTGGCACTGACGGCTTTACGTACTTTCCTCCAGCTGAAAGCGCTCAGTTTAAAATCCCAATAGTAGCAGTCCATCTAAGAATTTTCGCACAGTTAATAACTCCACTAGAAGCGCCTCGAGAAAATATACTCGTACCATAGTATAAACAATTTTTTATAGTCGCATGTGCTGCCAGTGCTACACAGTTGCCCAATATCAATTTATGCTACAAAATTGAGACATAAACCTTTCTGGCGGTTTTCCTACGTAACATAGCTTTATTTCCTCATCACCAAAAAATACTTCAGGCATGACATATACCTACAAGTGATTAGTTACCGTAGAAGCTACCATTAAGCTACTGTTTACTTTGTATTTACAAAGTTAGCGATGCAGATCGGAATTTACGATCTGAACATGCTCGGGACATACGTTCATAAATTGCATTCCTTCCTCTCTCAAACATTGTCATTATTTGCGACATATTTACTAGAATACTGACTTCGTCCCTGAACCACAGTATCTAAAGAGTACACATACCTATGGCCAATAAAATAAAGTCTAAAAACAAACATGGTGACGTAGTCAATAAAGCCTCCGGAAGACGACTATTGTGCTAAGATAACCACAAATTGGATTCTTAGGGTTACTTTTTATACAATTAAGTGACGAGACTGATAAGTCGTGTGCCTGACGTTAAGCACTACGCTTGCCTATAACAGTTGCAGTGATACTCCGAAGGCTTACGACTATAGTTTTGCGTGGAAATGCTTATTTAAAACTGGACTGTTTCTTATTCAATTAAATTTAATCATATAATCACCTCAAAAAGGGATCGAAAAAATCAGGCATTTTATGAGATGAAACTGACATGACTGAAGAAATGTAGATCTTTTATAAAACTCGTTTGACCTCTTTATAAGTGTAATAGTAAATTATGCACCGAGGGAGTAAAGCAGTGTCCTTCGTCACGGGCGGTATATTTAACTGTAACTGTAATGGAGACTGTTGAGTTAATTCCTGAGCGAAGCGAGGGAATTACATTTTAATTCCCTATCGAAGCGAGGGAGTTATGTAGAGTCCTGAGTGAAGTGAGAGTTTAAAGCCTTCCTAGACGAAGACAAACTTTATCTTCGAGGTACATACTCTACTTTTCATACCTACTGCGAGACAATAAAAACTCAGAGCTTTAAAAAAGTAGTTATTTAGTTAAAAGTAAAATATAATAGGTAATATTCAAATTGGACACGTTTGTATCGTTATAGAGAGACAGAGTTATATTTTTGGAAGGAACATTTTATGAAGGACACTAGGTTTTAGACTTTCGCAGTTGTGTTATAATTAGTACTCATGCGATGTCTACCTCGTAGTCTACTACGATGTTGTTTTTGGAGTTCCCGATATTTTGGTACAGTTTCATGCACCACGTTCAAAACAATACCATTTTATGGAAGTTGTTAAAATAACACCAAACACCATATTACTTGAACTATGACATTGAATGCGCAGAGAGGGGCCGTGCGTAACCCATAGCAACGCGGCGCACAACAATCACACTCCCTAAGGTACAATAGCGTCTTTTTTCTTTTTTTTTCTGTATGCTGTCTCCGTACTAAGAGTTTTCCTACAACTAACGTTCCAAATCCAAATCACTTTACCCCCAGGGGAGTTTCATACAACATTAGAGCCTCAGGGATGTAATGCCTTGCTTTACGTTGACATTACGTGATATGTTATTGGACATTTTCAAGCAGGTGGTTTGAAAATATAATTTTATGTTTACGCGCGTGTATACCTTTTTTGGGGCAATGTTGTCATATGTAATAGTATCACTACGTACCAATATCCTTCAAATCTGAACACAGTAATGCGGCCATTATTGCTGTGTCTGTGGAAATATGTATGATGGTAGTACTTCCCCGGAATAATGTGCTCACAAAGAGATCTACTGCTTCTAGATTCTACTACTACGTGTATGCGTAAAACACACAAGTCAAAATGTGGGTGTTTGTTGACCTCTGCAGATCTATTCGAAAATGTACCTAGTGATTTAGTGAACAATAGTGTACTATACTTTTTTTACAATTTTAGAAACAAAAATTACACATACTTTAACGTGATTCGTACCCGCGTGTTGCATACAACCCCAAATATAATTTATTCAGGGGATTTCTATGCCTGGTAAGTGCTGATTCGCTTTACAAAATTCTAGTACTACCAAGTGACATTGCTAGCTATAGAAACAAACCGAGAATAACTTTTTAGTGGGCTACTAACCTTTGCACTGAAGAATTCACCACGTCGAGCCACTGCTCGACGTCCAGGGCAGGGTTGATCGCATAATCCAAATGGAGATGCACAACTGAATGAACTATTATAAAAATATTCGAGATTTGTCTATTAAAAAGTCTAAAATTACTATTAAACTAAACTCTGCCAAAAAGGTTATTACAAAATCTCGGATTACTTGGAGGATAAAACAGCTTGGAACTGATTTCAGGATCTATCTACTCATGTATTACGATGTCAAAGTGTAGAGTATCTTGCCCTAGTGATACCATTATTATGGTCTCTTTTATAAGGCAACACACTGGAGCTAAAAATTAATTGATTCATGATTTATTTATGATAAATAAAATTATAACACAAGCCCGCTGAGTTTCTTGCCGGATCTTTTCAGTGGTGGTCGCGTTCCGATTCGGTTCTATGATGAGAAACAATAAATGTAAAATAACAATTTGTAAGTGCCCCATACAGAATAAATGATTTGATTGGTAGTGTGCAAATGTCACACAACAATCCTCCTTTCACCACAAACCTTGTCTCCAAGCTAATTAATGTTATTGTACTACTTGTTTTTTACTTGTCTAATTACCGACAATCCGTGTGAGACGCCATGACCGTAGGCCACCCAAGGTTATCCGTCCGAGCCTACGAATAAGGCTTATTATTATTCGTAGGTCTGAGCACCAAATTTAAATCTCTAGTTCATTTTAACCGTCGTATTTGGATTGATGGAAGACACGGGTTGGAACCTCTTTTGAGTATGTGTAATGTTTCTCTTTGAGATTGTATTGTTTGATCTTCCTAAGCAGGCGTTAGCGCCTTAAAAATCATATAATAAAAACTGCTATGATTGTGAATTCGTAAAAATGCACTTAATATGTTTAATGACTATCTCAATGACTGAGAGTGGGGATTGGAAGATTGGTAATATAAAGTGTAAATAACTCATACTACTCTCGACTCGATCACAAATAGTCTCCGAAAAATTATTAGCTTATTTAACTATAGCATATACCGCACAAATGTGTCTTGTATCCTCATTACACATTTTAATAACCTTTCATCCAGCAAGATACCGCAAAGAAAGTCATCCCCACACCTTCATAATACATCTTTTGTAAGAGCACTTCAAAGAAATGATGGCCTCGCTCATGAAAAGTTACTATGTCAAGAGGGCTGTGTCGATCAACCTAAAGACATGTGTATACTATATCTAACTATACAGTAAACAGGTGGTAAAGAAGTATGGTCACGTCAGGTTGGGTTTTCACATTTGTGTCAGTCATACGTCAGGTTGTACCATTAATAAAGCCAGACACCCCTGTAATAAATAGACTTCTAAGAGATAAAAGAGCAATTAAATATTAGTTTGTAGATGTAATAGTATGTATATATGCATGGTTGTTACTCTCATTGCCAAAACCACTGAACGAACTTAGATGTATTTTGAACTGGAGATAACATTATACCACAATAATTTCGTCGGTAGTATGAAATATTACAAAAATCAGCTAGAAAGTTAATTAATAATAAAAATAATTTTACTCATACGAACAACCATAAATGCGTTCTTTTAAAAATCAAACGAATATAAAGAACTTGTGAAAATATTATAATTAATCAATAATTTATCTTCTATTCTTGTAACAAAGAAGTAAAGGCGTAAAAGTCTGTATTTGGCAAAAAAAAATGTGGGTTAGAAGAGGTAAAATTATCTATTAAACAAGAATAATTTAACAAAGAAATGTATATATGTCTGACTGTATGGTCACGCATAACTTAAAAACCAATAGAACAGATTTCGAAGAAATTTGGTGTATGGATATATTAGAGCTTGTAGCTTCCAACTATACTATTTTTATCTTGATCACATGAATCAAAGATGGCAGCTTAATCTGTCTGTACTACACTGTCTCATATAAAACTGGGGTCTGTATTGACTGCTCGGCGCGCATGAAATTCAATTGTTCGGCTAAAAACCACAATAACTAAGAATGTAACACCTATTTTATATTTTTAGGTGTATCGACAACGTTATATCCTCGAAGGGGATAGCCAGGTAGCAGCGGTGTTTTAAACACCTATCTGTCGCCGAATATATTTTTTGTCCCATGTAATAGGAGATCATCTACGGGACACACACGGGACAGACCCCGGACTGCTATTGAGAATTTCTTTGTCAGAAAATCCCAATAACTGTCCAACCCGAGGATCCAACCCAGGACCCTTTTTTTGCCCAGTGGCAATTTTTGGCAGTGACTGTGTTCTCCGCCAAAAGTGGTGTTCACCCCAGGGTTTTGGTGGGTATACACACTCCCACATAACCACCTACCTGCCCGTGGTAGGTGGTATCCATAAAGGATTTCCCCGGGACAAAAAAAACACCCAGTACCCTGATATTTCAAAACGGCGCTTCCAACACTATTTATATTACCACCAAAAGTAGCGAGCGAAGCCGCTGCCTGGTCAGCATTTAATATGTGTTATAGATTTTTGCGATTATGTAGTGTGATGTTGTGAAATTTTATCTACCTTATGCAAATAAACCGCAACATAAACATGTTGTTATATTTGCTAATGAAAAACCAACCTTATTTATTTAATTCGACCACTTAATTGAAAGAACCTTACACGTGCCGACATTTTGCTTAAACTTCGTGTTTAAAAAAACGACTACCAGGAAGAATTGCCTATAGAAACCGTGGCTACCACCTTTATTTTAGGTTTACTAACCTAACCTGGTCCTACTGGACCATTATTTCTTTTGTATTGAAATTTCCGGGAGTTCGATACATATTAAAAGTTAAAAGTATTCATTTACAATCAAAACACTCGACCTGGGTTTTGAGCATTTACATATTACCTTCAAGGCGACTGAGCAGCGGTGACTCTACTCGGTTTTTTAACTAAGTTTAACAACAACAGAACAATTTTCAGGCAACAACATGTAATGGCTCCTCTTCACGATCGGCCATGATCGACACTCGTTTATCGTCTATAATTGGCAAGGTAATCGCCACCATCATCGTGCAGCATCCACACGATCGTCGGTGATCATTCAAGATGGACGTGGAGGTTATATATATATATATATATATATATATATATATATAATTTCCGTATACAATCATTTTATCAATGTAGTTGAACGAAAAGTTGCGAAAAAAAAATGGAAGAAGAGAAGATGGTGGTGTTTGAGCATTCATCGTAATAGAACAAAGTAAATATACCTATACAACTTAATAGGTGATCCTACTGCCCAGTTCTTACTTTAAATATCTATTTCAGACATTCAATGGATAATAAGCTCTCTGAGCTATTGGCGGAACCTTCAGGGGAATTTGAAAACTTTCTTCGCATGTCGCTAAGCGATTTCAATTATTTAGTTGAAAAAATATCCCCATTAGTTGCAAAACAAGACACTACTTGGAGGGATTCTATACCAGTTAAAATCCGTCTTGCTATAACTTTGAGATTTTTGGCTACTGGGGATAGTTATAGAAGCTTGCATTATACGTTTAAAGTTTCAAGCCAAATTATATCTCAAATAATTCCTGAAGTATGCCAAGCACTGATCAAAATATTGAAGAGTATGGTTACGGTAAGTAAAACATAGATTCGATTTATCATTCGTTTATTTTAAATTACTCAAACTCTTTGTTTACATTAGCATCCGAAAATGCTCTATATAAAATATCCTGCAATTGAGCATTTTGTCTAGACATATTTCGATTGTCTGGAGGTGAAGGGACAACTGAATAAACATGTTGAGACATGTTTTGCTGATTCTGTATCCGTTGGGGAGATTCATATGAAGGTGAAGTGTACATGCTCGCCGACGAGCAGGGCCGATGTATGGCATTTTCTGGGATAAACGAATAATTACTAGTATTGCTTTGGACAGATGATGGATTGGTATCCATCAGCTGTTCAGAATACAATTTGTGTGAAGTAGAAGGGCGATTAGTGCTTATAATAATTTGTGATGGTGAGCTAACATAACGACCGCTAGTCAATGAGCGCTTTTTCTTTATTATTGAACCATCTATTTCATGTCTAAGTTCTAGTCTGTCGATGTCGCTAAATTCTCTCAGCGCTTTGTCCAGAAGCCTACCATAGAGATCACAATCGTCCTCTTCAATTTTCCCACCTCTATTCCTTTTGACTGTTAATACGTCATTAAGGGTAGATAGCGTTGATTTTATTTGTGCATTGGTTTCTGCGAGTTCAGGCAGTTTTGTACTGCGCCGTTTTTGAACTGGGATAGACACCGTAGTACTTGATTCTTGCCCCTGTGTTGACTGCTGCATGTCCGGGATTTCATCAGCACCTTCTTCTATCTAGAAAACAATAAAACATAGCATTAAAATACTTATTCTATTTTTTTTTTGTTTTAGTTACCAAGTACTATACAAGAATGGCTTGACAAGGCAAACAAATTCAGATTCCCTCACTGCTTAGGTGCTCTAGACGGAAAGCACATAAATATACTCCACCTGCTCACAGTGCATCTGACTATTTTAATTACAAGGGTGGTTTCAGCATTGTTCTCCTAGCTTTAGTAGACGACGATTACTGTTTCATGTTTGCTGAAGTAGGCGCCAAAGGACGGATCAGTGATGGTGGGGTATTAAATAGCAGTGTGCTATTGGAAAAAATGACGAATGGCGCCATTAATTTCCCGTCACCTAGCCCATTTCCAGGAAGTAATATTGATATCCCCTACGTATTTTTGGGCGATGGAGCGTTCCCTTTAAGTACAAATTTAATGAAACCTTTTCCTGGTCACCATGCAATTGGTACTCCAGAAAGCTTGTTTAATCAAGAACTTTATCGCTCTCGAGTAGTCGTCGAAAATACTTTCGGCATAATAGCCAGTAAGTTTAGAGTTTTTAAAAAACCTATGCAATTGTGTGATGTTAAAGCTTCTATTATTACCATGACATGCGTTTTGTTGCATATTTTTTTAAGAAAAAGTTCAACGTCTAGGGAACGGTACAATCCGCCAGGTACCACTGATACATACATGAATGGTCAACTCGTCTCTCCAGGTTCTTGGAGACAGAATAATGGTAGCGTATTCACATCGCTACAATCAACACCTCGAAGAGCTACAAATAACGCTATCCAAATAAGAGAATGCTTCATGACTTTTTTTAATAATTCTGCTAATTAGAAGTTTTCATTTTATTTCAGAGTGCCAGTGCGATAATTGTGCTTCCCAATAATTTTCACTATTTCCATTCCATACTAATTGCACTAGGCACTCTGAATACTTTTATAACTTATAGGTATATACTTATAACTATTTCAAATAAACAATGTAGGTACGAATTGTATTGAGATTAATAAATAATATTTACTGTAAAGTTTGTTTTACTTACATCGACTTTGTCCGCCGTAGCAAGTACCGATTTGCACTCATACACGTCGCTCACAAAGGCCGCCAAAGCGTCATAAAATACCCATATAGGTTTAAACACCTCATCTTCTCCGGCACCAGATTTAAGAGATGCGACAACTTTTTTATGATTCAGCCGGAAAGCTGCTAACAAGGTTTCCTTTTTCCTTTTAATTTCGGAAACTGGTACTAACATTTCCTCAGCAATACGAGCCCATGCATCATTCACCTGTAAAAAACATAATGGATGATTTAAAACTATCAGAATGACACAAATTAGCGATTATAAACCTCATAATAACGATAAATAAATAAGTACCTACCTTATTTTTATCTTTGTGATATTTATGTTTAGGATTCCATATTACTGGTTGGTTCTGATATAGTTCTATGAACTTGAATGTCTCTTCATTTGACCACCCACTAGTCATTGTTTCGCACTCGCACTCACTTTTATTTAAAAACTTAAAAACGACGCGACGTACGCACGAATCGCTGTCCTCTGGTGAATGAATGATCGGCGATCGTGTGGGCACGTGCTCGCTATTACAAGCAATTCCCTTTGATGTGTGCACAAAAAACCGAAAAGTTACCGTTCGCCACGATCACGACGACGATCAACGACGATGATGGGCGACTACAGGCGAGTAGCCCTTCTACACGATCGTGCTCGCGTGTAATCGCCCATCGTGGCCGATCGTGAAGAGAAGCCATGACGAACCGAACCTCCGGATGAGAGTTTCGCTACGTTCACAAATATAGATAAATAACTAATCGTTAATTATAAATACATAAATTAATTAATATAGTTCCTTTACTATCAGAATGTATGAAATATATAAAATAACTGATTTCAATTAATAGTATTATTAATAGTACCTAGACGAAATCGGTAGTTCTTTAAAAGTCAAGTTTTATAAGACAAATATTCAAAAGACAGACAAACTGATAAACAGAAATCGTTACGCATGAGTAGACAAGTAGGCATAAACAAATGGTACGCTTATCTATTCTCGGAAATGAGGCGACAAGCGGGCGCGTGTCAAAGTACCTCAAAAATCTAGCCAGAAGAAAAAATAAACTTCATCAAAGTATGTCGACGATACCACGTGTTTGTAATGCGTGAAATATCTATTATTTTCATATAAAGTCATTATCATCATCATCATCATCATCTCAGCCGTAGGACGTCCACTGCTGAACATATGCCTCCCCCATGATTTTCCAAAAGGACCGGTTGGAAGCGGCCTGCAACCTTCCTCAGGTCGTCTGTCCACCGTGTCGGTGCGCTTGCCGGTCCGTGGTCTCCACTCCAGAACCTTTCGGCCCCATCGGCCATCTGTTCTGCGTGCTATGTGCCCTGCCCACTGCCACTTCAACTGGCTAATCTTCTGAACTATGTCGGTGACTTTCGTTCTTCTACGGATCTTCTCATTTCTGATTCAATCATCACGTAGAGAAACCCCGAGCATAGCCCTCTCCATAGCTCGTTGTGCGACTTTGAGCTTATCTATGAGGCCCATAGTAAGAGACCACGTTTCATTGCCATAAGTCATCACTGGTAACACACATTGGTCGAAGACTCTTGTCTTGAGGCAATGAGGTATTTTTGACGAGAAGACTTCGCGAAATTTCCGGAACGCTGCTCAGCCTCAAAGTTTATGGATCACAATAATACAAGCATAACAGAAAACAGTTATTCTTCTTGGAATGATTTTACATATGACATACCACCGCAGCATAATAAACTACTAATATTACATGTTAACATACGATCCATGATTAAAAATCATGCCCAATTGGAATATATTACATCAGCAAGCCCTATAATCATCCACTTATTGATTGTCACGGAAGTTAATGTCTCCGACTTAACTCGACACTTATTCGGAATAGACGACTACACAATGTACACGGAGTTACGAAGCAACCGAAAAGGAGGCGGCATAATCGTTTACGCACATAAAAGTGTAATGTTCTCGCGAATCCCAGTGTCACCGTTACATTTTGAGTGTTTGTTTGGTAAAGTGGAAATCGGTAATACCTACAAAACGTATGTATGTGCTATATATCGTCCCCCCATAAGTCCAAGTGCTACTTCATCAGTGAACTCTCACGCCTATTGAACAAATATAATATAAATACAAACTGTTATATTATAGGAGATATGAACCTAGATCTAAAGAACCATGACACATTAGTGAGTACCTATCTCAATACCTTAACAGGTTTGGGTTTTGAGAGTTGCATATCACAATACACTAGAATCGAAACTACTGTAAAAGGCACATCCAAAACATGCATAGATCACATATTCGTACGCGACGTATTGGAGCAAGGCGTTAACAGTCACACTATACAGTCAGCATGCACTACACAGAATGCATTCGCCGATCACTTCATAACTGGTTTGTCTCTTATCAGTGCGCGCTCGGTGCCACATAGAAATGTAAAATTTACCAGGTTTGATGAGAACAAATTAAGACTGCTACTCACTAAGGTCGATTGGAGTCCAATATTCAATATAAAAGATCCTAGTGATATACTTAACTTTATCATACATACTTTTGAAGAAATATATAATCAGTGTAAACTAGTTATAAACTTAAAGAGGGACAAAAAAAAGAAGTGTACTTGGATATCAGATAAATTGTTATTTAAGTCTAGAAAAAATGAACTTTTAAATATATATTTGAATGATACAACACATAAACAAAACGAGTTAATTTATAAAAAATATAGAAATAAAACTAACAAGCTGATGAATAAGGCTAGAAATAATTCAATAAAAAAGGATATTTGTCAGAATCATAAGAACCCAAAAAAAATGTGGGAAATAATAAAATCGCTTAACTGGTCGAATAACAAAATCTGTTGACGACTTGATTATAAAATATTTCAAAATGAAAGCGAAACTAATATCAAATAAATTTGCCAATGACTTTGAATCCAACGTAAGCAGGATTATAAACAGCTGTGATGATACGTTGCTTGATGAAAACTCATATAAAAATACACCGAGTGTCACTTTTAGATTTAAAAAAATTAACGAAGAATCATTAAATAAAATATTAAACAGTATTAGCGAAAAAAAAAGTCCAGGATACGATCAAATAAGGGCCAGAGATATTAAATATATTGCATCATATATAGCACCAGTATTGACCCACTTAATAAATAGATGTATAAACCATCGAACATATCCAGATAAGTTAAAAATTGGAATAGTTCGGCCTATTCATAAAAAAGGTAAATATACTGATACCAATAACTATAGGCCTATTACAATTTTATCTTGTATAGACAAAATTATTGAAAAGTATATAGGCCAAAATATTAATGAGTTTTTATCAATAAACGGAATCATTCACACTAAACAGTTTGGATTTCAAAAAAATAAGAGCACCACTCAACTATTGTCATTGTTTACAGACGAAATAAATGGGTACTTAAATGATAGAAAACATGTTTTAACAGTAATGATTGATTTTAGCAAAGCATTTGATTGTTTAAATTATAAAATATTGTATAAAAAACTGCAGCAGAATGGAATACAGGGCCCAGCACTTGACTGGTTCAAAAACTATCATACAAACCGATATAACACGGTTTGCATAGCCGGAGAACATAGCGATCCAAAACCTACCCTACACGGAACAGCACAAGGCTCAATAATAGGCCCAACTGAGTACTTAATCTATGTTAATGACATGTGCAACCTGTTTCGTCTCTGCTCTGTGTACCAATTCGCTGACGACACCTGTCTTATAACCGCGCACCGAGAGATTGATGTCGCGCAACGCATGATGCAGCATGAGTTTGATTTATTGTGTAAATGGGCGCATGACGTCGGATTATCTATAAATATTGAAAAAACAAAGTTATTACATATCCACTCGCCTTACATAACAAGTCAATCAATGCCTTACATTATAGCCCACGAACACAGCTGTATGCATGCACCACATCTATCTTGTAGTTGCAAGCCACTTAATGTAGTAAAACAGCACACTTACCTTGGCTTGAAAATTGACGACAAATTCAACTGGGGCCCGCATATAGAACAGGTGTGTAACAAACTTAGATCAATATTAGCAAAAATAAGTGTTTTAAAACATAAGTTGCCTTATAACACGCTAAGACTTTTGTACACATCTATGGCTGACTCGAATATAAACTATGGTATCACTAGCTACGGACGCACATATAAAACTTACCTTTTAAATATTTACAATTTGCAATTGAAACTGTTGAAAGCTATAGTACCTCTTAAAATTAAGTTTAAATACAAAGATAATTATGATAAGTTATTTCAATATTGTAAAGTATTAAGTGTATTTGACAAATTAAAACTCGCTTTTGTAACTGAAAATTATATGAATATAAGAAATTTGGAAACGTACAGAAGACCATGCAATCTACGTTACTTACCTAATACTCCATTGTTCACTATACCTAAATATAACAATAATTATGGTAGAAGGGTTCAACATGCTTTTTACCTATACTATTAAATACCTTACCAAGAACAATAACAGAAAAAATAAAATATAAAAAATCTAAAATAGTCAAAAACACATTGAAAAGATTTTTCATACTCGAAAAATACAAGTAATTAAATATGTGTTTTGCCGGTCTGGATTATTTTCTTACTTTTTAGTACTTAAGTTAGTTGTAATGTACCAAGTTAAATAATAGAGATTTACATTACAATCTTTAATTATAAGATTTTGGTTAGTCTCTTCGATTTCATTTGTAAAATATTTAAGAAATAAACAGTTCAAATTTTAATTATTTTTTTTTAGCCGAGTTGGATTCGACGATTGACCTCTTTCTCAAAGTTAGACCTGCCTAGTTTGACTGTCTGTCCCAGGTAGATGTAATCGTCAACAACTTCGAGAACTGAGTTCCCAACTGATATTGGGGTAGGTACAACATGGGCATTAGACATAATTTTCGTCTTATCCATGTTCATCTTAAGACCTAGCCCTTGGAAAACTCGATGGAGGCCTTCGAGCATTGTACTGAGGTCTTCCATGGATTCTGCCATGACTACAATATCGTCGGCAAATCGAAGGTGAGTGATGTATTCGCCGTTAATATTGATGCCAAGTCCTTGCCATTCCAGAAGCTTGAAGGCGTCTTCCAATGTAGCGGTGAACAGTTTCGGAGATATAACGTCTCCCTGTCTCACGCCTCTTTGCAATGGAATTGCTTTCGAACTCTGCTCCTGTACTCGGACTGACATGTAGGCGTTTTGGTACAAACACTTCAGCACTTCAATATACCGATAGTCAATACGGCACCGCTGGAGAGGATCAAGCACTGCCCACGTCTCGATCGAATCAAAGGCTTTCTCATAGTCCACAAACGCTAAACAAAGAGGCAAGTTATACTCTTCGGTCTTCTGTATAACTTGCCGTAGCGTGTGGATGTGGTCTATGGTACTATAGCCTTTTCGAAAACCGGCTTGTTCTGGAGGCTGGAATGCATCAAACCTGCGACTGAGACGGTTCGTTATGACCTTCGAAAACAGCTTATAAACATGGCTCAAAAGCGAGATGGGTCTGTAATTTTTAAGTAAAGTGTTGTCACCTTGCTTGAAGAACAGCACCACTACGCTTTTGTTCCATGCTTCTGGCGTTAAACCTTCGAGAAAGACGATATTAAAGAGCTTCTGAAGGACTTTAAGTACCGGTGTTTCACCCGCTTTCAGAAGCTCAGATGTGATACCGACTTAACCAGGCACCTCGTTGTTCTTAAGCTGTTTGAAGGCCATTCTAATCTCGTAGAGGCTGATGTCCGGGATATCTTCGGTAGAATGTCGGGTCAGCTTGGCTCTTTGGTCTTTGACCGAGCTGCTAACAGGTTTAGCGACCGAGGTGTATCGCTGTCCGTAGAAACTCTCTACCTCTCCTGCTTTGGTCGACGCTACACTGCCGTCTTCTCTTTTCAGCTTCGTCTACTGGCTTCGCCCAATAGACATGTCTCCCGCAAACTTTTGGAGCCTTTTTTCCGCTCTATCGTCTCTTTAATACGGTTTGTATTAAAGATCCGGATGTCGTGTCGCAAGGACTTCCATATTCGTCTATTGAGAAGCCTATATGCTTCAGCATCATCCGAAGACTGCAGTTTTAGTGAGCGTCGTTCAGCCATGAGGTTGAGGGTATCGTTGGAGAGTTTCTGTGGCCTATCTGTACGGTGGGGTTTAAAGTATTTGGAACCCACTGTATGGACAGTTTCTACTAAACTGTTATTGATCTCGTCCACTGAATCGACGTTCTTAAGGCAATCGAAGTGATTGGATAGCTCAAGTTGAAAGCTCTCGGGGTCTTGAATATGGGCACGAGTGGGTCGGAGCGTCGACTTCATCAGACGAGACCTCTCCAGTTTGACATTAATATTCACCGTGCCTCTAACCATTCGGTGATCACTACCGGTTTTAACCCTGTTGATTACGGAAACATCAGTGAATATTTGCCTTTTGGTGGTCATAATGAAGTCAATCTCATTTCTCGTGGAACCATCGGGACTCAGCCAGGTCCATTTCCTGTGAGGTGGCTTCTGAAAGAAAGAGTTCATCATAAAGAGTCCCTCTTTCTCCAGGTGTGAAATGAAAGTCGGCCAACCTCTGTCCCCTACGGTTCCGTTGTCCATATCCAAATTGCCCCACTTTCAACTCATCCTCGCTTCTCTTACCAACTTCGCGTTGAAGTCCCCCATAATAACTAGAAAGTGCGTTTCAGAGGTATGTATGGCCCGACTAATGTCCTCATACATATCCTCCACCTCATCATCCGGGTGCGACTTCGTCGGTGCGTATACCTGAATGACCTTCAGCGAATATCGTTTGGATACTCTGAGTATTAGGTATACGACCCTATTGGAAACGCTATCGATCTTAACTATGTTGTTAGTAAGGGACTTGTGGACGAGAAAACCGACACCACCTTGGGACTGTTGGTCGCCCTCCCGGTAGTAGAGTAGGTTACCTGACTTTAGACTTTATAGAGTAGGTTATCGTGTCCTCACCCGCTCTACGGATTTCAGATAACCCCACAATGTCCCAGTGTAGCTTACTCATTTCTTCTTCCAGCTCATATATTATCTTCTCGTCTGTCCTCATCGTGCGTATGTTGTGTGTTACCAGGGCCAGTCGTCGTCGTTGGGGGTGGTAGCTGGGCGTCTGCCGGGGATTCTTAGCACCCCCTGCCCCACCATTACCGTGGCCGCTACCGTAGCCAGGAATAGCGATGCTGCCGGGGACTGGGGTCCTGGTTCCTATTGTGTCCGTCATTATAGTTAGGAATAAAATAAACATACAGGAATTATCAAGTATCTCGTGTATGGCTTTTATATACGAAGTTATTGTGAGGACGAAAACGGTGGTTTGACTGTCCGCCATTGTGAATAATATGTGCGTGACGTCAGCTATCATGGCGGGCAGGAATAAAGAACTTGACGATTTCAAATGCTGTAAATGCAGAAATAAGATCTTCCCGACCGATAATAAGTAAATTGTAGAAAACATTATTAATGAATATAATAATTTTAGAATTACTTTAGATCTGTGGCATGGATAGTAAATAATTAAACAGTTCATGTTAGATTTGACAAAAATCACGTAGTGTGATAGCAGTGCTACGCAGAGTTAGTGAAAAACCTGTTGGTAGTGGAAATAAGAACTAAAATCGTATGATTAGACGGATAAAATACGCAAATGAGTGGAGTTCCGAATTGAAAACGTAGATGATTGGCTTAAACGTCTAATTGGTCGAGTGGAGTGTTGTCAAGGGAGTTGGTGGGAGAGCTACTGAGTTTACATGCGAAACAGTCGGGGAGAAATCGAGATCATAAATTTTCGTACGATCATTGTAGGAAGACGTGTACCTAGTGAGTTTGTACCATTAGACTATAAGTGATTAGAGTATAAGTTAGTGGGGGGCATTTCTTAGAGCTCTCGGCTTTATTATTGATAATTGGGCATTCCCTGTTATATGTAAAAGGGCCTTGAACTATGTTTTTCTATCGCGATTCGGACTATGTCTGGTCGGGGAGAATGACATTGCTCGTTAGAAATGGCGCATTAGAATCGTGATAAATTATAATCTATGTGTGTTTTCGTGGAACGCATAGGAGTTGTGGTTTTTGTCGAATTGGTGTCGCATAGCGGCGAGATTCGATCGAAAGATCGAGCCAGTAACACTTAGCCATGACAAATCCGTGAATTTCATAAAAACTTACTTTGCGGTAGTTTACAATGTGGGAGGTAGGAGTGTGCGTTATTTAAAGTTGTGATCGCTGACCACAGCGATAAAATGACACGCGCTATATTCTTAGCGGGTTTCTAGAGGTTACCAGTTTCATAAACGGGGGGTTGTTGTAAATATTATATGTGATAAAATGGTGCAAATTCTTTTTATTCCCAGTGTAGGCCACGGCACGGTCGGTGATTAGAGTTTCCACGAGTTAAGGTTAGGCGTAGTACCTTTGGGACAGGCCCGGAGTTGCGTTACCTGCTTAAAGGAACAACTTTGTCCCCTTCTTCCATTGTGCCTAGCATAAGAAGGTCTCGGAGGTTCAAAGCAAGTGTTCCGATGCCCGTGGCTTCGGCCCAGTGCGCCGAGAAACCGTATGTTAGATGCAGTGGGGGTTGTCTTAATGAAACCGTAGGGCTATTTTGCTCTGTAGTATCCCTTATCGTCGGACTTCAGTCAACCACTGCAGAGTAAGATGTAGGGAGTCTAGGCTAGTATCAGGGTAACGCCTGAACGTTTCCAGATTAGTTAGAAACACCTACTTGGAGATCCCTGAGATGAGGCGATTCTCCATGCGCATTTAAATGTGAGATTTATCTCTAGTTTTAACACACCATAGCAGAATAAGAACATTTCAGGGACCGATAGGCTAGGGTTTCACTGATAGATATTTCCAGAGTAGTTGAAAAAAACGTACTTGTGGTTTCCTCGTGCTCGGGTGAAGTCCACATGCGCAATTAAATGTAAATATGAGATTTATCTTCAGTTTTGCATATATACACACCGCTAGAAAGCATAGGAAATCTCACTTAGGACTGAAGGCAGGGCAGTAGGAGTAATCGAATAAATAGCAGTAATAAATAATCAAATAAATAATAAATAATTCAATCGCGGCATAGTTTATATAAAACTAAGATTTAATCATTGAATTTAGGGCTTACCTAGGCCTGACAATAAAACTAGACGCGACGCAGTTTTAGTTAACTAACGAGTTCGCTAGGACGACTCTTATCGGATAATCCCTGTGTTAGCGGTGTAAACACATTATTAGACTTTGTCGACTATTGCGCGCCGTACCGAATGTAACTTAAAAGGGTTAGAAAAAGGTATCATACAAAATAAACAAAAGTACTACCTGAATACTTTATCTAGGAGAATTATCGTCACTGCTTGGGCAAGCATAAGCAGTCCCAGTAACCCACCTCTATTACCAATAAGGGCTAGAGACGTTACCTTCTTCAGTTTTGGCTATAATTTTACCTGGACTAAAGCGTTCATAGTACATTTATAACGAATCCTACCAATAAAGGCTAGAGACATTACCTTCTTCAGTTTTGGCTGGGTTAGTCCGGTTTCGAACTTAGTAAGACTCGGCAAAAGTATAAACTAATTCTTAATCGAACTAATAATGCATAGAGGGAGATGACCATACCCGTTCCTTTAGATACGAATTTGTTAGGGCTAATCGAATAAAACATAGTTAGAACTAGTCAGTAGGAGATCAGTCAGGCTAAGTTCCAATAGGCAATACGTTATAGGGCTAGGTAATAAGGTATTCTAGAACCTTATAGAGGCTTTCATATACTAGATAAATTTAGTATACGGAAGCTTCGCAATGAACTAGATATGATGGATGGAGTGGTTTGCGTCAGAGAGTACCTTGCCTTTTCTGTACCTAAACCAGCGATTGTTATTTTGAAATTAAGTAAAGTAAACTGCGTGTGAATGTTGGTATAGTCACGAGACCGACTCACTACAGACTTAGGGTTGATAAAAGATTAAGTCCTCTATTCCCTTTTGTGAGACAGAGACTGACCGTCTAACACCTGGAACTCCTCTCTAGTGTTCATATTAGCTTCATTCAAGAATGTGCGTATATACATAAATTTATTCCATGTATATATTTGTACAAAGGCGGAGGAAGAAAGTCCAAAATTAAATCGGAAGAATTTCTACTATATGTGACGAGGTTGGGGTCAAAGATCTATGCCGCGATCCTACAATACCCTGCAAGTGGTGAAAACGGTGTCCAAAATCACTGGGCAGAGCCGTTATAGTCACAAGCGAAGGAGGGGCTTGGACCTATAGCCGCAAATTCACATTGAAAACATTAATTCGTTTTTCATATTATTACGTTTAAACTAAGTTCAACATAAGTACCTACATGTTAGCTTAAGACTACAAGCTTTATCTCACTGGAGCTATCCCAACATTTCACAGTTAACATAACTACGTTTAGAAATCTATTTCTTAGTGCAGAAAATACTTGAAACCTAATTGTATATGTATATTTAGATTTAGGGCGATTTGGCATATAGGGTAGAAATGGAACTTGATTGGGTACACTTACCTATATTATGTGCTTTCCTTTATTTAGGAGGCATGTTCGTATATATTTTATGACTCGCATATAGTTCAAGTCAGGTACTAGGTTGCGCTTGTAATAGCGATATACCTAGTAGATATTTAAACTGACATCTTTTAGATATAGGCTTCATATGTGCTAGTAAAGCTGACTTGCGACGGGTATTACGCTGGTCATTAATAACACACAAAGCGTCAATTAGGAATCGCTAGTCAGTAATGGTTAGTGTGACAACTTCATTCAATAGTATATACGTTTGAGGTGAATCGGTACATTTTCTAATTAACCTTTATAGTGCGATATCTCTTAACGAAAGCGCCATTACGTAGGTATCTTTGGGTCAGACATGCTACGATGCAATTGTTGATTTGTTCTTTATTAACGTGAACTACGTTGGTTAGACATATCTAAATATAGCAGATACGAGTTCTGCTACGTTTTTAACTTAAATATAACAAATTGTGGGGGTTCAGTATAGTTGAAAAAAGGTCTAGGGAGTTTTGTCAGTACCTAAGCGTCCAAGTTAATTGTGAGTTTTTCCATTTATCTACACTAGACAGACAGGGTGAAATCTATAGGTAGTTTCGTGTAATCAAGTATAATGCTTAGTTCTACGATTAGGAAGATAGGAATAGTTTAAAACGCCTCAAAAGGTCTAGGGTTATTTTACGATCACAACATACGGTCCTACCAGCTACACTAAATGATCTATTTGGCCATATTCATTCATCGGATCACAATAATATTACTTATAAGATTAAAATGTTGAGGGAGGATGGTTAGTTAGAAGAGTTAGAAGAGAGGTATTTGACGGAGGGAGTAGTACAATTTAATAAGGGTGCCGTTCCTAGGACTTTATAAATATAGTAACCAGCCTAGAGATTACATTAGGCCGTGAACGAGCGTAGGGTTGGTACAAACAGAAACGTGCGACTGAAAAAATACAAAATACAAAAATATCGTCAAGGATTGTGTAAATTTAAGCGCAGCCGCGTTGCAATATGAGAATTGCAGATTCGTTCGAAATTGCATCCGTAATTT
The DNA here is from genome assembly GCA_917880725.1 of Selenia dentaria. Classification (NCBI taxonomy): domain Eukaryota; kingdom Metazoa; phylum Arthropoda; class Insecta; order Lepidoptera; family Geometridae; genus Selenia; species Selenia dentaria. The sequence goes on along the minus strand of OU862877.1, from coordinate 33,110,011 downwards.
GCGGGAGGTCAGGGACGCATAGAGGTAGTGTAAGACGTACGTGACAGAATCTGGACTTCGCATTATTTTTGTATAATCTCAAAATTAAAGTTTCTTTGTAGGTTCATTTCGTTCATCCATCTGGAAGCTACTTTGCATAATAACACAGATACGAGTAGAAGACTTATTAAAAATTTTGGTTTTTTTAGTGAAGTGGGTGTAAAAATCATGTTGCACTCCAGTGTGTAAATAATGATATTTTAAAATTATTATAAAGTTTGAGACTGCTTTGTTACTTTCGCATATCTAATTGTTAATCTACTTTTATAAGATATAAACGTTCCTTTATAATGTAAAATGCAACTACCATATTTTATGACCTTTATAGCTTATTCATTACTTTGTATATAGAAGACACTGCACGCCCCAACTGAGTTGCTCAGTAATGGTGGTTCAGTGTGGAAATTAAATAAAACAAACTGTGTGTACGATTGTTAACAAAATTTTTATATGATTTGCAAGACTCTAATATACATAATACGTAATATTAATATGCCATTTTTTATTTAAATGTAACCACTCGTATCCGTGTATATTATATTAAGATATTGGTCAAATGTCCGCCGTAGCTTGGCACAGTAGCACGGATCCGAGAGGCCCAATTTTCAATGACTCTGCCTTATGAACCCGCCACCTGCCCAAACAGTCTATTTAAGGTGAAGACACTATGTTCATGTGTTCTTTGAAGCAGTACTTAAATTAACTATATTTCACTAAAACACTAGCACTGATGACTATATTTGAGCTCCTGAGTCAGTTGGATCTTTTACAAGCCTATGCCCAGTCTGAAAATGGCCTTGTTTATGAGCACAGGAGGAACTTATTGATTCGGGTTTTCTTACATACGTTCTCAGCCAGTGGGCGATGTTCTCGGTCGATCTGATATCCCTTTGACGTATGGATGTTGGCTAAATTTTGCGTATTTTGCACATGTCAATATTGGTAATAAAATATTCTATTATATAATATCATTATTAATAGAACTTTAGTAAAGTGCTCTTCTCGTCACCTGTTCTGTGAATATGCGAGGTTTACCATAAAAATTGTATTGCTCCAGTTTCTCAACTGCCTTAACGTTGTGTAGCTATTAAACCGTGCTGCAATTGCTATTTCCACGTAACCACATCACGAGAGCCATCTGCGGTTGTAAAATAAAATTTTCACGATTGTCGCTTACCTGTTAAATTGTGCGAGTAGAAGAACTAGTGGCAAGTTAGGACATCACAGTTCAGATATAATGTCCATTAGAAGTATAAAGTGTGGCAGCATTACAGTGCTTAATTAAATGAGTCTTAGTTAAACTTAATTGAGTGAGTGAATACTGAGGCATAGGTACTTTAACTATCGAAAAATGCCGCATTTCGTCGTACATACTGCAAAATATCTATGTCACAGTTGTAATCGATAAATGATAGTTTGTACTAAATTCAATAGTTTTACGTTAAAGGTACCATTAAGTTATACTTACGCAAATATTCGTAATATGTCCGATCGATCTGGAAAGGTAACCCTATGTAGGGTAGTCTGTGCAGGGGCTATGGTGCACATTCTGTGCTTACAATTGGATGCTATAGTGTCTTCTATCTTATGACAGTTTCAGTTCAGCGCGCCTTTGTTCCAAAGTCGACCGTACCATCCGATAACAGGAGCTTACGGGGCAGTGCGGGCCAGGTCTTCTTTGCGTCCGGTGGTCTTGCATGGAGCGGTGCAATCCCGTGAAGGTGAGAGTGACGTCCATTCTAGGCCGCGTCAAAATTAGAAACCAGAGTGTTATTGCTACACCCTTGTTCGATATTCCCCTATCAAACCGTGTTGTGTATACCATTATTATCTAGTCTGTACTAACATTTGGCGGTATTAAAGTTTTACTGCTCATAGTAAAGTACGAGTAAGTTCTTCTTAAGTCCGTTCGCCGAGAGTTAATAGATGAGATACGCAATAAGTTAGCAGTTAAATAGGGTCGGGTCTTGAATCGAGTCGCCTGAATTTGAGGATTCTGCTACTGTGGAATGGTCAAGGGGCTTTGACTTGACCCTCCCAATTCGATTTTGGCTGCCGGAGTTACGCGAAAGTATTTTAAATTAATATTTAAAGTTTCTGTAAATTTGAACGTCTGCTATGTTTATGTTCGTGAAACGAAACGTTTTGATCGCTATTTTTGAGGTTTGTGATTTAACTATGTTTACAAAATAAAATAAATACTCATACATAGTTTTGTGAAAATTATTTTCCTCCCTTACCCACCCAGAGACCAACTCAGACCGGTTAGGTTGAAAGTAGTCAGAAAACCGACACAGAGCACCCCGACTCCACCTATTCTTGTGGCTACTACCCCTAGAGTGTTTATAAATAATGCGGGAGCCAGAAGCTCAAGGGAGGTCCTGAACGTTGCTTCGCCGCATGAAGTCTGAGTGTGGCGAAGCAACGTTCAGGGGCGACCGCTAGAGCTTCTGGCGGGAGCCCACCCGGAGTCCAAGTCAGACCGGTTAGGTCGAAATTAGTGACAAATCCAACTCTGACCCCCCCCCCCCTCTCTCTCCCCCCCCCCCCCTAAATTTAGGTGTAAAAGTGTTAGTAGAGTAGACAAAATTATCTTTGATATTAAATTTAAAAAAAAACTACGCGGTTCCGGCAGGGGGAAATGGTAGGGGGGGTTCCCTGCCCCCAACCCCCCCTCCTACCCACTCCCCCTCCCCACTCCCCCTCCCCCAAAGTTAAGTGTAAAAGTGTTTAAATAGAGTAGAAAAATTGATCTTTGATATTAAATTAAAAAAAACTACGCGATTCCGGCAGGGAAAAATGGTGGGGGGGTTCCCCCCCCCCTTCCCCCTCCCCATCCCCCCTAAATTCAGGCGACTCGATTCAAGACCTTACCCGTTAAATAAGTAATTGGTTGTAGATAATTAGTTTAATAACCGTTCTCAGAGTGTTCATATGTCAAAGTCAAAATCATTTATTCAATTTAGGCTTCAAAGACGCACTTATGAACGTCAATTTTTCATTATTATGTACTTTAAAGACTCAACCGCCGCGTTCCAAAATATATAGAGCCCACCTAGAAGAAGCGGCAAGAAACTCGGGGCCATTCTTTTTATATAGATGTTTACAATGTTTCTACTTAGATACTACAAATATTAGATTTTATGGGTGGCAGAGTGACAGCTTGCCAGAAGTGGAGTATTCCAAGCATCTTTATCTTCTATATAATGTCGAACTTTATATTAAGCTTTTTTTATTAAAACGTTTTTTACAGTCAAGTTGAATTTGCCCTCTGTGAGCTCAGTTATGTGTTTTGGGATTTTATTGTAAAAACGCACACAATTGCCTAGGATTGCGAATACTAATAAGTCATTCCTAGGAATGACTTATTAGTCTTCGCGTCTAAAACTAGGTACAGCTATCCTATTTGTATTTCTAGTTTTAAAAGTGTGGTGATCACTATTTAACTTATATTTATGTAATTTTTTACGAACATAAATCATATTTTTAAATACATATAAGGCAGGCAACGTTAATATATTGATTTCTTTAAATAAATCTCTCAAAGATGCACGGGGACCCATTTCGTATATAGCTCATAATGGTGTGACAATTATGACAACATAATGGTGTCCTTTTGGGCATGGACAGATTATAATTATAATTTATTGATAATAATAATAATAATAACGTTGCCCCTTCTGTTACCATTCATGGTGGCTTTTATGGGGGGCCCGTTTAGTGGGTGGCAAGTCACCTGCCCAAAAGTTTTAAAATGAGACTGAATTTGGCGGGTGCCGTAGTCTCTTCCAAAGCCCACTTTCTTCTTATCACTAATTAAATCATTTCAATAGCCTTGCCATTTTAGCCATTTTGATCATAGAATACCGTGTCACCATCCATCCAAAAGTTTCTGATTTTTATACTACTTTGTATTTTTATACAAAACAGGCCTCTAAGTGTTGGCCACAGCCCCACTTATGCCTTTGCAAAGGAACGGACGTAATCCGTCAAATAAATGGAATAAGGTATCATAATAATCTTTATTGAAAAACTTTACATCGTATACTACACACATATATATAATATATTACATAGTAAAAAAATTATGGGGGAGGGTATGTTCAGCAGTGGACGTCCTATGGCTGAGATGACGATGATGATGATGACATAGTATACAGCGGTTCTTGTATCTCTGCCTTTTGTGTTAGTAAAACTGTGTTACAAAAGACAGTCTCTTCCATGAAGTTCATGTAAAGTTTAACAATGACTTAAAATAAGATAAATAATAATAAGTAACAAAAGGTAGGTATTCTTATAGTAAGTCTCCATCTGGCCGTTTGGTGTGTGTATGATACTGTGTGTGTGTGTGTGTGTGTGTGTGTGTGTGTGTGTGTGTGTGTGTGTGTGTGTGTGTGTGTGGTGGGTGTGTGTGTGCGTGTATGTGCATGGGTTTGTATGGTTGTGTGTGAGTGTGTATGTATGTTTGTAGTTCTTATAGATTTATACTACGGAACAATCTCTAATAATTTTTCTAATGAATTGTAGTCTTCCTGTTTAAGCCATTCATAAACTTTATGTTTAAGTTTGTCAAAGTCAGAGTTTTTAATTTAGTACTTGCATGTATTTTATTGTAAAATATTGGAGCTAAATGATTATAGTGTCTCCATGCCATCATGCACTGATAACTAAGAATGTGACATCTATCAAGTCTTTTCTTGGTTATAGGCAATTATGGGACTGTTTCTTTGTGGTATCTGTTAATACATTTGTAAATAAATAGTTTTCTTACAGAAAGTACATTGGTTGTTTGATTGTTTGATATAGTTAATTAGTAGGAAAGGTAAAAACATAGCCAAACAATACTTTTAAAAGCACTCTTTGTGCTCTCTCAGCGCATAGCATTAAGGTTTTACTCGCCCCTCCCCAAGAACTAATGTATATTCTGCTAGGGTTTTATATGTTTGTTTAAGCAATTTTTTAGTAGCTACAGTTTTAAGTGTTTTAAATACATGTATTAATTTTCTAGTGCGTTTTGATACTATATCTATATGAGCATGCCATCTTAAATTTTGATCAATTATTACTCCTAAATACCATATTGTATCGACACGGGCTAATGCGTTACAGTTACAGATAGTGGAAGAAGATATACGGTTACAAGGGTAAGTGTGAGCTTTAATTAAGAGTTATCAGGTGGTCTGCCACCTTCTGTTTTACTAAAAGCTAAAATTGATGCGAAATATATATATAAGTATAAAGTATATATATATTTTATGCAGTATCTATCGATCTATCGAAATATTTAGTCATAAAGTTAATTAATTTTACTTGAAATCTTATTTTTATAATAATGTAAATACAAATGTTCGAAATCGAACAGAACAAAACCGTCTCAAGTTTTTTTATACAATTTTACACCGTCGTCAGCCCGAGCCAAAGCGTTTTTATAGTTTGATAAAAGTTTTACTTATTAGTTGAACAATAACATACTTGTTTGGTTTTATGCACTGGACTGTATTTCTATAACATTATAGATTTACAAGAAACTTTGAGGAACATTAGGTGGAATAGATAACAATTTCTTAAACAATGTTACCTTTGTTGAAAGATTTAATTACATAAATATATAGGTTTTTTATGTATTTATAAACATCAGTCAATTACAGTTTTCTTCCTTCCTTCTTCCTTAATCCTTTTTATACCGTGATAATTAAAACAAAAGATTTATGGATGAAAATTACGTATATTTACGTCATTGGGACGCAAAGGGTTAATGGGTGTTGTACGTGATCATTACAATGTAACTTTTATCTGATAATGTTTTGGTAACAAACACGTAATGTTAATTTTCCGAGCAGATAACATCAATTTTGTTCGCGTGTTACACTTCTTATCAACAAGTACGCGCCAGGCTTAGAAGCAAAAACGTGAATTAAATTTACATTAGGCTCTGCCAAGCTTATTCAATAAATCAAAAGCTGTCTGTCTGGATGTGTGCAGTGGGCCTAGCACGAAAATATTCGTAAGTGTAATGTAATCGTATCTGAGACCAAAACGCAATCAAACTATCATTTGTTTGACGCTACTATGGCATAACTTGTAGTTTGTAATAAATAAGTCAAGGATACGATTGCGTTACACTTACGAATTTCATTATGCTAGGCCCACAGACACCCTCAAAATAGGCATAAGTGGAACCGTAGTACTTCGAAATATCCTTTTAAAAATATTTTTTTTATTTGATTTCCAATGTAACGTTATTTTTATTCAGTTCAAACACATTATTTATTTGATAAAAGGAGACATTCCTACGAGTATAACTGAAATGATTTTAGTAATAAATAGTTACTTTAAAATTGAAAAAAAGGTTCTACTTTTTCATATACGAGTAGATATTGAAGTACTTTTAATTTAGTATTTATTTGAAATGATTTTAACCTGTAGGATAGCACTTTCAGGAATTGTATTGTTTGCTTCACAGATTTGCTTTAAGTTTGCCGTATGTCATTACTTCTCAGAATTTGATACATATCGGCGGCATTATTGAATGGTGTAACAGTAAATAATACAGTGTGTATATTTTCAGCGGGTTCGATTTCTGGCTGTATTTGTTTTTTAAAAATCCAATGATGCAGTTTTTTTTTAATTCGTCTCGGAGATCCCTCTGAGTGATTTTGGCTTATTTATTATTTATTTATAAAGAAAACGAGTATACATAACATAATTCTGCCAAACTGCGTAGCTTATTTACACAGTTCCGCATTTGGCCATCAACACCCACACATATTATATATTTACTAGTTGCGCTACTATTACTAGATGGTTGATGATGTGGATGTATAAAATATAGCGCATGTTACTCAGTCATAATGTAGCTCTAAACTCGTGCAAGAATTGTTTAAATCGGTTAAGTAGTTTAACGTGTATCCATCTACACTTTGATTTCCATTATCAAAGTTTTCATACGGATCCCTAACTTTATTGAAAATACTATATAGCCTATGTTCCTAAGGAAAAGCGTAGGATTCTAACGGTGAAAGAGTTTTTCTAATCGATCCAGTAGTTTTGGAGCCTATTTCAATACAAACAAACAAACGAATATTTCCTCTTTATGATATTAGTGTAGATGTAGATAGTCATATGGCCATCAAACTCAAAATAAACCATAAAATAACACAATGATATGAGAAGCAAGTGCTATAAAAGAACCGGAAAAGCGTTATGCTACCAACAAATATTTTTTTCACGAACACGGCATACAGAATGGTTATTACAAACACTTCGAACTATTTTATTACATTGGGCGGGCTCAGTTTTATTGATCACGACATCGAGAGCATGTTGTAGTCGAACCTTTAAACTAGGAAGGTAGATTTTATATTGTCTCTTATAAAAAAAACTTGGTAGTCGTTTTGACTTATAGACTTCCTAAGATATTTCAATTTATTTCTGTAGTTGTATTGCTTCGATAGCAATGCCTAACAGCACTTCACAAGTTTAGTTAGATACAATGGGCCGTAAAGAAAGCTGCCGTGCGATTCTCTAAGCAAACATCTTTGACAAAATCCGTGAAACAAATGACGAGATGACAAGAGACGTTGGAAAAGCAACCTTATGTACAAGGGTGTCATCACATGGGTTGGTTACCACGAGCTGTACATGCCAAACCGTATAACATCTCGGTGACAATACAAAATAAAATGTGTAAAACTATATATATATGATACCGAAGCAAATATTTCGCAATCTAGTGAAAAAAGTACTACCTACTTATTTTAAAAGACATCATGGTTTTTACATCTCATGTTTAAATGAAATGAACTTTAATTCCGTTTTATTAATGATTTTTCAATTACTTTAAATGTTTCGCATTTTATATACCCTTCCGCTTTCTTCACAGTGTATTAAAATCCATTTTAGTAGATACATACTCGTTGGGTTCTAATAAGTAGCATGAAGTAATAGTTTATCCATCAGCACTTCTCGATCCTTGCGTGCTGCAACCTACCTGCCTAGACGGCTGAAAGATTTACATGAAAGACAGGTAAAGTTCTAGACGTTTATTAGCCTCTAGAAAGCCCAGAGCTGGGTCGTGAGTACAGACAGATGATGCAATAGTCTCCCTTGTTACGGCGGGGACTTATCTCAGAATAGCAGTGAAGTCCTCGACGCGATGGTGTGGGTAGTGCAGTAACCGGCAGAAGACAGTAGCGGGAAAAACGGGAAACGGGCAGCCGCAGTTGTCGGGTTAGCCCAGACGCCCAGCAGGATTCAGGGTCCTGTGGTGAACAGTACTAGCCCCGCAGTCTAGCCAGCGAGGGTTCCAGTCAGCGGCAAGTTGGGCCAGCGGTAGGTTTAGCCCGCCGTAAGATCCCTGGAATTCCATGAAGAAACCCGGTTAGTAGAAATTCCTCAGCGGTGCTGTTGTCACATGCACGAAGTCTTGGGCTTCTCCGAGGAAGCTTAACTTCGACAAGCCCCGTGATGTGACAACATGCCGCAAAACAAAATGGTCGGAAGGATATTTAAAAACAAGTTACAATAAGATTGTTATATAATAGACTTGAAGATCAGTAACAGGGCTTAGCAGTACCTAATTGGAAGAATTAGGTACTAGATTGGTTTACATTACAATACAACGTTAAACACTAGTTCCCGGCAGTTTATATAATCTTGAAGAGCTTCACAATCAATACGATATAATAGTAAGTACTACAAAGGGTAGATATGTACTGATGAGGTTATAAGAATCGCGCAGCCTAGTACCTAGAATGAAATTACACGATAATTCACAATAACGAGTGCACAGTATAGATTTAAGCTAGACATTTGTTTCAACTCACCCGAGATGGGGACTAAACTGAATTTTAGTTTTAATTACTAGGACGATACAACGTCCCACAATTGCCAATGGGTCACAGCACTTGGTAATCACTGTTGAAGAGGTCTGTACTAGACGGAGGCTGGCGTCGTAAAGAAAGTACAAAGGCTTGTCACCCGCCTGCGATCCTCGCATGACGCTCGTGACTCAGCCTTGGCCTCCCATTTTTCGCCTTTGGATCGCGCGTAACCTTATTTGGTAATTTTAAAAGCTGTTCAAGATAAAGAGAGCTGGATTGCGGGGGGAATCTATATTAAAACCAGTTTTGGTCCTAAAGTACAGTACCTCGCTCTATTTGTTTCTTAGCCACAGGTGACTATACACTTGCTTTATTAGCAATAGCGCCACGTGTGTCGTAGGTGTCTTCGAGCTAGTAATACTTCCACCTAGATGTCGATACTTGTTGTGATTTGGCTAGAATCATTTTCTTATATTTTAATTTTTAATTACTGAACCAGACTAACAGGTTACAGTGCCTCATCTTCTCTTCTGTTAACGACCCCTGTACACTCTGCGAAAGTCTTTCACGATTCATTTACAGTGCACGCCGTACGACTATGGAATGTTCTGCCTCCTCCTATCAGACAAGCAAAATCGATTGGAATGTTAGAAAAGATTGTTCAAGAACATTATTTGTCCTCTGTTTGCTGAAACTGTTTCACATTTCCTGTAATATTTTTATTATTTCTTTATATGTATTTGTATGTATGTATTTATTATTTTATTGAGTATTAATATTACATCTTATTTTACATGACCTCATATAATCTTATTTTAAAGTAGTTTATAGTATTATTATATAAGTCTATTTATTTATTATATTATTGCTATTTATGTAGGTATTTAAGATTTTTCTTTATGTTTTAATTAATAGATCATTATTTATGTAACTATTTATTTAAACCCGTTTTTTTTAATAGCTTAACTTTGTTTTAACTATTTATCTTGTTGCACAACACCGTCTACACTTTTTCATTGTTGTCCTGTCCATTCAAAGATTGTCTGTAAAAGATTGCATTAGCGATAAGACCGCCAATTGTATTATCATAGTTCTAAAATTTTTACGCGTAAGTTGGTTAATTTGTTAATTTACCTACTGTACATTTATTCTTTTCTTGTGGTAATCAATAAAGAGTTATTGTATTGTATTGTATTGTATTGTATTGTAATAGTAATTATTAATTGGTTCTTTATAAGATGATTTATAACAACAGTATAGAAATTAAATAATATTGTATATACACATAATTATTTAATGTGCACATCAAATAAAATGCAGAAGTGTTAATTACTTTACTTGACAGATTACAGGTTTATTTGCCTTATATATTTTACTTATGCCTCTTGTATGAGGTATTGTACGACGTCGTCTGTATAAAACAATGTTGACGCTCTTTTCCATAATCGAATAATCTGAAGCCACTAAGAACAATTGAGAAAAGGGACCTATTCTCGCATCGTTCGTAAATGTTCACGCATTTGTTCGAAATAAGCCTTAATATTTAATGGAGCATAATCGCACTTCACAATGTGAACCAGTTAATCTGATTTTTAGTTTCTTTATATAATACGTCATAGTATACGTTTTGAGTTAAAGGTCAGGAAGAAGAACTGTGTAACGAAAAAAATCATAAATATTTACACGAAAATCAGATGGATTAGAACAAATTTTTTGTTAATATTCGTTATCTTCAATTATCAAAATTATTTTTGTAACATACCGAATGAACTAAATACGTTTATGTCTGCATACACTTACTTAACGATAACTCTTTAAATCAATGGTAGCCTAGTGGTAATAAGGATTTGCCACCACACCACCAGCTGGGATCCGTCCCTACCTCGGGCTTAAGCTTTCGGCGAAGGTGATCGTGAGGAATTTACAGCATGGTGGTAATGTATTTTCTGGTGCGCGCCTGACTACCGCCATCCAGATAAAACATCTTAACAAATAACTAACAGTGTGTTTGAGCAGCTTTCCTTACGTTAACGTTATTTTACATCATTTCTAATACTTCTTGACCATCAAGTGAGGAAATAGTATATTTCATTACAAGTGGGGAAAGGCTATCATCGCAAAGAGTTCCGTCAAATGTCTACCCGAGCCTAGGTGCAGCCGAAGGCGAGGGTTGACAGTCGGACCAAGTTGAAATGACGGTTCCGCACGTGTACAATCACATTCCGGTCAGCGCGCTCGAGCGGGACGGACGTGCGCTCAAGAGCTCTCCAAGAATATTCCGATCGGCCTAAAAGTGCTTGCGCTTTTAGTGCCGGTTACCTGTATCGTTCCGGTTGAAGAGGATTCAGTGTTGGACTTCGCTAACAGTGATTTTCTGTGTGCAGATTCGACGTCAAGCCACCGCTTTGTGTACCGTTCGGCGCACGGAGGCGTTCGGCTCGGCTGGGATCGCGTCGCGAAAGAAGCGCGCTCTCGTTAGAGCGCTTCGACTCATCGTTGTAACGTACATAGTCAAATCAAAACCGCTCTTCTCAGAGCGATCTCTAGTTTCAATTTTCCATTTTTTCAATTTTCAAGTTTCAAGTCAAACAAATCCACGCTTCACGTGGTCTTCTGGACGATCCTTGCGGTGTTAACGCAATTCAGTTGGGCGTGGACCCGGTGCGTCAAGCCTTTCCCTCCTGAGCGTGGGAGGGAACGGCTAAAACCGGACGGGCCTGCCTTCACCGGCCTTGGGGTCTCCCCTCGCCGACGGCAAGTATCTCTTTCCCACCCTACCCTATCCTACTTTCCTATTCTCTGGGCAAGTGTTTGGTTGGAAGCCGGGTTTTACTCGGTCTTCTCTCCTCGCCCCCGGAGCAGCTAGGGCCTCGTGTTTAGGCACACATCCCTCTGCACAATAAGACTGGCAGAGGGCACACAGTAGGGACACCTAGGCACTCACTCTCCCGCCTGTACCCGGCGGGAGTATCACTCATCCCTCACTCGCATCTCGAGTATTCCCCTCGAGATGTCTCTTCTTTCTCCCTCCCCCGCTCTGAGCCTCCCGCAAGGCGTTTCGCCTCAGGCGTTCGCCTCGTGGGTCTCAAATTGTTACCCGGACATGTTCTCCGAGTATCTCCAATCCAATAGCGACTTTAAGGAGAGACCCCGCTTCACGGACTCTCAAATTCCCTCCTCCGGATCCCTCCCTCCGAGGGGGCCCTTCGTTTCTTCGGCGTTCAAGCCCTTAGAAAGCCCTCTTTCTCCCGACCCTGCGCCCTATGCGCCCCGCGCTCCCCGCGCACCTCTACCACCCCGCGATCGCTCTCCGGTCCCTCGGACAGAGTACGAACGCGCCTACGACTCGGCGTCCAACTCGGAGAATGAGATGGATGTAGAGTTCTCCCGCTCCCGCGCTAACTCTGTTGGCAACATCTCCAACGACGGGTTCACTACCGTCGGAAAGAGAAAGCGCGTCGCCAAAGCCGCCTCAGAGGCTCCCTCCCCGCCACCCAAAGCGGCCTGCACCGCCCCGGGACCGAAGCCATCAGGCTCTCTCGCTCCCACCCAACGCGACCCTCTCGCTCATTCCGATGCTCCCGCAAGCATCGCCGCGTCTCAACGCGACGCTTCCTCTCAAGGAGCGTCAGTTGGATTGCCTGTACTTGTTGACTGCGCCCGGAGTAACCACCGTCCAGAAAACTCTGCGAATCGCTTACAATTTCTTTAAGAAATTTCTAACCGATCGCGCCCGTGGCCACGGCTGCGGAGGGGATAGTTTGCCCCACGAACGCCGGAGTGAGTATTATGCTTGCGTAATACTCGCTCCAGTACTCGCGCAAAGTGCACCCGACCAGCCGCCCATGGACTGCGGCAAGCCTAAAAAAGGCCCTTCTAAGGGCCACCACCCGCCGACAGGGGGCCTGACCACCCCCCCGACGCAAAAAGGCTCTTTTAAGAGCCAAGTAACCGCAGGTGACGAACCCACACGTCACAGTAACCCAGGCCCATCTTACGGCCGCCAAGGTCCTTTTAAGGACCAGGAAGAAGCCGTCAGCTGCCCGAGCAGTTCGGACCGCGCCACCCCACCTAGGGAAACAGTAACCGAACCACCACCATCAAATGAAGCATTATCTCCGAGAGGATTCCTCGAGCGTGATATGCTCACGCTCGCTCGGCTTATAGAAGCCGGGGCCCTTTCGCAGGGAATGCTTCGCTGGATGGCGCTATACCTGCGCCTTGCAGAAGCCGAAATGGAAGGCACAGAACTATCCATGGACGATAAGACGGCGCTGGAGTTCGCCTCCAGAACCATTATCACATTGCCGCCGACAACCAGTGAACCCACGATAAGACCCAGACGCCGAAAACCGTCAAGCCCGCTAGAGGCAATTGACGATCTAAAACGAGTGCGCGTAAGATCGCGCTCATTATCGAATAGCCCACCTAAAATGGCTGCACAGCGACCGATAGAAGAAGCCACGCATGTACCACCGAAGCCGCAACGACCAAAAAAGTCGTTTGCGCAGGTGGCAACCGAGTCTGCAAAACTGACACCCGCAACTAGCAGTAAGGTCAGCGAGCAACCTACATATAGCCAAGATGCCAGAGCAGTAGCACAAATGAGTGAAAGAGAGGCAAGAGTTAGAGGAGTAGTACCCCAAGCTGCCCCCCGCCCCGCCACTATACCGAAGACCGCCCAAGTGGCACCGCCCCCGCCCAAACCACAAGCCGCCCTACAGGCCCCGCCCCCGCCCAAGAAAGCAGGCAAACAGGCCCCGCCCCAGTCTCACAAAGGCCAGATAACCACGCAGACAGCCGCCCAACCCGCACAAGTGCCGACCACTACTAAAGGGCCGAGATATCCACCACTTATTGTGGAAAAGATCGATAACTGGACGAGACATTTTAAGATACTGGCAGACAAAATGGGCAAACCTCCGAATGGACGCCCATACGGTCAAGGAATCAGATTTACGCCCACGGATGAAAATGAGTACCGCGCTATCCAAGCGTACCTCACGCAATTAGAAAGAGAGGAGAATATCAGCTGGTTCTCCTACTCGTTGCCAGCCGAGCGAAGCCTAAAGGTAGCTATCCGTGGGCTACCGGCAGACACGCCCGTTGACGAAATCCGAGAGGCTCTTGAAGAAAAAGGCTTCACACCGGAATATGTCAAGAAAATAGCGGCCAGACAGGGGCGACCCGGATGTATTTTCCACGCCCAACTGAAAAGAACACCTAACCTTACCCCGGCAATATACGAGGTCACAGAGTTGCTCTTTATGCCGGGCGTAATAATAGAGGCATGGCGTGGGAAAAAGGGACCCGCGCAGTGCCATAGATGCCAACAATTCAGACACAGCTCGCACAATTGCCATAGAGTGGCGGCGTGCGTGCGCTGTGGCGAACCACATATGGCAAATGAATGCCCGAGACCGCGCGAAGAGCCCGCAACATGCGCTAACTGCGGCGGGTCCCACCCGGCGAACTACGTTTCTTGTCCGGTATACAGGAAAGAAATGAGAAACAAAAGGGCGGGAACAGTCGCACTCACGATACCCAACAAAAGAGGCGTTGCCCCGGTTACCCCGGCGATCGTGGAAGAGACCGCTGCGTCCACACTTATGGCGCCAGCGAACCTTCCACAAAAGGCACCAGGCCAAAAGAATCGCAAGAGGGGGAAGAAACCCAAACAGACCGACAAACCGGCACAAGTTCAGACCGAACACCCACCATCAGCTGAACCCCGACGTGACTCACTAGGTCAGACCATAGAGGTCCTGAAGGGTATCCTGGAAGCCGTCCAGGCCGGCACGGACGCGGAAACGGCGACACTAAGAGGGCTGATGCAGATCCTGAATAATGGACAGGAAAGGCATTAAAATAGTACACTGGAATGCCCAGTCGCTCGCGGGGAAGAAAGCACTGCTGACCATCTTCCTCCGCGAGCAGAACATCGACATAATGCTGGTCAGCGAGACTCACCTCAAAAAAGAACAAATATTCAAAATATCAAATTACCTATAGAAAAGATGAGATGTCTGAGGCCGGATGGGCCTTCCGCGGCCTTGCAGTGTTAGTCCACCGAAGGATTATTCACCAACTCATCCCGTCAGAAGAATTCAGATCGATTCAAGCACTGGGTGTGCTTGTCAACATCGACGGTCAAACGCGACGCCTATTTGCGGTATACAAACCACCAAAAACACGCCTTATACCCAGCGAAATAAGAAAATTGTTAGAAGCGCAAGAACCCACCATCTTAGCAGGCGACCTAAATTCCAAGCACACCCACTGGAACTCAAGTAAGACGAACCGAGACGGGATAGTCCTACTCCAAGATTCGGTGGACCACTGTTACGATATCATCGGGCCGGACGAACCCACACATTACCATTATAATGATGATGGGGACGTCTTAGATATAACAGTATTTAAAGGCCTCAGAACACCCCCAACACAAATGGTTCTTCCCGACCTTCCCTCGGACCACCGACCGGTACTCCTGACGCTACAGGAACTCCCAAGCAGGGTCGCCCACCCTGCACGAAGACGGAAGATCTGCTGGGATGCTTTCCAAAGAAAAGCGCAGGAGATCACCAATACGAGGCCTATCAGCACAACAGAAGACCTGGAAACGGCCACAGAAGAGCTGACCACAGCCATCCAAACCTCCCTCGAGGCAGCATCGCACACCACCACACCGGTAGAGAAGGTGCACCCACTCCCGGCATGGATCAGGAACATGATCAGCGAAAAAAGGGAGAAGAGGAAGCTGTGGCAACAGACTCGATGCCCACGCCTAAAAACTGAAGTCAATTCACTGATAGAGCGCGTCAAGACCACTCTACAAGACCATGCCGCGCATAGCTGGGACGAGCATATTGATTCCATAACAGAAGACATACCATCTGTCCACCGTTTATGCCGCCAGCTATCGCGCACCCCAGAGCCTACCAGACCACTGGTCGGGAGGGACGGCCTTTTGAAATTTGTTGCCACAGACCGAGCCGAGATATTCGCAGAACACTTGGAGGCACAATTTCAACCCAACCCGACCAGTGACGTCACCCACGTTCAAGACATCAAACGTCAAGTAGATGAATATCTAATGACACCACCGGACGAGACAGAAGGAGAGGAGGCGTCTATCTTTTTCTCACCGGGCAGGGTGCAGAGACTGATAAGACGCCTACCTAACAAAAAAGCCCCAGGGCTCGACGGGATATCGAACGAAGTATTGAAACACCTTCCACCTCGAGCCCTGGCCGCATTGACCCGGATATACAACGGTATAATGCGCTGTGGCCATTTCCCTAGCAGCTGGAGGACGGGAGTTGTGAGAATGCTCCCTAAACCCGGGAAAAATCCAAAGAGGCCCGAAAATTACCGCCCAATAACGCTGCTGAGCACCCTTTCGAAGGCTTTCGAGAGGCTATTGCTCCCGCACCTAACACCGCACATTACACCCCGCGAGGAGCAATACGGGTTTAGGGCAGAGCATTCCACAACCCTACAGTTAACAAGAATTATAAATGAAATGGTCACAGCGTATAACAAAAAGGAATACACTGTAGCTGTTTTGTTGGACATGGAGAAGGCCTTCGATCGCGTTTGGCACGAAGGCCTGCTTTACAAGATCTCGAAGAGCCCGACACCAAAACGAATAGACGCCATCATAAAGACTTTCCTAACAGACAGACGTATTGTCGTCCGAGTCGAGGAAGCCCTATCAACAGAGAAGCCAGTACTTGCCGGTGTACCACAAGGCAGCTGCTTATCGCCGATCCTGTACTCGTGGTACACAAACGATATACCTCTGGTAGGCCACGCAAAGCTTGCCCTCTACGCGGACGATGCTGCTTACTATGCTTCCTCGATTCGGACCGAAAATGCCGTAAGAAGACTCCAAGAAACCCTAGACGCCCTACCGGAATGGTTAATGAAGTGGAGGATGGCAGTGAACGTCAAAAAGACACAAGCCATTATCACCGGACGATCAAAGCTGCCAACAGAAATCAAGTTATTGAACGAAGAGATCCCATGGACCCCGGTGGTAAAATACCTCGGGGTAGAAATCGATAGAAATCTGACATTCAATAAACACGTAAATACCATCGTCGGAAAGGCAAAAGGAACCCGTACAGTCCTGAAACCAATCCTGCGTTCCAAGCTGCCACTCCGGGTGAAAATCATACATCCGGCCCCGTCTTACCTACGCCGCCCCGGCGTGGTATGCACAAACATCCGCAACGCTCAGGAAAAGACTTCAAGCCCAAGAGAATCAAGCTCTCCGTGCCATCGTCGATGCACCACGCTATGTCCGAAACTCGACGGTAGCACGTGACCTGAAGATTGAAAATATTCAAACTTTCATAGAACGCCTCACAACAAAATTACTCGCCAAGGCGGACGCATCCAACCACCAACACCTCAGAGGCATCGCACCCTTACATGCGAGGCCCCCCGACGTACCTGGACAACGAAGAATGAAGCCAACATCAAGAGTGCTCGTCCCACGGGTGGACGACGAAGAAGAAGAAGCGAGGGTGGATCCGCCGGTGGTTGCTATCGCGGTCGCCGATCGGCTCGCTGGGCTTCCCCTAGGGCCACTAGGGGTCTCACCCGGTGTGCCTGATTCGCCCCGACATCAGTGACCACCGGAGGGAAAAACCCGTGAAGCCTATCATACCAAATGACCTGTCCATCGCAATGGACAGAGACGAGCCAGGGGCATAGGGCACAGCCCTGACCCCCTTTCCCCGCTCAACCGCACATTGAGTGAGACGAAGACCCGTGTGTGGAGCGTCAGTTAGGCGCGAGAAACCGCCGCCGCCTCTGTTCCTTCAGGACAAGGCGAAGGGGGACATGGTCTCACGACTCTTGACGGATCGTAAGATCCAATATACTAGCGCCCGCTCAACCCAACTGGGTATTAAAGTCCAAGTGCTTACCCAAAGCGACCATAGGGTGCTCACTAGAATACTCAAAAACGAGAGCATAAGTTTTCACTAAAGTTATATGATTATTAACGGGATATTTACCGTGGTAAGGTTGTGGAATGAGCTCCCGATATTTCGGCGCAATTACATGCACCATGTTCACGGGAAGACTCCCCGACGCCAGAGGGCAAAGCGATATTCAACGTTAAAACGGTAGTGAACCTCTCGGGGATCACCGTTCATCCCCCATACTTGAACAGTGCGCCTGGCCAGTGTCATAACTGCCAACTGTACGGTCATGCCGCCCGGTTCTGCTTCGCCCGCCCGAGGTGCGTCAAGTGCCTAGGGGATCACGGGACAGCCCAGTGTTCTCGCACTAGGGACTCAGCAGACCCGCCTAGTTGTGTCCTCTGCGGCACACAGGGACATACCGCCAATTACCGCGGTTGCCCTAAGGCACCCCGCGTATCCAGAGGGCCGGCTAGGAGGCCTAATACCCCTCCTCGCCCGGTCACTACCCGCTCTCAAGGGAACGTCCCTAAGCCTAACCCTACACCCGCACCGCAGGCAACACCTGTTGTACCCGCGCCCGCGCCCGCGCGCAACGCTTGGTCCAAGCCCTTGAGCATGGTACAAGCAAGCGCCGGCCGACATAGCCCTTGTCATGGACTACGCGATGGTCATAGACGTGGACGAAGTACGTGCATTCGCGCACAAATTTCGTACTGCCACAAACGACCAAGACCGCTTGCGAGCCACGCTCACACACGCGGGTTTAATCAGCGCAGTAAGGCGCTACGCCCTCCCCAACGTTTATTAGGTATCATCCAATATGGATAGTACACCGAAACGTATTAAGCCCCATTTAGTCACCGTAGCGACTTTCAACGCTGACGGCCTCTCTAGTCAAAAGGACGAAGTTCATGAGTTTTGTAAGACCCATCAGGTCGATATCCTATGCATGCAGGAGACCTTTCTGAAACCAGGTACAGCGAACCCTAGGTTTGCAAACTACCGTTTGGTTCGTAATGATAGAGTGGCCACCCCAAAAGGTGGTACTCTCATCTATTACAAAAGAGCTCTGCACTGTATCCCAATTGTTACTCCTCCACTTAGAATACTAGAAGCCTCTGTTTGTTTTCTAGCGATGTCAGGTCATCAACCTGTCATCATAGCCTCATGTTACCTCCCCTCTGGTAAAGAACTATTACAGACAGACTTGGAAGCCCTCTTCTCTCTAGGAAGCTCCGTCCTTCTGATCGGTGACTTCAACAGTAAACATGTCATATGGAACTGTACTAGTAACAATAGTAATGGTAAAATCCTTGAAGGCTTGGTCAGCCATTTAAACTTTGATATTCTCACCCCTCTGGAGCCCACAAGATATCCCTATGTTGACAACCAACGACCAGACATACTTGACATAGCACTTCTTAAGAACGTTACCCTCCGGTTGCGCTCTATAGAAGTGTTACACGAACTGACTTCAGACCACCGCCCTGTATTGTTGAAATTAGGCCCCGACCCGACGGACATCACCCCTATCACCAGAACGGTAGTGAACTGGAAGCAACTGGGGGAATCCCTCCAAGCTATCAGTTCACCCGCTCTCGATAGAATCCCCGATGACATACAGACAGTAGAAGACGTATCAATTGCGATCGAGGCTCTCAGTGACCACCTCCGCACCGCAGTATGTGAATCCTCAAAGCAGGTCCAAGTGGCGGATGGTCGCCGCTTCGAACTGCCCGAGGGTGCGAGGAGGTTACTGACAGCTAAGAACGCCGCCACTAGGGCGTTTGACTCGATGCCAACCCCAGAGAACAAAGCCACCATGCGCTATTTACAGCGTGCTGTAAAGAAACGCATGGGTTAGCTGCGTGATCAAAGGTGGAACGACAAACTGTCAGAGATTGAGCCAACTCACCAGGCATACTGGCAGTTGGCTCGAGCTCTGAAATCAGACGGACAACAGACAATGCCTCCACTCATTAGGCCACCTTCCCTCTCCATAGCGTTCCTTGACGAAGACAAAGCCGAGTGTTTAGCTGATAGCCTTGAGGCTCAGTGTACTCTCAATGTAGATCACGTAGACCAGAATCACCTCGATTCGGTGGAATCTGAAGTCGAACGTAAAAGCTCTATGTCCATCTCTGACCTCCCACTCCTCCCACCGGTAAAATCATCCGAGGTAGTGTCTCTGATCAAGAGCCTCAAGACCCGTAAATCCCCTGGTGCTGATGGTATCAGCAACAAGGTGATCAAACACTTCTCAGTCCCACTAGTCCATCTCTTAGTTAGCATCTTCAATGCGGCTATGAGCAACTGCTCCTTCCCAGACACTTGGAAGCATGCCATTGTCATTGGTATTCACAAACCAGGCAAACCGGCAGCCGAGCCCTCCAGCTACCGTCCCATAAGTCTCCTCAGCTCTCTGGGGAAGATTTACGAGCGGCTCATTGTGAACCGACTCTGGTCCCACGTTAGGTCCAATAACCTCCTTCCCGATGAGCAATTTGGTTTTAGAGCCAAACACTCTTGCGTCCAACAAGTGCACCGCGTAACGGAGCACATCTTAGGCGGTTTCAATAAGAAACCAAAGCCCCAAGGGACCATAGCTGTCTTTCTCGACGTAGCGAAAGCTTTCGACAAAGTCTGGCACAACGGCTTGATATTCAAGCTGTACCAACTGGGTGTGCCAGACCGTCTTGTACTCATCTTACAAGACTTTCTCAGAGATCGAACGTTTAGCTATCGCACCGAGGGAACGTTCTCTTCCCCGCATCCCATTCACGCAGGTGTCCCTCAGGGCTCTGTACTCTCACCCATTCTCTTTTCGCTGTACACCAGCGACATCCCACGATCTGAATGATGTACAGATCGCTCAGTTTGCGGATGATACTGCAATCTACTCTACTGGCTGGTTCAAGGTCAGGCAGAGATGCGCCATCCAACGAGCCATCACCGTAATCGGTGCATGGTTTCGTAAATGGCGGATTGCAGTAAATCCTAGCAAAAGTGCAGCAGTGTACTTCACTGAGACCCGGCAGACTCTCATGCCGTCACCCATAGTCCTATTCGGCGAACCCATGCCTTGGGCTAAATCTGCCAAATACCTGGGCGTCACCCTTGATCGCCAACTCACTTTCGCGAAACACATCCAGATTGTTCGCAATAGGGCAGCCTTCATTATGGGTCGTCTTAATCCCCTCATAGGCAAAAACAGTAAAATGTCTCTTAGAAATAAGACGACTCTTTACAAACTTTGCATCCGCCCAGTCATAACTTACGCATCTGTAGCGTTCGTCCATGCTCAGAAACACGACCTCCACAAACTTCAAGTAATTCGGAATCGCTTTATGCGCAGGGCAGTGGGCGCTCCGTGGTACTTACGGAACGCCGAACTGCACTGCGATTTCACCCTGCTCTCTATTACGCAGAATATGAAAGACTGCTCCCGCCGCCACTTCGACAAAGCTCCCCACCACTCGAATCCCCTCGTGGTCGAAGCGTCGAACTACTCCACTGACATAACCGATCCTCACTTCCTTCCCCCCCGTCGCCGTCCAAGGCATATTTTGGGTGACCCGGACGACCTCATCGCAGCCGTTACTTCGGCAGCTTTAGCGTCGTCCCAAGGGAACCCCGGTAATGGTTGTAGACCCGATCAGGGCTGTGATCCCGATCGCATTGTAGGCTCAGGCCGAGATCTTCTTCGCAGCCCCAGTCACAGTCGAGGTAATCCACACACACACGATTGTAGTCCCAGCCACGGTGCGGGTGGGAGTATACACCGCGGCCCCGGTCGCGATGTATCCTCCGGCCCAGGTAATGGCTGTGGACGAGGTAACACTGGTCTAATATGTAGCCCCAGCCACGGTGCGGGCAGGAATCTACACCGCGGCCCCGGCCTCGATGTAGACCCCGGCCCAGGTAACGGCTGTGGGCGAGGTACTCAAGTTTCTTATTGTAGCCCCACCCAAAGTACAGTCATGAGTGCACAACGCGACGATCCTGGTCGCGGTGTGGACCCATGTCGCGGAAATGGGGGAGGCGAGGTATTTCCGTTTGTAGCCCCAGTCAAGGTAGTGATTCCGATCACGGTGTAGGCTCCGTCCGAGGTAATGACTGTGGGCGAGGTACACAAGGTTATGATTTAGTGGTAAACACAGTCAAACACCGAGCTCGCCGGCGAGCTCGAGGCAAAAGTTATGTCTTGGTTAGATTCTCTCCAAATAGTCGCAGAGTTAAAATTCATAGGGCCCACTTTCAACGGTACACTTATGTACCGGGGCGATTCTCTACTACTCCCCTCTCTCCTGGCGACGGCCCAAGCCGAGGTCCGTACCTTAATAGTGCCCTTGAGCAAGTCGCCTACTCCTCTCCTTGCGGCGAAGCGTCTTCAACGCTCGCCTTAGGCGGTGCGCCCTCTGCGCCCGCATCTGGCTGAGTACCATCTGCGCTCGCCAACCGTCCGGTGACGCTGTAAATGCCGGTAGAGGCAAACAGCATTAGTCAGTTCAAAAAAAAAAAGCGCACGTGTACTGAACGACTATTTTTAATACAGTTGTAAAAAAATGAAGGAAGTTAAAAAAATAAACTCGCAAAGAAAATTTCTGGAAAATGGCGTAGAATAATAACCGTAGAATATAAGCAGAGATTTTTTTTTGCTTCACCCATTCTGGTAGGCAAAGGGAACTATGCCCATACAGCCAAGTCTTCAGTAGAATTTTTTTATTGATATGAAATGAAAAGGAAATGTAATGAGAAGAAATGAAATGAAACCTAACCTAACTCATTCAATCAAATCATTAAATCTGATATTGAAACAAATTAGTAGCTTCGTTTTAGAAATATACGTACTCGTATTTGCATGAATCATAAAACTTCTATAAATTTTATTTAGTAAAAACTTCATGGTTGGTTTTTCTTTTTAATAGACATTATTTGGACAGTTGGGAAAGAGAACGCACGAGTTCGGTAAATAGTAGAGTATAGTAAAAATATAGTTAAATACTATAATATGTAAATAAAAAAAACTTTTCTATTTCTATTAATATTGAGTTGGTATTTTAATACCATTTTCACTTGTTTTGGGACATATTATGTGAGTAAAGTGTGTAAGATAATTATAATATTATAAGTACTTTTGTTGCCACCCTTATGCTAGACATGCCAAATTGTTTAACGTCTGTATAAACAGCTATACAGATGTTAAAAAAATGGCATGTTTACAAGTTCGTGGAGGCAAGCACATTTTTCGAAATCTATTGAATCATATTGCATTTAAAAAAATACCAAAAAAGGAACCGACATTAACACTAAAAAGTGTAAAATAACTTTTTCAACAAGTTATTTTCAGTACCATGAGTTCAAAATAATCTACTATTACAATATTATATGCATGGTACCTTGAAAACTTTGAAAAGTTTTTTCACACTTTTTAGGGTTGAACTCGGTACCATTTTTGGATAAAAATGTATTTTCACCCATTTTAGTGACCCTTGCTACCTACGGGATCGA
The DNA here is from genome assembly GCA_917880725.1 of Selenia dentaria. Lineage (NCBI taxonomy): Eukaryota > Metazoa > Arthropoda > Insecta > Lepidoptera > Geometridae > Selenia > Selenia dentaria. The sequence goes on along the minus strand of OU862877.1, from coordinate 33,086,700 downwards.
TTGTTATTCACAGTAAATAAGGATACCAGGCGAAATACTTTTCGGTTATTGGAGTGTAACTCAAAGACCACTTAACCAAATTTGATTAAATTTAAATGGGACCACCTTGGAAGTATACTCATTCAAATAAAAATTGAGAATAGGCCTACAAATGGAGACAAGTCAGTGAAAATACTTTAAAAAAACTCCATAAGTCTAACATGGAATCTTTTTATTTTTATTTTAAATAGTTTTTACTTTTGCATGTATTTAAACTAGCTCGTGCCCACGACGACGTCTGCGCAGGATGAGTATTTCGAGTAGCTTATATTATTACCTTCTCCAAGGATATATATCTACCTTTGACGGTATTTGTGTTACATTTCATCATCCTTGACAGTCGTCTAGCACGTCTAGTGTATCAAACTGTCAAACTGATTTGGCTTTTGACTAACGGCCGTTTTCAATATTCTATCTATCCATAGTTTTCCTTACTACCGATAGAAATTTGACATTACGTCCATACAAATAGTGTCAAATATCTATCTCTAGTGTTAATGAAACCAAATATTCATATAAACAACGTTATATTTTTCGATACCATGCAGAACACAATCAACAGTCTTCCTACCAGTAATGCTACATCTATTAATCAATGCAATTTTATCATAGAAATAATCTTCTAAAGAGTCACCGAAACGCACACGTCTGGCTAACAAGTCGCTGAGCATTTGACCGTAGTTCTCATCGGAAGGAAATGCCGCAAGAAGTTTTGACTGCCATTCCGTCCAGGAAAAGAGCAGAGATGGCAAGCCTTCATACCATCTTTTGGCTACACCCTTTAACTATCTGTTTTTCAGTCCAGCCATATATAGTTGCACACTCATTTACTTTGTGTAGCCACATTGTCATTGTCTGCTCCTTTCCTGCTGGATCAAATTCAGGAATGGTATTGTTGACGGAATTTATTTTTTCCGAATCTTTGGTAATGGATTTCAAAGCACGGACTAGCAAGGATAAATCATTAGACATACCCGTGGATCCACAGTTCGGCCCGGAGCTTGAAGAGTGCTTGGGGCTCGGCTCTTCAGGGTGAAGCGGGCTTCGTGAACGGTGCTTGGGGCTCAGCTCCGCAGGACGCAGCAACCTGTGCGAACGGCGGCGCTCGGAGCTCGGCTTGTTGTGTAGCACGCTGTGGTGGTTACGATGCACATCACGGGACTGGTGTCGCGATGGTGACCGATGACCGCTGCGTGCCTGCTCACAGCAGCTGGATCGAGTTCGGGACCGTAGCCGCGAGCGACGGCCACAAGGCCCTGCTCGTGAGCGGCTGCCGGCTACACCCCCGATGATGGTAACTGCTTCTGGATCGGTGACGCGAATGGCGTACACGTGCCGCCACTCGCGAACGACTGCGTGGCTGATGGCTTCTGGGGCGGCTTTTTGGTATGCTGTACACCCGGCGGCTGGGCGAGCGGCTTTCTCGCTGGCCTCGGCGTGGTGAACCCCTAGTTGGTGTTCTCAGATGCACGTCGGTTTCACGCACCTGATCTTCATTTTCAGGACCATGTGGTATCGTCTGCTTGACTGGCACACCACTAGGCAGTACAGGGGAAACCACGTGTTCCGTGAATCGTGAACCTGAAATAATTTTAAACAAAAGAACAAGCAAATGTATCCTTTTAAAAAAAAAAAAAAAATTATGTTCGACTGCCAAGGCACTTTGTTATTAACCTTTGCTTCGTAATCTGTCGTCAATAATTACGGGCCATTTTAGAAAAGGGTAGTAAATAAAACATTTAGAAAATCACCTTAGTCAGACGAACAAAATAAAATAAACGAGGGGAAAGGAAAAAAAAAATAAGGAAAAAAAAATTAAAAAAAAATGTGGCTACTATCAAATCCCACTTCTGAGATGTTAATGAAACCAAATATTCATATAAACAACGTTATATTTTTCGATACCTTGCAATCACAATAATTTATGAAAAACATTATTTACTAATTTAGTTTCACATGACCAAAATAATAGGGTTAAGTCATTATTTCACCAATACTTCTATTACCATATTCTTTAAATCTTAAACATGTAATTATACAATAAAAGTACTTACAGTTGCTATAGTCTCGCCACAGACTCAAGGTTTCACAATGTAGTCGGGTCGACGTTCAAATAACGAATGGCACTCGGGCTTTTTTTTTTTTTTTTAGAACGGACTAATGCTGTTTGCCTCTACCTGCATTTACAGCGTCTCACCGGACGGTGGCACTCGGGCTAGCGAACCTTCTGGTTATAAAGGCTTACTGCCAAGATCATAGACCAGAATATATACTAGGAAAGGCGGAGACCGTGCGGCATTCGTTTCACAACTTTTAATTCTATTAAATACTTAAAATAATATGGATATTACTGATTTACTGCATAAAAGTAAAAGAAACGATAATTTATAAAATAATAGTAAATTATAATTTAATACTAGATAATATTAACAGATCAAAATATTAACGAGTTACGTTTAGTCAAGTGTTCGCCGAATGTGCGAGCGAACACGTGCAAAAAATATAAACATACTTAATATTATTGGGTTAAATAGCTAACACTAGTAAGGTAATCCGACGATAGATAGGTTATTGAAAACGGCCGTAAGCTATCAGAAACTGACACAAACTTCGACAGAACTGTCATTATTACGATCTTGACATCGGCGGGGATCTTATTATTTTGTCTTGGCTGTGCCCAAGCATATTACGCTTTTCACCCGCGTGATGATGATGACGATGAAAAGTATCCTGTATGTTAATCCAGCGTCATCTACCTCTATACCAAACTTCATTAAAATTGGCCCCGCCGTTTGAGCGTGAACGAATAACAAAGATCCACACATCCATACATCCACGCAGCCATCCATCCATACTAACCAAGTTCCGCGTTTATGATATTAGTAGGATAGGATAGGACCCTTATAAATACACTTTATTTAGTATTTAATGTATTATGATCACTTCATTTTTTTTAAACTAGCTGAACCGCCTTCGTCTTGGTAAAGTAGGTAAAGCACCGGTTTAGAATTTCCAGGTCCTGGGTTCAATACCGGGGTCAGACAGTTATTGGGTTTATCAGACAAATAAATTATCAGTCATAGTCCGAAGTCTAGCGTACGTTTATGGGCGTACAATAGAAGTTAATTCGCGTTACAACGCAAACAGTTAATAGAGTTTTATGGTCGTAAAGCATAGAGAGATCAAGTAGACATCTTGGATTTATGTGACGGATCAAGATAAAAGTTAATAGTAAGAGATAGATATATAAACTGCAGCGCCTCATCATAAAGTACAACAAACTGAGCTAAAAATGAAAAACTAAAATTAAGTGTCACAATGGGCGGTCTTATCGCTCAGAGCGATCTCTTCCAGATGCACGGAAAGAGATATGTATACAAGTAACGGTGCATAAAACAAGTACAATATAGACAAGGCTTTTAAAATTAAGTTACAACATACATTCTATCCATATGCCTAATTTAGTAGGTTTTTAAGTTATGCGTGATCATACAGAGAGACAGACATTTCTTTCAAAACTTCATATTCTTGTTCAGTAGGAAATTGTACGTCTTCTGACCTACATTATTTTTTATTTTTTAACCATGTACAGACTTATTGGCTTCTACTCTTTTAAGTATACAAGTCTAGATGTTATCGCATTTTTATGTTCGACCTACTTTCTATATGCGGTTCAGAATGTTGCCTTTCTAAAGGACTTTAATATGGAGGAGACTTTGAGTTCAAATGTATGTATTTTTACTGAACGTTCACCGATTTCTCCCTCATTTTTAAACGGTTTTATTTAGCTTGTTCTGTTTGGTTTTGTCTAAGTCAAATTTAGTAATTAAAATTTTACCCTCTTCCTATTCAAAGATTGGTCTGATGTTTGGTACGTACACCTTTAGTTTTAATGACAATACAATTTTATATATCAGCGGCGGCAATTTTGTTACTATTCAGTAACAAAATTTAAGATGGTCGCCGCTACGAAATGGCGGAATACATATTTTTTCACAACCCCTCAATACGGGTATCAAATGAAAGGGCTTTACTATTAGAATATTGTACACTGTGAGCTGTGTTTTCAAATCTAACATGGCCGCCGACACAAAATGCCATATTTCATATTTATTTCAATATTAGCGACTGCCCGCGACTTAGTTCGCGTAGCAAGCTCGGCCTTCGGCCTCGGCATAACCCCCCACTGACAATAATTAAGACAACAAAAAAATAATTATCGAGATTGTTCCATTCTTTCTCAAGTTATAGCGTGACCAGAAGAAATAAGGGTTTATTTTTAAATAGTTTTCTAGTTTGATTTATGTTTCAATATGGGAAGGGTTATCAAATAAAAGCGCTTTACAAGAACATAGTACTTGGCAGATCATAGAGTAAGACATAAAATCCATGATTATCTATGTTTATCATAAACGCGATTTACTTCTAGCTTCAACATTAAAATTTAATCAAGTGATTCATATTCAAGTCGCTCTAACCTCAGACACTCGAATCATCGTAGCTGGTTTATCACAAAGATAGCAGTTTGAGCAAAATTATCGAATGCTGTAAAATACACCCCTGCCGACAAAGGTTGATGAGAAAATTTGAATTGAATATACCTTAATTTATTTGCGTTTTATAGAGGTTGTGATTGTCACGAATAAATCATTCTGTATTTTGCATTTTAAAACAGTTCTGTGTATGTTGAACTTAATAAATGTAGGAGTCACATACTTGTTCTGTAAAACTAAAAACTTTTTGAATCTAGACTGTTTCTGAACCGTAACACCGTAGGTAGCATCTTACTTCTCAATCCGTAGGATCCATCTGACGACCACCGATATACCTACTTCGTGTTCTGTTCCTCAGAAACAGTCTATTATTTACACGGCTCTGTTAGTACTGACCCTGCCTTCGAAGCGTGGGGTCCCAGGTTCGATCCCTGACTATGGCAAGTGTTATTGTAAAGATAAGAAATACTTGTAATCGGGTGTTGGTTTTTGTGAAGGTGGTGGATGCTAGTGCGGAGATATGACATTTTGTGTACTAATCTATTATTCCAAAATTAATGTAATAATTTAGCTTTATTGTATGATTTAAGATTTAGCTTTACTTTGCACATTTTCCAATCACATATTTAATTTTTAAGAATTTTATTACACTTTCAAATTGTTACCTGCTATTTCGCATAACTTTAGCTGTCATTGATATGGGAGAGGCCATTGATTTCCGAAACACAGTGAAAACTAGTTCGGAATCAATGGATTCATACATTATTATTTATTTTATATTTATTTTGTACAAAAATCTATGTGAAATAAACTTATTTGTATTTATTTATTTGTATTTATGAGAGTGTAAACGTCCTTTTTTCTTATTAAGTTAATATTTTCTATTAAATTTCTTAAGATGACATCAATATCCATGAAACGTACTAGGTACAATAGTGCACAATAGCTACCTCAATAATAATGGACAAAACTGAATGTCCCCTCATGTGTCCGTGTGTCCGTGTCATGTGTTCCGTGGTGCGCCCTCCACTCAAATTCACTGTCGACTAATAAAATATATATAATAGTAGAACTTACATACCAAGTTTCGTAAAGATTGTTTGAAAACTGCGACCTGTACAGAAAGCCAAACAAACAATCTAACAAACATACGGACAGATGAGTCAATTTGGCCAGTTAAAAAAGAGACGCTTCGTTCGCTTCACTTGCTCGGTCAATAAAATACTTTACATATATTTATTATTACTATAATAACCTTTAGGTTATATTCCTTAACTCCTAATTCTCTCACAAATGCATTAAGAACTGCTTTTCTAACATCACAACGATAATTTTATAATGCATATTCTCCGTATTCCACAACATTCGTAATTATTTTACCTACTACGAGTATACCCGCAGTACCAAAATTGAATGATTTTTGTAAATTTTGATTTTTATGTAAACAGTATGATACGATAATCTTATAGCGATTATTGCTTGGAATAGTTGCGTACGAGTTTTCGCCTAGAAACGTACGAGAAACTCTCCTCGTCTAAATGGCCCTGAGGGGTCTATCGCATAACTGTCTGTACTCACGACCTAGCTCTGGGCTTCTAGAAGTTAGTATAATAAACGTCTAGAACCCGTACTTTTGTCTTTCATGTTAATCTCCAAGCCATCTAGGTAGGCAAAAGAGGTTTCAATAATCTGTAAAATTTAAGCTGTCTAACTATCACAGATTCAGCCTGGTGACAGACGGACAGATAGACGGACGAACAGCGAAGTCTAATACTAATTAGGGTACCGTTTTTTTCCCTTTGGGTACGAACTTCAGGGTGGTAGCGACAACACTAGCACTATACATCCTCCACGTAAAAAGTCGAGAAGAAAAAGAGAAGAGTATGGCCACAAACTATCAAGTAAAAACACTTTAAAGAAAACAGTCTGCAACAGCATGTATATGAAACCTTACGGTTGTGACGAGGTACACAGAATAATAATATCATTAAATAATACTAACTGTGAAGGCTATGATGAACTTGCAACAAAAATCATAAAAAGATGTTCAGTAGAATTTACGCCGATCCTTACGTACCTTATAAATTTGTCATTTTCATGTGGCTGTTTCCCTGACCTACTGAAGCTGTCAATTGTGAAACCACTTTATAAAAAGGGTGATAAGGCTCTGGTAGATAATTATAGACCGATAACCATCATACCAATTTTTTCAAAAGTTTTGGAGACTGCCATGCATAAACGTATGGTTGGCTTTATAAACAAACACTCCATTCTAAGAAATGAGCAATATGGTTTTCAGAAGGGAAAGTCAACTACACTTGCATGATTTGACCTCACTAGCAAAGTTATCGACAATGTAGATGCTGGCAACTTAACAACAGTCATATGGTGAGGCAATATGCCACCATACGATAGTTAGGGGAGAATTAATGGTACCTGGGTTCCGTGGGGTATGTCGGGAGACTCTGGAACTGGTGAGTGCTGGTGACCGTGGGTCCTCGTGGAGGCGTCCTGCTGTCGACGGCGTGCTGAATGAGCTGAAGAACTATTGTCACTTGGTTCTAATGTTTGTATTGTCAGTGTCCCTTTTATTTGTGCACTCGCGTACGCGTAGGTGTCGTCGGTAAAATTATTGGGGGCGTTTCCGACTCGTGGCAAAATGGCGGCGGTGCAGAGCGGATTTCACTTAGTGTTGCGTGCGCGCGAGCAGAGTGCGTGTCGCTCAGTGGTGGCGTGCGAGAGCCGCCGCGTTTGACGTTTCCCCTTACCGGCGGGTAGCGGGGGACGCACTGTGGGTGAGGTGACGTCACCCTTTCGCGTGAACAGTCATATTTTTTGATATGTCCAAGGCATTTGATTTTGTTTTCCATAAGCTGCTTTTAAATAAGTTGTAAAAATATGGGATCAGGGGCCCTGGGCAAATTGGTTAAAAACCTATCTTGAAAATAGAATAAAATGTGTTGAAATTACTAAACTAACAAATTGTGGAAAACTAAAGTCATATAAGTCTAGCTTTAAGGTAGATATTATATTTAGCTAATCATGTAACATAACCACAACGACAAACAGTGTCTCTCTCAGTGACTCTCGACAAAACTTCAAAACGCAATCATCAAAGAAAACTCACGCTTCACCAACCATTTTCACTCCAAGCAAAGGAAATTGTCTTCCGATTGCCAAATTCAAGTATACGCACGGAATGTATTGCTTAATCTGGTAACTATCATAATATAACGAAACTTTATTTATGTTCACGAGATTGTTTTACCTGAAAATTTGTACGTAAATTCAATTGACATTACCTTACATAATTATGCACTTACCTAATTTACTTTACGAAAATTACACGGATATTCGCCAGAGGCTTCAAACCAAAACTTGTTTCGGGCTTAAAATTAGCTTTAGGGGATTGCTACTTATAAGTATATTCTCACTTCTCACAAAACTAATATTAAAGATGCGAAAGTTTGAAAGTAAATAAGTATGTATTTTAATTACTTCCATACGTTGAAACGGCTTAGAGGATTTGGATGACATTTGGTATAGAGACCGGGATTCAGCCGTGAATAGTGTTATTTCAAGTAACAAACATAACTTTTATATATTAAACCTAAAGGGTTATAATGTCTCTAATATGCAAACATTACGTGTCTTAAACGTGTAGTTGTATCAGAACGATGTACTGTACTATATACTATATATACTGTACCGTACTTTCAAAACTTAGTAAAACGATCAAACATGCGAATTTATAAATTTAATTGCCTGAGTACATAAGAAAATAGAAATATTGTACATTATTTCCATATTTGACAAGCTGTTCAATTATTCTTTTTATTTCATTTTTCTGAGAATCTTTTTGAATGTCGGATCTACAATATTATTTACTTTAGTCTCGACGTTTTAATAAGTCTAGTTTTGTGATGGATTCAGCGAAATGGTAATTTAAAATCGCTACAAATGTACAAAAATTGATATTGACAGAATGCCACAGAGATAGGTTTTGGAGGTTCCGATATTTCGGCGCGTCGAGACTCGCGCGTATTCGGTCGTAACGTCGATACTTACAATCGAGTTGGAGGGCCAGTGGTATCCGTAGTAAAAGAGTGAGAAAGAGGGTAGACCGTTTTGTCTACCTACTCATAACTTCGAACTTTTTTCACATCCATCCGCATCTTCAGTCTACCCGTGAACATGGTGCATGTAACTGTGCCGAAATGAGTGAGTACTAATTGTATTGTGGTTAACAGCCGCGAAAGTCTAAAACAGTACCCTAGAGATGTATGTGAGGTGTATGTAGGTATAATGTTTGCGACAACCTTTTAAGACAATATTAGTACCTAGGTATCTAGTACAAATATTAGTACAATACTAGTAACACGACACAGTAAAAATATGAATCGGAACGTCATAGCGATAACATTCATGCAAAGGACGACCCCGTTAGTCTACTTGGTAATGAGCCTACCTTGAAAGGGCTCTCAAGTTCAATCCCTGATGGCCGGGGCTAATGTATTAGGTATGTAAAGAGCAGTAATCTCTCGAGTCTTAGTTTTTCATTTGTATATGTGCGTCTGTGAGCGTATAGAACCTTCCACCCAAATAGTCAATTCAGATGCGTCAATTCAAATGATTATTCATTTAGGAACTGCAATTGCAAGAAAGAAATTTTATGGTAAGAAAAATATGACAAGCGTGTTTTTAAACGCTAATATCTATTTGTTTGTTACATTATGCTGAAGTAAAAAAACGTACTTTCTAAAAAAAAACAAAAGTATAATTTACACAATACATCAAATTAACATTAAATATCACTGTCACTAACAATATAAAAGTATATAACTTAGCTTATAGCTATAACTTAACTTTTATAGATTAGATGGTAATGTAATTCTTTATTTCTTTTATTGCAAATGATTAAACTAAAGAGTTCCTTAATTGTTCACGACGTCTCTATCAAAAACAAAACAATACTCTTGGTTATTCCAAACTTTTTCCATCCATAAATTAACCGGCAACAAAAGAAATAAGCAATAAAAGTTACTACCGTAATATTAAAGAGGAACTCTGAAATTCATGATTTCGACTTAGGTTACGTCTAATTGCATTCTGCGTAATTACCGCTTAATTTATGCCTTTGTTGATTTAACACGAAAGTATCTCCTGTTAGGATCATGCCCAATATCTTTGAAATAACGAAAGGTTAAAGTATAGTTATAATCAGATTTATATTACTAGCTGTGCCACGTAGTTTCACCCGCGTAGTGATGGATGTTGACGATGATGGTGATGAAAATGATGAAGTTTCCTATATGTTCTGTTGTTCCATCATCGGTACAGGTCGTCAGTACACCTTGTCGGTGGACTACCTACGCTGCGCTTGCCGATCCGTGGTCTCCACTTCAGAACCTTCCGACCTTATCGGCACTCTGTTCTGCGTGATATGGCCGGCTCACTGCTACTTCATCTGACTAATCTTCTGGGCTATGTCGGTGACTTTAGCTCGTCTTAAGATCTCCTCATTTCTGATTCTATCACGTAGAGAAACCCAGACAATAGTCCTCTCCATAGCTCGTTGTGCCTTTGAGGTTGCTTATGAGGTCCGTAGTAAAATACCACGTTTCAGTGCCATTTGCCATCACCGGTAACACACATTGGTTAAAGATTGTTGTCTTGAGGAACTGAGGTATTTTTGACGAGCAGATTTCGCGAAGTTTCCGCAATGTTGCCTAAAGACAAGAAGTTACTGACAATGGACCACAAACTACCGCTTTTGCCTAACATTCATCAATATTATTATTATAATTTACAATCAATCAGATCCTTGAATACATTTCATGCAAACATAAAAATGTATAAAGCATTGAACAAAACCATGCCGTCATACTTTCTCAGTAAATAAAGTCGTATTTTATTGACATAACATCAACCGCTCATCCAGTTATTCAAACGAAAGGCACAAAATGTTCATCACGGAATTCAAAAGATCTAAGTGCTTTTTACGAGTCGAAAGGTTTTGTCGTCTTTCATTCAAATTTCTTTCTGCGATTTCAATAAAATCAGTGTACCAGTTTACACAACATTAAAAAACGTTTGTTGCTCTATACCAATTCATACCCAACGACTGGAACTCTATCTAAATAACATTTAACATACGCAATTATGCGCCTTGTTTATTATACGAGCAACTGCTTGCGACTTCGTCCTCATAGTAGGCTCGGCCTTCGACATCGCCATAACCTCCCATGTTTTCCATGATTGATTAAATAATGACCCTTGAAAAATATATTATTAGAGCTGTTTAACCCTGATTTAAACTTGATAAATTGGCAGGGCTTAGACAAATTTAATAATATAAATGATATGGCGAACAATTTTAATGCATACATTTTGACAATTTTTGACCTTCACGCTCCTAAAAAAACCATCTACATAAAATATAACGCATATCCTTGGATCACTGATACTGTCAAACAAATGATGCACATCAGACATAACTGTCATACGCAGTAGAAAAATACTAAAACTGACTCGCATAAACATATGTACAAGGATATGAAACACATAGTTATTAATGCGCTATACCATGAAAAGAAAGCTTACTTCAATAATCACACAAATAAAAATATCAATAATCCTAAGAAATTATGGAAAAAATTTAAATCAACAATGCTGCCAACTAAAAAAAATAACTTTGAGCTTCCTAGTTTTTGTAATGACCCAGACTTAATTAATTCTCATTTCCTTGATGTACCGGGTTCTAAATCTGTAATTATTTCAGATCTTACATATTTTGAATTTCATAGATTTAAATCATCTGCTTTTCAGCTTGAGACAGTCACTGAGTCCACAGAAGCTAATATAATTAAAGGACTCTCATCGAATGCAGAAGGGATAGATAACATTGCAGATTATATTATAAACTATGCCTAACACTCTTTCTGTCATCACAAAAATTATTAATTTGTCTATTACATCAAGCACATTCCCATACTTGTGGAAAATCTCTCTTACTAAAACTATTCCTAAAAAAGGCAATGTCACATCTATAAAAGATCTTCGACCCATAAGCATATTACCCTTCCTATCTAAGATACTTGAAAAAGCAGTTTGTAATAAAATGTTGAAATACCTGGAGAGTGAAGAAATCTTACCGAAAACCCAGTCAGGTTTTCACAAGAAGCGTGGTACTACGACGGCATTGCTTGACGTTGTAGACAACATACTTGCAGCCCAGGACAACAATATGGGTACTATTCTGGTATTGCTTGACTTTTCACGCGCATTTGATACAGTTAATGTCCCACTTCTTTTATCGAAGTTAACTAACTACGGATTTACTGCTAATACTGTGAAATGGTTCCATAGCTATTTGTATTTAAGGTCTCAAATAGTTGAAATAACCAGTTCTGACGGAAAATCCACTTTTTCATCACGCAAATATAACCTCCGATGCATCCCGCAAGGATCAATTCTCGGTCCAATCCTTTTCATTTTGTATAGTGCAGACATAGTAGACAGAATTAGCCACTGCCAATATCATATGTATGCGGATGATTTGCAAATTTATCTTCACTTTCATCCTGACAAGACTGGGAATGCTATAAATAATATAAATAAGGATTTAGATCACATAGCAAAGTGGTCAGAATCAAATTGTATGGTCTTGAACCCTACTAAATCTAGGTTTTTAATAATGGGATCAAAAAAACAAGTTGCAGATATAATGTGTCATAAGCCCTGTGTTGCCATTCATAATAAACCTATAGAATGTGTAACAGAAGCACTTAACCTGGGCTTACTAATGGATAACAATCTCCGCTTTGAGCACCATGTGCAAGAGGCCGTTCGCAAATGCCTATTTAGACTTAAGGTATTGTATAGAGTTAGACCATACCTTAATGAAGATATTAGAATAAAGCTCTGTGAATCCCTCATTCTATCTAAACTCAACTATGCCGATGTTGTTTATTGCCATTGCATATTATCTCGAACTGAGAGATTAATTCAGAGAGTCCAGAATGCATGTGCACGTTTCTGCTTCAGCATTCCTACTCGTGCACATGTCACTCCATTTTTAAACCGTGCACATCTTATGAAAATGGCAGCACGTAGAAAGTTGCACTTTGCCACTATGTTTTTTGGCATTATTCAGAGCGGTAAGCCTGAGTACTTGGCAGAAAAATTGAATTGGGCTCATGATAATCGTAGGTATAATACAAGGGCATCGGTATACATACTTTTGACACCTCACCACCGGTCGGTAACATTTCGGGGAAGTTTTCGCTTTGCATCAAGTCGATGCTGGAACGTCCTCTCTCCTCCAATAAGAACACTGAAAACAGTGCACACTTTTAGAAAACATCTAAGGATGCACCTTATAAAGCAACCAACCTTCTGAGGTTTCATTACATGCCAAGTGCTTTCTTTTTCACCTACATGCAGGGTTGTGTATTGCAAAGATAGAAACATAACATCTACTGTAATTCCCCATGCATGTCAATGTTATAAATTATATAAACAAATAACTTTTTAATCAATTACAAATATTATTGACATTGTTCCTTGTTTACCCAATTTATCCAGTTTGTTTTTACTTACCGAAGTTGTAGGCGCAAATTACTTCATGAGCTGGCACTGAGCGTTTTTTGATTTCTTTGTTTTCATTTCTTTTATATACTTGTACTGCCTTAATATATATTGTCTTTTTTTATATAAATAATATTTAACCTTTAATTGCACGTGCAGTGAAATGACGTGGCAAGGCAATACGTGGCCACAGAGTCTACAGACACGCATCTACGTGGCGGTCATAGATAAATCGGCGTATGTGGCAGAGAGGTCATAGTTTTTCATTTTCTTCCAATTCTGTACACGTTACCGCTAAAATGTATATTGTAAAAATGTGTAACATTAGGTGCGCAGGGTTAGGGCCAGCTCTAATAGCATTCTGAAGGTATTTGCTGAAAGATTTGACTGTCAGTACTTGAACCATTGCTGCATGGTTCATGTACTGACTAATACATAAATAATCACAATTCTTATTAATATAATTTTGCATAGGTACCTAATAAATTTAATTTTGTATGTTATTTAATTTTTATCTAATTTGAATGAAATATAATTATTTGGTTTTTTTTTTTTTTGTACATATTGTAATTAATTGTGATTGTTGTTGAGATCTTATGGCCCAAGCTGGTCGAAATAAACGATTTTATTATTATTATTATTTATTCAAAATAAATCACGGATTTCATCCGGTCCTTTACAAAGGCATAAGTGGGGCTGTAGCCAACACTTAGAGGCCTGTTTGGTATAAAAATACAAAGTAGTATAAAAAAACAGAAACTATTGGATGGATGGTGACATGGTATATCTATTATAAAAATGGGTAAAATGACAAGGCTATTGTAATGATTATATTAGTGATAAAAAGATAGTGGGCTATGGAAGAGACTACGGCACCTGCCAAATTCAGTCTCATTTTAAAATTTTTGGGCAGGTGGTGACTTGCCACCCACTAAACGGGCCCCCCATAAAGGCCACCATGAATGGTGACAGAAGGGGCAACGTTGGTGTGGCTGGCTAAAGGGTGTCGAGAGGTGTGCTGCGGTTTCACTAAAGCGCTACTACCGGCGTTATGCCCTTTAACACTTCCACCCTTGGAGCTTTTTGTTACTTGCTCTTGCGTCTCCACCCCCAGACGGCCAATTAAGGCAAGCCGGGGGTCAGGGGTCTCATTTAGCCCCAGGGAGAATCAGAGTCCACGGTGTCGCCACTCACCGACGGCTCGCCACAAAGCCGCCCCTGCGGTTTATTATTATTATTATTATTATTTTATATCTTAGTTATTGCTCATTGTTTTTAAGTTTTAAATGGCGTTTAAATTATTTCATAGCAATTATATGTAGGTAGTTTATAATTATCACTAAGTATTCTTTGTAGTTAGTTCGTTATGTAAAAGGTTTTTATTTATTATTATATTATGTTATTATAAATCTAGTTATTACCTGTAAGTAATAAAAAAAAGAATGTTGTAATAAAAGCTGCTGATGTTCGTGATGTCATTGATAAGGGTTCCGGCTGAAAATCAGTAACTAGGATCTAAGTTAGATCTTAGTTAAATGCTGAGTTGGGACCTATATTCGTGACAGCACGCAATATTGTATAAATACCTACAATGGAATGTATGTATGTGTTTTGTATATATATATATATATATATTTCTTTGTTTTTTTTTTTTACATTAACCTATATTCAAATTTTGTATTTTGTGTTTATGGTATGGTTTTATATAATATTGTGTGTGTCCGAATAAAGATATTTCATTTCATTTCATTTTCTACCGACTTCCAAAACGGAGGAGGTTGAGTACCTCGTACAACTATAATATTCGACTGTATTTTTTTATGTTTTTTATCTTATAACTTTCGTATTCCAACTTCGTATTTCGTAACCAATTCTCAAAACTCTTTTTTTTATTTGAAGGCTGGTGCTTTCCGTGTGTTCACATTTATTTCATAAAATTCGGTTCAATAGATTTTGAGTGTAACTCAACAACTCCAATAACTGAATACAATGGTAGTCGGTATTAAATTTTTCAAATTGCACTTGTTTTGGTTTTTCTTTCATAAAAACCTTCTCCTGATAATAATTAACACAACAAAAAGAGAATTAACAAAATTGTTTCATCCGTTCACGCATGATGCGATGATCCAGAGAAATAGAAATAAAAGTTTATATATAATAGATTAGCTTTTCGCAGGTTGTATACACCGAGTCCGAATAGATAGATATCGGCTCACTGACAGAGATTCTGGCTTTGTGTTTCCGCAATATGCATGAACATATTTACAACGTAATAAATAGCTATGGGTAATGGACTGTTTCATCAAGAGCATAAAGTTGCGCCGTGGTCATCTTATTCTTGGTATACTTCACTTAAAGTAAAATTAATACCGTCAGCATTTCCACACGCTGATAGACAAAATTCAATACATTGTACCCATCTCATAACAATTTCTTTAAAATTAAATTCAGGCTAATATCGACAATCTGCAGCGGAACTGCTGAAAGTTGGACTTCGAATTATCATGAATAACTTGAATTCCGCATAAAACACATAGTCACTGTTCAGTCCATAGTACACAAAACCAGTATAGTATACAGTATTATCCGCAGCATTAAATACAACGCCAACTTCATAGAAAAACAACCGATTCCACTTGACAGCCAACTAGACCGTAAAGTCTATTTGTAGGGTCAGTCGATTCTCTCGACAAACTCTCAGGCCAATAAAATCATACTCACACTATCACTATGTCGGAATTTAAATCCTTAAGAAATAAAAGTTCATGTGCGCAGCTTCGTCCGCTTGGAATACTAATATCGCTATCCCTCAGGAATCTCCCGTTGAATCGGCACATAAGAATGCGTAGCTCTTTTGTGTTAATCCCGCGTAAAATCCATTTCCACTACAAATTACATCCAAAGTGGATCACCCATTTTTGTGCGACTAAGTATCAAACAATCGTCTCGGTCACGGTCTTTCACATTAAAAATGTTTTTATTATAGTAGTTCAAATTTCCGATTTGTAATTCATTACGGTAATTTTATATCAATACAAGATCAAAACACTAAATCTGTTACTAAAAAGGATTGCATTAGATCGTAACAAAAGTGCCGATCTGGCTTTTGTGCATTGGAATAATAACCTGGCAAATGGACCTAATGTTATCAGCTGCGAGACGTGATGCAAAATTCAAAATGAATTGCGGGGTCAATTGAAATGGGAATACGGGACCAGGAATGATTGATGAAACCGTTACCTAATGCAAAATGTTAGCCCCATCGGCTGACGTGACCGGGATCGCGATTATAGCCGATAGATACTGATCATCATAATCAGCCCATTATGTTCCCTCTGCTGAGACTCAAGCCTTCCTCTCAGAGAGAGGAGTTGGGCCATAATCCACCACGCAGGCCCAGTGCGGCTTGGTCGTTAGGCTCGCCAAACCATGTCCAAGTATTCAGGCTGCCTAAAATAGCCTAACAACTATTGTTCCAAGACATACAACTGGGACCGACAGTTTAACGTGCCCTCCGAAGCACGGAAGCACTCAGTTGAATAATGCCACTAGCGGTCACCCATTAAAATCCTGACCGCAGCGGGTGATGCTTGTAAGATCTCCAAGTCAAGCTCCGCAGGGGTGTTACCCGTACACCCGTACTAAAACATACTGATATCAGAACGAATAACAAAAATAACATGTATCAGAACCAAAAGAAAAACTTTGTAAGTAATGATTTAACTAAGAGGTTTATTCTCTGTCAAACCGTTATTTTCATATGAATAACCTTATTTTTGCCTTACTTTACAAATTGTACTTAATTGGTAGTCGGTTATTTGATATTATTCTTTGGACCGAGTGAAACCTAGGCCGACTGGGTGCTGAGCCGCGTAAATGAATTTTATTTGAATTTGACTTTGACACATTCGCTCTTTTATTATTACTAAGCATAGTATTCCTTCATGTTCAAAGCTGATCTCAAATCAAACTTCCGTATATCTCTCAATCACAGCCGATAACGATAACCCGATTTGGTATAAGAGAATCATAAAATCAGCATTCAAAGCGCTGACAGCGTTTGATGAAGGTGAGCCCCGCTACCTAATCTTCAATCAATTCGAATCAAATTGTATATTCACTTTTACAATATTCTCTTTTATTTGATGTTTGTGCCCTTTGTTTTTGCAATCAAAGTATTCCAAGCTGTATGCTAAAAACCTTTGTCATTTTTATTCATTGTATTTGTTCTAAACAGAGTTTGTCTCACTAAGAAGTATTAAAGAAAATGAGATGCTGTAAGGTCAAACATATTTTGGGTAAGTACCTACTTACATTATTATTTTTCAATTTATCGTGCTGCTGTTTGATTTTAATTTTTGTTAATAACAATGTGGTACGTGAATTGATATAATTATATCTAGCTGACCCGCCAGCGGCTTCACTCACTTGGTCTGGTGTAGAGGTAGAAGTGCCGCTTTGGAACCTTGAGGTCCTGGGTTCGATCCCCGGGTTGGACAGGTACTGGCTTTTTCTGACAAAGAAATTTTAAAAGAGTGCCTCGTAGTTTGCAATAGACTCGCCTCTTATGAAATAAGACTAAAAACATGTCTAGCGAAACTTAGGCGTTTAAGACACCGCTGCTTCCTCCTTCGATGATATATAGGCGAAAATATTTTTTTAAAATAAAATAATATGGCAATTCACTCAAGATGATTTTTCACCTCCGTGGTGATGTATGATGATGAGGATGAATCAAATATAGCGCATGTTACTCAGGCATAATGTACTTACTTAGCTCTAAATAAAACTCGTGAAAGAATTGCTTGAATCGGTTAAGCCTTCAGCTGTAGTTTTACGTGTATACATTACAAACAAACAAACAATCATATATCATTCCTCCTTATTATTATAATCTTCTTAGTCGGGCACTATTGGCAGAGTGGTCTAGGACATGGTGACGGTAAATGGCGGATCCTCGCCAGTTTCCATTTCCAGGGCTGTCGATCTCCTCGCGATGTCTCTCCAATTCTAACGGTTATTGGCATTGCGATCACATTTTACAATGGTGGTATTCGTAGCCTTTTTAAAAAGTGCTTTCAAAAAGTAATTCTATAACTGTAATCAGAATCAAATAAAGTCAGTTCTATTTATTTATAAAATACATTTTTTTTAAATCTTATATTGTAAGCGTAGAGATAGAGAAGTATAGTACGTTGTCGATCATTTAATAGCGATGAGGCATTAGTCTGTTTCAACTTTTCTAAAGTAACATGGTTATCAATCTTTAAGCGATATTATTATTTTTCATTTCTCATACTCGGAAAGTAGTGTTGTTTTGATTTGATTATTGGGTGGAAAATGCTGCTTCCCTCCATGGAAAGGGGAAAAACTCATACATATTACTTCCCACCTAAGGGCCGGAATGAACTTTAAAAATAGAACTGCAGTCAGCTGTGAAGAGATTTATGTAAAAAAAAACTAATTAAAAAAAAATTGCGGCTATGTGATTTTCTAAACAGCCAGTGTGAACCATAGAGTAACTTTTTATACTAGAAAGTGTGAACTTAGCGCAAACTTCTTTGAGCGGAATAAGCCGCAACAATTATGC
Organism: Selenia dentaria; assembly: GCA_917880725.1. Taxonomy (NCBI): domain Eukaryota; kingdom Metazoa; phylum Arthropoda; class Insecta; order Lepidoptera; family Geometridae; genus Selenia; species Selenia dentaria. Next base: position 33,067,989 of record OU862877.1, on the reverse strand, counting down.
GGTGAGTTCCATATTTAAAATTTAAAAAGTCGACATAAATTGGCGGGATACTAATCTGTTATTTATCTGTGACGGAATTTAAAAAAATAGGTAATCTTTTATGCTAAGATTTGAATATTAAAAATGAGTTCAAGCGATTCTGAAATGTTGACACCAGATTCAATTAAAGACGAGGCAAGTTGTGATATTGAAAGTGGTATATAAACACATACAATGATTTTATGAAGTGGCGAGCAGAGAAGAATATAAAATCGTTTTCCAAAAGTGTATTTCTTACATATTTTAATGGACTGTGTAGCTAACTACAGCCTTCTACGCTATGGAGCCGATATTCAATGATCAAGAGTACACTTAGTGTAAAGCACAATGTAAATTTGAAAATATCCATAATTTAATATAATTTTTGAAAAGACAGTTCAAGAGTGAGAAATCTAAAATTTTCACCTTTCATGAAGTGGACATTTTTTTAAATCTTGCTCCTGACAAGGTATATGGATTTATTCTAAAAATGAACGTATTTATTACACAAATACTAAAAAAAATACATATTTTTCATAGGTGGTATTGATACTCGGTATAAGCGGCGCTTGCAGAAGCAGTGAACTCACAAATTTGACAATTAAGGACATTGAAAGTCAAGGCCAATTATTACTAGTAAAACTGACTACAACAAAAACAAATATTGAGCACTCGTTTGTAGTACAAGAATAGTTTACACAAATAGTAAAGAAATATCAAAAAATGAGACCCAGTGATGTAAAAACGGACCGTTTTTTTTTTCAACTATCAGAAGGGAAAATGCTATAAACAAGTGATCGGTAAAAATAAAATCTCAGGTATGCCGAAGCAGATAGCAACATATTTGAATTTACCAAATTGCTGATATTGCAATAGCCGATTCTGGAGCAAACATGACAACCATAAAAAGACATGGAGACTGGAAATCCAGCACAGTCGCCGAAGGCTACATTGAGGATTCAGTCCAAAATAAAACTAAAATTTTAACCAAATTAACTGAAACTATAAAAATACGCCCCAATTCGGCTCAGCCGACAACTTCCAGGGAGTATCCGCCATGGAATCCATCGTCTGATGAAATACCAGAGTATACTCGGACTATAGCCGGGAATTGATTCATTCGACTCTCAGTTAACAATCTACTATTGTAAGTCATAAATGATTATAAGGAGTAAATAAATTGAAACTCGTTCTTAAACTTAACAAAGTCCAAAGTCTCTTATACAGACAGAGAGAGATTGAAACAGAAAAATAAAATATGATTGTTGTAATTTTTACATTCCACATTCGACAGATTAGATTGTAGAATACACTTACATACATCGGGGCTATAAGTGTTACAGCTATATTTTCACTTTGACCATTTACCCTTCAGTAATAAGTAGCTATAATTATGAGTGTACCTACATAAGGTATAAATACATATCGGCTGAGATCCCGACATGAAGTATGACCCGGTATCAAGAAAACACGTAATGTCTGTTCCAACTTTAATCTTCGATCACTTATTAAATTGTAACAAAACAGAAACGTGCGCACGCGGCGAGCGCTCGCAACAAACTGAGATCAGGTTTTTTTTTCGAACGGATTAATGCTGTTTGCTTCTACTAGTACAGCTTTACTTCGGTTGTCAAGCGCAGCTGTTTTATAGGCGACTGTGGTGATGGGTGTGTGCCGTGTGCGGTGACTCAACCACTCGCCTCCGTCACAATAGGCGGTCGACGCGCGACGGCGTCATACTTATAATCTTTTTGGAATACATTTTTGGTAATGATAGGAAAATATTAGTTATTGTCTTGTTTCATTCAATAAAGGAAAAAGCGCTTGCAGCTTGCTTTGTAGTATTTATTTTTATGCAATTAAGTGACATAATGAGCAAGTTGTGCACCTCATGTTACGCACTACCTTTGTGTATAATCTGTGCTACTAATTATGATTTGATGTATAAATAAAAAGGTATAATCGCGCCAAAATTACTGATTTAAATATTTTTTAGCCATACATAATAATGTGTCTTTGGTAGTACGATACCATGCTAGCGGCGCCACGAGCGCACGTGAAAATCACACACTATCTACTCGTAATTTGAAGCCTTCGACCGCCGCCGCGAACTACTCGTAGCAAGCGAATTTCTCTCATCTCATTAATATTGAATTGTTCTTTAATTCAAGAAGCTGTGTACAATCAGTTTACATACAATCACACATCGTATACACTAACCACAGCTAAATATCTATTTAAATATAGAATTGTGTTGTTCTCGCATCCCTCGTATGTGATTTCCTTTTTAAGAGGATTGCTTTTTAAGAGGATTGGACGTTTTGTTTTTTCAGTTTTTTAAGTTCTGTAAAAGGTAATTTATAGTACTTTGAAATACTGAAAAAATCAAAACGTACGGGCATAGTAAACAATATGATGATTCCATGAAAAAAAAACATTTAAATCGGACAATGTTAAGAGGTAGAAAATTGTTTTTTTCTATACGGATACGGAAAGTACTAGCTATGCAATCCTCTTAACTTACTATTTGATATAATCCCGTCTAAATGAGCTGATGACTATGAAAACAGCCATCGGGCGATACCTATTCCCGGCTTGTTTGTGGATTATTTATATTTAGATTATCCTTTAAGTATTGACGTGGGTGTCTCAGAGACGGCCCCTATGCAAAAAACAGTCTCGTACCGTTAATTTTTTAAAGACGCTCCCGCCCCTCTCGGTACCTTCGGGTTTCGGTGGCGTGATCGGTCTGTCGAGTGCTCATGCTCGTGGCAGCAACACTGTACCTATACTACCGTTTGGTGTCCCTGAGAGGTGAGGTCAGTATTTGCGTATGTGATTTATTAGACGTCTCCTCAGTATAAGTGTACTCTTTTCTAAGTGTCTCTTATTCGTCACCTCACTGTGTACGTTATTATTATAGATTAATCAACCTGGACCTTCAGGAAACAGTCGTAAGTGAAAGCGAGTAGCACTAAATGCTTCTACAAATGAAACGATCCTAAGTCAGTGGTTAGAGGCTGAGTTGGAGCGAGACTTCAGTGATGTGGACTACGAAGAAGTAGATCCAGATTTCTGTTTGCAAAGTAATCATGACTCAGCTTCAGAACAATCAGAGGATGAAAAAACTCAGATACCTATTTTAACAAAAAGATCACCAAGCAGTTCAGTTGCGATGCAAGATTCGGGTCTACCTTCAATACTCCCACACGATAATCTACACACAGAATCCCAAATGGCCTTTGGCAATTTTTTAAGAGCGGAGCACACTGCCTTTAAAGCCTTCGTGCTTTATAGGCAGTGTGCTGACGTATCAGATATATGAAGAGGACGATTCTTACAGGATCTTGCCCGAGAATGAGTTTTGCCACATTTGCAACGACGAGTCTACAATGACCGTCTTCCAAGAGAGCTACGGATTCTTGAAACGGATTGCAAAGATTTACCGCCAGAACCTAGACGCATTGACAGTTGTTGGTGAAAATGTCAAAAAGACTTGTAAGGCCACCAAGACTGAAGCGACGCACAAAGTACAAATGTCTGTTACATGTCATAAGCCTATATGCTTGGGCTGTTCCAAAACGATCTGCAGCGACTGTATTGATTGAGACTGAATTTTGAAAACTAATTCTGTCATAGTTCCTATTTTGTTTTAGTAATTAAGTTGAAAAATTAAGAAATTGTATATATTTGTTAATAAATAAGTCTAGTTGTTTATTTAATAACACTTAAGAAGTGCACCTTTTATGGAATGTGATTTTTTGTAACTTTTGCCAAATGTCCTAATAAATGTTGATTAATGCTTAAATTGGGTTTAATTTAAGTCTATAGCATTAAAAACAAATCTTTATTTTCATTAAATACAAAAAAAAATCTAATAATAATTAAATTCATACTATTGATCTAAATTGCGTAGACGTCTATAAAACGTCACGTCACCATTTATGAGTCATCCAAACCACGTCACTACCTAAAGGTTATTTTTATAGCGCCTTCCTCCGCATTTATATGAAACCAAATTTACCATAAAACAATTACGAAGCCGTAATAACAACCTGTAGTAGAATGTCATAAAAGGTTATTTTCAAAAGAAAAGAAAAAGTTTTAGATCATATAATTATCGTTGTCAGCACCCTGCATGCACGTTTTCACGCGATGCAGTTGGCGGCCAACTACAACAATCTTTAGTAGAATGTCATAATTGTCTATTTTCATATGAAAAAAAAACGGTTTTAGACAATATAATTATTGTTGTCAACACGCTGCATGCACGTCTTCACGCGAACGCAATTGGCGGGCAACTGAAAAAACGTGTGTGTAAACGGGCGCTCTCGTTACCAGTGCCCGTGTACGTGACGGTTTTTTGCCCCCAAGTCAAGGGGTCTTCCCTTTGTCTAGGGTGCAAAAAACCGACACGCTTCCGAGAGCCAACGAGCGCTGCGAGTCGCGATGCGACGAGCAATGCATCTACACGATCGTACTTGGCCTGTCGCGGTGTGTCTCGACGAGCGTGTAGAAGCGCCATTAAATATTTAAAAAATACGAGACGGACGTGACACTGTGCGCCGTGAGAGATGACATTATAGTGTCTACATACGATGCAACCTCGAACATGCAACATGCTGCAGCAATCTGCTGCGATCCAGCAAATTGTATCGTATGATGGCATGTTGTGACGGCGATTACAATTTGATTCCGCGTTGAATCGTCACAGCGTGCACACGTGTTTGAAAATGGCTCAAATGCTGTCCAAATATCAAAAAGTTCGTCTTGCAATTGCCTTCGCTGAGTCAACTATACTTACTGAGACTGAGAAACAATAAACATTTTAGATGCACAGCAATACTACAATAAATACTGCCTATTATTATGTTACTTCATAATTAAACTATGTATTTCTCATCTAGAGAAATTTGAATAGGAAGGAACAATGACGTTTCTCGTGTTCTAGTTTTTTTACTAGATTACTACCCATGTCCACACCCCATCTGAGTCTTACGTCTTTTCTGAGTGTCCAGCGCCTTAGCAGCAAAATTCATATGTAAAAAATACAACTTCCATATCAAAATAATATCTACTCTAAAATAGTAACACGTTTTGTCAAATCTCCCTTGGAAGAATTAAGTGTCCCAGAGTGAATAAACGTGGATTTTGACGCTTAACTGTATTTGCAAAGTTATTACTGAGTGACGGGAACAAACACAGGGGGGGTAAGGGGAATGAAATTCGCGAATAGCAGAAGCAAAGGGGATGCGTAACAAGATTACGAAACACGCTGTCTCCTATCACAAATCTGCGCTTTGAAACAGACGTTTGAATTACGTAATTTTTATCCATACGGGTTCGTATTGTTGTAAACAGCTTAAGTATGAACGTGTTTAAATTTCAAACTGATTTACAAATTAACATTAGTAGTATACTTATGTTTTTAACTTTTTAATGAGTGTTAGGTTTTTTGAATATTTACTAAAGATTTCATTTTCAATAAGATTATTGCATTAGAGTTATATTAGATATAATCCCACTAATTTTATAAATGTCAAAGTTTAGATGGATGGATGGATGTTTGTTGCTCTTTCACGCTCAGACGGCTGGGCCAATTTTAATGAAATTTGGTATGGAGGTAGATGAGGCGCTGAATTACGCAAAGATACATTGCATCATCATCATCATCATCCATCACTACATGGGTGAAAAACATTAATATTTTTCGCCACAGCATAGACAAAATAACAAGCTCTCCGTCTACGTCAAGATCGTAATAATGACTTATCTTCTATCAACTAGACTTCTGTCAAAGATATGTCAGTTTCTGATAGCATACTCAAAAGCAGGCTATGATTTTTACAGCTCTATACACTAGATATGCTCGGTGATAGAGTCAGGATGCCATCTATCTATTTTGTTCAGCTGACTGTATTTGAGGGATTCCGATCACACCAACAGATAACTACACTGAAGACCTCTCAAAAACAAACTACGAAATTTGGTTTGACGAAATTCGGTTATACTGCAAAAGTGAAAAAGTACAAATACTGACTGTATTCATACTTTTTAAGGTGATATAATGTAATGACAGTCAAAGGTACTGTATTTTACCCACCATTTATAACTCAAGAACGGCTTCACTGATTTCACTGAAATTTGGCAAGCAGATAGATTATACCCCTGGTGATTATACATAGGATACTTTTCAAAATCATCATCATCCATCACCACGAAGGAGAAACATCAGTCCGGTCTTGAGTGAATCGCCTGCAATACTTAGGTACCTACATGTTGTTTTTAAACACAACATTATACATAGTTTTGCCTATAAAGCATCGAAGAGAAGCAGAGTTTTAATAAGATACTTTTCCTCATCATCACCATCCATCACCACGGAGGTGAAACCGGGCGGGAACATCAGTTTAGCGATCTTGAGCGAATAATACTATCGCCTGTATATCATCGTTTTTTTTTTTTTTTTAGAACGGACTAATGCTGTTTGCCTCTACCGGCATTTACAGCGTCACCGGACGGTTGGCGAGCGCAGATGGTACTCAGCCAGATGCGGGCGCAGAGGGCGCACCGCCTAAGGCGAGCGTTGAAGACGCTTCGCCGCAAGGAGAGGAGTAGGCGACTTGCTCAAGGGCACCACTACGGTACGGACCTCGGCTTGGGCCGTCGCCATGAGAGAGGGGAGTAGGAGAGAATCGCCCCGGTACATAAGTGTACCGTTGAAAGTGGGCCCTATGAATTTTAGCTCTACGACTATTTAGAGAGAATCTAACCAAGACATAATTTTTGCCTCGAGCTCGCCGGCGAGCTCGGTGTTTGACTGTGTTTACCACTAAATCATAACCTTGTGTACCTCGTCCACAGTCATTTCCTCGGCCGGAGCCTACACCGTGATCGGAATCACTACCTTGACTGGGGCTACAAACGGAAATACCTCGCCTCCCCCCATTTCCGCGACATGGGTCCACACCGCGACCAGGATCGTCGCGTTGTGCACTCATGACTGTACTTTGGGGCTACAATAAGAATGTGTAGTACCTCGCCCACAGCCGTGGTGGCTGGGGCTACATAGAAAACCAGTGTTACCTCGTCCACAGCCATTTGCTAGGCCGGAGGATACATCGCGACCGGGGCCGTGGTGTATACTCCCACCCGCACTACAATCGTGTGTGTGTGGATTACCTCGACTGCGACTGGGGCTGCGAAGAAGATCTCGGCCGGAGCCTACAATGCGATCGGGATCACAGCCCTGGTCGGGTCTAAATATATCATCGAAATAAGCAGCAGTATTCTTCCTTTAACCAGATATGATTTGGTCTAATGTAAAAGGGGGCGGACCTATTGCCATCCATACGGAGCACTGTTCAAGACTCCGGACATTTATTGAGAATATCTTTTTCTGAGAATTATTTTAACCGTCCAACCCGGGGATTGAACTCAGGACCTCGAGGTTCTAAAACCACCCAACAAGACCAAGCGAGCGAAAGCCGCTGGCGGGTCGTTTAGAGTTTGTTTGTTAAATGTATGATATATTCTGTTTATTTCGTTTGTAACGCTTTCACGCCTTAACTATACCCCTATAATATCCATATTTTTCGATATGACGAAAGCCTTTAATTTTGTTAATCACTCAACACTATTGTATAAATTAGAATTTTATGGCATACGAGGGGCAGCTAATAAATGGATAGCTAGTTATTTTAAAAATAGTTACAAGTAAAGAAAATAAACTGACAAAACAAATTCAAAATTCAAATCGCAACTTTTAACTAATTAGTTTCTCAAGGGAGAATACTGGATCCATTACTATTCTTAGTTTATATAAATGACCTTCCTGAATCTACTCCCCATAAATGTATACTTTTTGCAGATGATACTACAATTGTTATTAAGTGCGCTAATAAAAACCAGGCTCAACATACAGTTAATAAAGCCCTATCAGAAGTGATCCATTGGATGGAAACGAACCATTTAAAAAAATATTAAAAATTAACATAAATAAAACCAAATTATTACAATTTCTATCGTATAACTGTACTCCTTTGCCAGTTGACATTAATTACCATAACGAAATCGTAAAAAGCGTTGATAATTTTAAATTTTTAGGTTTAACCCTTGAGAAATACCTGAATTGGAAAATGCATATTGACATATTGTGTCAGAAATTAGAACGCTTCGTATTTGCGCTAAAAAAGTAAGGCAACCTGTGTCTATTGAGGCTGCGTTGATGGCATATCACGGTCATGTGTCTTCGTTGCTTAGCTATGGTTCGATAGTATGGGGCAACTCAGTCGACATAGGCAGAGTATTTAAAATACAAAAGTGTTGTGTAAGAGTCATAAACAGGGCGTGGTTTTTAGATAGTTGCAGACCGCTTTTTAAAGCATGTAACATAATTCCTCTACCGTGTATGTATATTAGAGATGCTTGTGCCTTAGTAAAACAACAGCCTGATTTTTTTTTATAACGTGGATAAATTTTGACTCGCCAAAAAAAGTGAAGTTTGTAAATTTACTATATCAACCACCTGCCCGTAAGGATTTATATAAAATGAATGTGTACAATATGTGCATAACTCTATATAATTATTTACCAGATGAAATTAAGGTCTTGGATAGAAATCTGTTTAAAAGTAAACTATCAGATTGTTTTCTTTCGAATTGTTTTTATAATGTCCAGGAATTTTGGGATTATTGTGTCCGACTTTTTTAGACAGTATTAGATATAGAAAATTTGCGTCTGCTAGTAGACAGAATACATTGTGACCTATATTTTATAAGATCTTGACTTTGTACATGTGTTCTAGCAAAAAAATTATTTGATTTGATTTGATTTGAACTACTCAACCGTTCATCATGAAATTTTGCGTACAAGTAGTACAGAAAAGGACGTAGAGAAAAAAGGAAAAAGACATACTTTTTATGTGCGAGTAGCACCGCGGGGCGCAGCTAGTATATATATATAAATTTAGAGTCATTATTTTGACTATGAATTTGATATTTTGGATCAATTTTAAATGCTTATTCTAAACTACTCATTTTGTGAACCATTTCGAGTGGATACCGCGTGAGACATAATGGAGAGTCATGTGGAGCTAGATATTAAAAATGACTCTAGTGATAACAGAATGTATGTATATTTCTTAAAAATCAAATTCAAAAAGACAAACAAATCCCTACCAATACATATAAATAATAATGTAGTTAATAAAAAACAAATTATATTTGTACAAATATATTTGCAATAGCTACGTGCACCAATAAGTGTACTATTTATGTAATATGAGTGCGATTGCAATAAACTTGCTACAACTATACTACCTTCTTCTTCTTCTCATATTTTGCATGTAACAACTTATAGCCAAGCGTGTTGCAAAAGCCATTTATAAAGTTAGCGATCGATTGTACTTACAAGCCTCAAATTACAAAGTTTTACGGCACTAGGGTTGCAAACTTTTTGAGCCCCTTAATGGCATATTTTGTAGTCCCGCGACCATAAGTACCTAGCTAGGCATGTAAGTGTTTGTGACAGTTATAGAAAACTCTTTATAGAAAGAATTACTATATTTATACATAATATTATTAATTTCGATACCATGACTTCAAAAGTGCCTATTATCACAATATTGTGCGCACGGTACCGACTATGACAAGTTATTTCATAGTTTTTATTGTTGAAGTCGGTTATCTTTTTAAGGAAAAAATAATTTCACCCTATTTAGTGTGTGCTCACCACCCAAATTTCCCAGTTTCCACTCGGCCCGAAGAAAGTATAGTCTGATAATAAAAATTATAAATTAATATCGTTACTTATAAGTAACAATATTTATTTTATTTTTATTTTACAGTATGTATTAATAGCTGTATGTAATTTATAATGAAAATTAAAGTAAAAGCACTTTTTTAAACTTTTGCTGGGTTTTTTTCAATAAAAATATTGTTACTCGTACTTATGGGATAAAAACCGTGGTATTCATTTATAAATATCGGGAGCTCATTACAAACAAATACCACGGTTTTCATCCCGTAAGTAACAATACGTTTATTAAAAGTAAACGTTTGGTAAGTTCATTATGTAAAGGTTGGTCAAGTTTGTAAACGTTTGGTTTGCAATGTGAAGAATGAGCACTATGTATTTGGCCACTTTCAACATTATGAATCATTTTAACTTGATCACTACATTTCAATTAAGTTCTCTTTTCTTTTCATGCTCACATTGTGGAATACCTATTTATTTACCTGGTGCCGACAGTATATTTGACCCTTGCTGTGACTAAATTGACGGTGGAATTGACGGTGAGTGACAATCGATCCGTAAGTACGGATCGATTGTCACTCACCGTCAATAAGGATATCATTAAGATAGGCGAAACATTTTTTAGTTATTTAGCGTTACTCAAAAAATGTCCAAATTTGATGATATTTCAATGGGACCACTTCAGGCAAAAATAATTCACTTTCAAATAAAAAAAAAATTGATTATCGGTCCAGAAATGAACATACATAAAATATACATACCGTCGACACAGAACCTCCTCCTTTTAAAGTTGGTTATAAATAGGCAGCTACTTGAAAGTATAGGTATATACCATCTCATTCGTTGGCCTGTGATGATGAAGTCGATAATATGAGTGCACTAAAAAGTTTTTTTTGTCAAGGACTGCTGACCACTGATTCATTCTTATGGACAATTTTTTGGATGTGCACTCACCCATTTAAGTTGTGTATGTTGTTGATGTATCTAAACACATTTTTCTTACGATAGGACTAGGCTAGTAACTGTTGCACATAGCTCAATCAAAATTCTGCGTTAACAAATTCGCACACGTGATTTATAAACAATCACTTTTATTTATTTATAAATACATAATAATATTTACATGTTTAAATAGATGGTCGCAGCGAGGATCTCAAAAAAGACCAAATTTATTTTAACTTAATTTAATTTTATATAGTCAATGCTGAACTGGGTCGGCGCGAAGTGCAACTATGGATTCCTCATAGTGGTGCCACACATAACATGTTTTCGGGAAATTAAAACTCATTTTTCATTGTTTATCTTACAAATTCCCTTGGCTTAAAAGTAAACATTGCTATCCATTATATTATGAATCAATGTGTCCGTCCAACTAGCAAGGAGTATTTTGCGTAGTTAGCACCCAAGGAGCATTCACATGATATTAAAAGTAAACACAAGCCAGCGGTCGATTTCAAACCACCCCGTTCGATATTGTGCACTAATTAACAAATAACTTATTACAAATCGACCGCTGGTAAACCCATGAAGTGTCCTTGGACCGGGTGTACAAATAAAACTTTCGTAAAGTCTCATTGGTAGCCCGGTTGTACATGGCCAAAACAAATACGCTTTCCATCTTTATCTTTCACTCTGTCATCAGTATCATGTCATGTGTCTCATGTTATATCCATAACTGAAATTATCCGAAACTATTACAGGATAACCCGAAATAAATAGTATCTGAAACCGGTATAGAGTATTTATACATTATTTTATCCGCTTTTATATCCAGATACGAAAGTTCATATCCATAATATCCCTGGTACTTACCAACCACTGAGTCTTGTCTTGGTGTAAGACACCTCTTGGCCTAGATCTAGTAAGTCGAGTTTACTTGTCCATTACGATTTAATTTTCATACATACGAGATTTTCTTTTACTCCGTCCGCTCAAAATTCGACGAAAATCAAAGAGGGGATGAATTGTATTATTTTACTTCGTATCTTAATTTGGTAAACGCAACACTCTGTAGCATACTTAAAAGTAATTAATATCCTCCTTAATTAGAAGCAGCATCCGTTGTAGTTTGGCAACAAAATGAGCTAGCTGTTTGTATATCATCCAGTAACAGAACGGTAATGTATGCTGTACGTGCCTCACAGTTGTGAACAAGTACTTCAACTTTCTTAGTTAGCTCTGCAATCTTAATTTCCACAAAGTTTATTTATTACGTACCTACGTAAATTATTGAAGTTAGCTTTAAAATCACACTATCTTCTTACTAACTTAACAAATATACAAATGTTATGTGTTGTTTTAAAAATGTTAATATTTGGATGGATGGGAAATGAATTGGGATCAAATTTGGAATGGAGATGGTTTGTAGCCGGGATAAACACAAAGGTTGTGTATAATGTGTGTTAAATATATACTACATATATTTGAGACACATATCTCATATTTTACACTCGTACCTGAAATTACATTAAGTTCTTAATCATATTAAGTGGTAGCTTGCAAATGTTCAATATACATACTATAAGCAAAAATCTGTAAAAAATCAGAAATATTTTTGCATAAAATATGTTTTAAAAGCTAACTGACGGGGTCCTTTACCTTCATCCAGATAATAATATATTTAAGAAGGAGTCTAAGCCACAACCTTCGATAAGTTTGGTGCTTAAAATCATGTAAAAACTAATGTGCAAACAGAACACAACCAATAAAAATAATAAGAAACCTTTTCACACCATTGAATGGTTCCTAAAATCGTCTGTTTAATAGAATTTCTTCGAAGGCTAAATTTTATTGTTGATTCAACATTTATTGGGTTGCCCGAAAGGTTACTTTGGACTATCAAATTATTCCAATCATTAGTTCAAACTGCGGGTAAACAGCATAAAATACAGATACCTACTTAAGGCTGAGAATATTCTTCAAAATGTCGTAAAGTGTCCCCTCTCAGGCCGGTGGCGGATACGATTTTTGGATTTATGTTTGACCCCAAAACTTCGTATGGTACTACCCGATAAAGGCTGACACTCTCGAAAACATAAATTCCGCTTAAATTTTACTTGCGATATTCCGAAGGCAGGCATCAAAAGCGAATATAGCGTAATATGGGTTGTCCTGACGGGTTACAAATTTACGATACGATACGGGAATACTAAAATAAAATGTGATAGTCTTGGGTTATGACCATTGTTATGAAATGAAGCTTTACATTTTTACCTGTCCCACAATAATAACATTAAGTGAATCGATATAAATGGAGTTTCTTTTTTTAAACTGTTTTTGAAGGGTTAGATTAAATAACAGTGCATATGATGTGCAATATATAGAGCCATACATTAGTAAAATATATAGAAAAGCACTGGAAAAGCCTTGCGGTAAAGCTCAGGATGTAGGGAATTTTTTAAACAAACTTTAAAATCTAAAAAAGTTGTTTCGACAAACGAAAACCCTTTTAACCAGCAGTTCAGTATTAAAGAAAGTTATAAAATATCGCGCTACATCGATAACCCACTCTTATTTTGTGGGAGTAAGTTCGATCTCACGTACATCCGTCTGCTCGAAGCTTATCTCTTCCAGTACAGATTCTGTAGATTCTGCACTGTGAAATATCATACGAGCGTTACAGAGTTGGATAATATTTACGTACACTTGACAAATATTAGTGTACAGAAACACGGCTGGGATTATAATAGTCTGCTCAGTGGTAAGATGAGTATTCAAAATTTCCGTTTGTATTTGGAGGGTACGAAAGGAAGTTCGGTGACTGAGAAATTACCTGAGGAAATGCAGCGGCTCATTGTTCATACTCGTGGTCGCGCTGGTAATGACAAACGATTGCCATTGTTTTGATTGCTACGAGTACGATATAATTATCGTACCCGTCAATACACTGAAACCCATTTTTGTTGAAGTGAAACCTTTACCTTCGCTTCAACCAACGACACACAACGATAGAATATTAAAATATAAACTGATCGACAATATTGTGTCGGTAGTAGTGCCACCCGATGGAATTCCCGACGCTTGACGGAATAAAGTCCCTGACCAGGAAGCTTTAGGGGACATTGATCAATTGATTGTTAAGAAACTTTAGGAACGAAACGAAAAACGAAAGAGACAAACGAAAAATAATATCAGGAAATGTAGTCACATGATTATTTTTTAAAGTATATATATGTAAAAAACATAACATATCATTCATTTTCAGTTCAGTTTGTATATTCGTAAAGGCCTAGACCTAGCAAGAATAACTTGTGTAAGCGTTACGTGATTGTATGGTTTACGTAAAACCATTTAATACACTAAGGATAATCGTTTAACTACTGTGATAGTGTTTTGACGATACGAATATTTTTTCACAAAAAGTTCGTGCGTTGGCTAAAGAGCTGTCACAGAGCTTTTAGTTTATGTTTAGTATGGCTGCATTTATTTTCACGTCGCATCTGCTCTAAATCCCCTCTGAACATATAATCTTCACCGATGAGAATTTCAAAATCCCCTAAAGCCTCTTCCGTACGCGTTTTGTGCCGTCCGCTGGCAAAACAACCGATAACAGATTATCCACCAGCTTACACTTGAGAATCCAATCGTTATCTGTGGTCGGCGACATCGAAGGGGATGCGTTCACTTCCATAAGCCAAAGTTTTAAGTTATCGTTTATGATCATATCGTTACCGTAACATTTTAAAAGTATTTCATTATCAACCATTACCAATCATTCGACGTAACGGCAGAAACCGCCTTGAATAGACTATCACCTACTGTATCTCATCGAATAGCCGGTCGGTAAGTACTCGACCCTAACAAAAAAAGCTTCAAATTCTGCATGGCTAGCTTACCCCCGTGCTGACTGTTATAATCTGCCACTTGTATTTGCACACTAACGTTTACCAAATGAACGTACATATTACCGAACTCAGTGAAGTCTTACTTCATTGAGCACTTCACTTTTATTTTATCAAAAAAGAAAACGAATGCTTTCAAGAAACTCTCAAAGCGTATGAGAGATATTTATTTCTCAGAGCTTGCGTACTTGCTAGCGACTCGATACTTTGATTATATCCTTTCGGTCGTCATATTGTAACACATAATAACGTTTCAAATTTTGCGCTGGACGAAGCTGTCTGTTTCTAACTATTAAAGACAGAGGAAGTTGTATAGCCGCAAGTAGCGCGTGGCAGCTGCAGGCCACAGTGTCACCGCGCACGGAATCACTTTCATAGAGATTTATATAAACCGGTAGTGTCGCCTGCAGTTTGCGGCTGCAGTTTGCAGTCTGCGGTTGGTCTCAGACTTGTACCTTTAGACTGTGCGGCCTCGAGTAAGTAGAACGTCATACCGTGATAATTAAAAAAAAAAAAATTAAACTCACGTATATTTACGTCACTTACGATTTTAACTGCCAGCATTTTAGAGTTGCCCACCCGTATCGGTTTATTAGAAATTAGTTTATGTTAAATGTTGGGTTCAGAAATTAATATATTTGGCGTTTGTTGTAATAACTCATCAGTTTGAAGATTTTTGGGTGTTCAAATAACTTTAAATCAAATTAATGGAGAATTTTGGACCAGTTATCATTAATATTTACCTGTCTCACAATTATCCTAAATGGTTACTGACATTTACATGAATAACGAAACCACAAAAGTTTAAGGTGTAAAACTTTAGGATACCGCTGGCGATTTCGAATATATTCGTAGTATGGCTGATGAGTAGATTGCGCAGAAGGAAGCCACGGAGCAGGTTAGGGAGAATATATTTAATATTTTAATATTTTAGAATGACGTTTGAGCTGACCCGCTCCGGCGCGGACGAACGGGGGTACGGTGGAGGCAGTTCACTCGCCTCCTCCCTTCTCCGTAGTGGTTATCACTGGTGAAGAGTCGAGGGACTCTTCACCGGCTTGCACGATCCCACACGTCTGAGGAGTGCCCTTGGTGAGCAAGGGCACCCCTTCACAGGCGCTGATGCCCGATTATTTGATCAACCCGGGCCTATCGCTGGGGCAAGATGGTGAATGCTAGCGCAACCCTATCTTGCCCCATCTGGCGGAGGACTGTTCACTGGGGGGGTTTTGTGGGTCTGAGCCCCACATGCCCCCTTCCGTCAACCCCGTGACGGAATGGAAGTGGACAGCATTTCCCCTCCTAAAAAAAAGCTTTCTAACGGCAAACTAATTTTTAAAATGGGTCCAGTGGTTTAAAGTTTATACGTTACATACAAAAACACAAATTTTGCCTCTTTATAATATAAGTATTGATATTATATACATTTTATATGTTGATGTAACTTCACCTAGGCCTCATTCTCAATGAGTAAAGTCACTGATCTTGGAAAGAAACTCCGGAGAACCAATGTGACCCAGACGTAAACGAATTCACAATTCCCAAACTTCTAAGTATTCTGAAACCGCCAACAATAAATTCATAGCTGTCATGAAAATCCATTTTGTCATATTATGATCCACAACAATGTCCAAACCGTTAAAACATTGCGCAACTCGTAAACGGTTGAACATGTAGTCCGGAGCTATTTCCGCATAGTAATATTTCATGTTCTATTCCGAACTGTTTTGTTTCGGGCAAATATTAGAATTTACTGCGACGACAACCAACGCGAAGTTATTTCGGTTATTTCATTTCATCCCTAATATCTAGGTATATTCGTCGTCTCGATAAGTTATTTATAAATTCTATGAATACAGTCCATCAGGTTTTTATATCATCAAGTACTCAAGTATATACACACCAGTCACCTGATATAAGTAAAACAGTTGCCCATTGTAAAATTGTTTTCAGGCGATACTTTATCCGTACATTCTTTATCCCTGTATATGTACCTTATTTTGTTTCTTTTTCGCTCCTAACTTGCACAGCATATGTATATGCCCCTCTAAGCTTTTTTATTGTGCGGCCACTCCCGTTTTTGGCACAACATCAGTCACTGTGATTGTACCCACCAAGATGGATTCTTCTCAAATATCACTGTAGAAATATGGTTTTAGAATTCAAATTTGTTCATTTACTTTGGCTATAACATCACACGACAAATAACACGATTTTTGTCTGTTTTAAAGAGTTCTTACATACATAATTACATTACTCACTAGTCTTATACAAGATAATGAATCTTATACAAGGTAATGAAAATTTAATCATTGTGAAGAAATTACATGAATTAAGGGCATACAAGTTTAAATACCCTTTATCTCGTGTAAGGGTATCCCCTCTATATACGAGCTAAGGCAACTGTGACACAGATAACTAATGGTTTGTACATTGAAGCGTGTTGCGTTGACGTTTACGATACGAATACTTTTTTGACAATTGTTTGTGCTACGGCCTCAGGGTAAAGACAGTTACATATTATGTCACTGTTCTGTCTTCTCTCTATATATTTTGTATAAATCTAGTAATGCGGTGGATGCTTAACTTAAACTTTCTAAGGCGATTGCCAAGACAAATACAAAGTAACGTTTCATGATTAAGTCCAATTTGCCTACACTCATTTAACATTAAGAACGCTTAACGATTAATAATCCACTACTATTACACGGCATTCGAAGACACATTCTAATTTCTAACACCCACCTGGCTTATTACCACCATCAAGATTGTAAACCTATCGCTAAGCACCTAAAGATGTCGTGTTCAGGCACCAGCGTCCTCGAGAGTCAGTTGCCATCCTAAATCTAATGTAATACTATTTTCTACCAACTTCCAAAAAGGGGAGATACTCAATTTGACTGTTTTTTTTATTATATTTCAATAAGACGATGCTCAAAATTCTTTATTTGTTTGAATGCTGGTGCTTCCCGTGTAGTTTCATTTAAGTTTCATCAAAATTGGTCCAGTACTTTTTCACTGACCACCAAGTAAGATAGTTATCAAATAGGTACTATATCTGGTAGGTGTATCTTAATAGTACAAACATGCTTTTTGATAAAATATCCTAAAATTTGGTTGACTTGATATTCATTTCTTTTCTTAAAAATTATGTGTTTCCATGTGATCAAATTCTAATTGTTCTGCTTTTCAGTGATATGTAGCACTTTTTCCTCTCGGAATTGGTTTTACCATGGTATTTGTTTGAACATAAACCTCCAGCAATAACATACCCACGCAATAATCATATGATGATTACGTTTCTATTAGAAAAATATAATAATATTTCCATTATTTACGAGTACATTACACATTATCTGTCACCGACGTGACAGCAAGGGTGATGGAAATACAATGGCCAAAACAGACGCTTGTAGAAATTAAGTTATTATCTAACCGAACAAAAAAGCATTCGAGCCTAAGATAAGTTAGGAAACTGTCAACTACGCTTGTTCGTGAGTCGAGGGTGGCTTTGAGAGAGATAAATTATCAAACCGTTTATTAATACATTTCGAAAGACACGTTACAGCATTTAGTTTACGAGCGTAAGCCAAAAAATATCGAGACAAATGGACTTTACGTGTCATTGCTTACGCTCTAATTATGACTTCTATTTGAATTATGTGTTAGATTGGTGATAGAAGAAGCACCTTATTAGTTAATAAATAGCGACATCCTTTTATTTAGTGTTCAGTTGCGACACAGCTGTGTTCTGGATTGATTAATTATTAATTTTAATTGTTTGCTGTTTCTTTTACTTTATGTAAAATTTATCGTTCTAAGAAATATAATACCTACCATTTTATCGTCTTCTGATTATAGTGTTCAAACTGCGGTATTGTGAGACTTTCATTATCATAAGTATTATTTTGCTTATGTAGCAAAAATAAAAAAGATTTACCGTTAGAAACGGGATATTTACCATGCATTGTATTTATTGTGAGCTCTCGATATTTCGGCAGTTGCATGCGCCATATTTACGAGTAAAACAGTTCACGACTAAACATCAGTTTTACCTACTCGTGAACATGGCGCATGCAACTGTGCCGAAATTTCGAGAGCTCACAATAAATACAATAGCTATAAGCTAAATATCCTGTTTCTAACGTTAATTCTTGCATTAATTACCATGTCAGTTTAAAAACTTATGTAACGAAAAAGTAATGAAAAAAGTTAGTATCAATGATAATTATATTTGTAAATATATAAATATAACCATGTGATATCTGTCTGTTGACGAAATAAACTGTCAATTACTCAAATAAGTATAGTATAACAATAATTACAATTATGATACAATAATCGCCATCCACTTTCTCCCAAATCAATCAAAAATCTTTTTACAGCATAAGCTTGAATTCTAAGAGATACATTTTTATATTACAATATTTTTTTTCGATTTTAATAAAGCATTGCATCTCTACATTGAACTTTAAATATGCCTGACGTGACTACGACAAACCCCAAAAGGAGAATTATGTGTTTATCCTGTATTGTGTCCGTTCTTATATCTGCTCTTAAGAGGATTGCATAGCTAGTACTTTCCATACTAAAAGAAAAAACTCTTTTCTACCTCTTAACATTGTCCGATTTTTTTTTCATGTTATCAACACATTGTTTACTATGCCCGTACGTTTTGATTTTTTAAGTATTTTTAAGTTTTTAAATCAAACGCATAGTAAACAATGTGGTGATTCCATGAAAAAAAAATCACTGTAATCGGACAATGTTAAGAGGTAGAAAAGAGTTTTTTCTTTCAGTATGGAAAGTACTAGCTATGCAATCCACTTAAGGACGCAACGGCTGAACCTATTTTGATAAATAATGCGTAATTAGATTTGTCTTAATAACGCGAATGTTACATAATTACCCGAATGCAGCGAAGCCCAAAAGTAAGGCAAATTGTATGTGCTTTAATGTGCGGGCTAATTATTTCCATTGTCATGTTATGAAACATGTAGTTTGTTTTCTTGTTTAGAAATAGAATATAACCGATGACGTATTACGTGTAGCGTTATCATTGATACACAATTATATACATTGATATACACTTAACTTAAACACAGCCAGTAATTCCTCCAAGCTTCATAGTGTCCAATGAGATCGTCAAGACTGTCTAGATGATATAGGGCTGGAATTGATCGATATGAAACTATTTCAAGCTCTTAACATGGTGAACGTTTTAGATTGTTTAATAGGGTAGTAATGTTATTAAAATTATTAACACTATGATCACCGTTTCTAGAAATAAATTAGTTTGAATTTTATACCTGGTATACCGAGCCTACTGTTAAATATTGAAATCATTACAAATATTTGTTTGAATTTTGTGGTATCCAGGTATCAGTTTTCAGCAAGAGTTTAACTGCAATAATTCTATAAATTCTAATTAGTTGTGAGGCAGAATTTGTGCGCTTGGGTTTGAAGAGAGGAAAAATTACTAAACACTATTATTAAGATCAATTTACTCGTATTAATGAACACAGGGTAGTATCGAGAGAAGTTTTGGAGGTACGTGCGTGAATTATCCCATACTAAATTGCGCACACAAAATTTGCGGGGCATAATATGCTTTAAAGTGTAGTAGTATATTTCGTTAGTTAATATCGGGCGAATTATTTATACCTCCCGTTACCGAGGTTCTAAAATGTAACACTTGTAGAAAATACCATAAATGCAACATTCCAAAACTAGGCGTAATGAAACAAAGTTATGCATTTATGGGACGAGCCGAAGGTAAATTCCATAACTGAATCACACGAGTGTCCGAATGCCTTATTAGTTCCAGGTGTTTAAATATCGCTCCTGTGAGCTTTGTTGGTAGTGACTCTGCATACACGGCGCGAGATCCCAGGTTGGTTATGTGCGTGTAGGTGTATAGGAACAAAAATATTATATTTATAAATAAATATGGGGTTACAGTTTACAGCAAGAAAAATAATTGATCAATCTTAATTTCTTCAGGCTGACGTCTTCATTTCTGCCGTGTCCCGGGACTCATTGTTTTGTCACTCTATTCTTTCACCACTCTCCTGTCATCATCATGTCATTTGTTCTTACTTAATTCGCCGATTATATTCCAATCTTTTAATCCTTATCTACATCTACACTAATATTATAAAGAGGAAAAATTTGTATTTTTGTGTGTGTGTATGTTTGTAATGAATAAACTCAAAAACTATTGTGGCGACTTCAAAATTATTTCACTATTGGAAAGCTCCATTCACCCTGAGTAACATAGGCTATACGTATATTTTGATTTTAGTTTTGAGAGCTAGTTATGTATATATGTACCTATCTATACACATATAGGTGGACAATACATACCACAAATGAGGAAAATTCTCGTGAGGTAATGGCTAAGTCAAAGTTATATAAAACTAGCAAACCCTGCGAACTCCGTTTCGCCACCAGATGGCTTCGTTTTATGTAACATTTCGTTTGGCGCCATCTACTTAAAATATTGGTTTGTAGTACATGCTATGCATCAGAGATGGCGCTGTATGAGAAAAAAGATTTTCCCGCTTTGTTTTAAATTTTTCCTGAATTTTCTTTACTATAAACCTCACGGAGCCTGAGACCTTTCCAACGAATGCAAAACCGTGGAAATCGGTTCGTGCGTTCTGGAGTTATAGCGGCAGGAAGGAAAACCCGACTTATTTTTATATAGTAGAGAAGAAGAGAAGATATCAAAAGGTAAAGTAATAAATATAAGGTAATAACTAATGTGTAATGAACTAAATTAAATAGCCGGAGTTGCACATAAACTACCTATGATTATCATCTGTGGCTATCACACTAATATTTCAAGCGAATATTATAATGGCGAAAGTTACATTGATGTTACATGACATTTGAGTGAAGATGGTTTGTACCCGGGATCCCTTTTACCCCGATATAATCTAGTTGCATATTTATCTTCTCTTCTACGTCGTTGCCTCATGACTGAGGGTCGTGGTCATCACAAGTGGTTTTTCCTACTAAGATCTTCCAGGCTTCTCTGTTTTGAGAAAGTTGGATGGATGCGTGAATGGTGGATTAACACGCCTGTTTTACAGTATCGGTCCATCGGATCGGTGATCTTCCTCTACTTCTCTTTCCTTCGACGTGGCCGACCACTATCAGCTTTTCTTAATTGTCCGGCTTCCGCCGTGCCATTTACACAATATCTTAACTACTGTCCATTACAATATTATATTCTGCACACTAAACTGTAGCACGTTGAAATAAAGCCTCAGTGATCGCAAATTTAGGTCTCAATTACTTGGGTATAAGAGACGAGAATCGCTCGCATATGTGAGTTTTTAGATAATTTTAATGTCACGAATTGTCTTTTTTGGAACATAATTGAAACTGTCCATCTTGGGAATCCAACCCAGGACCTAATACCAAAACGGCGCTTTCACCAATACACCGAGACCAAGCTAGCGAAGCCGCTAGTGGATCAGCTAGTTATTACATAATAAAGGCCTAAATGTTTTTTTTTACAAATTATAACATACATGACAAATTTGCTATTTTTTAAACCTAATTCAAAATAACACATATAAATGCACTGTCTGGGAGACTCAGTTCTGCTGCATATGCGGTACGTAAAATAAGAGAGCTAACAGACGCTTCTACGGCGCGGATAGTATATTTTGCATATTTCCACAGCGTAATGTCATATGGGATATTGCTATGGGGTTCAGCGGCTGATATAGAGACCATCTTCATTCTACAGAAACGTGCTATTCGAGCTATATACGAAATGGGTCCCCGTGAATCTTTGAGAGATTTATTTAAAGAAATCAATATATTAACGTTGCCTTCCTTATATGTATTTGAAAATATAATGTATGTTCGTAAAAAAATACATAAATATAAGTTTAATAATGATCACCACACTTTTAATACTGGAAATACAAATAGGATAGCTTGCGAAGACTAATATGTAATTCCTAGGAGTTTGTGTGCGTTTTTACAATACAATCCCAAAACACAAAACTCACAGAGGGCAAATTCAAGTTGACTGTAAAAATGTTTTAATAAAAAAGCTTATTATAAAGTCCGACATTATATAGAAGATAAAAATGCTTGGAATACTCCACTTCTGGCAAGCTGTCACTCTGCCACCCATAAAATGTAATATTTGTAGTACCTAAGTAGAAACATTGTAAACATCTATATAAAAAGAATGGCCCCGAGTTTCTTGCCGCTTCTTCTCGGTAGGCTCTATATATTTTGGAACGCGGCGGTAGAGTCTTTATAGTACATTATAATGAACAATTAACTTTCATAAGCGCGTCTTAGATGCCTAAATTGAATAAATGATTTTGACTTTGATACATGTTACGAGTATCGTATACTCGTATACTAGTACATAATTATTTCCATGTCCACGAACACAATATAGTGATTGTGGTAACAACTTAAATTGTCAGGTTATAGGTTTATTTGCCTTTTATTTCTACTTATGCCGTTTGTGACGACATCGTCTGTATAAAACAATGTTGACGCTCTTTCCATAATCGAATAATCTGAAGCCAAACGTTCTGTCTGATTGAGGAAAGGGTCGTATTCTCGCATCCTTCGTAAATTTTCATGTATCTGTTCGACATCAGCACATGGACTGTTTGGATGTAGTGTAAGCTCACTTCACACAGTAGTTTATCTGATTTATATTATATATATACATAGAATTACATCTTAAGGTAAAACACTACGAATAAACATAGGCAAGTAATAAAACATTCATAATAATTACATGACAATAAGAGAAATTAATTAGAACAGAAGAATACATTGCATCCGAGGATGTGTATTTCTCTCTAAATTTGCCATCATGTATTAAAAAAAGAAATGTGTTCCACATTACTTATTCCTTCTTAAAATTTTTTTTTAAACAAAGCCAATCTGAACTTAATGTGTTTATGTTTGCTTAAAATTACTTGACCTTAACTCTTAGGAGCAATGATAGCCTCGTGGTTATGAAAGTTTGCCGCCAGACTACCAGCTGCTGGATCAACCCCTGGCTTAAGCGTTCGGTGAAGGTAACATCGTGAAGAAATCTGTGGTGCGTGCCTAGCTACAACCCTCTAAAAATTTAATGAATACCAAAGATTTATATACTCGTGCATAGCTTATTTCGTATCAATTCTTTTGATGTACGAGGGGAGTTCAATATATTCTCGGTATAGGCATGAAAGAATAAGCAGAAAATTCTGAATAAAATTTATTTTTCAATGTAGTCCCGTAGGACACACTTATTTGTCCTGGAAAAGAACTATTCAATTCCCTCCAAAAAATATTTTTCTTCCTGGTCTGAAAAATGATCGTTAATTGCTTAATTAATTGCCTTTAACTGTTCATCGTCGGAAAAATTCTTGCCTCGAAGTAATTTTTTGAGATTGGGGAACAGAAAGTAATCAACTAGGGGCTAGGTCTGAGCTGTAGGGTGGATGATAGATTTCTTCAAATCCGCAATCCCGCACAGCAGCATTGGCAATGCGCGCCTTGTGAAAAGGCGCGTTGTCGTGCAGAAGCAATACACCTGCGGCCAATTTTAATACATAAATACTTTGCGGATTTTCACCACAGAGCTCCAAAAACTCCTTGCACTAATCAACTTGCACTTGTTTCTGAAGCGCTGTGAGCATTCGCGGCACCCATCTTGCACTGACTTTTGACAATTTCAGATGGTCATGAAGGATAGTGTGAATGGTACCTACCGATAGCTTGGTTCTTTCTGCTTATATTTTCACTCTCACACGGGCATCTTCAAGTACAAGATTCTCAACAATTGTTACGTTTTCTTCAGTAGCGGCACTAACCGGCCCACCGGCACGAGGGTCGTCTTCAATACTCTCTCTACCCCGTTTAAATTCACTTGACCACTTCTGAATTGTAGATAATGAAGAGGCAGAATCTTGGTAAACAGCCATAATTTCTTCGTGAATTACTTTTTGAGTCTTTCCTTGTTTTGTGAGGAATTTTATCACAGCGCGATGCTCAATTTTTTTCAACATTGTCGTACCAGTCATCGTAGTTGCCTTTCCGATGAATGATACTCGTATTTTGAATACTAATGGCGATAATCAAATGAAATTTTGTATTTATACCCTTAATGAGTGTCATATACTAATGAGATACATAATTTAATTACCTATTTCATTAGTATATTACCCCGATACCGAGAATACATTGAACTCCCTACGTATGTTTCACGTGGATTCTTTCAGAAACTGCTCAAGAGTGCTCTTTAAACGCTAAAGCTATAAGCGCTAAACGGCGACGCGACGACGCAGCGCGATGTTATGTTTCGCCGCGGCGCCGATGACTTGCAGACGTCCTGGTGAACTAGAATTTTATGGAAGGGACATTGGGAAGCATATGTTTCATGTAAAAACATCTTTAGTCTATTAAATAATTAAACAGATCATTATTAAAAAAAACAGTATTCAATCTAGGGACAAGATTTGTTCAAGTGAACGTTTCGCAACATTACTCGCGCACACTGTTTTAGACTTTCGCGGTTGTTAACTACATTATAATTAGTACTCACGGGATGTACACCACGATTAGGCAGTCTACCCGTGAACATGGTGCATGTAACTGCGCCGAAATATCGGGAATTCCAAAACCCGCCTAATCGTGGTGTACATCCCGTGAGTACTAATTATAATTACGCCCGCAGCCACACAGAGGTTTCTCCCCGGTATACAACTAAAATGTGTATCTGTACTCAACTTTTTTTACTAACAATAGCTTAGTTCTTTTAGACAGATTATTTGCATGTATTTTTCAGATATAATATTTTTACCAATCTTGGTATATCGACGTTTGCACCGGCGCGGCGCAAATCTATATATAAATAAAAGAAGATGTCCTGACTGACTAACTGACTGACTGACATACAACGCACAGCCTAAACCACTGATCATAGAGACTTGAAATTTGGAGGGTGTATTGTCTTTGATGCGTAGAGGTGTACTAAGAATGGGTTTTTCGAAATTCTCTACCCCTGAGGGGTTCTCTACCCAAAAGGGGTGAAAACGTTTGTGTGAAACTCCTTTGTTTTTGAACTTATAGTTGTGAAAATTTGTATTTGGATAGGTCATTCAAAATAAAAAAAGTTGGACTTTTTTTTTGGATAGTGGTGGTTTAAGAGGGTGAAAGTTTGTATTGAAAGTTTTTTTTTTGTTTTCAAACATTTAGTGATGAAGACTAGCATTTGGACAGTTTAAAGTGATGATTTCAATATTTATTAACAGGGATATAATGAAAGCGTCACTATTTATTTTAATTATTTAAAATAAATAGTGATGCATTCAAAATTTTGTTCAGGGATGACTTAATGGGATAAAAAGAGGGATGTAAAAACTACTACATATTATAAAGTGTAGAAGTCAAATTTCTATACAATGAAAAATATGCTAAAAACCCAGTCAGGGGATGTAAGGAGTGAAAAATAAGTTCTAATTGTTTGTTTCTCTGTTTGTTTGTCTCTCTATTTGTACGGGTTAATCTCCGAAACGCCTGCATTGATTTATAATGAAATTTCGTATGGTGGTAGCTTATATCCCTGATCAACATATAGGGTACTTTTCATCCCGGTAAATTAAAGATTTCTCTTGGGATAATTAAAAATCTGTAACTACCGTATCCCGCGGGGCCACGCGAGCGAAGCCGCGGGCGGGTCAGCTAAATTTAATGTCACAGTAAATGGTCATAGCGGGACCGGCGCGTAGCGTTAATACTTCTCTTTACTGTGGGAAAAACCAGCATGAGGCGAAACCTGGCTAAATATATGAGGTAAGTGCATGTCTGATTTTATTTTAGAGTTCTTTTATTTCACTTCCGGTACTTTCATCTTGGACGCAAACTCAAGCACACTTACGCCAACCCATCTTTCTACAACTTTTAGTTAGCTTAGTTCAATACAATTCTATTGGTATATTTTTATATCTAGAAACGTAAATAAAGCCGAGAAATCATCGTTTGCATGTGCATGCTCGTAATAGTAGATTATACACCAAGGGAGTAAAGCAGTGTCTTACGTCATGGGCGGTGTATTGAACCCTGAGTGTAACGGGGACTCTTGGGTTAATCCCTGAGCAAGCGAGGGGACTAAAATTAAATTTCAAGTTATGTAGAGTCCCGAGTGAAGCGAGGGGTCAAAGCCGCCGAAGACGAAGACAGGGTTGATTCTCGAGGTGCATACTCTACTTTTCATACCTACTGCGAGACAATAAAAACTCAGAGCTGTAAAGTAGCAGTTATATAGTTAAATGTGAAATATAATAGTTAATATTCATATTGGACACATTTGTTCTTGTTATAGAGGGGCAGAGTAGTATTTTCGGAAAGAACATTTTATGAAAAACACTGTTCTAGACTTTCGCGGTTGCTAACTAAGTTATAATTAGTACTCACGAGACCACAATTTAGTTGCTTTTGGAGCTCCCGATATTTCGGTACACGTTGAAAATAATAATATATTTTAATTTCAAGCAATATATAGTATCATCTATGACTTCGACTATGACCTTGAATTACAAACTAGTAAAGATGCTCACGCATGCGCACAGAGGGGCCGTACGTAACCCATAGCAACGCGGCGTACAACAATCGTGCGTTCGTTTAGCAATAAGGGCATTCTTTAGTGACATTGCTATTGATTGTTGCCTTTTTTGTTAAAGCGTTCATCAAGCTCAATTTTGGTGGCAAAAATAACTCTTTTTTAGCTTTCAAACACTGAACAAAAAGAGCCATAAACGACATTTTGATCCAAAGGTTCCCAATTCGAACGCCCTTGTGAGCATTTTTAGCGTTATTTTCGCCAACTTCGGCTATTTGAATGCACTACTTATAGTAAAACCTTTTCGCGCCTTTTTTCTTTTTTTTTCAGGATGCTGTCTCCGTACTAAGAGTATTCCTACAACTAACGTTCCAAATCCAAATCACTTTACTCCCCAGGGAGTTTCATACAATTTTACAGCCCCGCATATGTAATGCCTAGTTTTACGTAGAGATTGGTATAAAAAATCTGTTTTTCCCACGACTTCTAACCCAATCTGACCTGCGCGCGCTATTTTCAAATTTTTTTAATTTCTTTTTACATAAAAATTCTTTATTTAGTCAAATAAAAAAGATGAAAATATATTTATGCCGTGCAATTTCCATTGTAATTGGAACAAAGCATTTCATGTTTAAATAAAAATAACGAGTTACGAACGTACGAAGTACGAAAATGCTGACAACCGAATCAAGCAACGCTCCATTTGGCCACAGAACATTGCTTCAGAGAGTATATAAACTCATGATTTCTCTTAAGGATAACCATGCCAAAAGTAAATGGTTATAAGGCACGTGCAAATCTAGTCTTATACCAGCAAAAACTTTGTTATACTTTACAGGTTTGCGTTTGACCGCTTACTCATACAATGTAATGTGACGATCCGACGATGTAACACGCTTGCATTTGAAGAAAATATACAATATTTGTAGTAGACTTAGTGCAACCATTTTACTTCATACTGTAAGAAGAACAGAAGATTGTGTGTTCAGGGCAGGTGCGAACGTGTTATTCTGTCCCTGAGAAGGTGTGGGACTTAAATTAGCAGCAAGGGGCAGCATATATACTCCAGTACAAAATTCTCCGTGGGAATATAACCCCTATATCTCAGGGTTTAAAATTATAACTCTAGTACATACAACTTTCCACTACTTTTTACTAAGTATTTTAGAGTAAAACCAGCAG
Source organism: Selenia dentaria (assembly GCA_917880725.1). NCBI lineage: Eukaryota > Metazoa > Arthropoda > Insecta > Lepidoptera > Geometridae > Selenia > Selenia dentaria. Next base: position 33,039,594 of record OU862877.1, on the reverse strand, counting down.
ACAAAGTGTCTGTTTTCGTCTATAGAGAAGTTTGTCAAAAATCATGATTTTGGCTTCTGACAGTAATTGGCAAATATGTAAAAAGTAATGTTTTGAATGAGCTCAATTAGATCGATTCGCTAAACCTTGGAGATAAATTTCACTTATAGACTCGGTAGTTAGTTTACGATGTCTTTACACTGTCATATACATGTATACAGGGTGAGTACACAGACGTAAAGATGTGTCTGTGTGGGGGTGTGCGTAAGAGTGTGTGTTTTTATTATTTAAATAAAACAAACTCAGGGGGAGCGGAAGGGATTGGTCTTTTTCAACAGCTTATGACAGCTGCTATGATGATTTAACTAGTTAATGAAATAAGACACTCGTTTAAACTCAAAATTATATGAAAATGCAAGTATATATTTTAACCAAAATTCATGACAAAGGAGTGATCCCACTGCCTATGTCGTTCCATCTAGTGGCATATAATCACAAAGGCCCGTTGCTGCTTCCACGATCCATTAGACAGTGCCTAAATTTCCACTTCATTCAGGGAAAAGATGGAAAGCACCTGGATATATTTTTTGTCGGGTCAGGGGCTTGTGATTGTCTCTAAGTATATATGCTTGTTGTAATGAATAAGAAGCCTGGAGAAGGAAAATTGAAAATTTTTAGGGTTACTATTAGGATCAGACATCAAGGTAATGTAGTTTTTCAATCCCCTAGCTCGTCGCATTTTGAGTGACAGTTCGAAAATGAAACGATCTACTTCATGAAGATAATTCCAAGAATAGCCATTGAAGATTAGCGTTAGCCAGTTTAGTTGCACATTGATGTCAATTATCATAACGCAAAATAAATGAATTTGACCAATGACAGTAAAAACAAACATTATTTTTATTACGTCAGTGCAATCGTAGCATGGCACACTAGATTTAAATTTAAGAAAAAAAATTGCTATTGTTTTTTTGCCCTAAATTTCAACTGCTTTATAAATAACGACAACTGTCGGATTTCAATGATATGCGCGACAGGCTTTGAACTGGCTAACGAGCTAAGCAAAACTGGTCTACCAATAAATAGTGGTTTTTTTTAGTCTCATTCCCACAAAAAAAACAGCTGCAGTGCGATCCAGATCTTCACGATTCAAAGTTCTACTGAACACTACACTCTTTGTTACCCTGGAGCAGTCCAGTCACATACTCCTAGTAATTCTACACGGCGCTGAGATGGTATCTACCAAAGTGAAACCAAAACCTAAAAAAAAATTGGCAAAAAGAGCTTTGGTAGTTACAATAGCAATACCAACTTATTAGACGTCTAACAAATTCTATCATAAAGGACCTGAGTACATTCCGAACAGAACAACATTGCTTCCAAATGCGCATATATCTACATCATTCTAATAGATCAAGCGCTAAAGCCAAATAAAAAAAAAGTACTATATTCCGAAATCGCATTGTTGTATCAAGAAAACACATGAATCGAAAATACTTTTATTAAATGCTTAAATGAATATAAGGCTACGTGGCATATTATAAAAGATAGGGTAAAACAAACCCAGTATTGAATCTATTATATATGCAGATCGTACATTTACAAATACATCGGATATAGCGGAAACGTTTAATCATTTATGTTTAGGTTTGACTAATAAAAACTCTACGAAACATATAAATAATGCTATTTATAAAAAAGCTATAAAAAAACTTGCTCTAGTCTCTTTTTACGGCCACTAAGTGGACATGAGGTAGTGAAAATTATGGTATCATTAAATAATACAAACTCAGTTGGTTTTGATGGAATATCCACGCATATTTTAAAAGAATGCACCACTGAATTAACATTTATTCTGAGGTACCTCTTGAATGGATAGTAATCCTAACACGGGTATAATTTGAATTCGCATGACTGTAGAACGGCGACTTACCCACACTACTCTCAAGTCTCAAGCTAAAACATAGCTACAAGAAATAATATACTCGTAGTAAAAACTAGTTTATGTGTGAGACATCGTATGAATAAGATTAAAATTGGGTTGCCTACGTCGTATTTTAGGGTACCACGTCACCGTTTTGTCCAAATTCGTTGAACCATTTCAGCTTGGAAACAAACAAACCACAGACACACAAACTCAATCATATACACACACCCACTCTCAATCTGGTAGTTAAAATTTTATTGCCATTATTTCAACCGTTTCAAATAGCTTTATTAATCATAAAAATATTATTAAGTCCCGCCACTGTAATCCAAGTCCTTAAAATTTTCATAAACCGCAAGGAATCTTAAAATGAGATTAAGTATTAACCAATCTTCTTAACTTTCTTGCGAAACATCGTGTTTAAGGACATTACTCGAAGATTAGAAACTTTCTAATTACAAAACTTTCATGGGATTTTACACATCCTAGTATGTCTATTGTATATGTATGTGTATACCTATGCTATATATGTATGTATACAAGTTGTGACATACATGATTAAGTGTGTGTTGCGAACAATTACATAAGTAGAGAGTTACATCTAAAGTTGTGTATTTTAATTGTCGTTTAATGTAGTTTTTTGTATTAACCCTTACTTACTTAACATATAATATATATATTTTCAGTATCATAGATGTTTGTAACTTAAGAACAAAAAGGCGCCGGGTGACGACGGTATAAATCTGAGCTTCTGAAAGCGGTGAAACACCGGTACTTAAAGTCTTTCAGAAGCTCTTTAATACCGTCTTACTCGAAGGTTCAACGCCAGAAACATGGAACAAAAGCGTGGTGGTGCTGTTCTTCAAGAAAGGTGACATCACTTTACTTACAAGTTATACAGAAGACCTAAAAGTATAACTTGCCTCTTTGTTTAGCGTTTGTGGACTATGAGAAGGCATTTGATTCGATCGAGACGTGGACAGTGCTTGAGTCTCTGCAGCGGTGCCGTATTGCCTATCGGTATATTGAAGTGTGGAAGTGTTTGTACAAAAACGCCAATATGTCAGTCTGAGTACAGGAGCAGAGTTCAAAGGCAATTGCATTGAGAGCAATGCAAAGAGGCGTCAGACAGGGAGACGTTATATCTCCGAAACTGTTCACCTCTGCATTGGAAGACAGACGACCTGATAAAGGTCGCAGGATGACGTTGGATGCAGGCCGCTTCCAACTGGTCCTTTTGGAAAATGGGGAGGCTATGTTCAGCAGTAGACGTCCTACGGCTGAGATGATGATGATGAAATGTTTGTAGGTAGAAGCTATATGGGTCGAATATCAATCAAGCAGACATTCCAAAAAATTAAAGACACAACATGTACTTTAGTTATAACAATAAAATCGATTTGAAAAATAAATGCTTCTTGTTTATATAATATTTTTAACACTGCATTGACTACTGCCTTGTATTGATGCGTCGTCTCGTATAGGTTGTGACGTAAAAAACGGCTACTGAGAGGTCCCGTGTTCAATTACTGGACAGTTTGTGTTTAACTTTTTACTCAAAATAAAGTCATGATCACAGCATAATATAATTATGATATTGATAGCAGCCTGGATTAAATCCGGCAGTGCTCTCTATCCATGGAACCTAAGCTAAAATTAACTGACCAAAATGTAGGGACTTTTTTGCCTCTGTCTACCTGTACGAGAATATACAAGCGTGATGCTATAATTGAGTTATTCATAACTATTTAACATCAAGTTCCTGTTACCAAGCACTTAGTACATCATTCATAACTGAGCCACACGAATTACTGGTATAACAATCACTACTTTACTTTACGTTACTTCCACGCTTAACTAGCGTATCTGAAACATTTTTCAAATTAGAGAATACGAGTACATACAAATTTAGGACGTTGAGTTTTAATACTAAAATATGCTTATTACGCACCTTGCGTTAAACTTACAGCTAAGACTTACAGACTATAATAGTGTTTACTATGTAGGTACGTTAAGATTACCTATGTTGTACCTATCTATTTTCATGCACCCATGATACACGTCCACTTCAAAACGGTGGCTTAATGAGTTATTAGCACCAAGGAATAATCATCCTTGTTAGCACTCAAAATACCAACTGACATAAAACAAGCAAACCTAAAGCATTTCACTCTGAACAAAGTTGTGTATATATAGCTTTTATTTTAATGTTGTAACCCTGGGTTTATTTATCTACTCAGCTCTTACATCTCAAGCCGCGGAATTTTCATTAGGCGTCGAATAATCAGAGGAGTAAAACTTCCCTCTGAAACATTTATGAAATGGCGCGAAGAGGGCTGCAGTAAAAATGAAATTTTATGGCATCTAAGACGAGTTTTATGTTTGTTAATGGAGAAATTTCATACAGTGTCCTGTTAACAGATTCAGATAGTGTAGAATGGCCTATTATGAATAAATAGTCAAGCATTATATTATATATTAATAAGGGCAATAATCATCTCATATTCACAAAATACATCGAGCTTTAACGTAACGGTTAAAGAAATAATTATTTAAGTTTAGTTAGGCAACATTGTTAACCCCTTATTTTTCAAAGTCCAAATAAAATGAACTTTATATTGTGTCTGGAGGTTTGACACTTGATGGATTAAACAACCTAAGTCAATTCCCATAGGTGTGCGCAGCTTATTAATGAAAATAACTAGACGAGAATGTTTTATCATCAAACCCATCCTTTAGTTTTCTATGAGAATGAGATCTCAACCAACCGTAACATTTTATAAAAAAAAAAATATCATCACACATATTTAAACACTTGACCTGACAACAGCCGGAATAATATCAGATAACATCTAATATAACCCTGGAACCATGCAAATTGCATCTATGATCATAAAATTAAATATAATATAATCAGTACCGTGGACTTCAGGTCCGAGTTTTTTTGAGGTTCTTTTCGGTAGTGGCTCGATTCAGTGAGTAAACGCAAATAGTAGTGTTTGCAAAACACGGTCAGTTAACGCTCATAACCTCTCACCTGTCGATTGTCAATATAATTTCATAAAAGAGCGTGGGTCGTTCGACAGATGAAGTAATAATCAAGAGCGCATATTGTCACGGCAGAATGGAGTACTTATTTTGCTGCGGTGTTTGTACGAGTACCTGCGCTATAACAGATGGTTTTCTAACATGCATGACTCATAAGTTCTTAGAATATGGCATAGGGAAGGTATCCTAGCATTTCACCGACACTTAATTTATCATCCAGCCCTCGGTTAGGTTACTTTTGACCAAAACGAGCGAGCCGAGCGAGCGTAGCGAGCGTGCCGCGGCAGCGGCCGGCGATGCGCCCGAAGAAAAATGTTAGAGCATTACCTTAGGTTAGGTTATAGGTTAGGTTAAAATGTTTTTATTTTGAACTATTTTATATGGGAAGCTTTAAACAATTAGGTACTTAATTTTTTGGAAATATTAAGGAGAAAATTACATGTCTTCGAGCAAGGTTTAAACCCGTCTTTTCGACAATCTATGTGAAACGCCATGACTGCTAGGTCACCGAGGCACCTATCCGAGTATCAAATTTATGTCTATTGTTTATTTTCCCTTTCACATGGGGACATCACTGAAATTGCAATATTTGATTTCGCTATGCAGAGGCTTCAAAAATCATCGTTATACATAAAACTATAAGAAAATAATATGTGCACATTTCGCAAAGTAACACGGGTGATATTTCCGTTGTTAGTCCTTGGCAATTCTCCTTTCCAAGAATTAAGTGTCTCAGAGTGAATAAGCCGTGAATTGTGACGCGTAAATGTGTTTGCAAAGTTATTACCGAATGCCGGGTACAAACACAGGGGAACAGGGGATGAAATTGCGGATGGCAGAAGCAATGCGTAAATGGATTACGAGACACGCTGTCTCCTATCACAAGTCTTCGCTTTGAAAATGACGTGTTGATAATTATATCCATACGAATTCGTATAGTTTTGAAATGTTGACATGAGAGCTAACGCGTTTAAATTTCATTTGACATCTAACATTAGGTACAGGTTTATGTTTTTACCTAGGTATTTAAAGGAGTTTTTTATCAGGATTAATTACATTGTTTTGCCTTTGAATTTGAATTATTTTATATTAAATGATGATTTTAAATTCAAATTAAATTCTGAGTTCCAATCTTATTTATTAAATCTAGATGGTTCATATATATCTACAATGACTAGGACATATAATGTAATAGTAACAATTTTTCCAATAGGACTGAACTCATGTGGTTTTAAAATAAAAACGCCAAACTAATGGCAAAGGTCTATTTAGTTAATATAGAAACTAATAACAATATGTTTATTGATTCTTGTTATATATCTACTAGGCGCCCCGTGGTTTCACCTGAGTGGTGATGGATGACGATGATGAAAACCACCACTTTTTGTGTTATTGACAAAACCTAAAGCATCCAAATTCACCGCTTTGGTGTGATTGTGTAACAAACCTCCATCCAAAACATTCACATACTCGAATATAATATTAGTAAGAAGATGTATTGATTGAAGATGTACTCATTGAGCACTTATTCATAATTGTATTATTATATAAGTATGTAATGTGAATATATATTTATTGTATCGGGATAATGTAATGAGTAACCAATGCAGGATTTAAACTATGTTCATTCCGAATAGAAAAAGGTCATAAAAACATTTTTATTCTTGCATATTGAAATAAAAAATAGACAGAATAAAATATAATAAAAAAGTAATAGAAATACCCCTCTTAGAGAGCGAGAGAGAGAGAGAGAGAGAGAGAGATATTTTTTTACATATATTTATCTATTTCATGTCATTAAAACAAACATAGGCGTGTTATTTAAAGTCCCACAAATAAAATAAGATACATGAGAGTTGTTTGCTAATTAACTGTCATTGTCACTCACTGTGAATGACAGTTGCACACTGAAAAGTGCTGCATGTAATATAATGTCTTGGCCACATCAACGTTCACCGTCAACCTAATTATTCCGATAATTATCGCGATAAATTGAGTAGCCACGATGAAAACGTCAACGTCAAAACCCATTTAATTGCCGATAATGTCACTGAATAAAAGACAACACTACGTTTCCATATTTAACGAGTGTTATCTTTGTTTTGTGAATATACTAATAGTGCCCCTCGGTTTCACCCACGTGGTGATGGATGATGATGATAATGAAAATCATTTCATGTACAAACCAATACCTCATCTATCTACCTAACTGACATCCAAACTTTCACATTTAGGAACGAAGAAAAATCAAATTCAGTTTTTTTAGATTTTCTTAAGCTCAATAACATTCATCCACTCCATAACTGGCTTTGTACAAAAGCGTGCGATCTCTTCGCGGTGAACAATGACAAACGTATGTGTGACCGCTTCAATACAATAATTCTCGCGTTAAATCTCTATGATGTGCCTAAAAATACCACCATCTGATTCATCGCTCAACGTCAAAGGCAATGTGAATGCCGTTGTTTAATTATCGCGTTAAGTGGTGACTATTTACGGTTTACTATTTTATTAGCGTTTATCATCGCGAAATCAACGGCGTTTCGTGGTGATGTAGCCGATCCATAAAAGACAGACCACCTCCTTGTTGCCCATATTCAGAATATTGGTTAGTGTTTGCAGAAAAAGAAAATATTTGTCAGTACCTACTATTACTTATTCTGTGCTTATAGTGAGATAGTGAGCTTATACTAGGGTCAGGGTTGATATAGCGTTTGACAGTTAATTTATGTCGACACTATCCTGACTTCCACTTATTCTGCATTTATTAGTATTCAAATTGACTATTCAAACGTTATAGTAAGTATAAATATTTATATCGAGTTTATTAGTAGCACGGATATAGTTTTACACGGGTTGCAAACTTCTTAAACCCTTTATTATAATATATTGGCATATTTTGAGGTGCCTGCTGTCGAATAGTTAGGGATTTAAGGAAGGAAGGAAGATAAGGAACTTTATTGGAAGTTTGTTGTACAAATACGCAGCCACTTCAGGGTGATGATAAGGTCGATCACGTAAGCGCACTAAATCTTGTTTTTTCTCTAGTACTGCATTTCAAACTTCGTTTCATTCTTTGAGACAAATTGTTGGATATGCACTCACACATCCAAGTACCCAAGCACTATTTTTTCTTGTGTATTTGTTGCACACAGTTCAATGAAAAATTATATAAATTAGATGTTTTCTGAAAATTAATACAATTTCATACTTTTTATAACTTCCGAAGACCCTTGGCTTAATTCTACCCATTCCATGGTGATATTGATCAACTAGCTGCACCCCGCGGCTATACCCGCTTTGTGATAGATGATGATGATGTAAAGTATCCTTTATTTCAATCCAGCGCCTCGTCAATCTCCATACCAAATTTCATCTAAAAATGATGTAATCGTTTGAGCGTTATGAAGTAACAAACATACAAACACACTCTTTATAACTTTCGCTTTTATAATATTAGTATGATGTGTCCGTCCAACTCAAGGGCGAAAAGTCAAGGAGCATATACAAAGTAATATTTCCGGGATAATTCATTTAGGAAAATTTTAACATCATTTGATTGTCATTTATCACGTACCAGCAGGCCTAGACAAAATACAAACAGGCGTGTTTAAGACATACACGCTACAGACAAAAGTGTGTCTAGGTAATGTCAACGCCACACATTTTGAAGTTGTCGTTTGGCGTTAACGATAACAGAAACATCTTTTGTCTAGGCCTGCTGATTTCCACGCCAAATAAATCCCGACAGGTTTGTGTCAATGCCCAGTTTCCATGCCCAGCCCATAAGTTCTCCTCGTCATCCGGTCCAATTTGTTGCAAACCACTCTTTCTAAAGTTATACCTATATACCTAAATAGGCTACAAAGAAATAATATCAGGAAGAGTAACTGCCATAAAAAATAACCAATAAAAGTCGTGCTAAATCAATAACATCGTTCACACACACACCATTTGAATTATTAATTCTTTGAGCCCACTAGAATAACTGACCATTCAGCTACCTGCATAGACAATATTTATTCAAATTGTAAGGCTAAGGAAACAACAATTATGACCGGTGTTAGGTCTGATCACAAGGGCCTTGATAAAATTTAATGGCAATAAAAACATGAAAAAGATGATAATCGAACATAGGCCGTTAACAACTAGTAGGCTCGGAAAGCTTCAACAAAATATTGAAGCAAAACTTTGCATCGCGAATCTTTCGGAAGAGGACCCTAACGATTATTATTATAGATTATTATCTTTACTTAGTACCGAGATCAATGAAGTTTGTCCAAAGGTTAAAATGTGTACAACTGGGAAGTTAGTTTTTGGTGACTGGGCTACTCGAGGTATTCGAAAAAGTAGAGATACCATGTATGAGTTATATCATAAAAAACTATGACATCTGATAAAGTTTTCCATAGCTATGTCAAAACTTATTCAAAATTATTTAAGACTGTTTGTATGCGTGCTAAAGCTTTGTTTATTAGAGATAAAATTCGGAAATCGAATAACAAAACAAAAACAGTTTGGAAGACTATAAATACTGAGACCGGCAAAAATAAACCAAAAGACACTGTAATTAACAATCAGACTGTCTCAGAACCAATAAATGTAGCAAATACTTTTGATAATTTCTTCTCTAATTTACCTCTAGAAGTCACCAAGTCACTGAATTCTTGCCCCAATGCAGCAGAAGCTATTCTTAAAGCTAATTTCACGAACGAAGTACCTAGTTTTTCTTTTGAATATACTTCAACTGTCGAAATTATAAAAACATTCAAAAGCTTAAATATTAAGACTACTGGAGACTTATGGGGAATGTCAGTAAACATTGTAGAGCCAATTATTAGTTTTATAAGTCCTATTTTGGCCCGCTTATTTAACCTTTGTATAGATAGAGGTACCTTTCCTAATTTAATGAAATATAGTAGAATCACTCCAATTTTTAAGGCTGGAGAGAAAACAGACCCCTCCAATTATAGATCAGTATCTATACTACCAATTTTGAGTAAGATCTTTGAAAAAATTATACTCAAACAACTTTTGGCGCACTTCAACGAGCATTCAATACTGCACGACAATCAGTTCGGCTTCACGAAAACAAGATCAACTAAGGATGCCGGTGTGAAGTTAATGACGTATGTCTTAAAGGCTTGGGAGAGCTCATGATGCTATTGGTGTTTTTTGTGATCTCTCTAAAGCATTTGATTGTGTGGAACACCGTATACTGATTCGAAAGCTTTTCCATTATGGTATTCGTGGAGCTGCGCTTGATGTCATCGAGTCATATTTATCTGACAGGATGCAAAAGGTTGGCATAATTGGTGAAACATCTTCAGGATCTATAATTAAAATGGGTGTTCCACAAGGGTCCATTTTAGGGCCTTTTTTGTTCTTAGTTTACATTAACGACTTGCCACTTATGGCCAAGGATCTTTGTGATATTGTTTTATTTGCGGATGACATATCTCTGATTTTTAAAGTAGATAGGAAAGATAGCACACTAATTCAAGTAAACAACGCTCTATCTAGTATCTCTAAATGGTTCTCAACTAATAATTTACTTCTGAATTCAAAAAAGACAAAATGTTTGAAGTTTTCTTTGCCTACTGTTCCATATTTGGAGTCCAACGTTACGCTTGATAGAGTTAAACTCATAATGGACAAGGAAACAGTCTTCCTAGGCATTAAAATTGACGCAAAATTACAATGGGGTCCTCATATAAATGCCCTGTCTGGGAGACTCAGTTCTGCTGCATATGCAGTACGTAAAATAAGAGAGCTAACAGATGCTTCTACGGCGCGGTTAGTGTATTTTGCATATTTCCACAGCGTAATGTCATATGGGATATTGCTATGGGGTTCAGCGGCTGATATAGAGACCATATTTATCCTTCAGAAACGTGCTATTAGAGCTATATACGAAATGGGTCCCCGTGAATCTTTGAGAGATTTATTTAAAGAAATCAATATATTAACGTTGCCTTCCTTATATGTATTTGAAAATATAATGTATGTTCGTAAAAATTTACATAGATATAAGTTAAATAGTGATCACCACACTTTTAATACCAGAAATACAAATAGGATAGCTGTACCTAGTTTTAGACTTGCGAAGACTAATAAGTCATTCCTAGGAAATTGTGTGCGTTTTAACAATAAAATCCCAAAGCACATAACTGAGCTCACAGAGGGCAAATTCAAGTTGACTGTAAAAAACGTTTTAATAAAAAAAGCTTACTATAAAGTTCGACATTATATAGAAGATAAAGATGCTTGGAATACTCCACTTCTGGCAAGCTGTCTCTCTGCCACCCATAAAATGTAATATTTGTAGTTCCTAAGTAGAAACATTGTAAACATCCATATAAAAAGAATGGCCCCGAGTTTCTTGCCGCTTCTTCTCGGTGGGTTCTATATATTTTGGAACGCGGTGGTAGTCTTTAAAGTACATTATAATGAAAAGTTGACGTTCATAAGTGCGTCTTTGATGCCTAAATTGAATAAATGATTTTGACTTGACTTTGACTTTGACATGCCGCTATGACTCAGCTGTTATAGTAGACGTTGCAGCACGCGCGTGGACCAATCCCTGCTTTCCTTCTGAAATTTAAACTAATCACTGAACATGTCTATTTGTAACCTCAAAAGTAATTCGTATTTGGAATCATACGTCGTTTTGGTTTGAACGACCACTTTTTGTATGGAATTCGTTCTGAGTTATGCTTCCTGACATTATTCCTTCGTAGTATATACTTAGGTGTAAAAGTTGAAAGCTTTCCTCGCATCGTGGTTCACAAGTTGGCTTAGTTTGGCTCGCTATGCACAGAAATGTGTGTCATTATTGTCCAAATATTTGGAGCACAGGTGCATACACAACGTTGTCATGGCACTGTGTAAATATCATCCGCTATTGGCCGATATCCAATCTCGCTTGTTTTGCTACGCCGTGACTATGTGTGAACTACGTGTAAACATCGGGCGTATTGATTTTGTACTAGCTTTTGGTATTTTTTAGTTTCTATCACGGATAAGGAATAATTATACTAATATAATATGATTATTTTATTCAATTATGGGTAGATTTGCATTCGTTTAGACTAGTTTAGAAAGCGCAAAGTTACGTGACGGCTAAATTTGCACCAAACTTATTACCCACAGTGGAACAATAATGGCAAATTCATTAATTGTTAATCGCAAGCATTATACGAATTTAGACTTTGCATGAAATGAATAAAAACTATCATAATTTACTAAAAAATATTTTAGTTCCCATTTTTTATCAGCTTTTAGAGTTCTGAACAAGTGAATTGCTACCAATATATTTTTGTTCAGTTTATAATTTTTCAATCGCATTCTTAGTAGCCGTAACATTAGAGACGGCCATAAAATACTCATTTTGTACTTAAATTAAATACTAGCGACTGCCCGCGACTTCGTTCGCGTAGTAGGCTCGGCCTAAAACATTTATAAAAGACGAATGAAATCGGTAACGTCGTTCCCAAGTAGCAATGGGGCCCTATTGCTACTGGCCACGTTATATATATATTTATTCAGTTTTGTGAGGTTCCATCCTTCGAGGCGACATAACATCAATGTTAATGAGTGATCTGCTATTCTTTTTTTTTAAATGAGAATGATATAAGCCAGGGGTCCGGCACGACAATTCATATAAGCGCATGTAACGTATGGTTCACGTAAAACAATCTGAATGAAGCCTATGCCACAGATAACTCTTAGTTTGTACGATATGGATCAGCGCGTTTTATATTGCTTACGATACCAATAATTTCTCGTATATTATTTTTTTCGTTGGATCGACAAACTGGTCTCTATGAACCTTGGTGTGCTAAACCGATGCAAGCAGTACTTCAGCCCGCAGCAACGGCTTGCGCTTTACAAAGCACAAATCAGACCGCATTTGGAGTACTGCTCACATCAATAGGCCAGGGCACCTGTTTACTTATTGACCCCCTTGACTCCAACCCATACTTACAGACGGCCTGGATTCGCTTAGTCTTCAGAGAGACTTTGCATTTCTCTGCGTATTCTACTCTTCTCGCCGTTGTACAGACGTACTACAGCGACTGTTCGGAGGAACTGTTTGATTTGTTGCCAACGTCTGCCCTTTCACCACCGCACCGCTTGCCATCAGCGCGATGTTCACCCTCATTAACTTTTTCTTTCTTTTTTTCTCGCAGTGAAATCCTTTATGGATACCACCGGCTCCAGGGGAGCAGTTGGTTATGTTAACACAACTAGGCAACAATTCTCACAAACATTTGTTCCGCGTACAACAAAAATCTTGATAAAGCTTCCCGCCCTTTCCCTCTGCACTACGATATGGTGGTTGAAGTTCTTCAAGAAAAAAGGCGTCATTGAAGTTCTTCAAGGTCGGCAGCGCGTTGTAACGCTCTTGGTTTTGCAAACATCCATCAGGTGGTCCTGCTTGTCTGCATACTTTTTGCAATAAAAAACATGGAAAATTGTAATGTGTAAATTTCATCAATAAAAAAAATCAAAAGTAAAAAATAAAACAATATAATAATTATATAAAGGCTGTCCCGAAACTTAACGATAACCTGGTACCGGGCGAGATGCAAGAACAAGTACCTACTTCAGTAATGTTGTTCGCGATTATTATTGTTTCTAACTTATTCGTAATTATTCGCAAATTTGTTGAAATTTAAAATTTCTGAGCTAACTTAGTTTGCTCTAAAATCTCAATTTCAAGAAAGTTTATTTATTACGCACGTAATTTATTGAAGCTAGGTTTAAAATCACACTACCTTCTCATCAACTTAACTTGAATATACAAATGTTTTGTGTTGTTTTGAAAATGCACATATTTGGACGGATGCAGATTTGTTACTCAATCTTGCAAACATGGCTAACAAATTGTGATCAAATTTTGAATGGAGATGGTTTGTACCCGGGATAAACGCATAGGTTGTGTATAATATGTGTTAAATATATACTATACTAATTGACCCGGCGAACTTCGCACCGCCTAGTAGTCAATGAATGTCGTGTTGCAGATTAGCCTAACTTAATTTATGATTTTATGAAAGTAATACAATGAATACAAAATAATTATTAAGGTCATTACACAAAAACAAATATAATTTAAATAGCGGTGGCGCGAAGCGCTCGTAGCGGAGCTCGACTTGGCGATCTTAACCGATAAACAAGTTGAGCAACACTTGCTGTGGTCAGGACTTGGGTGGGTGACCGCTAGTTCATTCATTCAACTGAGTGCTTCTGTGCTTCAGAGGGCACGTCAAGCTGTCGGTACTGGTTGTTTTACTTAGGACAACAATCGTTAGGCTATGTCAAAGTCCTTCGGGCGGCCTAAAAACTTAGACATGTGTTGGCCACTAACCTACCAATCCGCACTGGGCCCGCGTGGTGGATTATGGCCTTACTTCAACCCCTCTCTCTGAGAGTCCCACAAGTCGGAACAAAATGGGCTGATTATGATATATCTGGAATGATTCAGTGAGTCCAATCAAATTGCCATCATTTTTAGAGTAATTTGTATTTTTTGTACATTTAAGTAGCTGGATATTTTCCTTACTTTACACGAAATAAATGTCTGAACGCACATCATTACTGACGTTATTCTACATTTGTAAATCTAAATTACGTAATTATCCGAATATTGTGGACACATCTTGTCGATTCGAAACTTTTATATTTCAATGCGTCTTTAATTTGAGGGAAGAGTGTTTATTGACGGGATGAAAATTTAATGACTGGACTGGAGATTAACTTTTTGTATTGGAAATTATTTTTTCCATTTTTGAGTAATAAGTGTTCGAATAAACTCGACTTTTTAATATATATAAGAATTTACATTTTAATAATATACATTTAACACACATAAATCATAACGATAACAAATAGATCTTGTTTGTCAATTAACTAAATTTATTAAACAGTGGGTTCGGAACCAAGTTACACAAAATACATAAAAAACGCAATGCGCGGCGCGAGCGAGTGCCATCTTGTAGCGCTCGCCGAACTGGGCGGAAGCTTGCACAAACGGGTAGGGGAAACGACTAATTAGAGAGGAGACACTTCCGGTATTAGTGATCCGCGTTACATAATTTATTCGCGTACTTAAAAGTACATTAAGTTCAAAACCATATAAATTGGTAGCTTGAAAATGTACAATATTATATTGCAAAAATCAGTAAAAAATAAAATACATTTTGCATAAAATATATTTTTAAAGCTGAGAGTGCTTTATCCACATGCAGATATATTAAGCAAGGACGCACATTAAGCAAGGAGTCTAAGCCACAAACTTCGATAAGCTTGAAGCCTAAAATTGTGTACAAACTAATATGCAGATTACAAGAAATATAACTAATAAGGAACTCCTTTTTAAACCATTGGACGTTTACAATGATCGTTTCTTTAATATGATTTATTCGAAGGCTAAATTTTATGGTTGACTCAACATTCATTGGGTCGACCAAAAGGTCACTTTGGACTATCAAATTATTCCAATCATTAGTTCAAACTGCATAAAATACAGATACCTACATACTTGAGGCTGTGAAACCCCTTCAAAATGTCGTAAAGTGTCCTTTTCTCAGGCCGGTGGCGGATACGTATTTCGGATTTATGTTTGACCCCAAAACTTCGTATGGCACTACCCGATAAAGGACGACACCCTCTAAATCATAAATTCCGTTTAAGTTCTACTCGCGATATTCCGAAGGCGGGCATCAAAAACGAATATAGCGTAATATGGGATGTCCTGTCGGGTTACAAATTTACGATACGATACGGGAAGGCTAAAATAAAATTTGATGTTCTTGGGTTATGGCCATTGTAATAAAGTGGAGCTATAAATTTTTCACTTGTCTCACAACTTCACTTACCTACATTGAGCGCTTGATTACAAATCAAATATTTTTTATTGCTACACCTAAATAATAGTGTATATTATGTGCATATTAGATATTATCTACATAACATTTTTAATGCTATGAATCCTAGGGACGTGCCAATAATTTGATCTTTTTTTTACCACATTTACCGTTGTACAAACAAATAACGCGATGAAGTAGGTACACATTTTCCCCGCTGCCATGTCTGCCTATAATAGGTGCAGTGCCATACAAGCCTTTAACCACACATGTCGCAATTCCTATAAAATAGTATGATTCCTGAAAAAACTGTTGTATTATTGGCCAGATATGGTGATTCTACGGAAAGCTTTCTAGTGATTCTCAAAATTCTTTCTTCGTTTAAAAGCTGGTACTTCTCATGTGGTCCATTTGTCCAATTGCATCAAATTCGGTTCAGTAGTTTTTGAGATATACTCCAATAACTGAATAGAATGGAAGTCGGTATAAAAATTTTCAAATTGTACTTGTATTCTATAAAATTTTCATTCGCTTAGTATTTTGCTTGACATAGTTTACTTCAAACCTAGGCACTGTAATATTGTCATTAAGTGGTAGAGAATCTGCTGGTTCAGTAAAAATCAATCAATGTTCACGTCCACTTGACTTTAAGATCCGTCACAGCCGAAAGGGGCAATGTTTTATAGTTTACAATATAGATAGATAGATAGATTAACTCATTATTGTAACACCACATTATACATTAGTCATTAAAAACATCTTATTACAATTAAATGCTTAAAACTAATAGTGTCACCATTGTGACACTATTAGTTTTTTGGCGGCATTGTGGCATTGGCGGTCTTATCGCTCAGAGCGATCTCTTCCAGACAACCATGCATGGAAAGAAATGGGCATAAGCTTATAGAGGTGGTGTATAAACCGAAAAATATTTACATACCAAAGATATATAATGTAGCTAAAAATATATAATTACTAATAAAAACTATATATATGTATATTATATTTATATATACCATACACGTAAATAATAATATACCATACATATATTTAAAAAAAATACATAGGTACTATACAATAAATATTAAATGCAAAATAGGTTTCGTCAATAGGTCAAAGCGTTTTACCTAGCGCAATAACTAACTAAATTATATATATAAATATATAATTTAGTTAGTTATTGCGCTAGGTAAAACGCTTTGACACGTTGTTTACTATAAAGTAGGGACAATATATGAGCATTCCGGCGACTGCAAATGGGAAGCCACTTGAGTTTAGTGCTAAATTCAGAGACATGGTCATATTTGCGCAGGCCAAATATAAACCGTATACAGAAATTATGAAAACGCTGAAGTTTATTCAGCTGGTCCTCTCTAAGGTCAAGATAGCAGACGTCGATATACGTACATTCCTTTCCACCAATATGTGATAATGATATGAGCTAATGGTTTTTTCCTTTTTTAATTTCTAGGCTCTTAGCCCAGGTCAGTTTGATTGAAGTAAATCCAAACATTTTTAATAGTAATTGGAGGCATGCGTAAAGTTAAATAATTGGTGTGTTTTGATACTATACTACATAATTATTGTTTTGCCTTACATATAATATTACTAGCTGCACTATGTGCCTGCATCTACGCTGATAAGACGGTTCGAACAAATCGGCATAAAAACAAAATAAAAACACCGTAACGTATATTCTGTACCCAAGATACCCCTAGAAGATACCGTACAGTCACAAGCACTAATGAGTAAACGTTTCCAAAGTTTCAAATTGATATAACTATATGATTTCGCTAAAGAGTTTAGAAATAAGCAAACATCGAAATCTGACAATAAATATAATAATAATATTAACATCATATAGTTACATCAATTTCAAAATTTGGAAACGTTTACTAGTTAGTGCTCGTGACTGTACACCTCTGCACTAGAATTTCCTATATTTTGGGATACTTGAACACACATATTGAGAAAAAACGATATCAAAAAATATTTAGTGACACTTTCGCTGAGAAAAACAATGATTTTGGCTTATTTGGGGGTGTGCACCACCTTCCCTCGCGCACAAACTGCTAATAGGAAGAATACAAAATAAAACACACAAGAAAACCCAAAAACGATTTGACGCGTGTTTGCCTCTACACGAGGCATCCTCAGGAGATGTTGACTCGTCGACCGCTAGACCGACAGTGAGAGAACAACGTTTTTTTGTAGGAAGGACATAGAGCTTTTTGCCGCTACGGGCATTAAAAGCGACACCGGACTGTGGTAGAACAACTTTTTTTTTTTAGGAAGGACATAGAGCTTTTTGCCACTACGGGCATTAAAAGCGACACAGGACTGTTGGTGAGTGCACGCAGCACTCAACCGAGGGACAACAAGGGCGCCTAAAGCGCTAGACAACGACAAGCGCGAACCCTTGCCTAGTAGGGAATAATAGAGGTGCCGTTAGCCGCCAGCACTGTCTGAAAGAAAACAAAACACAGGTTAATGAAATAAAACACAGGTTAATATTGATGACACTTATAAACTTTCAATCGAAAATCGATACGTTACCTTTACCTTAATACACATTGCCTTTAACCTTGTGACTCACTGCACGCGTGCCGCCGCTGCTATTTTGTTGTTGGTGACGTATTTTGGGTGAATATACGTAATAATGGAGATGAAACCATGTTGTTTTGGTCATTCAATAGTGTAAGGTTATTATTATTATGTTATAATCTCTAATTGTTCCAACACACTTTATGGTCAAATCCAGAAAATTAAGCGAATTGTTATTTTCTAGTTCCAGTTTGAACATCATCATCATGATGTCATCATAGTATAGTAATAGGTATGTTAATGACATAATTATTTGTTGGACAGGTACTTCTCGTCAGGTTAATATTTTTGTAAATAAACTCAATAATATCCACCCCAAAATAAAGTTTAAACTGGAAAAATCGTTGTTCTCTCACTGTCGGTCTAGCGCTCGACGAGTCAACATCTCCTGAGGATGCCTCGTGTAGAGGCAAAACACGTGTCGAATCATTTTTGGTTTATTTGGGTTTTCTTGTGTGTTTTATTTTGTATTCTTCCTATTAGCAGTTCGTGCGGGAGGGAGGGTGATGCACACCCCCAAATAAGACAAAATCATTGTTTTTTTCAGCGGAAGTGTCACTAAATATTTTTTAATATCGTTTTTGATAATGGATTTCCACAAAGTAACGTCTGAATCAATAAATTAACATATTGAGAAACCAAGATTATCTAACATTGAAAAGACAATAACCAAATCACTATAGGAAGTGGCGCATTTATTTTTTTCCACGGCCATCGTTGAAACTTTAGGGTGAGTTAGAAAAAAAATACACGAAAATTATTGTATGAACGTTTTTTTTAATATATGCAGTCTAAGATGAGATATAACACCTCGAGTTATGAGTAAAAAACTTAATAATAGTCATCATGTCATCTAAGAAAATGAAAATGACTTTTCAAATATATAGACATTAATACATATTTTATGTCGTAGTTGGGTATATATATATATATATATCATATAATAATAATAATAGAAAAATGGGCCTCGTTATCTTCTCAGGCGCAGTTGTAAAAAAATCTAGGCCTGTGATTGGCCGGACTCGCTGAGAGGGTTTATCCCTTTGTATCGAATTCAAAGCCACGGCGGCAATGCGACAGGTATAGACATTATATTAATACTAAAATTTAATTATAATTAATGCTAGATTCATGTTAATAAAAACGGTATTTTTTTTTCAATTCTGTATAACTCAGTTCAGACTGGGGCCTTACTATCAACCTAATAAAAACATTGCAAGTTCCGTGCAGTTCTTATAAATCGGATCAAAAATAATAAAACCCGAGGATTCGAACATAGGACCCCTTACTTCCAAGGGTCACTACCAACTAGGCTAACGAACCGTCCAACAGCCTATAAATTTGCTATGCCTGTCTGACAGAAATACACCGAAGTGATCCTAAAAGATTTCCTTTTTCCTCTTGAGCTATATACATGGTTATCTGGAGAAGATCGCTCTGAGCGATAAGACCGCCCATTGATACACTATTAATTTTGAGCATTTAAATGTAGTTATATATTTTTAATGTATGTGTAATGTGATGTTTCAGTAAAGCGTTTATCAATCCAATCTATCTATCTATGTAACTCTAAAAAATATTATTACTATTTTTATGGAACCAATTTCTTGGGTTTCACCCGGTCCTTTACAAAGGCATAAGTGGGGCTGTAGCCAACACTTAGAGGCCTGTTTGCATTGTTGAGTTAGAATCCTATAGAGTCACAATCAGACAAATAAAATGTCCGCGCCAATACTCGGCGCACGCTACGCAGTGCGCCGAGTTTTTGTTCAGTTGTACGGCGACCGCAATCCTCGTACGGCATCCACGATGCCAAAGTGTTCGATGATGTCCTGCTCAAATAACACTAGATACGTGCAAAAAAAGGATGGTGTTTCATATTTTAGGTAAGTATCATAATAAAATGTATTAACAGTGCGTGTTTCCATTTTAATTTCAGTAATTTTATATTTTTTAGCTAAATAAAACGCTCACTTCCTTGTCTTGGCGCCCCGATGGCGCATCTCTTTCATACATTAAGCAAATATGTAAGAATAAAAGAGAAACAATTAGTCTTACGCACGCTTATTTTGTTCGAACGCAAAGCTATGGAGTGGATTGATACACTAAATATGCTTAAAGAACAAAAAGGAGATGAGTCGATAGCGTTTTATTTTTTTGAAGTATAATTACAATATTTTTGTATGCTTTGTTTTTAGTTTTCCTCGAAACCCCATAAGGTGTTCTGAGTGGACAGCTATTAGAGGTAAATCCCGAAATGAAGTAAACTACAAGCCATACAAAGGGTCGGTTGTATGTTCCAATCACTTTCCCGCTTCGGACATTTATACAACAACCAAGGGGTTCAGTAGGCTTAACAAAAATGCAAAACCCATTTTACACGTACGTAATTATTAATGCTTAAAATATGATTTTATTAATAATTTTTAATTTTGTATTCTTATGATTGTGAGTAGGTATTTAATTAAACATGAGTTTGAATTTTCAAACCATAAGACCATTTTGATGAGAGCAGTCATTGAACGGTACATAAACATAAGATTTCATTACATTGCAAAGAAATGTACAGAAAAAATAAAAAATCAAAGTAAAAGGCAACGTTAATGTCCTGTTTGGTATAAAACATACAAAGTAGACTAAAAAACAGAAACTTTTGGATGGATGGTGACATAGTATATCTACTATATAAAAATAAGTCGGGTTTTCCTTCCCGACGCTATAACTCCAGAACGCACGAACCGATTTCCACGGTTTTGCATTCGTTGGAAAGGTCTCAGGCTCCGTGAGGTTTATAGTAAAGAAAATTCAGGAAATATGTAAAAAGAAAAGCGGGGAAATCTTTTTTCACATACAGCGCCTTCTCTGATACATAGCATGTACTACAAACCAATATATTAAGTAGATGGCGCCAAACGAAATGTTACATAAAACAAAGCCATCTGGTGGCGAAACGGAGTTCGCAGGGTTTGCTAATCTATTATAAAAATGGGTAAAGCGGCAAGGCTATTGATATGATTTTATTAGTGATAAGAAGATAGTGGGCTATGGAAGAGACTACGGCACCTGCCAATTACAGCCTCATTTAAAAATTTTTGGGCAGGTGGTGACTTGCCACCCACTAAACGGAAACCCATAAAGGCCACCATGAGTGGTGACAAAAGGGGCAACGTTGGTGTGGATGGCTAAAGAGTGTCGAGAGGTGTGCTGCGGTTTCACTAGAGCGCTACTACCGGCGTTATGCCCTTTAACACTTCCACCCTTGGAGCTTTTTGTTACTTGCTCTTGCGTCTCCACCCCCGGACGGTCAATTAAGGCAAGTCGGGGGTCAGGGGTCTCATTTAGCCCCAGGGAGAATCAGGGTCCACGGTGTCGCCACTCACCGACGGCTCGCCACAAAGCCGCCCCTGCGGTTTATTACTATTATTATTATGGTACCATACTATTATTATTATTAATAGTATGGTAATCATTAAAACAGTTACAAATATTATTAGTTTTCAACTTCAGCTATTCGCGCGCAAAGTATGATACTAACTCCCTGACTGGCTCTGTCGGTAGCATGTACCCCCGACCAATACGCCGCGCCGTGTAGGTCCCGTGACTGATGGCGTTACATCCCTTCCGCTTCGTTTTATTGACACAAATCACATCAATCCGTCTTTCTTCCATCATCTTACAAACCTCATCCAATTTTTCATCAATTCCTCCTCTAAAATAGGTAGTTTGCTCTTACAGTATTTTTAGCATTTGCATAAAGCAATTCGATATTAATATTCGCGACGGACTTATTACACGCATTCATCTAATATATTTAGATGAATGCGTGTTATTTGTGCTTGTATTATTTTTATAAATGGATAACTTACTGGTTGACATATCGCGTGGTATGTAATAAAAAACTATACTATACTACAATAGTACTTTTCCATACAATTTTGATTTCGACAAAACTTTTTCGGTTAAATTATTCTATACATGCGACAATCCTAGCCCCTAATCAAGGTAGAGCTAGATTGTCTTTAGGCGCCTTTCAGTGGACGCTAACTAACAACTTATTCACAAGTTAACTTCTAAAAGAATTCCGTCCCCATATGACGGTTTAAGTCGAAAAATGGAGTTCAATTTCAATGTTTGAACGATAAACCTCGGTGGCCTAGTGGTCATGGCGTCTGACACAGATTATTGAAAAACAAGGGTTCGAATCCCGTCCGAGAATGTGACTCTCTATACTCTCTAAAATTGCAGTGTTTGGTATCGCTAAGCAGGAGTAAATGCGCTTTAAAAAGCGGAGCTTTAAAAATAATTTATAAAACTATGAAGGGTTGCAACATGACTAAGAAAGTTAAGTGTTTGAATAATATATTCTTTCGGATGTATAATGCTGTCAAGCTTTTCAATAGATGTCGCTCCATCAACATACGATGGTTAAAATCATATAGAGATAAAATACGATGCTCGGATGGTAAGCCTCAGTGGCGTAGTGGCCATGATATCTGACACGGATTGTCGGAAGACTTGAGTTAGAATCCCGTCCGAGGATGTGTATTTTTCTCCCTAAAATTACATATAAGTAGTAGACCGGATTATGAGTAGTTAACTAAAATGGTTGGTATTTATATGGTTTTGTTGCATTCGGGTTACTAACAATAGAAATATCATGACATTTTAAGGTCTCCTCTTGCTACGACTACATTCGGGTAACCTACAAGCTACGGATAAATAATTAGACAGGAAATGTAACTACGTTAAAAAATTAACCAACAAAAGTCGTGCTCAAGTAGGCGGGGCTTAAAAGTCGTGTTTAGTACGTCATCAGACGGACATTTCTCTTGCAAGCGAGCACACGTCAAATCTTCGCATACATTTTCAATTTTAGCATTGTGAACTACAGCTGTGAATCATCATGCCAGCATGTGTTGTGAAGTGGTGCAGGATCCATACAAGATTAAAATGTCCAGGAATCACTTTTATTAGTAAGTAGTAGCAAAATTATATTCAAAGATGTTCAAATACGTAAACAAACCGAGATGGTCAACACTATGCAAATTAAAGTATAGTCTATTTTTGAGATAATGTATATTTTTTTTTGAACTGAGTATTGAAATATAACAGCAATGTATTTTGCTTATTTTGTTTTATTAACATTTCCTTCCTGATCAAGTGCAGTAAAATAAGTGCCTCTCTGCACTTAAGCTAGAAAGACAAAAGTATGACTAGATGCCTGTGAAAACCAGCATTATATAACTCCGTTTATTTTGCCAAAAAAAACAATTGAAAGAAATTGTATATTATGTACCATGTTACAAAAACCTGCAGTACCTCCCAGTTTGTACAGGATGTACCTACTGTTTTTTTTTTAGTTATATTATTATGTATATATCAAATCTTATATAAAGCATTTTTATGCCGATGATTCGTCCCGAAAAAACATCAACGTCTCTAAGAAATACTACGAAAAATTAACAATTAACAGCAATAAACGATTACCTACAGTTGCATAATATAGCATTAAAAAATATTTCATTGTTTGGTTGAAGTGTTTACTTGAGATGCTCATAAATCTATCAGTAATATCAAGAAAATGCTTTTCTAAAATAATTGATAATGAAGCTTTTCGGCGATCACTGAAAAATATCCACTAGGCAAATAACGAATATTAAATATAAGTGATTTTTTTTAAATCTCACTTCACTACATTGCGAAGAAAGAGTCTCTTCTACTTATTTCTGGACAAAAACTTAATAAATTAATCATATTTCGTGGGACATAAAGTTGATTAAATGTTAAAAAAATGATTGATATAAAATCACAAATAATAAACATTGTTTTTATTTTAGATTTGGTCCAATTCACTTGTTGCATTACATCGTCCACACCGCTATGACTCAGCTGTCATAGTAGACATCACAGCACGCGCGTGAACTAATCCCTGCTTTCCTTCTGAATGTAAACCAATCACCGAACATGTCTATAATTTGTAACCTCGGTAATTAAAGTAAAGTAATTCGTATTTGGAATCATACGTCGTTTTGGTTTGAAGGGCCACTTTTTGTGTGGAATTTATTCTGAGTTATACTTCCTGACTTATTATTTATTCGTAGCTTACAAGTGATTTAAAACATGAAAACATTTTTATGTTTTGAACCCTATGAACACTCAAATACGTAACGCGGTGCGTTATGATGTATTTAATGAATAAGCGTGAAATCAATACAATTTAACAATCATTACTTGGATGATATTTTATTACATGAATGGTCATAGCGAATAAGGCCCCGGGATTGATATATGTTTATTATTTATCTATTTAAATCACATCCACTATTTAAGCCAGCCACCACATAAACTGAAACTCAATTTAAGATCACGTTTGTTGCTACAAACTTAATGTCACCCCTTAATAAAGCTACTAAAAAGATTAAAGCCAACGTAGAAACTAAAATACGCTTCAGAAAAGACAAGGAGAAATGGACTCTAAACGTGCTTTAACTATTTTACAACTATAGAACATTTTTGGTTCGTACTATACATATAAAGCCGGAGATATAACTTCCTACTATAAATCGAACTGAGAATTGTGCAGCTTGAAATGCTGCAATTGAAATAGGAACTCGAACGTTTTCACATTTTTCGGACGATACAACAGCGACACTCGGATATAAATGAAACTTTCGTAGTATTGACCAAGTGTTGATACCATAAAGTCGATGTTGTTGAAGTAATTAGAATTATACGTGGGAGTATTTCGCCACATAATTTCCTTTGGTACAGCAACCCTTATACACTAACACAATACTGCTAGCGCAATATTGCATCGCAGTAGAACGTCTGTCACTGCGGTAGTGCTTCGGTGGTTGCTCTTGCACAAGAGGCCTACCGCTTTGTAAAAGTTACCTTGAGCATATGTTATCATTGTCAAGATCAAGACCGTGTACACATACATAAACAGTACAAGAAAACCAGCCGTGCGATTCTCTAAGAGCAAACATCGTTGCATCTTTGACAACATCCGTGAAACAAATGAAGAGATGACAAGAAACGTTGGAAAAGCAACCTTATATACAAGGGCGATATCTCGTAAACTATCTGACATCGGTGAGCTCGTCGACGAGCGCATCGACGAAACATTAAAGAATCGCACGGCTGGTTCTGCTTGGTTCTAATAATGTGCTGTGGATAGACACGACGGGTTTTATTCGGCAGTGCACAGATACAATAAATCGTCCCACCTTAGTGATAAATAAATA
Organism: Selenia dentaria; assembly: GCA_917880725.1. Lineage (NCBI taxonomy): Eukaryota > Metazoa > Arthropoda > Insecta > Lepidoptera > Geometridae > Selenia > Selenia dentaria. The sequence goes on along the minus strand of OU862877.1, from coordinate 33,013,918 downwards.
AATTAAGGAAAGATGTAAATCACAAGCGTTTTCTCAAAATCATGAAAGTTTTTTTAAAATTAAAAGTTTTTTTTTAAGTTTTTTAAAATTTCTTAAAAGTTAAATTACGTGATTCAAACGAATACTTAGCTACCTGCAAAAACAAATAAGATGATATTATCAAATTTGATTTATTTTGCCGGACTTCAATAATAATAGTTTATTCACTTTAAACTGGGCCATGTCAGCCGTTGTACTCATATTTAACTTTTCAAGATTATCCTGTAATACAATCCCACATAACTTGGTCATCTAATGATTTAGGCCAGCTTTATATGTCCATTTTGTTCATTAAATCGCTACATCTTTTGGCTCCTTGGATGGCTGGTATCTGTTTTTTCCACGCACTGTTTTCGTAATTGCCTTATTTATATCAATATATCTATCCAGATAAATAAAATTGAAGTGTCTGTTTGTGATTCCAAATTAACAGCTTGTGGTGGTTTCATACTTGTTAAGTGATCGTCTTGTATGATTTATAAATTTACCGAGTTTGTTTTACCACATACAGAGATTCTACATTATATGAGAGTTTGATTAACCTGGTCGTACTACTTCTAGTCTTTTATCATACATGCGCCTACATTAAAACGTTTCAGGCAGAGAATAGCATCTTTTCCACCACTCCACCTACTTGCTTTAATTTCTGGCATAGATTTTTGAACCTTAAGATAAGGAACATTGTCACTCAGTACTGGCGCAGAGTTTGGCTAGGATTTATAGACTATATTATAGCCATAGCAAGTCATAGGATCGCACGTGGACCGGTGTGTTGAACCTGTGAAGGCGTGGGCACTCCCCCTCCTACCCCTTAGAAAACAGTGAAGAAGAAACAAGTTCAATGCCAGTGACCCTAACTGGCGCTGTGCGTGTATGTGGTATACCCCTTTATACCATGGATTTCTTATTGGATCTTAGAATCAACTGTATATTAGTTTGGCCAAAGTAAAGAACCAAGGATCGGTTGAGAGAAGACGTGTTTTTGATGGCCCCCAGAACTCCTGCTTTCCGCCACGATTATGTACTGATTTTAATTGATTATAATCCAGATGTCGCATTTATTGCTCGTCGTGTTATGAAAGCGTAGGGATTAAAATTATCATTGAAAAACCAAGACGAACCATTGTCGTAATTTTTATATAATATATCTATATCTAATCGCTTCCCAGGCCAGGTTGAATAGATCTGTACAATTTTTAAATCTTGGGTCGGTCTGTACAGGTCTGTACAATTAGTCGGGTGTGGTCGGGTGGATTGGTCGTATGTTGGCCTTTAATTTAATGAATCTATGGAGGTTTACTCGTTTGTCGATACTTTAAGTTGTTTTATATTGGTACAAAGCCACTATGGTTAATTTTTTTATGGTTAATGTGGGCATAATAGGGATATAAAAATGGACCCCTATTTCTCCTGGTCACGCTATAATTTTAGAACGAAATGAACAATCTAGCTAATTCTTTTTTGTTGTGTTAATCATTGTCAGAAGAAGGGTTTTATGAAATAAAACCCACGAAAAGATTGGAGGTAAAGGCGAGGCCGAAGGCCGACTACGCCATCGAAGTCGCTAGTTACTTATAAATAATTAAATAATAGGTATTTCAGATAAAGGCAAATAGTGCGGCGTGCGAATGGGGAGTGGTGCAATAGTGGAAGGTTTTGGGCGTAGGCATTTAAAACGTGACTTTATTAAGGAGAAGTTATTGTACTATGCGTTCGTAACTATTCAATTAGGCAAAACCTGCTGCCGTCACTATTTGATTGATTAATGATAGTGACTTCTATCTATATCAACACTCATGATTAATAGGAAAGAGTTGATTACTTATTTTATATGGATAAACTTAAAAATTACTAATATTTCACTTTCTTTAATATTTTTATACTCTAATAACCGATTTTGAAAAATTCTTTCACCAGTAGACTCGGGTGAAACCGCGGAGTGCTGCTAGTAATCAATAATTTCAATTGGGTTCTTCCAACTTCGGAGGGTTTGTTAAGTAGTTAGTCCCGGTTATCATACAAGGATAATTATATTCGTAAAGGCGGAGGGTTACAGTCTGAAAACTCTGACAATAGGGCTAGCCAATTCGCCAACCCGCCCTAGGCTCATGTGGTGGATCATGCCGCGTGAACTCCAAATCCAAAAACAAAAAGACTGAATGACATAACAATCAACTTTTTATAGGTTATAATGTTGCCATAATACAGTTGTCTGTAAATATTTCCATGAAGGTAGTTATGCACTCTGCACCGCGAGTTATCGCAATTCGATAGAAGCATACCGCTGACACAGCGTCTGGGATGCAGGTGGCATAACGATTTCTCATTAGTTAGTATTTAGTAAGTACCACATTTTGTTTGAGGAAGAAATCAATTAGACGGGGCATGTCATTCTGCTCGGACGTATTTTCTGTTTATTTTATTTTAATTTAGTTTTTAAAAAGTTAACCGAAGTCTCCCTAAACTTGACTGGCGCTGCGGACAGGATCGCCGCAACGTAGCGTTGGTTCATCTCGTGGAAATAAGTGTATCAAGTTTTACCGATTTCCGCGATTACCCGGCGCGCACGGCGATCCGTGAACAAATAAATTTGTCAAAGTGTTGGAGCGATGGTGATGGCGTTGGCTGGTTGGTGAGTAAGCTTTTTCACCTCCTTACCTTTCCATAACGCTTTTAATTGTAGAGTTTTGTTACCTAGAGATCAGAATTTTCTCTTTTTAACGTTATCTGGTTTTTTATATGAAATCTGTGGAATCGGAATTAGTGTAGTAACTAATAAAATAAAACAGTGAACTAAGTGAGATCAGAACATTATAAGACTATACTGAAACATTATTGTGTTGATTTGATTTTGCGTATCGTATTTTTGTGTATTATGTGTACGTAAGTATAGTATATAAGTACATTTGTTACTACTTAAACTATCACTTTGCATCGTGAATAAATATAATATATTATAGGCGATTAGAATTAGGTAGGTACTTATATAATATATAATATTTGAAATACTTAAGTGTAAGGAATTTTCATAAACTGTGTGTATAATAAATCGTGTAAAATGGCAACTGAAAGGAATGACTCGATTCAAACAATTACTTTAATACCAAACGAAATGTTAAAACTTATCCCGTTTTTCGGTGGTGATAAACGACAGCTCAGCTTATTTATCAGACAATGTGAATATGTTATTTCTCGATATGCCGGTAACCTAGCTCAGAATTCATACGTTATGCACTCGATAATGAGCAGACTTGTTGATAATGCGGCCGCTCTTATCAGTGAACGCGAGGATATCTTAACGTGGGACGATTTCAAAGAATTAGTAACGCAACACTTTGGGGATCCACGGAGCGAAGACTGTATCGCTATAGAATTAGAGTCAATGAAAATTCGACACGGTGAATCGTATTTAGATTTTTGTAACAGAATACAGTCAGTACGCTCTGTACTTATATCAAAAGTAAATTTACTTACGGACATAACCCTTAAAAGTAGTAAAATTACCATCTATAGCAATACTTCCCTTAATGTTTTCCTATACAATTTGCCGGAAAGCATGGTGAGAATAGTTCGGTTGAAATCACCGAAGACTCTTGAAGAGGCTCTAAGTGTTGTTATGGAAGAGGTCAATTTTCACGACCAGTATAATATGCGTAATAAAATTATTAATAATAATGGTAAACCACAATTCCCGGTCAACCAGCCCTCCGTTAACTCACCAACGTTAAAGTTTGGAAATAACGTTCAACCTCCGACACAGCCTACCTTTAAATTTGGCATACCACCAAATCAACAACTGTTTCCACACCACCGACAACAAAAAATTAGCTTTAGACCACCAGTAGGACAACCAATAGGATTTAGACCGCAGCAACCAATGGGTTTTAGACCGCAGCAACCAATGGGTTTTAGACCTCAGCTAGGCTATAGGCCTCCATTTGGATTTCAGGCAGGTATGCGCCCTTAACAGTTTGGTGCATACCCGCAACAATTCGGAATGCGCCCTCAGCAATTTGGCATGCGTCCTCAAAATCCCGGTAACACACAATTTGGGTACAGGCCTTCCCAACCACCAAATAATCAAGATGTGTCTATGCGCACTGCGCCCCCCTTAAAAATGCAGCAAGGGTTTAGACTAAACGAGTTAGAGTTTTACGAACCCACTGACTTATGTTACAATAACGATCAAATTGAATTTGAAAATCCATACGATGATTATTTTGTGGATAATGCACATGACCCACAGTCAGTTCAACATTCTTTCTCGGATGAACAAAATATTGAGGAAGAAAACAAAACCTCTAATGAAGTTCAAAATTTTCACATGCGTTTAATAAACGACCCTCGGAAGTGATAGAGCTTAACTGCGATCCAAATCTTTAACTTCCATATATATACATCCCTGAGATAGATTCCAAATTAATGATTGATACTGGTAGTATGAGATCGTTTATTAGCCCACGGAAAGCTTACGAGTATTTTTCACATGCTATTCGTCATGAACCATTTCAGGTAATCAGCACACATGCGTCTAGCTCACATTCGGAAGTAATAGACATACCACTACTTCCAACGTTTAATAGCAGTGAACATTAAAAGTTCTATTTGTATGATGTAGATTCGCGGTACGATGGTGTTGTAGGAGATGATCTACTGAGGCAAATAGGTGCCTTGATAGATTTAAAACGTAACATTTTAAAAACTAACACCACGATGATCCCTATTATACACAATGGAACTAGCTACGAAGTTCGAATAGCACCACGTACGGAACAACGTGTCAAATTACCAACAGATCTACATACTGATGAAGGAATTCTAGAGTATAAGGAGTTGCATAAAGGTGTGAGAATGCCGAGTGCTATAGTTAAGTGTGAGAATGGTTATGCAACCACCGTAATACAGAATTGTTTAGATGCGGAAGCAGTCTTGACCGTTACAAAACCCTTTAAAATCAATGTATTTGAGAAGAATGAAAGCGAGATGAATTTTATAGAAGAAAAGACAAATATAGAGATAGATGAATTATTAGAAGAAAACTTGGAAAAGTTGCGGTTAGAGCATATGAATGAAGAAGAACGAAAGGTATTATACGAGTTGTGCAAAGAGTATAAGGATATATTTTATTGTGAAAACCTTCCTTTGACATTTACGAATGAAGTCAAACATTTCATTCGAACAAAGCATGAAGACCCTATTTACTTAAAACCATACCGACAACCTCCTACCTAAGCAATGGAAATCAAACAACAGGTCGATAAGCTTTTGAAGGACAATGTGATACAGGAATCGTATTCTCCATGGAGTGCTCCTGTTCACCTTGTCCCTAAGAAGAAAGATGCATCAGGCGAGACCAAATACAGGATGGTTATTGACTATAGACGACTTAATGACATTACCCATGATGACAAATACCCATTACCTAATATAAATGACATCTTTGACAAACTAGGAAAGAGTAACTACTTTAGTACAATTGATCTAGCCTCTGGCTACCACCAAATTGAAGTGAATAAGGACGACAGACAAAAGACAGCCTTCAGCACGCAATACGGACACTATGAATTTCTCAGAATGCCATTTGGCTTAAAGACCGCGCCCGCCACCTTCCAACGGGCAATGGACAACATCCTGAGAGGACTTCAAGGTATACATTGCCTCGTATATCTTGATGACATAATTATATTCTCGAGCAGCCTCCAAGAACATGTACAAAAATTGAGGACTGTATTTGACATACTCCGACAAACAAACCTAAAAATACAACTAGACAAATCGGAATTTTTGAGAAAAGAAGTACTGTACTTAGGGCACACTATAACCAAAGACGGCTTGAAACCCAACAGTGATAAAATTGACGCAGTGTTGAATTACCCTTTGCCAAAGACGACAACTGACATTCGAAGCTTTCTTGGACTAGTAGGGTACTACAGACGTTTTATTAAAGACTTTTCTAAAGTGACACAACCATTGACAGCATGTTTGAAAAAGCGCAATAAAATTGTTATTGATCAAAAGTATATTGACGCTTTTGAGAAGTGTAAAGAGCTTCTCATTAGCGCTCCTTTACTTCAATACCCCGACTACGAAAAACCTTTTATTCTGACAACTGACGCATCTAATGTGGCCATTGGGGCGGTATTGTCCCAGGGTACCGTTGGAAATGACAAACCAGTAGCGTACGCTAGTCGGACGTTGAGTGATACTGAGAGCAGATATAGCACAATAGAACGCGAACTTTTGGCCATAGTTTGGGCCGTAAAACACTTTAGGCCTTACCTCTATGGACGAAAGTTCACAATATACACAGATCACGCACCATTAAGGTGGGTTCAAAACCTTAAAGAACCAAACAGTAAGCTGACACGATGGGGTTTACGACTGCAAGAATATGATTATGACATAATTTACAAAAATGGGAAACAAAATAGTAACGCTGATGCACTCTCTCGAATCAAACTCAACGCACTAGACTCTGACTCTGACGCAGACATATCTATGAAGGTACAAGTCGATAACCAAGATCTAAAAATACGGGAACATTTAGATGAATTGGAAGATAGGGTAGCAAAACTTGCGAAAGATAAACCTAACCGTGACTCGTCTGACACTCTGACAATTTCATCTGAGGCCACAGTGTCCTTGCATTCCGAACTTTCAAGGACCCTATCAGGCTCCGAAAGTACTGTTCTTATAGAGCCAAACTATCCTATGAGACCAGATGATAGTAGCACAGATACAGTTCACTCGAACGCAGAATGTGATTCATTAGGAATTCCAATACTTCATGAAGCAATAGATACGAAACCGAATCAAATCTTAGTTTTCGAGTGGTTTAAAAATGAAACCCAAGTTAAAGACATATCCCGGGATAAGCAGAAAGTGTTAGAAGTTTTTATGCCAGTAAATAATGAAAGTTTAATCCAAGAATTTCTAAAAGAGTATGTTAGGCCTAAAATAAAATATTTTATATACTTTGAAAATGAGCAACACAGGCGAGAATTTTCAAATGTAATTATTAGTTTATTCAAGCAAGGTACGATAGATATGCATGAATGTACGAAGCGTGTGATATATATTGAAAATGAGAAAGAGCAAAAGGCTGTAATTCTGAACAATCATGACGGTAAGACATGTCACAGAGGTATAAAAGAAACAATGTTGCGAATTAAAAGAAATTACTACTGGAATAACATGCAAGAAACTATTGCTGCAGTGTTAAATGGATGTGAAGCTTGCCAGAAAATGAAGTATGACAGAAAACCAATAAAACCAGTTCTGCAATTAACACAAACCCAAACAGCCCCATTTCAAGAAATTTTCATGGACATTTTTAGTATAGAAAATAAGCACTATCTGACATTAGTAGACGCATTTAGTAAAATTGGTCAAGCTATAGAAATTAGTAACAGATCGACTGGAGAAATTGTTAGAGCTCTTATAAAATACTTTTCTATGTATGGTGTTCCCACAAAAATTAGCTGCGACCCCGGTACAGAGTATAATAATGAGATGATTAGGGAAATGACATCTATGTATAAAATCCAGTTACACATCACAACTCCAAACAACCCAAACTCAACAGGTATTGTAGAAAGATTCCACTCGACAATTATAGAAATTTATCGTTTAGCTAGATACGATCAGAAATGTACGGATGCGGCATCTATAATGACATATGCTATAATGGCATACAATAATTCCATTCATTCGGCTACTGATCTGACGCCGTTTGAAGTAGTTTTTGGTCACACGGATTCAAATCACATATTTAGTGCAAATTTTGAAAAGTCATACACACAACAAATTCTTAAAGACCACGCAAAAAGAACGAAATATTTATATAACTATTTATCTGAGAGGATGTTACAACAGAAAGAAAAGGTTAGGGATAGAAAAGCGGGAGAGAAACAGATTAATTTAGAAGAAGGACAGGTCATCTTTACTAAAACTGTAAATACTAGAAAAAGCAAAGATAAACCTAGATTCAACAAAGCTATCGTTAGAGGAGCAGCAGAACGTAACGTAGTACCCGTGAGAGTAGGCCAAAGGCAGACTAAAGTTCCAATTAAAAACGTGAAACGCCCTCCACAGGTACTGCCTGATCACACTGACCCTGGTAGCCCGAAACCAGGGCCTTCAGGTTCAAAAGATTGAGCAAAATCCGGGACTGCTTCCTATAAACATTGGACAGGCTTTTAAACAAGAAGATAAATGGACTATAATTAAGGTATTAGATTTAAGTCAAATAGATTTAACGTTAGAATTTAATCTGAAGAAGTATAGTGAATTTAGTGATTTGATAGATAAGAATGTCCAGTATTCAACCAATTTTATAGGATTAAAGAAACAAGTAGAATATCTGCGTAGTATAACGATAGATAAGCTGAGACAGTTAATACCTACCGTTAGAGTCAAAAGAGGTATTATCAACCCTCTAGGTTCAATAATTAAGCTCGTTACTGGTAATCTAGATCATGAAGATGCTATTTATTTTAATTCCTTAATAACACAATTAAAATCAAAACAGATGTCAACTGACAAGAAAATATCATTTATTTCTAAAACCATTGATGCCTTTGTAAATAGCTCAGAAACTTTACAGAAAAATACCGAAATTCTAAACGATAAGCTTAGAACTATTAAGGGCCGAGTCTTCTAGTGCATAATATAAGAATCGCGGGCGGCCAGTCCACGCGCCGAGCGTCTGTACTCGGGCTCCCCGCAGTCCCCGCTTTCATCCTACCTAGCGTAGTATTGAAGGAAGGAAGGTTGCTCTACTAAGTATTAAACATTAGTAGTTTATGAAATTGTTGCATAATGAGGGGTATTCATAGGGCTCGGTTTTTAATAGTATCACACAAGTGTTTTAATACCGTTATGTGCAATTTCTAACCTATGTAAATAAAAACTTTTTTGAAATACATACTCGTATAACCGTGACTTTGTTTTTTATATCATTAACTTTTTCGCCACCGACTTTCGAAAGAAATGTTTTAAAATTAAAATTTTACACTTTTTTGGAATTATATTAGAAGTCGGTTATATATTTTTATTGAAAAAAGTTTTTATTTTACCCTTTTTAGCGGGTACAGGCGTGATGTTATGTTGTTTGATTGCACATTCAATGTAAAAATGTGCGATAGTAGCAATCGCGGTTGATTAGCTATTATTTATTGAAGAGTTTCCTCGATTTCTCCAGGATCCCATCATCAGATCCGGACCTAATGATCATGGGACCACCTCTGAAGACAAAAGAAGAATTTTCTGAATCGGTCCAGGCATCATCTGGATAGTTGTTTGGCAGATATTAGAGAGAGCGAGTGTGGATTAAAGATGAATGAGTTGCCTGTCAAGTGTCTTCTGTATGCAGATTTTCAAGTTCTTCTTGCATCGTTAGCGGAACAGTTGCAAGACATGATAACGTTAATAAATGTAGCGTTCAAGAGAAAAGGGGTGAATATAAATGTGAACAAGACGAAAGCTATGGTTTTTGAAAGAAAAGATGATGTATCGTTGTGTGATGTGAAAATAAATGATGTGATTGTGGAGCAAGTGAATGATTTTGTATATTTGGGCAGTATGTTTACAAGAGATGGAAAGATTTTGTTTGTGTTTTGTGTGTTCTGTCGGGGTTACCCCTGACATAGAAAACTTTTTATGTAAAGCAATTTTATTATAATGCTTTATGCAGTAGTGACTAAACACAAAATAATTGTTTCTGTTTTCTTTAAAAGCAAAATATACAAAACTCTGTGATAACTCTGCAGGAATTACTTTTCCGGAATGGCAGCATCTGCGACAGTAGACGTAGATGCGTTCTTATTACGTTTAACTTTTTTCTCAATAGCTTCAATGATATATGGCGGGTCTTTTATTGGCATAGAGCGTTCAAGGCGGGAATCAATTAGCTCAGGAAGCAGACAATGCAAATAAAATTTTGTCAATGGGCCCACTATTTTGTCGTGCCAGAACGTAGGGTCTCTTTCTATATATTCAACTTTCATCAAGTACTCCTCTCCAGTCCATACAGCAAATAAGCACATATTCATCTCCGTAATATTTAATTGGCCCTGAATTTGGAAATAATAATCGTGATTTTTGTCAATTATAAACGCATTTTTCCTAGTGTTATATTTCCAAATTTTTTTTTTTTTGCCTTTATAGCTTCTTCAGCTTGCATATTTTTTGCTGTAAATGGGCATTTTACTTCTACTAGTCCTGTTTTTCCATCTTTGTCTTTATAAATACCATCGGGACTGGCTCCTAAATATTGGAGTGTTTTATGAATATAAAGACCGCAGCGGGCAATTGTGACGTTTTCCTGCAAAGATAACTGAGTTAGTGCTGTATGTTCATTATCTCTGCCATATGTGATCGACGGGACATTTGACAGGTTTTGCGGTTTCACATTAGCTTTCACTAAAGGAGCGCAGCTAATATTTTCTTTCCGTTTACAAATTTTTCCAAAGATAGACGCGGTTAACCTATTTTTTCTATTTGCTAACCATTCTTGACTGGAACTTTGGTTTATCGTCTGTCTCTGTAGTTCCTCTCTTTGTTGGTCAGAAAGTTCAATTTGTTTAAGAAATTCATCTTTTGTCATCTGAAAATCTTCTTCGGTCATATCTGGTCTTTGAGCTTTCTGGCCATAATCTGGATCATTCAAGTTTCTACGGATTTTTTTTCGAAATGATCTTTTGTAAATTTTTCTTTTAGCTTTTTGTGCCTCATATAAATTTGTGTATTTACCAGTAGGTTTTTTAAATACACATTCCTGAATAGCGTTTAATGGTCGTTTGGTGTTAAAGGAAATAACTGAAGCGAAACACCTTTCCTGGTATGAATTTTTAAGTGTGTAATTAATTCGTTTTCCCCCCACATATTTGGCAATCACTGAATTGAATGTCTCAGCAAGATTGCTATCTACGTCATAAATAAGACTTTTAGCGTTTGCAGCTAAAAATAAGATAATTTGACTCATTTTCCTCTACAAAATTGTGTTAGCTACATCAAGTGCCGTATTTTGGTCAGTTTTGTCAGTTGGTGAGCATATAGCATCATCGCAATCAGAGTGGCTACCAAAGGAATGGTGTAATGCATTCAAAATATCTGTACGAAGTTTAACCATTTATTGACTGTCAGTTAGGTCTCCGTGTTTCCTTAGCTTTATAGCCCGCACTGTGTATCTGCGTAACTTCATGATTTTGAAGTCAGTTAAAAGTTTTCTTAATTGAATGGGGATATGAGTATCTTTAGTAAGTGCTCTCAGTTTGTTACAAAGATTTCTCAGCAGGTGGTTTCTGCACTCGATCTTCTGAACCTTGCAGTTTTTATATGGATTGCTTTCTAATATTTTTTTATGAGTACTTGAATCACCATCTGATATTAGTATAGCATATATTAGACCATGAGTTTCAAGAGTGTTACTAAATCCTTCAACAAGCGACGTTGACTCCATACTAGAAGAGCTACCAGAATAGTTCTTATAGCATATGTGATTTGCAGGTAAAATTTTTTTATTTTCAGCTTTTGCACAAACTATGCAGTATTTATTTTTTACACCAAGATATATAATTATACCCGTGTATGCGCCAATTATTGCTGCTGCACCTGATGATGCTGAATAGTTATTCCGGAAAGATCGTTTGGACCAACACCCGTCAGCTATAACATCAATCATTGGTGTACCTTCACAGTCAACTCTGCCAATATCTTTAGCATGTTCTGCCTCTTCGATGCCTGCCTTAGCCATTTCTTCTAATGCCGTCTTATGGTACCATTCGTAAACTTTTTTACTTGTTTCAGCGTATACATTTTTTGACATACCAGGCATATCAGTATTACCTGCTAACTCATTTAAATTTCCCAACCCACAGCCAATACTAATAATACCTGCGACTATACCGTAATTTACATCACAAGTGTTAGACGGATTTTCAGTATTTATGTCAAATTCGGAATTACAGAGTTCACACTTGAAACGAAGTTTTGATATAAAACCTTTACATCGCTCACTGACACATTTCAAATTGCTATATCTGCATCCGAAAGATTTTTCGTTATGATCAGCAATCTTCCCCAAATTTTCTAAAAAATATCTGATCGATACGATTCTGCATCCTTCTAGGTGAAATAGTTCATCTTCATTGGTAGTTTCTGGTTGATTTTCAATTTGTAGCGGTTGGTCGTCGCCAATAAGTATAGGATGTTTACGTTTCCTTACAAAAATTCGGCGAAATGGAAAAGCCTCCTCAAATGTTCTTTTCCGGTTTTTTTTTTTTTGGCCTTGTTTCGTTTTCAGTTCTGGCAGTATTTTCAATCATCACTGATACTTCCGTAGTAGAAGAGGTAGGCTTAGAATTTTGAGCATCTGATAGATTGCTGACATCTGACAACGGTTGACGAGAGCCAGCAGCAGTCCTGTGAAATTAATTAAATAAGTCATATTTTGAACAGGGTTCAGAAGTATTATTAAAAAATCGTTATAATACTAATATTATTAAAAGCACCCTGCGATTTCTTCTGTTGCAAAAAGTAGCCAGTGTTATTCAAGTTTTAGCCTACGTTCATACAAAATAATTAATATCTGTATTGATTCAGCCGTAATGGAGTTTAGAGGAAACAAAAATACATGCAGACACACAAATCGCATTTAGAACATAAATGTGACATACCTACTGACAGCATGATGACCTTCTGACAGCATGCAGTTGAACTAATTGATGGAGACATGCAAACGACGTCACGGGGTATCCATTTGTTGTATACCAAAACCTTCTCCAGAATGTAAAAAATACTTTTATGAAAATCGCATCAAAATCGGTTCAGCCAAACGGACAAACATACATACATACAAAAAACAAACATACGGGTTAAGCTAAAAAGCTGCTTTTTTAAGTCGGTTAAAAAAAAGTGTCAAAAGTGAGTATGTAGTTTTTGGTCCTCACCTCCTCAAGTGGAATCACGAACACTATCGATAGTATCGCTAATGTTGCTTAAATATAATCTTTATCATGTTTAGATAATAACACTCAAATCCATCACATGTTCTAAGCTAGGAGTTCTAAGCTTCGCTAAGGAATTTAATTTGACCCTGTAGTTACGCTCTTGACATGAATACATAATGTAAACAATTCTACTTACCTTTGGATTCTATTTTTCTTCATCACCTCTACGTTTGATACCAATTATTTTTTTCGTACATGCATATTTCTTATGTTTACGATCCATAATTAAATCAAATCTTTAGAGAACTATGATGTATTAATACACGAATATTTACAAAAACTATTACTAAAACACAAATATTTACAAGGCACTCGAAAAATTAAACACATAAAATAATAAAGTAGAGCAACTTTAGATGCATAACGGTGCGCAACCTACGTTAGAGCAAGAGCAAAGTTAGAGCGAGAGGGAACAATCTAAATTCGTCGTGGACCACACGTCTGAACACTCCGGCCGTGGAGTGGGCACTGAAGAATTTCCCTTGCAGTTTTTGTTTATAAACTCTTTTTTTGTAGGTCTTTTGAGATCAATATTATTGTTAGAGTAGGGTGATTTAGATATATATATTTTTTTTAATTTGCTTCATTGAACTCTTGGCATCAAAATAATATAATTATTAGATACCTACGATGCATAGTTATTATGAAACAAACTGTTTATTAAGAGATAAAGACAGAGAATTTTGATGAAATTGGGGCCTCTGAATTAAGAAAATGAAAAATAATTAGAAAAAACTAATCAGCGCATTTTGAAGACGAGAATGTTGAGCTCATTATGCGCTGAACAGATTTCTAAAATAATTCTTTATTGCCATAAACCAAGCGCGCAAACATAACTCGAAATGACGTTGGGCACGAAAGAGCTGTATTTAACCCTTGATTTACCTTACATAATCCACTTAAATGAACTTAAAAAAAACAACTAGCTTTTACTTATATTATGGTTATTTGTGTGCAAAAATAATATTTCATGTTATTTCATTATTTTGCTTAAAATTAATATACGAAGTTGCGCAAATATTTCGCCGCGAGTGATTTTTGCAAGACTCCAGCCTTAAGGAATTAGTTAAAAGAGTAATTACTAAAGAGGTGCATAACATTTACTCGACTCACATATTAATGATGTTTAATATATTCAGTATCAATTTTCGTTCTATTTTCATGACGCCAAGTGAGATTGAAACAGCGTTAGCGCTAAGTAAAGTTTCTGTGTTACACCAATCAATCTTAAACTCTACGGAACTATTGTTAATATTAGAACATATTGATAATACTGAAAACTTTATGTTTGAAACTAACGCTAAGAATTTAGGTAAGTTAGAAAGAACGATTGTACTTAAGGCGTTTATAAAAGAAAACCAGATAACGTTCATTTTAGAGATCCCTTTGACTGATGGCAATATTTACGACTATTATCAATTATACTCTCTGCCAATACATGACAGTGCTTCTAACAAAACTCTGGCAATTATTCCCGAATTTCCTTACCTTATGGTGAAAGGGCTGAAGTACTTACCGGCCACACACCCCTGCGAGGAAGTAGAAGAAAATCAGTATCTATGTACCGAGGATAATGTTGTACCGTACTCAAGAGAGACTTGTGTAGAGCAGCTAATGAAATTGAAAACCAACCAGAGCAGCTGCAACGCTGTATCCGTCGATGTGGAAAAAACTAAAGTTCAACGCATTAAATACAATGATTGGATCATTTACCTAAAGGATGAAATTATACTGAATGAAACATGCGGAAATAGTATTAACTACAAATCCTTACGTGGATCATACATCCTACACATTGACGAAAACTGCATAGTTTTTATTGGAAACATCAGGCTTCATTATGGACAGTTCTACGGCAGTAATGTGAACGATAATTTGGCACCACTTATTACTCTTCCAAAATTACAATCTTCAAGTATTATCATAAACAAAACTTTAGATATGAAAAACGTTAATTTCGATGAACTCAAACAATTATCTTACATTCTAAAAGTGAATACCTTGGAAAGTGCGGAAACGGAATGTGACAATCCCAGTGTTGTTAATATTAATAGTGTAAGCCTAGCAACTATTTTACTATATGTTATTTTACCAATGTGTGTTTTAGGGTATACTGTTTTTAAGTTTAGACTAAAATTATTTACGCGAAATAATCCGACCGGCACAAACCCTGAGCCGGATAATTTCGCGCTTGGTGAGGGAGAAGTTATGCACTCTGCACCGCGAGTTATCGCAATTCGATAGAAGCATACCGCTGACACAGCGTCTGGGATGCAGGTGGCATAACGATTTCTCATTAGTTAGTATTTAGTAAGTACCACATTTTGTTTGAGGAAGAAATCAATTAGACGGGGCATGTCATTCTGCTCGGACGTATTTTCTGTTTATTTTATTTTAATTTAGTTTTTAAAAAGTTAACCGAAGTCTCCCTAAACTTGACTAGGTCTATTTTATTGTATGCAAACAGACAAAAAACATCTTCATTCACAAAAAAATAGTCCTTGATCTTGAGTTTAGCAAGAATGTCCGGAGAACAAACCTAACCTAGTCGCTAACGAATTACGATGGAACCCAACTCCTAAACTTCTAAGGCCTTGTTCTGAATCACTTCTAAAAGCGGACCAAAATAATTTATAGCTGTCAAGAAATTCCATTCTGTCATAATTATTTGCCACAACAATGTCCAAACCGTTAAAACGTTGTGGAACTTGTAAACGGTACATGTAGTAAGGAGCTATTTCCACTTATACTGAACAGCAATATTAAGTAATATTTCATGTTTTATTCCGAATTGTTTTGTTTAGGGCAAATACCAGAATTTATTGCGACGACAACCGGCGTGGGGTAATTTCAGTTATTTCATTTTGTGTGCCCGAATATGCAGGTTTATTTTGTCGTCATCGTAAAATATTTATCTACTCTATGGAAACAATCCATCCGGTTGCTTTAATGTATATATACATAAAATAATTCATAAGTAAACCAGTCACCTGATAATACGACACTCACCCATTGTAAAACTATTTCTCGGCATACTTACTTACAAACGATGTTTTAATTTAAATAAAGTCATTTAGTACGGCGCAGATTTTTTTTTGTGCGCGCAACTAAATAATGTCATTTATATAATCTTATTCGGTAATATTCTAATAATGAAATGAAATACAGACTTTTATTGGCATATTTTATTTACATACTTCTTTAAGAACATTTAAAAATTAAATTAAAGTATTATTCTCCTAACAAAACGATGCTTTATAGCATTTTTTTAATTATTAAAGTGTTTCCCGATCAAGGAGGTTTCGATTCAATTTAAGTACAATTATCTGTGGTGAGAGCGCTGCGCACGCAACGCGCTGGTTCGGAGCCAATAGACCAATAACAGACTTTGTCCAGTGATATTGGCAAAGTTGTGGTTACGCCGCACAAGCCATACAAACAAGAAGAAGAAGAAGAAGACTTTTTTCCATTTTGGCGCTATTTCGTAAATACGAATTTGAGTAATATTTTGTTGGATAAAACTTTAGTAGCAAAAATGTCATGAGATTAAATAAAGTAGTGTATGCAACTGCATATAATTAGGTATTAAAACACTCGTGTAATCTTATTTTTTTTAACTCACCTGCGGCCCGTTTCAAAAAACTACACTCATGTTTTAATACCCTCTATTATATAAGTTCAAAACTATATAAGTGCTAAAATTATGAAATAAATTATTATTATTATTATTATTCCTTTTATTTAAAAAAAATCATGGATTTGATCCGGTCCTTTACAAAGGCATAAGTGGAGCTATAGCCAACACTTAGAGGCCTGTTTGGTATAAAACATACAAAGTAATATAAAAACAGAAACTTTTGGATAGATGGTTACATGGTATATCTACTCGTATTATAAAAATGGGTAAAATGGCAAGGAACAAAAAACGATATTAAAAAATATTTAGTGACACTTCCGCTAAAAAGAAAACAATGATTTTGGCCATTATCATTGTTTTCTTTTCAGCGGAAGTGTCACTAAATATTTTTTAATATCGTTTTTTGATAATGGATTTCCGCAAAGTAACGCCTGAATCAATAAATTATTCAAAATGGCAAGGCTATTGAAATGATTTTATTAGTGATAACAAGATAGTGGGCTATGGACGAAACTACGGCACCTGCCAATTTCAGTCACATTATAAACATTTTTGGGGCAGGTGGTGACATGCCATCCACTAAACGGGCCCGCAATAAAGGCCACCATGAGTGGTGACAAAAGGGGCAACGTTGGTGTGGATGGCTAAAGAGTGTCGAGAGGTGTGCTGCGGTTTCACTAGAGCGCTACTACCGGCGTTATGCCCTTTAACACTTCCACCCTTGGAGCTTTTTGTTACTTGCTCTTGCGTCTCCACCCCCGGACGGCCAATTAAGGCAAGCCGGGGGTCAGGGGTCTCATTTAGCCCCAGGGAGAATCAGGGTCCACGGTGTCACCACTCACCGACGGCTCGCCACAAGGCCGCCCCTGCGGGTTTATTATTATATATTAAAGTTCCGTACCCAAAGAGTAAAACGGGACCCTATTATTAAGTCTTTGCTGTATGTCGGTCTGTCTGTCTGTCTGAATGTCTGTTACCAGGCTGTATCTCATGAACCGTAATAAATTATTATTATTATTATTATATGACAGTTGCATAAACTACTATTAAAGTTACGCTGCGTTTATAAGTAAGGCCCTTGTTTGTGAATGTATATACTCGTGTTATCTTCTCCGTGAAATTGTACTACGTTCTAGAGAAGAAGAAAGATAAGAACGTTCTGTTTTTTTATCATTGTTTCTCGTACACAAATATTGAGTTACCTCCCAACACTTTAAATTTGGTTTGTCAAACCAATGAGAATGTAATAACAAGTACTAGTGGTAATAAGTGTACGCCGACGATCTGACAGCCACTAGATCGATCCTTACCTCAGGCTTGAACCTTTGTCGAAGGTAAAATCGTTATGAATTCCAAAGCATGGTGGTAATAACAATAGTGTAATGATGCCCACTTAGCTAGTTACTACCCTCAATATGGTAAACCTATCGCTAATCACCTAACGATGTCGTGTTCCGGCACCTGTCCTTGAGAGCCCGTCGTCATACTACATCTTGTCTTCCAGTTTCAACCACATAATCACTGACCATAAAGTGAGATAGTTGTAAAACATCTATCAAGTACGAAAAATATTATTTATACAGTATCCTAAAATTAAAATTTAGCTGATCTTATGATTGTTTATTTTCTAATTATATGTGTTTCTGCATATGATCAAATTCTAATGATTCTATCTTTCAGTGTTATGTACTAGTTTTTCCTCGCGGAATTGGTTTTTAGGGTTCCGTACCCAAAGAGTAAAACGGGACCCTATTATTAAGACTTCGCTGTATGTCGGTATGTCTGTCTGTCTGAATGTCTGTTACCAGGCTGTATCTCATGAACCATAATAGTTAGACCGTTGAAATTTTCACAGATGATGTATATCCGTTGATGAAATAAATAGTCTCAAATGAATAATTAGAAATATAACAATATTTACAACCCTGATAAAACTGCTATCCACTTTGTACTAACCAATGAAAATTTTATTTTACAGTAGAAGAGTGAACTCTTAGAGCATATACTTATCTTTGTTTTGAATAAATGTTGTAATATTGATAATATTAACGTTAAGCTCTGGTGAAATAAAAAAGAACGATATGTATATTAATACAAACTATCCATAACTCACAACTTCTTCGCGTCAAATTCAACAAACACATTTTTGTGCTAAAAAAATTCACGATTTTTTCTAAAATGATAGTTGTCGTAACTCCTTCTAAAACCAACTGACATATGGCCAGTGGAACTCCTGTCAAAATTAGTCCCGCCGTTCCGGAAACATGCCGTTACAAAGAGACAAAAATTAAATAAACATTTTTTGTTAGGTATAAATATCGAATATACGTTCATTAAGTAAAAAAACTGTTTGGATATTGGTAGCAGCCTGGTCTAGTCTTCTACGAATTCACAACGAGTTATTGTATTTTTTTTAATGTAGTGAAAGTAATGCAAAACGCCAACATCGTAAGGGGACCACCTTCCAAGCTTTATTTGTGAAACTCCTTTGAAAATAGGTTGTCTTAAAAAGAAGTTCTATGATAAAACCACATAATGTAACCTAGTTAATAACCTAGTACATATTTAAAACATATACATATATAAATTAAGAACGTTCATGCACACTAGGACTTCCTGTGCCATGGAAAGGACGGAAACACATATTTTACACATCACATACATCAAAGAGTACCCCGCGTACGTACAAACATTTCTACTCATACAAATATTTGCCTAGGTCAGGGAGTTCGAAGGTTGGGTCAATACCGACTAGACTAAAAGAGCTGTGCCAATCGTAAAGCATGTCTCATAACATGTCATTTGACTAGCTGTAGTTACAATTTGGCTCGCTACGTGACCCGAGTGCAAAATGGCATCGTTCAAAATTCAAACATTTGCCCTCATTTGGCAGAATACTACTCTTACTGAAAATAAATGACAGCTGAGCTCGATTTTGAACTGATGATTTAAATATTGATTATCCAAAACTGGAATAATGTTAAATTTACATGCGTTATTATAACGCATGTAAATTTATCAAATTAAATACATAATATCTGTCAAAAAAATATATGCGTTTGGAATGCACTATATTATAAGCACTTTAGAACGTGACGTAGTGTCACGCGTTTTATTTTATATCGACTTTTCATATGGTAATGACTATCGCATATACACACATCAACCAAGTCTATGGATACGTTATTTCATAATGAAATATGGCTTTATTATTTAAACCTATTTAGTTTTATTAAAAACTTTATCTACTCTGATACTATAATACAAAGATTATAAAACTGTAAACAAAATTCTTATGACACACATTACGTACAGGCCAAAAATAATAATAAAAAAGTTTAATTACGATACAGGTCTTGTATGGACACCTGTAACATAATATTACTTTTTAATCATAACGATACACCTATACAACCTCCAGCTGGACCAAGGAGGTTGAACCTCTACTTAAAAAAAAAGATTTCAATGAACGAGTCCGCGACGACGCAACACGCATGCGCAATCGATGTTTGCGCCTTGGCGCCATCATTTGAGTTTTAAAAAATCTTTTCAATATTTAAACAAAGTTTGGTTTTGTTTGTAAAATACATAGGTTTTTGTATAAAAACATGTCTGAAAGCGGGGATAGGGGTGAAAATGCACGACGCAGAGAGTTGGCATTAACAAATTTGGAGCTTTAGGCAAAGTTATTGCCAGCTATCTTCAACTTACCGACCCCGAATTGTACACAGGACACTGCTTTCGCCGAACATCTGCGACCTTGCTAGTTGACGCTGGTGGAGATATAACGGCACTAAAGCGACACGGTGGTTGGAAGTCAACGACAGTTGCAGAAGGCTATATAGATGATTCAATGACTAACAAGATCGCTATATCCAATTCAATACTTAACAGTATTGAAAATAACAGAAATGAGGTCAACATTAACATACCCTCTCCGAGTACCTCCAATAACGCTTCCTGTCCGGTTCAAATTCATTTTCATAATTGTAATATTCAGAATATCAATAATTATTACAAGTAAAAATGAATTTGTTGTTATATTCAGCGTTTTATTTGCAATATTGTTTTACGTATTATAGTATGAGAGTAGATAAAGTAGTGTATGACACTGTACATAACTTGGTCTTATAACACTCGTGTGATACTATACACAACTCAAGCAAAACACACACTCATGTTATAAGAACCCTTATTATGCAACAGTATCATAATCTTCTATTATATACAGATTAGAACATTGTTTATAAATACTTCTTTCGATATATACAATTTTAAATGAAAACCACAAAGAACTCTCCAATCATCTTAGTAGGTTTCTGGATGTTGAGAAGTCACATTAAATTTTTTAATACTACACTCGAGAGCAATGAATCCGTGTCACTTAAAGAATGTTAAAAATCTCGGAAACTAAAAATGATAGGTTAATGCAATAAATTGTATTTAATAGACAATGTAACACTCCTTAAATGAAAGTAAAAAAAATATGAGTCACCATACATTTTATTAACACAAAATTACATAAAGAAAAAAAACTGCTGATCTCTCCTTAAAACAAAAAAAAGGAAACATGAAATTTTTGAACTTTATTACGATTTTCTTGAATTTTAATACTTCGTATTGCCTCCTCGTGCTTCCATTACTGCGTTTACGCGGTTTGGCATGCTGTACACCAAGTTCCTTATACGATTTTGGGGAATATTCTCCCATTCCTCTGTGAGAGCAATTTTGAGCTCACGAAGCGTGATTGAACAACGAAACCCTCCCCGGGTTTCGTTGTTTTACGCATCTGCCTAGCTCGTCCCAAGCATGCTCGATCGGGTTGATATCCGGGCTGCGCGCTGGCCACTCCATACGAGCAATGTTCATCTCTTGAAGGTAGTCATTCACAATCCTACCTGTATGAGGTCGGGCATTTTCATGCATAAATATAGCATCCTCACCTAAATTGACCATAAATGGACCAACGTGATCATTGAGGATTTCTTCCACATATCTTTCGCTAGTTAAAGAGCCGTTTTCTATGATCACCAGCTCTGTGCGACTTTCAGAAGAAATTCCGGCCCACACAAGTACAGACCCACCACCGTAGGCTACTTTTTCTTCGATGCATGCTTGCTTGAATCTTTCCCCTGGTCTTCAATACACTCTGTGTCTTCCATCGTGCTTGTAGAGCATAAATTTTGATTCGTCGGAGAACATAACTTTTGACCAATCTTCAATACTCCAATTTACGTGGCTCTGGGCATATCTTAGTCTTGAAATACGATGCCCACGCTCCAGTTTAGGGCCGTTTGCAGGTCTAAGGGGTTTTAAGTTAGATTCAGCAAGCCGACGTCTTACTGTCCATGCACTTGGGTTACTTCCTCCGAAGCGTCGAAACTGATTTGTGAGTTCAGTTCCTGTGAGAAAGCGATTTCGTAGCATGGTGTTCACCAAGTATCGGTCTTCTCGTGCTGTGGCACACCTGGTTCTGCCCGTTCCTGGTCTGCGTAGGTTAGAACCAGTTTCTTCGTAACCTCGGAGAACTCTTTGTACTGTTGACAGCGACACACCGACAGTCCTGGCTGTATCGCGCTGACTCCGGCCGGTTTCCAGCATTGTAAGTATTCTGGTGCATTCTTCAGGCGTAAGCGACATAATTTCAGCTTGAATAATGAATATAGAGCACTATCAACATGGTTTATGTACCCACATAAATGACAGATTACAAACAAAAGCAAAACCAAATGCTGTAATTTCGTAGTTCCATCTTCGAAAGTGGCCCTTTTTCAAATTTGATTTTTTTATGATATAACTTTACAATAACTAAGAAGTTTTAATACCTTTATTTAAGGAGTATTACATTGTCTATTAAATACAATTTATTGCATTAACCTAGCATTTTTAGTTTCGGAGATTTTTAGGATTCTTTAGTGACCCGGATTCATTGCTCTCGAGTGTATTTCGGTCTTAAGTGTGGAAAAAAAGGATTAGTTTTTTTTTCTTGTTTCGATTGGTTGTGTAAGTTTTTTGGCTTTATGCCATGCCATCATTTGACACAAGATAAAATGTTACAAGCAGTTGGCAAGTTATATAACGGTGCTATTAAATGTGTCGTTGCTGAGGCTCTGGGCACAAGGCTAAATGTGATGTCCAGGCTGTGGTCACATTATCGGAGGATCTACTAGGGAGATATGGGCACACGGGTAAATTACCACTCAGAAATAGTATCGATTTCTCCAAATTACCACCAGAAGACAACTCAATATCACCCACGCAACTAGTGCAAAGACTCCAGGAGGCCCCCAGCTGCTGCTAATCGACTAAACCGTGCCGGCTGCATGATGTTGGTCTTCATGGTCGCAGACCGCTACTAGTTCCAGCGCTACGAAGTGGCAATCGCGGCAGGTGACTTTCATGGTCTCGACAACATTTGACATGGAGTGACTAACAATAGACATTGGTGCTGCTCACTGACGCGTCCGCTTTGGATTTCATGCAGATTCACGACGATCAAGCGTTTAGAGAACTGCAGGCAGAGCTAACCGTCTCCGACATCTACAAGAGGTCCATTCTTCAAGACTGATGAATCTTGTCAAGACGGGACAATGGTGTGGGCACGAATACGCGTCGGTGTACGAACCCAACTCATTTGGATTCAGGGCAACATCATCATCATCAGCCCACATTCGTCCACGGCTGGACATACGCCTCTCCTAAAGTACGCCACAGAGCTCGATCTTCAGCTCTCTGCATCCAGTTACTGCCAGCCGCCTTCCGCAGGTCGTCTATCCACCTGGCCACAGGGCGTCCTACACTCCGTTTGCCTAAACGTGGTATCCACTTAAGAACTCGTCTACTCCAGCGGTTATCAGTTCTTCGTGAAATGTGGCCAGCTCATTGCCACTTCAGCTTGCTTATTCTTTGAGCTGCAGGGCAGCATGGCTGCCCAAAAATATCGTGAGGAGGTAGTGGAACGTGTTATTCTCTCGTTCAGAACACAAAAGGGGCTAGAATTTTAGCTTATGCATGACAATGCATGCGCGGTGATGAATGATGATGATGATGTATCAAATCGTTTTTTTACTCAGGTATAATATGGCTTTCTACTGGTGAAATATATTTATACCGATTATGTAGTTTTTTCGGTTATCCGTTACAGACAAACTATCAAATCTTTCCTCTTTATTATTAGAGTAGATAAAGATTAACAACAAGTTACGAATAATGTGTCCTTGTTTGTACCGGCGTTAATATTGCATATTTTAACATAGAAACGTAGTTATTGTGACTTAACTGTAATATTTTGGTATAATTATGGTGTCGCAAACTTTTTTTGTAGACATAAATGTCCTCTAAAAACTGCAGTAGACCACTTTGCTCTAATGTCAATAGTTTCCGCAGCGTACAAAACATATTTTGTTTTTGGTATTGATTTTACACCTTGGGTTACATTAAGGAAGTTTTCATATGAATCCCTAACTTTTTTTGAAAATATATAGCCTATGTTACTCAGTGATAATGTAGCTTTCTATCGGCAAAATAATTTTTGATCTCGGTCCAGTAGTATTTAAGTGCATTCGTTACGTAAAACAATACAAATCTTTTCTCCTATTAGTATAGGTAAAGAAAAAAAACATTTAATTTTTTAATGTTTTTTTTATGTAGACTTGGAATGAAGAAATGTATCATTCGCAGACTTCAAGAGTGCTACGCGCTACGACGCCCACGATGTTTCAAATAATATTAAGTTCGAATATAATATTAATTTCTCACTTTTTTTAAGTCAGTGTATACAGTGTCTACTTGCACTCTCCTATCAAAGTATTCAAAAAAAATCCCAGTGAAAATAGTTAAGTTGGATGTTCGCTGGATGGACCTTCGCTTGACGAACCCATGTTCTGGAATTATAATAGTGTGGAGTATAGGATATATCACGGTGTGCACCAGCCGCTCATAAAGCTTCGATAAGGCAGACAAAATAGAGATAGGTCTATATTGCTCTACGTCATGCTTAGAACCACTTTTATGTACTGGAGTAATGTATGCTCGCTTCCATATTTCAGGAAAAAATCCTTGGGCAGAGCACTTATTGTAGATGATAGTCAGAGGGACACAGATAGATTCGGCAGTATATTTAATAAAAATACGTGGTATTCCAGAACCTTTAGATTGATCTAGGACTTTAAGTTCCTTGAGAACTTGAGACTCATTAAAGTTGAGATCAGTTATTAAAATATTATTGCTAGAAGATATTATAGGAGGTTCCCACTGACCAAATGTAGGTGAAGTAGGTTCAAACATAGATTGAAAATAGTCTGAGAACATGTTAAAAATGGTTTCAGAGTGTGAAGATTTAGTATTTAGATAAGTCATATGTAAAGGAATACCAGATTTGCTTGACTTAAGATTAGCTAAGTACGTCCAAAAATATTTAATATTCGTATTAATATTGTCTTCAACCGATTTCATGTACTGCCGATAACATGTATCACATTTTTCTTTAAATAAGGTCTTAGGTTCCGAGAACTTTATTAGATTTTTTTCGAGGCCTCAACTTTATGACTGACCCTATATTCATTGGGTGGACCGAAAGGTCACTTTGGATTAACAAATTATTCCAATCATTAGTTTAAACTGCGGGTACACTACATAAAATACAGATACCTACTTGAGGCAAAGACTTTTCTTCACAATGTCCTCTCAGGCTGGTGGCGGATACGATTTTTGGATTTATGTTCAACCCCAAATATTTGTAGGTATGGTACTACCCGATAAAGGCTGACACCCTCGAATACATAACTTCCGTTTAAATTATACTCGCGATATTTCGAAAGCGGGCATCGAAATCGAATATAGCGTAATGTGGGATGTTCTGACGGATTACAAATTTATGATACCATACGGGAACGCTTAAATAAAATTGTATGGTCTAGGGTTATGGCTATTGTAATGAAGTGGAGCTATAAATTTTCATGTATCACGATACCTACATTGAGCGATTGGGTATTTTTCGTACCGCTACTCTTAAATAATGGTGTATATTATGTGCATATAGATCATTATTTACACAACATTTTTAATGGAATGAGTCTTAGGGAAATGCCTATAATTTGTACTTTTTTATCGCAGAAGCTGTTGTGTTATACAACCTAATAACGCGATGAAACTATTTTTTTTTCCACCTGATAGCAAATGCCATGCCTGTCAGTAGATGAAATACTATTTATCATTTATATATAAAATTTCTAGTAATGCGTGATACTGGCTTATTGCACTGAGATAACATTGTTTCCGCCGCTTAATATTAAGCTTGACATAGTTCGCTAAAATCAACAAAATTTTAAATTAATAAACATTAAGTAACTTTTCAAAACTGATATTACAGTTTCAATAGAGATCTTTTGTGAAATTGTGTTAGTGAAATGAGCAAACCACTGACAACCTACCTAGTGGGTCCGCCATGATCGTAATATTTCACATCGATTTACGCCAGCCCTTTCTCAAACATCTTGACATCCTAGCGAGGTCATCGCACACTGTGAAGTAAAAATCAATCAATGTACACATCCATTTGAATTTAAGAGCAAGGCCTACAGCAGTCAAATGGGACTAAATTTTATGGTTTACGATATACATACTGCGACGAGCTCACCGATGTCAAATACATTGAGATATCGCCCTTGTATATAAGGTTGTTTTTTTCAACGTTTCTTCTCATTTTGTCGCCTGTTTCACGGATGTTGTTAAAGATGCAATGATGTTTGCTCTTAGAGAATCGCATTGCTGTTTAGTCTTCACCTGAAAATAATAAATAAAAGAAAGAACTAGTAAGTCTATAAGAGCACAATGTTTCTTCCTTTTTAATTTCTGAGTCAGCTCTTTTCAGTTTGGTTCATGGTAATAATTATGTTTTTATAGTAATTGAAGGTCAATGTCAAATATTATACTGATTTGACATATAATATTTATAGCTACGTCCCGTGCCTACTTCTGCAAGGAAAAGACAGATTATGTTCAGACAAATCGGGATGAAAACAAAAAAGTCAATACTTCGACAGTCGCTTACTTCGAAAAAACATAGTTCGACATGTCATGGCTTCGTCAAAACGATAAGAATGATCGTAATAAGAACGTCAATGTTCGATAAAAATTATACAGAATGTAGCAGTGTTTCTAGTCAGGGCAAAGTCACGATATAGGTGCGATGACGAGCAAATATAGGAGGAGCGTTAAGTTTAATGGTGACCACACAACGCGCGAGCTGAGCGAGCGCAGCGTGGGTGCCGCGGCAGCGGCCGTCGTAGCGCCAGAGTTAGGCTAACCTACAACTCGATGTTTGCAAATTATAGTTTTATAATACGTTAATGTGTGTATCCATAATGTAACTATATATTATATCCTTCCACGAAACAGGGAAGCTGGCGTAAGGTGTGAGTGCGTGTTAACATTCATCATCATCATCATCATCATCTCAGCCGTAGGATGTCCACTGCTTAACATATGCCTCCTCCATAATTTTCCAAAAGGACCGGTTGGAAGCGGCCTGCATCCAACGTCGTCCTGCGACCTTTGTCAGGTCGTCTGTCCACCGTGTCGGTGGACAACCTACGCTGCGCTTGCTGCGGTCCGTGGTCTCCATTCCAGAACCTTCCGGCCCCATCGACCATCTGTTCTGCGTGCTATGTGCCCTGCCCACTGCCACTTTAACTGGCTAATCTTCTGGGCTATGTCGGTGACTTTCGTTCTTCTACGGATCTCCTCATTTCTGATTCGATCACATAGAGAAACCCCGAGCATATCCCTCTCCATAGCTCGTTGTGCGACTTTGAGCTGTGTTAACATTATTTTATATTAATTTTATTATATCTGGGGACATAACACGGATATTATGCCACTATACCGCGTAGCAGTAATGTTCGCAATACTGTGTTCTGATTTGAAGGGTATGCAGGTGCCGGCGTACAGGCACCTAAAACTTAACAACATAATATCTCAGGGTTACAGTGCAGTAGGTATTTCTCGCTATGTAGAGTTATAAAGAAAATCCTACCTAATTGGTGATGATGGGGAAATAAACAATTTCTTACTATCGCCTGCATAACAAAGTCAATAATTTTTTTCGTGTCATTGCAATTTTAGAGAGAAAATATCACATCCTCACAAAACGTCCAAATACAATGTACAGATACAAAAGATAGACAGTTATGTTATTTAAGACAACATAATATACGGCTTGGTTGAAACTGCACAGAAACATCACACCAATATTTTCTCTAAAAAGAAAAATAACGCTTTCAAGAAAATCTCAAAACGTAAGAGAGATATTCTTTTCGCAGAGTTTTATTTACCTACATAGAAAGTCTCAACTAACAAGAAAAGAAGATAAACATGTGGCAACTCGTGAAATATGGTTTGAATGATAAATGGAGTACCGTGGTTATTAGACTGTGGCATGTGGAGCGGCGTAATATGTTACATGTTGCTGACACATGCGTATGTAAATGACTGTTTTGTAACCAATTTTCATAAAAGAAAATTTAATAGTCATCGTTTGAACTCGTACCATGAGTTACGTGACGTTTACGTACTTGCTAGCGTCAACTCGATGCTTCGAGTAGTTTTCGGCCGTCATAATAACGTTTCGAACTCCGCACCCGACATAACTGGCTCTGTCTAACTATACTGTAAAGACAGAGTAAGTTGTATTTTTGCCAAAAAAATCTTATTACTAAAGAGTATCAACTACTACTACCTAACACGGAAGTTTTGACCAAAGCTAGTACAATTTCCTTGCTTAGTAACTATTTTGAAGTAGTCCTGAGAATTAAAAGGTCCTTTATGAGTGCTTTTTCACTACAGATTCAAATTGGACTTGGAATCACTTCGTGATGACATTATTTTGACTAAAAAAAAACACTCAAAATTATAAAAATGTCTTAAGAAACTATAGGATCGGAAGTTTTCGATTTCATTTGCCAGCGATTTACTACTGTCGATACGCTATTTCTCAAATACATATGTCAAATTTGTAACTGGTACCGAATTGCTATAGCAACAGCTAAAAACGTTAAACGTTTTTTACACATTAACTAATAACTAATGGTTTTAGTTTTCTTATTGACCGCTAGTGGCGCTATACTATTTTCTATAGAACTCTTTTACGCTATGATAGCGAGTACAAACACTAAAAAGTCATGGTAAATGTGCTAAAACTCAATATAAAAGATTACTTTTGGCTCTACAATTATTTAATGTAATCCCTTAATTAATCTAAAACAAGAAAGAATAAAGCTGTCCTGAAATTTCAAATAACGCTTTCAGAAAAAATCAGTAGAATTGAACTCTGAACGTGCTTTAACTTATTACGAGTACAACCGTAGAGCATTTTTGGTTTGCGCCACATACAGCCCGAGAAATAACCTCCTGCTATAAATCCAAACTGAGAACTGTGCAGCTCGAATAACTAACTTCAATTGAAATAGGAACTCGAACGGTTCCACATTTTCTGTCGATAAAAGAACGTCACTCGATTTAAAGCGGAAATAAATGAAACCATCGCAGTTTTGAACTTAGTGTTGGCAGCTAACGTCGATGCTGTTAAAGTGATTGTTATATAATTTAATCATCATCATCAGCCTACATTCGTCCACTGCTGGACATTATGCGTCTCCTAAAGTACGGTCTTCAGCTCTCTGCATCCAGTTACTGCCAGCCGACATATACAGGGTGGCGCAATAGAACGTGCATTTATTAAATATAGGATAAAAAAATAAATACAAAAAGGTATAGTTGAAATAAAATATAGGAGGATTAGGTAATTTAATGTGGTTTATTTTTTTTTAAAATAACATCATCTAGATGACGGCCCTCTCGAAGACGGCACTCCTCTAAAAGCAAGCGCAGATTTGTGAAAACTCTTGTCAATAAATCTGGGGTGAAAACTGCCATTTCCCCACGGATATTTTCCTTTAGCTGACTGATGTTCCTCGGATTGTTCATGTAGACTTTATGTTTGAGGTATCTCCACGAAAAAAAAGTCAGGAGGCGTCAAGTCAGAGCTACGTGGGGGCCAAGAGATATCACCTATTTTGGAAATTAATCTTACAGGAAATATCTGTCTCACAACCACCATAGAGTCATTTGATGTGTGACAGGTCGCTCCATCTTGTTGGAACCAAGTCCTCGTATTCGCTATTCTCGATCTCTAGTAGTTCTAGAGGCAAATATCCCTCTAACATCGCAACATAGCGGTCGGTGTTAACGGTGATGTTTCGTCCACGTGAATCTTCAAAGAAGAAAGGGCCAATAATTCCTTTGCTTGAGATTGCTGCCCATACCGTTACTTTCGTACTATGCAGTGGTTTTTGATGTTCCATTTGGGATTCCCGTCGTTCCATTAGCGACAATTTTGTCTGTTTACGAACTCATTTAAATGAAAATGAGCCTCGTCAGAAAAAAGGTTGTTGTCAAAAGTGGAAAATCGACTAAGCATTTCTTCAGCAAATGCCAACCTTGGTCCGAAGTCGGCCTCTTTTAATTCCTGTGTTAACTGGAGCTTATAAAGATGCAGTTTTAGATCCAACTTCAAAATTCGCTGTAAACTTCGACGCGACAAGTTTAAAGCCGCCGATCGCTTCCGAGTAGATACTTGCGGATTTTTTCCTACTGACTCCTTCACCCTCTCAATATTGTCTGTGGTCCTAGACGTTCTTGGATAACCTTTTGCTGGTATATTCAGAACAATACATTCGCTTTGTAGAGCTGTATGAACGACCGTTCTCGTGCGAACACAAAAAGCGCGACGCTTCCCGTCGAAGTGACTCATGGTTACTAAAACTCCATGATTTCCACTATCCAACCACGCTAGGCTCCTTCCGTACGCGCACTGTTTACCCCGCGAAAAAAAATTACGCAATATGTACGTTCTATTGCGCCACCCTGTATAAGGACTTTGTTTGTGTGTTAATATGTATACCTATCCTACCCACTTAGAATAGGTACAACGTGCGAACTTTGACCTGCCCAGGCGGATCAACCTTCGTGTGTCATTGTATATACCTTTTTTTTTACGAGGGGGTAATCTTATAGACACCCGGACACTATGGCGAGTATCCGGGTTATGTGGGACTTTCTTGACTTTCACTCGGTGGCCTTCTTCGAAGTCTTATTGATGACCCCAGGATCTCCATAGGAACGCACTGGGACCATCAAGACATATTGCCCTTTGGCTCAACTCTGAGAGCATTTCGCATCTCCTTCTTCCAAGGATGGCACGGTGTCAATTGCCACATCATGACGCTGTCTTCCTCGAGCTCGTTGATGAGATAGTTAGGGCCCCCCCAATTATACCCGAGTTGGCTCTTACGACAGGCAGAGGTTACCGTAACCCTATTCTTTAAAAACCCGGGCTTACAGAGTCGGTCGTTGTATATACCTACCCTAAGCCGGTAGGTATGGCCGGTATGTCTCGCGCAGTCACTGCTATCTATTTTGTGATGTATCAGCGTGTCGAGTCGTACGTTCTGTCGCACTATGGTTCTTAGATGTGGAGCGGCAAATATGGGTTAATAATAATAAAAAATATATTTCATTTTTCTCTTATAAACCCCGTTCAATATTGTGCACTAATAAACAAAGTCCTTGCATTTATAATTTATTATAGAAGAGTATTACATGAATGTGCGAATAGAAATCAATACAAACAACTTATCAACTTGAGGTGCTCTTGTTTTAGCGGCATATTAAATGTTTATTTTTTATTGGAAAAAGGGGCTGTATAATTATTGGACTCAATTGTGAAGGTCGTTTGATACTGTACATAGTTTTGTCCCACTGCTACAAAGCGATCTATTGATAGACAGCATTGCATATGAAATTGAAATGATTGCCCCATAAAAAAAGTAAATAAAATTTTTATCACATATTCCTCAAACCAGTTGAATTGGAAACCTTATTAAGGCTCAGCAGCATCTCTTTCTGGCAACCGTTTGCTAGATAGAAATAAGTTTATTGCTATGAAGGCAGTATGTAGTGTATATAATTTACATGTACATAATAACTTGTTTGAGTAATTCGTGTACACGGTGCGCACAACAGAACAAGAAAAATAAGGTTTTTTTGTGTTATCAGTGACTGGACGGGCAAGTCATGCTTCTGATGGTAAGGTGCTTGTGATAGTTGTGGTGCCAACCATAGGCCGCTGCGACCGTTCTGTCAGCCGGCCAACGCACCCGAATAAGGCCGCTATTCCATGCAGTCTCCAATGCTGTTTTTATTAAATATCGCTCCGTAGTTTTAAATTTCATTATATACACGTCTTATATTGAATTAAAGTCTGCGTCCAATAGCTTATTAAGTATTATATAGATATACGAGTAAAACAATCTTTTAACATTCAAACATACCCGTAGTGTCGACCGTCATCCAACGGTTTAATCAACCATTTAAACGACGTTCCCTTACCAAATTGGCCTCGCAATTCATTCCTAATTTCGCGTCTCAGCACCTGCCGCTACTGATAACATTTTTGTCCAGTTACCAGGTTTTTATTTCGATGAATATTTGACGCACCGCTACGTAGTACTATTATATAGTCTGTGGTGCCGCCTCGGCGCTCTTGATATAATCTAATTGAAACTTTTCAAAGAGCCCATTTTTTGCAGTCAAATAGTACCTGTCTTAGTAGGGGTATGATATTGATTTGAAATACTTTAATCGAAATTTTGTTAATGGATTTGGTCGTAGGCATTTATATCGTGATCTTTATTAAGGAGAAATTCTTGTTCTAGACGTTCATAACTGGTCAATTACGAAAACCCGGCTGCCGTCACTAATTGATCGATGGACGATAGTGACATAATCATTTATATTAATTGGGAGCTTCTGCCTTCGGTGCTTTTAAAAGTTCGTCCCGGTTATCGTACAATCAACAGTCTTAATGGCAGAGGTTAGTAGAGGTAGCCTGGAACTACCTGACTATATTAGCTAGTCTATATTATATATGTATACAGGGTTACTGGTAATTAATTATCATCCTGTTAAGGGCATATTCAGAACATCAAAACAAACAACTTTTGTTCTAGAACTTTTCCCAAAATTACTTTTGGGAAAAGTTCTAGTTTGTTTACACAATCTACCCAAAAATTGTTTTTTAAGTTTTTGTGATTTTCTCTTACACTTCATAATTCTACATCGCATCCACTTCATTCATCTACGAAAATCTACGTGTAGTCCGCCTGCCGCAGGCCGGGGCTTGTCGGTATTGCGCGCGCGCTTTTTACATAGTGTTAAATATGTTTAGACCGGTCAAAAAGATTTTTTTAATTATGTATGGAAAAAAAATACGAATTTTTGAAAGTCGTAGAACAAAAGATGTTTCTTTTGATACGAGTACATCAAAATAGCATATTCTGTACATGTACAGAATATGCTCTTAAAAGGATGTTAATTGATTACCAGTACCCCTGTATACAGACTAACTGATATATTTATAAAAAACACCAATTTTTTACAAACAATCAAATCTATATATATATTTATATATATATAGATTTAAGAGTAGCATAAACCGCTGGCATATTAATAAAAATATAGCGTACATGAGTTTTTTTAATACAGATACCTATATATTTTGACAGTTTCCCATATATATAAGTTCAACTGCGATTCCTAAAACGTTTACATATTATTTTTAATTAAATTTATTTACTGATATTAATTATTTTACATGTAGTATATACCAAAATAAGGGTTTTATTAATTTGGTATGTAGATAGATGAGGCGCTGGAATACATATAGGATACTTTTTCATCATCATTATCATCCATCACCACGCGGGTGTAACCGCGGGGCGCAGCTAAACTAATATAGCTAAATAAGGAAAGAAAATAAAAACTCTTTATGAAAGTACATATTGACAGACTTGAGGACCTTTCAAATATTGTTTCCAATATAACTTCATTGGGCAATGAACAAATGAAAATCGCTGATATCAAGATTTTATATATATTCCAACTACGAATAATAATAAGTCAGGAAGAGTAACTGCGTTAAAAAAATGACCCAACAAAAGTCGTGTTCAAGTAGGCGGGGCTTAAAAGTCGTGTTCAGTACGTCATCAGTCGGACATTTTTCTTGCAAGCGAGCACACGTGAAATCTTCGCATACATTTTAATTTTATCATTTTATCATTGTAAACTACAGCTGTGAATCATCATGCCAGCATGTGTTGTGAAGTGGTGCAGGGTCCATACAAGATTAAAATGTCCAGGAATCACTTTTATTAGTAAGTAGTAGCAAAATTATAATTATATTCAAAGATGTACAAATACGTATACAAACCGAGATGGTCAATACTATGCAAAATAAAGTCAGTCTATTTTTGTTTAATGTATATTTTTTTACAGAACTGAATATTGAAATGTAACAGCAATGTATTTTACTTATTTAGTTTTAGCTTAGTTTTATTTTCATTTCCTTGCCGATCCAATGCAGTAAAATAAATGCCCCTCTGCACTTAAGCTAGAAAGACAAGAGTATGACTATACGCCTGTGAAAACCAGCATTATATTCTTACTCCGTTCATTTTTAAGAAAAAAAATAAAAAGTATATTAAAAGAAATTGTATTTGTACCATGTTACACAACACTGCAGATCCTCCCAGTTTGTACAGTAAGTACCTACTGTATTTAGTATATATTATACTGTATTATAGTACCGTTTTCAGTTATGTTATTATGTATATTAAATCTTATATTAAGCATTTTTACGCTGATGATTCGTACCGAAAAAAACATCAACATCTCTAAAAAATACTATAGAAAATCAACAATTAACGGTAATAAGCGATTACCTACAGTTGCATAATATAGCTTTAAAAAAATAATTCATTGTTTGGTTGAATTACGTAAGTACGTTTAATTTTTCAAGCTAATGAAAATTCACCCTCTGCAAATTTTGAAGTGGTTTACTTGAGTTGCTCATAAATCTGTCAGTAATATCAACACAATGCTTTACTAAAATAATTGATAATGAAGGTATTCTGCGACCACTGAAAAACGTCCACCAGGCAAATAACGAATACCCTATCCTACTTCCTACTTATATCCCACTAATATCATAAATGATGTGAAAGTTTGGATGGATGGATGGATGATTTTAATGAATGTTTGTTACTCAATAACGGCAGAATGGCTGAGAGGATCTGATTGTCACAGTAATAGATTATAGTCTGGAATAGCACATAGGCTATATTTCATTGTCATCTATCACCACGCGGGTAAAACGGCCTAATATTTTTGGGTACAGCATAGACAAAATAACAAGATCTCCGCCGACGCCAAGATCATAATGATGACATACTTTCTGTCAATAGAGTTCTGTCAAAGTTGTGTCAGTTTCTGATAGATTATATAGTGCGTTCGAATAGCCCCATGTTGGCGAAAATAACGCTTAAAACGCTCACAATGGCGTTCGAATTGGGAATCTGTGGGTGAAAATGTCGTTTACGGCTCTTTTTGTTCACCGTTCGCAAAGCTTAAAAAAGTTATTAGTATATATAGTTATTTATGCCACCGAAAAGTACAATTATTAACCCACGTCCGGAGCTGCGGTTGTTTTTGATCGTTTTTTGACAACTATCTATTTGACAGCACAATCGTGCGATTTTAGGCCTTATGCACGGTTTAGCGTTCGAGTAGAGTGTGGGAATAGCGGTAATAATAACGATTTTGAGCTTTACGAACGCTTTAACAAAAGAGCCAACAATTGCAACGTCACCAATGCCCTCATTGCTAAACGAACGCACCTCAAGTCAAAAGCACGCAATGATTTTGCCAGCTCGATGCACTAGACGTGCTCGGCGATACAGTTGGCATGTCTTTGTTGTTCAGCCGACTGTAGTCGAGCGATTCCGCCATCACGACGGAGGTGAAACTTCGCGAAGTCTTCTCGTCAAAAATACCTCAGTACCTCAAGACAAGAGTCTTCGACCAATGTGTGTTACCAGTGATGACTTATGGCACTGAAACGTGGTCTCTTACTATGGGCCTCATAGACAAGTTAAAAGTCGCACAACGAGCTATGGAGAGGGCTATGCTCGGGGTTTCTCTACGTGATCGAATCAGAAATGAGAAGATCCGTAGAAGAACGAAAGTCACCGACATAGCCCAGAAGATTAGCCAGTTGAAGTGGCAGTGGGCAGGGCACATAGCACGCAGAACAGATGGCCGATGGGGCCGAAAGGTTCTGGAGTGGAGACCACGGACCGGCAAGCGCAGCGTTGGTCGTCCACCGAGACGGTGGACAGACGACCTGATGAAGGTCGCAGGACGACGTTGGATGCAGGCTGCTTCCAACCGGTCCTTTTGGAAAATCATGGGGGAGGCCTATGTTCAGCAGTGGACGTCCTACGGCTGAGATGATGATGATGATGACGGAGGTGAAATCAATCTAGCGGTCTTGAGTAAATCGCCCGCAATACTTACATGTTATTTTATAATAAATCTTAATTATCCTCGTTAATATATCCTCGAAGGGGTAAGCAGCGGTGTTTTCAACGCCTACATTTAAGTTTGTTTTTTTTTGTTTGTGCCTTAAGTTTGTGTCGCTCGCTATTATTTTGACAGCTCGATACACTAGACACAAGGGGGATGCAATGTAACACAAATAACGTCAAGGGTGGTGAAATATAATGACAGTTTTTTTAATGGTGATTAACTTTATATTTGTATGTACTCGTAAGTCCTGTCTTTTATTATTAGTGTTTACTGATTGATACACTAAGTATTTACATTTCTCTTGGATTTCTATTATAACAATTGCGTTTGACCATATAAAATATGTATATGGTCAAACGCAATTGTTTTACATATTTTATGACATTTTGGTATAACGATAGATGGAGGTCTGGTCAGGGTGAGGCCTTGGAGAAGATAATAACCTACTCAAAGTACTAACCCTTAGCAGACGCAGTCGCGGGCACCAGCTAGTTAAATATATTTTTTGTAAAATGAATATGCGATTTTTTTTTAATCTCACTTCACTACATTGCGAAGAAAAAGTCTCTTCTAATTACTTCTAGACGAAAACTTAATAAATTAATCATATTTGGCGGGACATAAAGTTTTAAAAAGTAACCGATATAAAAAAAACAAATAAAAAACATTGTTTATATTATTGACTTGGTCCAATTCACTTGTTGCATTACACCCTCCACGCCGCTACGACTCAGTTGTCATAGTAGACGTTGCAGCACACGCGTGAACCAATCCCTGCTTTCCTTCTGAATTTAAACCAATCACCGAACATGTCTATTTGTAACCTCAGAAGTGATTCGTATTTGGAATCATTAGTCGCTTTTGTTTGAAGACCACTTTTTGTATGGAATTTGTTCTGAATTATGCTTCCTGACCTATTATTATTCGTAGTATTCCAAGCAAAGGAATTTTTTTACCAATCCCAATGCGTTTTCAAAAAGAACATAAGTAAAAAAGAATTTGCTCTCGTTCACACTTCTTTGAACTCATGATCAATGCATGTAATTACGATATTTAGTTCTAATTACATTTTCTTAGATCATTAAGAAAAGCTTGCACCGACAGGTGTATTTTTATACTTGTGTTATGTACTTCTGTACTTTTTATGCAATGCCGCGACGAGACGCCAATCACGCGCCTGGTGATAAGCATGAGACCACAACCAACTTAAGGGGACAGGCGACTGGAATTGTTTTTGACGTATGTAATAATTTTATAAGAGAAAACAACGTAAATGATAATACTCATAATAATTATACTATAGCGTCAGTACAGTCGAAGAAGCTTACGTCAAAACAAACCACGTCTTCGGTAATATGACGGAAGAGTTTATTACCCATCATTCGGGGATTCTCATAACAGTCATTCTGAATTGGATTCTACAACTGACACAGAAGATGAAATCGCGACTCTTTGCAAAGTTCTAGAATATCTCTTATAAATTATGTAGAAGGCTATGCCATGAACAATAGTGATTAAGATTTGTATTCCTATAATTGTTATATTTAATAATACTTATCAACACTTTGTTCGAGAAATACAAATATTTGAAAGTAAATCCGAGATTACTGTTATGCTATTTGATATTTGGTTTAACTTGCGTTAAATTTTTAACGATCGCAGAGTAAGTATTCGTATATCACAATTGTCCATAATTTTACCTGCGCGGACGAAACTATTTTGGTTTAACTTACGTGCCTTGAACTGTACCAAGACACAAGAGCTGGCGCATTGCAAGCGCCGATATCCGATAAATATTACGCGAGTAATCCCGTTTTAATAATTTAAAAAAAAAATATATGTTTTTTTTACATTACAAACGTAAATCTTACGTAGTCTTCTCATTACAAAGTTTACTAGCAGGTACACCTTGCAATTAGTCATTCAACCATTTCAGTGATCATACTATCATAAATATAGCTCAATAAAACATTCGCAACTGTGCGTAATACGCATTATCTTCGCAATATTACCGAAATCAAATCATAACTTTAGCATTTTATTAGAAATACAAAAACATCATAGTATCCTACCTTCAAGTTTCACCACATATAAAAATAAACACTCTCTTTCACTCACACCACAAAATATCAACACTCCAATCAACACAACATTATTTTTATCCTCTAGACACTACAGAATAAATAGTTTTACAACACTGCGTTTATCAATAAATATTTACGCAACTTTGCCTTTTATCTATGTCAGCCTGTGCTCATCACTATGTCTGTCTGGTTGTCGCGCATGGAATGATAATATACACCTCGGTCACTATTCACAGTCAAAAGGCTGCAATGGATATCTAGTTCAACAGTTGAGTAATATGGACTACATACCTATAAAATATCATAAGCTACATAACTTTATATGGGCTACAAACAGCCGAAGATCGCACACGGCGACAACTTCAACTCAATCGCTCCCGTCTCTTCGTATTTGCACTAACAGCACGTTCATAAATGGAAATGATGACCAGTAATACTTTAAGTTGTGTCATGTCAGAGATTGATTCTATAAAAATTGCTACCGCTATATCCTGTACTCCCGAAGAGTGTGCAAATAATATTCCTAATTCGTGCAAAAATCTCAATATATTATATCTCAACATCAGAAGTGTATACGCTAATTACTCTCTACTCGAAATACTTTTAGCCAGATTAGGATTAAAATGCGATATTATTGTGTTGACAGAATGTTGGATAAATAAAAATAAAATATTACCTAAAATAGAGGGGTACTTTTCACACGCAACTGAAAATAACCACAATCAAAATGATGGTGTTGTTATATATGTTTCTACCCAACTCCAATACAGCGTCATTGAACCTCAGTTTCTTGGAGCTAGTTGTTTAATTGTGAAAATTAAACCAGACACAGCCATTGTAGGGATATATCGATCTCCATCCACACGAAAAATAGACAGTTTTTTAAATTCATTAGAAGCTATTTTACATACACTGAAACACATTCCAAACATTGCTGTTTTCGGAGATATGAACATTGACATTAGAAACTCTATACCTGATGTCAATACTACTGAATACCTTAATCTAATTGTCGAACTTGGGCTATTTCCAGCGCACAGCCTACCTACTAGAGAGGATAATTGTTTAGATCACATTTTACTTAAATCACGATATGATTGCTTGGTAAACGTTATTCGCAC
The DNA here is from genome assembly GCA_917880725.1 of Selenia dentaria. Lineage (NCBI taxonomy): Eukaryota > Metazoa > Arthropoda > Insecta > Lepidoptera > Geometridae > Selenia > Selenia dentaria. The sequence continues at coordinate 32,974,545 of OU862877.1, read as the reverse complement.
AACAGTTACTGATCATTTACCTCTACTACTTAGCGTAAATAAAAAGTTGCCAAAAAATAAACCGATAAAAAGTGTAAGAAGGACGGACTGGGCAAAGGCAGTTTCCTTATTAGAAAACACAGATCGAGATTCAATTTTCATATCAAATTCTCCTGATACCATAGCGGAAAAACTAGTTGATATCTTAGGACAGGCACTTAGTAACAGTTCTATAACAACTTATTTCTCGAAGAAACATAGAACATGTAAGCCTTGGATAACTCAAGGAATTCTTAGATGTATCCGCCTTAAAGACAAATTGCATTATAATCATAGAAAAAATCCTACTGATGAAAAAGTCAAACTGATTTATAATAGATACAAATTTTTCTGTGACAATATAATTAGCGATTCGCGCATTAAGTACGACCAGGCTAAATTAGAAAGTAGTTTACATGATACTAAGAGCACCTGGAGAACAATTAAAAATATTAGTCACATGACCACAGAAAAAACTACTCCTAGTGATCTTCTTCAAATAAGACAATCGCCTAATGAATCAGTTGAAGCTATTAATGAGTTTTTCTCCACTATAGGCCAAAATTTAGCTGAAAAAATTCCTAATTTTAGCAATAGCCCTCAAATTAACTTAGATCATATTAAAACTCCTAGCCAGTCTTGTGTTTTTCTTCCTACTGATGATAGCGAAGTTTTAAAAACTATTCTTAACCTAAAATCAGACGCGGCAGTGGGCTGGGACAAAGTCCCATCAAAATTTTTAAAAATGGCTAGTCACGTTCTCACACCTGCCATTACCCGATTATTCAATTTGTGTTTGGATGAAGGTAAATTTCCCTTAGTTTTTAAAAAAGCCGTCGTCCATCCCATTCATAAGGGTGGGGACCGATGCTCTGTCAACAACTACAGGCCAATTTCCGTACTGCCGGCTCTATCCAAAATTTTCGAAAAGCTTATGAACAAAAGACTGCTAAATTATTTAACAAGACATAAGATACTCTCGGAACAACAATATGGTTTCAGAGCCGGCAGATCGACGGAAGGTGCAGTTCGCGATTTATGTGTTGAAGTTTCCGAAGCACTTGACAGAAGGAAAAAGTGCGTTGTTGTTTTCCTCGATATGGCTAAAGCTTTTGACACAGTATCGGTTCCCATCCTGGTTAGAAAATTAGAAAGGATTGGGATTAGAGGCAACTGCTTAGATTTTTTCAAAGACTACCTCTCAAATAGAACACAGATGGTTAAAATAGGTGAACATATTAGTAAAAAAGCAAACATTCCTTACGGCGTGCCTCAAGGCAGTATCGCTGGTCCGAGTCTGTTCTTGGTCTACATAAATGACATATGTGGCCTTTTAACTGAAAATGCACGTATTTTTACATATGCCGATGATACGGCCATTGTATTCCAAGGAGATACTTGGCCAGAAGTCTACGCAGCCGCCAATAAAGGTATGGAAAAGGTTGCTAAATGGCTCCAAGATAATCTTTTAACACTTAACATTACAAAAACGAAGTACATTTCTTTTTCCTTGCGTTCTAACAATGATCCTCCAAGTAATCTCAATATAAGAGTTCATAATTGCAATGACTCTGTTATGGGCTGTGACTGTCCTTGCGTACAAAGAGTGTCTCAAATGAAATACTTAGGTGTAGTTCTTGATAGTCGTATGACCTGGTTACCTCATATAGAAATGACAACATCGAGAGTCAGAAAGTTAATATGGGTTTTCAAAAAACTAAGATGGATTGCTAATCCTGAACTCTTGAAATCCACCTACACAGCACTTGGTCAGTCAATTATCACATACTGTATAACCGCTTGGGGTGGAGCCTTTAAGACCCATCTTCTTCCTCTCGAAAAAGCTCAGCGGTCTGTCATAAAAGTGATGCTATTCAAACGACACAGGTTCCCTACTACACAGTTATACAAAATTATCAAAGTATTAACGGTCCGTCAATTATATATTCTCAACATAATTCTCTATCAACACACAAAAATTCCATTTGACATCATTCAAGCACATAGAAAACATCGAAAAAATAAGTCAATTCCTTTAAAATCTAAAAACTACCGTACACAATTTATTAAAACACAATTTTGTTTTGCAGCTCCTTACCTATATAAAAAAGCACATAAAGAACTGGACATTATTTATCTTAGTACACATGATACGAAAACAGTATTGATAAAATGGCTTCAAACTCTTGATTACGTAAACACAGAAAATCTACTGGTGGTGCCGAGTTGATAAAAACGATTAGTACTTAAAATGTATGTTTTTTTGCATTTAGGTCTATTGATAACATAATTTAGTTGTTCTGCTAAACTAATTAAATGTATTATTTCCTTAACAATAGAATTAAATTATAAATAAGTAATTTCTTATTAATATTTAACATGTCATAACAGTATTGTATTGAAAACTTAAATAAATTTCGACATATATAGACTATAAAATACTGATATATTATAATTTCATATATACAGTCCCAGTCACTCAGATCTCAATCTAAGAATAATAAATAAAACCAAATACGGCCGGCGAAGCGATCGGAGCGAACTAGTCAACTTACCCCGAGCACAGATTACTGAATAGTTACTACGTAACCCCGAGTCGAGTAACAAAAAACCGGTCGCGTACGCATTCCTTCAACCCACGTTGTGCCGTGGCGCCTTATCTTTGCATCTGAATGACTCGGACAGCTGTATGACTTTGTTTACCTGCAAAATCTTGCTACCTATTTCGATCTTTTGTTCCTCTAGTGGTTTGACTAGGGTTCGATTCAGATTTCAAATCTCATTGGTATTTCTGAACAAAACATTATTTGTATAAGTGATATCTCTTTCTTCTTTATAAGTCTATAAATAATTAATAAATAAATGTAAGTAAGAAATTAATGAACAGATTTAAGCCTAATAATGTACTAGTATTTTTTGCTGCTTCTCATTTTGTAGTTATAATAGGATTGTATTCTGATCTATTATTGTGCTAGGTACCTACTAAATTACCGCAGGAAGAAGTCGACTCCGGGAATCGGGACTACCCTGTCCGGAGTCTGACGCACAAAAAAATATATAAATAATGATTATAATTTTATTAATGTAATAATTTAATTCTTATATAATCTATTCGCCTTGTTAATATAATTGTGTATTAAAATAAGATCATTATATTATAGTTATAATCATCTGTAATTTTTTTGGTAAATAAAAAAAATAGTGATGGTAAGTGTATATAAGTAACTAAAGCCCAAATATCATCATAAATAGTTAATTTAGTAAAAAGTTCCTACCTGGAACTTTTAAATTTTTAATAAAAAAGGAAACCCGATGAAATGAAAATCTCCTCCTTTTTTGAATATTGTTTGAAATTACGGGTCTATGATACAGAAAAAAAAATTTTTTCGCTTATAGCGTTAGGAACTATAAATTATCATTCTTATAACACCTACAACAATCCACACACAACTGTTCTAAATGTTAAGCTTCCAAGGTTTTCTCTTAGCCAACAAACTCCATAAAAACACACCAAACTCATCACATAGTCACGCAATCTCATCAACCGCTTCATTTAAATTATCTGGTAACATTTCAGCATTTGCGAGCGATTCTCATCTCTAACTCAAGGAAGTGATGCCTAAATTGTCGATTGCTGAAGCTTAACTTGTACGTGCGACAGATTAGTTAACGGAAGACAATGTTGTTACTGACAGTATTCAAGGTTTGTTATTGTAAGGTCATTTCCAGTGGAGTTGGCTTTCCGCATGTCAAAGCTAGTATGCAATGGATTCTATAATAATTTTAATGAGCGATAATAATGTAAAGAAGAAACTCATAGGTAATTTTTTCACCAATTTGTGTATATACGTTCTATGAAAATATCATTATCATCCAAGCTGCAAAGCCAAAGTACACAAAACATATTATTTTTTTGTAGTTAATTTGCGAATGCGGCGGTGGTATTTAGTTATTATTTACAAAATAATAGTTATATATCATAAATGAAATACTGATGCGTACTTCGTATTTAACTGGCTGCGGCTCGCGTCTCCCCCTGGTGTAAAGTGAATATTTTACGGGGATATTAATGTAGCTTATGTGTTAATGCTGAATATAATGTTCCCTCCTCTTCAATTAATAATCAAATAAACTGAACGTTAGTCGACGCCTCACAGAGTGTTTGTTCCTAAATTTAAATGGTATATGCGTTGTGATCTATTGTACCAATACGATGGAGAGTTTATAGTGCGGACGAAAAAGTAATTTTTAATGAATCTGTAGTAAATAGTAATTATTACTTAATCTGTGGTAATAATCAATACAATATTAGTCCATGATAAGAATTATATGTATACGGGACCTCAATAACTGTTTCTTCGGAGTTCGTGGAAATCGTCAAAGCTGACAAATAACGGGCTGCAGAGGCTATGCCATACATTTTAATGAGAAGATTCACTCCATTTCCCTCCCATACGAATAAATACACAGACAAAGGGGTTGTGGATCTACACCTTTGTTATCATCGGATTCCTATACAATCAGTGAATAGGATATTTCACTTTGGCTTGGGGTTCCAATCATGATAGCTTTGATTCGGAGGGCTTATGACAGTCCTATTTTGTAAGCTGTATAAAGGTTTTATGCGAAGCTTAGATGTGTTGCGAAAAAAAGAAAAAATAATTGCGTAGACTAGTATTAGCAGTACGGTCCCAATTGAGCCATAATCGCTATTAGCGCGATAACAGTCGGTCCCTTTCACCGTGAGCGTGATTACGATGACCCGCGCTACGTCATCGATGACGTCTTAACTGCCGCCATATTGACGATTACATGAACCATGCTCTACACCATAATCGTCGTAAGCGTTCTGTCAAAAGTGACAGGTGTTGTTTATTTCTACAATGTCTTTACTGGTGTCCCTTCTTTTTGATGTAAAAGTTTTAAAAGTCAGTCCATCCATTCCATTATTTCTTTTTAATCCACACACCACATAGTTAACCTTCACACTATGCACGATATTTTTATGAATTTGTTTTTCGCGCGCAAATGGTTCGTTATTGCTACAACTCTGGTCCGAATTAACAACACGCTTACAGTGCCACGAGCTGTCAAAATCGCGATATTTGTCTCGGCCCAGCTTTGGTAGACGATAGCACTGTGAGCAAAATTATCGCAAAACGGACCACGGCATAGTTTATACGATGCATGAGTTAATTTTGAACGAATAATTTGCGTGTCAACAGGCATTCGAGACAACAACCATCTACGAGTAGAATATCAACTACGACGTGCAACACAATCTCCTTAAACTTCGCATAAAACCTTCACTCACCTCAATGCTCATTGATTTAAATTTATAAAGATAGATTGAGGCCCTAGAATATGGGTTCTTAAAAACTATTGGGCAGTACCTTCACCATGGGCCCTTGTTCTATATAAATGCCATAACTCGATCCGTTCGAAGGGGTTGAATTAGAAACTCATTTTGTACTCAATCTATACTCCGTTATTGATTTGTGGTGATTTGGCACGGAGATTGCAAGATGTCGACAGAGGTAAAAACCTCGTTGAAGGTGTTATTTTTAAGATCATGAAAGTCGATCTGAGTAGAAAATGTGAGTTAATAACTATTTAATCACTTTTATACACAAAAAAATCCAACGTATACAGCAGTTTGTTACGGAGTTTTATGAAAACGCACAATGAATAAAAATTATCCGCTTCGTAGGTAATCTGATCGTTTACTTATAATTCAAATTGTTAATATTATGTTCTTCCTACTTTCAGTAAAAATATAAATACATTGATAAAAACAGGCTGCGGTTGGTTGGCTCCACTGTTGCCTCCAGCCTTTATGGTTTAATGCGTCGAGCTTTTACCACAGCGAACTGCGCGATTTCTTATTACGAGTAATTTGTTATTAACACTGAGCCGAATAAACCATATATATGGTTTTTACGTCTTTTACTGTTCTTAGATGAAAACTATTAGTATTATTATTGACGTCACAATCAAATTTAAATTCTTTTGACTTGATCATGCCGGTTGGATCATGCCAATTGGAGCGTGTATGGCGGTTGACGATCGTCAGTACAGTAGAGTCAAGATTTTGCGTATCTCATAACAGTCGTCTTGCATTTCAATTAGAGTTACTAACAATAGAAGTTCATGTAAGTTTCTTCATTATTTCGTAAATAAGTACGATAATATTTCCCAATACTTTTAATAAATTTATATGAGTACACTGATTTCTTTGCATTAACCAGTGTTGGCTGCTCGATCTTTCGTTTTTTTGTTTTTTTTTTATCACGAGACAATGTCCAAAAGGGCTTAAACATCGTCGTCTGTCACTGGTGACGCCATGGCTTCAACTAAACGTCGCTGCCAATTAGACAGTTTAAACTGATCGTGTATGGTGTATATGGACGCACTGCCGATCGGATCAAACATGCAGCGTCATGCCGATTTGACGATAGAAAGGATGGTGTATGAAGGCCATTACATATGGTTATTTTTTTATTGGTGTTATTAGGTATTACAATTACGAATATGTAAAAAATACATAGTGGTTGATATTCAGTATTGTACGGTTTTATTTACAAAATAATAGAACTTTCTCCTTATCAGCGCTTAGTGTCAGCATGATTAATTCGAACCATTTCACTATCTGGTGTACTCTATCATTGGTTGATCTAGCACACATGCAATTATTTTCATAAATGATACTAAGACAAACATTTTAGCGTGAGACATTTCACTAATAGAAGTCGTTTTGGCATGCTAGAAAGAGTGATGAACTAAGCATGCTAGTTTGAGAAACATCGAAGTACACTTTATGAAAGTCAAAAGATTTTACATATTTACTTTTACATGCTAAGATTCCCTTATGTGCAACACACAGCAGTGACATTGTATTTTCATTTTGTTTATCATTTCCATCACGATTTTAACTGTAGTGTTTAAAAATGTATTTAATTAAACTTGATGTTGGGTATTTATTTGCTCATTTTGGGGTAGAAACGCTTGAACCGTGAAAGGGAGCTACAAGTAGCCCATCGAATTTTCATAGACTTATTAGAGCGTCTGATCCAGACAGCACTTGACAAAAATGCTGATTCGTAATCAAGGAAATGTTAGTCCACGTGGCAGGGACACAGATTTTAACTCTTTAACTGCCAGCATTTTGGAAACGTTACCCACCGTCAGTTGTTTATTAGGCTCGTTGGTTTATGACAATTTTGAGATCATAGTATTGATATTTATGGGTGTCTGAATAACTCTAAATCGTTAATGGAGAATATTGAACGAGATACAAATATTATTTAAATGTCTCACGATTATCATTAGTGGTTACTGACATTTACATGAAGAATAAAACAAAAGTTTTAGGTGAAAACAAGAGAGATACCGATAGCAACTTCGAATCCATGTGATGGTTGTGGCTTTTATCGCACAAAGGCGACATACAAAGAATTCTTAAGTCCCACAGTAAAACTTTATTACGGCTAACACGTATAAACAAAAAGTACTTTAAGTTAGTGCTACTTTAAAAAAAGGTTCTATACGTAGAAAAGGTTTTTAAGTGTTAAAGATAAGACCGGGAGAAGGTACAAAGTGATCATTAACAGAAAGTAGTAGTCTGTGATTTTAAGATTGGATCAATTGGATGATATGTGGCTAAATTTGTAGTCTTCTACAGAGTAGAGAACTAGGGTTTAGAGGTGCGTTCAATGAACTGTGATAGTGTGGTTAGTATTTAAAACTTTTAAATTAAACTTAAGTACATATACCGTAAATAACCGTGTACTCTTGACTACTTTTCTTCCGAGCGAAGCCATTAAAGTGACTTTTGTATATCAGTGACTATATCATGATGCTAATCCAACCTGTATTTTACTTCATAATTTGTAGTTTTTGTTGTACATTTCTAGTACGATATGAGTTTTTGAACTGACATAGTCACTAATGCAAGAATTAACTTTAGAAACGGGATATTAACCATGTTTTGTATTTATTATGAGATAGACCGAGGAAGAGGGTAGACTATTTCGTCTGCTCATAAGAACACCTACCAGCACATACTTCAGTTTACTTATGAACATGGTGCATGCAACTGTGCTGAAATATCGAGAGCTCACAATAAATACAATACAATGGTAAATATTCCGTTTCTAAAGTTACTTTCTACACAGTTTACAAACGAACGTACCTACTATGTACTATGTAAAGAACGCATTCATTTAGTGTGTGTGTTGGTTTGGAAGGACCTAATTGAGATAAATTGTCAGCATGTAGAGTCTAGGCATTAGTAATATGTATGACTGTAGTTTGTTTACATCGTATCATTGCGTAGCTGGTTATTTGAGCACTTAGCTAATGTTTGTTAGTATGATTAGAGTGCTTTCGTAACTGAGAAAATATGCTTAAGTTTGTACTTAGTTTGTGTAAATAAACTAGTAAATCTGATAGAACTGGCTTAGGGCTAAGTACATATTTTTGTTAATGTAAATACTAACTATTGCGAGTTTTTGGAAACTTATTGCTTATTTATCGCCATCACTAATATTAACCTATAAGATATATAAAAAATGAACCCCTATTTTTGATAGTCACGTTATAGCTTGATAACGGCTTTGCAGATTTCCTTAATCTGTTTTTTAAATGTTTTCTAATACTTCGTCGAAGGTTCTTACATCGAAACAAATAAGATAAGAGGGGAGATTATGGCGAGGCCGAAGTCCGAGCCCACTACGTGAACGAAGGCGCAGGCTGTCATTAGTTTATATATATAAAAATATAACCCTATTTTTCCTGGACACGCTATAATTTCAAAACGGATAGAACAAACTCGCAAACTCTTTTTGATGTGGTAATTATTGCCCAGAGAAGCTTCTTAAAAAAAAAAGAAGAAGGGTTTTGGTGAGGCCGAAGGCCGAGCCTACTACGCAAACGAAGTCGCGGCAGTCGCTAGTCATATTATACAAAGAACCTCGCCACGTTTGCCTGCATGTCTATTTACACACAATAATTTCTTCAGCCTCTAGGCTGGCAGGGGCTTCGAGCTCAAGCTCATTGCCTCAGCAGAACCTCGGAGAGCCAATACTCTCCGGTTGCTAATACCTTGCGCAGGTCGCGTAAGAGAACAACTCTGCGCAAGGGCTGTAATGCACTTTTTAGTGCTTCCTTTTGTGTATTTTATTAATAATTTATAATGCTGATCTTGTGTTCGCTACTCCCTGGAGGTTTCGAAGCTCGCTTCTATTAACAACTCACGGGGGAGCGGACGCCAAGCCCTCGTGGCATCTGGCGGTCTTGTATGGAGTGGTGCTATTCCGTGAAGGTGGGTGTGTGGTCCGTTGTCTGCTGTGTCATACATCTTCCTAGCCATACGGACCACAAACGCCTCCACGCTTTCCATTTTGGTGTCCCTATTTATTGTGTCGTTTCTGACATAACGTCCTGCGCCGGTGATGATGCGCAGGGCTATGTTTTGCTGTGCTTGAATTTTCTTTTTGGTACTATTCGAACACAGTTGGAACCAAGCTGGGGCAGCGTAGGTCAGTCTGGACCGTACGTAGGTTTTGTAGACTCCCAGTTTGGTTCGCAGCTGGAGATTTGACGCCAGCACCGGCCTCAGCATGGCTCTTTCTGCCCTGGTCTGGCGTATTGCGTGTTCGGATTGCGCCTTCATTGTCAGTTTTCGGTCGATTTTAATCCCCAAGTATTTGACAGGTCTTCCACTCGATGTCTTTACCCTGGAGACTCAGTTGATATTCTGGCAAAAGCTTCCTGCTTACTAGTAGCGCGGCGGTCTTACCCACATTGACCGCCATACGCCACCTGTCATACGTCCAGCCAGTCTGGTCTGTTCAAGAGTCGCTGCATCCGCCTGGCAGCTATCTTGATGGATATTGACGAAGATAAGTATGCGCTGTCATCCGCGAACAAGGCCAGAACGACATCCCTCTCCCCTTCACGGGTAAGGTCAGCTAGGGTGGGTCGTCTGTGAACAGCGCATACAAGAGTGGTGATAGGCAGCTGCCCTACGGGACGCCTGCTTCGATGGTCCTGGTCTGCGAGTTCCTCCCCTCTACCGTCACGTAGAAGGTACGGTGGTTAAGAAAGTTGGCGACCACTTTCCAGTTAGCGGTTAGCGATAGTTTGTAGAGAAGGCCTTCATGCCAAACTCTATCAAAGGCCTTCTCTACATCGAGGAAGACCGCCACGGTGTTCCTTTTGGAGTTCATCTCGTGTGCCAGATGGTGTAGCACACGAGTAAGTTGGAGTGTTGTTGAGTGGCGGTTCCTAAGCCCAAACTGCTCTGGGCGCAGGTTGACGTGCGGATTCATTCTTCTAAGTACGAGCCTCTCGAAGAGCTTCGCAATGTGGGGCAGAAGCGAGATAGGCCGGTAGGAGGATGCATATCTTCGGTCTTTTCCTGGTTTGGGGAGTACGATCACCTTAGCCTTCTTCCAGACATCCGGAAAGTGGCCAGTTCTTAGGATGCCGTTGAATATCTTGGTGATGACCGTAACTCCCCTTCTCGGTAGTTGGTGTAGTGCTGCTATTGGTAATTCGTCAAACCCAGCAGCTTTCTTCCTAGGAAGTCTTCTTATAGTTCTTGCGACTTCTGCTGGCGATATGAATTCTTCCCCACTCAGTGGTTGGACTGGCGCCTCCAGGAGCTCGCTTACCCTCACCAATACGTCTTCGTGGTGAGAGCGGGTTTCTGGTGCTGCCTCGCTTCTTACTGGGTGGGGCTTAAATTGTTTTTCTAAATGATCAGCCAGGATTTCGGCTCTGGCTGCTGGGCTGTAGTTCCTCACACCTTGTTCATCAAACAGGGGATAGATAGGCTGAGATGTTGATGTGAGACGACGGTTTAAGTGGTGGAGGCTGGTAATATTTTCACCAGCCTGATCAATTGTCATTTCCCAGCTGGTGCCTCTCCATGCTTCTACAGCCTTTGCTACCTTTTCTGTAAGTGCATTCAGTCTGCGTTTCACTGCTGGGCACCTTGTTACAGCCCAGCTTATACGAAGAAGGCGCTTGTGATTAATATATTTTTGTATATGTAAAGGTAGTTCGTATCTTTTTTGGGGAGTCGTTGCTTGAGATGTAGTCTTTTCCTTTGCTGTCTTCATTGCCATTAATACTTTTTGGGCTTCATTTTCGACCTCAGCCGGTGTAATACATGGTCCTGCGGTGAGGTCTTCAAGTTCTGTTTTATAGGTCCCCCAATTTATTCTTATATTGGGAAAGACGATTGGTGGGACTTATTTTGGTACCAACTGTTACCAAGATAGGCAGGTGTTCTTGGTCCATGTCGTATAGTACTTCGACTTTAATCATTCCCCTGATGCCCTGGTAGGCCACTATATCCAGGACATCAGGTCTATTGTTGGGATTCGTAGGGATGTTGGTAGGCTCGTCTGAGCCTACAACCTCGAAGTTATGGTTCTCTGCCGCCTGGTACAGTGTTCTCCCCGCTGGGTTGATGGAGTGTGACCCCCACGCAGTGTGCTTGGCGTTAAGGTCGCCTATTACAAATGTGGGTACGGTATCGTTGAACACTGCACCAAAGTCGGAGTCCTTCAATGTTGGTTTCGGGGGTCTATATGCTGCGTAAATTCGCATATCTCCGTGAGCTGTTTTGATTACCACTCCATTAATGATGAGGTCTTCTAGGTTGGGGATCGCAGTTCGTCGTGTATTATAACTACTACCTTAACGCTTTTCCTTTTTTAACTCTTCGGGTACACACACACTTAGGTCATCAGAAAATCTCTCTCTCAAGGTGCCTCCACATTCTAGCTCCTTTTATGCCAAATCGTTCACCGTCCAAGCTGTTCGTCGCAAAGACACTTCCTGCCTTTATAGACCAAGTAAAGAGGCTTTACCTCTCAAGTTGATTCAATGTTATTTATGTTAGTCGCTTGCATTTAAAAATTTATATAATATTATATGAATACGTTTCTTATAAATATGTTTTGGAATGTGTATATGATGTGTATGTATTTATATATGTAATATATACGTATTTATATATTTATTTATTTATATTAAGTTATGTTTGTGTAGTTTATGTAATTTTAATATTATTTAGGTTTACTTTTGACGTTGTTTTTCAAATACATTGCCGTCTATTCGTGTATCATAATTTCTCTCCATCCAAAGGTTGTCTGGAAGAGATCGCTTATAAGCGATAAGACCGCCCATTGTACAACAGTATTGATAATTGTATATTAAATGTATCCACGTTTGTTTTATGTACAATAAAGCGTTATCTATCTATCTATCTATATCCCTGCGTACTAGGGCCGCCGTACCTCTATATGCGACACCTCTGGGTGAAATACAGTCTTTTCTGTACGGATAATAATTATTGGCCATTTTCAGTATATCCTTTGGTCTTAGCTTAGTCTCGCCCAGGAGCACTAGATGAGCGTCCTGCGACTAAGCGAGGGTCTTCAATGCAGTTATTTTGCCTCGGATACCGTCCGGGTTCCAGTATATAATTCTAAGGTCAACAACCATATTGGTATCGGGCTAGGATGTTGAGACCTCTCTTGGCAGCCTCCTGGAGATCTACTCCTGCGGCCAAAGAAACGAGTACTTCCGTCAGGATCCCTAGAATGAGTGTCCAAGGGTTCCCGGCGCTGCCCGCTGGTGTAAACTGTTGTGATGGCAGTGGCATCTGGCCTCTCGCCATGTGGGGGGGTTGTACTAACCCTGTAAATTGCTGCTGTTGGATTCTTGGGTCGGGTCTATTGGCCCAGTACTGTGGCTGCAGTGGTGGGCGTTCCCGCCACCTGGGTTCTGCAGATTGTTCCTGCGCACGGTATTGGTGAAATTGTTGCTGATTTTCAGGGACTTGAGAAGCCCTGTAAGCCTCCGGTTGGGCTATGCTGGTGGGGAGGCCTACGGCAGTTGTTCTCTCGCCTTGTATAGGTATGAACGCCTCTGTTTGCCTTTGTAGGTCGACCCACACCTTTATTATCAAGTGCCGGTGTTTCAGCTCTAGGGGCTGGTGTTGGTGTAGCTGTCATCCTAGGTGGTGCTTTCTTGGACGGCGCACTCTCCGATGGTACAGTGTCGGACGACACCTTCTTGGGCAGTACATTTTTAGTTGGTATCGTCTTTTCGGAGGGTGCTGGCACCGTGGCCATTTCTTTGGGTATAGGTTTTATGATGCTGTTGGGGCAGCCTGGCTTGACTTTGCGGACCGACCTCGCCTGCTTCTCCTCCTTCTTCTTTTTGGAAGCGGTTTATCTCTTGCCGTTGGGGGGTTGGCTGGTGGAGCCATTGTGACACCTTGGTAAGGCAATGGGGGCCACATGTCTGTCTGAGGCAGCTTCAGATAGCGACTCCAACCCAGGGGTGGTGGGGGGCATGTGTAGCGTGAGTGTGGTGGCACCTCCGGTAGCTGCTGGTGTTGTGCCAGTCGTTGTTGCCATTGTTGGTTCACTGGTGTTTGCTACTGTTGCCGTTGTTGACGTTGCTGATGCTGATATTGCTGATTTGGATGTTTGTACTGTTGTGCATGTTGCTGTTGTTGCTGCTGTTGTGCTCTTTGTTGAGGGCCTTGACAGTCAGTTCTTGGGTAAGGTGCCTGCACTGTAATACCTCTCTTCCTCGCCTCCCGGAGGTGATCAGGGCACTTCCTACTGCTAGCAACGTGCTTGCCTTTACAGTTAGCGCACTTTAGAGGTTGCGTAGGGTCCCTGGTGCAGTCTGCTGCTGCGTGTTCGCCAGCGCATGGGTCTATGACAACCACCTGAGGCGTGCCCAAATGTTTGACAGCGATGACACTGGGGAACTGTACCTGCTCTTGGTACCCATGCTTCTACTGATATATTTGGGATGTTTAGAAGCTCTACTATACAATAGAGCTTACTTTTGTCTTCATTATTTAACCTGTCGAGAAGGGCGTAGTAGGTTGGACCCCCTTTTGCACCCTTTCTGGGCAGAATCTCCTACACATATTTTGCTGGGTAGCCCTTGGAGTTTAGTTCCTTCACTATGTCTGTCGGGTTGATATTGAAGGGTAGCCCTTTTATGGCTATTTTTGTAGGCAAATCTTCCGCCACTGCGTAACAATGCCATGCAACGCGCTTATCTTTTTCGGCAGCCTCTGATAAGGCACGTTGCACAGCTCTGAACTCTTCTGCGGATTTGCTCACAAATCTAAATCCACTTCCCACTGGTTTGGCATTCGGTGGGTGGCCAAGCTGCTGCTTTAATCGAGCGAACATCTGGATCCAGTCTTGGAGTGATTCCGCATGGATGGGTGGATAACCCTTGAGCACTTTGGTAGTAACAGGTGCGGGGGTGGTACTTGCTGCTGTACCTGCTGCTGTGGTGGTTTCCGGTTGAGGAGAGCAGGGCCTTGTCGTTGGTGGGGATGCTAGGGCTGCCGCATACAATCGCGCTACATCTGCGGGTGGTGAAAGTGGCGATGGCATAGGTGCTGCGTCCATTGGCACCGACTCCAGTGCTGCATATGACGTGGAGTTGGTTTTGAATTGATGAGTCGTTTGCTGCTCACCTTCTAAGTCGGAGTTGGCCGTACTATTGTTGTGTTCGTAATCCGACGAAGATGATGAAGCGGCCGAATTTGACAAGATGCTACGGCTGCTTCTTCGGGCTGGCTTGCATAAGCCCGAGGTTGATGGCTGTGGATCATCTTTCGTTTGTTCAGGTGGGGTGAGTGAGGTTTTTAGTCTGAGCCTCTTTTCATCACCCCCCTCATCCTCATCAGAGGAGTCGCGTCTCTTGGTGCTTCTGCCCGGATGCTTCCGCGCGGTTTTGGTGCTCGGTGGACACACAAGAACTCCGGCATCGAGCCCTTGTTCGGTGGTTATCCTTCGGCTCTCTATATCTGGTTTATCATGCAGCTCTAACCTCTTCTTGCGGCTGCCTGACTTTGTTGTTGCTGATCCTAGGCTGCTGAGTTCAGTTTCGCTACCCTTGAGGGATTCAGTCCCCAGTGGTGCGAGTCCAGCTTCACCTCTCCTAGCGGCCCATCTCTCTGCCCACGTTCCTGGCACTTTCCTAAGTCCAAGTTCTTTAATGAGCATTGTCATGGACAGCTCTGGGTTAAAAAGGTTCCTGCTGCAGATGCTCTTCTTAGCATCGACTGCTTTTTGACTTTTAGAGGGATCCGGCCCTTTTCTGGGCGGCGGGCGCTCCTCCTCGGCCATTCTGAACTAAGCACTTTTATGTGATGATGAAGGTGATGAATATGGTGATGAAGATCCGTACCACCAGTTGTTCCTCCTCCCTTGAGGCGGTTCGTCCCCAGCCAGGTGAAATCTCCGAGGGGAAGGCCCGACTAAGCGACCGACACACGGTAATTCTCGCAGCTCATGGAGGGCTTAAAGCGTATGCTTTTTTTCTATAGAAATACTGACAAAGTCGACACTGGATCTGGGATTTTCTCATAAAACCCCTAGCCAGTGCCTTACCCTTAGTTCTGAGCGTAGTCTGTACGGTTAGTAGAAGTGTTCGCTCCAATTTCGGGTACAAAGTCCGTAGAAGATGGGTGTGCGGAGGGCGGGTAAGGGCTCACGGTTTCCCGGCGCAATCAACCACCTTACAACCGAACACGATGTTCTCCTACGACGTCGAGTTCGCGTGAAGTTAGAACAGGGAAGGGGGGTGTGTACAGAAGTGTGGGGGGGGGCGACTCGACGCTACTGCGGAGAACGACTCTTCCACCCAACAAAAACACACACTTTCAAAGCTAACTTCACTTACACCAAACGGTAGTAGCATGTCTATTTAAAATGTAAGTACATTGTCAGTCGCTAACCTTACCTGATCGAGTACCACCAGACTGCAGTCCCTCTTGTGATATAATGTGTGATAGGCTATGTAACATTTTCAAAAAAGTTCGCAAACCGTATGAAAACTTCGATATTGTAACCTGGTTTGGTCCTAATATTAAACATACATTCATTCTACACACCACACAACAAATTCATAAATTTTTGAACGCATCCTTTCCTTTACCAACTCCTCGATAACCTGCGCGAGGGCCGTGAGCGCCATCTACAGAAGAAGTTTACTCGTTCGCTTGTCACCGCACCGCGCCTCGTTACACAATCTCGAAAAATAGAAAATAAACTCGGTATCGCCTAAAAGCAGTTATTTGGACCGTGCGTAGTAGTGTGTATAAATATACGGAACCTGTCGAAGAGTTATAATAAGCTGGTCCAGCGCAATTCACAGGAAGGAAGTACGTCGTCATATCGAGGTATCTATTTTCCTATAATCCTCACAAAATATTCACCAAGTGTGTTAAAAATACAAAAAAGTCCTTATATCGCGTACGCTGCGGAAATTTTTAACCTTATAATATTTGTCTATGCTATTGACATTAGATGAAAGTATACTACAGGGCCCGATTGGCCCAATTCCACCAACTACATTTATTCCAACTGCAATCGAACAGTAGCTGATTTACACACATTCATATTCTGCTATTGAAAAACAGTGCAGCTGCAGTTACATTTCTATTGACGCCAGCGATCGAATAACATTTTATAATATGGTAACTCAATAGTACGATACGTTTACGTGACATTACGTTCCAATTTGTTTACAGAAATAGTAGAATGGCGTTTTGGGTAATTATCGAAAGGCAAACTTGAGTCGAACTGCAGTTGCAGCGAGGTGGATTGTTGAAAGTTGAGAAATAGTAGAATTGCCTCCAGTTTTATAGAAGACGTCAGTATCTAAAAGGAAGTCCACAATATCATATGTGTAACTATTACAGTTATATTATATCAATAAATACTTTTTCATTTTGAAATATGCAATAGTGATGAACCTTATACAAATACTTCCTAATCTGTGGACGAAACCAGGCCACATTATTCGTACCTTGGTATTCTACCTTGGTTATTGTCTACTCTAATAATAATAATTCACGAGTATAAAGCTACATTATGCCCGGGTAACATACGCTACATTCGATTCATCCTCATCATCATCCATCATCAAGTGGCCGAAACCGCGACGCGCACCTAGTTATAAAAATATTTACGTCGCAAAAGTTCAAATCGTTGGTTCATTCAATCTATTGACTGCGTAACAAACGAAGATGAAGCCACTAAGTTATCCAACAGATTTTTTAAACGTAATGGATGTGCCTGGTTTACCACCGCATAATTCACAACTGAAGGCGGGCTCGGTAGTCTTGCTTCGAAATCTAAAACAACAAAAACTATCATCCGCTTTATTTGGTCTTGCGCCTGACAAAAAAAATTGCACAAGATGCTTCTATGAAGAGAATGAAACCCAGTGCCAAAATGTACCTAGATCGTTTAATTCAACCATGTCTTACTTACACGCGATTAATATAGGTATATTAATGTTTGTACTTTTTTATTTCTTTTGTGTGTTATTATCCTACACAGTAAGTAGGGCACACAGCACGCAAAACAAACGGCCGATGGGGCTGGAAAGTTCTAGAAAAGAGACAGGCAAGCTCAGCGTAGGTCGTCCACAAAGAAGGTGGACAGACGACTTGATAAAGGTCGCAAGACGTTAACAACCGGTACTTTGAAAAATTATGAAGAGGCTTATTTTCCGCAGGGGACGTCTTACGGCTGAGATGATGATAATGATGTTGATGACACTTTAATCATAACCACATGACTTGAATTATGAAACAAATAAGAAGTCAAAGCTCCGCTTCATTACAGTGGTCATAACTCAAATCCGACCTTTTCTATTTTAACGTCGTATCGTAAAAGCTTAATCCTGCAGACTTTTCTTACGTTTATAGCAGTTTTTGATGACCCACCTTCAAAATGACTTGAGGTAAACTTAATCGGATTTTCATTGTATAGGATGTCAGCATTTAACACATAGCCAAACGCAATGATTTTGGGTCAAATAAATGTTCAAATAAAATGTAGTAATACATCCTCCACCGTAGCTTTTCCAAGGGTAGCTGTAAGAACATTTTTCGAATTCTCAGTCTCAAGTCGCTTGTTTTTTATGCTATTTACTTTCAGTTTGAAGTTATGATTAGAATAATATAATAGTCCGAAGTAACCTTTGACAGGTCTGTTAGTGATGTTTCGGTCATCCCACTATCTCACTAATATTATACATGTGAAAGTTTGGATGGATGGATGTTTGTTACTCAATCACGGCAGAACGGCTGAACGAATCTGGTTGAAATTTGGCCCAGAGATAGATGTCTGTAATAGCACATATAGCATTCCATCATCATCATTTTCATCATCATCTATCACCACGTGGGTAAAAATCCTGATATTCTTGGGCACAGCATAGACAATATAACAAGATCTCCGCCTACGTCAAGATCGTAATGATGAATTATTTTCTGTCAATAGAGATCTGTCGAAGATGTGTTACTTTCTGATCATAAGTACGCAATGATTTTGACAGCTCGATACACTAGACGCGCTCGGTGATAGAGTTGGCATGTCACCATCTTGTTGTTCAGCCGACTGTAGTCGAGCGATTCCGCCATCACCACGGAAGTGAAACATCACTCTAGCGGTCTTGAGTAGATCGCCCGCAATACTTACATGTTATTTTTGAACACAACATAACAAATAGTTTCGCTTATATATCCTTGAAGGGGTGAGCAGCGGTATTTTCAACGCCTACGTTTCGTCATAATATGTTTTTGGTCATGTGATCATGTAACGGGGCACTTTTCCAGTCTCCAGACTGTTATTGAGAATATCTTTCTTTCTCAGAAAAACCCAATAATTGTCTAACCCGGAGATCGAACCCATGACCTCGGAATCCAAAACGGCACTTCCACCACTACACAAAGGCCAAGCGAGCGAAGCCGCTGGCGGGTCAGCTAGTGATTAATAAATAGGTTAAGAAGGGACGATGTTGGCATATGATTTGGTCGATGTGATTGATAGGTATTCTTGGAGTTTTAGGAACTTGATCTTGCGTCTCTACTCCCGGACGAATAATTAAGGCAAATCAAGGCTCAGGGGTCTTAAAGCCCCAATTTGAGTCCACAGTGTCTGACTTACCGACTGTGGCTTTGTGACTATTCTTGTATTATTTTTCTTAATCTTATTATTATAATTTAACTGTCACAAACCCCATGTTACAAAACTATAACGTCATTTATAAACGCAAGCCAAAGGAAAATAGGATATAATATATTCAGTGATTGTACAGAAATTTGGCTAGAACAAAGGCGTTGATCCGAAACCTCTTTGTCGGGGTATTAATTCGCATGGGAGGGAATTGAAGTGAATCTTCTTATTAAAATGTATGGCGTTGTGTCTGTGCATCCCATTATTTGCCAGCTTCAAGTAATTCCACTTTCACCGTGGAAAACAGTTATTTTAGTCCTGAATAGTGTATATTATATCATATATTCAGATGTAGACCTATAAAGATAGATATTTATATAGTTTGACTTTACGTCTACAATACAGACCAAATCTGGGGGCACGGCAGTGCCTCCACCAAATCGAGCGAAAAAGTGGCACGGCCGTACCATACTTTTCTCGAAGTAGTTCAGGCCATTTTTAACCCCCTATAACTTCGTTGTGGATAAAACTAGAAGCCTGAATTTGCAGTAACCAGGTAGGCATTGTATAAATACGGTATATTTCAATTTTCATTCTATTTGGACCAGTAGTTTAAGAATTATATCTAGTTAATTGTTATTAAACAACTGTTGACACAAATAGGTATGGAACATTGGCGTAAGGTATTGGCTAAGTCAAAGTCATTTATTTTATTATCATAGGAATACTAACAGCTATAAGTAACGTTATAGTATACATAATATCAAATAGCTAAGAATTAACTTTTTAAAGTTTCCACATATGAGTTGATATTAGTACACTCTTATTACCGGTAATCTTAAAAATAACTATTATTCAAACTGAAAAGAATGAAGTCGAGAGTAGATTCTAGATCATAATATTTGTCTGATTTCGTGCTCGTGCAAGGTTTTATGTATGTTTAAAAAGCAATATCACAGATTGGTATTGTTGGTCTAAGACATTTATGAAATACAGTATTCAGATTGAATGATGTCAAGATTTCGGTCTTCACACCACTACTTACACAAATCCGGCCAGAGAGTCCGATAATTTAAGCGATCCTTTTAAGAACTAAACTAGTAGTTTTGCGAACTATAGACTACAAGATCACAAACTATGTCTTCTGATATCATCAAAATCAACTAGTATTGGATGATGCAAACAACTTCCCACTTTGTAGAGGAAATACCACTCTGATCAAAAAATTCTGTTCACTAATAAGATCTACGGAATTGTAAAAGCTGTATGTAAAACTTTACACGAGTAGGTACTCGTACCATACCAACATCTGAACGGATGAAAGCAGATTCGGTAAGTCGTTGTAGACACTTCGTTCGCTTCGCTCACGTGGTCAACTAAAGTTAATTTCATTAAAGTATAGAAGAGTATAGAGGGAAGTTGTATTTTTATAATCAATCCGCTTTGTTTGCGACCCAGAGTAACTTTATTATAAATGCTAAAGTTTAAGAGTGAGCAAGTGTGTGAAGCGCTCGTAGTGGAGCTTGACTTGGCGATCTTAACCGATTAAAAAGTTATAAGTAACACTTGCTGCGGTCAGGACTTGGATGGGTGACCGCTAGTGGCAATATTCAACTGAGCGCTTCCGTGCTTCGGAGGGCACGTTAAGGCGTCGGTCCCGGGTGTTTGTCTTAGGACAACAGTTGTTAGGCTATGTCGAAGGCCTTCGGGCGGCCTGAAAACTTCGACATGGGTTGGCCACTAACCTATTTACCAACCCGCACTGGGCCCGCGGGGTGGATTATGACCCAACTCCTCTCTCTGAGAGGAAAGCTCGATTCCCAGCAGTGGGAACAGAATGGGTTGATTTTGATAATGATTATGAAGTGTGTGAATATGTAGTGTTTTACTTCTTCACACCGAAATGGTTGAACGAACGAATTTAAGTTAAATTTAGAATAAAATAAGTTACGAAACTTGAATAAATCATACACTTTTTATCATAATTCTGTTTACTTATGTGTAAATTTAGTTCAATACAGTAGATATTGGCAGCGATTATCTTGATTAGATATTAAATAATATCTAACGCTCACAAAAGCAAACATTTAAATCAATATAGATAAAATATTTTCATAATATAGTCTGTTACTTATTTATACAAAATCTTCAATACTGTCCATTACAATATTGTTTTCCGCAAAATAATCTGAAGCGCGTTGAAGTAAAGCTTCAGTGATCGCAAATTTAGGCATTACTTCCTTAGGTTACAGACGAAAATCGCTCGCAAATGTGACATTTCAGATAATTTAAATGAAGCGGTTGTTTGTACCCAACTACCCACTAATCGCTTGCGAGTTGAATTTTTTTTTCAATTGTGTGCAATTAAATGATTTTCTAGGAAAATAATTGAAAGCTTTACGATTTGCGTATGCGTATATTTGCAAAGCTTTTTGTGAATGAAATAACCCTCAGGTAACATTTTTATTATTGACACTACTCACATCCTGCGGTGAAAATCTACCCTAAAATAAAATCGAAAAATACATATTATTTTGTTCTTATTTCCTACAGCTGATAATTTTAAGGGATTAAAATACAAAAACTGTTTTTTTTCTTTAGAAACATTTTATGTGTTTATTTTAAATGTTGCTTTCTTCAATATTAGATTTCAGTCTTAAATACAAATTTCTACGAAAATCTAGAAAATATGAATAGGATTAAAATTTGTATTCTTTTCTCGAAATAGTTACTTATTTAAATATAAATATGTACTTATGTTAGGTCACAAGTAACATCACTTAACACTAAGTTATGTACTCGTAACACTTAAGTAACGTCACAAATGTCAACTTCTTTATCAAACAAAAATATCAAGTTCTACGAGTATTAAGTAAATTATAGCTTTACTAGCTGGTGCCCGCGACTACGTCTGCGCAGGATAAGTATTTCGAGTAGCTTATTCTCTTCTTCAAGGCCATATTTACCTTTATACCAAAATGTCATGGAATATGTACATGGTCAGACGCAATTGCTATAATAGTATTATATGAGTAAATTTAAATACTTAGTATAACTATTAGTAAACATTAATAATAAAATACAAGACTTACGTAGGTACATACATTTATAAAATTAATCACCATGGGAAAAAACTGTCATAACATTTCATCACCCTTGACGGTCGCCGAGGAAGTCTAGTATATCATGCTGTCAAATTGACTTTGCTTTTGACTAAGCTATCAGAAACTGACACAAACTTTGACAGAACTGTCATCATTATGATCTTGACGAAGGCGGATCTTATTATTTTGTCTATGCTGTGTCCAAGCATATTAGGTACGCTTTTTCACCTGCGTGGTGATGGATGATGATGATGAAAAGTACCCTATGTGTTAATCCAGTGCGTCATCTATCTCCATACCAAATTTCATCAAAATTACCTCCGCGGTTTGAGCGTGAAAGAGTAACAAAGATCCACACGTCTATATATCCATACATCCACACATTCATACATCCATACTCACAAACTTTCGAGTTTATAATATTAGTAGGATGTAAAAAAAAACATTTTCATGACTAATTATATCCTAAACACACTCATGTTTTATCGATAGAAAGCTTTTTGCACACACATTTTTCACATTTGGGGCAGTGGAGGGTTTGCGATCACAAACACAAACTTAACTAACATCCTTGAGTTACAACTTACCCCAAGGCCTTGGCGATAATGCTTGCTCAGCAATGTCGGCTTCGCAGTTAGAACTTACGCCGAGAAACCAACCAGTGGTCTTTTGTCTACAGTGCGGATCTTAATGTACACGTATCTTTATTTGTTATAGAAACACGTGTAGTATCCAAAGAAAATATAAACACTTTTTACATGAATTGCACGTGCAGGTTTGCGCAAGACTATATTATGCTCAGCCGCCATGCCGGGCTATTAGCAAGTGTGCGAGTGCAACGGGCGATTACTCGCGCCACTCGCACGCGGTGGCCAAGCGTACAGTCTTGCGCAATCCTTCACGCGCGTGACGTGCGTAACACGTGTTCCCAATGAAAAAAGAGCGATGTTTGTTCCAAGGATGAATGAGTGTTTTATTGAATGTATCCGACAATATCCTTATCTTTCGTCGTGAGTTCTGACCTCCAAGTGAGCATCGCTGGGCAAGTACCGCTGAGCGAATATTATCTTTGTTAGCTGTTGTCGCTCAGCGACAAACTGGTGGAGCAAGTCCAGGCAGGCAGTGTGAGTCAGCGATCAAATATTAATAAATGCATTTCTTTTTTCACACTTAATGTATATTATATTAATATACGCTTCTTGTGCGAGAAATTAGACAATAGTTAGTCAATTCAAGTCGCCAGCGTGACGATGGGACAACTGCCTTAGGCCAACCTTCTGTGCACATATCATCGATATTTGGCATCGGTTTCATTGAAAAACTCTCTCTGAGAATTCTAGTTGATATCATATCTGCTATATTTCGGGTAACAACAGCACAATAAGGATATTTAGTATTGTGCGCCCAGTGTACAACAACAACCTAGTATTCGTTATATTTTGTCGTGCATAGTATAATGAACATCATTTGCCGCGTGTTTCCTTTTATAAGGACTTGAGTGCATGATGTCACGTTCTCAGCATACGTCATCAAGTCGGTTACGCAGGGGTCGTTAATGAACTGGGACATTTCATCAGTCCAGAGGAAGCTGGTCTCGTCGATTTCCTGACATGGGTGACTAAACAATCTGATCTTCAACCCTTTCGCTAATAAGTAAGGATACTTGGGCAATATGACAACAGTGGAGTCAATGGATAAGTTGCCTTTAATGGTCATACAATGGAAAGATAAAGGCCAATCATGGATATTTAACCCGTAACTGAGTATTAAATCAGATTGATATTTTTTTTACTTCCTGAAATATACGTTAAAATTACATCATTTATATTAACTTGAAAATTGAACCCTATATTAATTAAAACACAGAAATACATTCGCTTGCATTATTCTAAAACGTAACTCCAAACAATAAGGGCTTGTTTCACAAACAGCTCGTTTTAGTATCTGTTAGAGAATATTTTACGTCTACTAAGTGCCACAAACGAGTCGCAGTTTGCGGTGTCGGTGCACATGTTGAGGATTTGCATTTTAATGTCCCGCCAGGCGGTAGAAAAATAACTTCAGCCTGGCTATTCTATATGATAAGTAGCAGGGAACTTCCGGACTAATATTAAAGTTTTTTCCACCGCTGCAAGTTAGCCATTGAATACATACTTCAGTATAAATCCTTATTGACGGTAAATTACCAACATAAACTGTAGGACTACAACACAAAAAAGTATGAAATAACTTTTCTAAGACGGTACTATATGCACACAATGTTGTAATAACTTTTACTTTTGTACCATCATGGTACCGGCTTCAACAAGTTATTTTACACTTTTTAGTATTGAAGTTGTAACGTAGTATATTTTAACCAACACAATCAAGAATAGAGATTACTACTAAGGCCTACCTACAACTTTAAACGACTTTATAACCTTTTTTAAATAGTCCTAGTATAGCATTCCTGTGCTTTTATAATAAATTATTATAAACCAAACCTAAATATGTCCGAGGCTTTCTTCGACGAGTACGACTACTACAACTTCGATCACGACAAGCATATTTTTTCCGGTCACAGCGGCAAACAGCGCACTAAGAAAGAGGTGAGCGAACACACAAACCACTTCGATCCGTCCGGCCATTCCAGAAAGATCATGACAAAGCTAGTCAATACCGCTAACAATAAGAAAGGCTCGAACAAGCAATAATAGTTAATTTGGAAACGACTATGGCGTGTAAAATGACTGTCGATATGCCAAGCGAAAGGAGGACGTTATGGCGGATACCTGAGGAAACTTCAGGTCGCTGCTCGTCTCAGAGATCAACGGAATATCCAAGGCGATTCTTACTGACACAGTGCTTCTACTTCGCACACCAGACGGGTAGAACGAAGTGTAAAACCAGACTTCAAGTAAAATTGAACAACAGTTCATGTCAGTTTAACTGGTCTTACTATTTTGGACTCCACACCGTTCCAACAACTGATCTCATCTTGAATTGGGCTTGTTGTAAACCTCTGAGTTTTCTGTGTTACTTTTCTCAAAGTATTTCCATTCTGCATTTTTGACCCCTTCGCCAAATAGCAACAATTACGTCCCATCCACTGTAATAACCAATTGCAATATTAGCTCTATCCATATTGACACCCTGATTGTTCGTAAACATCTGAAAGCTCTCGATTTAAGTAAGTCAGCTGGGCCCGATTCTCTGCCAGCTTCCTTCATAGTAATGTGTGCGGATGAATTAACTGAACCTGTCACTCTGCTATTTAAACGATCCCTAGTAGAAGGTGTTATGGCCGCCATATGGAAATCTGCTTTTATCTCACCTATCCACAAAAAGGGTCCTAGGGACATGGTTGACAATTACAGGCCAATTTCTAAGCTCTGTTTGTTAGCTAAGATATTGGAAAGAATAGTATACGACCAGCTTTACGGTGATTTGATTCGTAGTCTTAGTCTAACACAACATGGGTTTCTAAAGGACAGATCAACAGTTTCCAATCTGATTCTATTTACTGATTTTATTTCTGAACATATGGATACTGGGTCCCAAGTGGATGCTATTTATACAGATTTTAGTAAGGCATTCGATCGTATTGATCACGGCATCCTGCTGAAGAAGCTTTTAGTCCTGGGTATTTTCGGTAATTTATTCAGATGGTTCTCATCTTACGTTACAAACAGATATCAAGCAGTAGTACTTAATGGGTTCACCTCATCCTGTCTGACGATCCCTTCCGGAGTTCCCCAAGGATCCCTTCTGGGTCCATTGTTATTTGTAGTGTTTATCAATAATATAGGCACATGCTTCAGACACTCTAAATACCTACTTTTTGCTGATGACATGAAAATTTATAGACCTATTAAAACGTTATCGGATCCATGTTTGTTACAAGACGATCTATTGCGTGTAGTGGAATACTGCAAGTGTAACAATCTGGATCTAAACATATCTAAATGCTTAGTTATCCCTTTTACTCGGAAATTAAATAATGTAGTATACAACTATTCTGTTGATAACCAACCTCTATCGCATACAGATTTAGTTAGGGACTTGGGTGTACTCATCGATAGCAAACTCTCCTACGAACATCATATCGATCATATTGCAAAAAAAGCTTTCTCAGCGCTGGGGTTTGTCATCCGTAATGCAAAATCTTTAAATAAAATTAAGACCCTGAAGATACTGTATTGCGCCTACGTCCGTACACATCTAGAATACGCTAGCCAAGTATGGAACCCGAATTACGCAGTACACTCACATCGGTTGGAGCGTATGCAGAGAAAATTTACTAGG
This sequence comes from Selenia dentaria, assembly GCA_917880725.1. Taxonomy (NCBI): domain Eukaryota; kingdom Metazoa; phylum Arthropoda; class Insecta; order Lepidoptera; family Geometridae; genus Selenia; species Selenia dentaria. The sequence goes on along the minus strand of OU862877.1, from coordinate 32,948,111 downwards.
TACCTAGGCTATAAATTTAAAATACCGCACGTTAGTTATGAAAAACGTTGCTCACATCTCCATTTATTGCCACCAGAAACCCGTAGATACATAGCCGACTTACGTTATTTGAGCAAATTGGCACAGTCTAAAGTTGATTGTCCGGAGCTAGTCTCCAAAGTATCGTTAAATGTTCCATCTAGACTCCAAACCCGTCAACTCAGAAATCTGCTCCACGTTCCCTCCGCGCGCACTAACTATCGCCAAAACTCATTCATATTGCGTTCGACACTAGCCTTCAACAAATCTGTCAAGTCGCACCCAGCCATCGATCTATTTTCGTGTAGTGTGGCGTCAATAAGTACAACCTTAGCTGGGCCTTACGCCACTTCACTGGATATCCGTTGAGTATAATATTTATTTATAAGTTGTTGTATAATACATACATTAGTGTTGTTATACTTCGTTGCTAATTGTGGAGGCTTGTAAATGGCTCCTCCGTACCTATATTGTTAATGTGTTGTTATAATAGCTGTAAGCCCCCCGAAAAAATAAAATAAAATAAAAAATAAAACTTTGCCTCATTCAGGCATACTGAACAGTATTGATGCATTTAGGCCCACTTGCACGTTTGCTCGGGTTAATAAATAAATAAGTCTACGAGTTTGTAAGCTTGCGTTAGTCATATAAAAAATAACTCTCATTGTGCTTTGCACAACTAAAAAATATCACCGGTTTTGCTAAAATAACATTTCTAATCTTTAGATGGGAACATTTAATTGTCTATGTGTTCTATTGCAACCTGACCTATTAATACTAATCTATAATGGCGCCTCCAAATCTCCGCGGCGACATATATGATAAGTATTTAGTTTTAGGCTGGGCCGACCTATGGTTGGCCACTGGACTGTTGAGGCTGTTCGACCCGTCCTTTTGGACTAGCACCAGCGCCGTGTGTCCCCTGTCCAGCAACAACAACACAACTCCTCGTTGGGGGAAGGGTTGGGGATGACATCTCGCTTCCGTCATTGGTTAAGACCATGGTGGAGCTAAAGGTCATGAAACGCGGGGTCAGACTTCTGCGAATGGGTCGTGTGGCAGAAAGAGACTGTGAAAAGGGTGACGGAGATCACTTCTAGTCTTTCGATCCGCACCCGGCGAGCTGTGCGTAGTCCAACCCCCCTAACAGAGATCCTGGACACGGGGGTGTCCGTTGCCATTTAAAGACCCCGAGGGGACGTGCGCGGTGTTTCAATGTGCCCCTCATTGATGATGTGGTGAAGTGACTCCTGCTCCATACCACTGAGGTGGGGTCCTTATGGGATGGCCAACGCTGCCGGGACCGTATCTATCGTAGACAACGCCTGCTCAGACATTCCAACAATCTGGCTTTACAATAACATATGAGCCCAGGCCTAAGAGGAAGCGCGACTTCCCGAGTAACTGACCTGTGGGTCTGAAAAGAGGAAATCTATTAGAAGATGCGTTCTATACACACTTTTCACGACACAAGCGTCCAACACATCTGGATCAACTGGTGATTTTTTCTGCGCTTTAAGACGTTTCTTGCCAAATTTTATGATTCTAAGGAAGCCAAAAAGTGCCTGTGTTGGTAAATTTCGTCGGAGAAAGTGTCAAAATATACGACATAAATAACTGCGTTGACAAAAAAACTTATCTTTTGTTGCAGTTCGAAGTCAGACAGACGATAAACGAAGTTATCATATCAGCGTTTATTTTTCCTTTTGAACTATGGATTTCTTAAAGATTTTATTTGGTGGTAATACCGATGACAGCATTATCTTCTACGTATGCAGAAAAAATTAAGTGTGTTCGAACAAATAAACAAATGCACTGAATAGGCCAAAAGGATCAACTATCTATATATTTAAACATTAATGACATCTATTGCATTCAAACATGAATACATTTAAACATATTACACAACCCGATACGAGCAAATAGTTATTTTATACAATGACCAATCTAGGCCAACTAGATTGCATCTCAAATTACGGTTGGCACGTAATGTCTTTGTAGCAATAGCAACTACAGAGCCTGAAGACAAAGGTAATATGGTTAGGAATAAATTAGTTCCGGAAGAAAAACCAATATGCAACGCAGTCAATGTATTCAGGGAAAGAGGGTAAGTAAAATAGTCATGATAGAAATACTGTTTGTACTGGTTTTACAATCAGACTGACGGTAATTACGAGTATTATATAGCATAATATGTTATAATGTTACGAAGAAATGCTGTTATTCGTTATGTAATAACGGCGTGTTCTAATTAATTTGTAGGTATGTATAGTGTGAAAACTTATTGATAATTTAAATTTTACTAGTTTTATTATAGCATGATAGTTCTGTACTTAAAAAACGTATGAATACTTATACTCAGAAGATACAGTCGAGTTTCTGGACTGATCTCTTTAGAGTTCAAGCGCGGACGAAGCTGGGTTCTATGAAGAAGTGACCTGGATGGGCAAAATCGAGATACTCGACTAAAGTTAACCCGCTTAAGTAATATGTGATAATAGTTAAGTGTTTGCGCGTTTTTATCAAACATTGTTTATTTATTTTCAAATGCCAAAATTATTTTTACGAAAAATAATGTTTCCTGAATGTTGACATATATGGTGATGTGTATGAGTATAATCAATTGATACAAATAAGTGTATTTTCATCTAGTTTGGTTATCAACCAAATGGTAACATAACTACGCTTATAAAAAAAAATTAAACTGTGAATGACAGTTTTGAAATCTTCATATTCATGTTTATCATATTCATATTAGAAGTAAACATCTACATTCAAAAAAGTAAACATTAAATAAAATATGTATGAAACTTACAGAAACGTTGTTAGAATATCTGATTCAAGCGGGGCGTGAAAAAGCATCTCTTAGGTCATCAGCTTACAGCTGCACTAATGGTCATTGCTTCTTGATTCCATTTTCGCTTTCCATCAGACGAGAGGGAGTCACTTTGATGAACCATTATAAAAAATATTAAGCTTGTGTAAATTATTTTAGGTCAATAATCATTCAATACAAGAAGTTTTTGAATATTAGTTAAGTAAATTATTTTTGGTAAACAAAAGTTCTATATTAGATTTTTCGAGTTTTACAGTTCTCTAAGATTCTCGAAGAGCAGTCGAAGAGAACTCTTGGTGAATGTTTCCTCAGGGAAAATACTGCCATTTTCAACCGTAAAGCAGAGATTTTTGCAATAATATGTTCTAGTTGAAAGGGTATGGTTGCCGGCAAAATTACAAGAACATGAAACTTAACGTACTAGTGCATTTCGTAACCAGTGGCGAAATGTATCTGTTCTAGCCAGATGTAACCTAGCACCAGGTGGGCCTCGAACTTGTACTCTTGTCTCCTAATAACAATAAAAAAAAGTAATGATGTCGCAAGTCTCATATCAGTTACAAATTTATCTGTTTGCAGAAATTACTTACAACGTCTCGAACAGTTCGAGAAAGCAATACAAGCGTACAACGAAGCTCTGCGATGGAATGTAAGTAGCAACGTTTAAGTAACAAAACACCTCAAATCAACAAAATATTTAAAATATTTAATTCAATATTAATAAAGGACAACATGTGAATGTGTGGAAAAGATCGGCAGATCTCAAACTAAGCAGAGCTTATACTATGTAACCTGTACTATGTAACATCTGTGTGCATGAACATGTCTCTTTGTTCTCATGTCTCATGTCATGTTCAGATACATAAACACACCCGGACACAGGTCAAAGAGACATGTTCATGCACACAAAATATTTAACCTATTTGGGAATCGAACCCAGGGCCAGTGACTCAGAAGTTAGGGTTGCTACCAACTGCGCCAAATTTTTTGAATGCCGCCCCTAAGAGGGTATAAATAAAGGGTTGAACTTTATATTAAAACTTTTTAGTCTCTTGGTCAGTTGACTCGAAAATTTGTACAAACTTTTTCAATTAAATAATTACTTAATATTAAATATTTTTATAATTAAATATTAAATAATTAGTCACATAATTTGTATCATAGTTTTTTTTAATCATTTCCCAATACAACAATTCCAAGTCCGGACTGACTCGCTGACTGGCAGATGAATCAAAACTGCAAGAACTGAACACTGTGAGTGTCTACTGCGTGCACCGGGAACGTTTTGATTAAAATATGATAGGTGGTTATGAGGTTACCCCCCCATTAGATGTTAAAATGCCGTAGCAGTTTTAGAAGTCTGATGTGGTGATATCCCTATAATATGTATATCTATCTATAAATATTTACACGATGAGTTATTCCGATATTTTAATTTATTGATTGTTTATTGATAAACAGGTTTCTCAGTGTTATCTTCATTATATTTACGTATCATGTAAACATGTGAACATTTTACGTATCTTTCAGAATACCGATGTTAAATCACTGCTTGGAAGAAGTCTTGCCAGAGCAAAAGCTACACATTACACAGGTGCTTTAGCAGATGCAGTTCGCGCAGCAGGTACGTTCTGATCACCGGCCATAACTTGATATATAGTGGAATTACACAGTACTAAACACTACACTATATATTCTCTATGCTTATTTATATATTCTCAGTTTCGCTCTGCATATCCGTTGCTCCATTGTTGCTGCTTGAAAGAAGTATTGACCAATAATGGACATACTCACAAAATTTCGAAATCTTTGATGATGTTGTGATAAACATATAATCCATGCTATTATCATGTATTTTTTAGCTTCCTGTATTTTTGGTGTAGACTGTTAAACGGTATGCTCAGACGGTATGCTTCGGTGGTCTAGTGGTTGTCTGACATGGAATGTCGGAAAACGTGGGTTCAAAGCTCGTCAGATGATGTGTATCTGTCTATATTTGCTAAGTTTGGTCTCGCTATGCAGATTTTAGTGCTTTAAAAAAGACATACTATTAAATATTGTTTTCGGTTTCAATAATACGACGCACTTAATTTCATATTATTTTGTTTTGGAAAATATCAGCATAAAAAAATCAAGTATTTTGTTATTTTAGTACATACGTAGTTAAAATAAATCGCTGGGGTTGTCGCCTCGTATTTTACGAATGCGTCCTTTATTATACACGAATAACCGGGCCGGGAAACCCCTTGCCTGTTGATAACCGCAAGAATAATGCAGTTCTTATAAGTTTGTTAATTTAATAATATATTTATTTTGTTATCGACAAAACACAATTTTAAGATAAAGTATATTTATCTAGAAGTAACTGTTTCTTTCGTTTAAAATACTTAACATGTAAATTCTCACTAAAACCCAGTAACGGTGTCAACACAGAATGATTAAATGCATCCTGACCCTGACACAAGTTTTTCTATTTAATTATCCAAATATAATATAAATATGAAGGCGTCGGCCGCCTATTGTGACGGAGCATACGCAACGGGCGAGCGGTTGACTCACCGCACACCCATCATCACAGTCGCCTTGTCGCTCGTTCTTCATACCGGGTCACACTTCATATCTGGCTCTCAGCCGATAAATAAATAATAGAATATTTTCAAATATTAAATTGAATACTTTAAATCAATATAATATTTTTTTTTATTTATTATCATCTCAATCTTTTTCTACTTTAATCTTATTTTTTATCTCATTTTATCAACATAATACACACTACAATTATATTACTACTACACAATAATATAACAAAAAACATAACTTTTAAATTTAAAAACTTAACATATTTTATATAATTGCCCAGTTACTGCATTATAATAAACTCTTTATTAACAATACTATATTCAGTACGCTTGAGCCACTTCCAGATACGCTTATTCTATGTAATGACCAACCTCTGTGTGCAAAACCAGTATCGAACTAAACAACACGTAACAACTGAATCTTGTGAAACTACCCTCAAATACAAAATGTTTTTGTATCGTACGACCACAATAATAATATAATGTTTAAGCTATTCTCATGTAAATGAAATATTATCTCATGAGAAATAAAGAAATCTCAGACCATAATATAGATTTCCACACTCTAGGACAAACTTGTCTAAGACAAACCTGTTAGTAACGGTCAAAGACCCAAATACTAAGCACAGAAGATATCCCAGACATCAGCCTGTACAAGGTAAGGGCGACCTGAAATAGCTTAAGATTGCATTTGGTGACGGCGAATCACATTAAAGTTTTTCGATGTGCGTGGAGCGCCGGTACTTACACTGTACAACTGGAAGTGGCGTTTAAGCACTGTCCACTGCTGGACATAGGCCTCTCCTAATGCACGCACTGAGCCTGATCTTCGGCTTTTCTCATCCAGCTGCTACCAGCCACTTTGCGTATGTCGTCGCTCCACCTAGCCGGAGGACGTCCTACACTACGTTTGCCGAGTCGCGGTCTCCACTCAAGAACACGTCTACCCCAACGGTTATCGGTTCTTCGGCTAATATGACTAGCTCACTGCCACTTCAGTTTGCTGATTCTTTGGGCTATGTCGGTTACCTTGGTTCTCTGTCGGATCACTACATTTCTGATACGATCCTTCAGAGAAACTCCAAGCATAGCCCTCTCTATAGCTCGCTGAGCAACCTTAAATCGGTGTACCAGTCGTACCGTGAGTGTCCACGTTAGCACTTATTTATACACTTTTATTTTAATTTTGATTCTTGAAAGGTCTTCACTACTGCTAGGTATAATTTTCAATCCATCTTTAAGTTAAGTTTACAAGCTTGCTTGGGTCCACAAAAAAAACTTGTTATTATTGCTGTATGTAAGCAATAATACAGCTTCTGTATTTAAGCAATAATACAGCTACTGTATTTAAGCAACAGACAAACATAACAAAAATAAGCAATATTTGGTTATACGGAACGTCATTGTGATTATTTTAAAAACAATCTACACACACAATTCTATGATTTGATAAGTGTTGTAGTTTAAATACCTACATGAGAGAGATGGGCCATGCGCAGGATTATGCATCAGAGTGAAGCAAATGGCGATGCATGATAAGAAAAGCCACAACCCACAAACTTTTGCTTATAATGTTTAACATGTGAATACAATAAAAATGGTAATTTCTTGGAAAATTAAAATATTAATTTATTAATTTAAAATATTTCACAGAATTGGAACCAGAAAATCTAACAGCATTACAAATCAAGGCGCACACAGAGTATGAAAAGCGAGCATTTGAACGAGCACTAGTTCTCTCCCATCGGGGCCGTCGTATTAGACACTTTCCCAATGATTTTGCAGAAACTGCGCGCCATGCAGAGGAAACGGTAAATTATCAATTTACGAGTGATGACAGAAAATATATAAATATCCGGTATTTAGAAAGGTTATACTTTTTTAAAGGTTTTTGTTACGGTTATGTATAATAAAATATACTGGGTTTTTTTTTTTAAATTACTCTTCCACACTACAGACTCTTTGGTCCGTACCTTTTTTAGATTTTTAAATATTACATTTTCATGTAGATTCGCTCTCCTAACATCACAATAAACATTCATAAGCTATGGTGGAAATTGCTTAAAAAAATAAAGGGAGATATTTTTTTTTTTTGTAAATACATAATCGATTGCTAGTGAACAATATTTGTGTACGCTATTGGCCAGAAGTACTGGCCTCAGGTTCACGCCTTTGCCGTATCCTTTTTAACATAACCTTCACGATCTCTTCATTTCGGTATTAAAAAAAAACTGGGTTAGAATCTGTGCAAAAAAAGAATCTTCCTAAAATTGACGTCAGCTGTGTAAATAAATAAATAAACATTGAGCAAATTAACTGTTTTGATCTATACTAAAATTATAAAGAGGAAAGATTTGTATTTTACTATTGTTGTATGTTAACAAATAAACATAAAAACTACTGGACTGATTTCAAAAAGTATTTAGCCGTTAGAAAGCTCCATTATCACTGAGGTTATGTAATATTTCAAAAAAGTTAGGGATCCAAATAAAACCTTCGATAGTGTAACCCAAAGTGTGATAAAGATATTAAACAAGTGCAATTTTAACACTTTGGTAAAAAACAGTTATTTGAGTGCAACTCAAAACTACTGGACCGAATTTAATGAAATTTAAATGGGACTACACGGGAAGCACCAGCTTTCAAATAAAAAAAATATATTTAGGAATAGGTTCACCAAAAAAATACAGTCGAATTGAGTACCTCCTCCTTTTTTGAAAGTCGGTAGAAAAACATCCATAAATCGCGTACGTTGCGGAAACTATTGACAATAGAGCAAATTGATTACAGTTCAATACAAAACTACAATATACTGTAGTCTGCGATACCATATGTCTTACTATTACAATTATGTCAAAATACTTCTTTTTCTACCGACTTCCAAAAAAGGGCAAGTATTTAATTCGACAGTATGTTTTTTTTGTTACCTCGTAACTTTCGACTGGGTAAACTGATTCTCAAAATTATTTTTTTGTTTGAAAGCTGGTGCTTCCCGTGTAGTCCTATTTAAATTTCATCAAATTCAATTAATTCATCAAATTTAATTGCCGTGGCGGTGCCGGCTTAGAATAGCACCCCCCCAACTCTACCCGTGGGTGCCGTAGAAGCCGGCTAAGGGATAACAAATCAGAAGGTGGGCAGCAGCACCTTCCCAGTCAAACACACACAAACTGCGCTCGCCAACCCGCCTGCCAAGCGTGGCGAGTATTGGCAAAAACCCCTCAATGGATTGGACAAAAAGAACCAGGCCCCCAGTCCCCGGCAGCCCCGCTATTCCTGGCTACGGTAGCGGCCACGGTAACGGTGGGGCAGGGGGTGCTAAGAATCCCCGGCAGACGCCCGGCTACCACTCCCAACGACGACGACTGGCCCTGGTAACACACAACATACGCACGATGAGGACAGACGAGAAGATATATGAGCTGGAAGAAGAAATGAGTAAGCTACGCTGGGACATTGTGGGGTTATCTGAAGTCCGTAGAGCGGGTGAGGACACGATAACCCTAAAATCAGGTAACCTACTCTACCACCGGGAGGGCGACCAACAGTCCCAAGGTGGTGTCGGGTTTCTCGTCCACAAGTCCCTTACTAACAACATAGTTAAGATCGATAGCGTTTCCAATAGGGTCGTATACCTAATACTCAGAGTATCCAAACGATATTCGCTGAAGGTCATTCAGGTATACGCACCGACGAAGTCGCACCCGGATGATGAGGTGGAGGATATGTATGAGGACATTAGTCGGGCCATACATACCTCTGAAACGCACTTTCTAGTTGTTATGGGGGACTTCAACGCGAAGTTGGGTAAGAGAAGCGAGGATGAGTCGAAAGTGGGGCAATTTGGCTATGGACAACGGAACCGTAGGGGACAGAGGTTGGCCGACTTCCTGGAGAAAGAGGGACTCTTTATGATGAACTCTTTCTTTCAGAAGCCACCTCACAGGAAATGGACCTGGCTGAGTCCCGATGGTTCCACGAGAAATGAGATTGACTTCATTATGACCACCAAAAGGCAAATATTCACTGATGTCTCCGTGATCAACAGGGTTAAAACCGGTAGTGATCACCGAATGGTAAGAGGCACGGTGAATATTAATGTCAAACTGGAGAGGTCTCGTCTGATGAAGTCTACGCTCCGACCTACTCGTGCCCATATTCAAGACCCCGAGAGCTTTCAACTTGAGCTATCCAATCGCTTCGATTGCCTTGAGAACATCGCTTCAGTGGACGAGATCAATAACAGGTTAGTAGAAACTGTCCATACAGTGGGTTCCAAGTACTTTAAACCCCACCGTACAGATAGGCCACAGAAACTCTCCAACGATACCCTCAACCTCATGGCTGAACGACGCTCATTGAAACTGCAGTCTTCGGATGATGCTGAAGCATATAGGCTGCTCAATAGACGAATATGGAAGTCCTTGCGATACGACATTCGGATCTTTAATACAAACCGTATTAAAGAGACGATAGAGCGGAAAAAAGGCTCCAAAGTGTTTGCAAGAGACATGTCTATTGGGCAAAGCCAGTTGACGAAGCTGAAGAGAGGAGACGGCAGTGTAGCGTCGACCAAAGCGGAAGTGTTAGGAGAGGTCGAGAGTTTCTACGGACAGTTATACACCTCGGTCGCTAAACCTGTTAGCAGCTCGGCCAAAGACCCAAGAGCCAAGCTGACCCGACATTATACCGAAGATATCCCGGACATCAGCCTGTACGAGATTAGAATGGCCTTGAAACAGCTTAAGAACAACAAGGCGCCTGGTGACGACGGTATCACATCTGAGCTTCTGAAAGCGGGTGGAACACCGGTACTTAAAGTCCTTCAGAAGCTCTTTAATACCGTCTTACTCGAAGGTTCAACGCCAGAAGCATGGAACAAAAGCGTGGTGGTGCTGTTCTTCAAGAAAGGTGACAACACTTTACTTAAAAATTACAGACCCATCTCGCTTTTGAGCCATGTTTATAAACTGTTTTCGAAGGTCATAACGAACCGTCTCAGTCGCAGGTTTGATGAATTCCAGCCTCCGGAACAAGCCGGTTTCCGAAAAGGCTATAGTACCATAGACCACATCCACACGCTACGGCAAGTTATACAGAAGACCGAAGAGTATAACTTGCCTCTTTGTCTAGCGTTTGTGGACTATGAGAAAGCCTTTGATTCGATCGAGACGTGGGCAGTGCTTGAGTCTCTCCAGCGGTGCCGTATTGACTATCGGTATATTGAAGTGCTGAAGTGTTTGTACAAAAACGCCTACATGTCAGTCCGAGTACAGGAGCAGAGTTCGAAGGCAATTCCATTGCAAAGAGGCGTGAGACAGGGAGACGTTATATCTCCGAAACTGTTCACCGCTACATTGGAAGACGCCTTCAAGCTTCTGGAATGGCAAGGACTTGGCATCAATATTAACGGCGAATACATCACTCACCTTCGATTTGCCGACGATATTGTAGTCATGGCAGAATCCATGGAAGACCTCAGTACAATGCTCGAAGGCCTCCATCGAGTTTCCCAACGGGTAGGTCTTAAGATGAACATGGACAAGACGAAAATTATGTCTAATGCCCATGTTGTACCTACCCCAATATCAGTTGGGAACTCAGTTCTCGAAGTTGTTGACGAGTATATCTACCTGGGACAGACAGTCAAACTAGGCAGGTCCAACTTCGAGAAAGAGGTCAATCGTCGAATCCAACTCGGCTGGGCAGCGTTCCGGAAACTTCGCGAAGTCTTCTCGTCAAAAATACCTCAGTGCCTCAAGACAAGAGTCTTCGACCAATGTGTGTTACCAGTGATGACTTATGGCACTGAAACGTGGTCTCTTACTATGGGCCTCATAGATAAGCTCAAAGTCGCACAACGAGCTATGGAGAGGGCTATGCTCGGGGTTTCTCTACGTGATCGAATCAGAAATGAGGAGATCCGTAGAAGAACGAAAGTCACCGACATAGCTCAGAAGATTAGCCAGTTGAAGTGGCAGTGGGCAGGGCACATAGCACGCAGAACAGATGGCCGATGGGGCCGAAAGGTTCTGGAGTGGAGACCACGTACCGGCAAGCGCAGCGTAGGTCGTCCACCGACACGGTGGACAGATGACCTGAGAAAGGTCGCAGGACGACGTTGGATGCAGGCCGCTTCCAACCGGTCCTTTTGGAAAATCATGGGGGAGGCCTATGTTCAGCAGTGGACGTCCTACGGCTGAGATGATGATGATGATGATGAAATTCAATTAAGTAGTTTTTGAGATACACTCCAATAACTGAATAGAATAGAAGTCGGTATCAAATTTTTCAAATTGTACTTTTTGTTTTGAAATATGCAATTTAGGTACTCACCGGAACCCAATGGGTTTCGCGTGGGAAATTTGCTCCGGTATATATATTCCTTAGTTCTCCGTATAAGGTCCCTGTGCCTCGAGAGATATACAGGTGCAAAAATCCATACATGCCATCCAAACACACTGTTGCTGAATAACACTCCGAAAGAAAAAGAGATCCTGATCAGCCAGGGCTACGGAAAGGGAAAAGGGATCACACACCCTAAACATACACAAGGCGCAAAAAATTAAGTAAATAATCTTCAGAAAATAGGTACTTAGTTCCCCTATGTCTCTTAAATAAGCGTGTTAAGCTATCCTTAAAAAATATATTTTCTATATTATATTGCAAAAAGTTAAAAAGGCATGAACCCTGGAGTCTGTGGAGTGTAGTTGTATATAATTTAAAAGAAAAACTATTATATCGCGATCACTGCGGAAACTACTAGTTTTATAGGACATCAAAGTTTACAAAAAAGTATGCCATATGTCTTACTATTACAGTTATGTCACAATAGCTACTTTTCTGTGCTATGCAATATTGACGCCAGTACAAACTAGACCACTTTATTCGTACTTTGGGATTAATCCTTATCTACTCAAATAATAAAGTGGAAAGATTTGATAGTGTGTTTGTAACGGATAACAACACTACATAACCGGTTCTAAAAAATCTTTCCCAATATAAAACTATATTATTCCTGAGTAACGTACGCTATATTTGATTCATCATCATCATCATCATACATCACCGCGCGGGTGAAACCGCGTAGTGCAGCTAGTACTTTTGTAAAGACGAAGTTCACACTTGACGGGATTGATTATAGCTGAGTTGGGCTGCCATATCTATATCATCATCATCATCATCATCTCAGCCGTAGGACGTCCACTGCTGAACATAACATATATAAAATAACATATCTATATGTCTGAATGTTATTTCACCGTAACGCTATGCCCTCCCCCTAAAATCGATGTTTTATGAACTAAGCCGGAACCCAATTTATTTTTACTTTGATTACATCCCTAAGCATTATATTTGAGGTTTTTTCAAGCTTAATGCCATTCTCTAGAGTCCATTAAAATTGGATCTAAATGTTAAAGTTATATTTTATTAAAGTTAGCTTTAGCTACATTTACCTCGTTAGGTCCGTGAGTGCGTCGGTAAAACATCTGGGAAAGTTCTCTCTTCCGCCGTCTCAATTTTACGCTCTATGGACTTCAAAAAAGAATCTGTAGATGACGATGCTCTGAGCTTACCCAAGCGAAGGAGCAGGATGCAGCCGCAACCTACGCATCAGGTGACATTAATTTTCTTTAAGATTTCTCTGTTTACCCTTTTATTAATAAACGTTGCGTAAACATAGATTAGGCGTAACATGCTTTGTCTTGCTATCACGCGTGACATTTACTGCAAGCGAAAAATTTACAGATAGATGTTTTAACTACTCCGGGTTTATTACAAGTTTATTAATAAGGCCGTTAAGGTTTACAAGTTGTTTAATACAAGTTTTGGCCCTAATGATTTGACAATAATCTCCATACAAACATACTAGAATTTGTATGCGATGAAGTAAGCAGACGGTCAATGCAATAAACCACTTATAAAGATGAATCAGTGAGTCATGTATATAATATCCCATGGGTTTTTTTAATCACTACTTCCTGTATATGGGTGTCCCTCCTAAAAATGTAATTTAATTATGATACGTTGCTTACGTTTATATTATATTATTCTGAAAAAGATTATGACGACCAGACGGACGGACAAAACAATATTATAAGTGTTCCTTGTTCCTATATAAATTTCTAAAAATTAGATCGTGTATTATTTCAAGAGAAGTTCATAGCTTACGGATGAATCGCGTGTTTAGTAGCTTGTATTTATATAAATAATAATTTATATAAATACAAGCTACTGCTTACGCGGTTCATCCGTAAAACTACCGAAATAATAAACAATCTAATTATTAGAAATGTATGTAGGAACAAGGAACACGTATAAACTTATCATTTTATTCTATTTTAAAGCAGACGTAGTAAATAACCAACATAAGAAATTCCATTTCTTTATTCAGCAAAATGAGAATAACAGACCATAGCCAATTCAAATATATATTATAACACTATAACATAACAAAAACGTTATTGAATCTTTGTTATTGCATAAAAGTGATGACATACAAAATGTACCATATAGAGGAAACACGAACTAGTTTCCATAAGTATGTTTACATAGGGTATACAAATATATATTTAGCCAATAACCGTAATTTATAGGTTCAAGAAATATCTCGCGCAGAAAAACAGAAAGCCAAACAAATATCTCGGCTAATGGCTTCCAAGTATTTGGAACGAATGGCGCATGACAAATATTTCTTGACTGCTTTGTGTAAGGACGAAAGACTGGTTTCGGCTAACAAACAAGGGTCTAAGAATCTTCAGAAGTTGGCGCACAAGGCACTTGCTGATATTGAGGAAAGACAAGTGAGTATTTATTCTTACTACGTAATGGTGCTTAGTAGGTAGTTGAATTTGTTTGTTGATGAACAATGATAGATAGATGGTACAATTCTGGTAGCGTTAATATACCAAAATACTATAAATCATTTTGTCTAAATCCTTTTGCCATTTTTGGTTGCTTGTATGCTATAAATATTTACGTAACATTATTCATGTAGTGATAGAACAGCTGTGTCATACCACACATTACTTATGCACATAAAGACCGCGGTCTTTACGTGCATAAGAGGTAAAGTTGGAAGTAAGGCGCGGTCAACCCCAATTTTAAAATAATTTACGATGCTTTACGTGAGGTTGAAAATCGCTTGTTATATTATACGATGTGATGCGAAAATGCATTAATTTTGTACGCTTTCTTAATATATTTCGATATATACTAACACATTGAAAAAACTGCTGGTTACTTTAGTACTATATGTTGGCTATGTATTACCTAAAAAAATATAGTGTTATCGCTGAAAATTCTGAGAGTTTGGACGTGAAAGTTTATTTTTATGGACTTATTCAGGATTTTTTGTACAGAGAGCGAGTAATATTTATGAATTTTATTCGGTTATTACTCTTTGCGTGTTCCTTTTCTAACCTGAGTATTTTTTTTCATACAATATTATCGTTTCGTTACACTAGATGTTTAAACATTCTGCTTTTTACTATTATCAGGAAACGAGCGCGTCTTAACCACTTTTATAAACGTTTGTGCATAAAATATAGAGCGTTATCGGGAATCCAGTTAGGTAAGAGTACATTTATTTACGGTTTCTTTATCTAATCTGTCAATAGTTTACCTTATGAGAGAACGAAATTTTACATTTGTATGGAACTGATGTCAAAATATCTCTAGTGTGGTTAAACATCAGTAGATAGCAGATAGAAAACAGTAGTCAAACTGCAGCAGAATAATGGACTTAATTTTGTTACAAAATCTTATCTGTCGTGAAGTAAACTCAAATAAAAAACCACTCCTATCCTAGATCATCAGAAAGATTTGTTCATCATAATATTTCCGATTCATTGTGTCATACCTACCGCGTTTAGCCTAGAAATTTTCGTCCTATGCCCACTGAAGGGCTAAACGGCAGTATACGTGTTAGAAAAATATCAAATAATTATAGAAATCACTATACGTATATAGTAATTCTTGCTATCTAGACATATACTTGTTGCTAGCAACACAAATTAAAAATGTAATAGATAATAATCAGTATAATCAATTTATTAGTAATTACAATTTACAAGTCAAAAATTACAGTTGAATTGGATTGGAATAATATATATTTAATTAATCCAATTTTAAAATAATTAATCAGAATCATAATCTATATGATAAATTTAAATAATTAAGTAATTAAAAATGCATATTATCATCATAAATTCAAAAGGTTTTGCTGCTGTATTCATTGACATAGAACGCCTTCTCGATGAGCCATGATTTTAACTTATCTTTAAAGGATCCTATACTAGCTGCTTTAGTAATATGCTCTGGAAAGCGATTATAAACGCTTGGTCCTAGCACATGTGTCAACTTTTCTGATTATACTGATTATAGAAATATAGTCTGCAGCAGTTGCGCTGTCTGTGAAGATTTTATTCTCTGTAGCATTGTCCACAACAGATTTTTAATCTCGGCTTATAATTCACTTCCGTTTTTGTATCCGCATCGTATTAAGTTACTGTGTGCCAAGAAAAATAAATTTTATTTCATCGCTGCATGGGAGTTTCAATCAGCCAAGAAACCTACAGTCCACTAAGCTCCCAATAATACTTTTACACTAAGCTATACACAGTTTGCCTGCTGTCGCAACGGCTGAAGGGATATGGATATAATTCAAAAAAAAAAACTTCCAGGAGTCACTTAGTCTAATTTTATTCCTGTATTATAAGTGCAATATTATGACCATATGGATAGATGAACGTTTGTTATTATTTCACGTCAAAATTACTAAATCGATTCGGCTGATTTATAGAAAAGAATGCAGATGATCTCTCTGGCACCTAAATAACACAAAGGTTATATTTATTCCGAAAGTATGTTACTATGAGATAGTAACTTGGGCAGAACTGCCGACCATATCTGGTAAGGTACCCTCATCCTCTTCATATTTTATTATTTTTCATCTTACTACTAATTTACTTCTGATTTATTTATCATCTAACTTTAAGTCGTGTTCTAGGCAGTTCTTCGTGAAAGACGGCCTTTATACGCTGCACGAGCTTCTGAAGCCACAGCCAGAGCACGCCTGTCCAAAACACGCAAAGCACACATTAAACATGCTCAGAAACAACACATCACCGATGCTCAACGTCTCATCAGATCTGCTCAAACTCTGTATGAAAAACGAGATACAGCGAAATGTCTGGAAACTGCCGAGTTTGGCATGGAACAGATATCAAGGAAGCCTGGTAATCTACTTCCTGGCAAGGAGAAGTTCCTGCAGCAGCTGTGTGACATTGTGTCTGAAGTTTTTCTAGACCAGGTAATTGTTGTCTTGTACGTTTTCTTCCAACAATTAATAAAACACAACACAACAACAATTAAGATTTGTAAGAAATCATCTGTTATGTTTGTTTAACGCTTAATATGCTAGTATATTTTATGACCAGTAGTCACTCAGTTGATGGTTAGTGATGATGCGGTCGAACGCGGTATAGGGTTTGACCTAGCATAGCGAACGGCACTAGTTACTTGTCAATAATAAAACCGACAAAGCTACATCTATTCCAGAATAATCAAATGTAAGTTTCTTTCTTAATATGCTTACAAAATAATGTTAGTTAAATTTATTTTTATCAATATTACTAAAACCTTTACTAAATATACTACACTGCTTTTATGATTAAACTAGCTCTGACCTGCGGGATCACGAAATAAAAATAGCTTATATGTAGTCTAAATCTAAATAGCTTATTCTATACCTCATAATATATCTGGCTGTTTTAACGCATATTTTCCGCGGCATTATTCTATAGGTTCAAATGTGTATTGCAATACAAAAGTTTTATAATACTGTTTTTTTATTTTGTACATGAGCATTGAAATCTTAGCAGGTACAAATTCACCTAACGTTTGTACTTTCGTTTATTATATTCTCTTCAGTCTTTTTATATTGCCAGACTGAAAGTTTTGCGAATCTTGTTCCCAAGTCACGTACACGACAAAGATAGGCCTCGTCTATTTTATTCACAGAAACGTGTTCGAAAAAGTATGAGCGAGTCGGATCGAGAGAAGAGGGCGTTCATTCTGCTCGGCATGGCGCTATCGAGGGAACCTAGCAGGGACTCTGTGCTTCGAGCCAGGCCACATGCACCACCGCGAGATGCGAAGTAAGTTAAATCTATAGAACAGAGGCCGTATATCGAATAGTTTGTGAAAAAATATTCGTATCGTCGACGTAAATAATTGAAAAACGCGTCGCGATTCATCGTATAAATAATGACTAATCTGTACCACAGTTGTACTAGATAAATAATAGTTTGCATGCAATTTAATTGTTTTACGTCACGAGTACGATACACTTATGCAAATTTTCGAGCTAGGTAGTTTTTATTACCATAGATAGTTAGTTAGTTAGCATAGATAGTTTTATTACCATGGTAAATGACGGTATGAGCGACTCTCTAATGATTCGTCGTTGATATCACTCTTGTACATAAGATTGTTTTTCCAACGTTTCTTGTCATCTCTTCATTTGTTTCACGAATGTTGTCGAAGATGCAACGATGTTTGCTAGAGAATTGCATGGCTGATGCCAAGCATCACGCCTGTCAACAGTTTCATTGCGACCTAGCTCTTAATAGCTTTTCAACGTTCTATGCGGCAATACGCTCCTCAATCCAAGACATAGCCTGTAAGTCTTATTCACCCAATAGTTTCACCACCCCAGTACCCTGCAATGTCGTACACACCAAGACGCACACTTGCAGAATGCTGAACACCTAGAATGTCATCTAATTGGCATCAACCGGCAACTAACTAACTATCTATATCATAATAATCCTAACGTCGTGGAAGAACCGGTCCCCTGACTCCCCTGATGCCGCTGGACCAGGATTTAGATATTGAATAATCATCTCTCTATGACCTTTATTTCTACCATGTCACAATTTAGTTTTAATGAATACAGTGGCGAGACTAGCAAATCGTTTTTCTGATTTTAAGCGTTACACTTGCCCATAGTATGCTATGATATTGCACTGCACTCATCATCCTTAGATATAAGATGTTAAATCGCTAAGTTTCGTTGGAAGCATTGCCTTTCATAACTAAATACAGCAAGTAATGTTTGCACACTACTGCTTCACAGTTGAATAACTGGCAAAGGCCATTAGATTGGCAACCATAGACTTCCCCAGGTCGTGCAGCAAAAGTTATACCACTACAACAGCAGAAGCAGTAATGTTCGTAACACTGCGTTTGATTCTACAAAACTAAATATATTTATTGATATTTTTTGTTGTTTCTGCATTATGTGTTTTATTCAACAATAAATTAATCCCAAAGTATGGTTCTTACGCTAATACACAACCTACGCTAAACATAATCTAGTAAACTGTCTAGTGTACCACTTGTATGACGCGTCTCTATGTTTAAAGCTCAACTTATTTTAATAACCTTACTTTTCAGACTTCGTCTCCGCACTCTAGTACGGCACCTTGCTTCCAGCACACGTTCTTGGGAACGCTGCTATTTATTGCACGAACTTGCGCGTCTCCACGTTGATACTAAGCAGGCTTTGAAGGCGCGCTACTTTGCTTTCAAGTGCCAATCTGGTAAATAGATTGCGCTTAATTTTGTTGCTTAGTACAGCGTGTAGCTATTTAAATTTGTAGCTTGGATGTTAGTGATATGAATGGTACAGCTTTAACAACTATTTTGATAGTAGGATCAAGAAAGTTACACGCTCAAAACTTCCTTATCATTAAATAAGTTGCTATTTAAAAGTACACATCCAATGTGAATGACCACATTGATGGATTCCAACCTGCACTTAGTCAGGTGCCATGAGTTCTTTCATTTTGGTAAACGCGTTATGCGCAAAAAGTTGTTCTTGAGGTCTGATTCCTTTAGTTTAGAGCTCAATGCGTCGGTTAACTTCAGAAATTTTATTCAGACCAGGTGTATCAGTAAAATAAATCTTACTATTTTAAATGTTGGGCATATTTTCACAGGTCAATCAAATACATTTTTTCTTAGGTCTGCGGTTTTAAAAGTTCACTATGCCTTTGCAGGAATAATGAAGTATTCCATTGTGTACTCGAATACACATTCGAAGCTTGAATGTCAATAAATACTTAACTTGATATGAGTTTCTTCTTTTGCATACAATGGGAAATACTTATAAGCAGCAGTAGAAATCTTTGTAAAAAAGTTCGTCTTAGAAAGTACTGCCACCATATCTATTTCTGCCGCAAAACAGTGTCGTTCGCATTATAGTGTCCCAGTTTGAAGGTGCCAATGAAATTAAAGGCATATGATACATATTAAGGTGACAGGTGTAGTACACTGAAATGCATCTGTTACGTTGATACTGTTGATGGCCTCGTGCATGTTCCGTTTTCTACCTAATTACATAAAGAAATACGTTAGTCAGATTGCTAACAAAAGATAATTTCTGCCAGATAATTTCAACCAGTGCGGTAGTACAGTTACACGATTTGTGTTCCTAGTTCTAAACACGAACCAAAGCAGGGTGAATCGGAGTATTTAATGGCCATGCCAGATGTGTGAATACCCTCGTAAATCCTGGATCGAGTGACGCGTGACGTAGTGAACGGAAGGCAGCCGTGCAGTGAAGTACGCACCTCGAGGCAAGCAAAGTAATGCTTTTAGCCGTATAACATGGTACATTTATCTAGGTCTCTGATAAGTTATAAGTTAGTAGAGCTGGCACTGTAAGTTTTTTTATGATCTTACTCGAATATTAGTAATCAGTTTGGATCGATAAAAACAACTAAAAAACCTTGCATATATAAAATATAAAATACCATGATGCATTTTTGTATCTAATTTTATTGAATTATATGGACAGTTCACATCTGCCGAGGTACTGGCGGCTGCGTCTGCTTCATACTTCTTTTCTATAAGCTTCCATGCTTTATATGCGCATAATATACATCTTACTCGGCATTCACAACTAGATAAATGTTAGTTTGTAAACATAATATTTATATTTAAACACATCCAAAACAATTTGGCAATATAACATCTTCAACTTTCCACAACAAACCAAAAATTCTCGCTGTACCGAACTAAAATGTACTCTAAAAGCACCTGGACAAAACAGAGAAAAATAAATTCGAATATGTCCAATTGTGCTCGGCGTGTCATATTTCCTGGCTGGATGCCATTTCGTCTCCAAGCCACTATCAAATTCGTGGAAAGCTTTTTATTCGACAGATTTGGTTGTTATTAAGGATGACATAATGCATGTAGCGTAAGTTTGCCAACAAAAAAATAATGTATTGCTACTCTTAACAGGCAAACTAAAGCGCAAGAATCTGCGCAATCTATGTAAGTAGTTGAGCAGTGGGAAGAAGTGATTTTAAAACATATTCATGCAAAAGTTTAATTAGTTATCGTTTTGTTTGATTGAAAGACCATAACAATCAAACATTAATGCCAGTGTTTACTTAAAATCACCAATACCACACTCATTTTGTAACTATTTTATTAAATACGAGTATATATACACATTGTACATTTATCGTCTGTTTTAACTTCACGTTGGATCATACAATCTGTACTGATTTTCAGAGGCTCGAGCAGCAAATCATCACAATTGGCTTCTTAACGCATCATTCATGCTCGCCCGGTGTCATTTACTACAAAACAACCGCCCGGAAGCCCGAGCAGTGCTGCTGGAAGGGGCAGGCTTAGCCCGATCATATGGCTTTGATGACATTGCATCATTTTATGATACGGTAATGTATTTACAGATACTACCCAACGATTACGCGCATTTATGTTTCTTTATCTTTAAGGAATTTCTTGTATCTGGCAATCAGGAATTACAAAGTAGAATTATGAGGCTGTCACACAACTCCATAACATGTGATATTGAACTTAGGTTTAATGTTTAAAGTTTACGTTAAAAAAGTTGTAAATTCAATATGTCACCAAACCTTATTATATACTTATGATTCAGTTTTTCAACAACTTTTTATCATGAGTTGGACTATGGAACTTTAACATGGTTCTGTGGTACAAATATAACAATTGTTAGAGAGTAACCCTCAGTGAAGTAGTCTAACTGTTTGGACATCGCAATTGGAACACTGCCCCGGATCGCTTAGTGTTTAGTAAAGCTCAATATAGCCAGACCAGATATTTCCAATATGGCCGAAGGACTGTGATCTAGGAAAAAAATATAAATCAAAAGAGTAACTACACCTTTAAAGAACTTAGGTTGACTGAAGTAAGGTTTGCTTAAGCAAATTTGATAATTACGAACTCCACATAGTGCTTCATTTCAATGATGCGATTATTGTCCTGACCATAAAGCCACAATATTTTTTGAGGTGGGGATATGCTGTGCACTTCCCTTCCGTCACTCCCGTGGCGTGTGGAGCACGTGGGGCTTAGACCAGTGAGCAGTCCTCCGCCAAGGCGAGATGGTGAATGCTAGAGCGACTACATCTCGCCCCAGCGGTAAGCCCGGAGTAAGCTAAACCGGGCCTCGGCGCCCGTGAAGGGGTGACCTTGCTCACCAAGGTCACTCCCTAGACTTGTAGAGTCTTGCAAGCCGACGGACAGTCCCCCGACTCTGCACCATCGACCCCGCTAAGGAGAAGGTAGGAGGCGTGCTAACTGCCTCCTCCGTTCCCCTGTCCGTCTACTACGGAACGGGTCAGCTCGACCATCATTCTTCCTGACCCGCTCCGCTGCCTCCGTATGCGCCATCACCTCGCAGAAGGTAGTAACCGCCTGCCACGATCATGATAAGCGCTGAAAACATGTGCTGCTGCGGGCCCCATGCATTATATACTTCCAGCGTGTGGTGCGCCGTATCCTGAGGTGCCCCATCATTCGTGGCAGGCTAGAGTCGCTCACCGTCTTGCGAATTGTCGCACGTACTTTACGAAGCATCTGTGCCCGAAAAGCAGCTTAAGCACCTCCAGCAATCGAAGCCTCTGAAGGATGGAAGGAAACCTCTGAAGGACCGGGCGAATGGCCTCCACCGTCCATTGCCCAATCGGTCACGAGATCGATCCCCACCTCAGGCTTGGGATTTCGGTGAAGGTATCTTGACGTTATGAAATTCATAATCAATATGGGTAAATGGTGATACGGCACTTTCCCAGTTCTAATCTCCAGTTTGAAAATATGTCACTAAGCACATATAAGTGTGTTCCGGCAACTGTCTAAGCCAGCCAGTTGCTATTCTAGATACTAACCATCTTTAAAGAGATAGTAGTCAAACGATAGGCTAGTACCTATCAAGTGTACAAAGATGAGATTGTTTACCCAAAATCTGTTTTGTCCTATAGTGTGTGAACGTCTCTGTGGATGGTGAAGTAGCCGCCAACGACGCTCCTCTCGAGAAACGGGAGAAGGCCATGGTCAGCCTTATGCAAGACGACGAAATGAAATCAGCAGCTGCACATCTGTTCAGGAGGATGTCTGTTATACCCGCTGCAAGGTCACTGATTTTATTTATACATTTTAATTTACTTATGCCAGAAATGCAATATTATTTTGTAATTTACCCCTAAAATTTGCAAAGTAGCTGCTACATTAAATTGCAAGGGAAAATAGCAAACTAATACTCGTATTTGTTTAAAAATTTTGTCAGAGCTAAAATCTTTGAGAATGCATTTAGCAGCTGACGTCATATTTCCTGACTGTTGTATCTAGGTTTTAGTGTTAACTCCATGGTGGCATAGAGTTAAAGAACATTCCCTCCAATGTAATAATTGATTCATTATGAAAGACCGTAATAATTGATTTCATGTAATATAACAAGAACATCATTCGAAAAATAAATAGAATAAAAAATAACAAAATAGATTTAAAAAGATTAGGTTTTAAGCACTGAAACAAACTTTGTGACTACATTTTAGATTTTAAAACCAAAATATACATACAAAGTTCGTTAACTTTCATTACTCAAAAAGAACCAAACAACTGCAACCCTGTCCACCAGTAACTATTCTCATTGAAAAGTGTTCGAAACGTCAGGATAAAATAATATAAAATCATATGCGATTAAATCCGTTTAGAGTGGTTTAAATAATTCGATGTATAAGAATCTCGAAATCCTAAGAAAACATATTTATATTATAATATTACGATCATTTTTAAATGTAATAATAAGGCATTACTTTCACCAAATACCAATACATTCTGGCCACAACGAATTACCAGGCTCTGATATCTACGCATATATTTTCGCTAAACTAAGAGAACACAAATTCAACCATACATGTTGTGTTTGTGTTCGAATTCATGATTCATTACCTACTATCATATCGTTCGTTAGCGGAAATAATTAGGTTATATTAAAGACTATAAATACTTATAATAAGTAATTGATCTTTTAACTTATAAACTAAATTTGCCATAGCGCGCGGTTCACTTCATTTCCTTACATCTTGCTTACAAACTACTTTGAGGAAGAATAGTAGTAGTTCTTCTAGTACCCATTCACAATTTATTGTTAAAAAGTAACTTAGAAGGTAACGAGTCTCGTTTGGAAGATGCTGTCTAGGTTGTGACCTCAACAACAGATATTTCAAACTTAAAAAACGATTGTGCTTGAACGTAATTCTAGCATCTACCATTGATATAAATTGTTAAATAGTACAAATATAAAAAAATATAAAGTTCATATTCAATATAGCTGTTTCACTTCATACCAATTAATATTAATAATGGGCATTGGTTGCAGGCGCTTCTCGATTATGCCGGGGACGAAGGTAGAAGAGACCACTCCAATATCAAACAGACGTGCATCAATAGCACCAAAAAGCCAACAACCCACCAGAATCGCACACAAGACCCAGCATCCTTTGGGCTTACAAGAATTCGATATCTAGAAGAAACGAGATGTTATGATTTTGACTGGTACCTTAGTTTTAATCATAACTTTCGAAAAGGATATAAATTAACTGTATAATATTTTTACTGTATATTATTATAGGTACTGCTATCCAATAAGGATATAAAATTTTACTGTATATTATCATACTGTTGTCAAATTTGCCGACTGATTGTTTACTATCAGAATTGAAATCAATTTCTTGATACGTTTTCCTATTCTAGTTTTAGATTTATATATATTTTTTATAGTTTTATCTTTCTTTAAAAAATTTTTTTGTGTTTGTAATGTATAAATGTTGGTTGGTATATTTCCAGGTTTCTTGAGATTAGATTTATTATTTATTATATTTATTATAAGACTACGAGTATGTTACTCGTAGTCTTATCTAACGCTACTCAAACTATGGGTTTGCTAAAAGACGAACTTATTTTTTACCCAACTCTACTGATCGTCTCCTCTCCTCTGTTTATTATATTCGTTCTAGTATGAAAGTCTGCAGTAATTGTGTGTGCAGTCTTTCATACTTATATAAACAATACAGAAAAACCGTCTCCGGCACGCCTCCCCCTCCGGTGTCTGTGTGTTTTCAGATTAAGACCTTATATATTTTTGTGATAATTAGACGTTGTTATGATTTTTTGCATGATTTCATTAATTTTTAATGTATACTTACTTTTTTGTTTAATAGTCATAACTCGTTTCTTTTCGTTATTTAAAATAAAAAAGTATTATTATCGCGAGAAAAATGAAGATGCTCTTGTTTGATTGTATTTAAGAAATAACTGTACTAAATGGGCAACAATTTCCAAAAAGGAAAAGATAAGGATAAAATTTGAGGTACAGAAATTGATATACACCTGTATGTTATGGCTAAAAGCCGAACTATCCAAGTTTAAGCCGGTGGGAGCTACTCGTACTTCGGTTAGAGCTAGATTTAGTATCCTGCCTTTCAGGAATATGGCCAGTGGCGAACGGATGCCAAAGAGGCCGCTTTACCAGATCCTGGAGCAGACGCTTGGGCGTACGGCTGTGGGGACAGCCGGTGCCCTCCATTAGGTCAAGAGGTTTGTATAGCCAGAGGCTCCAGAGTCTGGGCCTGCGTAGGCGGGCAGCGACGTAGGTGGGGGTTGTGGTAAATGCGCGAGCGGTCCCACGTAGATGACTATGGTATACCGCAGTTATTTGGTGGGTATTCTGGCTGCCCTTCTGGCAAACCTGGATTCTGGAGACACCCACACGCGCACCGGCTCTATCCTGGGCTGGTTATCGGGGTATAAAACGTTCATCTGTGTGAAAAAAGAACTAGATTTAGTTTGAACATACCTGCAGTAGAACTAGCAGTTTGCGGTTCGCGAGGAGTATATAGACAGAGCGACGGTAGGTGCGACGACTAGCGAAGCAAAAAGGATCATTAATGGTGGCCACATATCGCCAGATGAGACTAAACCTGGTTTATTTCCTACTCTCACTCGGTTAGCCGAGTGAGAGTAGGAAATATCTAACTTTAACCACCTGAGCCCCGCTGCATCTAGCTCTAGCCTACATTTCGTATTATGGTTGTAGTTTGTACGTATATTTTAATGTATTCTGTTTGTGTTGTATTTCAACTATGTAGTATATACATATAATTAAAGTAGGTATTTACGTAATGTTATTGTTTTGGTTCAGATACTTAGGTACATGTATCAAGTCACTTTTTATACTTACGCTGATACTAATCACTACTGTCTCTGAAAATAATGTTCTTTGTACCCAAAGGTTTTCTTGAAGAACTCGCTTTAAGTGATAAGGCCGCCTTTTGTATACTATGTTTTTGTTATCTCATCTGTTTTTTATACTTCATGTTTTCATGGCTACCAGCTGTGACACATTCTTTAAAACAAAATTGATATTACACTAGCTGCGCTCCGCGGTTTCACTGCGCGGCGATAGATGATGATGAATCAAATATAGCGTATGTTACTCAGGTATAATTTAGCTTTCAACTAGTGAAATATTTTTATTAACCGGTTATGTGTTTTTTCCTTTTTTATCCGTTACACACAACCTATTAAATCTTTCCACTTTATTATAAGAGTAGTTCAGCAGATAAAAAACCCTAAGGTACGAGTAATGTGGCCTAGTTTGTGTCGGCTTTAATATTGAATATTTTAACACGGTAAAGTACTTATAGTGACTTAACAGTGACTTGAACATATGGTATTTCATAATTTTTGTAAACATTGATGTGCTGTATAAAACTATAGTACAACACTTTGCTCTTCTGTCAATAGTTCGCAGTTCACGCGATATAAGGATTTTAAGACGTTACTGTTGCATATTTAAATATGAAAAAGCAGTATCGAAACTGTAGTTAGAAAAACATATTATTATGATATTGAAGATTGTATTCTGGAGATTGATGTTTTCAATAAAACTGCAGTATGTATATGTATTTGAAAATATAATGTATGTTCGTAAAAAATTACATAAATATAAGTTAAATAGTGATCACCACACGTTTAATACCAGAAATACAAACAGGATAGCTGTACCTAATTTTAGACTTGCGAAGACTAATAAGTCATTCCTAGGAAATTGTGTGCGTTTTTACAATAAAATCCCAAAGCACATAATTGAGCTCACAGAGGGCAAATTCAAGTTGACTGTAAAAAACGTTTTAATAAAAAAAACTTACTATAAAGTTCGACATTATATAGAAGATAAAGATGCTTGGAATACTCCACTTCTGGCAAGCTGTCTCTGCCACCCATAAAATGTTATATTTGTAGTACCTAAGTAGAAACATTGTAAACATCCATATAAAAAGAATGGCCCCGAGTTTCTTGCCGCTTCTTCTCGGTGGGTTCTATATATTTTGGAACGCGGCGGTAGAGTCTTTAAAGTACATTATAATGAAAAGTTGACGTTCATAAGTGCGTCTTTGATGCCTAAATTGAATAAATGATTTTGACTTTGACTTTGACTTTATGTCACTTTGCTCTTTTGACAACAATTTCCGCAGCGTACGCGATATAAGGCTGTTTTTTGGTATTTTTTTTCAAACCTTGGGTTACATTATAGAAGTATTCATATGAATCCCCCCCTTTTTTTAAATATAATATAGACTTTGTTACTCAGTGTGTTACTTATTTTTTACCGTCAAAAGAATTCTGAATTCTGTCCAGAAGTTTTTAAGTTTATTCAATACACCAATATACAAAAATACAAATCTTTTTTTGTTTTTATAATATTAGTGAAGATAAGTGTAGATAAAATAACCTTTCGTAAAATATTCACTTTGTCAAAGATTGTAATTAAATAGTAAGAAACCTACATATGCACGATAAAACTCAGTTAACTTAGGATCTGTAATCCATAAGGCCCATTCGCTTGACTTTAATAAGCTGAAACACGAACCGTGACGTAGGAAGGAAGGGCCTCTAAATCATCTACAATCCGGAGCTTGACAAGGAACAAGTAATTAACTTCCGGATACAGAAGCAATAATGTCGCCAGATAACATTCGTTTGCCAGAGATACGGTTATTAGAGTGAATGTATACAATAAAATTCCAGAAGCCACTCGGGAATTAAGGTATGAAGTTTTGAAAAAAAAGGTACCTAATTACATTAATTATTTTTATTATATGTGTCGCGTCGTTATCCTCATTACTGAGGGTCGTGATTCCCCTTCTGAATAATTTTATCTCTGACTAAGCTTCGCCATCTGTTTCTATTGTTTGCGTCGTGAAGAGCCTTATGAAGATTTGTATCCAGAGCAGAGCGGATCTGGTCGGACCACCTTAAAGGGCTGCGCCCTCTTAATTGTTTTCCTTCGACGTTGCCCGTAACTATTCGTTTTTCTAGGTTGTGACCCTCTTTCCTGGCTATATGACCGAAGAATTCCAGTATTCTACGAAGACAGGTAGTAGAAAGTCTTCATTTTAGTTTTCAGTTCTCGCAGGTTGGATACATTGGTTCGAAAGGCAGTCCATCGGATTTGAAGCATTTTTCTCCACGTCCACATTTCGAAAGCATCGATACGGATTTATTATATATTTAACATCTTGTGACATTATAAATTACTTCATACTATGTATATGTGACTTACTCAATAATTTAAATTAATAATTATATTTGTACGCCATACCAGGCAAGGACATGCGTTCCATGTTTAAATGTGTAAGATCTTGTATACTGTTTTGTGTGTCTAAACCTACCATGTGCTGACAAAATGATACTTGAATCTTGAATCCTAAAAGTATACAGGAAACTGAGGATGGTAAAATTAGGGAGAATTAATGGAAACAAAAAGTTTTACAACTCTCGTTTTATGAACATAAATGTATATTTCAAGAAACTCGAATGCGACGAGATAATTGAAAATAGATTTGATGAAATACGAATTATGCGATTTAAACAGATAATTTTGGGGTAAGTATATTGAGAAATGATGTATTGTTTCGTTTTTTTTTTTTTTTAAACTTAATCCACAGACTCCAAGGTCCGTGCTTTTTTTCAACTTTTTAGATTTTCAAAACTTACGATTAATTTATTACATGCAACAAATAAACAAGCATGGGGAACATATTAAACAAACTAACTATTTACTATATTATATACTAATTTTATTAACTAATACATATAGCTAAATTTTATTATTACTATTAAGATTATTCTGAGTTGGTGTAAGCATTCACAGCAGACTAGTGTCCGCAAACAGCACCCGTTCACGAGTTGACGCATGTGCCAGCCATCGCCTTCCTCAACCATTTCTGAGGGAAGATGGCGACCCGCCACACACGCCACCGCTTGCCAACAAATTTCCGTGAGCATGTCTGCTCTGAATGCCCACACCATCTCTTTGTCAGTTACAGTTTTAATACCACTTATATGAGAACTTAACGCTAGTTACAGGTTATTGTGAGCCCACATTGCCCACATTGCGCTGAAGCAGGGCCTCCATCACCACGCTGTTTCGATCCCTGATTGCCATCTTCAGGTTGTAGCTATAGATGGTTTGTTCGCTCGCAACCATCGCTTGCCTCACAAACCATCCGATAGGCATCATCCTCGTCGTCGGCGTAGTAGACAAAGGTCCTCGTGTGCCGGGAAACCGCGACGACTGCGTGCGGGACGCTCTCGTGCAGCTTCATGTTGCCTTTCGTTTTTATTACCGCGGCTGACTCGTACGTCAGTCCCTGCGTCTCGTGAATGGTAAGGGTGCGTGATCCTTCGCCCTCTCCATAGCCCTGGCTGGTCAGGGTCTCCTTTTCCTCCTGAGTGTGGACCAGGAAGAAGGCGTTTGGAAGGAATTTGGGGATTTTCGCTCCTGTGTAACTCTCGAGGCGCAGGGACCTTATACTGGGAGCCGAGGAATATATACCAGAGTATATTTCCCTCAGCGCATACGCAACATCCATTGGGTTCCGGTGCGTGCACAACAACTCCTGGCTGATGTTCGTAACCAGGCTAGGACGAGGGTATTGTTTAGTTTGTAACTGTGAGGTTAATTAACAAAATGTTATTTTCACACAAGTACCTCCTCTTAGCGCAACTTGCGCAATACTTTTATAAATTATAAAAAAAATAGGGTTAATTTAGGGCTAAATTTAGGGTTTAGCACTTAACATAATTATTTAAGTTAAATAGTAGTTAATGAAATATTGTTCTTTTCTTATATTCTGTTTAACAGCTGGTTTTTTATATTTAGTATTTAATAAATCAGTTGCATAACTTTCGTAATTGTGAAATTCAACTTGTGACTATAAACCCAAATGAATGAAAGTCGGGATCGGGGAACATATAATATCTCCACTTTCATTTTTACATGACTGCATACAGGCTGACATGGTAATATCTACTATTATTTATTCTGAGGTATTACGGGCGGCTATATTGATATAAAAACTAACTTATTTAGTTGTTTATCTACCGACTGCCAAAAAAGGAGGAGGTACTCAATTCGTCTGTATGTTTTATTTATATGTTGTTACCTCATAACTTTCGATTGGGTGAACCAATTCTCAAAATTCTTTTTTTGTTTGAAAGCTGGTGCTTCCCGTGTAGTCCCGTAGTAGTAGTAGTAAATTTCATTAAATTCGGTGTAGTAGTTTTTGAGATATATTTCCATTCTATTTAATAACTGAATTAGAGTGGAAGTTGATATTAGATTTTTCAAATTGTACTTGTTGTTATAATTTTATCGCAACTAAAAGTATTTGCTATTCACATGGTAACTTTGCAATATTGCAAAAACATTTAACTGTTTATAGTAACAGTGGAATGAAACTAATTAACGGTAGAAAATAATAGCATGATTCAGAATATAAAACCGTGATCAAATCATTTTCAAATAGAGTTAAGCCAGTATTTAAAGAACGAAGAACGGTGAAATCTCAAACCATTCCATTTCAAACACCAGCGCTAACATAAAGTTTTGGAAACGGATTTATTCTGCTATCTTACGCTAGCTTCCATTCGGGTTCTGTTTACATGTACATATACAATAAGTAAAACTGTACTCTAATTTTAATTGGAATAAGAACGCGTTTTGGATGTTGTACGAGTACACCGTATTAGATGTTCAGCCACCGCATAATCTGTTTCATGTGTTAGTGTAGATACATTTTAATCCAGTGTCAGCTCACTGTTAGCAAGGATGTCATCGCAAGCGCCATGTGGTTAAAGCCAGGGGCTTGCGCTAAGCACCGACCGGATTGTACCTACATGTCGTACTGTATAGAAAATGTTTCTGCCATGTTTTCGGGTGCGATCGTAAGCCAGGATCGTAGCTTTGTTATTAGTTATGATTAAGTACTTTATTTTACCGACTTAGTGGTAGAGCAGCTTGTGAATGACAAACTTTATTCTAATTTAATTAAAACTTTAGTATATTGGAAAATTAGGATAACGATTCTAGAAAATGTTTCCATAGCCACAAAGATATACCAAACTACGGGAACCTTACTAATAGTTTTTTTTTCTAGCCTTTTTTAGATTGTTTTTGCTACTGCAAAAATAAATATCTATTATGAATAACAATATAATGATATAACAGAAATACTTGTATTAATGACTATACTACATTGTACACCGAGGGGAGAAAACGATCTATTTCTTATTCTTCAAAATATAGCTTTCTCTCGAGTGATACATAGTTACCTACCTACGAGAAAAATAAAATAGTTGCCTTCATTAGTAAATAATTGTTATCTGGAGCATTTTGTACGAAACCAAAGACATCTTTTATTCTGGTGGCTTCATCGTTATAAAATCGTCACTTTCACTATCAGATGACATTCGAGCAAAACTCAAAGCGTTCTGTTAAAAAAATAATTAAATTTAACAATACATATCAAATGGAGCCATGTTATGTTTTGAAATGTAGAAAGAGGTTGCTAGCCTCCTTTCATTGAAAATCGAGTACAATAAACTAATTCCCACCCCTTTTTTATTTATTGGATATAAAACCTTGTCAGATTTGACGTTGGTTTTTTTTTTATTTTCACTGCCAATAAACAAAAGAACGTTACCAGGGCAGAAATGGATTTTCACACAGCATTTCTTATCTATTCCTATACTACAGACGGCAGTAATGAAACTTTTCCCACCGCATATTTATAAGGGAGAAATCACGAACTTTGTAACCCGTTTATGGACGAGTAATGAGACACTTTCTGAGTAGGTGTAGTATAAAATAAATTTTACGAACAGCGTGACATTAAAAACTTACTAACTACCTTAAAATGATACTAAGGATAAGGGCAAAAAACGTTGAAAATGGAAAAAAACATGTTTTATGTCAATCGGTGACCAGACGAGTCATAGTCATTCGCCTGTTAAACGTCACACTTATCCATAACAGCCGTGCGATTCTCTAATGATTCGTCGATGCGCTCGTCGACGAGCTCACCGATGTCAAATACTTTATGAGATATCACCCTTGTACACAAGGTTTCCAACGTTTCTTTTCATCTCGTCATTTGTTTCACAGATGTTATCAAAGATGCAACGATGTTTGTTGTTAGAGAATCGCACGACAGTTCAGTGCCATTCAGAACTTTTCGCTACAAGAGCTCAAAACCCTGCATGGCAATTGCGCTCGTCACACTGATATATAAGATGATACATCTCTTGCCCTGTAATTATCTTGATAACTTTGCCTTTCAACGAAACACATTAATGCATGTACGTACTGATTCACGGTTGAATAACTGGCAAAGGTGTGGCCTTCCTTAGACGGAACCTATTAAAAGCCTAAAACTACAAAAATATATCAGTTTTCCATTAATAAAAACAATCTCCGAACTTACCATTACCAATTTCTATCTAAACATTTCTATTTTTACCAACCGTATTGTTCACAAATGTATGTCAACAAGTATGTACATTTAAATAGATTAGTAAGATAGTAATACAATGCTAAAACAAAACAAAGACTATTTGTTTAACCGATATAATACTAAGACATAATACCTATAGGTATTAACATAAATTAGGGACGAAACATGAGTCTTTGTTTTTTTATAGCATTATATTTAAATTCTATAGATATTAATCCATAATTAACAGTAACATAGATTTTTAATAAGAAAAGCGGGAATCACTCGCATAAGTCAGATCTTTCCAACTATAGTTTCAACCATTTCCGGTGGTCTTTTTCAAGGAGAGTACAGTTCGAGTGAGTGATTCCCGCTTCTCATATTAAAAATGTGTATAAACTACGTTAGTTTTCATAATAAGAGTAACCTAGATATTCAAAAAGTTAATCCCTTTGTTTCAGCATGTAAGAATCAAGGTGTGATACACATCAACGAACAAAAACTCATTTCCAAAACAAATACATATAATCTGAGACTGTGTATACTCATACAGAGTTTCGCAAACAATCTCAAACAGACGACAGTTGTCTGTTATAGAGTCACTACGACCACTGAACAGTGTTTAAAACATCAGGGTCCCAATAACCATAGCTGTTGCAGTTTCACTCAGAGAACACTTTTTTTTAATTTATATATAAAAGGACTTTTTCGCTTAGCTACACCATCGTTCCGAAAAGTCTACACAAATAAACAACAAAATTAAAGATACATGACAAGACTTAACCGAACCTAAAATAGATCTATGATATAATTGCTTGTCCTGACAGACTGATTCTTCAACGCAGAACGCATCCCTAAGCCGTTGCATCTACAAACTTGAAATTTTGACATTTGATGTCATAATATCTTGTAAGCATCTACGATATATATATTTTTTTAATTTCACCTCGAACGCTTTACAAATTAAGAATACGGAATTCAATTTATTCCCATGTATGCCATAGACCAAGCGAGCGAAGCTACTGGTGGGTCAGCCAGTACAAGACATGCGTGATTAATTCCGTCTAAAAGTGAATTCGAACACATTTGTCGATCATTACATACTACTTATTAATATCAATATGAATTTCAATTTAAGCAGTTCCACAATACGGTAGGCAAAACTTTATACAATACATTACACATATTATCAAGAGAGAACAGAGACAGATTTCATGCAAACCCTTTACTGTCTGTAATAGCTCAAATCTGTAGCGCTTAAAGTCTTTATCATCAAAGTTTCTTAGATTGCTCCAACTTAAACATTTGCTGGCTGAATTTGCATTCTCTCCCTACTGAACAGAGTAAAGGACGCCACAATTAGCATCATTTCTTGAAGTTACAAGTTTACTCCGATAATCGGGCTTATACATAATAGGGAATAATTGGGAATCTTGAGTTCTATTAATAATTGTCATTATCAAGTAACCGCAGTGTATTATATCACTAAATATTAAAGGAAGTCGGTTGCACAGTGTATTATATCATTACATATTAAAGGAAGTTGGTTGCACACTGTATTATATCACTACATATTATAGAAATTGAAAACAAAGTCCTTAGCTGTGTCTATCTGTCAGTCTGTTCGCGATAAACTCAAACACTATTGCACCGATTTTTATGCAGTTTCACTTAATATATAATATGTTAAGTTTTAATTTAGTTACTGGCCAAAATCAAGAATGATTATAATCATCCATCACCTACCATATATCGAATATAATAATATTTATTGGATGTGTCGGAAAAAATAGCCGTATAGGAGCTTTCAACGAAAACGCTGCCTAAAGCATTTGAGATATAACATAATGATGCATGGTGCATTTATGTATCAGTCTACACAAAAGTCTGCAATGGCATGTCTGTCTCTTATAAGTATATTAGTATATATCTCTTATTTGTGTATTATATAGTATAAAATAGTGGTATTAATTCGCTTGTTATTACACTACACTAAAATTGTCTAAACTATGGTAGTTCTTATTATTTTAATACCAAAATTTACATTCGTGTAACACTTAGAATGACAATTCTAAACATGTAATTATTCTATTCAAATGTGGGTACTTTTACATCTGTTTAGGCTAGTTTAGAGAGCACGAAGTTATATAACGATTAAAATGGCTTTACCATACCCACAATTAAACAGAAGGGGCAAACTTAAGAGTTGTCAAATCAAGCATTATAAGAATTTGGACTTAAGCAAGAACAGAATAAGAACTACCATAATTTACTAAAAATTTAATATATTTCGCTACTTTAGTTTGGTGTTACAAGCGAATTACTACCACTATACATCAAGCTATTAATAATTTCTCAAAGCCACTATATCCATTTATTTCCTATACATAAAAAAATAGGCAATAGGTCGTCGCTTCACTCGTGATCTCGTGAACGACTTTAACGATTTCGATAAAATTTGACTAGGAGATAGGTTATATCCTGGGATCCTTTCCTGGGATAGGGCACTTTTCATCATCATCATCCATCACCACGCGGGTGAAACCGCGTGGCGCACCTAGTTACAATTAAACATAACGTTTGTACTTACATTCATACTCTCGCAATAGATTGACGCCCATTAACACATTACATCATGAAAATCCCGAGATAAATATTTCTGGTCATTACAGATATATTTACCCACAGACCATATTACCACTTGACTGCGTGTAGGTCAATTTCTTCTAAGAACACAAGTCCACAACACAAGACCACTGCGGGTCGGGGGGCTACGTACAAAAAAGGATTTTGATTGGCCGGCTCAAAATGTAGCTCTATTCATAGTACCTAAATAGTGTTGTGGTACAGCATTATGTAATCACCTTAATTGTCGATAAAGTTCATTACAAATTATCGTTTACCTTAACTGTACAAAGACCCGAAATATCTATGTAAGTATTAAGCAAATAAGGTAATGTAAACAAAACTTCAATTAATGAAATTATCTTAATAATTAATTCGATGTTTCACGGTGAAACAGAACACATTGATCTGAGTATGTTTATTTTGCGTTTTAAAAATAGTTATCACTGTCTGTTTATTGTATTCTTATTGATTATTCAGTATGTAAGTACTTAATTACGTACCACTATAAAATAATTATATATTGTTTACCATAGTAAAACAACATCGTTATAATTTTAAAATAGTTGTAATTGTACAAAGTATCTAAAGCCTTTACACAATATGTTATTAAATAATGTATTCAGTATGTAAGTACTTAATACCACCATACAATAATTACCTATATATTTTTCTCCATAGTAAAACAACCTCGTTATAATTTTAAAATACTTTTAATTGTACAAATTATCCAAAGCCTTTACACAAAATGTGATTAAATAATTATTGTAAACAAACAATTAGATTATATTTATATACTTTTTGGGCACTGTATATTATACAGTCATTAGGATACAAGGATACAACACCTCATTCTATACAATACTGGATTTGTACGACCGTAAAATTTGTCAATGTATGGACGACACCTACAAATTATACATATTTTTGACTGACTCACACTTTTTACTTTTAGAAGCCGGCTCCATGTTATTGTTAAAAAAACTATGTGTGTATGTCTAAATCATATAAAGAAGATGCCAGCTGATCAGAGAAGAAGTAGTAGAATCATCCAATTAGTCAAACTAAATAGTCACTTACAGAAGCACACACAGAGTAGGTGCTAGGTATAGTGATTATATTTAAAAATAATGAAGTATATTATATTTTAAGACCATTAATAATTATATTTCACATTACACTCGGGTTATTTCGCGTGTATATTACATTATTATTAGATATGATATTATATAAATGTTACTACATAATTGATGATAACGTGAAAGTACATCTAAATATAAATAAAACACCGAATATTTATTTGTATTTTTATGCACTCTTAAAATAATAAATGTATTGTATAGAAGAATTATTTTCCTCACAGTCGATATATACAATCGATAAATTACCCGTTAATATGGGAGTACCGCACTAATTTACACGTGCCAGTGAATAAAAGAGACGGCGTTATCTACAACTGCAAAGAAAAGATGGCAAAAGACATCAACGCGCTCCCATATTTTTTTTATTTTTGAGTCGCTGTTTAATTACTTCATTTGTGTATTTTGTTTCCTTCCAATAATAAATACTTAACTAAAATTATCTGTGATATGTAATTCCATCCTTTGCATACCTGGATGTCTACCTGTTTTTTCCGTACCACTTTACTGAACAATAAAGCATAATTTGATTTGTTTTAGTTATTTTTCATCCGCTTGTTCTCCACGCGAAGTCAAACTGGTACTGACGTGTTGGTGCGATATGTTAGCCTTTTATTGTCATAGTCTTGGCAGCTGAGGGGAAGCCGTATGAGCAGTCAAGTGGTTATATGGTATTTACTCAAGCCTGGGATCGAACCGAGGACCCCGCGTTTGGAAGGCAGGGTCACTACCAACTGAGCTAACGGAGCCATGACAATACTTAATAAAAAGTAACTACTCGTACGTACTCAAGACATTGGTACAACACAATGACGATAATATTATCTCATGCTGGCAATATTAGAAAGCAAAATCAAAACAGACAAACGATAAAAAAAATTAAAGTTATTCTAGTAAGTATTTTAACCGACTTCAAAAAGGAGGAGGTTATATGTTCGTTGTAATATTTTTTGTGTATGTTCATCGACTTCTCTCCCATTTGTGTACCGATTCTCAAAACTCTTTCCGAGGTGGTCCCATTTAACTTTTATCAAATTTTGAGTTACACTCCAATAACTGAAACATGTTATGTCTATCCTAATGATATCATCATTGACAATGAATATCAATCGATCTCGTTTTTAGCCAAGGTCCATTAAATAGTGAAACAATTCTACGGAAACATAATTGATAAAAATACATATCAAAAAACACCCAGCCGAAAGAGTTTACGCGCTTTGATATCGGAACATTTATTATATATCAGTGTCCAATAATATGCTATAATTAATATGAATCATGAGAGTTTGTTTTTTAATGAATAGATCCGAGCATTTTAATAACGTTTGGATTGGCTCTTCCATGTGCTCTTATTGCTCGCTTTGTAAGTATAACATTTTAAATGAAGTATTTTAGTCTTAGAGTTGGAGCATTAACCCAAGGTGTGAAAAAAAACCTCATATTGCGTACGCTGCGAAAACTATTGGCAAAGAGTAAAGTTCACATTTTTGTGGACATTGACGTCTTCGAAAAAAGGTACTACATCACTTTGCTCTTTGTCAATAGTTTTTATAGCGTACGCGATATAAGGATTCTTTTTCACACCTTGCGTTATGTTTGCCTGAATTTGTGCAAATCTCCTATATCCTATGTTCATCGGGATAATGAAGGATTCTGATGGTGAAAGAATTTTCCTAATTGGTCAAGTAGTTTCGGCCTATTCAATACAAAAAAAAACTAATTATGCCTCTTTATAATATTAGTGTAGAAGTGAGACAGTGTAGGAAAACGCCAGTACAAACTAAGCCATATTATTCGTACTTTAGTATTCAATCCCAATAATAAAGAAGAAATATTTCATTGTTTGTTTGTTTGTAATGGAAACGCAAAAATTACTTAACCGGTTCAAACAATTCTTTCAGCTGTAGAAAGCTACATTACGCCTGAGTAACAAACGCTATATTTGATATATCATCATCATCCATCACCACACGGGTGAAACCGCGGAGCGCAGTTACTATTCTAATAATAAGGATTCGTTAAAGTTGATTGTTTAGACTGAAACTATCGTCTCAGAATTGAAATTTCCATATTTTCTCATATGAATATGGTAATAGGTAAATAATAATATATGAAAATGCTACCTAAATCATAACTGGCTAAATGAGGATGATTATACACGTCTCCCATCCCCAACGGAGATGAACGTTGTAAGGATGCCGACAGCTTAACCCCTGTTATAAATGCAACTGAGACGGGCAAGAGTGTTAAGCCAGGCCTCCGTCACTCCATGTACTTGCGCGCTATAAGTGCCTACCGCCCAGCCGAGCGGTCTCGGTGCGCCGGCGGATCAAATTCAGTGCGGTTTTCGCAAGCGAAGCGCGCGCACGCCGTTTATTTTTAATAGTGCTGTTCGTTCGTACGCGTATTACGATACCGTGTGGTGCCTTATGTGCTGTAGATGGGTGTAAATCAAGCAAAAGAAGGGATAAACACCTAACATTTTTCCATTTACCTGTCAATGAAGAAAGGTAAGTGATAAATTATTACTAGTTTTTGTCGTTTACATTTTTTCCATTCACATACCGTCATTAGAAACATAATTAAAAGACAGTAGGTGTGCGGACACCGGTATCCACTTAGAATTTGACAGTTTAATAGGTATATACTAAGCATTAGCTTGCCTTTCAGACACAGATTTACATAATTTTGTTACATAGAAACGTTATACCACAGAATAAGTAATAGTACAAGGTACAGAAGATGCAGTCTTCGAAAGAAAACATTCGAATATAAACTGCTAAACTAACAACTGCAATAATGTTCATAAAACATTGCAAAGCACGGACGTGACCTTCAAAAAATGTGCCTACAAGTCCTTGACGCGCTCGTAACGAATCAAAATGCGCTTTAAGTCTGTGTAGCGAGAGTTCTTTTTCTTACGCCCGATGAAAACCTTTGAACAAGCCGCGTCTGTTGTAAGGTTACTTGTTGCGAGAAAACGAATCAAATTTATTAATCTTAATAAATTTGATTCGTGATAATTGGTAGTAGTACAATACACCTAGATATGTACAACTAGGAACTAGATATATTTTTTTATTTTTAAGGCCATCGACTTTTCGCGTGAAAACTTTCGAAAACTGCAGTGTTTATGTATTTTTGTGTGAGAGTGTTACACTCGTTAATAAAATAACTTACGGCTTAGTGCTTTATTTGAAGTCGGTTCTCTTTTTTTAAGGCTTTTTTTTCATTTCTAGTGAACATCTCCGAAGATCATCATCAAACTAAGAAGTATTATACTTATTTTAAAACGTTCTCCTAAATGTAACAAATCCTTTTCTGAAAACCGCATCGATATCGGTTTAGCCAAACGCGAGGTTATCGCGCACAAACATACATACCTACAAACCATACAAGTCAAACATCTCAGTTTGGCCTGTATGTCTGATCACCTCCTTTTTTTTAAGTTGGTTAAATATTTTATAAATGATAAAATTTTAAAATTTAAGATAAAAAGTTAATTAAAAAATTTAAAATTTTAGATAAAAAGTTATGTTAATTTAATTTTATCGA
Source organism: Selenia dentaria (assembly GCA_917880725.1). Classification (NCBI taxonomy): domain Eukaryota; kingdom Metazoa; phylum Arthropoda; class Insecta; order Lepidoptera; family Geometridae; genus Selenia; species Selenia dentaria. The sequence continues at coordinate 32,908,177 of OU862877.1, read as the reverse complement.
AGAGGCAGCCCTGCGATTACTGTGGAATCGCGCGGTGCGAAGCAATCACTGCTGTACGCTTGAGCATTTAGGCGCATTTTAGCATACAGTGGTTGTTGACACGAGGGAGTAGGCAATTATCGTAATAGGTATTGGAAATTTTCTACTGAGTGAAGTATCTGTTCTTATTCAGTAATCTGTGGTTAAGCTCTGCGCTTGCCCATGTTAGTTGTAGTGCCACCTAGATCTTAGACATATAGTTTAGGCACTGTACTGCTCTCGTCACATTGGTATTTGAGTCTCTTTCGCACAGTATTTATTTATTTATTTATTATTTGGAACTACAAACAGTACTAACACTAAAATTTTAACACACAATGAGTAAATACACAAAACATGTTCATGCTTCGAGTAATAAATGTTAAACCCACACCGTAGTCCACGAGTTAACAATTTGCGGTTTGTGTGTGCATAGCTCGCTATTGTAAAGTAGACTAAATTACGTAGGTACATATTAGTTCTTTACACAAACGTTAACATTCTTTATAACTAATTTAAAATCAATACTAGGTACATTGTATAAATATAGTATAGTATAGTTATAGTAGAAATGGAAAATTAGTAGATAATTGTTATAATTTGCTTTTAAGGATGGCAAAGACATTTTGTTTGAAAACAGTAGGAGTTGTAGAAAATATATCTAAATCGACAAAGTATGAATTATACAAATCAACTGCTCGGCGTGTGGGCGCGCGTACACCAGCGTTTGTTCTAGTTGTTTGAGTATAGAAAACTCGACGCGTGCGAACTTGTCGCATGAAATATGTTCTTGGAACAGTGTAGCATAATTTATTACAGAGTTCGATACAATCAAATTTGTTATTACATATGTTGTACAAGAAAGTTGTAACAAGTAATACACGTCGAGATTCCAGACTCAACATATTATACAAGTTTAAAAGTTCTGAATACGTCAGGCTGGCTTGACAACACCTGAAATGCACGGACTGCAGAAACTTACGTTGTACCGTTTCAAGAGAATCGGTATATTTTTTGTAAAATGGGTTCCAGACAGGTACAGCGTACTCTAGTTGTGATCGCACTAGCGTGTTGTACAATAGTAAGTAGGTAGATTTACTTTTAAATTGTTTGGATGATCTCATGACAAAACCATACATACGAAATGATTTATTCTGTGGTGGTCTATGGTATAGTTTTACCGTTGAAAGAAAACTAATAGTGTCTTGATGAATACACCATAAAAATCAAATTTATTGTCCGTCTTATATACATAAATTAATCTTACAACTAGGCACTAACATACGGAGCGTACAAACTATTTACTACCGAAGTAATTCGATAAGGCGAGTCTTCTATCTCGCTCGCACGAGTATAAATACATCACGGCGGCCGTAGTGCTCGCCAGTCGCCCAACGATGTCCAGCGCAGACGCACGTCGCTCTTCGCTTCGCCCGCTCGTATGCCGCGGCCGAACACGTAACCTGTATTGTGTGCGTCGCAATATCCGCAGGACAATGACCGCCACATCACCCCCCTTCAAGTGAAACGTACCGTGCGATGCACAGTTCTGCCGCTTCTTGTGACATATGGGCTTAGCGTCTGTAAGGCTGTCGAGGTTCTAAGGTCCGTAGCGACTGTATTTGTAGCCGTAATCGTGGTTGCTGGTATAGTGGCATTTTTCGCGTCGGTTTTGCTTTCGGTTACGTCATCGCATAAGTACGCTGGTTTCAGTCGATCAATCGATATTACTGCTGTCCGGTTAGGCAGTTGTACCTTAAAGTACTTGTCATGCTTCTCCAATACGAAGTACGGTCCTTCATACGGCGGTGATAGTGGCTTCTTGACCATATCGACTCGTACAAATATGTGGCTACATGAGGACAGATCTTTATGCACAAATGGAGTGCGCTGTGATCTGTGCTTCTGTGCATTCTCTGACGCTAGTGACGTCATTGTTTCGGCCATTTTCCTTATAAACTCAGCTGGTTCCTCCGCGTGCGGTTTCGAGGGTATGAAAAAATCTGCTGGCAGGCGTATCGTTTTTCCGTACGTACATAAAGCTGGACTCATATCCGTTGACTTATGCAGTGCTGCGCGCAACCCAAGCAGAACTGTTGGTAGTTCTTTCGTCCAGGTTGTGCTGGCTCCTTGTGCCATTAGGGCGGCTTTTAGGGATTGATGCCAGCGTTCTATTTGACCGTTCGATTGCGGATGATATGCGGTGGTCCGTATTCTCGTCACTCCCATCTTCTTCATTAACGCGTGGAACAGAGATGACTCAAACTGTTTAGCCTGGTCTGTGGTAATTTTTAATGGGCATCCGTATCTGCAGATCCAGTGTTCATAGACTGCTCTGGCTATCGTCTCTGCCGTTATGTTACGCACTGGGACTGCTTCTGGCCATTTAGTGCGGCGGTCCATCATGGTTACTAAGTACGTGTATTCTTCCGACGGTAGCAGCGGTCCTACAACATCCACATGTAGATGGTCAAATCTCCCCACTTCTGGGAACTGTCCGAGGGTCGCAATTGTGTGCCTTTGTATCTTGCTCTTCTGACAGCTTAGGCAAGCTCTCGTCCATCTGGCTACATCAGCGTTCATGCTAGGCCAGAAATATCGCTGGGCCATCTGCTTCCTTGTGTTCCGGATTCCTGGGTGGCTTAACTCGTGAAGCGCTTTGAAGGCGGCTTCTCGAATTGAAGTAGGCAGGTACGGCCTAGGATTGCTAGTCGTCATCTCGCAGTGGATCGGTTTGCTCACGCCTGGTAAATTGATTTGGGCAAACTTTAGGTTCTTTTTTGTTTTTAGTTCCTTCAATTCTTCGTCTTCTTCTTGGTCATCTGCGAGCTTGTTATAGTCCACTGTTGAAGTGCATGTGATCTCCTCTAATCTTGAGAGTGTGTCTGCTACAGGGTTACTTTGGCCTCTAACGTATCGTATCTCTGTACAAAACTGGCTGATGAAATGTAGTTGTCTTTCTCGCCGTGGGGTGTCATTATTGCTTGGAGGTTTTGTCAAGGCGTATGTGAGTGGTCGATGATCCGTATGAATAACCACTTCCGAGCCTTCTATGTATCTTCTGAAATGCTTGACGGCGCTGTACATCGCTAAGAGTTCGCGGTCGTACACGCTGTATTTTTTCTGTGCTTCACTGAGTGTTTTCGAAAAAAATGCTATTGGACGCCATGCCGAGTCTTGGTATTGCTGTAGAACGCTACCGAGACTTTTATCTGATGCGTCCGACATTATATGTAGCTTGGCTCCGGGGATCGGATGTGACAATGTCGCCGCTTGTTTTATGCTGTCACGACATTGTTCGAAAGCTTTTTCAGTTTCTGCAGTCCACGCGACTGGCGTTTTGTCCTTTTTCTTTGCGTTATGTAACAGTTTGTTGAGTTCTAGCTGTTTTTCAGCTTGGTGCGGCAACGCGTCTCTGTAGAAGTTTAACATTCCCATGAATCTTCTAAGCTCTTCTATGGTCTTTGGCTTAGGGAATGATGATATGGCTTCCGTCTTTTCTTCTGGTGGTTTGATGCCAGCTGCTGACACGTGATAGCCAAGAAAGTTGATAGATTCTTTTCCGAATTCGCATTTGTCCATATTGAGCGCGAGTCCATATTCTGTCAGTCGCTTGAAGACTTGATGCAAATGGCGTCTATGGCTTTCTTCTTCTGGCGAAAAAATTAGTAGATCATCAATATAACAGAAAGTGAATGCATCCAGGCCTCGTAGCACTTGATGCATAAAACGCTGGAAGGTTTGCGCGGCGTTGCGCAACCCGAAGGTCATTGAAGTGAATTCAAATGAGCCGAAGGGCGTGGTTACGGCCGTTTTTTGCGCATCCTCCTTGCTGGCCATTAGAATCCAGTAGTAGGCCTTCTTGATGTCAAGTTTCGAATATATCTTATTGCCATGCAGTCTGAACGTGAAATCCGTGATTCGTGGTATCGAGTAACGATCCGGCAATGTCTGACTATTGAGTAGTCTGTAATCTCCACAGATGCGTAGTTGACCATCCTTCTTCTTCACTAAGTGTAATGGATTAGCCCATGGACTGTTCGATGGACGGCAGACGCCCATTTCCATCAAACGCTCGAACTCCTTCTTTGCTGCGATATATCTATCGGGTGGCAGTGGTCGCGGCCGGACGTAGACTGGCGGTCCAGTTGTTTCTAAGTGATGGGTTACATTATGCGGTGGAGGTTTCTTAAACGACATGGGTCTCTGGATGTCTGGATACTGCATCAGTATGTCGCTATACGGATGGCTCATATTGATGACATGCACTGCTGAGTCATCGCTTCGGGCTGACAGTGTCCTGACTGAGAGTTTGGTTAACCCGTCAATTAATCTCTGTCCTTTCAGATCCACTAGGATGTTGTGGTGTCGAAGGAAATCTGCACCAATGATTGATCTTCTGACGTCCGCAATAATAAATGTCCAGGAGAAACTACGTCGTAAGCCCAGATTCAATTGAAGTGTCTTCTCACCGAAAGTTTTGATAGTGCTTCCGTTCGCAGCGTACAATTTAAAATCGTTCGGAGAGTGTCGCTGTTTCATCTTCACTGCTAGGACGGAGATGTCGGCGCCGGTATCTATAAGGAAGCGTTCACCACTTTGTCGGTCGGTGACGCTCAGGCGGTTACTATACATAGTTACAACACCGGTGCCCGCCGAACCCGATGTCTCTTCTAGTTTTCCGACTTCTGTTGTTGATTCTTCCATGCGCATGGTGCTTCACATTGTCTCGCTCGGTCACGGAATCGGTAGTGGTACCGGCATAGCCAATTTGCATCGCCCGGCTTTGCTGACTTGCTGTTGGTAGATTTCGATCTTGAACGGTTACGTCGATGAAACGGACGGCGATAAGTTTGTCTCCCTCTAAGTTCTGCGATTTCTAATGTGAGTTTTTCAATCTGTTTCGATAAAAGTTCAAATTTTGAGTCATCAACTGTCAGGTTATTCGTGGTTGAAATTGCTGCAACTTGTGGTTCTAGATGTTCCATCATCTTGTCGGCCATTGAGGCGAGCGTGTCAAGCGTAGACTCTGCGTTGACTGACATAACAGCCCGTACGGACGAGGGCAATTGATTTAACCACAAGACTTTCAATGCATCGTCTTGTATCATGGAGCCGCCAAGGTCTCGCATCCTTCGCAGTAGCTGACTTGGTTTCTGGTCTCCCAACTCTTGACCGCTTAGTAGTTTCTGCAGTTGTTTCGCCTCTGATTCTTGATATACGGATAGTAGGCGATTTTTCACAGCGCTGTACTTCCCCGTAGATGGTGGGTGCAAGAGGATGTCGCTGATTTGTTGCACGTCGGATTGCTGAAGTACGCCAAGTACGTAGCGGAACTTAGATTCATCGCTAAGCTTCGATGGTTCAATAAGCGCTTCAAATTGTGCGAACCACAATCTCGGGTATTCCCTCCAAAACGGAAGTATACGGGACTGAATAGACACGTGAGATATGTCGTATGCTGCCTCGAGGTTTTCCATTTTTGTTTCCTGAGTCGGGGTCACCATTGTGGAGGTCTATGCTTATGGTTTTACCGTTGAAAGAAAACTAATAGTGACTTGATGAATACACCATAAAAATCAAATTTATTGTCCGTCTTATATACATAAATTAATCTTACAACTAGGCACTAACATACGGAGCGTACAAACTATTTACTACCGAAGTAATTCGATAAGGCGAGTCTTCTATCTCGCTCGCACGAGTATAAATATATCGCGGCGGCCGTAGTGCTCGCCCCCCCCCGTCGCCGTCCAAGGCATATTTTGGGTGACCCGGACGACCCCATCGCAGCCGTTACTTCGGCAGCTTTAGCGTCGTCCCAAGGGAACCCCGGTAATGGTTGTAGACCCGACCAGGGCTGTGATCCCGATCGCATTGTAGGCTCCGGCCGAGATCTTCTTCGCAGCCCCAGTCGCAGTCGAGGTAATTCACACACACACGATTGTAGTCCCAGCCACGGTGCGGGTGGGAGTATACACCGCGGCCCCGGTCGCGATGTATCCTCCGGCCCAGCAAATGGCTGCGGACGAGGTAACACTGGTTTTCTATGTAGTCCCAGCCACCATGGCTGTGGGCGAGGTATTACACATTTTATTGTAGCCCCACCCAAAGTACAGTCATGAGTGCACAACGCGACGATCCTGGTCGCGGTGTGGACCCATGTCGCGGAAATGGGAGGAGGCGAGGTACACAAGGTTATGATTTAGTGGTAAACACAGTCAAACACCGAGCTCGCCGGCGAGCTCGAGGCAAAAGTTATGTCTTGGTTAGATTCTCTCCAAATAGTCGTAGAGTTAAAATTCATAGGGCCCACTTTCAACGGTACACTTATGTACCGGGGCGATTCTCTCCTACTCCCCTCTCTCCTGGCGACGGCCCAAGCCGAGGTCCGTACCCTAGTGGTGCCCTTGAGCAAGTCGCCTACTCCTCTCCTTGCGGCGAAGCGTCTTCAACGCTCGCCTTAGGCGGTGCGCCCTCAGCGCCCGCATCTGGCTGAGTGCCATCTGCGCTCGCCAACCGTCCGGTGACGCTGTAAATGCCGGTAGAGGCAAACAGCATTAGTCCGTTCTAAATAATAAGTAGTGCTCGCCAGTCGCCCAACGATGTCCAGCGCAGACGCACGTCGCTCTTCGCTTCGCCCGCTCGTATGCCGCGGCCGAACACGTAACCTGTATTGTGTGCGTCGCAATATCCGCAGGACGATGACCGCCACAATTCACAATAGAATCTATGTGTGAATCAAAATGCAATTTTGAGTCTAACAAAACTCCGAGATCGCGAATTACAAATACTTCAGTTAGTGGCGTGCCATTAAGGGAGTAGTTATACGAGAGTATACATTTCTTTTTAGTAAATATTATTGAGTTACATTTAGGAAGACTAAGTTGAAGTTTATTAGAACTACAGTACGTCGAGAGTCTGTTAAGATCCTCTTGCAATAGACTACAGTCATTGATATTAGAACAACATTTATAAACTTTTAGATCATCAGCGTAAAGCAAAAATTTTGAATTTCTAAAGCATGTACCTACTTATATCGTTTATAAATAAAATAATTTTTTTTTACTTGCTAGAGTGCCCTTCACACCCTTACACAGTATTATGCTTGCAGAGTAGGTATTTCTTCGCGGTAGAATATCTGCCACTGCGGTGGTGCCAACTAAGACGGTCTCTTACACAAGCGGCCTGCCACCAAGTAGGTCGGGTTCCTCCACTCTTACGATTCGCATCCCGACGACGGCGAAATACTCTTCTGTTTTCTATCTCGGAGAACCTGATTGATCAATTGGGAACGTATACTGCCCTAGCTCTGACCGGTATTTCTCCTTATTACATTTTCTGTTATAAATTCCTACTAAAACTACCTACTTTACGTCTACATCATGACCTAGGCAAGTATCATAATCATAATCAGCCCATTTTGTTCCCACTGCTGGGACTTGAGCCTTCCTCTCAGAGAGAGAAGTTGGGCCATAATCCACCACGTGGGCCCAGTGTGGCTTGGACGATAGGTTAGTGGCCAACCCATGTCGAAGTTTTCAGGCCGCCCGAAGGCCTTCGACATAGCCTAACGACTGTTATCCTAAGACAAACAACCGGGACCGACGGATTAATGTGCCTTCCGAAGCACGGAAGCGCTCAGTTGCATAATGCTTAAATTGTTGATCGGTTAAGATCGCCAAGTCAAACTCCACTACGAGGGCTTCCAGGTAGATATATATAACTGTAAATGTGGGCTACTTAAGGAGTTTCTAAGTCTCAATTATATGACATTTTCAGGTAGCAGAGTCAAATTTAAAATCATCAACCAGGTACATTACATAAATGGACGAAAATGTTATCAGTAGCGGCAGGTGACGTGAGGCGAAATTAAAAATACACTGCGAGGTTAATTGGAACGGGACAATGTACGAATGATTGATGAAACCGTTAAATAATTAAAAAGGATAAACCGTGAATATGCCGACTGATACAACCGGGGTCAAACGCTAAGGTCAAAGTGGATACCGCCAAATTAAATAACATGCTTACTTTTCGTCCGCAAAGTAAAAATCAGAACTTTCTGAAACCGAATATTATTTATGCCTTCAACTTCGACAGCTTAAACTAGGTTCATTAGGTCCATCGCACACGATGAAGATACTATAAAATATATATTATCTTAAAGCAGACTCGGACAAATCGCTTACCATATAATTCAATGAGCCACACACGGTGAATATACTATAATATTTTACCTAAGAGTAACGTAAGATGCTACCGATATTCGAAAGGCATGTTAACATACGCTAAAACTACTGCAGATAATGAAGACATCTTAAGATAGTGTCCGATATTGATCTTGAAGATCAAATACAGGTTGTTGACAAAACCGTTGCAGTAAATGGACGTTTGGTCTTCAGTTAAGATATTTATATTTTCACAACAAAAACTAATAAAGCTTCACATTATCTTAGGTACCTATTTTATTTCGAAACTGTAGACATATTCTTTGTAAATTAAAATGAAACTTATTGCCATATATTATAGTATTTGCGCCGTGGTGTGTGATGGTTTAAGATAACATAACTTATACATTCGACGCTATAATATATAATATCTTAGTCGTGTGTGATGGGCTTTAATCCATGCAGTTACATAAAGTAAGATTTAGGTCAATTAGCCAGAGTCTAGTCATAGACTATGACTTGATTCAGGAGTCATTACGCTAGTAGGTAGGTATCCTGTCGACGTTTAGTAAAGCGGTGGATGCATTACTAAATCTTTGTATACCCTAGTTTGTTAGATGTAAAGTAGCTAGATATGGTGTTGGTCTTGCGCATATAGAGGCTACGGTCTGGTCATATTCTGTATAAAATGTTTGTTTTTCTAACGAAACAAGAAAAAAAGTTAAAGTTAAATCAGCTGGCTACGGAAATAATAAGCTCATACATTGAAGCGCATAAAATTCGCTCATTAGTTTTTTAAACATTTTATATATTTTCTGCATACGCATTTTATATACCCTGACTCCAGTCGCCACCAAAACAAATTTAATTACGTTTCATTTATCAAAATTGGTTGAGCCGTTGAGTAGTTACTAGCAAACATAGGAACGTACATAGGTATACATACAGGTTGAACACATAACCCTCTACTCGGACTTCGCAGCAGTCGGGTAAATAACTTAAAAAATCATACATCACACACTTGATACTATAAAACAGCTTCTTCAATCTACAAGTTTATAGAATATTATAGTCTAAGATCCATTGTAACGTTAACATCATTATTATTCTGGTTCCGACAACAATGACAATGTAAAGCAGAACCAATAATTACAAAACAGTAATCTACATACGCATGTGTTAGCAACATGTAACATATTACGCCGCTCGACATGCCACAGTATAATAACCACAGTACTACATTTATCATTCAAACCATATTTCACGAGTTACCACATGTTTATCTTGTTCGTTGAGACTTTCTGTATAAGTAAACATAGCTCTGAGAAAATTATATCTCTGTACGCTTATAGAGTGCAGAGTTACGCTAGAAAAGTTAGATTTCTTACGTCATTTTCATCAACAACATGTTTGTTTCTTAGAGTACGTTTCTATGATTACGTATTATACGAGTATAATATGTTAGTTGTTCAGTGTTAGTTCATTAATTAATAAAATAAACAAGGATGCTCTTAATCTGTGTATTATGTAAATATTATGTGCCTGAAGAGACGCTAACGCCATGTTTTTCAATTAAAAACGCAACTGCAGGGAGAAAGTAGCAAGAAAGTTAAACAATTATTTTCAAATGCTATTCCTAAAATGAGCTTAGTAAACAATTAAACAAGAATGGTTTCGACAGCGGTATCTGGGCTGATTCAAATATCGAAGAAAGTTTCATTGCTATAAGTTTCATATCCGCATGCGCTACAAAGTAGCTGTTAAGCTTAACACTTACGAAAATGCTAAGTTAGAAACTTTTGTAACCGGCCCAGTACGAGCCGGACTCGTATAGTGTTCTGTGAAAGCGTGTAAAACAAGAAGCGTGTTTTTCCTACAAATCTTGGTTATGCTATCCGTAATTTTGATGAGCTCAGCACGTTTTTACAGATGTATGTATAAACTATTATGCTCATTATATTGACTCCAAGCAGTAGTGTGCAAGAATTGCTTTGTTTAGGTTTAACCGACATTAGCAAATACCATTACTGGATCTACATCAATTGTAGTATACAGATGAAAGCACCTTGGTTAAATTTCATATCTTAGCTTAGTATGAAGTTGCAAGTATTGCATACGTACAGTGACGCCTAAAGTCAAACTAACAATTCTGCAGTCTCGTCACTATCATGAAAAGTAGCATTAAAACAAAATATTATATAAATAAAATATTTTACATTTTACAACCGCCGTAATAGGATAACTAGGTCAGTCCTCGAAACAGATTCAACCTCGTATTATGTGGTTATCTAACCGGAACAAAAAAAATACCATTTGAGTTAAGATAAGTATGGAAACTGTCAACTAGGCTTGGTCGAGAGTCGAGAGCCGACTTTGAGAGAGATAAATTATATCCCGGCGTCATTTGATACATTCTGAAAGACACGTTACAGCTTTTTTTACGCCTGGTATAGGTACATTTTGGCCGTTTAAAACATCGGGTTCAATGAGCCCAGCAAATTTATATTTCCTACTTGAATTGACAGTGGATGCAATTTGTTTTATATTTGACCACAGTGTAATTAATTTGAGAGTTTTTAGCAGTTTGATACAAATTTTCATTTAAGGAATTGGCTATAATAAAAGTGAGTATTACATTACACGTATTATAAAGTTTAATGCTTTTATGTAGGGTTCAAAAACATTGTATTGGTTTTTTCTTCACAACCGCGTTAGAAAATTAATAAAGTATACATCCACTGTTTTACTAGCTTTACTAGAACGTAACTCAGACAGGACAGTGACTTAATGACAGGTTTTATTTATGTGACTGTACTCTGACTACGTGAGTAAAAATCTTTCTTATATAGGCAACTAATTAGACAGTAATAATATAATACACTTGAGGAGTTGCAAATATACAAAAGTACTGTTCCATATGATGTCATGTTAGACACAATCGCTACATCTACACAAGAAACAATGTTCCAGTGGGAGTGATTTTTCGCATGAACGTAAGCGTGAAGCACAACTAGTATAGAGTAAGTATTGCAATAATTAACCAGATACAACCGTTGGTTACCCATCACCTTTACCTATTTTGTACGCAACAGTAGAACTCTTTATAAACGATATCGTCCGGGGAAGTAATATCACCATACCTATATAACTACCGTGAAACAGTAATGTTAGCAGTGTTCCGCGGTTTGAAGTAATTGCATATGTAATAGGCAGAGCATACCAAGTTGGCCTCCTGCTTGTTCCGTAACTTAATGACATAAATAACCTATGCACTTGAATTCGGATTAGAATTTGTATTAAAAGCAACAAATAAAACTGAGTACTTAGAATGTAAAATAAAATACGATCTTTTCAAATTAATTGTTACCGGCTCTAGATACGTAGTTTATATTGATAAAATGTAACCACTTTGAGTGATGACGCCCTTGTTTGATTTTTACTTCCCTGTAAACGACGACCTCGGTAGCCTATCAAGATGTTTGAGATAGGGCTGGGGTAAATCGATGTGAAACTATTTTAATCTAATGATTTGGTGAAACTTTTAGATAAATTCTGGGTTAGTGGCTTCGTAATCTAAATCAAAAAGTATTTTAATTTATTTTTACTAAATTTAGTTTTAACATATTGTAGGTTTTCAACGACAGTAAAATTTCTTCTTGGTGACATTATTGGTGTCGATTCTGTAAGCATTCTTAAGAGGATTACATAGCTAGTACTTTCCATGCTAAAAGAGAAAACTCTTTTCTGCCTCTTAACATTGTCCGATTTCAGTTGTTTTATTTTTCATGGCATCATGACATTGTTTACTATGCCCGTACGTTTTGATTTTTTGATTTTATTGTTAACAGAATAGGACCACCATAATAAATTTTTAGTTCGGTAGTTTAGTTTAGGGTTTTTGAACAAGTGAATTGCTACCACTGTCGGTTTTACTAATATTACACTAATATAATAATAATAATAATAATAATAATAATAATAACGTATATTGACGTAGATTACATTTTACAGAGCATGGTTTCAATGGTCCCCAAACTAGGTTAACCTGTATCTTGGGAACCTCCTTCCTTTTTGATACATATATTTCTAAACATAACGTTATAGTATTAAAGTTAATGACAAAATACAGAATTTATTATTAATATAAAGAAAATGAAAGAAAATATCTATATTAAGATGAACGTGCATTTGCGTGCGTATGTGCGAGGGTGTGTGTATGTAGGAGTGTAAGGATGTAAGCGTGTGTGTGTGTGGTGAAGGTTTGTAAGGGTATAACTATAATTGTTAATACTATTACTCGTAGATTTTATAAAAATAGTTAAATTGTATTGTGTGTTTACTTATGAGAGTTTAATATTTCTTCTATTTCATCATAGGTGAGAGTCAGTAACCATTCATACATTTTGGATTTACATTCAGAACGCATGAGTGGGTGAATGCTCAGAACTTGATTTATTTTATTATAAATAAAGTTAGACATGTATGTCGTCTGCCGTTGTTGATAAGCTGTTCGAGTCAGAGTGATGGCGCAAATTTTGTCTTTTCGCCTTTTTGTACTTGAAATCTCAAGGTATGGTGTAATTTTATGTTTCCGTAGTATTATGTGTAAAATGTATGTTTTCCTTACTGTAAGTTGTTTACATTCACTATATAATTGGTGTGTTGAATATCTAAACGGTTTAAATAACATGACTTTCAAAATACGCCTTTGTGCTCTTTCCAGCTGTAAAAGGTGAGTTTTATGCGCTCCTCTCCATACAGATATGCAGTACCGAATTATCGATAGACAAATAGCTTTATGTACCATGAACATCACGTTGTTGTTTGCAAGGTGTCTTAGTTTTTTAAAGATCCATGATAACTTACGAACTCTGGAGGTGGTGAGTTCAATGTGAAGGTTCCATTTGCAAAGATCATCAATTATGACACCAAGATACTTAACTTCATTTGTTATTTTAATCTCCATGCACCCGCATAATATAGGTCTTAAGATAAAATTACATTTGTGGAGTTGAAGTTTGTAGTTAGCTGGGGGTTTTGAGGAGTTTTTAATCGCAAACGTCATGAATTTAGTTTTTTCAAGATTTAATGTGAGGACATTTTGATTCAGCCAATCATTTACAATCTGAATGCCATTTTCTGCGAACGCATGTGCCTCATCCCATGTCTCTCCGTCAAAAACAAGGGCTGTATCATCAGCAAAACTAAATACAGAACCATTTGTCAACGTCATGTTGCATAGGTCATTGATGTAAATTAAGAAGAGAGTGGGGCCAAGCACGCTGCCTTGAGGAACTCCAAAAGTCATGAGAGAGTCATTACTAACGTGGTTCTCTATTTTGACGCATTGATATCTATCTTGCAAGTAGCTTTTAAAAAGTTGAAGTGGAATTCCTCGTATACCATACATTTCCATCTTCTCAAGCAAGATAGGGACGGACACCGTATCAAAGGCTTTTTTCAAATCTAAAAACACTCCAAGTACTTTTTGTTTACTGTCTACCAGTCTCGTAATATGACTAACTAGGTGGTTTACTGCATCTTCTGTATTTCTGCCTTTTCGAAATATAATGTGTCAGTATTGCTAATCATTCTAATAATCTATATATATATATATATATATGGTAAGTAGATTTAATTTCATTTAAAACTGGTATTTAGGGTTCAGTATCTCAAAAGGAAAAAGGAACCTTTATAGGATCACTTTATTGCCGTCTGTCAAGATCTTTTTTCCAGGTACGCGTAAAAATATACGGTTGAAATTTATATCAAATACTCTGGTAAAACTTGGGTTTGCGGTCTCTTTCAACTGTCAACAGGAAGTACTAGTAGATAGTAGACAGAATTAGTAATACGGTCATATTTTTGATCGCGTTAACATGTAGGTTTGATTATTAATCATTTTTTTTTGTTTTACGTATTTTTGATCGCGTTAACATGTAGGTTTGATTATTAATCTGTAATAAGTAGTAATCTGTCTACTATCTACTAGTACTTCCTGTTGACTTAGAATTACGAAATCTTGCTATAAAGAATTTTTACAGCACATACAAAAGGAAGAAACTAAAAACCGTAAATGTATAGTTTTATAAAAACAAATACATAACAACAACATATATAACAACAACGATATTACCACTATAAACGTATTATATGCGGTTAGTATAATAATCGTGCTAGGGATCGAACGCCAAAGTAAAATAAAGTTTGTCCATTATGCTGGTGCATTTTTATTTAGAATATTATTTAATGTTAGATGCTTTCATAATCTACGGAACGCTTGGTGCGCGAGTCCAACTCGCAATTAGTAGATTTTTTGTTTCTCAAGGTAACTTTAAATGACGTTAGTAAACCAAATACTTGAAAGATTAAAGCTATTTACGCTTCTGCAAATATTATGAGCAGACGGAGAGAGTGGAGATTATTATCAGGCGAACGCACGAAAGCTGTTGTGTTTTATATAAGTATTGCATTGCATAAATTTTACATTATATGATTAAACAAGTGTATAGTCATTAGTGCATCCTTCGGGCTCCAGAGATTAAACAAAGGCTATGTTAGGTAACATCCATTTGCGAATAATATGCTAAATGCTTATAGATAGCAGATACAATATCCTGTACTACACACCCATCGCTCAAATGCAGACAGCTCCGTAGGCAGTGACCCTGCCTTTCTAGCGTGGTATCCCAGGTTCGATTCTTAGCTCGGGGGCAAATATTTGTGTGATGATCAGAAATGTTTTGTGTCGGGTTTTGGAATGTTTGAGATGTGTAATTGTATGTTCACACCTCCCCTGACAAGGATTCCTAGTACGACTGTGTAAGCGTTATTCTACGTTTCATGAGATAATTGAAAAAAATATAGCATTTATATAGGGTCATCCCTATGATAATAAGTGTTACCGTATGTTATCGTCTATTTGTAACCAACTTAATTAATTTTAATGCTCTGTCTTCATAATATTACGAGTAAAACTTGAACTGTACTTATGTTTGGAGAGTGTCAACCTTTATCGGGTAGTACCATACGAAGTTTTGGGGCCGAACATAAATCCGTAAATCGTAACCGCCACCGGCCTGAGAGGACACTTTACGATATTTGGAAGAGGATGCCCTCGCTTAAGTATCCTTATTTTATACTATTAACCCGCAGTTTGAACTAATGATTGGAATAATTTGGTAGCCATAAGTGACCTTCCGGTCGACCCAATAAATGTAATTAGGCAAGAATGAATAATTGCTATATTAAAAAAAAACATCAATTATTGGAACCGATTTCCGAAAAGTGTAAAATAACTTGTTGAAGTTTATATTTATTACTATGATTGTTGAAAAGTACCCAATATCACAATATTGTGCGCATGGTATCGATTTCAACAAATTATTTTACACTTTTTAGTCAAAGGTCACCTTGCTGCTTACGGGATCGATTGTTATTCACCGTCAATAACGATATCATCAAGATGGGCTCGATAACAATTTTCAGTTATTGGATTGTAACTACGAGTAAAATCAGCTTGAGCGCATTTGTTAAAATGTAAATGTGACCACCTCGAAAGTATATTGTAGCGGAACAAAAATATAATTATTAAAATCGGACTACTCTGTAAAAAGTTATGTGTGATTATACCTACGTAAAACAAAACAAAATACGCGTCGACTTGAGAACCTCCTCAGTATTCTTTGGAAGTCGGTTGAAAAGGACGATTCTCGTGTATGTTCAATTGTTTGAAAATGGAGTTCTTTAACAGTTATTTGTTTAATGTATGTACACGTGTTTGATTTGAACAAAATGATGACAGAGATTGTGGTTTCACTATTATATTATCGTATTATGAACATACTAGGGAACGGGTTTGAATCTGCAATAATTCGTTGGTAAAGCCCTTATCATAGGAACGAGCTTTCCGCAAGATATTGCAGTACAATTTTTGTGTGTATAAATAAATAAGTTAAATATGAATATGACTAGCTCAAGACAAACATGCTTGAGAGCAGATGGATGAACTCCAAACCTGACTTTGACTAGAAAGACTACAAATAAAACAAACAAATTTGTAAATATTTATACCTATAAAAATTAACCCCTAATTTATCCCCTAAATTATCCCTTCTTATTTTATAATTTATCCCTATTATATTTATCCCCTAATTTATAATAATTTATAAATTAGGTCACGCTATAACTTGAGAACGGATGGAACATTTTCGCCAATTCTTTTTATGTTGTGTTAATTATTGTCAAGAGAAGATTGTTATGAAAGAAAAACCAAGAAAACATGGGAGGCTATGGCGAGGCCGAAGGTCGAGCCTACCACGCGAACGAAGTTGCAGGCAGATATGAAGTTTTAATAAGAAAATGATAACTCTAATATGTTTAATGCGATTGTTTGAGATTTAGAGATTTTTATCCCGATTCAACGGAGTTATCAAGGGATCGCGATGACTTTATTCCAAGAACGAATACAAATCATATAATCAGTCATAAAAAAGCTGTTTGTATTTTACAATACGTATTTTAGTACAACACTATTCAGGTACCTAATTGTAGTATGATTTATTCTGTACCCAAAATATGCAACTAAAGGGAAGTAAGTTTTAACTGTTATACGTCTAGGTACTGTCGGATCAAAGTATTTATGTTACCGCATTAATCTTGCATTTCGCGAGGGCAGTGAGTCACAAAGTTTAACGGTTCGGAAACGTGATAGTTGGTCTTAGCGCCCATTTATTCTGTTTAATATATATATATATATATATATATATTACTTGCCTGGACTTTGGTCGCGTATAAGGCTAATACAATCGCTTGATTAATGCAAAAAGTACAACATCAAATTGAAATAGTTAAGTTATCACTAAATCACGTTTCATTGTTAATCACAAAATATATGAATTATAATTATACATAACTTTAACATTAGTACATTTTGCAAACAAGATAGTATCAATTTTGTTCTTAAGTGTTAAGTAGTAAAAATAATTTTTGAAACTATAAGTTCGTTTAATTTGCAGATTTCATCTCGCGAACAATTGAACCATATCCCTTAACAGTATTGAATTTAGACTAAGATTCATAGCACAGTTAATAAGCAGTGAAGATATTTTTAGGAATAAATACATAAAATATCTTTAAAGTATAACCTATCATTAGTAAGATATGTTATAAAATACCTACTAGAACGCACTGCCGTAAACCTTCACAATTGTTTGCAACCTTCCGTTGCCGCACTAACGCTGGTAAGCGTTCTCCGCTATATCGGCTGGTACAACTGTAGGTATAACACAAATTTCAATAATATCGATATTGCGGCAACGCGACCTAGTATGTTTAAGAATAAAATTAAACAACTTCTAGAATAGATAGCACTACCACCTATCGCATTATGTACCTAAAGTTAATACTTTTTAAATAATCCGTGGTAAACGATGCTGATACCATAGTTAGTAGTATGTTAAATATAAGTTTTATTAGGCTTAAGCTTTTACTGTTTTATTGTTTGTTTACCCCAATAAATTAAAAAAAAATCATATATATATCAATAAATATCATTAATACTTTGCGTCCCAGAGACGTTAATATACGTCAGTTTCATTCTTAATTCTTTTGTTTTAATTATCACGGTATATGAAGAATTTATTTGTTTTGGGAATGATCTTAGAATTTCGGAGACAGTTTGGTGTACCTATACTTGTGTCATCATCCTTTACGTACTACACGTACGTAGCGAGATAATACGTTGGGAGGAACGCTCCTGAATCCCCGCGTTTCAAAAACCAACAAATACACGGTCGGCCCATTAATGGTTCCAGATATTACGCACCGGACTGATTTGGTAGTAATTTAATAATAGTTCTAATCTGATATGTTAATACCCCTTGTGAACTATCATCGAGGTTTGGCCTCCAGACATTTAAATTACCCAATCTAAAGCTTGTTATATTAAGTAAATTGAAGGCATTAACTTAAAATAATACAAATGATTCCATAATTTTCATTTAAGTTTTCAAGTTGTGATTAAGATCTTGTAAACCGATGTTTTAGGGTGCCGTAACCAAAGGGTAAAACGGGACCCTATTACTAAGACTCCGCCGTCCCTCTGTCTGTCAGGATCTCATGAAACGTGATAGTTAGACAGTTGAAATTTTCTTGATGATGTATTTCTATTGCCGCTATGACAACAGATACAGTAAAAAACATAATAAAATAAATCATTCCAGAAAGCTCCCATACAACAAACGTGATTTTGTTGCTTGATATTGATAACTGCAACTGAATATTAGCTATTCATTCAATTTAAAAATAAATAATTAAATAATCTAAAATAAATATTTAAAGGAGGCTCTCATACCTACAACAAACGAGATGTTTTCCTATTTGTACATGGTCTTAGTAATGACAACAGGTAGACACATAATATTTATTATAGGTACGGTACGCAACCTTCGCGATTCCGACTCGCACTTGGCGTGTTTTTTATTTATTTATTGGGATATGCCAACAGCACACGTATTAAACATTTACACTAGACACATATTACAGTAGGTATAATCATACCTCATATTCTGATATGTGCACCAAATACAGGTATATACAGCATATACAG
This sequence comes from Selenia dentaria, assembly GCA_917880725.1. Taxonomy (NCBI): domain Eukaryota; kingdom Metazoa; phylum Arthropoda; class Insecta; order Lepidoptera; family Geometridae; genus Selenia; species Selenia dentaria. The sequence goes on along the minus strand of OU862877.1, from coordinate 32,889,379 downwards.
CAATGTTTTATTTTCATCTTCGGAATGCTTACCTCAAACCGTATAAATTATCAAAATTAATAAAATACTATCATTTATAGTATTACTTTTCAAAGCACTAACGCCAGCTTTAGCGATTCAAACATTGAAATTTATAGAGAGACGGACATCCTCGGACGGGTTTCGAACCCGCGTCTTCTGACTCTCCGTGTCAGACGCCATTGACCAACTATGCCACCGAGAATCTGGTCCGAGCATCGAATTTTAACTCTCTATTTGACTAACCGTCTTGCGGGTACGGAGCGATATCTATTGGACAGTTAACAGTACCATCCAACCGAAAGAAGCATTATTTAGAAATACTTAAACTTTCGCATTGACATCGCAACCCTTGTGATTTTTATAGTATTACTTTTCAAAGCACTAACGCCTGCTTTAGCGATTCTAGCATTGAAATTTATAGAGAGATAAATTCACATCCTCGGACGGGATTCGAACCCGCGTCTTCTGACTCTCCGTGTCAGACGCCATTGACAAACTAGGCCACTGAGAATCTAGTCCGAGCATCGAATTTTAACTCTCTTTTTGACTAACCGTCTTGCGGGGACGGAGCGTACTATCATTTATGCTTGCTTGGACATATGGGTTTAAGTATTTATTTTACAATAACAAGTGCAACTTGAAAAATGTATACCGACTTCCATTCTATTAGTTTGGTAAAAATCAGTTATTGGAGTGTAACTCAAAAAGTACTAAACCAAATTTGATGAAATTTAAATGGGACTACACGAGAAGCACCAGCTTTCAAACAAAAAAGGTTTTAGAAAATCGGTTTACCCTATCGTAAGTTATGAGGTAACAAACATAAAAAAACAGACGAATTGAGTACCTCCTTCTTTTTTAGGAAGTCGGTAGAAAAGTAGTATTGTCGACTCTGTTAGCTCATTTGCTATCTTGCCTTTGAAGCGTGAGTTCCCAGGTTCGATCCCTGGCCAGGGCAACTAATATGTGTGTTGTCTTGGATATAGTGATGATATTATGAATACATGTGTCTCCGACGATAAAGAAAATTCTGGTACAGGGGTATGAGTGTTGGAATATGTATGACAAAATGAATCCGTCCCACTCTAGTAAGTAGTATGAGAGTATTTCTCTTTCTTACGTATTTACACAATAACAGCCCTTATAGTTTCTTATAATATTTAAGTATGAAGGGCACAGTTCAGTTAGTTACAACTCTGCGTTCCGCCTGAATAGAACTCTGCAGTAGAGTGCGCACACACCTCTCCTGTTAAATAACGATACAAATAAATTAATCTTTATAATTCGTTCATTACGTCTTTCATTGGCCACCCTAATCTAATAGCTTATGGGCCCAGTGATTAAAACTAAATAAATAAATAAATAGCTTTTAAAATAAAAAGGACACTTTACGTGAAATAGTGTATAAGGGACTTGTAGCCTGTGGACTGTTAGGCTATTTAAGTTTAAGTGTTTATTTGTACATTTGAAGTGAGTGTTGTAATTTTCAACGATGGACCATTCCAAATTGAAAAGAAATATTAAACCGTTTGACGGAGACAAATATAGTGTGTGGAAGCTAAGAATACGTAATTTATTAAGTGAACTTGGAGTGCTCAACACAATAGATGAAGAAACCCCTACAGTGACGGACAATGATTTACAAAATAAGCTAAGAATGGCTAAGAATACTATAATAGAGTATTTATCGGATTCTCTGTTGGGACTTGTAACTGAAGAAAATACAGCGAGGCAAATTTTCTTAAAGCTCGATTCCATTTACGCAAGAAAAAGTATAGCGACACAACTAGCTTTGCGAAAACAGTTATTAAATTTGAAATTGAAGCCGGAACATTCTTTAACTAAACACTTTTAAGAATTTGACGATTTACTGATCGAGTTAGTTGCTGCTGGAGCAAACTTAGAAGAAGTTGATAAGGTTACACATCTTTTCATGACTCTACCGAACAGTTACAATGGGGTCGTCACAGCAATAGAGACATTGGCTGAAGACAATCTGACGTTGACTTTTGTCAAAACAAGACTACTTGATCACAAAATAAAATTGATTAATGAAAGACGTGACACAAGCTTGAAAGTTCTGCAGGCGGAAACAGTAAAATCTCAAGGTGTGGTTCATAAACGTTATTTTATAAATAATAAAACAAAACGAAACCCAAATCGAGGACAGCCATACAAAACTTCATTCAAGCAGAAAAACAATAAAGTAAACAATATTAAATGCTATTGCTGTGGAAGAAAAGGTCACGTGCAAAAGGATTGCTACTATAAGAAAAGGTTCAATCAACACTCAGAACAAAATCATAGAACCATTCAAACGGTAAATTTCACGGACACTCAAGATCCTAATATATCGGGATTTGCTTTTATGATTGGAGGTTGTAAAATGACACATAACGAACAATACGAAATTACATTTGTTTTGGACTCGGGAGCTTTGGATCATTTGATTAATAGTGAAGAATCGGCGCGAAACTTCAGGGAATTAGAAAAGCCAATTAACATCTCAGTCGCGAAGAACGGGACATACATCAGTGCAACGAAGATAGGCAACATTCCAGTAACCAGAGACATGGGTATAAAAGGAATGCTACAGGATGTCCTTTTCTGTTCTGAAATCCCATACAACTTGCTCTCAGTTAAGAAAATGCAACAAGCCGGCCTGACGGTAGTTTTTGGCAATAGCGGTGTGCAAATATACAACGAGGGTAAGCTGGTAGCAAAGGGTAAGTCATTGAACAATCTAATTGGTATTACTTTTATGCTTGAGAAATGTGCTTTGAATATTGAAAGCTCATCAAATGGGTTCGTAAACAATAATAGTTATGAACTGTGGCATCAAAGACTCGGTCACCTTGGCAAATCTAAGTTTGTTGAAATAAAAAACAAACAAATGTTTTCTGATATTGAACAAATAAATCATGTAAAACCAAATGATATATTATGTGAAGCTTGTATAAATGGAAAACAAGCATGTTTGCCATTTAATAAGTCAAAGTCAAAAATTATAAAACGACCTCTATTTAATGTGCATACCGATGTATGTGGTCCCATCACTCCTTCAACACTTGACGACAAAAACTACTTCGTGATTTTTGTCGACGAATACACTCACTACTGTGTGACATATTTAGTGACCCATAAATCAGACGTTTTTAGTATGTTTAAAGATTATGTTGCTAAGTGTGAAGCTCGTTTCGGTTTGAGAATTGTCAATTTGTATTGTGATAATGGTGGTGAGTATTTATCAAATGAAATGAAAGAGTATTGTATGCAGAAAGGTATAAGCTACCACTTAACAGTGCCGCATACCCCTGCTTTGAACGGTATTGCTGAAAGAATGATAAGAACGATCACAGAACGAAGTCGTGCGATGGTGTCTGGTGCTAAACTAGACAAAAAGTTCTGGGGCGAGGCTGTGTTGACTGCCACATATTTAATAAATATTAGCCCGACGAAAGCACTGAACATAAGTAACACACCGTTTGAATTGTGGCATAACAAAAAGCCACAACTGAAATATTTAAAGGTTTTTGGTTCAACTGTATATTATTTAAATAAAAATAGAAAAACCAAGTTTGACGAAAAGTCTCAATAAGGTATATTGGTTGGTTATGAACCGAATTGTTATAAGGTGTGGGATGTGGTAGAAGAAAAGTTTGTAAAAGTCAGAGACGTGAGAGTTGACGAGGTCAACTTCTTGAAAAGCAGGTCATTGAAGTCTGAAACAGTTGTATCTGAAAACTGTAGTGTTCTTGATAAATCTGACAAACACATAGCAAAGAAAATGTGTAAACAAACTGGCAGATTATCTGCGCCATTAGGTCCACCACCTAATAAATCTGTAAGTGAAACAGATGTGCATACACACTGCTCGTCATTTCAAAATCAATTGACATTATCTCGAAATGAACTGACTTCACATAATCAGCGAAAAAGTGAAAGGATTAAAAACTTGCCCTCTGTGTCTTATAAAGAAAATGAAGAAGATATTTCTGTAAATTATTTGTTATATGTTAAATCATTAGTGTGTAAAATACCTACATCATATAATGAGATTGAATCCAGGGATGATAGGCTTTTATAGGAAAATGCTATCAATGATGAAATTAAATCACTCAATGAAAATGAAAATGAAACCTGGACACTTGTACCAAACCCCAGAAATAGAAACATTATCGATTGTAAATGGGTATTCACAATAAAAAATGATGAGTTTGGGAAACCCCTAAAGTACAAGGCTCGTTTAGCAGCTCGTGGTTTTAGTCAACAGTATTTGATTGACTATAAAGAAACTTTTGCACCAGTTGCTAGAATCTCAAGTTTCAGATTTATAATCGCTTTTGCTAAACAGTTCAATTTATTAGTTCACCACATGGACGTGAAAACTGCATTTTTAAATGGGAAACTTAAAGAAGAAATATTCATGAAAACTCCCGAAGGGATCCCAAATGCAGATAACTTACTGGACTGGACCGGTTTCGCGACGTTCAGAGCCGCTTCTTCACCGAGTACAAACATATATGATGATGCAAAAAATATAATTAGATAGTGCGTTTATAATTAAAAATGAAGAGTCAGAGGAGGGGAGAAGGATAGGAAGGGAGGGGGAGAGAGGAAGAGGGTTTGGGTCTCCGTAACCACCCACAAACCGACGAAACGCAATAGCAAGGTATATTACTTCACGTCGGTATTATGTGGGAGTGTGGTACTTCCCCGGTCGTGCCGGCCCATTTGGCTGTAAGCCATAGGGTTACAGCGTGGCACTACCACCAACAAAACCTTCTATTTAGATTAAAACGACAGATCTTAATAAGGGTTTGTTTGTCGATGACTATTAAATAAGTCACATTGACAAATTCTGAAATTTGCTGGAATTAATTAGCGGCAGGAATGTTTCTCCCACGACCAGTTGTATGTGGCATGCTCACATGTGAGCTGTCCAACTAGCTTGGTTACTTAAGTGCCTGCCAAAATTGGTGAGCAACATTGTACAAAGAAATACTGTAAACAGTAGTGGCGGGTGATAGCCATGAACATACTTACAATAATTCATGACATTAAAAAAAATACTCTACGCGGACGAAGTTGCAGGCAAAATCTAGTTATTAATAATTCTTTATTACTTACAAATTTAATTAAATCTTGCTATTCTACAATTAGTCACTGTAATATGAGATCCCTGTGATACAGCTTCTACCATCGCCTCGCCAGCTTCGACCTCTGAACAGTAATAATTAGCTACAATTATTATAACATTAATGAATATCAGTTTAGTAATAATGAATTTTAACAGCTGGCCTAACCATGTAATTTTTAAACACAATTTTGCCTTTTCTATTACTTATATAGTTGGGTTATTGCCTACAAAATTTTGGGTGCCACATTCACACCGGTACCCATTTTTAGGTATGATGTGGAGTATAAGCCTGTTTCACCACTATGTATGGGGAATCCGTCAGTCATAGCACACACAGATTTCAGACGAGGACTAACAGCTTTCTCAAATTCCGATGAGGGAGGTTAGGTCTTCTTCATCACAGAAGATGTATGTCACCAAGGCCTCACATGAGGATCACAAATCTTCCTCTTAGAGGAGTTCAATTAGGAAACGGAGAACACTTGTATTAAATAGGCTTAGAAACGGAAAGCCTCTTAACAAGGTCTAGTCTGAATAGAAAATACCAAATTAATAACCGGAAACCACAGTAAGTATACTTTATTATAAATATTTTCTTATTTTCTTTTAAATTCCAGGCTTTTATCTATCGGAAAGCGATATGCATGACTTTATATATTTTTCAGGTTTCTAAAATCAAAATGTATTTTTAGGTACTGCCAGTAAAATCTATTTGTATTATCTCAGAAGCTCTATAGAAGAGACAGAAACAAGATTTGATAGTTAACAACTCGAACTCATAAGAGTTTCCAAAATGCATGTTTTATAGGTGTAGTCTATGGCTGGCCACTGTACTAATAGGTCCTCCCTTGATTAGAGCAAAAAACCCTCGAGTTCTTTCAATCTGTCAACGTCAAGTGGCGAGTTGGTTGTTTGAAGAAGTTCTTTGTGGCCAGCGTGGGCAATTAGACACAACGACGGGAGGGATTGACGGGAGAATTGGCGATTTAAAAAAAGTCGGGAATTTAACTTTACATGGAATCGATTATTAGGTGCCAGAAAATGTATGGGACGGCCTTACTTTCTTTACAGAAGTACTTACGGAGTGTATTAGCGGTGGTGGCACGAGCTATAGCCTGTTGCGCCTCACACTCCAGTGCCCAGGTACTCAGTTACCTTTTCCAGGTCGTTCTACCCATGCAGGAACATACTTCGGACTTTTTAATACTGGACTCTCCGCGTGAATGCTAGTTTTGAAATCTAATATTTTGCTCCGACTTCCATCTGAGGTAATGAGAATTGCTTAAGGGGCTTAAGAAGATTTTCTGGCACCATCGGTAATGTTTTTTTAAGGACCGAAGCGGGAAAGGGAAAGCGGGAAATAAAGAAAATAAATAGGCGGGAGGGGGTATTTTCCCTGCTGGGCCTGATCGATTAACATCCCAAGAAAGCGGTTCTCTGGATACCGGTGTGTAGTAAGATTCTTTCTTACTACACACACGGAACACGGAATCGAATTTTGTTTTGTTTGTAGGCTTTGAAAAAGCGTCAGCCCCGGTCTCTTCCTGCTCTTTGAATCGCCACCTTCACATACCAGTAAGTACCTGCGAGTATGAAGGCCGAGACGTTTCTATACATTGTTTTTCATCGTCCAGAGGTGTGCCACGTGACGCCGAGCCGGCCCAGCTTACCACAAATGATGTGCTGAGCTGTGACAGCTCTCCCAGATTCGGACGGGCAGACCGGCCCGGCCCAGCTCCAGTCACAGAGTCACGTGGGATCAGTCTGCCAAGCAGCCCCTGGGTCTGCAGGTTGCGGTAACCTCTCAGCACCCAATGTTCCGGTATTTATAGTGTTTTTATTCTACTATATTTTTTTTTCATACATTCAGACGGAACTTATCTTTTGCCTTGAGCGACCCACGATTTCTCTTTCACTCTGAAATTCCAAGCGAGTTGGCACCTATTTTGTCTCGTTTCTCGGTACCTACATAAATTCTTGTCAATCTCTTCTCATATTTACCATACATTGCTGGCACACAGAAATTAACTAATTGTCATAATTTTATATGAAACAAGTAGGGCGTTGTTTTCTGACACCTGACCTCAATTGTGGGTTCAGCACATGTGGGATCACTGACCGTTCAGATTCAGGTGCAAGCGAGCAACCCTTTTTAGCACAATACTGCAATGTAGAGAGAAGAAGGTGTTCTTGAAGTAGTACCTATTTACTGTAACTGTTATGAATGCCTGCAGATTTTTCAATAAAACCAACATTGTATTGAACACTTCATGTATCTGTTTAATTTCAATTATAATTTCTCATTAGGCAGGTACGTGCTTAGTTGTGAATGGACCTTCACTCCCTCACCTTGGGTCAGTTGTATGGGAAAATTAATCACTAAAACATTTTCGGTATATTGTAACAATACCACAGAACCGTTAAAAATACTCAAGAAACATGTAGCCTGATAGTTGGCCTACCATGAAAGTGCTTAAGGAATGCGGCCAAACAAAAACATAATATATATTGTCAATAGCCAAAATAACACCAAGTACTAATATTTGATTTCCGGTATATAAAAAGTGATCGATTTCGGTTACACAGACCCCAGATTTTCCAATGTTATTATTAATACGTTTAGACATAATAACAAGCTATCATTTAAAATAGGTCCCAAGGTGGCTCAATAATACCCTACAATACCCGTTAGTAAAAAATATAAAAAAAAGACGTGTGGCACTCGGAGACTGCCGCGGTAAAGCTATTGCATAGCTGTTATTATGAACTTATGAAATTATAATTATTGAACCAATGCCATCTAGAGGCGAGTTGCTGAACTAAAGAGACAAGCGTGATATTTCAAAAAGTCATTAAAAGTTCTGCTATTCATCGAACAAAAAAGTGAATAAAAAGGCCACTAAAAATCACTATGTTGGTGTTAGATTCGTTTTAGGTATTAGCTTAATACTTTGAACTTTTGTTTTTTAGATGACTCGCTCATGAGGGATTAATTTGGCTACCAGTATATTTTGATATGAAAGACCCCAGTACCGTAAATAATTACTCCAGAAACTCTTAGCATGATACCTAGTCTATCATAAAAATGCTTTAAGTACGCGGCTAAACCAAAATATAACCCGTCAATAGCCAATAGAACACCAAGTGCTCAAATTGTATTTCTTGTATATAAAAAGTGATCGACTTCAGTTACACAACCCCCGAAATTCTCAATATTTCTTCATTTTGCTCGAGTTATTGACTGCAATGAGCTATGGAGAGGGCTATGCTCGGGGTTTCTCTACGTGATCGAATCAAAAATGAGGAGATCCGTAGAAGAGCGAAACTCACCGACATAGCCCAGCAGATTAGCCAGTTGAAGTGGCAGTGGGCAGGGCATATAGCACACAGAACAGATGGCCGATGGGGCAGGAAGGTTCTGGAGTGGACACCACGGACCGGCAAACGCAGCGTAGGTCGTCCACCGACACGGTGGACCGACGATCTGATAAAGGTCGCAGGCCACTTCAAACCGGTCGTTTTGGAAAATCATGAGGAAGGCCTATTATTTAGCAGTGGACGTCCTACGGCTGAGATGATGATGACGATGGTGATCTGCCAAATTCACATCGGTAAGTTACGTATTATTTTCTTTGTTCCCTCCCTACCCTCCGCTTATGCTTTAAGGGAGAATCAGAAACCGCCCCCTTAATTATTTACCTTGCCTATTTGATCAGTTCGCCAGTTCCCTATTGCTAAATAATATTTACTGTTAATAATGTGTGATACTATTTAAGATCTCCATACGTAAATAAAAGATAACAAGGGTGTAACTTAATCATAAGTTTCACATCTCTTTTTCTTACTTAGGTTATAAATTTAACTTTTCACTTGCTTAGGTACGAACTTTACTAATTTTCTACTAGTCAGTGACTCTTTACGTCTAGGTAACACGACACTTGCTACAGTGCTCTTCAACCCCTAACACAGTAATGCTTACTTACTATGGCTTCACAGCAAAATACTAGCACTGAAGTGCTACCACCCAAACCAAAAGTAAGTCACTTATTCGGCTCTTTTCTTCGAATTCTAAAAGCGTATGGAGTATTCTTGAACTTGAGGGACGGCCTCACAGAATATTCATAGCAATGTCACAACTATAATATAACTTTTTTTCATTACAATGATCTAATCAAATCCGCATACTAAAATCACACAATTATTATAACAGCAAAGATGTTTGTACCGACACTATTGTGAAAATTCACCGTTTCAAGTCAAGCGTTTGCTACAAGCGCTACAATGACTACAGCTTGTTTGTACCTCTTCGGTATTTTCATATTTCAGGGGCATTGCTTGGCTTGGGGCCTAACAGTTGTTATGTTAACGTGCCCTACAAAGCAGCGTCCAATATAAACTTTATACATACTAACTCATCCAAGAATCACGCGAGTGGATCTAGCACGATAATTTACGTGTAACGTAACGTAGTGTAACGTAATCGTGTCGATGACCTATCCAGCCGTGCGATTTTATGAGATATCGCCCTTGTTCATAAGGTTCTTTTTCCAACGGTTCTTGTCATTTGTGTCACGGATGTTGTCAAAGATGCAACGATGTTTGAATCGCACGCCTGTACATCTACAAGTTATCCGTGTCACAGTTGTATGATGTATAAGATAAATTATGTACTGTGTACATAAAGATTACGTAACACTTACAAAAAATTTCGTGCTGGGCCCTCAGGTTTGTTTAACGATACTTTTAGAAATAATAGCCGTACTTGTGCTCGCAGAATGCATTATTACTACTGATGGGCCGAATGTGGTTTGAACCGAATACGAACTTCGGCCGAACATTCGGTATAAATGAAAAATTCGAACTTCGGTTTAATTTCACCGCGCTTTTTCATGTTGCGACTTGTGTAAACAGCACGGCCGTCGCTCGCTGCAAATGTCCCCCGCCCGCACTCCGCGCTACCCCGCGGGCCCTTTAGGCGGCCGGTCAGTTGTAAATACGTCACCAGCTCGTCACGTGCGATTGTTTATATTACGCAAATCAATTGTTTTAAAGTGGTTTAATAGTCCAAAATAATAAATAAATTATTCTTTAATGTTGTAAAAATGAAAAATTTACCTAATTGGTGTTATACCTACGTTACTTAGAAGTATTATTTTTTTAAATTCATTTTACGAATTGTACTTTATTAATATATGACACTGTTTCAAAAGAATGCAAGCAAAGTTTATTTAATTTTTGTTATAGTAGATCTGTAATAAAATTTAAACAAACTTTGTATTCTTTTTAGACGGTTAAGGTGACCAATTTAATTTACGGCCGTTTTCAATATTCTATCTATCCACAATTTTCCCTCCTACCGATAGAAATTTGACATAACGTTCATACAAATAGTGTCAAATATCTATCTCTAGTAAGGTAAACCGGCGATAGATACATTATTGAATACGGCTGTTCGACTATTGAGGAGACCAATTTAATTTAGTATTTTTATTAAGTACTACCTATGTAAAGATTTCTAAGACTGGTTATTAAGAATATCAGTTTCACTGTGTTTTTACTACGTAAGAGAGAATTATAAGACTTGTTGAGAAGAGTAGTTTAATGTTGTTATTTAATTAAGTAAGAAAGATATCTAAGGCAAATAAGTAAGGAGAGCAGTTTAATTTTGTTGTTTAATTAAGTAGGACAGATATCTAAGGCTGATTAGTAAGTCAATTTTGTGATTGCTAAGTAAGCAAAGATTTTTAAGACATTTGATGATTACTTTTTTTTGTTGAATGTTCGGCATATAAACCGAATTTCGGCCGAATGACAAAGTTCGGTTCTACCTGCCGAAGTTCGGTTAAACCGAATGTTAAACGAATTTCGGCCCATCCCTAATTATTACATTCCGTAAAAATAGTCTTACTAGTTAAGAGCGGCGCCTCGATATAAGTTTTAAAAATAAAATGTTATAAATAAAACATAAAACATTTCAGTTTTCTTGACAAATACAGAATATGACTATAACACAACCAATTTGCTCCGTAAGTACCGGAAATAACGGAATCAATAACAGTTCGGCATAAGGCGGCGGTACACGCTATTTCAAACCGCACGTGCTTTACCTAATGCAATTTCGAAGAAATTGTACACTTGGCTTTATGAAAATAAGGCATAATTTTAACACTGCAATATATTTCAGAATACCCTTTTGGTTTATTTGGCATGGGAATTAATTGATTAATATTATATAAACATTGGTCATCCTGTTACTTCATGTTTCTTGAACTTTAAATACTTAATATAATACGTATGTTTTCAAAATAACAATGCTCAACAGTTTTAATTATTGATCAACACAGAGCAAGACTCAATAGCCATTTTCATGGTATTCTTATACTGTTTCGTAAAAAAAAAGTAAGTTATTTCTTCTTAGATAATTATTTAATTCGTTTTTTTTTAATATACTTATACCTTCTTTGCAAAAATATCTAACTTATGGTGAAAGCCGCATCAAAACCCCTTGCATGGTTGAGTGAGTGTATATTATACAGTAAGTGGATATACAGACAGACACGGGAAGCTTCATTATGTTATTATTTTAAAAAAGGGTATATTAAACTATGAGCCGATATACACGGACTGCTCGAGCAGTTAGACAATGATCAAAAACACGGACAGCTCTTGGAGTCATAGTCAACAGATTGAAGCTGCCATTGATAACTGCTCGAGCAGTAGGTATTAACTGCTCAACTGACTATTTCAATTCGGGGGCGGGAAGCGCTTTGTACTATAACAATATATATATAACTTGTTTTCAAGAAATATTTTATGTACATATTTAGGAAAGAATAAAATAGCTAGACTAATTATAAAAAAATATAACTTAATAGTCTATACTCGGAGTTAGTTAAATCAGTCACAATGTACAAAATAGATTTATTTTATATATACTCGTAATAGAACAAAAGGAAGAACGTACTATAGTATAATTTTATATTTATCAATAGGATAACTTTTGTTGATATAACAAAAGCCACAAAGCAGTAAAAGAATATCAAAATACAAAAGGTTGATCGAAAAGTTTACAGAAAGTGACACAAACAAACGAAACACGAAAAATATTGAACTGATTTTCTTCGAGATAGAAGTCGGCTCCACTAAAATTGAACGGTAAGCTGAAGACACATTTTATTATTTTTCCTCAGGTGTCGCTAGCTGGTGTAAAAACACATTGTCATATGAGTATCAATAAAGATTAATTTGTGTTATTTGATTTTTAGCGTATGAATAAATGAATGAACATTTATTTGCTACTGTTTTGGGTGCAACATTGCAGAGTTGTTAAAGCACATAATACAGTTCCAACGACAAACAGCTTGGGACTGATCACTCCAGGATATATCTACTCGTGTACTAAGATGTCAAAGTGTAGCGTGTCTTGCCCTACTGATACTATTATTATGTTATCTTTTGTAAGGCAACACACTGGAGCTAATATTTGTAGTACCTATGTAAAAACATTGTAAAAACATCTATATAAAAAGAATGGCCCCGAGTTTCTTGCCGCTTCTTCTCGGTAGGCTCTATATATTTTGGAACGCGGCGGTAGTCTTTAAAGTACATTATAATGAAAAATTGACGTTCATAAGTGCGTCATTGATGCCTAAATTGAATAAATGATTTTGATTTTGACTTTGACTTTGACTTCGAAACTCTACCAAAACGGCGTTCAAATGTTTTATACATGAATAATACTCATGTGGTTTCGAATCTACGCATAAATAATTAAACAGACCAAAATTCATAAAATTAGTAACTTAGTTATTTTATTGCTGTATGTAATTTAAGGCTTATATTCTGTACCTGATATTGGTGAAATAAATATGATTATTATTATTATTTTTATTTAAACAATTTTACGGGTTTCACCCGGTCCTTTACATAGGCATAATTGGGGCTGTACCCAACACTTTGAGGCCCATTTGGTATAAAAATACAATGTATAAAAACATAAACATTTTGGATGGATGGTTACATGGTATATCTATTATAAAAATGGGTAAAATGGTATGGCTATTGATATGTACTTATTAGTGGTACGGGAGATAGTGGGCTATGGACGAGACTACGGCACCTGTCAATTTCAGTCGCATTTAAAATATTTAGGCAGGGTGACTTGTCACCCACTAAACGGGCCCCCCATAAGAGTCACCATCAATGGTGACAAAAGGGGCAACGTTGGTGTGGATGTCTGTAGGGTGTTGAGAGGTGTGCTGCGGTTTCACTAGAGCGCTACTACCGGCGTACTACCCTTTAACATTTATTATTATTATAATACAAACTGATTTTAGAATATCTCGGCGTCTTCCTTAACAGGAAGTGCAGGTTCGAGGCGCACATGCGGCAACTGCTCCCCAATTGATTTGCCTTCTCCCGAACACCAGAAGAGAAGAAGGGAGCTGCCGCAGCAATATACAGCGGTGGTAAGTTCCATGGCGCTCTCTGGCGCTCCCATATGGGCGGGATCCCTGCGACGCAATGGGATAACCGTCTTGCCAGAGAGTCATGACGGTGAGGGTGTGTCGGGGATACCAAACATTCTTACATGAAGTCCATATGTCCTCGCCGGATCACTCCCATTAGACCTTGAGGTAGAGGTCTTCGCCTCGGTCTACCAGGGCAGAGCACTAGCGCGGGAGCGGGAGTTCAAAAAAGTTATTAAAACATAACTGTCGACAACAATTATAGCAGTGCCGGAGTTCATGTTAAGATTTCTTGACTTAAGCGACGTGTGGCGAACCCGCTCTTTAATACTTAATGAGGGTTTTGCAATGCCCGTATATTTTACCATGACTGACTTGGAATGAGCAAAAACGTTACTGTTTTTCTTTCAAAAGTACTGTATTTTATTGAACTTATAATGACTATGGACTACTATATACTCGTTCTCTATTCTCTAGTATTAGGTTGGGAATTCTTGTCTAGATTAGGCGTGGTTAGAAAATACGTTTCATATTTAAATGATTTCGTTACTCCATACCAATACTTTTACAATTTTATTATATGTAGGTACATAGCAAGAAGCTTTACAAGGCAGGATAATACACTATATAAACAATTCGCAATTGTTATGTCTACGTAACATTACAAATATTTTCTTTTGATAATTTATACGAACCTTGCCTCCATAAAAAACGTATGTTACTGCCAGGAATATGTAGGTATCTTATTAACAATGCCTAATGTGCGTGTTCTTATAAATAATTGAGTACACTTTAGACGCTTTGAGAATAACCCGCAGGCGTGAAATATAAATGGTGTTTCTTTTTCCGAAATCCGGCTGTTGTTACAGCTATGAATAACATATATGTGAAAGTGGGATTTAGGATTACAATCATACGTAGAATTTATTTCGGTTTTTCACTGTGGTAGTTTTGCTGTTTTCAGAAGATATTGATGGGTGAGATATAGCCCCAGCTGACTCAAGCCGTTCTCGAGTTATAAGTGTTCCGCGGTTTCACCTCCGTGGGGATGGATCAATGGATGGATGATGATGAATCAAATATAGCGTATGTTACTCAGGCATAATGTAGCTCTAAACTCGTAAAGATGAAAAGAATTGTCTCATTTGGTTAAGTAGTTTTACGAGTATCCGTTGCAAACAAACTAGCAATCAAATATCTTTTCTCTTCATTGTGAAAGTAGATGAAAAAGTATTTATTGTGACATAACTGTAAAAGTTAGACATTATGGTAATGTGAACTTCTTTGTAGATATGGACGTCTTCTATAAAACTGTACTACGCCACTTTGCTTTATTGTCAATAGCATAGACTAATGTTATATGGTCAATTGTTTCCGCAGAGTACGCGATATAAGGACTTTGGTTTATTTTTCACACCTTGGGTTACATTATCGACGTTTTCATACGGATACCTATTTTTTTTTAAACATTAAATAGCTAAAGTTCATCAGGGAATATGTAGGATTCTAAAGGTGAAAGAATTTTTGTAATCGGTCCAGTAGTTTTGGAGCCTATTCAATTCAAACAATCAAACAAACAAATGCTACCTGTTTATAATATTAGTGCTAGATGTACCTAGATGATAGGATAAAAGATAAATAGATAAACTATAATTATCATTAAGCAACGCGAGTTCCGATATTATTCTATGGCTTGAAATGACCAATTTATTAGGTGAAACTAACGAAATTATTACTAAAATATTTTTGTATTGAAATTCTCGTGAGTTTGACACATATTGAACTATAATTATGTATATATAATAATTAATTACGTTCCATTCGATATTGAGCTCTGATGTTCAATATCGCACAGATGCTCGATGATTTACGAACGATGCGAGAATACGCCCCTCTCCGCAATCTGGCGGCTTCAGATTATTCGATTACGGAAAAGAGCGTCAAACTTTGTTTCATACAGATGAAGACGTCGTCTCAAACGGGAAGCTTTAATAAAATAGAAGGGTAAGCGGACTTATATTATGATTATATTGCATATCCAAAAATGTTTCTCATTATGTCATTTTCGAGATACAACATTAATCATGCTCTAACGAGACTATTAGGTAGCACTGCAGTGCTCCTATTATACATTGCAGTAACATAATTTGTGTCTCATAATAACAGGCCATTACATTCCCATTGCTGTGACAGGGGTCTTCTTCACTAAATATGAGGCCGAAAACCACCACACGAGCTCAGTGTGTGTTGGTCATAAGTCAAGGATAAGCGAGTCTTATCCGGTAGTAGGAAGACTTTTTTAATTATCTAACCGGTGGTATAAAAAAGATTATAGCTAGTCTACCTATAGCCTGTGGCGTGGATATTATATCTATTAGTCCTTATCACTGTATTTCATTGTGTTTGTTGAATTATTTGATGGCGACAAATAATGGGCTGCAAAGGCGCTCTGCCATGAGTATTTATGAGAACATCAACTCCCATGCAAACTCCCGCAAAGCCAAAGAGACCTCAACTTTAGTCTATTTAAAGTAAAAATTAAAAAACATATTATCGACTAAATGTTAAAATTAAATAGTTTAAATGATTTTTTAGATGACAAGCAATTTGAAGTATAATAAGTTTAGTTATAATTTATTTGACAAGCATGCATATTTAATTTGAATTTGAATCCTGACTTTATGTAAATATTTCAATATTTTTTTTAATTACTATGAGACAGTACTTTTTATTAATAGTTAGTAATTAAAAATTAAATAAAAAAATAATAATGC
Source organism: Selenia dentaria (assembly GCA_917880725.1). Lineage (NCBI taxonomy): Eukaryota > Metazoa > Arthropoda > Insecta > Lepidoptera > Geometridae > Selenia > Selenia dentaria. Next base: position 32,872,976 of record OU862877.1, on the reverse strand, counting down.
CCCATGGTGGCCAAAACGCTGGCGGCATTGCCACGCTGGATGGCAATGCTAAGTTTTTACCCAAAATAGGTGCCAGCATTATTATTATTATTTATTAAAAAAGTTTCACGGATTTCATCCGGTCCTTTACAAAGGCATAAGTGGGGCTGTAGCCAACACTTAGAGGCCTATTTGGTATAAAAATGCAGAGTATCAAAAACAGAAAGAATGTTGGATGAAGGATGTTACCCTTCATCCAACATTCCGTACAACAACACCGTACCTAACTGTTTTGTAATCATAAAGTAAATATTTAAATTTTAAGCACATTTTATTTTGTTACTTGATAGCGAGTAATGGAATAGGTAGGAGCGAATGTATGGGTAAAACAATAACTAAAGAATTGTATATTATAAAAAAAATATTATGTTTATACGGAATCAGTTTTTCAATATCACTTTCCAATCAGATGATTAAATTCCATTGGCGTTTAGGTTCGTTTGCTGTTTAACTTCAGATTTGGGCTTGTAACACAAGATATCAAAGATATAGAGTTAAAGAGAGATGAGATAAAGATTTATTGATTTGTTTAACAAGTGTGTAGTCATACAGGGATGTGCATGTAGGTCTTCATATTAAATAAGTTTCAACATGTTTTGCCCGCGTAGGCGTACAAACTGAGATGGCGGTCACTTGCAAATAATATAAAAATAATAATGATGATGGTAATAATAATAATGTAATAATAATAATAATAATAATACCGCAGGGGCGGCTTTGTGGCGAGCCGTTGGTGAGTGGCGACACCGTGGACCCTGACTCTCCCTGGGGCTAAATGAGACCCCTGACCCCCGGCTTGCCTTTATTGGCTGTCTGGGGGTGGAGACGCAAGAGCAAGTAACAAAAAGCTCCAAGGGTGGAAGTGTTAAAGGGCATAACGCCGGTAGTAGCGCTCTAGTGAAACCGCAGCACACCTCTCGACACCCTTTAGCCATTCACACCAACGTTGCCCCTTTTGTCACCATTGATGGTGGCTTTTATGGGGGGCCCGTTTAGTGAGTGGCAAGTCACCACCTGCCTAAATATTTTAAGATGAGACTGAAATTGGCAGGTGCCGTAGTCTCGACCATAGCCCACTATCTCCCGTATCACTAATAAGTACATTTCAATAACCATGCCATTTTACCCATTTTTGTAATAGATAACCTGTAACCTTCCATCCAAAATGTTTCTGTTTTTATACTACATTGTATTTTTATATCAAACAGGCCTCTAAGTGTTGGCTACAGCCCCACTTATGCCTTTGTAAAGGACCGGGTGAAACCCGTGAAATTGGTTGAATAAAAATAATAATAGTAATAATAATAATAATAATAAATAATAATAATTAATATAAAAATAAATAATAAATAATAATAATAATACTGGCGTAAACCAGTGGTGCTAAGCATCGAAGACCGTAGAGACGTATAGAAGGGCAAAGAGCTACACGGACGGTTCTACAAGGCCCTAACAAGGCCTGACGTGGACCCGCTCGCCTCAGTGAACTGGCTGCATTTCAGTGATCTCTTTGGTGAAACTGAAGGTTTTGTTTGTGCTCTTGCTGACGAAGTTATCAAGACGAATAACTACCGGAAATATATTCTGAAAGACGGTACGGTCGACATTTGTCGAGCATGCCGCCGTCCCGGAGAGTCACTCAGACATATTATTTCCGGTTGTTCTCATCTTGCTAATGGAGAGTACTTGCACAGACATAACCAAGTAGCCAGTCTGAGGTGCCGTACTATAAGTACGCACCTACACCTGTTCTTGAAAACGGTCGTGCTAAGCTCTATTGGGATCGATCTATAATCACGGACAGGACTATTGTTGCCAATAAGCCTGACATCGTGGTGATCGATCGATCTCAGGGCCGGGTAATGCTGTTGACGTCACCATTCCTCATGATGAGAACCTCGTGAAGGCTGAGAAGGACAAGCTTAGCAAGTACCTTGACTTGGCTCATGAGGTGACCGCCATGTGGGATGTTGATTCGACAATAATTGTCCCGATAGTAGTTTCAGCAAACGGCCTTATAGCAAAAAGCCTCGACCGACATCTTAAGAGGCTTTCGCTAGACGGTTGGATCAAGGGACAGATACAGAAGGCAGTACTTCTTGACACGGCAGGTATTGTCAGGAGGTTCCTCAGTCAGCAGCCCTAACCACTGGTAGTTTGGGTCAAGCCCCGCTGCCGATGGCAATCTAGGATTAGGTTTTTTACAATGTTTACTATTTATTATTTTTTATTGTATATAGAAATATTGTAAAAAATGTAATTTTAAGAAAAGGAAATAAATATGTGAATAATAATAATAATAATAATAATAATGTATATAAATATATATAATATAAACCCGCAGGGGCGGCCTTGTGGCGAGCCGTCGGTGAGTGGCGACACCGTGGACCCTGATTCTCCCTGGGGCTAAATGAGACCCCTGACACCCGGCTTGCCTTAATTGGCCGTCCGGGGGTTGAGACGCAAGAGCAAGTAACAAAAAGCTCCAAGGGTGGAAGTGTTAAAGGGCATAACGCCGGTAGTAGCGCTCTAGTGAAACCGCAGCACACCTCTGGACACCCTTTAGCCATCCACACCAACGTTGCCCCTTTTGTCACCACTCATGGTGGCCTCTATGGGGGGCCCGTTTAGTGGATGGCAAGTCACCACCTGCCTAAATATTTTAACATGAGACTAAAATTGGCAGGTGCCGTAGTCTCTTCCATAGCCCACTATCTTCCTTATCACTAATAAGTTCATATCAATAGCCTGGCCATTTTACCCATTTTTGTAATAGTTATAAGTACCATGTTACCCTTCATCCAACATTCTTTCTGTTTTTGATACTCTGCATTTTTATACCAAATAGGCCTCTAAGTGTTGGCTACAGCCCCACTTATGCCGAAAGTAAATCATCTTTCGTACACAAACAGATCAACAGTAATCTGGGCTGGAGTTCTTTTCTCTAAAATTATTGCCATCTTGATTTTTTCTCCATGGTAGAGGCACAGAAATTGTGTAAAGTTATATGATTATTCACGGGATATTTACCGTGGTAAGGTTGTGGAATGAGCTCCCGATATTTCGGCGCAGTTACATGCACCATGTTCACGGGAAGACTGAAGAATGCGGGTGGTTGGTCAAAAAGTTTAAAAGTTAGGTACAGACATAACGATCTACCCTCTTTCTTAGTCTTTTGCTACGGTTATCACTGGAACTCGAACTCGATCCTAAGTCGGAGAAAAAATCAAGATGGCAATAATTTTAGAGAAAAGAACTCCAGCCCAGAATACTGTTGATCTGTTTGTGTACGAAAGATGATTTACTTTCGGTAGTACAGGCACTGGTAGTGATTCGCTTGTGCATACACTAAACTAAAATTATCTAAACTATTACGTTAGTAGGTAGTTCTTATTACGTTAAGACTAAAATCCACATTCGTGTAACACTAACAATGATAATTATAAACATATGATTTTTCTATTCAATTGTGGGTAGTTTTCCATCAGTTAGACTACTTTAGAGAGCACCAACTTACATGTCGATTAAATTTGCACTAAACATACCCACAATTAAACACACAAACAGAAACGACAAATTTAAGAATTGTCACTTGCAAGCATTATACGAATTTGGACATAAACATGAACAGAATAAGAACTATCATAATTTACTAAATAACTGAATTTAGTTCGCTAGTTTACTTTGGTGTTCTGAACAAGCAAATTACAACTATTTTCTACTCCCTTTAAATCGTAAAATACAACAAAGTCTAGTTTAAGGTAAACATGTTAAGTATGTAACTCGTATCAAGTTTTCTCATCACAACTTCCAGTTTTAGTTTTGTACTAAGTAGTAAATTTTACATTGTGACAAACTGCATTCTAAACGTCAAGGTTTAGAATATAATTTGTTAGTCAATTAGACAATTTCATGAATAGAATAAACATTTAGGCCGCTTTAAGTGCTCGACCGACCGTCAGTCTGTACGTCGGTCGCGCTTGTCATTTGTATGAAAACTCACAAGTGGTTACAGTGCTCAACCGACCGTACGCATGCGTATACCGTACGATCGGTTATGCGTATCGTCAGGACCGACGGTACGCGTGGACGGTCGGGCGAATACTAAAATCGGCCTTAACGGAAGACTGTTGAAGCGATAATAGCTCACCGTAAATATGGTCGACCGCCAGTCCGACGGCCAATGTGGTCCATACATGATGAAAACTTTAACAATTAATAATTATTTCACTGTGAAGTAATAAAAAATGTTGAATACATATCTACAATGTATTAATACTTTTGTACCGCCCATTTTTTTTGTTTGGTAATTATACAAATAGGGTGTATATTCTCTGCATACGCATTTTATATACCCTGACTCCAGTCGCCACCAAAACAAATTTAATTACGTTTCATTTATCAAAATTGGTTGAGCCGTTGAGTAGTTACTAGCAAACATAGGAACGTACATAGGTATACATACAGGTTGAACACATAACCCTCTACTCGGACTTCGCAGCAGTCGGGTAAATAACCTAAAAATTCATACATCACACACTTGATACTATAAAACAGCTTCTTCAATCTACAAGTTTAAAGAATATTATAGCCTAAGAACCATTTTAACGTTAACATCATTATTATTCTGGTTCCGAAAACAATGACAATGTAAAGCAGAACCAATGATTACAAAACAGTAATCTACATACGCATGTGTCAGCAACATGTAAATAATTACGCCGCTCGACATGCCACAGTCTAATAACCACGGTACTCCATTTATCATTCAAACCATATTTCACGAGTTACCACATGTTTATCTTGTTCGTTGAGACTTTCTGTATAAGTAAACATAGCTCTGAGAAAATTATATCTCTGTACGCTTATAGAGTGCAGAGTTACGCTAGAAAAGTTAGATTTCTTACGTCATTTTCATCAACAACATGTTTGTTTTTTAGAGTACGTTTCTATGATTACGTATTATATAATATGTTAGTTGTTCAGTGTTAGTTCATTAATTAATAAAATAAACAAGGATGCTCTTAATCTGTGTATTATGTAAATATTATGTGCCTGAAGAGACGCTAACGCCATGTTTTACAATTAAAAACGCAACTGCAGGGAGAAAGTAGCAAAAAAGCTGACCAATTATTTTCTAATTCCATTCATACAATGAGCTTAGTAAACTATTTAACTAGAATGGTTTCGCGAGCAGTATCTGGGCTGATTCAAATATCGAAGAACGTTTCATATCCACGTGCGCTACAAAGTAGCTGTTAAGCTTAACACTTACGAAAATGCTAAGTAACAAAACTTTTGTAACCGGCCCAGTACGAGCCGGACTCGTATAGTGTTCTGTGAAAGCGTGTAAAGCAAGAAACGTGTTTTTCCTAAAAATCTTAGTTATGCTATCCGTAATTTTGATGAGCTCAGCACGTTTTTACAGATGTATGTATAAACTATTATGCTCATTATATTGACTCCAAGCAGTAAAGTGCAAGAATTGCTTTGTTTAGGTTTAACCGACATTAGCAAATACCATTACTGGATCTACATCAATTGTAGTATACAGATGAAAGCACCTTGGTTAAATTTCATATCTTAGCTTAGTATGAAGTTGCAATTATTGCATACGTACAGTGACGCCTAAAGTCAAACTAACAATTCTGCAGTCTCGTCACTATCATGAAAAGTAGCATTAAAACAAAATATTATATAAATAAAATATTTTACATTTTACAACCGCCGTAATAGGATAACTAGGTCAGTCCTCGAAACAGATTAAAGCCCGAATTATGTGGTTATCTAACCGGAACAAAAAAAATACCATTTGAGTTAAGATAAGTATGGAAACTGTCAACTAGGCTTGGTCGAGAGTCGAGACTTTGAGAGAGATAAATTATATCCCGGCGTCATTTGATACATTCTGAAAGACAAGTTACAGCTTTTTTTACGCCTGGTATAGGTACATTTTGGCCGTTTAAAACATCGGGTTCAATGAGCCCAGCAAATTTATATTTCCTACTTGAATTGACAGTGGATGCAATTTGTTTTATATTTGACCACAGTGTAATTAATTTGAGAGTTTTTAGCAGTTTGATACAAATTTTCATTTAAGGAATTGGCTATAATAAAAGTGAGTATTACATTACACGTATTATAAAGTTTAATGCTTTTATGTAGGGTCCAAAAACATTGTATTGGTTTTTTCTTCACAACCGCGTTAGAAAATTAATAAAGTATACATCTACCGTTTTACTAGCTTTACTAGAACGTAACTCAGACAGGACAGTGACTTAATGACAGGTTTTATTTATGTGACTGTACTCTGACTACGTGAGTAAAAATCTTTCTTATATAGGCAACTAATTAGACAGTAATAATATAATAAACTTGAGGAGTTGCAAATATACAAAAGTACTGTTCCATATGATGTCATGTTAGACACAATCGCTACATCTACACAAGAAACAATGTTCCAGTGGGAGTGATTTTTCGCATGAACGTAAGCGTGAAGCACAACTAGTATAGAGTAAGTATTGCAATAATTAACCAGATACAACCGTTGGTTACCCATCATCTTTACCTATTTTGTACGCAACAGTAGAACTCTTTATAAACGATATCTTCCGGGGAAGTAATGTCACCATACCTATATAACTACCGTGAAACAGTAATGTTAGCAGTGTTCCGCGGTTTGAAGTAATTGCATCTGTAATAGGCAGAGCATACCAAGTTGGCCTCCTGCTTGTTCCGTAACATAATGGCATAAATAACCTATGCACCTGAATTCGGATCAGAATTTGTATTTAAAGCAACAAATAAAACTGAGTACTTAGAACGGATCGTATCTTCGTTTTAAAATACGATCTTTTCAAATTAATTGTTACCGACTCTAGATACGTAGTTTTTATTGATAAAATGTAACCACTTTGAGTGATGACGCCCTTGTTTTAAATTCAAGTGAGTGTGAACATTGATTGATTTTTACTTCCCTGTGAACGGCGACCTCGGTAGCCTGTCAAGATGTTTGAGATAGGGCTGGGGTAAATCGATGTGAAACTATTTTAATCTAATGATTTGGTGAAACTTTTAGATAAATTCTGGGTTAGTGACTTCGTAATCTAAATCAAAAATTTTAATTTTATTTTTACTAAATTTAGTTTTAACATATTGTAGGTTTTCAACGACAGTAAAATTTCTTCTTGGTGACATTATTGGTGTCGATTCTGTAAGCATTCTTAAGAGGATTGCATAGCTAGTACTTTCCATGCTAAAAGAGAAAACTCTTTTCTGCCTCTTAACATTGTCCGATTTCAGTTGTTTTTTTTTCATGGCATCATGACATTGTTTACCATGCCCGTACGTTTTGATTTTTTGATTTTATTGTTAACAGAATAGGACCACCATAATAAATTTTTAGTTCGGTAGTTTAGTTTAGGGTTTTTGAACAAGTGAATTGCTACCACTGTCGGTTTTACTAATATTACACTAATATAATGTGTCAGTATTGCTAATCATTCTAATAATCTATATATATATATATATATATATATATATATATATATGGTAAGTAGATTTAATTTCATTTAAAACTGGTATTTAGGGTTCAGTATCTCAAAAGGAAAAAGGAACCCTTATAGGATCACTTTGTTGCCGTCTGTCTGTCTGTCAAGATCTTTTTCCAGGTACGCGTAAAAATATACGGTTGAAATTTATATCAAATACTCTGGTAAAACTTGGGTTTGCGGTCTCTTTCAACTGTCAACAGGAAGTACTAGTAGATAGTAGACAGAATTAGTAATACGGTCATATTTTTGATCGCGTTAACATGTAGGTTTGATTATTAATATTTTTTTTTTGTTTTACGTATTTTTGATCGCGTTAACATGTAGGTTTGATTATTAATCTGTAATAAGTAGTAATCTGTCTACTATCTACTAGTACTTCCTGTTGACTTAGAATCACGAAATCTTGCTATAAAGAATTTTTACAGCACATACAAAAGGAAGAAACTAAAAACCGTAAATGTATAGTATATATAAAAACAAATCAATATTACCACTATAAACGTATTATATGCGGTTAGTATAATAATCGTGCTAGGGATCGAACGCCAAAGTAAAATAAAGTTTGTCCATTATGCTGGTACGTTTTTATTTAGAACATTATTTAATGATAGATGCTTTCATAATCTACGGAACATTTGGTGCGCGAGTCCAACTCGCAATTAGTAGATTTTTTGTTTCTCAAGGTAACTTTAAATGACGTTAGTAAACCAAATACTTGAAAGATTAAAGCTATTTACGCTTCTGCAAATATTATGAGCAGACGTGGAGATTATTATCAGGCGAAAGCTGTTGTGTTTTATATAAGTATTGCATTGCATAAATTTTACATTACTGATATGATTAAACAAGTGTATAGACATTAGTGCATCCTTCGGGCTCCAGAGATTAAACAAAGGCTATGTTAGGTAACATCAATTTGCGAATAATATGCTAAATGCTTATAGATAGCAGATACAATATCCTGTACTACACACCCATCGCTCAAATGCAGACAGCTCCTTAGGCAGTGACCCTGCCTTTCTAGCGCGGTGTCCCAGGTTCGATTCTTAGCTCGGGGGCAAATATTTGTGTGATGGTCAGAAATGTTTTGTGTCCGGTTTTGGAATGTTTGAGTTGTGTAATTGTATGTTCACGCCTCCCCCGACACAAGGATTCCTAGTACGACTGTGTAAGCGTTATTCTACGTTTCATGAGATAATTGAAAAAAATATAGCATTTATATAGGGTCATCCCTATGATGATAAGTGTTACCGTATGTTATCGTCTATTTGTAACCCACTTAATTAATTTTAATGCTCTGTCTTCATAATATTACGAGTAAAACTTGAACTGTACTTATGTTTGGAGAGTGTCAACCTTTATCGGGTAGTACCATACGAAGTACCATTATACCATTATACCATCATACCATTCGAAGCCGAACATAAATCCGTAAATCGTAACCGCCACCGGCCTGAGAGGACACTTTACGATATTTGGAAGAGGATCCCCTCGCTTAAGTATCCGTATTTTATACTGTTAACCCGCAGTTTGAACTAATGATTGGAATATCCTGGGATTGGAATATCCTGGGATCCTCTTCCAAATATCGAGGATCCCCTCGCTTAAGTATCCGTATTTTATACTGTTAACCCGCAGTTTGAACTAATGATTGGAATAATTTGGTAGCCATAAGTGACCTTCCGGTCGACCCAATAAATGTTAGGTCAGTGATACAATTAGGCAAGAATGAATAATTGCTATATTTAAAAAAATCATCAATTATTGGAACCGATTTCAACACTAAAAAGTGTAAAATAACTTGTTGAAGTCGGTACTATGATTGTTCAAAAGTACCCAATATATTGTGCATGTATCGACTTCGACAAATTATTTTACACTTTTTAGTCAAGGGTCACCTTGCTGCTTACGGGATCGATTGTTATTCACCGTCAATAACGATATCATCAAGATGGGCTCGATAACAATTTTCAGTTATTGGATTGTAACTACGAGTAAAATCAGCTTGACCGCATTTGTTAAAATATAAATATGACCACCTTGAAAGTATATTGTAGCGGAACAAAAATATAATTATTAAAATCGGACTACTCTGTAAAAAGTTATGTGTGATCATTCCTACGTAAAACAAAAAAAAATACGCGTCGACTTGAGAACCTCCTCCTTTTCTTTGGAAGTCGGTTGAAAAGGACGATTTTCATGTATGTTCAATTGTTTGAAAATGGAGTTCTTTAACAGTTATTTGTTTAATGTATGTACACTTGTTTGATTTGAACTAACTGATGACAGAGATTCTAGTTCCACTATTATATTATCGTATCATGAACATACTAGGGAACGGATTTGAATCTGCAATAATTCGTTGGTAAAGCCCTTGTCACAGGAACGAGCTTTCCGCAAGATATTGCAGTAAAATTTTTGTGCGTATAAATAAATAATTAATTAAGTAAATCTTGCTTTTTGTACTGAGGAAAGGCAATCGAAACAGACGGAGACCAAAAAAAAGTTGTCGATGGGATCAAAGTCACAGCAGGAATTTAAATATGAATATGACTAGCTCAAGACAAACATGCTTGAAAGCAGATAGATGAACTCCAAACCTGACTTTGACTAGAAAGACTACAAATAAAACAATCAAATTTGTAAATCTTTATACCTATAAAAATTAACCCCTAATTTATCCTGGTCACGCTATAACTTGAGAACGGATTGAACATTTTCGCCAATTCTTTTTATGTTGTGTTAATTATTGTCAAGAGAAGATTGTTATGAAAGAAAAACCAAGAAAACATGGGAGGCTATGGCGAGGCTGAAGGCCGAGCCTACCATGCGAACGAAGTTGCAGGCAGATATGAAGTTTATATAAGATAATGATAACTCTAATATGTTTAATGCGATAGTTTGAGATTTAGAGATTTTTATCCCGATTCAACGGATAGTTCTCAAGGGATCACAATGACTTTATTCCAAGAACGAATACAAATCATATAATCAGTCATAAAAAAGCTGTTTGTATTTTACAATACGTATTTTTTTTATTTTAGTACAACACTATTCAGGTACCTAATTGTAGTATGATTTATTCTGTACCCAAAATATGCAACTAAAGGGAAGTAAGCTTTAAATAATAATAATAATAATAAATAACTTTAACTGTTATACGACTAGGTACTGTCGGACCAAAGTATTTATGTTACCGCATTAATCTTGCATTTCGCGAGGGCAGTGAGTCACAAAGTTTAACGGTTCGGAAACGTGATAGTTGGACTTAGCGCCCATTTATTCTGTATAATATATATATATATATATATATATATATATTACTTGCCCCGGACTTTGGTCGCGTATAAGGCTAATACAACCGCTTGATTAATGCAAAAAGTACAACATCAAATTGAAATAGTTAAGTTATCACTAAATCATGTTTCATTGTTAATCACAAAATACATGAATTATAATTGTACATAACTTTAACATTATTACATTTTCAAACAAGATAGTATCACTTTTGTTCTTTACAACGTTAGCAACCACGTAGGTACTTACAATTCCAAACGTTAAGTAGTAAAAATAATTTTTGAAACTGTATGTTCGTTTAATTTGCAGATTTCATCTCGCGAACAATTGAACTATATCCCTTAATAGTGTTGAATTTAGACTAAGATTCATAGCACAGTTAATAAGCAGTGAAGATATTTTTAGGAATAAATACATAAAATATCTTTAAAGTTATCATCAAGTATAACCTATCATTAGTAAGATATGTTATAAAATACCTACTAGAACGCACTGCCGTAAACCTTCACTATTGTTTGCAACCTTCCGTTGCCGCACTAACGCTGGTAAGCGTTCTCCGCTATATCGGCTGGTACAACTGTATAACACAAATTTCAATAATATCGAAATTGCGGCAACGCGACCTAGTATGTTTAAGAATAAAATTAAACAACTTCTAGAATAGATAGTACTACCACCTATCGCATTATGTACCTAAAGTTAATACTTTTTAAATAATCCGTGGTAAACGATGCTGATACCATAGTTAGTAGTATGTTAAATATAAGTTTTATTAGGCTTAAGCTTTTACTGTTTTATTGTTTGTTTACCCCAATAAATTAAAAAAAAAATCATATATATATCAATAAATATCATTAATACTTTGCGTCCCAGAGACGTTAATATACGTCAGTTTCATTCTTAAATCTTTTGTTTTAATTATCACGGTATATGAAGAATTTATTTGTTTTGGGAATGATCTTAGAATTTCGGAGACAGTTTGGTGTACCTATACTTGTGTCATCATCGTTTACGTACTACACGTACGTAGCGAGATAATACGTTGGGAGGAACGCTCCTGAATCCCCGCGTTTCAAAAACCAACAAATACACGGTCGGCCCATTAATGGTTCCAGATATTACGCACCGGACTGATTTGGTAGTAATTTAATAATAGTTCTAATCTGATATGTTAATACCCCTTGAGAACTATCATCGAGGTTTGGCCTCCAGACATTTAAATTACCCAATCTAAAGCTTGTTATATTAAGTAAATTGAAGGCATTAACTTAAAATAATACAAATGATTCCATAATTTTCATTTAAGTTTTCAAGTTGTGATTAAGATCTTGTAAACCGATGTTTTAGGGTGCCGTAACCAAAGGGTAAAACGGGACCCTATTACTAAGACTCCGCCGTCCCTCTGTCTGTCAGGATCTCATGAAACGTGATAGTTAGACAGTTGAAATTTTCTCAGATGATGTATTTCTATTGCCGCTATGACAACAGATACAGTAAAAACATAATAAAATAAATCATTCAAGAAAGCTCCCATACAACAAACGTGATTTTGTTGCTTGATATTGATAACTGCAACTGAATATTAGCTATTCATTCAATTTAAAAATAAATAAATATTTAAAGGAGGCTCCCATACCTACAACAAACGAGATGTTTTCCTATTTGTACATGGTCTTAGTAATGATAACAGGTAGACACATAATATTTATTATAGGTACGGTACGCAACCTTCGCGATTCCGACTCGCACTTGGCGTGTTTTTTATTTATTTATTGGGATATGCCAACAGCACACGTATTAAACATTTACACTAGACACATATTACAGTAGGTATAATCATACCTCATATTCTGATATGTGCACCAAATACAGGTATATACAGCATATACAGCAATGTTTTATTTTCATCTTCGGAATGCTTACATCAAACCGTATAAATTATCAAAATTAATAAAATACTATCATTTATAGTATTACTTTTCAAAGCACTAACGCCAGCTTTAGCGATTCAAACATTGAAATTTATAGAGAGACGGACATCCTCAGACGGGATTCGAACCCGCGTCTTCTGACTCTCCGTGTCAGACGCCATTGACCAACTATGCCACCGAGAATCTGGTCCGAGCATCGAATTTTAACTCTCTATTTGACTAACCGTCTTGCGGGTACGGAGCGACATCCATTGGACAGTTTAACAGTACCATCCAACCGAAAGAAGCATTATTTAGAAATACTTAAACTTTCGCATTGACATCGCAACCCTTGTGATTTTTATAGTATTACTTTTCAAAGCACTAACGCCTGCTTTAGGGATTCTAACATTGAAATTTATAGAGAGAAAATTTCACATCCTCGGACGGGATTCGAACCCGCGTCTTCTGACTCTCCGTGTCAGACGCCATTGACCAACTAGGCCACTGAGAATCTAGTCCGAGCTTCGAATTTTAACTCTCTATTTGACTAACCGTCTTGCGGGGACGGAGCGTACTATCATTTATGCTTGCTTGGACATATGGGCTTAAGTATTTATTTTACAATAACAAGTGCAACTTGAAAAATTTATACTGACTTCCATTCTATTACTTTGGTAAAAACCAGTTATTGGAGTGTAACTCAAAAAGTACTAAACCAAATTTGATGAAATTTAAATGGGACCACACGGGAAGCACCAGCTTTCAAACAAAAAAGTTTTTTGAATATCGGTTTACCCTATCGTAAGTTATGAGGTAACAAACATAAAAAAACAGACGAATTGAGTACCTCCTTCTTTTTTAGGAAGTCGGTAGAAAAGTATTATTGACGACTCTGTTAGCTCATTTGCTAGTTATCTTGCCTTTGAAGCGTGAGTTCCCAGGTTCGATCCCTGGCCAGGGCAAGTAAAATGTTTGTTGTCTTGGATATAGTGATGATATTATGAATACCTGTGTCTCCGGCGATAAAGAAAATTCTGGTACAGGGGTATGAGTGTGTGAACGTGATTATCATTATTGTTAATAAATTTAATACAGTGATAGCTCAAGGGTAGCGAGGGTTGGCAGCCATTATAGCGGTTGCAAGTTTAATTCCTGCGGGTGTTCTTTTACCTTAAGAGTTTAATCGATTAAGCCTAGGAATAAAACAATAACCATAAACAATATGAATTGTCTCCTTAACATTATAAAAATTGTATATATAAAAGGAAAAAAATAAATGTTTAGTTAACAACGCTTTACCGGTAAAATTGCAAAACAATCTTAATCATGATAAGGGTAATACTTTGTAGAATCTCAACACTGCAGATTGTTATTCTGTGCTCGATCGGTCCCTGTCGAATGCCATCGTGAATATTTTAATGCCACGAATTTTCCCCGGCTCTATCTTCGATTGAAAAATCCATTCGCCGCCGCGTCATCATGAGGTTATATTTTCGGTCAAGCGGCGGTCGGTTTTTAAGCGATATTTAAAATGATTTTAACTTACGCAATAAGCAGAATATGTAGGACTGGACCGGTTTCGCGACGTTCAGAGCCGCTTCTTCACGGAGTACAAACATATATGATGTTGATGCAAAAAATATAATTAGATAGTTTGTTTAAAATTAAAAATGAAGAGCCAGAGTAGAGGAGAAGGAGAGGAAGGGAGGGGGAGAGAGGAAGAGGTTTTGGGCCTCCGAAACCACCCACAAACCGACGAAACGCAATAGCAACCTATGTTACTTCACGTCGGTATTATGTGGGAGTGTGGTACTACCCCGGTCGTGCTGGCCCATTTGGCTGTAACCCATAGGGTTACAGCGTGGCACTACCACCAACAAAACCTTCCCTTTAGATTAAAACGACAGATCTTAATAAGGGTTTATTTGTCGATGACTATCAAATAAGTCACATTGACAAACTCTGAAATTTGCTGGAATTAATTAGCGGCAGGAATGTTTCTCCCACGACCAGTTGTATGTGGCATGCTCACATGTGAGCTGTCCAACTAGCTTGGTTACTGTGCCTGCCAAAATTGGTGAGCAACATTGTACAAAGAAATACTGTAAACAGTAGTGGCGGGTGATAGCCATGAACATACTTACAATAATTCATGACATTAAAAATATACTCTACGCGGACGAAGTTGCGGGCAAAATCTAGTTATTAATAATAGTTTTTATTACTTACAAATTTAATTAAATCTTGCTATTTTACAATTAGTCACTGTAATATGAGACCCCTGTGTTACAGCTTCTACCATCCCGACCTCTGGACAGTAATAATTATCAACAATTATTATAACATTAATGAATATCAGTTTAGTAATAATGTATTTTAACAGCTGGTCTAACCATGTAATTTTGATAACACAATTTTGCGTTTTATATTTAGTTGGGTTATTGCCTACAAAATTTTGGGTGCCACATTCACACCGGTACCTATTTTTAGGTATGATGTTGGAGTATAAGCCTGTTTCACCACTATGTATGGGGAATCTGTCAGTAGTCTCATCAACCTGTCTGTCATAGCACACACAGATTTCAGACGAGGACTAACAGCTTTCTCAAATTCTGATGAGGGAGGTTAGGTCTTCTTCATCACAGAAGATGTAGGTCACCAAAGCCTCACATGAGGATCACAAATCTTCCTCTTAGAGGAGTTCAATTAGGAAACGGAGAACACTTGTATTAAATAGGCTTAGAAACGGAAAGCCTCTAAAAACTAAGGTCTGGTCTGAATAGGAAAGACCAAATTAATAACCGGAAACCACAGTAAGTATCATCTCATCATCTCAGCCGTAGGACGTCCACTGCTGAACATAGGCCTCCCCCATGATTTTCCAAAAGGACCGGTTGGAAGCGGCCTGCATCCAACGTCGTCCTGCGACCTTCCTCAGGTCGTCTGTCCACCGTGTCGGTGGACGACCTACGCTGCGCTTGCCGGTCCGTGGTCTCCACTCCAGAACCTTTCGGCCCCATCGGCCATCTGTTCTGCGTGCTATGTGCCCTGCCCACTGCCACTTCAACTGGCTGATCTTCTGGGCTATGTCGGTGACTTTCGTTCTTCTACGGATCTCCTCATTTCTGATTCGATCACGTAGAGAAACCCCGAGCATAGCCCTCTCCATAGCTCGTTGTGCGACTTTGAGCTTGTCTATGAGGCCCATAGTAAGAGACCACGTTTCAGTGCCATAAGTCATCACTGGTAACACACACTGGTCGAAGACTCTTGTCTTGAGGCACTGAGGTATTTTTGACGAGAAGACTTCGCGAAGTTTCCGGAACGCTGCCCAGAGTACAGTAAGTATACTTTATTATAAAGATTTTCTTATTTTCTTTTAAATTCCAGGCTTTTATCTATCGGAAAGCGATATGCATGACTTTATATATTTATATATTTTTCAGGTTTCTAAAATCAAAATGTATTTTTAGGTACTGCCAGTAAAATCTATTTGTATTATCTCAGAAGCTCTATAGAAGAGACAGAAACAAGATTTGATAGTTAACAACTCGAACTCATAAGAGTTTCCAAAATTCATGTTTTATAGGTGGTTTTTTTAGGCCAGCCATAGACTAGGCTGGCCACTGTACTAATAGGTCCTCCCTTGATAAGAGAAAAAAACCCTCGAGTTCTTTCAATCTGTCAACGTCAAGTGGCGAGTTGGTTGTTTGAAGAAGTTCTTTGTGGCCAGCGTGGGGAATTAGACACAATGACGGGAGAATTGGCGATTTAAAAAAAGTCGGGAATAATTAACTTTACATGGAATCGATTATTAGGTGCCAGAAAATGTATGGGACGGCCTTACTTTCTTTACAGAAGTACTTACGGAGTGTATTAGCGGTGGTGGCACGAGCTATAGCCTGTTGCGCCTCACACTCCAGTGCCCAGGTACTCAGTTACCTTTTCCAGGTCGTTCTACCCATGCAGGAACATACTTCGGACTTTTTAATACTGGACTCTCCGCGTGAATGCGAGTTTTGAAATCGAATATTTTGCTCCGACTTCCATCTGAGGTAATGAGAATTGCTTAAGGGGCTTAAGAAGATTTTCTGGCACCATCGGTAATGTTTTTTTAAGGACCGAAGCGGGAAAGGGAAAGCGGGAAATAAAGAAAATAAAAAGGCGGGAGGGGGTATTTTCCCTGCCGGGCCTGATCGATTAACATCCCAAGAAAGCGGTTCTCTGGATACCGGTGTGTAGTAAGATTCTTTCTTGCCGTTGAAGTCATCTTCAACGGCACGGAACACGGAATCGCATTTTGTTTTGTTTGTAGGCTTTGAAAAAGCGTCAGCCCCGGTCTCTTCCTGCTCTTGGAATCGCCACCTTCACATACCAGTAAGTACCTGCGAGTATGAAGGCCGAGACGTTTCTATACATTGTTTTTCATCGTCCAGAGGTGTGCCACGTGACGCCGAGCCGGCCCAGCTTGCCACAAATGATGTGCTGAGCTGTGACAGCTCTCCCAGATTCGGACGGGCAGACCGGCCCGGCCCAGCTCCAGTCAAGTAGTCCCGGCACAGAGCCACGTGGGATCAGTCTGCCAAGCAGCCCCTGGGTCTGCAGGTTGCGGTAACCTTAACGGTTTTTATTCTACTATATTTTCCGGCGTACAGAACGCTGGTGGCGCCCTTTCTTTTTTTTTGATCATACATTGAGACGGAACTTATCTTTTGCCTTGAGCGACCCACGATTTCTCTTTCACTCTGAAATTCCAAACGAGTTGGCAAGTACCTATTTTGTCTCGTTTCTCAGTACCTACATAAATTCTTGTCAATCTCTTCTCATATTTACCATACATTGCTGGCACACAGAAATTAACTAATTGCCATAATTTTATATGAAACAAGTTTGTTTTGTGACACGTTGTTTTCTGACACCTGACCTCAATCGTGGGTTCAGCACATGTGGGATCACTGACCGTTCAGATTCAGGTGCAAGCGAGCAACCCTTTTTAGCACAATACTGCAATGTAGAGAGAAGAAGGTGTTCTTGAACTAGTACCTATTTACTGTAACTGTTATGAATGCCTGCAGATTTTTCAATAAAACCTACATTGTATTGAACACTTCATGTATCTGTTTAATTTCAATTATAATTTCTCATTAGGCAGGTACGTGCTTAGTTGTGTATGGACCTTCACTCCCTCACCTTGGGTCAGTTGTATGGGAAAATTAATCACTAAAACATTTTCGGTATATTGTAACAATACCACAGAACCGTTAAAAATACTCAAGAAACATGTAGCCTGATAGTTGGCCTACCATGAAAGTGTTTAAGGAATGCGGCCAAACAAAAACA
Organism: Selenia dentaria; assembly: GCA_917880725.1. Taxonomy (NCBI): domain Eukaryota; kingdom Metazoa; phylum Arthropoda; class Insecta; order Lepidoptera; family Geometridae; genus Selenia; species Selenia dentaria. The sequence continues at coordinate 32,854,834 of OU862877.1, read as the reverse complement.
TAATATATATTAGCCAAATAACACCAAGTACTAATATTTGATTTCCGGTATATAAAAAGTGATCGATTTCGGTTACACAGACCCCAGATTTTCCAATGTTATTATTAATACGTTTAGACATAATAACAAGCTATCATTAAAAATAGGTCCCAATGTGGCTCAATAATACCCTACAATACCCGTTAGTAAAAAGTATAAAAAAAAGACGTGTGGCACTCGGAGACTGCCGCGATAAAGCTATTGCATAGCTGTTATTATGAACTTATGAAATTATAATTATTTAACCAATGCCATCTAGAGGCGAGTTGCTGAACTAAAGAGACAAGCGTGATATTTCAAAAAGTCATTAAAAGTTCTGCTATTCATCGAACAAAAAAGTGAATAAAAAGGCCACTAAAAATCACTATGTTGGTGTTAGATTCGTTTTAGGTATTAGCTTAATACTTTGAACTTTTGTTTTTTAGATGACTCGCTCATGAGGGATTAATTTGGCTACCAGTATATTTTGATATGAAAGACCCCAGTACCGTAAATAATTACTCCAGAAACTCTTAGCATGATACCTAGTCTATCATAAAAATGCTTTAAGTACGCGGCTAAACCAAAATATAACCCGTCAATAGCCAATAGAACACCAAGTGCTCAAATTGTATTTCTTGTATATAAAAAGTGATCGACTTCAGTTACACAACCCCCGAAATTCTCAATATTTCTTCATTTTGCTCGAGTTATTGACTGCAATGAGCTATGGAGAGGGCTATGCTCGGGGTTTCTCTACGTGATCGAATCAAAAATGAGGAGATCCGTAGAAGAGCGAAACTCACCGACATAGCCCAGCAGATTAGCCAGTTGAAGTGGCAGTGGGCAGGGCATATAGCACACAGAACAGATGGCCGATGGGGCAGGAAGGTTCTGGAGTGGACACCACGGACCGGCAAACGCAGCGTAGGTCGTCCACCGACACGGTGGACCGACGATCTGATAAAGGTCGCAGGCCACTTCAAACCGGTCGTTTTGGAAAATCATGAGGAAGGCCTATTATTTAGCAGTGGACGTCCTACGGCTGAGATGATGATGACGATGGTGATCTGCCAAATTCACATCGGTAAGTTACGTATTATTTTCTTTGTTCCCTCCCTACCCTCCGCTTATGCTTTAAGGGAGAATCAGAAACCGCCCCCTTAATTATTTACCTTGCCTATTTGATCAGTTCGCCAGTTCCCTATTGCTAAATAATATTTACTGTTAATAATGTGTGATACTATTTAAGATCTCCATACGTAAATAAAAGATAACAAGGGTGTAACTTAATCATAAGTTTCACATCTCTTTTTCTTACTTAGGTTATAAATTTAACTTTTCACTTGCTTAGGTACGAACTTTACTAATTTTCTACTAGTCAGTGACTCTTTACGTCTAGGTAACACGACACTTGCTACAGTGCTCTTCAACCCCTAACACAGTAATGCTTACTTACTATGGCTTCACAGCAAAATACTAGCACTGAAGTGCTACCACCCAAACCAAAAGTAAGTCACTTATTCGGCTCTTTTCTTCGAATTCTAAAAGCGTATGGAGTATTCTTGAACTTGAGGGACGGCCTCACAGAATATTCATAGCAATGTCACAACTATAATATAACTTTTTTTCATTACAATGATCTAATAAAATCCGCATACTAAAATCACACAATAATTATAACAGCAAAGATGTTTGTACCGACACTATTGTGAAAATTCACCGTTTCAAGTCAAGCGTTTGCTACAAGCGCTACAATGACTACAACTTGTTTGTACCTCTTCGGTATTTTCATATTTCAGGGGCATTGCTTGGCTTGGGGCCTAACAGTTGTTATGTTAACGTGCCCTACAAAGCAGCGTCCAATATAAACTTTATACATACTAACTCATCCAAGAATCACGCGAGTGGATCTAGCACGATAATTTACGTGTAACGTAACGTAGTGTAACGTAATCGTGTCGATGACCTATCCAGCCGTGCGATTTTGAGATATCGCCCTTGTACATAAGGTTCTTTTTCCAACGGTTCTTGTCATCTCGTCATTTGTTTCACGGATGTTGTCAAAGATGCAACGATGTTCGAATCGCACGCCTGTACATCTACAAGTTATCCGTGCCACAGTTGTATGATGTATAAGATAAATTACCGTTTGTACTGTGTACATAAAGATTATGTAACACTTACAAAAAATTTCGTGCTGGGCCCTCAGGTTTGTTTAACGATACTTTTAGTAATAATAGCCGTACTTGTGCTCGCAGAATGCATTATTACATTCCGTAAAAATAGTCTTACTAGTTAAGAGCGGCGCCTCGATATAAGTTTTAAAAATAAAATGTTATAAATAAAACATAAAACATTTCGTAAGTTTTCTTAACAAATACAGAATATGACTATAAAACAACCAATTTGCTCCGTAAGTACCGGAAATAACGGAATCAATAACAGTTCGGCATAAGGCGGCGGTACACGCAATTTTAAACCGCACGTGCTTTACCTAATGCAATTTCGAAGAAATTATACACTTGGCTTTATGAAAATAAGGCATAATTTTAACACTGCAATATATTTCAGAATACCCTTTTGGTTTGTTTGGCATGGGAATTAATTGGTTAATATTATATAAACATTGGTCATCCTGTTACCTACTTCATGTTTTTTGAACTTTAAATACTTAATAATACTTAAGTTTTCAAAATAACAATGCTCAACAGTTTTAATTATTGATCAACACAGAGCAACACTCAATAGCCATTTAAGTTGTATTCTTATACTGTTTCGCAAAAAAAATATAAAGTTACTTTTTCTTCTTAGAAAATTATTTAATTCGTTTTTTTTATTCCCTTCTTTGCAAAAATATCTAACTTATGGTGAAAGCCGCATCAAAACCCCTTGCATGGTTGAGTGAGTGTATATTATACAGTAAGTGGATATACAGACAGACACGGGAAGCTTCATTATGTTATTATTTTAAAAAAGGGTATATTAAACTATGAGCCGATATACACGGACTGCTCGAGCAGTTAGACAATGATCAAAAAACACGGACAGCTCTTGCAGTCATAGTCAACAGCTTGAAGCTGCCATTGATAACTGCTCGAGCAGTTGGTATTAACTGCTCAAGTGACTATTTCAATTCGGGGGCGGGAAGCGCTTTGTACTATAACAATATATATATAACTTGTTTTCAAGAAATATTTTATGTACATATTTAGGAAAGAATAAAATAGCTAGACTAATTATAAAAAAAAATATTTAAAATATAACTCAATAATCTATACTCGGAGTTACTTAAAGCAGTCACAATGTACAAAATAGATTTATTTTATATATAATAGAACAAAAAGGAAGAACGCACTATAGTATAATTTGGTATTTATCAATAGGATAACTATTGTTGATATAACAAAAGCCACAAAGCAGTAAAAGAATATCAAAAATACAAAGGTTGATCGAAAAGTTTACAGAAAGTGACACAAACAAACGAAACTCGAAAAATATTGAACTGATTTTCTTCGAGATAGAAGTCGGCTCCACTAAAATTGAACGGTAAGCTGAAGACACATTTTATTATTTTTCCTCAGGTGTGTAAAAACACTTTGTCATATGAGTATCAATCCAGATTAATTTGTGTTATTTGATTTTTAGCGTATGAATAAATGAATGAACATTTATTTGCTACAGTTTTGGGTACAATATTGCAGAGTTGTTAAAGCACATACTACAGTTCCAACGAAACTCTACCAAAACGGCCTTCAAATGTTTTTGTAATACTCATGTGGTTTCGATTCTACGCATAAATAATTAAACAGACAAAAATTAATAAAATTAGTAACTTAGTTATTTTATTGCTGTATGTAATTTAAGGTTTATATTCTGTACCTGATATTGGTGAAATAAATATGATTATTACTATTATTTTTATTTAAACAATTTTACGGGTTTCACCCGGTCCTTTACATAGGCATAAGTGGGGCTGTAGCCAACACTTAGAGGCTCGTTTGGTATAAAAATACAATGTATAAAAACAGAAATATTTTGGATGGATGGTTACATGGTATATCTATTATAAAAATGGGTAAAATGGCATGACTATTGATATGTACTTATTAGTGGTACGGGAGATAGTGGGCTATGGACGAGACTACGGCACCTGCCAATTTCAGTCGCATTTAATTTATTTAGGCAGGTGGTGACTTGCCACCCACTAAACGGGCCCCCCATAAAAGCCACCATCAATGTTGACAAAAGTGGCAACGTTGGTGTGGATGTCTGTAGGGTGTTGAGAGGTGTGCTGCGGTTTCACTAGAGCGCTACTACCGGCGTACTACCCTTTAACATTTATTATTATTATAATACAAACTGATTTTAGAATATCTCGGCGTCTTCCTTAACAGGAAGTGCAGGTTCGAGGCGCACATGCGGCAACTGCTCCCCAATTGATTTGCCTTCTCCCGAACACCAGAAGAGAAGAAGGGAGCTGCCGCAGCAATATACAGCGGTGGTAAGTTCCATGGCGCTCTCTGGCGCTCCCATATGGGCGGGATCCCTGCGACGCAATGGGATAACCGTCTTGCCAGAGAGTCATGACGGTGAGGGTGTGTCGGGGATACCAAACACTCTTACATGAAGTCCATATGTCCTCGCCGGATCACTCCCATTAGACCTTGAGGTGGAGGTCTTGGCCTCGGTCTACCAGGGCAGAGCACTAGCGCGGGAGCGGGAGTTCAAAAAAGTTATTAAAACATAACTGTCGACAACAATTATAGCAGTGCCGGAGTTCATGTTAAGATTTCTTGACTTAAGCGACGTGTGGCGAAACCGCTCTTTAATACTTAATGAGGGTTTTGCAATGCCCCTATATTTTACCATGACTGACTTGGTCGAAATGAGCAAAAACGTTATTGTTTTTCTTTCAAAAGAATGAATTTTATTGAACTTATAATGACTATGGATACTATATTTTATTGAACTTATAATGACTATTATATACTCGTTCTCTATTCTCTAGTATTAGGTTGGGAATTCTTGTCTAGATTAGGCGTGGTTAGAAAATACGTTTCATATTTAAATCATTTCGTTACTCCATACCAATAGTTTTACAATTTAATTATATTTACATAGCAAGAAAAGCACAAGGCAGGATAATACACTATATAAACAATTCGCAATTGTTATGTCTACGTAACATTACAAATATTTTCTTTTGATAATTTATACGAACCTTGCCTCCATAAAAAACGTATGTTACTGCCAGGAATATGTAGGTATCTTATTAACAATGCCTAATGTGCGTGTTCTTATAAATAATTGAGTACACTTTAGACGCTTTGAGAATAACCCGCAGGCGTGAAATATAAATGGTGTTTCTTTTCCCGAAATCCGGCTGTTGTTACAGCTATGAATAACATATATGTGAAAGTGGGATTTAGGATTACAATCATACGTAACATTTATTTCGGTTTTTCACTGTGGTAGTTTTGCTGTTTTCAGAAGATATTGATGGGTGAGATATAGCCCCAGCTGACTCAAGCCGTTCTCGAGTTATAAGTGTTTTGCGGTTTCACCTCCGTGGTGATGGATGATGATGATGATGATGAATCAAATATAGCGTATGTTACTCAGGCATAATGTAGCTCTAAACTCGTAAAGATGAGAAGAATTGTTTGAATCGGTTAAGTAGTTTTACGGGTATCCGTTGCAAACAAACTAGCAATCAAATATCTTTTCTCTTCATTGTGAAAGTAGATGAAAAAGTATTTATTGTGACATAACTGTAAAAGTTAGACATTATGGTAATGTGAACTTCTTTGTAGATATTGACGTCTTCTATAAAACTGTACTACGCCACTTTATTTTCAATAGCATAGACTAATATTATATGGTCAATTGTTTCCGCAGAGTACGCGATATAAGGGCTTTGGTTTATTTTTCACACCTTGGGTTACATTATCGACGTTTTCATACGGATACCTATTTTTTTTTAAAACATTAAATAGCTAAAGTTCATCAGGGAATATGTAGGATTCTAAAGGTGAAAGAATTTTTGTAATCGGTCCAGTAGTTTTAGAGCCTACTCAAACAATCAAACAAACAAATGCTACCCGTTTATAATATTAGTGCTAGATGTACCTAGATGATAGGATAAAAGATAAATAGATAAACTATAATTATCATTAAGCAACGCGAGTTCCGACCCAAAACTTGACTTATAGCAATCATAACATCTTAGTATTATTCTATGGCTTGAAATGACCAATTTATTAGGTGAAACTAACGAAATTATTACAAAAATATTTTTGTATTGAAATTCTCGTGAGTTTGACACATATTGAACTATAATTATTAACCGGCAAAACACTCACGTTAGCACTACTGCAGATGCCACTGCGCAATCGCCCTGAAGATGAGCATCGGACATGCTCGAAACCCGGGTCGACGTATTCGATCCCTAACTTGAGTGTTTTGCCGGTTAATAGTAGTTAAAAAATTAAATATTTATTTACATTTGGTTTATCTTTGCATTTTATCTTAGACGTGTCAATATTGATGATAACATATACTAAAATCAACTGTATTTTTCCACAGCATAAAGAGGACCACGTTCCATTCAATATTGAGCTCTGATGTTCAATATCGCACAGATGCTCGATGATTTACGAACGATGCGAGAATACGCCCCTCTCCGCAATCTGGCGGCTTCAGATTATTCGATTACGGAAAAGAGCGTCAAACTTTGTTTCATACAGATGAAGACGTCGTCTCAAACGAGAGGCATTAATAAAATAGAAGGGTAAGCGGACTTATATTATGATTATATTGCTTATCCAAAAATGTTTCTCATTATGTCTGTAGACGACGTGCCTCGCGCACCTTAAATATTTAAATTATTAATTCACTAAAAAGTAAACATAAACAAATAAATATAATCAAGAGTAGGTAGTTTCTAAAATGTTGTACTTACCTTCAATTTTTAATAAATAAAGATTACTACCGTTCGCGCGTCTGCCAAGCGGCCATTCAGTCGTTACCAAACCTCCGACACTTGGTACACGTACGAGCGCCCACAAAATTTATAAACTTCCAAAATCGTTTATTTACCTTACTACCACCACTCCACGCGAACCATATCCCCCACATTTGTCCTTCGAGCGGATTATTACGTGGAACAGTGTAGTTTAGCGCCTAGATGTTCAAGACGCCGCCGACGCAGCGCCGCCATTTTGGCGACAAACTGCGCACTTGCAGAGCACTGAAAGCCGAACAATCTAAGAATACGATAAAGGAAGATCCGGCGCACGAGGTACAGTCAGAGATAATGAAGCTTAACGTAGAAAAACACGCTCACCCGGAACGACCGCATTCCGCCGGCGTGATTTTGAAAAATAGCATCCAGAGTTCAAAGTCCGTCGCCACAAAAAGAAGCGTTAACTCTGCAAAATCTTTAGATGCCCGAAAAAAGGAGTTAGAATTCGAAGCCCTCAAAGCTCAAGCTGAAATTGCCAAGAAGAAAGCTGCAATAGAAAAAGAGCTAATACAAAAAAAGTTAGCTGCAGATTTAGCTGCCCTAGAAAGTCAGTCTGCTAAAAGTCACCGGAGCTCGGCCAAAACTGAAGTAGATTCTGTGGAGAGAGTAGAACAATGGCTCGAGCGCAGTCACCTTTCTCAAAAGCAAGACCAGTTGGACCGCGACGTTTGCGGAGCTGGTAGTAATGACCTTCGTAACCTAGCCAGTGCGATGTACGAGTCTAACGCACAAAACAAGCTGATGATGTCAAGATTCGCGACGTCCAGAGACTTACCACAGTTTTTCGGAGATCCTCTTGAGTGGCTGGCATACAAACAGGCCTATGACGAGTCTACTAACTTTTGTAGTTTCAGTGATGCTGAAAATATGTGGAGATTACGCAAATCACTCCGAGGGGAAGCCAAAGAAACAGTTTCATCACTTCTCATCGGAAACACGGCTCCGCATACCATCATCGAAGCCTTGGAACTCCGCTACGGCAGACCTGAAACAATAATAAACAAAATCACTACACAGTTGAAGAAATTACCACCGTTATCACATTTATCACCGGACGAGCAGAGACACCTCAAGGCGTCACCGCTACATGGTTGAAGTTCCAGGGACTCGCACTAAGCGGTTTTCTGGCTCTTACATTGTGCGAACTGCCAAACTGTGGAACTTACTGCCGATGTCTCTGTTTCCTGATAAATATAATCTACGAGTCTTTAAGTCGAGAGTGAATCGGTATCTTCTAGGTAAGCGCGCTCCATCGTAGATCACAACTACGCTTAACATCAGGCGAGTTGTGGTCAAGCGCTAACCTATTGTACATATAAAAAAAAAAAAAAAAAAAAAAAAAGGTACCACCACGAAATTGTATCATTTTCGATCAAAATAAAGAATTTCGTGGCCGCAGTGCAAGCAATAAAACAAACCGATTACCTCAGAAGCCCTGAAATAGTGACATCTGTGTTATCAAAATGCCCCGGTTCGCTTATCAACAAGTGGGCTGATTACTATAGTGTAAACTGTAACACAGAAAAAGCTAAGTTAGAAATACTAGCAGAGTTTCTTTACTGCGAAGCAAATAAAATTGCTGCCGCTGGTTTGAGTCACATACACAGCCAACCAGACTACAGAAAGAGACCGGAAGAGCGGAAACCACACTCCGTACTCTTGGGAAGTAAGCCAGTTGATACCTACAAAACCTGTAAGTTTTGCCGCATCAACAAACACAACCTGCCAGACTGCACGCGATTCAAACGCGCTATGCGGAAAGATCGCTGGCGATTCGTACGTGTCAATAAACTGTGTCATAAGTGCTTACTGGCACCACACAGCCGCGATACCTGCTCAGCGGCCACTTGTGACGTTGATGAATGCGGGCTACCCCATCACCGCCTGCTTCACTGGACCCCTAAAAGTAACGAAACTTCCGAACAATCTAGTGAAAAAATAAACAGTGACAATTTACCCACTACGAGTGATAACGTACTATTCAGTGACAATAAAGTGAGCTCCTATGATAAAAAAATAGTAAACAGTAACTATTCTGTGAATAACGAGACTGTGGCTCATGCTAGTTCCGTGTCAAATACGTGCGTATTTTTAAAAGTTGTGCCTGTAGACATCCAGGGCCCAAGCGGGACGATAAGCACTTATGCTCTTTTAGACGGCGGCGCTACTATCTCTCTTATCTCGGCTGAGATCGCCGACCAGGTGAACTTACACGGACATAAACAACAACTTAGTGTACGTGGAGCTTGGAACTCGGAACTTACGTGTGACAGTGAAGTTGTGAACTTTAATATTATAAATAAAAACAATAAATCGTTTTCGATCAGTGCACGCAAAATGAGCGAATTAAATTTGCCCTCTCAAAAACTATCGCATATTAAACTTCAAAACTATGAACATTTAAAACATTTAGACGACTACTTATTGTGCAACGAAAATATAAAACCAAAATTATTAATTGGACAAGACAATTATCATTTAATGGCGCCGCTTGAAATAATAATACGTAAACAAAATGAACCGTGTGCGACATTGACACCATTAGGATGGTGCGTGCATGGTGTATGTCCTATAAGGTGTCCAAGACCAAAGGAGCACTGCATGGTAACTGTAGCAACGCGCCCGGGCCCAGAGTACCGCAGAACTCGCCACCACACTTGCATTGCCGCCGCCCTCACTGATAAGGCCAAGCCGCTGCCGGGGGTACAGCACACAAGCGCATGCGAGATAACGACTGATTGTTTGTTTACATCAGCTGATGCGATACATACGGACCTGAAGAACGATGAACTTCACGAACTAGTGAAAAAATCTTTTACGTTCGAGAGCATCGGGGTCTGCAATAAACCTAGGACCAATAAAGAGGAAATTAGAGCTATTGACATTGTAGAAAAGTCCACTGTAATAAAAAATTGACAATGGGAAGTCGGCTTACCTTGGAAGGATAATAACGCCCAGATGACAGATTCTTATTTCAACGCCTTCCGACGACTGAAATCTATTGAAAGAAAAATGGCTATCGATGCGGAATTTGCTTCAAGATATAAGGAACGTATGAATCATTTGTTTGCGAATAACTACGCTCGCAAGCTAGAACCCCATGAAGACGAAAATATACGAAAAATATGGTACTTGCCGCACTTCGGAGTAGACAATCCTAATAAAAAGCGCCTCCGTTTAGTTTTCGATGGAAAATCAATTTCAAACGGACACTCTCTGAATGATTACCTACTTCAAGGCCCAGACTTGCTAGAATCACTGCTGGGCATTATGTTACGGTTTCGAGAACGACCCGTCGGCATAACAGGGGACATAAAAGACATGTTCCTGCGCGTGAAGGTAAGAGCTGAAGATCAACACGCACAAAGGTTCTTATGGCGAGAAAATACAGACGAGCCAGTAGAAAAATGTGTCATGACGTCATTAATATTTGGTGCCAATTCATCTCCATTTGTGGCGCAATATGTAAAAAATAAAAATGCGCATCGCTTCATCACAGAGATGCCCGAGGCAGTAGCTGCTATATTAAAAAATCATTATATGGATGATTACATAGATTGTTTTGATAACATAGAAATCGCCCAGAGAGCTATAAAAGATGTCTCATACATACATAAACAAGGCGACTTCGAGATGAGAAATTGGACCTCGAACGAGCCGGCCGTGTGTCAGAGTGTACCAGCTGATGCATTAAGCGAAGCTGCCGTGAACTTTAAAAGCGATGATGACATCTACAGCGAACGAACTCTTGGCCTACTGTGGTATCCGAACACGGATACCTTTGGATTTAACCTGTCACTGAACCGAATACCTGAAAAAATACTAAAATGTGAACGAAAACCCACAAAACGAGAATTACTGAGAATCGTGATGTCTATTTTTGATATTTATGGCCTGCTCACGCCGTACACCATCCAGGCTAAAATCATAATTCAGAGTACCTGGAAGTCAAACGTAGACTGGAACGATGAGATAGACAACAAACAATTTATATTGTTCAAGAATTGGATAAACAAGCTAGAGAAAATAAAAGCATTACGAATACCAAGATGGTACTTTCGTACTCAAACTGCTAACGTCAATCAAGATAGTGCGAGCGAGACAATAGATCTGCATCTCATATGTGACGCATCGCCCGCTGCATATGCAACAATTGCCTATTGGCGCGCGCACACAGATAATGAAAATGTGTGCGTGTCATTTATCGCCAGTAAAAGCCGCGTCGCACCTATAAAGCCGGTATCTATACCACGGCTGGAGCTACAGGCTGCTGTTTTAGCCTGTCGTCTCGCAGACATGATCCGAAAAGAGACCCGAATCACACCCGCGAAAACATACTACTGGACGGATTCCATGACTGTATTACACTGGATAAAAAATAATACAAGAAGCTACCAGACATTCGTGGCTAACAGGCTTGGTGAAATAGATGATTTTAGCCATCCACAGCAATGGAATTATTTACCTTCTGAAATGAACATTGCGGATATCGCGACAAAAAACAATAACTACGAGTTACACAATGATTGTGAATGGTTCCGAGGTCCTAGATTTCTTTATGAGAAAGACGCTGAGTGGTTTAAATTCGTACCCGGAACAGAAAAACAAAATATTAATGATGAAGTATTAGAAAGGATACACCATGTATGTGTAAAAGAACGAAATAACTTACCTGTACCTGATTCCGCTAGGTTCTCGTCCTGGCTCCGTTTATTGAGATGCACTGCAAACGTGTTATTATTCACGGAAAAGTGTAAAAAGAACAGAGAAGCTGAGATAAACTCATTTATGCTACATCGAGCTGAAAAATTACTATTGTGTCATGCTCAGAGACAATCGTTTGATTTAGAAATGCGACTACTTACGAATAATATGCAAATACAGCCAGACAGTAGATTGCGCACACTAACGCCGTTCATAGACGAATGTGGCATACTTCGAGTGGGCGGAAGAGTGGGCGCTGTGATGAATGTCAGCCCAGCTACAAAATGCCCTGCAATATTAGATGGAGCTCACCATATATCACGATTAATCGTAAAACACTACCACGAAAAATATGCTCATGGAAACAACGAGATCGTAGTAAATGAACTGAGACAGAAGTACTGGATACTGAGCCTGAGACCCACCGTACGTACAATCTCCACTAGATGTCAATATTGCAGTATAAGAAGGGCAGTACCGAAGGCGCCAAGAATGGCTGATTTACCACCAGCAAGGTTAGCTCATCACCAGCGCGCCTTTACCCACTGCGGCGTTGACCTGTTCGGACCTATGGAGATAACTGTTAGTCGCCGCAGAGAACGACGATATGGAGTGTTGTTTACTTGTATGACGGTCCAGTGCATCCACATCGAATTAGTTGCGTCGCTGACTACCGACTCTTTCATAATGGCTTTGAGAAGAATGGCGTGTCGACGGGGTTGGCCTCACCAAATTTATTCGGATAACGGGACCAACTTACGTGGCGCTGATGCCGAATTAAAAAAATCGTTTCTCGAAATGGATCATTCAACAATAAAAGACGAAATGACAAACAGAGGAGTACTTTGGACTTTTTTATCTCCAATCAGTCCACACAAAGCCGGCGCTTGGGAAAGACTCATAAGAAGTGTAAAAGTAGCGCTAAAGGTAATTTTAAAGGAACGAGCTCCCCGAGAAGAGACTTTGATAACCCTACTTGCCGAGGCGGAGAACATAGTCAACAGTAGACCACTGACGCATGTATCTGTCGACCCTAATGACTTTGAAGCACTGACACCAAATCATTTTCTGATTGGTTCCAGTTCAAATTTGCCTGCCCCAGGAGTATTTGACGAGGGAGACCTGTACTTGAGAAAGATGTGGAGAACCGCACAAAGACTGTCCGATTTGTTTTGGCAACGCTGGGTGAAAGAATACTTACCTGAACTTATCCCCAGACAAAAGTGGTACCGTGAAGCGCAAAACCTGAAAAAGGGAGATCTAGTTATTGTTGTAGACCCGAACTTGCCTCGAAACACATGGCCGAAGGGCATAATAGAAGAAGTATTTCCGGGCAAAGACGGGCGAGTACGCACAGTGGCTCTGAAAACAAAGGCGGGAATACTCACAAGACCAGTAACTCGCTTGGCACTAGTTCCAATGGCTGATTAGTGCCACTTACTACGTGACACTGGGCGGAGATTGTAGACGACGTGCCTCGCGCACCTTAAATATTTAAATTATTAATTCACTAAAAAGTAAACATAAACAAATAAATATAATCAAGAGTAGGTAGTTTCTAAAATGTTGTACTTACCTTCAATTTTTAATAAATAAAGATTACTACCGTTCGCGCGTCTGCCAAGCGGCCATTCAGTCGTTACCAAACCTCCGACACTTGGTACACGTACGAGCGCCCACAAAATTTATAAACTTCCAAAATCGTTTATTTACCTTACTACCACCACTCCACGCGAACCATATCCCCTACAATGTCATTTTCGAGATACAACATTAATCATGCTCTAACGAGACTATTAGGTAGCACTGCAGTGCTCCTATACATTGCAGTAACATAATTTGTGTCTCATAATAACAGGCCATTACATTCCCATTGCTGTGACACGGGTCTTCTTCACTAAATATGAGGCCGAAAACCACCACACGAGCTCAGTGTGTGTTGGTCATAAGTCAAGGGTAAGCGAGTCTTTTCCGGTAGTAGGAAGACTTTTTTAATTATCTAACCGGTGGTATAAAAAAGATTATAGCTAGTCTACCTATAGCATGTGGCGTGGATATTATATCTATTAGTCCTTATCACTGTATTTCATTGTGTTTGTTGAATTATTTGATGCAGGCAAATAATGGGCTGCAAAGGCGCTCTTCCATAAGTATTTATGAGAACATCAACTCCCATGCAAATTTATACTCCCGCAAAGCCAAAGAGACCTCAGCTTTAGTCTATTTAAAGTTAAAATTAAAAACATATTATTGACTAAATGTTAAAATTAAATAGTTATATTATACACCCATATAAAAGCCGTTCTATTGAAAAGTCAAATCATAATACACCCTTACCAGAGAGATACGATTCCCCTTAAGCTTGTTTTGATGGCGTCTAACCGCAACCAGACAGCCTTTCATTAATTGAATAAGCTTGTGGTGCTTGTAAATTTAGTTTGGAAAGGATTTCCTTCTAAGCCGGGCGCGTATAACACAAACCACATTGTTATCTGCGTGGCAAAGCAACCTTTCTTGTTTGTATTTTTGTTTACATTACAGACTTTGACAGACTAGTGTTTGACCACTATCTCACATGGTGTTAATACGGTCGAAGATGGTATTTCGCTAGATCAAGATTAGCGGCCTGCTCTCAAAGAAAACAGCCGGACCACACTGTTAGCTGCTTAGCGATTGGTTTTTAAACTTGTGAGTGGTAGCTAGCCAGGCGTACACTACCACCATGATGTGAATTATTTCACTAAGTTTACTTCACCAGAAGCTGTAGCCCAAGGTGATGATCGATCCCGTCGCCTCACCGGCTTATCGCCGGCCGACCAGCTATTATCGCTAAAAATGTCAGAAAAGAATGAATGATTAATTTTGATTTTTATAACGCTGAGCGCAGACTTGAGTCACGATAGTTTTAAGACAGACTATTGCTTTACAAAAATTATGAAGACGCGCACACTTCAAACAAAACGTCTCATAGACAAAATTGTCTCATAGTCAAAACAGTTTCGTTAGATGTGCGACGTGTCATAGGCAAAACAATTTGGTTTAGTTTTAAGAAAGACTTGTCTATGTGAGGAGAGTCTGTCGTAAAACTGTCGTGACTTAAATGTGCGCTCAGCCTAAGTGACGAGGCGAGCAATTTGTATTCATACACTTGATGATAAACGTCACGTCAGCCCGTGACAGTTGCAATGGTACTCAAACCTTCAAGCTTGACACTGTACTATACTCAACACTCTAATATATTTTTAGCCCCGTTTAGTACTTTCACTTATCACAATGCTCTTTTTTGTAACACTACAGATTAGAGTCAAGTCAATGTAAATACTGAATGTGGTACCCACCAAGATACAATTGACTAAAAGTTAACTTGGTGACTGAATCCGCAATTTTATTCATATTTTGTTATCTTGGTTTAACTACACATTTACTATACATTTTATCCAACTTGTTTGTATAACGCATTGCTGACACAAAATAAAACAAATAGACAAAACAGATATGCAAGCAATAAAAATACCTTGAGAATACCTGTAAAATAAATGAAAGGAGCCGCCCCAGCTAAGCACCACACGCCCCTCTGTGCCTCAATTACTCCGCACGCTTCACGTTATGATGAAATTCACTTTTACGGCACCGGTTACCATTACTCAGGAACTTTTGTTATTTTTGCGCAGGGGTCTGACTTATGCCTACTTTTTCGTGGTGACAAGATTTCTAAACGAACTTTTTGAATTTAATGGAACCTATGTACTTTTTTAGTAGATAACACCAGTTCCATCACTTAGTATTTTTGTTTCGAAATTAAATTTACCCCTTTTTTTAAATATGTATAATAAGCATCTGACCGCAGTCTCACGCGATGGAAAGTGACGATGCAGTTGACGGTGGTACAATCTTGCCTAGCTTAACTATTTATTAATAATATATTATATAATTTCATTCATAATTTATTATAATAAATTATGAGAATTAAATGTCGACGTAATTTTAAACTGAATTAAAATCCCTTTATATACATTTTGTTCCCTTAGTAATCTTAATTTTTAATTTACTTTTTTATAGAGAAACACAGTTCGTGTATGGGTGCGACGGTATCAAGAAACTGGTGAAGTGGTGAAGTGAAGGACCATATTCGATTGCTTACACAAATCAATCCAACCGCCATCGTGATATTTATTGGCAAATTAAATTGTGACATTACATAATTATATTCGAACTATTGATTAAATAACTTAAGATCTAGACAAGAGTTCAATCTAATTTTCGCGGTAGGATTCCCTGTGTTGCGAAAACTAGTTCTCTTCCAGGGATGCGTTACATTAACAAACTTTGGCAATATCCTATTACATAAATAGCGGAATTACAAATAAATTTACAATCAAAATAATATGGCTGAGTGCTATGTTTTTCTTGCATTAGAAATTGGTATTAATATTAATAATAGTAGCAGTAATTTCATTTATAGAAAGATTAATGATATTGTCAGTAGCCATACCATGGATCTGTTCACAACCACCCGACCTTGTGCTTATAAGACATGGTATTTCGCTCACCACTGTCTGAAGAAATGTACATGCAGCTGGGATCCATAATAATACACCTGCCAAAAAAAAATAGCCAACCAAAGCTCATCGTCAAGCCAGGATAAGATTTGCAACCATTGGGTTGCAAATCAATTTCCGAATCAAAATTAATATACATGAATTTTGATTGAAAATGAAATAGTAATTTTTACTGATTTGTTTTATTATGTTAATGGAATAAAAGTAATAATAAGATTAAAAGTTATAGAAAATGAAGGTTTCCCACTCCGTTATTAGGTAGAATAGGTTTGTCCCCACAAGTTACGGTAAATTTTTATTTCTGGTGGCTTCATCATTATGAAATTGTTACTTACACTATCAGATGACGTTTAGGAAAATTATTTAGAATAACTTAAGCGATTACTCAATTATTATCAATTTAGTATAAAACAAATTTAACGATATTAAACAAATTGCCGCCATGGATTTTTTTCGTCGTGCAGAAAAAAGTAGCCAGCCTCCTTTCATTAAAAACGAGTACAAAGAAATCCCGTCATGACATACGGAGCCGAAACGTGGACACTGACGGCTCGAAAGGTCCACAAGCTCAAGGTCGCTCAGCGGGCTATGAAAAGGGCTATGCTCGGTGTTTCTCTGAGGGATCGCATCAGAAATGAAGTGATCCGTCAGAGAACCAAGGTCATCGACATAGCCCACCGGATCAGCAAGCTGAAGTGGCAGTGGGCTGGCCATATTAGCCGTAGAACCGACAACCGTTGGGGTAAACGAGTTCTAGAGTGGAGACCGCGTCTCGGCAAACGTAGTGTAGGACGTCCTGAGGCACGGTGGAGTGACGATCTGCGCAAGACGGCTGGCAAAAACTGGATGCGAGAAGCCCAAGATAGACCTAAGTGGTAATTGGAGAGGCCTATGTCCAGCAGTGGACTGCTACAGGCTGATGATGATGACAAAGAAATCCCACCCCCCTTTTCTAATTATTCGATATTAGCTGACCCGCCAGCGGTGTAGTGGTGAAAGCGCCGCTTTGGAATTTTGAGGTCCTGGGTTCAATACACGGGTGGGACAGTTATTGGGTTATAAAGAGGCGCAAGATAGGTTTTAAAGACCGCTGCCTATCTCTTCGATGACGTAGGCGTCACGAGTTGTTATGTTGTATTTAAAAATAACATGTATTTCTTTATGTATAGTATAAAGTACCCTAGATGTAGTGTTAGTAAGTAAAGAGTTCGTGCGCGCCGACCAATCAAGACCCCAGTTTTATATCAGACCGTTTAGCATAGAGATAACAAGCTGCCATCTTAGATTTATGTGACCGATCAAAATAAAAAAGTGTATAGTGCTCCGGGCTCTATTCTATCCAAATACCAAATTTCATCAAAATCTGTGTGGTAATTTTTAAGTTATGCTTGAGTATACAGACATACAGGAATTTTAAGTCACTTTAGTTATATTTTTCCTAGAACTACTGGCAGAAATGGTAGCAACGGAAGGCAGAAACTAAATTCCTTAAAAGTCTTCCCGTCGCACATTTAGAGAGAAATTACTTACTTAGTAAACCGTTTATGAATGAGCAATGAGGCACTTTCTGAGTAGGTGTGGTATAAATACCTTTTTTATACCACCTGCTCGAAAATGTTCTATTACATGTCACGTAATCTCTACGTAAAGCTAGGCATTACATACGCGGGGCTGTAAAGTTGTATGAAACTCCCTGGGGAGTAAAGTGATTTGTAGTAAGTGTAAAATAAGTGTGAAGTAGTGCGTTCGAATAGCCCTAAGTTGGCGAAAATAACGCTAATAATGGTCACAAGGGCGTTCGAATTAGGAATCTATGGATGAAAATGTCGTTTATGGCCCTTTTTGTTCAGTGTTTGAAAAGCTAAAAACGAGTTATTTTTGTCACCAAAACTGAGCTTAACGAACGCTTTAACAAAAGAGCCAACAATAGCAACGTCACCAATGAATGCCCTTAATGCTAAACGAACGCACGATTGCTGTGCGCCGGTTGCTATGGGTTACGCACGGCCCCTCTCTGCGCATTTAAGGTCATAGTTGAAGTCATAGATAATACTATATATTGGTTGAAATTAAAATATTTTATTATTTTCAACGTGGTGCATATAACTGTGCCGAAATTTCGGGAGCTCTAAAAGCAACTAAATCGTGGTCTACATCTCGTGAGTACACTGAAAAAATAATAATTTAGCAAAGGACCTTTTTGGCTCGGTTAAGTTTAAATCGGCATTTATTAACCAATGCTTGACTAAACCTATGTAAGTAAACTCGGCAGTTAGTAAACATGCACATATTGCTAAATTTTATTGGCTATTAATAATAAATAACTTAATATATTTTAAATAACTTGATTGTTTACTTCAAACAATAAAGAACTTGTTAAAAAACTAATAAGTAGATATGTTAATTCATACGACCCATTTGTGTGTATTTAAACGATTTATATGTAGTTAGATATACATAACGATACTTGGTTGTTAGTTCTGTTAAATGTAACAGAGTTGTTGTGTAGAAGTAAATAACTGTAGTTGGTTATTGATTAACGTGCGTAATATTGCTGTTTATAAAGAAACAGACTTATTTATATTTAGCCGAACACTTATTTACACTTAAACATGTAACTTCATGGCGGATTTTTAGCAACCATGTTATCTATTTTCAAATAGGAGAACTCGTATACATCTAACCGAGTAAACTACTAATTTACCAATAATCGCTCGAACTCGCACATTGCTTTGTTGCAAGTGTTCGATAGAGGACGTTGCGTTACATGTGCACTCTTGAACTAATTAACTCTGATTCCTGTTTTATTTTGGTGTATAATTTTTACTTGCTGGTGTTAACTCTTCAAAACTTCTACTAAGTACGAACTAAATACATTTTTGAAGAAGAAAATGAACGAGGAGATACAGAACCTCCTCGTGATTTGGAAGCTTGAAGAGTATATAGAAACAGCAAATCCTCAAACTCTTTACATCTTGAAAACTCCACAACCCCTGAACAATCACTAGAAAATGCAAACAATTTTTTTACATCTGTAGGAAATACCTTGGCAAAGGAAATATTAAATAAACTTAACAAAACTGAAGTAGAACTATGTAAATTATCTGTTAATAACAATATCCCAGAAAAATCCCTATTCTTCTACCCTACTAACGAATTAGAGATATCAAAAACTATTGACAATCTTAAGCAAAGATCTGCACCAGGATACGACGGCATTAGTAATGACTTGCTCAAAGAATGCAAAAAAGCGGTCTCTTTGCCTCTAGCTCACTTGTGTAATCTGAGTATTTCTAATGGTATCGTCCCAAATTGTTTGAAATTAGCTAATGTAATACCAATACACAGGGCTGGTGACCCACTTATTTTTAATAATTATAGGCCAATTTCGTTATTAACCTCTATATCTAAAGTAATTGAAAAAATTGTTAACAAAAGACTTCTTGAGTATTTAGAAAGCAATAAACTGTTGGCTAAGAACCAGTTCGGGTTTCGTAGTGGGAGATCAACTGAAGATGCTGTGGTTCATATGACCGACTATCTAACACAAAAGTTAGATTCAGGGCATAAGTGTATCGGCGTCTTTCTCGATTTGGCGAAGGCGTTTGATACTGTTTCACGACCGATATTGTTAAATAAAATGGAAGCACTTGGGATACGTGGAATAGCGCTCCAGTGGTTTATTTCTTATTTTGAAAATCGTAAGCAAAGAGTGAGCATCAGTGGACAATCAAGTAATTACGCAAAGGTCACATTTGGAGTACACCAAGGCAGTGTTCTCGGGCCGACCTTGTTTCTTATCTACATCAATGATTTAAGTCACCTTGATATTGCCCAAGCAGAACTTGTTACATTTGCGGATGACACAGCACTAATTTTCTATGGGAAATCATGGGATTCAGTCACAAAACTTGCAGAAAATGGAATCGGAGTAGTGTCGCACTGGTTACAAAATAATTTACTCACACTCAATATAACTAAAACAAAATTTATAACGTTTAGCATTTCCAAACGCTACGAACCCAAAAAACCATTTATAAGCAGTAAAGAATATGTCTTCTACCCTGATCACAATAAAATTAGTAACAAAAATAGTCCTGAAACAATTAAAATTCAATTAATTAAATAAATTGAATTAAATTAAATAGCAAGCGGTCAGTGAATTACTATGCAGAACTGTCAATGACCTGTCACTATAAGTCGACACAACAGTAATTAACATAATCCAGATAAAACACATAGCATCCACCTACACCTACTCGCAATTTAAACTATAATTTAACAGATCATTTATCTCACTAATCCAATATACCTATGTCTCCCGGTGTGCCACGGCCTTATATTATTGTCCCTGTCGTATGGACTGGTTTCCAACATAGACATAGCACAGCTTGTGTCCACGACACGCACACGTTGCCAATGACGAATGTCTGTGTGCTGTGGTGTGTGTGTAGTTAATACATCTCTCTCTCAGTCTCCGTCCAGCCAGCAGACTGGGAGTATGTATGCGCTTATAAGCATTGCTTAACAAGCTGCTCAATGCTGATGTACAACTGAACTATACGTATAAGTTTTGTTGGGTATGTTTGGAGCAAATGTTAATTAGCGGAATTTCCTTGTTTTTAGTATGCAAGCGTTGTGATCTACGCATATTTATGCAGTATCCTAGTAAAATAATACAAATACCAGTGTTGTTATTTAAGTCACCTTATTTTTCAAACCACCGTTATTTTTTTGGAGGTAGGAAATGAATTTAAGTTAGGTACCTACATATTTTGTGATCTTGTTTCTGTGTAAATTGTATTTTTAATGTTATTTTTAATTTTAAAGTTGTGCGTAAGTTACTTAAGTAGGTAGGTACTCATGTATACTTATAAAAGTATTCTCAATCACGGTAGATAGTGCCTAACTAACTAATAACTACCTATTAATACTTGGGGTTTGTTTTGTTTCCTTCATAAAGAATTGAATTGAAGAGTGATGCATCAACTTACTTTAAAATAACTGAAGGTAGACTACGTATACTACAGGAGATAATTTTAGATTTTTTTATTTTTTTTTATTTTTTTACTCTTGATGATTATTTCATATCTTTTATTTCAAATGTTTAGATTTTAAATTTTTAAAATAGGTAGCGGTATTTTAAATTGCTTTTTGTATCTGGGTGACTGTGGTACCTACATCACAGTTCTTGTAACAACAGGAAGAGACTAGCATCCCACAACACAGGGAATCCTAGTGTGGGATCTAGTATTGCCTATGTACAACATAATACCTGACTAGTTTAAAAACTGTGGTCAGCTACTAAGATAGCATGTAACACTCGTTCCTATATTTTGTTTCCTCTTATAAAGCTAGTTATTACATATAGTGCCTATGTTACCTGTAATGTTGTTATGTTGTTAGTGTACCTAAAACTATGGTGAATAAAGAAAATTTATTTATTTATTTTTAGTGAGGTGAGTGCTTATATTTATTTTTATCTACTTTCATACTCGTACATTTTGTAAAATGAACCCACAACATAGTGTTTAACATTAGCACAACATAATATATTATCTCTGAATTCATAAGTTCACAAGTTTGTAAGTGCCTGCCTATTATTCATTTTGATCCTTGAATTATTTATGGTATGCAGTGACAGAGTAACGCGTGCCCATTAGGTACAGTTGCAGTGTCACGTCACTGTCTTCGTCACTTAGAAATATTTCTTAAATCTCGTTCGCTCGAAGTATATTGCACTGTTCAACTTTTTGGGACATAATATATATGAAACTGCAGTAATAGGGCTGATTAAGACGGACTCATACTAAGAGGCCTGCCACGAAAGAGCTTAATATGCAAACTATAGAGCTCGTCTGTTAGGTACGTATGGCCCTGAGCGCTGAGCATAAGAAACAATATTAGTTATCCATAAAAAAATTAATTAAATATATTAATAATAATATGGGACAACACTCACACAAAGGTCTTCAGGTCCCAAACTAGGCATAGCTTGTACTATGGTAACCTGATGACTGATATTACATACTTATATATGATATTAAATACTTATATACATATTAACATATATATGTATTATATTTTTTGCGTGTTTTGGTTTTACTAAATGTTTCATATTTTCACACTCGATAAAGGTGATAATTTTATGCTCTGTAAGCCAGCTTACACCCTTTTATTTGAGTTTTAATACTACTTCAACCTAGTATCAAAACTCAGGAAGTACCTGTTTAGTTAGACATGCTCTGTACCTTGCATATTCAATCTCGCCGAGCAACTTCAAAATCAAAGATACGATCCATATCCTCCGATAATGTATCGTATACGTGTGTTTTTATATACATGTAAATATATTTTTTATTATAAAAATTAGTTTTTATATGTAATTATACATAATAACATGTAATAATGTATTTTTTGCAGAATCCGAAGAAAACGCCAATATAACCCTACATATCAGTTAAACCATCACATTTGTCTGTAACTACTATGCGACTGAAAACCTCCCGAAAAAGTCTGGCGACCAACGAAACTGGATAAAGTGAAGGAAGGACTAGTTATACAGATTAAATAAATACATTTCATTAAGTTTAATTAATAAACATTATTATCAATTGATTATTTATGTTTTAACTAACGTAGCTGAAAGTACCGAGTAAACGGGCTGCAGTTACCCAATGCATTGGTAAAGAATACCAACTAATGTGGCTGAAACTACCGAGTAAATCGGCTGTATTTACCGTATACATTAGTTAAGAATACCAACTAAAGTTGCTGAAACTACCGAGTAAATAGGCTGCAGTTATCCTTTACATTGGTTAAGAATACCAACTAACGTTGCTAAAACTACCGAGTAAATGCAGCCTTACCGTATACATTGGTTAAAAATACCAACTAACGTTGCTGAAAGTACTAAGTAAACCGGCTGCACTTACCGTATACATTAGTTAAGAATACTAATTAACTTTGCTGAAACTACCATATATACTCGGTTGTAGGTACACAATAAAATTGGGTAAGATAGCTAACTTTACTTGGTTATTGATAAGGAAGTAATTTTAATGAACTTACATGGTTAATTTTAAAAAAGTTAGCTTATTTATTTTTAACTATCAACTTTGCAGGCTTTAACAAACACGCTTGGTTATTTTTAGCAGTATTTTATTAATTTTTAACCGATACGTTTTTTCAGTGTACTAATTATAACTTAGTTATAGTAGATCCAACCGTTTATCCTCTTTTTGACAGATCTAATTTGTCAGTTAAAGTGTTGTGACCAAGTGATTATAGTGGACACGATTTCGATTCATTTTTCTATCGAGTCTGTGCGGAAAGAGAATAGTCCTAGGAATGGCGCCATGACCATGGCTATTGGCCATCTAGAAATACGTCAGCCAATGGGGAATGTTGAAAGGGCGTGGACAGGCCGTCATGGCATGGCCATCTAGAAACGCATCAGCCAATGGGAAATGCTGACGCATTTCTAGATGGCCATGCCCAGATGGCGAGGCCACGCCGTCCGGTTACACCCGTGTAGTTTCCAAGGTAAGCTATCAAATTCTGAGTTATAAGTTTTCACTTCTATCGGCAATTCCTATGACTGCCAATTTTTTTGTCTATGGGTAAGCAGTAGTATTTTATCAAGGTAGTAAAACTCAATGGTCCACCGCCGTTTTGTATTTGTCACTGTCACTCGCAACAAGACGCCCGTGCTAGTAATTATTTGCTGAGTTTTATATTGGAACTATAAAATGCCGAAAGGATCAGTGCTGAAAGGACAGACGAGAGAAATGGTGATCAAGCTTCGTAATTACTTTGAAGCAGAGTATCAAAATGGCGGCCCGCTTTTACCATTGTCGCAAGTGAGAGAGCGCGTTGCGGCCGCGTTAGGTATTAGTGCATCTACGATTACAAAAATTACTACCGAAGCCTACGGAACAAGCGGCATGCAGGAGAATAAGCTTCGTACGCCGAAGAAAAAACGCCAACCACGTCGTGTGACTTCGGTTGACAACTTTGACGCAGACGCTATACGCCGTCATATATATAACTATTACTTACGTAAAGAAGTTCCAACACTTAAAAAACTTGTTGCTTCTTTGCGTGAATGTGATTTGTTCCGAGGTCAAAAATCGTCATTGGTAAAGGTCTTGAATGAAATTGGATTTACTTATAAAAAATCGGACAAACGCAAAATATTGATGGAGCGTCGCGACGTAGCTTTTGCTCGTTGCGAATTTTTGAGCGAAGCCAAAAAAATTACAGATTGGTCAAATGTTGTTTTCACTGACGAAACTTGGCTGAATGCGAACCACACAGTGTCTAAGAGCTGGACTGATGACACCGCTGCTTCCACTACCTCAGTACCGATGGGAAAAGGAGAACGTCTAAT
This sequence comes from Selenia dentaria, assembly GCA_917880725.1. Lineage (NCBI taxonomy): Eukaryota > Metazoa > Arthropoda > Insecta > Lepidoptera > Geometridae > Selenia > Selenia dentaria. The sequence continues at coordinate 32,830,134 of OU862877.1, read as the reverse complement.
CATTTGCCATGCAGGGTCTGTGAAAGGATTCATGCCAGATGCTTTGTTGGCCTTTAAATCCAAAAAAACAGTTGAGTACCACGAAGAAATGAATTCTGAGGTTTACGAAAGTTGGTTTAAGGAAATGGTACAATCATTGGAAGAACCGTCAGTTATTATTATGGATAACGCATCCTATCACTCACGCCAAATTGATAAAATGCCGACCCAGGCCGACAAAAAACAAGTAATCATTGACTGGCTTCAACGACATGGTGAAAATGTTGATAACTCCTTACTAAAAGTACAATTACTAAATATATTACGAACAAAAAAACACTTCCCAAAACGATATGTGATCGACGAAATAGCTGCAGAACATGGTCATTGGGTTCTTAGACTTCCACCCTATCATTGTCAATACAATGCCATTGAATTAATATGGGCTCAAGTTAAAGGACACGCTGCTAGAAATAACACAAAACCCCCATTCACGGCAAACAAAATGGTAAATTTATTAAAAAATGCATGTGTGAAAGTAACTGCGGAAAGCTGGCAAAATGTAATTCAAAAAACACAAGAAACTATAATGGCAGATTGGGATAAACACGTGGCGATAGATTATATGAGTCAACAATTAATTATAAATGTCGGCAATAGCTCGAGTGACAGCAACGATGAATCTGATTTTGATTAATAAATAAATAAAAATAAAAGATTAGATTTCGTTTGCTTAAATTGGAATTGGGGTTGCTCAAACTTTACTATTTTCTGGTACCAAACGGCAGACTTTAATGTCTGCCATCCCCAGCGAGCAACACGGAAGGGAGTAGCCTTAGCTAAAAAATATTGTTCAAATCTTTCTGTCATTTCTTGCGGGAGGGGAAGTTGCACACTAGCGCAAAGCCGCACTATTACATACAAAACATACCTGTACCGATCCATTGCCGATCATACTCACACAACCAAATCACTAACACATAAAAAATAAAGCACCATTCACAAATCTAGCCCCGCCCTCACCCCACAGTATATTATCAAACTCCATGGTCCATGCGGACTTGTACTTTGACAGAGGGGAAACGCTGTGTATGCCTACTCCCTTCCGTGTTGCTCGCTGGCCATCCCAGATTTAACCGGTAACAGCTTCGTCAAGTATGACTTGTACTTGTAATCATCATAGTCATCATAACCTTGTTCTTTTTTGGATATACACCAGGAGATAAACACGTCTTCAAATAATGCTGTATGTTTTCCTGAGGCGCATCAATATAACGGTTTTACATAAAAATAAATCCGATATTATGTGCCGAGAACGGAAAACACCCGTGTAAAAATAGTTCATAAACAATATCGATATCTCAATCGTAACTTCGTAACATCACTATGTTGATAGCCATAGAACGTAATTTTTTAAAAACGTTTGTTATTTTATGGAATTTATAAAAAAACTACTGCACTTATGGACTCATTTTGTGAAAGATGATTATTATACGGGATCAAGGAGCAAATTTAAGCAGTTGTCATATTTTTAAAACCTCGCATTTATAAGTTAACTTTTGCGTAACATCGTCATGTTACGTTCTATTGGTGCTGTCAAAAAGAGGATAAACGGTTGGATCTACTATAACAACCGCGAAAGTCTAGAACAGTGTTTTTCATAAAAAAAGTTCCTTCCAAAAATAATACTCTGTCCCTCTATAACGGTACAAATGTGTCCAATATGAATATTTACTATTAATGTATTTTAATTTTAACTATATAACTGCTATTTTACAGCTCTCAGTTTTAGTATTGTCTCGCAGTAGGTATGAAAAGTAGAGTATGCACCTCGAGGATTCTCGTAAAGCCTGTCTTCGTCTTGGGCTCACTCTGTCTTCACTCAGGACTCTACATAACTCCCTCGCTATGCTCGGGAATTAAATTGTAATCCCCTCACTGCGCTCAGGAATTAACCCAAGCGTCCCCGTTACACTCAGGGTTCCATATACCGCCCATGACGTAAGACACTGCTATACTCCCTTGGTGCATAATCTACTAACACACACCCAGAAACAGGTCAAATATATATTTATGCACGCTAATGTTAGACCTGTCCGGGGGGCGAACCTGCAGGCCTAGACGAGCAGGCGTTTTTCCGCACACGCTACAGACAGAACGTTCCCGGGTCTCGTCTACGCTCTGAAAAAAGAAATTAATTCAGAGCGTCTACGAACTTAGCGTGACCTCACGTGACTTCACAGGTGAGATCAAACCATACATTTAGGAGTTGTCGTTTGACGTTAACGTTAACAGAAACATCTATTGTCTAGGCCTGCAGGGCTGGGACCAACCGCTCAGTCTTAACCAACCGGCTGGAATCAACTAATATTGATTCGTATCAGCGGCATTCAGCAATACAGATTAAATGAAGCCATTACGCCACGAGGCAATATTGCCGCAATAATTACGTTGAACGTAATTGGTTCAGATTTGCCTGATGTATTGCTACGTTATAATTGAACAGTATTACCCAAGATTGAGACATGAATTTTCAAACATTACTTTTTAAAGCATGCTTATAAGGGCATCGACTGGTAAATTTTCTTACATTTATTAATAAACTATGAAAAAGCGAGTCGGTCTTCAGACTACGAGTCACGCTCGCTCATAACATACATAAAATACTATTATTCTGCGATCATGGCTCAGATACGAGTAGGGATATAAAACCCAGATACAATTACTATGTCAAATTGGTCTCATCAGTCTCTTTTTACTGACCTAGTTATTCACTTAGTCCCTTGAAATCCATTTTATTACAGGGGTGTCTGTAGGCTTTATTAATGGCGCTACCGGCCGTTTGACTGAGACGAATGAGAATCACTCGGCTTGACGTAACCCTACACCTTCACCACCTGTTTCTGTTATACAGGTAGACATATTATACATTGGGCCGCAAAGGAAGCGTGTCCGAGATGCGTTAATATTTAAAATATTTGATGAATCTCTTTAAAATTAAAACAAAATTAAAGTTTGTTCCAATAAGATTTAGGAAAAAGTACTACCAATTTTATTTATGTTAGCAATTTTACATAACCTCATAAGTCTGTATTTAAAATATACTGTATTTATTAATTGTTATTTTGATTAGCGCGGTACCAACTTCCTGCGAAGTTGGCTCACCGACCAATCAGAGACTCTAATGGCGGAGGTTGAAAGTAGAGGGGGTATTTGTCTCTGTCGGTGAAGCCAACCTCTCGTTGGCAGTTCGGCTCCGACGTTATAGTGGAGCGGTTCCGATGAACTGTGAGTATTGACATTATCTTTTATTTTAAAAACTTAATACATGTCTTGAACATATCCCAATAATTGGGTGTTTGCTGCATTAACTATTATATAGAAACTTATTTAAATTAAATATATTAAATTCATCTTCAATTTATTCTAAGATAATATTTATTGAATTTAAAACGAAATGTTTTCACTAAATTTCGTAATGTGTGCTACGGTATCAAGACTGAAAAAATACTGAAATGTGTATAAAATGCACAAGTGTGCATTTTATTATTATTATTATTTTTTATGTATTACGAGTATGTGAATTTGGTATGCTTAACAGCTCTATGGTGGCACCATTAAGTCTTAACATGCCAAACGATAACAGCTGTATTAACTGACCCGCTTTCTTCGCGGCCCAGCCTTTGTATTTCCATAGGTCTATAGGTGGGTTTACAGGTGTACCTGTAGTTTGCATGAAGCGAGGTCGTTCTATTCTTTGAAGTGTCCTTACAAAAGACGTATTTCAAAGACGTGGGAATGAGTTTCCCTGCGGTATCTTGGCTGGAAAAAGTGTAGGATTGGTTATTATTGTCAATATATATATATAAGAATCAAAGTCTTCCCTAGTCAGCATTCGTTAGTCGAATTCTAATTATAATAAAGAAAACAAAAAGGTACTTTTTATCCCCTCAAATCGTGAAGAGAATATATCATGTGACGAAAATTGCGGGTCTCGCATTCTTTTTGATCAATGGGTGGTACGAGTGAAACATTTTTGAGAAAGTGACTTGATAAATTTATTTTAAAATGAAATATTATATAACTTTCTCCTATGTGCCTAACTTTAATGTTTAATTAAAGACTACACAGTACCTGCCAGGGAGTGTTATCCTTTCTGCACAAACACTTTGAACTGTTTTTGAAAGTGTACAAGGCGAGCGTGGATGGAGTGAACGAAGAGGCCTTTCGAACGTATTCCGATCAAACCGAAGATGTTCTAAAGAAATGCTAGGTTAAGATTACGCGAAACCGACAATAATGTACTCGTAGAAAGAATGTGATGCGAGTGGATGGAGCAAAAGAGATATCATGGAGGTAAAGGTAGAGGGCCAGATCGTAGCAAGTGGAAAATGTGTGATCTCTGTCTACGCCTCCAGGAAACGGGCGTGACGTTATGTATGTTACCATCAAAAACTGACTACTTAACTAAACACACTTCTAGATGAACACTTAACTGCAGACTTTAGTTTTTCAATATATGGATGCATACCAGAATGAGCTAGATGCAGCATCACCTTCAACTAATGTATTTGAGTTCTATTGCTTATTGAGAACAACTATTGCATCTGAGTTCACTGCGTTTCAGACCTTCATTATGACAGTGCTCCGCTGCCTTCAGGATCAGTTATTCTTGCTCGTACATTATAAGACAGGATGGAGATGGCCGATGGGGTCGGAAGGTTCTAGAGTGGAGAACACGGACCGGTAAGTGCAGCGTAGATCGTTCAGCAACAAGGCGGACTGACGACTTGACAAAGATAGCAGGACGACGTTGGATGCAGGCCGCTTCCAACCGGTCCTTTTGGAAATTTCTGCGGGAGGCTTATGTTCAGCAGTGGACGTCCTACGGCTGAGATGATGATGATGATGGAGATGCAAAGTCAGCGCAAGATTCTTCTTCTTTATGTTCTTCGTGAACCCAAGGATAAAAATGCTACTGCAGTAGTAGCCAAGGCGGTGGCTACTAAGATGAAGTTGCCTGAGTATTCAAATGACACATCAGCTGCTGTCATCGGATGGGATGTATACATCCTCCCCTGATAAGATCAGACCTATCATGTTGAAAATGCATAACTTTTAACTAAGAAACAGTCTGGTTCGCCAAAGCTTGCTTGAAGGGCTCGGATCTCACATTGTCGGAGTTTTTAACAAAGTCCCGACATGATGCATTTATGGTGGCTCGTCAAAACTTTGGCATTCATAATTGTTGGACAAGGGACGGCTTTGTGTTTGGCTGGATAGTGTGCTCCGCATCAGCTGTCTTGCAGAGCTTGAGAAGATTTGTGTGTGTGACGGAGGTGTTGAAGCCTGCACCCGTTATTGCTAAAGAGCCAGCGACGGCGCCGACGAACCTTGAAGTAGTAAAAGCTTCTCTATATTCTAAGTGTTTATGCTCATTTTTATTTCTAACACTGCCAGTGCTGCCTTCGTTACTTTGTGTTATTTTTTTTCGTAACACACTTAGGACCACTTGCACGTTCCAGAGTTAGCGTTAATAATTTAGAGTTAACTACTAACACGGGGTTGAATAAAGGCAAAAAATTTGTAAACCTAGGGTTATTTATACTTAATAATAAGTTATCTTCTCCAAAGCCATATATCTATCGTTCTAACAAAATGTCATAAAATATTTACAAGGTTATATATGAGTAAATGTTAGTTCTCAGTAAATCAAGCAGTAAATACTAATAATGAAATACAGTACCTACGTACATACAAATATAAAATTAATCACCTTGAAAAAACTGTCATTGCATTTTATTACCCTTGACGGTATTTGTGTTACATTTCATCGCCCTTGACGGTTGCCGAGCACGTCTAGTGTATCGAGCTGTCAAGATGATAGCGTGATTTTGACTAAGCTATTTGAAACTGACACAAACTTTGACAGAACTGTCATCATTGCGATCTTAACGTAGGCTGAGCTAATGTTATTGTGTCTATGCTGTGCCCAAGAATATTACGCTTTTTAACCCGCGTGGTGACGGATGATGACGATGACGATGAAAAGTATTATATGTGTTAATCTAGCGCCTACATCTACCTCCATACCAAATTTCATCGAAATTGGCCCCACCGTTTGAGCGTGAAAGAGTAACAAACATCCACACATCCATACATCCATACTCACAAACTTCCGCATTAAAAATACTTATTAGTAGGATAAGGATCATAGGGTCTCACGCCTCTTTACACTGAACACGGACTGACATGGCGTTAGTTAACTTCACTTCAGCACTTCGATATACCTAAAGTCAGTACGGCACCGCTGAAGAGATTGAAGAGTACAAAATGCATGTTTTTGTTTGAGGTAAGGAGGCAGGAAAAATTGATGATTTATATAGCATTTTGTCTACTGGTATTCAGAACAACCTTATTCACGAATAAGCTTCCAAACCTTCTAAATTAAAAATAGCCTGTTACGAGTAAATTACGTATCCTGAGTCCTAAGCCCTGCCCGAACAATGCTCAGACACGCGTACCCTTTAGAATCCCCCATGTAAACCTCTAACTCGAAAGGTAACAAAACAGTGGCTCTTTTGTCCCAACAGCGACTCTGTCATTACTTATTACCGAGCACTGGTTAGTTTAGGATTAAGCACTGTATATACACAAATCTCCCTTTATTATGAAAATTGTGTTGTAAGCTGAAAAGCCGTTTTAAAAGGGTACTGAGGTAGATAGAGGATCCAGCTTATGTTTAATTAACTTTCCCTCTGTGATCGGTTTTTGAGTTTCAATTTTCTTCCAATGTAAGAGTACCTTCTATCTAGAAAAGATAAAAATCTTGTTATTAAACAGTTTATTTTATGTAGAACAGGATTAACAACGCCTTTTGATGATAATTTCAATGCTTACCTACATAATGACAGTTACACTATCTCCGGTTTTAAATAACCTTTAATACTTTGCACGGCAAATTACTAAGTTCTCACGAGAAAATAGATTAGTTACTAATAAGCTCACAAAGTTTATTTCAACTTATTGCAGTCTGCCTTTTAATGTAGTCTCATTAGCCTTTTAGGTTCCACTGTTGAGACACTTTTCTAGGGCTTTCTCGGAGATAGTGTGTGGACAGTGACCCATCACGCAGTCTAGGGCCGCATTCAGAACCTCGGTGAGAGCGCGATCGGAGCGCACTCGGAGTGCAACTTTTCGCACTAACTCCGATCCGAACCTCACGGTAAAGCACTCGGTTGTTCTAACTCGAGCGTTCCGAACCTTGGCACGTCGCAACTTTTTGAACCATCAAAATCGATCGGTAAAAGGTTGCAACCCGAATCTGGTATAACTTTGACGAATCAGACTACAACAAACTTCTTCTTCTTTTCTTGTCTCAAAGAAAATTAGGTAAGGATCAAGTGATCTGTCAAAGTCTGTTTGAGGTTAGAAAACAACCGTGACCGTTCCGTACCTGTGAGCGAGTTAGAAAACAACTAAACAACCGCGCTCTGAGGTACGGAACGACCCCCTGCCGTGCGATTCTCTAATGATTCGTCGACGAGCTCACCGATGTCAAATACTTTATGAGATATCGCTCTTGTACATAAGGTGGTTTTTCCAACGTTTCTCGTCATCTTGTCATTTGTTTTACGGATGTTGTCAAAGATGCAATGATGTTTGCTCTTATAGAATCGCACGGCAGTGTGGGTTGGCGAATGAAGTCTAGCGATCAGCCCTAGTGTCGGAGCTTTCTTACAGCCCGAGTATATAAGGCCTTTCAATCGTTGTCCTAACGGTCGATTTCTATATTCTTATTATTTTTATTATAAGTTCTATACAAACATATTGTCGAATTTCTATCACTCGTTAAGTAAATTTTCGACAGAAAAGATATAGAAAAGGCTATAAGACAACAACCGGACCCAATCTACCATCCAAAGCATGCATACGGTAGCATTTAGCTAAGAACGCAAGTATAGCCACAGAATAAATAATAATAAATAGCGATAAGAAAAAGCACTCACTCATCCAAGAAATGCTATATGCGTAATATTTAGTTCAATAGCTAGGATTTGTGTGTGCGTGTGGGGACGGAGTAGAATATTTCTTTCGCCGTCGGTTTGCGAATCGTAAGAGACGAGGAAAGCCCACAATATAAGGACTGTACATTTTAAAATTAAAGAACGAGTCTTATCTATCTAATTACTACTCATTATCATTTCCGGTTAAAAAGTAGAACAAATAATCATGTGATTCCAGAATATAAAGTGCATACCAAATCTTATTAAAATCCAGCCAGTGTTAGCAATTTTTTTCACACAGAATTTCGCATTTACAAAATTAAGTTAGTATAAAAGAAGCAGGATTGAAAATAACAATGCTTTTGTCATTACAAACTATACAATAATCCCATATGATTTTTCCACCCAAAAAAATACATGTTACGCTAGTAAGTATATAATATGTTCTTTGTGTTACTTGTAAAAGTAATTTTGGATTAATGTCCTGATTATGTCCAAAGAACGTCAAGGCCACACAACAAATAATACTATAGTATTATTTGTAATTTATGACACGGCTAATATAATCAAGTTTTGTTTGGCACACGGCTGGTTTTGACGTGTCTAGAACGGCTACAAGGACCGTGTCTATGAGACAAATTTATGACACGGCTAATATAATCAAGTTTTGTTTGGCACACGGCTGGTTTTGACGTGTCTAGAACGGCTACAAGGACCGTGTCTATGAGACAAATTTATGACACGGCTAATATAATCAAGTTTTGTTTGGCACACTTCTGGTTTTGACGTGTCTAGAACGGCTACAAGGACCATGTCTATGAGACAAATTTATGACACTGCTAATATAATCAAGTTTTGTTTGGCACACTTCTGGTTTTGACGTGTCTAGAACGGCTACAAGGACCATGTCTATGAGACAAATTTATGACACGGCTAATATAATCAAGTTTTGTTTGGCACACTTCTGGTTTTGACGTGTCTAGAACGGCTACAAGGACCGTGTCTATGAGACAAATTTATGACACGGCTAATATAATCAAGTTTTGTTTGGCACACTTCTGGTTTTGACGTGTCTAGAACGGCTACAAGGACCATGTCTATGAGACAAATTTATGACACGGCTAATATAATCAAGTTTTGTTTGGCACACGGCTGGTTTTGACGTGTCTAGAACGGCTACAAGGACCATGTCTATAAGACAAATTTATAACACGGCTAATATAATCAAGTTTTGTTTGGCACACGGCTGGTTTTGACGTGTCTAGAACGGCTACAAGGACCATGTCTATGAGACAAATTTATGACACGGCTAATATAATCAAGTTTTGTTTGGCACACGGCTAGTTTTGACATGTCTAGAACGGCTACAAGGACAATTTAGGACAGGGCTTTTTTGGCTTTTTGTTTTCTTTAGCACACGGCTGGTTTTGTCTTGTTTACAACAGCACCGGCACAATTTTGGGAAGTCTTATACATATCACGGCTAACGTAGTTATGCTTTGTGTGTAACGTAGTGAAACCGTGTTAAAAACGCCACACACACACACGTTAAAAAGCTTAATTTAGAAGAGAGCTATCGTAGCCAGGTATGATAAGTACGTGGCTATCGCTGCCAAGTTTGTTTAAGCATACAGCTCGTTGGATCATGTGTAAAACAATTACTCTACTGTGTTCGTTTTTCACACTAACCAATGCGCTGTGTCCACACCGCTCCGACAACCGTATTAAAGCATAGCCGTGTATTTTTGCACGGTTACGATTTTCAAACAGCTGGGAAAATATTTTAAACGGTAAAGGTAACCGTCTATACTAGCTAACGCAACCGTGTAAGTGAGTGACGTAGGCGTGTTATAGATCGAGCCTTGTTTCACGTGCACCGTGCGCTTCACACGGCTGCCAAACGCTACTGGTACAGCCGTTTATATGGCTATAGGAATCGTAACCGTGCTTAAAAGCCGTGTATTTTTTTCCAGTGTACTTACCACATAAATATTATCCCTAAAGTTCTCCTTTTACCTACTGGTTTGCACTTCCAATAAAGCTACAATATATTTTAATCAATATTTTGTGTAACTCATTAGTAAATTTATGCTTCTACCATGAGCATGTACGAATGCAAACGTCTGTGCTTAGCAGTCAATATACAGCGTGTTGGATGCATGGGCCGACAGGATTTTTTGGGATGTTGGGGGGGTAATGCGCTAGTTTTCTCCGATAGATCCGATGCCCTAAGTGTCACGGTAGTTCAGATATGATATATATATATATTATTTAGTTGTTTTTTAATCACCTGGAATCTTGCCTTTAAAACGTCATTACTTTTTTGTTTGGGGTGTAATACCACAAAATAACTTATGCTTGTATTCTGCAATATATATTCTTATTATAAATAAATTATTACTTGATACAATTAATACAAAAAAAACTTCTGAGATTTCAAAGTGGGAAATTTAAAATTCATTAGAAAAAAAAACTAAAATCCATATTGAATTTAGCTTTCTTTTAAAAAGTTCTTTAGTTACTTTAGTTACCTTTCCAACGGTCCAATTTTAACAATACAATCCAAATTTACCTTTTCCTTACAGTTGTATCTATTCATAATGTAAAGTATTTTTTTTTTATCGTGAGTATCACACATCACACTAAAATATAAAGATACCGGCTGCACTCACTTCGTATTATGTCGGTTTTTATCTAAATTGTCACATTTTAAGAACAATATAAGTGAATGTAATTTTTTTATGTACTTCATGCCACGAAAGTGACAAATGGTACAAAACTACCACCCCTGAGAATACAGGGTCGCCTAAGATGGGATGTAGAATAACATTATAGTATTTTTTTTGATAATTACCAGAATTATTATTTACATTTTTATATGATACACGAGCTGTACCCCGTGGTTTCACCCACGTGGTGGTGAATGACGATGATGAAAAGTATCATAATTTTTATTTCAAAACCTCACCTATCTAACCACTATTTTCACCCAAATCCGGTCAACCGTTCTGGCGTGAATGAGTAACACAAGCTCCGTCCATCATAAAATTTGCGATTATTTAACTTTAGTTAGATTATGATTTCTTTCGCGATTCTAATACATACATTAAAATTAAACAACTTGAAATGATAGTTTAGCAAGATTATAATATCAATCCATGTAACAACATTATAAGCGTGACCCAAAACAGCAGCATGACAAATAAAACAAAAATTAACACAAAATAAGTTTCACCTTTCAGCATCTTATTTCATCGTTATCCATCATAAGCATAAAGCTCTTTCGCGAGACGAAATCTACGTATAGAACGAATACAATGAATAAAAAAGACAAAAGGTTTTTAGAAATACGTCTCGGAATACTTTTATTACAAAAACAAAGGGCACAATCATCAAATAAAAGAGAACAATTATTGTAAAAGTGAATATACAATTTGATTCGAATCGATTCAAGATTAGGTAGCGGGGCTCACCTTCATCAAACGCTGTCAGCCTTTCGAATGCTGATGTTATGATTGTCTTACCAAATCGGGTTAACGGTTGTGGTTGTGAGATATACTGTGTTTTGATTTAAGATCAGTTTTTAACATAAATACTATGATTAGTACTATTTACACAGCGAATGTGTCCCGCAGGGTTATGTATCTCAGTTGCTAACAAAAGTTAATTGAAATCGAAAAAAATGGCGGCTCTATGTCACTTTTGTCAGCTACAGTTATCAACTTACTAACATTTTTCCTTACTGGAGTTTTCAAAACTGACATAGAGCCGCCATTTTTCAAAATTTCAATCAACATTTGTTAGCAACTGAGATACATAATAGCCCTGCAGTTCAAATTCAAGCACAAAACCATATACTTAATTTAAGCGTCAAAGGACTCTCGTGTGAACGGCATTGATTCCATAAGAAATTAAAGAAACAAATATTATAAACAATAAAGACATTAAATCTAATAAAATTGATATAACAAATCTTAGCGAATTAAAAGAAACAATTTCCCACTCTAAAAATAAAACTATTATTTGTAAGTAGGTGTAGGTACATACTTTAAATATACTACTACGAGTACTTTGTACCAAAATAATCATATCGCTGCTAGCGAGGATAAGCAGTTAGAATATCATCATCATCATCTCAACCGTAGGACGTCCACTGCTGAACATATGCCTCCCCCACAAATTTCCAAAACGACCGGTAGGCAGCGGCCTACATCCAACGTCAGGTGTTTTACACACCTATTCTCCCTGTAAGGAATTTGGCAATAGTTGCATATGTACCTAGCTGAAAATATTAGAAGGCAACAATACACTACACCTAACAACTCTCCAAATTTCATAAGGTTTCATAAGGTTTTTCTTAAGGTTTGAACATGGACAAGACGAAAATTATGTCTAATGCCCATGTTATGCCTACCCCAATATCAGTTGGGAACTCAGTTCTCGAAGTTGTTGACGAATACATCTACCTGGGGCAGAAAGTTAAACTAGGCACGTCCAACTTCGAGAAAGAGATCAGTCGGCGAATCCAACTCGGCTGGGCAGCGTTCCGGAAGTCTTCTCGTCAAAAATACCTCAGTGCCTCAAGATTAGAGTCTTCGACCAATGTGTGTTACCAGTGATGACTTATGGCACTGAAACGTGGTCTATGGGCCTTATAGATAAGCTGAAAGGACGCACAACGAGCTATGGAGGGCTATGCTCGGGGTTTCTCTACGTGATCGAATCAGAAATGAGGAGATCCGTAGAAGAAGGAAAGTCACCGACATAGCCCAGAAGATTAGCCAGTTAAAGAGGCAGATGCAGGCCGCTTCCAACCGGTCCTTTTGGAAAATTATGGGGGAGGCGTATGTTCAGCAGTGGACATCCTACGGCTGAGATGATGATGATGGTGATAATGATGATGATGATGATGATGATATCTACAATAAAAGTCTGCAGTGCCAAATGTTTAACTATAACAGTTGTGTCTAAATAACTCCTTTGTCATGCACGTTGAAATATGCAATAATAACGCCGGTAAAAATTAAGACATTATTCGTAAATTAATAATTTTTTTTATTTATAATTTGATTATAAATATAATGTTATATTTATGCATGCCATCGCTTGACTTATATGCACGCCTGTAGGCTTAATACGATGTAAGTTCATTCTATATTATATTCTTCTGATCTACAACCTGCACAGATTATTGTGGTGTATATTTTGAGCAAATAAATGACACTTATTCTTATTTTTTTCCAAATCGACGATAGCGATGTGAAATGTTGGAGGCCTAAGGAGTATTACTTTACTTATATTTTACACTTTTTCTAGGTAAGTTTTTCAATGAATCAATCAAAAAAATCATTTATTTGTCAAACATGTGTATACACTAAGCTAAGCAAGCACGCAAGTTCTTAACAGTAGAGAGGCAGGCCAAACATATTTTCCTCATATTATAGGCATACAAATTCATAAACTAGCGTTACAATATTATGACGATACGATTTATTGTTACGTAATGTTCTCCATATTATACCTACATAAGGTCAGCTGGAAAACTATAGGTACTAAGTATTCGTAATTTTTTTATACAGTAACATAATGTCAAAAGTGGTAAAACAATTTTTACTGGTTCTAGGGACTGATACATAATGTTAGTCCTATTGTCATCCATTTAGTTCCACTCGAAAGGTTCCATTGACTGTGAGGAGATCAAAATGTGACGCAAAAAAATCCATTTATGCTTTTTTCAGATATTCACATGAGAGGTTTCTTTTCTTTGTTATCTTACCTACATACTGGATTTTACGAGTAGATTATAAGAAAAGTTTATTCCGTCTCAAATTCCACTACTGTTATAGGGCAGCTGCTACACTCTGCAGATCTTATAAAGTATATTGCATACTGAATAAGATCAAACTACAATAAAACTGGCATAATAATCTAAACTAAACATGAAAACACATCATTCCGAATCTAAACATGCATTGACTAAAAAATTGGAAACGTTTTAAACACGCTACACACCACAGAACAAATTGTTGTTCTGTGCTACACACTACTGAAGAAGTAACTTCTTCAAATTTTTTTTTCTCGCGAACGAAGCTGCGCGTTTAAATTAGTACAGTTGCATGCAATAAGATGTATATATTCTGTAATTTTCAAAAATATGATACAGCACTATATTTTATAATAATGTAGATAAGGATTATTTTGAGCAGTCAAATATTATAAATAACTTTAATTTAGATTATAATTTACATTTTTACGAAATTGAATGATCTAAGCATTTTTGAAAATTGTGAAATGTATATACATCTTATTGCAGGAAAATGTACTTTGTAATACTCTGTAATCCTCATCAATATTGGCAATTCAAATTTATAAGTTATTGGTTCAAATTGGTTCATTGAGAGAAACGACAGACTCTAGAATTATTTTAGCTTTAGTTATATATAAACGGTCTGTCGGCTGTCGAGTGGTTGTAATCGTCAGGTTCTGTATGAAATGGCCGTTGTTTTTATTGCTGGTAATACTGTATACTATACTGTCTTTCTATATTGTAGACTGAACAATGACTATGTGTACTATGCGGAAATCAAGTGACTGCAAGTATGTTTTAGCGTGTTTCTGGTGGGTGTCTGCACCTACGAAGAAATAATATCAATAATGTTGCAGTTATAATAATACTAGCTGTTGGCCGCGACTACGTCTGCACGGGATTAATATTTCAAGTAGGATATTATCTTCTCCAAGGCCATTTCCCTTTATACCAAAATGTCATAAAATATGTACATGGTCAAACGTAATTGCTATTATTGTATTATATGAGTAAACTTAAATACTTAGTATATATAAATCGGTGAACATTAATAACAAAGAACAGGACTACATACATGACGATACAGATGGTACATGCAAATATAAATTTAATCACCATAGAAAAAAACTGTCATTAAATTTCATCACCCTTGTCGATCGCCGAGTACGTCCAGTGTATCGAGCTGTCAAATCGACTTGGCTTTTGACTAAGCTCAGAAACTGACACAAACTTTGACAGAAGTGTCATCATTACGATCTTGACGTAGGCGGAGATCTTATTATTTTGTCTATGATGTGCCGAAACATTTTTACCGGCGTGGTGATGGATGATGATGATGAAAAGTATCACATGTGTTAATCCAGTGCCTCATCTACCTCCATACCAGATTTCATCAAAATTGCCCCCGCCGTTTGAGCGTGAAAGAGTAACAAAGATTCATACATCCAAACTCACAAACTGTCACGTTTATAATATTAGTAGGATACATACCTGTAATGTTAGTTCTAGGTTCGGAGTTTGATAGTAAGAGTGTTCATCAGCCATTTCTGGAGTTGGTGAAGAGTGTGGTTTGAAGCTTAAGGAGTGATCTTATCATTTGTACGTAGGATGTCATTCTGAAAAGCGGAATGAGCAGATTTTAACAGAAATGCGGTGGTCACCAGTATCTACCGAGACAGTGTACTATATGATACTATAACTGAAAACAAGTGGTTTTAGTTGGTAAAAAGAATTACCGTTAAATTTTACACGAAACGCCGCTACACTATTCAAATAACACCAATTTTGAGGCTATTCGTAATGTAGCTGCACCATGACTTCCACTCTGGTTCAGGTATCACCTGGCGTTTAATCAGGAATTACTCTAGCTATCACTTTTTATTTCGTATCAGAATCAGGTTATGCCATTTCTAAACGATGGTATTTAGACGTGCAGTGAAATATTTGTAAGGAATCGAGCGTCAATTCTGAAAAATTTTGTTTATTGTTGGCTTAAAATATTGGGCTCAACTGCTCAGTTCAGTAGAGAATACCAATGTCACCCGGTACAAATTGGAGCACGGCGATAATAATTCGAAGTAGAACCACCAGTTCAGCTGCAGTTTGTCGATATGACCTTGAACATAGTTTCAAAGGAATTCTGTGATGAGATGAGCACAATGTATTGAACTTTGTCCATCGGCGTGTGGAAATGCTGACAGTTTTAATTTTACTCTTAGTCATGCAAAACTATACCGTGAATATGACAACCACGCTACAAATTTACTTAAATTGTCTATTACTTATAGTTATGACGTTGTAATTAATATGTTCATGCATATTGCACAAAACACCAAGGCAGAATTTCTGTCAGTGAGCAGATATCAATCTAGTCGGATTCGGTGTGAAAGAAATATACCACTTGCGAAAAGCTAATAGGCTTAATAATCAGGGTTCATAGATACGTACGTTTAATGTTATAAATACATAGATATAGAGTCGCAGTTAAATTACATAAACCCAAATTATGCATTTCAGTCAAAGGTGTGATAAAGACAACTTTACAGTAACCTACCGAAATAACCTGTTATGTGAAGTTAATTCTGCAAAAAATCTAGGAATTATTATAGAGAAAAAGTTAAATTGGAAGGCTCATTTAGCAGAATTATGCAAAAAAAAGTAGATCTGCATACGCTTTATATAAACTAATAAAACTTTATATAACCAATAGTAAATACAGATGCCTTACTCACAGCATATCACGGAATTGCAGGCTCAATTCTGCGGTATGGTGTTATTTTTTGGGGTCATTCGACTGACGCAGATGTAGCTTCTAAGGCACAAAAGCGCTGCATACGAGCTATGTTTGGACTGCAAACTTCCGACAAACAAACTTTAGCAAGCATAACATTTTAAAATTTTCAAGTTTGTATATTCTAGAGGTAGCTTTGTTTGTGCGAAATAATCCGCAACTTTTAAAAGTATCAGATATTGTCAAGCGGAATAGGCGCAATAACGATAGATTGTATCTACCCTACTCTAAGACCAAATTAATGAGCAAAAGTGTTTTATGCATGGCACCTAAAATCTATAATAAGATACCAAATCATATAATAGAAACCAACAAGAGTATAAAGTTTAAAAATAAATGGAAAAAAATGTTAATAGATAAATGCTATTATAATGTAAACCATTTCTTAAATGACAAATTCAGTTGACTTTGTACCATCTTCCATTGCATTTGTTATACATATACTGTTTTATATTGTTCTTGGTACTTGACATGTTTCATATTGACTTTAATTGATTTTGATTATTATTGACATTCATTGATTTTTTATTTTTTAATAACATTATAAAATATTAATTAACTAATAAAAATATGCAAATCATCTCTCGAGTTCGCACGCCTTCCCAGGCAAAACATGTGACACAAAACCCAAAATCACTCCATCTTAAGAATGTATTTCAACCATGTTTCTGGCAAATATATGTATGTACTTATCTTTACCAGTCGTTGGGTACGAATTATTATAGAGCAACCAACTTTTTTAAATCTTGTAAAAACTACAATACCTATTTTGTTATTATTGAAAGTGTTGAAAGAAATTTAAATGAAAGAGGACCAAAACCTTTCGACTCGTAATAAGCATTTAGGTCTTTTGAATTCCCTCATTAACATTTTGTGCCTATCCTTTTCATAACTTGATGAGCGGTCGATGTTATGTCAAAAATACGACTTTGCTTTACTGGTAAAGTATGACGGCATGGTTTTGTTTAATGCTAAATACATTGTTATGTTTGCATAAAATGTATTCAAGGATCTAATTAATAGTACATTATAATCTATACTTTATACTTATAATAAAGAAGTAAAGGCCAAAAAGTCTGTACTTGGAAGAAAAAAATTAAAAATGTGGGTCTGATGACGTAAATTACCTACTGAACAAGAATATCACGTTTTGAAAAATAACGTCTGTCTGTCTGCCTGCATGCTCAGTTGCTCACGCATAACTTAAAAGGTACCTCACAGATTTCAATGGTATATGGATAGAATAGTCCCAGAGCTCCTAACTATAAACGTATTTTTATCTTGATCTGTCACATAAATCCAAGATGGCAGCTTGTTCTCTATAAGCTATACGGTCTCATATAAAACAGGGCGTCGCGAATGAACGTCTATGGTAGGAAGGTACGGTTAAAACCGTAATAATTAGGAATCTAACACGTCTTTTTAATTTTTTGCAAATATACCCACATAAGATGTGCAGTAAGGTTCAGAAATGATTTATTTTATTAGATTATTATTAGATATTTACATTTTAATACTTTTTTGTTACACAAAAACGTTACATTAAGATAACTTAAATTTAAAAATTACAGAGATTGTGTCACAATGGGCGGCCTTACTTCTCACTAAAAGCAATCTGTTTCACGCAACCTTAACCAACCAACCACTCACAACTTGGTAAAAATAATCTATAACCAAAATAATGCCCTACATGTTCATTTTAAACACGAGATGACAAATCGGCACACCTATATATACCTACTCGTATCTCGTATACCTTCGTTTTGCCTCATATTTTTGGTCCCATGTAATAGGGGGCGAGCCTATTGCCATCTGCAGAGTGCTGTTCCAGACTCCGGACTGATTGAGGATTTCTTTATTAGAAAATTCCATTTTCTGTCCAACCCGGGGATTAAACCCAGGACCCCGAGATTCCAAAACGGCACTTTCACCACTACACCAAGACCAAGCGAGCGAAGCTGCTAACGGGTCAGCTAGTTTTTTTAATAATATTAATGAATGTTAGGCAAACTCCGTACTTTGTGGTCTATTGTCAGTAAACTTCTTATATTTTTTAAGATAATATAGTTAGATAGTCAAGTTGTGCACCTAATATTAAGCGCCATGACTTCATGATATGACGGTGACAGTGAGTGGCATTGAAATTTGGTTTGTAGATATATGAGGCATTGGAACAACATAAATAAACGCATTGAATACTTTTCATC
Organism: Selenia dentaria; assembly: GCA_917880725.1. Taxonomy (NCBI): domain Eukaryota; kingdom Metazoa; phylum Arthropoda; class Insecta; order Lepidoptera; family Geometridae; genus Selenia; species Selenia dentaria. The sequence continues at coordinate 32,811,345 of OU862877.1, read as the reverse complement.
TTTATCATCAACATCATCGTCATCATCATCCTCCACTACGCGAGTGAAACCACGTGTCACGGCTAGTAATATAAATCTGATTATACCTAACCTTTCGTCCTTTGCAAAGCTACTCGTAGCAGGAGATACTTTCGTGTTAAATCGACTACAAAGGCATAAATTAAGCGGTAATTACGCGGAGTGACCGCAATTAGACGTAGCCAAAGTCGAAATCATGAATTTCAGAATTCCTCTTTAATTTTACGGAGTAACATTTATTGCTTATCTCTATTTTGGTGCCGGTTAATTTATGGATGGAAAAGTTTGAATTTACCAAGAGTATTGTTTAATTTTTGAGTATAATAGAGAATTCGTAACTTCCAAAGTGTTCTTGATAAAATTAAGAACTCTTTGGTGTAATCGTTTGCGATTATAGTAAAAGAAAAAAGAACATTCAATTATCATCAAAACCTCCGTAAATATCTCCTAAGTTATATACTTTTTTAGTGTTGGTGACAAAGATATTTTATGTTAATTTAATCTATTGTGTGAATGATAGTTTTGTTAATGTTTCTGTCATTTGTATGTTTTTCTCGGATAGCTTCAGCACTACAAACGAATATTAATTAATTTATTGCTTCAGCATAATGTTCCAAACAGTCATAATTTGAACTGACGCATCTGAACTGACTATTTGGGTTGATGGTCTTTTCTACCGACTTCCAAAAAAAAGGAGGAGGTACTCAATTCGCACACTCTATTTTTTGTTTGTTACCTCACAACTTTCGATATGATGAACCGACTCTCAAAATTATTTTATTTGTTTTAAAGCTGATGCTTTCCGTCTGGTCCCATTTAGATTTCATCAAATTCGGTCCAATAGTTTTTGAGTTACACTCCAATAACTAAATAGAAGGCAGTCTGTATTAAATTTTTCAAATTGAACAAGTACATAATAATAAGATTTATACGCTCACACATGCAGATTTACAAATGAAAAACCAAGACTCGAGAGATTTCTGCTCATTACACATACATTTGGCTCGGCCATCAGGGATCGAACTTGGGACGCCTGCGAAGGTAGGGACACTACCAAGTAGGGTCGTCGTTTGTATGAACGCTATCTCTATGACGTTTCGATTCATGTATATTACCAAAGACCATATATATCTTCCTTGATATTACTGTGTCATGTAGAGGTATTACTCGTAGTACTGTCGTAAGGATGTCGCAGACATTACATATGACATACATCTCTAGGACATTTTGCCAATATCAATAAGTGAATATTTGTAGCGATTTTGAATTACCACTTCGCAGAATTCATCGCAAAAAAAAATAAACTTGTAAAAATGTAGAGATATAATACATCATATTGTAGTAACAGGTACTTGTAAGATTGATCGAACTTTCAAGTAAGGATTCTCAGAAAAACGAAGTAAGAAGAATAATTGCTTAGTAACAGTTTGCCAGCCATGGAAATAATATACAATATCGCTATGTTAGTTTATTATTTTTGTCAGCCGAATAATAAAAGAGTTTTTGAAAGTAGTCGTTCTGATACAATTACACGTATATGACAAGATGAAAGTTTGCAAGCTGATGGAAATATTTAGACATTATAACACTGTAGGTTTAATTGACCGAATTGATTGACCGAAGCGTCTCTGATTTCACTGTTTAAATTAACTTTCACCTGTCCGTATGTTTGTTAGGTTGTTCGTTGGTATTCCCGTACAGGCCCCATTTTTCAACAAATCTTGACGAAACTTGGTATGCATCTCTAATATTTAATATAATTTGTTTGTCGTCAGTGAATTTGAATAGTGGGGGTAATTTTCCAAAAGAAAGGGGAGTGGAGGGAATATTTTGCGGCAGCGCTATTTACAAACCGATTTTGATACAATTTGGTAAACACATTAGGTGCCTGCCTATAAAGAGGAATTTTGAATAAAGGCATAATTGGTCAAGTGGTTTCCGAGAAAGGTTGTGCAGTACTCCGAAAAGTGGCCGCTGATAAGACTAAGTGTTAGTTAGATCTACTGATTGATTCGATCGAGACGTGGGCAGTGCTTGAGTGAGCAGTGATTGACTATCGTTATATCGAAGTGTTGAAGTGTTTGTACAATAACGCCAACATGTCACAGGAGCAGAGTTCGAAGGCAATTCCATTCCAAAGAGGCGTGAGACAGGGAGACGTTATATCTCCGAAACTGTTAACCACTGCATTGGAAGACGCTTTCAAGCTTCTGGAATGGAAAAGACTCGGCATCAACATCAACGGCGAATACATCACTCACCTTCGCCTTTGCCGACGATATCGTAGTCATGGCAGAATCCATGGAAGACCTCAGTACAATTCTCGAAGGCCTCCATCGAGTTTTCCAACTTAAGATGAACATGGGCAAGACGAAAATTATGTCTAATGCCCATGTTGTGTCTACCCCCATATCAGTTCGGAACTCAGTTCAGTTCAACAGCTTCAGATGACATATGGCACTGAAACGTGGTATGGCACGTACTATGGGCCTCGTAAGCAAGCTCAAAGTCGCACAACGAGCTATGGAGAAGGCTATGCCTGGGGTTTCGCTACGTGATCGAATCAGAAATGAGGAGATCCGTAGAAGAACGAAAGTCACTTACATAGCCCAGAAGATTAGCCAGCTAAAGTGGCAGTGGGCAGGGCTCATAGCACGCAGAACAGATGGCCGATGGGGCCGAAAGGTTCTAGAGTGGAGAACACGGACCGGCGAGCGCAGCGTAGGTCATCCACCGACAAGGTGGACCGACGGCCTGATAATGGTAGCAGGACGACGTTGGATGCAGGCCGCTTCCAAATGGTCCTTTTGGAAGTTTCTGGGTGAGGGCTTTTTTCAGCAGTGGACGTCTTATGGCTGATGATGATGATGACGATGATGACTGATTGCAGAATTACTTCTATAAAGAAGTTATGTTTGTTTGTTTGAATTGGATAGGCTCCGAAACTACTGGACCGATTAGAAAAAATATTTAAGCATTAGTATCCTACTTTCCTTGTGAACATGGGCTATATAACATTTTCAAAATAGTTAGGGATCCGTATCAATACTTTGATAATGTAACCTCACAACACTAACAAGGTCTGGAAAAAATACCAAAAAAAGTCATTATATCGCGTACGCTGCGGAAACTATTGACCATTATAATAGCAGAGCAAAGTGATGTAAGTACTACAGTTTTAAAGAAGACGTCAATATCTACTAAGAAGTCCACTTTAACACAATATGTCTGACTTTTACACAATAAATACTTTTTAATTTTTAACCGATTTAATAAAAGAAGGAGTTTTGATGGAGATTGTTCGTGTATGTGTGTATTTTTTATGTGTATGTTAGCCGATTTCTCTCCCTTTTGTGGACCGATTCCGAATATTCTTTTTTTGTTTGGTTGAGTATACTTCCGAGGTGGTCTTAAATTTCATCAAATTCGGTCAAGCAGTTTTTGAGTTACATTCCAAAACTGAAAAGTGTCGATTTATCTTGATGTTATCATCATTGACAATTGATCCCGTAAGTAGTGGTTCACTAAAAATGGTGAAAAAAAAGGTTATCAAAAAATGCAAACGACTTCGACACCAAAAAGTAGAAACAACTTGTTGAAGATACACACACACACACACAAATTACACACATACAAGTTATTTCACATCCTTTGGTGTCGAAGTCGGTTCTATTTTTTGGTATTTTTTTATGAAATATGCATTAGTAACGCCGGTACAAACCAGGTCTCTTATCTACTCTAATAATAAAGAGAAAAGATATATAATTGTTGGTTTCTTTGTAATGGATCCGTATCTACCAAAATAATGAAGAGGAAAGTTATATGATTGTTTGTTCAAATGGATACACTTAAAACTACTTAACCGAATCAAGAATTATTTCACGTGTATAGCTACATTATGCCTGTAACATACGCTATATTTTATACATCCACATCATCATCCATCACCACACGGGTAAAACCGCGGATCGCAGCTAGTTATTCAATATATACATTGGCCTGTTATGTACAGTTGACCGGCCCAACACGGCTGAATCAGGATGAAAAATTAGTTTCTGTTAATGCTGGGTGTAAACTTATTCCCTCCACAGATGTCATCCAAATCCTCTATGCCGTTTCAATGTATAGAAGTAACAAAAATACATTCTACTACAATACTATAAAGTAAATACTTTCAAACTTTCGCATTTATAATATTAGTTTATAGCGAGAAATGAGAATATACTTTTTTTAGTGGCAATCCTCTAAAGCGAAATATAAGCCAGAAACAAGTTTCGGTTAACAGCCTCTGGCGAATAATATAAAACCCATGTATTTTTCGTAAGGAAATTAGGTGAGTGCATATTATGTATGTAATGTAAAGTAAATTGATTTTACTTAGATACAAATTTTTGCGGTAAAACAATCTCGAAAACTTAAACAAAACTTCGTTTTATTATGATCGTTACCGAACTTTGATTTGGCAATCGGAAGGCAATTTCCTTTGTACACTTTGTACATTGTTTGAACACCCCGTTAGGTGCTTGTTCAGATAGTTTATCTCGAGGGTGGTAGCTAGTCGCGCACCAGAAAGTGCATTACCACCAAGATTTCATCAGGCTTCACTGAACGCTTAAGCCCAAGGTTGGGGTATATACAGCTGCAGCTGTATATTGGGCGGCAAACTTTTATTACCACTATGTTACTATTGCTCCAAAGAGTTAATGTCAAGTAAGTGTATGCAAACATAAACGTATGGGTTTGAACAAATAATGTTATGTGCTAAAAATAAGGAATGTTGAACTTTTATTTATCAGTTTTTTTGTATGATTTTTAAAGCACTAACGCCTGTTTATCGATACCAAAACATTGCAATTTTAGTAAGAAGGAAATTATTTGTATGTCTTCTTCTTCATCGCTACGCTCTTGACAGAGCGGTCGTGATCGTCACTTCAGGTTGTGTAACGCGCCTTACTATGCGTCGCCATTCCTCCCTGCCTGCAGCCTTCCTCGTGCACGCGTGTAGAGGACCGTTTATGGCTGCTCGTATCTGGTCGGTCCATCGCATCGGTGATCTCCCTCGCGATCTAGTGCTTTCTACTCTGCCCTGGACAACTAGTCGTTCAATCGACTCGTCACCGCAGCGTGCCACGTGCCCAAAGAAAGTAGAATACGAGCCTGTACGATGGAAGAAAGACGCTGCTTGATGCCCAGTTCTTGTAATATGGATACATTAGTGCGAAACTTGGTCCATGATATTTTCCTGTAGCACCACATCTCAAGCGTGTCAATCTTCTTCTTCTTCTCACTCTCTTGTGAGGTCTTTTGTATGTACATCATCATCGTCATCATCATCATCAGCCTGTAGCAGTCCACTGCTGGACATAGGCCTCTCCAATTTCACGCCACTTAAGTCTATCTTGGGCTTCTCGCATCCAGTTTTTGCCAGCCGTCTTGCGCAGGTCGTCACTCCACCGTGCCTCAGGACGTCCTACACTACGTTTGCCGAGACGCGGTCTCCACTCTAGAACTCGTTTACCCCAACGATTGTCTTTTGTTTTGGACGGACGAACGGTACACTTCGGGTCACTGGTATTGTTTTATGGTTTGTGCACTGGTTTACGCGTAAACACGGGCTGATTAGCGCAGTCACTCGCGGCGAAGTTGTGTCGCGGTGACTCGGGCTGATTTGTGTGGTGGTGTGTGGCCGTACCGACACACCCTAAAGGTCACTTTTGGGCTGACGCGTAAACGCGGGGCTGATAATGGTGGTTCCCATGCGGTCGCGACGCGGAAGCGGAGTGGTATACGTCCGCTAGCTTCGACTCAAAAATGGTGACTGTTTCCGCTGCCCTTCAGCCGCCTGCTTCTAGTTTGACAGCTGCAGGACAGCGGCGGCGGGACGCGCGGGCGGGGAGCATTCCTTGAGGTGACGTCGCGCCTTTATATTCCCCACGCGGTGAAGGTGTAGTGTGGTGGTCAATCGACAGTCAGGTGGGCGATCTTGAGTTCCACCACTCGGGTGACGCCATCCCTTCATGTGTTCGTCTTGTGGCTCATGCGCCAGTGTAGAGGCGGCACCTGGTCGTCCACTATCAGTACCAGTTCCCTGACTTGAGGTGGGCTGGATCGGGGAGTCCGTTTGGAGCGGGTTTGGATGGTGTGCAGGTAGGGTTTGGACCAGGATCGCCAAAGATGTTGGGATAAGGGTAGGACGAGCTTGAACCTTTTTGTGTGCAGAAATGGCTCGTCCTCCTACCGAATACTCAGGTAGGGCATTGAGCTGACATTTTAAAAGGACATGACCCGCGGTGAGTAATTCAAATTCCGCGGGGTCAAAAGAGAGTGGGCTGAGAGGGCGTGCATTGAGCATGGCTGCAATGCGCGCTAAAAGAGCTGAAAGTGTAGGTGCGATATTGTCATTATTGGTTGCAAGAAAGTCTTGTATTTCCCTAAGTTCATTTCTAGCGCCTACATAAATTGTACCGCAATCATATCTAAATAACGTTGTGACTTTGCTGAATACGAGCTGAACAATCACGCGGTCGGCGGGTAAGTCGTCCATGCACGGGGCCTTGGGTTTAGCGCGGAGACGTTAACAATGTATACATTTGTATACTCGATGTCGCATTACGCGACGATCTGATAACGTCCAAAAATGCTGGCGTAAGGGTGAGTGCAGAATGTCCGCGCCTGGCTGACTTAAGGTGTTTGCAACGACAGTTTGTCGTCGTGTGGTGCTGTACTGTGTAATTGTGGACAGATAAGATGTGTGCTGATTATCTGCGTGCTGAGATTTGTGCTGATTAGCTATGAGCTGAGCTGATATGTGCTGATTCTTTGTGGGCTGAGTGGATATGTGCTGATTCTTTGTGGGCTGAGTGGATATGTGCTGAGTGTGCCGTCCTAGTCATTGCCTAGGCGGCGGTGGAGAACGCGAGGTAGTGCGCGGTGGAGTACGACGGGAGTACACCATCTGGCCCGTATCAGGTGAGGAACGGCGCTGTGGTACCTCGCGCTGTGGTACCTCGCGCTGTTGTACGGGCAATAAGTGCACTGGTGGTGCGTAGTATCGGGTACATACCCGAGGCTTGTGACCCTTTACATTACACCATGTGTAGCAATGGTTGTCACCATAGCGAGGTTGCGCGTTCGATCCCTGTTTGGGTCTTGGCGCGGAGCTGAAAGGTCGTGAGTTCGAACCCTGCGCATAGCGCGGAGGTTGCGGGTTCGAAACCTGCTGAAGTGGGGGCGAGAAGCGCACGGGTATAGGCGCGGAGCTGAGAGGTTGCAGGTTCGAAACCTGCGTATAGCACAGAGGCTGTGGGTTTGATACCTTCGCAGGTGGGGGCGAGAAGCGCGCGGGTATAGGCGCGGAGCTGAAAGGGTGCAGGTTCGAAACCTGCGCATAGCACTGTGGCTGCGGGTTCGATACCTGCTGAGCTGACGGCGAAGGGCGCGCGGGTTGTGAGGTAAACCTTGGTAACTCAGTTAGGGGATGACCGAGTTTACCGTATGTGGTGCAGTTTTTACATCGTCATTGGGAGTTGATGACCATGTTTTTTGTTCTAATTCTACAACGAGAATCTCGATGTAGGCGTCTATTGTCCTTTCATACTGCTCGATGTAGAATTTTTCCTGTTCGTCTGATAAATCGTCGGTGTCTAATATAATGTAATACGCCGCGTCGAATTTATCACGAGTCACTCTTACACCAGATGCTCTGGCATCGAATTCTGGGCTATAATGCCTGGATTTGCTTGCCTTCAATGATAACGCTTCCAAATTAAGCTTAACAATAGCGATCTGTTCCTCCCTAAACCTGGCTACCTGTGATGTTGAAGGCATCGTTAACGTCGAAGGCGAAGTCAGGCACAAGGACGCAAGAAAAATAAAAAAAAATAAAAATATTAAAATATTTAATCGTAGGTGAAATTCCGCACCTCCTTTTTTCGGAAGTCGGTTAAAATAACGCCTAAATTATTAACGCGTGTACCAAACCTTATGTGAGCTGAGGGTTTAATTACTTAATTAATTAATTATAATCCGTAAATTTCGTTATGTTATTTACGTAGATTCTGTACGGAACCCTAAGGCGTTTGTGCTGATCTCTTAAATGTAAACAATTAACTTACATTAATTATTTCATGATAATCACGAGCACAAGTAGCTCTTCTAATAGTACTTAGTATAATTTTATAATTAAAATCAACAAGTACCTGGCGTAGGTAGGTACTAGTACCTAGCCTAAGATTTTCAATTAGACTTTCTTGCAAACAATTAATAAACAATCGTATCGGAGCGCATTTATTAATCACCGCTGCTTGCAATTTACCGGCCGTCGTTAATTAGTCACGAACGCTTGTTGTCAAACGCGATTATCTGCAGTACTGTGGTTTATTCTGTGGCGCGTGAGTGTCAAACGAACAACGATAAAGGTGCCTGGACGGGTCAATTTCGTCTAGCAAATCGCCCGGCCGGTTCACTTTTCTAGAAGCTTCCAATAACTCGGCGTTCTTTGGCTTGATACGCAAATACCTGAGTTATGTAGGTGTTTTGTATGACGTAATTTGGGTAATATTAAGTCAATAAAATGTAGTTTATATTAAGGGGAGATTTATTGGACTGTATTAAAGGAATTAGGGGGTGATAGCACTGGTTCTTTTATCCGGCAGCGAAAGAATATGTTGCCGGATATCCGGCTCGAAGGAAATTTGGTTAAGCAGTATGTTCTGCAACCATACGATAGTTAGGGAAGGTTTGTAGGTACCTGGGTTCCAATCGGGATGTCGGGAGACTCTGGATCTGATGGGCGCTGATGACCTGAGTTCCTCTGTGGAGGCATCCTGCTGTGGACGTCGTGCTGAAGGGGCTGAAGAACTGTTGTTCCCTTGTAGGTATAAAGTCCTGGTATTGTTTTATCGCGCACTCACGTACACGTATTTCTACGCAGGTAAAGATGGGGGCGGATCCGGTCGTATCGTAACGCGGCGGTGCGGAGCGGATCTCGAGTTTTGGCGTGCGCACGCGACAGTACACTTCGGGTCACTGGTATTGTTTTATGGTTTGTGCACTGGTTTACGCGTAAACACGGGCTGATTAGCGCAGTCACTCGCGGCGAAGTTGTGTCGCGGTGACTCGGGCTGATTTGTGTGGTGGTGTGTGGCCGTACCGACACACCCTAAAGGTCACTTTTGGGCTGACGCGTAAACGCGGGGCTGATAATGGCGGTTCCCATGCGGTCGCGACGCGGAAGCGGAGCGGTATACGTCCGCTAGCTTCGACTCTAAAATGGTGACTGTTTCCGCTGCCCTTCAGCCGCCTGCTTCTAGTTTGACAGCTGCAGGACAGCGGCGGCGGGACGCGCGGGCGGGGAGCATTCCTTGAGGTGACGTCGCGCCTTTGGCGCGATCACACATGATTGCAAGAGCAAGCTTTGGAGTGCAAAGTGCAAGATTCAAACATCTTATTATTTTGTAATACGGCTACAGATAGCAATAGCAATATCTTGGGAAGTCTATAAGTCAAAAGCGACGACCAACTTTTTCTTTTTATGAACAATAAACAATATAATTTTACGCAGATAGATAATTTATATAACTTCTTCGTAGTTTAAAGTTTTCGCCGACTACAACATGCTCTCGATTGTTTTAATGACAGCGACTGTCAATAAAACTGAGACCGCCTAATGTAATAAAATAGATCAGCGTTTCGAAGTGTATGCAATCACCATTTTGTATGCCGTATTCGTGAAAAAAAAAACATTTGTTACTATCAAAACGATTTTCCGGTTCTGTAAGTATAGTACTTGCACCTCAAATCATAGTGTTATTTTATGATTTATTAGAGTTTCATCACCATATGAATACAACGTTATATATATTATAACTAGCTAATCCGCCAGCGGCTTCACTCACTTGGTCTTCGTATAGTGGTAGAAGCGCCGCTTTGTTATTTCGAGGTCCTGGGTTCATTACCCGGGCCGGACTGTTATTGGATATTTTTGAAAAAGAAATTATTAAATTCTTCTTTAAATATCTGTCTGGAGTCTGGAATAGTGCCCTGTAGATAATAGTCTCGTCTTCTAATAGATGGGAATAAAAATTATTATCCCTGTAGCGAAACGTAGGATCTAGAACCCCCCCGAGGATGAAGGCATGGCGATGTGTTATGTTGTATTTAAAAGAAAATGCATTTCATTATATATAGTATAAAGCAGGTACCTACTCCTACGTAGGTACTTGTACGCGTTATACATAATTTATTTTCGATCAGTATTTTTTTTGGGATTACTCCTAAAATATTCGTTTAAGTTACATAGCGTAAAAGGGTAAAATCATATGCATGAAATGCTTAAAGCCTTTAACTTATGTAAAATGATTTGTGTAAATAGCTTTCCAATTAGGTACAGCTTTATAATTTTCATTTTTAAAGTAATGGATATAGTATGTTATCCCTAAGAAATAGACATATACCATCGCGGACTTTTATGTAGACCTTTTTAAGGTGGACAATACTTTACTACAATATTTTAATCTATTTCGTAGCGTTCAGCCAGCGTTTGCAATGTAAGCGCAAAAAATGTGTTTTGTTACATCACATTAACAACCTCTAAAATTATCAGTGTTTCTTTACTATATTATGCATGTATTATACATAATCAACTTTTCTCTTGAATTACTCTATCTACTAAAAAACCCGATTCAAATCAAATCCGTTGCGGATTTTCAAAGATCTAAGCTTACTTATGGACAGACAGACAGTGAGAAGCGACTGTTTTATAATAATTACTGATGTAGTGATAGTGATCTAACAAATGGTACTATCTTTGTTCTATAAAAAAATATCATTAGTTATATGTAACTAGGTGTGTATGTATACAAAATAATATAATATTTTTGTAACTTGTTGATCGAGCGAACGAAGCGTCTCTTGACTTTCATCTGTCCGTATATTCGTTAAGTTGTCGTTTATCTTCCTGTACGTCGCATTTTTCAGCCAATCTTGACGAAACTAGTGCGTGTTTTAGTATTTATTATAATTGTTTTGTCGTCGGTTATTTTGAGCGGTGGGGGACTTTTCGTTATAAGGGGGGAGTTTCATGCGGCGCTATTTACCGACCGATATTGGTAAGTCTCTAGAGTTAAAAGTCAATTATCTAGTATATATTTATAGATGAGACTTTTACCAATCGGCCATAACTTCATTTTACGTAGGAATAAATATATTTTTTACCTTGATTTTAGATTGAGAAAATTCTCTTCCGACATCATTATGCGAATCTTAGAAGCATTGAAACTATATACTTTTAGGTAAAAGGCTTCTTGGGCAGAAACAATATGCATCATGCGAGGAAATAATTAAAACATTTTTAAAAAAACGAACGTGATTTTTTTTCCGTAGCAAATTAAATCAATGTAAGTATTTCTTTTAATTAGCCGGTAAGGGACATATTGCATTTGGCTCTTTTTGATTAACGTTTTCTGGGGATACATTAATTTTATTGATTCGCCACTTTAACTCGACCTTTTCAACAGCTCTAAAACAGGTTGCCTCTACACTAAACAAGAAATTAGTGAAAAGTGGCCATTTGTGCATGATTTGGCTGTTTGGAAAATGCTTTATCCAGTAAACGTATTATTAAATGCTTAACAAACAAAAAATATATTTCTGAAATATTTAAATCGATAATAAAAAATATGAATATAAAATACTATGTTTGGCATCATTAGTGAGCATTAATAATCCAACAAAGTTATTAAGATTCGCTCAACGCAACAGCCGAAAATAAATTTTAAAAGGGTGGAATATATTATGGAGGGGAGGATTTGAATAATTTCAGGCGTTTTCGTTTTGTTTCATTTAGATATTCGTATCCAAATCATATTAAAAAAACAAACAAAAACACCAAACAGGTTTTGAGTATACATATTTTTATAGTAGTAGCATATTTGCAAAATCAATTTAATGTCATGCCAATTTTTTAAGCCGTTTCAACTTCTAGAAGTTACAAAAATACACCCATTCACTTTCAAACTTTCGCATTTATATAAGTACTAGCTGTGCTCTGCGGTTTCACTTGCGTGGTGATGGATGATGATGAGGATGCATCAAATATAGCGTACTAGCTGGAGCCCGCGACGTCGTCTGCGCAGGATTAGCACTTCGATTAGCTTATTATCTTCTCCAAAGCCTTATCTATCTTTATACCAAAATTTCATAAAATATTGACATGGTTATATGACTAAATTTAAATATTAAGTAAATCAATCAGTACACACTAATAATAAAATACAGTACCTACGTACATACAAATATAAAATTAATCACCATGGATAAAACTGTCATTACATTTCAACATCCTTGACGGTCGCCGAGCACGTCTAGTGTTAAAAAATGTGTAGCTGTCTAAACGATAGCGTGCTTTGACTAAGCTATCAGAAACTGACACAAACTTCGACAAAACAATCATTATTACGATCTTAACGTAGGCCGAGATCTTGTTATTTTGTCTATGGCACAGGCCAAAGAATATTACGCTTTTTTACTTAATCCAGATAATTCCTGTGCGTTCCTCATTCTTCCACGATAGTAAAAGAAACTATTTGTTCACAAATTGATAGAAATTCACGGTTTTTACGTTGAATAGTTAGGATACATTATTTCTATGATCCAGCGCCTCATCTTCCTCCATACCAAACTTCATCAAAATTGGCCCCGCCGTTTGAGCGTGACAGAGTAACAAAGATCCACACATCCATACTCACAAACTTTCGCTTTTATAATATTAGTAAGATGTTAGTCAGGCATAATGTAGTAAAAGAATTGTTTGAATCAGTTAATTATTTTTAAGTGTATCATTAAAAATTAACGAACAATCAAATAACTTTCCTCTTCATTATTTTAGTAGATAAGGATTAATACTAAGGTACGAATAATGTGGCATGGTTTTTTCACTATTGCATATTTCAAAATGAAAAAGTATTTATTGTGACATAACTGTAATAGTTAGATATATGGTAATGTGGACTTCTTTGTAGATATTGGCGTCTTCTATAAAACTGGGGGGCAATTCTACTATTTCACAACATTAAACAATCCACCAAAAACAGCATAGCCCGACTCCTCGTTTGCCGTTCGACAATTACCCAAAAAGCCCTTCTACTATTTCTGTACACAAATTAGAGAGTAACATCACGTGAACGTATCGTAAACGCTGCTATATAATAGTTAAATATTAAACACTAATATGAGTTAGCGTCGTGATCATGATCTATCGAGTTACCATAATATAAAAGCCATGTGCATAAATTCGATGTTCAATTAAAGACTAATACACAGTACCTGCCAGGGAGTGTTATCCTTTCTACACAAACACTTGTAAGTTATTTTTTGTTCTCAAACATCACTCAACACAATTCAAAATGGATGCCATGCAACAGTCAGTAGCTCAACTACAATCTTTATTTTTGCAACGCATGGACGCATATCAGAATGAGCTACATGCAGCAGCACCTTCAGCAAATGTGACAAATATTGCATCTGAATTCACTGCATTCCGAGGCTTCATTATGACAGCCCTCCGCTGCCTTCAGGATCAGTTGTCCTTGCTTGTACATCAGCAGGACAGTATGGAGATGCGTAGTCGGCGCAAGATGCTTCTTCTCCATGGTGTTGATGAATCCAAGGACGAAAACACTGCTGCAGTAGTAGTCAAGGCAGTGGCTACTAGATTGAAATTGCCTGAGTTTTCTGAAGAACACATCACCCGCTGTCATCGGATGGGGCGTGCATCTGCTCCTGATAAGCCCAGACCTATCATGTTGAAGCTCCGTAGTTTAGAGGTAAAAAATAAGGTCTGGTACGCTAAGGCTTGCTTGAAGGGGTCGAGCCTCACGCTTTTGGAGTTCTTGACTAAGTCTAGACATGATGCATTTATGGTGGCTCGCCAAAGATTCGGTATTCATAAATGTTGGACAAGGGATGGCTTTATATTCATCATGGGTGGTGACGGACAACGACACCGCATCAGCTCTCTTGCAGAGCTTGAAAAGATCGGGTTGACGGAGGTGCCGAAGCCTGCACCCGTCTCTGCTAAAGAGCCAGCGGCGGCACCCAAATCTAGACGACCCTTGAAGAGTAAATAAGCGCCTGTATTGTTTTGTTACTCCGTCAATTCGGTACAGTATTCAATTCAACTAGTATTAATATATTCTCTTTGCTCAATCAAACAAATTGTTAAATTCCACAGACTATGCGATAACCATTTGCTTGATTTTCATGTCTGTCAGCTGTCAGTGTCAGTATAATTTTTTACATAATTCTTTTTTTTTTTTTTTTGTCGCTCTGTGGTTTCTACTTATTGTATCGCGACACTGACTGCTGCAATATTTTTAGAATTTTAATTAAGTTTTTATATTACATTATTTAGGTAGAGGTTAATCATTAAGTATATTGTTTTAATCTATACACAACTGGCAGGTGATAAGTTAGTTTTTAATTTAGTAAGTGTAAACATCTTACTATTGTTGATTAGGTATATTATATATATTTTATATTGTTAAGTATTTATATATTGTATTATTATGTTGAGCATTTTTGATAACGGTAATAGCAGTGATAGTGAGCAGTATTTTTCTGTACCTTCTGACTCTTCTACAAGTAGTGATGACAGTTTCGTTAGTATTCCATCGCTTTATAAAACGCTCGACACACAATTTTCTGATGTACCGAAGAATTTTAACGTGATTCACATAAATGCGCAGAGTATTCCGGCTCATTACCTTGAAATGCAGGTTTTCCTTGACTGTAAAAATATTCATGCTATTGTGGTCTCAGAGACATGGCTCAAACCATGCCTACCTTCCATCTCCTATTCTCTGCCTGGTTTTAATCTCATTCGCAACGATCGCGTTGATAGGGTTGGGGGTGGGGTAGCTATTTATCTTCGGTCACATATTTCTTTCTCTGTAATTAGCACCTCATCTCAGCCACCGCCTTCTAATGCAGGAGAGCACCTATTTGTGGAGGTACTCTTACCTCATAATAAAATATTACTTGGAGCCTATTATAGCCCCTCATCACACATCAATTACTTCTCTGAGTTTGAAAAGATCTTAGAAGATCATATTTCCTCATACAATCACACGATTATTATGGGTGATTTCAACACATGTCTTCTCAAGCATGACAAACGTTCATCTTCACTTGAATCCATTATTAATTCGTGCAACATGCATATTCTCCCGCTTAATGCCACTCACCACTCTCCAAACTACTCTCCTTCGCTTCTTGATCTAGTCATTGTATCATCCTCCCAGCATGTTGCAAAGCACGGTCAATGCTCAGCTGATGCTTTCTCGTATCACGACTTAATCTATCTGTCATACAAAGTTCGTCCTCCGAAACCAAAGCCTAAAGTCATTCTTCAGCGTAATTTTAGTGGTATGGACAAGGAAGCATTCCTTCAGAATGCTCAGAGGATTGATTGGTCACCTGTAATTAATGCCGAGACTGTGAACGACCAAGTAGCTATTTTTAATTCTATCATAACGCAACTGTACGACAAGCATTCCCCCTTGCGTGCTATAAAACTTAAACACCTACCCGCCCCCTGGCTTTCTGATGACATTAAAATCATGATTCATAAAAAGGTTCTTGCGAAGTATAAATATAAACGTCAACCAACCGAAACAATCAAAGCAGCGTATGTCAAGGCCCGAAATGTCTGCAACATGGTGTGTAGGGATGCTTTACGTCGCCATGTTCATAAATCTGTTGATAATGAGGACACCTCCAAAGTCTGGAAATTTCTCAGGACGTTGGGAATTGGTAAATCACGACAGGACTCAATTCCAAATGATTTAAATATTAACTCGCTCAACCTCTACTTTTCTTCCTCGTCTGATATTAGCGACATAGATTAAAATAATACACTGCATTATCTTTCAACTCTGCCAACTCCTGACTACTCCCCGTTTATTCTAAATCAATTATCTGCTTGTGATGTTAAAAAGAGCATTATGTCTATCACATCTAGTGCGATTGGCCATGACTGTATTAGCCGTAATATGGTTGTACCCATCCTAGATACTATCCTTCCCATCCTCTGTTGCATTTTCAATAATTCTATTACCACTGGAGTCTTTCCTTCTGTTTGGAAAGACGCCCATATCATACCTCTTCCTAAAAAACTTAATCCTAAATGTCATTCTGATTACCGCCCTATTTCTATACTCCCTTTTCTCTCCAAAGTTCTCGAGCGTCTTATCCACAACCAACTTAACAAGTTCCTCTCCAATAATGATCTCCTCAATCCGCTTCAATCCGGATTTCGACGTGGGCACAGTACAGTTACAACTCTCGCCAAAATCACAGACGATATTCGTTTCGGTATGGACAATGGCCAACTTACTGTACTTACCTTGTTAGACTTCAGTAATGCGTTTAACACTGTAAATTTTGACATTCTCCTTGCATTGCTTAGCTCGATTAACATATCTCCAACGGTGATTGATTGGTTTCATAGTTATTTATACGGACGCAGACAACGTATTCGCCTCGAAGACAGTTTTTCTTCATGGTGTGATACGACTGCAGGCGTTCCTCAAGGCGGCGTCCTATCACCTCTTTTATTTGCATTATTTATTAATACCATTTCCCATAATCTTTCTTCTTCGTACCACCTATACGCAGATGATCTACAAATATATTCCCAGGCCACATTGGATAAATTACCGGAAGCTATTCAAACCACAAATAATGACCTTAATCGAATATCTGAGTGGAGCAAATCCTTTGGATTAAAAATAAATCCTGTAAAAACGCAGTCGATCATCATTGGAAGTTCAAGATTGTTATCTAAGGTGGAATGTGCAACGCTTCCGGGGGTTGTTTTTGGTGGAGTTGCCATTCCTTTTAGTAAGTCTGTGAAAAGTTTGGGGCTAACTTTGGATTGCTGTATGAAGTGGGATCTTCAGTTGCAGGTAACAAGTCGTAAACTGTTTGCGTCTGCTGCATCATTAAAAAGGTTGCGTAACTTCCTTCCTACTACCACTAAAATTTCACTAGTACAATCCCTGTTACTACCCATTCTTGACTATGCTGACACCTGCTACTTAGATATAACGGAGGAACAACTTAATAAGCTTGAGCGACTTCAAAATTTCTGTATTAGATTCATATTTGGTTTGCGCAAATATGATCATGTCTCTCAATTCCGTAATAAGCTCAAGTGGCTCCCCATACGTCTTCGCCGGAATACCCACATTCTTTGCCTTCTATACAATATTTTGTTTAATCCTTCATATCCGCGCTATCTCAAAGAACGTTTTAACTTCCTTAACTGTCCTTCACACCCACTAAGGTCATCAGAAAATCTTGTTCTTGCGATTCCTCCACATTCAAGTTCTTTTTACAATGGTTCATTTACTGTCCAAGCCACCTTCCTGTGGAATTCCTTACCTATTTCAATCAGACGTGCAACATCTATAAACATTTTAAAAGATCAAATTAAAAAATTATATCTAAACACATAATACTGCACTGCACTTTTTTATTGTCCCTTAATTGCTTTACGTTTATGTATTTATATATGTATTTATGTTATTATATTTGTATTTATACCTATTGGTTACATATTTTTATTGTTGGGTATGACACTTTGCTAGTACATGGTAATAATATGATATTACAAGAGTACGTATTGTCATATCCTTTTTGTATTATCTCGTATATGTTATTGTTATTTCTCCATTGCTTTTTATATCCATGTTTACTTATGTTTTAAAAACGCGCCCATGTCGATGAATTTTAAATATATACATTCCATCCTAAGGTTGCCTGGAAGAGATTGCTTTTAGCAATAAGGCCGCCCATTGTGACACAATTTTTGTAATCATTACATTTAAGTTTTCATATTGTTATGTTTTTGTGAACAATAAAGTATTATCTATCTATCTATCTATCTATAAAATGTTACTCGATTGCTGCCGTCAATAGAAACGTAACTGCAGCTGCACTGTTTTTCAATATCAGAATAATAATGTGTGTAAATCAGCAATGGTTCGATAGCAGTTGGACAAATTTAGTAATCGAAATTCTGTCATCACTCTGTTCTAATGTCAATAGCATAGACTAAGTGGACTAAGTGGGGAAAGGCTGTCATTGCAAAGAGTTCCGACAAATGTCTACCCGAGCCGAGGCGCAGCCGAAGTCGAGGGTTGGCAGTCGGAACAAGTTGCAATGACCGTTGCGCACGTGTACTAAACGACTATTTTGGGTTGGCTTTAGAATCGTGACCCCTGAATTTGGTGAAACAAAAACTGTGGGTGGGTGAAGGGGTTTGTATAAAGCGTATTTACAACATTTTAGCTGCCGGAGACACGCCAAAATAGTCTAAATAGTTTTTTAAAGTTTCAATAAAACACCGTAATTTTGATAGTGACAGGTGACATAAATGACATTAATGCGTAAAACGAAACAACGCATCGAGTCCCAATGGAGAGCAGTGAAGCGTTATTTTAAAAAAGACAATTATAATAATACTGAAAATTTCACTAACTCCATCATAGAGGAGAAGAAATGTGACTAAAAATAAAAAAGACCCATTCATCGAAACTATAAATGCTATAAATTATGTCTATAAAATATAAGTTCTAAAAATAACAAATTGTTTTTCAATTTTAATTATCAGACCCATACTAGTAGGAATGTGTGCACAATAGTATATTAGTACCTAATGAATTGGCAATGTCACTTGTCTGTGACAAACCTATAGGTTAGGTTAGGTTTGAACTGTGACCCACCAGGCTTCATCAAACTACTTTTGTTCCAAATTTGTGCACAATAGTATATCAGTAGCTATCTTATGAATTGGCAAAGTCACTTGTCTGTGACATACCTATAGGTTAGTTATAGTTAGTTAGAATAGGTCGAAGTCAGTGACAGAACCGACTCATAGCACCCCGATTTCAAGCAGTCTTGTCGGATTGCAGAGCCGACGCGGGGGTGGTAGTAGATCGAAATGCAGTACTTAACCTCAAAATACTTAAACAAACATAACTCGAAAACTAATGGTCTCCGGCAGGTGGGGTTTGCGGGGGGGCACTACCCGACCCCCCTCCCCCTCCCCCCAAATTCAGGCGCCACGATTCTAAATGTTTACCACTATTTTTAATACAGTTGCGAAAAAATTAATCAATTTAATAAAATAAACTCGCAAAGAAAATTTCTGGAAAATAGCGCCAACCGTAGAATATAAGCAGAGATTTTTTTTTCTTGACCCATTCTGGTAGGCAAAGGGAACTATGCCCATACAGCCAAGTCTTCAGTAGAATTTTTTTATTGATATGAAATGAAAATGAAATTTAATGAGATGAAATGAAATGAAACCTAACCTAACTCATTCAATCAAATCATTAAATCTGTTATTTAAACAAATTAGTAGCTTCTTTTTAGAAATATACGTCTTTGCATGAATCATAAAAACTTCTATGAATTTTATTTAGTAAAAACTTCATGGTTGGTTTTTCTTTTTAGACAATATTTTGACAGTTTGGAAAGAGAACGCACGAGTTCGGGAAAGGTAAAAAAAAAGCTCGAGTATGCAATCGCCCACATCCCGAACGCTATACGTCCCTGCAATACGCCACTTTATGAGCAACTGTATTAAAAAATAGTTTACGCAGCGTACGCGATATAAGGACTTTTTGATATTTTTCCACACCCTGGGTACAATGCTGAAGTTTTCATACCGAACCCAAACTTTTTGAAAATACTATATATAGCCTATGTTCATCAGGGAAAATGTAGGATTCTAATGATGAATGAATTTTTCTAATCGGTCCAGTAGTTTCGGCGCTTATTTAATTCAAACAAACAAATCTTTCCCGTTTATAATATTACAGTGTAGATTTATTATTTTAATAGTTAGAAATAATGTAATTTATTGATTCACTGACTATAAACTGCACTTTAATAGCAATCCCTGAAGCGAAAATGTATCCAGAAACAAGGTACTGTTTTAAAGTCTCTGGTGCAAATTTGAATTGGTTTAACGCACATTTTTCTACCAACTTTTAAAAGGAGGAGGTACTCAATTCGAATGTATATTTTTTTATGTTTGTTACCTCATAACTTTTGACCGGGTGAACCGATTATAAAAACTCTTTTATATAATCTCATTCGGTAATATTCTAATTATGAAATGAAATACAGACTTTTATTGGCATATTTTATTTACATACTTCTTTAAGAAAATTAAAAAAATCAATTAAAGCATTATTCTCCTAACAAAACAATGCTTTAAAACAATTTTTTAATTATTAAAGTACAATGTGTCCCGACCAAGGAGGTTTCAATTCAATTTAAGTAAACATTATCTGTGGTGAGCGTGCTGCGCGCGCAACGCGCTGGTTCCGAGCCAATAGACCAATAACAGACTTTTCCACTGATATTGGCAAAATTGTGGTTACGCCGCACAAGCCATACAAACAAGAAGAAGAAGAAGACTTTTTTCCATTTTGGCGCTATTTCGTACATACAAATTTGAGTAATATTTTGTTGGATAAAACTTTAGTAGCAAAAAGAGATAAAATAAAGTAGTGTATGCAACTGCATATAATTAGGTATAATTAGGTACTCGTGTAATCTTATTTTGAAACTCGCCTGCGGCTCGTTTCAAAAACTGCCCTCATGTTTTAATACCCTCTATTATATGACAGTTGCATAAACTACTTTTTTGTTTGAAGCTGGTGCTTCCCTTATGTTTCCATTTGAATTTCATCAAATTCGGTCCAGTAGTTTATGAGTTACACTCCAATAACTAAATAGAATGGAAGTTAAATAATGTTAAAACGTAAACTAACCTTCGTTTTATTACGATCGTTACCTAATAAAATTGTTCTATGCATTTCGTTTGTTCACCTTGGATTTGACAATCGGAAGACAATTTCCTTTGTTCGGAGTAAAGATAGCTGAAGCGTGAGTTTTGCTTTGATGATTGCGTATTGGACTTTTATCGAGGGTGACACTGTCTGTCGTTATTGTTAAGTTTCATGACGACCTAAATATAAAAAAATAGAACATACACAACGGATAGCGGAAAAAGTCCCAACTATGACAATAATTTAATTTGTTATTTTTTTCTAGATATGTGTTTCTTTGAGTTTTAACGTGTAATAGTGTAGATTATTAACCATTCTATGATCGTAACAGTGCACGAGTTTATAAAGTGTTCAAAATCATGGAAGGTTGTCTTTGGGTTTTCTTCGTCGTAGAAAGCTTTAGTAATGTATCCACCGTCTATAATGTGACTATACTGATATATGTATAGTTGCATTATGCAACTATACATATTATATTTAACCAAGTATCAAGAGGAATGCTAAATGCATTAACAAGTATTAGTCCACTTATAAAGACAAAATATAATATACAAAACATAATTATACAGTTTTTTGAAATGGACGAATGTATGACACTCGTATTATGTATTATGATTGATGGAGAAAAAGTGGAAGAAGTGAAATAGTTTGTATATCTGTGGACTTTGTTTGCTAGAGATGGGGAGCATGACAATGGGATACCGAAAGGAGAGTGAAGGCTGCTACTCAAGTGAATGGGGCACTTTTATGACCAGCCGGAATGTGTATCATGAGGCACGATAGGCAGTACATAGAGGAGTGTTAGTGCCGAAACTGATGTACGGCATCGAAAGTTGGGTATGGCAGGAGAAGCATCAAAGTAGAATAAATGCAGTTAAAATGAGAGCTTTGTATTTGTGGTGTGAGTTTGAGAGTTAGAGTTAGAAAAAGTGTTGTAAGAGAGCGGTGTGGAGTGACTAGAGTTGAGAATGGCATGCTTGGATGGTTTGGGCATGTAGAAAGGATGGATGAGAAAAGACTGACAAAACAAGTGTACAAGGCGAGTGTAGATGGATTGAATAAAAGTGGTTAACCTCATCGAGCGTATTCCGATCAAATCGGAGATGTTCTGAAGAAAGGCGAGGTCAAAAGTACGCGAAACCGACGATAATGTATAAAAAATGTGATGCAAGTGGATGAAGCAAAATATGTATGCCTGGATCGTAGCAAGTGGAAATCTGTGATCTCTGCCTACCCCCCCGGGAAAAGGGCGTGACGTTATGTATGTATGTAATTATGATGATAATTATGATGACAACATTTTAGGTACTACAAGAGTACTACTAGTATTCCTGTACATTCTCACAATCCGTAGTAATATAATAATATGAAACTAGGCTTAACTACAAGATACAACAAGATACAAGATACAAGATGTTTTATTGCCAAAAAAAGTTATGTAAATACTAAACATTGTAACTTAAATAACGAGTAGTAACTAGTATTCATATTATAACTAAGGACAATAGTATAACAACACATGTGTTGCGAGTGGCGAGTAAAGTCATCATGCAAAGATTTAATAGAAAATATTATCGTAATAAGAAAAACCTTTACATACTCGTACCTCCGTATTACGATTTCCTGCGTCCTACACATCCTTAGACTTAGTGATTCGAACCCGCGTCATCCGACAATCCAGACAATCCATGTTGTATGTACACATACGATATCAGATCACAACAACCAAGACCCAAAAACAAATATTTCTAATCATCACAAAATTATTTGTTTTGGCCAGGGATCGAATCTTGTACACCGCACTTCGAAGGCAGGGTCTCTACAAACTGAGCTAACGGAGCGATCTTTATAACAGCTGTTTCTCCCTAAACACAAGGTACACCGGAGTCATCAGATGAAACCTACGGATTGAGAAGTATTATTCGTGTAATAGTTAGTAATAGTTACGGTTCAGAAACAGATTATTAACTGTGTAATGTGTATCAAAAAGTGCTTAGTGTTAGAAAAAGAGCACCCTTGACTCCTACGCTTATTAAGTTCAAATAAAATCTGTGCAAAAAGAAAAGCGTCCTAAATATGCGGTTGCGCGTTGCGCGTGTGCTAATTTACTGTTTAATTTTATCGAGTCGAAGTTCACACTTGATATAGTTGTGTGACGGAAATATTATACACGTTCTCTTATTGTATATACTCTACAAAGAGGCGAGTAACGTAAAACACACCATTGTTTATTCGTAAAAATCACAATCTATTAAAAACACAAATAAATTCAGTTTTCAATTCACATTCATCTTCAATTATCAACCTTTTTCGGCAGGGGTGTATTTTAAAGCGTTCGATGATAATAATAATAAATATCGCTCGAACTGCCGTGCGATTCTGTAATGATTCGACGAGCTCATCGACGACCTCACCGATGTCAAATACTTCGCCCTTTTACATAAGGTTGCTTTTCCAACGTTTCTTGTCATCTCTTCATTTGTTTCACGGATGTTGTCAAAGATGCAACGATGTTTGCTCTTAGATAATCGCACGGCTGATATCGGGGTATTATGACAGCTAAGGTGTTTAGAGTGGTAATTCAATTATGATAAACATGAATAAGGTATTATTTATCATCTATTTGTTAAGTATAAAGATTTCATTGAAACTATGAAGTTAATTAAGCCTGAAGGCTTTAGAAAAAAATATTCAGATATAATATTAACGTTGATAGATAACTTACATAATGTTCAGGCCAACGTGCGGCAGAAGGTGGTGACTCGTAAAATATTTGAGCAATCATTTTTAAATATATAATAAAGGTAAAAATAAAAGGTATTTCAATATATGAAGAAGTAAGACCTTTTCGATTCATTATAAAATAACTTTTTTTCGCTAAAGCAGGCGTTAGTGCTTTAAAAAGTAATACTATAAAAGTTACAAGGGCTGCAATGTCAATACGAAAAGTTTAAGTATTTTTAAATAATACTTCTTTCGGTTGGATGGTACTGTTTAACTGTCCAATAGATGTCGCTCCGTCCCCGCAAGACGGTTAGTCAAATAGAGAGTTAAAATTCGATGCTCGGACCAGAATCTCGGTGGCCTAGTTGGTCAATGGCGTCTGACACGGAGAGTCAGAAGACGCGGGTTCGAATCACGTCCGAGGATGGAATATTTCTCTCTATAAATTTCAATGTTTGAGATCGCTAAAGCAGGCGTTAGTGCATTAAAAGGTAATACTATAAAAAAATAATAAAATTGTTTATTGCAGGCAAAAGGACCCATCTAAATATCAAATTACGTATTGTATAATATACAACGCACATCATCAAATAACAAATAATTATTACTTATTGCCTATACTTTTTCTGGTATTTTACCTAAAGACGTACTTCCATGTATAAATAAACTAAAAATCAGAAGAATTACTGTGTGAACTGTGCTTACGCTTCATCCAAACGGTCAAAGTGCTGATGTTGCACAGATACATGAAAAATTTCGAAGGATGCGAGAATAAGTCCCTTTCCTCAATCTTGTGGCTTCAGATTATTTGATTATGGAAAAGAGCGTCAACATTGTTTTATACAGACGACGTTGCCAGAAACGGGGGCTAAAGGCAATTAAAGTTGTTACCGCAATCACTACATTGTGTTCAAGGACATGGAATAAAATAATTACATATTTGAAAAAAAATAAAATGACGAGTATGTATCAGTAATAACAATTTGTAACTACACTGTATAAAAAGCAGGTCTGTTATAAAAAAAAAAACAAAAACTAAAGTTAAACTTTATTCACTAAAATATTATAAAAACTTTTAAATTCTTAAAAAAATGTTTTTCTCATTTTAGCGAGAACAAGCAACGGTGCCCAATGTGCAAGTTGTACACATCTATTATTTTGTATTGCCACTGAGCTCTTAATACATTTATACGGTTCGGCATGATTTCTTTGTGGCCCAGTGTATGTTACTGAACTTGCGAACTGATAATATAATAATTATTGCTATAAAAGGAGCACGGCTACAGATAGATATTGCAATATCCTAGGAAATCAATAAGGTAATACCGCGACCATTTTTTCTTCATAAGAGCAACAAAAACATGTCCTTGTATGTAGATAGGCAATTTATAACTTCTTCGTAGTTTAAAGGTTCGACTACAACATGCCTTCAAGTCGCTGTCAATAAAAGTGAGTCCGCTCAATGCAATAAAATAGTTCAGCGCTTCGAAGTGTTTGTAATATCCATTTTGAATACCGTATTCGTGAAAAAAACATTTGTTGCTATCAGAACGATTTTCCGGTTCTTTTATAATACTGGCTCTCCATATCATAGTGTTATTTTATAGTTTATTATGAGTTTGATCGCAATAATTATATAAATACAAAATTACATCCCACTATCCCACTAATATTATAAATGTGAAAGTTTGGATGGATAGATGAATGGATGGATGGATGTTTGTTCTCAAAAATGGCAGAACGGCTGAACGGATCTAGATGAAATTTGGCACACAGATAGATTATAGTCTGGAATAGCACATGGGCTATCTTCATATACATTTTCATCATTATCATTTATCACCACACAGGTGAAAAGAGTAATTGGTAAATTGTTGGGCACAGTATAAACAAAAAAACAAGATCTCCCCCTACGAAAAGATCGTAATGATGACAGTTCTGTCAAAGTTTGTGTCAGTTTCTGATAGTTTACTTAAAGCAAGGTATAATTTTGACAGCTCGTTACACTAGTCGTGCTCGATGACCGTCAAGGGTGATGAAATGTAATGATTGTTTTTTTTCCATTGTGATTAATTTTATATTTGTATGTACGTAGGTACTGTATTTTATTATTAGTGTTTACTGATTGATTTACTAAGTATATAAATATACTAATACTATTATAGCAATTGCGTTTGGCTATGTAAATATTGTCCAGTAGTTTATGAGTTACACTCCAATAACTAAATAGAATGGAAGTTAAATAATGTAAAAACGTAAACTAACCTTCGTTTTATTACGATCGTTACCTAATAAAATTGTTCTATACATTTCGTTTGTTCACCTTGGATTTGACAATCGGAAGACAATTTCCTTTGTTCGGAGTAAAGATAGCTGAAGCGTGAGTTTGCTTTGATGATTGCGTATTGGACTTTTATCGAGGGTGACACTGTCTGTCGTTATTGTTAAGTTTCATGACGACCTAAATATAAAAAAATAGAACATACACAACGGATAGCGGAAAAAGTCCCAACTATGACAATAATTTAATTTGTTATTTTTTTCTAGATATGTGTTTCTTTGAGTTTTAACGTGTAATAGTGTAGATTATTAACCATTCTATGATCGTAACAGTGCACGAGTTTATACAGTATTCTAAATCATGGAAAGTTGTTTTTGGGTTTTCTTCGTCAATTACATTAGAAAGTTTCAGTATTGTATCCACCGTCTAGAATGTGACTATACTGATATATCTATAGTGGCATTAGGCAACTATAAATATATTTAACCAAATACTTTGAGGAATGCCAATGCACAAACCTATTAGTCCACTTATAAAGAAAAAAATATAATATACACAACATAATTATATAGTTTTTTGAAAGGGGTGAATGTTTATACCATGCAGTATTATGATTGATGAAGAAAAAGTGGAAGAAGTGAAATAGTTTGTATATCTGTGGACTTTGTTTGCTAGAGATGGGGAGCATGACAATGGGATACCGAAAGGAGAGTGAAGGCTGCTACTAAAGTGAATGGGGTACTTTTATAACCAGCCGGAATGTGTATCATGAGGCACGATAGGCAGTACATAGAGGAGTGTTAGTGCCGAAACTGATGTACGGTATCGAAAGTTGGATATGGCAGGAGAAGCATCAAAGTAGAATAAATGCAGTTAAAATGAGAGCTTTGCGAAGTATTTGTGGTGTGAGTTTGAGAGTTAGAGTTAGAAAAAGTGTTGTAAGAGAGCGGTGTGGAGTGAATGAAAATATACTGGTAGTGACTAGAGTTGAGAATGGCATGCTTGGATGGTTTGGGCATGTAGAAAGGATGGATGAGAGAAGACTGACAAGACAAGTGTACAAGGCGAGCGTAGATGGATTGAATAAAAGAGGTAGACCTCGTCGAACGTATTCCGATCAAATCGGAGATGTTCTGAAGAAAGGCGAGGTCAAAAGTACGCGAAACTGACGATAATGTATAAATAATGTGATGCAAGTGGGTGAAGAAAAAGAGGTATGCCTGGATAAAGTAGCAAGAGGAAATCTGTGATCTCTACCTACCCCTCCGGGAAAAGGGCGTGACGTTATGTATGTATGTAATTATGATGACAACATTTTAGGTACTACAAGAGTACTATTAGTATTCCTGTACATTCTCACAATCCGTAGTAATATAATAATATGAAACTAGGCTTACTAAGGACAATAGTATAACAACACATGTGTTGCGAGTGGTGAGTGAAGTCATCATACAAAGATTTAATAGAAAATATTATCGTAATAAGAAAAACGTTAACATACTCGTACCTCCGTATTACGATTTCCTGCGTCGCGGTAGGCACGCACACATACTTTGCAAATTTATACAGAAAAATACACATCCTTAGACGTGATTCGAACAATCGCGCGCGATTGCGTCATCCGACAATCCAGACAATCCATGTCGTATGTACACATACGATATCAGATCACAACAACCAAGACCCAAAAACAAATATTTCTAATCATCACAAAATTATTTGTTTTGGCCAGAGATCGAATCTTGTACCCCGCACTTCGAAGGTAGGGTCTCTACAAACTGAGCTAACGGAGCGATCTTTATAATAGCTGTTTCTCCCTAAACACAAGGTACACCGGAGTCATCAGATGAATCCTACGGATTGAGAAGTATTATTCGTGTAATAGTTAGTTCGTAGTGTTACGGTTCAGAAACAGATTATTAACTGTGTAATATCTATCAAAAAGTGCTTAGTGTTAGAAAAAGAGCACCCTTGACCCCTACGCTTATTAAGTTCAAATAAAGTCTGTGCAAAAAGAGAAGCGTCCTAAATATGCGGTTGCGCGTTGCGCGTGTGCTAATTTACTGTTTAATTTTATCGAGTCGAAGTTCACACTTGATATAGTTGTGTGATGGAAATATCATACACGTTCTCTTATTGTATATACTCTACAAAGAGGCGAGTATGAAACGTAAAACACACCATTGTTTATTCGTTAAAATCACAATCTATAAAAAACACAAATAAATTCAGTTTTCAATTCACATTCATCTTCAATCATCAACCTTTTTCGGCAGGGGTGTATTTTAAAGCGTTCGATAATAATAATAAATATCGCTCGAACTGCCGTGCGATTCTGTAATGATTCGTCGACGAGCTCATCGACGAGCTCACCAATGTCAAATACTTCGCCCTTTTACATAAGGTTGCTTTTCCAACGTTTTTTGTCATCTCTTCATTTGTTTTACGGATGTTGTCAAAGATGCAACGATGTTTGCTCTTAGATAATCGCACGGCAGCCGTGCGATATATATATATATATATATGTACATATATATATCCGATATCGGGGTATTATGACAGCTAAGGTGTTTAGAGTGGTAATTCAATTATGATAAACATGAATAAGGTATTTATTTTTCATCTATTTGTTAAGTATATAGATTTTATTTAAACTATGAACTTAATAAAGTCTGAAGTCTTTAGAAAAAAATATTCAGATATAATATTAACGTTGATAGATAACTTACATAATGTTCAGGCCAACGTGCGGCAGAAGGTGGTGACTCGTAAAATATTTGAGCAATCATTTTTAAATATATAATAAAGGTAAAAATAAAAGGTATTTCAATATATGAAGAAGTAAGACTTTTTCGATTCATTATAAAATAACTTTTTTTCACTAGATTTAGAAAAATGTGCTTGCTTTCACGAACTATTAAAGATGCCAAACCGTTTAACAGCTTCATAAACAGTTTGGTGGCAATATAAAATTACAAAGGTTGCTTTACTGTAAATTTTAAATTACTTTATTTAGTGCTCACAGTAAAATTATTCTGCGCCGTACAAAATGACGTTATTTAAATTTAAGCAACGTATATAAGGAAGGCTGCAAATTAGAATACAGAAAATTTATATTTTAGATACCTGGAAATAAAAAGATATCAATCGCGTAGAGTCGGGGAAGTAATTTTTTTACTTTACTTAAACCGTGGTTGACTAATGTATCACTAGATGGTCAAGATGTCTAGTATTACAGTTGATCTAAAATAGCGGTAGCTCTCAAGGACAAATGCTTGAACACACTGTTAGTTACTTGTTAAGATTATTTATCTCGATGGCGGTACCAGGCGCAAATCAGAAAATGCATTACCACTATGATTTCATCAAGATGTAACCTTCACCGAACACTTAAGCCCGAGCTTGGGACCGATCCAGCAGCTGTCGGTTTGGTGGTAAACTTTTATTACCACTAGGGCTACGTTCCAGAAAGCACCGTCAACGCTCACAACTGTCGCGCCCCGGTTTAGCGTTCCGGTTGGAATTAATGCTTGCATTGTTCAACCCAAGTGGAACAGTTACGCGGTCGCGAAAAGCGCGCCAACTTTTATGTCAAAAAGCGATAGAATCCTATACATTTGATGTTTAACAGTGACAACTCGCAAACGATCACGAAAACCCACCTACAATCTGCGAGCGTTGTGAGCGTTTTCGGTGACGTCATCGATGACGTATCGAGCTCGCTCACGATGATCGCGGGCTTCTAATGGATTGGGTGTGCGAACGCCGCGAGTGATTTCGGCGCTTCCCGGAACGTAGCCTTAGCTACCATTGCTTCAAAGAGTTATTGTCAAGTAAATGTATCAAACGTAAACGTATTAAGTTCTTTGGTTTGAATTTGATTGGCTTGTTTAAAAAAATAATTTGGGTGAAAATAAGTCAAATTGAATTTTTTTTCCTTTTTTCTACTGGCTTCCAAAAAAGGAGGAGGTACTCAATTCAATGATTTTTTATATGTTTGTTACCTCATAAATTTTGACTGGGTGAACCGATTCTCAAAATTATTTTTTTGTTTTAAAGCTAGTACTTCCTGTGTGGTCCCATTTAAACTTTATCAAATTCGGTTACGTAGTGAATGAATAGAATGGAAGTCGGTATTAAATTTTTCTAATTGTACTTATTACTATATTACATTATGTTTAAATACCGCCTGCTTAGCGAGAGCAAACATTGCAATTTTAGGGAGGAAAATACACATTCTCGGATGGGATTTCTTTTTCTGTTTTAACTAATTTATCTGATTTTCATGTAAGTATTATGAAAGTGTTATAATAATAATATAATAATAAAATTTAAATGTTTGAGATCGCTAAAGCAGGCGTTAGTGCTTTAAAAATTACAAGGGCTGCAATGTCAATACGAAAAGTTTAAGTATTTCTTAATAATACTTCTTTCGGTTGGATGGTACTGTTTAACTGTCCAATAGATGTCGCTCCGTCCCCGCAAGACGGTTAGTCAAATAGAGAGTTAAAATTCGATGCTCAGACCAGAACCTCGGTGGCCTAGTTGATCAATGGCGTCTGACACGGAGAGTCAGAAGACGCGGGTTAGAATCACGTCCGAGGATGGAATTTTTCTCTCTATAAATTTCAATGTTTGAGATCGCTAAAGCAGGCGTTAGTGCATTAAAAGGTAATACTATAAAAAAAAATATGTTTATTGCAGGCAAAAGAACACATCTAAATATCAAATTACATATTGTATAATATACAACACACATCATCAAATAACAAATAATTATAACTTATTGCCTATACTTTTCCTGGTATTTTACCTAAACACGTACTTCCATGTATAAATAAACTAAAAATCAGATGAATTACTGTGTGAACTGCACTTACGCTTCATCCAAACGGTCAAAGTGCTGATGTCGCATAGATACATGAAAATTTTCGAAGGATGCGAGAATAAGTCCCTTTCCTCAATCTGGTGGCTTCAGATTATTTGATTATGGAAAAGAGCGTCAACATTGTTTAATACAGACGACGTCGTCAGAAACGGGGGCTAAAGGCAATTAAAGTTGTTACCGCAATCACTACATTGTGTTCAAGGACATGGAATAAAATAATTACTTATTTGAAAAAATGTAAAATGACGAGTATGTATCAGTAATAACAATTTGTAACTACACTGTATAGAAAGCAGGTCTGTTATAAAAAAAACAAAAACTAAAGTTAAACTTTATTCACTAAAATGTTATAAAACTTTTAAATTCTTAAAAAAATGTTTTTCTCATTTTAGCGAGAACAAGCAACGATGTCCAATGTGCAAGTTGTACACATCTATTATTTTGTATTGCCACTGAGTTCTTAATACATTTATACGGTTCGGCATGTTTTTCTTTGTGGCCCAGTGTATGTTACTGAACTTGCGAACTGATAATATAATAATTATTGCTTTAAAAGGAACACGGCTACAGATAGATATTGCAATATCTTAGGAAATCTATAAGCTAATACAGCGACCATTTTTCTTCATAAGAGCAATAAAAAAATGTCCTTAAATGTAGATAGGCAATTTATAACTTCTTCATAGTTTAAGGGTTCGACTACAAAATGCCTTCAAGTCGCTGTCAATAAAAGTGAGTCCGCTCAATGCAATAAAATAGTTCAGCGCTTCGAAGTGTTTGTAATATCCATTTTGAATACCGTATTCGTGAAAAAAACATTTTTTGCTATCAGAACGATTTTCCGGTTCTTTTATAGTACTCGCTCTCCATATTATAGTGTTGTATTATAGTTTATTATGAGTTTGATCGCAATAATTATATAAATACAAAATTACACCCCTCTGTGGCACTAATATTATATATGTGAAAGTTTGGATGGATAGATGGATGGATGGATGTTTGTTCTCAAAAATGGCAGAACGGCTGAACGGATCTAGATGAAATTTGGCACACAGATAGATTATAGTCTGGAATAGCACATGGGCTATCTTCATATACATTTTCATCATCACCACACAGGTGAAAAGAGTAATTGGTAAATTCTTGGGCACAGTATAAACAAAATAACAAGATCTCCGCCTACGAAAAGATCGTAATGATGACAGTTCTGTCAAAGTTTGTGTCAGTTTCTGATAGTTTACTTAAAGCAAGGTATAATTTTGACAGCTCGTGACACTAGACGTGCTCGATGACCGTCAAGGGTGATGAAATGTTATGATTGTTTTTTTTCCATTGTGATTAATTTTATATTTGTATGTACGTTGGTACTGTATTTTATTATTAGTGTTTACTGATTGATTTACTAAGTATTTAAATATACTAATACTATTATAGCAGTTGCGTTTGACCATATAAATATTTTTTGACATTTTGGTAACAGAACTATTAATTAGTTTTTAAACAAGTACTTTTTTGTTTGAAGTAAACAATCAAAGTATTTGAAATATATTATATAAGTTATTTATTATTATTAGTCAATAAAATTTAGCAATATGCGCATGTTAACTAACTGCCTAGTTTACTTACAGTGTTTTAGTCTAGCATCAGTTAATAAACGCCGATTTAATCTAAACCGATCCAAAAAGGTCCTTTGTAAAAAAAATATTTTTTCATTGGACCCAGATTAACTTATTCACAAAGAGTTCTATTGCTCTTAAAAATACGACGAGTTTACCATACTAATAGTTTTTAAAAAATTATCTTGCTACTGCCTCAGTATACACTTACTCAATGTAGTTTGACTAAGACTCCTTTAACTAAGTCCGGTAATTAAAAGATTTATAGAAACCTATAAACACTGTAATGCTGCCACGCTTCATGCTGCCGATGGATAAAATATCTCACTAGAAAATTGTGGTATCCGAATTTACCCCGAGTTCTTCATCGCATACGATATAACAGGTAATATTAAACCGTGACTATTTCATTCCACGACCGCAGATGTCTCTGGTGATGTAGTTAAGCGGAAATAGCAATTGCACGACGATTTAACAGCTTAGAGTAGATACTCTAAGTTTAGGCAGTAGAGAAACTGAAGCAAAGGTTTGTATGGGAAATATCGCAGCTTTTACAGAATTAGGTGACAATAAAAGCTCTTACTAATATTCTGTTAATAATTATTACTCTAGTCTATCTAAAATCAATCTAGTTATTGCGCTCAAGACTTTCGTCTGCAGAAATAAGTTCTAGAATCATTTTAATACTAATCTCTACACGGCAAAATACACGCGATTAATAAAAAATCTAATATTATCTAATTTTGAGATATAGCAAGTACCGCGTCACATTTATATTGTTTTTGAATCTAGCTCTTAGCTGTCTTAAGATTTTCAACAGGGACGTGTCGATGTTTACCAAAGTATAAGTATTGATTGCCATGTTTTGTGGTATCGTCTGTTTTGTTTATTAGTTAGCTAATGATGCCAAATCACTATAACAAATTACATGATTGAGCAGCACGTCCAAATGATAATACTTTATTACGAGTATCAAAATTAGTGTCCGTTAGTGCAAACGTCGCACGCATTTTATGGCAGACGTGGTGTAATTTCAAAGTCGAGTCTGCAACGCTTAGGGGCCACTTTCAAGACGACCGGTTCGGTAAACAATTAGGCAACATCTGTACGTCAAAGGAACATCAGATCAGCCGCGAACATCACCCACTGTCTGAGAACAGGTAAAAGAGAACCCGAACCAGGTAGTTCTTCGCCGTGCACGAGAACTTGGCCTTTCTCAGCCTGGACATAGGTTTGTAGAAGGAAGATATTTTTTTATGTTTGTAAGAGGTTTGGAAGAGAACACTATTATAGGAAAAAAAAGGTTTGTTATGTAAACAAGGAAAATTGCCGTTTAAGCAGCAACGCCATTCTTGTTATGCAATAAAATTAACCTATAAATAGAAAGACTTTATAATTTTAGATTAAACAACCCCAAACAATAATGTGAAGCCGCTGGTGTTATAATTTTTAAAAGCTTACATTCCGTCATGTACATTATACTACGTCTATGCTTCCCCGACCACCCGCAAATTACGGATGCAATCTCGAACGCCTGTGCGAGTCTCATATTTGCAGTGGTTGCGATTATATTTGCACATTTTTTTGTCGTGTGTACGTTTACAGCCGCACTTTTCTGCCGTTGCCTGAAAGCATGACTTCTACGAAATAGTATACTTTCGCAGAAGTCATACTTTCAGGCCACGGAATATTAACCACCAGGAGCTTGGAGACAACGCTGCTTACTCGCCCTGAAGATAATGATAGTTTTGTCTGTAAAGTATTTCCTTTAGTATGTATCATACTTACGGGAATTTTAATATAAAATAAATTGGAATAAGGAAAATGGTAATAACCTAAAATAAAAGTGATGGCTCCGATATTTATAGGCAATTCTTCTTGGTAGTGGTTTTCTAAACACGGAGTTTAAGGTATGTCGCCACGTGTAAGGTGAGGTAAGGTTTATTTAATTTAGGAATTTGGTGGTGGAGGTTGGCTTTTCATTAGGAAATATGACATGTGTGTATTGTGGTTTATTTGCAGAAGGTAGACAACCTTTCACCACTATTACATAATTTCACGCGAACATTTACACATATTAATTATTAAAGCATTGCCATTCGTTATCATAACATTTTGAGGAAACTTACCCACGGGTAACGGTTTATTAGACTGGGTACTTTATTTTGGTTTAGCTTAATTTTTAGTCACATGATTGTGTATTTTTTTTGTTGTACTTTGTTATAATTGATATAAATATCATTGTTAATTATTTATAAGGCGGCATTAATATAAACATTGAAAGCCAATGTGTGTGAGGTTATGTTTTTTTTAATAATTGATTAAATGAAGATTTATCTCATGTTTATGTGTGATGATGTGCATGACAATATGACCGTTATGTGACCGGGTATCATAAGTGTCCTCATAAAATGCATTAAAATAGAGTTATACAAAGACATTGACATTTATAAAAACTATCAATGTTATTTTATGGGCTAGGTTGACAAACGAGCAAGCGGCTCACCTGATGGTAAGTGACACCGTCCCCCACGGACATCCGGAATACCAAAGGTATCGAGGATGCGTTGCCGACCTTTGAGGAGGGAAGATAGGAAGGAAGAGATAGAAGGGGTTAGGGTGGAGGGGGAGGGGAAAGAAGAAGGAGAGCAGCAGGGGGGAGTTGGGCCTCCGGAACCTCCCAAAATCCGACTGAAACGCAATAGCAAGCTATGTTTCTTCACGTCAGTGTTATGTGGGAGTGTGGTACTTCCCCGGTCGTGTCGGCCCATTCAGCTGTGGGATTACAGCGTGGCACTACCATCGATATCATTCTCCGAGTATCCGTTTTACTATCGAAGTTTGAGGAGATAATACCTTTGTCTTTTTTTCTCATTAGGATTATTTATAATGGGTTAGCTGGTTTGCTGTTTTAGCATTATTATTTGCCATTAACCTATTTGTTAGACTGCAATTTGTACACTAAATTCTAAAAGTCCATCGGCAAACTTATAAAGAAACAGCTTGACGTTTTGTTTGACTTACGACCTTATATCTTCAAGAGACACGTGCATCAAAAATATCATCAACAAGTGACAGTGATCTACCCACAGATTGATATCTGTGGGTAGATCATAGAAAATTAAACATATAATTTAGATTTCTGAGAGGTTGTCATTAGTTTTATAGTAGATTATGCACCGAGGGAGCAAAGCAGTGTCTTAAATCATGGGCGGCACATTGAACCCTGAGTGTAACAGGGACTCTTGGGTTAATTTAATTAGTTAAAATTTTAATTTCCCGAGCGAAGTGAGAGAGTTATGTAGAGTCCTGAGAGAAGCGAGGGATTTAGGCCGCCCAAAACGAAGAAAGGCTTTATGCACTGAGAAAAATCGAATCCTGAGCTAAGGTAAATTCGGTCGTACACGGCTGAATTGTAATTGCGTGAGGTGAGTTTGTAAGGCTTACGTTTATTTTTGCTTTCTTAAGCGAAAACGTACAAACGGTTTTTTAGATTTAACAGATACAAACTGTTGCATGTAACGTATCGTAAGGCACTTTCCGAATAGATCCGGTTAAATAAGCAGTATATACTGCTAAAATCACCTTACGTTTACGACGCTTAACATGCGGCGAAAATCATCGTAGTTACGGCAATATTCGCCTTATGAAAAGGTAAATAATTTATTAAGTAAATACGCTCGCAATAAAAACTAAACAAACGTTAGCCTAAGTTAGGAAGTGACGTTCATATGCGGCATTTACTAACGGCGGAAGATGATTTTCATGGTATAACAAGGTATAAAGTGCTTCTACTAAGATCCTAGACAATCTCTATGTAAGACCATTGTGAAATTGCAAAAACTAATTTAGCTTGAAGCATCTTTTATCAGTCTTACATTAGAGCAATGCACCACTCATTAATATTCGTTGATTACTTGCTTTTCCCCGTAAGTATTTAAATTAAGTGTAAAACATTATATAGGGTGTTTGGTAGAGGGACCGACAAACCAAATGAGCGTGTTTGGGGGACCACTTGGAGAATACAAGTTGGCCAAAAAAAATCCCCGACACGCTAGAGTAAGGTTCGAAAACAAGAAATACAAGACAGTATTTGTTTCGAATAAAAGAGTGCAGGTACTGGAAGCGGTTTCATTGAAATCCTGAAGGTGGTAGCCCCTGGCAGTCAACTGAACCGCTACGGTCGCGGTTGCTGGTCTACAATACTTATGAAGGCTCAGTTTTCCATTGCCTGACGTCGGTTTGAGGGTTGATATTTTTTTCACAGAAAGGTCACGTTATTATATGAACACACGCCAAGTTTCAATACCAGAAAACGCGTAGTTTTTGAGAAAAAAATTATTGAAAATCAATTATTTTTGCAATATTTACGTGAATCCATACCACAGATTATGTAGAATTCTCGCAATTGAACGTTTCGTTTTAACTACAGTTAAGTTGTGGTACATTCGGTAACATTTTATTTTATATAAATTTACGTAAATAATTATATTTTGAAGTTATTTCAACTGTTTTTCATTACTTTTACGTAAATAATTATATTTCGTACTTATTTCAGCTGTTTTTCATTACTAGCTATTAAAATGGGTAGTATTTACCGTCTCTTGCCGGTTTGTGAAACGAAACGTAAAATTGACGCCATTTCGTATTGTCATTGTCATCGTCAGTCAGTCATCTTTTGTGTTCCTTGCAGTTGAGCGCGTTTTCGTACTCCTGTCGGTAAACAACATTTGACTACTAACATGGCGTCTCCGAAGCCCCAGGTTTCGTGTTCTGCCGTGCCGTCTGAAGAATCGAGTGTAGTGGAAGTGTTGGACTCTAATGAGCCACTTGTCGCGAGCTCTTCTTCAGGCCCCTCGTGTGGTGCCGTTCCGTCTGTAGAATCGAGTGTAGTGCTAGTGTTGGACTCTGATGAGCCACTTGTCGCGAGCTCTTCTGCAGGCCCCCCGTGTGTGCAAGTGTTGGACTCTAGTGAGCCACTTGTGCCCATGACTGTGCCATCAAAACCAGTAGCTGGTAGTTCCCGCGCCGTTCTCAGTACCGTGTCGGTACTGCCGCCTGCGTCTCCAACATCGTCTGAGAGCAGCGTGGGTGATGCGGAGCCTCGAGCTCCTGGGTCATCTGGCCGAAGAGTCCAATATAATTCCGATGAAATGAGGTTGGTTCGCAGTGTTTTCTTTAAAAGCCACATGTGTAAACTTCACAGAAAAAGCTGACGAGTAGAGCAGTAATTAGTTTTCTATAATGGTAATTTTTGTTTGTTTTAGGTCTCACTGGAATATGTTTAAAATCATAACCAGGTTCAATACCCCAGCTCAGTGCATTGCATTTGCTGAAGAGAATGGGCTCCTTCTTAGGGAAAAAATATGCTCACACCATAAAAAACCAATGTCGTTAAGCTCCTGCAGCAAGACCGGGCAGTTTGGCCTCTTCCGATGCAGGAAGAGCAACTGTCGCTCTAAGGCATTTAGTCGGGCAGCAGGAACATGGTTTGAGAATGCGAGGCTGTCTATCGAGTTACAATTTTTATTAATGTATATGTTCAGCCAAAAGTACAGTTATCATCAAGTAAAATTAGAGACTGCCCGTGAAAATAGAGATAGTGTTTTATCAACAAGGACAATCGCAGATTGGTTTTCTTACTGTCGGGAGACAATTATTATTTATGAGTTGGAGCACCAGGAAATTAGTGGCAAGATTGGTGGTCCAGGCAAAATAGTGCAAATCGACGAATCAAAATTTGGAAAAAGAAAGTATAACAGAGGGAGACATATTGAAGGCCACTGGGTGCTAGGCATGATTGAAAATCGGAAAGATGATCTGAGATTAGAAGTGTGTCCCGATAATGTTAGATCTGCAGAAATGTTGGTGCCGCTAATACAAAAGCATGTGGAGGTAGGCACTGAAATCCATACTGATTTTTGGAGAGCCTATGATTGCCTACCTCAATATGGATACTTGCACAAGAAGGTCAATCACAGTGACCCCATAAATAAATTTGTGGCACCAGACGGGACACACACTCAGAGAATTGAAAGCCACTGGCGAAATTTAAAAGTGATGTTTGGTAGGGATGGTTATAAGGGAAACTTCACAGACTGGTTAATAGAATATTCATGGCGAAGAAAAATAAAAATAGCACATAAAGATGTTTTTGAAGAACTAATAAAAGCAATACAATATGTGTATAAAATTGATTAATAAATTATTAATTAGTATTTAATATGTTTTATTTTAACAGTACCTATTAGGGCAGATATCAAATAAAGGTTAGGTTCAACTTAAATCAAAGAACTGAATTGATTGACTCTCACTCTACTTGGTACGAGAATGTCCTACCTCTAGTGTTTTTATAAAGTCTGAAGCGCTTAGCTGCCTCTGCCTGCTGTTTGTTATAATTGTAGGCATCAGACGAGCCAGAGCCGCTGAGGCTGGTTGTCAAAGGTGACCAACAAGCTGAAGCTGCGGAGGTGATGGTCTTACCTTGTTTTTTACAATTATTATTAATTTTGGGTTGAATTATGAATTGACTGGCACAAGATTGATATTAAATGTTGTGGGGATGGGTAAGGGTTTGGTCTCTGATGGTAACAATAACCCTCTTATGCATATTTTACAAGAAAACAATATACAGAAATCTAACGACATTATAAATAAGAACACCACACGAAAAAAAATTAGGTTAGGTTGAAACTGCGACAACCAACGCGCGAGCCGAGCGAGCGAAGCGAGCGTGCCGCGGCAGCGGCCGGCGAAGCGCTAAAAAGTCAGTTACACATCCAACAAAACAATAAATTAGATCAGCGAAGTGTTAAATAACGTGAGGTCATGATTTTACAAAAATAAGCATAACTCAAAAACTATGCATTACCTTGTAATAAAAATGGTGAAAAAGGGAGGGGAGGACCCTATCCTTCCCCCCTTCAACCCCCTATTTCATGCCAATCTATTAAAAAATATTATCTTAATTTTAATCCATAAAATTAGGAAAATTAAAAAAAAAGTAAAAAAGGGGGGTTCCCGTGCTTATTATTAGAAGAGGGGGGAGGGAAACCCCTCCCCCCCCCTCCCCCTCCCCCCTCCCCCCTTAATTCGGCGGCAGTCAATGGAAAGTCGTACCCTTATGAATAGGCCCTATTCAATATGGTATAGGTATGGTACACAGTTACTTACGATAAATAGCGCCTCTTTAATATAGAACAGCTTTAATTTTAACGTACGGCGTATTGAACAGTAAACAAGGGTATAAAACGCATGACGAAAGTCAAATATAACATTATATGCAGTAAATATTGCTGTAAGAAAGTTTCATTTTAACTTACGTACGGTTAAAATTGCCTTTCAGCTCTTCGTTTTTAACCTGACTTACCATGTTTACTGATTTTTCATTACGGCTAATCTGTTCGGTAGTACATCGAAATAAATAGTATATCAAGTCATATTAATCGTATGCTACTTGTTGAAATCGCCGTAAACTAAGGCGTTTATCACTTTCTGCATATAAGACAATTTTGTTTGTATTACGTTTGATCGGTTTTTTGCTGTCATACCAACCAAATCGGCCGTTGTTACGACGTGTTCATTTTAGATTTTTCTCAGTGTTTGTAAAGTTCAATTTTGGTGGCAAAAATAATTATTTTCAGCTTTTTAACGCTGAACAAAAGGAGCCATAAACGACATTTTGACCCATAGATTCCCAATTCGAACGCTCGTAAGCTTCTTTAGCGTTAATTTCGCCAACTTAGGGCTATTCGAACGCACTACTTAAGAACAATCGCGCCTTTTTTTCTTTTATTTTTCTGTATGCTGTCGCCGTACTTAGAGTTTTTCTACAACTAACGTTCCAAATCCAAATCACTTTACACCCAAGGGAGTTTCACACAAAATTACATCCCCGGGGATGTAATGCCTTGCTTTACGTTGATATTGCGTAATATGTAATTCAACATTTTCGAGCAGGTGGTATGAAAAGAATATTTCTAACTTGATCGGAATGAACTTTGTCGATAGATTATAGTTAGGATAGCTCAGCAGGATTAACCCAAGAATCCTTGTTACACTCAGGGTTCAATATACCGCCCATGACGTAAGACACTGCTTTACTCCCTCGGTGCATCTATAATGTAACTTATTATAAAAAGTTTACCTAAGGCTCTTTAATAACACATCGAAACAAAATGTAACAGACATTTGATGATGCGTAAACTAATGTGGAATCAATTGGGTTGTTAACGTTCTTTATTTATTCTGCAATTTATGACTTACCAGATAATGTGGTGATGAATGGAGGTATGATGAAAATGATTTTATTTGTCAAGTACCTCATCTATTTACCTATCAAATTTTAATCAAAATCCGATTAGTGTTCGTTCTTGAGTTATAATGGTGTAACTACCCGACTTTGTTTTATTTACGTACAGGGATGACGGTACTAGGTATGTTCGTTATGTATATTTTTGCATTTTCAGACATGGTGTTGAGTGTAACAGCAACTCTGTAGCGCATACGAATATAAACGTTACCTTGATTGTATTTACTCCGATATTGCATTCTGCTCACATGAATCAGTTCGGTTGACGATAGTCTGTTGGTCTGAACAAAATAGATGTCTGTTACCAACAAGATAGAAAATTCAACAGAAGACACGTGTCCTTGCACATGTCACGCCTCGTGATAGTTCCAGTGCGAGATAGAAATTAGAGATGTCAGAATGACACAGGATTGCCGTGCGATTCTCTGATGCTTCGTTGGTGCGATAATCAAACACTTAAACACTTAAGATAATCAAAAATTAAGATATCGCCCTCGTTCACAAGGTTGTTATTTCAATGTTCCTTATGTCATCTCGTCGTTATTTCACGGATGTTGGTGCTAGGTGCATCGATGTTTGCGCTTAGAGAACGCACAGCTGTCGAAAAAGACACCCGAGGCGTTTCTTAAATATCCTTCGGCCGTAATGTCACTTCATAATTTTTAATCATTGACCAAGCCTATCGCCTTATACTACATAGTTTTGTCTCATAACGCACCGCATTGAACGTTATTAAATGTAAATAATTCATTTATTTGAATATTTACAATAAGAAATTCACGCTTTTCGCAATTTGTCAATATTTGCTTGATTTGTAAAACACACGCATTTATGATTTATTTAAAGAGTTACAAAATTTAAATACATTATTTGAAATACTTTCTAGCTGATTTTATTAATAACTGCCAGCGAAGTCGTTGTGGTTTATTTAATTGTTATCTGCAGTTCAAAATTCATTGTTCGCGAAGCTATAGTAGATCCAACCGTTTATCCTCTTTTTGACAGCACCAATAGAACGTAACATGACGATGTTACGCAAAAGTTAACTTATAAATGCGAGGTTTTAAAAATATGACAACTGCTTAAATTTGCTCCTTGATCCCGTATAATAATCATCTTTCACAAAATGAGTCCATAAGTGCAGTAGTTTTTTTATAAATTCCATAAAATAACAAACGTTTTTAAAAAATTACGTTCTATGGCTATCAACATAGTGATGTTACGAAGTTACGATTGAGATATCGATATTGTTTATGAACTATTTTTACACGGGTGTTTTCCGTTCTCGGCACATAATATCGGATTTATTTTTATGTAAAACCGTTATATTGATGCGCCTCAGGAAAACATACAGCATTATTTGAAGACGTGTTTATCTCCTGGTGTATATCCAAAAAAGAACAAGGTTATGATGACTATGATGATTACAAGTACAAGTCATACTTGACGAAGCTGTTACCGGTTAAATCTGGGATGGCCAGCGAGCAACACGGAAGGGAGTAGGCATACACAGCGTTTCCCCTCTGTCAAAGTACAAGTCCGCATGGACCATGGAGTTTGATAATATACTGTGGGGTGAGGGCGGGGCTAGATTTGTGAATGGTGCTTTATTTTTTATGTGTTAGTGATTTGGTTGTGTGAGTATGATCGGCAATGGATCGGTACAGGTATGTTTTGTATGTAATAGTGCGGCTTTGCGCTAGTGTGCAACTTCCCCTCCCGCAAGAAATGACAGAAAGATTTGAACAATATTTTTTAGCTAAGGCTACTCCCTTCCGTGTTGCTCGCTGGGGATGGCAGACATTAAAGTCTGCCGTTTGGTACCAGAAAATAGTAAAGTTTGAGCAACCCCAATTCCAATTTAAGCAAACGAAATCTAATCTTTTATTTTTATTTATTTATTAATCAAAATCAGATTCATCGTTGCTGTCACTCGAGCTATTGCCGACATTTATAATTAATTGTTGACTCATATAATCTATCGCCACGTGTTTATCCCAATCTGCCATTATAGTTTCTTGTGTTTTTTGAATTACATTTTGCCAGCTTTCCGCAGTTACTTTCACACATGCATTTTTTAATAAATTTA
Source organism: Selenia dentaria (assembly GCA_917880725.1). Classification (NCBI taxonomy): domain Eukaryota; kingdom Metazoa; phylum Arthropoda; class Insecta; order Lepidoptera; family Geometridae; genus Selenia; species Selenia dentaria. The sequence goes on along the minus strand of OU862877.1, from coordinate 32,768,554 downwards.
CCATTTTGTTTGCCGTGAATGGGGGTTTTGTGTTATTTCTAGCAGCGTGTCCTTTAACTTGAGCCCATATTAATTCAATGGCATTGTATTGACAATGATAGGGTGGAAGTCTAAGAACCCAATGACCATGTTCTGCAGCTATTTCGTCGATCACATATCGTTTTGGGAAGTGTTTTTTTGTTCGTAATATATTTAGTAATTGTACTTTTAGTAAGGAGTTATCAACATTTTCACCATGTCGTTGAAGCCAGTCAATGATTACTTGTTTTTTGTCGGCCTGGGTCGGCATTTTATCAATTTGGCGTGAGTGATAGGATGCGTTATCCATAATAATAACTGACGGTTCTTCCAATGATTGTACCATTTCCTTAAACCAACTTTCGTAAACCTCAGAATTCATTTCTTCGTGGTACTCAACTGTTTTTTTGGATTTAAAGGCCAACAAAGCATCTGGCATGAATCCTTTCACAGACCCTGCATGGCAAATGATTAGACGTTCTCCTTTTCCCATCGGTACTGAGGTAGTGGAAGCAGCGGTGTCATCAGTCCAGCTCTTAGACACTGTGTGGTTCGCATTCAGCCAAGTTTCGTCAGTGAAAACAACATTTGACCAATCTGTAATTTTTTTGGCTTCGCTCAAAAATTCGCAACGAGCAAAAGCTACGTCGCGACGCTCCATCAATATTTTGCGTTTGTCCGATTTTTTATAAGTAAATCCAATTTCATTCAAGACCTTTACCAATGACGATTTTTGACCTCGGAACAAATCACATTCACGCAAAGAAGCAACAAGTTTTTTAAGTGTTGGAACTTCTTTACGTAAGTAATAGTTATATATATGACGGCGTATAGCGTCTGCGTCAAAGTTGTCAACCGAAGTCACACGACGTGGTTGGCGTTTTTTCTTCGGCGTACGAAGCTTATTCTCCTGCATGCCGCTTGTTCCGTAGGCTTCGGTAGTAATTTTTGTAATCGTAGATGCACTAATACCTAACGCGGCCGCAACGCGCTCTCTCACTTGCGACAATGGTAAAAGCGGGCCGCCATTTTGATACTCTGCTTCAAAGTAATTACGAAGCTTGATCACCATTTCTCTCGTCTGTCCTTTCAGCACTGATCCTTTCGGCATTTTATAGTTCCAATATAAAACTCAGCAAATAATTACTAGCACGGGCGTCTTGTTGCGAGTGACAGTGACAAATACAAAACGGCGGTGGACCATTGAGTTTTACTACCTTGATAAAATACTACTGCTTACCCATAGACAAAAAAATTGGCAGTCATAGGAATTGCCGATAGAAGTGAAAACTTATAACTCAGAATTTGATAGCTTACCTTGGAAACTACACGGGTGTAACCGGACGGCGTGGCCTCGCCATCTGGGCATGGCCATCTAGAAATGCGTCAGCATTTCCCATTGGCTGATGCGTTTCTAGATGGCCATGCCATGACGGCCTGTCCACGCCCTTTCAACATTCCCCATTGGCTGACGTATTTCTAGATGGCCAATAGCCATGGTCATGGCGCCATTCCTAGGACTATTCTCTTTCCGCACAGACTCGATAGAAAAATGAATCGAAATCGTGTCCACTATAATCACTTGGTCACAACACTTTAACTGACAAATTAGATCTGTCAAAAAGAGGATAAACGGTTGGATCTACTATAGTAGCAAGAGTTGACATTATTGACAATTTCCTGTAATCACTGTTGGCTGAAAGAAAGAAATGTTAGTGTCATTTTTATCTTCAAGTAAAGCCGTCGGCCCCAAAGATGTTAAACCTGTTGAGTGGCCTGACAATTCCTCCATTAGAGTTGGTAACTAGCCTATCCACCAAGCTGCACATATCTTAGACGGATCCAAGTAAATTACGGCCCACGTCCGTGTTCGAACTATTAGTAACCAATGGTCTGATTAATGCGCCTTAGAATTGAAATTCATATCACGTCAAAAATTCAAAATATTTACCTAAAAAAATTTTGTACGAGAAAAATGGAACCGACTTCAAAACTAAAAAGTGTGAAATAACTTGTTGAAGTTGGTTACCGTGATAGTTGAAAAGTACCTATTACCACAATATTGTGTGTATGGTACCGACTTCGACAAGTTATTTCATTTAAAAAAAGGAGGCAATTATATGTTCGTGTGTATACATTTTTTATGTGTATGTTAATCGATTTCTCCGCCATTTGTGGACCGATTATTGAAACTCTACCGAGGTGGTCCCTTTTAAATTTCATTAAATTCTATCAAGCAGTTTTCACACTCCAAAAACTGAAATAGGTTACGCCTATCTTGATGATATATATCATCGGATATATATCATCGGATATATATCATTGACGGTGAATGACAATCGATTCCGTAAGTAGCAAGTTGTTTCTTGATCTGTTTCTGATTTCTGTAACACCCACTGTTCAGATATTATTATCTGATTAGCGGTGTGACCCATCAAAGGTTTTTGTGAAAACATTTCCAATATAGACTTTTTGGCCCTTTTATATATCAGTTATAATAACAAAAAAGAACTAGTTTATTACAAAGCCAGTATGCGAAGTTCTTGTTCGCAAAATATATTTAGTATTTTGCACCACACCAAATAACTAACAACAAGTTCAACTTTACAGAAATATAGCACCTACCAAGCTGGAAACGGAGGCTTTTAACTGATATTTATAGAGGCAAACTTTTGTTGCCCCAGCCATAAAGTAGCTATTTTATAGATCTTGTCATGTAAGTAGCAATTCAAAGATTCTACGGCGCATATTAAAACATACTCGTATGCAAACTTGACTTTCCCTTCGCGATCAAGTCCCTGATATTGCCCAGCGCTATAATGCTGCCTCAGTGATTACTTTAATTAATGTTACTCGTACTTAATTATGTTTTAATGGTGTTTTCAAATGTTTTTATTTTAATTTTGTTCGAATACTTGACATTATAGTACTTATTATGAAAATTGATTTTAGTCACGATTTACTGAAGCATGGAAATTGTTTTTCTTAGACAGCTTACGGTACATGGTACGGTGACCACTGCAGGCTGCATTGCGCTCGAACATTATAGTTACGGAACTAAATACTTCTATGAACAAATTGCTCTCGAAACCATCTGATCCGTAACCGTATATAACCATAACTATATTCTATAGAATTAAACTTTGAACAATTAGTAAAAACAAAACAAACGTTTAAAAACGGCCTTATCTGTCCGCATCAGGTTTACGCTATATAACAGAACTGGAGGCTTGCTGATTCCGATAGATTAAGTTTAGTTAGTATTGAGTTGCGACATGTGAGTGCATTCAATATTTGTACAATCAAGCTCTTGCTGCAATATTTTCCATATGATAAAAGGCCATTCAGAACTACTATTATTAATTCTGTTACAGAACCCTCGGCGGTGTTTGCCTACGCCATTGGTAGAAGGGTTGAGGCTCAATATATCTATAAAGTATAAATAACAATAAGTAAAGTTGCCTAGTGCGGGTCAAGCCTGAGCAAATAATAAATACATATAAGAAATATACTGTGTAGTGATATGGAAATATGAAACCATCGGTGGGCGAGAACAACTCGCAATTGGCCTGTTATTTACCGTTTACCTTGTGTCTCACGTCTTATGTGTATTTGAGTGGCAATTTAATAGGGCAATATTTAAAATACCGAAAATAAAATAAAAAGATTTAATTTTATTAAAACAATATTTTAGCAGACCGTGTCTGAGAAAAACTCGTCAAATTAACATAAATCACATTAATCACCCCTTCAATCCTTTTTGGAAACTAGATATCATTAAAATTTGTTTAGGATGTTGGTAAAAAAACTCAATTACGAAGAAAGAAAGAAAGAAGTTGGTAAAGAAACGTAGACTGAGTAAAATAATAAATTTTGAATTATCGTAAGTTGAGTGTACTTATCAGAATTTGGGCTACTGTTCGTTATCCTCAATCATGATGCGGTCACTGCTATGATGGGTAACTGCAAGTGGTATTTTAAAGTCAGCATGTTTTTACTTTTGAGGATCTATAAACCGCTAGTCATTGGATAATCTTTAGAACAACAATACGGGTCAGTTAAGTTTACTCTCTTTTTCGGCTTATTCAAAACGTGATCAGCAGCTAAGCAAGATAGACTATAATCACGTGAACGTTTACAGTAATCTCGTTTAAGACTGCCAACAAACAAAAAAAAAGCAACCATACATTTTTTCTGTCTCATTATTATGTTTAAAATTTATATTATACCAGCTGCGTCATGCGGTTACACCCGCGTGGTGATGGATGAAGATGATGAAAAGTATCCTGTGTGGTAAATAATAAAGCGCCTTATCTACCTCTATACCAAATTTTATCAAAATATGTTCAGCCGTTTGAGCGTGAAGTAGTAGCAAACATACTATCATACCCAAAAAACTTTCCCCTATAAAATATTAGTGTGAAGTGAAAACTGATTGCCTGTTATAATTTTGAAGTTAACTTTGCTTTATTAGGGCTGTTGCTTTTACAAAATAGTAAAATAAAATAAAATATCCACAAAGTAATAAAAAAGGTTGATAATCAATCGACACAGTTTGTTCGAGATCTCGTTGGTATACCTACTTCTACATAATGCAGTCTCAGTTACGCCACACTGAATAAACACAAAGCTCAAAAACTTTAACGTCCTCGTTTCTATTGAAAGTTGGAACTATGCTTCTGTTGCTAAAACACGAATAACATCTAAAAATAAAAAGAATGTGAGTACGAGTACATTTATTATATTGGATCCTACAATATCTACTTGCAAACCAATGTATACTTATGAAGCCCATAATAGTGTAATGGAAGTGACTAATTGCGATTTGTTTCGTTGCACTCATCAATTGTGGTGTTCAAATGGTTTAAATTATGGTGAGCAACAAAGCAAACCAGAACTCCCGATCCATTCCCGGTGTAACGGAAGATTATGTAAAGACGACTTCCATCCTAGATGCTCCAATGCAGGAGATTTCCCTCCGTTCCCACTCCTCGTCGATATTACACACTTAGTATAAAATTTATAGTAGTAGGGCTTTCGCAGTGTCCGCCTGTGGAAGTACCACACCTTTGCCAGTTATGAAGGGCATTGTTTCCAGCGAGATTCCAGGGCGAGAGAATTAATATCTTAATACCTTAGGATGACGATCGCAGTACATTACCAAGCGGGGTTTTGAACTGTTGTAGTTTAAAATTATGAATGGTACTGAACTGTTATCGACAAGCATGAAGCTTTTCGTCAGGCGAGCGGCTTATTCATTTTGCCATCACTTGAAATAAAATATACAGCAATAATTTAACAAAATTTATATACAATAAGTAGAAAAACAAACAAAATTAAATAGGTAAACTGAACATACTCACACGCAATAGGATTGCATAAGTCGCGGGAGGCATGAACTCAAACATTACCACTTCACAAACATCCAAAACTCAAAAAAAAAATTTCAGATCATCACAAACATATTTTCCCAGGGCAGGAATCGAACCTGGGACCTTTCACTTCGAAGACAAAGGCACCGACATCTAGGCCACGAGGTCGTCAGATAAAGTTATTATGTTGTGTAAATATTACTTGTACCATTACATAAATAGGTAATCATTATGGACAAACTTACTAATGAATAATTATTGAACGATATAAAACTCGCGATGTGTCACATAAATAATGTAATTATATATAAATAAAAAAAACATTTCCACTATTTACAAAACTAATAATCACAACTAGAGATATTTAAATGGAAGGGAACAGTTTCACATTGTGATTATGCTGAGAGCTCGGGTTTTATCTCCGGGTCGTAAAATGTGAAAACCCAGAAAAAAACACGACGCTGTAAGCTCATGTGACCGAGATATTCGCTACCCTTCCATTACAGGTATGTATAGATGAAAATCTGCAAACTTCGCTCACAGTGTGTATTGTTGATCGAAGGTGCTACCTGTCCGGGGAAGCCATAAATATAGACAGAGATTTCAAAAGATTTACTCATACAATTCAATAATTCTTTATTGCACTTTCATTAAATATACACAAAGTAACTTACTAAATATAATCTTAAACTTGATTAGTACAATAGGTCTTATCTTATAGTGATTTCTTTCGCACAGCTGCTTGCCGCTGGAGGATGGATAATCTGGATGGTTGCAGGTAAGGTAAATATGGAACACGCCTTCCGCGCCCATCTCTCCTGGTACTGTTGTAGTTGTGATGAACGATAGTGCGATAAGTATAAGTAGACGCCCATTGCCTGGCCCTTAGCGATAGTGGAGAAGGTTCACCCCTATTCAAAAGATGGTGGTGCGGCGTTGCGTTGACTTTATAAAAATCTTCGAAGTTGTGGACTGTATTTGAATTTAGAGAATAATTGACGTAATAATGGGGACTAAGGAATAGAAATATGGATAGGTACTTACAGGATTGGTCGCAATTAGTGTCACTTTCAGCAGTTCCAACGTCCAAAATGAATGTCATCAGTGTTCGTTTGCTATTTCACAGTCTGTACACGATTGATAACACTTAAACTGCGGTATTATCACCAAAACCATAGGTATGCGCGGGCGCAGCGTATTTGCGCTCGGTGCGTGCGGAAGCGTTTCAATTAGCGCAGTGACGATTAGCGAGCGTCGCATCTGAGCGTTGTCCAAGCCGGAACTCACTGGCGTGTGTGCTTCACTTCACGGCGACACAATTGGAACAAAAGGCGGGAGGGGGTAAGGGTTGATTCAGGAATGCGGACACACTATTACGTCAATATACTACTACATCGATTTAACAGCGAAAATTGTAATATGGCGCAACCATTCCCCCCGGCTTGAAGGAATCAAGAATTTCCTTCGAAATAAAGAAAATGAGCGATATCTAAACTAAACCTTAACCTAAGACGTGATTTGCTAAACTAACTATTGTCTAGGTAAAGGGCACAGACGTACAACTGGGCGTAGGTACGATCCAGTTGCCGTTCTAACGCGTACAACACGCACCACTCCATCAGCAGCCGGGAACACCTCTTCGACAAGCCCTAACGGCCAATGAAGCGGAGGTGAATTTTCCGTGTTAAGAATCACAACGGTCCCGACGGTTACTGGGTTGGTTGGCGTATTCCATTTATCGCGAGACTGCAGTGTGTGCAGGTATTCAGACCTCCATCGCCTCCAAAACGACTGCACTAACTTATCCAATAAGTCATGGCGAGAGAGAATATGAAGTTTATCTTCTTCGATATCGCGCGCGGGTAAATACCGTAAAGGTGTCAAATTTAAGAAGTGTGCGGGCGTCAGAGCAAGAGGCTCAGAAGGATCGCTAGATAGGGTCCGGCAAAGAGGTCGCGTATTCATAATGCACTCTACTTGCGCGAGCACGGTCGTCATCTCTTCAAACGACAAAACCTGCTCCCCGATAACCCTAAAGAGATGCGTTTTAAGGCTTTTAATATTGGTCTCCCAATTCCCACCAAAGTGGCTAGCGGCCGGTGTATTTAGGGACCAAGAAATGCGGTTTTCAGATAACACGTAAGCAAAATCGGTATTGAAATGTTTAGAGGTTAGAAGTGCATGAAGTTCACTAAGCGTGCGTTTAGCGCCGACGTAGTTGAGTCCGTTGTCCGAATACATATGACCGACCGGACCGCGGCGTGATAAGAATCGTTTGAAAGCTGCCATAAAGCTAGCCGTACTCAAATCGCCTGCTAATTCAATGTGTACGGCGCGGGTAGTCATACAGACAAACAAGCAGACATAAGCTTTGACCGATCGTATTCCACGTCCACGAGCGACGGTGACTTTAAGGGGGCCAGCATAATCGGTGCCGGAGTGGAAGAAGCTTTTAGCCGATTGTAAGACGCGGCATGCCTTATGTTCGGCCATTTCCGGAAATGTTGCTTTAGGACGAAGCCTAAAACAGGGTAAGCATTTGCGTACCCTGTTGCGAATTAAGTTGCGTGCGGATAAAATCCAATACCTCTGACGTAAGATCGACATAAGTAATTCTGGACCTGCGTGACAATTGACTTTGTGATGATAATCAACAAGTAAGTTCAGGATATGATGCCTTCGCGGCAAAACAATCGGATGCTTCTGATCAAAGCTCAAATCAGAATTAGACAAACGTCCACCGACCTTTACAACACCATTGTGTAAGAATGGTTTTAGACGCTGGAACGTGCGGCTGCAAGGCTTTTGATCCTGTAGCTTAGCTATCTCCTCCGAAAAGTATAAAGCCTGTAATTCACGAAGTACCCTGTGTTCAGCGTAATCCAAGTCTGCAGAAGTAATGAATTCCCGTGGAGGGAGCAGTTTCATGAAACGACAGATGTAGACTACACAGCGCAGAAGTTTGGACCAAGAAGAAACTCGATTTGCCAAAGCTATAATTGGGGATACCTCTAGAGAAGTATGTGTCAGTAATGAGTGTTTCTTCTCTTCGGGTGGGCTCGAAATACTGGAGGGGTCGAAAGTAACCACGGGCCACTCAGACGGATCAGATGTGATCCAAGACGGGCCATGGAACCAAAGCGGGTGATCAATTATTTGAGCGGGACTTAGTCCGCGCGATAGACAGTCGGCTGGATTATCAACACCTGACACATGTCGAAAACATTGCGGCGATAGTAAAGACTGAATTTTAGAGACTCTATTAGCGACAAACGTATCCCACCTATGGGGAGAAGCGTGGATCCAGCATAAAGTAACTGTCGAGTCAGAGAATGCGAATACATCTTTGATGCGTATGCGATTGTTCAGTGCGTTGATTATAGCGTTGACTAACTTTGCTAGTAAAAGTGCTGCACAGAGTTCAAGTCTAGCCAGAGAAACCACTTTACGAGGCGCGACCTTAGACTTAGCACCTATAAGGTGCACATTGCTAGCGTTGTCATTCTTGACGTGAAGGTATACCACCGCCCCGTAGGCCTTCATACTTGCGTCGGCAAAAGACACGATGGTAACTTCACTGCCCTTCGTAATGCCTACATGGCGCGGTATTGTGATTTGTTCGAGTAAGGGGAGTTCTTCCCTGAAACGCGACCACAAAGAAATAATATTTTCAGGGGGAACATCATCCCAATCACAATTGCAAAGCCAAAGCTCCTTAATGATGAGCTTGGCGAACAAAATCACTGGAGCTACAAACCCCATCACGTCCCACAACCTCGCAATGCAAGACAAAATTGTGCGTTTTGTGCATTTGTCAGCGGGTTTACAAACCGTCAAACAAAAAAGATCCGAATTGTTTAACCAGTTTAAGCCAAGAATCTTGTGAGAGTCAAACTCACCAAACTCTTTTACTGATGAAAGGCGATGAGTTAGTGGGATGGAATTTAAGACAGCCTGCGAATTGCTGGTCCACTTCACGAGATCAAACTGCCCAGCCTTCATAAGCGAGATGACTTCCGCGGCTGTAGACATAGCTTTTTCATCACCATCGACGCTATAAACGAAATCATCCATGAAGAGACCAGTCTCAATTGCTTCCCTTGCCTTAGGAAATGATTCGCCTTCATCTGCGGCTAACTGCTTTATAGTGCGCAGTGCGTGATATGGGCTTGATTTAAGGCCAAAACTAACGCGATTGAATTCATAAACTTGAAGCGGCTGTTCAGGTGCAAAGCGATAAAGGATGCGTTGGAATCGGCGATCACACTTTCGGACACCTATACATAGGAACATTTGTCTAATGTCGGCCGAAAGCGCGATAGGGAACAAGCGAAAGTTAAGAATAATGTTAAACAAGTTTCCCTGCAGGTTTGGACCGTTATACAGAATGTCATTGAGAGACACAGACGTGCTAGTTTTAGCGCTAGCGTTCAGGACGACGCGTAGCTTCGAAGTAAGTTTGTCTTCTCTAATGACCCCGTGGTGCGGTATTATATAGGACGATGCGTTGGTATTCTCCTCTGTCTCAAGAGGTGCGGGTGAGATATACTCCTTTTTCAGATATTCAAGGATAACGTCGTCGTAGGCCTGTTTCAAATTAGGCGAGGCCTGCATCTTACGCTCTAGACAGAGAAAGCATTTTTCTGCCAAGCGTCGGGAGTCGCCAAGCGTGGATGGGTCACCCTTGAAGGGTAGTGCGACAGTATAACGTCCATCAACATCGCGTGTTGTTGTGCGTTGATAAATGTCTTCACACACCTTTTCGTCTGGGCTCAGAATCTGCGGTACATTTACCTCTTCGAGTTCCCAGAATTGGTGGACGGCGGCCTCCAAAGGATCAACGGAGCAGCAATAGGAAACAGTAGAGTAGGTATCAAATTTAGCGGGAACGGAACCCATGATAACATACCCTAGCACGGTCTCCATTGCGATAGGAGCAGCGTGTGTAGATTCACATTGAATCTTATGCGATAGCAAGAGATGAGGAAAAATTGCAGCGCCTACTAAAAGGTCAATATCTCCGGGAACGTGATACGTATTATCGGCCATAGGTAAATTTTCAAAATTAGGTAGTAGCGATACGTCGATACAGACGGCCGGCATGCGTTCCGTTATCTTATCGACTACTAAGGATTCCATATCAAACTTTACATTTTTATTAAATCGCGAGCAAAATTTAATTTGTACGGAACCCTGAGTCTTTTTTGTTGAACCCCCAATTCCCTTGACAATAGAGCACGCTGGGGTGTTGTGCGGGCTCAACCCTAAGCGGTCACAAAAATCGCGTGTTATGAAATTGCTCTGTGACGCGCTGTCCAACAGTGCTCGAGCACTGCGTTCGACGCCTTGAGAATCAATTATTATAATACGCGCGGTGGCGAGCAATACAGTGGTAGGTCCACGCGGAATATTTTTATTATTGTAAGAAAATGAGCATAAGGCCACATCTTCAGGGCGATTATAAAAATGAGGCGTAGGTGCGTTCGGAGCGTTTACCGCGGACACTGTTCCACCGTTTGCGTTCGGCGTATATGAGGCGGTTTTATTTTCAAAATGTAGCATAGTATGGTGTTTTAATTCACACTTATTACATCGTGAATTTGAGCGACAACTAGACGCGCGATGATATTTGCTCAAACAATTGAGACAACATGATTGCGTTTTTACATATTTAAAGCGTTCATTAGGCGTTAAATTTTGAAAACCCGTACATTTATACAAATGTTCGTGTTGCGAGTTACACAAAGAGCACTGCTCGGGCCGCGAAGATGCGGTTGTATTAACATAGTTATACGTGGATTTTTGTTGCTTGGGTGCCGTATCTATTCGACGTTCCACACTTTTCTTAGTGACTTCTTGTTTCGAAGTGCGTTGCAGAATTTTCATCTGTTCTCGAACAAATATAACTAAGTTATGGAAGGACGGAATATCGGTGCCACGCTGGTCCAATTCAAAGGCGCGCGCGGTTTCAGGGTCTAACCTTTTCAAGGCGGTGTGCAAAAAAACTAGGTCAGATAGGTCCTTAACCTTTAAGTTACTTAGCGCGTCAACCGAGGTTGCAAATCTATCAAGAAATAATTCAAAATTTGCTACACTCGGCGCGTTCAAAGGTTTTAGTTCGAAAATCTGATCTAGGTATGAAGTTGCAAGCTGTCGCTTGTCTTCATATTTATTTATCAAAGTTTGCAAAATTATTTGGTAATTATCAGCGGACGGAGTAATTCCCGCGAAAACCGTTCGAGCTTTGTTTGTCAATCTACCTATTAAGTAGTACAGCTTTTCCGAATCGGTCAGCGTAGTATTTTCATGAACTATATTTTTGAAACTTGAGTAAAACATGGGCCAGGTTTTAATATCTCCGTTAAACTCGGGTAACTCCATAGCCGGCAGTCTTGGCCTATTGCGTTTTTGATTAGCGTTTGTTTCAAGGGATTTAGCGGTACGTTTAATTCGGGCGTACAGGTCGTCAAAGGCGAGCAAAGGTTGGTAATTAATTATATACTTAGGGTTGGAAGTTAACTCAAGCGAATTTATTTTATCCAATATCTCTTCAAAATCCGAACGAAGTTTATCGATCGTTTCGATTTGACACAAAAATGTCTCTCGCGTGTCTTCGTCAGAATCTATAGTTTTGGATCCATCTGCGATCGATTGTATGCGTGAGAACATAAGATCTCTCTTTGCGTGTAAAAGCGATAATTTATTTTCATGCGACATGATTAAAACGCGAAGTAGAAACGACGGAAGGAACCCTGATATACCCACACACAAGTGCACCTGCGTGCGCGAGCTTGTATATTTGCAGAACTACCAACTTTAAATGATACTAACGAATAAGATTTACATATGCTATCAGTTGTAAGTCTGTATCCGCTTTACTTAATCTCAAATGCAAACCGAATATCAAGCCACGAAATCTCTAAGGACGGAGCAACGTAAATATAATTATTGTTTACGTATTGCAGATTCATAAATAACGATAAGTACGAGTACCTAACTAGTAACTACTAAGAAAAAACTAGCAGCAGGACTGGTTTATCGATGCGTATATTGGTATATAGTTTATTACGTATATATAATTCTATAACTGCGTTGTGATTTGACAACTAAGTTGATAGCGTGGGTACCTACTTGATGTTAATACGAAAATAAATTGTGTTTATCGATATTCGTTGCGAATAATAACTATGTTTTATATGCGTAAGTACCTAATTAACTATTTGCGATATGGCTTAGAAATGCCGTACGTGAGAAAAACTGGAATAATCGGGTATTAAGTGCTCAACGAATGTTAACGCATCGAGCTCAATTATGTTTACGCGCTGCTACCTACCGGTTCGATGTTGCGATTTGACAACAACAATGATTGCGGAATTTTAATACGAAAACCCAAAGTTGTTGTGCAAATAAATAGGATGCAATACCTATTTACGAAATAAATCGTGTTTTTAGCACGATGCGTTTGCGAGTAATAAAATATTTTTAAAGAGGTAGGTAACTATCATATGCGAAACTGGCTATTTAGCCGGTTTGATCCAGTTCGAAAACGGCTAAACAAATGGATTGCTAGTTGCTATCCGGTACGAAGTGACCAAATGGTGCGGCGTTGCGTTGACTTTATAAAAATCTTCGAAGTTGTGGACTGTATTTGAATTTAGAGAATAATTGACGTAATAATGGGGACTAAGGAATAGAAATATGGATAGGTACTTACAGGATTGGTCGCAATTAGTGTCACTTTCAGCAGTTCCAACGTCCAAAATGAATGTCATCAGTGTTCGTTTGCTATTTCACAGTCTGTACACGATTGATAACACTTAAACTGCGGTATTATCACCAAAACCATAGGTATGCGCGGGCGCAGCGTATTTGCGCTCGGTGCGTGCGGAAGCGTTTCAATTAGCGCAGTGACGATTAGCGAGCGTCGCATCTGAGCGTTGTCCAAGCCGGAACTCACTGGCGTGTGTGCTTCACTTCACGGCGACACAATTGGAACAAAAGGCGGGAGGGGGTAAGGGTTGATTCAGGAATGCGGACACACTATTACGTCAATATACTACTACATCGATTTAACAGCGAAAATTGTAATATGGCGCAACCAGATGGCATCGTACGTATAGTAACTTTAAGAAATTTCAAAAGAACCTACCGCTTATATCAGCTCCCAACAATAATTAATTTACATCTCCGCGTAATCAGTTTATTTTATAATTTAATTTAACTCCGCATTATTTTACATTACTTAAGTTTAGTTTGTATAATACAAATGCCGAATTGCTATACATTATTTATTACTATAAAATTATTATATGTTTTTAGTTCTCGCTTGTACTTTCACCGTGGCTTTGCGGATTCCATTGAAACCGTGCGCATTGGGCGCTCTCCTGTAGAGTAACAGATTATGAGAGATATATGTTTCTCATCTTATGAATGTTTTCAAAGGTGACCCTTTAAGGTGGCTGTATGGTGACGAAAGTAAGTAATAAATTAAAGTTATGGCTTATTTATGTTGAATGGTACACTCCCATATAACTACTTTCCAATACCCAATATAAATATGCAAGCTAACGCGTTACGCGCTAGGTGCTAATTGAGCCCTTTAGTATGAAATAGGGAACAATATACAAGTGATTAAAACTAGTATAATACTACACGCCGGCCGAGATGGCTGTATAGACCTTATTTTTTACACAATAAAAGTATATTTTTACTTGACGAGCAAATAAGAACGGTAGAAAATCGCTGCCTATGGAATAAGGAAAATGATTTACGTTTACAACAGCAAATACATTTTTATGATTTACTCCCCCGCTTATTACTGATTGATTGACTATGAATTCGATATAATATATACCTCTTTTCAATGGTAATTTAATATGAATAGGTAATATAATTAATAAACTAGCTACGCCCACGTCTTCGCTCGCTAAGTCTACGAGAGAGGAAGCCCCATAAATTATTGGACATAAGGTATTAGATTAATGCGCGGCCCAGTTCAAATCTTAAAACAATTTACGCTGCTTTTCGTAAGGTTGAAAATTGTCATCAGATTGGACAATTTAATGCAAAGATGCATTATTTTTTTATGTTTTCTTTATATTTTTCGATATATAACAAAGTTGGTGACAAAAGGGGCAACGTTGGTGTGGATGGCTAAAGCGTGTCGAGAGGTGTGCTGCGGTTTCACTAGTGCGCTACTACCGGCGTTATGCCCTTTAAAACTTCCACCCTTGGAGCTTTTTGTTACTTGCTCTTGCGTCTCCACCCCCAGAAGGCCAATTAAGGCAAGCCGAGAGTCAGGGGTCTCATTTAGCCCCAGGGAGGATCAGGGTTTGCGGTGTCACCACTCAACGACGGCTCGCCACAAGGCCACCCCTGCGGTTGAATTATTATTATTATTATTAAACATGATTTGTTTCGAATAAGTTTTTTACTGTTCATAAAAACATACCAATATTGTTAAGAAAAGTATTGATGTTGCTGAACTAGATAAACGACGGTGGTATTTAATAATTTGAAAGCTATCCGGTATAATTCCTAAATTTTCGGCCTTACTTCTAAACGCTGAATAACTTTAGATGACGTTATTTAGTACTGCGCAAAGGAAAAATGTTCTGCGCCGTACTAAGTGACGTTATTTAAAATTAAGCAACGTTTATAAGTAAGGCCGTAAGACTGTTAACAAAACCAAAATTAAGATAAATGAAATTGGTATTGCGATGATACATTTACTATTATATTCTACAATTGAAATTAAACTAGTGAGTCTGTAGGGTAGCGGTATGTGCAAGTAGATTAATGGAGTGTAATTACGTGCGAATCCAAGAACTAATTGAGATTTCGCACTATTTTAAAAACTGTTAATTATCTATACCATTCTAAATATGAAACACGGGATTCACTCACGTAAAAAGTATGTATATACTATAGTTTCAACCACATCCGGTGGTCTTTTTCAAGGAGAGTGCAGAACGCTCGCGGTTGCGTCTCGCCTCGCACTGCGGGCAGCAGCATGTTTTTTTTTTAGTAAGGACATAAGGAACTTTTTGCCGTAGTGGCAAAAAACTGGCATTAAAAGCGACACCGGACTGTTGGTGAGTGCACGCAGCACTCAACCGAACGACAAAAAAGCCATGTAAAGCGCTAGACAACGACAAGGGCGAACCCTTGCCTGGTAGGGAATAGAGGTGCTGTTAGCCGCCAGCACTGTCTGAAAGAAAAGAAAACACAGGTTAATAAAATAAAACACAGGTTAATATTGATGATACTTATCAACTTTCAATCGAAAATCGATACGTTACCTTTACCTTAATACAAATTACCAAAATATAACACAGATTACCTTGTATCTGATTTAGGATGTCTAACTGTGAAGACTGGAAATCCAAATTCAGACATATTACCTCTCGTGGCTCGTCGAGTAGACCCTGAAATACCAATATCACCAGGAGGCTGACTGATCGACTCCAGAGCTGTCGTGATGGGGTCGTCTGGGTCATCCAGGTGTCGTGGGCGGCGGCGTGGCGGGCTGAAGTATGGCTCTGATGTGTGGGGCTGCAGCACGTAGCGCGCGCGATGACATCATGTCGTGCGGGGGGGCAGGGGGATATATCTGTTGCGTCGGCGCAACGAATCGAGAGTCCTCTCCTCAAGAGTTGAAACTATAGTCAGAAAGATCTGACTTTTTTACGTGAGTGAATCCCGTTTTTTATTTTAAAAATATATACCATTCTATGTCTATTAGGATGAATTGGTGTTTGACACTCTTTGGCGTCGTAATGTCTGAATCAATTTGACTGAAATTGTTATAGTAGGAACTAGCTGGTGCCTAAAAAATGCACCCATCACAATTTACCGCATAAAATTACCAGCATCGTTTTAATAAAAATGGGCTACTGATTCCACCTGCTCATAAAATATAATGAAATGGCAAACCGTACTGACTACAAATCAATCGTCAACTCTCATATTGACAGTAAGTCAAAACAGTATTGCCAATTTAAAAACCAAACCTCTAAAAAAACATCCTTTACTTGTTCATATTGACTCTACGATAACTTTAGTTGTTCGCCGGTAGACATCACTTGTGGGTTACTAATTACTTAGTACTATTACATATTTTGTGCCAATGCATTATATCTAAAATTAGTTGTTATACAAGAATGTTCACTCAGCAGACGTCATAGCGGCTACATTTTTCTGGTACCTTCGACTGAATACTTTTTATAATCATTTCCTCTGGTAAGCCAACTTTAAATCTCGAAATAATTTAATAGAGTGGTTTACGTAGCTCGTGCCAGTTCGGCGTGTACTTACCATTTAGATTTTCCAGTTTGGAAAGGTAAATACGCCTTTGGCTTACGACCCACAATGTTTCAGCTCCGGTATAGTATTATGTAAGTAATGTAAGCGGACTTGAACGAAGTGGCATATCTATTTGTATTTATACGTAGATTTCCAAAACGAAAGGCCTAATAGTATAATACACGTTTCTCTTCGCTCTTAAATTGTGTATAATGTAAGCAGGCTGGAATGAATTGGAATTTTTACATGCTCTTATACCAGCTACGAAAATACTCGTAGGTCGTACACATAACAAATTTTTACTCAACGGGAAGTGTACGTATGGTTATCGCCAAAAAAAGTAAATATTATAGTTTTATAACTAGAGAGGATAATAACAGAGCTTGCTATAACTTTGTAACAATTTATACACGTACTTACATAATTATACTTGACTGATTTATCAACGCAGATCCTACATCGCTGGAGCTACATACTTGAAAGTGTAATAGATGATCCTTTAAGTCATCTAGAAGCCGTGACCTACTATTTGACAGGATTTTCAATAGGTTCTAAGAATTGTTAGCTTTTGCTAAATGCAACTCAATCATTACACTTGGAAAACGTTAGCAATGTGTGTCAAATAATTCAGTCGCTAAAGTCAAAGTCAAAAACGTTTATTAAATTTAGGCATCAAAACGCACCTATGAACGTCAATTATTCATTATAATGTACTTTAAGGACTCTACCGCTCCAAAATATACTAGATATAGAGATATAGAGCCTACCGAGAAGAAGCGGCAAGAAACTCGGGGCCATTCTTTTCATATAAATTTTTACAATGTTTCTACTTAAGTACTACCTATTATTACATTTTATCGATGGCAGATGACAACTTGCAAGAAGTGGAGTATTCCAAGCATTTTTGTCTTCTATATAATTTCGGACTTTATAGTATGCTGTTTTTATTAAATCGTTTTTTACAGTCGACTTGAATTTTGCCTCTGTGAGCTCAGTTAAGTGTTTTGATATTTTATTTTAAAAACGCACACAATAATATTTCCTAGGAACGGTATATTAGTATTTGCAAGTCTAAAACTAGAGACACCTTACCTATTCGTATTCCTAGTGTTAATGTATATAATATTAAAATTTTTAGGAAAGCAATTTTACGTCCTGATTTTAGTGTTGCAAGAAATAGCTGACGCAGGCTAGAATTGCTCACTCAAGTTTAACAGGCAAGTCACAATTTTATTTCCACACAAAGGTCTTCATGTCCCAAATTAGGCAGAGCCTGTACTATGGTAACCTGATGACTGATATTACATACTTATATACATATACACACCCAGATACATGTCAAACAGACATGTTCATGCACACAAATGTTTAACCTGTCCGCGGATCGAACCTGGGACCAGCGGCTTAGAAGGCAGGGGTGCTACCAACCGGCCTGTATCATATTTTATGTCTCACTACTTATCTGAATGAAAATCTTTTTAGCAGTATTCCATTATGATCCATCTTCTTTTTACTATCAAGATTAAATGTATTAGTGTAGACTTTATTTTACTATGAGAGTGATATTGCATGTTACGACATTTTATATTAAATACAGAAACGTGATGTTTTTTGCATATGCATTCTTCTCAAAACAAATAAAACTCATCTATGTAATATACAATTTTTATTATTATACAACGCCATTACACTTAATTTACCAATGTACAGATAATAAAACTATACATGAGCAAAATCTGTATGTTACACATTTTTTTTAATTATAATCGAGGTGTACTTTGTTATCGATTTCGGAGAAGCCAAAACCATAGTTTTTTTAAGTGTCAGTATGTACTTGGTACTTGGTACTTGGTGGGCTGGCTCTTTTCCGCAACCAGGCCGCTGTGGCGCGGCCCATTTTGCGTGATAGCCGGGTGACGCTGATCAGTCCAGCCACCCGGTGTCGCCCAGGAAAGCCAGCAGCTCCTTCGGCTTGGCGCAGGCTTCCCACACTGTCCTCGGCGAGCCGAGGTTAGCTGCCCTTTGTGCCGCCACGCTACTGCATTCGATGAGCAGATGCGCAGCTGTTTCTTCCGCCTCCATGCAGCCTCTGCATAGGGGGCTGTCTGTAACACCTAGATTAAACAGGTGTTTGTTTAAGGAACAATGACTGGTCATAATTCCGACGATATGTCGTACATTATTTCTTTTAAGATTGAGGAGTTTTCTGGAGAATTTCAGATTAAGAATCGGAAAAGCCCCCTTCGACTGCCTACAACCCTCGATACTTGCCCAGTAGTTCTGATGCTGGTCCTTAGTTTTTTTGCGAATCCATGCACGAATTTGACTGAAAGGTAGGGGGATCATTGGTTCTGGTCCTGCACACGTCATTCCGGAACCTCTCCTTGCTAGCTCATCAGCCGCATCGTTACCTCTGGAATCGCTGTGCCCCTTTATCCATTGGAGTGTGATATTATTTTTATGTTTACTTACTTCCTCCAATAGTCGGTGACATTGTATGATCAGCCCCGAAGAGTGGTCGTATCTATTTAGGGCTCGTAGTACCGCAGCGCTGTCGCAGAGTATCCTAATATTACTATTGGTTACCTTTCTGCAAAGTACTGCTGCTGTGGCTTGGATGACACCCACACATTCTGCTTGGAATATAGAGTTGTGTTTACCTAGCCGTGTTGCTATGTGTATGTTTAGTTCCTCCGAGAACGCTCCCGCTCCGGTGCCTGTTGCCATCTTGGAGCCATCTGTGTAAATTCTGACTTCATGTATACCTGAGCAGTCGCTTCGCTCTTCATTTAGTTGTACGCGGTAGCTCTTTGTAAAGAAGTGTTGCTTTTGTACTCTATCATAGATAGACTTTATTAAGGGGTTTCCAACTGCAAAGTTTTCTATGATTGTTGCATGGGGTGCTAATTGATCCTGATACCAGAGGTTCAGTGCCTTTAGCCTGTACGCAGCCGCCGCGGCCTCTTGTTGTATGCATAGGTGTAGCGGGGTCAGGCCTATCAGGGCCTCAATCGCGGCGGTTGGTGCAGTGCGCATGCAGCCTTTTTTTTGTTTTTTTTTGTGACGAGGGGGAAATCTTCTACAAGATACTCCACTGCATAGAGGGTACAGTGGAGTTATGTGAGGTTCTCTGCGGCTCTAAGAAGACTCACTAAAACCCCCCTGGTGGCCAGCCTCAATGCCTGTCAAAGGGCTCTGGGATCTTCTAAGGAACGCACCGGAACCCTTCTCACACAGCGCCTGTAGCCCATCCAAGGGGTAGACTAGCTACCCCCAACTTGCTTGCGATTTACGATGCCACATACCACACTGTGCCATCGCCGTCCCTGGATCTGTCAAGGACAGTCAGGTCCCTCAACCCGGCTGTCTACAGACCCGAAAGGTCCCCTTTAAGAGGATGTCGCTAAACCCCTTGTGGGGATGGCAGTTCGAGGCGATCGTTACTGATGCGTCGCTGCCGTCTTCTCCGAGCGGGATCAGTTCTCTCCCGAACTCTCTCTGCCTTTTATTTTTGGACCATTACGATCTCACAGAAAGAGACTACTTCCTGCCACACGTCTTCATTTGTGAGCATAGCTACTTTTGGTAACGATAGGTCCCTTCCAATTTTATGGACCAGAATTCGCCTTTCCAAGCTCCACGCTGAGCATTCTTCAAGCGTATGCTGGGCGGAGTCCTGGCCGCCCTCACAATGGTGACATCGAGGCGTGTCTTCTCTTCCAATCCTATTTAGGTACTCACCAAAACAACCATGCCCGGTAAGTACCTGGGTTAGGCGATATGTCACCCGTCTCTTTCGCCTCTGCCATGCTTCAAAGACTGGCAGAATAGCACCTACAATGCGCTGGCGTAAGCATCGTGGTTCATGGAGCCGCTCTTGCCATTTTTGCAATGCGCATCGGTGCTCCCTCTGTCTCATTACAGCCATAGTTTCTGGTGTCCTATCAGTCAGGTCATGCAGTTGGTCATATATCCTCGCATTCATGTCGGCCAGGATGTCCAAGGGTGGAAATCGCGCCAGTAAGGTTGCTGCCTCAAAGGATATTGTGCGGTATGCTCGTGCAATACGAATGGCTATGGTGCGCTGCAGACTATTTAACATAGCCCTATGACGCCTTACACTCGTTAACCGTTGCGACCAGACGGGAGCACCATATAGAGCCTTGGATCGCACTACTTCCGCGTATAGACGACGAACTCCTTCTTCTGGACCTCCAAGATTTGGCAACACTCTGTGCAAAGCACCTACTACCTTCCGGATCCGAGAAGCACAACGGCTAAAGTGCTCCCCGAAATCCCAACCGCTGTCCAATATGAGGCCTAGGTATTTAAGGTACTGTCCTACAGCAACGTCAGTGTTACCCACTCGGATCGACAAGCTGGGTGGTTCTCTTCCCCTTGGTATCTTATGGAACCACAGCGCCTCGGTCTTATGAGGCGCTGTCCGCAGACCCAGTTCATGAACTTTGTCCATGACACAAGCCACCCCGTGTTCCGCAAGTTCTTTGGTGCCATCAAAAGATCCTCCACCAGCTAAAACAAGAGTGTCATCTGCATAGCAGACTACGTTTATGCTTGCGGGGAGGTTAACACGCAAGACTGCATCGTAAGCAAGGTTCCATAGGAGTGGTCCTAGAACGGAACCTTGCGGGACCCCACAGCTCATCTCTCTCTGGTGACGCGTACCATCCCTGCCCACATACTGCACGTATCTATCTCTAAGATATGCCCAAACTATGCGCTGCAGGTAAGGCGGCACTTCGTGGTACCCGAGCGCATCTCTAATTGCCTTCCATGGCAGCGAGTTAAACGCATTAACGATGTCCAAGGACACTGCCATTGCACTTCCACCTCGGGATACAGCCCTATTTGTCAGCTTTCGGACACGTAGAATCGCGTCCACTGTCGATCGGGCGCGTCGGAAGCCATATTGGTCATCGGATAGGTTTGGCCCTACCTGCCACAAGTGCGTGCACAGACGGGCGGCAATTATTCTCTCGAACACTTTGCCAACCTCGTCCAGCAAGCAAATAGGACGATACGCGGAGGAGCAGGAGGAGGAGGAATCCGCTGGCCTGCCCTCCTTCTTTAAAAGAACAAGTTTTGCTACTTTCCAACTTTTAGGGAAAACACTGCAACGGAAGCAGCTGTCGAACAAATGCCTCAGCCTGTTCCCCAGACCTGCACGTAGGGCTAGCGTCAAAGCCCGGCCTGGAATCCCATCCGGGCCAGGAGCCGTGTTTCGGGCCCTGAGGCGTATTACAGCTCGGTCTAGCTCCGTCTCTGTTACTCTCATTTCATCTGACCAGATGGTAGGGTCAGATTGAAGGACAGGTGAGCTATCTTGTACTCTTGGAAAGAGTGTATTCACAATACTTTCTACAAATGCTTGGTCCAGGGTTTCCGTCAGCGGGGGTACCCACGGGCGGAGTTTACCGATCACTATTTTGTACGGGCGACCCCATGGGTCCCGATTCAATCCCTCCAGTAGATCAGTCCAGGAACGGGATCTAGCGTATTTAATGGCAGCTTGTAGTGACATGGTGGCACGGCGATATACCCGGTAACTTTCTTCTGACTCTTCAGAGGGAACTCTCCTTCTTCTCCTGCGGATTCTGGTGTACAGGCGTCGGGCACGCAGACACGTCTCACGAAGGCGTGCTATCTCCTCCGTCCACTAATACACCGCCCTGCGGTTGTTTGGCTGAGCTCGAGGCATCGATGCATCGCATATCGACATCATTGTTTCCCCGAACCATATAGCTTCCCTTTTAGGATCGGACCAGCCCTCATTTCCTCGATCTTCAGGCCAGTCTGCGATGATGGCTGCAGCCTCAAGCAGATCCTTATCGAGCCGTTTAAGAGCCCAACGCCGAGCCAGATGACCAATACAACGCGTAGCACGACCGGGATGGTGGACGGAAACATTGAAAACAATGTGACGATGGTCGGATAGCGTGACCATCTCCTCCGCAACTCTCCATCCAGACACCAGATGAATGGCTGACGACGTAGCCCATGAAAGATCTACGATCGATTCTCCTTGCCATCGCACACATGTGCTCACAGCTCCTCGATTGAGAAGTCGAAGATCCATTCCCGCTGCCCATCCAAGTATTGTCTCTCCCTTAGAGTCATTCCGGCGATCCCCCCACTCACGTGAGTGTGCGTTGAAGTCTCCCAAAATAAGCACTGGACGAGGCAGGCACTTTCTTATGCAGTTTCCAACCTCATGAAGGTACACTCCGTAATCAGTAAGGGAACAGTTCGGGGAGATATAGCAACCCACGACGGCTAACCGACCCCATTCCGTCGCAACATAGCCCTGCCCCCTTTCAATGAAAGCACAGGGAGGGTTGCCTACTCCTCCACTCCAGTAAATGGCGACAGAGTTTCCAGCGTCCCCAAACCACCGGGGATGTTCCGGGATTCTATAGGGCTCTGCCACTACAGCAATTCCAATTGACCACTGCGCGACTGTTTGCAGAAAAAGGTCCTGCGCACTTCGACAGTGGTTCAGGTTACACTGAAGGACCTTATTGGAATTGTGATCCATTAAGAGGCCTCCATGATCTCCTGGGATGAACTATGGCTCAACTGGACAGCCTCCACTCTTGGGGCTGTTCCTCTTTCTGGTTCCGGTTCTATTGTAGGACGTGCTGGCATCCTCTTTTTCTTCTTGCCTTTTGGAGGGGAGCACTTATTGCTACCCATCCTGTGATCAGCCTTGCAACCCATAGCCGAGCAAAGCGGACAGTTAAGTGGACTTGTACACTTGTTGGCTCTGTGACCTGGCTCACCACATGCATAGCATAGGCTACTACGATCTACTGCATTTTGACACGAGCTACGGACGTGCCCATATTCTAGGCACCGAAAGCATTGCAGCGGCCGTGATTTCAGGTAGTCGACGCGAGCGGATACCCATCCGACGACAACGCGTTTAGCCTCGGCTAGCTTGCGCACTGAAGCGCATGCAGCCTGTTGTGGCTACACAGGCAAGTCTCTGAAAGGTTTGTAGCTTGGTTTTGGTGGTGCTCAGGGTGGTTCGGGGCCACCACACAATTGCACCATATGTTAGTGAAGGTCTGATTACCGTTTAATATAGCCACAGGGTGATCTTAGGGCTTAGTCCCCATGTTTTACCTATCATCCTTCTGCATTGCCAGAACGAAATACTGGCCTTGATTAACTTGTTCTCTAAGTGCTTGGCCCAATTCAACTTGCTGTCTAGTGTGACTCCCAGATATTTCACTTCTTCTGACAGTTTCAGTTGCTTGTTAAATAGGCTAGGTAGTGTAAACCTGCCTAGGGTTCGTTTGTTAGTGAACATCACCAGTTCGGTTTTAGCTGGGTTTACGGAGAGTTCGTATTCTATGCACCATTTTTCGACAACGTTTAACGCATTTCTCATCAGGTCACATGCCACACTGGCAAAATAGCCTGATATTAGTATTGCGAGGTCGTCTGCATACCCTACCGTGAAGAAGCGACTTGTATTCAGCCTGGTGATTAGATCATTGACTACTAGATTCCATAGGAGCGGGGACAAGACACCTCCTTGGGGGCACCCCTTGGCCACCACTCCCCTGGTCGTGCCGTTTAAATCAATTCGTATCGCCCTTAATTCTAGCATGTTAATGATCCAATCGATCAGGGTCAGGTCTACTTTATGTTTAAGCAATGCTGCTCTGATGCTGCTAAAGTTAGTTTTGTCAAAGGCTCCTTCTATATCAATGGAAGCTCCTAGACATAGATTTTTACTTTTAATATGTCGCTCTACTTTGTGTATAACACTGTGTAGGGCGGATTCGGTAGATTTACCTGCGCTGTAAGCGTGCTGTTCTGGGTGAAGTGGCGCGGTAATGAGAACTGTGTCTCTGATGTACCTATCACAGAGCCTCTCCAAGGTTTTCAGGAGAAAAGACGTAAGACTTATCGGTCTATAAGCCTTTGCTTCTATGTAGTCACTCTTACCCGGCTTTGGTATAAACAAGACCTTAACCTCTCTCCACCCTTTGGGCATGTATCTGTGCGCCAGACATGCCTTGAAGATAGCACTCAATGTCTCGTTTATATGATATTCACTTCATTGTAGGAGTCCTGGGAATATCCCGTCCAAACCTGGCGTTTTGTACGGTGTGAATGTGTTGATTGCCCAGTTTAGTCTATCTCCTGTAACAACAGTCTGTGCAACAGCCCAGTCTGTCGCTGTAGGTGGTGCCATGAGGTGTTCTGTCCAAACATTTGAGTCTGATATTAGGCACCCAGGAAAGTGTGTTTCCAGAAGTATTGTATAGGTTTCTGTTATAGTTTTTGTAAACGTATTTTCGCTTTTCTTTATGGAGCCGATGTCGCGGTTCGGGTTACTAGCGAGTATTTTCCTAACCCTGTTCGCTTGTCCATTCGACTTGATACTGGTGTTGTAGTTTTTCCATGACCTGCGTGACCTGGACCGTATATTTTTCTTATATTTAGCCTTGGCTATTCTATAGTTGTCCCAGTCCTCGTCCATGCATGTATTCATGGCTCTATTGAACAGCTTGCGTACCTTCCGCCTCTGTCGTTCCAGCGCTTTGGTCCACCCCTGATTGCCTCCCCCAGCGTTTGGCAAAGAGAGGGGGCAGGCGCTTTCAAAACTCATAGTGAGACTATACGTGAGTTGTTCAACAGTTTGCTCTATTTCTTCTATGTTAACCAGTTGCGTGTTCGCACTTACTTTGTTCATGTTTTGTTCAAGGGACCTTGTAAAGATCGTCTTGTCAGTCCAGCGGGGGTTGCGGATTGGTGTTAGTATCTGTTTGCTTATTTTTAGTTCATACCTGATCCACCTGTGGTCGGAGCCGGAGTATTCGCCTGATACTTCCCAGTTCTCTATGAGGTTTGTATTACCTGAGACCAAGGTGAGGTCGATGATAGTACGGCTGCGTTGTCTAACAAAATTTGGTTCCGCGCCTGTATTTGCTATAAGGAGATTTGTAGTAAATAAGAAGTTTACCAGGTCCTCCCCTCTGCTGTTTGACGTGGGCATACCCCATATAGGGTGATGGGCGTTTGTGTCTGCTGATATTACTAGTTTGAAGTCATTGAGCTCACAGTATCTTACCAGGTCCGCAACGTCTTTCGATGGGATCTCCTCGTCGCCGGGCATGTAGGCTGACGCGACGATCACGTCCCCAGCTTCCCCCCGAGAACACCCCGGAGCCTGGCAGTAGCCAAGTCTCTGGAACAGAACTCGGTTAGAGGCAATGATGCAATGTTGCTTGGTACATATATACATGCTCGAATGTTGTTTTTGGAGGTGTTGTCATATATTAACTTACTCCTTAGATTATTGAGACCACACACACGCCCCGCCCTGATCCACGGCTCCTGGATCAAGGCCATGGTCTCCTCGCTGTCATCCCCCAGCACTCTGCGCAGGTTAGCCGTTGCAGTGAGGCTGTGCTGGAGGTTTGTCTGAATGACCTTACACGTCATGGAGGATTGAGTCGCCATCATCCAAGCTTCCTTCCTCCTCTGACTCTGCCGTGTTGGCCCCGTTTGGATCCCTCCACTCTCCTCTAGTAGGGGGGTCAAGATCCACACTCATATCCTCCGTCACCTTTGAGGACGATGGTTTGGGCGATGAGTGTGACAGCTCGTCCGGAGTTTCCCCCGTCTTGCCGTCTGGAGCCCGCATGGTATCCAGCTTGTCTGCCGGTGTGGGCTTGCTTGCTGGTGCAGGTGGTTCGTCCTGAAGAGACCCGTTCGCTGCATAGAATCGAACGTAGACATTCCCCAGGTTGAAGGCTAGCCTCCGTCCTTTCTCTACGAGTGTAGGTATAAGGGGTTCGGGAATCCCCAACGTGAGGAACATCGTGTCGTCTCCGTGCATGCTATGCGCGAACAGTCTCCAAGTGTTCACCTGGGCCCACTTGTTCTGATCCGCCAGAATCAAGCTCGTGTCTTCGACAGAGCTATCACATTCCGGGATGAACAGTGCTGCTCTTACTACTCGGGTTAAATCTCCCTGTCGTTTGACAGTGAGTTTAACCCCTGAGTCAGCTGACAGACTGCTAACTGCCTTGTTGAGCCACCGCAGTGAAGCATCATCATCACACCACAGCTTCAGGGCTCCATCTGCAATGATGGGCTTCCCTCTGAAGCAGGGGGAGAATGTGATGTTAGGATCTTTAACATCAGCTAGAATCCTGTTGACCAGGTACTTCTTCACTTTGGTGGCTTGCTCTTCTTTCAGCTCTTGGCTTTCCCCCGTCACCGCTACGCATAGCTCATTCTGAGCAATGTCTGCGTAGCTGGTCAGGGTGCGCCGTGAGCTGTCCAGTTAAGGTCTTTTGTGTTCACCTCTAGGTGACACCGTGTCATCCAACCGGGTACGCTTGCCGGGCTCAGTGCGGGGAGGGGCCTGTGCAGATTTCGAAATGGCCACTGCCCCACGCCTCTGGCGATTGTACCGGTTGCTGTGTGTAGGGTGCGACCACTTGCTCTGGACCCCTGAAGGTCCTGGTTCTGCCGTTAGTGGTGCTCCAGTCTTCAGTGGTTTGGCAGGTGGTGCGGTGCTGTGTCCTGCTTTTTTAAAGAAGTAGCTCGGGCCAGGTGCGCCGTTACTGGCATCTCCAGTCGTCTGCTTCTGACCTTCCGGATGGTCTCCTGCCTTGGGGACTCCAGCCTGAGGCTTAAGTCCCGTTAGGCTAGATCCCGTACCGGTGTTTTCAGCTTCTGACCTTTGACTAGCCAGTCGCGCTTCGGCCTTTTGCTGCTTCTTTAGCTTCTGCCTCAGTCGGTTTCTTTGACTTTTGCTTAGAGTCTCTGGGACTTGCGCCCCCTCGAGTCTCTTTACACTGGGGAATCCAGCCTTTGGCTTATTCAAATTCAAATTCAAATTGTTTATTGGCCTTATAACATTGTCAGTTACACTGGGCAAGTCAAATTTACAAAATAATATATATGAAGAAAGAAGTAAAAATTTAGGAAGTATATTCTATAGTAATAGTAAGATTATTAATAATGTCAAACAGATCAATAAAAAAATTTTACAGTACAATTACATTACAATTTGATTTAAGTGCTATGTTACATGTTTAAAATACAAATATTAAATATATTCAAATAAAAATGTGCTTCATTAATGATAATCTTACCTAAAATAATTGAGTCAACTCTTTATTCGATATGATCTGGTCGTTTTTTAATACGAGAACGAAGATTCGCTGAGACGTAGTTTCATAAATTCATTTAATGAGTAAAATGGATTAATTTCGAAAAACTGTTTAACCTTTCTTTTGAAGTCGTTTGCGGGCAATTCTCTAATTCTATATGGCAAACTGTTGAACATGCAAATCTTGTTGAGAATGCCTTGTTTTTTTACTTTTACTAATCTAGTTCTAGGTTTAAGTAATTTTTCATTATTTCGCAGGTTATAATTATGAACATCTTTGTTTTTAATCAGATTAGCATTGTAAATTTCGATAAGACAATTGTAAATATATAAGGATATTGCCGTCATGATTTTATTGTCTTTAAAGTACTTTCTGACTGGCGTACGTTTCCTTAGTCCGAACATTATCCTTAAAGCTCTTTTTTGCGCTCCTAGTACCCTTTTCATATCTGTCCCATTGCCCCAGACCGTAATGGTATATCTAATTATTGAGTGTATATATGCGAAATAAATTGATATCATTGCTTTTGTGTCTAGTAAAGGTTTAAGTTTAAGAAGTGCATAATTTGCACTGGCGACTCTTTTACACAAATTACTAATATGGGCTGAATGATTGATTGTGTCATCGATAGTATAGCCGAGAAAAACGTTTTCGTGTACGGTTATCTCTTTGTCGATACCTTTTCGTGATTGGTACAGCATGATAATAGTTTTGTTATCGTTAAGAGTTATACCATTTGAAGAAAACCATTCCTTTAGAATATTTACAGCAATATTAATTTTTTCCATTAACTTATCTTTATATTTATCATTTATTCCCACATGTGTGTCGTCAGCAAATAAACTGATATAGGTCCAATCTGGCATAATCTTAACTAGGTCGTTTATGTAGATTAAGAATAATATTGGTCCAAGTATTGAGCCTTGCGGCACTCCTATGTCTACTGCGCTCATTGATGACGTTGCGTCGTTTACAGATACCCTTTGACATCGGTTTTCTAAGTATGATCGCATCATATTAAGTTCTGGGCCTTCGAATCCATAATGGTGCAGTTTTAATAACAGTATGTCGTGTCTCAAACAATCGAATGCTTTAGACAAATCGCAGAAAATACTTGCACATTTCTGCGACCTGTCCAATGACTCAAGTATGAAATAGACCACTTTTCTTATTGCCATTTCTGTTGAGCGACCAGGCCTGAACCCAAATTGCGAGGCTGAAAAAAGATTATTATTCTCAAAATATTTAAGAATTCTTTTCTTTATGATTGACTCTAATATTTTTGATATACAGGGTAATATACAAACCGGACGATAATTTTCAAGTTCATTAATGTCACCTTTTTTATACAGTGGAATAACTCGACCCGGCTTGAGACAGTCTGGGAACACTCCTTTTTCTAGGCAATCATTGATTGTAATGTAAATGAGTTCTAAAATGCCCTTGTTTCGTAAAATTAATTCTTTCAGCGTCTTGGAATTAATATCATATATGTCAGGTATTGTTTTTTGTTTCATATTTCTTACAATCGTTAATAATTCTGTAATATCTAGTGGGTCAAATTTATTTTTACTGCTAGGCTGATTCCCTATTTCCAAATATTTTCTGCATTTGTCAGGGTCAATTTGAATATTACGTGTTATTTTATGGGCAATGTTTCTGAAAAAACTATTAAAAGAGTCTGCTATTTCTTTACAATCTGTTAGCTCTTTTCCTTCTGCTGTTTTGATTTTATGTATGCTTCGTTTTTATTATGTTTTGTATTATACCGTACTTGTTCGTTTATGATTTTCCAAGTTTCTTTTATTTTGTTTCTCGAAGTTTTTATTCTATGCCCATATTGAAGCTTTTTTGCAGTGGTGAAGACTTTCCTTAAAGTCTTTTTATATTTTTTTATAAGTACTGCTCTTTGATCGTTAGGATCCTGCTCTTGAAACCATTCCATATTTGCTAAATTTCTTTTGGATATCTCTATGCCTTGAGATGTCCACTTCGTATTTACCGTCTGTTTAATACTCTTTTTCAGGGGAAAAGCAATGTCATAGTAAAATTTTATCGCGTCTTGTAGAATTTTCATTCTCGTATTTGCATCTTTACATGATATTATTATGTCTTTTAATTTTACATAATCTTTATAAAATAGATAATGAAAATAGTTCTTGTTATTAATTGAAATGTTTCTTGTGAAACATGTACGTTTAATATTACTACCATTACTCTCAACATTTACGGGTATAGCTAGTTTTATAACTTTGTGGTCAGATAACTTACGATCTAATACATGGCCTTTACAGTTGTCAAAATTAACGATAAAGTTGTCAATACAGGTCGCACT
This sequence comes from Selenia dentaria, assembly GCA_917880725.1. Classification (NCBI taxonomy): domain Eukaryota; kingdom Metazoa; phylum Arthropoda; class Insecta; order Lepidoptera; family Geometridae; genus Selenia; species Selenia dentaria. Next base: position 32,738,363 of record OU862877.1, on the reverse strand, counting down.
CATTCCTTGCACTCTAGTTGGTGTATCTAACATAAATTTGCAGTTAAAGTTATTAAGAATTTTAAGCATTCGTTTAATTTTATTATCTATTTTTAAAATGTTTAAATTAAAATCTCCCGCAATCACTATTTTCTTTCCTTCTTTACAGAGTCTATGTAACAATTTATTCAGAATTTCAAAGAAAAGGTATACGTTTTTATCATTTCTATACGCTGCTATTACGATGAGCTTGGAATATTTTATTTCTATTGCTGATATTTCGAAATTCATTTCAAAAGGCAATTTATTGATATCATTTCTTATCTTAAACTCTATACCACTTCTTACAAAAATAGCTGTACCACCATGCATAAAAAATTTCCTATTAAAATATGATGCGAGTTCAAAGTTTGGAATAATCATAGTTTGGACTCTATCATCTTCTCCCCACGTCTCTGAAAAACATAATATATCACATTTATAATCATTGAGGAGATCTTCAATTTCTACATATTTATTGTTTATGCTTTGTAGATTTGCGTGTAGTATTATCCATTCCTTGTTGATTGGGCCATTTTTTGAAAATTAGTCACAACTTCAGGCAGACTCTGTAGGTTTTCTGTCTCGCATTTAATAAATTTAAGCGTCGATGACCCCTGAAACTGTTTTGATGTAACTGATGCTGTTAGCGTCTGTATAATTAAATGTTGAAAATTGACATAGCCATAGAGCTTGCCACGAACGTCCTTTATATTAGGATCCACATATTTAACGTTTTCTTCTGCATTGGCCATATGTGCTATCTCTTTGTTAATGTGGTATATATTCATGTCGTTTTTATTGTTGTAGCGGATCCCACATATTATAATATTAAATAACCTTTCTCTTCTCTCTACTATCTGTCTTAGTGTTTTTATATATGTTTGTTTATTCGTTGTATTATTGAATGTTTCTTGATATTTATTTACAAGTATTACTACGGTATCATTTTGCTTCATATCTTTCGTTTTTAAGTCAAAGTTTTCCAATATTTTGTCATAGCTGGCTCCTGTTTGACAGAAGTTCATAATTTCATGGTTATTATCTACGTTGTGAGTTATTTTAGACGCCAATCCTTTCCCTATAACGTCTGAAAAAATTATTGTTTTTCTTATTTTCGTGCTCAATAATGTATGTCCTTGATAATTACTAATTTTGTCATCTATGTTTTTATTTTCGTATTTTATCGTCTCATAATTTTCAGTACGAATGTTTTCTTTGGTTTGTAGTTCTCTGATGTTGTGTGTTAATTGTTCGTTTATTTTTCTAATTTTAGTACATTCATTCTGAAGCATAATGATTTTTATTGAAATTTTTTTACACTTTTTTACTACTAACACGAATCTACGAAAATAACGTACAAAACCAGACGGTTTTGTACGTTATTTTCGTAGAGGCTATAATTGTATTCTTTGTTTTGAAGCGTTTTTCTAAATTTCCTCTTGTTATTTTTTCTTCTTCTAGCCATTGCTGTAGCTGATTTATTTGTGTGTTCAGTTCCTGTATTTTTTCTTGCTGATTTGTATAAACGAGTTGATGATGCCCTTCTGTCGTGGACCAAGTTCGTTTCATTGGGGTAAAATTTTCAGCCGCCCCAAGAGAGGAACGTTGCCGTTTTCTTTTTCTGCCAAACATTGGTGAGCTGTGGACATCACCACAGTCAATTTTCTTATATATCTCGTTAAGTTTCATACACCTTTCAATTTCTTTTTTTAACTGTCCATTTTCTAAAATTAACTCTTCTATTTCGTTATTTGCGGATGTAAGCTTGTTTTCTAAGTCGCATATTTTTTTCTTTGAGGAAAAGTTTAAGTCGCTCTGATCTAGATATGTGTCAGGTAAGCTAATTCTTGTTGACTCAAATAAGGATGAATCTGTTAAATTTCCTAGTGAGTTGGCCCTCTGCCGTGGTCGAAGTCTAATTGTAACATTGTCAGTGTCCATCGCTTCCATTATCTTGTACAAAATAATACGAAGTTGCAAAAATGTGCAAAAAGTTAAACCTTCGGCAGGATTCGATCCAGGAGCGATCGTCTCGAAAGCCGACGTCGTTGGCCGTTAGGCCACCGCGCTCTTATGTCAAGTCCCTTAGCGTTAGCATGGGGGAATCCAGCCTTCGGCTTAAGTCCCTTAGCGTCAGCATGGAGGAATCCAGCTTTCGGCTTAAGTCCCTGTTGCTTGTCTCTTGCTTTTTTGCCCTTCGGTCCAACAACCGTCCAGGCAGAGGTGCAGGGCTCCGGGGCCGACATGGCTGCCACGAGCTCCTTCACCGCTTCACCTAAATCCGTGGGGGTTTGCTCACCTCTCTCTTCTTCCACATCGTGCAATACTTTACCCCCCCCAGAATACTTGGGGCAGTCCGAGCTATGCTCAGGGAGGGATTCTCCGGGTAAACCGGTACCCTCCTGGGGTAGTTCCTTGTTTAAGTTTGCAGCCATAGTGTGGTCGGATTTTTATACAGGGGTTTCCTTCCCCCGGCCAGAATATCGGTTTTGTGTATGTTCCCTCCCCCATTCCGCCCATGATCCGGGTCTAGCTACGAAAGTAGCCCGTCCCATTTCACAGGCGGCGCAGGAGCTGGATATATCACTTGGGCGCCGATGATTCGCCTTCGCGCTGCATACTTGGCTATTATGGTCACGAGGTAGATGTTATAGGCGGGCTCGTTGGGGACCATAACATTGCCCGGGGAGGACGACCCACAAAGATGTTAGTATGTGGGCCCAGCCCTAGACAGCGGCGGCAGTCTAAAGATGGCGTGGACGTGTATGAAGCACTTGTTGGTGCGCGCCTGTAGTCTAGATCCGCACTTCTAGACGTACGCAGCTGGCATTACTTAGCATTTTATAGAGGCATGTTCTTTGGCCTTGAACATACCCCACTAAGACCAAAACCAACCCATTCCCCCCCCCCAAGTGTCAGTATGTATTGTACGCGCTCACACAGTGATAACTAATATTATTGTATACCATACAATAATACATATGATATTTTAAATTAAATAACTACTTGCAGGGTTTAGATCTCAGTAGCTGAAAGGTTAACTTAAATTCTAAACCTGTATCATCTCTCTATGATATCAGAGTGCTCAACGAGGCCATGTTTATGACTATGTTTTTAAATAGGATCACAACGTCAAACACTCTGTAATGGGTAATAGCAAGGATAAGTTAAATTTGATGTCAATATTCAAATTCCGGTGGTCCACACTCACGCGTTGAGTGTGCGCGCAGGCTCTAATGCTCTATGGGTTGGTACGGTGAGCATCACAAGTTGATGACCACTTTCAGATTTTTATACATCATAATTATACCTAAATTGATCAACATGACATGTGCCAGAATTGGATGATTATGATTTATAATGGACAGAAGTAGGTGACCATCAGGCTTTCAAAAGTCTCTGAATAAAATTTAGTCAAAAATATAATAACATAGTGTATCTCTAAAGCCCCTGAAAATTATTAAATTAAATATTTTATTGGGTTGATAAGTATGTTGTTGTCGGTTAAATTTGGTATATAAATCAAGTAAATACATGTAAATGTAAATCACGATCATTTTAGTAGTTAAACTTCAATACAAAATAGTTCTTCAAAAATAATGTTGATAACTATTGTTTGTTTTATTAAATCAACAAATTTAAACTTTAATAATCAAATCAAATGTTTTTATAGACAAAAACAATGTCAAATTATTTATTAATTATAACTCTAGTTATAATTAATAAATAATTATATTTTAATTTTATTATTTATTATATAAGATTATACTTAGAATTGAAACCTAGTGTGGCCCCCATTGGCATCGATCACATATTGAAGATGTCCACGCATGGAGTTTATAATATTTGCACAAGTATCACGTCCCCGAAAATCTTTCCAGATATATATGGAATAATTTAGTAGATTTTCCCTTGTTCGAGAAGTGCTTTCATCCCAAGCCTGGACCATGAGGCCCATAAGTTTTCTATGGGTTCGAGTCCAGGTTCTTTGGTGGGAATGGAATTTTAACAATGTGATCAGCGTTATCCCAAAACCAAGCTCTGCGCACTCGAGCCGATTGAACAGTTGTTATGTAAGAAATGTATTAGGGCCACATTAGGTAACACTAAATAAAAATGTCTTTGCCTTTGGCCTTTAGCCGACCACTAGTTTCTATAAGTTCTTAAGTTTCTATGGTCCACTTTTACTCATCCATCCCCAAAGACCCACATAAATCCTTTCACTGTATCTATTTCCTATTAAGTGTTCTTCTTAGTAACGAGTATTATTAATTCGATTATATATTCGATCGATATTAGTAATTAGACCATTTTGGGAAAAAAATTACGGTCTTTTCATCTGCAAACATAACATTCGAAAATCAAAATTTTGATATCGTTCTGCAAACTGAAGTCTTTGCAGTTTGTGCCGAGCGGTCAATTTTAACTTACGTGCCGGTTTTCGACAATGTATACCTGCTTTACGGAGACGTCGACGAACGGCGCATAGAGAAATATCGTAAGACATAGCTACATTTTCAGTTTCTAGAAACGAAGAGTCTAAAAAAGAGAGTATTCTTAAGTTAAGTAAGAAATAATGTAGAGTCTAAATTATTACTTATCTACTTAAGTTAAGAATACTTGTGTTTGATCTATGCCTTTGTATTAAAATTTAATATTGATGTGTAATATATTTCACAAGTATAAAATATTCCACTGATTGATTCTGATATCCGTAACACAAGTAGCTAAAGTAAGCTTGGAAACAGATCAATGTGTTGTGATTGCTTAATATTATTAATATTTATATCAACATATTCTTAACGATTACATAAGAAACTAAATTACAGAATCTTACTTCTGTATATTATCACACCTGTATAATCTCAAAATACGAACAATTAAATAATTTACAGAAACTTCTACTTCTCTAGTTATTTCGGCAACCGAAAGTCCTTCTTCTCTCAATACCACTATTCTGTGACGGCAGCTATGACGGCGCCAGACGATTGTAACATATGTTAATATTTTCTACTGTTAGTTCTACTATAATATTTATCCAAAAGTTTGAGCGGCAGCTAACGGTTCAAATACGCCAACTTTAACTTCCTGCGAAGCCGTGACTACGACATTTTCCTGTTGTAACTACCTACAGAATTATAATGTAATGGCCTTAGCGGCTGTGACGCGATACCCGAGTAGATTAGATAGGGGAAACGTAACTGCTGCCGAAGTGAAAGCGATTTGGAACTTCCTCGGTTTTCCTTGTAACATTTTTTACTATTATCATAGTAATAAGACGCCAGTAGTTTGTCGCGGGCTCAGTCCACAATGTAAATAAACTAGTTGCGTTATGTTGTGGAGTACAATATCAGATTCAGATATTTTTGTGTAATTTTTACATTCACTGCAATTTTAAAACCATGGGCAAAATATTATAATTGTACGTTAGCAGGAGATGACAACAAATTATTACCTAGGACTGCCTAGCTAGGACCACAGCTATGCTCTGATTTTCTTTTACTGAAAATCATTTGAAATTTATAAATCTGTTCAAAAATCTGAACTCATCTTTATAAAAGGAAATGCCAGTCTTGCTTAATTTTGTAGTGCAGTTTATTGTACTGTATCATTTTGATGGTACATTTTGTGCTCTTGTATTACGAAATTTGGTTTTTAGTACTAAAATATTCTGAAGGAGTGAAATTCTTCTATATGAATTACTGACCGACAAAATTTCATGTACTTAAAAAGTATTTAAATACTGGGATGAAATAAAGCTATTTCATCCCAATACTGATGCAGTAACCGTGATTAATTTATAAAAGATTTCAGTTCGAATATTTGCCTATAAGCAATACAAATTTAACGCATAGTTCATCAAAACAATCATAATAACAAACAGAAAAGAATGTCGTAATTTTACAATTACATAAATATTTAGGACACTATGTAATTACTTACATAGTATCGTAACATGCATATTTATTAGAGTTAATAAACTGAAAAGTTTGCATAGTAATGTATAAACGAACAAGGGGATCGAATGGAAACCTGCCAAACAGAGTTGCACTCTGTAGATTACATATATAATAAATTGTAACTTGGAATCAAACGTACATGAGCAGTTCATTCTACTGAATAGCTTCATTTGGCACACGTTGCTCGATTTTAGTAGAAACTAAACCTTATGAATACATTTTCAGATCTATTCTAATAAGTGGTCTAATAAGTTAAAACTTCATTACAAAAACCAAGCTTATTTAGCTGCGCTCCGTGGTTTCACCTGTGTGGTGATGGATGGCCTAGGTATGATGTATCAAATATAGCGTATGTTGTTTAGGAATCATTTAGCTAATAAAAGTGAACATATGCTAGAGTTAATATAAATACTGTTGTTATTTGTTAAAATGTTTATCTTAGTAAACAAACATCGGAAAATTTATCTATAATTCAATTCAAATTCAAATTCATTTATTTCAGATATAAGTCCATACAATTAATCAATTACACATAAAATACATAAGCACATAAAAAAAAAAACAAATGTCACAAAATTAAATAAACACAAAAATACATTTGTCATCTTAATCTAAATTTAGGTTTGGATCCGGAGTGCTCAATGTGCATCCTGGTCCAGTGCTGCATTATTTGGCAGTCAAGATCCATCCTCCAGGCGAACAGCTGCAGGTAGCCGTTGGAGCTGGCCCGCAGGCGACGCATCAGGGAGGCGACTCGTTTGCGCATGATCGCAGAGAAACCGTCTACATGCGCATCCGCAAACATCCCTGACGCGCTACACCACGGTGGCAGCCCCATCAGCGCCCTGAAGGCATTATTGTATTGTATGCGCAGGGTGTTGTATGACTTCTTTGTATGCTTGACCCACAGGTCAATATACAAGGTAATATATCAAGTGATGAAAAAGGCACATCGTTAGCCTAATGGTGACCAAGCGGACAACTGAAGTCCTACCAACATGTATAATTGAATCACAATGTTACCTTCAAAAAAAGGTCAAGCTTGAGGTGGGAATTGATCCCGTGGTCGTCTAATCTATGGCCGACCATTTTTACATCTGGGCTATCGTCGCAATTGCTGCAGATTGCCTTTACACTATTATACGTACATTTACCAGGTATTACAAACACATTAAGAAATAATTACTTCTCGGAGTGCTATGCAATGGTGCAGAACTTTTTACGTGACTGATCCAGATAGCTGAGCATAAAATTTCTAGCGCTTCTTACCCATAGAGATTGAAACAAATATTTTTTTTATAATTCGTAACGAGCCAGTAGGAAGTATGATGTATTAACATTAACACAGGTCGTCGAATTATAAATTAATATTGCCATTTATTAAAATTTACATGTTTCTTTACGGCTGACATTTAACGCATTGATTTGTCTTACGGGGGTGACATTGTCAACATCTGACCAAACCCTCATGTAAAATTTAAGATAATAATAAAAATTTTGCCATTGTACTGAGGTATATTTACAACATTTCATTAATATGCATTGGGTTCCACAATTCGATGTGTTCCCAATACTTAAGACATAATATTTCACCATTAATTATAATGTAATAAGAGGGAGAGTAAATCATAAAAGGAAGTATATTTGCTGTTGTGAACGTGAACCATTTTCCTTATTCTAGAGTCATACTCGTATTTTATCTACCGCTCTTATATTTGTTCTTGAAGTGAAGAGAAGGGATGTATCTTGTAAAACAAAAAGAAATATACATTAATTATTATTATTTTATTATTACTTTATTATTTTTACGTACGTTTGTCTTATGGAAGTACGACACGTGTATAAACATCGACATGGTAGTACAAGTCGACGGTATGTTTTATGATTTAGTCTCAAGTACTAATAGACGCACCTGTATGTGTTTTCGTTTATTAGCCTGTTTTTATTTGCTTAGAAAACGGTACAAGTACGCAGCCCACCTAATGTTATGAGGTTACCTCTGCCTAGAACAGATTCATTTCCTCGCAAGTAACGAACTGTACTGCGCCCGTAATCCGGAGACATTAAGAACAACATCAAAGATTAAGTCTTATGGTGTTATAATCTCGCCAGCAACCATATCTTTAAAACAAAACGCAGTATTGCAAACATTACTGCACGGTAGAAAAATATATGGTGACAGTACTATCCCTGACGAACTCATAAATAATCAATGTCATATCAATTATCATGTCTTTGTCTGCTTTTAAGACATTAACCCACATTACTTGAAATGGCAAGACCAATGCATCCACCATCAATCAGGCGGATCTGGCCTGGAATTTTAGTCATACTGTCCACCTTGACTATTTGTCAAATTTTCTTTTTGAATGTTACCCCTATTTAATCATTATCCATCAGCATTGTACATGTACGAGTATTTATCATAGTGGTAAATATGTTAAGCGCGATTAGCGTGGCTTAGTGGATAGACTATATAGTGGGCAGCCATGTGCATACATACACAGAGATTAGTGTGAAACAATCAGGAACTTGTGAAAAATATAAATATTATTGTAATACTGTTAAATTAGCGATATAATTGCGATCAGCTGCTCTGTTGTGAAATATAAATTGGAAATTACCCTCGGTTCTAAAAAAATAGTGATTCACTTTCACAATGATATTTCTTAGCACAACTAGTTCGTACTTGTTTCACACAACAAAGATGCATAAAAACTCATATCTGTCTCATTTATTTAACAAAGCTAAGGTCCGTGTGTACACTATACGACGTCCAGACGTACGTCGTATAGTGTACCCATGACATAATATTGTATATTTATAAAAATAATCATACTTTTTATTGACTTTTAACTAAACATGGATGCATATACCATTTGGTACTGCTGTTTCAGTAATACATCAGTATTGCTGCAATGCGGTAGAAATCCCCAGCCCACAATGACGTGGTAACGTTGTGCGTTAATCAGGAGGATAATCTACTGTGTTGGCAATTCCGAGCAGGTTTCATCTTCACCTATGATGTCGTCTTCCGCATTGTACAGCACAGTACAACTTACCACAACATCACTAGCCACTTCCAGATGACTACTAAAAGCATCGTAATGACATTATCTCTTTTGAGAACACATGATCCAGGATTCACTATATAAAATCGTCTCTATAAAATTTATAGTCACATTCTATTTATTTGCACATCTATGTTTGGTGCTATTCGTGTCTCGGCAACAGATGCAGTTTGAATAGAAACATGGACGCGGAACTTTTCGAGAGCACGCTTTGTCTTAGTGCAGTCACTGCGACGCAAATGGAACTTCACTGTGCAGATTTATCAACAAAAATGTTCGCTCGCGAACGAAGTCTGTCTTTTAGATATCAGCTGTATATGTTGTTCTATTATGTTATTTTAAGAAGATTTTTTATCCACGTCTACAACCCAAAACATTTTTTTTTATGGGGTAGGTTGGCAAACGAGCATGCAGCTCACCTGATGGTAAGTGATACCGTCGCTCACGGACATCCGCAATACCAGAGGTCTCGAGGATGAGTTGCCGACCTTTGAGGAAGGATGATAGGAAGGAAGAGATAGATGAGGTGAGGGAGGAGGAAGAGGGGGAAGGAGAGGGAGAACGGGGGAGGGGGGAATTGGGCCTCCGGAACCTCCCACAAACCGACGAAACGCAATAGCAAGCTATGTTACTTCATGTCGGTGTTATGTGGGAGTGTGGTACTTCTCCGGTCATGCCGGCCCATTCAGCTGTGAGGTTACAGCCTGGCACTACCACTATAGAATGGTTTATGTGTCTCTTTCGCCAACTAATTTCACTTGCTACAGTTTCCTCACCCTCACACATTGACATTGACGTCACGAGCGTCGGTGACACAAGTCTAGCTTAAGTGTAAAAAATATTTTATAAATAGTAAAAGTGATATTTCGTCTGATTTAGCCCGAATATTTGGTGCCTATTATTGTCATTAGTGATCGGGTGGCATACGTTTGCATACATCCTTCAAGTAATTACGATAAAGGAGTGATTAGTAATCAAATAATAATCTGATTGCCGAAGTGTACCCTCTTCTTTTGATTATTTTTAATTTGGTACTGCAGAAGTTATATATCACAGTACACGTTGATATAGGCATAGCCACAGGTCTGGACACTACAGTAAGAAAAGTGATTTTATATATTAAAGTGTATATTTATCATTGCAGTCGAAATATAATTTCTTTATATAACGTACACAACAGCGTCATCTATCCCTCATTGTTGGAAAAGTTTATATAGTACCTATATAGTATGTCACCTAAGTGTGGTGCCTGTGGTCGTTTCGCTAGCGCAGTAGAAGGCATTAAGTGCAAAAAATGCACTAATTATTTCCATCGGCTATGCTTGAGTATCCCGCAGGAAGCGAAAATGGCACCGACATGGGTGTGCCCAGGATGCAAAGCCCTTACTCCGAAGAAAGATAACACCCGTGAAAATCCCGTGAGGAGCAGTGCAGCCGACTACCAAGAGCCACAAGAAGACACCACGAGTGATAAGCATGACAAGCTCATGCAGGAGTTGCTACTGGAGATTAAATTATTTCGGAGCGATTTTAACGGTATGCGAGAAGATATCGGTAGCTTGAAGACCGCGGTAGCGAGTTTCGGTGGGCGCATGGACAGCTTGGAGGCGCGGCTCTACACCCTCGAGGACAGAGTAGCGGAGTTGCAGGTGCGCCCCGCCGCCGCCGCCGACGACGCGTTGAGCCTTGTAGAGCGGCTCAGGGCCGAAATCAACGAGCGTGACCAGGAGCCCCTCCTCAACGACGTGGAGGTCACCGGCCTCCCTGAGGAGCCAAGCGAAAACGTGGGCCACCTCGTAGGCCTCATGGCCGAGAAGCTAGGTGTCGCCATCGAGGAGCGCGACCTCGTGTGTGTGGAGCGCGTAGGAGCGCGCCGTGCGCCGCAGGGCGAGAGTGCGTCGCTGGCTGGGCTGCGGCCCCGCGCCGTGATGGTGCGCCTGGCTCGGAGGCAGCTACGCGACGCGCTGCTGCAGGCCGCGCGTGTGCGCCGCCGCGTCACCACCGAGGGGCTGGCTCTCAAGGGCGAGCCTACTCGGGTATACATCAACGAGCACCTCACTCGCATGAACAAAGCATTGTTCTACAAGGTCCGCGAGGAGTGCCGCCGCCAAGGGTGGAGGTATGCTTGGACCAAGGGCGGGCGTATTTTTATTCGCCGGGAAACTGGAAGGGCCTCTTTCCGTGTTCGCTCGGAGTCCGACCTCCAGAAGGTTTTTGGCAATGGCGATGTCGTGTTGGCGTAGAACATTGGTCAGGTGTTGATATCTGTAACAAAATAAAGCTATTATTTAATGTTCTAAACCAGGTATATATAGGTGATGCATTTGTATTTTTAATTGTTTCGCTTAAGTTTGGTGCCATCAGACAACTTGTAGTCAGTAGAAGTGCCTATATAAACTTTATTTGTTTTACAATAGCCATTATTATTTTTTTTACTAATCTGTTTGCAGTAGATTTTTGGTTTGTGCTGCCAATACATTTTATGATCATTCATTTAATTTTATAATGGTTATGAAACGGCTGAAAGTTGGTTTATTTAATGCTGGCTCACTGGGCACTGGCCATGATGAATTTATTGTGGCCTTGGAGAGATCCGATACCCACATCATGGCCATAAATGAAACCTGGATTAGGGACGGGGAAGAACAACGTGCACCCAAAGTAAGTGGCTACCGTTTAAAAACTCTCCTCGTGCCTTATCCATCAAAGGAGGTCATGGTGGAGGAATCGGATTTTAAATAAAGCAAGGCATAAATGTGCGTATTTGCCCTCATCCCCCCACCGCATCTGTGGAGCAGATGTGGCTGAGGCTTAGGGTTAATGCGTGCAGGTTAATAATTGGTACTGCCTATCGACCTCCATGGTTAGATATTAACTTATTTTTGGATGCCTTGACCGAGTCAATCACTAGTTTTACAAATTTTGATCAGCTGACCATTCTTGGTGATTTTAACATCAATCTTAACATTTTAGACGGTAAAACTAAATTATTTCAATCTTTTCTTAACTATATTAACTTGAAGCAACTAGTAACAGAATCAACTCACTTTACAGATACCAGTGAAACTCTTATCGACTTGGTGTGCACGAACGCTGAAGTATGTTCAGTTAAGGTGTCTCATATCCCTGATCTTGGCCATCGTGCAATGATCTCTGTAGAATTCAACATCAAGCCTGAAAAACCAAAACCACGTTACATTATTTACAGACCTTTTAAAAATATATTATATAACCTGTTTCAAAGCGATCTACATTTAATTGATTGGCATGGAATGGAGAAATTAAACAATGTAAATGACCTTGTTTGTAGCTTTAACGGGTACATGTTGAATTTATTTAATCTGCATGCCCCCACGAAAAAAATTTACCTAAAACACAGGCGACCCCCTTGGACACTATTGTAGAGATGATGCATACTCGTGATGAATGTCATTCTCAGTACAAAGTCTCAAAACTAGACAAACACAAACAGAGTTATAAGGACTTAAAAAATATAGTGATTAATGCAATGTACCAAGAAAAGAAGGTCTATTTTCAAAATAATATAAATCAAAATATTAAAAACTCAAAGAAGTTATGGAAAAACCTTAAAACTACAATTCTCCCGAACAACAAAAACTCTAGTGACATACTTAGTAACATCAGCAATCGTGATGTTATAAATGCGCATTTTTTGAATGTCCCGGGCAGCGAAACTGTTCACATGTCTGACCTCACATACTATGAATATCACAGGTGGAGCTCCTCTGTATTTAAGACTGTCAGTCAAGATGTTGTAGCCAAGGTCATAAAAGGTTTGTCTTCAAATGCTGTGGGTGTAGATGAGATTACACTACAAATGATTAACCTAACTCTTCCTTGCACATTAAGCATTATCACTAAAATAATTAATTTATCTATTGCAAGTAGTGTGTTCCCTGATCTCTGGAAAATAGCACTTGTCAAACCGATTCCTAAAAAACAAAATGTTAGCACGATTAATGATTATAGACCTATAAGCATATTGCCATGCATGTCAAAAATTTTGGAAAAATCATATGTAATCAAATGGTCAATTATCTAGAGACAGAGAAAGTTTTACCAGAAATGCAATCTGGTTTTCGTAAAAACCGAAGTACTGCAACTGCTTTGCTTGATGTGGTTGACAATGTTCTTGCAGCTCAAGATGGGGGTATGGGTACCATCCTTGTTCTCCTGGACTTTTCCAGTGCATTCGATTCCATTAATATTCCCCTTCTGTTGTCTAAGCTTTCATTTTACGGCTTCGATATAAATACTGTAAAATGGTTTGATAGCTATTTGCGCCATAGATCTCAAATTGTAGAGGTTACAAATTTTGATGGCACCACTGACTCTTCTAGTCGTGTCTATAATCTGAGAGGTGTTCCTCAAGGTTCTATTCTTGGCCCTATTCTTTTTGTGATGTACAGTGCTGACATAATAAATTGCATTCAGAATTGTCAATACCACATGTATGCTGATGACTTACAAGTTTACATGAGTTTTACCCCAGATGATACAAATCATGCAGTTACAAAGATAAATGAAGATCTATGCCGATTGGCAGAATGGTCTTCAGCCAACTGCATGGTTATGAATCCTATTAAGTCAAAATTTATGATTATGGGATCTAGGAAGCAGGTAGAAACCATAGCTAACTATAACCCTCAGGTAGCCATCCTTAATGAAAAAATACAATGTGTAACTGAGGCTCGAAATCTGGGTCTGATTATGGACAGTCATTTGCATTTTGAACAACATGTGCATGAAGCAGTACGCAACTGTTTCTTTCGCTTAAAGGTTTTATACAATATCAGGCCGTTTCTGAGTGTTGATCTCAGAATAACATTGTGTGAGTCACTCATTTTGTCCAAGTTAAATTATGCAGATGTTGTTTATGGTCCACGTCTCTTATCCAGGACAGAACGTTTGATTCAAAGAGTACAAAATGCCTGTGCACGTTTCTGTTTCCATGTTCCTCCTCGTGCCCATATTACTCCTTTTCTTAAAAGTGCTAATCTTATGAACATGAAGGCACGGCGACAGCTACATTTTTCTACTTTACTATTTGGCACAATCATAAATAAAACTCCTGAATACCTTCTGCGTAGGCTGACTTGGGCTCATGAGAGACGAATGTATAATACTCGAGCATCCTTGTATTTGCTAGTCACACCTCCACATAGAACGCAATCTTTTAAAGGCAGCTTTAGGTATGCAGCTACACGCTGCTGGAACAACCTCCCTCCCCCTTTTCGAGCCCTGAAAGCAATAAAAACGTAGTAGTAAAAAAAGTAGGCGGTTAAAAGAGCACCTAGCTGCATATACGGGTAATTAGTTACATGTGCATACATATATGTATATGTATATAAACACCCAGGGCATGCACACAAATGTGGTATAAATGCTTGTGTGTATATACATATACCTATATAGATACATTACTTGGTTGTATTCTCTTTTTACATACTTATGGTTGTTTTGTGATGCAGTAATATGTAAGTTCAAAGACAGTAACTACCGATTACTAATTATTACTAAAGTACCTCTAATACTATATATTGTTTACTTACCAAATGGTACTGCTCAAAATGTTGGCGTATAGACGGTTCCAGATTTGATGATATTGCTTGTTTTTCTCACCACAAAAACACTGTCTACCTGATTCTTATGAAGTGGATAACATTGTATTTAGTAAGTTGTAGATGACGGTTACAAAACCAGTTAATCAATGTTAAATTATCACAGTCAACTTGAAATCAATAATAAAAATTATAAATCATTAGTTCTAGCTTTAAAGTATTGTACACAAACTTGTATTATATTATATTCACTTTGTATTTGTAGACTGAGTGACGTACATTACGTAGTACCTATAGTTGTCTGTGGACTACACTACACTACATAGCGGTTGCTTGTAGACGTGGCGGTACGTGGCACGCATAGATAAAATAGAATCCGTTGGTGGCATGGCGCCACGGCATGGTGTTACCATAATAATTTGATATTTTTGGCCAGCCCGAAACACGCCAATAGTGCTAATCGACGCTTGGCTGTCGGCAACGCGCGAAGTGTCTCGGAATGCACCATCTTGTTTGTTTTTGTTTTCTTGACTGTATTTTTGACTGTAATTATAATAATTATCTTTGTTTCTTAATACTATGTATCTTTGTTTATTTTCTATTGTTAATTTGTTTCTGTTGTGTCACGAGTTACGTTCGTGGTGTCAGTGAGGAGCGCCGACTGAAAATCAGTGCTTGGGTTTACCCTAGCGTATGCTGAGTCGGGGCTCTTTCATGGCATTACGCAACATTATTATTATGATGGTTTTCCTATTTTGTCAGTATTTTTGTATGTTATGTTGTGTGATGTCCTGAATAAATCTATTTTCTTTCTTTCTTCTTTCACACAGTCATGCTTGTGCACTGTAGTTGCAATATACGTATTTTGTTATATTTTGTAGCCATTATACGTATTTTGTAGGCAATGCGAGCGATGCCGTGGCTGGGTCAAGTAGTTCTACTAATATGTGCTATGAATGGCCTTTGTACGAACCTCGTATCATCTCTAAAGTAACGAAGCGAAGGCAAATTTGCACAACTGTTGAACGCACCCACATTATGCACAACTCATCACTAAGTTAAAGTACTCACTGTTGCCTATTCTGTGGCTTAAGCCTGATTTTCACTTAGTCGCATGTTTTCCGAGCACTTTGGTTGGGGTAATAAATTGTTATAGAACTCTCCTTCTTTCGTCCGGAGATCTGCACATCGTATATCCACTACACCATACCTATTTCAAACCCTAAGCAGAATGCTCGCATTGCTTTGCTCAGGGGTGTCGGTGACATTGTAGAAACATTAAACTTAACAACTTATTTATTTATCAAATGCATATTGTATAATAACTTGTGATATGGAAGAGCTGTTCCGTATTTCATCTCTTTGATCCCATCGAAGTTTTTGCAAACTATCTGAAGCAGTATTCCATAAGTCGCTTGTCTTGAGTTGGATAAGATATGAGTATTGAGCTACATATCGCAAGGCAGAATGAGTTAACCGCTTATACTGACTTTCAGCAATTCTGTGTCTTAAAATAGTTAAATCTTACCGTACATTATTTTTGAGTTATTTATATAATGAACATCTTGTGCAAACTGGTAGACAACTACAGCAGTGCCATATACTCATCGGCGTAGCAATAGCGTGCAAGCATTACTATGTTAAGGTATGACAAACACTGTTCTTAGTAAGTGAAATAACTGACCTAAGTAAACAGCGGGGTGACAGATGCAGTGCGATGCCACACACAATTTTTTTTTTAATTTTTGACTGCGGGTGCCACATTAACTGTCATAGGAAGGCATAGTGCTCTACTTCCTTTGATTCATAATTATTATTTATCCGACCACCACAAGATTTATGTTTTACGGTGTATGTATGTATGGTGTATATTTGCATCATCCCAACAGATAGCTATTGTTTTTATCTTTAAATCCATCCGCATCTCGATATTTGAGTCTTATTCACTAAGTGTGTACTAAGTCATACTCATTTGTTGTTAATAAAATAATTATTAATTTAATCGGTAATTTTAAGGTCAACCAGCAATTTCCACCTGCATAAATGGTTATGTATGCCAACGTATTGTTTTTAAAGAAACACGGTTATTGAATTACTTTGTTATTGAGCCCCGAGAGCTTGTTAATGGGCATTCGATTATACCAACATGTGACAGCTTTCACTGCAAATTACCCATAAAACGTATCGGAAACGGTTATTTCGGCACAAAAGGCACGGAATGTAGTCAGAAAATATAAACTGGGGTTTACCAATAAAATTAAATATCCTTATTTAAACGACAAGTGTGCGCTATCTTTATTCTGATAACTAAAAAATATGCAAGTATGATGATATTGATATTGATGGTGACAAACAGTGAGCGTCCTGTTAAAAAATATATAATCTTTAATCAAAATATGCGTTGTGTAATTTAAATTACTAAAAATATGCAATTATTATTGATGGTGACAATAGTGAGCATCCTGTTAAAAACAAATATTGTTTTAATCAAAATATTGAATGATAATATCTACGGGTTTAGTCATTACAATATTTTACTTTGGCGAGAACATTTTGTTGAGCACCCAGTAATCCTTGAGAAGTTATAAAAGTAATCATCAAAACAATCAAGATACGTGTATGTAAAACATGCACATATTATATGTACATCCATCCATATGGTAAAGAGAATAAATAAAATTTTAAAAATTTTATGGATACAATAGAATCAATTTTAAAGAAAATCTCTAAATGTAAAAAACAGATCTATATCTGTGGTGACTTCAACATCGATCTATTAACAGATTCATCAGATAAAACAAATCTAATTGCACTGTTTAAATCATTCCATTTGAATTATTTATTCTGTGAGCCCACTAGAATAACTGACCATTCAGCTACCTGCATAGACAATATTTATTCAAATTGTAAGGCTAAGGAAACTACAATTATGACCGGTGTTAGGTCTGATCACAAGGGCCCTGCAATAAAATTTAATGAACCAAGATCAATGAAGTTTGTCCAAAGGTTAAAATGTGTACAAGTGGGAAGTTAGTTTTTGGTGACTGGGCTACTCGAGGTATTCGAAAAAGTAGAGATACTATGTATGAGTTATATCATAAAAAAACTATGACATCCGATAAACTTTTCCATATCCATGTCAAAACTTATTCAAAATTGTTTATGACTGTTTGTATGCGTGCTAAAGCTTTCTTTATTAGAGATGAAATTCGGAAATCAAATAACAAAATAAAAACAGTTTGGAATACTATAAAATATTGAGACTGGCAAAAATAAACTAAAAGACTGCATGTGTTCTTGTAATTAACAATCATACAGTCTCAGAACCAATAAATGTAGCAAATACTTTTGATATTTTCTTCTCTAATTACCTCTAGAAGTCACCAAATCACTGAATTCTTGCCCCAATGCAGTAGAAGCTATCCTTAAAGCTAATTTCACGAACAAAGTGCCCAGTTTTTCTTTTAAATATACTTCAGCTTTCGAAATTATAAAAACATTTAAAAGTTTAAATATAAATAATACTGAAGACTTGTGGGGAATATCGGTAAAAATTGTAGAGCCAATTTTTACTTTGATGGGTCCTATTTTGGCTCTCATATTTATTCTTTGTATAGATAGAGGTACCTTTCCTGTTTTAATGAAATATAGTAGAATCATTGCAATTTTTAAGGCTGGAGAGAAAACAGACCCATCAAATTATATACCAGTATCTATACTACCAATTATGAGTAAGATCTTTGAAAAATTTATGCTCAAACAACTTTTGGCGCACTTCAACGAGCATTCAATACTGCAGGAAAATCAGTTCGGCTTCACGAAAGCAAGATCAACTACGGATGGCGGTGTGCAGTTAATGACGTATAACTTAAAGGCTTGGGAGAGCTCACATGATGCTATTGATGTTTTTTGTAACCTCTCTAAAGCATTTGATTGTGTGGAACACCGTGTACTGATTCGAAAGCTTTTCCATTACAGTGTTCGTGGAGCTGCGCTTGATGTCATCGAGTCAAATTTATTTGGCAGGATGCAAAACGTTGGTATAAATGGTGTAACATCTTCGGGGTCTATAATTAAAATGGGTGTTCCACAAGGGACCATTTTAGGGCCTTTTTGTTCTTAATATACATTAACGACGAAAATGGTTCTCAACTAATAATTTACTTCTGAATTCAAAAAAGACAAAATGTTTGAAGTTTTCTTTGCCTACTGTTCAGCAATAAGTCATGTCATATGGGATATTTCTATGGGGTTCAGCAGCTGATATAGAGACCATCTTTATCCTACAGAAACGTGCTATTCGAGCTATATACGAAATGGGTTTCCGTGAATCTTTGAGAGATTTATTTAAAGAAATCAATATATTAACTTTGCTTTCCTTATAATGTATTTGAAAATATAATGTCCGAGTATGTTCGTAAAAATTTACATAAACACAAGTTAAATAGTGATCACCACACTTTAAATACTAGAAATACAAATAGGATAGCTGTTCCTAGTTTTAGACTTACAAAGACTAATAAGTAATTCCTAGGAAGTTGTGTGCGTTTTTACAATAAAATCCCAAAACACATAACTGAGCTCGCAGAGTGAAAATTCAAGTTGACTATAAAAAACGTTTTAATAAAAAAGCTTATTATTAAGTCCGACATTATATAGAAGATAAAGATGCTTGGAATACTCCACTTCTGGCAAGCTGTCACTCTGCTACCCATAAAATTTAATATTTGTAATACCTAAGTAGAAACTTAAGTTTCTTGCCGCTTCTTCTCGGTAGGCTCTATATATTTTGGAACGCGGCGGTAGAGTCTTTAAAGTGCATTATAATGAAAAATTTACGTTCATAAGTGCGTCTTTGATGCCTAAATGATTTTGACTTTGACTTGACTTTGACTTTGACAAGATAATGCTATTATAAGCAATAACCCTAATTTTATTAGTACATTATAGCTTCGATATAGGTTCGATATATTATACAGATGGGGCCAGTAACTGTTCTGCTTGAATTCAGGCAGGGTTCACGTCTTGTACCTAGTTTGATTATTATAAAAAATGAAGTGACAGGTACTAAAATATAATTCTATACAATTTATAAAACATTTTTACCATTTGGTACCATCACTTTACAAAAGTTAAATTTTGTATTCAATTTTGACCCCGCAAAATCGATGCCTTGCTACGTCCATGACAAATGTTATAAAATGGCTTTTATACGGCCTTGGCAACAAAAAAATTTCCACCATAAATTTCAGTTAGAAGTCGCCTTTTCCAGCTCGGTAGGTGCTTTAATTCTGTTATGTTTGACATGATAGTTATTATTGAATTTATGTTTCCATTGATATAAAAGATGGAATATTTGGGTAAAAGGATTTTACATATTGGCTTTATTCATATTCAACGGAGTGATTGCTAACTGAAAGGCCTATATAACAAGTACAATTTGAATGGTTTTAATACCGACTTCCAGTCTATTCAGTCATTCGAGTGTAACTCAAAAACTACTAAACCGAATTTGATGAAATTTAAATGGGACTACACGGAAAGCACCAGCTTTCAAACAAAAATAATTCTGAGAATCGGTTTACCCAGTCAAAAGTTATGAGGTAACAAACAAACAAAAAAACAGGCGCAATATAACCGAAACAATAATGTGGGTTTTCAAACGCTGTAACTGATATCCGGAAGATGATTTTGCTTGTTATGGACATAATATATTATGGCGTTAGGTGACAACACCTGATTGATTTCACGAAGCATTCGCAGCAGAACTTGATTTGGCAACCTTAACCGATTAACAATGTTATGCATCGCTTGCTGCGGTCAGGAGTTGGATGGGTGACCACTAGTGGTCTATAGCGCTTCCATGACTTCCTGACTCCTTACTCTCTAAGAGGAAGGTTCCCAGCAGCGGGAACATAATGGGCTGATCATGATAGATGTCTAATGTTTTGGTACTATGTATTTCTGGAGCACACCAGTACTAACCAGTAATCATGTTAGAGCATAATTAATGTCGAATCTCGAAATAAATATGAGTTAGAACCGTGACATGCCTCAGTGGGTATGAAATAGCAGAGTCCTCTGACCAAAACAAGGTCTGCAATATCGGGATCTAAAAAGGCCCGCGATGTCGCCAACGGGGCCAACCATATTATTTTATATTACTGTTACTCGCAATTTTTCATTGGCTTCAAGGTATGACGAATATGATATATATTACCTGCACTGGAGGAAATGAATAATATACGGTAATTATGGCTCCTCATCCACAAGAGTTCTGCAGCGTGATCTCAATAGCTTCCTGGTGAGATTTGGCCGCTTCTTCCAATTCCAAAACCCTTTCAGGGTTTTCAACTTCCATGGGCATCATGTCATCATCTGCATCATGTGGGTTACATATCACGATATCAACAAAGTGCCGCCACAAGTTGCAACTTCACTCAATTACAAATATGTGCTAGCATTCAATTACTTTTTGTCCAAATTACAAACAATCAGTTCACTAGTCCGCATGTGTGGTTTAAAGGTACAACAACAATTAATTCAAAACAACTTACCAATTCAAAATTATCAAAAATTATACGTCAGTTATTTCAAACTCTTGAATTGCAAGGGCTAAGAAGAAAAAATTCTATAAGATAAGAAGTCACAGATTGTCAATGCATCTTCCAACAAAGAGTCCATTCTTTTCGTTGGACTCATGGACAAATATAAAATTTGCTATTCGGGACCGAACAAATATGTTTGATAAAGATACATAAGTAAGGGTTTACTTGGCCTTCTTTTTTACTCGTTGAGACGACGTCGTCATCTGTATGAAAAAAAGTTTGACAGTCTTTTCCATAATCGAATAATCTGAAGCCGCCAGATTGCGGAGAGGGACGTATTCTCGCATCGTTCGTAAATCATCGCGCATCTGTGCGATATTGAACACCAGAGCTCAATATTGGATGGAGCGTGGCCCGTTTTATACTGTAAAAAGTTAAGCTGATTTTTATACTGTAGCCACATTTTGTCATCAATATTGACACAGTCTAAGATAAAATGCAAATGTAAACCACATGTGAATAGACATTTTAGTGGGCTTAATTTGCATTATTTTCTCTATAGAAAATGGTAATTTCAAGCCAAGCTAAATAATTTGATAAGGGCGTTTATAATTGCTATAAGGCAAGCATCGGTTTGGTAAGCGCTTTGCTTGATGATATATAAAAAAATAGAATATTAATGTTAAACTGTGTGTACTGTATGTAGCAACCAAAAATGTGATATGATCTTAGAATAATAGGTAATTATTGTTTACATGAACAATTGAATAACGCGCTCCGTTTTGAAAACTATAAGTAATCCCAGATCCAGTAAATACCAGATTTGTATAAGATAAGTAATAAATTGTAATGAATTTACTTTTCGGTACGATAACCTTTTTGAAAGTGATTCTTACGAGTAATAAGAGTGCTAGATGTGCAGACTCAGAAACTTTATTTCAAACACGCGATGGGTGACATCGGACTTTTGTGGCTTATTAAATATATGACTGTATATTTTGTACTTTATCTAAAAAATATCAATATATAATTATCCAGTTTTTTTTGTACTTTTGTAGATAAAAAAAGGTTTAGTTTATGTTCCCTCATTTGTATTCTAAGATGAAGTAGATATTTAAATCATTATTAAAGAAAGTCAAGAATAAGTTAAAAAATGGCACGGACCCTGGAATCTGTGGAGAGTAAATTTAAAGTAAATATATATCTCTAATGATTCGTCGTTGCGATCGTCGACGAGCTCGCCGCTGTCAAATAATTTATGAGATATCGCCCTTATACACAAGGTTGTTTTTCCAACGTTTCTTGTCATCTCATTTGTTTCAGGGATGTTGTCAAAGATGCAACGATGTTTGCTCTTAGAAATCTCTCTTAGAGATTGCATGGCTGACCGCGTGAACACATGAACGCGTGACCGCTCTCTGTCTCATCACACGGCTGATTTATGACCCCGGTATCAGTTTGAACTAAATGTGGTGAGATAATAATTATCTGGCGTTATAAAATATACCCCTGTCAATAATGTATCATGACGAATTGGAATTGAAGAATTAATAGAAAAATATTAAAATAAATTTGAATCATAAAATTGTCTCTCATTAGTTCATACATAATTAGCATATACCATGCTCTTTCTTGGGTAGTTTTATTCAAAAGCATATACAACATTCAACCTCAAGCAGTATCTTGAACCTATAACTTTTTCATATTTTTATAATCTTACAATAAAGGAACAAATGAATGAAGGTGAACAAGATTATCAATTATGTTGTTTTTTTATTGTGACCTATATATACGACAAGCTATAATGATGTATTTAATAGTGTCGAACCAAATATTTTTTTTATTGAATGTCTACGCTAGTCAAGCCGCCGGCGTATGCAAGTATTTCTTACCTAATGACATTTTCCAGTGAATTCTTAGGTAAGCTACGTTATTTGTCACATTATTTGGGTTAAATTTTAAAAGTAGTATGTTGTTCTCTAGCTTTGCTTGATTTAGCGCGAAATTTGGTTGAAGGTCCTACGTAGTACTTTCTAATACTACGAGATGTCACCCTTAAATATTACATTGAATAGTACCTTGTTATTTTCCGCTGTTTAAATAAACCCTTATATCGTAGAATTGAAAATATCGAAATAAATGCATGCTACTTTTTATGGTTTAAGATCTTTATTTTCTTCAAGATTACAAATCACTTACAAGAAAATATACTTACTTATTAATAACTTACATAGTAAATTAAATAAACAAAGTGTTTGTAGCGAGTAAACGAAGGTATTTACAAATATAAATAAAACTAAATTAGTTGGCGTGGTCATGACGATAACAATAGATATTCCGTTACTGGATTTATAAAGGCGCGTTCACATTACAGTCTCAAGTATAACTAAATTTAATTATTTTTGAAGTGACCCTTTTAAAGGAGGCGTTTTAAATGAAATTTAAAATGAGTTAAAGTTTTTGAAACTTTTAACATTTTGGGCAGGGCGTTAAATATGTTTGCACCCTCATACATAATACTTTTTTTTACTATAGTTATATAATATTTGACGTACTTTTATGCAGGTTTTATACTGATAAATTTGATAGACATCATAAGTCCAGTTTCATTATTATACTGAAATAATGTTTTGTTTAATTTATTTTAGTTTTTCTGAACTTTTGTTTGCTATTATCATTTTTATTTGTCTATGTGCTTTGTGTTTTTGATCTTAGAGCAACAGTCGTGTATGTTTTTGAAATTTTTTTGAAAATTTGTTCAGGTTGTCTTAGGTACATAATATTTGCTGATCGTGTCTAGGCCCGCATTGTGGGTAACATTGGTGGTAACATATTTTCAAGTGAACCCACTGAGAATCTCATTCATATATTTAGAATCTCTTTCTCATTCACTTCCGATGAAACTACGATTAATAAAATTTGTTACAGTCAAGTATGATAGTGTAGATCAATAGATCCACACTATCATACTTGACATAGTAATAAAAAACTGTTTATTATTTACAAACCCTTTGTATTTTTTTATAAATCAAAAGCCGATCACATACTGCCGATAAATTACAGTTTAATGGCAATATAGAAATAAGGTAGATTTTGTATTAATTTTCATTTTAATCAATTAACGTATTGACACCTACGTTCAATAATTACGTACTTATATATCTTTAAATAAGCATACTATAACATCTCTTACATAAATATCTTATGAAAACACCAAAACTACAACAGAGAAAACCCGAAACACATATAACGTATTAAAGTATTCCATATTATGCCCTAAATCCCACTTTCATTTATATGCTATTCATAGCTGTAACAACAGACGGATTTCGGTAAAAGAAACACCATTAATATTTTATGCCTGCGGGTTATTCTCAAAGCGTCTAAAGTGTAATCAATTATTCATAAGAACACGCACATTGGGCATTGTTACTAAGATACCTACATACTTATTACTGGTAGTGAAATACGTTTCATTTTGGAGGTTAGGGTAGTAAAGAATATCGAAATAACTGAAAATATTTGTAATGTTACCATGGCATGAAAATTACGAATTGCTTTTAAATTTAAACAACAGTAAACGCTGTGAATAATGGTCTGTCTTGTACAGCTTTTTGCTATAGAACGCAATCATAAAACTATGGATATGTAGAAGGGCATGCTTTTAATGTGAAACGTATATTCTGACCAAGCATTTATAGACAAGAATTCACAACAGAACATTTGCGCATAGAAAACCGAGGAAATAATAGTCCATAAACATAATTTATGTTCTGCAAAATAAAATAAAACACAGTAGTTTTGAAAAAGAAACATCTAACCTATATGTTACAGTTTCATTATCACGTGTGTACAATAATTCAAACTTATTGTCTTAGAGAAATGAACGCGACCCGATTGAAGACGCTGATGATGTTTAACATCCGAATTGAAGTTTAGAAGAAACTTATTGAAGTCAGTACCATGATAGTTCGATAGTAGGTACCTTTTATCTCAATATTGTACGTATGGTATCGTACTGACTTCGACAAGTTTTTTCACACATTTTTGGTATTGAAGTCGGTTCCATTTTTTGGTATTTTTTTTTGGTAAAAATCATACTACTTTTCCAGGAATTGCGACATATGAGGTCTAGGTAGTTGATTATATTATAGTTTATTAAAAATTTACGTGAATTTTAATATTAATAAATAATGTGATCTTACTGACCACACTTGACTGATCCAAAAAGTGTAAAAAATTATGCCAAGAAAGCCATTTACCTGAGCACAATTGGTGTAGCCTATCTAGGTCGGTAATAACGGTTCACGCTAAAAATCAAATAACACGAAACCTTGATTGATAGTTTTACGATGAACGTGGGCTTTTTTCACAGCACCTCACGACACCCGAGTAAAAAGTACTAAAATATGTCTTCAGTTTACCGTTCAATTTAAGTTGAGACAACTTCTATCCCGAAGGAAATCAAGTTCAATATTTTTGAGTTTGGTTTGTTTGTGTCACTTTGCGTTAACTTTTCTACCAACCTTTGGGTTTTTTCATTTTATTTTACTGCTTTGTGGCTTTTGTTATATTAACAGTTTGTATCATATTAATAGATTTTATTATTATTTTATAGTAACTTATAGTAAGTTGTTCCATAATGATTGTTTTAATTATAAAGTTAAAGTTAAGTAGGTACATTGTGACTATTTTATGTAACTTCGAATGTTCGAATGTTTTAAATTTATGTTGTCTAAAATCTTTTTGCAGTGCATCTTGTATTGAATAAGATCATTTTTACTGATTGTAAAAGTGCATTTTACGATTACAGTTTAACTAAACACTACCTAGGTAGCTCGGTAGTTGCCTGGTGTTAGGCAATTGAAGGAGTTTTTCAAGAACTTTGGAAACACCAGAATTTGCCATTAATAATGAAGAGGTGTACCTGCATATACGTGCCGAGAGCATACTCATCTGTCGATGATATTTAACTAGTGTCGGTAAAAATCTTCGCGGTTATAATAATAGTGTGATATTGGCTTGTTAATTTAATTAGATTCTTTAGAAATAAAATAAAATAAATAATAAGTAGGTGTGTAACTTAATTAATAATCATTTTATTCATGCATAAAAATGGTTACACATAACAATATTACAATAGTTAATAACATTGAATTTCAATATTACAATATAATAATCATTTATTCATGCATAAAAATGGTTACACATAACAATATTACAATAGTTAATAACATTGAATTTCAATATTACAATATTGGAGAATATTGTATTTTTTTAATTAGTTACTTATCAAAGTAAGGTGGATGACCGCACTGAATTTAGCTCTCTAGTTAATTATTACTCGTATTTAACCGTCGTATATGGATGGATTCGATGATCGGACGGATGGCCTCAATAGTCTATTGGGCATTGCTTCTGACACGGATTGTCGGCAAAACGCGAGTTCGAATCCAGTCCTAAGTTGTTTATTTTTATCTCTAAGATTGCAATGTTTGGTCTCGCTAAACAGGCGTTATAGTATTTCAAAATTAATTATTAATAACTTATTTACGTATGATTTTCAAAGCACTAGAGAGAACCGAAGCATTTCACTGCAGTCGTAATTTGTAAGTACAACACTGACAGCCAATTGCGCGCAATTTCTCTCGGTTTCGCTGACGTTGCTTTGAATGCGGATCACGTACGAAACTGAACACAGAGTCCACGTGCTGCTGCGTTTGGAGACCTTTGACGTTCATTGCGCTTGATTGGTAACACTTATAGGTTAATAAACGTTCTAATTTTATTAATGGATACATAAAACCATTGCGTTAAATATTGATGCTGTCAGATAGTAACTTTTTTGCGACGAAGCCTAAGTTGGTGATTATTTGATTGATCTGTAGTATGTATGTATGTATGTCCGCTCATATTTACTCAAAAACGGCTATTGATAAATGATATTAGCTTACATATTGTATCATTACATTCGTGTTTATGGCGCAAGTTTCACTAGGTACATTAGCTGACCTTAAGGAGGCCCATAAGGAAGACAGGTTTTAATTCACTGCTTCTGTAGTCAGGATAATAAACTTTTAGTTTTGTTTTCATTTTTTACAACTATATTTCATCCTAATAAGTATTTGCAGCTTAAACACCTGGCTTTTTGATAAATAATCAATTGTACAAATATACAAGTATACACTTCTGTTACAATTTTTGGATATTAGTTAATAAATGAGCAACAACATAAACAACTTAAAAGGAAACATAAAGCCAAACGATCCCGGTCGTTCACTTTGTGTATGACGAAAATTGTCGGCAGGCCATGTACAATAAATTAATTAGGTACTTTCGTTCTATTATTAGCGCAATTCCATCTCGGCAAATTAGATGGCGCCACTTGACACCATCATACATTTCTAGATTGCAGTGACCGGAATTTGGTGCCACACGATTGGGGTGATTGGCGGGTGTTTTGAAATTAAGTTGATTTAGAGTTACACCAGGTGTTTCATTTGATAACCTCCTCAGTATAGCATCCTTAGGAAGTATCTAATGAGCAACCTAACTACAAGTTGGTCATGGTCAAGGTCCTTCGGTGCCAGGTGCGTCATTTAAATGACAAAACCAGGAGGGGAATTGCACACGTGTCAGGAATTTCGACGAGTTACATACACGAACGGGAGCACTGCAAACACATACCCCGTGGTGCTGGATTCCGACAAATACGGCGCCGGAAGAAATCTTCGGGAACATACTACAGGAGGAGTCAGAGTGTTGAAATATACTCAAGAAAAAAATAATTAAAGTCTGTGATAATTTATTTATTTTAATTACTTTTTATAGAGTTGTATGATCAAACGGTTAAACGGTAGTGTCATAATTTTTTTTTTCTGTGTATTGTAATTTAATTTAATTATGGACACCGTTTTGTATGCTAGAATGTCAAAGATCCATAATAATGCAATTAATGTTAGAAACGGGATATTTACCATGTATTGTATATATTGTGGGCTCTCGATATTTCGGCACAGTTGCATGCGCCATGTGAACATGTGATAGTGACCATGTCAGTTTCAAAACTTAAACCATAATAATATATATATAACATTCAAAAACATACATTTGTCTGTAGATATAATGTAAACTACGAGTACATTCTGCAAATAAAACATTTGAATTGAAAACGCGAGTACATATAAAATTATTATTTAATTCGATTCAAAGAATGGAGACTTGGACTTAGTTTAGCTTGAATTGGTTTTTAAAATAATTAAGTAGTAATTTTGTCTTTGTTAAAAATGGTTGTATGTTTTAGAACTTAGAATAATCTCACAAAAAAACTAAATTAATTTAATTTATATATTATTATTATATATTATATATATATTATTATTATTATTTATTATTACTTATATATATATTATTTAAATTATCCATATATCCATGCCTGATTTTGTTTTAAACTATTGTAATTCCCAAACACTTAGAAAAAAATCGTTTAAAGTTGTATGGCATAAAATCTTTTACATTTTAGCGAAATATGGAGTCTCTAATTAACTTTTAATACGACTTATGTTAGCGTTTAAACAAAACAAGGTTAAATTTTAAGAAAAGTCCGAAAGAACGCTTAGCAAAGGTTTACATTGAAGGAAAGTTGGAGGCTGCTGATCAAGTATGGTTTGAATTTTTATCAGGTCATAACGAATAAATAAGAAGTTATGAACCTAAACTGTTAAATTCATCTTCCTTATATAACGTTCGATAAATATATCGACCAAGAAACGATATTAAAAAATATTTAGTGACACTTCCGCTGAAAAAAAATACAATGATTTTGGTTTATTTGGGGGTGTGCACCACCCTCCCTCCCGCATAAACTGATAATAGGAAGAATACAAAATAAAAAACACACAAGAAAACCCAAATAAACCAAAAACGATTCGACACGTGTTTCGCCTCTACACGAGGCATCCTCAGGAGACGTTGACTCGTAGAGCGCTAGAGCGACAGTTTTTGATAATGGATTTCCGCAAAGTAACGCCTGAATCAATATATTATCCAAATATATCGATATCGAGGAAATTTATATATAGAATATAAATGCGAATTAAAATCTAAACTTTCTGAGTTCAACCAACCACAATAATCTAGTAAATCGGACAAATGTGATAATATTAACGCAGGAGCTGCTCAAGCTAAACTACCTAAATTAAATATTCCTAGTTTTTCGGTTATTTACGCCGACTGGGCTTCTTTGAAAGATCTCTTTAATTCTTTAATCATTCAAAACTGTTTATTAGACAATGTCCAGAAACTTCATTATTTAAAAGGACATCTTACGGGTGAAGCAGAGCAACTCTTGAGGCACAAACCCATTCAAGAAGCAAACTTTGAAATGTGCTGGCAGTTATTAGAGGAACGGCACAATCATAAAAAATATATCTGCCATCACGTTTGGAAACTTCTGAGCCAAAAAAAATATGTTAGTAGAATCGTCAAATGCATTAAATTAAAGGATCTCGTTGACGAGTTGTACGATTGCTAAGCTACTCTGACGAATATAGATGTCGACGTTTGTAGTTGGGATGTTTTGATAATTCACATCCTGACTTTGAAGCTGGATCCAGAGTATCGTGTCAGTAGGAGTTTAACGGCACAACATATAATATACTTCGTCGGACGAACTTCCAACATACACTCAGATAAAATAATTTCTGACAAATCGATATGCAATAGCTTTAAAAACGAATTGATCACGCGCCAAGTTTATTCCCGTAAAGGCCACATAATAACCTTCCTCCTGACATAATACTACATTCTTTCATATAAAAGAACCTACCTATTCCATGCTTTTCACCGCAGTGATTAATAACCTTACGATGACGCGGCGGCCCGTGGATTTTTTAATCGAAGTTTGAGCCGGGGAAAAACGTGGCATTAAAATATTCACGATGGCATTCGACCGGGGCCGATCGAACACAGAATAACAATCTGCAGTGTTGAGATTCTATAAAAAATTAGTAATGTATGAAACCATATTGCTCTTTTACTCACGAACAAAAATACTATATTGCATCAAAATAGTAACGTTTTTGACACACTAGTAAAGAATACTAAAAACTCATTTTGTTTAGTAGATAAAAGTTTATTCAGAGAAAAAAATAGTAAATGTACAGTTAGTAAAATTATAATTAGCTGTATAGTAATAGATTATTTACAAAAATACTTTCATGTTCTATTCCTTATTGAGATGATTAATTACTCGTGTAGGTCTACAAAGAAATAATATCAGGAAGAGTAACTGCCTTAAAAAAATGACCCAACAAAAGTCGTGCTAAATCAATAACATTGTCCACGCCGCTATGACTCAGCTGTCATAGTAGACATTACAGCACGCGCGTGGACCAATCCCTGCTTTCCTTCTGAAATTTAAACCAATCACCGAACATGTCTATTTGTAACCTCGGAAGTAATTCGTATTTGGAATCATACGTCGTTTTGGTTTGAAGGACCAGTTTTTGTGTGGAATTTGTTCTGAGTTATGCTTCCTGACATTATTTTTTCGTAGGTGAAATCCAATTATTGGATGTACTTGGTGTTTCGCCAGTAGAGCCAGCCTGAGAAACAAGTCTAATTATTGTAGTGATTATGCACAAATTTACTTCTTGTTTAGTATGGAATTTATTTTTATATCGCCATCCTCCATGACGCTTCAAAGTCATTATATCAGCTCCGTAATTAGCCAGCGATGTAGCTGAAATTCTTCTGAAACTGTGTCAAGTGTAGCTCTCAGCATCTACTCAACCTAAAAACTAAGCGATTTGTTTAGGCATAGGACCAAATTTTTACATATTTTATTATTTTACATGTACATATTAGAAAAAAAAAGAATTCAACAGTTAATCTTTTTTAGACCTATTTATTTATTTGGTGAGTATTTACGAAAGTTTGTATGTTTGTTACATATTTGTGATTAAAGATCCTGTACTGTTATATTATTTCTGGAATGTATGCCTTATACAATAGGCGATAGGCACGCAATTCGATTCACCTAAATTATTAACGAGAAAATAGTTTAACAAATAAAAAAATGTTTTTTTCTATACTACCCCCGGAGAGTGTGCAATAAAGATCTGAAATGTATAATATGGAAAAAAAATATATTTTTATGTTGAAATTCACTCAACACAAAAACTTCGTGAAAATACCGCTGGCAGTTAGTATAATAATATAATATACAAGCTGCGCCCCGTGATTACACCCGCCTCGTGATTAGTCATCTATCTACATAACAAATTTCATTAAAATAGTAGTTTTTTGCGTGAAAGAGTAACAAACAGCCATACATGTACATCCATATATTTACGTAGAATACAGAACAAAGGGGCGCTAAGTCCACCTATCACGTTTCCGAACCGTTAAACTTTGTGACTCACTGCCCTCGCGAAAAGCAAGATTAATGCAGTAACATAAATACTTTGGTCCGATAGTAGTCATATAGAAGCTGAAACTTAATTCCTTGTGGTTGTACCTGAATATTATTCCAAAATAAGTTGTATACTTACATGCTTCCTTTTTATGAGTTTTTAATTAAATCTTCTTCTTGCGGTGGCAGCTCCTACCGGAGGTTGGCTATCATTAAAGCTACTCGGACCTTAGAAGCTGCTGCCCGAAATAGCGACATGTACCTCTACTATGAGTTGGCAACATAAATGTCATCTACAGTTGATACTCGATCTCGCCTACCTATTGATATAAGCTTGTGATTGGCGTACTCGCTGTCAATTTTAGTTCTACAATAATATATACTGTTCTTTTTTCATACCCTTTTTCGCGGCAGTCGATATCGAGCATCGATTGGCGTCAATGTTGTAAACTCATGGTAGACCTTCTGTTGCTCATGTTGAACCACGTCCGCAGATTATTGAACCATAAGGTACGTCTTCTGCTTAGTGGTCTACGTCCTTGAATTTTACCCTTCATGAAGTCAGTCAGTTGGAGAAGATCGTATTTCTTATTGCGCATGACGTAACTCTTCTTGCTGGTATAATTACTTTATGGTGTGGTACTGGAGTTTTCAACTTTTTGTTGTATATAGGATCTCAACTTTTTTATTAACCATTTGCGTCCCGGATACGTAAATATACGTCAGTTTCATTGAAAAATATTTTTTTTTAATTATCACGGTATATAGGCACACATTTCAGTATGTTCACAATATGATCATAGTATGGTGCAATGCTGCGCACAATGTTAATAATCCATAACTTCTGTCTCAGCTCAACCTAGTGTACAAAATTAAAATATTTAACAAATAACTGTTAAAGAAGTCCATTTTCAATTAATGGAACTTAAACCAGAAACGACCTTTTAATATAGCAATTAATTCTTGCCTAATTTTATCACTGACCCAACATTTATTGGATCGCCCGGAAGGTCACTAGGGGCTATCAAATTATTCCAATCATTAGTTCAGACTGCGTGTAAATAATATAAAATACGGATACTTGAGCGAAGGGATCCTCTTCCAAATATCGTAAAGTGTCCTCTCAGGCCGGTGGCGGTTACGATTTACGGATTTATGTTCGGCCCCAAAACTTCGTATGGTAATACCCGATAAAGGTTGACACTCTCCAAACATAAGTACAGTTCAAGTTTTATTCGTAATATTATAAAGATAGAGTATTAAAAATTAATAAAGCGTTATATAGGATGTCCCGTCGGGTTACAAATTGACGATAAGATACGGTAATCCTTTAATAAACTTCACGGGTTTGGGTCGTAGCCACTGTAATGAAGTGGAGAGCTATATGTTTTTCAATTGTCTCATGAAACGTACAATAACGCTTACACAGTCGTACTAGAAATCCCTGTGTCAGGGAAAACGCGAAAACACAATTACACATCTCAAACATTCCAAAACCCGATACCAAATATTTTTGATCATCACACAAATATTTGCCCCTGGGTCAGGAATCGAATCTGGGACACCACGCTAGAATGGCAGGGTCACTACCAACGGAGTTTTCTGCGTTTGAGCGATGGGTGTGTAGTACAGGTAATTTTATCTGCTATCTATAAGCATTTAGCTTATTATTCGCAAATAGCTGTTACCTTACTTAGCCTTTATTTAATCTCTGGAGCCCGAAGGATGCACTAATGTCTATACACTTTTTGAATCATATCAGCTGTTGTGTTTTATACAAGCATTGCATTGTGATTTACCCGTCGCGTGTCGAACGTACAACATGTCATTTGTACGTGCAAAAAAGTGCTGAGCAATGCCGCGCATATACCAAATGTGTTACACATTTTATACCTCTTGTTCGTAACTAATTATATCAGATTCAATGCATTCCACCGGTATAAATTTGCTTTTAGTTGGTCAAACTATTCAAGAGTAGTATTTTTATCTGAACTTTTATGCGTAGTTCGAAAAGAAACCGAAAGTAGTAGACATTGGACGGGTTAAACCATTTGATGCGCGCACAACGTTCTCATGAAAATAAGCGCCACGTCTGCTCATAAGATATGCAGTACCATATACATAAGTTTAATATTTCAAGTATAGTTTGGTTTATTAATGTCATTTAATTTAACAGGTTTACCTTGAGAAACAAAAAATCTACTAATTGCGAGTTGGACTCGCGCACCTAGGGTTCCGTATATTATGAAAGCATCTAACACTAAATAATGCTCTAACTAAAAACACACCAGCATAAAGGACAAACTTAACTTTAGCGTTCGATCCCTAGACACGATTATTGCACCAACCGCAAATAATAAGTTTATAATGGTAAAATCGATTTGTTTTCTTATAGTACTATACATTTGCGTTTTTCAGGTTTTTCTGTGTGCTGTAAAAAGCTTTAGTTTTTGCAACATTTCGTGATTCTAGCAACAGAAAAAACCCTGAAGGGTTCTACTCCCTTGTGAAAACGCAAAGCATGCAAAAATTTGACAAAAACGGTGAATTTTTGATCGCGTTGACATGAAATTTTGATTTTTAACAGCTAAAAGAAACCGTTAACTCAAGTTTTACCAGATTATTTGTTATAACTTTCAAGCGCATACTTCTATGCGTTCCTGGAAAAAGGAAGTTGACTGACAGACAACAAAGTGAGTAAGAGTTCCTTTTCCTTTCGAAATACGAAACCCTAGATAACAGTTATAAATAAAATTAAATCTGCTACCAAATTTCATACAAATCCGTTCAGCAGATCTGACATGATTGAATAACAAACCGCCGTCCATTAAAACATTCGCATTTATAATTTATAATGATTATCAGCAATACCACCACATTATATCATTATTGGTGTTATATTAGTATTTAACCGACAATAATGTCATCAAGAAGAAATTTTACTCTCGTTGAATAACCTACAATACGTTAAAAATAAAATTAATTATAATTTTGATTTATTATATTTCGAAGTCACTAACCCAGAATGTATCTAAAAGTTTCACCAAGTCATTAGATTAAAATAGTTTCACGTCGATTTACCCCAGCCCTATCTCAAACATCTTGACAGGCTACCGAGGTCGTCGTTCACAGGGAAGTAAAAATCAATCAATGTTCACACCCACTTGAATTTAAAACAAGGACGTCATCACTCAAAGTGCTTACATTTTATCGGTAAAAAAACTACGTATATTTCTATCTAGAGTCGGTAACGATATGATGCGTTCTAAGTACTCAGTTTTATTAGTTGTAAATATAAATACTGATTGGAATTCAGGTGCGTAGGTTTTTTATGTCGTTAAGTTACCACGTCTATCTAAAATTCGTAACAATGAGGAGCTGCCCACCTGATGTTAAGCGGTAAGCTCTGCCTTTAACAGATGCATTTCGATACAAGTAAAGAACTGCACTGCGTTCATCACCTTGATTAATGAGGACATAATATGCGCATAATCGCAGGACACAGTAATGCTAACAGTATTCCTTCGCAGTAGGTAGAAATAGGCATGGTCGCAGTACTTCCTCGGATGAATTCATAAAGATGGTTCATAAAGAGTTATAATGCTGCGTATACAAAAAGGTGAAGGTGCTGAGCGAAGTCAAGCAATGGTTGTATCTGGTTAATTATTGCAATACTTACTCTATACTAGTTGTGCCTCACACCTACGCTCAAGCGGAAAATTACTGTACCACGGAACATTGTTTCTATAGTGTAAACGTAGCCTAAATAGGACTTGATATTTTTGATATTTTAAAATAAATGCTGTAACGTGTCTTTCAAAATATACCAAAGGACGGAAGGATATAATTTATCTCTCTCAAAGTCGGCTCTCGGCTCTCGACCAAGCCTAGTTGACAGTTTCCAAACTTATCTTGGGCTCAAATGTTTTTTTTATTCGTTCCAGTTAGATAACCACATAATTCGGGGCTTAATCTGTTTTGGTGACTGACCGAGCTATTCTTTTACGGCGTTTGTAAATTGGAAAATATTTTACTTAAATAATATATTCTCATTATATTTTTTTTTTATAATAGTGACACAGTTACTAATTTGATGGTAAGCCTCACGGCCCGTTTGTCATTCAACTCGCGTTCATGTAACTCTCCTCAGGCCTAGGAGCACTTGTTGAGTTTTCCGTATAGAATTCTTCATGTTTCGAAAAACCCATCTGATCAACATTATTTTACTAATAAAATAAAACAAAATTGTAAAGACAACTCAAACTGCTGTCCGGTTTTCTGCTTCACTTCGCCCAATTTAGATCGACCCGTATACTCTTCTGCGTCCTACCGTCTTGTAGAAGACAAGATAAGTGAAAGAGACATCAGAGGTTCGGCTAAACTTTTATTTTCCAACGATACATTGGCACCAAACTCTCCTGAAACTTTGTTGGCTCTAATAGAAAAACCTCCACCTTCCGCAGCTCAAGCTCTTCCTTTACCTGCTAACGTTACTGCGGAGGATGTTCTTGTCGCCAGTGTAGATGACCTAATGTGTGCGGTAGCATCCTTCCCTAAACTAGAAATTAGAGTTAAAATTTTGAATTTTGTCATCAACAAAATCTTCAACAGACTCATCTAGGGTCTCTACCCTAAGAGGCAAAGTGATCGATTATCTAATATTTTGATATGTGGAGCAATTCGTTCGAAAATCTTATTTCTTAGTAGTGCAAACTTTTCATTCCAAATTCTACTAGAATTTGGAATGAAAAGTTTGCAATTTGATAAGTTGAGAGCAAGACCTATTGAAATAAATTGTGAAATAAAATTTTGCAGGTCTTTAAGAACAGTGTCAACATCTCCTCCTAGGGACCCATCGTGCAGGTACCAGACATTAAATTTTGATTCTATTTTTTTGATGATAGGGTCGATTACTAGGCTAAAAATAGCTAGTCCAAGCGGATCACCTTGTTGGCATCCTACTTCTGAAGATATTAAATTGTTTTTGTATATTAATTTTGAAGGTTTACTATAACATTGCCAAATGAAATTATATATAAATGGAATTTTCAACTTGTGTCAAAAGAGTGTTTCTATCAACAGAATTGAAGGCATTCTTAATGTCAACCTTCAGCAGCACTTCATCTCCTTCATTTGTTAAAAAAGTTCTTAGAGCATGTACCGCCGCCTCACAGCCCTGTGGGTGGCTGTTACTCGATGGGAGTCGGGGCTTTGGCAACATGTTTTGCCGTCTAAAAATGTTGGAAATCTTTTGGACAACAATACTTTCCGAATAGCGCAGTATCCCTACGAGTAGGTGCCCCTTGCCAGGTCCCTCACCGTTGTATCTGCGGTGAAATGGTGGATCGGTTCGGCCACCACGCACTCTCATGCGTAATGAGCGCGGGGCGCATTTCCGCGGCACGCCAGCTTGAATGATATCATCCATCGGGCATTTGTCAGTGCTAGAGTCCCGTCAGTTTAAGAACCAAACGGATTGATGCGGGAAGACGGCAAGAGACCAGATGGGATGACTATCGTCCCGTAGAAGATGGGACAGCCCCTGGTTTGGGATGCTACATGTACATGGACACACTAGTGCCGTCTCATCTACCTGGGACAATTGATCAGACTGGCGCTGCCGCGTCTAAAGTGGAAGACCTCAAGCGGCATAAATATGTGTATTTAGACAGAATGTACATGTTTGTGCCGTTTGGGGTCGAAACTTTAGGCCCATGGGGGCCGTCCGCTCTCAACTTGTTTAGGGATCTGGCAAAACGTTTGGTTGAAGTGACAGATGACCGAAATGCTGGCGCCTACTTTGGGCAAAAACTTAACATTGCCATCCAGCGTGGCAATGCCGCCAGCGTTTTGGCCACTTTTCCCCCCACCATGGGGTTTATAGATTAGTTTTTATTTTTATTTTTAATACCTTGAAAATAAACTATTACTGAATTTATATCTAATAAACTTATTTGATTTTTAATCCGAAATTACAGAACGGCTGAATATGTGAAAATTTCGGCTTGGCTTTAGATCATGGTGCATAATTAAGGTTGTAATTTTAATTGTAATCGTAAGGCTATGTCTTTTGATGCAATCATAAGCGTTTATCGACTACTTGTACAAGGCAACAAATGGGGACCGTATTTTGTCCAAATTGTCGGTGCAACAATTGTTGCACGTTAGTTTTACGCGCGTTTTTCATTAGTTCATTTTTTAAAGTCATCCCAATGTTAAACCATAGAGTTTAATTCGTTAGCGTAATATTATTTTTTTCTAAGGTAACACTACAAATGAACATGTACTATCTGTGAACTTTAAAAACATATATTATAAATGTTTATATTTTCATCTGTGTTTGGCGGTGATGTTATGTTTTGTGCTATTGTTTTTAGTGAATTAATAGGGTTAAACTCATGATTTTAAAACAAATTATACATGAATATGATCGTGAATGTGTAAGGAATACTGTGAATATGTGTTTTAGGTTCTGAAATAAAAAATTACACAAAAAAAATTGGTCACAATTCGGTAAGCTATTCTCATTGCTACTCGTATGATTGGTTATAATTTGCTTTACTTTGAATAGATTATACTTTTACATTGTAAAATATCAAAAAAATAACATCGTCAAGTAATTATACCCACTCCGAGTATGATAAATACGCCATATCATGCAAGGATCAATAAAAAATCACGTGACAGTTAAATTCGCTAGTACTAAAAATTCAAAAATTTGTATTTTTTTTTCTTTTTTATAACTATTCTTTGAAACCTAGTTTGGTTTGTCAAACTCTAATAAGATTTCCAAAAAATAAAATCCAATTAGAAATTTTCTATTTTATATATAAAAAAAACACGATATTAAAAAATATTTAGTGACACTTCCGCTGAAAAGAAAACAATGATTTTGGCCTATTTGGGGGTGTGCACCACCCTCCCTCCCGCATAAAATGCTCATAGGAAGAATACAAAATAAAAAACACACAAGAAACCCCAAATAAACCAAAACCGATTCGACACGTGTTTCGCCTCTACACGAGGCATCCTCAGGAGATGTTGACTCGTCGAGCACTAGACCGACAGTCAAGAGCATCGGATTTATCGTTCATTGCAGGATAGACTCAATCAAGATAATCTAGTTGTTTCAAAAGCGGACAAAGGTAATAGTGTTGTCATTCTGGATAGAAATGTCTATAACCAAAAGGTTAACAACGTTATCCTAGGTGAGGAATTTGAACGTCTTAATTCAGATCCTACTAAAAAGTTCACATCAGAGGTGAAAGATGCAGTTAAGAGCGCGTTGTTCATTTCTCCAGGGGTGCTTAAAACTATTGTTCCAATGAATCCACGGTCCCCTCTTTTATACGGTTTACCCAAAACTCATAAAGAAAATATTCCCATTCGTCTGGTTGTTTCTTACATTAACGCGGCGTACAAATTGGCTAAACATCTTAACATTCTCTTAAGTTCCAAGACATGTTTCAAACCTAAGTATAGTTTCAAAAACAGTCTAGATTTAATAAATAAAATTAAAAACGTTGACATCCCTTCCGGTGCTAAATTATTGTCTTTTGATGTAGACAGCCTTTTCACTAATGTTCCCTACGAAGAAAGCCTACGTATCTTAGAAGGTCACCTCGAGAGATAACAGTTACATCCTGGAGAAGTTAATGAACTCATTGGTTTGACTGGGGTGTGTATGAGACAAAATTACTTTAGGTTTAATAATCAGTACTTTTCTCAAAAAGATGGTTTGGCTATGGGATCCCCGTTAAGTCCATTAATGGCTGAACTTTTTATGGATGATTTTGAAAAACATCATGTGGTGAACGAACCCCGTATACTGTTTCATTATAGGTATGTTGATAACTCTCTATTCTCGTCAGGTTAATATTTTTGTAAATAAACTCAGCAATATCCACCCCAAAATAAAGTTCAAACTGGAACTAGAAAATAACAATTCGCTTAATTTTCTGGATTTGACCATAACTAGAATCGAAAACAAACTGGATTTCCAAATTTTTCGAAACACCGACTGAAACCGACTCACATAGACGTAGTTATACCTTTTTCTTCTTGTCATCCCATCCAACACAAATTAGCAGCCTTTCGCTGCTATGTTCATAGATTATCTACAGTTCCTCTGTCAACAGATAACTCCAAAAAAGAGCTAAAAATAATTTACCAAATGGCAACATCTAACGGTTACAGTAAGCAAATAGTCGATCTCCTAATTCAAAATAAGCAGCGAGATAGGGTTCGTTCATTGCTTTGTGCATGCCCTCCAGAAAAAATAAACAAATATGTGGGTAGTTTGACCTACACCCCCGTCTCACAAAAAATTGCCAACATACTCAGAAAAAATAACTACCACGTGTCCTTCCGAACAGACCAAAACTTACGTCATATTTGTAATGGTAAAGATCGTCTTGAGGATGGAAAAAAGTCGGGTGTTTATAAACTGTCCTGTGACGATTGTAACTGTGTTTATGTGGGTCAACAAGGCCGTAATTTTGAGATTAGATTTAAATAACATGTTTCAGCTTACAGGAATGACCACCCTGACCAGTCTCATTTCGCTAAACATTTACTCGATACCGGTCATTCGTTGCGCAACAACAACACTTTTAAAATTTTACTAGTTTGTGAAAAAAGCTTTCGGTTAAGTGTGTTGGAACAATTAGAGATTATAAAACATAATAATAATAACCTTACACTATTGAATGACCAAACTAACATGGTTTCATCTCCATTATTACGTATATTTTCCCCTTAGATTAATTATTGGTCTCGCTCTCGCTTCGAGTAGATACCGCGCTATTTAAAAACAACGGCTCCGTGAATGCGGCAACTCAATATTGTAGTGTGTGTAATGAAAATAGGGAGGATGCTAGTGTGCGCGAAGAATTGTGTTGCTAGCTACTAACTGTAACCCAATTAATGGGAAAAAATATTGTATGTTGTGATTAAGTATGTATGTTACTGGTTATAAATGTAGTTCAGAAAAATACATTAGTCTCGTGTATAATGAGAAACTTAGCTCACTTATACCATAGTATACTATTAATTAACTATGCATTTATATATTTATATGAGAAGACAAATAACAAGTATTTAGTAATACTCGTACCTACAGTGCTTTCTATTTCCATTCTACCAGTCAGTAATTTGGTTCTACCTTTTGTACGTAACGTCTTAGGTTAATTTACAATTAATAACTCCGTAGAAACAAAAAAGAGAAATACAACAATTATCTTATAAGCATAGTTAAACCTACTATTATGTACAGGTACTATTATGTACAATGGAGAGTCTAAAAATCATTATTATTAATTAAATATCACATTCAACTAACTTGTACTAGTTTACGATACATTTGCCTTTTGGAATTTACACTATATTTCTGTCTCTATTATAATAGTATATACGAAAAGAATATCGAAAAGAGAATTTGATTCAGCTAGTGGTTGAGAAGTGAATACTTGGTGTTCACGCAAGAACCGGTCCCTAAACAGCTGCGAGGGCGCGGGGGCGCCCGGCCCGACACTTCTCACCTGACCGCGGAGCGAGATACATAAACTCGCAAGTTTTATTTTATACGTGCATCGTCCACCGTTATAATTTGTGTACATAGGAAATATACATTATAAACCAATATACAGTCCATTCGCCGTTCATATTTAGTCCCCAATAGGACCCTAAACAATGGTCCTCTCGCCGTTGTAAAACGAACCAAGCCAGTGTAAATTTCCGTCACATTAACGGACTTCGGACCCGACGCGTACG
This sequence comes from Selenia dentaria, assembly GCA_917880725.1. NCBI lineage: Eukaryota > Metazoa > Arthropoda > Insecta > Lepidoptera > Geometridae > Selenia > Selenia dentaria. The sequence goes on along the minus strand of OU862877.1, from coordinate 32,696,996 downwards.
CAGTTACTTGTTCGAAAGCGCGGTATCATCGCTGCTACGGGAGTTTGAAGTCGCCTATTATGAAGATATTCTTCATCATCAGATATTTATTGATCGGATTTGATCGGATACAATAATTGGAGAAATTGCAATTTCAAGATCCCCGAAGTCTAAATACGACAATAGTGCAGTTTCAATTGGAATATATTGGAAATCATACGCCGAGTCACAGCTTCGTCGATGGATTACAAGTTTCCTCGCGGATAAGGATAACGATATCTAGTGAGTTCGTTCCAATTATTTTCCTTCTATATACCTAACCATTCCCAATATAATAATTTAAATTGAATTCAAAGTACATAATTGTATGTCAACTTTTTCTCCGTACCTATCTTCGCATTGCCTCTAAATAAACGAGTTTGCAAGTCTATTTCAATATTTCAAACTCATATTATTCTGCATACTTAAACAACGTTTTCATTAACGATCGTAAGTAACTACGATACGTATATAACTCATTCGATAATTTACTATAAATTCAAAGTTTAAAATACATAACCATCAAACGCGGGTAACGCGTCGCTTTACATACGTACCCTGTTTTATTATTGCAAGCGCTTGTACATAAGTAGATATACTCAGCTAGTGGCCGCATCAGCTGTGCGCTTATCAAGGTCACGCGCATAGTTCTTTATACTTCACCGTTATCTATCCTTTAATGAATAATCTTTGCATCGAATTCTAAGCCTATTTACTTCTCTGTGCCTTTTTACTTATTTTTTCTTTCGCTATGCCTGACGAAAATACTCTTATAAAAAAAACGCAGCGGTATGAAAGCAAAGCTTACAAACTTTTCTAACTATATTAGCGTAATTTCAAGCTGCGAATCTCTTTCCGATCTTCAACGTATTGAGCTAGAAAGTAGATTAGTTAAATTTGATGCTATATACGATGATTTTGATGAATTACAGACGGATCTCGAGATACTGTCTAAAAACCCAGAGGATGCCTATGCTGAGCGAACCAAGTTCGAGGAGCGGTTCCATTCACTGTCTGCGCAAGCCCGCATGGTGCTGACCAGGTCCACCGTCCCCAAGCATGGTGATAACGGGTCTGTAGCGGGCTCAGGTGACCATACAACAGGTAGATCGATCCAAAATAATTTTATTCGCTTGCCGAAAATTGATTTACCTATTTTTAATGGTAGCTATCAGTACTGGCTTGAGTATAGGGATACATTTTTATCACTGATACATAACAGCAGCTCCATCGATGACATAAGTAAGCTCCACTATCTTCGTGCGTCATTAAGGGGAAAGGCACAAGAAATAATTAAAAATATAGACTTCAAGGGTGATAATTATGAAATGGCGTAGAGATTGCTTTGTGAGCGATATGATAACAGTCGGTTATTAGTAAATAATCACCTGCAGGCGTTGGTTAACGCCGAGCCAGCCACTAAAGAATCTAGTTGCTCCTTACGTCACCATGCCGACATAATTAATAAAAATATGAGAGCTCTAAATACGCTGAACGAACCTACTGAACACTGGGATACAATCATAGTTTACTTAATGGCTAACAAGTTAGACGCCGTTACAAGTAGACATTGGGAGGAATATCGTAACACTCTGTCTAAGTCGCCTACTTTATTGCAATTTAGTACATTTCTTGGTAACAGAGCTGACTTGTTAGAAACTTTAGAGCACAAACAAATTTCGAACCAACTGAGTAAAACTGAACCTAAACCGAGAAGTTTTATGGTGGCAACTACTAACAAGGGTAACAATAACATATCCCAAACAAAAAATCAACAGGCAAGAAGTAAAAATAAATGCCCATTATGTTCTAATGATCATCTTTTGTATACTTGTGAAACTTTTCGAAACTTGCCTGTAGAAACAAGGATTAATAAATCGAAAGAGCTTAATGTGTGCTTTAATTGTCTACGTTTAGGCCATTCTGCAAAACAATGCAAATTGTCTCATTGCAAGTATTGTAAAAGTAAACATAATACACTTTTGCATAATGATAAACCCAGCCCTATTCACTATCAAGAGCCGATGCCTAGTGCCTCTAATAGTGTTGCCCTTCCCATTGAAGTACACGGAAACGCGTCTTTGTCTACTTGCCCTCCGAACAATGTCGTCTTATCTAGTGACACTGCTTCGATACAGCCCGCTACTTTTTCCCAAATTTTGCTTTCCACAGCTTTGGTGAAAGTAATAAACAGTGAAGGTGAAAAGCTCGACGCGAGAATTCTTCTTGATAATGGCAGCACTGCAAATTTCGTCACGAAGATGCTTTGCGACCGTTTGAGACTGTCTCGACAATGCACCGATTCTACGGTAACAGGTATCAACAATCAGACTTCATTTAGTACTCAATCTTGCAACCTAACCATCGAATCTTGTAATGGCACCTACAAAGCAAATATAGATTGCTACATCTTGCCAGAGATTACAAAAATACTTCCGTCTTCATTGATTGATATCGGTGATATTCCTATACCGAATGATCTGTTTCTAGCGGATCCCACATTCAACATACCATCAGTAATTGATATACTCGTGGGCGCTGAGGTCTTTTGGAACGTCTTGGGTAGCGCATCTATAACCTTAGGCAAACACCAACCTCAATTACGAGACACTAAATTCGGTTGGATAGTGTCAGGCGCAATGACTCTTCCATTACATCCTTCTTCGTCATCGTCGAATCATTTCTGTAACTTTTCAATGAACGAGTTGAATACAAACATCAATAAGTTTTGGGAACTCGATTCAATATCTCCTAAGTACACCTTATCGAAAGAAGAACGCGCTTGTGAAGAAAGCTTTCATCGTAATACTATTCGCGATGAAAATGGTCAATTCGTAGTAACAATCCCTCTTAAAGATAATCCTAGTGTCTTGGGTCAGTCCTTTGAAATGGCGAAGCGCCGTTTCTTGTCATTAGAACGTCGTTTCCAAAAGGATACAGTCTTCAAGGATAAATATGTCGCCTTCATGCAAGAGTATGAGTCACTAGGCCACATGACAGAAAACAACTCTACAGACAAGCCTCATATGGACAGTAAAGTTGATTATTTTTTGCCTCATCATGGGATCATTCGAGAATCTAGTACGACAACAAAGCTGAGGGCTGTCTTCGATGCATCAGCATCAACCACGTCTGGCCTATCTTTTAATGACATCCAAATGGTCGGTCCTGCAGTCCAAGAAGACCTTCTCTCGGTCCTTCTTCGCTTTCGCCAATATAAATATGTTATTTCCGGTGACATAGAGAAAATGTATAGAGCTATTCTAGTGACACCTTCACAGCGCTCGTTACAACAAATAATTTTCCGCAGTGATCCTAAATCAACTATAAAAACATATAGTCTTAATACCGTAACGTATGGGATGGCGTCCGCAACCTTTTTAGCTACCAAATGTTTGACTAGTTTAGCATCTACGACAAATAACGATGTTGTTAAAAAATCTATACAACGCGATTTTTATGTCGACGACTACTTGAGTGGCGCCGACTCAATTTCAGAAGCAGTAAACCTTAGTAAAGAGGTAAGCTCTATTTTAGCTTCAGCGAAATTTAATTTACGCAAATGGCAGTCTAATAGCTCAGATGTACTGGCTCAAATTACCACTTCAACTTCTGATAGTTATAATAGCTTAAATTTGTCAGAAAATAAAAACATCTCAACAAAGACTCTAGGTTTGCATTGGTTGTGTGATTCAGACGCGTTAGCATTTTCAATAAACGTTGACACTGACAAACGGGTAACAAAGCGTCATATCTTATCCGTTATCAGCCAAATTTTTGATCCATTGGGTCTTCTTGGTCCATGTGTGGTTATAGCTAAAATAATTGTTCAAAAACTATGGATAGCTAAGCGTGACTGGGACGATACAGTTTCGGAAGAAATCCACAATCTTTGGGTTTCATTTGCTAACTCTCTTACCTGCTTAAATACTCTAAGAGTTGACAGATGGGTTTTATGCGATGGCTCTATAAAAAATGAGATTCACGTTTTCACGGATGCTTCTCTTAGTGTTTACGGATCCTGTCTCTTTGTTCGCTCCATAGACAAAAAAGGTTTGATCAAGGTTCAACTTCTTGTGTCTAAAAACCGAGTCGCTCCAATAAAACCAATGACTATTCCACGTCTTGAACTGTGTGCCGCTCTACTGGGCGCTAGACTGTGTACTAAGGTTCTGGAATCTCTTACTCTACCTGTCAGTAAATGTTACTTTTGGTGTGACTCGACAATAGTGTTGTGTTGGCTGTCTATGTCACCTAACCAGCTGAAGCCATTTGTACGCCACCGCGTCGGTGAAATACAAGATCTGACAGCCGATCACCAATGGCGTTTCGTTAGATCAGGAGACAATAGCTCAGATGTCTTAACCCGCGGGCTAAAAGCTGATTTACTCAGTGATTTTTCTCTGTGGTGGTCAGGCCCTCAATTTCTTTACAAAGATGAGAAACATTGGCCAAAAATGCCCTGTGAACCTAATAAAGATAAAGATTTACCTGAAGTAGTCTTATCTCATCATCATATCCATCATGACTCATCACGATCTCTCTTAAACTTTCATAATCAATCAAAGGATAACTCAGCCATAAATTCATTACTCCATAAATACTCAAACTTTAATCGACTCCATAGAGTTATTGCCTACATTCATAGATTCATCTTTAATTCAACAAACAAAGATAACAAATATAAAGCTCATCTTTCGGTTAAAGAACTCAATCAATCATTAACATTCATTCTCAAACACGCTCAAATGGATATGTTTCCGAAAGAACATGCCATACTTGCATCAGGAAAATCGTTACCTCGTAAACATAGGTTAATTTCGTTGAGTCCCTTTTTGGATACCGACGATATCATTCGCGTGGGCGGAAGGCTTGACAATTCGCCCTACGACTTCAACGTTAAGCACCCGATTTTAATGTGCAGTAATCATCACGTTACTAAAATAATATTTCGTAAATATCATTTAGATTTATTACATGCCGGTCCTCAACTGTTATTGGCGAATATTCGTCAAATGTATTGGCCTTTAGGGGGCAGAAATCTTTCCAAAATTATAGTAAAACAATGCATCAAATGTTTTAAATATAAATGTCAAAACGTGCAACCTATAATGGGACAGCTTCCTATATCTAGAACACAGTTAGAATTTCCGTTTTTAAGCTGTAGTGTTGACTATGCCGGGCCAGTATTTATAGCAGACCGAAAGGGACGAGGGTGCAAGCTAATAAAATGCTACCTTTGTATTTTTGTGTGCCTTGCAGTTAAAGCCGTACACATAGAGCTCGTTACTGATCTCACCAAAGAAGGATACATGGCAGCGTTAAATCGTTTCGTGGCGCGCCGTGGTAAACCTCGCAGCATTTTGTCTGATAACGGGACTAATTTTGTCGGTACTTGCAATGAACTTTATAATTTTTTGCAAACTGATGCTTCGTTTTAGGTCGCTCAGCATGGTATAGAATTTACGTTCGCTCCTCCATATTCCCCTCATTTTAACGGTATTGCAGAAGCTGCCGTCCGGTCAACCAAAGGCCACTTAAAAAAGCTTTTACAGCTGACACATTTCACCCAAGAGGAAATGGCAACATGCCTGACTCAGATCGAGGCAGTGCTAAATTCTCGACCTCTTACCCCACTGTCCTCCGATCCTTGGGACTTGACTGCCTTGACTCCAGCACATTTTTTAATTGGACGACCGCTATTATCCATTCCACATCCGCAGGTACCTCACATCAATATCAGCCGACTAGATCGGTACCAACGCATAGAGTACATCAAGCAACACTTTTGGAACCGATTTCATTTAGAATACGTCTCTCTACTACAACAAAAAACCAAATGGTCATCTCCTAACGGACAGCTGATTGAAGGAACCCTAGTCCTAATCAGAGAAAAGGGACATACGCCTTTACTGTGGCCATTAGGACGTGTCGTCAAAGTCTATCCCGGCAGCGATGGATCCGCACGAGTGGCAGAGCTGAAGACGAAGAAAGGCATTATTTTACGCGCCTTCAATAACATTTGTCCTCTTCCATTAGACTGAAGATTCCAACGCGGGGAGGATGTTCACGCAAGAACCGGTCCCTAAACAGCTGCGAGGGCGCGGGGGCGCCCGGCCCGACACTTCTCACCTGACCGCGGAGCGAGATACATAAACTCGCAAGTTTTATTTTATACGTGCATCGTCCACCGTTATAATTTGTGTACATAGGAAATATACATTATAAACCAATATACAGTCCATTCGCCGTTCATATTTAGTCCCCAATAGGACCCTAAACACTTGGTTAGCCGAATCATTTAATTTTATATATACGAGTAGCACCGTTATTTACTCCTCACGTAATTATATGCAGATAATAAATAGTAAAAGTTTAGAACATAATTTCTTGAGTTCGTCAGTATAATATTTCGGTTTCGTATATTTAGTAGTAAAATATAATAACAATAAATTCACATTATAAAAATCTCAACCATAGGTACTTGATTCTTATATTATACGGCAACACTGAATGGCGTTTAAGTATGATGTTATGTTATGTTGAAATTTAGAAATTATATCGTATTTACTAATGTCATATGATCCTAGTGTATTTATTATTTCTTGTAGTATTATTTTTACACATTTTCAGTATGCAAACATGCATTTTACTTTGGATTACGACCAAAATTACGAAAAAACACTCGGTACGTTGACACCACGCTGCTTGGGACGTGACTGGCTCGAGCGAGCTCGAGTACGCCGAATTCGGCGTAGTATTAGTTGCCGCATTTTGCAAGTATGCCGGCGGTATTTAGTCGAAGCGCGCTCGCGGAGACTAATCATTAATCTAAGATTTTCCCAAAATACGTATCCCAAAAACAATATAGCAGTGGCCGGCGCGCGTGCAGTGAGTCACAAGGTTAAGGAGCGGAGTCTACATGCTATATAAGCGGGCGATTTTGCGTTGTTCTCTCTTCGTCCGATCATGACCTACGCGTCTGTAACGTTCGGTCATGCTTCAGATAGGCACCTGCAAGGCAGTAGGCGTACCGTGGTACTTACGGAACGCTGACCTCCACTGCGACCTAGAACTCCCCTCTATCGTACAGTTAATGACAGACTGTTCTCGCCGCTACTTCGATGCGGCCCCACACCATCCCAACCCACTAGTGGTGCAAACCGCTAACTACTCAACACACACATCAGATCCATACTTCACCCCGCCACGCCGCCGCCCACGACACCTCCTGGATGACCCGGACGACCCCATCACGACAGCTCTGGCGTCGATCAGTCAGCCTCCTGGTAATATTGGTATTTCAGGGTCTACTCGCCGAGACACCAGAGGTAATATGTCTGATTTTGGATTTCCAGTCTACACAGTTAGACATCGAGGTCGTTGTAAGCGACCTCGAAATAATCCTAAATCAGATACAAGGTAATCTGTATCATATTTTGGTAATTTGTATTAAGGTAAAGGTAACGTATCGGTTTTCGATTGAAAGTTAATAAGTATCATCAATTGGTGTCAGAAGAAAAGGGATAATTACTGTCCCCTGGTCGCCCCTACCTGACGAGGGTCCTCCTGCACTTTCACGACGTTTCATCTCATCGCATGTGGCTCTAAGTTGGCCATAGCACGCTACTGTCTACCGCCAGTTGTTTACGCCACTGCATCGCCGCTACCGAGCCCGTCAGCCTAGCTCCACCGTGTATTCACATCACACCGAGCTACCCCTGCTGACATTTGGCTCGAAAACTACACGTGCCTCCACTGTGTTGTGGGTCACCTACCCTTACACCGAGTCACCCTGCTGATTGGGACTTCAAGAGTAACCAGCCACCCTACTCTACTCTTCCCTTGGGACGCCTGCCAAGCTCCAAGCCATCCACGAGGCTCTGAGGGAATCCATTATTACGCGCATACTGCCCGTGATCACCGAGGTCATCGCACCGGCGCCTTGTATTGTGTAATACGATACACTCCACCTTATCTAACATTATTGGACCTATATATCATTAACCTGTGTTTTGTTTTCTTTCAGACAGTGCTGGCGGCTAACGGCACCTCTATTCCCTACTAGGCAAGGGCGCTACTAGGCGCTTTATGCGCCCTTGTTGTCCCGCGGTTGAGTGCTGCGTGCACTCACCAACAGTCCTGTGTCGCTTTTAATGCCCGTAGTGGCAAAAAGCTCTATGTCCATCCTAAAAAAAAACAAGTAAAAAAACGTTGTTCTCTCACATTCAGACACCGAGCTCGCCAGCGAGCTCGAGGCAAAAATTATGTCTTGGTTAGATTCTCTCCAAATAGTCATAGAGTAAAAATTCATAGGGCCCACTTTCAACGGTACACTTATGTACCGGGCGATTCTCTCCGACTCCCCTCTCTCCTGGCGACGGCCCAAGCCCAGGTCCGTACCTTAGTGGTGCCCTTGAGCAAGTCGCCTACTCCTCTCCTTGCGGCGAAGCGTCTTCAACGCTCGCCTTAGGCGGTGCGCCCTCTGCGCACGCATCTGGCTGAGTGCCATCTGCGCTCGCCAACCGTCCGGTGACGCTGTAAATGCCGGTAGAGGCAAACAGCATTAGTCCGTTCTAAAAAAAAAAAGTTGTTCTCTCACTGTCGGTCTAGCGCTTGACGAGTCAACATCTGCTGAGGATGCCTCGTGTAGAGGTGAAACACGTGTCGAATCGGTTTTGGTTTATTTGGGGTTTCTTGTGTGTTTTTTATTGTATGGGTGGTATTTAGGGGTGTGCACCCCTAAATAGGCCAAAATCATTGTTTTCTTTTCAGCGAGAGTCACTTAATATTTTTTTATATCGTTTTTTGATAATGGATTTCCGCAAAGTACTTAATGCCTGAATCAATAAATTATAAAAAAAATATTTAAATACACCATTCAAGAAAATGGGCCCCGAAGTTGAAAAGTCAAAGTCAAAGTCAAAGTCAAAATCATTTATTCAATTTAGGCATCAAAGACGCACTTATGAACGTCAATTTTTTTGTCAATTTTCAAAAAAAAACATTACAATTAAATTAAATAAAATTACAATTTTTTTCCACATCAACTCTGATTTTTTCGGCTACGTCAAGTTTGTCCTCGTGTAACATAATATTGTACTAATACATTTGACATGAATGTTTATGTATCAGATTCCTTGGTCTTTCAACTTTCTCTGACATACATTTCGTCTCTTAACTCGCTATAGGTATGGCACAAGAGCCGTTTGTTCCCAACTCGGCGCAATATATGACGCGGGCGCAGGTCGACGCTTACTAGGGGGTCGCAGCGATCGTTAAGGCACTTTAATATGATCTTATTCTTTTATTTTTCCGTTTCAGGAAGACAAACAGCAATATACATTTGTAAAAATAATGAATTAAAACAGTAAGCCAATTACAGATCCTCGTGGTTAACATACGTCATAATAGAAAAATACTCTTAAGAAGCATGTCATTGATGAAAAAGTCGTTATAATGTTATATATATTGCAAACATTATTAGTTGTACATGCAGATATTAGTAAAACATAATTATGTTAGGTAGGCATTACATAATGACCCTGAGTGGGTAGCAACATTGTGCGGAGCGGATCGATTTTATTTTGTAAGTATTGTTTCATTTTAAAAAAATCGTTCTGTGTATATATTTTTTTATCAGTATGTCTTTTAGAGTCTTAATGAAATGTACATTTGATGCCTATGTCTTTCAATTGTATTAGTAGTTAATTGTACATTTTTGTAGCTATCAGGTTTGGGCCGGTACTGTGCATAAATAGTTTAGATTGAGGTAGAAGCAGTTTATTTGTAGGTGAGTTATGACGAGCTTACAGTTTTCTTGGTAGTGCTTCTTTTGTAGTGGTAGTGTCACGCTGCAACCCCACAGCCGAATGGGACGGCACGCCCGGAGAAGTACTACACTCCCACATTACACCAACGTGAAGTAGCTATTGCGTTTCGTCGGTTTGTGGGAGGTTCCGGAGGCCCGATTCTTCCCTCCTCACCTTTTCTCCCTATCATCGTTCCTCAAAGGTCGGCAACGCATCCTCGAGACCTCTGGTTTTGCGGATGTCCGTGGGCGACGGTACCACTTACCATCAGGTGAGCCGCTTGCTCATTTTCCAACCTGTCCCATTAGCCCCATTGTCTAACAATATTATGTAAATGGATGTGTTCAGATCGTTAATATATTAAATTTAATAAAATATGGTTTGTGGATATGTAATATTCTGATGTCGGGAAATTTCAAATTGGAGAGAATACGAATACATTTTTTCTGTGCAATAAAAAGGTCTTTGGTAACTTCGCTGTTTCCTCATAGTACACAAGATGTTCACCAATATTTTCTCCAATAAGAAATCTAACGATTCAAGCTACTCTAAAAGCATATAGAGATACCGTTTTCTCCGAGCTATATTTACCCTCACAGAAAGTCTCAACGAACAAGAGAATAAGATAAACATGTTGTGGCAACTTGTGAAATATGGTTTGCATGATTAATGGAGTACCGTTGTTATTGCACCGTGCATGTGGAGCGGCGTAATATGTTACATGTTGCTGACACATCGCGTATGTAAATTACTGTTTTATAATCATTGGTTCTGCTTTACATAGTCATTGTTGTCGGAACCATAATAATAATGATGTTAACGTTACAATGGTTCTTAGACATTACAATTCTTTAAATTACCTGTAGATTGAAGAAGCTGTTTTTATAGTATCAAGTGTCGAAATGAACACTTTGCTTTTCAGTGCTTAACGTTTGACCGTTTTGGAATATGCACAGTTTATCTTTTTTAATTATTAAACGGTTTCATCAATCATTGGGACATTGTCCCTTTTCAATTAACCTTGCAATGTATTTTTAATTCCGCCTCACGTCACCTGCCGCTACTGATAACATTTTGGTCCATTTATGTACCGAGTTTATATTTTTGAATTTCAGGTGCTCGCTCAGCATACCTTATAATGTCATCTAATTGAGACTGTCTTCTTTTCAGTGTCAGTAAATGTGCCTATAGACGCGGCAACGCATAAGCGTATAGTATTTTCCAATCAAATAGATGCTCCAGCAACCAAACCCAATTTTTTGTATATTAAAAAACAAGTAGGTGTCACGTTGTATTAAAAAAACTATGAGTTATAGATAGTTCAATAAAATACAAATAACTGACTTAAGACTATAATATAAAACTAAGGAAGTAAACCTGTAAAGTATACAAGAAACAATTTTAGTACCATCAACGTATTTAAAAGAACTGCATTTTTTATTGTAATAACAAATTCCTGACAAAATCATAGTTTTTTTAAAAGATGAAGCAAAGCAAAACCATCTTTAACTGGTCAGGCATAAAATTAAGTGATAGTACATGACAATTTCAAATGTTTCAATCTTACTTAATTTGGTGGAATCCCCTTCAGCCCCTTTGTAGTTGGTATCCATGGTATATGTCTTGCCTGACCCTGTTTGACCATAAGCCAAGATTGCTACATTTTACCCTGAAATTAAATCTCGCAGCTTCGGAACCATACGGATGGCTTGCCGGTGCATATCGAGGTTAATATTGTATTACTTTCCTATCTACTTTCTGTGAAATACCTAAATTAAATAATTATTATTTGGTTTTATTCTACAATAGGCCCTCACTGCCATACGCATAATTACTCTTAGTGAATGAAATAGGAATATTGCATATAGCCAATATGGCCTGCATATGGATATGGATAGCACAATATTCAGAAATATGAATATATTCTGATTTATTCTGTTTGAAAGTTTGAGATACTTACAAATTAAAGAAATATAAATACGATACTGTTCCCACTTCTGAAAATGTAACGAACATTACAATTAAACAATAAAACCAGATTATACACATGTATTCCTTAACATGAAACTCAAATCTATACCAATTACATTCAACTAAATTTACAGTGTTTACATTAGTTAAATAAAAGCCTACATAATTACCACATCAGTAACATTGGAAAGTTCTATGCGAACGTAGACAAATTTTAGAAAAGTAACAAAGTAAGCAGACCGCACAGAAATATACTTCATCATAAATCATAATCAGCCCATTTTGTTCCCACTGCTGGGACTCGAGTCTTCCTCTCAGAGGGAGGAATTGGGCCATAATCCACCACGCGGGCCCAGTGCGGATTGGTGGATATGTTAGTGGCCAACCCATGTCAAAGTTTTCAGGCCGCCTAAAGGCCCTCGACATAGCCTAACTACTGTTGTCCTAAGACAAACAACCGGGACCGAAGGCTTAACGTGCCTTCCGAAGCACGGAAGCGCTCAGTTGAATAATGCCACTAGTGGTCATCCATCTAAGTCCTGACCGCAGCAAGTGTTGCTTAACTTGTTGATCGGTTAAGATCGCCAAGTCAAGCTTTGCTACGAGCGCTTCCTAGGAGTATACTTAGCTTATAATTATCAGCCTCAATACACATTTCTAAGTATTTTGCCATCTGGCAGACTAACAAAATCACCGAAGTAACTGACACAAATCCTAGCGATTTGTTCAGGTAGGATCTCCAGCGCCATTTTTGAAGAACGGCAATGCTTTTCATTGGCCGTCGGAGGCTACGTCAAACCACGTGATGCCCTCCATCTTGGACTCGCGGAAGTACTTCAGTTAACGTGGTTGCCGCCTTGTTTGACTAGGGTAAGTGGCGGTGTATTCTTTAATTTGTCACACTAGCGTTATGTGCCTACTTCAATACTATAATGTATATAGGCATTCCTTTCAAGCCTCCATACAGTAGTTTTTTGAAGTTTACTACTTTGGGACAGAATATCATGTGGTAAGGTCATGAAGTGTAACTGTGGTGTTGAATTGAAGTGAAACCATCAATTTGTTAACAGTGTAATGTAGGTGTACACCTACAGTGGTCCAGTTACAATAAAGTTCATGAAATAACTTAAATATATTTATTATAATGTGAGCGATCGTCCGATGTACTTAAATGGGAAAACGATCAGTGAGGGGAGTCCGCGGGGGTCGAACTGGAGCGTTAGAGATTGACCACAGTGACGTGACACGCTAGCGGTATTGCTAATGCTGATCCATATCATCTGAGAAATGGAGTTTTGAAAGTGGAAAAAGATCTGCAGGGCAATTATGCATCTCTGTGGGAATCAAACGTTGAATGAAATCTTAAAAAAATGGCGTATTTATGTTATTTTGGTCATCTCCAGTCAGACTAACATTTCTGCTTAGTACAGTTGTCAAAACTGATACTAAGTTGCTACTTATAAGATTTCGGTCAACAATTTGATTACAACCGAAATACTAAATTGCCCTACAGTGCTATTCTGTTATTATATTATTATCTTTTATATTATTATACTGCCGTGCGATTCTCTAATGATTCGTCGATATGCTCGTTGACGAGCTCACCGATGTCTAATACTTTATGAGATATTGCCCTTGTACATATAAGGTTGTTTTTTCAACGTTTCTTGTCATCTCGTCATTCCTTTCAAGGATGTTGTCAAAGATGCAACGATGTTTGCTCTTAGAGAATCGCACGGCTGATCGCATTGTAACTGTCATTGGTAGGCGTGACACTTACCATTATACCGTCGAGTACACTCACATTTATAAATGTGGTAGTTAAACAGTAATTGAAGACGTCAGTGAGTAAGTATGCATGCTTGTTTTTTCTTGGATCTAAAAATCGCTCAACAAATTGTTATGAATGCAGTGTAGACATTTAGACACTACCTTTTATCTGAGGGATCCTAACCTTTTTAACGCAGGCGAGGTTGCAGACGCAGGCTTATTCTTAATAGAGCTTAATTGTTGCCGCTAACGAACGGTATGATAATACTGGATCAAGAATTCAAGCACAAACGTAACATATTTGGTTGAATTTGTGTTCTCGTAGTTAAGCGGGAATACGTGCGTAAATATCACAGTGTGGTAATTGGTTGTGGGCAGAATGTGTTTGTATTTGGTTAATTAAAAGCTCCGTACAGCTTTGTTATAAGAGATATGTTGACTCACGATTCGCCATATTTGGCCAATACTACAATAGATTTCGCAGAAATCAACGTACTTTTCCAGGAACTGCAACGTGTGTGTTAACTAATACTTATTTCATTGCATTTATATATTACTAGCTGGTGCTCGCGACTTTGCGCAGGATTAGTACTTCGAGCAGCTTATTATCTTCTCCAATGACATATCTATCTTTATACCATACTGTCATAAAATGTTTACATTGTCAGACGCATTTGCTATAACATTTATTATATGAGTAAATTTAAGTACTTAGTAAATTAATCAGTAAACACTAACAATAAATTAGAGCACCTACGTAAGTACATACAAATATAAAATTAATCGCCATGGAAAAAACTGTCACTAAATTTCATCACCCTTGACGGTGGCGCAGCACGTCTAGTGTATTTATCTAGCTGTCAAAAAGATAGCGTGCTTTACAGTATCAGAGTAAGCTATCAGAAATTGGCACTAACTTTGACAGAACTGTGATCATTACCATCTTGACGTAGGCCGAGATCTTGTTATTTTGTCTATGCTGAGCCCACGAATATGACGCTTTCTCGCCCGCGTGGTGATGGATGATAATGATGATGAAAAGTATCCTATGTGTTAATCCAGCGCCTCATAGACCTCCATACCAAATTTCATCAAAATTGACCTCGCCGTTTGAGCGACAATGAGTAAGAAACATCCACACATCCATACATCCATACTCACAAACTTTTAGATTTATAGGATTGAAATAACTTGATGTTTATTTTTCAGGCCCTACTCCGTTCATGGTTTATCAATACCCATAACACTTACGGCAGGTTTCAATAACCTCCCGTCCCCGCGTTGCGTTGGGTCTTCGTCTCGCTCAAAGTGCGGTTTGAGAGGGGAAAGGGGGTCAGGGGTCCTTGGATGGTCGGCTTCTCGGGTTTTTCCAACCGGTGGTTACTGATGTCGGGGCGAGTCGAGCACACCGGGTGAGACCCCTAGTGGCCCTAGGGGAAGCCCAGCGAGCTGATCGGCGACCGCGATAGCAACCACCGGCGGATCCACCCTCGCGTCTTCTTCTTCTTCTTCGTTGTCGTCGATTCCTAGTGGAATGAGCTCTCTTGAAGTAGGTTTCAGTTTTCTTGTCCCGCGAGCGTCGGGAGGTCTTGCGTGAAGGGGGGCAATGCCCCTGAGGTGGGGAATTCGCGAAGCGTCCGCCGTGACGAACATCTTGGTGGTGAGGCGTTCAATAAACTCGCGAATTGATTCTTGTTGAAGGTCTCTTGCTATCGTCGAGTTGCGGACGTATCGCGGAGCTTCGACGATAGCGCGAAGTGTAATATTCTGTTGAGCTTGGAGTCTGTTTTGTAGGTGGGTGGTTGCTTGCGCATACCACGCCGGGGCGGCGTACGTGATTATCGGCCGGATGTACGTCTTGTAGACTAGTAGTTTCACCCGGAGTGGCAGCCTTGATCGTAAGACCGGCATAAGGCGTGCTCTGGCGCCTTTCGCCTTTCCTACGACCGTTTTAACGTGTTGAGCGAACGTTAGGTTTCGGTCAATTTCGACCCCGAGGTATTTCACCACCGGGGCCCACGGAATCTCTTGGCCATTAATCTTGAGGTTTGTAGGGAGGTTGGATCTGCCCGTGACAAGGGCCTGGGTCTTGCCAACGTTCATTCGCATTCTCCACTTTGCCAACCATTCTGGAAGGGCGTCCAGATTCTCCTGAATTGTCCTGACGGCAGCTTCCGTCCGAATCGAGGAGACGTAATATGCTGCGGCATCGGCGTAGAGGGCGAGTTTTGCGCGGCCCACCAACGGTATGTCGTTGGTGTACCACGCGTAGAGGATCGGGGAGAGACAACTCCCCTGTGGTACTCCTGCTTTGACGGGCTTCTGCGATGATGTGGCGTCCTCGATTCGTACGACAATATGTCGGTCCGTCAGGAAGGACTTTATGAGTTCAATGGTCTTCTTTGGCATTGGGCTCTTCGACAGCTTGAGCAAGAGGCCCTCGTGCCATACACGGTCGAAGGCCTTCTCCATGTCGAGTAGTGCGGTCACAACGTACTCCTTCTTGTTGTGGCTTGTGGCCATTTCATTAATGACGCGCGTCAGTTGGAGTGTAGTCGAATGCTCTGCCCTAAACCCGTACTGCTCCTCTCGAGGTGTGATGTGCGGTGCTAGGTGCGGTAGTAGTAGCCTCTCGAATGTCTTCGAGAGGGTACTAAGCAGCGTGATTGGGCGGTAGCTGTCCGGTCTCTTTGGGTCCTTTCCGAGTTTAGGGAGCATTATTACGACGCCCGCCTTCCAGGTCTTCGGAAAATGGCCACAGCGCACTATTCCATTGTAAATCCTTGTGAGCGCGGCCAGGGCTCTGTGCGGCAAGTGCTTCAGTGTTTCGTTTGAAATCTTGTCGAGCCCTGGGGCTTTCTTATTGGGTAGGCGCCTTATTATCCTCTGCACCCTGCCCGGTGAGAAAATGTTGTGCGCCTCCTCCTCTTCGGTCACGTCCGGTGTTGCAGACAGGTATTGCTCTACCTGTCTGCTTATAGTGTCAGTCTGGGTGGCATCGCTGGTCGGGTTGGGTTGAAATTGCGCCTCCAAGTGATCTGCAAGAATCTCTGCTCGGTCTATGGCTACGAATTTCAACAGGCCGTCCCTCCCGATCAGTGGTCTAGTCGGCTCCGGGGTGCGCGATAGTTGGTTGCAAAGTCTGTGGACTGATGGTAACTCTGTGGCCACAGAGTCCAAGTGTGCATACCAACTATGCGTGGCATGATCCTGTAGAGCGGTCTTCACGCGCTCCACCAGCGCGTTCACCTTGCTCTTTAGTCGAGGACATCTGGTTTGCTGCCACAGCTTCCTCGTCTCCCTTTTTTCGCTGATAACGTTCCTGATCCATGCCGGGAGGGGGGGTTCCCTCTCTACCAACGTGGTGGTGTGCGATGCTGTCTCGAGGGAGGTTTGGATGGCTGTGGTCAGTTCTTCAGTCGCCCTTTCTAAGTCTTCCACGGTGTTTATTGGCCTCGTAGTGGTCCGCTCCTGCGCTTCTCTCTGGAATGTCTCTCAGCATATCTTCCGCCTCCGAGCTGGGGCGGCGACCCGTCTTGGGAGTTCCGTCAGCGTCAGGAGTACTGGGCGGTGATCAGAGGGGAGATCCGGTAACACGGTCTGAGTAGGCGGTGTTCTGAATCCCTTCAAAATGGTGACGTCGAGTATATCCCCATCATCGCTGTGGTGATAATGAGTCAGCTCGTCCAGCCCCATGACGTCATAGCCGTGGTCCACCGAATCCTGGAGTAAGATATTACCATCCCGGTTTATCTTAGTTGAGTTCCAGTGGGTGTGCTTTGAATTGAGGTCTCCGGCAATTAGTGTGGGTTATTTTGCTTGTAGTAGGCGTCTTAATTCGCCTGGGTTTAGTGTTGTCTTCGGCGGCTTGTATGCCGCAAACAATCGTCGCGTTTCTCCGGCAATGTTGACTAGCACACCCAAGGCTTGTATTGTCTGGAACTCTTCTATGGGGATGAGCTGGTGGATAACTCTTCGGTGGACCAGTACTGCGAGGCCGCGATAATCCCGTCCGGTGTCAGATACTTCGTCTTTTCTGTAGACGTGGTAGTTCGGTATCTTAAAGGTGTTTCCCGGTTTGAGGTGCGTCTCGCTGATCAACATAATGTCTATATTTTGCTCGCGGAGGAAGATGATCAGCAGTGTTTTCTTCCCCGCGAGCGACTGGGCGTTCCAGTGGACGATTTTAAGCCCTCTGTCCATTATTGGCGTTTAAAATTCGCATTAGGCCCTGGAGTGTGGCCGTTTCCGGGTCGGTACCTTGTTGCACCGCCTCGAGTATTTCCTTTAAGACACCGATAGTCTGTCCCAGTGAATCACGGCGGGGAGCATCTTTTTGTTGTTGTTGATGCTGCTCTTTTTGAGTTTGTTGTGGCTGCTGTACCTTTTTCTTTGGCTTTTTGCTTTTTGTTTTTGCTGTTTTTGGACCGGCACCCTTTGGTAGGTTTGCCGGTGCCATAAGCGTGGCCTCCGCAGTCTCCTCGATAGTTGCTGGGACTATCGGAGCGACACCTCGACGGATCGTCTGGGTAGCAGCTATGGTCCCCGCCGTTTTGTTTCTTATTTCCTTCCTGAACACCGGACAGGCTTTGAAATTGGCGGGGTGCATTCCCTGGCAGTTAGCACAGGTTGCCGGTTCTTCTCTTGGGCGCGGGCATTCCTTCGCCGAGTGCTCTTCGCCGCAGCGCACGCAAGCCTGGGCTCGGTGGCAATTGTGTGAGCTGTGGCGGAATTTTTGGCAGTGGTGGCATTGTGCAGGACCTTTTTAGCCGCGCCATGCTTCAATGATGACCCCGGGAATCAGTAGCAGCTCATTTATGTCGTAAATGGCTGGGATCGTTTGAGCATTCTTTCTTAACTGCACATAGAAAATACTGCCAGGGCGCCCTTGCCTGGCTTGTATGTTCTTAACATATTCCGGCTCGAAACCCTTTTCTACGAGGGCCTCTTTAATCTCCTCGGGGTCCGTGTCCGCGGGCAAACCCCGGAGGGCAACTTTCAAGCTTCGCTCAGCTGGCAGCGAGTAGCTAAACCAACTTATATTTTGTTCCTTCTCGAGCTGTGTAAGGTACGTTTGGATAGCGCGATATTCAGCTTCCTCTGTAGGCATAAAGCGGATTCCTTGCCCGAACGGATGTCCATTTGGCGGTCTTCCCAGTATAGACGCTATTTGTTTAAAATGGAACGTCCAGTTCTCTATCCTTTCTACGATTAGAGGAGGATAGCGTGGTCCTTTCTCCTTCCCGCTTGCAGTTACAGGGGGTGAGGGGGTCTGTACGTCCTTCACCTCTTGCTGTCCCGCTCTAGCGCTAGGCATTTGTCTCGCGGTAGACATTTGTCTCGGCGGCTGTTTAGGTGCGGTGCGCGGGGGGACCTTTGTACCGCCCTGTGTTCCGGCTTGCGCTACACGCGCAAACGAGGGCTTCTGTGTGTCGAAGTCCGAGTCCGAATGTTCTTCGGCGGTCTTGCGCTTCGGCCTTTGCGGCTTTGGCTCAGCGCTTGTACTGGCCATCGATGTCGATGGGCGTGCGGTATCCTTGCTGGGCGGGCGGGTGGCCGCTTGGGCAGGCGGACGCATTGTCGTCTTGACATTTGAATGTGCACCCGTGTGTACGGGTGGACGTACTGCCGCTTGAGCGGTTTCGCGGGGTGTTTGCTGTCTCGCTTGCACTCCAGCCGGACGCATATCCTGCTGTCCCTTTCCCTCATGTACTGGGACGGCATCAGTCTGTCCCTCTCTCTCCTTCGCAGGTGGGTTTGCAGATTGTGATCTGGCAATCCGCGGCTTCTTTGGGTCGTCTACAGGCTTTAGTGGGCTAGTCAATTTGCGCCTCCGCGCATTGAAAGCCAATGGCTTAGTAGGTGGCAGTGTAATTAAAGAACGTTGCGCAAGTGCAAGGACTTTGCGATCAGCGTCCGACATGTAACGTCCCTCGAGTTCGGCTTCTTCGATGCGCACGTAGATGCCCATCCAATTCAGCATTCCCTCGGAGAGGGCCTCGGCTTCGATAAGCCGAGCGAGTGTGATGATATCACGCTCGTGTCGCCCCCTCGGCGATAATGCTGACGTGGTTGCGCGCTTCGTGCGCTTCACACTGTCATCCGATACGTGGGGGTTACCACCCTCGTAATCGGAGGAGTCACTATCGCTACTCTGAGTAGCTCGTGGTCTGGTTACGTGGCCCTTAAAAGGGCCTTTTTGCGTCGGGGGAGTGGTTAGTTCCCCTGTCGGCGGTGGGTGGCCCTTAGAAGGACCTTTTTTAGGGTCGCCGCAATCCATGACGGCGGCTGGGCGAGTGTACTGTGCGCGAGTACTGGAGCGAGTATTATGCAAGCATAGTACTCACTCCGGCAGTCGTGGGGCAAAGTATCCCCTCCGCAGCCGTGGCCACGGGAGCGATCGGCAAGAATTTCTCTAAGAAATGCTTGTAGATACGCAGTTAATGGACGAGGTTACAACGTGCGCATTTACAGTACAGGCGATCCCTCCCGTCCCCGAGAACGAAGAGGACTGTCGGTATTGAGAAGCGCCGCTGTCCCTATATACTCTGCAGGTGGTGGGGCTACTCACCTAACCAATCGTAGGGCGACCTCGGGCGCCCAGACTCGGGTATATCAGGCTATTTGCGGGTTTGGTCCCTCGAGGCGCCGCGGCGCGCCATGTGTTCTGGCGTGCCGCAAGGGAGAGGGGTTCAGATAAGCACAGCCGCGACGGGTTCGCGGCCGTGAAAGCGTGAAAGCGTTCCCACGATCCCGTCATAAGCGTGAGAGAGACACCGCAGTGTTTTAGTGGGTATGCTACGGTGACTGTTACATAACCACCTGCTCCCCCAGGAGCCAGGATAATAAAGGATTTCACTGCGTAAAAAAAGTTTCAATAACCTATAAATCGCCTCTTTACCCTACTATATATTTGACACTGCTTGCATGGTTGTTATGTAAAACTTCTATGTGTGGTAAGGTAAACTTTATATACCAAGAACCAGCCATTAGTAGTATCTACTGACTAGAGATTTAACAGACCACAAACAGTCCGCGGTAAATGGGTTATTTGTACATCCCTGCGGTTCAGCCCTTGACTCCAGTTCTTGATACATTCACACTAGACACTATTATACCACAAATTTAGTATGATCTTCGTCAAAATCTGTTGCTAAGCTATTCTGAATCCGGATCTCTATCTCTCGAGGAGAGATAGAGATCCGAATTAAGAATACTCATATATGCAGCGCAGCTCTCCGTATAGTGTTAGTGTCCAAGATGCGTATATACAAGACTGTTATAAGGCGGATCTTAATGCATAGATGCGTTGTGTTCAATGCGCCCTACAATTTCGAAATTTTTAATTGCAATCTTTGACTCAGCTAACATAATGTTTATTTTTTGTAATAGAAATTTTGTTTAAATATACAATGTGTCGCATAATAGAGTAGTAATACCGAAAGCGGTGCATTTGTCAGGATTCACATGGCAAATTATCCAAATTTAATATTTGGGCAGCCCTATTAGTCATGTCTCTTCTTGGAATTCGTCATCGTCTTTGAATTCATCGACGGCTCGCCACAGGGCTGTTCCTGCGGTTTTATTATTTATTATTACTATTATTATTTATCCTTAATCTATAAACACGCGCCGGTACACCGGTGGCCAAATCTATACATTGCAAAAAGCGGCGCTGGTACACCGGTGTACCGCAGTCAAAACCCATATCAGGACTGAATATAAACGTTAACTGTTCAAATATATAATATATTTTGGTTTATTACATGTTTTTTTTTTAATACTAATAAGCACCTAGAAATCATTTTTACATAGAAATATAAATTATTTTGGTTATCAGTAGGCTAGTAAAAAAAACAATGGGCGTCGATACCATTATCTCTTAAACTTTCGCAGGTGTGCATATGCTAGTGCATTGTTTTCGTGAGTAAGTACCATTTCAAGGTAAAAACCTAAGATCAAACTTATAATCCTCTTATATTACGGTTTTGTGAGCAATTCTCGTAATTTGATAAAGGCAGCTGCCATATTGTTTTGATAACGAGTGAGACTACGATTTTGAGATCTATTCGGTAAGCGTAAGAGTATATGTTTATAGAAGAGTATATGTATGACAATTTGTGGATTTTTTATGGATATTTTATAAAATAGGTAGTATAGGTTTTCAAAGTCTATTATATCATTGTGATTGTATGTTTACTCCTTTTACACCTGCTTGAGAGATGAAATTGGTCTTTGTAGAATTTATTACATTTGTTTTTTTTTTTGGTGCGGTTCAAGTTTTTATATATTTTTTCGGTTGACTTTACCTCTATAATTTGACTAAAAAGAACCAGATTACATAATAATAGAATAAAGGAAGATGTACTGGGTAACCAGTGTAAATTTACGCCGTTTACAGATATAAAATAGAACAAATATCTGTTTTACTACGATTTTATTCCTGCAAACGATTGTGGCGCGCGCTAATTTTTAAATAGTGAATTTTCGCGCGCTTTTTCCGTTCGATTTGGCGCCAAAATATTTTTATTTTTAAGCTACTTAAAAGGTTAAATCCTTATCTACTCTATTCAGGAGATAGGCATTTGTACCTCACAATCGAGATGTAAAGCAGAGTAGTTAGCTCGGGTGTAAGCATCAATTGCAGCCCGAGATATATAGGCGCACGAGCGCAGCTAGGGCGCCTATAGTTCGAGGGTGCCTTTGTGCTTGTGTTTATGCCTTACAGCCCTTGGCTATTAAAGTTCTGAGTGACGTTGCACCTGCTATGAACAGGCGGGGCGCAGAAAAACTAAGAACTGTTTATGTGGTAATTCAGTGAGTGCAATATTACATGTTAACAGTCGCTCGCGTCATTACACTAATTTAAATGTATAAAATTATATACAAATAAATGAATATGTTAATGAACTGATTCAATTTCCTTAAAGTGCGTCATCCCTACGTCAGCAACATCAAGTATATGCAGTACCAGAAGGTACATGCAGCTTGTAACATTAGTTAGAAAGTTTACAACATTGCTTGTATTATAAAGTTATTTCATTCGATGTTATGACATTGATTAGGCGTTCGCATTTCTTAAAATGGTACTCGTATCTTTAATAAATAATTTTCCTAAACAAATGAAGATTAAAACGAAACTCGGTTACACATGTTACTATTATACAATACTTAAGTTAAGCGTTATACATATTGTACTCGATTACATACAAGCTTTAAAGATAGAATAAAATATCTTAAAATTTTTCCATTCAACAATGATATTAATCCGACTGTAATTATACAGGTTGGTTTTTTGAGAAGGGCGGCCATGGCCAAGTCCGGAACTACGAGAGTTAGAGAAAATCGTGAAAGGCGACTATGGCCTCGATTTATAAAAAACCCAATAACTGCATATTTAGTTTATTTTAAATAGTTTACTTTGACAGAAACCGACCCGAAAGATTTTTCAAAATTGAAATATTAAACGAAATTTGTAGAAAAATATATTAAAAAATATATTTCTTTGCAAAGATTGATCGTTATCAGCAACAGAATCCATTAGTTCAATAATACAGGTGTTTTTATTAACAATTTGGGTCAATTTCCGTCAAAAGTAAAAGAGTTATATGATTATTAACGGGATATTTACCGTGGTAAGGTTGTGGAATGAGCTCCCGATATTTCGGCGCAGTTACATGCACCATGTTCACGGGAAGACTGAAGAATGCGGGTGGTTGGTCAAAAAGTTTAAAAGTTAGGTGCAGACATAACGATCCACCCTCTTTCTTAGTCTTTTGCTACGGTTATCACTGGAACTCGAACTCGATCCTAAGTCCCGACAAAACACACTCACTGTATCACTGCGTATAGTATTTTGAACACATTTTGAACGCGGACTTTTATTTTTAAAACAACCTAATACTGGATTCCACGCACTGGCGAGTTGAAAACCATCACCTCGATTGAAATTCTGACATTTCGAGATCTCAATAGTTTCCTTTACTAGCCTTGGTATGTAATGGCGTTCGGTGGACAAGATTTTAGGGTTATGGAATTCAATCCAGTGGTTAGGACCCGCGTCCAGCAGATGCTCAGCTATGGCAGATTTGTGTCTTTCATTGTTTTTTACTGCCTTTATGTGTTCCTTGATGCGGCATGAAACAGTTCGCTTCGTCTGTCCTATGTACGAACTTCCGCAGCTGCAGTTAATTTTGTACACCCCGGGATGCTGAAAAGGAATCTTGTCCTTAGGGGAACGCAGACGTATATATAATATCCCGTTAATAATCATATAACTTTAGAAAACAACCGTGATAGTTTAAAACAAAAGTAAAAGATTTAAAAAAACTAGATATTCAGTTATTGTTTACTTATAAATCCTTCTTTAAAAAAAAGGGCATGTCTGCTTTCACGATTTACATCATCGGCCGCTATTTTCACTTATAATCGGTAGTACATAAAAAAATCAAAGCATATAAATTATAATACTGGTCACATTTACGGCCCGGCCATAAACAGCCCAGTATATATAACTAACAAAGTGGTAAAGAAAAAGATGTAAAGCCGCGTGGAAAACAAATCTCATGAATATTGAACCTATAAGAATACTATAAATAACGACAACCTTAAACTTTGCTGCCACATACATTTATGTAGGATACCAACTATTCACAACTCTTCGGGAAATCAAAATAATGATGCCGTCCGTTAAACCATTAAAGGCAAAAGTTTTTTTTCATCGAATTTTATCCCCAAAAAAGCTTATATCGCGTGCAGTGCGAAAACTATTTATAATAGAGCAAAGTAATATGCAACATTGTTATAGAGGACATTAGTATCTAAAAAAAAATCTGCAGGGCCACATGTATAACTATTACAGTTATGTCACAATAACTACTTCTCACGTTAAAATATGCAATAGTAATGCCGGTACAAGCTAAGCCACATTATTTTTACCTTGGTATTTAATCCTAATAATAAAGAAGAAACATTAATTTAATTGTTTGTTTGTTTGAAAGTACTTAACCATATTATATATTATAATATAAGTATATATATAATTATATTGCATGTTAGATGTGCAAAGCGATTTCATGTTATCTACCTATGTTTGTATATTTGTTTATGTTAGAATCTGGGTATTATAAAGTACTAGCTGCTCTCCGCGGTTTCACCCGCGCGGTGATGGATGATTATGATGATGATGAATCTTATATAGCCTATGTTACACAAGGTGAATGTAGCAATGGTGAAAGAATTTTTGATATCGGTCCAGTACTTTTTGAGCCAATTTGTTACAAACATACATACAAATCTTTTTCTTTATAATAATAGTATAGATATATAAAGGTAGATAATAAATATGCCTATTGAAAAGATGTTATCAATTATTGTGTATTAGATGGATGAGTGAATTTATCTAGCAAAGTGTCTGGTCGATCATGCTTCAGTAAATCTTGCTGGATGGCATTGCAGTGCTATCAGAACTTTAACTAAGCAAAAATGTGAACACTAAATCTATTTACCATATTATTGACTTGATGTGCTAAGGTTACCACATTTGACAACCCTAGCTGAAGCGCTCTATAGAATGAGGTCTTAGTATAAACTATAAATAAATTATTCCTTATCCACAGTATTGTTCTCTAATTTCTAACGTAAATATACTGTTCTGTTATACTAAGCAAAAATTATTAGTAATTTACTAAAAATGATATATCTTTTAATTGTTATTATTTGTTTGTGCGTATTTTTAAAACATCGTATGGAGATAAACATGATACCTCAGCCGCCTGATCTAAAAGGAAAGTTTCCTATAATAGGCCATGCACTGATGTTTATCTTTGATGGTAAGTACTTACCTACTTATTACTACTTTGGGCTCTAGATAATGCGTTCGCCACACAAACCCTAATTATAAGATTATACTTCGCATTTTCATGAATATATCACTTATCCTAAAAAACTATATCCTGTATATCCTGTACTTCTACCCATAACTATGACAAAAAGTAAAAAACTGAGGAGTAACTGTATGGCATCTACATCTACACTTATTTATAATAAAAAGGAAAGATTTGTTTGTTTGAGTTAAATATAGGCTCCGAAACTACTGGAAGGATTAGTTAAAAAATTATTTCACCATTAGAATCCTAAATTTTCCCTGATGAACATACTATTTTCAAAAAAGTTAGGGATACGTATGAAAACTTCGATAATGTAACCCAAGGTGTAGAAAAAATACCAAAAAAAGGCGCCTTATATCGCGTACGCCAAAGAGAATATGGCGTACGCTGCGGAAACTATTGACCATATAATATTAATCTATGCTATTGACAAGAGAGCAAAGTGATGTATAGATTGCGGTAAATAAGTTGAACTATGCACAGAATACATTTTAGGTTCTCAATTGAAGTGCGGTATGAGGTGCGGTGCGAGAGGCCGTGTGTAACCATAGCAACGTTATCCCAAACAATTACACTCCGCCTCCCGCAGCCCGCGCACGTACCGCGTGATCCTGGAGTACAGTCGCGCAAAAAGGTTTCATTTCTTTGACATTTACTGTCAAATGTGTGATAATTAAATTTAGTTACAAGAAAATGTCAAGAACTCAACCAACTTTAAGGATACAGACCAGTGGAATTGTTTTTGACGTATATAGTTATTTATAAAGAGAAAACAACAAAAATGATTGTACTATAGCATCAATACAATCGAAGAAGCTTACGTCAAAAGAGACCACGTCATCGATAGTATGACGGAAGAAGTTATAAACCAATCGGAGATTCTGATAGCAGTGATTCTGAATTGGATTCTTCAACTGACCTGACACAGAAGATGAAATCGCATGTCTTTGCCCAAGTCCTAGAATATCACGTAAAAATTATGTAGAAGGTGTATGCCCATGAACAAAAGTGATTAAGATTAATATTCCTATAATTACTTCACACAACACTTTGTTCGCGAAATACAATGGTTTGAAAGGAAATCCGAGATTATTTTTGTGAGATTTGATATTTGATTTAACTTGCGTTTCATGTTTAACGACCGCAAAATAAGTAAACAAGCGACTATCACGTTTGCGCGGACGACCACTATTTTGGTTCAACTTACGTACCTCGAACTTTACTGCAGTTTTAAAGAAGATGTCAATATCTACATTAACTTTGCCTAGGATCTATCTCCAGGACTCCTGGAATGACAATTGGGCAAAAACTTCACAGCTCAAGGGCAAATATAATTTCCTCATTCAGCCTAAAGTCCAATTAAAACCAAGGTTCTCAAAAATAAATCTTGGGAAGATTGCTACAACGACGCTAATAAGATTAAGGTTGGGGCATGTCTGTAGCCCTGCTCATCTTGCCAGATTTCAAATTGTGGATAATCCAAAATGTGAGTGTGGTTATGCTGTTGGCGATGTTAATCATATTTTACTATCTTGCCCTTTGTATGATCGTTCCTCCTTCTTTGAAACCCTCGAGTCTCTAGATATTCCATTTCCTGTAAATATTCCATAGTGATAGTCGCTTGTATGGGGATGTAAGGGGCGAGCCAACATCTTTTGACCCAAGTCAACCTCACCTGCACGCGGTACATCCTGCTGATCGACGAACGAGGCTCTGACAACCGACCGATGGCGGTATACCCATCCCAACAGGCGTCGCTAAATGCAACCGGCCGGTGACGGGCAGCAGCGTCACCGGTGCGAGAAACTACGCCCTGCGATCGCCAACCCGCCTGCCCAGCGTGGCGATTACGGGCAATCTCCTCCAATGCAGGACAACAACAAGCCACGGCCCCTAGTTCCCGGCGGCCCCGCTATTCCTGGTCATGGTGGCGACCATGGTAACGGCGGGGCGAGGGGTGCTAAGAATCTCCGGGCTACGGAAGGCCACCACAAACAACTGACCCTGGCGACGTATAACGGACGCACGCTAAGGCTTGACTCGCATCTGGCGCAACTCGAGGTGGAACTTGGGAAAATTAGGTGGCACATACTGGGGTTGAGTGAAGTCCGAAGAGAGGGGGAGGACACCTTAACCCTAGAATCGGGCCACCTTATGTACTTCCGAGAGGGAGACCAACAATCCCAAGGTGGCGTTGGGTTTCTGGTAAACAAGTCCCTTTCTGACAACGTTGTGGAAGTGTCCAGTGTGTCGAACAGGGTAGCGTACCTTATTGTGAAGCTCACCGAGAGGTATAGCCTCAAGGTGGTGCAAGTGTACGCACCGACCTCAACACACTCGGACGATGAAGTGGAGGATATGTTCGATGACATATCGAGGGCCCTCCACTTCACTACAAAGACCCAGTACACCGTTGTCATGGGGGACTTTAACGCTAAAGTGGGAGTACAGAATTTCAGCGAATCGGTAGTAGGATGCCATGGCTTTGGAAGCAGAAACCATAGGGGGCAAATGCTCGTCAACTTCCTCGAACGGGAGGGGCTCTTCTTGATGAACTCCTTCTTTAAGAAACAGCCCCAAAGGAAGTGGACGTGGCTAAGCCCCGACACTAGGACTAAAAATAAGATTGACTTCATCATGACGAATAAAAGGCACATATTTAGAGATGTCTCCGTGATCAACAGGTTCAATACCGGTAGCGATCACCGACTTGTCCGAGGCTCTCTGAATATCAACTTCAAGGCGCAACGTGTCCGTCTGATGAAGTCCAGGCTCCGACCAACACTGCTCCAAACCATTGCAGGATCTGAAACATTCCAGTTAAACCTGGAGAACCAATTCGCTGCCGTGGAAACCACCACAGACGTAAACCAGAACCTCGAAAATGTGACTCGGGTCCTCAGGGAAGAAGGTACGAGATTTTGTTACATGCAGCGTAAGGGCAAGAAGTCCCGTCGTTCCTTCATTAGCCCCAAAGTCTCTTCTGAAAGCTTTTTCAGAAGAGACTTTGGGGCTAATGAAGGAACGACGTGAAAACCCACCCATCACTTCGTCAGAAAAGCGGACTCTAAACCGAGAGATCAACAAGAACGTACGACACGACCTCCGGTGCTTCAATACTCTTTCGATCGAAAGAGCGATCGAGCAGAATCGAGGGTCAAAGGTGTTCGTACAATCTCTTGGAAGAAGCCACCTGACGAAGTTGACCACAGCTAGTGGAGAAGTCGTTGCTTCGAAGCCGGCAGTCCTTTCGGAAGTGGAGGACTTCTATGGCCGATTATACGCATCGCATGCATCTCGACCTGATCCCGAAAATGATCCTAGAGCCACGTTAACACGCCATTTCACCGAAGACTTGCCAGAAGTCAGTATTGGCGAAATCGAGATCGCTCTTAGACAGCTTAAAAATGGAAAAGCCCCTGGAGAGGATGGCGTTACAACAGAGCTACTAAAAGCAGGAGGTAAACCCGTACTGAGGGAGCTCCAGAAGCTTTTTAACGCTGTCCTGTTCGAAGGGAGAACTCCAGAGGCGTGGAGTAGGAGTGTGGTCGTCCTGTTCTTCAAAAAAGGAGATAAGACCCTGCTGAAGAACTATCGACCCATATCCCTTCTAAGCCACGTCTATAAGCTGTTTTCAAGAGTGATCACGAACCGTCTTGCGCGTAGACTCGACGAATTCCAACCACCGGAACAGGCTGGGTTTCGGAGCGGATACGGCACCATAGACCACATTTACACAGTGCGGCAGATTATACAGAAGACCGAAGAGTATAATCAGCCCCTGTGTCTAGCATTCGTGGACTATGAGAAGGCCTTTGACTCGGTTGAAATCTGGTCTGTTCTGGAGTCCCTGCAGCGTTGCCAGATAGATTGGCGATACATCCAAGTGATGAGATGTCTTTACGAAACCGCCACCATGTCCGTCCAAGTACAGAATCAGCAAACAAGTCCCATACCGTTGCATCGAGGAGTGAGACAAGGGGACGTTATTTCCCCGAAATTGTTTTCAAATGCAATGGAGGATATGTTCAAGACGCTGAACTGGAAAGGACGTGGCATTAATATCAACGGCGAATACATCTCTCACTTGCGATTTGCTGACGATATCGTCATCGTGGCAGAGACGCTGCAGGACCTGCAACAGATGCTGAATGACCTGGCTGACTCTTCTATACGCATCGGCCTACGGATGAACTTGGACAAAACCAAGGTCATGTTCAACGAACATGTTCTACCGGAACCGATTGCGATACACGGCGCCGTTCTCGAAGTTGTTCAAAAATATGTGTACCTCGGGCAGACATTGCAGTTGGGAAAAAACAACTTTGAGAACGAGGTGAATAGAAGAATTCGGCTGGGCTGGGCAGCGTTTGGGAAACTACGTCGAGTCCTTACTTCGCCGATTCCACAGTGCCTGAAGACGAAAGTCTTCAATCAGTGCGTCCTACCCGTCATGACATACGGAGCCGAAACGTGGACACTGACGGCTCGAATGGTCCACAAGCTCAAAGTCGCTCAGCGGGCTATGGAAAGGGCTATGCTCGGTGTTTCTCTGAGGGATCGCATCAGAAATGAAGTGATCCGTCAGAGAACCAAGGTCATCGACATAGCCCACCGGATCAGCAAGCTGAAGTGGCAGTGGGCTGGCCATATTAGCCGTAGAACCGACAACCGTTGGGGTAAACGAGTTCTAGAGTGGAGACCGCGTCTCGGCAAACGTAGTGTAGGACGTCCTGAGGCACGGTGGAGTGACGATCTGCGCAAGACGGCTGGCAAAAACTGGATGCGAGAAGCCCAAGATAGACCTAAGTGGCATGCAATTGGAGAGGCCTATGTCCAGCAGTGGACTGCTACAGGCTGATGATGATGATGATGTAAATATTCCGTTCTTACTAACTTCTAAAAGCGCTCTAGTGTTTAAGGCCATGACGGATTTCATGGCTTTAAACAATATAAAATTGTAATATGTTATGTACATATTTTAATTAATTCTAGTACTATATTATTTTTGTAGTTATACTATTTTAATCTCTTCCTCGATAATTATTATGTCAACCAATAAATAACCTTTCACACTTTCCTGATCCTGATTTCCTTCAATTTCTAAATTATCCGTAGTTATTCCGTGTAATTTTATTTTGAAAATACCATGTTTCCCCGCTTTTATTTAAAAGTAATAAAATATAGAAATACAAGTTTACGTCATGTCTTATCAATCCAATGCAAAATGAAACTCGAAGCACTGGCACAATACGCTGGTCGCGTCATGGCCATAGAAGAAAAAAAACTACATTACCATATATCTAACGGTTACAGTTATGTTTAATAAATACTTTTTAATTATAAAATTTGCATTTGTTATGCCGGTACAAAGCAGGCCACATTAAAAAACGATAATTATTAATACATATTTAGTGACACTTTTTAATATCGTTTTTTGATAATAGATTTCCGCAAAGTAACGCCTGAATCAATAGATTATCTCAGGCCACATTATTCGTACCTTGATTTTATCTTTACCTACTCTTATACATAAGAGGAAAGATATGTGACTGTTTGTTTGTTTGTAACTGATACGCGTAAAACTAATTTACCGATTCAAACATTTCATTTTTTCACGAGTATAAAGCTACATTATGCCTGAATAACATTATAACATGCGTTATATTTGATTCATCGTCATCATCATCCATCACCACGCGAGCGAAACCGCGGAGCGCAGTTAGTAATGGTAAAAAACTAGAAAGAATGGCTACACGGCAACTTAAAAGTACCATTCGCACGCACACCATAGCTTGCCAGTACAAGCCTGTCCGGTTGACACATGGGTGCCCTGCCTTCTGAGCTGCTGATCCCGGGTTCGATCCCCAGACAGGTCAAACATTTGTGTCCATGAACACGTCTATTTGACATGTGTCAGGGTGTGTATATATGTATTGTGCATGTATATCAGTAATCAGGCTACCATAGTACAGGATATATTATTCTACTGTTTGGTACAGGCTCTTCGTGGAGGCCGGAAACAAAAGAAAAACTTGAAATAGCGCATGAAATAATTACTATTTTATCACAGACTATTTTATCTGTGTGAATGGACGCACGAAATTACACAGCAAAACTTTGTATATCTCTTAGAAAGTTATTTTAGTTTACCCATTTACTGTTTGTTTCCAGTTTTAATTATTTTGAAACCGTAATACTATCAAGTGACCAGCGAGTCGAGTTCCTGATAGTAAACACACTCACTGCCTATGATAAATGCATTGAAAGCTAGAGCTTTGGAGCTGGTATGCACAGAATTCGCCCTATTCACATAGGCCCAGAAGGATAGTTTTCGTATAAATTACATTTAAAAGTGAAGTCATAAATATTTTTTCGGGTTGTACCTACCTGCCAGATCTGACAATATTATTACAAAACAAATTTTAAGGTTCTGTCTTGCCATAGGGAATGTTTTATCACATATTTAAAATATGAACGGATTAAGTTATGGAAACTCATTTTGGTTTTCTTAACTAAATAATAATATATAATTTAATGTTAATAAATGTAAAAGTGTTGTGTGGGGCTAGTTAAAATTAACATTGCAAAGCTGTAGCTTCTATATCATCGCATTAATGCAAAATCTTGTATGTGTAATATACCTTTGATGTCGATGACGTTTTGATGCCTTTCTAGGAGCTCGAAGGCGTCTTCCAATGCTGTTTAATATAATTTTATTATGTTATACCTATATCTCTTCAATTTTGTTTCAGATTTTCATTCCCTTGTGCGGAAAGTAGCTGAAGAATGTTCAGAAAAAGGTGGTTTAATAACTGGATATATATTTTTCAAGAGGATTTACGGTATGTATATTTAAACTGATAAGCTGAAGATCTGTCTAAATAAAAGGTAAATGCTGTTCGATAGTAAGCGTACCTATAACTTGAGAAATTGGATGTTTTCTTTGAATGTTCGTGAAACAGTCTGAATAATATGCTACTACTGAGAGGTCATTGGTTAAAATTTACCGACTACGCTAATGATATCATCATATAAATGAACCCCTATTCCACCTGGTCACGCTATACTATAACTTGAGAACGGACGGACCACTGTCACTAAAGTTTACCTTACTACCGATAGAAATTTGACATAACGCCCATACAAATAGTGTCAAATATCTATCTCTAGTAAGGTAAACCGACGATAGATAGATTATTGGGACCGGCCGTTAAAAGGTGCAAGTTGGAAGCCGACTACATGAAGCCGCGGCAAGCAACTTGTCTTTCTATGAAATACCATTCGTAGTTAGCGACACGAAGCTATCGACGCGTCATCGAGCGGCAGATGTCACTCGATCCAGTAGTGCCGTTGCCAATCTACCTAGTAAAACAACTGAAAAGCTTTTAAACTAAACCTTTCGTATCGCTTTTCAAATGGTTGATGCCATCTGCAGACTGCAGCGACATCAAGCGACGACGTGTCGCGGCGACATGAAGCGACGACTCGTCGTCTGCTGCTGCTACGTGTAGCCAGCTACCAACTTGCACTTATTATTTTTTAGTTGTGTTAATTATTGTCAGGAGAAGGTTCTTATGAAAGAAAAACCAACAAAATATGGAAGGTCATGGCGAGGCCGAAGGCCGAGCCTAATTCTCGAACAATGTTGCAGGCAGTCGCTAGTCTATATATATAGGAAAATAGATTAATTTATATGTATATATATATATATATAAAGAAACAATTTCGCTAATTCTATTCTTGTTGTGTTATTTATTGTTAGAAGGTTCTGATAAAAAAAAAACAAGTAAAGACGGGAGGTTATGGCGATGCCGAAGGCCGAGCCTACTACGCGAGCGAAGTCGCGGGCAGTCGCTTGTAATTATAAAAATTTAAAAATCGTATATTTATAATCCGCTAGCTGTTTCCCACGTTGTCACCGGCATGATTTAATTTATCTTTGATGATATAAAATTTTTGTCTGTAAATGATTATTATCTATTCACTATTGGTTTTATAAATTATAAGTGTGATTTTAATGAACGTAATAGTTGTCAGACATTGGTACTTACAAGTATACTTGATTATTTTTAGTTATCACGGATCCAGAAGCTTTTATGACGATATCCAACGCTTTTCTGGATAAAGAACAGTACTTTTATAGATTTTTTAAGCCTTTTTTGAGCGAAGGACTAATTACAGGAAATGGTTAGTATTTTTGTACTTTGGATTATAACTATTGTAAGTTACGTTATGATTTTTGCATGGTAATATTTTTTAAGAAATATGCATAAAACACTACTTTACTTGCAGTCACGACATGGAAACGGCACCGAAAATTGCTTAATCCAGCTTTCAGCCCGACTCTGCTCAAAAGTTTCGTAGACATTTTCAACAGCAAAGCACGAAGTTTAGTCAGTAGACTTGATCTGCAGTTGGTGAAGCCGTTGGACCATGAAAGAGAACTGAAGCTCAATAGTTTGGAATCGATACTTTGTAAGCTTTTCTGTATCATCACCATACAATATGTCAATCTCTTCTCCATGTTTTTTGTTTTTGTAACTGACTACCTGCCTATCGGTAATAATTACTGTAGTGATATAACTGCCACGACACGAGTCACCAGAGCATATAATAGCATTTCACGACATTGTGCACGTAATGTGCCATACCAAAGGTATGGGTACGTTATATTTAGATATAGTACTGCTCACTTTAAAACTTTAAGGTTTTTTAGGCTTCTAATACTTTTTTGGCTATACCAGTGATCGAAATCTGGGCATCATTATGGAATATACTTTTAAATTTGAATCCTACATTTTTTTTTCTTTCTAACCCTCTACCAATTTTGAATCGTTCCATAACGAGCTTGGTTTCCGGACATATTGTTCACATTTACTGGAATTATTCAGAAATGTGACTGATAATAAAATACATCCATTTTAAGCGTCTGTTTAAAAGTATAACAATGAAAATTTTATTCAGACAGTAATTTATTAAACGAATAAACATTGTAATACAATCTTGGTTATATTGGTTCTTATTTTATAATATGAATATATATTGAAATGCTTAAATATTTTTATGTCACCTATGAATTGTTGGTATTCAATGTATAGTATGGTAGTGCAATTTGAAAAATTTCCTCGTAATACCGACTTCCATTCTATTACATTGGTAAAATTCAGTTATTGGAGTGTAACTCAAAAACTACTGATCCGAATTTGATAAAATTTAAATGGGACCACACGGGAAGCAGCTTTCAAACAAAGAATTTTGAGAATCGGTTCACCTTATCGAAAGTTATGAGGTACGAGTAACAAACATAAAA
Source organism: Selenia dentaria (assembly GCA_917880725.1). Taxonomy (NCBI): domain Eukaryota; kingdom Metazoa; phylum Arthropoda; class Insecta; order Lepidoptera; family Geometridae; genus Selenia; species Selenia dentaria. Next base: position 32,662,224 of record OU862877.1, on the reverse strand, counting down.
AAAATACATCATACAGTCGAATTGAGTACCTCCTTCTTTTTTGGAAGTCGGTAGAAAAGATTACAAGTTCGGACCTGTAATGACTACCAATATTCCGACCCCTGGTTGTAATGAGATAAGGATAAACTCCTAAACCTGGAACTGTGCGTTAAATATGAACATAATTGACCATTCGAGAAAGGTTTAACAGACTTTTCTCGTGAAAATAGTTTTTAGTATCGTTGGATTCAGAAAAAATAATCTATCAAGTGGTATTCTTACAGCCGTATTTATAAACAAGCAAAACTAATTACTTTAGGAAAAGTAATTACTTAAGCAACGCTTTTAATTCTTAGACTAGAATTTGTCTGAAGTTAGAAATATCAAAGGCTAAATTTCTTAGCCGAGTAATAGTCATCATTTTCTTTGCTTAAGCAATGAGTACACGTTCTTATTGCAAAAGTGAAGTTGTATAAAAATGACATTCGCACACAAGTCTGAACTGTGAAACTATTATGCTGCAAAAAATTAAAATCCCATGACAGTATTCTAATACAAGTGTAAGAAGATACATCCAATTGCCATAGGATTATGTCATGCATTTACTTTAGTAAGTAACGTTCTTTGCTCGAGTATTACTAACAAGTGTTACTAAGTAAGACTGTTGAATAAGATTTTATGTTGAAGTATCCTATCGTCAAGTGCTTACTTCAATGAGAAATTACGTAGCAACAAGTTACCTTTTTATAAATACGGCAGTTATAATACCAACAGTTGTCTAACACCCTGAGATATTTAGCCCAAAAACCGTTTCTCTGTCACTGGAGTAGATATCACCAAGTTAAAAACGGTTAACGTTCACAAAACCAACAAATCACATAAAACTCGGTACTTAAGTTGTTTGATTAGCATTATGGTGAACTATTTTTTTTAAACACTATTAAAATACGACGTTCTTTTCTAATTATAAAAGTAAACTCTTTTGGCACTCAATCACAAAATAACAAAAGACATCACACACGCAGTGTGCCCGCGATCTCATTCGGGCTCTCATTAATTGATGAGAAAGAGACATTTACTTTGGAGTGAATGCAATAGAAGCCCAATAATCACGATTTGGATTTTTTATACATACCATAAAAACCAAACACTTGTCATGCGTGATTGCACTGGAGTGAAATCCCGGCTTTTGTCTATACTATACTATATTATAATATTTTAAAGAGGAAAGATTTGTATGTAGGTATGTTTGTAACAAAATGGCTCAAAAAGTACTGGACCGATTTCAAAAATTCTTTCACCATTGGAAAGCTACATTCACTATGAGTAGCATAGGCTATATAATATTCATCATCATCATCATCCATCACCGCGCGGGTGATACCGCGGAGAGCGTAAAAATTTGTATATAATATTGATTTTCTTATGTTTAAAAAGTTAATAACTAGCTAACATTATAGATTATTGCTGTTTATCTGCGGCAGCTTTGGTGTTATATAGCCTAACTTTCAGTTGACTACTAAATATGAAATCATGCGTTACTGTGCACATTGTGCACATCGACTGAAAAGGTTGTGAGAAAGAAAGAGAAGCTTTGATATGTCTTGAACTTTATTATTGATTATTTATGTGTTACCTACACATAAATAATCAATAATTCGTTCTCCGCTTCTACCTTACAAGTGGAAATATTAATATCAAATTTGATTATTTGTGTAGTTTAACGCAATATACAAGATCTTAAAACAATAGTTATATATAATGCAACACGAATTCCTTTTTGCGGTTCATAGTTCTGTGAACTCTATAGTATAAAAACAATTTGGATTTTCTTGTGGTTACCGTACTGATTAATTTTAGTCCCATTTTTAACGGACTTAAAAAAAGGATGCGGTTATATGTTCGTGTGTATGTATTTTTTTATGTGTATGTTAATCGATTTCTCCACCATTTATACACCGATTCTTAAAGTTATTTTTGTTTGGTAGAGTATACTTCCGAAGTGGTCCCATTTAAATTTCATCAAATTCAGTCAAGTAGTTTTTGAGTTACACTCCATAAACTGAAAATTGTTACGCCTATCTTGATGATATCATCAACCACGGTGAATGACAATCGATCCCGTAAGTAGCAAGATCACTTAAAATGATGAAAAAAAGTTAACCAAAATATGGAACCGACTTCAATAACAAAAAGTGAGCAATAACTTGTCGAAGTCGTTACCATGCGCACAATTTTGTGATAATAGGAAGGTACTTTTGAACTACGAGTATCATGGTACCGACTTAAACAAGTTATTTTACACTTACTGTTATTGAAGTCGGTTCCATTTTTTCGTATATTTTTAATTATTTTATTAAAAATGCATACTAATGGGACAAGTCAAAACCGTGCATTAACCTCATGTGTCTTTTTAGTAACTGCCACTGGCATCGGTGACGAGGAACGTACTTTACAAGAAAAGTTTATATCGACAATAACAGATCTGCTAAATATATTTATCCACCGCTTCCTTCGACCGTGGCTTCATCCTGATATTATTTTCAACATAACCAAATGGAAAAGACAACAAGATAAGAGTATCATGCTCTCTATGGACATATGTAATTCGGTATGTTTTTTTTTTATAGATAAGTACCAATCTTTTCTAGAGCATAGAATAATAATTGAATGGCATTAATTATTTTGACTTCGCGAAGCTTCATGTAGGCAGAAACCAGCTAAAATCATTAAATAAATATGCGATTAGAATTTAATAACATCTAGATAAGACTACTAGGCCAGGTAAAAAGTTAAGACGATTTTGAAATATTTATAAAATATCAAAACCGACTTGACTCACGTAATTAGCTAACGTTACCGACCTAAGTTTCGGGCATGTCGAAACCTATCCTCAGGGAGATTACGCTGCAACATTGCGGCGACCGCTGCGGGCTGCTGCATACGCTCGGTCCGGCGCAAGAGCTGCGGTGCATGTGCGGGCGCGGATGCGGTAGGAGGCGAGGGGTACGCTCGGCATGATGATACCGAGCGCACCCCATAATATTAGGATGCTATATTATGTCGGATTCGAACATAAACCATAGTCAAAGACACAGTTGCTGGGTTGATAACGTCACACCAAGTAATGTGCAAGAAGGATGGTGTCGCTTGACAGAGCCAAGATGGCGTGGTGTTGGCTGCAATATGACACAGTATTTTTTGGAAATTCATCGAGCAACACGGGTCGCCTAGAAGTCTGTCCCGTGTGTCGTTATTTACAGTGCACATTATCAATTGGTCGCGAGTGATAACTTAATATAAAGTTGAATATTGTAATGGATTTAGATTAAAAGTGATTGGGAACATAAAACTCGGTGTTCGTCATTCCTATTGCCTGGATCGCCTGATATTACGCCCACGATGTCAAATAATAACGACGATAGGGCTTCTGCCTCCGACATATATTTATATATTATATATGTCGGATTATATATTATATTATATATATATATATATGCCCCTGCGCAAAACGCATAAGCCTTTTTTTTGCAGAATATAGGCGTTCTTTCTTTTTATCTTATATTGTAGTAATATATTATTAATGTATTATCAAAAAACGATATTAAAAAATATTTAGTGACACTACCGCTGAAAAAAATTACAATGATTTTGGCTTATTTGGGGGTGCACATTTTTTTTTAGGCCAAAATCATTGTTTTTTTTTCAGCGGAAGTGTCACTAAATATTTTTGATATCGTTTTTTGATAATGGATTTCCGCAAAGTAACGCCTGAATCAATAAATTATCTAATGTATTATATTAAACAATATTGTCTTGTAACATATAGGATATTTTTATCTCATAAAAGTAAATGGTTCTTCTAGAATAGGGGATAGAAGTTAAAATTATAAGTAAATTAAGTTCACATCCGTCGGGATTATTGTGCAATTTTATCTTTTCAGTAGCTAAGAAACTAACTTTAGTATCACTGAATGCTATGGAACATCTGTCATAATGTTGGAGATGTCCTAATAGTTTAAAATAAAATAAAATAAATTGGAAGGCCTGTTTAATTTCTGTATGATATCAGAGTGCTGCAAAAGACCGTGTTGAAAAGTAGCTTTTATGAGTAGAGTAACACTTCAAATTCCCTGTAATTGTAATATCAACGATAAGCTTATTTCAATGTTAGTTTTAATATTCCGATGGCTCAGGCTGTGAGTGTGCGTGTCAGGCGCTAACGGTCCATTGTTCGAATCCCAACCAATTGTCTTTTTTGGTTATTATGACTTTTCATTTATTTTGATTTTACAAAAACTAAATATAATTCAATACATTTTACAACATTTACGTTTACGAAATATATGCTTATAATGTGACTGCTAATCTTTGGCTAAGATTAGCCAGTTGAAGTGGCAGTGGGCAGGGCACATAGCACGCAGAACAGGTGGCCGATGGGGCCGAAAGGTTCTGGAGTGGAGACCACGGACCGGCAAGCGCAGCGTAGGTAGAGCGACACGGTGGACAGACGACCTGATGAAGGTCGCAGGACGACGTTGGATGCAGGCCGCTTCCAACCGGTCCTTTTGGAAAATCATGGGGGAGACCTATGTTCAGCAGTGGACGTCCTACGGCTGAGATGATGATGATGAATGTGATTGTGAAACAAAACATTTATGAAATAAGAAGTTTTGAAACGAGCTGTAATCGTAACGTTGTTTGTAAAATAAATAATTCTGTAAATAACATGTTTTAGAACTGAATTATATACGAAACGTTTGTTGTAATATAACATTATGTCATAAGTATTTTGGTGATTCATTAGGGAACCGGGAGAGGCATATATTTAGCAGTGGACATCCTACGGCTGAGATTATGATGATAATGATGGTTTTGATGAATTGTTTCATTGTATTTATGCAACCTACTTACAGGTTATTGAAAAGAAAAGAAAAAAAACGGCAGCTACCAAAACAGAAGTAGATAAAAACGAAGGCAAGTTAAATTACAAAACATTATACTTACATCAATGTGATTTATGGAACTTAATAAATAGTATTGCTTAATAAAACACATTACTAAGTAAATCAATAATATACAACAATATACGTTTATTAAAAAGTATTATGATCATCCAATTACCGTTGTTGTATTTCGTTTTGTGAAATGTAATGGTAGGTATATGAACGCATCTACGTTTGCGGTCAATATTGCACATGAATGACTCTCAGACAAAGCACTTCAAATAAGTTCGATACTGATAAGAGACTATTTCCTAAACATAAAAAGACGCTTATGGGGAATCTACAAAACAACTCTATATTTTTTTAGATTATTGCTTTTAAAATATTTTTGTTCATTACCTTTAGGAAAACCCAAATCATTTTTGGAGCTCATGCTAGACATCAAAAATGAACTGCAATGTTTTACTGATGAGGAGATCATAGCAGAAACCAGTACAATTATTTCTGCCGGATACGAAACTTCAGCATCAGCCCTCAATCTCACGTTAATTACATTGGGTTCACATCCAGATGTGCAAGAAAACGTTTACAATGAGTGAGTTAATGTCATTTTATGTTGTATGGACACATTGGTCGTTGACTACTTGCTAAATCAGAAGACCTGTTATTTTAACTAGTCTAGCAAGCGCTGCAGTATTTAGTATAATTAAAAATAATATTAAATTCCTTAATTCACTCTTTTCAGTTTATATTTTGATTTATTTAAAACCAACCTCATCCAAATCAAATATTAAGAAATATTCGGGGCGGGAATTTGACTCAGCGAAAGGGAAGTTTAGGCCTGCTAATCACCAAGATGGTCAACTTCTTTTTAGTTATTCACTTTATATCAAACTTATAACTATTTAAAAGTTCAAGTTAATCAGGTTTATCCAATAGTATCAATGTATTTTTTATTACACTATTATAAAGGCAAAAGTTAAAATTATTCTTTAATTTGAGTAACACAAAAATAAGTATAAGTTTACAGCCAGTTGCAGAAAGCTCTTCGTTAGCAGTCCATTAGTTAATCCAGCTTTAGTGCTAATAAAACCATTATTTTAATGGAGTTGCACAAAAGACAAAGTTGAGATTTTAATAATCCTTTAGCTAAAGTCAGCTTTAAACAATGTTTCAAAAAATATTTTAAAAAGGTATGAACAACGAACAGATACAACCTTCTTGGGAGTGAACATTAGCGTTTTGATTTAGCTATTTTACAAAATTTGTATATTTTTTTTTAAATATCTGTCACAGACTATAAGATACTACGTATGTTGCAGTAACAAAACGGAAACTAAATTTTTGGCTTGTTATTATCAAGCAGGTGTCAAATAATGAATGTTTTTTTTAAATATTTTATGGATTCGTCGACTAGACTAGAATTTTGTTTGTGGTGACAGAGACAAAACTTGTCATATGGGATAAGTTGTCTAGTAAGATACTACGCATGTTGCAGTAACAAAACGCAAACTACATTTTTGGCTTGTCATTATCAAGCAGGTGCCAAATAAAGATTTTTTTTTTAATTTGTGTATTCGTCGCCTAGACTAGAATTTTGTTTGTGGTTTTTTTTTACAAAACTTTAAAAACTCTGTTACAAACGAGTATCAATTTTCACTTTATCAATCATCAATAGCATAGACTATATTTTTGGTTCTCTTGTTTGAGCTTTTTACTACTGTTTTAATTTTTTTTTTACTTTGGCTGAGATTTGGCGCCGGGGAATGTACACTCCTGCATGGGTCAATAATGAAAGACTTGATAAATACATGTTTTACTATATTACAGCAAAATTGTATCAGTGAAAATCATCTAAAGTCGGTATAATGAATGATTGTTGACCAGTTAAGTTTTAATACCTGATCTGTTAATTTGAAGTTCCAATAAGCACTGATGTGTAACTCAAAATACACGATAAAGGAAATTTTGACGTTTCTTTATATAAACTTAAAGGAACTTTACAATTTGACAGGATGTTTGTTTGTGCAAGGTCTGTGGAACGATTTAATGTCGGATTAAGATTCAATGACGTCTTTAAAAGTTTAAGATCGTTTCTGCAACTGGCTGTAATAGTTAAGTATAAAAATATAACATTTGTGTTGAATTCGCACCTCTTCTAACCATGAGAATTTATTTTCAGAATATTACAAGTTGTAGGTTTAGATAGTGACCTCGACACAGAACATTTATCAAAGCTATTTTACACAGAAGCTGTACTTAAAGAAACTCTGCGGCTGTTCCCAATAGTACCCGTGATTGCGAGACATATCGACAAAAATACAGAGATAAGTATGTAAATAAATAATTTTAAGATGTTAAAAAACGTATTTTAGTATGTTGCATACTTGTATCACTTTTGAGTGCACTCAATTACAATGCATTCATACGTTGTTTGCAAAAAATACTTATAATATTATTTTGATACCAAACAATTTAAAATGTATCTCTTAACATGCATAACGAGCGAGGCCACACAGAGCGACTTGGTTGCGGAAAAGAGACCGTCTAATTAAAATTGAAATTCGTTTATTTGCTGTAATTGTTGTACAGTTTGAGGTCTTAAATAATAATAATATAAGTTCTAATTCACATTCAGCCTTAATTAAAGCATGCAAATATTTATGATGTCATACATGGTATATAAAATCATTAAATGTCATACAATCATGAATTATTATTAGGTAGTTTACAGGCTACTTAATTAAACTATTTTGATGTCAAAAACTCTTGTACAGAATAAAAGGTTTTTGTCGTTAACCAATTAAGTAACTCTAGTTTGAACATTTTTATATTAAGAGCTTTTATATGATCAGGAATAGTATTATACACCTTAACGGACATTGCTTGACTTTGTTTGAGCTATCAAGGTTGTCTTTCTCTCTATAAGGACCAGTACGAAAATTACAACGACTTCGATGCATCAAAGAAACTTCCTCTCAACTGATGGAAAGCGCAGAAGGAATCAAGTGGCAACGACCATGAATGCAGCCCTAAGCTGTATCGCTGTCCCTAGTATACTCGTAATAAAATTGGAGAAATGCTTTTTTACGTCCGCTTGTTATCAACCCAGGATCATAGATGCAAGGAAAAACGTACACGAGCAGAGCTTTGTAAAATTTAATTACACGGCAGAAGTAGGAATTGCCAAACTCTTTTGTTCGTTGTAAGACATTATATGTGCATAGGATGAAAATTTATGTAATCGTGTCGTTCCCGTATACAGTACAAACTAGAGTTATCTGTATGTGTTACGTTTCAGTACTTATCTGATTATAGTACAATTGCGCCAGCTTACAGTGCAGCCGTTATAAAACATCCATGCGTTTATCCTGAAGATTAAAAATGCCTTCTACTTTAATCTACTTCTTCTTTTATAAAAAAAAATACAATTGCAGTTCATTAGTCTCCTTAAAAATCAAAAACGATCACCAATAACCCAACACGAAAATCAAAAATAATAGAACCAATTTGAATAATACTGTTTTTATTTAGTTCTATCTGATATAACACTAACGAAGTCACGGGTAGTTACGGAGCCACCAGGAAAAATATGGGTACATTCATATTTATATAGAATTCGCTAGTTTATCTATATTATAAAAATTAACCCCTATTTTTCCTGGTCACGCTATAACTTAAGAACGGCTTTACCAATTTCGCTAATTCTTTTTTGTTGTGTTAATTATTGTCAGGAGAAGGTTCTTACATTTAAAAAAATAATAAAAAATGGGAGGTTATGGCAAGGCCGAAGGCCCAGTCTACTACGTGAACTGAATCACGGCAGTCGCTAGTATTTATATAAAAATGAACTCCTCGGAATTATCTCGCTAATTCTTTATTTGTTGTGTAAATTATTGCCAGGAAAGTTCTTATGAAAAAAAACCAAGAAAATATGGGAGGTTATGGCGAGGCTGCAGGTCAAGCCTATTACGCGAGCGAATTTGCGGGCAGTCGTACTAAGGGCTAGTACATATCAAATTGATTGTATGTTTATATATACGTGTATATTTTTACTATAATTTCAGAAAACTACACACTTTTGGCTAACTCCACGTGTGCTATTAACATCTATGGGCTGAATAGACATCCAGTGTGGGGAGCCGATGCAGACAAGTTCAGACCATCAGAGAGGTGGCTTGACAGAGCGAGGCTGCCAGATATGAATAACTTTGGAAGCTTTTCCATGGGAAAACGAAATTGCATTGGTAATTTGGCTTTTATTGGTAGTTTGTTAGCAAAAGGCCAACTTAGTACTTTATACAGTTGTATGTAATTTTTAACCGACTTCAAAAAAGGAGGAGATTATATGTTCCATTGTATGTTTTTTTGTATAATATGTTCACCGATTTTTTCATTCCTGATGAACCGATTCATAAAACTCTTTTTTGTTGGGTAACTGAAGCATTAAATATTAAAAATGATGACGATGAACACATAGGAAATAATAATAAATAATAAGTACCTGGTTTTTTCAACGACTCCTAATTCTTCTCCTGATTTTTTTCAGGTAAAACATATGCCATGTGGTCAATGAAAGTTACACTGGCCCATTTGATACGAAGATATCGGGTCTCAGGTGATATAAGTAACGTGAAGTTCAAATGGCGTCTGGTTTCATATCCTGTATCCGGACACAATTACATTTTAGAACGACGACAAATTAATTAATAAATTTGCAATTGACTGACACTTATCGAGATGTGAATATTTTAAGAGAGAAGAAGTTATAACACTTTACGTGTGAAATAAAACATAGTCTAGATTAAAAGTTTTCTTATTGTCTTCTCTCATGTGATCTATAGTCAAAGTCAAAGTCAAAATCATTTATTCAATTTAGGCATCAAAGACGCACTTATGAACGTCAATTTTTCATTATAATAATACTTTAAAGACTACCGCCGCGTTCCAAAATATATAGAGCCTACCGAGAAGAAGCGGCAAGAAACTCGAGGCCATTCTTTTTATATAGATGTTATTACAATGTTTCTACTTAGGTAATACAAATATTACATTTTATGGGTGGCAGAATGACAGCTTGCCAGAAGTGGAGTATTCCAAGCATCTTCGTCTTCTATATAATATCAGACTGTATCTGTACTTTGTAAACATTATGTGTGTATGTTACCCGTCCAATATCTAGTACTTTCGGTTTCTTTCCAAACTACGCATAAAAGTTCAGATAAAAAATACTACTTTTGAAAAGTTTGACCAACTAAAAGCAAGTTTATACCAGTGGAGCGCGATAGATCTGATAAAATTAGTTACAAATTAGAGGTATAAAAAAATTCATACACTTGGTGTACACGCGACATGGCTGAGCACTTTTTGTATGTACACATGGTGTACGCTAGACACGCGATGAGTTAACTGACTTGCTAGAGTCACTGGCGTTTATTACGACTTGTATAGATCAAGGCACCGACGAAGGATAAATTCAGGATCACTATACAACTAGGTATGGATAAAATTACAGAAATATAACTACCGATATTGGAAAAAAGTAAAAAGATTTTGATCAGTGTGACTAATTGCCTAAATTTAACATATTCGCCATAATAGCGAAACCCACGGCTTTAATTTCTGATATGTTACAAAAGTCACCATTTTTTTAAAGCTCTGATTATAAGTAGAGACAGGTATATACATTCATATTTATTTATTTAGTTATAGACGAGCAGCATGACTGCTTATGTGTCTATATCACACAATGTTGAAAGTTTATCCACTAATGTTCGAGTTTGTTCATTGTTATTTGATTTCATTTGTACGTAACCAGTTATCTAGTTTTTTTTAAAGGAATTGAGAGTAGTGGCAGTAACTACTTCTTCTGGTTATCTGTTCCAGTTATGGACTACCCTGTTACTCAGGAATTGATGTGCTGTAATAGTCTTGGTGGGCGCGCGACATAGTGGTATTGAGTGGCCTCGTGTGGATTTTATCTTTTCTTTCCTTATAAATATATTTTCCATGTTGGGTAGATTGTAACTGCAACTAAAGATTTTATAAGTTTCTATTAAATCACCACGCAGGCGTCTCTCTTCAAGAGTAGTGAGGTGTAGTGCGTGGAGTCTGTCTTGGTAAGGCTTGCGTCGAAGAACATGAGGTCATATAGAGTCATCCGGAATCGGTAGAGTGATTAACATAATCATGTTACAGTTAAAGTGGCACCACCATCAAAATTCATCATTTGTCAATCCATACGTTTTTTTATTACTATCTATAACCACTGGTTAGTTGTGAAATATTATGATTTAATTATTGATGGTTGAAGGTTAAAAATCTTATTAGACTTCTATTAAGTTAGAGGCAAAGTACTGGATTCCTTTGAAATGGAGGTATTATCAATTATATTGTAGGGAGTTAGTATTTCTACTAAATTAACACAATTTATTGGGTTAATATATTTAATTAAATTAGAGTTAAAGCTTTAGTAGATTTCCATTAACATTGAGTTAACTTAGTAGGCTTTCACTAAATTGGAGTTCAAATTCCATTGTATTGGATTTTATTTAGTAGACTTCGGTCATCGATATCTCATTAACGCGCAATGGCTAGGTTGTTTGCTGAACAGGTCAAAGCCTTCTATATTTTGCCAGCCTTCTCCTACCTAATCGTTATCTCATACTTGAGGATTATAACGCCTTCGTTGCAGTTTGTTGACTGTTTCTTTCCATCGAGTTCTGTTGCTGGCCTGATGTAGAGCTGTGCTGAAAGGTATCTCCAGCTGTTCCAACATCTGATCTGTCCATCGCTTAGAGCTTAGTTTGCTAGGTTAAACCAGCAGTCCTGTATTTGTTGGCTTGTGGGAAGTAAGGGTTGTAAGTCTAAAATTTCATTTAAAATCCTAATCACAGTTCTTACTCGTACGTCAACGAGTTAATAGAGAGTTAGCGTGTGTGATTTGTCGACGATTACCCTCACAATGGGGAAATAAAACAGCTGTAACAAATTCATTACTATAAAACATTAAATACTGGACAGTTAAAGAAGCTAAAAAGTAGTGCATGCAACTAATACTTGCACGGGGTTAAGCAATAAGCAGCTAGCAGTGCTTAAGGCTGCTGGAAATATAGAATGGGCCTGCAATTATTGCAACCAAAACTCATCGAGCAAGAAGCCGTTTGTGACCTAGGCTGACCTGGAAGATGATAACGTCGAAGGTGTTGATATAGGAAGCCATTCTGTGGACGTAAAAAAATTGTTGACCGACATAAAGAAGAAGGTAAGTATAATTGTAACGCAGGAGATGCAATCGTTAACCAAAGCTGTCCAATTTTATAGTAGTAAGGTAGAAGACATATCCGAAACCATGAGTGCTTATGCATCGAAAATGAAGGACATGGAGAGGAAGCAACTGTAACTTGAGAACAAAAATGCGTACCTTGAAACGAAAGTGCAAGCATTAGGACAACATATACGCGAGGTAAATTAACAGTTAATGAGTCACTTCGAAATCGCAGAGATACCTGAATGCAGTGAGCTTGACTTTCCGCGAGTTACTAAAGATGTGGTCCAAAAGCTGATTCTGCCTAGAAAAGTGTTGGCTACAGTTTATCCGGTCCTTCACAGAGGCATAAGTGGGGACTTATGCCTTTATAAAGGACCGGATAACAAATCTGTGAATGAAAATGAATAAGTGGAATAATAATAATTATTTTTTTTTCAATAAAGATATCAATTTAAATATGTCGGTGTTCTAACCTTTGGCAAACCTGTGTTGAGGGTGGTAGTGTAATCTTTCTTTATTTCGTTCATTACATAATATGATTTATTGAGCTAAAATTAGTTACAAACAATAAATAAATGCACTTGTATTTGTGTGTGCGTGGATATGAGTGTGAGGGTGAGTTTGTGTGTGTGCGTGAGGGGGTAGCAATGTGAGAGATAATTGGAGAGAGCCGAGTGATATAGTTTTCATGCATGTAATTCCAGATTTCATATAACAAAATATTGTTCTTATTATTTGCCATCTACTGTTAGTCATTAAATTTATTGTTTTTTATTACGTAAATATACGTTAAGGGATACGGGTAATTTTCGGCTTAATGATTCTACTTTTTTGGCATAATAAGAATCTTTTCTTATTCTCAACAACTTAAAGTTAGCAACCACTCTGCTATTTTCTTTTTGCATCTTTTCATGCTAAAACCCATTATTTTTAAATTGGATTTATGTAGTTGTCTGTATAGATAAGGACCAAAATGTTGATGATTGCTTTTACCAAACTCAGTTTTTGGTTCTTGGGATATCCCATGTAATTCTTCGTTTAGAGTACGTTGCACCAATAATTGTTGGAGCAGTTATGTGTGAAATTATAACAATGTAGCTATAGCCAATTTTTGTTTTGTGCGCTGCAATTATCTAGCCTGATATGTATGCGCTCAATGTCTCTAGAACGCAAAATAAAATGATAAAAGGCAGACATTATGTCTTCTCGTTTTCTGCCTGCAATGCCATCATGCCAGATATCAAAAGTAGGTGTTTACATTCTGTGGTAATTTTGCAAAGAGGTGAGAAGGTTTGGTTGTATGCTATAAGGCGCTGACAGAAAATTGCTGCTTTAAAGGTCGGTTTGAGATGTGTTGTATATATTTTCGTTTTGCATTAATATTACATGTTATAAAGCGATCTCAAACATTAAAATTTCAAAAATTTCAGAAACCATCCCAGCAAGACGGTTAGTCAAATAGAGAGTTAAAATTCGATGCTCGGACCAGATTCTCGGTGGCCTAGTTGGTCGATAGCGTCTGACACGGAGAGTCAGAAGACGCGGGTTCGAATCCCGTCCGAGGATGGAATTTTTCTCTCTATAAATTTCAATGTTATAAAGCACTTAATAATTAGTACATTTATATTTGAGCTTAGAAACAGACCAAATTTACAATTTGATAACACAGTAAGTTGCGTTACTAGGTTTCAAATCTGACTTTGGGCAGAGTTGTTATATATAATAGCTATTTTTAACACATAGTACAGTCATCATATTTGAGTCTGCTTTCGAAATTGAATATCCCTACAGTAGCAATGTCGTAAACCTAGCAGCTAACCTGAACAGAAGTATTGAATATAACTATGGGTTTGCTTGTGATTACAAGCAAACCTTTAGTTATATAAATATAAGAATATTTATTCATCAACCAGTGAGACGAAAGAAAAAAGAAAGCTCTTCATTAGCAGTCCATTAGGTAATCCAGTTTTAGTGCTAATTAAACCATTATTTTAATGGAGTTGCACAAAAGACAAAGTTGACATCTTAATGATTCTTAGCTAAAGTCGGCTTTAAACAATGTCGCCAAAAATATTTTTAAAAGGTATGAACAACGAAAATATACAACATTCTTGGGAGTGAACATTAGCGTTTTGATTTAGCTGTTTTACAAAATTTGTATTAACATTTTTAAAATATCGTTGCAGTCATAGATTATAAGATATTACGTATGTTGCAGTAACAAAACACAAACTACATGCTTGGCTTGTCGTTATGATATGATAGTAAAACATGTCTTTATCAAGTTTTTCATCATTGTTCCATGCAGAGTGTACGTTCCCCGCCGCGAAATCTCGGTGAAAGTAAAACTTAATATTTCTAAAACAGTAGTGAAGAGCTTCGTATCATGTACCGAATTTGCAAAGATGCAGTTCTGTAAATCAAATATATTATTGATTTGCTGACCAATAACCAAAAATATAGTATAAGCTATACATGATTGATAAAGTGTAATTTAATACTCGTTTTTTAACAAACTTTTTAAAGTTTTTCCCATATTACAAGTTTTGTCACCACAAACTAAAGTCTAGTCGACGAATCCACATACAAAGATAAAAAAAACATTCTTTACAACAAGCCAAACATGAAGTTTGCGTTTTGTAACTACAACATATGTAGTATCTTATAGTCTGTGACTGCAACGATATTTTAAATACAAATTTTGTAAAATAGATAAATCGAAATGCTAATGTTCACTCCCAAGAAAGTACTCGTAGTATCTGTTCGTTGTTCACGCCTATTTAAAATATTCTTGGAAACGTTATTTAAAGCCGACGTTAGCTAAAGGATCATTAAGATGTCAAATTTGTCTTTTGTGCAACTCCATTAAAATAATGGTTTCATTAGCACTAAAGCTGGATTAACTAATGGACTGCTAATGAAGAGCTTTCTGCAACTGGCTATAAGTCTCACAAAAAAAATATGTAGTTGAGATATGCTAATGTCACTTGGTAAGTAGGTAGGTATATTAGCAAAGGTGCAGCATGTTAACAATTCAACGTGTTGATTCAGTAAATAGCGATCGAACTTTATGAGTTTTTTTGGTGTTTTGCATGTTTATCTGTGGAAGGATCACTGAAAGTTGTATGTCGTAAATGTATGTAGGTGCCTGTCGTTATCTTTCAAATAGCCTAGACCATAGACCAAATATATACTAGGAAACTAGTAAGGAAAAATATTTTGCATTCATCTAATTTAGTACCGTCGTTATCATCCCCGAGCGCTGGGCGAGATTAGATAGCGGCATTATAACGTAATATTGTGAGACAACGACCTTTAAATCTAATTTTTGAAGGACAAATAACTATTGTATTATTTTAGAAAAGCCTTTATTGTCTCATAACGTACAATAAATCAAAATATAAGTATTCCAAATAGCTATAATGTCATTAAGCTTCTATAATCACATTTAAGTCTAGCTCTTTCAGTTAACGGCGTTATTGCTTAACAAACGCCAAATTCTATATAAAAAAATAATACAATAATACAGTTGAAGTACTTTAATAGCTTTACAACGTGCAAATGACGTACAACGGCAATCTAGTGAATCAATAATAGAAAAAAAATTATAACAAAAACATAAAATAACAACTTAACGACTATATATTGACTCGCAAAGTTACTTAACGGCATTTATGCATATTATACACAATAAAACAAGGTATATAACGGCAAACTTATTATAATTATTTCCAAATCTAATGAAAATATCGAAAAACCGCGTATGCAGATCGATAGTTTTTTTTTCTCATTAATATACTATCAAAAGTTGAAAATATAAATTGAATAACTAATAACTTTTACACGCGCACTTCGCACTCTCAATGTCATGGCGGTCGAAATAGATCTATTTCATTGTACTCTGAGTGAATTTACTAAAATAGCTTTAAGGGTTTTGTGTTATGTTAATTAGGTAGGTTAGTGTAAGTCCTAATTATGCTACGCTATCGCATTAGGTAAAAAAAAAACCTGTAATGATTGTTGTAAGTTAAGAAAATAAATAAATAAATAAAATAGACAGAATCCTGTCCACGAAGGTAATAATGTCCATAGATGTGGTCATTGTCTTTTTGGCATGTAATATTTAACTTTTTTCCAGTCCAGAAAAAGTTTCCTTCGTAATTTTTTTGTGAAAACCAAAGAGAATACAATAGAAAGAAAACATTGTCATTATTTTCCTAGTATATATTTTAGTCTATGGTCATTATTAGTAAAATGCTAAATTCCTATCGGATTTTGACAAAACACATTTTTTATGTATTTTTTATAAACGTTACTTGATTAATTTAGGAAAACATGGCTCAAGAACCAAGTCGCCCCAAAAATTCTCCAGTTATACATGTGAAGCCCATACCAATGACCAATGAAAAAGGAAGAGTAACATATTGCACAGACTTGGAGAAGTCTGTTATTATGAGCAACTTTGAGAGGCGCGGCTGGGTACAAGTTGGACCCGACGAAGACTGGAACTTTTACTGGTCTTTTACGCAGAATTGTCGGTCTATATTTAGTATTGACAGTGGTTACAGAATGAACGACAACCAATTGATAAACCACTTTCCTAATCATTATGAACTTTCACGCAAAGATTTATTAGTGAAAAATATTAAGAGATATAGAAAAGAACTGGAAAAGGAAGGTAATCCTTTAGCTGAAAAGATGGACGTTCCACTTCCGAATGGACAAATTGTTACTCGTTACACACATTTAGACTTCATTCCCGTTACATACGTTCTACCAGCAGACTACAACATGTTTGTAGAAGAGTATAGAAAATCCCCGCAAAGTACTTGGATTATGAAGCCATGCGGCAAATCTCAGGGTGCAGGAATTTTCTTGATAAACAGACTTTCAAAATTAAAAAAGTGGTCTCGAGAAGCCAAAACACCTTTTAACCAGCAGTTCAGTAACAAAGAAAGTTATGTAATATCGCGCTACATCGATAACCCACTCTTGATTGGTGGGAAAAAATTCGATCTGAGATTGTACGTTTTGGTGACGTCCTTCCGTCCGCTCAAAGCTTATCTCTTCCAGCATGGATTCTGTAGATTCTGCACTGTGAAATATGATACGAGTGTTACAGAGCTGGATAATATGTACGTACACTTAACAAATGTTAGTGTACAGAAACACGGCGGGGATTATAATAGTCTACACGGTGGTAAGATGAGTATACAGAATTTCCGCTTGTATTTGGAGGGTACGAGAGGAAGGTCAGTCACTGAGAAATTATTTGCGGAAATGCAGTGGCTCATTGTTCATTCCCTGAAAGCGGTCGCGCCGGTAATGGCAAACGATCGCCATTGTTTTGAGTGCTACGGGTACGATATAATCATCGACAATACACTGAAACCCTGGTTAGTCGAAGTGAATGCTTCACCCTCGCTTCAATCGACGACACACAACGATAGAATATTAAAATATAAACTGATCGACAATATTGTATCGGTAGTAGTGCCACCCGATGGAATACCCGACGCTAGATGGAATAAAGTCCCTGACCAGGAAGCTTTGGGGGACTTTGATTTATTGATTGACGAGGAACTTATGGAAAAAGAAGATGCTAATTCTCGCTACTATAAATACCATCGAATGAGACAGTGAGTAATAACAGGAAATGTAGGACACAAGGTTATTTTTAAAGGGTATAGTGTTATTGTTATAAATTAAACGTAACATTACATTCAGTTTTATTTTATGCAAAGTTTGTACATTAGTAAGTACCTAGGCGTAGCACGAATAACTTGCGTGTTACGTGATTGTATCGTTTACGTAAAACGTTTAATCCTTTGCCTCCCAGAGACGTCAATATACGTCAGTTTCATTCATAAATCTTTTGTTTTAATTATCACGGTATAGACAGGATTAATATGCTTAATTTAATGTTATTTGACGGTTCAACTTACGCGGTAGGTATAGTCGAATATCTCGACCGGTTTCGTGACCGTTTGGGCCACTTCTTCATGGAGTACGTGCGCACCCGGCTGCGTTCGCGTTAAACCGTCAAATAACATTAAAATGTGTAATACCTACGAAAGTTTCAATCAAGTTAATATGCTTAAGTTAAAAATAACCGTTTATTAGTGTAATTGTGGTAGTATCTTGACGATACGAATACTTTTTTGCAAATAGTTCGTGCTATAGCAGAACTGTCAAACAGATAAAAAGTATTTAGTTATTTTTAGTACGGCTGCATTTATTTTCTCGTCGCATCTGCACTGAATCCCCTCTGAACATAGAATCTTCGTCGATGAGAATTTCAAAATCCCCTAAAGCCTCTTCCGTAGGCGTTTTGTGCCAACGTGCGTCCGGCACGCCGTCCGGCGGCAAAACAACCGATAGCAGATTATCCACCAGCTTACACTTGAGAATCCGGTCGTTATCTGTGGTCGGCGTCATAGAGGGCGATGCGTTCACTTCTATAAGCCAAGGTTTTAAGTTATCGTCTATGATGATATCATAACCGTAACATTCAAAGCAATGTCGGTCATTCGACATAACGGCAGCAACGGCCTTTAATGAATGGACTATCACCCACTGTATCTCTTCGAATAGCCGGTCGGTAAGTACTCGACCGCGCGTCCCTTCCAAATAAAGTTTCAAATTCTGCATGGCTAGCTTACCCCCATGCTGACTATTGTAATCTGCCCCTTGTCTTTGCACACTAACGTTTGTCAAATGAACGTACATATTGTCGAGCTCAGCGACACTTGTATCGTACTTCATTGAGCAGAATCGACAAAACCCCTCACGAAACATGTAAGCTTTTAAAGGTCGGAATGACGTAACCAGGACGTAAATCCTCAAATCGAATTTCTTGCCGCCGATCAAAAGCGGACTATCAATGTACCGCGATATAACATAAGTATCTTTGCTTGTCAGTTTATGTTGCAAATATTTTTTGGATTCTCTCGTCCATTTCTTTAGTTTAGATAATTTGTTTATTAGGAAAATGCCTGCGCCTTGGGATTTGCCACAGGGCTTAAGGATCCATGTCGTTTGCGGTTCTTTGCGGTACTCCTCTACAAAAATGTTATAGTCTGTCGGCAATATGTATGTTGTCGGTATAAAATCCAAATACAAATAGCGGTAGACGACTTGCCCATTCAGCAGTTTTGATTCGGTTTTATC
Organism: Selenia dentaria; assembly: GCA_917880725.1. Taxonomy (NCBI): domain Eukaryota; kingdom Metazoa; phylum Arthropoda; class Insecta; order Lepidoptera; family Geometridae; genus Selenia; species Selenia dentaria. The sequence goes on along the minus strand of OU862877.1, from coordinate 32,642,859 downwards.
CGCAAGGGGATTGCTATCTCTCTCCAATTCTTTTCTGTACCGTTTTATGTTCTTGACGAGTAGATCTTTTCGGACAAGTTCGTAGTGATTTGGAAAATGATTGATGAGTTGATGATCGTTGAGTCTGCAACCATTATCCGATCTGAATATTGCCCTGCAGTTAGGTGTGTTTGACCAGTAAATGTTCCAGTCATCGTTTGGAGTTACTTGATTCCATCCTCTAGATAGGAAATTATTGATAACAATGGACTTATCGAAGTCAGTACAAAAGTTGAGCGTCCCTGATATCGGTGAAATATTGCGAGTCCGTCCATACATACATATTAAGGGTTTGTTTCCATACGAAGACATTTTCAGGACAGATTTGTCGATTTTTTTACCGCAGCCACTATTATTTACTATTTTTTATCGACACTGCCGACACTTCATTATTTACACGTCATACTTTTTTACTTTTCTAATTGACAGATAATATGCGACTATTTACAACTTATAATTACTATGGGTCTATATTTTAGTCTATGGTATTAACCCTATCCACTACGTAAATAACGTAATGTTATTAATATTTTTCACAGAATATGTTACGTACCATGACAGCAAAGTCAGGAATGTTTGCAATTAAAGTTTTGGGGGTTTTAAAACATTACACCTCAACATAATTTTATGGTTGCGTGGAGACCAGAGGGAAACCCTCAGCAGTCGCCTTGGTAACAATAAAATGTGCATTACATTAATAAATCGATGGTGCTGGTTTGTCTAAAGGGTAGGTTTACCAATTCGGACCATAGATGAATATAATAACTAGCGATTTTGTATTTTTTTTTATTTGGACTTTACTCATCGTAGTTTTTTTTATGTACAATCATTGACAGTTTCACCTCTGTTTACAACAGTTGTTGTTTTTAACCATTTATGCAGAAGTGTGCACACAGTACAACTGCATATAATTGTACCTATATGTTTGTACTGTGGTGTTTCAATAGAAAGTTAATACAATGACGGCCACATTAGTTCAGTAGGTCTACCATGAGTTTACAACATTGACACTAATCGAAGCTCGATATCAACTGCCGCGAAAAAATGTACGAAAAAAAAGAACAGTGCCACCTCGCGGTCAATTGTAGAACTAAAACTGATAGCGAGTACGCCAATCACAAGCTTAATAGGTAGGCGAGATCGAGTATCGACTATAGATGACATTTATGTTGCCAACTCATGGTAGAGGTACAGTTAGTAGTGCCCGCCTTCAAAGCTCGGTGTACCAGGTCCAATCCTTGACCGGAGCAACTGTTTCTGTGATGAGCATAAATGTTTATTCTCGGGTCTTGGTTATTTTTGATATGTTAATGTGTATGTCCATGCCTTACACGAGACCGGGAAGCCAGAGTTGTGTATACGTGTGTGCTACCATTATTATACATCGATTTTATTTTATCTGGTGGCATAATACGAATAATGTGCGAGCATACCAGGAAGCAGTAAGTTTGCAATACTGTGTTCTGATTTAAAAGTTATGCGGGTGCCGGCGTATTTACAGGCACATGAGACTTAACTACTCAATGTCTCAGGGTTACGGGCGCAGATTGTTCATCACTTTTCGTCGAAGACAAATGCATCTGGCAAATTTTACTACTTAACACCAGGTCGCTCTCGCGCTTATGCCGTTACCTAATAACTGATTGGAGCAAAGCTTACGGTCTGAAAACAATAAAGCTGTATCCCTCGCTCCGCTCAGAAATTATATTTAAATCCTCATGGCTATAGAGTCCCCGTTACGCTCAGGGTCCAATATGGCACCCGTGACGTAAGACACTGCTTTACTCCCTCGGTGCATAATCTACTATTACGGTCGGTGTTAATAATCTATCTACTGCGGATAGAACAGTTTTTCTTACTAAGGATAGAAATTTGACATTACGTCCATACAACTATTGTCCATTTAGCCTTGGGTAAACCGACAATTATTATTATTACTAGCTGTAACTACATTCAATATACCTGCAATATTTGCCTTAGCGCTTTGTTGGTGCCGTACATCAAACTGATTTTGACAGGAAACTGAAATCTTTTACATAAGGGGATATTTGTAGAGATTGTAAGAATCCGAGGAACGGTTCCGTTTGATCCGGTTACGCTGTAAATGCCGGTAGAGGCAAACTGCAATTAGCAAGTTTGAAAAAAAACCTACTTACTCGCAAGCTGTGTAATCCGTAGACTTTGCGTCCGATTTCGTACATGCATGACCGGTAGGTACGTCTTATCTTATTTGGAAATTGAACGAGAGCACATCTGACAACTCCACAGAATTTGTTCTGTTATGTATCTTTGCTTGGGTCTATTGATAATAATTCAGTATTTATTTAACAAATAAATACAACCAACTTTATTATTAAGTGGCTAACATAAATCTTGAACATTTGAAATTATAATATGGGATCTGTTAACAACGTGAGACATACTATATTTAAGACATTAAGTTAATGTAAAGAGTTATAGCAGTGGCAGTGAGCAGGGCACATAGCACGCAGAACAGATGGCCGATGGGGCCGGAAGGTTCTGGAATGGAAACCACGGACCGGCAAGCGCAGCGTAGGTCGTCCACCGACACGGTGGACAGACGACCTGATAAAGGTCGCAGGACGACGTACGATGCAGGCCGCTTCCAACCGGTCCTTTTGGAAAATTATGGCGAAGGCATATGTACAGCAGTGGACGTCCTACGGCTGAGAGAAGAGAGAAAGAGCTATAATGAAACCTCATGAATCACGTTGAATTATAACATAGACTACCTACAAATACAAAAATAGTTAAAATTTTGAATTCCTAGTAGAAGTACCTTAACCTCGTAGAAGTACCGTCTGTGTTCTTGGAAAATATCAAATCAAAATTTTTCATCTCAAAAATTTCCGTTCGGGAAAATGAGCAGGCCACATTTTATCTTACGACATTAGCTATGTGGAGTAGATATTTCATCTTAAATACTGTTGTTTAAAAGTAATGTAAAATTTATTTCAAGAAGGTTTTTGGTAAGGCTTACAAAATAAATACTTTTTTGCCTGCTGCCTGTAAAGTTTTCCAAATTGAAATCATAAATATCTACCAAACATTTTTACTCAACATTTTTAACTCTAGTGCAGTGCCATTTTATGAAAGTATTTCGTAAACCATGTAAAAGCTGGTTAAAAATCAATATTGCCGATGTTTACTCGTAGTCATAGTAAAACGAACGGGATTGGATATCGGCCAATAGCAGGCGATATCTACAGACAGCCATGACAACGTTGTGTACCCCTGTACATGTGCCACAAATATTTCCTCAATAAGACGCGCATTCCTTTACATAGTAAACCAAAGTGAGCTCGTAAGTCATGAACTTAGATGCCAAGAAAGCCGTCAACATTATGTACGGGCGAGTCAACGCCCCTGCAATTGAACGATGTCGTGTCAACTTCTGCACCGACCTCGAAAAATCAGTCTTAATGAGTAACTTTGAAAGGCGTGGCTGGCACCAAGTTGGACCTGATGACGAGTGGAACTTCTATTGGGCGTCAACACAGACCTGTCGAAATTTATTCAGTGTGGAAAGCGGATACAGGATGAACGATAACCAAATGATTAATCATTTTCCAAACCATTATGAGCTGTCACGAAAAGATCTATTAGTGAAAAATATTAAGAGATATCGCAAAGAGTTGGAGCGGGACGGTAACCCTTTAGCTGAAAAAGCCGAGGTTATCTTACATGGAGGACACGTGGTTACTCGATACGTACACCTCGACTTTGTACCAGTGACCTTTGTGTTACCGGCAGATTACAACATGTTTGTAGAAGAATACCGCAAATCCCCACAAAGCACGTGGATCATGAAACCGTGTGGAAAATCTCAAGGTACTGGAATCTTCCTCATAAATAAACTTTCTAAATTGAAGAAATGGTCCCGCGAGGCGAAAACTCCTTTTCACCCGCAATTGAGTAAAGAAAGTTACGTTATTTCCCGGTACATAGACAATCCACTTCTAATAGGGGGCAAAAAGTTTGACCTAAGACTTTACGTGTTGGTCACTTCGTTTCGTCCTCTCAAAGCTTATCTTTTTCAACTCGGTTTTTGTAGGTTTTGTACAGTGAAATACGACACAAGTGTTACGGAGTTAGATAACATGTACGTGCACCTTACGAACGTAAGCGTCCAGAAACACGGAGGGGACTACAATAGTATACACGGTGGGAAGATGACTGTTCAAAACTTGCGATTGTATTTAGAAGGTACACGTGGAAGAGCAGTGACAGAGAAGCTGTTTGCTGCGATGCAGTGGCTTATCGTTCATTCATTGAAGGCAGTTTCATCGGTGATGGCAAACGATAGACATTGTTTCGAATGTTATGGATATGACATCATTATAGATAATCAATTAAAGCCGTGGTTGGTGGAAGTTAATGCGTCTCCGTCTTTAACTTCAACTACTGTAAATGATAGGATACTGAAGTATAAGCTTATCGATAATATTTTATCGGTTGTGTTGCCGCCAGATGGCATGCCAGATGTGCGCTGGAATAAGCAGCCAGGCGCTGATGCGTTGGGAAATTTTGATTTGCTGATAGACGAAGATTTATTGGAAAAAGATGATCACGGATCCGGCGGTCGAGTCGCAAAAAATAATAAAAGCAAATAACTAGTTAATGTTTAACAAAAAGTTAACATAAAAAACTCATGCCTTGTCAGAGCTGCATCAACCTCACACTTTGCCAGTATTGTTTTTATGTCACTAAATATTCCTTGAGCCTTTTGCCAGATATTTTCCTTCAGACGTTTTTAATACATCACTAGTGAAGGATATGGTACGGAACACTTAAATTTTCTTACTGGCAACTGTTCGTACAGTACTAATATTCACATTTAAAAATCTTGATTGGATTTTTCTTTTTTCGAAGGGGTAGACAGACACCACGGATTTCCAATTATATTGATACACATAAAGAAGTATAGCTTCGTCCTTTTGTAGTATAGTAGGACTAAAATATTATTAATTATTATGTAAAACTTTGAATGTTATTCGAATGGACTGTATTTTTTTCACTTTTTACCTTGGCTGCTAAATTTTCCTATTTAATTCATAATAATGTACGATCATTAGTTCCTAGATGTCTACCATTGTACCACCTCTGAGGTGACGTTAGTAACGGGTGTTTTTAAGAGCTTGAAAACTTGTAATAATTATACAAGACATATATTTGTAATTACATAGTTAGTAAGAATACAGTTGTAATGATTTTTTTATTTACTTTATCAGGTAGTATTTAATGGCATTTATTTATGAAATATAATCTCCGGTATATGTCCGTCGCGGCTACGAGTTATATAGTCCATTCGATCAGTCCAATTTTTACTACATATTTCGTAATCTAGCCGCGTGAATATTGGTTTCCAATGCTTAAAGAGTTGCTGGTTTGTCGGCATAAAACAATGACTTAACATAGTCACTTTTTATGGGGTCCAGTTAACAGGACCACTTCTGGAAATAAAGTTATCACTAAATTAATTTTTAACGTATGGCAAGCTGCGCCGCAAGAATGCAGAGAGCTGAAGACCGAGCTATGTGGCGTAATTTAGGAGAGTGGGGTAATTACCACATTAGTGGGCTGATGATGAAGCTGCGCCGACTTGCTGAAACTAAATGTCGTCGATGCTTAGTAGATTAATCTTTAGAAATAATAAACAGTCAGAATGGCTCGATATTAGCGCTCGCCATTCACTGCAACGGCGGCTCCTTCGTCATTTCGAAAGAAATAAGAATCGATGATGCCGCCAGCGTGTAAACCGCATCAAACAGTTAATTTTAATGGATGTAGTACGCATACTCAGGTCCTGAGGTACCTGAGGATTGTCTTCGGTCCATATAGGACAATTTTGCGTATTGACGAAGCCATTTAACCAAAACCGACCTTTATTACTAAATGAATAGCAAACAGTTTTTTTTTTCAAAGTAAATTTACACTATCTAAAAGTAATTACGGTCACGTTGCTCACAGCATGGAACACATGCACACACAGACAGGTGAAAGCTAGCGCATCACGCATACATCAACGTTACGTTACACTTACGCAGATATTCGTGCTAGACCCCAAGGCCATAGATCGCGTTCGTTGCAGAATCTATAGATTATAGAGCAAGTCTTGTAGGTACTACAGTTTTATTGAGGACATTGATATCTACAACAAAGGATGCAGTGCCATAAGTCTAACTACAGTTATGTCACAATAACTACTTTTTGCGTTAAAATGTGCAATAAAAACGCCAGTACAAACTAAGCCCCATTATTCGTACCTTGGTATTCAAACGTAATAATAAAGAAGAAAGATTTCATTGTTTGTTTGTAATGGAAACTAACTGGTAACCGCTTAGAAGAATTTGCCGATTCAAATAATTATTTCATCACTAGAAAGCTACATTATGTGTAAGTAACATACGCTATATTTGATTCAACGTCATCATCATCCATCACCACGCGGGTGAAACCACGGAGCGCAGCTAGTAACGGGTAAACGCAAAAATTACAGAATCCATTAAAAAATCTTTCACGCGTAGAAAACTATATTATGCTTGAACAACGTATATACGCTAAATTAGATATCATCATCATTCATCACCGCGCGGATGAACCCGCAGAGCGCAGCTAGTATTATTTAGAATAATAAGTTCATAATGTGTAATATTATGAAAACAGAAGCTTGTTTTAGTAAACATTTTCATGTCCCTTGGGTAAATAAGACAGCAATATTTCTGGCATAAACAAACATATAATCTTACTTAATATACTTACATATTTGCTGCTAGATACTTGCAATATTCCGGCAATAAAGAGAAAAGCAATCATTTACATATTTCTCATAAGATGGAAAACAAATATTTTCTTACTCAGAAGACGGATTGTGGGAATAAATAAAGAACATTTTCGCTGAGCTCACGTTCACTTTGCTAATTGTCTCTACATTACTGCTTTTACAAAGAAACGTGGGTATGTAAATGTCGCATCATAAAAGAAAATGTATTTACATACTTAAGACTGCTATAGACAAATCAGTTATTTATTATATTGGATTGAACTATAATAGATATTAGGAAGGTTTAGTTTTATTGCACTATTAGTATAAGAGTAAGATAGTGTATTAGATAGTGTAACAAACAGATATAAAGAAATTAAACAGGTGATTTGTTAAAATTGTTTCTTTTATGTAACGTAATAAAGTCAATAATATTATCTATTTTAAACATATAATAAATAATGTTTTGTTAGGAAAATTATTTTTTTCGAGTACATGCGTACCTTTTATATAAACATTTATTGTATGATGGGTCGATACACTAGAATCTAGTTACACTGAATATTTTTTAAACAAGTCATTTAACTTATAGTCCACTATAAATTAAACATTATTTGAAATTAATAAAAATTAACATCATGTCATAAAAACACATTTGATTTGATTTTGTCAAAGTCCCTCACAATCAATGCCCTCTCGCCCAAACGTGCCTATCAGGCTAGCGGCATTCCCGCGTTGTATGGCCAAGGAAATGTTCTGCACATTATATTAAATAATATAATAATTTTAAACATTTATAAAAGTCATAACAAATTATCACAATATGTATAAATTAAAAGATTACGAATTCAGAGAAATTACACTATTGTGTTTTTTCATAACGGATACTACGAACACTTTTACTATATGGAATGAAAAATTAATGTTATGTGTGAAATTGGACTGGGTGAACCGATTCTCAAAATTCTTTTTTTGTTTGAAAGCTGGTGCTTTTCGTGTGGTCTCATTAAATTTCATCAAATTCGGTTCAGTAGTTTTTGAGATATACTCCAATAACTGAATAGAATGGAAGTCGGTATTAAATTTTCAAATTGTATTTGTAACAGTGTTAGAGGAAACGAAATAAAATGAATTGTTGCTATTATTTTTATATTAGACTAGGAATAATTGTTTATTTAAATTGTGTATGTTTATAATAAATACCTAAAATTGTGCTCTTTTTCGTATCGTATTTGATCATAATATTTTGATTGATTGATGAAAAATCGTAGGCGTCGTAGCACGTAGCAGTCTTGAAGTCTGCGAATAGATAATTTTTCACTTCATGTGGCATATTAAAACCATTTCAAAATGATATATTTTATTCATCTATTTATATTACAAATATTTACAAACATTAAATTGTACTCACGAGATGAATATGTTTACTGAGATATCATTACAATTATGTAATTGTAATATATATAATATATAATACGCACTACCCTTTACCGCTCACACAACTCCCTGGTCACCGCTGTCAGAGAGTGGGACACCAGCCCGCTACACAAAACGTGGAGAGCATACCACCCTTAGTCTAGTTTAGTTATAAGTCAATAATTTGTTGTACTCATTATTGTTATGTCGGTATTGTTATGTCGGTATTGTTATGGATGTCACAGTCCGGAATAAAGTTATTTCGTTTCATTTCATTTCATATGTCAGAGGTCGCAATAAAGCACGTAGGAGTAGTAGCCAAGGACTCGTAGCACTTAGTAGCCTTCACTTCATGTGTTTACAGCACAGTGCTACAACTACTGTACAGCTCAGTACTTTTCCCTCTATAATTAGATCCTGTGGATTTTTTCATAATCATAATTATAATCATATATTTCATAAGTTTTAGGTACAATAGTTCATATAATTATGCATAATGTCCAGCCAAAAATTGCCTTTGCAGGCATACAAAATTAAAATTTAATACATTTATAATAAATTTAAGCATTATGACAATCCTAAAGACTTTTCTGTCATTTAGTACAATATGAATTATATGTAGTAAGGTACTTACTAATTAGAAATATCAAAACATGCGATAATTTAAAGTCAAATAATTTATAAAACTAAATAAATGTAATTCAAAACAATACCTATGTCTACGAATAATAATAAGTCAGGAACAGTAACTGCGTTAAAAAACGACCCAACAAAAGTCGTGTTCAAGTAGGCGGGGCTTAAAAGTCGTGTTCAGTACGTCATCAGTCGGACATTTTTCTTGCAAGCGAGCACACGTAAAATCTTCGCATACATTTTATTTTTTATCTTTGTGAACTACAGCTGTGAATCATCATGCCAGCATGTGTTGTGAAGTGGTGCAGGATCCATACAAGATTAAAATGTCCAGGAATCACTTTTATTAGTAAGTAGTAGCAAAATTATAATTATATTCAAAGATGTACAAATACGTATACAAACCGAGATGGCCAATACTATGCAAAATAAAGTCAGTCTATTTTTGTTTAAGTACATTTTTTTACAGAACTGAATATTGATATGTAACAGCAATGTATTTTGCTTATTTGGTTTTAGCTTAGTTTTATTTTCATTTCCTTGCCGATCCAGTGCAGTAAAATAAATGCCTCTCTGCACTTAAGCTAGAAAGACAAGAGTATGACTAGACGCCTGTGAAAACCAGTATTATATAATTACTCCGTTAATTATGAAGAAAAAAATAAAAAAAACAAATTGAAACAAATTGTATATGTACCATGTTACACAAAACTCCCAGTCCTCCCAGTCTGTACAGTTAATACCTACTGTTTTTTTGGTTATGTTATTATGTATATCAAATCTTATATTAAGTAAACTTATCATTTTTACGCTGATGATTCGTCCCAAAAATAACATTAACATCTCTAAAAAATACTATAGAAAATGAACAATTAACAGTAATAACCGATTACCTACAGTTGCATAGTATACTCGTAGCATTAAAAAAATTGTTTATTGCTTGGTTGACTTACGTAGTACGTTTAATTTTTCAAGCTATTTAAAATTCACCCTTTGCAAATTTTGAAGTGGTTTGCTTGAGTTGCTCATAAATCTGTCAGTAATATCAACACAATGCTTTTCTAAAATAATTGATAATGAAGGTATTCTGCGACCACTGAAAAACGTCCACCAGGCAAATAACGAATATCCTATCCTACTTATATCCTACTAATATCATAAATGATGGTTGGATGGATGATTTTAATGAATGTTCATTACTCAATAACGGCAGAACGGCTGAACGGATCTGATTGATATTTGTCACAGAGATAGATTATAGTCTGGAATAGCACATAGGCAAATTTTCATCATCATTATCATCTATCACCACGCGGGTGAAACGGCCTAATATTTTTGGGTATAGCATAGACAAAATAACAAGATCTCCGCCGACGCCAAGATCATAATGATGACTTTCTTTCTGTCAAAGTTGTGTCAGTTTCTGATATAGTATTCTGATTAGATTATATAGTGCGTTCGAATAGCCCCAAGTTGGCGAAAAATATCGCTGAAAACGCTCACAATAGCGTTCAAATTGGGAATTTGTGGGTGAAAATGTCGTTTACGGCTCTTTTTGTTCACCGTTCGCAAAGCTAAAAAAGAGCTATTTATGCCACCAAAGAGTACAATTATTAACCCACGTCCGGAGCTGCGGTTGTTTTTGATCGTTTTTTGACAAATATCTATTTGACAGCACAATCGTGCGATTTTAGGTCTTATGCACGGTTTAGCGTTCGAGTAGAGTGTGGGAATAACGGCAATAATAACGATTTTTAGCTTTACGAACGCTTTAACAAAAGAGCCAACAATTGCAACTCACCAATGCCCTCATTGCTAAACGAACGTACCTCAAGTCAAAAGCACACACTGATTTTGCCAGCTCGATACACTAGACGTGCTTGGCGATAGAGTTGGCATGTCATCCGTATTTGTTGTTCAGCCGACTGGAGTCGAGCGATTCCGCCTTCACGACGGAGGTGAAACATCAATCTAGCGGTCTTGAGTGAATCACCCGCAATACTTACATGTTATTTTTTAACACAACATAACAAATGGTTTCGCCTGTATATCCTCGAAGGGGTAAGCAGCGATGTTTTCAACGCCTACATTTAAGTTTGTTTGTTTTTGTTTGTGCCTTAAGTTTGTGTCGCTCGCTATTATTTTGACAGCTCGATACACTAGACTCAAGGGGGATGAAATGTAACACAAATACCGTCAAGTGTGATGAAATGAAATGACAGTTTTTTTTAATGGTGATATATTTTTATGTACTCGTAAGTCCTGTCTTTTATTATTAGTGTTTACTGATTGATACACTAAGTATTTACATTTTCTCTTGGATTTCTATTATAACAATTGCGTTTGACCATGTACATATTTTATGACATTTTGGGTATAATGATAGATGGAAGTATGGTCAGGGTAAGGCCTTGGAGAAGATAATAAGCTACTCGAAGTACTAACCCTGCGCAGACGTAGTCGCGGGCACCAGCTAGTTAAATATATTTTTGGTAAAATTAATATGCGTAATTTTTTTAATCTCACTTCACTACATTGCGAAGAAAGAGTCTCTTCTAATTACTTCTAGACGAAAGTTTAATAAATTAATCATATTTGGCGGGACATAAAGTTCACTGAATTTTAAAAAGTAACCGATATAAAAAAAGAAAAAAAACCTTGTTTATATTATTGACTTGGTCCAATTCACTTGTTGCATTACATCGTCCACGACGCTACGACTCAGTTGTCATAGTAGACGTTGCAGCACGCGCGTGAACCTATCCCCGCTTTCCTTCTGAATTTAAACCAATCACCGAACATGTCTATTTGTAACCTCGGAAGTCATTCGTATTTGGAATCATACGTCGCTTTTGTTTGAAGGACCACTTTTGTGGAAAATATGGTCTGCACGAGTCGATTTGTTGAAGGCCGGAAATGGCCCTACGACATTTTTTTGTAGAACAAATACTCTGTCTAACTCAACAGACCTTCCCCATATTAAAATTCCGTACCTTAAGATAGAGTTCACATATCCGTAATAGGCAGTGATAGCTGCCTCCTTGGACACAACTTGAGCTATTCTGCGGAGAGGGTAAACTAAGCTATTTTGTTTTGAGAATATATTTGAAATGTGAAGCTTCCAAAAACAATTCCTATCAATAGTTAAGGCTAGGAATTTGATATCCGTCGTCTGCTCAATAGCCTTGACATTGTATGTAATACTGATGGTTTGCCTTGTGCGGTATGGAATTCTAAAGTTGAGTTTTTTCAATGTTTACTTGAAGATTATTTGAAGATAACCACGCAATAGCTTCATTAAGAGCCTTTTTAATGCCCATTTCATATGACACATAATCTCTACCTTATACTACTATGGTGGTATCATCTGCAAACAATATAGTTTTAGATTTAAATGCATTTGGGAGGTCATTGGTATGTATTTTATAAACAATAGAGGGCACAGAATACTACCTTGGGGGACCCTGTGACCATTTTGTAAAGGATTTGAAATGTAGGTTTCTACAGTTTTAGTCAATACCAAAACTGTAGAAACCTACATTTCAAATCCTTATCCTTATCCTTATCATTATTTTTGGATTTGCATACGTTTGTAGGTTATATTTTTGGAAGTTGGTCATTCTTCAAGTAATTTATGTAATTATTTATGGTTGCATCAAATGATTTTTGATTCAAGTACTCGGAGTCAACACAGACACATAAACAACTCTGTCATTGCTTGACCCTAACTTTTAAGCATGTTTTTACCCATTTTTGATCCCTGACCTAGGCGAATATCTGTATGAGGAGCAGAAATGTGTGTACTCGGGGTACTCTTGGAGGTTAGCGGTGTGTTCTTGTGTGTGTCCGTGCCTCCCTTGACACAGGAAATCCTAGTAGGTACGAGTGTGTGAATGTATAATTTAAAATTGTAATTGTATAATTAAACAAGTAGGTACTAAATAGGCCAAAATTTGCGATTTTATCATTCAGATAACACAGCTTGGAGGGTGGTCACCTCTTTTTTGGCGTCTTGTATTAGTTCACTTGATTGGCACTGATTGTACTTTTGACGTTCAGGTTGTATTTTTTGACACATTTTCGAAATCATTTGTAGAAGTCTAGCTCTGCCGGCGACCTCGTCCTAGAATAGTCAAATAAATAATAAAATAAAAATAAAATGCCCTAGTATGCATTGATTGGAACCTAACTACTGCGTACCAGAAAGTTGCGAAAATTCAGAGTTAAGAATAACCGAAGTTTTTCTAAAACTCAAGCAGGTTCAACCCTGAAAAACTAGGCCAATGACAGCAATGAGCTCCAGAAAGTAGCCTAGGTATTCTAGGGGCCTAAGCGTGACCTGGCCTGGGTGAATTGCGGGAGAGATGAATAGGTGGCTTGAACATTTGCAGAGCGTTTTGACCCCATTTATTGAACTCCAATAGTAAGCATGTTTAATAGGGCTGTCCGGAAAAACGGATAATATGTTTTAATTTATATGAAAAAAAATTATAAGCTATTTAAATGTTAATGCTTTACCATGTGAATACTGACTAAGTACATATGCACACCTTTCAGTTTTACTACACCATCTTGTTACATGCTGTATTAACATCACCATGCAGGTTGAACCGCGAAGCACAGCTAGTATTTTATAAAATTAGAGAGATAGCATCGATGGCACTGCGATGGCACAATAACTCCGTCCTGTTACGGAGAAAAACGAAACTTGTTCTTAGAACATGTACTACTAATCAAATGCAAAATCATCATCATCATCATCATCATCATCTCAGCCGTAGGACGTCCACTGCTGAACATAGGCCTCCCCCATGATTTTCCAAAAGGACCGGTTGGAAGCGGCCTGCATCCAACGTCGTCCTGCGACCTTCATCAGGTCGTCTGTCCACCGTGTCGGTGGACGACCTACGCTGCGCTTGCCGGTCCGTGGTCTCCACTCCAGAACCTTTCGGCCCCATTGGCCATCTGTTCTGCGTGCTATGTGCCCTGCCCACTGCCACTTCAACTGGCTAATCTTCTGGGCTATGTCGGTGACTTTCGTTCTTCTACGGATCTCCTCATTTCTGATTCGATCACGTAGAGAAACCCCGAGCATAGCCCTCTCCATAGCTCGTTGTGCGACTTTGAGCTTGTCTATGAGGCCCATAGTAAGAGACCACGTTTCAGTGCCATAAGTCATCACTGGTAACACACATTGGTCGAAGACTCTTGTCTTGAGGCACTGAGGTATTTTTGACGAGAAGACTTCGCGAAGTTTCCGGAACGCTGCCCAGCCGAGTTGGATTCGACGATTGACCTCTTTCTCGAAGTTGGACCTGCCTAGTTTGACTGTCTGTCCCAGGTAGATGTACTCGTCAACAACTTCGAGAACTGAGTTCCCAACTGATATTGGGGTAGGTACAACATGGGCTTTAGACATAATTTTCGTCTTATCCATGTTAATCTCAAGACCTACCCGTTGGGAAACTCGATGGAGGCCTTCGAGCATTGTACTGAGGTCTTCCATGGATGGATTCCATGGAAATGCAAAATAACTTATTTCAAACACTTAACAATATTTACAACTAGCTGGTGCCCGCGACGTCATCTGCGCAGGATAGTACATCGAGTAGCTTATTATCTTCTCCAAAGCCATATCTATATTTATACCAAAATGTATTAAATTATTCACATGAGTAAATTTAAGTATTTAGTGAGCCAATCAGTTAACACTAATAATAAAATACAGGACATACGTACATACAAATATAAAATTAATCACCATGGAAAAAAACTGTCATTACATATTATCTCCCTTGACGGTCGCCGAGCACGTCTAGTGTATCGAGCTGTCAATCAATTGATTTGGGTTTTGTTTAAGCTATCAGAAACTGACACAAAATTTGACAGAACTGTCATCATTACGATCTTGACGTAGGCGAAGATCTTATTATTTTGTCTATGCTGTGTCCAAGCTTATTACGCTTTTTCACCCGCTTGGTGATGGATGATGATGATGATGAAAAGTATCTTATGTGTTAATCAAGCACCTTATCTACCTACATACCAAATTTCATCAAAATTGCCGCCGCCGTTCGTGCGTGAAAGAGTAACAAAGATTTTTTTATTGTGTTAATTATTGTCAGGAGAAGGTACTTATGAAAGACACACCAAGAAAAGGCGAGGCCGAAGGCCGAGCCTATTACGCGAGCGAAGTCGCGGGCAGTCGCTAGTTTATATATATATATAGATATACTACATGGTTTATCTGTCAGATTATTAATTAATTGTAAATATATACACTTGGAGTGCACATCTCAATTACCTATCATATTATTTTGATTAACTTAAAGCACCTAAGATACAGATATTTTATCACTTTTCAAAATGACGGTTATGGTTATGTATTCAATGAATATAATGTAATACAATGAATAATTTTGCAGTGCTAAATCTATAACTTGGTTTCTTTTCACAGTGTAAGAAGAAACTAAATAAAATGTATATTTGCTATTATTTTTATATTAGACTAGGAATAATAGATTATTTTAATTGTGTATGTTTATAATTTAATAAATATCTAAAATTTTGCTTCTCTTCGCCAAACGTTAAGTAGATCCAGTACTATAGGTCCTAATAAAGCGGAAATGATTCCGAACACAAAAGATTCAAAAGCCACCTAACGCAGAAATACAGTAGCTACGTGATTCGAGCACAGATTGACGCGAGCGGAACCGGGGGAAATTGCGCTCAATTGGCAGACAACCACTGTGCCTACAAATTACGGTTACCTGACGCCTACAGAGACGGATTTAGGCAAATTGCTACGTGATTGCTTTTTAAGATATTTAAATGAAGAAAAATCACACTTCATACCTCTTTGATATTTATATAAGAAGGGGGCGGGAGGAAACCCAAAAATAGCTGTAAATAATTTTGCTTTGTTACCCTAGATTTATTCCCTATTTTCCACAGACTTCCAAAAACTCAGTACTCAATTCGACTATATTTATTTAAACTTTTATTATGTTTGTTACGCCAACTTTCGACAGGGTGAACTCTTCCAAAATTCTTTTTTTGCTTGTAAGCTGGTGCTTTCCGTATGGTCCTATTTAAATTTTATTAAATTCGGTCAAGTACATTTTGAGTTACACTCCAATAACTGAATATAATGGAAGTCGGTATTAAATTTTTCTAATTATACTTGTTCATTTGAGTGTTGTCGTGTAATAGAGGAGATTATTATCCGTTACGAGTAAGTGTTGCGGTGTAAGTACAGTGTAAGAATGTAGGCAAAGTGTATAAAATCATGCAACATTATGTTTGTATTTTCCTCGTCATTCACTCTATAAAGTTGTAGTAACATCTTGACAAGAACGTGACATACACAGCACAGTGACTCAATGATAGAGTTTAGTACTTGAATCACAACTCAAAGCGCTCGTAGCGGAGCTCGACTTGACGATTTTAACCGATCAATAAGTTAAGCAACACTTGCTGCGGTTAGGACTTGGATGGGTGACCGCTAGTGGCATTATTCAACTGAGCGCTCCCGTGCTTCGGAGTGCACGTAAAGCCGTCGGTCCCGGTTGTTTGTTTTAGGATAATAGTCGTTAGGCTATGTCGAAGGCCTTCGGGCGGCCTGAAAACTTTGAAATGGGTTGGCCACTAACCTATCCACCAATCCGCACTGGGGCCCCCGTGGTGGATTATGGACCAACTCCTCTCTCTGAGATAAAGGCTCGAGTCCCAGCAGTGGGAACAAAATGGGCTGATTATGATTATGACTTGAAAAAAAAGGCCCCTTGATGCAATTAGGTATAAATAATTACATAAATAAATTGAAGAATGGCCATTGACTTACTTATAACATTCTTATTAAATATAGATAATGTGTTGGCATGAATATCTTATTTATGCATGACTAGCTGCTCTCTGCGGTTTCACCCGCGCGGTGATGGATGATGATGAGGATGAATCTTTTATAGCCTATGTTACTCAGGGTGAATGTAGATTTGCAATGGTGAAAGAATTTTTTGAAATTGGTCCAGTACTTTTTGAGCCAATTCGTTACAAACATACATACAAATCTTTCCACTCTATAATATTATAGTATATAGTATAGATAAATTTACACTTAATGGAAACAACCATCTAAAACTTTGCCAGCCGAGACTGTTAGCTCAAGCCTTGCTATCTTGTCATCTACGGTAAAACTTCTTCCGCAAAGTCTTAATAGACCTTATTTTATTATGCTTAATGCAATGTATCTTTTTCAATACATGTCATAATATTTAGTTGTGGCTAGTCTGAATTATTTACCTAGGTATTACAGTACTCACAGTTGAGAATGATTCTTCAATCATTTGGTTATCCAGTTATCCATTACCTCAAATTCTTTTGCATTACATTCCAGGGGCCTTACTATGAGCTCTTAAGCCAGGACTTCTAGACAACTGCCCGGGTTATTCATACCATGACAAAGCAGGCCTGCCCAGGCCTACTATTCAAGATCCGCAGAAAAACCGTTCACGTGTATTTTTTTGTATGGACTCTCGTTAACATGTCGCTCTAAATCCACTCAGTTTATTAGCTTAACGTCTAGGCGTCTGCAATGTTGGTTATAGTAAATTGTTAGAATGCCAGAGACAATATTATCCGTTCACCATTGAGAAAACAATATTTAAACAGTTCACCTAAATGAGCGTCATGGTATGATTTTATTCAACAACTGTTTGTCAGGTTTAAGAACTGCAAGGAACTTGCATGGTTTTTACGAAGCTGATAGTAAGGCCCCAATTGAGGCGCTCCAGTACTACTTCGAGTTATACTTACCGCACATTTAGTAAAACTGGTATCAGGAATAGTTTAAAGTTATATATCCAATAACAGACTGTGTCTTTTACTATAGGCCTCATAAACAAGCTCAAAGTCGCATAACGAGCTATGGATAGGGCTATCGAATCAGAAATGAGGAAATCCGTAGACGAACTAAAGTCACCGACATAGCCCAGAAGATTAGCCAGTTAAAGTGGCAGTGGGCACTGGGCAGGCCACTTAGCACGCAGAACAGATGGCCGATGGGGCCGGAAGGTTCTGGAGTGGATACTATCGAAAGGCAAGCGCAGCGTAAGTCGTCCACTGACAAGGTGGACTGACGACCTGACAAAGGTAGCAGGACGACGTTGGATGCAGGCCGCTTCCAACCGGTCCTTTTGGAAATTTCTGGGCGAGGCATATATTCAGCAGTGGACGTCCTATGGCTGAGATGATGAACAGACAGTAATTCACTTACTATACTGTGTCACACAACAAAACAAGAATATTACTCACTTGGTATTGGTTTTATTAGTGATTGGATTTAATATACCTACGATATATTGCGATACGTATATTGCGATATAATGAGGATAGGTCAAACGAAGACTTCATTTTGGCTGTTTAAGCAGTGCTGTTCTGAAGGTAAAGATCCTTAACGGGCTTTGTCATTCTAAGTTTAATTTTACAACTGCGCTCTCAGCAGGCCAAATCTAACAAAACGTGAACAAGCCGGCCGGCGCCCACCATTAAATGCTTTCGCTGTATTCATCGCATTTGATCGAATATTGTGCACTTATTAAAGCCGTAACATACTCGTATAACGCATCATGAATGACTACATAATATGCAAATTATGTAACTGAACTATAATAATGTTACTGAATTCGTCGGAGCTGGTTGTAGACCAGGCATTAATTTGTTTTTAATGTTGTAATAATGCATGCTATGTTTCCTATTATTGGATTGTTATATAAGATATTAATATTACCAACACGTTTTTTATACTGTCTATAAAATGTAGCAGTCTGATGGTGAACAAAAAAAAGGCATTATATGAGAAAATTTTCACATCCATATAACTATAACGAAATGTTTTTTGAAATATTACCTACAAACATAGGAGTCTAATAATAAAGGAAAAAATAGCAAGTATGTCTAGCAAAACATGTACGGACTTTTTTTAAGTGAAGGCGTACTGGCTACGCTGCTACGAGTCTTTAGCTACGACGGTTAGACGTTTTATTGCAACCTCTCACTTAATTGTAATAACAGATTAATGTATAGTATAAAATATTAATATAATATATCATATGTTTATACATATTTCTAAATGTACATAAAATAATATTTGAATAAAATATACAATTTGAAAATAGATTTTGTGTACTTACTAAAAACATGGAGCGAAAATTTAACTTTTTCAGACATCAAGACTGCTACGCGCTACGACGCCTACGACGTTTTCAACTGAACACATTATAATTTGTCATGTTCTTATTCTATAGTGAAGGTTTTGCATTAGAAACAATAGTGTTTGTGACTGTCCATAAATTCTTACATATGTTGTTAATCTCGGGGTCTCTAAAATCTCGGGGTTTCTCTACGTGATCGAATCAGAAACGAGGAGATCCGTAGAAGAACGAAAGTCACCGACATAGCTCAGAAGATTAGTCAGTTGAAGTGGCAGTGGGCAGGGCACATAGCACGCAGAACAGATGGCCGATGGGGCCGAAAGGTTCTGGAGTGGAGACCACGTACCGGCAAGCGCAGCGTAGGTCGTCCACCGACACGGTGGACAGACGACCTGAGAAAGGTCGCAGGACGACGTTGGATGCAGGCCGCTTCCAACCGGTCCTTTTGGAAAATCATGGGGGAGGCCTATGTTCAGCAGTGGACGTCCTACGGCTGAGATGATGATGATGATGTTGTTAATTACTTTTTACTTATAATTAATATTCGAGTTATATATTATAGTTCGAGGGTGCAATTGATGCTTACACCCGAGCTAACTACTCTGTTTTACATCTCGATTGTGAGGTAAATAGAAAAAAACCGGCATTACAAAAATAAAATTGATGACTATTATACTCATACGAAGACAAGGCTGAATAGCGAAGCGACCTCTTTTGTCATTGGGCTGAATGCATGATGTCTATTGCCAGTATGATGGTTAGATGTACGCGAACTTTTTGAAAGAGTGAAGTGTTTTTTTAATTACTTACCGCCCTAGGGCTTTCTTAGCTACATTATTACCCTAGAGCGTTAATTGGTCACCTACAAGCCCCATTTAGGGGTAATAAGGACCTATTTACCGAATATGAGAAATTTAAACCGCCCTAGGGCTTTTCTAGCAACATTATTACCCTAGAGCGCTAATAGGTCACCTACAAGCCCCATTTGGGGGTAATAAGGACCTACTTACCGAATATGAGAGATGTAAATATTCTATAATTATATAGAAGTTAAGAAAAAACAATTATTTAATTACGTTACATCTACAGGAGGAATTACGTTAATACGAGGAAAGATTAGTATTTATGTATGTAACGAATAAACTTAAAACTACTGGATAAATTTGAAAATGTCTTTTGCCATTAAAAAGCTACATTATGACTTAGTGACGTAGACTATTATAATATTTTGAAAAAAGTTAGGGATCCGATATGAAAACTGCGATTATGTAACCCAATGTGTGATAAAAATACCACAAACATCTTTATATCGCGTATTAGGAAAATATATTATGCCTTAGTAACATACGCTATATTAGATTCATCATCGTCATCATCCATCACCGCGCGGGTGAAACCGCAGAGCTAGTATTACATAATTATCTCTGTACTGCTAGCCTGTTTCAGTCCACTCAGATCAGAGTACCTTTTTTGTAATTGAGAACGTGTTCTGTAGCCTGCTTCTGTATTTTTATATATATACTTCGTAGTTGAAGGTTTTTAGCTTATAACGTTTATTCGTCGATACTCGCATTTACTCACATGTAATAATGAAAATTATTACATGCATCGATCCTTTCACAGCTTCGTGTTCGGATTCGTCTCTCCACAATTTGCCAACAGAGCATACTGACCTACTTTGGCCACATAGTTCGAAGAGGTAACGAGAGCATTGAAAGACTTCTCGTGTTGAGGAATACGGATGGCAAAAGACCCCGCGGGCGATCCCTAACCAGATGGAGCGACCAATTGAAACAGCCTCAATCGAGTTTTGTTCAGTTGTCAGAGACGGGATGGGTAGGCACTGTTGAAAGCAGATCTTTCGATCTCGGTGTACAACATCCACATCCACCGATGACCACGATCCTCAGTCATGAGGAAACGACCACAGAGAGAGAATAATGAAAAAAAATCTGAATTTAATAATATATAATTCTCATACAAAACTTTTATCCTTAATATCACCCCCATTATTTTATCCTATCGCAAAATTACTTTTGAGATACACAGATGCACAGAACAAATAATATCACTACGTAATTATACTAGTAAGTACTTATAATTTGAAACTATAAACCCAAACCTAGATTTCTGTGACTAGTAACTAAAAACAAATTATTTTCAACCATATTTTTAACTTTTTATTCTTCTAATTAGCTCTTGTTGCAAATTCTATCAACGTTTATACAATAATATTTCATACGGTCCTTTACAAAGGTATTAGTGGGCCTGTAGCCAAAACTTAGAAGCCTGTTTGGTATGAAAAATACAAAGTAGTATAAAACAGAAACATATTGCATGGATGATTACATAGTATATTTACTACAAAAACGGGTATAATAGTGACTTGACACCCACTAAACGGGCCTCCGATAAAAGCCACCATCAATAGTTTCAAAAGGGGCAACGTTGGTGTGGATGACTAAAGGGTGTGGAAAGGTGTGCGGCGGTTTCACTAGAGCGCTACTACTGGCGTTATGCCCTTTGAGACTTCCACCCTTGGAGCTTTTTGTTACTCGCTCTTGCGGCTCCACCACCAGACGGCCAATTAAGCAAGCCGGGGATCAGGGGTCTCATTTTACCCCAGAGAGAATCGGAGTCTATGGTGTCGCCACTCACCAACAGTTCGCTACAAAGCCAGGGGCGGCATTGCGGTCAAAAAAAATATTATTTTATTTAATTAAATTATTAGGAAATTATTATTATTTTTATTTAATCAAATTATTATCATAAAATTATATTAATTATTATTATTTAATTTTTAACTACATTTACATCAGTTGAAATTTAAAAGTTTCTTAACGAAGCACCTGATTCCGTATAGGCGGCAAAAGTAAGTCAATTGCACATTCAGTATCTGTTTAGGTAAGTATATTAAGCAACTACTTAACATAATCTAATACGTAGGTACTTAGTAGATGTTGATATGCATAATTATGCATTCATATCAACTTTATTAATGTATTTACTACAATGCTCTTTACGGTACAGGTAGTTATGCATCCGCCCGAACCATCCATATTAGATTAGTAAGCAACATTCCAGCTGACTTAGCATTGTCATAGGTGGTCGCTGGTTAGTACTTAGGATAAGTTACCCACGCAGATGGGATTTGTAGTTCATATTTTAATTCATTATAATTAGAGCCTCCAAATCGGCTGGACGTATTTTTAATTTGTTTAATTTTTAGTTTTTAAAAAACCTTTTATCCTAAAAGGAAGTTTGACTGGCGCAGCCGGTAGGATCGTTTTGTCAAGGCTGTGCCGTATTTCGTTTAAATTTCGAGTGTCCAAATTCACCGGGATAACGCAAGTGCGGCGCGAGTAGCTGTGAAACGATCCACGAACCACAAAAATTCGTCATCTTCCCGATGGTGCCGAGTATGGGAGTAACGGTCGGTTGGTGAGTAAAACTCTTTGCCTTCCTTACCAATACCTCTCCTATATTTTTCATAAAAGGGTGCTAGTTATAAATTTGTTATTTTCGAGATCAAAACTCTCTCATTGTAACGTATCTGGTTGTTTGGTATAAAGCTCTACCAAGCGCTTATCTATTTCTAAGAACGTCTGGACGGTGTCTGGACTGATAAGGCTACGAATGTAGAGCGAATATAAAACAGAGCGGGCAATCAATTAAATAAAAGTTTTATAGTATATTCAAAAATATTTAATGTAATGTGTTAATCGATTTAAAATAAGTGAATAATTGATAATATATAAATACAACATTTTTGGAATTTATTTACACTTTATTAATTTGTTAGGATATTTGCATTTTACACTTTTTATTTAATTTTTGACTGTGTTTTATGTTATCTATTGTGTTTATTGATTTTACATGTGTTTATTTTAAGTGTTACATTGTGTGTGTATAATTTAGATTATTATATTGGTTTGTCTAAATCGTGCGTTACTCTATCAAAATGGAACCACGTCCACACCAAGTTCCCTTACCAACAGAACCTGTAGTTTCGACGGTACAAATAGTGCCTATTCCAAATGAAATGTTACGGCTTATCCCGTTATTTGGCGGTGATAAGCGACAGTTAAGTTTATTTTTGAGAAAGTGCGAATATGTTATAACCCGATTTCGAGGGCATGAAGAACAGAACATATATGTATTGCATGCGATTACGAGCCGATTAATTGATAATGCAGCCGCGTTACTATCTGAAAGGGAGGACGTTTCGAACTGGTCCGCCCTAAGAGAACTTTTGCAACAGCACTTTGGTGATCCACGAAGTGAAGAGTGCATAAGCATAGAATTAGAGTCGTGTAAAATTAAATCGGGTGAATCATATCTGGATTTTTGCTGTAGAGTACAAACTATTCGTTCACTTCTTATCTCAAAAGTAAACTTATTGAGTGACACTGAACTTAAGCGCGCGAAAATCGCGATCTATAATAACACGGCGCTAAATGTATTTCTATACAATTTACCTGAGAATATGGTTCGTGTAGTTAGGCTTAAGGCACCTGCTACTTTAGAAGATGCCTTAGGAGTAGTGCTTGAGGAGGTCAACTTTCTAGAACAGTATACGATGCGAAATCGTATGCACGGCAATAATTCCGCGCTAAAGCCTTCTACTGTTCCTGGACTAGGGTTTAAGTTTGGAAATACCCCTCCGGTGACGTTTCAACCTCAAGGTGGTTTAAAACCTTTCGTACTACCGTACAATTATGCTACGCCACAAAAATTTAATTTTGGCTTACCTCAAAACTCTCAGAATATTAGACCGCAGTTCGGGCAGCAAAATAATTTTGGTTATAAACCCCAATTAGGATATCGTCCTCCACAATTTGGCTATCGCCCTCAACTTACCTCGCAGCAACAATTTGGGTACAGACCCCAACAGTTTGGTTACAAACCACCACAGTTAGGTTATAAGCCGCCGCAGTTCGGTAATAGGCCTCAACAAAACTTTGGCATGACCCCACAACAATTTGGGTACAAACCACCACAAATTCAAAAGCCTCATTACCAGTCGACTGATGTATCTATGCGGACACTTCCTCCAAGACCGCAGCCTCAACAGGCACCGCAACAGGGTTTTAGGTTGAATGAGCTTACCTCTGACAACGATGACGTACAATACCATGACGATTATTACCATGACGGTGACTACGGATATGACAGTCATGACGTGTACCCCATCGATGACGTACAGTGGATGCCTTCTCAGGACTATAATGACGAAATGACCATTACAAACGAGAGAGACATCCCTGAGACTGAGACTGCAAATTTTCAGATACAAGCCTCTGACGACAACGGGAAGTCATAGAACTGAACTGTGACTCCAACCTAAAATTGCCGTATATCTATATACCTGAAATTAATGCGAAGTTCATGATAGACACAGGAAGTACTCGGTCTTTCATAAGCCCTCGCTTGGCATACCACTACTTTTTAGACTACGTTAAACATGAACCATTCCAAGTTGTGAGTACTCACGCTAGCAGTCAGCACAACGAAGTCATAGAGATTCCCTTGTTACCCACATTCAATAGTGACGATTACCACAAGTTTTACTTGTATGACGTAGACGAACGATACGAAGGTCTTATAGGTAATGACTTACTCAAACAGTTAGATGCAATTATAGATTTAAAAGATTTGATATTACGGACCAAAACGACTTGTATACCAATTGTAAACAACTTAAACTACGTCATTGAATTACCTTCGCGATGTGAACAACGCGTCAAAATCCCGACCGACCAACATTCGGGAGAAGCCATCGTTGAGTTTAAAGAATTTACTTCTGGAGTACGAATGCCCTGTGCATTAGTCAATTGCACAAACGGGTATGCATTAACAGTCATTCAGAACACTTCCAATCAATCTATGACTCTGACGGTAACACGACCATTTACAGTAACCCGTTTTGACACAACTGACTGTAATGTAAATTTTACTGAACATAGTACAGACATACAGACAGACCAGTTGTTAGAACAAAACTTGCAAAAGCTTCGACTCGATCATACTAATAATGAGGAACGGGATAAAATTTTTAGACTTTGCAATGAATACAAGGATATATTCTACTGTGACCAAATTCCTTTAAGTTTCACAAATCAAGTCAAGCATAAAATACGTACAAAAAACGAAGATCCAATTTTTGTACGGCCCTTTAGACAAGCACCTGCCCAAGTAAATGAAATTAACCAACAAGTAAAGAAGCTTTTGAGAGACAACGTCGTTCAGGAATCTCATTCTCCATGGAACGCACCGGTTCACCTTGTTCCAAAGAAGATGGATGCATCAGGAGAACTTAAATGGCGAATGGTTGTAGATTTCAGACGACTTAATGATATCACCATTGATGACCGATACCCTCTGCCTAATATAAATGACTTGTTCGATAAATTAGGAAAGAGCTCTTACTTTAGCACGCTTGATCTAGCAAGCGGTTACCATCAGATCGAAGTAGAGCAACAGGATAGGGAAAAGACAGCTTTCAGCACGCAAAATGGTCATTATGAATTTTTACGAATGCCATTTGGCTTGAAGACCGCTCCGGCTACATTCCAACGAGCCATGGACAACGTGCTTAGGGGACTGCAGGGAATACACTGTATGGTCTATCTAGATGACGTCATTGTGTTCTCAGCTAGTTTAGACGAGCATATCCAGAAACTACGGACTATATTCGACAGACTTAGGGCCACCAACTTGAAAATTCAGTTAGATAAGTCTGAATTCCTACGAAAAGAAGTCCTTTACTTAGGCCACACCATTACTAAAGACGGGCTTAAGCCCAACGACGACAAGGTTGCAGCAGTACTGAACTACCCCTTACCTAAAACGACCACTGAAATAAAAAGTTTTCTCGGACTCATTGGCTATTACAGACGTTTCATCAAAGACTTTGCACAGGTTACAAAACCTTTAACATCATGCCTTAAAAAGCGTAATAAAATTGTGACTGACCAAAATTATATTGATGCATTTAATAAATGTAAAGAACTCCTGACAAATGCACCATTGCTGCAATACCCTGATTTTGACAAGACTTTCATTCTTACGACAGACGCGTCAAACGTCGCACTTGGTGCAGTACTATCACAGGGGCAAATCGGTAGCGACAAACCAGTCGCATATGCGAGTAGAACCCTTAGTGACACCGAGTCACGCTACAGCACGATTGAACGAGAGTGCCTGGCCATCATATGGGCTGTCAAACACTTTCGTCCGTACTTATACGGCCGTAAATTTACCATCTATACTGATTACATGCCTTTATCATGGCTCGAAGCCCAACAAGACTCTAGTAGTAAGCTTACCCGTTGGAGACTGAGACTACTTGACTATGACTACGATATAGTTTACAAAAAGGGTAAGCAAAACACGAACGCGGACGCTCTATCAAGAATTAAGGTAAATGCTCTAACTGACACAGACGACACAGGACAGTCTATGATAGTAAACGTTGACAAAAAGGAACATAGGCTTAAGAAGCATATGGATGAAGTAGTGAATGACATCGTTAAACTTACGGCTAAGAGAAAAGAAGAACGGAACGACTCTTCCACCATAACAATTTCAGACGGTAGCGCCACAGCTTCAGCAAGCCACATCTCTGTTTCAGGTTCTGACACACTATCAATATTAAGTGCAGATAATGAACCTGAGTATCCTATCAGAGAACCATCTGAATCAACTAAATCCGATACCATACATTCAGCCATGCACGTCGACATAACTGATATACCTATCCTTAAAGAAGCAATTGACACTAAA
The DNA here is from genome assembly GCA_917880725.1 of Selenia dentaria. Taxonomy (NCBI): domain Eukaryota; kingdom Metazoa; phylum Arthropoda; class Insecta; order Lepidoptera; family Geometridae; genus Selenia; species Selenia dentaria. The sequence goes on along the minus strand of OU862877.1, from coordinate 32,615,991 downwards.
CCAAACCAGATTCTTATCTTTACATGGCTCAAAAATGATATACAAGTTCGAGACATTTCTCGCGCTAAGCAAAAGGTACTGGAAGTATTTTTGCCCATAAATAACTTAGAATTAATAAAAAAGTTTCTCAAAGAATATATTAGACCAAAAATTAGACACTTTGTCTATTTCGAACATGAAGAGCATCGTAGACAGTTTAGTCGTGTAGTAGTAGAGTTGTTTAGGAAAGGTACTGTTCAGTTGGTAGAATGTACAGAACGTGTTATTTATGTAGAAGATGAAAGAGAGCAAAGATCAATTGTGTTGAAGTACCATGAAGGCAAAACCTGCCACAGAGGTACCAAAGAAACTTTAGCTAGTATACGTAGAACTTACTTTTGGGTCAACATGCAGGAAAAAATTGCAGCTATAATTAACGCTTGTGAATTATGCCGTAAAATGAAATACGATAGAAAACCCATAAAACCCGTTTTGCAGTTAACTCAAACCCAAGAAGCGCCTTTTCAAGAGCTATTTATAGATCTTTTTCAAATTGAAGGTCAATACTTCTTAACCCTTATAGATGCTTTTAGTAAATTAGGTCAAGCTATACCAATAACTAATAGATCCACTCCTGAAGTAGTTCGAGCACTCATGAAGTATTTTTCATTTTATGGTATCCCTAAGAAGATAAGCTCAGACCCAGGAACCGAGTTCAACAATGAATTGATCAAGGAATTTGTAGGGCTACATAAAGTCGAACTTCATATTGGCACTCCCTATAACCCGACTTCAATGGGACTAATAGAGCGATTACATTCAACTATTTGCGAAATCTATAGGTGCGCTAAATATGAAGCAAAGTGTACAGATGTAGCGTCAGTCATGATGTACTCTATAATAGCGTACAATAATTCAATTCATTCAGTCACGGGACTGACACCATTTGAAGTAGTTTTTGGACACACTGACTCAAGTTGTCCTTTCGGTATTGATGTCGAAAAACAATACATGCAACAATTGGTGAAAGACCATGCCAAGCGAACTAAATTCTTATACAAGCAACTGGCAGAAAAGATGATAGGAAATAAGGAAAAGATCAAGGAAAAGAAAGGTGGCGAGGAGAAAATAGATTTTCAAGAGGGAAAAACTATTTTCGCAAAAGATGTGAACAAGAGGAAGAGTAAAGATAAGCCCAGATATACAAAAGCAAAAGTTGTAGGAACAGTAGAAAGAAATGTAGTACCAATTCAGGTAGGCGAACGGTTAACCAAAGTACCAATTAAAAACATAAAACGCCCTCCGCAGGTGGAGCGTTCTGGTGGTAGCGATGCCGGTGCTGGGCCTTCAGCTGCGAACACTTGAGGGAAACCCAGGCATACTACCAGTAAGGGAAGGTCAAGCTTACATGCAAACTGATCACTGGACAATAGTTAAAATTCTAAACTTAGAACGCATTTACAATGACTTGAATTTTATTATACATAACTATGAACAGTTCAATAATATGATAAAACAAAACGAATCATATCCTCGTGATTTTGTAACATTGAATATGCATTTAGACTACTTACGTGATATTACTGTTCAGAAATATAGACAATTGGTTCCGCAGCAAAGATTCAAGAGAGGGATTATTAACCCCTTGGGTTCGATCATCAAAATTGTGACTGGGAATCTAGACCATGAGGATGCGATATGATATGATGAACTTATCTCTAAACTTAGCCATAATGAAATTATTATTTCAAAGAAATTAACTCTGGTTTCACAAATAATTGATAGTTTCATTAACACTACTGACACTATGCATAAAAATTCTATTTTGTTAGAGGCACGCATGAAAATTTTAGAATCTATGTTGCAAGAGTTAGCTTCACAAAAGAAACGCTGGGACTATTCTACATACATTGTAAGTTTTTATAACCTTTTCATAAGTAACTTTCGCACTATATTTGTAAAGTTAGGAGAAATTGAAACTGCACTAGCTTTCAGCAAAATATCAATTTTATATCAGTCCATAGTTAATTCGACAGAGTTGTTGTATCATCTAAGGTTAATAAGTAACACAGAAAACTTGGTATATCCTGCTACTGAAAATAACTTGGTAAAACTTGAAGAAACTGTTAATATTAAATCTTATATCAAACATAACCAGATTACGTTTATAATAGAGAGAGGTACCGCTTACTGATAATAATACTTATAATTATTATAAACTCTACTCATTACCAATGTTTCACGAATCTGAAAATAAAACCCTATCCATCTTTCCCCAATATCCTTACCTTTTGGCAAAGGGAATTAAATACCTTCCGATTGAGAAACCGTGCCGGCCCCTGGCTGCTGGGGACCACTACCTGTGTGCTGACGACAACAGAGCTCCTTATCCTGAGCTCACCTGCATCGAACAACTTATGCGGTTTGATGCCAACCTCACTCGCTGCGTGCAACGTCAAATCCACATCGAGGATGTGAGAGTACAACCAATAGCTGCTGCAAGTTGGATTTTGTATACACGGCTGAAAACTGTAGTAACAGCTTATTGTGCCGCTGAAGTCACTAAACATCCAGTCTTTGGGACGTATATTGCAACGCTTGAAAAGCCATGTGATTTCGAAATCCACGGCATTCGAGTTCGACATCATCGTGCATACACCGAGAGCGACCTCGCAGAGCCGATCCCTGTCATTGACCTTCCTCGGCTATCTACAAGTGAGAGTACAAATGTGCCCTTATCCAGTGCACGCGTACTTAACATGCAAAAAATAAACTTAGACGAAGTGAAGTACATGTCTTATGCGTTAAAGCACAGTGAAATGTTAAATAGTGTTTTGAGAGAACCAGACTCTAACCTCAGTGTAGTTTTATATTTTACCTTATCTTTAGTTTTTATATGTCTTTTTATAATTTTTACATATATGTTTCGTAATAAGTTACTTTTAGTCTGTTCACGAAATTATCGGAACGTTATTAAAAATGAACGCACCGATAATTTCCCTCTTGGGGAGGGAGGAGTTATGCATCCGCCCGAACCATCCATATTAGATTAGTAAGCAACATTCCAGCTGACTTAGCATTGTCATAGGTGGTCGCTGGTTAGTACTTAGGATAAGTTACCCACGCAGATGGGATTTGTAGTTCATATTTTAATTCATTATAATTAGAGCCTTCAAATCGGCTGGACGTATTTTTAATTTGTTTAATTTTTAGTTTTTAAAAAACCTTTTATCCTAAAATGAAGTTTGACTAGGTTGTTCTTATTATTGGTATAAACGGAGCATGTCGAACTAATGAACTTACACAACTATGTCAAAAACATAGATAATCTTTCAGATGACCTACTATTAATTGATTAGCCTAATACAAATTTAAAAAATATTTTAACAAAAAAGGCGGTTCCTTTTTTGTTAAAATATTCCATCTTCAACACCAAAAAGTGTGAAATAACATGCTTTTCGCCGACTTGCTTGCCGACTTTTTACACAACACTTTAGTGTTGAAGTCGGTTCTATTTAATGGTAAAAAACACCATTTTTAGTGACCCTCAGGATATATTGTCAATGATGATATCATCAAGATAAATCAACACTTTTCAGTTTTTGCAGTGGAACTCAAAAACTACTTGACCGAATTTGATGAAATTTAAATAATAAAAATACATTTACATTTCCATGGAAAATACTCTACTAACAAAAAAATAATTTTGAAAATCGATCCACCAATGATTGAGAAATCGGCTATCATACACATAATAAATACATACACACGAAAATAATATAACCTCTTCCTTTTTTGAAGTCGGTTAAAAAGAGTCCGCCACTTCGTCATTCGCTAAATGTACGTATCAATTATTGAGAAATATCAAGCCTTACGCCCGCCTAACACTCCAATCAATCGATTTTTTCCACAATATCGCAACGGAAAGTGTGTCAGACAGCCTATGGGTGCTAATGAAATTGGCAGTATCCCACGAGAAATAGCAACATTTCTTGAACTTCCAGTACCCCTGTTGCACACGGGTCCTTGTATCCGACGAACTTCAGCCACACTTTTGGCCGATTCAGGAGCTGACCTCATATCCCTTAAGCGTCATGGAGGCTGGAAGTCCAATGCGGTTGTAGAGGGATACAAGAGGATTTCATCCAAAATAAGTATAAAATATGTAAAGGCATCGTACCTAGACCTAGGAGCCATTACACTGAAGAGCCTCAGTCAGATGCTTCGACTGGCCTTTCTCCACCAAAAATGAGCCGTTACGAAATACTTAACCATCGCCCTCTCCCGCTCACATTTACGCCAAGGGAATCCGATGAATAGGTACAACTATTAAGTATGGCAGACAGTTTATCGAAAAACAGTACACAAGTCACTAACACCAACATTATAGTACCTAACCAAAATATTACAGTCAACTTAATTAAGTAACTCTAGCAACGTTAGGTACCTTAGATTTTTCTTAGTATCAATTAAATTTAATATAAAGTGTATCTAACATTCAAACTACTACGGAATTAAACATGGAAAATAAACAACCAAAACGAAGTCGAGCATCGCTACACTGATACCAAGCGAGCGAAGCCGCTGGCGGGTTAGATAGTCATTAATAAAAGAGAATATATTGGTCGAAGATTAGCTTGTGATAGACAGATGTGAGATCATAGTAATGGAAAAACTGTGAGTAGATGTAATGTAGACATGAAGCATAGTATGTTGTCACTCACATCAGCGTAGACACTTTAGACCCAGTGCCAATACCTACTGGATGCTCCGAGCCTAAGCCTTTAAACATACAATTTATACCAGACAAAGATTTCAGTCATTGTTTTCGAACAAGTTATTAAATAGATATGTGCAAAGGTAGTTACTTTATTACCAATTAGTAATACGTCAATTTGTCCTGAATCCTCTGCAACAAAAAGTCGGCGCTGGTTTTATGTAGGCGAAACCTTCGATGAAAAGCATGCTCCCGCATTGTTGTGTAATTATTAGTTCTCTCTAATACAGTTCTATTAAAAAAATCTGATTCTAGAAAACTTAATATTTTTTCATCACCGTCGCTAAATGATACATCAGTTGAATCAGTCAATATCAAAGAAAACCAAGATTTTAGTTTCTACAACAATCTGAATAGGTACACTTTGAAAGTTAGAACAAACCGGCGCCTTATTCCCACAGCCAACAGAGCCAGACCCCAGATTCTCCATGACATGACATCTTTTGTTTACAGCTAGAAATAACTTAAATACCTAGATATATGGCAACACTGCATTGATCTTTGATTAGAGACTTTAATTCGCCATTGATATAGGATTAAATTTGACACATGATAACTCTAGTTTAATCGCGGATTTGTGTTGGTGCAAGACAATTTTAAGTATTACCACTCGGATTAATTAGTTGGCGCAAGAGGGCCTTATGTTATTGGAATGGACAACGCCGCTTACCAGTGCTATAGTGCTTTGATAGCTATAGCTATCAAATGGGCGGGGTCCGCAGCTAAAAACTAAAAATCTATATAAACGCTCAAATCATACTCATTACATGAAATGGGTACATGCTAGTTCAACTGCATACAAACATTGGTTACTTAGGTACCTATAAGTACATTAAAATACAATTTTAAGAAATGTTAGTTACTCGTAGTTATATTATAGCGAGCATAAATCTTTTTATAGTTATACTAGCGAATGCCCGCGACTTCGCTCGCGTAGTAGGCTCGGCCTTCGACCTCGCCATAACCTTCCATTTTTTCTTAATATGTTTTAAAGTAAGAACCATCTGCGAAGTATTAGACACAATAATTAATGAAATCGGATAAGCCGTTTTTAAGTTAAAGCGTGACCAGGAGAAATAGGGGTTCATTTTCATATAAGTATATTTATACACTTCTGGACTCATCTATTGTACCTTGTATTTTCAGTTTCGTTTGGTCCTAGCTAAAATTTTATATTAGGTCGAGCAAAAAGTTTTTATGCAGTTTTGAACCTGGCACATTCACAATTACATTCAATAGTCTTTTTTTGAATTTCGAACACAGAATTTAAAGAAACAAAAGACAATTTGGAGCCTGTTTGTTGATATCAAACAATCGAATACTAAGAAAACTTGGTTTTATTGGTTTACTTGGATTTAATTCTTGAAAAAGTGATTGATATCCTTGGTTTTGCAACAAACATTACTTATTCTTAACATTAAGGTGAGGTTCTATCAATAATCTATGGATACTTCACCTGAAGTCGCCGCCCAAGCTGTGGCACTTATTCAGGCCGGACACAGCCAAAGAAACGTGAGTGCTCAACTTAATTTAAGTCGATCTGCGGTCCGAAATGTTTATCGGAGGTACCTAGAGACTGGCGGCTTTGTTCGTCGCCAAGGAAGGCCACGATCTCGGGTCACAACTGAAAGGCAGGATCGATTCATCGTGACGACCAGTTTGAGAAATCGTCACCTTACCTCCATTGAGATACAAAACCAACTTCGCGACTTCCACGGAGTATCTGTGAGCGCTCGAACTGTTCGGAGAAGGTTAAAAGAACGCGATATGGTACCACACAAGCCAGCTAATGGGCCCAAACTAACGCGAGCCCACCGAACAGCGCGCCTTCATTTCGCACGCAGTCATTTAAATTGGACACAGCAAGATTGGAGCCGTGTACTCTTTTCTGATGAGCCTAAAATTGTGTTACATGGCAATGATGGAAGCAAGAAGGTCTACCGACGTAAGGGAGAGCGTTTCGCACAATGCTGCTTTGAAGAGAGGGTTGCTTATGGCGGTGGCTCATGGACTGTCTGGGGCGGTATATCCGCGAGCGGCAAAACTCAACTTGAGGTTGTTACAGGACCACGGCTGCCAACATTAAATGCTGAAAGGTACATTCGTGAGTGCTTAGAACCTCACGTGATACCATACGCGGACTATGTGGGCCCAAATTTCCTTTTTATGCATGATAATGCAAGAGCCCATGCGGCCGGCATCGTCAGGGAATATCTTCGGGATGTGAACATCACAGTTATGGACTGGCCAGCCAGAAGCCCAGACATGAACCCTATTGAGCACATGTGGGACGAGCTAAAAAGACGTGTTAGGGCTCGTCAGCCAGTTGCCCAGACGATGCAGGAGTTGAAAACTGCCATAGAAGAGGAATGGGAGATGATCCCTCAAAATTTCATAGAGCGGTTGATAAACTCTATGCCTAATCGTATGAGAGCTGTGGTAGATGCCCATGGAGGCAACACGCGTTATTAAATTAAACCTTTATTTGATAAAACATGTTTTTATTCAAAAATCAATTGCCTTTAACAAGGCGCATATCCGACTTATTAGGCGTAGCTCCATGTCGTATGGTATTCTGAATTCAAATTTAAAACAATACGATCGAAAAAGATGGTAAAATGTATCAGGTTTAAAACTGCATCAACAGTTTTTGTTCAATCTAGCAATCATATTTCGGTAGGGGCCATCGAAACCTAAACTCTAAGGTGGGCCAATAGATGTGTCCAGAAGTGTAGATGAGGCAGCAACTTTTATCTAAAGTATCAGTGCCTCCTTCATTAAATGATAATAAGTATGGCCAATTCAATAGTTTACAATCATTAAAAAGCCCGACAGCAAAGTACTTGGAGCGCGCGGCTCCGATTTACTTACTTTGTCACAAGAGAGCCACCACATGTACCAGTCCCACCAATCAAAATCCCTGACAATTGGTGATTGTATACGAGTATACTATGAACTTTTTAACGGACCTAGTACAAAAAGCCCTCACCAAAAGTTTTAAAGATGACTCTGCCATATAGAGAATAGCTGCTATTATATTACAGAGATGTAGTGCAGTTATGAGCAAGCAATAAGCATTTTAAACATGATAACAAATTGATGAACGCCGAAAAAAGTGTGACTCATTATCACGTTCACGGGCCGAGTATGCAAGTGAGAGCGCGAACCAAGCGATAGAGAGGCACGATCGGCCTAAGCGTTCGGCTGGTCTTATGACGTTATCATTGCACGTAAATATTATATAATTCTCCCCCCACCGCTATTGTAATCAACAACAGCTCCTCTTTAAAAATTGTTTTAAATTGTTATTTTTAATCAGTTAAAGATTAAAATAGTTTAAATGTGTTCAGGGGATGGCAGTATAGTATGTCAAGTGTTATCTTAGTGAAAAACACCGAATTGGCTTGATAATTATAGTGCTATATTCAGGACCCCTGTTGAAGCACTAAAATCAAAACATGTGGCGTGATATATAAACAACAGTGCTCCTCGGATCATATAGTGCAAACTAGTGAAATTTTGTGTAAAAGTGTTCATTAAATTCGGTTATATTCCCAAAAACAAATAAACTGTAGCCGTTGAATTTCGCAGTCAAAATTCAAATCGGTTGACCTTTGGACTCATAACTAAGTAACCGATTGTTCATTATAATACACGACTTGTTGAATCACTGAACAGATTGTAATTTTCGACCTCTATAACATTAATCGCTGTGGTTCAGCGGCGGTAAGCGCTAGTTGTTTACGCGCAGCACATACGATACCTGGTTCGAATCTCACCAGCCGTTCTAGTGTAATAGTCTTTTTGGACAGTATTTTTTTTTTTTTTTTTTACCTGAAACTTTTGCGAACTTTGCGCTGATTTGTGACTTTCTTTTCTACAAAATTGCACTACTGTTACTGTTATTATTCAACATGAATTGCTCAGCCTGCTGTAGCAAAATAATCGTGGAAGAGGAAGAGTATTTACGGTGCACAGTTATCGACTGCAGTAAGAGTTACCATCTTCTCTGCACTGGAGAGAAAAAGCAGACATGCGCAACCATCAATACGTGGGTTTGCCCTGAGTGTCGCTGTGCTACCAAAAAAGGCGGAGATAATAGCCTAACCCCGGTAGGAGCATCAAAAAAACACCGAGATGCAAACGTAACTGTTCGGCAGAAAGGATCACGTATTCAATCGGAGGACGAAACAGGTGAAGATGGATCCCTAGGCTTCACATACGAGGTTCGAGAACTGCGTAGCGAGATGGCCAAGATGAGAAAACAGCTTACGGATTCCAACTCTCTTCTAGCGAAATACGAGTCTACGTTGAATCAAACAGTCACTATGATAGCTGGGTACGAAAATAAACTAAGACAGTCTGCAGCAGTTATTGCAACTTATGAGTCCAGGAATGAGACTTATACGTGTCAGATTAAAGAGCTTCTAGATAAGCTGAAAACCTGTGAGTGCAGCTGTAATCTTATGCGTTGTGATGCTATCAAATCACAGATTCAGTCAGTACCTAAGCTGACTGCGTTGGCTGTGACTGTCCAACCTCAGTGCCCTTCAATGACTTGTGCTTCACCACTCCCAGCAGCTGCTATCCAGGCGCAAACTCAGCCAGTGGACCAAGCGGTGGCCGACACGAACAGCATGAAAACAAAGCCACAACGTCCTCCCGTCAAAATCACAGATGTGCAGCAAAGTAAAAAAACCGAGTTGAAGCAGTCAACCGCATACTCTCAGCCGACAGCGGTATCACATTCTTCTCATATCGCAGAACATAGCACTGAAAATATTTCAGTATCCGTCTCCAGTGACGTTCAGGAATGGACACAGGCCACGAAAAAGAAAAATCGACGCCCCACTTCAATGTTTGGTACCGCAGGGCCCTCCGTAACATCGTTAAGGGCTGTGGAGGTTCGGAAGTACATACACTTGTGGAACATGGCGTCTGGTGTTGATGAAGTACGTGATTATTTGCGACGACTATGCTCCAACGTTACTTGTTCTGTGGAGGAACTCACGACTAAGGGGGACTACAAGTCATATAAAATAGGCGTTCCAACTGCCTGCTACGACAAGTGTTACTCAAATGAGGTGTGGCCGGTCAACGCCCGCATCAAAGCATGGGTCAATTACAGAGCACCAACAAAGCATGCAAACCGCGACTCTAAGGCTGGTCCTGCCACTAGCTCTCGGCCCTTTCATGAGCGGCCCTCCAAAAGGGCAACAACAGGACAATAGAATTCACAATTTACATGTTTATTACCAAAACGTACGTGGGTTAAAAGGCAAAATGAAAGATTGGCGCAATAACCTTTTACTGATTGAACAGAACTTGGTAGCTGTCACAGAGACATTTCTGGATAATTCTGTGGCGGACTCTGAAGTTGTTAACGGTGACTGGAGTATACTGCGACGGGATCGTAATACGCCGTGTGGAGGTGCACTACTTGCCGCTCGTGCACCTATCGTGCTACGTCGCCACATTGAGTTTGAGACCGTTGACAGCGGGGAGGACTTATGGTCGAGTTTTGATTGGCGCGGTCAACAGGTATATGTATGTGTTGTTTACATAAAACCTAAAGCAACAGATGATATTTATCTAAAGTGGTTCTGTAAAGTGGAAAATTTTATTAACGACCTAAAAGGGATAGTTTTAATTTTTGGTGACCTAAATTTATACAGTGCGTCCTCGAATGTGAATAACTATTATTGCTATTTTATGACATTTTGTAATTTGTATGAAAATAATACTGTACCTAATGTTAATAGTAGAATGTTAGACGTTGTACTGATACGGAAGTGCACGGGAATTAACGCGATTGTCATAAGAGCTTCAGATAACATCGTTAATATAGATTCTCATCACCCGCCGCTCGATGTTAATATTAGGGTCGTCGCTTCCCGTCAGTCTGACCGTATGGAGCTCAGTAATATAGATTCGAGAAAAGATTGGAATTTCAAAAAATGTGATTTTAATATCCTGTTTTGTATGCTGTCAGATGTTTCGTGGCATGAGTTTTATAGTATCAAGGATGTTTGTTTAAGTACACAAAACTTTTATACTATTCTTTACAACATTTTTGACGCATGTATACCTAAGAAGAATCGCACCTGTAGTGGGGGATCGCGATATCCGGTGTGGTTTACAAAAGATCTTATTGATGACATCAAATTTAAACTAGAGCTTCATCGCAGGTGGAAGCGTACAAAGTCTAGAGAAACCTACGAGTTATTCTCCAACTTAAGGGCTGAGCTGAAAATCCGTGTCTCAAAGGCTTATGACTTGTATGTTATATCTATTGAGCAAAATGTTAAAACTAATCCTCGAGAGTTCTGGCGTCACATTTCGAGCTTGCGCTCTAAGGGTGGGTTTGAAGCTACTGTTTTTTATAAAGGCAGCAACTTGAAAGGTAAAGAAGCTTCTGAAGCTTTTGCTGACTTCTTTTCCAGTATATTTTTAGCGGAGATGCCTGAATTAAATGCGGAAAGTACCTCGAATAGGGATCTGTCTGCGTCAGGTAACTATGTAAATATAACTAAGATATTACCTTGGGAGGTGGCTGCTGGGATCCAAAATCTCAACTCCAGCAGTTCTATTGGACCTGATTGCATACCTCCTTGGTTTCTTAAGGAAGGAAAGGCATTCTTGATTTATCCGTTGTGTCATTTATTTAACCTTTCATTAAAAAATGGAATCTATCCACCTCAATGGAAGCTTTCACGGGTTACCCCGATCCCAAAGAGTTCGAATAAAACGTTGGTTGAGGAATATCGCCCGATTGCTATATTATCGACTGTAGCAAAGGTTTTTGAGCGAATATTACACAAAAAATTGTATAAACAAGTTGATCCATTATTGTGTAACGAGCAGCACGGGTTTAGAAGTAAAAGATCGGTAAATACCAACCTCTTGACACTTGTAGACTATATATCCACCAACCTCGATCGTAGAGTACAAGTAGATGTCCTTTATTTTGACTTTCGGAAAGCGTTTGATAGGATCAACAACGACAAACTGCTGGCAAAACTTAGCGCCTTGGGCTTTGCTCCAGGCCTTCTGCGTTTTATCGCCGACTACCTTCGCGACCGCCAGCAATATGTTCGTCTCGGTCTTTATGAGTCTCGACCCTATCACACGCGTTCCGGAGTAAGTCAAGGATCAATTTTGGGACCTCTGTTGTTTGTACTCATGATTAACGACCTTCCCACGGTCGTCAAGCACTCGAAATGTCTCTTATATGCTGATGATCTGAAACTATTCCGGGAAATTAAAACAGTGGAGGACTGCTTGACGTTACAGCGAGATATAGATCTGGTCTATCGATGGAGTGTGGAAAATGGAATGGATTTCAACCCCTCAAAGTGTTACCAAATGACTTTCGGTCGAAAACAGAACCCAATAGAATTTCATTACAAGTTGGGTCAAAATGTTATCGCACGGGCAACATTAATAAAAGATCTGGGTGTTACCTTTGATCGAAAGCTCACTTTTAACCACCATATTACTACAATTGCCAAAGAGTCGTACCGACGGCTAGGTTTTGTGCTTCGGAACTCTCGAGATTTTCAAAATATTGATGTGATTAAGCTTTTATATAATGCTTTGGTGCGAAGTAAGCTAGAGGCTAGTGCTTGTGTATGGCATCCTCATGAGGACAGCTATACCCTTGTGTTGGAGAAAGTTCAAAAGGCATTTCTCAGGTACTTATTTAAGCGCACGTATGGTTATTACCCTTACATGTACCCCACTAGGTTTCTGCTTGGCAGCCTGGGGTACAATTCGCTAAAAGTCCGGAGATCTTATGATCAGCTAGCCATAATGTGCAAAGTTCTGCATGGCAAGATAGACGCTCCAGATCTTAGTGATCAGTTGTGTCGACTTTATGTTCCCGGCAACTATCTTTCGGCGAGAAAACATAAACTGTTTGCGGTTCCAAGCTGTAGGACAGTCGCTCACGCCGTGTCCCCGATACCGCGATCCCTTAACGCGCTCAATGCTCTTGTAGACAACAATCGAGAGCGTGACGTCTTTAATGATGCCATGAACGACATTTTAGCTGAATGTTTGACGCTCTGCGAAGCGATGGTATAATTATTGTATTATTCTGACATTGATATTTTTAATTGACATTTGTTTTGTATTTTGACATTTTTGTAATGAGTATTAAGTTAGTTTTGTTTTATCATTAGTGTAAGTGGTGTACATAACCGTTCTAGTTGAAATAAATAAATAAATAAATAAATAAATCAATATATCTCTTATCTAAGCTCCGGCCCCATAAGCCATGCAAAGCATAAGCAAAGCAAGCAAAATATTAAACTAAGATCGGTCTTGTCCGACCAAGGAAAGAGTAGGTAGGACCTAATAATTTATGAACAACATGGCTTCAATTCACGGCGATCATAAGATGTCAATTTACTTTCATGTGATATGTGGACAAAATTGGGACAAACGATGTTATTCTACCTAGATTATGAAAAAGCATTTGATCGAGTGTTTATCAGATGACTTGTCTCTAAGTTGGTAGATTTTGGAATCCGTGGCAAACTCCTAAAATAAAATGGTATAAAAATGCTTTACGGATATTACTCGTACATAGCCAAATTATGAGGTTTATTATACATAGCCAAAGCTATGATATATTGATACTGAATTGTCGCGACGCGTACCTACTCATATTATATGGTCCAGATTATATTATCTGTCATCAAAATTCCGTGATTTTAATGATGTCGTATGCTAAAGGGGGGGTCCGTACCCCTAAAATTATATACGATTTTTGACTAAAACTTTGGCGCGCATTCTAATGTAGTATGTAGTGCAACCGTGTTCTAATGTAGTACATATTATAATTGTCTGTGGTTCTAATCGGGTTGGGCATTGGAACCAAAGGGAGCGGAAAACCGGGAATCAACAGTCGAGGGCGTTGACGGCGCTTACCAGAACGCACCCTATGTCATTTGCGGCATTATTTTTCTTTCCAGTCTATGCTATTGGTATAGAATAATAGTCTGTGTTTATGGCGGTAGAGGACCGTCTTCTCCTATTCGTAAGCACAGATCATTATATGCACCGACAATTAATTATACGTACTACGTACAAACTGGAAACTCAACAGGCGAGGGGTATAACGTTACGACAGGGGTACGGGAGGGGGAACCGATGCACTAGAAGTCGCCATTTTTCTTTTGTTTTTCTCACCCTTTGTCGACAGTCGAGGGATTTGACGGCGCTTACCAGAACGCACCCTATGTCACTTGCGGCATTACTTTTCTTTCCAGTCTATGCTATTGGTATAGAATAATAGTCTGTGTTTATGGCGGTGGAGGACCGTCTTCTCCTATTCGTATGCACAGACAATTAATTATACGTACTACGTACAAACTGGAAACTCAACAGGCGAGGGGTATAACGTTACGACAGGGGTACGGGAGGGGGAACCGATACACTAGAAGTCGCCATTTTTCTTTTGGTTTTCTCTCCCTTTGTTATTTATTGTAGTGATAGGTTAACCGAATATGAAATCTATCGAAAATAAAAATTACGATGGAGTTTCACTGTTTTTTATTATTTATAATTCGATGTTTACATACAATAAAAATTTCAAAATTAATAAAATCACTTTTTCAAACCCAACATCTTAGGACTATTATAATGGTATATTATAATAATTGAATTCCGAACATTTCGTCTTTATAACTGTGTTATTTTCGTTTCAATAAAAAACAAAGGTATAGTTTTGGTATTTATAAAGTTTATCGTGTATATATTTTTTCATTAGTAAATCTTCTAATTTTATCTGCATCCATAAAAATGATATACACCTCTTATTAAGGTCAGCTGTCAATTTATAGCTACGAAAACAAAATAAAATCACATGTTAAATTATTAGATTTTACTTTAACTTTTTTCAAATATGACCTCAGTGGGATTGCCGCAATGCCGCCAGTACCACGTGGATAGATTAGAAAATAAGCTAAGATTGGTCGGTTATGGAACACTGATCAGCGTCATTATCAACGAATGCCAAACACAGAATCAAGTAAACCAACGAAAGTCAAATTTCTATGCACATATACCATGCAAAATTTTGACAGTGACACCTTCGTTTCGTGGGATTTACCCGCGGGCCTAGCACAAAAATCTGCGTAAGTGTAACGTAATCGTAATGTCAATATTGTCAACTGTCACGCGTTGTTAGTGTTTTTTTTATTTTTAGTGAATGCTCACGCCCACATCTTTGGTTTCTATTTTCCTCGCACCCTGCGCAGAAAGTAGAAACCAAAGATGTTGACGTTACTGGTTCTGTTACACGCATATTATGTTGAAGTATAGAGTTATTAAACATGTGATAAACTCTTTTCTATGTATCTCATTGCATTACAGATGTAATTTGTTTATGACAGAGAATGTTTTGTCACAGCTTGACTTGAAATAAATTCCGTGTAGTCACAATGTTTGTTAATTGTTGTTTTATGTTACCATTCCAGTAATTATTGTTATAGAAAGCTCCGTAGTATATATACTCTAACAGCATAACTGAAGTTTAATGTCAACATTATTTTCAGTATGACGTGGTATCAAAAAAGGTTGATTTAGGGCTCAAGGTAGTCGATAGGTAGAATCAAGCTAAAATAGGTAGATCTACCTATAAGTTGGTGGATATGACAATATGACAACTTTCTAATGGGATCAGAAACGCTCGACTAAAGTCGCCTGAACAACAAAGACGGATTATTCAGTATATTATTTAATTCAAATACAAAATAGCTTATTTCATCATAGGCATCAAAAACGCACTAATAAACGTTAATTTGTTGATTATTTAGACTACTGCCGTATTTCAAAATAATAATAGGCGCGAGATGAACCAGCACGATTTTTGTCTTTCCAATTAACTTTTTACAATTTTAATTTTATTTTCAATACAAACTCAATCAATACATGGGTGATGGGTGTCAGATGACTGCGTAGTAAAAGTTAGAACCTGCAAGTATATTTATCTTCTAAATAATATCTTGCTTATGAAATTGACGTTTAGTCGAATCACTTCGATCTCAAATATCATCTATAACTACATGTTCCACAGAACGTTTATAAAGTCATTCCGCTGTTCGTTAGGTTTAATAATTTTTTTTTAATATAATGTGTAATACAGTCTCCTCTTTCAACTTATGTGCGGCTAAAGGAGATATCCACCTAAATATTTGGTTTTACATTAAATACAATAGTTTCTTTTGAAAGCCATATTTTAGTAAAGCGCAATACATCAAAATGATGGGTATTTAAGCAAAATAATAATTTTACCAGAGAAGCCATTTTGTTTGTATAATTTTAAATTAACTTGCTTCTCTGTTATCTTTACATGTAATTTATAACAGTTATGTATGTACATGTTATTCCTAGTCAACTTAAAATAGTAATGAAACTATTATTATCAAAATACATATAAAATTATGTTATTGTAAAGGCTTAGTTTAGTTATCTTTTATTGAATCTAAATATATATGCAAAATAAGCGTTTTTAATGTTTTTTGTACTTTTTATCTTTTGCATCACTGTTGCTGTCATATTTAATGCTTACAATTGTAAAAAATGTGGCACATTTTTTAAATTAATTATTAATTAAGTTGTTTTATTTTGTTTTTATAAGCTTATCTAAATCTTTGATGTCAGCCAAAGAATTAATCACTCAAACCTTATATACAGCTATAAATTTCGCATTATCTTATTTAATTAAAACAAGGCCGTGTTGTGTTAGTTACACAACTTATAACTCAAGAACGGATGGACCAATTTTTATGATTTTTGTTTTTTTTTTCGATTTGTCACAACTATCTCGGGAAAGGACATAGGATAGGTACTTATAATCACCATCATCATCCATTACCACGTAACTGAAACCGCCGGGCGCAACTAGAAGTGTTTTTTTATGATTTTTGTGTTTTTCGATTTGTCATATCTCGGGGAAGGACATAAGATACTTTTCATCATTATCATCCATCACCACGCGGGTGAAACCACGGGGCGTTTTAAATGTTTAAACATACAAAACTATATAATATATCGGCACATTTTTGTTAAAACATAATATTGAAATAAGGACTTATAGTTGTTTTATTTTGTTGTAGGTATAAGCTTATTCTTTGTTGTCAGCCAAATAATTAATCATCAAACCTTTATGTACAAGTACGTATATATCACATAATAACAGTGACACTTCATCGTAATTGTCATTTTCGATTGACCATTACACTATGATGTGACACATTAGGAAAGAGCTAAAAGTGTGTTTTATATAGTGCGTTCGAATAGATCACTTCTGATCGTTTTTGTCGAAAATAACGCTAAAAACGCTCACAAGGGGCGTTCGAATTGGGAATCTGTGGGTGAAAATGTCGTTCATGCCTCTTTTTGTTCAGTGTTCGAAGAGCTAAAAAAAGAGGAATTTTTGCCACCAAAAAGTGCAATTTTTGACGCACGTCCGGAGCATGGTTGTTTGTGATCGTTATTTGACAGCTATGTATTTGACAGCAAAATCATGCGATTTTAGGCCTTATGCTCAGTTGAGCGTTCGAATAGGGTATGGGCAAAAGTGGCAAAAATAATGTTTTTGAGCTTTCCAAGCGCTTTAACAAAAGATCCATCAATGACAACGCCACCAATGCCCCCATAAGCTAAACGAACGCACCTACAGTTAAAGTGTTATAGTTGTTGTGGTTACGCCGCACAAACCATACAAATAAGAAGAAGACTACAATCTATGGCCGAAAATAAAACAAAATAAAACATGGCGCTTTTTAGTGTATCAGTTCTCCCTACCGTACCCCTGTCGTAACGCCTTCGCCTGTTGAGTTTCCACTTTCTATTATTTACGTAGTAGTAGTACATATAATAAAAAGCGCATTCGAACAGACCCCTTGTCTACCCCCTTGTTGAAGCTCACAAGGGACGTTGGAATTGGGAATCTGTGGGTGAAATGTCGTTCATGTCTCTTTTTGTTCAGTGTACGGAAAGCAAGAAAAAGAGGCTTTTTTGTCACCAAAAAGTGCAGTTTTTTACAGCATAATCATGCGATTTTAGGTCTTATGTTCAGTTGAGCGTTCGAATGGGGTGTGGTCCAAAAGTGGCAAAAATACGTTATTGAGATTTACGAACGCTTTAACAAAAGAGCCATCAATGACAACGCCACCAATGCCCTAAAAGCTAAGCGAATGCACGGATAATAGTCTGTGGTATTGTCGTCTGGTATTCTCTTTGGAGGAGTCTGATCACAAATTAGGAAGTACCTAGGTATATGTATAAATAACAAGGGGAGGTATCCTTTAAGTACGAGATTTTTTCTTGTATTTTAGATGTGTGTAGCGGAATTGTATGTACTGCTACAGCGATAAAATTTAGACATTTATAGGGAAGCAAATTCGTTCCATAAAAAAATATTCCGTACTATTTTTAATAAAATACATATTTTACTGCCACCAAACGTTTCATAATATGTTTTATTCTTTTACCTTTTTTTTGTTGTACAAAATACATAAAAGAAGCTAAAATTTTTGTTAAAAACAATATTATAAAACTTGCTCCAATTTTTAAATTCATCTTGCTACACTCGAATTGTATGTCAGCAAGTTGATCAAATTCAATTTGAACATTTACGTTATAAATTATTTTCAAATTGCTGATATTTCGTATTTTCGTGGATATTTCATGTTATTATAGTGACCCTCCTTTAATTTAAGCTTCCGCAGAACTATCCAAGTATTAGTAACATTAGAAACGGGATATTTACCGTGTAATCCATGTTGTCAGGAATATAAATCGCAAACTCAAATAAAATGGATTACACGGTAAATATCCCTTTTCTAATGTTGTCTCTTGCAAAAGTGATTGTGATAGTTTAAAAACTTATAAAATCTAAGTTTGTCTACAGACATGTACAGAAAATGTGCAAAATGTGGAGCAACTCCTGTTCAAGATGGTGTGGTGGTCTCATTTCACCGTTTCCCTAAGTCTGGTAAAACGAATGTTGAACGGTATGTTAATCATATATATTTTTATGCTCATATATGCTTTATCTTGCTTATATTGAAAAACTAATAGCATAGTTAGGTACCTACTCTCGTTTTCAATTCTACAGTAGGTATTATAATTACAGTTAGTTAAAAACATGTAATTTAACGTTTATCTCCATGTGATAACTATAATAAGATCATATAGGTACTATGTGTCTGTACCTTCGTCTACCATATTTCCAATCTTTCTCTAGTCAGATTGCAGTAATGTAATTACTATTGCTTGTGGGCTGATGGATAACACAACGGGGCCTACTCCCACCTTTTACGAAACTATCATAAATCAGGAGCGTCTTGTAATAAGCTTAAAATAATCATACTTACTATCGTAATCCCACCAACACGATATGATTATAATATAATAACAATGATAACGACAATGGTTGAACAATATTACTTCAATATTATTTACAGCGTGTTCCTTTTTAAGCCGAAATCGATCATAATGGTGCATTCCAGTAAACACCGCCATTACATACGACTGTCGTGCCCCGGTTTCGTGTTTCCTTTAGGGTGAATACCTATAATGCGCAACCCAAATAGAACACTCACACAGCCGCCTAAAACGCGTCATATTTTCTCTCAATTAAATCGAATGAATCATATACCTATTTGATATTTTGACAGTAACAGCTCACAACGACCGCAAGTCCAAAACCTTCCACCCGCGAGTGTTGTATTCGTGGCGTGAGCGTGAGCTGTGACGTAATCGATGATGTACCGAGCTCAGTTATGATAATTGCGAGTTTGAAAGGTAACGGTTGGGCGGCTATGCGAACGACGCGATTGATTTTGGCTCTCAAAGGAACATGACCAGATGTAAGTGAAGTGAAAGAACGACAGAATATTCTAATAAGGGTTTGAGATTTTAAAACTCTATAGTGCACAGAAGCATAAATATAGCGTTCATACTTATTTGTTACAGATATTACACATTCATTTTTCCTTTAAATTGTTAATTTAATATGTATATGTAAATATTAATAGTTTCAATAATGCATGATTTTTATTGACATAGTCGTGAGTAAAGACTTAGTCTTGTACACAAATCTATCATTAAGTCACTGTCCTGCCTAAATCACGTTTTAGTAAAGCAATTAGATATGCGTTTAAAATAAAACAATAAAAAATCAAATCTATGAATATTTTATAAATAATACAATTGTTTCTACATCTGTTGCTTGTAGAAATATATAAAAATACCTTTTATTCAAATAAAAGCCCTATATTAGCTTATTCAAATTGATTTGTAGAAGGTACTTAAACTTCTATTGTTTATGTTTAATTTCAGATGAATTTCCTTCAGAAGCCTTCGCCACAGCTACACTTTTGAGCAAATTCGTCCAGCTGTTTGATGCATTAAGTGCCGACAGTCCAGACTTCCAGACAGACAAGAAAGAACAAAGTCAGTCCAGAAACTTACGCTCAGGCTGGTATGGCAGTGAAAATGCCGAAACCTTTAAACGGTGCAAATATGCCAATCACGGTGGAGGTTACACATTTGTGCCGTTTGGGGTAGAAACTTTCTCTAAGTGGCGCTTACGAAATTTTCAGGGCTTCGCCAAACGTTTGGTTAAAGCGTCAGGTGAACAGAATGCTGGATCATATTTTGCAAAGAAAATAGCTATTCAACGTGGAAATGCAGCCAGCATTCTGGACACTTTGTCTCCAACAAATAATTTATTACATTTGATATTTTTAAATTTTTGTCCATTATTTAGTTAAACTTTAATAAATTTATGAAATAAATACATATGTTCTTAAAATTTTTTTTATTTCTATAACATAAGTACCTACTTATTCACCTAATAAGGTTCTGCCTACTTCATGAGGCGAAATTATGTGTCAACATTGTTACATCCGCAGACTGAATTGATAGGTAAAAACATAAATGAAAATAGAAAAGCATGGGGTGGATATTTAAAATTCGCGCTAAAGTTAGTTCCTTAGCATTCCGTGCGGATTCTGTTGCGCATGTAGTATTAGTGTAATTCGCATTGTCTGTATGGCAGTTGCACTTCTCTCGGTAGAGAGTAAAACACTCCTTGAATAAGTCTGATTTATCTATGGGAGGAGGACCGGACCGGATTAGCGGCGACACGAGTACACCGAGTTTATTTCAACGAAAATTATAAATTTCGTTCCTCTTTTTCCCCTGCGAACGATCTTTACGCCCAATGTAAGTATTCGCATCATTGTAATAACAAATTTTATCGAACCTACCAGACATTGATCATAAAAAGTAGCTTTTCATTCGATGTCGGTATGAACCCAAGACGTCCTTATTCGAAATACGTTTGTAAATCATTAAATAAGCTCCTATCAAGGCTTTGGGTGTATATTTTTGCTTAATTTAACTTTATTTCCAACAACACGTGGTATATTTCGCGGGAAAAAATCCATTGTTCTAATGTATTGATAGGTTGTTGTGACCGTTACTTTGCATCTAATGAAATGCAATGCAACGTATTTGTAAAATGTTTACCTACCTCACCGATCAGTATGCTACATAGGGAAAGTTCGTAGCGGCTGAGGTTTTACACTTGTAGTGACTACACTAGGTTACAAAAGGATGAAAAGTTCATACGACTAGTACCTAAGCTTTAACTATAGTAGGTAGTTTTTAACTGTACTTACCTAGCTGATAAAAATAGTCATTGTACACTCCTATGAGTGTACACCTATGTACCTACCCAATTATTTTTCAAATTTAAATTAACTTCAATTTTCAAGTATGGTAAACTCATGTACATTGTACCTAGATGTTCAAAATAATGAAGCTCTGCATACTCTTACCGCGATTGGGGTTGTGAGCAAATGTATTTTACAGTGATTAGAGTTGTACATACAAGAGTTCTTGTAGCCGCAGACCAATCTTAAGATCAGGTTGATCTGTACTTGCAGCATTGTAGTTTAAATAGATAGATATTTTTGAGTTACACATCTAAAATAACACTCTTCACATTCTTAGATGACAGAAGTAGCAGAAGCCTCTAGCTGGTCTGCCTCGGAACTGCTTGCGGCTGGACGTCGCCACCTTGCTGTTAAAGATTTCACATCTGCTGTTGAGACCCTTGCTAATGCGTGTGAACTCCTAGCTAAAGAACATGGAGACACTGCAGACCAATGCGCTGAAGCTTATTTGTGGTATGTATAGTATGTTCTTGTTCAAATTTTAAAGTTTAAGTACATTATATGTTGGTTTTCTCACATTCAAATGGAGTTATAAAACTGCTAAATCTTAAGAAATACTTGTATTTGAGAGGTTCAAGTATACATTTTTAGATATTCCATCAATTCAAAATTGGGAAACAGTAAATATATTAAAAACATGTACAACAAAGTATATTTATATATTAGGGTTTACCTGATTGATATATGGAATGGGTAGACTACCCTTATGTAATTATTTTTTTAAAGTCTTGCTGAAGTATCCAATGTGCCACAGCTGACTAGCCCAGGCATAATACTATTTTCAAGAAAGAAAAATGTAACATTTTTGACATGGCAGTGCTGATGCTTCAACAAGGGGCCAGTTTGGTGATTTGAATAACTTGCTTAATTAAATAAATAATAATCAAAATTTATGATTTGATATAGGTTATGTATTATCTGAAATTAATAGGTATTAAGGAATGGAGAAATAGCTTATAAACTGTATTAACGAGTAGACTTAGCTTTATATTCCGATTCAATGGGTAGGTAGTAGCTGAGGGGACATGTTAACAAACTCCTATTACAAACATTTCTGACATGGCAGTGCTGATGCTTCAACATGGGGCCCAGTTTGGTGATTTGATGAACTTGCTTAATTAAAAAATGATAATAAAAATTTATGATTTGATAATGGTTATGCATTATCTGAAATTAACATTACCACACTAATAGGTATTAAGGAATGGAGAAATAGCTTATAAACTGTATTAATGAGTAGACTTAGCTTGATATTCTGATTCAAGGGGTAGTTGCTAAGGGAGTTGAGAGGACATGTTAACAAACTCCTATTACTTAGTGCCACTTCAGTTCTAGTTCACTTAAGTTTTTTATTTATATGGCTTGTTGTTTTTTTTGGTATTGGTTGCGCAATTTCGCCAATATTGCGTGGATAAACAAGGAAACAAACGATGGAGATTGCTTGGTATTGTAAGTAAAGTCAGTAGGGGGTTGAGAAGTTGAGACAATCAATTTAGGATCTGTGTTCTGCAACAAATAAGACAACACAGGACCAGATAAGTACTTTACTTACTTCCTCTGCTGACTCAGTGACCCAAAGTGACTCTTGACCTTTGTTATGAGAACACTCACCGGTTCTGGTCTTTGGCAGTTTCTTGCCAGTCACTTGCACAAAGCTTGTTCAGATCTGTGTTCACCACATCAACTATCTGTACCTAGGGTGACCAACCAGTCTTCAACTTATTGGTTGAGATAAGTATTTTATTATATGTGTATACTTTGCATACACATATATAACTGAAGCAGAGATAAGAAATATTGTTAGTTCTAAAAATATAGTTAATTGTTAGCCATGCTAGTTAACACACATCAGGGTAAACAGGTATACAGCTGAATACATGAAACACTGTGGTTATGTATTAAACTTAGTTGGTTATGACCAATTATACCTACCTATTTAAATTTTAATTAGGTATATGACTTCTAAAGTTTTCATCTATTTGATTTGAATTTGTTAAATACTCATTTTCTTTAACATTTCTATATTACAAACTTGTAAAATGCTGATATGATATTTAGGGGTACATACTGATATTTGATATTTGTAATTCCTAAATCATAATTGATTTGTTATTGCATATGTCTCAATCCTACTATTATTATAAATGTGAAAGTTTGTGAGTATGGATGTGTGGATCTTTGTTACTCTTTCACGCTCAAATGGTGGGGCAAATTTTGATGAAATTTGGTATGGAGGTAGATGAGGCGCATCATCCATCACCACACGGGTAAAAAGCGCAATATTCGTGGGCACAGCATAGACAAAATAATAAGATCTCCGCCTACGTCAAAATCGTAATGATGACAGTTCTGTCAAACTTTGTGGCAGTTTCTGATAGCTTTGTCAAAAGCTCGCTATCATTTTGGTCAAGACACGATACACGATTTGTATGTACGTAGGTACTGTATTTTATTTTTAGTGTTTACTGATTGATTTACTAAGCACTTAAATTTACTCACTTAACCATTATTTTATGACATTTTGGTATAAAGGTAGATATGGCTTGGGACTAGATAATAAGCTACTCGAAGTACTAATCCTGCGCAAACGTCGTCGCGGGCACCAGCTAATGCATAATTACTAGCTGGCACCCAATGTATGTGCCCAATGTATGTGCCCAATGTAATATGCAGAAGCAAGATGGGCATGAGTAAAAAGTGGTCCACAAATATTCAGACTTGAAATAAGCTGTTAAGATGTGGACTGCATTATGAAAGGCATACAGACATTACAGTGACTTATAGACTGACTTTCATGTGACTATGACTTGACCATACTTGATTAAAAATCTCACTTGGGTCCTATAGAAAACCTATAGAAAACAAAAAGAAAACTTATATCAGTTTGTAGTACCTATTTGTTAGGACCTATCTGATGTAAACATTCACATTAACTTTTAATATGTTATATTGCAGGTATGCTAAAGCACTGTTAGGTTTATCGAGAGAAGAAAGTGGGGTGCTTGGCGATGGCATGCCTGGTACTGGCAATGCCGATGAAGAGGATGATAATGATGGTAAGATAATAAATAAGAACTCACACCTGTTATGATAAATTGATTTCAATAACCTCTTCCACTAAAGAAACCAATGGTCGGGCAATATTTTCACTTAGAAGTACTAAGATGTAGTTTCAATATAAAAGGCAAAAAGTAAATTTAAATAATTTCACCAGTGAACCATGAAAAGGACCAATGTTTACTAGGTAGTATCAGGACTAGAATTCACTTTCCAATCAACCTTTTCTTACCAATCATACTCAATGTTTTGTAACTCTTATCAGTGTGATATAATGACTGGCTAGATGGCGCCGTGGTAGCAACCCTGCCTTCTGAGTTGCTGTTTCCGGGTTTGATCTCCAGACAGGTCAAACATTGTCTGACATATGTCTGGGTGTGTATATATAAGTATGTATATCAGTCGTCAGGTTACCATATTACAGGCTCTGCCTAGTTTAGGACATGAAGACCTTGTGTGGATGCTGACAAAAGAAATATAAATTGACTTATTAATTTTTCCTCCGCTGATAATAGTGCCTAACTTCTGTTATAATTTTTTTAAAGATATTTTTTTTTTCATCCACATACGGTGTGTTACAGGCAATGTAGCATTACTGTGCAAATACTTAAAAAAAGGAATGTTTTGGGATGATGAGATGATTGTATGAAATGTTAAACCTCAAATACTTTAGTGTATATTGTCCTTAAAATTCAGATCAAGAAGAAAACGGTGAAACTGCAGAAGAGGACCAAAATGGAGAAGCAGAGACAGTTACAGAGAATGGAGAAGGTACCACCAGTGCAGTAGAGAAGAGTGAAGCTCAGTCCACCACCCCAGAAGAGCCAGGCAGCAGCAAAGCAAATGAGGAACCGGAAAGCAGTACCAATAATGATGCTGAATTGGTAGGTACCTACTAGAATAGTGTATCCTGAGAATAGGGTAGTTGACACAGTCAAAAATAAATTGCAATGAAATCTATACATGATAGTGGTTGGAGCAAATAACATTTATTAAGCATTGTATTTACTTTATTTTGAACAAACAAAATGTGTACAAAATTTCTAGAAGTCATGTGACCTCAAACAGAACTTCCGTTTGAGGTCATGTGACGGAAGTAGCGGGGAAATTATGTCATAAGGACAAAATCAAACTTGTGGTATGATAGTGTTGTCCTTTATCAACAGATTGAAAAATCAAGCAAGAGAAGAAAACATCTAATATTATTGCTTTATAACAAAAAAAATACTAGGTCAAAGGACAAACTGAATCCATTAACACTGTTATTGCCGCAACCGCAAATAATAAGTTGGTTATACATTTTTTATGTTATGTTAATTAAATGCCTAAGTTTATAATAATATTCAATAGTAGTGTCAGAGATGACTTAAGGAACTTAAGGGATGTAAAAACTACTACTTACATATTACTGTAGAGGTCAAATTTCTGTACAATGAAAAATATGCTAAAAACCGAGTCCGATATATAAGGAGTGAAAAATAAGTTCAAATTGTTTGTTTCTCTGTATGTTTGTCTGTCTGTTTGTACGGGCTAATCTCCGAAACGACTGTACCGATTTAAATGAAATTTCGTATGGTGGTAGATCCCTGATCAACATATAGGATACTTTTGATCCCAGTAAATTAAAGAGTTCCCGTGGGATAAATAAAAATCTGTAATTACCGTATCCCGCGAGGCCACGCGAGCGAAGCCGCTGGCGGGTCAGATAGTATATATAAATAAGGATATCTTGTATACTGTTTTGTGTATGTTGAATAAATTAATCTTTAATGAAACAGACAGTTATGTAAGGCTATATTGATTGCAATTTCTTTTACTTTTGCTTAGTGTACTAGACTTTTTCTTGATAGGGTCAGTGCACTAGTTTGCGGCCTTTTAGTGATCCTTTCAACTTCAAGCCATCAGAACAGAATGTTGAAATAAGTTTTTAACTATAGTGTTTATGTTTAATTGTAACCTACATAATCAAGTTTTGATTTAAAATACCATAACTGTGATTGATGCAGTGATATTTTTTATATTAATTTATAATCGCAAATATAGCAAGAACACCGGTTTTCGGCCGCAAATCTTAGTATTAGTAAAACTGGTTATGTGGCGGCCTCCACAGTTTTCGGCCGTGCTTTTCGAAGTAGTGTTCTCGGCTAATAAAAAAATTGTTTGACAATCAATGTTAGCTTTATTCATTTACTTTTCTTAACTATTAAATTATTAAACATTCTTAATTAATAAAATGACAACAGTCCAACAATAGAATCTAAGAGCTAATATACGCTGAATCACGCAAATGGAACTAAGTCCCCTGTCCCCGGCAGCCCCCTCTACCTGGCTACCGTAGCGGCCACGGTATCGGTGGGTAAGGGGGTGTCAAGAATGAAGACGGGGCAGGTGCCTAGCTGCAGCCCCCAACGACGATGACTGGCTTTGAGTACAGACGAGAAGATTGAAGCGCTGGAAGAAGAAATGAGACACGATAACCCTGAGATCAGGTAACCTACTCTACCACCGGGAATGTGACCAACAGTCCACACGGAGGTGTCGGGTTTCTCATCCACAAGTCCCTTACGACAAAATCGTTACCATCGATAGCGTTTCCAACAGGGTCACTATATACATAATACTCATGTAGCACAGTTTACCGACGATGTTGAATGCATATAGGTTGTTCTATAGGAAAATATGGAAGTCCTTGCGGCACGACATCCGAAACTTTAATGCAAATAGATCGATAGCGCGGAAAACAGGCTCCAAAGTGATTGCAAGAGGTATGCCTATTGGGCAAAACCAGTTAACGAAGCTGAAGACAGAAGACGTCAGTGTAGCGTCGACCAACGCAGAAGTGTTGGGAGAGGTCGAGAGATTCTACCGACAACTCGGTCGCTAAACCGTCAGTAGCTCGGCCAAAGATCCAACAGTCAGACTGACCCGACATTATACCGAAGACCCGGACATCAGCCTGTACGAGATTAGAATGGCCTTGGAACAGCGGTACTTAAAGTCCTGCAGAAGCTCTTTATTACCGCCTTACTCGAAGGTTATACGCCAGAAGCATGTGGAACAAAAGCGTGGTGATATTCAAAAAACCATTTCGATTTTGAGCTATGTTCGTAAGATGTTTTTGAAGGTCATCACGAACCATCTCAGTCGCGGGTAAGTTGCGGTTTGAGCGGTTGAACTCCAGTCTCCGAAACAAGCCAGCTTCCGAAAAGGCTATAGTACCATAGGCCACATTCACACGCTATGGCAAGTTATACAGAAGACCGAAAAGTATAACTTGCCTCTATATTTAGCGTTTTTGAACTAAGTGAAGACCTTTGATTCGATCGGGACGTGGGCAGCGCTTCAGTCTCTCCACCGATGCTGTATTCACTATCGGTATATCGAAGTGTTGAAGTGTTAGTACAATAACACCAACATATAAGTCTGAGTACAGGAGCTCGAGGAGTTCGAAGGCAATTTCATTACAAAGAGGCGTGAGACAGGGAGACGTAATATCTTCGAAACTGTTCACTGTTCACTACTGGACTGGAAGACGCTTTCAAGCTCCTGGAATGGCAAGGACTCGGCATCCGCGAGTACATCACTCACTTTCGAATTGCCAACCATATTGTAATCATGGTAGTATCGATGGAAGACCTGAGCACGATGCTCGAAGGCCTCAATCGAGTTTCCTAACGGGTAAGCCTTAAGATGAACGTGAACAAGACAAAGGTTATTTCCAGAGTCCATGTTGTGCCTACTTCAGTATCAGGTTGGGAATTCAGTTCTCGAAGTTGTTCAAATCTAGAATCAATTATTATTTTTCAACAAAACTTTAAAAATTAAATAATTTTATTTCCAACGTGCTAAAAGTTGTTTCACTCTACCGGCGGCGGTTACATGATGGAAATATGAACTCATGAAATTGCCTTAATTTTTATGCAGTTAAAGAACCTAGTCCTTCAAAAGCAAGGCTCATCCCTCCCACTAAGTCTACACCAGGCGTAAATTATGTACGAGAAGATTAGCTCTTATTAAGTATTAGTGTTATATAAGTCTAACCCAGCTTCAAAGTGGCCGAAAAACGAATGTAAATATATTATGTCTTCTTATTTTCGGCCATTAACATCAAGTGAATATTTTTATTAATTTACAGCAACATATATTGGCGGCCGAAAACCAAAGAATAAAATCATCACATTAAGCACTTAATTGGTACAAAAAGAGATACATAGATGAATGCAAACAAACTAACAAAAGAGACAAAACTATCTAACACTGTATTGAGGCACATTTCGGCCACAGGGGCCGAAAACTCAACGTTTGAAGTTTTTCTGGTATTGATATCCGGGCGCCTATTATGGTACTTTTTACCAATTATTGCTAAAATAACTATGTGAAAACAATATTCAGCAATTTCTAATGCACATAACATAAGAATTTATCTAATTTACTTAGACAATGGTTTAAAAACTTACCTTCGAAGTGTACTTGCTCCGTTATTTTTTTTGTAAATTTACGCACGTTACACCTCCGAGGCGAGCGGTAAATTTAACAATTTGCTATAGTGCTTGCTAAGGTAGGCAAGGTAAAATGTATTTACGGATGTAAGGGAACTTTTAAGGAATGGTTAGTGCATGGTTGTGTTAGAGCTAATTTCACCATGCATTGTTTGTTAGTTTAACGCTCTGTCACTCCTTTAACGGGTTGTTAATGTTAGCAAGTGTTTCACCATGCGCTAACGTCTGTTTAATTTTCTAAATCAGGCGTTAATTTTAATTACTGCTCTAGGGGTCTGTTAAGTCGTTAATCGACGATCAGTTTACTATCAAGCTGTCAAAATGGAAACTGCGTATAACTATATTTTTGAAAATGAAGATGTTTTGGAAAATTTAGATGCATTGGATAATATTGTACGACGTCCCAGAACCTATAAAGAACGGCGTAATTATTTCGAAGAATATGATGATGTCGATTTTCGCACAAGGTTCCGTCTATCGAAAGAATCTGTATTGGATGTGTTGGATTTAATTGAAGAAAAACTCGAATACCCATCAGATCGGTAAGTACCTACCTACCTAATAACAAATTAGCATCTACCTATTGAAGGGCACTTGTTTCTTCTAAGTTTTTATTAGAATCCCTTGGTTACCCATGTCCCATAACCTAACCTAAAAATGGCAGTAGGTATATTGAAAGCCTATTTGAATAGGTACCTACATAGGTAGTCTCAAGCCTGATTATTGCAGACATTCAAGCTATTCCTTAGATAAAAATACCAAGTAAATAGATACCTACCTACATAATATTATTTTGTTTCAGGAATGAGTCTATTTCACCCATAAATCAACTCCTTTTGACGTTACGATTTTATGCAACTGGATCACAGCAAATAGCAGTAGGAGACTACTGCGGAACAAGTAAATCTACTTCTCACAGGATCATACATCGGGTTACCACAGCAATAGCAGCCCTTGGCCGCGATTTTATAAAGTTCCCTGATTCAGTGGATGAGCAAAGGAAAGCACAATTACATTTTTATAATATAGCACGGTTTCCAAAAGTGTTGGGTGCTCTAGATTGCACACACATACGTCTTCGTTCACCTGGTGGAGAAAATGCAGAGTATTTTAGAAATCGCAAAGGCTACATGTCCATAAATGTGCAAGCAATCGGTAGTGCAAATCTAGAAATTTTGGATTTGGTAGCAAGATGGCCAGGAAGTAGTCAAGATCAGACAATTTGGAATGCTTCATATAGAAATGTCATGTTTGAAAGTGGCCAGTATCGTGATGCAGTTCTTCTGGCTGACAGTGGATACATGAATCGACCATACATCATGATGCCACTGGAAGATCCTAGGACACCAGAAGAAATACTCTATAATGAGTCTCAAATAAGGAGCAGAAATCCTATTGAACGCCTCTTTGGGGTATGGAAACGTCGCTTCCCAGTGCTCGCTTTGGGTATGCAGATCCAATTAAAAAACTGTTTGCCCGTTATTGTGGCCACTGCTGTGTTACATAATATTTTGATCAAGGCAAAAGAAGATTTACCACGAGATGACCCTGATCTTGAACTTCCTGAGCCATGGGAAGAATTATTACATCAAGGCAGTATCAGGGAACAGAGGAGAAATGAATATGTAAGGGACATAAATCCTGTGCGCAGAGGGCTTATTAATAATTATTTTAAAAGCTTACATTTAAGTTCATTGTGATAGAGTATGTGATAACTATGATGGCTACTATGTTAATTTATCTTATTTTTATGTGTTTTTATTAAATAATGCTACAACACTATGGCATTTTCATTTTATTTTATTACACATCTCACACAAAATAATACAGAAGAACATAATACAAAATAATACATACAAAGAGTTTAATAATACTCGTAATAGTCAGTCTTTTCTTATATTTTTTAATTGTAACTGCAAAGTTTCAGTTTTAATTTTTTCTTGCTTTAACTGCTCTAACAGTATGAGTTGCTTCATCTCTGCCTCATTTTCAGCATTTTTTTTCAAAATTTCCACCAATTCTATTTTACTTTGCAGCAATTTGTCATGAACAGAAGCTTTTGGTCTTCTTCTGTGTAACCAAGTTGAACTCTCAATTTTTTTAGTCACCAGTGTATCAGACACTTTACTTTTTAGTGCAGCTGGTGACCAACCACTCCAAACTTTCTTAGCTTTATCCTGAAACAAACAAAGATATTATATAAAAATATCAAATTCATTCAACTGCAAAGTTTCAAGTCATTCCAACCACAATCTCCCTGGTGTTGTCCTCTCTGTTCCATATTTCCATTTTCCCTTGAGTCGCATAATAATACAACAAAATAATAAAAAATCTAAACACATAGTATATATATATATATATATATATATATATATATATATATATATATATATATGAATCCCAATAAAAATAATCATTTTGATAAGCTTCAATTATAATAATAAGATTATACCTACATCCATTGAAGAACAGTAAATATGGGTAACCAAAATATACTTATGGGTGAATCTACCAAATTATATTAATTGATCAACACTTATTATTTTT
The DNA here is from genome assembly GCA_917880725.1 of Selenia dentaria. Lineage (NCBI taxonomy): Eukaryota > Metazoa > Arthropoda > Insecta > Lepidoptera > Geometridae > Selenia > Selenia dentaria. The sequence goes on along the minus strand of OU862877.1, from coordinate 32,584,372 downwards.
TTGGGCGACTAGTAGCAGGTAGCTAGAGCTTAAAATAGGCACCTACCTCTGGTACTAACTTCTGCTGGTCAAGTTCATTCTGGAACAAAAACAAACAAAGCTTAAAAACATGTTAATAAAAAAGTAAAGGTACTGCATTATGTTATTAGTTTTACAACCAGAGTATTCATACTCCTGTTGCTGGTATACTGTACCAACAACAGGAGTATGAATACTATTGCTGTTCTGTATCTCTGCTGACTGAGTGTCTGTCTGTGCTGACTGACTTTTGTACCTACCTCTGAAATAAAATTCAAGCTTATATCCTCCCTCTCTCTTGACTTTGGTCGTTGTAGACACATCCCTGAAGGTCCAGCAAGTTCATCCTAAAACATAAATATCGTGACATGAGCTATTATAATTGAAAAAGGCAATTTAATATGGTAATGTTTGTTGTTATTAATTTGTTGTAGAAAATGAAGGTTTTGCCACGCTGGATGCAGTCTGCGATCAGGTCAAATTGAGCCCAGCCTATGTATGAACAACATTGTCAGCCTCTATCTATTTTGTTTATAGATATGCATTCAGACAGTACAGGCACTTGGAAGGAATGGTGTTAATTTTCCTCGATCAAGACAACAAAATAACTAATCACCACTGATTTACGAAATCAAGTAACACAATTCCACTGTTTGCCTTGCCCGCATCGCTGACCGGCATTGTTGTTCATACATAATGCTGGCAGCATTCAATGTGACCTGACTGCAGACCGCACTCAGTGTGGCAAATCCTTTATACTTGTATAGTCAACGGTTCCATTTGTACATATGTTATTGTGATATGAATACCAACATATATTTTTCTAATGTATAGATATAGCATATAAATTATTGTTATTGTTGTTTTTTGGTAATAAAACTATTCTATTCTATAAAAAACTCTACAAACTTACTGGTAATGTTCTATCTTCAATAACAACCAATTCATCATCAATAATGTTTGCCACATCTTGCTTTATAAACTGAGCATCCGAATCAAAGTCATTTTGAAGACCATCCAGTGTTGGGCCAAGTAGTACTTCCACTTGGTCTTGGAATGGTCCTTGTGGTGGAAGGTTGGGCCTGCCTCCGCCTGAAAAAAGTAGTAGTTATACAACACTACCTATGTAGGTAATAATCACTAGATAAATGAATTTGTCATAAAGCCTGAACCAATAGCTGAAAGTAAATACCTGTTAACAAAGTTTCTTTCTTCGCCGTAGCTTTATCTTTTCTTGTGTTGCGTTTTATATTGTCCCAACATGTTCGGAGCTGATCAGTGTTTCGGACACAAAAGGAGCTCATTGAATTGAACTCTTCAGTTAGTTTTCTCCATCCTTCGTTTTTAATATTGGTGGTAACGGCATCAGTCTTTTTGTTTTCCACAATGTCTTTATGCTTTGACACAAGGTGGATCAGAATTTCTTTTTCATTTGCACAAAAATTCGGCCCGCGCGTTTTCTTCGACATCGTTATTAGACGAAAACGCCACAAATCAAGTCGTATAAAATTTTAGATAAGTTACAACAATAATAAAATACCACAACAAATATGCTTTGCACAACAACATAACCTCATCTCATCGCTCTGTAATTTTAAATTATACAGCAAAACAAAAAATAGCCCGGTTGTGTTGGTATGCTACAGAATAAACCGCATTTAAATTCGGTTGCATTGCTTAACATGAGAATTATTACACGACTACTGTAAATAGTTCACTTATCTGTGACTATGATATAACAAAGTATGACATTTCGTTTAGGTCGCTTAAAAATGGGAATGAACTTTTTTTTTATCATTCACTCAACATACACAACTCTTGGATTTAGTAATCGTGTGTTATTTTTTCTCCGTGGAACGTAAACTATTTTAACATCTCTGTCATTTTTAACGACACATTAGATAATGACTGATTTATAAGAGTTTGGTGAAATTAGCTCTTAGAGTTTTAGCAACGTACTGTTAGACTAGGTTCCCGACTTGTTTTAAAAAAAACAAGATTTATGGAAACACAGATTTATTAACACTTTTATTACTATTATTTACACTTCACTTATTTACTCCTTGTTGGATCACTCGGGTTTTAAATAATCGCGCACTACTATTACTGATGAGAGGCAGAGTAACCTTGTAAAATTGAATAACAATGAATGACAATAATATCCAAAAATTATGGGTTTATATACAAAACAATATTGCTGACTTGTTGAAATGCATTGACGTCAATCGCTAGAATGCGAGTGTGGTCGATTGCAAGATCGGCAGATATTAGGGTTGTAACATTTCCCCCCTTTAAGACGGAACATACTAAACGGATAGTATGTGAGTAAGGATTGATCCAACAGAGATTACAAGATTGAGACAATGAAATACAGGACTAAGAGACATAATGGAATAGTAATTAATTAAAAATAACAATAAAGTAGTAAACAATTAGAAAAATGCAATGAAAAATAGAAAAATAAGATTAACGATTAGATAGTAGAAATTAATTGAAAAGTAAAACTAACAATTAAGTAGATAGTAGCAATGAACTAGGACAATTAAAATTAACATTGTAAACATAACGGTTTAGCAATAGGATAAGAAAAGTACCAGACATAAATTTAAATTATATTTCAAGATTCCTTCTTGGAGATGACATAGAAACACTAGACATAGAATTAGAGTCAGAACTAGAAGTTTCAGAGTTGTGTCCAATAGTGGTCATCTCAATATTTGACCTAGAATGAATATGAGACTGAGGCTTTGAACAGCATTTATTAAATATTTTAACACAACATCCGGAAGTAGTAGCTCTGCGTTTAGGGCAAATACACAAATAAAGTTTATAAGACAAAAATGAAAAAACAGATAAGGGTAACAATGTTGTCAAGATGCTGAAGTAGTATCCATATTTAATGTGATAAGGCTGATTTTCGATCTCTGTCAACTCGTCATTGAATTGGTTTAGTTTATGAGTCGCGTATTGTAAGGAGTCCAGATTTATATGAGACAATCTTATTGGAGTTAAATATGGAATACTATTATTAATTTTTATTTTAGAACAACAATCATCGTTGATGATGTTAAAGTTAGGTGATGGTATATAAATTTTTGTTTCGTATTCATTACTGGGAACAAACTGCAGTAGTTTGTGATATGCTTTACAATTATTAGGAACAGTTAATATTCCTGTTCCGACTACGTCATGATCTTCAATATTACCATTGCAATTAAGAGATAGCCTAGCGATATCTGACTGAATGTAAATCCACTTATTGTTCATTAGTTTTTGCCAGATATCGACGTTACCGTATATTAGTTTGTAACTGCAAGAGTCTGGGATATCACTTAGAAATTCACTGAAAATAAGCACTTCACAGATAGGATTTGAAACACTAGATTGTACATTAGCTAATTTACACAAATAATAGTTATTCTCCATTAATTTACACTCACTTAGGTCGTCCATTGCAGAATACGTCAATTTGTCTTCAGTTATTGCTAAGTACTTTGTGGATGGGCTTATTAAAGCAAAAGAGTTTGGTTTATGAATATCATGAGGTGTAGGGAGAGCATAAATGTGATAGAGATTATAATCTACGAGCAAAGCTAAGGGTATTTTTACTACGAATACTAATTTACTATCGCTAACGAAAGAAGATACATCTGCTATATCTATGAGAATATGAATGTTATCTAGAGTTAGCTCGATTGGAAAGTTGCGAATTAGATCGTTGTTTCTTGAATTTAATTCGTTAAGCAATTGCATGGGACTTAGTATAGAAGGATGTACTACATTTTGTTTACCGAAAAGTATAGAATCTATAAGATCTTTCAGTTTAAAATTGAGAATCATGAGAGAGCTTTCTAATGCACTGAACGTCATTGCGAGATGCGAGGTAACTTCGAGTTTATTGGTGCTGGTTGAAATCGTTTCTAGAATTGAGTCAAGTTTAACCATGTTTTCGTTAAGTGCGACTTCGTTATGGTTTAACCTTTGAATCGTATTATTAAAAGATGAAATAGTAGATGAAATAATATGGATGTTCTGTTTCATTAAGGAAGCTAAGTGACGTTGATCATCTTGGACCGCGTTAATGGCGTCAGTGAAAGCTTTGGCATCGTCTTCATCGAGAGAACCGAATAGCTGTTTAAGGATAGGGCCGCCTATACCGAACCAAGCGGATCGTCTAAGTCTAGAGCTAGTATTATTATTAATAAGATGAGATAGAGAATTATAATTAGAATTAACACTATAATATAAGGTTTCTAAAGGACTAAGAACATTAGAGCAATCTATCTTAATATCAGGATAAGAATAGCAAATACGTTTAGAACTCGCTAACATTTTATCAATAGTTTCTAGATGAGGCTTAAAGTAAGAAATATCAGTAAACGTTAAAACATTCCAATAGTTATTATAATATCTTAGAGTACCTAGAGGGTCAAAGTAAAGACCGGGACTGTTGACGATAGGCGACGTTAGATTGGAGTTGGAGACGGAGACGACTCCTGGCGTGATGGCCCTGGAAGAGGATTTTCATGAGCTAACTTGATTTGATCGAAATGATAACGTATATGCCTACGATTAACAAGAAGTGTGACATTGTTATTATTATGGACCTTAAGGACTCGAAAAGGACCTTTCCATATTGAGGACAGTGCTTTGCGTAATCTATGGTGTTGTTTAAGGTAGACCATGTCTCCGACATTGTAGGTAACGTCTTTAGCATGTTTGTCATAATATGCTTTTGATCTTTCTTTGTTTCGAAGGATGTTTTCGCGAGCTATGTTTCTAGAGTTGATTAACTTTTGTTTTAAAGTTTTAATGTAGTCAGGATAAGTAGCTGTAGGATCAATATCATAGATGGAGCTGGGAATGTTAGGCTTGCAACCAAATAATAATTCATGAGGTGTAAAATTAGTAGATGAATGCACACATGAGTTATATGAAATGATAGCAGTAGGTATGAATTTATGCCAGTCGTTTTGATTTTCATTGACATAGGACTTAAGGTATTCCTTTAGAGTAGCATGACTTCTCTCAAGAGCACCGTTTGTCTGAGGATGGTATGGCGATGAGAATAAATGTTTGATTTTGAAGAATGTGGCAACTTGTTTGTATACATCGGCAATGAAATGAACACCTTGATCTGAAAGAATGGTTTTTGGAATCCCGTAATGGCTAATGAATTTAATGAGACATTGAGATGTCTGTTCTGCTGTAGATTCAACGATAGGATAGGCCATGGAATATTTAGTTAAATCATCTTGAAACGTGACGATGTACCTGTACCCTTCAGAACCAGACTCAGGAAGTGGACCAACTATATCGGTGCAGATTCGTTGCAGAGGCTCAGAAGATGTGGTAGTGATCTCCATGGGAGCTTTGTTGGTTTTTCGAAGTGCTTTGTTTTGTTGGCAGGATGTGCAGTTTCGAACATATCTCTCTATTTCGCTTTTCATACCTTTCCAATAAAAGGTATCCTTTAATTTATTATACATTCGGTTTGAACCTATATGACCACCGATAGGAGAATCGTGATTTTCTTTCAGGATGATAGGGACTTCGCTTGGGGTAGGATATCGAACTGTGTTATGGTAAACATTTACTTTGATTTGAGTTCCGTGAAAGATATAAGCTATCATCTCATAGATGAGGAGGAATTTCAACTTATCGAAAGGGTTGGCAAAGTCCGATAAAGCGATTTCTTTGACTTCGGAATGAAATATGATAAGTTGGTTTCGTAATTCTTTCAGGACATTAAATAAGTCTTTATAAGTGGCTGACTCAAAGTGGTGTACTTTAGTGAAGAGATGGAAGAAAGTCTTATTATTGACTGTAGAATTTTTTACGTGATGTAGTTCCTTTTCAGATTTTATGAAGTCTTCTTTATCTTCAAGAAGGTCAAGAATATCTTTACAGTATAAGTTGGATTCATCAAGATCAATTGAAGTCGGATAGGCAATTATAGGGCATGACGTCTTTAAAAGATTTTGGTTGTATTCAAAAACTTGGGTATCGTAGTTGGTAGGGCTTGAACGTGATTTTAAGAATGATTCGTAATTTAGGTTATCTGTTAGGTCTATGTCAAAATCATTGATAGCATTAATGGGCGGACGAGAGAGTCCATCGGCGTTTGAATTAATTCTACCTTGCTTGTAGCTAATTTGGTAGTCGAATTCTTCGAGTTTTAATCTCCAGCGAACAAGTTTGCTGCTGGGGTCTTTGCAGTTCATGAGCCAGATTAAAGGACGATGATCAGTAACGATCTTGAATTTCCTACCGTAGAGGTAAGGTCTGAAAGTTTGAGTTCCAAAGATGATTGCTAAAAGTTCCTTTTCCGTAGTGCTATAATTACCTTCTGCACTATTAAGCGTTCTAGAAGCATAGGCGATGGGAAGATCATTTCCATCTTCACACTGGGAAAGGACAGCACCTAATGCATAGTTAGAAGCGTCTGTGGTTAGTATAAATGTTTTGCTGAAATCTGGATACTGCAGAATTGGAGCATTGGTGAGCAAGTGTTTAAGCGTAATGAATGAATGATTTTGAGAATCACCCCAAATGAATTCAGTGTCTTTACGGAGTAGTGATGTTAATGGCCCACGAGTTTCTTGCTGCTTCTTCTCGGCGGTGGTTCTTTTCCGAAGACAGCGGTAGAATCATTTAAAAGTTTTGACGTTCATAAGAGTGTCTATGATGCCTAAACTGAATAAATAATTTTTGAATTTGAATTTGAATTTGAATTTGAAAGGTTTAGTGATTTTAGCAAAGTCTTTTATAAATTTACGATAATAACCAACCAGGCCAAGAAAGCTCTTTATATGTTTAGGGTTTTTGGGAGTTGGATAGTCAAGAACAGCTTTAACTTTGTCGGGGTTTGGTGAGACACCTTTATCGGTGATGATGTGACCAAGATAAGCGACTTCCTTTCTAAGGAATTCGCACTTATCTGGTTGGAGTTTGAGGTTGTGTTTTCTTAGGGCATCGAAAACAAGTTTGAGCTTTTGAATATGCGAGTTTAAGTCATGGGAGTAGATTATGACGTCATCGAGATAGATGAAGCAGTGTATGCCTTGTAGGCCTGAAAGGACAGTGTTCATCAACCTCTGAAACGTCGCTGGAGCATTTTTCAGACCAAAAGGCATTCGAGTATACTCAAAATGCCCATTGGGAACTGAAAATGCAGTTTTAGGAGCATCAGCATCCTTGACTCGGATCTGATGGAAGCCAGATGCCAGATCTAACGTTGTAAAGTATTTGCTATGTCCTAACTGGTCAAGAATATCGGTGATGTTTGGAATAGGATAAGCGTCACCTATGGTAACATCGTTTAATTTACGATAGTCAACTACGATGCGCCATTTCTTTTCGCCGGAAGCATCTTGCTTTTTGGGGACAATCCATATAGGAGAAGACCAAGGAGAATCGGAGGGTCTGATGATTTTCTGGTCTAGCATCTTTTGAATTTGTTTGTTGACTTCTTGTTTATGGATCTCGGGATACCGATAGGTTTTTGCATGGATAGGTTGGGAATCAGTGGTTTTGATTTCATGTGTAAGGGTATCCGTGCAAGTAAGGATATCACCTTCTAAATGAAACAGATCAGAATAATCGGAGCATAGCTGTAAAAGGGCTTTTGACTCTTCGTCATTGAGATGGGAGGATCTGACTTGATTTTGTACATTTTTAATCCGATCGCGGGAGTTAGCTGAAACGGTCTGTGTTACTGTGTTTACTGAGTGTATTTGATTTCTAATGTCTTCGAGAGTATGACAAGGGTGAATTTCAACATTGAGAGATTGAATAATGACATCGCGATGTGTGGTGTTTAAAATAGATACATTTGCATGTTTATTAGGTTTCACTCTAGTTAAACAGCTGGCTAGATAAACACCATTTTGGATTTCAGATTTTTCCACAAAACCATATGTGATCTCTGGGTTTGAGATAGCACATTCAATGACCATCTCTGAACGAGCTGGAATGGTGTATCGAGGCTTTGTAAAGTGAAGGTCGAGCTGATATTTCCCAATAGTCAGAGTGTTGCTTTTGTAATCTACGTTACAATTATAGAGCTTCAGCAGATCATTTCCTATAATACCATCAAAATGAATGTCAACTTTATCCGATATAAGGTGAAAAGTGCTGTAGATAGTTTCGCTCTTGGAGACTTTGAGGTCAAGTTTAAAATTGCCAAGAGTGGATGAATAATTGGCGTCGCTATCGATATCTTTGAATTTAATGACTGCAGGATCAAGAACAGGTTGGATTTCAAGGGCTGATTTCTTAACAAATGAAACAGTGGAACCAGAATCGACTAAGAATACTAGCGGTTTACTAGAATATTGGCTTGTAACGTATATGTGAGGTAGGTGAGTTTTATAATTTATGTTTACCTCATAACTAGCCTCACATTCATCTCTTGAGTTAGGAACGGATTTATTAGATGCAGTGGGAAGTGTACGAGATCTAGTAGGTTTGGTAAGCTTATTTAAATTAGGAGAGATAGTAAATTTACTACTCGTGGGTTGAGTAAGAACTTTTGAACTAGTAGGTTTGGAAATAGAATCAATGCGTTTGGGTACAGTGAATATAAAAGGTTCAGTAGATTTGCAGAATTTAGTAGTTTTATTGTACTCGGTAATTTTTGCAGATTTAGTAGGCATCGTAAAATTTGTAGATTTAGAACATATATTAGAACTGGTAGAATTGGTAGGACTAGTAGATTTGGTAGATTTAGTAGACATAGTAGATTTAGTAGATATAGTAGACATAGTAGATTTAGTAGATATAGTAGGATTAGTAGGTTTAATAGATTTAGTAGATATAGTAGGGTTGGTAGATTTAGTAGAATTGGTAGGTTTTGTAGATTTAGTAGGGTTGGTAGATTTAGTAGAATTGGTAGATTTTGTAGATCTAGTTGGAATGATAGTCTTCATAGATAAATTATCAAATAAAGAGTTCATCCCGTCGGCGTCGGTTTGAGTTGCGGATTCCGTACGACGCGGGACCGGAATCATAGTCAGTTTAAATCAGAGCGTGAATCAGAATCAAAAGAATCTTCCCGGATGCTGCGATCATCCTCATTGTGGGAAAGATTATGAATCTGTTTTGTAGATTTGTGACGTGAATTATTGAATTGTCTCTTACGACATTCATGAATCTCGTGACCCAGGTTTTTACAGTATCTACATACTTTCACTGGGTTTTGGGGTACAGTGGCTGATGTAGAAGGATGTTGAGGAATGTTATTATTGACGTTGTGCACAGGGCGCTCACGAAAGGAAATTGGACGCTCGCGATTAAAGCAGTTTCGATCAAGATGCCCTGTTTTGCCACAGATTTTGCACTTTGGTCTTAATTGGTTAGCCGTTTGAGTTTGCAGGGCATAATTATGCAGCTTCTCTTCTTGAATGGCAAGGTTAACCGCTTCGTTTAGGTTCGAGGGATTTCTACACCTAAGGATTGTAGATATATGACTCGGTAACCCTAACAAGAAAGTATGAAGCGCTAAGTCCTCGGTATTTGCAATACGGCCTTTTAATTCGGAAGGATCTCTCGTAGAGTGTGTGATGTCAGTCTGTAATCGTGTTAAACATGTCTCTAATCGTAAACTATATTGACTGACAGATTCATTATATTTTTGTTTACACTGTTGTAGATCTAAAAATAAATGATCTCTATGTTTGGTTTCGCCAAAAGTGGTTTTTAGAAACGATTTCAATTCAGACCAATTTTCGAATATTTTTAATGCACAAGTGGATTCCGCTTTGCCTTCGAATTGTGACAATATGTATTTAAATAGAATGTCCTTTTGTGCAATTGAAGCTAACGACAATGCACTTTCGCAATTACGCAAAAACGAAGTTAATTTATTTTTATCACCATCGAAAGGCTTAATGAATTTAGTAAGGACCCCGAAATTAATATTTTCCTCTAAAGGTACTAAGGAACTGCTGGAAGACATTTTTTTATCACCTTTAAGACTCTCGTTAACCATTGTTAAATAAGTATTAGAAAATAGAAAAAACAATCACAAAGTACTCAGACAAAACAGAAAACAATAATTGTAAAATCACTTACAGAACGATGAATAGTAGAGACGTCATTGGAGTTAGCTATGCGGAGTCGGGTTACGGCACGAGCCGTCGCGTCGGTTGACCAGGTGGAGTGTATCGTGTTACACAATACAAGGCGCCGGTGCGATGACCTCGGTGATCACGGGCAGTATGCGCGTGATAATGGATTCCTTCAGAGCCTCGTGGATGGCTTGGAGCTTGGCAGGCGTCCCAAGGGAAGAGTAGAGTAGGGTGGCTGGTTACTCTTGAGGTCCCAATCAGCAGGGTGACTCGGTGTAAGGGTAGGTGACCCACAACACAGTGGAGCCACGTGTAGTTTTCGAGCCAAGGGTCAGCAGGGGTAGCTCGGTGTGATGTGAATACACAGTGGAGCTAGGCTGACGGGCTCGGTAGCGGCGATGCAGTGGCGTAAACAAGCTGGCGGAGGCAGTAGCGTGCAATGGCCAACTTAGAGCCACATGCGATGAGACCAAACGTCGTGAAAGTGCAGGAGGACCCTCGTCAGGTAGGGGCGACCAGGGGACAGTAATTATCCCTTTTGTTCTGACACCAATAATGTTAGACTAGGTTCCCGACTTGTTTTAAAAAAAACAAGATTTATGGAAACACAGATTTATTAACACTTTTATTACTATTATTTACACTTCACTTATTTACTCCTTGTTGGATCACTCGGGTTTTAAATAATCGCGCACTACTATTACTGATGAGAGGCAGAGTAACCTTGTAAAATTGAATAACAATGAATGACAATAATATCCAAAAATTATGGGTTTATATACAAAACAATATTGCTGACTTGTTGAAATGCATTGACGTCAATCGCTAGAATGCGAGTGTGGTCGATTGCAAGATCGGCAGATATTAGGGTTGTAACAGTACGCTCTGTTTACATTGTTTTAGTGGGATATGATCCTCAAAAGGCCGAAAATACATGCAGGCCGGGAAACTAGTGCCCCCTACCCTATATAGTGTGTCAAGCACTTCCGAATGGTGTTGTGATGCACTCGTTACAAGTTTAAATAGGTACAAACAGTTTTAGAAATAATAATAACCTTTATTTCAAGTAACTTAAGATAACATTATAGTTATTCTAAGACTCTTTATTTAGTAGTTTATGCAAATGTCATATAATAGAGGGTATTAGTAACATGAGTGTAGTTTTTAGAAACGAGCCGCAGGCGTGTTTCAAAATAAGATTACACGAGTGTTTTAATACCTAATTATATGCAGTTGCATACACTACTTTATTTAATCTCATGACATTTTTGCTACTAAAGTTTTACCAACAAAATATTACTCAAAATCGTATGTACGAAATAGCGCCAAAATGGAAAAAAGTCTTCTTCTTCTTCTTGTTTGTATGGCTTGTGCGGCGTAACCACAATTTTGCCAATATCAGTGGGAAAAGTCTGTTATTGGTATATTTGCTCGGAAACAGCGCGTTGCGCGCGCAGCGCGCTCACCACAGATAATGTGTACTTAAATTGAATTGAAACCTCCTTGGTCGGGACACATTGTACTTTAATAATTAAAAAATTGTTTTAAAGCATTGTTTTGTTAGGAGAATAATGCTTTAATTTATTTTTTTAATTTTCCTAAAGAAAAAAAAAAGAAAATATGCCAATAAAAGTCTGTATTTCATCATTAGAATATTACCGAATGAGATTATATAAAATATATTAAAGAACTAAAGTAACATACATAAATTTTTAATATATAAATACATTTATATTTTAAATCTGGGTATTTTATTGCGGTCTGGCGTCCCTGTAGCGTCTATACATAACTTCTTCGAAGAATGAGGAAAATGCCCATGTGCTTTGCAGGAACCTGAAGCACATCCAATGTAAAGTTATTCGTCCTACTAGATTCCAGCCGGTCTCAGGTAAACTGATACTTTGTTTCTCCGATACGTCTCTGACATCTCTCTTTAACGTATTTAATGACGTAAATCCCTGATGTAGTTGGGTCTAGGCGGGAGAGATATAAAATAATGGTCGGTTCGACTGCTTATTATATTTTCCGCGGTCGGAGGGGCGGTACCACGTTTATTACGTGTTAAGTATTACAGAAGTTATTAAGTCTTAATATGAATAGAATGCATCAAGAGCTTCATTAAGATTATTTTAGTCAATTTTCAAATTGATTTTTCGGTCTATCCAGTTAGCATACAGTGTTAATTTCCTTATATTTTTATGAGACACTTTGACAGCTAACCTATACTGTTAGAGTTACATAAGGTTATGAATATAATTATAGAAAAATAATATATTCACCATTTTGTTATAGGGTACAACAAATATTGATGAAGACGGTGATGGCGATGCGGACGTGTCAATGATGAATGCTGATGAAAATGCAGATGAAGATGTTGACAACTTGCAGCTGGCGTGGGAAATGCTTGGTAATTATTAAAATAAGTATTTATTATTGTAGCAAGTGAGCCATGTTTGTTTCTGCAAGTGCTGAATTTTTAACCTGAGTTACCTTGCCGGCGCTGGTGTGGATTAGGAACCCTGTCAAACAATTTGATGAATCAAACTGTTTCTAGACTCGCATATATGTAAATATTTCTTTAAACAATTAAGATTGTTTTATAGGTCTACATTTGCAGTAGCGCCAGTTTTTTGTTTTAAAATAAAACATTTTCTTTTTATTTAGAACTTCATACTTCATCTGTCGAACGACCCACACTCAATAGAAATTTCATTGTTATATTGACAATCGACAGGCTAGAGGTTAACGGTAATATTATAAAGGTGAAAGTTTGTGTGGGTTCTAAATGGCTGAATGAATTTATATGAAATCTGGATCGGAGACAGTTTGTGACCCGGGAATTAACAAATTGGCTACTTTTTATCCCGATTTAATGGGTAGTAGATGAAGCATAAACCAATGAAAAACAAATTTTGCAAAATATGTACATGAAAAAATATTTTGTTCAGTTGTATTTATAATAATTCTACCATTAAATTATCCTTACAGAATTGTCCCGCAGTATCTTACTACGTCGCGTAGAAAAAGGCGGCGGAACCGCGGCACGCTCACTTCTGTCCGATGTGCATTTGACACTTGGGGAGGTTGCCTTAGAAAGCGAAACTTATGACAAGGCTGTTATTGATATGCGTGAGTATAATTTTACAAAAGTATAGATCATTATGATTAATCTGTAGATCTGCACTTATCTGGGAAGTATCATCATAACCACTCCATTACGTTCCCACTGCTGGGACTCGAACCTTCCTCTCAGAGAGAGGAGTTAGGCCATAATCCACAACGCGGGCCCAGTGCGGTTTGGTGGATAGATTAGTGGCCAACCCTTTTTTTATGGAATAGGTTGGCAAACGAGCAAGCGGCTCATCTGATGGTAAGTGATACCGTCGCCCACAGACATCCGTAATACCAGAGGTCTCGAGGATGCGTTGCCGACCTTTGAGGAAGGATGATAGGAAGGAAGAGATAAAAGGGGTGAGGGTGGAGGGGGAAGGAGAGGGAGTATGGGGAAGGGGGGAATCGGGCCTCTGAAACATCCCACAAACCGACGAAACGCAATAGCAAGCTGTGTTACTTCACGTCGGTATTATGTAGGAGTGTGGTACTCCCGAACAAACCAAAATCATAAAAAAATTACCAGCCATTCTTGAGTTATAAATGGTTAACCAACACGACTTTGTTTCACATAAGTATATAGATTCATTCTGATATTATTATCTATTACAGAAAGTTGTCTCGAGCTTCAAAAGGATCTGTATGGCCCTGACGATAGGCGCATAGCAGAAACTCATTATCAAATTGGTAAGTAAAACTTCATCATAATTATTTAACAAATGTTGTCTACATATAGTATCAGTAGATTATACACTATTGCCTATATTACTCCAAACAGACTCCATAGACTTGAAATTAGGATGAAATCAAGCAATGTAGAATAGTGCCATATGTTGAGTGATGAGATGCGAAAATACTAACGCCCAGAGTTGTATCAAATAAAACAAATTATCTCAGATTCTTACACAACGCTATTAAGTTGAAGAATTTTGGTGCTTTGGGGTTGCAATATGGCATATGTGGTAATAAAGACGCAAATAGACTAGTTCGAGAGACAATATCAAATAACATGGTGGTGCACTTACAAAATGAATATATCGTTGCAAGAAAACGTATTTACTGTAAGTAGCCAAAACCCAAGTATACACCAGAGCCAAAAACTTAAAAAAAATCATATCTTTTTAATTATCCTTGACAGAATTATGACTTTTGGATCACAGTTTTGTTAAAATAATACTAATGACCAGCAATGAATTTATTTTTGTCAAAGTTACTACCAGTAGGCTTTTCACTACTTACAGGAATTGACTTTTCATTTTAAAGACCTGAAAAACGTCGTAGGTAGTGAAGTGACTTCTTTGGAGATAGCTAAGTTCCGTATATTTCCTGATATTTAAAATGCTGATGACTTGAAATATATAATAAATTAAGTACTATTAAAGTGATGTAAAGAGAAGACTAACTGTAAAAAATTGCTGATACATACGCAAAGAATGTTGTAAGTTATTTAGGATGTTTTGTAATAAACCGCACTTTTGCTGTAAGTAAAAGAGTGTTATACACCATTTTTTAGTGACTTACAGCAAATTGAACATTCCTTGTTCAATTTGTCAAAATTATACCCGATTTTCAAATTTTTTTCTGAATTTAGCTGTGTTCAGTCTACTTACGCCATTCTTGCTACTTACAGCAAATACGTTTTCTTACGTCAATATAGAGATGCCCATCAATACAAACGCGTTATACATATATTTATATATAGCACTGCAATATAGTGTCTTGATATTGTAAATCATACAAAGTGAGCCACTTCATACTCGTATACCATGTTGTGCCAATATAAACTCGTCACTACTAATGGCATTTTTTTTATTTTTTTATTTAGGCATACCAACAAATGTTACATTGTTTCTTACAATTAAATTATCATACAATACCTACTCATAACTAAGTTACAGTATGTACATACATGCTAAATGCACACCCAATTAAAGGTACACACGGCTTCTATTGAAAAAACATCGAGAGAATAACAAAACTTGCAGTGAAAGTGAGTATTATATATAGTGACAATTTGAAATTTAGTTAGAAAGTGTTGTGAGCAAATGCCCACGCAACTGATGAAGTTTGATTGCAAAAATGTCTAAAGATCCTGCACCACAGCAATCGTTAAAGGCTCGGCATAGCCTAGGAATCGGAGAATTACGACCATAAACAGTTTTGCGATATGGAGGGTTTAGTAGTGAAATGGGGTAACGTGGAACTCTAGGGGGCACTCTAAAACTAAAACTATTCAGTAACCTAGGGCAATCAATACTGTTAGTGAGTATTTTATACAAGAATGTCAGATCTAGTAATGTCCGTCGTTCTTCTAGGGATGAAATCTTGAAACAATCCAGCTTTTTTGCGTATGATAGTTTTTTCTTAGAAATTTTGGCAGCATATGACAAATGCCACAGAAATCGTTTTTGTATATGTTCTATTCTGAGAATGTGGGTTGCATAATGTGGTCTCCATACTACCCGACAATATTCTAGAATACTTCTTACCAAACAGTTGTACAAAACGAGTTTAGCATGATAATTTTTAAAATACTTACTATTTCTAATTATGAAGCCTAACATGTTAGACGCTCGCTTTATAGTGTGCTCTATGTGAGGTATAAATGTAATTTTTTTATCAAGGATGATCCCTAGGTCTCTTACTGAGTCAACCTCGCGTACACCTATCCCTCCAATATGATACATTGATTTAACAATGTTGTGTTTTCGTGTAAACTTAATAAAAAAACATTTCTCAATGTTTAAATGCATGCCATTGGCGGTACACCATTGATGTAATCTATTTAAATCCCCCTGTAATGGCATACAGATTGTATTATGTAGGGTTATTATGTATCTCGGTTGCTATCAAATTTTCATTGAAACCGAATAAAAAACGGCGGATCTATGTCACTTTTGTCAGTTCCAGTCGTCAACATTTTTTGCTTACCGGAGTTGTCATAACTGACATAGAGCGGATTTTTCAAGATTTCAATCAACATTTGTTAACAATTGAGATGCTATTATGCATCCCTGCTGAACATATGCCTCTAAATGGCTTTAAATATTTAGTGCATAATTGTGACTTGTGTGGAGTGTTATGAATGAATTATATTGTAATGGAGTGTAGTTGAAGTGCTAACTGGAGACTTAAAAAAGTTCAAGTTACTTACAAGCTGTTCCATGATCTAAAATTGCTATGCTATAAATGTATGTAATGGACTGAACATAGTCACTGTATGATTCGTCGAAATCGACCCCACACATAACACACCTATAAGCTTTCACCATAATGTGACAACAAAATCGAACTATTTATTGTTTAAAAAATATACAGCCAAAAACTTTAATACATTTTGTTGTATATTTGAATTACAGGTCTAGCCAATTCCCTCGCCTCGAATTTCGAAGACGCAATCACGCATTTCAAAAACGCAGCTAACATTCTCGAATCCCGTATCAAGTCTTTAGAGAACCCCACTTCAAGCAGTGATGTTGCAGTAAAGAAACATTTCACCGCTGACACTCACAATTCCGTCGAGGCGGAAATCAAAGAGCTCAAGGAATTATTGCCCGAAATACAAGAAAAAATTCAAGACATGATGGATTATAAAGCGGAGGTAAGACCTTGTGATTGTTTAGAGGAAACTAGGAAGATGTTGCGTGGTATGATGTTGAAAGAACAGAACAGGTGCCAAATACAGTGCCAGGGTTAGTTGGTTTATAAATACACATTTAAAAACGTGAATCTCCCACCTTAGTCCATGGATGAGTTCTTTTACAAACCGATATTAGGTAATAGTTTGAACTAATCAGTATTTAAGGTTTTATTTTTATAATGTAAGATTAGCTATTACTATGTATTGTTATTCCTGTTATCTACAGGAACAAAATTTGCTGGTTATTTTACGGAATCCAAACATGTTAATGAATAGCATATTTAAATCTGCTTCTGCATGATTGTAACACCAGAAGCGCTGTGATTGTCAGGGCTTGCAATTTTCATTATTTTTGTTTTAAATCAAATTACGGCCTTTTTTAAACATTTACGGCCTTATAAACACTGCTTAACTTTTAATAACGTCATTAAGTACTGCGCAGAACAATTATGTGGGACTACAAAATAACGTCACTTAAAGTTAACCAGCGTTTATAAGGCCGATAAATTAGTTAGTCTCTTTTACATTCCTTGACAGTTACTTGTCATAAAATCGAATTTTAAGTTCCTAATACAGTATTAACTCAAAATGCCAAAATTCGAAATTTCGCCTAAACATTGTGATAGTTTTTAAATTAGACTGATTAGTTAGACTGTTTTCAGTATTTTTTGGGTATTGTTATGTTTGCGTGCCTTATGTTATGTGGTTAGAATGTATGCTTAACGTCAAGAATCTCATGTTTTACTATAATTGCTAAATGAACATCAACATGTCACGGCCTGCCGGAAAGAACCCGGATTTAACACGACTGTTATACTTTATATTTATTGAACCATTGCAATTAGCTGATGTAAAAGTTTAAAAAATTAACTTTTGGATGGATGATAATTTTATCCTTTCCCATTTCTGATACAAAACTGTCTTCTATTTTAAAACATTTCGACTTAGCTCATGTCTCTAGACTATTCTCAAGCTGTGATTGAGAACAAAAGACTGTCCAATCATAACTTACGTATTTTTTATTATGAAACTCTTTAAAATCTGTATTTTGAAGAGAGATGTTCATTTATTAGTAAGCTTATGTGTATAATTTGATAATAATCATGTAACCTAATTAAAACTTTTAGTATGTAAGTTATTTTAGATTGTAAGTTTGCATTTACCACACGGCCATTTTTGTACTGAGGTTTTTTATACTTTTTAAAATAAAGATGTTCAAATTGAAAACGTTTATCATTTCAGCTAACCATATATACATTAATGGCCATGTGGTATATGTTTAATTTTGTACTAATCATGGCCATTGATGTGGTGTTACCCTTAGGTTTTGAGGCCATGTTACTAAAGTGCCCCGGAGACGGTCATTTGCAATTGTAAATTTTTACGTCATTGATTTCCCAAATGATCGTCTATATAAGCAATTGAAGCCATTTTCTGCGACTACGTTGAAGGCGAATGATGGAAGTTTTGATTGAATTGACAATCGCGAATGACGTAATCAATTGAACGTCTTTTGCAAATGACAGATTTCGGTCATTCGCTCGCTATTAAATTCGATATCATCGTTCGTCTACTTTTCGTACTGGCCAGAAAGTAAATGTGGGCGAGCAATTGACGCATCGTATGAAGCTCCATCATTCGCACCTTGAATTGAAACGGTCAATGACGTGAAAATTGACAATTGCGAATGGCCGTCTCCTGGGCACTTAATATTGACAAGGAGCGCCATGCTCCAGCAGTGGAGACATGGTCGGCTGGTTATGCTTACGTATATTACAATTGGTATGAAGTCGAGAATATCGCTTCATAGCATAACACCAGATTCTTAAAATACAACGTTAGCAAATCATCAAATATTCAAAATACAATCTAGTACAATTTTCTCTTCGTTTGTTCGTCTCTTCTGCCCGGCTATTGTGCCGATTTCGAACAATCTTGGTATAGGAATAGCTTGAAATCGGGGAGGAAGAGTGTTTCCCAATGATCTTATTGCTAGCCAGTTTAGTATTAGTCTTAACACGCGGAAATAAAAACGTTCTGTTTTCGCGTTTGCTTGAAAGTATTAGAAGTTTCGTCTTGAAAACTGAAGCAACAGAGCAACATTTTTGTATTACACCATATCAATAAAGAGTAATAAGACGAAACACTTTACCTAACCTTGTATTTGCTTTCGAAGCACGCATTATACGGGTACCTAATTTATACTTGAAGGTTTGTAATTAGGTCTTAGGCGTCTACTAAGCCGCGTTCTAAGGCAAAACTATGGAGAATCAATATCTGTTCAGCGATGGAGATGAAACTACAGACAAATTAGATTTTCGTTTCACGCAATGGAATACAAAAGAATGTCAGGCGGGCCAAACCTTGGTAGAAATGTACAGATACGGTGCATTTATTGTGTTTACTAATTAATACTAAAAATTATATATAAGTACAGCTTTAATTTCAATGTAAAGCTGAAAGAAAAGTATAAAATGCGGCCGGGCCATGCTGACTTTCAGCCCGGCTGAAAAATTAGGCTAGCTTTCAGTTCAATTTGAAAAGTCAATCTGCCAGACTTCAAAGACGAGACATAAAAATGTAAATATTGTAATCAATCATTGTAAAGCGCCCAAGGTGTACACTTCTTAACCGGCCGGTAATACAGACATACATGCAATTGTGAAACTTGACTTGAGTGGAGATGTCATAGTAAATGGTATCTATTCTGTAAGCATTCTCCGAACCAAAAATCTCGAAATTTTCGCAGTTCTTATTATGTAAAGGCCTATTCAAACCTGGACGTTATGCGCTACCGCGAGCGATAGAGAAATCCGAAAGGGTATTCGTTAATTTCACTGTTCACACCAAAGCGGATATCTCTTCCGCGCGCGGTAGAGATATTCGTTGGCAACCGTTAGCGGGGTGGCGGAACTAGTTTCGCCAAACAAGAGAAAATACCGCCTCACTAGGCGGTACAAGTTTCGCTGCAGTTATGGAACTTCATACTATTTACCCATCGAGTTACGCCGGTATTTTTCGCTACCCACAGCGGTAGCGAATAACGCTCAGGTCTGGATAGGACTAAAATCTAAATTAGTAACACTCCCGAAAAACAGCACTAAAAATAGGTATATCTACATAGGTACATTTTAGACAGATTAGTCTTCGGTGCTCACTAACTAACGTAAAAAAATACACAAATTTAAACAGAATAGGTAATCTTATTATTATAAATGTCATTCTGTTCATGAATTTGGATTTATAGTGCTAACAGAATAAGGACTAAGTACAATAATTAAATTTTAGTTTGCTAGTTTAGTTTAGTTTTTTGAACAAGTGAATCTCCAATGTCCCACATTTTACTTAAGTGTGCACTATTCACTCCTGAGCATACTTATATAATATGTTCGGATATCCATCAACATTGATATGGGCTATTTTTACCCAAACGAATTCGTGGAGGGTTGTTAGCGGTAGTAGGTACCTAATTCACTTGCGCAGAACATTAAACTAAAATTATCTAAACTATTGTGGTTGTTATTTCAAATGTGGGTAATCAGTGTAGACTAGTTTAGAGGCCCGGAAGTCACATGAAAGCTAAATATGCACTAAACATACGCCACAATTGAACAGAAATGGCAAGTTTAAGAATTGTCATTCGCAAGCGTTGTACGATTTCTGATTTTAGTCTGAAGAGTATAAGAACTATTATGATATACTAAAAATAAATATTAGCTCGCTAGTTTAGTTTCGTGTTCTGAACAAGCGAATTGCTACCAGTATCACTATCACATCACACTATTATAAATTGTTTGTGAGCGTGTTTGTATGTGTGTTACTTCTTCATGTTCAAACGGCTGGACTAATTTTTTATCAAATTTTGTATGGAGGTAGATATGTGGCGCTGGATTAATATATATATATATATATATATATATATATATATATAACATGAATATACTACTAAGGTACACGAGGCATTTAAGGCCCACATTTATTAAAAGTAAATTATATTTAAACCGAACAGAGTTAACAAAGAGAGCACATATAATTTAGATTCTTCGTTTATTAATTTATCTTCAAACATACAACAACAATCCTAAACAGATTGTTTTCGTGCTTTAGTGTATACTTTTCAAAAACAAGTGTTTGGGCCTTTTTAAACTACGTCCGGATATTAAGGCCCGCAAGATAAAACATCGTAGTGAAATTATTGTGAGGATCATTAAAGTTCTATCATATTAGTTGTAACAACACTAACATCTAGAACTTTATTAGCTAGAGAAATAAGTTCTTTTCCCAAAAATCATGATAGTGGGCCTTTTTAAACTTATGAAATAATCAACTATAAATTTCACTTTTAATAACCAACCGTAACACAAAAAAGCATTTGCCTCAGTTAAAACTTTAGAAACATAAACTAAATACTAAATAAAAATTAAATAACGCTTCCTTTTTTTTTAAATTTATAATTAATGTGGGCCTTAATATACGGACGTATTTGAAAATATAATATATAAGAATCCGTGTGATCTTGAACGATCAATTCTAACGAAGGACTATACCCTAACTGCTTTGGTATGTTTATTAACATGACTTATATCAGACACAATGTGATTCTATCAGCCTTACCTATATTGAGATCAAATAAAAAAATCATCTAAGTGAAACAAGATAATGAAATTAAATTTTTAACGCAGATAGCGTTACAAATTTAGATACAATCAGGGCAATAGAAATAATCGTGGTCGTGTTTTGTCAGTCCTACGCATTCTTCGTGATACAATTTTTGGCAAACTATGCAGCTTCTCATATCTTCTTCTGTTTCCATTTTGCACCCATGACAAAACCAAATATCATTAATGTCATTGGTCTTTTTCTTTTTCATGGCATTTGACTTATTTTTTGTTTTTTTTTATTGTTAGTCACTTTTTTACTTCCTTTTTTGTTTGATTTATTTATATATGCATTTATTTTAGAATTATTTCTTTTTCCTTTTACTTCCTTTCCTACGTCATCCTGTTTTTATCAAATAATTCTTTGGCGATTTTTTGACCTTTGTAATTTAAAGCCTTGCGCCGTGGCTGAGACTTCGTAACCGCAAAATTTGGAGTAGGAAGAAGTTCCTGAAAGGATGTTTTTTTAACTTTTTAACTCTGCCAGTACCACGTCATCGTCGGAATCATCCTCATATGTGTTGCCGGTCTTGTTTGGTGTCTGTTCTCCTTTTTGAACCAATTCGTATGCTTCTTCATCGGAATCACTGGAAGGATCATAAATATTTACGACACGCCTGTTTTGGTCACGAACAAGTTCTTCAATATCCAGCGATGCTTCAGATGATGATCTATTGTAATTGGAGTGTAAGAAAGGGTTCCTGATTCCAGAAGGTCCTGGAGCTGATAAATTTTCAGTAGACACCTCAATAGGTTTTTCTGGAATATTCTAACATAATTTTCCAAAAAAACTGTTTCTGGCGATGAACTTATAATCGACTAATCTTGTTTGAAGGGGAAAATTAGATGAAACTGGTGTGGGGCGTATATACGAAGATGTTCTGTCTGGCAGTCCATTTTGTAACTCGTCCAATAGATATGGTGTAGCCACGTCACTTCTAGCATCCGTATTCTGTGTAAGTTCTTCGACATCAGTAGCGTCCGAATCAAAATCATATATATCACTCGTATGAAGCTTCAGCATGTGTCGGCGAGGAAGTTGGTTCTAGATTATCTGATGCGTGGTTTGGATTGTGTGTCAATAGAGATGGTGCATAAGCATTGCTTTCTTGTAGTTTCAAAATACCGACAATACGTTTATGATTTGTTCTCAGTCGATAATATCCCCGAGCATAATAAGGCCCGGGCCTTGTTTCCCATTTTGGGTACGGGCCATATTATCTTTAGGCCTGTGTTTTCAAATAAACTAACGCAATTAAATAATATTACGACAAAATATATATTCTTACCAATTCAGACAGTCCTAAATCTGTGTACTACACTTCACAGTAGAAAAAAACAATGATTTATTTGAGTAAACTGCTACAAATGAGCGATTCTTATGGCAGAAAATAAGAAGAGGCGCAGCCGCAACCGCTTCCACTGACTGTTTGGAAGGTACTGACTAGATGGCGGCGCGCGCGAATCGGCGCGACGTTGCCAGCTCGTTGAATCTGTGTTGTCTATGTGTGCGTAGAGTGGTTAGTGTATTATATTGGCGGGACTCATATTTTTAAGAAGTGGGCCTTCCTTGCCGCTGGGCTTTATACCCCACAGGTACCTTATATACCGGCAAAACAGTAACGTTAGGGATCGAATACGTCGATCCGGGTTTCGAGCATGTCCGCTGCTTATCTTCAGGGCGAGTGCGCAGCGGCATCTGCGAGCTCCCGGCGGGCACTGGCGAGCTGGTGAGTGCCCGCCTGCGCATTCGATGGTTAAAACCCGGGTCGACGTATTCGATCTCTAACGTAACTGTTTTGCCGATACAGTTTAATATGTGTCAAACTCACGAGAATTTCAATACATATGATACTTTTAATAATCATCCATCACCACGCGGATGTAACGTTGGGGCGCAGCTAGTCACACGTAAATCACTTTAAATCCTACCTCGATAAGTACCTACTCCACCGTACAACGAAGAAAACATCGATTATCAATCATGTAAAATTGTTGACAATTCTTATCATCGATCGTAGATACCTATCAGATGCGTAAAACATTGTGTTGGCAATGAAATTAACCTTGGCATAGGGATTATATTGACCATGTATTTGATTTGTTCAGAGTATCGTCGTTATCACGATCAAAGTATGATCGGACCGAATAGCCTCGTACAGGTCGCGTCATGTAAAAAGAACGCTGGAAGAAAGTGGAGGGGGTGTCTGCGCATGGGTACACTCGACGGTCGACCGACGAACCAATAGAGCTCCGGCGCGTGACCCGCCCGCCCCGCGCCGCACCTCATACCACCAAACAGACCGATAAATCGCCTACTTACTAAGGCACCTTAACCGCCAACGTTCTTTTTACATGACGCGACCTGTACGTGCTTGCTTATTTGAGTGTAGTCATAATTAAACATTTCTTGTTAATGACTATTAGTGCGTTCGAATAGATCACTTCTGATCGTTTTTGGCGAAAATAACGCTAAAAATGCTCACAAGAGGCGTTCTAAGTGGGAATCTATGGGTGAAAATGTCGTTCATGCCTCTTTTTGTTCAGCGTTCGAAAAGATAAAAAAGAGGAATTTTTGCCACCAAATAGTGCAATTTTTGACCCACGTCCGGAGCATGGTTGTTTGTGATCGTTATTTGACAGCTATGTATTAGGGTGTGTCATTTTTAAAAATTTTTGAATATTCTCACTTAATACCTTTCAAAAGTTGTCATCTTGAGTGTCATTAAGAACTACATTTACAGGTTTTTTTTACATACCTACTTATGGCTCGCTCAATGACCTTGAAGTTTAAAAAAAAATTGCAAAATAGCATTCGAATTGTTAATATATTTTCCTTGCTTCTACACAATTTTATAGTAATTTTATCATATATTTTTAATACATACGTCCCCAATGATACGATAAAGGGGGCGTTCATAAAATACGTGAGATGTTTAAGGGGGGAGGGGGTCGAGTCAAATCTCATCTAATCTTACGTTGGAGAGAGGGGGGGTCTCGGCAAATATCTCGCAATTTTTCTTCTCATTGAAACAAAAAAAAGGTATACTATTTTGGTCCATTTAATCCAGATTGTACATGCTTAAGATTTAATTTTTGCACCAAGATGAGCTAATGAGTTACTGTGCGCAAGCGCCAACGGCTTAGAGTGGCTAGATCAGAACGAAGTTGAAGGAGCAGATGATTTTACTGAAAATCATATTTTACTGAAAAGCATGATTCTCCATGGACTGAATTAGAGTAGATATTCTTTTTTTAATCACAGTAGTTACGATTTAAGTATTCTACTGTTAAATTTTTATTACACTTATAATGAAACTCTGAGCAATATTGATTACTAGTCTTAACTAGTCGTAAATAAAAGCACGAAGTTATTTTTTTTTTCTTTTTACAATAACAATCCAACGCGTTTACGTAAGAAACCCACATTTTGAAAAATCTCACGTGAGATTGGGGGATGGGGGAGGAGGTTGAACAAAATCTCACGACATCTCACCAGGGGGGGAGGAAGGGACAGAAATTTTAAAAAAACACCTCACGTAATTTATGGACGCCCCCAAAGATAAACAATGGCACATTATGATCGCAAACGCAAATAGATACCTACTTTTACAAAAGGCCACCAGCCACCGCGACGCTCGCGTCGTCTCGTCGGATAATAAGAATGAATATTCAACTGACGATGAAGAATACCAACAAAGTAGGTAACGAGTGGAACTCTAACACCGAGAGAAATTGACATAACATTTTTGATATCTAGGTACCCATTATAATATATTGGATAGAAGATGTAGTCACTGGTACTGACCACCCACAGCTGGGATAAATGAGATGGTAGACAGTTTAAAAAAGTCCGCCTAATATGCGATTATACAAAATACTTAGGCGATTTTAACGCTCTCCACGCGCGTGGAAAGAGTTATGATGACGAACCCCATCGCAAAAGCGCCGAAAAAACGTTACATTTTAAGAGTTTGTAAATTTCCTTTACAAAAAGTTAACCCTACGGTCACAAAACCAGTAGATACCTACATAGTAACTTGTAACTTTCTGAGTTCTGCCCTCAGCTTCAACATTGATACGTCCGGTGGTACTCCAAGACCCTGCAATAAAAGATAGTACATACTTTAGTACACAATTTATATACCCGACGAGTTTATAAGAACTTGTGGGATACGTTTTAACCAGAATGTTAATGTGAGCGATAGTGGAACCGCGCGATGCAGCTAAGCTAGTATAAAACAACCGTGCTATAGTCAAAGACTTTTTCCAGACGATCAAGCGAGTCCGCGAGAGTCTTCTTCCTTCAAACGGCGCTGGTTCTTCTAACGGAGCCAGTTCATCATCAGCCTTCTCTCCAAGTAGCATCAGCAGCACCGCATCAAAGCCAGCAGCATCCGACATCTCCCACCTAATCAAGAGAAAACGAAAGGCTAGCGAAGAAGCCGACACGGCAGCTAAGAGAGTCAATACATGATTGTGTGTGGCTTTCAAATGAGGTAGATTATAATGTATGTAACTCACGCGGGATCTTTACAGGATAGGAACTCTTTGCAGTATGTAATTAAGCTGGACGGATGTAAGTCATCGCGCATACAGAGCTCTATAATAATTACTATGTACTATTTTAACAGACATTTGAAACCGACTTCCATTCTGTGTTAATATATCTATTATATATTCTTTATAATATAAAGAATATATAATAGATATAAAGAATAAAGAATATAAAGAATACATATATATATTATATTATATATATATATATATATATATATATATATATATATATATATGTATTCTTTATATTTTGACTTTGACTTTGACTTTGTACTCGTATATATATCTTTCTCATATTCTTTAATAATACCCGATGGTGATGATAAATTATTATCAAAAAAGTGTTGGTCAAGGTCATGATCAAATTTAAATGGGACCACAGGAATCATAAAAATCGGTTCGCTAGGTAACAACATAAAAAAATACACACGAATTGAAAAACATCCTCCCTTGGAAGTCGGTTGAAAATAAATACAAATGAGATGGAATTTGTTTCTCATCCATTTTAGGTGTGTATTGACACACCTAAAATGCTACAGCTGCTGTGATTAAAACTAAGATGTTTTTATATTAAGACACTTCTGCATCTTCTAGTGCCTCTCTAACTAGTGAAGGCTGGCTGTCAGCTTTCGCTGACGACACTATGTACCTTTATTTTTTTTTATACTATAATATGCAATCATAATCTCAAAGCCTTGGAAAATAATGTATAGGTACTCCATAAGGCTGCGTTCAGACGACACGCGCACGCCACGCTCGTCAGCAACCGCGTCTAACACGCTTTGTTTTTTTTTAAATATAATTTAAGCACTATTATTATATCTATAGATCTCAAATTGCATTAATCAAAGTCCATCCGCACATGCCACGCGCCCGCCTGGCACCCGCCCCGCGCCCGCCTCGCGCCAACTACGCGCGCGCCCCGCGCATGCGCTGCACACGCGTTGCGCCCGCGCTTCGCTTAGTGTTGTAGTGTTGTAGTAGTAGTACAAGCGGGTGCTTGGCGTGCGCGATGCACTACGCTGATTTTGGGCGGGTCTAAGACGGGCTCAAATCGTGTGCGTGCTCGGCGCGGGGTCATCTGAACACGGCCTAATTCTACAAACGGCATATTTCCGTACCGACCGTTCCAAAAGGCATATTTTTATAGAAGTCATTTTAATTATTTCCCTTCACTTAGCTTCCTCGGGATTTACCAGTTTAGTATCATTTTTACGATGAAACATACCTGTTATAGTCTAGCCGCAACTACTTTATCGCGCCTTATAGGAATGTAAGCGGTGAGGCGCGGGGGTTCGCCCATGTATTCGCTGCCATGGATTACACCATAGTTACTAAGGCTTTACCTCTCCGCACTACGTTTGTCACATCTAAGGTGCGGTACAACGGTTGCGGTCAGACTGTAGTACATAATCTGTTACGTAGACATATGGTAGCAGGCCTCTAATGCTGCTTAGAAGAATCAACATGCTCAAGTGTGCTTATGTATGTATTTACTGCGACTAGGTTCCACCCTGTACGGTTCCGCGTACATTTCTATTTTTGTAGTTGTGTAAATTGATGTTAGTTGTTAAAGCACAGAACGCGCGCGGGTTCACTTCCACTACGAACAAATCTCATTTAAGCTTTCGAACTTTGGTTCCGTCAGGATACATTCTATCATAAACTTCGTGTGTGAAGAAATATATCTTTGGACGGGATCAAATCACATTTTATTACTCGTAATTTTACTTAGGGAATAATTAATAAGTAAGAAAATATGATCTTATTTTGCTTTGCTGTCCGGAAAGGAACCGCTTCATAATTTCTGAGAAGTCATATGATGAAAAAAAACCATGGTAGGAAAATTGGTTGACTGCTATCTAAACGGGCCTTGCTCAAAACCTACAGCGTAAAATCAATGCTAAACACCAAATATTAGAATTTCATTCAAAGGTTCATCAATATTGATCTTGTCAGATAAAAGCGTCGGTTGCGTCACCACATATATTATCTATGGTCACAGCATTACAAATAGCTGTTACAATTCAATGTGCCGTTGGGCGATGTTTTTACTCAAGCTACATCTGAGAAAACCTTGCGCGCGTTCTACAAGATTCTAGGGAAGTGACATGTATAACAAGAGCACATAACGTCGTTCAAGCGCGAGCTTACTTTTCTCTATGGAAATATAAATACATACAACTATAAAACAATGCCGAAATAAAGTGACATATTTTTAATGTCTAGCCATCGTCTCAACAAAAACTAATTAAATAGGTATTTTTTGCTATGTGAACTTACAAATGGACGTTTTTATTTCGAATTACAATTGAAGCCCTGAGAACTATAAATAGGTATCTTTAACCACATATGTTATTAAACGCGAGTTTAGGTATAAAGACATTCTTACACACATTTGTTTGACTATTCAACAGTTGGTTTTCAAACACGTGCATTTTCAAAGATTCTTTGGTCAGCAAGCTACAAAACGTCGCCGCGTCGCTCGGTGTGCAAAAATGCTTAGTGGCGGGCTAGCGGCCAACTTTCCGAAAATTGTGATGATACCTCTTGATAATATGGCAAGCATAACCTACAACAATGAATATAGATTTAGGCACTAGTGGCTGCTTATTAAAGTTTAATTAAATTCAAATCTGTATTTGTCTCGTAAATATTTGTAGCTAACTATAGGTTTTGGGAGTTCTCTATAGCTTATGTTTAACTTATCACAAAATATAACGTCAAATAAATACTAAATGATCAAATAAATTGTAAACGATCACCAAAATTAAAACACTGATAAATTTGATTAGTCTCGGGCGCTTTTTACGACTAGCTTCGCTCGTCGCACCAAACTAATACGGGAAAAAGTTTTTTTTAGATGGCAATAGAAAGTTAATTTGGTGGTAGTTTACTAAATTTGTTGGTCAATGTATTTGTTCTGGTTCTCTATCCTTGTACAATAACCGCCTCGCCCAGTGCTAGTAGTTTATATACTCAACTAGAACTAAGATCTATCATCTGGTGACTGAATTTATCTATAATATTTATGTATTTAGATATATAAGTATGTTTATCATTTGTCTAGTACCCATAACACAAGTTCATGGCGAATGGCGTTGTGTGATAGTTGTGGACTAGTTATTTAAAAAAAAATATTTAATTTTATCTATATATATCAATCGCGTATGGTATTTTATCTACACTAATGTTGTAACATTCTACTTATGTTTCCAATACTTGACTTATAATTACTACTGTTATAGAACAGACAACAAAACACTCAATTTAAGCAATTTCACATGATGGTATAATATCCACATCGATATCGTAAAATCTCATTATAACATCAATAAAACGCGACCAATTAACGTGGCGAGCCTTATGTCAAAATCCTCATACAAGTTGTATAAAATTTTGATATTAGGCTGGCTTTTGAAAACAGTTGGGTTATACGTGAAAACTTCGTCGAAACTACTAAACTTACATACACAAAACTCTTTGGTAAGATCTTGTGCCAATTAAATAAAAAAAGAACAGCGCGCGCTCGCTCCTGATTGGCCCTGCGCGCGCAGCTGCATTTTAATGGCGGCAAGTTCACTGTGACAATAAATACGCGTGAATTTAATGTTTGTTTTGTTTTTAAAATACAAATTAAAAGTTAAAAATGGATAGCGACGATGATATTTGTACGCCTCCGGATATTCTAGAATTGGCCACTCACAATCTTTTGCCAGAAAAATCTAGAAAATTATATGAAAAAAAATATAATAACTTTTTGGCATGGAAGACCGAAAAGAAAACTACATCATTTTCCGAAAATGTCATTCATGCGTATCTCAAAGACCTCTCCGACAAATTCAAACCATCTTCTATGTGGGCTAAATATTCTATGCTCAAGTCCACACTGAGTATCTACAACAATATTGATATCACGAAGTATATAAACTATTGTCAGCTTTTACTCTTGTTGTTTGATTAATTGCATTAGTGAAGATAAAGTAGTGTATGCAACTGCATATAACACGGGTATTAAAACACTCGTTACTATTATGAAACTCGCTGCGCTCGTTTCATAAACTCACACTTGTGTTTTAATACCCTTCATTATGACAGTTGCATAAACTACTATTACGATTGAAAAGGTTCTATACTCAACTAGAACTATGATCTAACATCTTTATATATTATACGATCGAAAAAGGTCCTCGTGCGTCCTTGGTGGACGAAAATGAGCTTGTTACACGGTCACTTCCCTTAATCAAAGATTAAATCTGAATAAAAATAAGCGTTACTGTTAAATATGAAATGAATTAAAAGTTAGTTTATATAAAAATAAAACGTTTTCTCGACTGAATTTTTGAAATATTTAGTTCTATTGGTTATATTAACTGGGTCCTTTGTAGTTTATTAAATCTATCGTCTCAAGAACAATATTTTAATAAAATAGAATATAACAAAAAACAAATATGGCAAATTGTGTATGATCAGTATTGCTGTTAATTATATATATTCACATACTTTTCTACCTAGAAACGACCTGCATTTAAGTTTAACATTATATTTCCTGTAAGTTTTCTTTACTCGACTACACAAGAGTGTATTGTGTGTGCACCTATGTATTGATTCTGTCCGGTACTTACATAGTAACTTGTTTATAATTTGTGACCTAGATATTTGATAACATTCTCCTTTTGTTTGGAAATATGTGACTATTTTTTTTGTAAAAATAAAGTTAGTAAAATGCATAAATATAAATATGAAAAGTTGGTCGTGTATGACCTACGCCTTTCGGCAAAAACCAGCCGTAACTGGATTGGCTTGTTTCGATAATTCGGAATATAATTATGGGTTTACGTTGGTGGGTGACCGGATGCATCGATTGATTTGTTTTAACTATAATATATTTATTTAATTTATATAAGTTGCGGTCTTTAACGTGGCATACAATCTAACTCTGAATATCAAGCACTTTTGCAGAAATGTCCACTACTTTTAATAGTTCATAGTGAGAGTCAGAAGGTATAATAATGGACACAATTTTTATAGATCGTTTCTAGGTTAAGCATCAAAGGTAGAATTTAAGTTTCATGTGTTGTTTTATGTAAAATCTTATCATAATATCTTTGTAGACTTGGTCAAATAAAAGTAATTTTTGATAAATCATTGTTTTTATTGATATTACTCCGTACTCGTGCACGGCTAAACATATGTATAGTTAAATAAGATTGTCCAGTAAGACAAAAAGATGAAAATTCTCTGACACTGGTCAAAGAATTTTGTCTTGAGGCACTGAGGTATTTTGGACGAGAAGTCTTCTCGAAGTTTTCGGAACCCTGCCCAGCCGAGTTGGATTCGACGGTTGACCTCTTTCTCTCTCATGGACCGGCAAGCGCAGCGTAGGTCAACTACCGGCAAGGTGGACAGACGACCTGATAAAGGTATGACGACGTTGGATGCAGGGCGCTTCTAACCGGTTCTGTTAGAAATTTGTGGGAAGGACTATGAATAGAATATAATAGAATTTATTGGCCTTATAACATTCGTAGTTACACTGGGCAAGTCAAATTTACATTAGTTCTAAATTGCAACAACTTAAAAAATAACATATAGTATCTTAACGTTAGAAACATATACCTATATCTAGTCAGTTTGATAAGGCATTATAAGGTATAATAGAAAATTTCGAATTAATTATTACGATTAAAAATGTAACAATGTATGTTCAACAGTGGGCGTCCTACGGCTGAGATGATGATGTTTTGGTGCTGAACCAGAATCTAACTAACTTACTGAGGGCTTGCGATTGTGGAACAGAATCCATTCTTCGTCGCAAGTAACAATACGATTCACTATGCCTTCGTTTGTGTGCCTGTTGAGTACATACAAGGCTGGACTCGACGCGTGCTTCGCGCTGGCGATCATTCAATTCGTGGGACACCCATTTGTCAAGCTTTTTTACCTTGCCAATTGGACGCAAATGGGCCGATATTGTTTTGATGCTAACATGGAAAGCTGCTGCTAATTCAGCTGTAGATTGAGAATTCAGAAAGCTTCCACAATCGCCTTTAATTTGTCATTGTCGACTAAAGCTTTAGGTCGACCACGGGGTTCATATCTTAGGTCGTAATTTCTAGAACAGAAGCGAAAACCAATAACGGGCGGTGCGATCGTTAGTAGTGTTGGCTCCGGGAGAGTTGGATAATTGCGCGCGGTTGATAATACCGCGCCTCCACTTATCTACCAATCTGCCTATAACAAGCTATAGCTTTGTGTGCATCGAATCATGCCCAATGCGACTGAGAAACTGCCCTCCGCTCGGCAGTGGAGCCCGATCAGTGATCCGAGTGGTACGTGTGCATAGAACTTTCGCTCGCATTTCTTATAATTTTTCTGTGGCAGACGAAACTAGGTATGTTAATCTTTTTGTAGGATAAATTAAATTGTAGTATAGCATTTAGTAGCGTAATTTAGTGTTTCATAAAGAAGATGCAATTTATTTCGACTAAAATATTGTTTGTAAATATGGTTGTGGCAGCAAAACAAGATGGCGTAGGCTGATAATGCCGTGCTTAGAGCTCGGTATTATCAAACTGGGCGCGGTATTATCAATTTCATACTGTACTTTTTTTTTCTCTTGCAGACGGCTGAAAGTGCTAAAAAGAAAAAAAGGGACCCACTTCAAATGCAAGCTGCTCTAGAAGCAGTAAAGAGTGGCAGGAAAATAAAGAAAGTAGCAAGATCTTTTATGCTTCCAGAATCGTCAATAAGAGACAGATTAAAAAAAGGACAGTACTATGACCCTAGACTTGGCCGAAAGGCAACATTTTCAAAAGAAGATGAAAAATAGTTAGCTGACCATGTTATTATTTTGGCTAAAACATTCTTTGGAATCACGCAACAGCAGCTACGTAAACTAGCTTATGAGTTTGCGGCTGCAAAAATATTAAAAACATTTTTTCAATAGAGAAAGGCATGGCAGGTAAATGTTGGGTGTACGCCTTCTTAAAAAGAAATCCTGGGATCTCTTTACGACTTCCGGAGCCAACAAGCATGAACAGAGTGCTGGGTTTTAATAAGACTGAGATAGCATTGTTTTTCCACAATTTAGAAGAAATGACAGAGAAGAATGCTTATCCAGCCAAAAGAATATTTAATGTTGATGAGACAGGTGTTACGACTGTTCAAAGGCTTGGGAAGATTTATGCGCCTGGCGTTAAACGCCACTTGTTAAACAAGTTGGCAAAATCACAAGTGGAGAGCGTGGCCAAAACGTCACTGTTGTCTGCGCCATGAATGCTTCAGGGTGTTCATACATCCCACCTATGTTCATATATCCGCGCCAAAGGATCAAGTCAAGTCTGAAGCCTATTGGAGCAAAATATGAGTGCTCAAAATCAGGATGGATTAACGAAGAACTTTTTGAGAAATGGCTTCATCACTTTTCGAAACATATTAGTGCGACAAAAGAAAACCCTACTCTACTGATTCTCGACCATCATGCCAGTCACTTGTCACTGAAAGCTTATCAATACTGCCGCGAAAATGGCTTCCATTTGCTGTCTTTACCTCCGCATACATCCCATAGGATGCAGCCGCTTGATGTTACTTTTTATGGTCCACTGAAGACAGCTTATCACAGAGAGTGTGATTTGTAAGTATATGAAAAAATAACTCATGATGTTTTGGCTTCCATTTTCAATAAAGCCTATTTGAGAGTAGCGTCAATGGACAAAGCAGTAAAAAGTTTTGAAGTGACTGGCATTCATCCCATAAACCCTAACGTATTCGGTGAGGATGACTTTACATCGGATCCAATTATTGAAGATTCAACCGGCAGAAATGAAAACTCAAACAATAATGAAATAGAAACCGAAGCACTTTCTACACATGAAATAAATGTAACCGAACCTATCGCCAGTTCTTCGCATAGTCATATTTTGCAAGTATTGAGCCGAGTGCCTCGGAAAATTCAAAAAATAAAACGACGTTCAATGAAACAACATTCTCAAATTTTGACCGCCACACCTCTATAAGTGCAGTTAGAAGAAAAAGAGCGAAAGAGAATATTGAAAGAGAAAGATAGTAAAGCCAAAGGAAAGCAAGTTAAAGGAAAATCGTTAATAAAGAAACAATCTGTGAAGAGAAGAGTCTTAATTTCTAGCAGCTATGAAAGCAGCGATGACGACGTTTCCCTAGCACAGTTAGGCAATGACGACGATGAAGATGACATAGACACAAACAAAGAAAATGAAAATACAGATTCTGGGAATGACAAATGTTCAATTTGTGGAGAGTTTGGTCGTGACAAAGAAGTGTGGTTTCGTTGCTGCCACTGTTCTTCACGGGTACACAAAGAATGCAGTGGAAAAGAAACTGCAGAAAATTATATTTGCGACTTCTGTTGAAATACATGCAAGCATTAGAGTAACGAGTAAATTAAACGTCCGGTTTTTATGTCAAAATAAATGTTATAAACATGTACATCGCCTATTATTAATATCGCGCGGTATTATCGAACCAGGGCACGCTATTCTCAAACCAGTTTGATAATGCCGCGCTATCGAAGATTTTATTTTTCTTCTTATATTTATGAATAGGTGCTATAAAAATGTAAAGTTGCACTTAAAGTTGATAGCTAGATTATACTATGTTAATTAAAATTTAACTTGACTTTATCTGAGCAGCACCAGTAGGAAATTATAGCTATATCTTCTTAAGGGCGCGGTTTTATCCAACCCTCCCCTATACGTCGTTGATATTGCGTGCCGCTTTTGCAGCTTTGCTGCCACGACGGTAGGTAGGTATACGTACTTAAAGTCCATAATCACTCGAGTTTTTAATGTATCCATGATGACGAAAAACGTACAAATGCGATGAAAACAGAACGTAAAGACGTGAACGTAGTCACGCTATAGGTTATCCTATAGCGTGACTACGTTCACGTCTTTCATTGCAATGTCATTATACAAATACTAGATTTCGCCTACGACTTCGTCCGTGTGGAGTACCTATTGTTTTTCTAGATATTAATTATTGTAACGATAAAGAACATTGTTCACGGCTATTGCCCGCCACTACGTGTGGTATAAAAGTTCAGGGAGTCCTTTACAGTATTTCTTTGTACAATGTTAACGACCTACATCGGAAGCGGGCACTAAAGTACCTAACCAGGCTAAGATCATAAGTGAGCATGCTACATAGACCAGCAGGGCTATTAATATCTCAGTTGCTAACAAAATGTAGATTGAAATCGAAAATGGCGGCTCTATGTCACTTTTCTCAGCTCCAGTCACCAACTTAGGTACTAACAATTTTGCTTACTGGGGTTGTCAAAAGTGACATAGAGCTGCCATTTTTCAAAATTTCAATCAACATTTGTTAGCAACTTAGATACATAATGGTAGCCCCACAGGTCATTTCAGAGTTTGCCCCGTGACTTATTTATAGTCATCGCGAAACAAACCTTAACTGGCAATCTTAAATCCAAACGGAAAGTCATTTATTTGGATCAATTGTACACGTCAGTCAGCAGCAAGCAATCTTGACAGCGACCAGCGACAAAGTTATAATATAATTAATACTTAGTAATATATAAGTATTAAAATACTAGCTGACCCGCCAGCGGCTTCGCTCACTTAGTCTTGTGTAGTGGTGGAAGTGCCGTTTTGGAACCTGGAGGTCATGGGTTCGATCCCCGGGTTGGGCAGTTATTGGGTTTTTCTGATATAAAGAAAGATATTCTCAATAGCAGTCCGGAGACTGGAACAGTGCCCCGTAGATGGCAATAGGCTCGCCTCCTATTACATTACATGATAACAAGGGCGTACCCAGGTAGGGGCAGGGGGGGGCAGCTGCCCCCCCCTAGAAGATTAAATAAATGTAATTTTTTTTTGGCAAATAGAAATTAAAAACGTATTACCTACTCTGCGCAAAATGAAGTGTTGGAAACAAAATATCTTTTCAGCCAGATTTTTTTTTCTATAGTTAAATATTCTACAATATTCGATATAGAGTCTATGTATAGTGAGTCGTGTCGGTCGTGCCGCAACGTATTTATTGGAATATTTTATATAGTGACTTTCAGCCGCCGTCAAACGAAACGCAAAATGTTTTGATCAAGTTTTGATACACTTTATTTATTTCTTTATTTCGTTTTTATTATTTTTTAGTGATAATGAAAGTGACAGTAACGATTCATAGTCGAGAATTTAATTTCTGGAATCTGATTTTGATTACGCGACAGAATAAATAAAAACTAAGTAAGGTTTTGATGCAAGTTTGATTTTATTTATTATATTAATTTGTTTTCAATGCTAAAATAAAATAATATTCAATATGTTGCATATTATTTTAAGTAGTATATATCTGTACAGATTTAGTTTAAGATTCTTAGTGTTTATAAAATAAAATAGTGAAAGTATCAAATTCAAATTTCATAGTATATTCAGTGTTTACAACAAAAAGTTTTTTGCTGCGGTTTTATCTGTGCCGCGGCTCACTAGACAGACTCTAGTAATTCTAGTATACTGTTAGCGATGCAATATAATTTAAATCTCCCGCAAAACCGTCGCATCTCGTAGTTTCCGGTTCCGCCGAGACAATCAGAGAGCCATCTAGGATTAAAGCCGAATATAATTGGGAGAAAACAACATCTAGCGCCATCTAGTTTCGGACGGCAGTACTTTTTCCAGTAAAAAGAAATAGGATCAATTTATACGGTCAATAGCGACATCTTGTATTGAATAGCAATACCGCGAAGAACGTTCTAGCATGGACTATTCTGGAAAGAAAAGACAGTGATAGCAAGTATAAGACAAGGATGGAAATAGAGTCGAGTATTTTTTTACATATTTCGGGAGCAAGAATATTTCAATATATAAGCGGAAGCGTGAGGCAGAGCACGTCAATTTAGTTCGAATACAATTCAGTTCGGAGTGTAATACGAGCGAATATTTCATACGACATAGTGTCTTATAGTTTCGTTGCGGCGACACGAGATTTACGTTTACTGCGCAACAACTGGAAATATTACTCCGTCAAATGGATATCAGGAAATTCTTTGAAAGAGGTGAGTCAAAACAAAACACTTAAGTAGGTACCTAATATGATTATTTGATTTAATGGAGGGCTTTGACTCTCTTGTAAGTGTATATCTTAAGCATTACTTACAATATTTAAATTTATTAATTACAAGACGTGGTTTTGTTATAATAGCTAAAATAACATTTGTGAATATTTTGTGATTAAAAAGTAAAAAAAAAACATAAAAGAAAGATCCTTACAATATTTTGGATTTATTAATAAGTCCATACCGACAACAAAGTCCCTTTTCTCTAACGTCACAACAAGTGTATTATTTCAAATTACCTAGTTATGCTTATTTGGCGTTCAAACCATATAATTATATTAGAATGTGAAACTTGATCTTTATTTTCGTCTTATACAACCCGCCTAAACACTGTAAGAGTATTTTTGTGTATCCATTTTTTAGGGAGGACACGCGAAAAAAGAAAAAAAGGTCGGGAAAGTAGCAGTGGAAGCGATGAAAATGACAACCATGATAAAACCACTCATGTAATGCCAAGATCATTGCATGCTAACATTGGACAAGCGTCAAATTCTCCTGTAGAACCTGTTAATATATCTGTTGCCGACTATTCTTCTCCATCGACATCCCAACAAACTTATGACGTCAACGTCGATCCTGAAATTATAGTGGACGATGGCTGTCATGAAAATGATCTGGGACGTTATGTTGGGTTGGCTACCCAGCTATCGACGGAAAAGAAGAGGGAGTTGTTACAAAATCCTTGGATCCCGCCCAGAAATTACGATTTTGAAAGTGATGCAAGCCATTTAAAAAGAAAATTTAACCATGCTTGGTTGGATCAATATTCACCATGGCTAGTATATTCCAAGCGACTAAAAGGTGCTCTTTGTAAGCATTGTGTTTTGTTCCCTCCGCCCATTAGCACTGTGAGAGGAATTTTGGGATCGTTTATGGTCAGGCCATATATAAAGTTCAAAAATATGCATGAAGACTGCCGAAAGCATGCAACGACAAACCTTCACCAAACGGCGACAAATGCTGCAAAAAATTTTCTTGAAAATGTTCCTGTAGACATCCAACTGCAAAGTGGACACCAAAAAGAAATCGATGAAAACAGACAAATATTGTCATCAATTATTTCTTGTATAGTATTTTGCGGCACACATGATATGCCTCTTAGGGGCAAACAAGCAGATGAGGGTGTTTTATTAGATTTATTGAAGTTGAGAATCAATTCAGGGGACGACAGATTAAAGAGTCACCTGGAAAAGTGCCGTCGCAGTACACATCACCAAAAATACAAAACGAATTGATAAATTTATGTGGCGAAGTTATTAAGGAGAATATAAGTAGTGAGGTTCAGAAGACCATGGCTTGCGCAGTCTTAGCTGATGAAACAGCAGACGTATCTGGGAAAGAACAGCTGTCAATAGGCGTGCGGTTCTACGACGAAAGCAAAAGGAAAATCAGAGAAGAATTTGTAGGGTTCGTTGAACTAAAAGCACAAAATGCTTCCGCAATTGCCGAAGCAATTGACAATTTCTTAATTAGTTCTAACCTCTCAACCGAAGATTGCGTAGGTTTTGGATTCGATGGCTGTTCTACAATGGCAGGGAAAGAGGGTGGCGTACAAGCCATTTTGAGAAAAAAATATCCTCGTGCTTTATATTTTCATTGCTCAAGTCACAAACTCAACCTTGTTGTGAATGATGCGAACGCAGTGCCAGAAATTAGAAATACTGTCGCCACTGTAAAGGATGTTATAACGTTTTTCAGGGAATCGACTACACGTCGAAACTACGCTCCAAACCTATCACGATTATGTGAAACGAGATGGTCAGAAAAATATAAATCAATCAGAAAGTTTTCTCAACATTTTTCAGAGCTTGTGAAATCTCTAGAAACGTTATCCGTAGAAGGAAATTATGCCACCAGAAAATCTGCATATCAGTTGCATTCAGCCGTTACAAAACCAGTGTTTATGGTTACTCTACAAACAATAGCCAAATATTCAGCAGTTTTAGAACCAGTAGTTAACGCACTGCAAGCTAAATCGATCGACATGATCTCGGTAGGGGAACACATCAAAAATATCAAGGATATTCTCAGAAATGACCGCGAGTTTCCTGATAGAATAAGTAATGAAATACTTCAAAAAGCACGAGCTGTTGCAATGGATTTGAACATAGAAATTTCGGTTCCACGTCTTGCTCATAAGCAAACACATAGAAGTAATCCGCCATCAGACAATGATAACGCATATTGGCGGCGTTCCCTGATAATCCCATACATTGATTCACTCATTTCATCACTGAATATTCGATTCTCCCAAGAAAATACTCCGGCGTTTGCTTTAAGCAGGCTACATCCTTTGTATATGACAAAAACCAGCATTACAGACCTACACAAAAACGCAGAATCATTCCAAGAATTTTATAACCTGGATATCACCGGAGAACTGAACCTTTGGCATAATTTATGAGTGACGAAGGCTTTATCAGATGATCAATTAAGGGACATAGAAGTAATTGATCTGTTCAACGAAGCCAACATTTTTTACCCTGCTGTCAGAAAGGCATTAATTATTTTAAGCACTATCCCATGCACCACGGCGACCGTAGAACGGTCCTTCAGTACGCTGCAAAGAGTTAAAACGTGGCTTAGAAGCACCATGGGTGAAGAAAGGCTTACGGGTTTATGTCTGATGAGCGTACATCGCAACTATTTAAAAGACAACAGTGAGTTTATTGAAAAGACTGTCATAGACAAATTTGCGCCAAATCCGAGAAGATTACTGTTAAATTAATATATACATACATAATATAATAATATATATTCTACATAATGTATGGTATAATTATGTATAATATTTTGTTTTGTGTCATCATCAAAATTAATGAATAAAAGTCAATTTTCATGATTTTTTGTTTCAATATACCCGACAGACGATCTTTTCGAAACAGGTATAAGCAGCCCCCTGCCCCCTCCTAGCTGAAATCCTGGGTACGCCCTTGCATGATAACATGACCAAAACATACCTATATGGCGAAACGTAGGCGTTGTGAAACCACCGCTGCTTACCCCTTCGAGGATATAGGTACCTATAGGCAAATGTATCGATTCACTCAAGATTGCTAGACTGATGTTACCGCCCCGCGGTTTCACCTCCGTGATGATAGATGGTGATGATGAGGAAAAGCATCCTATTAAAATACCACTGCTTACCCCTTCAAGGATATATAGGCGAAACTATTTGTTATGTTGTGTTTAAAAATAACATGTAAGTATTGCGGGCGATTCAATCAAGACCGCTAGACTGATGTTCCACCTCCGTGGTGATGGCGGAATCGCTCGACTACATACATACTCTATCGCCGAACACGTGTGTATTATAGTGTATCGAGCTGGCAAAATCATTGCGTGCTTTTGACTTGAGGTGCGTTCGTTTAGCAATGAGGGCATTTTAGTGGCGTTGCCATTGTTGGCTCTTTTGTTCAAACGTTCGTAAAGCTCAAAATATTTTTGTCACTATTCCCACACTCTACTCGAACGCTTAACCGAGCTTAAGATCAAATATCGCACGATTATGCTGTCAAATAGATAGTTTTCAAAAAACGATCACAAACAACCATGCTCGGACGTGGGTCAAATATTGTACTTTACGGTGGCATAAATAATACTTAAATAAAATTTTAGCTTTGCGAACGGTGAACAAAGAGCCCCAAACGACATTTTCACCCACAGATTCCCAATTCGAACACCCTTGTGAGCGTTTTTTGCGTTATCTTCGCCAACTTAGGGCTATTCGTACGCACTATTAAGCTACTCGTATCAGAAACTGACACATCTTTGACAAAACTCTATTGACAGAAAGTAAGTGATCATTACGATTTCACCCGCGTGGTGATAGATGATAATGACGACGATGATGAAAATATGTGCTATTCCTGTGCCAAATTTCAACCAGATCCGTTCAGCCGTTCTACCACTATTGAGTAACAAACATTCACTAAAATTATCCATCCACCCATCCAAACTTTCACATTTGTAATATTAGTGGGATATATAATATATCCAAATATATAATATAACTATAGGTTTGGATTTGGAATTCATTGGCATAGGCTATTTTTTCTAGGTACTACTTACCTACTCCTCTGGCGCAGCGATCCAAAGTGGGTCGTAACCTCCGATACAAGAGAACGCCATCGGTCTCTGTCCCGTGCTGAATTGCCAGTCGGCAACTTTAACTTGCGCAGGTCCGACTCCACAGCGTCATTCCAGCGATATCTGCAGGGCCTTCGGCGGGTCGGCGGCCACTTGAAACCCCAAGATACCTACGCTTTCCTGACTTGGTGATCCTCTCCCATTCTCTGTACATGGCCCACCCAGCGAAATCTGGGCTATCTACTCGTATATCTAAAAAAAAAACTGTTACGGATGTCATTTGTGCATGACATGAAGCAAATACGCTTTCTTGAGTTACAAATATGCCATAATTGCGGTGAAATAAAAACAATCCCTAGATAAATAAACACACATTTTATTATTTAGATAAACAATATAAAAACGTTTTCATAACAAAAACATATAATACAACACGTAATTTAAAAAGTAATCGGGCTTAGTTATAAACACTGCATAAATATAAATAACGACTTTTATCAGAACACTTTAGCACAACTATAACAAATGACGTTTAAAGTTATACAGCGTAAGGCTGAGCGCAGACTTGGGTCACGATAGCTTTAAGACAGTCTATATATTGCCTTACAAAAATTACGAAGACGCGCACACTTCAAACAAAACGTCTCACAGTCAAAACAGTTTCGATTTGATGTGCGACGTGTCATAGGCAAAACAATTTGGTTTTAGTTTTAAGACAGACTTGTCTATGAAGAAAGTCTGTCTTAAAACTTTCGTGACTTCAATGTGCGCTCAGCCTAAAACCGTTTATTTATAAATGAACCATTCACGAAGTAGATATATACATGCGATATACCATATTTGTTATTTTTTTTTATTACGACAGATTTATAAAACGGTACCTACTTACAAGCATTGACTAAAACAGCAGTCCATTATTAGAAAAGTAAAAATAATTACAATATTACTATCGGGATATGAGCGATGGGCCGAATATTTAAGCGCAGGTGTTGCTTAGGTAATATTTATTTATGTTTGAGGTCCGTAAAGCACGCAGAAAAGCTGAGTCTGTCTTCCGTCTATTATAAGGTACAGCACCTGAGGAAGAACACATTTTTGAAAATCGTGGATAATGTTATATGGTAATTAACCTAGAAAGCCACCTTTGTCACCTTATTGCTTATCCTTATTGTGGAATCGTGTAGGAAGTTGATGAAGCAAAACCATTTCCCATCATGAATTTCATAATTATATTTTTCAAATACGAGTAGGTAAACTGTTTATTCTTTTCGGACTTAATTTCCATTGCAGACACTTGCTCTCTTAACTCTTTTGGAGTTAATTTTTTTTTAAATTGCTGGATGCACTCAGTTTTTCTACCGTCGTCCAAAAAAAGGAGGAGGTACTCATTATACATATACAGGATTTTTTTTATGTTTGTTACCTCATAACTTTCGATAGGATGAACTAATTCTCAAAATTTTTGTTTGAAAGCTGGTTAATTCATTTATATAAAAAAGCCATTTAAATTTCATCAATTTCGGTCCAGTATTTGTTGAATATCCTCCAATAACTGATTTTTACCAAAGTAATAGAATGGAAGTCGGTATTAAATTTTTCAAATTGCCCTTGCGTAATAATATACTACTTAGTAGATACCACAAAAATACTTCAAACCACACAATGGTGACAAAATTTGTTTCGCGCCATTTGGTTTTTATGTTGCGTTCGGAAACTGCATTGCTTTTGAAATGATTATGAAACTGAAACCCAATATTTTTAAGTAAGCGATGTTATTATTGTTATTCTTTTGTATTTATTTTAAGTAACACGTCTCTCACGATACAATGAATTTTATCAATAACATAACATAACCACATTTTGTGCATATGAGTTACATTGCTAGTTTATTTTTTATCGCCACCCAATTCCAAATTCCAATAAAAAGATATTGCAGTCAAAAGCAAATTTATTGCGAGATTTTACGGACCAAAAGTGCCCTTGTCGGGCTGGAGAGGTGAAAAATAATTTGTTATTCCTTGGTATAAGCTTTCTCCATTCCAAGTCTCATCACATTGCGTTGAAGTGTTTCATCGTTCAGAATGATGAAACATATTCACATTCACTGACAAACTTTCGGAATTCGAACATTAGCGTGTTAAATTTTGCTGTAAGATTTCGCCAGGAGACTTCTGATAACAGACCTAACACGTGTCGACTGTTTCTGGAAGTAGGTATAGTAAGAGTTGTTGTTACCTTAATAAACGTAGTTTTGCATTTCGACGCTCTGCACGTCGTCGTTGCTCCATAGAGTTTCGACCTCGTAGTGCGGGTCGTGCACGGTGACGATATGGTTACGTCGCTCCCATCGCGAGCGCACCACTCGAGCTATCTCCACCCAAAACCGGGCTTGTAGCACTATAGAAAAATAAATAGTTAAATACCTAGAATCATTGAAAAAAATTGATAAGTGAGAGTCTGACTAGCGCACTGAGTGTTCCATACAAACTACTTAGTATGTAACTTCATAGTTAGTCCGTCACGGAAATCGAGTTTGGAAGATATTTGTCAGTTTTTTACTAGTAGGTTTTAAGCCGTACCTAGTCCTTGAGAAGATGTAAGTACTAATTTAGCTTTT
The DNA here is from genome assembly GCA_917880725.1 of Selenia dentaria. Classification (NCBI taxonomy): domain Eukaryota; kingdom Metazoa; phylum Arthropoda; class Insecta; order Lepidoptera; family Geometridae; genus Selenia; species Selenia dentaria. Next base: position 32,540,496 of record OU862877.1, on the reverse strand, counting down.
CTGCGCACTTTACTCACGCCTTCATACTTTACGCCCTGAAGGAAGGAATACAATATTCCCTCTGCCATCGGAATGTAGATCATAAGAGATGAGAAAACCTGACCTACTAGATCGTAGGCCTCTTGTGCATTAGGCCGTCTTAGTTGGTACCACCAGATATTTTACCGCGAAGCAATACCGCGCAAGCATTACTGCTTTAGGGTGTGAAGCGCGCTGTTGTAAGTGAACTTACTGGGCGATAGGGCCCCAACTCAAGTAATGTCTCGAGCGCAGTATACAGTGTCACGCAACACTTCATTGCTGAGCTCTGGGTGGCACTGCAACGTCATGGGCAAGCTTAACATCAGGCGCACGACTTGTTCGCCGACTTAATGGCAAGAGAAAAAAGACAGATTGAGCTTTACCGTGCCCTCACCCACATATTGGCTACAGCATTGCCACCAAAGTGGGCGATGCTAATTTAAACTAATAAGGGAGAATCAATTACATTCAAAAACGTTGGTTTCATTGTAAATAATTTGCCGGCCGAGCCGAACTGAAAGGTCCAGCCAGCTACAAGGTGGACCCGATAAACATCGCAGGACGACGTTGGATGCAGGCCGCTTCCAATCGGTCCCTTTGGAAATTTTTAAATGTTCAGCAGGGGCCCTTCTACGGCTGAGATGATGAAATTATTTGCTTTACATTTTAGCATTTAATTCAGGATATAATTATGCATTAACCTTCGCACAGACAACGGTCATACTCAAAATTTGGTACCTTTATAGTTTAACGGCCGATCCCAATAATCTATCTATCGCCGGTTTACCTTACTAGAGATAGATATTTGACACTATTTGTATGGACGTTATGTCAAATTTCTATCGGTAGTAACTACGAAGAAATAATAGTCAAGAACTGTAACTGCGTTAAAAAAATGACCCAACAAAAGTCGTGTTCAAGTAGGCGGGGCTTAAAAGTCGTGTTCAGTACACGGACATTTTTCTTGCAAGCGAGCACACTTCAAATCTTTGCGTACATTTTCATTTTTATCATTGTGAACTTCAGTTGTGGATCATCATGCCAGCATTCGTTGTGAAGTGGTGCAGAAACAATACACGATTAAAATGTCCAGGGATCACTTTTACTAGTAAATAATAGCAAAATTTTAATTATTCAAAGATGTTCAAATACCTACGTTAACAAATCGAGATGGTCAATACTATGCAAAATAAAGTCAGTCAATTTTTATTTTATTTAGGATGTATTTTTTTCTTCAGGATATATATTGAAATGTATGTAATGTGCAATGGTTTTGCTTGTTATGTTTTATTCTCGCTGCACTTAAGCTAGAAAAACAAGAGTATGACTGCCTGTGAAAACCAGCATAGTTATATAGCTACGTAAATTTTGACTGAATACAGTCAAATTATAGATAATAAAAAAATTGTGGACCATGTTACACAAAACTGCAGTACCTACCTACCAGTTGGTACAGTACCTACTGTTTTTTTTTAAATTATGTTATATAAAATACCTATCATATTTATCTTTTTATGCTGATTATTTGTCCCGAAGAAGCATCAACATCTTTAAGAGTATTTATTCTGCGCAGCGCTGCGCGAGTTTAGGTATTTTACATTAGCGATTTACTTACTAGCGCGCCCTGCGGCAGTGGCCTTACCGCTGGAGCAAAATAGTACGCATTAATATTTGGACCTTTTTTTTTATCTACTTTGGATTTTATGTCACAAATAGACGTAGGTCAAAAAGGTGAAATAAAATATCACGCAGGACACATTTTATTTTTAATATCGACATTTATTAACATAATATGATAATTATTAATCAAGTACATGTTATCTACAAGAGCATAGACTAGAAAAAAGTAAGATTTAACTCATGTACCTACCAAAAACAGATGAGAATAGCAAATAAAACAACCATCACATAGTTCCTGCTACCAGTTTCTGGCTCAAGCATGGATTCCTGGATACCAAGTATAAGCATAAGAAATTTGGTTAATAGCAAAATACTAGCCCCTCAAGGGTTCATGTCATTATACTCGTAACAATGAAATTTCTATTGTGTCTGATTTTTGATGCACTAGATGTCATATAAAATTATTTGTTAGAATACCACTTATAAATGTTACCTCAATAAGTATCAGGAAGTTTTGAGCGCACTAACATTTAGTTGTATAAGTGCGGGCGTCAGAGCGATACGTCCTCTGACCTCTCTCTAAGAGGCCTCAGCCGCGTCTGACGATTCGTGACGGTGCCGGTTTTATGATTGATTTTTAAAACGTGTGTGTGTAGAAGCCGCTCGGCAATAACAAACTAATAAACAATTTCTAAATGTAGTCTATGGAACTTGAACTTGTTAATCAAATAATGTTCTATTATATCAGGTAAGAATAATTGACATAATATACTATATCAATCATTATTATGTGACCCTTCAAACACTCAGCAAAAACGCGAATTGGCGCTTCCAAAGAGTTTACGCTCTAAAGAGATACTACAGACAATGAACAATAAACGATTGCCTACAGTTGGTATGTAATATAGATAACTATATAGCGTTAAAAAACAGTTCATTGTTTGGTCAAATTAAAGCACGTTTAATTTTTCAAGCTAATGAAAATTCACCCTCTGCAAATTTTAAAGTGGTTTAGCTGAGTTGCTATTTAATTTGTCAGTAATATCAACATAGGGCTTTACTAAAGTAATTCAATAAATTGATTGAATTTTCTAAATTGATAATGAAGGTATTCTGTGACCACTAAAAACATCCAGCTGGCAAATAACGACTTATTTTTTTTGGTAAAATGTATAAGCCTATAATGTTTCATAATCTTTCTTTACTACATTGCGAAGAATATCTTTTAATGTCTTCTAGACATAAACTTAATAAATTAATCATATTTCGCGAGAAATACGAGATTTACGATTGATATATTATTAAGTTGGTCCAGTCCACTTGTTGCATAACATCGTCCACGCCGCTATGACTCTGCTGTCATTGTAAACGTTGCAGCAAGCTCGTAAACCAATCCCTGCTTTCCTTCTGAATTTAAACCAATCACCGAACATGTCTATTTGTATCCTCGGAAGTAATTTGTATTTGGAATCATACGTTGTTTTGATTTGAAGGGCCACTTTTTGTGTGGAATTTGTTCTAAATTATGCTTCCTGACTATTATTTCTTCGTAGGGTAGTAAGGAAAACTGTGGATAGATAGATTATTGGGATCCCCCATAAGTCATTAATCGAGTGAACAGCAAAATTGATAATCAGAAAATCTAATATCTATAGCGTTCTTGAAGGACACTTATTTTGTATGATGTGTCTACGTTACTATAATACTACTTGTATAAACTAATATTAGGCATATATGACCTTACTTATAAATGCTGCTTATCTTTAAATGATGTTATTTAGTACTGATATTTTTTTCTGCGCCATACTAAATGACGTTATTTAAATTTTATACCACCATACTAAATGACGTTATGTTATGGTACAAAATATTTCGGTCAACCGGTGAAACTCGGACAAATACAGATTGATAAATAATAATTGTAAATGTTGACACTTTGACACACAAGATAACAAATAGTAATAAATAATTAAATTATTTTAAAATAAGTAATTAACTCCAAATCCGCCTGAAGTTTCCGCAAGCAGCTATTCGGAAATACTCAGCTTAAAGAGACAATTATTACGATCATAGCCGATCTGTTAACCAAACGCCGGATACAAACGATACCGTGTGCTAACTGACGTGTAACGCCATCTATCGAACATTTAGTGAACCTTTACTTTAAACATTTGAATACATTGCAACCTTATACTTTACAGTCCCACCATCTTATCTGTTCAGGTGACAGCGTCGCTAGTGTAGAATTTTGGTATTGCAACCTAAGAAATTCACCAAGAAAAAAGAGAAACAAAACATAGGGCAGTCTTTCAAGCCACTCATTAATTTGCAAATTCTACAAAGAATCCTACTAATATTATAAACGCCAAAGTTAGTTGGTATGTACACTGTAGTTCCAATTTTGCCCACCTGAACAGATAAGTTGGTGGCACTATACATTTTGGACAAAGTCTTAAGGTGAAAAAAGTGAATTTAAAAATACTAACAAAAGAGAAAAGAGATGACAGTAAAGAAGACAGGGTTGATCATTCCGTTGACGACCGTTATGGTGTAAATAAGAGCCCCCACAGTGGGAGCCTGTCGCAGTAATAAGCCTCGCAGTGAGACTCCCAACCATGGCAGGAACAGGTATTCACTCAGGGGCGAACGCTGAAATAACAAATACAAATGTACTTATGGTGCTAAAATGCTCATACTAAAATGCACATTACATAAGCTCAATAGACATACCTACCTACTTTAAGTAAGTTAAAATATTGGTACAAAAGTACAATAGACATGCTTAAAGTATGTCAATTGAACATTTGTACCAACATTTCAGAAATCGTGATCCTATATCATTATAAAATTTGCAAATGTTTGTTACCACGTATCTACGTAACTACTAATTCATTTTTAGTGAAATTTAGAATGTTAATAGTTTGAATTTTGGAATAAAATATAGGCATATTATTAAAAATCTATTTTAAAGCTATTTAAATTGTTCTGTGTATTGATTACTATCTATATACTACTGTAAGAATAAGAGCTATAGTAGGCTTTAGGACTAGGTATAGGTTTACAGACGTAAAAAATAGAGGGAGTGGGCTTCAAATGTAACTTTTTACGTCGAGGTCACAGGTATACGGTAGATATAGGTACGTAATACAGTAAGTATGCGTAAAAAGTGACACTTGAAGGACATCCTATATATCTATATAATATATAAAAATGATTACACCTAGTCACGCTATAACTTGAGAACGACTTAACTGATTTCATTAATTTTTTTAATGTTTTCTAATACTTCGTAGATAAAAAAAATCAAGAAAAGATGGGAGGTTATGGCAAGGCCGAAGGCCGAACCTACTACGCGATAAAGGCCTCCCCCTAGAATGCTTGGAACGCTTCCTGCATCCAGCGATTCCCCGTGGTTTTGTAGAGGTCGTCGGTTCACCTAGCAGGAGGGCCGCCTACACTACATATTCCGGTGTGTGGTCGCCACTCTAGAACCTTTCTTCCCCATCGGTTATTGGTTCTGCGAGCGACGTGGCCTGCCCATTGCCACTTTAACTTGTTCGAGAGCTACGTCGGAGACCTTAGTTCTCCTACAGATCTCGTCATTTCGGATCTTATCAAGCAGTGAAACCCCAAACATAGCCTTTTCCATTGCTCGTTGAGCGACTTTAAATTTGTTGGTAAGACGTAAGGGAACACGTCTCAGTGCCAAAGTTATCACTGGCAACACACACTGGTTGAAAACCTTGGTTTACAGGCTCTGAGGATTTGTGGACAAAAAGATGGAAGTTTTCTGAGCACTCCCCTTTCGAGCTGGATTCTTTGTGTAACCTCTTTGTCGAAGTTGGACCTATATAATTGGACAGTCTGTCCCAGGTACTCGACTACAAGTTTGAGCGTATCGTTTCCAACAGTTACCTGTATAGGTGGTACCTACTATTCTAGGCCCCACGACACTTCGCACCTTTATTCCAATACCGTCACTATACGAAATTTTTCAAATATTGTTTATTAACCCCATCTATTTGCTGACCACTGTATTTTCATATTATTTCGATTCCTATATTTTAATTTCTATGAATTGATCTAGAAGGCGCTATTAACTGATCGACACTAAACGAAACCTCCCCTTCCCTTCATTCCTACAACGACATTAAACCAAGGAGTACATCTCGTCGTCGACAATATTACATTATTTTGAGTGCAAAACCGTCATTTTAAGTTTAATGTCAGCTTTCTAATTCATTGTTTCGGTAAATTGTTGTTTTATTTAATAGTCAAAACGACATTTTGTGTTTAAAGCTACTTTTTAGCGAACGATGCGTGAATGTTTTTATTATATCAATATTTTAAACGGACACTATTTGTTTAGTGACACTTTTCCAACAATTGCAACAATTTTTTTTTATTTAATTTAGTACATAATTGCTTCTTTTTGCGTAGTAACGTTATAGTGTATCCGAGTGTAAAAAATATTTCTAAAACTAATGCAATGTTGTATTTATTAATATGTGTCACACTTAGAACAAAAAAGAATTAAGTTTTATATAAAAGGTGTCGTTATTGGTAAATGATTACTCTGCATTTATAAAAAATATTAGTTAGCAATATCATGAAGAGATAAAATTTTAAAACTTGCACTAAATAACAAATAAAAAGAACATGCAAGTTACTAAAACCATACAAATTTTATTATTTCAAGAAGCTCTTCCTCGGCTCATACCATTGCAAGTCGTTGCCGAGTAACGAGCGAGGTCAGCTAGTACGAGTCGTCGATCCTCATCCTCGAGTAGCTCAAGCTCTTCGAGCTCAAGTTCTTTTACATTCAGTTCAAGCTCTTCACTATAGCATCTTCATTGCATTGCCAATACATCGTTACTTAGGCATGGATCATCATCATCAGAGTCAGTGATTTCAAACTCAATTATTGAATCACCCATTATAACATGCACTAGGAATTTGGGAGTTGTTGAAAATATCCTTGTGAAGCACTCATTTGTCGAAGCCCGTAGTCAATCGTCTTCTTTATCAGGCATAGCATCACTGGTGATTCTTCTCCAGAAGACAATGATCCTAACTATGAGCCTCGAATGTCTAGAGCAGTAGAGAAATCTTCGGACACTGATATTACTTATTACCAAGAACCTAATATCGTATCTGCACCACTAAGGAACCGACGTAAGAGCGTTATAATTTCTAAAACTAAAGGATAATTTTCCTAAAATAGACGAGTGGTGCTAGCTAGGCAAATGAAGTCTCCATGTGGCACAAAGTGTTGTTTGGGCTGTTTCGCAAACATAAAGGAAGAAGAGCGCCAAAAGATATTTGATGATTATTGGGGTATGGCGTCTTTGACGAGACAACGCGATTTAATTGCCAAGAGTATGGTCGTAGTTCATCCTAGATAACAATATAAGAGGTTAAACAACAGTTGCAAGTCAAAACACGGATTTTATTTTAATAGCAAAATAAAATACGAATTAGCAAGCATTTTTTTTAAATATACCAAGTAGAAAGTTAATCGAAAAAAAACAACACATAGGTACTGATATTGTTGAGGCAGAAAAACACGGCTAACATGGTAAACAGAAAAAGTCTCTAGTTGATTAATCTAATTTCACGCTTTTATGCAAACTATTTTTATATTAGTATTGTTTAAATTACATATTGATATTTCATAGACTGAATTATGATTAGGATTATTAATCTTATATTCATGTCATAACTATACATTTGTGTTTAAGAAAGCAACAACTAGTAACTCAGACTTATTAGGTTACACTACTGACAGAACACCAATCTTCCTAAATATGTTTATTTACAGATTTTTTATTGATCTTAAAACTTAATAGGTATTTTTTTTTGTAAGTATAAAAACTACTATTTTAAAAAGTTGGTTTTTACTTGTTATTGAATGGTTTTAAGTAGATATAAATAGTTTCCTAACTGCTTGGCTAGATTTTTATTAATTGTACTAAGAATATTATTTTTATTTGTCTAATTATGTTTGTTTTATTTTCTCAACCTAATAAAAACCTGAAAAATAGCGGATAAAATGTATATAAAGTGTTGCGTTTTTTTAAAAGGTCATACATTTATATGTGCAAAATGACATTTAAATGAATTTACATGTTTTTATAAAATGGTAAAGTGCCACTAAACTTTTAAATAATGTATATCTAATTAATAACAATGAAGTAAAATTAAAAAAAAAAAAATTATGATGACTATTAGTTAGTATTTATATAAAAAAACAATAATTCTTGAATAGTTCATATAACCATTATTTATATCAGTTAATATGTCCCATAATCATTCATTTCAAACAAAAATAGGCTTACAGAATGATCGCTAAATTAACACACGCTTTAGTCGCCACTACGGTTTTCTAAGGTTCCCCTCGATTTCTCTAGGATGCCGTCATCAGATCATGGTTTCCTTATCATGTTACCAACATTGAGATATCTCCTTTCCAATTAAAAAGAACCATCAAAATCGGTTCATAAAGTTATCCGCAAACACACATAAAAAATATATATGCACAGTAAAATTGAGAAATCTCCTCTTTTTTTTTTGAAGTCGGTTAATAAAAAAGTTGTACTTGAGTTCTATGGGCTCTTTTCTATCTATTCACCAAGTTTTATCGAAATCTGTGCAGTAGTTTTTAAGTAGTTATACCTACGTGAGCATACAGACAGATTTTTTTTTCAAAAACGTCATATTCTTGTTCAGGTCATTTTAAGTCTTCTGACTCACATTTTTTTAATTTGTATTTTTGACACCACCGTCTATTATAGTAGGTATCTATAGTAAGAATTCCTCTCCATGAACGGACTCTATCCCATGATTTTATATATGTTTTTCATTAAGTTTTTCCTCCTATGAACAGAACTTGCATAAACATTAGAAATTTTCCTGTTTTGCATTCAATTTATGCAAAACATTACCATTAAGCGCATTGACCTATTCTTCATCACCAGAATATGTTTATAAGTAAGCAATGCTATTCCACCCTGCTAGAACAACCATGTCATAAACTGCCTACACCCTCTTTGAGATGGTTTAATACGCCAGAATATTTAAACTTTCAAAAGTCACACATATCATTTTCAAATCCTCCTCGTCACTCATAACTTTGAAATTAACCTCTGTAACCATACGCGTAGCCAGGTAAGAAGCATGAGTGGGCCCGACCTCCCCCAAGTTACCCTGGTGGTACAAGTGGCCCTCTCGAACGTCAGAACACTTGGCGTGCCGCAACCGCCTCGGGGATCAAACCCGCAAATGGACGCCAGACTCCCCCGAGTCTGGGTGCCCTAAGTTCCCCTACGATGGCTCTCCCACCTTGCTACCCACGCTTGCGACCCCACCGCGTCCGCTATCTAACGATGGCGGCCCCGTCAAGGCCGCGGAAGGTAGGGAGAGCGTCTCACCGTAATACCGGCACTCCTCTCCCGCCGTGGCCTTTAACTCTCAGACACCATGCCGCCCATATGACACCGCAGCCAGTTGCAGTAGCGCCCATACACCACTGCACCCTATAGTGACCGCTCCCATGTGGACTTGGAGGACAAAGCCCATAGGAACGGTCCCACCTCAGGCCCGCCAGCTATCGCCTATCACTGGCAGGCCCATTGGTTCTTCTAAGCTTTACCGTGGTGACCCAAGTCACGGCTACTGAGCCCTCCCGCCACGGCAAGGCGGGAACCCTTGGGAGGGGTAGGTTCCGTAACTGCTACAAAAGGTACGAACCGGGGAGACACTTATATCGGTGTTTCCTAACGATTCCAGAAAAACCTACAACTATCACAATTATTTCCATACTTTATCCTCGTTTGACTGGACTATAAGATCATGCCGAGACAGAAGCGTGCAAAGTTCGAGCACTTATTGTATCAACTTCCTTGCCATAAAAATATCTACAAAAGAAATGTGTATAATTTTTGTATAATAAATTTTGTCTACACTAATATTATAAAGAGAAAAAAATTGCTTGTTTGTTTGAATTGAATAAGCTCCGAAACTATACTGGATCGATTTGAAACAGTCTTTCACCATTATAATCCTACATAATTCCTGATGAACATAGGCTATATAATATTTTCAAGAAGTTAAGGATCCGTATGAAAACTTCGATATTGTAACTAAATCGCGAACGCTGTGAAAACTAATATCTACGAACACGAACTGAACGCAATAACTACTTAACGGATTCAAAAAATGTTGTCACCTGTAGAAAGCTACATTATGCCTAAGTAACTTACGCTATATTTAATTCATAATCATTGTCATTGATCACCACGCGGGCGAAACCGCAGGACGCAGCTAGTAAAATATATAACCCGAAGATATAAAATCTTAAAGGGTAAGGTTATGTTTATTTTAGGGATTGACTGCATGGTTATCGGACAACTGTTTTCATAGCGTGAAACAATATTTTGACCTTAATTGTGAATCTTATTAATTTTAATATAATAGAGTACTTAATTGACATTGTGATTAAATATTGTTTTTTGTTAATGTTATTATAATATCATATACATTGTGTTATTTTGTTATTTGGTAAATGATTTTATTTTAATTATATTTAGTATAACACGACTAATCATTATTTGCACGTTTGCTTGCAGGCTGAGTACAGTGACCTAATATAACTTTAAGAACTTGATCTGTATTCGAATTAAAATTTGTATCTGTATACAAATACAAATTTTGTAAAAAAAATTGTTCAAGCAAATAAACATTTGTTGAAAATAAAACACGCAACGTGTAACACAGAGTATGCTCCTGCCTCTTTGAAAGTAACATTGAAGCAGCCTTGATCAAAAATCTAATTACTTAAGATGTAATGCATATATATTATCGATATACATAGTATGTTTTGGTCTTATCGCTTTCGGGTTCTCCGTTAATATTTTTAATAATCATTCGTCGTAACATCTAGTTAAAAAGGTCTAAATGGTTTCTCCGTGTAATGTGGTTTTAAAACGCTGATAAAACGTAAAAGATTATTTACTTAATTATTCACAAGAATAGTACCTAAAACTTCAATTCACTATCACGCACCTTGCCTTGATTACCTAAATACTTACCTCTCATAATTTTAAAATACATTCAGTATGAGTTGCGTTATTTTCTTTATCATAACAATTCTAAATTTTGATTAAGCACACCTATGAAATAAGCAAAAAGATATCGTCCACGTCACGCATTGATAAAAATACAATCTGATATATTTTATCGACCCAGTTATTTCAATGAATATGTATAATACATTCTGTTAGTTGTAAACGCGGCACAATATCGGCATCATGGTCAAAGCTCGCAGATACGTGGTCAAAAACCGATTTACGGGGATTCCGAAAAGAGAAGACTATGAAATCGTAGAACATGAATTGCCACCTATTCAGAATGGACAGATTCTCGTCAAAGTCGAGTGGGTGAGTGTTGATCCTTATCAGCGTGCCTATCACGCGTCTCACACGCCACCTTACGACCAGTTCGGCTACCAAGTAGCGATCGTTGAAGATTCCAAAGATCCCAGGTTTCCCGTTGGTAGCAGAATCGTCGCTCACAAAGGCTGGTGCGATTATTGTGTTATCAACACAACGGACTCAACAGACTTCCTCAGTAAAGTTTATAAACTGCCGAATTTAAAAGGTCTTTCAAATTCCTTTGGCGTCGGTGCTGTAGGCATGCCCGGAGTGACAGCCTACTTCGGATTCCTGGACATTTGTCAACCAAAATCTGGTGAGACTGTGGTCGTCACCGGTGCAGCAGGTGCTGTAGGTTCACTCGTCGGACAAATAGCTAAAATCAAGGGGTGCAGAGTGATCGGGTTCTGCGGTTCCGATGACAAAGTGAAGTGGCTGGAGAATGACCTTGGATTTGACAAGGCTTTCAACTACAAAACTGTAGATACCAGCATTGCGTTAAGACAAGCCGCACCAAATGGAGTAGACTGTTACTTCGACAATGTCGGTGGTGAGATCAGCAGCTTGATTATCAGTCAAATGAACGACTTTGGAAGAGTGTCTGTATGTGGAAGTATAAGTTCGTATAACGATAGCGAGCCGTCGTATGCAACGATTCTCCAGCCATATCTTAACGGAAAGCAAATCCGTGTGGAAGGGTTTATAGTAGGAAGATGGGCCGAACAATGGTCTGAAGCGTTCGCAGAACTGACAAAATGGATCAAGAGTGGACAGCTCAAAGTTAGAGAGCACGTGACTGAAGGATTTGAAAATATTTTCGACGCATTTGTCGGAATGTTGCAAGGAGAGAATGTAGGAAAAGCTGTAATTAAAATTTAAACCTAAATTTAGTAACAGTATTAAATATATTGTATACATAATTTATTAAAGGTTTTGTTCTTATTGTTCTAAATCCAACCACAATAGTTACGATGATGTGACTGCTTACACACTTAGGGTAAAAATAGTAATCTCTCTAATCTAGATAGCCTCTATGGATATGATGCGCTTTCCCTCCAAATTGCAATGTTAACAACTTCTTGCAATGTTACTTATATAAATAGAAATACCATAATATTTCGGACACTAACGAGAAAAATAATTTAAATTATTATGGCCTTAAGCACTTACCACATGAGAAGAATTCCATATCAGTAGGCAACTAATGCATATGACAAGCAGATCAGAAGCCTCTATGCACCACATTACTCCTATAAAGAGTTTAATATTTAATGTTTCACCCATAATAATAATATAATGACAATATCGCTACAACTTCATCGCACGAACAGAACACTTCGATACTCATGAATCTTAAAAAACAATATACCTGTTTAATTTAGTCTATACTTTAATATAACTTTAATTTTCTTAAGGCGCGGTTCAATCCTAATTTTAAAACAATTTACGGTGCTCTACATAAGGTTGAGAATTGCTTACCAGAATGGACGATGTAATGCGAAAATTTAATCGAATACGTGCTAATACTTTTTATATTTATTTCGTACAATCAAATGATTCAATTTAAATGATAAAGAAGTCCATAGTTCACTGGTGAATTTCATTGGGAATTCGAATATGATACATTCATTGACATATATTTGCCCATAATTGAATAAAAATGGTTTCTCCCACGAAGCACATAAGAAAAATTGGAAAATTTAGGGAATGTTGCCGATTTTTTTCTATCGAGCCAAGTTTGCTCAATCGTGTATTGGCTCCCTTACTTCATAAGGACGTATATTCAATTTACACTATGTTTTTATTCGAACTTCGGTTATTAAGTTTAAGCGTCGAAAAACTAAGTTTTCGCGATGTGGAATCATGAAATTTGGAACTCATTTCGCCTTAAGTTAGAAAAGTTATTATTATATTTCCAAATCTAATAACAATAGCACATATTGTGTTTTGATTATGTTAGATACTGACGTGATACATCGATGTCATCTATGTATAGCTTATCCTCTTTGCTCAAGAGCATGAAGTGCAGGTCGTTCTGCAGCGGCTCGTCATCATACGTCACCACTTCAAACTTGATATTAGAAATTATGCCCAGCATCAGGCATACCCCTGCGAGAAACGTCGCAGACAATGTCGACCTGTGCGCAATAGATTATGACAAAATAGTAAAACACGCTTTTTTAGACTAGTCTCCGACTTCGTTAGTTGAAAACAGAGATACAGGATAGGATCGTAATCTATATAATATATAAAAAAGAGTCGTGCTACTCGTAGTTACACCATTTATAAATCAAGAATGGCTGGACTCATTTAAAATTTTTATATATCGGGGAAGTACAGGATAATTTTCATCATCATCATCATCCATCACCACGAAGGTGAAACCGCAGGACGTAGTTAGCAGTTAAATTTGTGTTTTAAATTTGTCATACCTCGGAGAAAGCCCTGACATAAGACAAATCAACAAGTGCAATTTGAAAAATTTAATACCGACTTCCATTCTATTACTTTGGTAAAAATCAGTTATTGGAGTGTAACTCAAAAACTACTAGACCGAATTTGATGAAATTTCAATGAAACCACACGGAAAGCACCAGCTCTCAAACAAAAATGAGAAAGTTTTGAGACTCGGTCCACCCAGTCGAAAGTTATGAGGTAACAAACATTAAAAAAAAAAACAGTCGAATTGAGTACCTCCTCCTTTTTTTGGAAAACGGTAGAAAAACACAAAAATCATAACAAAATCAAAAATATAAGGACATAAGATACTTCTCATCATCATCATCATCTTTCATCACCACGAGGAAGAAACCGCAGGGCTCATCTAGTTTTAGATATATTTCAATCAAATATGAAAACAAGCTGCCTCAGCGTAGGTACACACATAAAGTTTTAATGTACATACGTACAACACCATAACATATATTATTTAGATATACTTATAACGTAAGAACTCGAAGATTTATGAGCTTCTATCTGGTACTGCACTACATTTGGCAACCAAATGGTTAATATGGTCACGGTAATATTATCTACTATTACCGTGATATGGCCATGAAGCCTTTTTCTCTTCTATTATAATAATAATAATAATAATAAGACAGGATGTTTTTAGTTGAATTTGGTCTCTACACCTTCAGGCCAAGCAAAGCAAAATTGGATACCTGGATTTTGAATTGAATTGGCCTGAAGGTGTAGAGACCAAATTCAACTAAAAACATCCTGTCTAAAACAGATTTTACAAATGTTATGGTGGTAAATAGGTACAATTTCGGAGAAAAAGGGAAAATTCACAAAAAAAAGTTAAAAAAAATTGGGGGGTCTGGGATTTTTTTTGGCCAACTTGTATTCTCCAAGTGGGCCCCCGAACACGCTCATTTGGTATGTCAGTCCCTCTACCAAACACCCTATATACCTATAACATGAAGCAGAATCTGCAGCCACTACGTTTCTACCTAACAAGACCACATTTTGCTGAAAAGTCCTCTGGGGAACCACTTAATTTTACCTTGAATACTTGGCGTTGAGTTTTTCTGCTTGAACGAAGGTCTTGGTCCTTAGATATTGGAGGCTGGTTTCGATGTAGTCTATCAGAGCACCTACGACTGGTACCTTTGATTTGGAGTATGTCATGTGCTTTGGGAGGCTAGAGGTGTCCCCGCTTGCCATTGTAGATAGGTACAAAAAATAATTAAACAGTAATTTTGAAGAAAGCTAGGAAGATTGTACAAAGTTTACAAAACGTATCTCAGGATTGTCACGGGATTGTGTCAATAAGATGATTTGACACAAATTCTTATCTATGCATCTTTGAGAAGCTTGATTAAGAAGTTATGCATAGGTGATATATAAATGAATATAACACCTGGCGGATGATATTTCACTCGTCAATTCCCAGTATTAGTCTAGTACATATTTTGGTCTATGGTATTAGTCGGATGCACTAGGAAATTATTTATACACCCTGACAATAATAAATAATAATAAAATAATAAACATATATTTATTTCCTCCTCACAAAAGGTTGGTAAAAACAATTTAAAATAATTAGCGAAGAGTGACAAACAATAATTCCTCTGTCGCTGAAATTTTTGCAGTATGATAAATTAATGCTCGTGTTCGTTTTAATAATATCTTATTCGTTTTCTTTGTTCGTCATATTACGATTACGATTAAAATATTATTAAAAAAATACCTTGAAGGTATGTGCACCTAAACATGAAAATCGCTTCTAGCTCCCGGTGGAAAATTCCTCCGTCCGAAATTCCTTTCGTATATGTTAGTTTATATGAATACATATAGGTTTGCAACGGAATCCAGGAGTATTTTTATGTTTAAGAGGCAGACACTTAAAAGATCTATTTTGCATCAAACCTGGTTCAGGAAAATTCCTCTGTCAAATTTAATCTTTTTATTTCTTTAAATGTATATTTTTTCACAATTAACAAAAAAACATTCCTGACACGCCAGGTTGTGTATTAAAAAAAATGTTTATAGTGTTTTTTGGATGATATGTTAATCGTAATCTATAAACATTAGGTATTTCATCATACTCCAAAGTTTCAGCGACAGAGGAATTATTGCAAAGTCAAATATCTCAATGAGTGGACTAAATCCACATACCCTAATCTATGAGTCAATTTCTTGGTCCAATTGCGATATTCAACATTTGTTCGAATTTCTTTGACGGATTCCCATTCCACTCGTCACATATATTTATCCAAAATTGTTTTGTTATTTTCGTATATATTTTCATAAGCATTTATCATAAATATCATCATTGAAATTATGCATCCATAAGGATTGAAACTTCAAAATATTGGATCAAGTTTCTTAGTAAATTGCATGAAGTCATCCAACTTGAACTTGAATGTACATTGGTCAAAGATATTTGACGTTTAGACTTAACCTTTCTAATCTGTGTTTGACGAGTGGAATACTAGCAATAGATGCGAGACTCTTGCGTGAAAATCTTCTAGGTGTGACAGTACAGTAGTATAATTCTCAGTGAGCTTGACAGAGCAAACCTGTATAATATAGGTACAGGCTGGTTTTTTGAGAAGGGCGGCCATGACCAAGTCCGGAACCACGAGAGTTAGAGAAAAATCGTGAAAGGAGACAAGCCCTCGATTTATAAGAAAACAATAATTGCATATTTAGTTTTTATTAAATCTTTTACTTATGACGGAAATCGACCCGAATGATTTTTCAAAACAAAAGACATCCTGTATTATTGAACTAATGGATTCTGTTGCTGATAAATGCACCTAATGTAAATTTTAGTCGGAGGTTAAATAATCATAAAGGCACTGAAATTAAATGGCTAGTTACTTACAGCTGTTGTCTTCGTGCTTCCTGTATAAAATTTAACCCCATAAATTGTCATTATATAATTTTCTTTAAAATTTAAAAAAAATAATTCCATTATAATATTTCTTCTCGTCTGATTGTTCTTCAATACATTAGATACGATGCCTTTGCTGGATACATTGCCAGCTTGCATAGCAACTCAAACAAAACATGTTGCAACAGAGTGATTTAAAAAAAAAAAATATAATTTTCTTTAGATTTGAGAACCGGATTTACCGGGTTTTCTTCTGCGGAATGGGGTAAACTCGGGTGCATGACCTAGCCATAAGCCGTCAATATTGCTATGAAAAATTATATATAAAATGAATAAAATGCGTTGTAATTCATATCCTGTATAAGCAGCCCGCGCTTGAATTTGTTGTGCCGTATTTGATACCTACATTTGAGATTTCGATGTAATACATACCCGCGCGGGCACGTCGACGGAACGCACCGCGCACGTCATTTACAAAATAAATTACGACACCATTGAAGACCATAGCGTTCATTTAATATGTTTTCATACCACCTGCTCGAAAATGTCCAATTACCAGTCCATATCACGCAACATCACCGTAAAACAAGGCATTATACCCGGGGCTTTAATGTTGTATGGAATTCCCATGGGCGTAAAGTGATTTGGATTTGGAACGTTAGTTGTAGGAAAACTAGGAGTACAGAGATAGCATAGAGAAAAAAAATATATAAAGGCGCGATTTTACTATAGTCTGATGGTTGTACGCCGCGTTGCTATGGCTTACGCATGGCCTCTTTATGCGCAATCAATGTCATAGTTCAGGTTACGTGCCGCGATTTGTAATGAGTTTGGAACAATACACGGTGTTTGGTGTTATATTAATAACTTCCATAAAATATCATAATTTTGAACATGATGCATGTAACTGTAAATATCGGAAGATCCAAAAGCAAATAATTCGTGGTCTACGTCTCGTGAGTACTAATTATAACTTAGTTAACAACCGCGAAAGTCTAAAACAGTATTTTCCATAAAATGTTCCTTCCAAAAATATTACTCTGTCCCTCTATAATGGGACAAATGTGTCCAATTCGAATATAAACTATTAGTTTATTTTACTTTTAAAGCTTTTCTAAATGACTGTTTTTTTTAAACTCTTTATTGTCTCGCAGTAGGTATAAAAAGTAGAGTATGCACCTCGAGATTAAAGCCTGTCTTCGTCTTGGGCGACTTTAACCACTCGCTTCACTCAGGACTCTACATAACTCCCATCGCTACGCTCAGGGATTAACTCAAGACTCCCTGTTACACTCAGGGTTCAATATACCGCCCGTGACGTAAGGCACTGCTTTACTCCCTCTGTGCAAAATCTACTATAACAACCGCGAAAGTCTAAAACATTGTTTTCCATAAAATGTTCCTTCCTAAAATATTACTCTGTCTCTCCATAACTGAACAAATGTCCAATATGTAAATTAACTACTAGTTTAATTTTCTTTTAACTAAATAATCGCTTTTTATAGAGCTCTGAGTTTTTATTGTCTTGCAGTAGGTTTGAAAAGTAGAATATGCACCTCGAGTATAAAGCCTGTCTTCGTCTTGGGCGGCTTGAACCTCTCGCTTCACTCAGTAATCTACATAACTCCCTCTCTGCGCTCAGGGATTAACTCTAGAGTCCCCGTTACATTCAGGGGTTTAATATGCTGCCCTTAACGTAAGACACTGCTTTACTCCCTGTACTAAAGTCTAGTAAAAGTAGTTAGGTACCTAAACGAGTTGAACATTGTAAAAATGGTCGTCATTTCGAACAACTAAGTAGGTACTTAACTCAATTAAATGATGTGTCGACACAGAGTCATAAGAAACTAAGTACGGGACTCGTGAAATCGGTCAATCCAATGCATTACGAGTACAATGCATTTAATTCATTTTAGATGTAATGTTTCATAGCAGCATCAACTGCTTATGACCTTCACAATCGATATCGAAATAGTTGAATTGAGTACATACATGTTTCTAAAAATGTATGCTGATTTTCCTGTCACTAAAATCGATGATAACATGGTTCCTAGGAAGTGATCTTTGTATGTCTTATAGTTTCAGACATGCCAATACTGACCCATCTAAAAGGTCCAACTTATTTATGTTTAAATATAATTAACGTTTTAAACCCCATTTAATGTATTTGACTTCATGAATATCAGCCTTTATCAAATTATTAATCTAAACGTTTATACTTATAATATAACAATTATCTCTATACCTACGAGCACAGCTATTAGCTCTATTTTTCTGAGATAAGATTAGTTAACATGAAGTAATCGATAATTGTGACACTGGCTGAAGCGGTAGGTACCCTCCTGGAACTATAGAAACATGCACAGCACTACTGAATCAGCATAGAACTGTAGACCTGTTGAATATTACCGAAAAAATACTTTTAACGGGCGTTCCTCGTAGCCAAGCCAAGTACTTCATACCAAGTAGTACACTTAAGTCACTCTTTTGTAGTGAGTGAATTTCTCCCTTCTATTTTGCCTTAGGTTCGTTCATTTATGTCAATAATTATCTACGTGCAGAGCCTGCTCCTCCAGTTGCCGATTTTGTTCTGGAAAATGAAGGGCCTGCTTCTCCTGGCAAGGTGCTTGTTCCACTTAGCGAAGGGCTTGCTTCTCCTGGTTCTGCCGATATACTTATATATTAGCTACGGGTGTACTCGTGTTCATCAAGTTTTAGCCAGTTTGATTATTCAGTAAAATAATGATCGCTTGAATATATATTTCCGATAGAGAAACAGATCCCAAAGTACCTACCGGTCATAGACGTGCTCGGTTTGTTCGTAGACTCTTTCGCAGTTTTGTCTTCAGTGTCCAGCTCATGGCATTAACGGATTTTATTTATCCCCGTTTCTGATAGGAATTGTAAAGAGCATTTGTTGATGAAGGTAAAGAATGCGAGACAAACGCAGACGAAACGCAATGAAAACAGCATTATGCAACACGCGTTCATAGTAACACCACAGCATAAAAGGTCAACGCCTTTGAAGTCACGCGAAAAGCCGCTTTTATGTAGGTATGCGGCAATGCTGTGGGGTTGTCACTACACTACAATATTTCTTTTTGTATATACTGGTTCAATATTTGTGAACGTGTTCGTAGTATGTGTTTGTACAGTAAAAGGAATAAAATGAAAATATATAGAATAACATATATGACGAGTTTTAATATAATCAAATACAAAAATATAAAATTAGCTAGGTTAGTATAAATATATAGCTGTTAGCGCCGCTAACGGAATGTAAAATGAACCGGAGGTTCCCCGCGCGCCCGCGCCGCCATGTCGCCACTTCTGCTCCAGACGCCGTAATCCCCGCAGGCGCTGCACATTATTATTTACTTTTATGTTCTTTACTGTATACTTTACTGGTTATTAAACCGCAAGAAAAGAAATATAGTTTTTATTCATTTCAACAACGTCGCCACGGCGGCGACATATTTGTGACCCCGACGTGATCTGATCGCTGTAACCTGTCTATGATGAGAATATCGAAACCCGAGCGAGCCGCCATTTTTTACTACGGCGCGGCCCTTACAATGGGAAAGGACAGCGATGATCGCACGAAAACTTTCAAACCATGATGCCATAATGTGAAGAGCAGAAGTCCCCTTGCACATCGTAGCAGCGGCGAGGGTCAAATAAACAAAACAGCATCAAGTACGCAGAGGCCAAGAGAACAACACCCTACGAAACGTGAGAGCGCCCGCCATTTTTTCGCTCGCTCGATGCAGGGAAGTGCAATTCAATTTGTGCTATCAATCTAGTCGCGCTTTCACGAATTCGTAAATAACGTACCTACTAGTTGGTACCAAGTAGGCAGTGCATACAACATGGACTGTCGCGTACAAGGTCATAGTTTCTCTTCTGTGTTACAATACAATAGGTGATGTTGTAACTCGACGACAAACACTATACTATGAGTTTTCCAAACAAGACCAAAATCAAGACTTCGTGTGGACAAGAACAGTACCGGATCCTGCATGGAAGCTACTTAGCAGTTATCCCTTTCAACTGCTACCTGAAGACACCGTATTTCCGCATTTCAAACTCCAACGATCGCATCAAAGGCCATCCTTCAAAAATCACGGAGCTACCACCATACAAGGAACTACCACGTAGCAAAGACGCATCTATTATGCTGCAGTCAATAAACTTAGAATATCTCCACCTAATAAACGAGAAAATCTCACTGCAAAGCCCAGTTAAAACTAGTGAAATCTCTGATCGAAGCTTATATGATACTACCATTCCAGTCTACGTGCTCCTGTTAAGTGCAACCGCATTCGCCATCGGTTTCTTATACAAACCACTTCGAGCCCGATGCGTTCAACCAATCAAACATCCTGAAACGAACGCTATCACTCCTGATGGGATCTATACTGGAATAGCAGAGACAAGAAGATGTCATCCTCGCGAGATCAAAGTCGACCACAGCATCATTTCAGCGACTCTTCCAAAAGTTGTTTCTAAATAGTCGCTGAAGTACGGGGGGAGATGTTACATATCGGTAACACATTGAATCCGCTGACGCAATTCACCTACATAGGAATTGCGCAACGCGGTAACAGCGAACATGAGGTGCCGACGCAGCACAACGTGAGCGCGGCCGACACGTACACCACCGGACACCGGACGCCTCGCCTCGCCACCAATTCGTGTCACTCTTGGCTCCAACTTTGACCATTAGACTTAGTAATAATTAAATTAAATATAATAAATTTAACTTTCTTAAATAAATTCATGTAAAACATTTTGTTTTATTTGCATCTTCTGGACTCGCTCAACTTAATTCACTCACTCAGATTTTTTCGAAATGATTATTTATTTATCCGCGATTTCTCGTAAATAGATTATACCGAAACATGAAACCACAATCTAGCACCGTAACAACATAATGTAGGGGGTGTAAGTCCCTACACTGGAGTTGATATACCGGGGAAAGTAATGATATGATGTCGAGCTGCATAAATGAAACCACCCGTGTTCATGGTCAAATGCAAACTGATTTATTTTATAATAATAATGTACAAAAGCTGTCGCACGCGGATTCGCGGGCGTCAGCACAATCCCACAATACATGTACTTACTTCGTACACATAATAATGGATTCCACGCTTTCTTCAGTGCGTGGAAACTGATGAAATTTCAAATTTTTATTTATTCGACATGATGACATGCAGTCTCTCACAGCACAAGTAGTATGAACCATTATAAATGATTTCAACTTAAACGAAACACTTAGAACAATCAAAGTAAAAAGCGTCAACCCCGACTGACATGTCCCAAACGAGTCTATGGCAGTTAGGGCTCGCTACCGTCCCTCTCGCACCCCGCAAACCCCGCACGATTGCTCTGTCTAGACGTGTCCGTTGGACGACTGTAAGTTACATAGGCTGTGGTATGGTAACACACTGACATAGATCGCACTATTCAAACCACACGAATAGAAAACCAGGTGTTCTATTCTCGCGATTCATATTGAATCATTTCGATGCTCACTTGATTCTTTGAATAGTAATTTATAGCAATGCTACTATCGGAGTCGCGCGCTCCAACTACTATGCTACTAGACTGTTTCCGTCGGTTTTTGGCGTGGAAACGTCTTTGAAATGGCTTTCATAGAAACGAGAGTGAAACGCTTTTATGTCGCCTTACGAAACTTCGTAACACAAAGGTTACAGCAGAAAGTAGGTAGTATATATACATATTCCGAAAGATAAAGAATGCAACTAGCTTCTCGGTGTACATACACCATCTTGTGTGTAGCTACGCCATCGAGCAGGGGGCCTGGGATTGAAAAAAAGCATTTTTTTGCAAGACGACCAAACATAAACATAGATAAATCACGTTGAGATCTTCATTTTGGATGTCAGCTGCCAACTAAAAACAGCTATAACTTGGAATCTATCGATCCTAAAGTACTAGTTTCTAAAGAGAAACAGTAGACTTCATCGACTTCTTCATGTCGGATGTCGGTCTGTGAGATGAAAGCGTACCCTCTAGAACTTGCTGTAATGTATCATCTCTGATCCATGAAATGAGTTACCAAGCGTCTGGCGTAACAAAACATACATACCTAAGTACAGCATAGCCCTTCTTTTGGGGTATAGGTAAAAATATCACAAAGCACAATATGTTCATTAAAGGGACAATTGATTTTCCTTATGCACACAAATATCACATGAACTGCAGGAATTAGGTTTTTATTTAAACATTATATACGTTGAATAACATACAAATTACAAAACAAGGCAGGATTTTAACGGTCACGGGTAATGTCAAGAGTATTCGAGAATTTCTAGAAAGACGACCCATATCGAAATTGTACACAATGAAGATATTTTATATAATCTGAAGATTTAGCTCAAAATATTTCTGAGCTTGTTTTGTCTTCCTTCCGCAACTTTGGATTCCCCTTTCGGGCGACAAATTACTTAATGATTTTCTTAAATAAATGCAATAATAGGTTGAAAATTATATATATTCATAACGATAAAGCTTCTTATACTTTAACAACTGCTTTGCCGAAGTTCTCGCCTTCGAGCATACCTACGAATGCATCAAACAACTTGTCGAAGCCCTCAGTGACGTGTTCTCTGGCTTTTAGCTGACCACTCTTTACCCATTTGGCAAGCTCTGTCAAAGCCTCAGTCCACCTCTCAGCCCACCTCCAGACAATGAAACCTTCGATCTTCAGCTGGTTGGCAACAATACTTGGCTGCAAAATTCTTGCTTTTGGCAATCTGCTGGGGTCTTCATTGTAAGCACTAATGCTACCGCAGATTGAAACTCTCCCGAACAAATTCATTTGTTGAATGATCAAACTGCTTATCTCGCCACCTACGTTGTCAAAGTAGCAATCTACCCCTTTAGGAGCTGCTTCTTTGAGAGCCTTTGTGATGTCTACCTTTTTGTAGTTAAACGCCTTGTCGAAGCCCAAATCTTTCTCAAGCCATTCAACTTTGTCGTCAGAACCGGCAAACCCAATGACTCTGCAGCCTTTGATCTTCGCAATTTGACCCACGAGAGAACCAACAGCGCCGGCAGCACCAGATACGACAACTGTTTCTCCAGATTTAGGTTTGCATAGTTCCAAAAATCCAAAATAAGCACTAGCACCAGGCATGCCCACGGCGCCAACTCCAAGAGAATCGGGAAGCCCTTGCAGATCGGGAAGCTTGTACATTTTTTCACCAGGTGATGATACAGGTGCGCTTGGATTGCCAACGTAATAATCGCACCAGCCCTTGTGAGAAACTACTCTAGTGCCGACAGGGAATTCGGAGTCCTTTGATTGTTGGACTATGCCAACTTGATAACTGAACTGGTCATATGGTACTGGGCTCAAGCCGTTGTAGGCTTTGAGGTAGGGATCCACGCTTATAAACTCGGCTTTGACTAGAATTTCACCGACGGATAAGGCGGGTAGTTCATGTTCAACAATTTCGTAATCTTCCCTTTTCGGAGGACCTTGGAAGTATTTTTTAACAACATATTTCTTCGCTTTAACCATTTTATATACTTAGTAGAAAAATTTTGTGTCTAATGTTTAACAGTCTCTTGTAGATAATATTTATTATGATGACCTGCGGACAAAACATTTAGTTAAGCACCAGTATAATTTATAATATTATTAAATACTAACTGCACTGCACCCGGCAGTTCCACCCTCTATTTGACATCCAGGACATCTTATTTATCCTTTATGTTATTCCAGCACCAAAGTATGATTATACAGGTACCTACTTAGCAAATTTTATCAAACACACACGCGTGCTTTCATACTAGTATTCTACAGAAACAATTACTTTGACAAAAAAATATCTTTTGAATTCTGTGTACATGAACGCTATGTTAAGCTAATCCAATAGTTTTTCGTAGAACTATTGGGTACTGACTAATATTTTCTTATATTCACAAGTCGTTTTTCCGGAAGACGGAGCTAACTTGATTATTTGTTTTAGTCGTTCATTTGATATGACCATTGACGGTTATAAAAAATGCACTATTTCACGTAATGTCCCACCGTATGATGCGATACAGTGCTCGGTAGAAAGTAGCGTTTTTTATACGACTTATGCACAAGTACAACGGAGCGCACGCTTAAAACGCTTTTAAAATAACATATTTTGTTATTTGTCTACTAATTTAAATAAAATAATGAACACTAGGAATGAAATGAATACTACAAGCTCAAGATTGTAATATAATCTCATGATCATATTTCATTGCATTAAATCCTTATTTTGTGTATTTAAAAACTATTTCTTGATTAACCTAAAATTTGACAAACTTTAAAAAGGAGAACGATGATGGAATGACACAATGGAGACATAATTAATTTTAATTTGGATTTGGGAAGAGAGAGTATTGGATCACGGATTACGTCCGATTAAAAAAATAGATTATAGGAAGATTCCAATTTGGTGTGCCGAGACACGAAATAATGATATTCCCTGGAAACCTTAGTTGACGGTGAGGTGTTGAAGTTGGTGAAATAGTGATTTGCACCCGAATCGAGTAAGAGTAATCGCCCACTCATGTATCACAAACTCTTTGGAACAGTAAATGACAGAGGCATTCGACTAATATTTAAAAATCTACAAAACTATATAATGAATATACAGCATCTCAACAGCGTCAGTGACCTTAATGAATCAAATGAGAGCATTGAAGTGTACAGTGAGAGTCACACCCAGTCAACATTTTTTCGTAACTCACTATCTCCATATTCTACACCAAAACATCGCGGGTTTGATTAATAAAGCTGATGCGCTTGCAGTAAGTTTAGAAGAACTCTTAGATAGAAACATCAACGTTGACGTATTATGCATAACGGAACACTTCATGAAAGCTGGCTACGAATCTTTCCTGAATATACCTAACTACTCCTTGGCAGCTTGTTTTAGCCGAAATAACAGCAAGAGAGGCGGAGCGTGCATTATGGTGAAGAACGATCATGAATGGAGAGAATTACCAGAAATCAGCAAAATGTCATTAACAAATGTATTCGAATGTTGTGGAATCGAACTGACTAGCTATAGAATTGTGGTTATTTCTCTATATAGAGTACCGAAAGCAGAAAACTTGAATATCTTTTTCAGTAAATTAGAAAAGGTACTACAAATCCTTTGTAGTAAAAATTATGAACACATCATAGTAGGCGGTGACTTTAACATAGATTTACTAAAAACGAATAATTTGTCATTAGATTTTGAGTGTTTGTTAATGAACTACAATTTTAAGGTAGCAATAAAACAACCCACAAGGATAATAAGCCAAACTTGTATAGATAACTTCGCGCATAATCATAAAAAGAAATGTAAGACTGATGTGTTCGAATTTGCTCTATCTGATCACACCGCCCAACTTATAAAATTTCCGGTCAAGAATCAGTTAACTCTTAAATTTTGGCGCAAAAAACAACGAGACTATAGTCCAGAAAATATGGAAAAATTCAAAATGTGTTTAAAAAACATACCATTTGATGAAGTGTATAATACCACTGACCCTAATACAGCCTACGATATCTTTATTCGGGATTTTAAACTTTTTTATGATTTGTGCTTTCCAAATAGACTTATTACTATAAGGACGAATAACAAACCCAAGTGGGTGTCACGTGGTATAAAAATATGCAGTAAGAAAAAGAGAGAGCTTCTTTGGAAATGTAGACTAAAACCCTCAAAAACAAATAAAACACAATTTCTTAACTATTCCAAAATGTTTAGAAAAATAATAAAGCTTACAAAACGTGCTCAAAACAACTACAAAATTAAAACTTCCGATAATAAATCAAAAACAGCCTGGCAAATTATCAACAAAACTAGATTAAATTTACCAAAAGAAACTACTACTAGAATTAAACTGGGAAATGATAGTATTACTGACCCTAATGATATCGCTAATGCATTCAACAATTTTTTTGTAGATAAAATCAAACCGATTACTGGCGCTGGTAAGAAGGTAGCCGCACACATTAAACACTCCAAAGACTCTATGTTTATGAAGCCAAGCCTACCTAATGATATTGAGACAATTATTAAAGACTTAAAAAACACGAATAGTGTTGGGAACGATGGCATTTCGACAAAAGTAATAAAGTCTGTAAATCAATATATAAGTTCCCCTCTGAGCTACATCATAAACTTAACAATTACGACAGGTATTTTTCCAACATCCCTTAAAACTTCCATAGTAAAACCTTTATTCAAAAAAGAAAACAAAGAATTACTGGAAAATTACAGGCCTATTGCATTAATTCCAATATTTTCAAAAATTTTTGAAAAATATTTATATCAGAAAATCAACAATTATCTTGAAAAAATCAATATACTTTGTAGGGAACAAAAAGGATTTCGAAGTAACAAAACTATAAATATGGCCATTTATGAGTTCATTAAAACAGTTCTGTTGCATGTAGACAAAACCTCTCCCATATGTGCTGTGTTCTATGATATGACACAAGCCTTTGACTACGTAGATCATAAAATTTTAAGTAATAAACTAGAAGCCTATGGAATTAGAGGAAATATATTAGCTTTGATTGAGTCGTATTTGTCCATGAGAAAGCAAGTGACACAAATTACAAAAATAAACGTTCAAACAAAATATGAAGAGTCTTTCACTTCTATGGAGCGCTATGTGGCCTACGGGGTACCACAGGGAAGTGTCCTAGGACCTCTCCTATTTATTATATACATAAACGATTTACCAAGGGCAACTACTCAACCGATGACACTGTTCGCGGATGATAGCACTGTAACTATAGCTTGTAAGAATATTGACTTCTATAAAACTGACATAAACAATTCCGTGACATCTATCATTTCATGGCTTGACAATAATAATTTAAAGATAAATCTTAATAAAACGAATATAATGCACTTTAGTCAAAGATCAAATAACCCATCTGACATTAACTTAATTTATGCAAATAATACAATTAATCAAGTCGACATTGCAAAATTTCTAGGTGTAATAATTGACAAAAAATTGAATTGGAAACATCACATCGAAGAACTTTGTAAAAAAGTCACTAGTTTATCCTACGTTCTATATAAACTTGCTGCTACTTTAAATATAGATGCTCTGCTGTCCGCTTACTATGGTTTAATTGATTCTGCTCTCAGATACGGAATTATCTTCTGGGGTAACTCTACCGAAAGATAAACTATCTTTAAAATGCAAAAACGCTGTATTAGGGCCATGTTTGGACTTCAGACGTCTGATAGCTGTAATATCTATTTTAAGAAACATAACATTCTTACACTTCCGTCACTATACCTACTGGAAATAGCTTTATTTGTTAAGAACAACTCTGAACTATTTCCTAAATTGTCAGATAAAGCTATAAGAAATCGGCGTGACAGTAACAGACTAGCCTCACAATCAGCAAAAACAGCGCTTATGCGCAAAAGTGTAGTCTGCATGGCACCCACTATTTTTAATAAAATACCTAAGTGCTACAAAGAATTAGAGACTAATCTATTTAAGAAAAGATTTAAAAAGTTTCTAATAGAAAAATGTTACTATAGTATTGATGACTTTCTTAATGACAAATTCTAATCACCTTGACATATGTTATCATTATTATAATTGAGTTTTATTAGGGATGAATTCATTTTGACACACTTAATTATCTTATTTGTTTGGAATATTTGTTTGACATATTATTAATTTAGTTAAGTACCTACTATATTGCTATGATAATTATTTAATTTAATATAATATTGACAATGGCAGCTCCATCTCTCAACTTTGTACGCCTACATAGGCAAAACATAATGGACTTTTGACTTTATTACCAACAATGTGCATGCTTATGTATAATACTTATGTTTTGTGCAATAAATGAATCTGAATCTGAATGTAATTGACGATATCGAGAGTGACTCACTCTCGATATCGTCAATTACATTCCTGAAGCCAAGACTTGGAAAGATATTTTCATATGTATTAATTAATAACAAATCGAGGGTGTTGGTTTGATAAATACTCTCGCCCTGATATATATAAAACAAGTTATTGGGGGTATCCCGTGTTCTCTGAGCTCAGAACTGAAGCCTTCGATAAAGCAAGAAGCTAACTGGAACCTTTGATGGAACGTGTGTGTGAACTTCATACGATTGGTTCACCCATTGTGGAGTGTGTACAAATATACAGACAAACAGATATATTTAGAGAAAAAGAAATAAGACTGTTGTACCGACGTGTTGTAAGACCTTAGTAATCTATGCATAGATATATATATAATATATATATATATATATATATATATATTACTAGCTGCTCTCCGCGGTTTCACCCACGCGCTGATGGATGATGATGATAATGATGATGATGAATATTATATAGCCTATGTCACTCAGTGTGATTATAGCTTTCCAATGGTGAAATAATTTTTGAAATCGGTCCAGTACTTTTTGAGCCATTTCGTTACAAACAGACATCTTTCCTCTTTATGATATTATTAGTATAGATATGATTTCAGTTCAGAGAATATTAATAATGAGCAATATCCAAAACAACTGAACCAAGAGTAATTTTGATCTAACATTTCATTTGTCATGGTCTCCTTACGAGTATAATATTAAACGAGCACCTAATTGAAAGTGACTATTTGTTTGTCTATCTAGATAAATACGAATAAATAACACAACTTACCTCTTGGAGCTTACGCTACACCAAAGTAATATTTGATTTGTATTTGTGATTATGTAAGACTTGACAACAAGATTGTTTATTTATCTAAGCCTGCCTACGAACATGGATAGGGTTTAAATGCGGGCTCGTTTGCTATTGTATAATGTTTTATAAAACTAGTCTTTTATCAGACGAGTGAAGTGACCTTGTTCTTTATCAAATATTACAATACATATCAAACCAGTAGATCAAGTTTATACATTGTTACATAGGTAGTTAATTTGTGGAAACGTAACTTTTTATTGTATGTCTATAAGATAAACGTTTTATGAGAGTATGTAGGTAGGTATGTATAGGTCTTTCGTTTCGTATAAAGTGTACTTCTAATAATAATAAACATAATAGATATTTACTGTATAAGTATATACAATGTTAATCTTTAAATTATTCGAATTATTAACAGAGCCAATATGACATAAACATGCATCGTGAGAAACTGGTGCCTGAAAGTATGTATATAAATAGGTACGTATGAATAATGTACACACGTGTATTACAATAATACTCGTATATTATACTGTATCCCATCACAAACAAATATGTGAAATGAGAGCCCAATTCAATATTATGATATATGCCTTGGTTGTTGACTTGTAGGACAAAAAGAAGTGAGGTCTAAATGGGTGCCAAGTTCAATAGTCAGTCCTGCAATTTATTTATAACAACTTAGAGTATCATTTCTTCTTATAAATTAGGATAAAATATTGACTTGCGTTTGAGATTGAGTTTTTCTATACGAATGATTATTAAGTACTTATTAAAACAGTCATAGAAGAGCTCTATGTTCAAAAGCTACTTTCTACCAGCAAGCCAGCAAATTCTCGGAAGAATAATATAAGGACTTACACATTTAGAACATGCGAAGGCATGTGGCATATGATGGTAGGACTTTAGGAGTCCGCTTTGAAAGTACCCCACCTTTGCCAGATATTCATATTCGTTATATATACATTCATTCCGTGAAGCAATAGTGTACCTACAAGAATAACGATATTTCGTTAAAGGGCAATGTTTACAGCGTTTCAGGGAAAAATATATAAAATCTTATATCTCAAGGTGACGAGCGCAGTGGAATGACATGCATCAAAATGATGGAGTTGTCATCTACGTGAAAGAATATTTAGATTGTACTGTTGAAAAACGTAGTTTTTCGGGTGGTAGCTGTTTAATGATGAAAATTGGCAGATACGGTACTTTTAGGAATATACAGATCACCGTCATACCGTCACATAGACAACTTTATCTACTCTCTTGACCAAACAATAGATAGATATTGCATAAAAATACGAATATAATACTTTTTTAATTGGTGACATTAATATTGATATCAAATCAATAATACACAGTAATGAATATCTAAACTTTCTGGCTGAAAAAGGAATGCTTCCTGCTCACACATGCTCTACGTGTCTTGCAAACTGTATTGATCACGATATCATTCGTAGACCTGACTTGGCTGCGGCATATGTTATTGAAACTGCAATCACGTTTCACTTTCCTGTACTGCTAGGTTTACATAAAGTACCTTCTGAAAAAAACCAAAATAACTCAACTCTTCAATTATGTTCTTCGTATTATCCTCTTAAAACACTCAGATTTAGACTTAGACCCACCACTCTTAGCGTAACTAATCGTTTACAATGTAAAACTGATTTCTCCAAGAGTCAAATAACTTTCCTTGGCTCTCCAAGAGACCGAACAGAAGATCTTGTTAATTTTATCATACAAATAAGGATATTTGTACGATAAAATTAATAAGATTTGTAATAATTATATACCTACCCAAAATCTAATTCTTGGCGTAAACTAATAATCAAACAGAGGCTTCTTACGAACGACTATGACCGAACAGAAGATCTTCATAAGTTTCCTACGTAAATAACCTTTTAATTACATTAATATTGTTTGTGTACCTATACTGCATCCATACAGATATCGTGAATCCTTTTAACTCACACCCTCACAAACACTAACACACACACACACACACACACACACACACACGCAAACATGCCTGTTATGAGCACAAAAATGCCTCGTTTATTGTTAATCGTTGCTTAAATTCAGATTGGCGCTTGACAAGGAACATCTTAAGAAGCAACCTTCAGTAATGGACGACACTTAAAGAAGAAGAAGAAATTCACAATTAACAAAATTTAATTTATATAATTAAACTTAATACATTACAATAACTTATAATAAGATGTTGCAACTATATATGCGCTAAGTATCATGAATATCACAATAATTATACCTTTGTTTCGGGAGGAGGGCGTTGGTACTCCATACCACAGGTAATCCTAGTTTGGGTACCAATGATCTTCCTAGGATTTACTTTTAACTTCACAGTAATAATATAATAATAATAATAATACATCTTAAGAGGCTTTCGCTAGACGGTTGGATCAAGGAACAGATACAGAAGGCAGTACTTCTTGACATGGCACGTATTGTCAGGAGGTTCCTCAGTCTGCAGCCCTAACCACTGGTAGTTTGGGTCATGCCCCGCTGCCGATGGCAATCTAGGATTAGGTTTTTTACAATGTTTTTTATTTATTATTTTTATTGTATATAGAAATATTGTAAAAAAATTAATTTTAAGAAAAGGAAATAAATAATGTGAATAATAATAATATAACAGTAGTCTGTAACTAAGTAGAACTGTCTCTTAGCTATGCATAGTATTTGAAAGTGTAAAGTTATTTATTAAGTTTGTAAACAATATAAATAAATCATTTAATTTCAGGGCTTAAAACTCGTAGTTTAAAATCCTATATGGCTATGAAATGTTATGGGCAATCCTGACACTTAACAACAGGCGAGTGAACTGTTCGTCTCGTCATCGCTTGACGTACAAAATAGGTACCTAAAACTAAAGTAGGTACCTACTTTATATGCCAGTGTATGTGTTTTGATAACTAAGTTAACTTTGTGTGTATTTGAGTTTCTGTTTACGTTTTCGTGAACAATATGAAACCGCTATAGTGGCATGAGTGTGTGTGAATTGTGCATGAGGTTTTCATCGGTGTGTCATGATAATAAATATCACTGATATATTATTATATCGGATATGCAAATAGCTACTTTGTAATTTCACTATGAATTATTGATGAGTATGTGAGTTCGAGAATGGGTAAGGAAGTGAGAAAGAACAATATCGTTGCTAATTTAAAAACGTCTTTAAAACTGGCTTTCATAGAAACGAGTGTGAGACGATTTTTAACCGACTTCAAAAAAGGAGTATTATTATGTTCGACTGTATGTATTTTTTGGTGTATGTTCACCGTTTCAATTTCTCCCACATTTGTGGACCGATTCAAATTTTTTTTGTCTGCCATGCCACATGAGTGTGTGTGAATTGTGCATGAGGTTTTCATCGGTGTGTCATCATAATAAATATCACTGATATATTATTATATCGGATATGCAAATAGCTACTTTGTAATTTCACTATGAATTATTGATGAGTATGTGAGTTCGAGAATGGGTAAGGAAGTGAGAAAGGACAATATCGTTGCTAATTTAAAAACGTCTTTAAAACTGGCTTTCATAGAAACGAGTGTGAGACGATTTTTAACCGACTTCAAAAAAGGAGTATATTATGTTCGACTGTATGTATTTTTTGGTGTATGTTCACCGTTTCAATTTCTCCCACATTTGTGGACCGATTCAAATTTTTTTTGTCTGCTATGCCACATGAGTGTGTGTGAATTGTGCATGAGGTTTTCATCGGTGTGTCATCATAATAAATATCACTGATATATTATTATATCGGATATGCAAATAGCTACTTTGTAATTTCACTATGAATTATTGATGAGTATGTGAGTTCGAGAATGGGTAAGGAAGTGAGAAAGGACAATATCGTTGCTAATTTAAAAACATCTTTAAAACTGGCTTTCATAGAAACGAGTGTGACACGATTTTTAACCGACTTCAAAAAAGGAGTATTATTATGTTCGACTGTATGTATTTTTTGGTGTATGTTCACCGTTTCAATTTCTCCCACATTTGTGGACCGATTCCATTGAGCTAAATGTACATTTAGCTCAATGACGGATTAATTTTTTTTTTGTTTGGTACTTTCGAGGTGGTCTCATTTAAATATTATCAAATTCGTTCCAGCAGTTTTTAACTTACACTCCAATAACTGAAAAGTGTTTCGCTTATTTTTATGATTTGATGACATCGTCATTGATGGTGAATGACATCAATCCCGTAATAAGCATGGGTCACTAAAAAGGGAAAAAACCTACATGTCGGTTTAAAAGTACTTATTATCACAATATTCAATGCGTGGTATCGACTTTGACAAGATTTTCTCACTTTTTGGTGTAAGTATGTGTTAAAGTCGGTTCCATTTTTTTTGTAAAAAAATAATTTTATGTCGCATTTCTAAACGTAATATTTTGCGATTCAAGGGTTCCAGCGCAAAACGGTAAACATATTCTAAAATATGAAGAATGCAAATAGCCTATCATCGTGCATACGCCATCGTGCGCATATGCCATCCAGCAGGGAGAATGGGTAGGCAAAGTGCATTTTAGCCAGTTACAGATTAGTCCGATCTCGTGACTCAAAGGTTGCAGCGCAATGTGACTACCATATTCTGAAAATAAATAAATAAACCTAGCCTTTTAGTGTATATCCATCGGGCGCTTACACCATCGAGCAGGGAAGAGGGTTGAAAAAGTAATAAAAAGAGTAGGTATTAAGGCTTATCGGTCCGTGTATCTACATTGTCTCGGTTTGCACAGAACCAGTGAGTGGCGGCCATTTTGAATGTATATGACGGCGCGCCTTCAAAACTATATCAACGAGAACGAGAGTAACTAGTCTGTGCCAAAGTTACTCTAGCGGAGCGTCGTATATATGGTAGCTGGGCAGCCATCGTAGATCACTCACTATTAATCAGGACGGCGCCAGCGCACCTTGTGTCGACGAATCGCTTTTCATCGCCTCTATTTCGTCAGTTTTAATTTTTTGAATATCGGTGATTTGTAAAGACACTGTACCAATCCTTCTATTCTGTATCAGATTTTTGATAAATAGTGAATTATAAGAAGCTTATTTAAGTTGAAACTAAAAGAAGATTATTGTGAACACCTCGCCCTCAACATGAGTTCTGATGAAGACACAGCTGTGCCGATATCAGAAGTGGGATGGAACCACCCACACTCCAAGCACTAAAAACCGGTCCTGTCAAATAGCGATGACCGAATTCGTTGAGAACTGAATTCTGGCCATCGACAACAAGCAGCAGTTATTCCGCACACTTCGTGGCTTCTGTTTGAAACGAAGGAATGAAGACCCAAGTTCGAGTGATTAAGAGCCGAAACGTTTCCGAAATACAACACCGTTTCGAGGAAACTGTAACCACTGCGGCAGAATAGGACATCGAGACTACGAGTGTCGTGCCAAATTTCGACTGCGGCAATCTGCATCTGCGCCAGAAAAACGTCCGGTTACGTTTACGCCGGGCTAGCGTCCGCAAGCGTCGTGCTGCGTGTGCAGTGACGCTAGCCACATCACCGTTGCATGCACCATGCATTACATGAAGAAAGAAGACATTTACGCCAGTATTGGTGTTGGTCAACCGGTCAGCCGACATGTCAACGTGTGTTGGCGAGCTTTGCATGGTATTTCAGATAAGTGACATTTATTTGCCGTTTATATTCGTTTCAGAATCTTAAGGTAGTTTAGTAATACAGACTCATAACAAAGTACTTAGAGCGCCCTTATTACTTTGATCATAGTATGTCACTACATGGTGCGCAGTTTCATGAACACGTTTCTTTTGATCACGAACACAGATTTTATTTCACAAACTATGTCTGGTTTCATGGTACAAAACAATAAAGATTATGTTAAATGTGTAATAAATAAATAAAAATTAATAAAAATACGTGTGGCACTCGGAGACTGCCGCGGTAAAGCTATTACATAGCAGTTTTTATAAACTTATGGAATTATAATTATTTAACCAATGCCATCTAGAGGCGAGTTACTGAACTAAAGAGACAAGCGTGATATTTCAAAAAGTTATTAAAAGTTCTGCTATTCATCGATAGATGGAGTCGGAGTGGGGGGTGTTAGGTTATTTTCGTTACGGTCGGATACGGATTCGGTCTCCACGCTCAAGGCCCGCGATAGAAGATATGCAATAGCTTAAAAAGAACGTTGGTAGTTACCTTCTATAATACTGTAACGTAACATCTGTGCTACTGATTAATTGTCAGTTGGTCAGTGTACAAAATTGAAAATCTGTATTTTAAAGACTGGCATATCTGTTGAAATTAATAACGACGAGATAACTTTTGCCAATACTAAAACGTTTTAACTATTGTTCTAAGTGGGAAGAATTTGACGAAAATATAATTGATATAGATTTGTTATGTAATTAATCAGTATCCTCGAACAATATTGTAAGTCTTTTATTTACTAAAACTGTGCATAAGAGTCCTTATAGGTATGTCTCCTACCGAACTGAACATAGGTGACGATAAAAATTAACGATCTGTTAGATGTATGAGAAAGAGTCTCCCCTTTTGCAAGCCCCATTTTAATGGTAACGACTAACTTGCCTAAGGAGCCCTGTGGCGCCCTCGTGATTGCTCCCGAGTGTTACGACTTACGACCTGCGCCCGCGTCAAAAGTTTGCGCCGAGTTGGGAATAAATGGCTCTTGTACCATACCTATAGCGAGTTAAGAGACGAAATTCTTGTCAGAGATAGTTGAATAACCAAGGAATCTGATACATAAATATTCATGACAAATGTATTAGTAAAATGTTATGTTACACGAGGGCAAACTTGGCGTAGCCGAAAAAATCTGAGTAGATGTGGAAAAAAAAATATTTAAAAATTTTACATTAATACCTATAGGTTTTTTAGCGGTCATTAAATAGTAAAAATACATATCTAACCAATAACATTCAAATATTTGAATTCGTAGAAGAAATAATATCATAAAACTTGCAATCTGAGCACAAAAATTAAGTTTTATCAATAAATAATGCTTACCAAGACAGGATTTTGATTTTATATTTATAAATATTTTGAATACAACAGAAATATTATTTTTACCTAGTAACATTTGCTTAGGTTATTAAAAATTACATAAAAAATAAGAGCTACTTTGAAATTTCGGCCAATAATGATTGTTTTACAACCATTTTCTAGACTTAAGAAATGGTGATTTAAAAAAAAAAAATATACATTTTCTTGTTGGTTTTTTTATTTTATTGCCACCGCTTGAGGACACGAAAACTAAAGCGAAAGTACCTAATACAGAAGTGAAAGAAAAAAATACCTGCAACTCAAGAAACTTCCACAAACAACATAAGGAGCCAATCACAGTAGACTAAGTATCCACTGGGCAATCGCCCACAAGACAACTTAGTTACTCTGAGGTTACTGGTACACAAAGGCACCGAAGACCTGATAGACAAGAGTATGCAAGAACAAAACCAGTGTAAAGTCAAGATCAGATTTTAGATTTTATTTTTCTTTTACATTATTATACGAGTAAATTTAAATACTTAGAAGGTATATCAATCAGTAAACATTAAGAATAAAATACAGGACTTACGTACATACAAATATAACATTTATCACCATGGAAAAAACTGTCACTTACTTACATCACCCTTGACGGTATTTATGTTACATTTCATCACCCTTGACAGTCGCCGAGCACGTCTAGTGTATCGAGCTGTCAAAATGACTTGGCTTTTGACTAAACTATCAGACACAGACACAAACTTTGACAGAACTGTCATCATTACAATGACGTAGGCGGAGATCTTAATATTTTGTCTATGCTGTGCCCAAGCATATTACGCTTTTTCACCCGCGTGGTGATGGATGATGATGATGATAAAACGTAAGTCCTATGTGTTAGTCCAACGCCTCATCTACCTCCAAATCAAACCAAACCATACCAAATTTCATCAAAATTGCCCCTGCCGTCCACACATCCATACATCCATCACAAACTTTGGCGTTTATAATATTAGTAGGAAGTAGGATATTGTAACACAACACGTAATTGAATCAATCCTATTTAATTTCATTTTAAAAGTATCGTTAGGTTATATCCTTTCAAAATATCATATATATTTTTGGATTAAAATTTGGTTTTGACAACTCATGCTCGTCATGTTGGTATGAATAACCAATATTTGGTTATGCCAGTCATCGTACGTAATGGTAATGTTTATGTCAACTTTTGAATGTTACATAATGCACTATCGACCTCTATTTTAGTCACATTCAGTGTCCAGAGCGCCTCGCGAGCACGTCTTCTCAGCGGCAAATTTTCGCAGTCTGAGCTTTCTGCAGGTCATCGAAATACAGAAATTGACGAATATTTATTTCTACAAGACCTTGGCTTCTACAGCAAAAAAAAAAAATGTTGTTGGTACAAATACAAATGTTCAAATACAAAAAAAAACATTTTTTTGTCGAATATTACTAAAACCGTCCAGTTCTTAAACTTCAAAACCGACTCTATTATATCTTAGCAACCAATTTCAAAAAAATAACTTAAACAAAAAAAACTAAAATTATAACTTGACCAATTATGTTCATATTCTAAATTCCTCTTTTAATTTATAAGTCTAATGTGTGCACCAAATTTTATATAAATCGGTCGATAAATAGCGCTCCAGCAAACTTCCACCCTTTTTCGTAAAAGGACCATCCACTCAAAAATCGCCGACGACAAAAATAATTATTTGTTATACAAGAGTGCAAAGTTGCTTTTTACCGCGTGCTCAATTGTGATGACCGATTAAGCGATGGATTCTAAAATTGAATCACGAGCGCAGCGATTGATGCCAAAATTAGAATCCTGAGCGTTAGCGAGGGAATCAAAAGAGCACGAGGTGAAAAATCTTTGCACTCGAGTGCAACACGTAACTTTTCATCGCACCTCAGCGAGGAAATTACTAAATGCAAAACAAAACATTAACAATCACAAGATACTTTTATTTCAGTTTAGGTATTAACTACTACATTATGAAAGGTAAGT
Organism: Selenia dentaria; assembly: GCA_917880725.1. Lineage (NCBI taxonomy): Eukaryota > Metazoa > Arthropoda > Insecta > Lepidoptera > Geometridae > Selenia > Selenia dentaria. The sequence goes on along the minus strand of OU862877.1, from coordinate 32,502,303 downwards.
ACACACAGACCATAACCACTTGACTGCTCATACGGCTTCCCCTCAGCTGCCAAGACTATGACAATAAAAGGCTAACATATCGCACCAACACGTCAGTACCAGTTTGACTTCGCGTGGAGAACAAGCGGATGAAAAATAATTAAAACAAATCAAATTATGCCTTATTGTTCAGTAAAGTGGTACGGAAAAAACAGGCATACAACCAGCTATGCAAAGGATAGAATTACATTTCACAGATAATTTTAGTTTATTAATTATTGGAAGAAAACAAAATACACAAATGAAGTACTTAAACAGCGACTCAAAAATAAAAAAAATATGGGAACGCGTTGATGTCTTTTGCCATCCCGTACTGTTCTTTGCAGTTGTAGATAACGCCGTCTCTTTTACCCACGGGCACGTGTAAATTAGTGCGGTACTCCCATATTAACGGGCAACTTATCGATTTTATATATCGACTGTGAGGAAAATAATTCTTCTATACAATACATTTATTATTTTAAGAGTGTATAAAAATACAAATAAATATTCGGTGTTTTATTTATATTTAGATGTACTTTCACGTTATCATCAATTATGTAGTAACATTTATATAATATCTATGTAAATATACACGCGAAATAACCCGAGTGTAATGTGAAATATAATTAATAATGGTCATAAAATATAATATACTTATTTTTTTTTTTATATAATTACTATACCTAGCACCTACTCTGTGTGTGCCTCTGTAAGTGACTATTTAGTTTGACTAATTGGATGATTCTACTACTTCTTCTCTGATCAGCTGGCATCTTCTTTATATGATTTAGACATACACACATAGTTTTTTTAACAATAACATGGAACCGGCTTCCAAAAGTAAAAAGTGTGAGTCAGTCAAAAATATATATAATTTGTAGGTGTCGTCCATAGATTGACAAATTTTACGGTCGTACAAATCCAGTATTGTATAGAATGAGGTGTTGTATCCTTGTATCCTAATGACTGTATAATATGCAGTGCCCAAAAAGTATATAAATATAATCTAATTTTTTGTTTACATTAATTATTTAATCACATTTTGTGTAAAGGCTTTGGATAATTTGTACAATTAAAAGTATTTTAAAATTATAACGATGTTGTTTTACTATGGTGAACAATATATAATTATTTTATAGTGGTAAGTAATTAGGTACTTACATACTGAATAATCAATAAGAATACAATAAACAGAAAGTGATAACTATTTTTAAAACGCAAAATAAACATACTCAGATCAATGTGTTCTGTTTCACCGTGAAACATCGAATGAATTTTTAAAATAATTTCATTAATTGAAGTTTTGTTTACATAACCTTATTTGCTTAATACTTACATACATATTTCAGGTCTTTGTACAGTTAAGGTAAACGATAATTTGTAATAAACTTTATCGACAATTAAGGTGATTACATAATGCTGTACCACAACACTATTTAGGTACTATGAGTAGAGCTACATTTTGAGCCGGCCAATCAAAATCCTTTTTTGTACGTAGCCCCCCGACCCGCAGTGGTGACTTGTGTTCTTAGAAGAAATTGACCTACACGCAGTCAAGTGGTTATATGGTCTGTGTAAGTACAGAATACAGTACAGTACAGAATAATCTTTAAATTAAAACAAATAAAGAGGGATATAAAAGCAAAACGGCTTCAGTCCAAAATTAATGGTTATTTAACTAAGCACACCAAAATGGAGTATTTCAAAGCAGTTACATTGTGATGAAAACGTTCATAATTATTCAAATCCAGTTCAATCGGAGCTAAATACGAAAATAATGCCATTGATGAAGTTGATAATACAAAATTTTTAGGAGTTAATATTGACAAAAAATTGAACTGGAAGCAACATGTAGAAAATCTGTGTAAAAAATTAAATAGCCTGGTTTATGTCCTATATAAACTGGCCCCAGTAGTCAATGAGGAAACTATACTTATAGCATATCACGGCCTAATTGCATCAAATATCAGGTACGGTGTAATGTTTTGGGGGAACTCTACCGATGTCGACAAAGTTTTTAAATGTCAAAAAAGATGTATCAGGGCAATGTTTCACCTCCGCATGACCGATACTTGTAAACCTTTATTCTATAAATATAAAATTTTAACTCTACCTTCGCTGTATATCTTAGAAACGGCTATGTTTGTCAGATACAATCCTGATCTATTCTGTCGGCTGTCTGATGTCGTCAGTCGTAATAGACGAGATCAATATAAAGTTTGCGTTCGTAACCCTAAGACAACATTGATGCGCAAGAGCATCTTCAGCATGGCTCCATTTATTTACAATAAAATACCTCTTTCATTGAGAGAATTGCCAACCTCATTGTTTCAGAGAAAGCTACGAACGATATTATTAAACAAAAGTTATTACAAAATTAATGAATTTATGAACGATAATTCTGTTGATAAATAAATTTAATTAATTATTAAGTATATATTTTTAGGCAAAATTTCAATCTATATATGTCATAGATTATAATTAGGTAGGTAATGGTAATTTTAATATATCCTCATAATGACCAATTTTATATTTCACTGTAATTTAATTTGAATCCTAATTTGACATTTTTATTTCTTATTTTATTGTGTATTTTAATTATATAATTCAATTATTTGTTATTATATGTACCTAAGATAAATATTGCACGCCCTTAAAAGGCAGATTACATTGAAACAATTATAGTTTATAATATCATTTTACACATGTAATTCAGCAATAAATATAATTTGACTTTGACTAAAATATACTATAAAATTCTCATTTAGAAGCACAGCCGCTTCGATCCCATTTTCTTTAGATGCAAACTAGCTTCGATCACAATTGACCAATCAGAGGTCGCCATTCAAAAATATTCAATATGGCGAATCTGTTGCTTTTCATAGTAAGTTGAGAGCGGTTATCGTTTGCTTTTGTAGTGATTTTTCATTATTCTTTTGTGGGATGGAGAAAAATATTCGCCCAGCTTGTCAAGGACGAAGTAGGAAACGTTCAAGAAATTAAGATCAGTAGCAGCGAGTGCGAGAAGTGACAGAAAACTAATATAAACAGTCCCTAATATTTTACTGGGAATGGTTTGGCTAACAGAAACGTGACATACGAAATTTTAGTGCCGACATAGAATTTTAATAACATTTAACTAGCAATAAGTTGTTTCTTTAAGTTGTTGCTATAAGTACTCCCCAAAACCTACCCCGACTATCTGTTCTAAAACAATACAAAAAGGAACTTTACTTTTTAAGTGCACTAGTTTAACATAAACCTTGAATACTTCGGATACATTGCCAGAAAAGACGGAAACAATCAAGAAAAATTAGTTGTCACTGGCAAAGTGGAAGGCAAGCGATCGCGTGGTCGGAGCCCGATGCGTTGGTCTGATCAAGTCCGAACCGCACTGGACACTTGGGTCTACGATGCTATGCATGTAGCCAAAAATAGGAGTAAATGGCGAAACATCGTATGGGAGATGATAATGGATGGAGGTGGTCACGACCCTCAGACACGAGGAATACGAATCGAGGAGGAGGAATTTAACATAGATTGATGCGAAAAAAAATCATGTTCATTCATAGGTATACTAACAAAACTAAAGAATCCCAAGATGCTTTTCTATTAAAATGTTGTCATGTTACTGACCTATAATATCATTGATCAAAAGCAGATACATCAAGTATCGTTAGGCTAGTTTTTTTAACTAAATTATGCATCAGAAAATAAAATTCCAACACTAGCCTGTTGGAATTTTGCCCATGTTTACCAACCAGCATTTTTTAATATATTCAGGTCAAGTTAAAGCACATAGAGGCGGTGACCATACATCTCATATTTTTTTTTACAACTAGACGAAAAAGAATTATGAAGGAAGAAATTTTTTTATGGTAAAAGAGTTACAAAATTAAATTCACAGCCTATATTTTTAATCGTTGCTAGTTTAATGCTAAGGACAAAGCAGCAAAAGGCCAAAATTGTCATGTAAAAACTTATGATAAGCGAATTTTACGCTAGAAACTTGTTTTATATTTATTTAACATCCATTGTTTTTGAACCTAAACACTGGCCCGCCATCTCTTCTAATTTGTAGATTAAGTTTTATATTTGCGTGTTTTTACCGTATGTTCATGGAAAATAACTACTTTACTAAAGAATATTGTTTTATTTTTGCGACAGCTGTCTATTTTAAAAGTAACATGCAAATCCTTCTCAATCACAGGCAGTGAAACGCAAATACGCTTTGATCCCTTGTTAACATGCAAACTCACTTTAATCTATCAATATTTCGGTATTGAACCCAATACTATTTAATTATAATTTAAACCAATCACTGCTTTTCAATTCTTATGACACACTAAACACGCTAATACGAGCATCAGAAATGTGCAAAAATATGCAAAATTTGTATGTTAAACAAAAAACGAGTATTACTCATTTTAGGTATTATGTGATTGAAGCGTTTTTGCTTGTATAATTAAGCAAAATAGAAAGTAACTTTGCTACAGTTACCTACTTGTAATATATTTGTTAGGTACTGTAATGTTGGTGTTAGTGACTTGTGTACTCAGTTTCGGTAAACTATCTGTCATACGATGGTTGTACCGATTCATCGGATGCCTTTGGCGTAAATGTTAGCGAACGGGCGATGGTTAGTTGTTTCGTAACGTCTCATTTTTGATGTAGAAAGGCCAGTCCAAGGATCTGACTGAGGCTCTTTCAGTGGAACGGCTCTTACGATGCATTTAATATATTTTATTACCATATAATATTTTAGACTTATTTTGGATGGAATCATCTACGTATGATACGTATCCCTCTACAACCGCATTGGAATTCCAGCTTCCATGGCGCTTATGGGACAGAAGATCAGCTCCTGAATCGGAAATAATGTGGCTGAAGTTCGTCGGAAACAATGACCCGTGTACAACAGGGGTTCTGGAAGTTCAAGAAATGTTGCTATTTCCCGTGGGATACTGCCAATTTTATTAGCACCCATAGGCTATCTGACACATTTTCCGTGGCGATATTGTAGAAATAATCGATTGATTGGATTGTAAGGCATGATATTCACTTTCAACAGTTACGTATTCCTTGCGAATGACGAAGTGGCCGTCTCTTTTTGTATTTGTATTGGGTAAATTAATTGCGTTTATTAATAATTAATAGTAAGTCATCTGAATGTTACTCAATGTTTTTGACATTAAGTTGTGTTTGACATTAAGCTATTAGTTCGGGTTCGTGTGTGACTGTTGTTCGAAATTAATTTTACAGATTTTTATTTGAATACCTTCACTGGATATAAAATACTTTTGCCCTTACGGACAGTTGATATAATTTTATTTGATATACGTTATAGTTGTTATATAATTTAGAATCTATACCAGCACTTGATATATCGATCAACTGTTATACTATCATTTTATATACTGCCTATATTACATACTGTTCAAGTACCATATTTTTTTTTGATATAAGTAACGATTATTTGCCATACTCGTACCTATACATTTTGGTATAATTCCGCTAACAAAATGATGTAGGTATGTATGTTTAATGGTATTCAGTTTTCATGACTAGTCTATAAGGCGAAGTCACGATAGTACTCTTTCCGAGATAGGGGGGATGAAAAATATGTTGAATAGTATATCTGCATACTATGTTTCGTCAAGATACAACTTGACAAACATTCGGACAGATGAAAGTTAACTTGGCCAGTTACATCAGAGACGCTTCACTCGCTTCGCTTGCACGGTCAGTAAGGATTATTTATTTCTATTTCTATACAGAACATCTTTAAATAAAAAGAAATCTTAATTTAATATCCTCCATAAATGTTTTGTTTTGGCCCAGCAGTCGAAGGAGCGCCATTGAAATGACATTCAATAACAAAAATATATTTATATAATCTCATTCGGTAATATTCTAACTATGAAATGAAATACAGACTTTTATTGGCATATTTTATTTACATACTTCTTTAAAAAAATAAATTAAAGCATTATTCTCCTAACAAAACAATGCTTTAAAACATTTTTTTAATTATTAACGTACAATGTGTCCCGACCAAGGAGGTTTCAATTCAATTTAAGTACTCATTATCTGTGGTAAGCGCGCTGCGCGCGCAACGCTCTGTTTCCGAGCCAATAGACCAATAACAGACTTTTCCACTGATATTGGCAAAATATTTGTGGTTACGCCGCACAAGCCATACAAACAAGTAGAAGAAGAAGACTTTTTCCATTTTGGCGCTATTTCGTACATACAAATTTGAGTAATATTTTGTTGGATAAAACTTTAGTAGCAAAAATGTCATGAGATTAAACTCGCCTGCGGCTCGTTTCAAAAAACTACACTCATGTTTTAGTACCCTCTATTATATGACAGTTGCATAAACTACTATTATGATATGTCTATATTTATTTAAGACAAGTAATATCAACATGAACATGTTTTACAAAACTATTTTTTCGCTGAATGTTCATGGAGCGAAATCCTACTCCTACTAATAATATTATAAACGCGAAAGTTTGTGAGTATGGGTGTATGGATGTGTGGATCTTTGTTACTCATTATCGCACAAACTTGACATTGTCTTGAACTTGCGTTTGACCATGTATGTACATATTTTTTGACAATTTGGTATAAAGATAGATATGCCGTTGGAGAAATAATAAGCTACTCGAAGTACTGATCCTGCGCATACCTAGTCGCGGGCACCAGCTAGTTTAATAATATTTTTGTGTGATACGCCTATGACCTACTTATTTTCCGGTTTTATAATCAATGCTAGAACACACTTACAAATCAAAATGTATATTTATTTCATAAAGAACATCTCAAACTTTAACAACTGCTTTGCCGAAGTTCTCACCATTAAGCATCCCTACTAATGCATCTAACAGCTTGTCAAAGCCTTCAGTGACGTGTTCTCTGGCTTTTAGTTGACCATCCCTAACCCATTTGGCGAGCTCTGTCAGAGCTTCAGTCCACCTGTCAGCCCACCTCCATACAATGAAACCTTCGATCTTCAGCTGTTTGAATACAATGCTTGGCTGCAAAAGTGTTACTTTTGGCATTTTGCTGGAGTCTTCATTGTAAGCACTAATGCTACCGCACACTGACACTCTCCCGAACAAGTTCATCTGTTGAATGATCACACTGCTTATCTCTCCACCGACGTTGTCAAAGTAGCAATCTACGCCTTTAGGAGCAGCTTCTTTGAGAGCCTTTGCGATGTCTACCTTTTTGTAGTTAAGCGCCTTGTCGAAGCCCAAGTCTTTCTCGAGCCATTCAACTTTGTCGTCAGAACCAGCGAACCCAATGACTTTGCAGCCTTTTATTTTTGCAATTTGGCCCACGAGAGAACCGACAGCTCCGGCAGCACCAGTAACTACAACTGTTTCTCCAGGTTTAGGTTTGCATAGTTCCAAAAATCCAAAGTAAGCAGTAACGCCGGGCATGCCCACGGCTCCGACTCCGAGAGAATTTGGTAGTCCTTGCAAATCAGGAAGCTTGTAGATTTCCTCAGCAGGTGCTGATAAAGGTGCGCTTGGATTGCCAACGTAGTAATCACACCAGCCCTTGTGAGAAACTACTCTAGTGCCAACAGGGAAGGCGGAGTCCTTTGATTCCTGTACTATTCCAACCTGATAACTGAATTGGTCATATGGTACTGGGTTCCTGTTGTTGTAAGCTCGCAGGTAAGGATCCACGCTGATGAATTCGGATTTTACTAAAATTTCTCCGGCCGATAATGCGGGCAGTTCATCTTCGACGATTTCGTAATCTTCCCTTTTGGGCAGACCTTGGAAGTGCTTTTTGACTACGTATTTCTTCGCTTTAACCATTTTAATATCAATAAGTTTTGAATCTAATGCTTCAAATCTGCGGACAAAAATAGCACCGATACAAATTGAGATCTTTTAGGATTAATGAGTCTGTTTATTTGTCTGTGGTATAATCAAGATGCGACGACGCACCAATATGTATACGCTTTCCTAAATTTAAAAGCAATTTTCTCGAGAAATAACGATTGTAACGTGAAGATAAGATATTTGCAATAAAAATTATGATTTCCAGAATATTTATGTTCTTAAAAACATGAAATTTTAATCAGCACAGTAGGAAAAAAATCCGTTTGAAGTTAAGTGTTATTGTTATCATCATCACATATTGGTGCTGGTGACTGTACGCACATCACGTTTAAACTAGGAAACGGATTTTTATGAAACTTGACACAACTTACATTATATTGTTATCCCCCAAAACGAAAGAGTTCTTCCAGTTACAATTTTGTAGTAATTTAACTAATTTAAATGCCTAGTTCTCTATTTGATAGCTGAAAAGTAAATCGGCATGCTCTAAAATTAAGATGTTGAAGACAAATTTTTATGAGCAAATAATAACGTCGGAAACTCTGTAATTGCATAATATAATATACCAAGGACAAACTTATTTTACTGACATTGCATTAGTCTACTAGTGTAAGGGTGTGGTGTAAGCGTCAGAAGCTGACGGTCCATGGTTCAAATACCATTCTGTTGTTTATATGTTTTGTTATTAAAACTTTTGGCTTTTCTAATATATTTTTTTTAAATTTTCTAGTATAAGAAAAAAAAAACTTGTTAAGATGAAAATAGCCTGTTCTGATCTCAGACAAAATAAAAAAGTCAAGACAGAATGTTGTGAACAGAGAAGTGAGGCCTCGGCGTGTCCATACATATTTACATACAAAACCTACAACTAAACTACGCCTTGGCTCGTCAGTCGATCTATCGCGGCGCGTGGAAGCAACACGTACAGTTTTTATTATCATCTAATTTAAATTTATTAATTATTTATTAATTTTTAATTATTTTAATTTAATTTGAATCATCATGGCAGTACCGATTCACGCACATGTAGTGTAGAAAACCGGCCTCACTTCCTTGTTCACAACATTCTGTCTTGACTTTTTTATTTTGTCTGAGGTACTAATACGTTATTTGGAGTTAATTAACTGGAATTTAAGCGCAATACCATAGTTGGTAGGCGCACGATTCAAGTCGCCTTGTTATAACGAAAAAACCACGGCCGTGACAAAACATTGTAATCGAGGCAACGTGATTCAAATTCAGTAGGTTAACAAAAAGTTTGTGATAGTTTTTAGTGAATCTTTGATGATAGTTGTACCATAAAATAGCTTAAACCTACTGGCAATGCCTACTACTACCTACGTATTCATAAAAAAAAACTAGTATACTCACAAGCTATTTATTTAAAAATCTACGTAGGTACATAAGAAGAAAATATATTTCTGATTAGATGTGTACTTACATTATGTAGGTACTTACGCACAATAACAAATACCTACGAGTACCTACCGCGGCATTACGACGGGCGTCAAAACAAACATCACCTATCTATCTAACTAACATGCTAAGTAAGTAATTTTATGTGTGGTGATAGTTCATCTACTCGTCAAAACAACATACACAACTTATCTACCTGTTGGAGCTATGTGTCTGTTTATCACTACACTTACCTATATGATGAACGATTTGTTTTAACAAACGCTGGTACGTACGTCTGCCTACTAATATAAACAGGTTATGAATGTGTGTTCGGACTTCGGACGGCTAAAGGCTACGTATTATCACAGAGTCTCGGCAGGCAGACGGGCAAAGTGACCTTGGTCTTGAACGTATTATACACAATACATATACAATCAGTAACTCAAGTATTACATAAGATATACGAGTATGTGCTCTAATAATAAAGAGGAAAGATTTGATTGTTTCAATGTTTTTCTGTAATAGATAAACTCAAGAACTATTTAGGCAACCGATAAAAGAGAAAACCTCATGACAGTTGCAGTGCAAAACATAGCTTAGAACTGAAGTTATGCATGGCATTGGACTATAACACCCCTTATGTACCTACCCTTATAGATATAGGATTTTTTGTCTTTCACCCAGTCATTTAGGTACTTGCTATATTGCCTGTCACACCCACAAATTGTTATGCTTGCATTATTCCTTTACGACAGAATATCTGGTACTGCAGTGGTACCAACTATTTAGTAATTAAGTACATTAAATTAGTGAAAGGGCTCACCTCGCCTCTTGCGATTATGAGAGATCGAATTTCTTTTATTGCTTCCCCTCACGAAGCTATATTTTCTATTCATTTACATAAATGCATAAAGGTATTGTAATAAAACTAATCATGCCCCTAGTATTTTTCAATTTAATTGATTTCGCGACCCTCTTACAGGTTGAAAAATTCTAGAAGCTAGCGGTTGGTACAGCCTATCGTCCGCCTTGGATGAATGTGGAATTGTTTTTTGATGCTATCCCTGACTCTATTAGTGCAATCCCTGATTATGATAATTTGATGTTATTAGGTGATTTTAATATTAATATTTTGAATAATAATGATGCCAATACAATTAAATTTAATGTATTTTTGTCAAGCTTCAATCTGTCGCAGCTAGTTACTAAGCCCACCCATTTCACTGAAAATAGCCTGACCCTCATTGATTTAGTGTGTACAGATTTAAGCGCGATAAAGATTAGCCTAGAACATATCGAATCTCTTTTTGGTCACTGCCTTGTCGCTTGTGAATATAATATTAAACGTGAGAAACCGATACCGTTCACCACAATTTACAGACCTATGAAAAACGTTTGTATCCCTAATTTTAACTATGATTTGCAATCTATGAAATGGAATCAAATGTCGTTATTAACGGACATTAATGAAATGATTACCTTTTTCAACTGCAATGTCGTAGCTCTATTTGACTCTCATGCCCCTATTACATCAATTTTAATCAAAGATCGCTCGTACCCGTGGATTACTGACACTATCAAACTAATGATGAAGTTACGTGACGAGGCTTCAATAGAGTATCATGAAACTAAGCTGGACACAAAGAAAAAATATTATAAGAGCTTAAAATCTACAGTCAACAAAGCACTCTACCATGAAAAAGTGGCATATTTTAAGTATAATATCAATAATAAAATAAAATATCCTAAAATATTATGGAAAAATCTTAAAAATACCTTAATACCTAAAAATAAATATGAACTACCTTCTCAATTTAATGACCCAAATATCATAAATAAACACTTTTTAAATGTACCCGACACTTTCAAAGTTTGTATCTCTCAACTCACTTATTTTGAGTTTAATAAGTTTAGTGATGCTGTCTTTCATATAGAGCCTGTAAGTTTGAGTAAAATGATACAAATAATTCGTAGCTTAAAGTCAAATGCAGAAGGTTGCGATAGTATTACCTTAGATATGATTTTAATGAATTTCCCCTACACTATAGATGCTGTAAATGATTTGATAAATATGTCTATTAGAACGTCTACATATCCTGATATTTGGAAACTTGCAGTTGTCCGCCCATTACCTAAAATTTCGAATCCTGCTGAGCCTTAAGATCTCAGACCAATTTGTATTTTACCATGCCTGTCAAAAATTATGGAGAAAGCTGTCTGTACACAACTAACCGATTTCCTAGAAAAAAATAACATTTTGCCTTCAGTACAGTCTGGCTTTAGAAAGGGACGAAGTACAATGACCGCCATGCTTGACGTGACTGATAATATACTTTGCTCACAAGATGCGGGCATGTGTACTCTGCTAGTACTACCTACTCGATTTTTCTAGAGCATTTGATTCAATTAATATAAACTTGCTAATGTCCAAACTTAGTTACTATGGTTTTGACTGCGAAGCTCTAAAATGGTTTAACAGCTACCTCAGTAGTCGTTACCAATACGTAAAATTGAATCGTAATGATGGTTCGTCATTAGTTTCTGATAAAGTGGTTTGTAACAGGGGGGTACCTCAGGGTTCCATTTTAGGACCGGTTCTTTTTATATTGTACTCAGCAGACATAATAACACATATACGGCACTGTAAGTATCATATCTATGCTGACGATATACAGGTGTATATCTCTTGCAAACCAAACGAAATTAATAATGCCGTAACTAAACTCAATGAAGATCTTTCGAATATAGCTAATTGGTCTACTAGTAACTGTTTACTGCTTAACCCTAGTAAAGCAAAATATTTAATCTTCGGAACTAGGCATCAGCTTGCTAATCTAATTCTTTCGGAGTCGGTCATGCTAATGGGTGAACCCATTGATAGGGTGTACGAAGCTCGGAATTAGGGTTTGACTCTGAATTGAGGTTTGAAAGACCTCATGCGCTGCGGCAGAGTGCGATACAGCTCATGACACAACGACACAGTTCTGCGTCGTTTAGAGGCAGTGTCCGATATGCAGCGTCGAAATGATGAAATAATATACCACCGCCGATACGGAACCTGCAGTATATTGACAGTTTTAGATCTAAATTCAAAATGTATATTTGTCACCATCAAATTAAGCAGGATACTTTGCGACATGACACAAGTGTGATATAATTAAACAACTAAGCATTTTTGTTTTTCTCCTTGATGTTCTTTGTTTTTTATGGTGTATTTTGTATATTATGTGTTTTAATGTGTTTTAGGAGTAATATATTTATTGTGCAAATTGTTCTTGTCAGTATAAATTTAATTTTTTATTGTACTCTTTTGTGTTACGATCCGGATATCACCGGGCGGCTTCTACGGAAGATCAGCGCTGGTTGCTTCAGCCAGCATTATGCTAAGTAGAGGCCGGTTTGTGGCAATACCTATTTAGTTATTAATGTTTAGTTAAGTATTTGTGCATGTTTTTTTTGCCACAATAAACTTATTTCATTCATTCATTCATAACAGTCCTTGTCAGACAGACAAAGAATTTGTAATTTAAAAGGCTACGATAATTATTTTCTTTATTTTGATACCTTTACTTATTAGTCTGCAAGAAGAGGATTGGAAGTAAGAGGTAAGTTGGACGCCCGCTTGCGCGGGTTGTCGTGGCGAGAGGAAGCCCCCCGCACCCCCGCTATGTTCTTTGTCTCACTCAACTCTGAATCAATTAAGTGCGGTCAGCGGTGCGTACGGACGTGATTGTTTATGTTTTGTGGATATGTTTCTCAAAAAATCGCAGCCAGTCCTAAATAATAAACATCATTGTGTAATTTGTAGCGATATTTGATCACGTGAGAGTATGTAACTGTCAAAGCGTATGCGGCATCTCACAACCAAGCATCAAAAAGGAGCTGATAAACCATTAGATTTCTTTAAAAGAAAGTTTGAAAACTCTTAGTCAACAGCAAAATATTATGATTCAGGTAATAAAATAGTGTTATCTTAGTCTCTACATAGTGTTATAATGACGCTAATGTCAGCCCTTAAGCGATCCAGCTCAAGTCGCGTCTATTTAAAATGTTGCTGTTTTTGGTGTTGCTGTTTGGTATGATATTATTTTTTTTTATTTTTTTGCATACATACAACTTATTTGTAATTTATTTTGGTGTGTAAAGCTCCCACACATTTATTTTCTATTTGTAAAATATTTATCCATTTTTGAATAGTTTTATTTATATTTAGACATCCAGTTGCAATGAGTCAGCATTATTAGCTATATAGCTACAGAGTCACTTATCGCGATTCTAAAGCAGGGACGCCACACACAATTGCCGAAATCTTATTTTGCTAGCTAGCAGCTTTAGATATGGTTAAAATTATGGTTCGTTAACAGGTTAAAAGGCATACCGTTTTCTGATAATACTGAATAGAACAAGTAGTCGATAAATTGAAGAAGAGCCCATATTTCGCTTTGCAGTATGATGAATCTATAGATGTTTTCAATTGTGCTCAGTTTGTATTTGTGCGCTTTGAAGCTATATCTAATAGGCAAAAATAGCGAACTCGTTGCGAAATTAAAATTCAAACCAAACGCATTATAGACACACTGTTTTCTTCATCGACAAGCCCTAGCTGCAAAAGTATTATATCTTCTGAATTAAATGACGATATAATACTTTTGCAGCTAGGGCTAACGATAATAGTATATCTTCTGAATTAAATGACGAGCTTAAAGAGGTAATAAAAATTGTGGACTTCTATTAAAGGCAAAAGCCTTGCAAACTCGGATATTCAGATTCGTTTCTAGATATGGGCGCGCTTCACCACAATCTCCTTTATCACACAGAGGTCTGATGGCTTTTCAAGGGAAAGGCACTACTGAAAAGGTACAAGAGCCTTACAACTGACCGCTGAATTATATAATGTTCTTGCAATATACCAAGTCTGAATACACTTATTATTTTTCTGACCCTGTTTGGCTCAAGCACTTTAGCAAGGGAAGCTCTAAAATTAATAGTACCATTCGCCACTTCATACCTGTGTGAACTGACATTCTTTTTAACGGTGGACATTAAAACTAAAAAAAGAAATATCTTATAGAAAATGATTTGGTTGTTAACATTTAAAAATAGCACCACGATTTGATATTTTTTTGAAAATTAAACAAACCCATCCTTCTCACTATAATTGTGTTTTATTCTAGTCTAGTTTGCTTTTTCCTTCAGTTGGCGACCCCCGACTAAGGTTTCACGCCCCCCCCTAGGGGTCGCAACCCACAGATTGAAAAACACTAAGAAATCTATTCACCCTTAGGAAATATTTTATTTTCAGTTACTCTGTGATTTTACTCTATCTACAACATGGGTCCAGTATATAGCATGCTACGCTACTTTTCTTATTTCGTTAAGTGTCTGGTGTTCTACCAATACTGTACTCAAACATATAGTTTTTAATGAAGCTAAGTCATTACTAGACCGTTTACTCTGTCCGTGTAGATAATACGAGTACAAGGCTTTATCCATTAAAACTTCTGATGATTTTCTAAGCGAACTTTCATAAAACTGCTTTGTTGCAAGCACTGAGGATTGCTTTTTTCCTATGCACACATAATGGGCGTTATAATACTGGTAGCTCCAATGGTAATTCCTAAAAAATCTTACTGTTTAATGGGATGAATTATCAGCAAATACCTAAATACGTTTAACCATTTCTACGCATGTAACTTGTTTTTTGATATCTAAGTGTGTTTAGTTGAGTTTCTGTCTTTTTCTGTAGTGTACCGATATCAATAACAATAATAAGTACACCGCTACAGTGAGAGTGTATTTTAAATGTGTGCGAGAGCTGTTATCAATGTGTCACCAGCTATATCCTAGGGAAGGATATGGCTTAACGAAAATCTTTAGTTTTACTTTACATGTTATTACGTTCTTTTTTAAATTCGTAATTCTATAATATTGCCCATCTATTAGATTTGATAGTGCCTACATAACTGTCGTGTTTGGCGGGATACGAACCCGCGTCTTCTGACAATCTATGTCAGACGCCACGACCATCTAGGCCACCGAGGCTCGAGGTCCAAGCATGGATTTTTTTTCTCTCTAAAAATTGTACTGTTTGGTATCGCTAAGCAGGCGTTAGTGCTTTAAAAAACTAATACTGTAAACAATTCATATAATCGACTTCGTGTGAGTCGATACAAACCAGGAGTGGTTCCTGGTTTGTATCAGCCATTACTTCTTCAGAGAGGCTTTAGGAGTCTACATACTTGCAATGCTAGTGACTCGTTCTGAAATGATGATTCTATATTCACCCCACTTCGGTGCCCGGAAAGATTTTTTTTCATCCAAACACAATCTGATGACTAGCCTTCCGCCTACTTCAGCCGCCCTTGAACAACACGTTCTGTATGCAGCGCTCATACATGTTTATGCAATTACTTACATAAATACTGAACTTTATCCATAAATGAAGACTTTTTTTATCATCCACTTTAATAATTACCATGACTATCAAGAAAATAACTGTTTAAATCCAAACGTCATCTTTGTTAACGTCGCAGAATTAATTGTGACCAAAAACACCAATACATTTTTCACTCATTTAAAGTTTACCCGTGTTATTAAAGAAAGAAGCTAAAGTAATGAAAGCTTAATATTTTTTTATATCTTTTAACATAATTATATATTACCAAAACCCAATCGGTAGATGGCACACACCAACCACCAAAAAACCTACGGAATTGTAGAGTGTGTACATACGAATATTCGTCAACATTAGTAAAAAAATATGACCTGTACTTAAGTTCAACATACGGACAGATGAAAGTAAAATTTGGCGCGTCGTTTATCGGTCAAAATTGGAGTTCATTTCTATTGTTTAATTTCATTCTTTGTCTAGTTTCCTTGGGTTTTAACGTTTGATAACAGATATAATAAGAATTCATTTTTCTTGACGGTACACGGGTGTAACACAGTGTATACACGCTTATAGTTTTTAGTGTAATTTCCAATGGCTACGTATATTAAAAATAATATTTTTTATGTAAACAAATTGCAGTTAGTATCGTTAGGTCCTTACAATCATGAGTATATTTATTTGGGTTATTTTTGTCACTCTTGCTTGTCATGTTACATTGTTCCTTTTTGTATAAATGTAATCGTAAAGGTGACCAATGTTTGGTAATGCCAGTCATCCGACATAAAGAAAAAAGATAAATGTTTGGTAATGCTAATCATCCGACATAAAGAATGATGATAAATATTTGGTAATGCCAGTCATCCGATATAAAGATAACAACAACCACGTATCTTAAGGTTTTTATTTATTAATGCACAATATTAAACAGCGTGGGGTTTAGAAATTGGTCATGAATGTGTAAGGAGCTATTTTATCTACCGACTTCAAAAAAAAGAAGGAGGTACTCAATTCGACTGTATATTTTTTGTTTGTTACCTCATAACTTTTGACTGGGTGAACCGATTCTCAATTTTTTTTGTTTGATAGATGGTGCTCCGTGTGTTCCCATTAAAATTTCATCAAATTCAGTTCAGTAGTTTTTGAGATACACTCCAATAACTGAATAGAATGGAAGCCAGTATTAAATTTTTTGAAATTGTACTTGTATTATTTTTTAACGAACTCCAAAAAAGGAGGAGGTTATAAGTTCGTGTGTATGTACTCGTATTTTTTGTGTATGTTGGCCGTTTTCTCCCCCATTTGTGAACCGATTCTCAAAATTCTTTTTTTGTTTGGTAGAGTATAATTCCGAGGTGTCCCATTTAAATTTCATCAAATTCGGTCAAGCAGTTTTTGAGTTACACTCCAACAACTGAAAATTGTTACGCCTCTCTGAATGACAATCGATCCCGTGAGTAGCAATATCAAAGGGTTACTGAAAAAATTGAAATGAAACCGAGTTCAACACTAAAAAGTGTGAAAAAACTTGTCAAAGTCGGTACCATGCGCACAATATTGTGTTAAAAGGCTTTTGAACTATCTTGGTATTGACTTCAAAAAGTTATTTCACACTTTTTGCACACGGTATGTCGTTGCTCGGACGTGGTAATGACGCGCTATTGTAGCGCTCGCGCCTGATAGGCAGCTTCTAAATTGCGCTTTATTTCCATGTATTATGTATGACATTTGAATGGATTATGAAGCTGCCCGCGCCATGTCCGCGCCCGACGCCATTTATATATGACCTGCGCCTAAGGTTTTTATTTATTAATGCACAATATTAAGCAGCGTGGGGTTTAGAAATTGGTCATGAATGTGTAAGGAGCTATTTTATCTACCGACTTCCAAAAAAAGAAGGAGGTACTCAATTCGACTGTATATTTTTTTGTTTGTTACCTCATAACTTTTGACTGGGTGAACCGATTCTCAAATATTTTTTTTGTATGAAAGATGGTGCTCCGTGTGTTCAAATTTCATCACATTCGGTTCAGTAGTTTTTGAGATACACTCCAATAACTGAATAGAATGGAAGTCCGTATTAAATTTTTTGAAATTGTACTAATAGTATTTTTTAACGAACTCCAAAGAAGGAGGAGGTTATAAGTTCGTGTGTATGTACTCGTATTTTTTGTGTATGTTGGCCGTTTTCTCCCCCATTTGTGAACCGATTATCAAAGTTCTTTTTTTGTTTGGTAGAGTATAATTCCGAGGTGTCCCATTTAAATTTCATCAAATTAGGTCAAGCAGTTTTTGAGTTACTGAAATACAACTGAAAATTATTACGCCTTCATCATCATCATCAGCCTGTAGCAGTCCACTGCTGGACATAGGCCTCTCATATTATATATTTTGATATTATCATCATTAACGGTGAATGACAATCGATCCCGTGAATAGCAATATCAAAGGGTTACTAAAAATTGTAAATAAAAAAATTACCAACAAATGAAACCGACTTCAACACTAAAAAGTGTGAAAAAACTTGTCAAAGTCGGTACCATGCGCACAATATTGTGTTAAAAGGCTTTTGAAGTTATTTCACACTTTTTGTATCTGAAGTCAGGTCCACATTTTTTTTATTTATGAACCCATATTCAATGCTCCACAGCTAAAAACCGTGTGAATGAGAATGCAAGACGGCACCAGTACATCACATAATAGATAACAAAAACAACGCAAACTAATAAAAAAAACAAAACATTTCAAGATCTACTGTAAAACCGGCCAAATGCTAATCGGACTCGCACACGAAGGGTTCCATACCATTAACTATACTAAATATTTTAAGTTTTAACCTGTTATCGTTATTAAAGACGACAAATAAATGATGATAGATTGATTGATTGATTGATTGAAATAAAAAAATGAAAGAATCACATTTGTTGTATGCGAAAAATGTTTTTATTAAATATCAAATTTATTTATTTATTTTTAATATATATGAATAATATAACTGTGAACAATTTGAGCTTGTAACATGTACAGCCTTTATAATATCGAGCAAAAACGAGCAAAAAATCACATTTGTTGTATGGGAAAAATGTTTTTATTATATATGAAATTTATTTATTTATTTTAAAGTGAGTAATATAACTGTGAACAATTTGAGCGTGTAACATGTACAACCTTCATAATATCGAGCAAAAATGAGCGAAAAATCATGTTTGTTGTATGGGAGCCCCTTAAATATTTATTTTATTCTGTTTTTAGTATTTGCTGTTATAGCGGCAACAGAAATACATCATCTGTAAAAATAGCAACTGTCTAACTATCACGGCTCATGAGATACAGCCTGGTGACAGACGGACAGACAGACAGGCAAGCTGACGGACAGCGGAGTCTTAGTAGTATGGTCCCGTTTTACCCTTTGGGTAGGACATCCTAAAAAGGATGCAGGTATGTGGTGACTTCTTTGAGCGTGAAATTTGTCTCATATTTAGTACCTGCTATGCTAGCTGACCTGCCCACGTCTTCGCTCGCTTGGTCTCGGTCAAGTAGTGGAAGCGCCGTTTTGGATTCTCGGGGTCCTGGGTTCGATCATCGGGTTGGACAAATATTGGGATTTTCTGACAAAGAAAAATTTAATATAACAAAGAAATATGTAGTATAAAAGTAGAGTCCTGGGTGAAGCGAGGGGTTAAATCCGCCCAAGACGAAGACAGTCTTTATCCTAAAGGTGCACATTCTACTTTACTTTACATACCTACTGCGCGACAATAAAAAATCAGAGCTTTAAAAAAACAGTTGTTTAGTTAAAACTATAATTAATTAATATTTAATATTCAAATTGGACACATTTGTCCCGATAAGGACAGAGTAATATTTTTGGAAGGAACTTATTATGGAAAACAATGTTTTAGACTTTCGCGGTTGTTGACTAATATTAAGTATCTACTCACGAGATGTCTAAGACCATGATTTAGTTACTTTTGGAGCTCCCGATATTTCGGTACATTTAGATACATGCACCTCGTTCAAAATCATAACATTTTATGGAAGTTGTTAAATTAACACCAAATACCATGCGCAGAGAGGGGTCGTGCGTAACCCATAGCAACGCGGTGCACAATAATCACACTCCCTATAGTACAATCCCGCCTTTTTTTTCTGAATTCTGTCTCCGTATTCAGAGTTTTCCTACAACTCACGTTCCAAATCTAAATCACTTTACACCCACGGGAGTTTCATACAACATTACAGGCCCGGGGATGTAATGCCTCACTTTTTTTCCCACTGTGGCAACACTGGGGCTAACAGCTGATTTGAATTTGTTATTACTATTTTATTGTTAAAATATATTTATAATTTATTTCTGGATCTAAAAACCAATTGGTCATTAAGTAAAATAAGTGTTATTATGAAATAAGTGTTATACTCAACGTTTTTGTGCATAATTTCTATACAAAACGAAATTCGAAAAGTGATAGTGACAGTTCTAGTCGAGTAACCGGCATAATTTAGGAAAAACTGTAAACGTTTAGGTGTTATTTACGTGTTGTTCTGTCGTGTACAGGTATGTTCTTTTAACTTTGTTTATCATACTTTATTTACCGTCTGAATACAATATAATTAGAAACCTACATAGAATTCGGACATAACCTAACATACCTGTTTACAACAAGCTACACGACTTTACCTGGTTTCCTTATTTTAGTATCTTCACACAACTCAGATTAGTAGGTACTTATTATATATTAGATTAAAATGATGACTCGCAGTGCTTTGGCTCGCCAGGAGGCGTCCAAACTCCAAATGGCTTTGAGGGAATTGCAATCTGCGAAAAAGTTGTGTGATGAAATGAATAAGGAACGAGATGATAATGAACGGGAACTTCTTGAATTAATAAGTAGAAATAAGACCCAAAAAATTGAAATGGCTGAGTTACACACTCAACTGTTGGTTGTAACTGATGCTCAGGACAGGCTCCAGCTTGTTGTGGACGGGTTCAAAAACTGTAGCTTTGAGTATGAAAACGCTCTCACTCGAATTAATTCACTAGAACATCAGCTACAGGAGGCATATACTATTATCAATAACATTGAGACAGCTAAACTTAACATCACTGCCTCTTTGAACCAAAGTTTATTTGACGAGTTGGTATGCAGTGCCCCGGGCATGGTTTCTGCTGCAGTTAATACTAAACCAATGGATACAATTGACCTAACCAATGACAGTGTAGTAACACCTAGCACTATCCCGAAGTCTAACTGCAGCAAAAACAAACTAAAAAAATATGTAAAAATTAACAATTATATTAAAAAAACTCAAAAACTTGTAAAAAAACACAAATTTTTCATCAAAAATGTTAAATTAAATGGAGAGCGTCTTCGTCTGTTAGATACGTTGGAAATGTATGCTTCTAAATTAGAAAATAATACATTGCAATATGAAAGTGACACACATAACTTGAAATGTGAGATTGACTCTCTAGAGGAAAAGTTAAAATCAATTAAAAATAAGTATGAACGCTCAGAAAAACAACTAAAAGAGTACATATTGGCAATGAATGAGATGATTAAATGTCATTCTACTGGCAATCCTGTATACAATGATAACATAAAGAACCATTTATCGCTGGATCATTCATTGCCATCATGTAGTTCTAAAATAGTGCGAACATGTAAAAATGTATGTCAAGATACAACTTTAACAAGTAGTTCCCAAAATACAAATAGTATACCATCAACTATAGACAAACCAAAAATTGTAATATTTAGTGATGAAATTGGCAAAGACATGGGTCACTTATTGTCAAATACATCCAAGGGACATAATGTAATAAATTACTGTACACCTGGTCTATCATATCAGGAAATTATGAATAGAATTTTTACTTATAGCTTTAGCCCCAACACAACATTATTAATTTTAATAGGAAATAGGGGGAATGTAAACAAAAAACAAATAATTGATTTCAACAACCGTCTATCTAATCTTACAGTAGATAATGTCATAATGTTTACATTTCCCTATAGTAATAGTTTGCCACAGGTGGAAAATGATATTAGATATAAGCTTAATTTGACATTATACACTATATGTAATAATAATTTTAATGGAGATAAATTTAATTTAATTGACAATAATAATTATATAAAAAAATTCTTCTTGACAAAAGATAATTACTATCTTTCTAATTATTATAAAAGACAGATAGCTGTGTCGCTATCATATTTATTTGATATTGCAGCCAAAAATTTGGCTAACAAGGTTGCTTCTATTGAGCAATCCAATAGTATTGACAATGCTTCTATTGAGCAATTTGACATTTTTAATTCAGCCAATTGCTTGGCTACTAATGACATTGTACATAATTTAAATTAGTGCCTAAGACAATAGAGACAACCTCTTGCATTAAATCAATCAATATTGTTCATCAGAACATTCAAGGTATGATGGACAAAGAGTTGGAACTGGAATTGTTTATAGATGATAGCAAAATAGATATTCTTTGTATTACTGAACACTGGCTTAAAAAGAACCAACTCTTATTTAATTTTAATAATCATCTAGTTGCTAGCTCCTTCAACAGAGAAAAATCTATATGTGGTGGCTCTTTAATTATTACAAATAAAAATATAAAACTCAAAGAACGAAAAGACATTGTGAGCCTATCTGTTGAACGAGTAATAGAAATGTCCTGTATTGAGTTTGAGCAGTTCCTTGTTCTATGTGTATACAGACCTCCATGCTCACCATATGATGATTTTGAAAAGTGCATGGAGGAAACATTAATTAAGCTTTCTAATACAAATAAATCAATGATTATCTGTGGAGACTTTAATATTAATTTGCTAGAAAATAATCAGATAGTGGATAAATTTTTGTTACTGTTTAAATCTTATAATATGTACAATATTTTCTTGGAACCAACTAGGATAACAGCCACAAGTTCCACCTGCATAGACAATATATTTACTAATCTAAAACCTATTAAAAATTTCATTATAAATAATCTAGAATCAGACCACTGTGGTCAACTAGCAGTGTTTCCAAGAAAAACAAACAAACCCCAAAGCAAATATGTTAGCTTTGTTCCAATAAATGCAAGCCGCCTAGAATTGTTAAGAAATAATATATCCCAGAAAGTGCCAGAGTTGACCAGTCACAATGACCCAAATATATTATATAACTCACTGTTCCATCTTATCAGTGATGAATTTGGCAAAGTGTTTGTACCAAAAACAATATCTGTTGGTAATCGTGCTAAGTTTAGTGAATGGGCAACTCCAGGAATTTATAAAAGTAGGCAAAAGTTATATGAATTGTACCATGAAAAATCGCATAATCATAATCCTGTATTTTTGGAATATGTCAAACGTTATTCTAAGTTATTTAAACGAGCCTGTTCCTCAGCAAAATCTATTTATTTAAGAAATAAGATCAAAAATTCTGTTAATAAAATAAAAATGACGTGGAACATTATAAACAGTGAAACTGGTAGAAATACAGTGCGTAATCGAGACTTTCATTTAAAAATTAATAATAAAGATGTAAGAGCAGATTTGGAGGTAGCGGCCGAGTTTGAGAATTTTTTCACTAATATTCCTTCTTTAACAACCAAAACTCTAAAATCTTCCTCCATTTCTGCTGAGATCTTACTTAAACAAAGTGTAACTGAATGTGACACAACTTTTAAATTTTCAGTAGTTAATTGCAAAGATATTGTAAGCAGTTTCAAAAGTCTAGATGCAAAAAAAACGGCAGACCTATGGGGTCTTTCTGTGAAGACCGTTTCTTCAATTATAGATGTCATTGCACCCAATCTAGCAGCTGTGTTTAATAGTTGTGTTGCAAGTGGTGTATTTCCTGACCTAATGAAGCACAGTAAAGTGGTTCCTTTATTCAAATCTGGTAGTACTACTGATCCAACAAATTTTCGGCCTATTTCTGTACTACCTACGCTAAGTAAGATTTTCGAAAAAATCATATTACATCAATTAGAAACTCATTTTAGTGCAAACAAAATTTTCCATAAAAATCAATTTGGGTTTACAAGGAATCGCTCTACTATAGACGCAGGTATAGAACTAATAAATAAAAGATGTGTTTGATGCCTGGGAGAACTCTCAAGATGCCTTAGGTGTTGTTTGTGACTTATCTAAGGCATTTGACTGCGTCCGACATGATATACTTGTCAGGAAATTACAACACTACGGTATTAGGAACATGGCTCTCAACCTTTTGACTTCATATTTAAATGGTAGAATTCAAAGGGTTGACATAAATGGTAAAAAATCGCCCGGCTCTATAATCTCAATGGGCGTTCCACAAGGTTCAATACTAGGGCCGTTCTTGTTTTTAATCTATATTAATGACTTACCTTATTATGTAGAGAAGAATCACGAGATTGTATTGTTTGCAGATGATACTTCACTGTTATTTAAAATTAAAAGGCAGTTACTAAACTATGACGATGTTAACAATGCATTAGCTAAAGTTGTGAATTGGTTCAATACAAATAATCTTCTCCTCAATGAGAAGAAAACTAATTGTATAAAGTTCTCGACACCAAATGTGAGACAAGTAGAATCCAATATACAATTGAATGGAACAGGGTTGGACCTTGTGGAGTCAACAGTCTTTTTAGGAATTACTATAGACGCTAAATTGCAATGGGGTCCCCACATTAAAAAAATTTCTAGTAGGCTCAGTTCAGCAGCTTATGCTGTTAAAAAAATTAGACTATTAACTGATGTAGACACAGCTAGAATAGTTTATTTTAGTTATTTCCATAGCGTTATGACTTATGGCATACTGCTCTGGGGATGTTCTGCAGATATTAATTCTATTTTTATACTGCAAAAAAGGGCTATACGAGCAATCTACAGTTTGGCTCCCAGAGTTTCCCTTAGACAGAAATTTAAAGACATAAACATTCTAACTGTTGTCTCTCAGTTTATCTATGAAAATCTAATGTATGTAAAGAAAAACATTAGCAGTTTTGATAAAAGGAGTGATGCTCATTCCATCAACACGCGAAATAAGCACAAGCTATCCGTACATGTAACGCGTCTCCACAGAATAAGTCATTCTTTTATGGGACAATGTATACGATTTTATAATAAAGTTCCCAATGTTATCCGAGATTTGCCTATTAATAAGTTTAAAATTACTATTAAAACTAAACTCTGTCAAAAAGGTTATTACAAAATTTCGGATTACTTGGAGGATAAAACAGCTTGGGACTGATCACTCCAGGATCTATCTACTCGTGTACTAAGATGTCAAAGTGTAGCGTGTCTTGCCCTACTGATACCATTATTATGTTCTCTTTTGTAAGGCAACACACTGGAGCTAATATTTGTAGTACCTAAGTAAAAACATTGTAAAAACATCTATATAAAAAGAATGGCCCCGAGTTTCTTGCCGCTTCTTCTCGGTTGGCTCTATGTATTTTGGAACGCGGCGGTAGGCTTTAAAGTACATTATAATGAAAAATTGACGTTCATAAGTGCGTCTTTGATGCCTAAATTGAATAAATGATTTTGACTTTGACTTTGACTTTGCTTTACGTTTATATTGCGTGATATGTATTTGGACATGTTCAAAATGGTGGCATGAAAAAATATGTATACCTCTATCCCCTAGTAATATACGCACCGTTGTGCTGGACTTAATTTATTATTATAACGTATATTTTAGCCGTGCCATAGAAGTTCATGCACACCGACCAGTTAATTGGGACCCTAGTTTTATATGACGCCGTGTAGCATAGAAAGATCAAGCTGTCTTCTTTGATTTATGTAACGGATAAAGATAAAAATATTACCAAAAAATGAAACCGACTTCATCACCAAAAAGTGTGATATGTCGATACCATGATAGTTCAAAAGTAACTACTCTTACAATATTGTGCGTTATTAGTTATTTCACACTTTTTGGTGTTGAGGCCAAATCCATTTTTCATTTTAAATAAAATGGCCAATTTTAGTGGCTCTTGCTAATTACGTGATCGATTGTCATTCACCGTCAATGACGATATCATCCAAATAGGCGTAATACTTTTCAGTTATTGGAGTGTACTTCAAAAACTGGTGAACTTTATAACCCAATAGGGGTGCAAAGTTCTCATCAACAGAAATTAATTAGGTACAAACACAAAGTAGCTACCTACTGTAAAACGTTGAGTTCCCTTGACTGTTCTTCGTATTGATGACAGTCACTAACCATCTAGGTGTAAAGTTGTCATCTATACAAATTAATCAAGCCCAGACACTAGGTTGTTTTTGTTGCGGACACCAATTGTTGCGGAGTCTTTCGGCTCCATTATCAGATCGGCTCCAGACCTTCATTAAATAGTAGTGCTTCAAGATACTAAATGAAAAAAATTACAAACGCTTTACTCGCCACTACGATTTTCTAAGGTTCCCCTCGATTTCTCTGGGATACCGTCATCAGATCCTGGTTTCCTTATCATGTTACCAACCTTGAGATATCTCCTTTCCATTTAACAAAGAACCATCAAAATCGGTTCATAAAGTTATCCGCAAACACACATAAAAAATATATATGCACAGTAAAATTGAGAAATGTCCTTTTTTTAAGTCGGGTGATAAAACGTGATGGATGATGTTGATGATGATGATGAAATGTATCCTATGCATTAATCCAGTTCATCTACCTCCATACCAAGTTTTATTAAAGTTTACCCACCGTTTGAGCGTGAAAGAGTAACAAAGATCTACCTGCGAGTGCATTTAAGCTAGATACGAGTAAGTTGACAAAAATATAAATTACTAGCTGGTGCCCGCGACGTCGTCTGCGCAGGATTAGTACCTACTTCGAGATCAGTTCATCACTGATACTCATCGAGTAACAGTTTCTGCTGCCAAGATCTATGTACACTGGTATTTGTGCATGTTTGTATAGTACTAACTTTACCGAATAAAGATATTTCAAAGAAGAAGAAGTACTTCGAGAAGCTTATTATGTTCTCCGAAGCTATATATATCTTTATAACCCAATTTCATAAAATAGTTACATAGTTATGTAAGTAAATTTAAATAATTAGTAAATTAATCAGTAAACACTAACAATAAAATACAGTACCTACGTACATACAAATAGAAAATTAATCTTCATGGAAAAAACTGTAATAACATTTCGTCACCCTTGACGGTCGTCGAGCACGTCCAGTGTATCAAGCTGCCAAAATTATAGCGTGCTTTTGACTACGCTATCAGAAACTGACACAAACTTTGACAGAACTGTCATCATTACAATCTTAACGTAGGCGGAGATTTTATTATTTTGTCTATGCTGTGCCCAAGCATTTTACGCTTTTTCATCGGCGTGGTGATGGATGATGATGATGATGATGATGATGATGATGAAATGTATCCTATGTATTCATCCAGCTCATCTACCTCCATACCAAATTTTATTAAAATTGACCCACCGTTTGGGCGTGAAAGAGTAACAAAGATCCACACATCCATACATCCATACTCACAAACTTTCGCGTTTATAATGTTAGTAGCAGTAGGATTTGCCAGTAGAGTAGAACGCCTGCGCATTCTTACTGAGCACGCTTCGATTCGCGTTGGTATCATCATAGCGTAAGTAGACGGAACAATCCAAAATGTATGAGAATTATGTGTAACAATAATACGACACTGTTTTGGGTTCATTATACGCTATAAGTATATTCATGGAATAAGGTTATGGTCGCAATCGAGAATGGAATCGGGATAAAATTAGCTTAGGTATGTGTTAAGCCCGGGTACAAACTATCTCAGCCTCAAGTTTCATCTAAATGCGTTTAGCCGCTTTTGCAAACTTTGCAATATAATTATTAGTGTGATTATTAAATAGCAATGTTCTCATGGAAGTGACGCATGTCTTATATGAGGAAATATTAAGGCGCTGTCAGCTCAGCGTTTGGCTACGTTTAATTTCCTTTACTTGAAATTAAGCGAATGCATGGCGTAAAAACGTACAAAATTCATAAAAAATAATGTGTACACTTAAATAAAAAAATAATCCGTCAATGTATGTGTATTAAAAATTACTATTTTATGATATGTGTTTCATAACAAATACAATACAATAACACTTTATTGACACCAAAATAAATTAAAAAACAGACTAGAAATATATCTTAAAGCTAGGTACAATGGGCGGTCTTATCGCTTGATGCGATCTCTTCCAGACAACCTTAAGATGGACTAGATATGTATCATTACTATGGGACGGTGGTGTACATAATGGAAATATAAATAATTTTAAAAGAAATCTTACATAAACTTACTTCCTAATTATATAATATCTAATATACAATAATACATAAATAAATACATACATATTTATTATGGCTTACAGGTAGGAACCAGGTAACATAAATGAACAGGATATGAGAGATAGACATTTTTAACTTGGCTTTTGAAATTATTTAGAGTTTGAGCACGTCTAATTGCAAATTGGCAGAGCATTCCAGAGTCGCATAGCTTGAACAGAAAAGGAGTTGTCGTAAAAAGTAGAACTATGTCCCGATGAGTCATCAAGAGTGAAAGATTATCTGATCTTCTGAAAAAGAGTTAGAGGAGTATAAGAACTGGAATTGTGTCTTCAGATATTGGGGAGTATATGAATTGAAAATTACGAGTATGTTATAGAGTAGAGAAAGGACATGAGTATCCCGGTGACGACGGATGGGGAGCCACTTGAGCTTCAGGCGAAATTGAGAAATGTGGTCATATTTCCTAAGTCCGAAAATGAAACGTATACAGAAATTTTAAAGCCCCTCAAGTTTATTAAGCTGTTCTTGGGTAAGGTCTAAGTAGCAGGCATCAGCATAATCTAAAATCGGATGAAGGAGAGATTGTGCAAGCGCAACTTTGGTAGCAGTAGGCAAGAAATAACGTAACCTGCTGAGAGAAGCTGCTGACGCGTGAACACCTTTCGGATCACATATTGCAGTTGAGGTCCCCAAGACAAACTGCGGTCAAATATAACACCAAGGTTTTTCACTTCTGTGCTATAAGGTATAATTACGCCATCAAACATTACTTTAGGAAGTGCTGTAAAGTCCAGTAATGAAATCATCCTAGAGCTTCCTATAATAATTGTTTGTGTTTTGGTAGGATTAACAGCAAGTCCATAAGATTTGCTCCAGTATGATATAGGACTCAAATCATCGTTAGTCATATTAATAGCTTCACTTAAGCGATCACGCGAAGCTTGTGAGTATATTTGAAGGTCGTCTGCATAGAGGTGGTAGGATGAAATTAGAAAGTGAGATATGGAGTTCATAAAAACAGAAAATAGGAGGGGAGAAAGAACTCAACCTTGTGGTACACCAGCGCTTATATCGCACCAAGCAGAGTAAGAATCGTCAATGCGAATACGCTGGCGACGCCCATAGAGATAACTGTGGAACCAGTCAATCACCGTTGGGGATACGTTAATAGAGCGAAGCAAGACCAAGAAGATTTCGAAGTCAAATGTATTAAAAGCATTGCTGAAGTCTAGCAAAGTAAGGACTGCCAGCTGACTGTTCTCCATGCCCAGCCTAATGTCATCAGTAGTCTTGACAAGTGCAGAGACGGTGCTATGGCCAGGGCGGAAACCAGACTGATGGATTAAGCAGATCATTGACGACTAAGATGGAACTAAACTGGTTATGAATTAGACGTTCAAGAATTTCGGATAGGAATGGGAGTACGGAGATAGGCCGGTAATCAGAATGGGATTTAGCTTTCCAGCAGGAGGGTACAGTACCCATCGAAACAGAATTGTTCAATATATGACATAAAATAGGGAGGATATCATTCAATATTGGAACAATCATATTTCGACTGATACTGTCCCCACCTAAGGCTTTTGATGAAATGGAAAAAATGCTCTTTTTAACATCACAAGCAGTGAATTGACTTATGACAAAAGGAGAGTAATCCGGTGTTGAAAGGGAAGAAAGATAGTTAATAGTTGCGAATTTGTCATTCACTTCAATGCTGGATGACGAAGAAAAGTGCTGATTTAGTGAGCTAATATCTAGACTGTAGGATCAGTATCATGACGTTATTCCCCAACACCTAAGGATCGTAAGAATTTCCAGACATTTGCTAGATCTTCGTTTTGTACAGATTCGTGGATGTAACGACGTTGTGCGTCCCTACACTCTCTATTGCAGCGATTTCGGGAGATGTATACTCTTCCTTGTTTTGGCCACTAGGGCAACGTTTAAACTTACATTTAGCTTAGACTACCTTTTTGTGCATCAGATTTCTTAAATCATCTGTTAGCCATGGAGCCAGAAGGTGTTTCATTTTTATGGCACGCAATGGTGCGTGGACATCATAAGGCTGTATCAGCGTGGAACTGAATATTGAGACTTTATCATCAATAGTATCAGCACCTACAACTGGCGTTCAATCAATGTCACAAGCATCCTGGCGGTACAAATACAATAGTAAAAGAAGAGAAAATCTGCTTTAAAGGTCAAATTTAGTGGTCTGTTTGAATTTTTTTTAATGTGCTCTTGTATGTTAAAATAAGTTGTAATTCCGTCAATGTGTACGTAGAAGTCTTAAAAATGTCATATGATTTTTTAGTTTTAATTAAATCGCTGCTTAAGAGATAAACTGCTTTAATAACCTTCATTTTTATCGACATCGTGATATGACAGCACCTTAAGCTCGGAAATGAGTTTGTTTGTTTGTTAGGCTTTCACAACTAAACGGCTGGATGAAATTGGACATGGAACATGGAGATAGATTATATCTCGGGCAAGGACATATTATACTTTTCATCATCATCATTCATCACTAACACGTGTGAAACTACGGGCACAGATTACTGAATCTACGGGGCGCAGCTAGTATGAGATTAAATAATTATATGTATTTAAAACTTTCTGACTTCCACACCACCATGCAATCGTTGATAAACATTGTATTTTTATTTAATTTGAATTCAGTTTCGATAATATAGTTCTATATATAACAACGTATAACTAGCTGCGGCCCGTAGTTTCACTCGCGTGGTGATGGATGATGATGATTTCATTCAATTAAATTTCATTACGATCTGTTCAGCAGTGTTGTGTATTCAACACGCGAAATAAGCACAAGCTATCCGTACATATAACGCGTCTCCACAGAATAGGGCATTCTTTTATGTGACAATGACTGTATACGATTCTATAATAAAGTTCCCAATGTTATCCGAGATTTGCTAAGTAATAAGTTTAAAATTACTATTAAAACTAAACTCTGTCAAAAAGGTTATTACAAAATTATACGGATAATATACGAATTTAAGAGGTATTCAAATTATCAACGGGATAATTACCATGTACATTTTCTATGAGTTTCCGATATTTCGGCACTGTTGCAAGCGCCATGATCACGGATGAACTGAGGAATTGCGGGTGGGTGAATGTTTACGAGCAGACGAAACGGTCTACCCTCTTCCGTACTCGTTTGCTATGCGAGGCACCACTACTATTGTTAGTTTTTGTATTATCTCGACACACAACACTAACCGTATCAGCTCGAACTTTAGGACTATTACTGTTTTTGTTTTTACACAATCGTACCACTGGATTCCAGACATTCGACAGTTGAAAACCATCCTCACGATTGAAATTTTTAAACTGACTCGCAAAAATCTGCCATCGCTCAACATCTCCTGGAGTCAGGTACGAACCACTGGATCGAGTTGTATAACCCCCAGATACTTTGCATTTATAATAATGTTAGTTACATTAACGTAATGTTGTTACTTACTAACTTATAGTACTTAAGAGGATTGCATAGCTATAGTACGTTCCGTACTAAAAGAAGAAACTCTTTTCTACCTCTTAACATTGTCCGATTTCAGTGG
Organism: Selenia dentaria; assembly: GCA_917880725.1. Lineage (NCBI taxonomy): Eukaryota > Metazoa > Arthropoda > Insecta > Lepidoptera > Geometridae > Selenia > Selenia dentaria. The sequence goes on along the minus strand of OU862877.1, from coordinate 32,470,761 downwards.
TTTTTTTTTCATGGAATCATCACATTGTTTACTATGCCCGCCCGTACGTTTTGATTTTTTAAGTATTTCAAAGTACTATACATTACCTTTTTTAGAATTTAAAAATACTGAAAAAATCTAAACGTACGGGCATAGTAAACAATGTGATGATTCCATGAAAAAAAACCACTAAAATCGGACAATGTTAAGAGGTAGAAAAGAGTTTTCTCTTTTAGTATGGAAAGTACTAGCTATGCAATCCTCTTAAATACCGAATCAGGTCTAGTTGAAGTGCATATTATGTACGATAATACATTTTGATGTATATTTGCACACACTTATTAGGTAGGTACCTACGTAGTTGTTTAAATGTTATAAAAATTGTACACTCACTACACTACAAACAACGTACATATCTGTCTACAATACTAACTGAGGAGAAACAGCTTCGTGGCACTTGTACAGTTGATTCGAAATTACCTTCCGTTTGGATTATAGATAGCCCTATTAAAAAAGTCCCAATGAAGGTTGGTTTCGCGATAATTAATAATAAGTCACATGAACAAACTCTGAAATTTGCTGGAATTCATTTGAACTTTTGTCAAATATCAATAGTTGCGGGCAAAAGTCATAAACATACCTACAAATTGTTACATTTGTCATCAAGACTGTTCTAATTCTAGCCTTTTATTTTAGATATTATAAGTTAATGTATTTACTGGAATGTATTTATATTATGAGCTCTATTGACTACAAGTAAATGCACTACAAGTTTGCGGCACAATCTTGTGGCTAAGCTCAAGTGGTAAAAATAAACACGTAAAAGGAAGTAGTTGTCAACAAAAGAAAAATTTTGAATATGAGCATAATTGGTCAAGTGGTAGCCGAGATAGTAGATTGTGAATTACTGTAAAAAATTGCCGCCGATAAAACCTATGCTTGCGAGGTCTACTGTTCGCAGAACTACTACTTATTACTAGTAATTAGGTAGACCTATTAAAATAGGCAATTTCGATGTATGTTTTTTTGATAGTGGTTCATCAAAGTGACTTCCTCTTGCCTGATGGAAAGCGAAGATGGAATCAAAAAGCAATGACCATTAGTACAGCCGTAAGCTGCAGTAATCGCCACCCCTATGATGACCTGACAGATGCTTTTTCACGCCCATGTTTCCGATTTGCGAAGGAGAAGGACAGGGAAACGGTGCTACGGTGCAGGATCTGTGCCACAGTCGTACTAGATACTTTCTACTGTATACGTAAAGTATAGAAACATAGAATAGGTACCGATAACTGCGTTTTTTACAAATCAATGCAAGAATACACTTAAAATAAGAATGTGTATTTATTTCGATTTGAATATCTCAAACTTTAACAACTGCTTTGCCGATGTTCTCGCCATCGAGCATCCCTACAAATGCATCGAACAACTTGTCAAAGCCCTCAGTGACGTGTTCTCTGGCTTTTAGTTGACCACCTCTAACCCAACTTGCAAGCATTGTCAGAGCCTCAGTCCACCTGTCAGCCCACCTATATACAATGACCTTCGATCTTCAGCTGTTTGAATACAATGCTTGGTTGCAAAATAGTTGCTTTTGGAAATTTGGTGAAGTCTTCATTGTAAGCACTAATGCTACCGCAGACTGACACTCTGCCGAACGAGTTCATCTGTTGAATGATCACACTGCTTATCTCTCCACCGACGTTGTCAAAATAGCAATCTACGCCTTCAGGAGCAGCTTCTTTGAGAGCCTTTGCGATGTCTACCTTTTTGTAGTTCAGCGCCTTGTCGAAGCCCAAGTCTTTCTCGAGCCATTCAACTTTATCGTCAGAACCGGCAAACCCAATGACTCTGCAGCCTTTGAGCTTTGCAATTTGGCCTACGAGAGAACCAACAGCTCCGGCAGCACCAGTAACGACAACTGTTTCTCCAGGTTTAGGTTTGCATAGTTCCAAAAATCCAAAGTAAGCAGTAACACCGGGCATGGCCACAGCTCCTACTCCGAGAGAATTTGGTAGTCCTTGCAAATCAGGAAGCTTGTAGATTCTCTCTTCCGGTGTTAATACAGGTGCGCTTGGATTGCCAACGTAGTAATCGCACCAGCCTTTGTGAGAAACTACTCTTGTGCCGACAGGGAAGTTGGAGTCCTTTGATTTCTGTACTATACCAACTTGAATACTGTATTGGTCATATGGCACTGGTCTCCAGGTATTTTTAGCTCGGAGGTAGGGATCTACACTGATAAATTCAAATTTTACTAGAATTTCTCCGGCCGATAAGGCGGGCAGTTCATGTTCGACGATTTCGTAATCTTCCCTTTTGGGCACACCTTGGAAGTAATTCTTGACTACGTATTTCTTTGCTTTAACCATTTTAATAATATTAAAAAATTGTGAGTTTAATGCTTCAGACCTGGGAACAAAAATATTTAGTATTTAGCACCGGTACAAATTATGATCTATTAAGATATTTCATACATTTTTACAGGAGAAATGGTATCCGAAGTGCTATTTCAGTATTCATTACGCTTACACATACCTACATACTTTCATATTTATAATATTCAATAATAGTAACACTAAAATATTGTAGAAACAACCAATTTAAAACTCAATATGCTTTCTCATGATCTGCCATCCATTTATTAAACATATAACAACCAAATCTGTTCATTTAATAATATTTCCGAAAATTATTTTTCGCGGTGCATTTATGTTTTACTACGTGATTTAATAAAAATCAGAAGATCCCTAGGAGATCTAAAGTCACCGACATAGCTCAGAAGATATGCCAGGTGTAGTGGCAATGGGCAGACTATATAGGCACGCAGATCAGATGGCTGATGGGAACGGAAGGTTCTGGAGTGGAGACCATGGACCGGCAACCGCAGCATAGGTCGTCTACCGACTAGTTGGACAGAGGACCTGATAAAGGTCGCAGGACGACGTTGGATGTAGGCTGCTTCCAACCAGTCTATTTGGAAGTTTGTGGGGGAGGCATATGTTCAGCAGTGGACGACATACGGCTGAGATGATGATAATGATGAAGCGGAATATAATACATGATAGGTCATAGGCGCGCGATTTGAGTTACCCAGTTACAAGGAGAAAACATTTTAAAGGAGGTAATGTGATTCAGCTTCAATAGGTCTACAAATATGTTTAATAGCTATTAGTTATTCTGTGATGATAGTTATACCATTAGATAGCGTAAACCTACTATCAATGCTTACCGAATATAAAAAAATGCTTTCAGTATATTATACTCACGAGCTATTTATATAAAAACCTACGTACCTAAGTTGAGAAGAAAATATATTTTTGAGCACGTACTGTACATACAAGTAGCGCGGCACATCGGGGTCACAATCACTTAATAACAATAACGTTTATTCAATAAGTTCGCGTTACAAGTAATATCGATTCGTATAATATAATAGTATAATATAATATCATTTAATAATAAGTATAATAGTCGATTAATTTAAATGGGGCTTGAAGGTATGTATCTAGAACTTATAAAACAAAAACAAATAAATACGAGTATAAGATGTTTCAGTTTAAAGTATTGTATAGTCTTCGTTTATGTTTGTAAAGTCAAAGTAACAAACACCATTTTACTAAACTGCATGTCTGTCTGTCTGTTTGTTCCGGTAATGATACTTAAGATAGATACATTGCAGAAAGCATCTAATAATAATTGAGATGTTATTCAATATGATTTATACCCTGCCGACCATAAACAATATATCTGACGAAAATGCTAAGTAACAAATTGTATGTGTCATTCTCGTTAATCTCGTAAAAACTACATTAGACAACTTACCTGTTGGAGCTATGAGTAAGTAGTTATATCACTAAAATAATATGATTATCGATAATGTTTGATAACAAACGTTGGACAAAAATCAAATTATGTAGGCACACACGTCTGCCTATTATCATGGAATAGATTTAAATGTGTGTTCGGAGATACTTGTTTTTATAAAGACCCGGCACCGTATCTCGGTACTATTATCTATCGTATCATCGTAAAAATAAGTATATCAGCAGATGGTTTTAAAGTGACAATACATATAAAATTAGTAGCTCAAGTATAAACATTACTTATGTAATAACTAATAATAAAGAGGAAAGATGTGATTGATTGTTTTGTAAAATAAATTCAAAAACGACTTAACTGTAAAAAAATATTTCACAAGTAGAAAGAAGCTACAATATTCCCGAGTAACATAGCTTATATTCAAAGTCAAAGTCAAAGTCAAAGTCAAAATCATTTATTCAATTTAGGCATCAAAGACGCACTTATGAACGTCAACTTTTCATTATAATGTACTTTAAAGACTCTACCGCCGCGTTCCAAAATATATAGAACCCACCGAGAAGAAGCGGCAAGAAACTCGGGGCCATTCTTTTTATATGGATGTTTACAATGTTTCTACTTAGGTACTACAAATATTACATTTTATGGGTGGCAGAGACAGCTTGCCAGAAGTGGAGTATTCCAAGCATCTTTATCTTCTATATAATGTCGAACTTTGTCGTAAGCTTTTTTTATTAAAACGTTTTTTACAGTCAACTTGAATTTGCCCTCTGTGAGCTCAGTTATGTGCTTTGGGATTTTATTGTAAAAACGCACACAATTTCCTAGGAATGACTTATTAGTCTTCGCTGTGGTTATTATGGTTGCAGGTTTAAACCAACTCTAGCGATAAACTCGACAATAAACCCGAAAACGTTATTAGCGTCACAGGTTTATTTCATAAACCAGACTTTTCTATAGCAACATCGCCAAACCAGGCCCCGGCCTAGTTTAAACTGTGGTTTTTCCGCCATTTCGACTTTGACGTAAAATTGACAGCGAGAGTTGACGACGGTGAGGTTTCAGGTTATGTTTGTGTATTTTATTTTGTGTTGCATTGTATTGCTCGAAATTCTTTACTGGCTTGAAAATGGATATATATATATAATTTATAAATAAGGAAAGAAACGAAGACATTACAATTATTTTACTGCGACGTGACGTGATATATCTACCGCCCGGATTAGCATAACATTGATGCATTTGTTGTTGGGAAAGGAACTTGTCGAAGAGGAGTTTCCTTACAAAATTTACAGACAGAACCACACGCCAGAAAGATTGTAAATTTCTTAAAAGGCGACCTGAGCAGCCCCGAGGTAAATAAGGTATGTAAATAGGGTGAATTCTGTGGTTTTCATTTCTTTCAACAATGTCTAAAGTTGTTGTATTTTACTTATCTACTCAAGATCTATTAGGTATTGTTTTCATCCGAGTAAAAAACATAGAAATGGATATCTACACAGTGCATTGTATGTAGGTATACCAACAAAATGTTTGTTACATCCTTACCTACTTACAAAAGCTCCATACCATGTATAAAGATACAATGTGATACTAGTAATCTATATGGTATTTCGCAGCTATCTATAAACCAATATTGCAAAAAGACTAGGACTAGATATTAGGATAGCTACTTGAGCTACTTCGCTTTAACAAGAAATTGGATGTAACACCATTTCCATTTATTGAAGAAAGTGCTAGACAGCAATGCAACACATTACTAGAGTTGCTGCTGTCTTACTTGATTATTTTTTGTGTAATGAATTGCTGCTGCACTAACTGTGTATTAATATTCATCGAACCTGGCTCAATGATAACAACATTTTTCTTACAAGATTAGTGACTTACTAACAATAATTCCATACCATGTACCTATAAAACATTATTTTGATTTCAGATACAATGTGATACTAGAATCTGTATGGTATTATGCAGCTATCTATAAATAATTACTGCAAAAAGACTATGGGACAATAATAGAAGGCTTGACTAAGACTTGTGCTACTTCGCTATGACAAAAAATTTGGAGATAGATACCATTTTGTGAGGAAGAAAGTGGTAGAAAACAATTGAACACATTCATACAGTAATTGTTGCTGTCATACAGGATGAATTAATGTGTTATGAACCTACTGCTGCTGCATGTATTAACATTTATCTAACCTGGCTCAATAATCATTGAGGCAGATTATAGGAGAGCCCAATTCCAATTTTGTAAATGTGTTACAAGTTCCAGTTATCTTGGGAGATGTGTTTATGCCTACAAGTAGACTAAGTTGAGAAATAATTAATTACTTACTCAGGTTCTTTTGGTTCAGTTTGAAATAAATAAATAAAGACATGACTGTTTTCTTGTGTTTACTCATTTGTGAAGGTTAGAAAACCCAGTTCTCATCTTAATAAGTTATAATTAATAAATAATATTAATAAGTATAGTTAACTTAACATTTAAGATCTTATTAATCTTCTTAGTGCTCCTAAGAAAATTACACACAATGATTATTTGCTTCATTTATCTACATACTTTAAACCTAATTACAAGTTTTAGCCAGTTTGAATATGAAATAAAAACAGGAAACTGTAGTGATACCCTTAAGTTAGGCCTCAAATGCCCAAGCTAGATGCCTATAATAGCTTAATAAGCATTGATTAAATCTTGACCATTTAACACATGAAAGGGAATCTGCACTCCCACATGTAATAAATCATGTTTGCATCTTAATAGAAGAGCATAAGAAATTAATGAGATCTTTATATTTAATAATAAACATGTAGCATAAATTGTACAAGACATATTTTAATATTTATAGTTGTGAGCTTAGCCAAAACAAATAATATGGTAAATAACAGAAACAAAATACACTTTTTTATAATAATTGTTTGTTATCATAAACACTACAGTCTTAAAATTAGTAACCATAATAAATATTTAAGTGAAAAATATGTACACAAATAAAGTAAATATTGTAATTCTATTAGGTATCAATGTTCTATTAGATACTCTTCTTCTACATGAGTCAAAGTAGGTACTTTGGCTGCTTCAATCACACTTTAGGTGGCCTCATTGAGGTCAACCTTTCCTATATAGTACCTGTACTATAGTGTTCTGCATTTGGTTGGAGCACTGAAATCACATTCAATGGGATTAGGATCTTAGACACCCATATACCTTCACAGGTTTGATCTGCAGCGACCAACTGTAGGTAAGTGAGAAGCTGGAACATCCATGCATGGTTGTGCCCTGTTGATATATTATTCCAATATGATAACATATTCATCTTTTACTATTTCAACTAGTATTATATGCTCTTTGATTTCAACTTCGGAAACGCTTCATGCCTGTTGTAATTTTCCAAGTTATAAGAGAAAGTCTGCCATCTTATTTCACTAGTTCTGGTTTTATATTTCTGCCCGAGTTGAGCTTTCATCTTATTCTCAATAGAACTCAACTCTCAACAGAAAAGATAAGTCTGTCCTTCGTCCTCTAATTAGTGATATGAATAAGACTGCGCTGCTAGCATTACAAGTTGTCGCATATGATCCTGACATAAAATATGAATCGAGTGGATTACAGCAGACATTTTACTCTCGTCAATGTTAAACGATGTGTTTATTGACTCACTTTTTCTTCCTCTCAATTCTAGCACCTTTTCTTTTTTACATTTCTTTGCAGAATTTGAAAAATCAACAAACCAAGAGATATATTTATATGCCGATTGTAAAGTTTACATAACTTCATAGATAAATCAAAAGTTTTGTTAAAGAAAACGTATACGTTCCGTTACATTTACTTCGTAGCTTCGTAGATACTAGTTTAAGTATATCGCTTAAATTTCCTTGATATTTTAAGGTATTTATAGCCTGCTACCAAGCTAGAATTTATTTGCGATTATTTATCCGGATTGTCGTTTAGGAATTATGTATTGTTTCATACTTTCTCTTTATTTATTTTTTAACTTTAAGTACATGTAAAAAGTATGGATGAGTAAATAGGATCGTTTTGAATGAATAGTAATGAAAATGAATGAACAAAATATCTTATCTGTGGGAAAACTCGAGACTATGTGATCCTTCGATAGTCCGGCGACCATAATACGGATGTTTCTCAGACCGAGTCTAAACCAAAAGTTTCCTTAGATCGAGACTTAGTAAACTGAGGTTTAAACCTTCAACCATAAAAACTAGGTACAGCTACCCTATTTGTATTTCTGGTATTAAAAGTGTGGTGATCACTATTTAACTTATATTTATGTAAATTTTTACGAACATACATTATATTTTCAAATACATATTCAATTCATCATCAACATCATCCATCACCGCGGGGGTGAAACCGTGGAGTGCAGATAGCTTCCTATAAAGGGACTTATACTTAAATGGTAAATAGTGAAATTAGGCAACAATACGAGTACTTAAATGTCATTAAAATTATCTACCAGTCTAATCTCGATACAATCGAGTACGTCGTGCGCTTCATGACAGTTGGCAGTGCAAAGCAGAGCTTAGCACTGATATTTTGTATGGCACTGCACTGTAGGTACAGATCGCGCGGCGAGAGTTTGGCTTTGACCTTTGGGTGGAGGAGATTACTGCGCATGGGTACTGTCGCGCCATGTGACAGAGAGAGACAAGAGTCCCTCGTCTTCGATGTGACAGAGAGAGACAAGAGTCCTTCGTCCCTCTAGCCACCCTGTGATACCCAATTTTTGACTTCTGCGCAATAACGGTCAAAGCCAAACTCTCGCCGCGCGATCTGTACTAATCACCTCGAGATATTTCATCCACGTATTTCGGTTGCTACAAAGCCTGTCAAACCCTAACAATGCTTGCAATATTACTTCGCGTCAGAATATCTGACTTTAATTAGGTATATATGTTGCTTAGTAAGTCGGGTTTCCTCGCCTGTTGCGATTAAAGCGGAGAAACATTCTTTAATGCCTTTCCTTCACGGAACTTTATATTATTGAAATTTACATATACATAAAGAGGTGTAAAAAAAAAATCATGTTCTTTAGGAAATCTATGAATACCTAGGAAATATTGTATTGTCAATTGGTATATAACTTTACTCTATCTACAACACGGTTCAAAGTATTCGCCTGCTTTCCTTATTATTCAAAACATCAAATTAAAACCATTTATTTTGACTATTTTTTGAAGTCATATACATACACAATTCAAATAAATAATTCTTCTCATATGTCTTTTCTGCTGGGGCTGGTCCAGACTCTGCGCATCAGGGATGTGCTTCGCTTGCGAACTGTGGTGTAAAAGTGATCGAAGCCCCAATCTACAAACATCCCTGATGCGCTGCATCTCCGAGGCAGCCTAAAAGCAATATATTTTACACGAGCGCTGTACTTTTCTTACGTATATATGACACCCACAGGGCGCAAGTGTAGAAAGACGTACAAAATGCTTTGAAAGGAGTTATTAACTAGTATCTGCGCGCGACCTCATCCACGTGGAACAAGGTTTTCATGATCCTTCATGAGCTACACGCTGTTAAAAAATATAGGCTATGTGTTATCCCGTATACAAACTATCTCCACTTAAAATTCCATCCCTTATGCCCTTAACTATATTTGCGTAACAAACATCGGAACATACAACTTTACATTTATAAAACGAGTATCTACGAGTAATTAATTCCTTTAATCGAGCAATTCTTGTATGTATGCATACAGGGTGGAATTTTGTTTTGCCACATAAAGGGAAAGTACTGTTAATACTGCATATAGAAAATTTTACTTAAAGAAAACGTTTCTTTATTTTCGAAAAGAAAAATTTCTATCTACAGTATTAGTAACACTTTCACTTTTTTTTAAATTGCATCCTGTATGAAACGATAAAGATCCAACAATGTTCATGTATTTTTTTATGCATGCGATGCGAAAATCAATCTAGGTTTAATTTTTAGAACACGTCGTTTTATCCGTAAATTCAGGCAATGAAACACTGTTCTAGAAACTGTTTTACTGACACAGCAACACTAAAGTTACTTGACAATAGATGGCGTTGTTAAGCAACACTAAGCATACTTAACTTAGTAGGTATATTTTTTATTATTTATCCATATCTGTTTAATGCACTCCTTAATCACAGCTAGAAAAATAATCTATTAAAAACAACTTTTATCCCTTCAAGGGTCGATGTCATTATAACAATGAAATTTCTATTGTGTCTGGCCGTGCGACCTTTGATGCACGATAATAAATTTAAATATTGTATTTAGTCGATATCGATACCTTAAATTACCTTGTCGTGTCACGAGTACCTAGCGTAGTGATTCACAGACAGAATAAAGTAAGTGTTTATGGGGTGAATTACCAGGAAATACCTATTTAATTAACAAGATAAATTGACGCATTCTATGCAGCAATGTTTTTTAATACCTAAGTGTGTCAAGTTGAGTTTCTGTCTAATGTAGTGTACCGGGAAGGAAGTACACTACATTAGACAGCATGAATCACTATCGGCATGCCGCGTTACCATTATAGCGCGTTTCTTTATCGCGCTCGTGGAATCAGCGCATTGCTTATCATTTGGGGTGTGGTACAGTTCGCAACAAAATGTAAAAAAACATTTACATGTTTAATTATATAATTATGTCGATTAGAAGATATCACACCGTGCTCCTATTAAAAGTTAACTTTACGTTACTAAGTTAACGTTACTGTCAAACGAATACTGTCTCTATTTTGAGTCAGAAGTAGTGTTAGGATAATTCCTTGACCTAATGTCGTGAAATGAATCGTTTAATGTTTAACTGTGGAGTTATATAATCCATAATATAATAAGTTCTTAAACTTTGTTAAAACCTAAAAAGGAACCTAATCATTCTATCTCAAGCCTCCGTAGAGTATAAACAAGACATTGTAAATAAATGAAAGTACAAGCAATGCTCTGGTTAACTGATTTTATTCCTATTTCTTAGTGTACCCGCACCATGGACTATTTCGATAATGGCACGCATTTTAAAAGTAACTCTGGATCCTGTTCTCTCTAGCATCAGGACACCACCACATTATAGTCTCTGACTTAAATAATAATGTAATGTTAAATATATAGATATTAAATATGTATACCATGTGCTTGCCGGAATAAAAATTTCGAACAGTTCAATTAATCAAAAAAACGATATTAAAAAATATTTAGTGACACTTCCGCTGAAAAGAAAACAATGATTTTGACCTATTTGTGGGCGTGCACCACCCTCCCTCCCGCATAAAATGCTAATAGGAAGAATACAAAATAAAAAACACAAGAAACCCCAAATCAACCAAAACCGATTCGACACGTGTTTCGTTTCGCCTCTACACGAGGCATCCTCAGGAGATGTTGACTCGTCGAGCACTGTCGGTCTAGCGCTCGACGAGTCAACATCTCCTGAGGTAAATATGTTGTTTTAACATTCATCCTGTTACTTGTGTTGTTTTGACTCTCATTTAAAATGTTAATATGTTTATTGTATGAATAAAACAAAGGTAAAGAGATATTTATTGTAATTTAAATTATTATTGCAAACTAATCTAGTTATCGATATATCATCTCCCACTTTGTCCACACCTTCAACCGTGGTAGTGGGCTACTGCAAAAAAATATCAATGAAGTCTTTATGTGGCTCTGGCACATAAAGCATCAGCTTTTTAACATCTTAATTTTTTTCGGATTGCTATTTATTAGTTACTTTGATGAATAAGCTATTTCCGTAGGGAATTCTAATTGTCGTGACAAACAGCTTTTTCTTGATTGATTTATTGGGCTGTCAATAAACTCACTTGCTTGTATCTTTCCACCATTTTCTGATTTGTGGATAACGTATGAGTACCTATGCAGAAATCATAAAATTAATTTTCTTAGAGTTTTCGTATTGCGTTTTATAGGAACAGTCCAAGAGAGACATGTCTTTTTAAAGTACCACCAATATTTAAAATAAATGATCTCGCTTGACTGCGCCATATGGTCCGAAAATGTTGTTGAGGATTTTCTAATAATGTTAGCAAATTCCCAAATCGCGTAATACCCTATCTACTGATTTTTAACCTGTTTTTACACATACAAATGCCCTAGGGCATGGAAAAAATTAATGGCCTCTGACTGGGTATCATTGATATATTTTTACAAATTTCTTACTTCTATAATAGGGCTAAAAATATCTCAGTATGATTTATGTTTTGATATCCGCAAATTGTCCCGGAAACATACAGATGATAGATACTGGGATTTAATTCCCTATATATGTAAAGCCGAGGGGTACCGGCTTAGAATAGTACCCCCCAACATTCTCTCTACTACCGGGAGGGCGACCAATAGTCCCAAGGTGGTGTCGGTTTTCTCGTCCATAAGTCCCTTACTAACAACATAGTTACGATCAAGCGTTTCAAAAGGGTCGTATACCTAATACTCAGAGTATCCAAACGATATTTTTTTTTTCACAACAGCCACACAAAGGTCTTCTGGTCCCAAACTATGCATAGCCTGTACTATGGTGACCTGATGACTGATATACATACTTAAATACATATACACACCCAGACACAGATCAAACAGACATGTTCATGCACACAAATGTTTGACCAGTCCGGGGATCGAAACCGGGACCAGCGGCTCAGACGGCAGGGGTGCTACCAAATGCGCCAACTGGCCTGCCAATATTCACTGAAGGTCATTCAGGTATACGCACCGACGAAGTCGCACCCGGAGGATGAGGTGGAGGATATGTATGAGGACATTAGTCAGGCCATACATACCTCTGAAACGAACTTTCTAGTTGTTATGGGGGACTTCAACGCGAAGTTGGGTAAGAGAAGCGAGGATGAGTTGAAAGTGGGGCAATGTGGCTATGGACAACGGAACCGTAGGGGACAGTCGGTCGCTAAACGTGTTAGCAGTTCGGTCAAAGACCCAAGAGCCAAGCTGACCTGACATTATACCGAAGATATCCCGGATATCAGCCTGTATGAGATTAGAATGTCCTTGAAACAGCTTAAGAACAACAAGGCGCCTGGTGACGACGGTATCACATCTGAGCTTCTGAAAGCGGGTGGAACACCGGTACTTAAAGTCCTTCAGAAGCTCTTTAATACCGTCTTACTCGAAGGGTCAACGCCAGAAGCATGAAACAAAAGCGTGGTGGTGCTTTTCTTCAAGAAAGGTGACAACACTTTACGTTAAAATTTCAGACCCATCTCGCTTTTGAGCCATGTTTATAAGCTGTTTTCGAAGGTCATAACGAACCGTCTCAGTTGCAGGTTTGATGAATTCCAGGCTCCGGAACAAGCCGGTTTCCGAAAAGACTATAGTACCATAGACCACATCCACATGCTACGGCAAGTTATACAGAAGACCGAAGATTATAACTTGCCTCTTTGTTTACCGTTTGTGGACTATGAGAAAGCCTTTGATTCGATCGAGACGTGGGCAGTGCTTGAGTCTCTCCAGCGGTGCCGTATTGACTATCGGTATATTGAAGTGCTGAAGTGTTTGTACAAAAACGCCTACATGTCAGTCCGAGTACAGGAGTAGAGTTCGAAGGCAATTCAATTGCAAAGAGGCGTAAGACAGGGAGACGTTATATCTTCGAAACTGTTCTCCGCTACATTGGAAGACGCCTTCAAGCTTCTGGAATGGCAAGGACTTGGCATCAACATCAATGGCGAATACATCAGTCACCTTCGATTTGCTGACGATATTGTAGTCATGGCAGAATCCATGGAAGACCTCAGTACAATGCTCGAAGGTCCATTCGAGTTTCCCAACGGGTAGGCCTTAAGATGGACACGGAAAAGACGAAAACTATATCTAATGCCCATGTTGTGCCTACCTCAATATGTTGTTGACGAATACATCTACCTGGCACAGACAGCCAAACTAGGCAGGTCCAACTTCGGGAAAGAGGTCAATCGTCGAATCCAACTCGGCTGGGCAGCTTTCCGGAAACTTCGCGAAGTCTTCCTGCAAAAATATCTCAGTGCCTCAAGACAAGAGTCTTCGACCAATGTGTGTTACCAGTGATGACTTATGGCAATGAAACGTGGTCTCTTACTATGAGCCTCATAGATAAGCTCAAAGTTGCACAACGAGCTATGGAGAGGGCTATGCTCGAGGTTTCTCTACGTGATCGAATCAGAAATAAGGAGATCCGTAGAAGAACGAAAGTCACCGACATATCCCAGAAGATTAGCCAGTTGAAGTGGCAGTGGACAGAGCACATAGCACGCAGAATAGATGGCCGATGGGGCCGAAAGGTTCTGAAGTGGAGACCACGGACCGGCAAACGCAGCGTAGGTCGTCCACTGACACGGTGGACAGACGACCTGATGAAGGTCGCAGGACTACGTTGGATGCAGGCCGCTTCCAACTGGTCCTTTTGGAAAATATGGGGAGGCCTATGTTCAGCAGTGGACGTCCTACGGCGACGATGATGATGATGATATGTACCAATTTACACAACTACTTAAATCTAGCGTAACGTTATTATCTTTGCTACTTTAGGTCAAAATAACAGAAAAATTATGTTGCCAAGATAACAAGATTGAATGTCAAAACGACACATCTGTGTGCAATAATGTTGTTTTTACAATAACCAAAAAATATATTTGACAAATACGTTGTTTTAACACAAAGAGTTTTATTTTTGTATGAAAAAGCAATACAGTTGAGTTATTCTAGTGGTCAACATTATTATGTTGACTACTAGAACTAGAAAATTTTGACTATGTCTCTTTTTAGGGTCATAGGTCAAAGTACGAATAGTAATAAATAACGGGTTTTGTAAAATATGTTAGTTACCTATGTGGTTTTAAAAATCATCGATTTAATTTCACTATGTAACTAAATTTATATTTTTAGTTTTATATAACTATTTCAACTTTTATTGCACCAACTCATCGTCATCATGTCTTATCAAATGTTTATTTGTTATTTCATTTTTCATGACTAATTATTGTACACTTCACGCATAATCTGTCTAAATTATAAAATATATAACAATTCGGTTTTTTTGCGATTTAAGTATAGTAAAATATCAATTACTTAGAAACACGGAGCTAAACGTTACTCGCGCACAGCAGCGCCCTCTCCCCTATCTATCTGTCTCTTGGTAAATACATGTTAATTAATTATTGTACAGGTCACAATTGTTTATTACCTCCATCAAATAAATCAACTATGTATAGAAGTAAAATAAGGAAGTTAATAATCCACCACTATTACACGGAATATATACAATAGAAAATTAATTATAATAATCGGTTCTTTCCCGTCATCTCCATGTTCAAGCAAGCAATCTCCTAGCAAGCTAAATTATAATCACAACGCGATATGTTTTTGCCTTAGTGACGTCAAATGAAGTATGGCTATACGTCCATTGAGTAATGTTTTAGCGCCAATGTGATGTTTTTTTTCAACGTGACTTTTATCACGTTAAAAAAATACATCACATTGAAACTAAACAACTTTAAACGCATTACATCGCGGATGAAACAAAACATTATGCTTATCCCGATGTTTTGAACACTTTCCAATAACCATGGTCATAATAAGAATTTCCTATAAAAATGCATAACAAATAAATATGAATACTTACTCGATTTTTTGCAAAACTGTACTTTAATAAAAATAGGTAGCGTGAAGATACATCTACAAAACGAAGTGCGCGATAAAGAAACGCGCTATAACGGTAACGTGACATGCCGATAGTAATTCGATACATGTACGCAACGAAGCATAAATAAAAAAACGCGCTATAATGGTTATCCAACCTGCCGATTGTAATTCAATAAATCTACGCAACTAAGCAAGCTATTAAGAAACGCGCTATAACGGTAACGCGACATGCGTTCTGACTGATTGCGACATAATAGTAATTTCATATACTAGGCAGAATATGGCTGAGAGATAAAAATTTAAGTGTTATTTTGCATGTTATTATATTTTTTAAGTTCATTTATTTTATATTGCCCATCTATTTGATTTAGCAATACCTGTCTGTATAACTGCAGTGTTTTAAGGATATAATTTAAAACATATCATAGTCGACTTCGGTTTCGACTTTGTTGTATGTCTTATTTTCAATTATTTGCTCTATAGAGGTTTTGCTTAATTTATATATGTCATATATATTGATGTCTTTTATTATGTATCTATTCCTGGCTGATAACTCTTCGGGTCAGCTAGTATTATGCAGTTACGATGAGCAGATCTGTGCTCCTGACTCTTTTATACGTTTTTCCTATGTAAGAAATTCGCATATTATGTGGGTCTCACGTAATAATTGCCGGCAAGCGTCTTCCGGCCCCCACCCACCGCCTCTTTCCACTTTTATCGCCTATTTATCGCGATGACATTCTACTAACTCGGGCCTGCGCGGTCTAAGCACTTTGCCAGGTGTTCGTGATAGGCTCTCAGAAAGATGTCCTAATAATATTGTAAAAGTTTGTGAGTATGGATGTGTGGATGTATGGATGTATGCAAGTTTGTTACTCTTTCACGCTCAAACGGCTGATCAAATTTTAATGAAATTTGGTATGGAGGTAATGAGGCGCTGGATTAACACATAGGATACTTTTTATTATTATCATTATCATCATCCATCACCATGCGGTAAAACACGTAATATTCTTGGGTACAGCATAGACAAAATAACTAAGTCTCCTCGGCATTTTTCTATGGCTTATCTTCTATCAATAGAGTTCTGTCAATTGTTTCAATTTCTGATAGCTTAGTCAAAAGAACGGTATATTATGATGAGAATATAATTATAACACTATGGTTTTGACAGCTCGATACACTAGACACGCTCGGCGTATGTAAATAGGGCGAATTCTGTGGGCGATAGGTCATCTATCTTTGTTGTTCAGCCGATTGTAGACTTGCGATTCAGACCCTACTGACAGACAAGTACACTCTGAAGGCCTACTCCCAAAAGCGAACTACGAAGTTTCGTTTGACGGATTTTGGGTTGTCCACGAAAATGACAAAGCACACAAACAGTCAAGGGTAATGAAATGTAATAACAGTTTTTTTCATGGTGATTAATTTTATATGTGTATGAACGTACTGCATTTTATTATTATATAGTTTTTTTTTATTTACTGAGCAATTTACTGGTTGACTACTATAATGAACAAAGTATTTAAATTTACTCATATAATACTCAGCAATTTGCATTTGCATGATAATATTTTATGACGTAACATAACATGTTATTATCTACTCGTATATGTATAAAGTATACAAGTGCAATTTGAAAAAAATAATACCGACTTCCATTCTATTACTTTATTAAAATTAGAAACAAAAAAAGAATTTTGAGAATCAGTCCACCCGATCGAAAGTTATGAGAAAACAAACATAAATATATATATATATATATATATATATATATATATATATATATATATATACATATATATATATATGTATATATATACAGTCGAATTGAGTACCTCCTCCTTTTTTTTGGAAGTCGGTAGAAAATGCAGTCGAATTGAGTACCTCCTCCTTTTTGGAAGTCGATAGAAAAGAAATTCGCGTTAGTTACACCATTTATAACTTACTGGCTGCTCTCCGCGGTTTTACCCGCGCGGTGATGATGATGATGATGATGAATCTTATATAGCCTATGTTATTCAGGGTGAATGTAACCGGTCCGGTACTTTTTGAGCCTATTCGTTACAAACATACTTACATACAAATGTTTCCTCTTTATAATATTAGTATAGAAGAACGGCTGTACCGATATTGACGAAATTTGGATAGGAGATATTATCCCGGGGAAAGATAGGATAGTTTTCATTATTATCAATTATCATCATCTATCACCACACAAGTAAAACAGCAGTCTAGCCGGTCTTGCATGAATCACCCGTAATACTTACATGTTATTTTAAACACAATATAACAAATAGTTTCGCCTTCATATCCTCAAAGGTTAACAGCGGGGTTTGAATAGGATACTTTTCATCATCATCATCCATCACCACGGAGGTGAAACCGCGGGGCAGTCTAGCGGTCTTGAATTATGCGATACTTTTGCCTATATACCCTCAAAGGGATAAGCAGCGATGTTATAACGCCTACGTTTCACCAGATACGTTTTTGGTCTCATGTAATATGGGGCGAGCCTATTGCCATCTTCGGTGCACAGTTGCAGACTCCGGTCTGTTATTGAGAATTTCTTTCTCAGAAAAACCCAATAACTGTCCAAACCGGGGATCGAATTCAGGACCTCGAGGTTACAAAACGGCACTTCCACCCCTACACCAAGACCAAGCGAGTGAAGCTGCTGGCAGGTAAGCTAGTATTAAATATTTTAACATCATATCTGTTTTATACAAATTCGTAATTAAATGCAATATAAAAGTTCTACTCCACAATTTTCTTCGATTTTTGTCTTATCTTCGACAGCTCTGAATTGATCTTATTTTCCTGTATCAACTGATTTCAACTTCGGAAACGCTTCATGCCTGTTGTAATTTTCCAAGTTATAAGAGAAAGTCTGCCATCTTATTTCACTAGTTCTGGTTTTATATTTCTGCCCGAGTTGAGCTTTCATCTTATTCTCAATAGAACTCAACTCTCAACAGAAAAGATAAGTCTGTCCTTCGTCCTCTAATTAGTGATATGAATAAGACTGCGCTGCTAGCATTACAAGTTGTCGCATATGATCCTGACATAAAATATGAATCGAGTGGATTACAGCAGACATTTTACTCTCGTCAATGTTAAACGATGTGTTTATTGACTCACTTTTTCTTCCTCTCAATTCTAGCACCTTTTCTTTTTTACATTTCTTTGCAGAATTTGAAAAATCAACAAACCAAGAGATATATTTATATGCCGATTGTAAAGTTTACATAACTTCATAGATAAATCAAAAGTTTTGTTAAAGAAAACGTATACGTTCCGTTACATTTACTTCGTAGCTTCGTAGATACTAGTTTAAGTATATCGCTTAAATTTCCTTGATATTTTAAGGTATTTATAGCCTGCTACCAAGCTAGAATTTATTTGCGATTATTTATCCGGATTGTCGTTTAGGAATTATGTATTGTTTCATACTTTCTCTTTATTTATTTTTTAACTTTAAGTACATGTAAAAAGTATGGATGAGTAAATAGGATCGTTTTGAATTAATAGTAATGAAAATGAATGAACAAAATATCTTATCTGTGGGAAAACTCGAGACTATGTGATCCTTCGATAGTCCGGCGACCATAATACGGATGTTTCTCAGACCGAGTCTAAACCAAAAGTTTCCTTAGATCGAGACTTAGTAAACTGAGGTTTAAACCTTCAACCATAAAAACTAGGTACAGCTACCCTATTTGTATTTCTGGTATTAAAAGTGTGGTGATCACTATTTAACTTATATTTATGTAAATTTTTACGAACATACATTATATTTTCAAATACATATTCAATTCATCATCAACATCATCCATCACCGCGGGGGTGAAACCGTGGAGTGCAGATAGCTTCCTATAAAGGGACTTATACTTAAATGGTAAATAGTGAAATTAGGCAACAATACGAGTACTTAAATGTCATTAAAATTATCTACCAGTCTAATCTCGATACAATCGAGTACGTCGTGCGCTTCATGACAGTTGGCAGTGCAAAGCAGAGCTTAGCACTGATATTTTGTATGGCACTGCACTGTAGGTACAGATCGCGCGGCGAGAGTTTGGCTTTGACCTTTGGGTGGAGGAGATTACTGCGCATGGGTACTGTCGCGCCATGTGACAGAGAGAGACAAGAGTCCCTCGTCTTCGATGTGACAGAGAGAGACAAGAGTCCTTCGTCCCTCTAGCCACCCTGTGATACCCAATTTTTGACTTCTGCGCAATAACGGTCAAAGCCAAACTCTCGCCGCGCGATCTGTACTAATCACCTCGAGATATTTCATCCACGTATTTCGGTTGCTACAAAGCCTGTCAAACCCTAACAATGCTTGCAATATTACTTCGCGTCAGAATATCTGACTTTAATTAGGTATATATGTTGCTTAGTAAGTCGGGTTTCCTCGCCTGTTGCGATTAAAGCGGAGAAACATTCTTTAATGCCTTTCCTTCACGGAACTTTATATTATTGAAATTTACATATACATAAAGAGGTGTAAAAAAAAAATCATGT
Organism: Selenia dentaria; assembly: GCA_917880725.1. NCBI lineage: Eukaryota > Metazoa > Arthropoda > Insecta > Lepidoptera > Geometridae > Selenia > Selenia dentaria. The sequence goes on along the minus strand of OU862877.1, from coordinate 32,450,781 downwards.
TCTTTAGGAAATCTATGAATACCTAGGAAATATTGTATTGTCAATTGGTATATAACTTTACTCTATCTACAACACGGTTCAAAGTATTCGCCTGCTTTCCTTATTATTCAAAACATCAAATTAAAACCATTTATTTTGACTATTTTTTGAAGTCATATACATACACAATTCAAATAAATAATTCTTCTCATATGTCTTTTCTGCTGGGGCTGGTCCAGACTCTGCGCATCAGGGATGTGCTTCGCTTGCGAACTGTGGTGTAAAAGTGATCGAAGCCCCAATCTACAAACATCCCTGATGCGCTGCATCTCCGAGGCAGCCTAAAAGCAATATATTTTACACGAGCGCTGTACTTTTCTTACGTATATATGACACCCACAGGGCGCAAGTGTAGAAAGACGTACAAAATGCTTTGAAAGGAGTTATTAACTAGTATCTGCGCGCGACCTCATCCACGTGGAACAAGGTTTTCATGATCCTTCATGAGCTACACGCTGTTAAAAAATATAGGCTATGTGTTATCCCGTATACAAACTATCTCCACTTAAAATTCCATCCCTTATGCCCTTAACTATATTTGCGTAACAAACATCGGAACATACAACTTTACATTTATAAAACGAGTATCTACGAGTAATTAATTCCTTTAATCGAGCAATTCTTGTATGTATGCATACAGGGTGGAATTTTGTTTTGCCACATAAAGGGAAAGTACTGTTAATACTGCATATAGAAAATTTTACTTAAAGAAAACGTTTCTTTATTTTCGAAAAGAAAAATTTCTATCTACAGTATTAGTAACACTTTCACTTTTTTTTAAATTGCATCCTGTATGAAACGATAAAGATCCAACAATGTTCATGTATTTTTTTATGCATGCGATGCGAAAATCAATCTAGGTTTAATTTTTAGAACACGTCGTTTTATCCGTAAATTCAGGCAATGAAACACTGTTCTAGAAACTGTTTTACTGACACAGCAACACTAAAGTTACTTGACAATAGATGGCGTTGTTAAGCAACACTAAGCATACTTAACTTAGTAGGTATATTTTTTATTATTTATCCATATCTGTTTAATGCACTCCTTAATCACAGCTAGAAAAATAATCTATTAAAAACAACTTTTATCCCTTCAAGGGTCGATGTCATTATAACAATGAAATTTCTATTGTGTCTGGCCGTGCGACCTTTGATGCACGATAATAAATTTAAATATTGTATTTAGTCGATATCGATACCTTAAATTACCTTGTCGTGTCACGAGTACCTAGCGTAGTGATTCACAGACAGAATAAAGTAAGTGTTTATGGGGTGAATTACCAGGAAATACCTATTTAATTAACAAGATAAATTGACGCATTCTATGCAGCAATGTTTTTTAATACCTAAGTGTGTCAAGTTGAGTTTCTGTCTAATGTAGTGTACCGGGAAGGAAGTACACTACATTAGACAGCATGAATCACTATCGGCATGCCGCGTTACCATTATAGCGCGTTTCTTTATCGCGCTCGTGGAATCAGCGCATTGCTTATCATTTGGGGTGTGGTACAGTTCGCAACAAAATGTAAAAAAACATTTACATGTTTAATTATATAATTATGTCGATTAGAAGATATCACACCGTGCTCCTATTAAAAGTTAACTTTACGTTACTAAGTTAACGTTACTGTCAAACGAATACTGTCTCTATTTTGAGTCAGAAGTAGTGTTAGGATAATTCCTTGACCTAATGTCGTGAAATGAATCGTTTAATGTTTAACTGTGGAGTTATATAATCCATAATATAATAAGTTCTTAAACTTTGTTAAAACCTAAAAAGGAACCTAATCATTCTATCTCAAGCCTCCGTAGAGTATAAACAAGACATTGTAAATAAATGAAAGTACAAGCAATGCTCTGGTTAACTGATTTTATTCCTATTTCTTAGTGTACCCGCACCATGGACTATTTCGATAATGGCACGCATTTTAAAAGTAACTCTGGATCCTGTTCTCTCTAGCATCAGGACACCACCACATTATAGTCTCTGACTTAAATAATAATGTAATGTTAAATATATAGATATTAAATATGTATACCATGTGCTTGCCGGAATAAAAATTTCGAACAGTTCAATTAATCAAAAAAACGATATTAAAAAATATTTAGTGACACTTCCGCTGAAAAGAAAACAATGATTTTGACCTATTTGTGGGCGTGCACCACCCTCCCTCCCGCATAAAATGCTAATAGGAAGAATACAAAATAAAAAACACAAGAAACCCCAAATCAACCAAAACCGATTCGACACGTGTTTCGTTTCGCCTCTACACGAGGCATCCTCAGGAGATGTTGACTCGTCGAGCACTGTCGGTCTAGCGCTCGACGAGTCAACATCTCCTGAGGTAAATATGTTGTTTTAACATTCATCCTGTTACTTGTGTTGTTTTGACTCTCATTTAAAATGTTAATATGTTTATTGTATGAATAAAACAAAGGTAAAGAGATATTTATTGTAATTTAAATTATTATTGCAAACTAATCTAGTTATCGATATATCATCTCCCACTTTGTCCACACCTTCAACCGTGGTAGTGGGCTACTGCAAAAAAATATCAATGAAGTCTTTATGTGGCTCTGGCACATAAAGCATCAGCTTTTTAACATCTTAATTTTTTTCGGATTGCTATTTATTAGTTACTTTGATGAATAAGCTATTTCCGTAGGGAATTCTAATTGTCGTGACAAACAGCTTTTTCTTGATTGATTTATTGGGCTGTCAATAAACTCACTTGCTTGTATCTTTCCACCATTTTCTGATTTGTGGATAACGTATGAGTACCTATGCAGAAATCATAAAATTAATTTTCTTAGAGTTTTCGTATTGCGTTTTATAGGAACAGTCCAAGAGAGACATGTCTTTTTAAAGTACCACCAATATTTAAAATAAATGATCTCGCTTGACTGCGCCATATGGTCCGAAAATGTTGTTGAGGATTTTCTAATAATGTTAGCAAATTCCCAAATCGCGTAATACCCTATCTACTGATTTTTAACCTGTTTTTACACATACAAATGCCCTAGGGCATGGAAAAAATTAATGGCCTCTGACTGGGTATCATTGATATATTTTTACAAATTTCTTACTTCTATAATAGGGCTAAAAATATCTCAGTATGATTTATGTTTTGATATCCGCAAATTGTCCCGGAAACATACAGATGATAGATACTGGGATTTAATTCCCTATATATGTAAAGCCGAGGGGTACCGGCTTAGAATAGTACCCCCCAACATTCTCTCTACTACCGGGAGGGCGACCAATAGTCCCAAGGTGGTGTCGGTTTTCTCGTCCATAAGTCCCTTACTAACAACATAGTTACGATCAAGCGTTTCAAAAGGGTCGTATACCTAATACTCAGAGTATCCAAACGATATTTTTTTTTTCACAACAGCCACACAAAGGTCTTCTGGTCCCAAACTATGCATAGCCTGTACTATGGTGACCTGATGACTGATATACATACTTAAATACATATACACACCCAGACACAGATCAAACAGACATGTTCATGCACACAAATGTTTGACCAGTCCGGGGATCGAAACCGGGACCAGCGGCTCAGACGGCAGGGGTGCTACCAAATGCGCCAACTGGCCTGCCAATATTCACTGAAGGTCATTCAGGTATACGCACCGACGAAGTCGCACCCGGAGGATGAGGTGGAGGATATGTATGAGGACATTAGTCAGGCCATACATACCTCTGAAACGAACTTTCTAGTTGTTATGGGGGACTTCAACGCGAAGTTGGGTAAGAGAAGCGAGGATGAGTTGAAAGTGGGGCAATGTGGCTATGGACAACGGAACCGTAGGGGACAGTCGGTCGCTAAACGTGTTAGCAGTTCGGTCAAAGACCCAAGAGCCAAGCTGACCTGACATTATACCGAAGATATCCCGGATATCAGCCTGTATGAGATTAGAATGTCCTTGAAACAGCTTAAGAACAACAAGGCGCCTGGTGACGACGGTATCACATCTGAGCTTCTGAAAGCGGGTGGAACACCGGTACTTAAAGTCCTTCAGAAGCTCTTTAATACCGTCTTACTCGAAGGGTCAACGCCAGAAGCATGAAACAAAAGCGTGGTGGTGCTTTTCTTCAAGAAAGGTGACAACACTTTACGTTAAAATTTCAGACCCATCTCGCTTTTGAGCCATGTTTATAAGCTGTTTTCGAAGGTCATAACGAACCGTCTCAGTTGCAGGTTTGATGAATTCCAGGCTCCGGAACAAGCCGGTTTCCGAAAAGACTATAGTACCATAGACCACATCCACATGCTACGGCAAGTTATACAGAAGACCGAAGATTATAACTTGCCTCTTTGTTTACCGTTTGTGGACTATGAGAAAGCCTTTGATTCGATCGAGACGTGGGCAGTGCTTGAGTCTCTCCAGCGGTGCCGTATTGACTATCGGTATATTGAAGTGCTGAAGTGTTTGTACAAAAACGCCTACATGTCAGTCCGAGTACAGGAGTAGAGTTCGAAGGCAATTCAATTGCAAAGAGGCGTAAGACAGGGAGACGTTATATCTTCGAAACTGTTCTCCGCTACATTGGAAGACGCCTTCAAGCTTCTGGAATGGCAAGGACTTGGCATCAACATCAATGGCGAATACATCAGTCACCTTCGATTTGCTGACGATATTGTAGTCATGGCAGAATCCATGGAAGACCTCAGTACAATGCTCGAAGGTCCATTCGAGTTTCCCAACGGGTAGGCCTTAAGATGGACACGGAAAAGACGAAAACTATATCTAATGCCCATGTTGTGCCTACCTCAATATGTTGTTGACGAATACATCTACCTGGCACAGACAGCCAAACTAGGCAGGTCCAACTTCGGGAAAGAGGTCAATCGTCGAATCCAACTCGGCTGGGCAGCTTTCCGGAAACTTCGCGAAGTCTTCCTGCAAAAATATCTCAGTGCCTCAAGACAAGAGTCTTCGACCAATGTGTGTTACCAGTGATGACTTATGGCAATGAAACGTGGTCTCTTACTATGAGCCTCATAGATAAGCTCAAAGTTGCACAACGAGCTATGGAGAGGGCTATGCTCGAGGTTTCTCTACGTGATCGAATCAGAAATAAGGAGATCCGTAGAAGAACGAAAGTCACCGACATATCCCAGAAGATTAGCCAGTTGAAGTGGCAGTGGACAGAGCACATAGCACGCAGAATAGATGGCCGATGGGGCCGAAAGGTTCTGAAGTGGAGACCACGGACCGGCAAACGCAGCGTAGGTCGTCCACTGACACGGTGGACAGACGACCTGATGAAGGTCGCAGGACTACGTTGGATGCAGGCCGCTTCCAACTGGTCCTTTTGGAAAATATGGGGAGGCCTATGTTCAGCAGTGGACGTCCTACGGCGACGATGATGATGATGATATGTACCAATTTACACAACTACTTAAATCTAGCGTAACGTTATTATCTTTGCTACTTTAGGTCAAAATAACAGAAAAATTATGTTGCCAAGATAACAAGATTGAATGTCAAAACGACACATCTGTGTGCAATAATGTTGTTTTTACAATAACCAAAAAATATATTTGACAAATACGTTGTTTTAACACAAAGAGTTTTATTTTTGTATGAAAAAGCAATACAGTTGAGTTATTCTAGTGGTCAACATTATTATGTTGACTACTAGAACTAGAAAATTTTGACTATGTCTCTTTTTAGGGTCATAGGTCAAAGTACGAATAGTAATAAATAACGGGTTTTGTAAAATATGTTAGTTACCTATGTGGTTTTAAAAATCATCGATTTAATTTCACTATGTAACTAAATTTATATTTTTAGTTTTATATAACTATTTCAACTTTTATTGCACCAACTCATCGTCATCATGTCTTATCAAATGTTTATTTGTTATTTCATTTTTCATGACTAATTATTGTACACTTCACGCATAATCTGTCTAAATTATAAAATATATAACAATTCGGTTTTTTTGCGATTTAAGTATAGTAAAATATCAATTACTTAGAAACACGGAGCTAAACGTTACTCGCGCACAGCAGCGCCCTCTCCCCTATCTATCTGTCTCTTGGTAAATACATGTTAATTAATTATTGTACAGGTCACAATTGTTTATTACCTCCATCAAATAAATCAACTATGTATAGAAGTAAAATAAGGAAGTTAATAATCCACCACTATTACACGGAATATATACAATAGAAAATTAATTATAATAATCGGTTCTTTCCCGTCATCTCCATGTTCAAGCAAGCAATCTCCTAGCAAGCTAAATTATAATCACAACGCGATATGTTTTTGCCTTAGTGACGTCAAATGAAGTATGGCTATACGTCCATTGAGTAATGTTTTAGCGCCAATGTGATGTTTTTTTTCAACGTGACTTTTATCACGTTAAAAAAATACATCACATTGAAACTAAACAACTTTAAACGCATTACATCGCGGATGAAACAAAACATTATGCTTATCCCGATGTTTTGAACACTTTCCAATAACCATGGTCATAATAAGAATTTCCTATAAAAATGCATAACAAATAAATATGAATACTTACTCGATTTTTTGCAAAACTGTACTTTAATAAAAATAGGTAGCGTGAAGATACATCTACAAAACGAAGTGCGCGATAAAGAAACGCGCTATAACGGTAACGTGACATGCCGATAGTAATTCGATACATGTACGCAACGAAGCATAAATAAAAAAACGCGCTATAATGGTTATCCAACCTGCCGATTGTAATTCAATAAATCTACGCAACTAAGCAAGCTATTAAGAAACGCGCTATAACGGTAACGCGACATGCGTTCTGACTGATTGCGACATAATAGTAATTTCATATACTAGGCAGAATATGGCTGAGAGATAAAAATTTAAGTGTTATTTTGCATGTTATTATATTTTTTAAGTTCATTTATTTTATATTGCCCATCTATTTGATTTAGCAATACCTGTCTGTATAACTGCAGTGTTTTAAGGATATAATTTAAAACATATCATAGTCGACTTCGGTTTCGACTTTGTTGTATGTCTTATTTTCAATTATTTGCTCTATAGAGGTTTTGCTTAATTTATATATGTCATATATATTGATGTCTTTTATTATGTATCTATTCCTGGCTGATAACTCTTCGGGTCAGCTAGTATTATGCAGTTACGATGAGCAGATCTGTGCTCCTGACTCTTTTATACGTTTTTCCTATGTAAGAAATTCGCATATTATGTGGGTCTCACGTAATAATTGCCGGCAAGCGTCTTCCGGCCCCCACCCACCGCCTCTTTCCACTTTTATCGCCTATTTATCGCGATGACATTCTACTAACTCGGGCCTGCGCGGTCTAAGCACTTTGCCAGGTGTTCGTGATAGGCTCTCAGAAAGATGTCCTAATAATATTGTAAAAGTTTGTGAGTATGGATGTGTGGATGTATGGATGTATGCAAGTTTGTTACTCTTTCACGCTCAAACGGCTGATCAAATTTTAATGAAATTTGGTATGGAGGTAATGAGGCGCTGGATTAACACATAGGATACTTTTTATTATTATCATTATCATCATCCATCACCATGCGGTAAAACACGTAATATTCTTGGGTACAGCATAGACAAAATAACTAAGTCTCCTCGGCATTTTTCTATGGCTTATCTTCTATCAATAGAGTTCTGTCAATTGTTTCAATTTCTGATAGCTTAGTCAAAAGAACGGTATATTATGATGAGAATATAATTATAACACTATGGTTTTGACAGCTCGATACACTAGACACGCTCGGCGTATGTAAATAGGGCGAATTCTGTGGGCGATAGGTCATCTATCTTTGTTGTTCAGCCGATTGTAGACTTGCGATTCAGACCCTACTGACAGACAAGTACACTCTGAAGGCCTACTCCCAAAAGCGAACTACGAAGTTTCGTTTGACGGATTTTGGGTTGTCCACGAAAATGACAAAGCACACAAACAGTCAAGGGTAATGAAATGTAATAACAGTTTTTTTCATGGTGATTAATTTTATATGTGTATGAACGTACTGCATTTTATTATTATATAGTTTTTTTTTATTTACTGAGCAATTTACTGGTTGACTACTATAATGAACAAAGTATTTAAATTTACTCATATAATACTCAGCAATTTGCATTTGCATGATAATATTTTATGACGTAACATAACATGTTATTATCTACTCGTATATGTATAAAGTATACAAGTGCAATTTGAAAAAAATAATACCGACTTCCATTCTATTACTTTATTAAAATTAGAAACAAAAAAAGAATTTTGAGAATCAGTCCACCCGATCGAAAGTTATGAGAAAACAAACATAAATATATATATATATATATATATATATATATATATATATATATATATACATATATATATATATGTATATATATACAGTCGAATTGAGTACCTCCTCCTTTTTTTTGGAAGTCGGTAGAAAATGCAGTCGAATTGAGTACCTCCTCCTTTTTGGAAGTCGATAGAAAAGAAATTCGCGTTAGTTACACCATTTATAACTTACTGGCTGCTCTCCGCGGTTTTACCCGCGCGGTGATGATGATGATGATGATGAATCTTATATAGCCTATGTTATTCAGGGTGAATGTAACCGGTCCGGTACTTTTTGAGCCTATTCGTTACAAACATACTTACATACAAATGTTTCCTCTTTATAATATTAGTATAGAAGAACGGCTGTACCGATATTGACGAAATTTGGATAGGAGATATTATCCCGGGGAAAGATAGGATAGTTTTCATTATTATCAATTATCATCATCTATCACCACACAAGTAAAACAGCAGTCTAGCCGGTCTTGCATGAATCACCCGTAATACTTACATGTTATTTTAAACACAATATAACAAATAGTTTCGCCTTCATATCCTCAAAGGTTAACAGCGGGGTTTGAATAGGATACTTTTCATCATCATCATCCATCACCACGGAGGTGAAACCGCGGGGCAGTCTAGCGGTCTTGAATTATGCGATACTTTTGCCTATATACCCTCAAAGGGATAAGCAGCGATGTTATAACGCCTACGTTTCACCAGATACGTTTTTGGTCTCATGTAATATGGGGCGAGCCTATTGCCATCTTCGGTGCACAGTTGCAGACTCCGGTCTGTTATTGAGAATTTCTTTCTCAGAAAAACCCAATAACTGTCCAAACCGGGGATCGAATTCAGGACCTCGAGGTTACAAAACGGCACTTCCACCCCTACACCAAGACCAAGCGAGTGAAGCTGCTGGCAGGTAAGCTAGTATTAAATATTTTAACATCATATCTGTTTTATACAAATTCGTAATTAAATGCAATATAAAAGTTCTACTCCACAATTTTCTTCGATTTTTGTCTTATCTTCGACAGCTCTGAATTGATCTTATTTTCCTGTATCATATTTTTTTAGTTTCATTAATCAATGCAAAAATACATTTTAAAACAATAATGGATATTTATTTCGATATTCGCATCTCAAACTTTAACAACTGCTTTGCCGAAATTCTCGCCATCGAGCATCCCTACGAATGCCTCGAACAACTTGTCGAAGCCTTCAGTGACGTGTTCTCTGGCTTTTATTTGACCACCCCTAACCCATTTGGCGAGCTCTGTCAGAGCCTCAGTCCATCTGTCAGCCCACCTCCAGATAATGAAACCTTCGATCTTCAGCTGTTTGAATACAATACTTGGCTGTAAAATTGTTGCTTTTGGCATTTTGCTGGAGTCTTCATTGTAGGCACTAATGCTACCGCAGACTGACACTCTCCCAAATAAGTTCATCTGTTGAATGATCACACTGCTTATCTCTCCACCTACATTGTCAAAATAGCAATCTACGCCTTTAGGAGCAGCATCTTTGAGAGCCTTTGCAATGTCTACCTTTTTGTAGTTAAACGCCTTGTCGAAGCCCAAGTCTTTCTCGAGCCATTCAACTTTGTCGTCAGAACCGGCGAACCCAATGACTCTGCAGCCTTTGATCTTCGCTATTTGGCCCACGAGAGAACCAACAGCTCCGGCAGCACCAGATACGACAACTGTTTCTCCAGATTTAGGCTTGCATAGTTCTAAAAATCCAAAGTAAGCAGTAGCACCGGGCATGCCCACGGCGCCAACTCCAAGAGAAACGGGCAGACCTTGCAGATCGGGAAGCTTGTAAATTTTCTCACCAGGTGCTAATACAGGTGCGTTTGGTTTGCCAACGTAGTAATCACACCAGCCCTTGTGAGAAACTACTCTAGTACCGACAGGGAATTCGGAGTCCTTTGATTCCTGTACTATGCCAACTTGAAAACTGAATTGGTCATATGGCACTGGGCTCCTGGTATTGTAAGCTCGCAGGTAAGGATCCACGCTGATGAATTCGGATTTTACTAGTATTTCTCCGGCCGACAATGTGGGCAGTTCATGTTCGACGATTTCGTAATCTTGCTTCTTGGGCACACCTTGGAAGTGATTTTTCACTACGTATTTCTTCGCTTTAACCATTTTAAATATATCAAAAAGTTTTAAGCTTAATGGTTTAGATCTGTGGACAAAAATATTAAGTATTTAGCACTGGTACAATATATATATTAAACTAGTGCGACTGACACTTTATCGTGACGGGCCTTTCGTTATTCATTTTTTTAAAGATTCATTGAGATAAAAATTATAAAACTTTGTGCTTGTTTGTAAATAGCATTAGAAATAAAACTTCTAATTATATCAAAAAAATACGTCCTTACTCACATAGCACACGTTACTTAATTTTGCCTTATTGAATTCAAATATTGCATATCGTTTCGTAATTTTTTTTATTTCAGGCAAAAAACATGGCGGGCATTAATTTTTTGGAATTACTATAAGCATTGTATTCGACTTGTTTAGAACTGAAACAGCCATGATTCATAATGCTTGCCAAGATTTAAGAGCTAAAGTTTATCTCGCGGAGCTAAGAAGATTTTATCGGTATTAGAAGAATCTGACTCTGAAGATGAAAACATTTTGTCAGAAAGTGAGGATGAAAAGATCACTTGAAATTTCATAGTCAAGATAGTAAAATTTTACTAGTTATAATAAGAATCTCATTTAGATTATATTATTTAGTGTAAGATATTTATAAGAAGATTTATGTTTTGTTATGGGTCATATGGGTAATATGGGTCATAATGCCCGAAACTGCGAAGAAATAATATCAGGAACAGTAACTGCCTTAAAAAAATTACCCATTTAAAGTCGTTCTAAATCAGCTATGAGTCAGCTGTCATAGTAGACGTTGCAGCACGCGCGTGGACCAATCCCTGCTTTCCTTCCGAAATTTAAACCAATCACCGAACATGTCAATTTGTAACCTCGGAATTAATTCGTATTGAGAATCATACGTCGTTTTGGTTTGAAGGACCACTTTTTGTGTGGAATTTGTTCTGAGTTATGCTTCCTGACATTATTTTTTCGTAGGCCCGAAATGAAGAATTTTAAATTTCATTTAATTTACCATATTAGTTGTTTTATGGTGATATTTATACCATAAGATAGCTTAAACCTACTGTCAATGTCTACCACGTATTAAAAAATCATTCTAGTATGCTAATAAGGTTTTTATTTTAAAACCTGTGTACTTAATTTGGGAATAAAAAATATTTTTAACTAGAAGCGTACTATTATTTATTCTGTGATGTGCGCACATTAGCAAATAATACAATACAATACAAGAAGCGCGGCGCGGCGGGCGTCACAATTACTTCATATTATGTTTATTCAATTAGTTCGCGGTACAAGTAATACTAAAACTTATCAACTGACGTTGAAATCAAAAGCAAATCATTAAAATTACAATATCCAGTGTAAAGTTGTGCATTGTATTAGTTTTTGTACGTAAAGTCAAAAGAACAACTTTTTACTAAGCTGTCTGAGTATTTGTTTCAACAAATCTCAGAAACACCGGAACTGATTTTGACAGGAATTTCACTGGCTGATATAATAATAATAATAATAATAATAATAATAAAAACCGCTGACAACATAGACGTCTTGTGATTTTCTATATTTTATAAATACAGTTTTTTTCTCAATTTTACTATTTTGTACAGTTTTATCTCTGGATTTTACAAAAAGACCGCCTCCGTTACAATAAGCATAAAAAATTCATCAGATATAGACAAAAATCCATGAACAACAAATTTTTTTCAACCAAATGACAATGTCAAAATTAGCTCAAGATCACATTCAATATTTACAACAATTTACAATAACTAATGATCACAAGAAGTAAAGCGGGAACGAATTGCGCACGACCACCATCACCGCCTGCCCCGTCAACATCGTGCTCGTCGTCAGATGAGGAGTATCGAACCCCCCGTGACACGAGTGCATCGAGCGACGAGAGCGGGCCTCAGTCACCATCGCCGCCACCACCAACTGCGCGACGAGGGCGACCACCGCTGCCGGCATGCTTGGGGCCTGCGGGACAACCTGTTCTGCGCCCGGCCCCCGCTACCGGTGGTGTAGTGCGCCGCATGCGATGGACTCCGTCAATAAATGAGAACTGCATGCGCGCCTACTATGGGGCTACAAATGGAGGAAGCAACCTGACTGCGTATCGTGATCGTATGTTGTCTCTGTTTCAGACCCTTGAACCGACTTTGGCTGTATCTGCACAACGACTATCGGATCAGGTACGGGCTATTCATCGATGTAAAATGTTGGACCAGCCTGTACTTGATCGGCTGCGCCTGGAGACACTACCTATTCATGCAAGCTCGTCCTCGACACGGGACCCGTCTGTCATAGGGTCGATATCGGTTCCGGTATCGACGACTATACGACCGGATACTGTAGTCGACGAGGAAGATTGCCTGAATATGACCGTAAGTACCCAGGCGAATGAGCAACTGAGGAGGGCTTTGGATGACGCGATTTTTACATATAGATTCACACTTAGCTCTAGGCCGCGCTTACCTCGTCTACCCACGAATAGACGTAACCTAGCGTTAATGGGAGCCTTAAATGCTTTGCTAGCGCCGTATTTACGCGATAGCAAAGATTTAACTGATACTCACTCGATCCTGTATTGTGGGGCAATTGCGGCATGTCGCGTTGCTCGTGTCAAATTTCCGGACACTGACCGAACACCGCGAACTGCTTCAAGTGTTCCTGCGTGGCAAATACGGATCGAGAGACGTATCACTACATTTAGGACTCTCATTGCAAAGCTAATCTGCTTCAGCAGGGGCAACAATCGCCCTCGAATCATGCGCTTTGTGAACCAAGCTTTTGCTGGGACTAGCATTAGACCCCAGGAATATATGTCTTGTGTCACGGAGCGCATAGATTTTTTGAAACAGAAAATCTATGCGTGGGCAAACCGCATTCGCCGCTACAGAGAACGTGTGGATAGATACCTACAAAATCGCCTTTTCCAAAGCGACCAAAGAAAGGTATACAGAAAATGGGAAGGAAAAGACCAATGTGTGAGTGATGGGCGGCTGCCGGATGCTGACACCATGACAAGCTTCTGGCGTGGCATCTGGTCACTACCCATTGAACACACGGAGGACAATTGGATGACGGTTGTCGAACGCTCATGTGAATCCATCGAACCCATGGAGGCTGTGAACATCAGCCCCATAGACGTAAGTTGTGCTATTCGTAAGGCCCCGAACTGGAAAAGCCCTGGACCAGACGGATTGCACAACTTTTGGATAAAATGGATTCGATGCTCACATGAGTGCTTGGCAATACAGTACCAAGAAGCCCTTCAACATGGTTCCCTCCCCAGTTTCTTGACAACTGGTGTCACCTTTTTGCTCTATAAGTCCGGTAGTACCGCGGAAGCGAAGAACTACAGACCCATCACGTGCTTGCCAACGCTATACAAGCTCCTTACATCTATTCTGCGAACAAAAATTAATTCGCACATTGTTGCGAACAACATTTTGGCTCCTGCTCAGAATGGATGTCGGGTTGGGTCCCGTGGTACTAAAGAGCTCCTCCTCACAGACATGACCATATGTCAACAAGTCCGGCGAAAAAGGGGGGTTCTATCGACTGCCTGGATTGACTATAAGAAGGCCTATGATTCAGTGCCTCATTCATGGCTAGAGAGGGTATTAGAGTTGTATAAAATCAATGCAACTCTGAGATCATTCTTAAGCACATGCATGAGACATTGGACCACAGTCCTTTGTCAACCGGTAGGTCGAGGGAGCGTCCCTAGTTCACAGGACTACATAAGGATTGAACGAGGCATATTCCAGGGCGACAGTCTCAGTCCTTTGTGGTTTTGCCTAGCGTTGAATCCTCTCAGCACTTTGTTGGTGGATTCAAGACTGGGCTACCGACTTCGTAAAGATGGTGAGATAATTTCTCATCTGCTGTATATGGATGATCTCAAGCTGTTTGCACCGAAGCACCAAGACCTGATGAACCTTCTGAAAATTACTGAAACTTTCAGTAGTGCCATCAGGATGGAGTTCGGAGTAGATAAGTGTGCGGTCATGCATGTGCAACGGGGGAAGGTTGTAAATTCTTCAAATTTACAACTTTCTGAGACAATTACTCTCAGATGTCTATCTGAAGTTGAAACCTATAAGTATCTTGGTATGTCACAGTCATTGGGTATCATGGATAGAGACATTAAGCAGACAGTGAAGGAGCGTTTCTTCTACCGCTTAACAAAAGTTCTTAATAGTCTTTTGTCGGGCGGAAACAAGACGCGCGCCTTCAATGGTTGGGTGATGCCCCTACTCATATACTCCTTTGGCATACTAAGATGGACTCAGACCGAACTTGACGCCCTGGATAGGAGGGTCCGTCAAATGCTTACAAAACATCGCATGCTACATCCACGCTCGTCTGTTATGAGGCTGTACATCCCACGGAAAGGGGGAGGTCGTGGCTTCCTCAATGCCAAGAACCTCCATAACTGTGAGGTGTCCAGTCTCAGAGAGTATTTCCGTAACACCGAGTGTGGGATACATCGCGATGTCATAGCAGTTGATAGGAGCCTCACGCCTCTCTCCTTGGCAAACGAGAACTGGCGTAAACCAGTTGTGCTAAGCATCGAAGACCGAAGAGACGTATGGAAGGGCAAAGAGCTGCACGGACGATTCTACAAGGCCCTAACAGGACCTGATGTAGACCAGCTCGCGTCAGTGAACTGGCTACGTTTCGGTGATCTGTTTGGTGAAACCGAGGGTTTTGTCTGTGCAATTGCTGACGAAGTTATCAAGACGAATAACTACCGGAAATATATTCTGAAAGACGGTACGGTCGACATTTGTCGGGCATGCCGCCGTCCTGGAGAGTCACTCAGACATATTATTTCCGGTTGTTCACATCTTGCTAATGGAGAGTACTTGCACAGACATAACCAAGTAGCCAGGATTATTCACCAGCAACTTGCACTTCAATACGGCCTTATTGAGTCTGAGGTGCCGTACTATAAGTACGCACCTACGCCTGTTCTTGAAAACGGTCGTGCTACGCTCTATTGGGATCGATCTATAATCACGGACAGGACTGTTGTTGCTAATAAGCCTGACATCGTGGTGATCGATCGATCTCAGCGCCGGGTAATGCTTGTTGACGTCACCATTCCTCATGATGAGAATCTCGTGAAGGCCGAGAAGGACAAGCTCAGGAAGTACCTTGACTTAGCTCACGAGGTGACCGCCATGTGGGATGTTGACGAGACGATCATTGTTCCGATAGTGGTTTCAGCAAACGGCCTTATAGCAAAAAGCCTCGACCAACATCTTAAGAGGCTCTCGCTAGACGGTTGGATCAAGAGCCAGATACAGAAGGCAGTACTCCTTGACACGGCACGTATTGTCAGGAGGTTCCTCAGTCTGCAGCCCTAACCACCGGTAGTTTGGGTCATGCTCCACTGCCGATGGCAATCTAGGATTAGGTTTTTTATAATGTTTTTATTTTATATAGAAATATTGTAAAAAATGTAATTTTAAGAAAAATAAATAAATAATGTGAATAATAATAATAATAATGGTGGCCTTTATGGGGGGCCCATAAATAATATTAATAAGATCATACCAATAGCCTTGCCATTTTACCCATTTTTATAATAGATATACCATGTAACCATCCATCCAAAATGTTTCTGTTTTTATACTACATTGTATTTTTATACCAAACGGGCCTCTAAGTGTTGGCTACAGCCCCACTTATGCCTATGTAAAGGGCCGGGTTAAACCCGTGAAATTTTTTGAATAAAAATAATAATAATAATAATAATAAGTCGATATCGGTTCCGGTATTGACGAGTATACGGACGGATACTGCAGTCGACGAAGAAGATTGCCTGAATATGAGCGTAAGTACCCAGGTGAATGAGCAACTGAGGAGGGCTTTGGATGACGCGATTTTTATATATAGATTCACACTTGACTCTAGGCCACGCCTGCCTCGTCTACCCACGAATAGACATAACCTAGCGCTAATGGGAGCCTTGAACGCTTTGCTAGTACCGTATATACGGGATAGCAAAGATTTAACTGATACTCACTCGATCCTCTATTGTGGGGCAATCGCGGTATGTCGCGTTGCTCGTGTTAAGTTCCCGGACACTGACCGAGCACCGCGAAATGCTTCGGGTGTACCCGAGTGGCAAACGCGGATCGAGAGACGTATCAGTACGTACAGGACTCTCATTGCAAAGCTAATCTGCTTCAGCAGGGGCAACAAACGCCCTCGAGTCATACGCTTCGTGAACCAAGCTTTTGCTGGGACTGGCATCAGACCCCAGGAGTATATGACTTGTGTCACGGAGCGTATAGACTTTTTGAAACAGAAAATCTATGCGTGGGCAAACCGCATTCGCCGTTACAGAGAACGTGTGAATAGATACCAACAAAATCGCCTTTTCCAAAGTGATCAAAGAAAGGTATATAGAAAATGGGAAGGAACTGACCAACGAGTGAATGATGGACGGCTACCGGATGCCGACACCATGACAAACTTTTGGCGTGGCATCTGGTCGCTGCCCATTGAACACACGGAGGGCGATTGGATGAATATTGTCGAGAGCTCATGTGAATCCATCGAACCCATGGAGGCTGTGAACATCAGCCCCATAGACGTAAGTTGTGCTATTCGTAAGACCCCGAACTGGAAAAGCCCTGGACCAGACGGATTGCACAATTTTTGGCTAAAATGGATTCGATGCTCACACGAGTGCTTGGCAATACAATTCCAAGAAGCCATTGAACGTGGTTCCCTTCCCAATTTCTTGACAACTGGTGTCACCTTCCTGCTCTATAAGTCCGGTAGTACCACGGAAGCGAAGAATTACAGACCCATCACGTGCTTGCCTACGCTATACAAGCTCCTTACATCTATTCTGCGAACAAAAATTTATTCGCACATTGTTGTGAATAACATTTTGGCTCCTGCTCAGAATGGATGTCGGGTTGGGTCCCGTGGTACTAAAGAGCTCCTCCTCACAGACATGACCATTTGTCAACAAGTCCGGCGAAACAGGGGGGTTCTATCCACTGCCTGGATTGACTATAAGAAGGCTTATGATTCAGTGCCTCATTCGTGGCTAGAGAGGATATTAGAGTTATATAAAATCAATATAACTCTGAGATCATTCTTAAGCACATGCGTGAGACATTGGACCACAGTTCTTCGTCAACCAGGAGATCGTGAGAGCGTCTCTGGGTCACAGGACTTCATAAGGATCGAACGAGGTATATTCCAGGGTGACAGTCTCAGTCCTTTGTGGTTTTGTCTTGCGTTGAATCCTCTCAGCACTTTGTTGATGGATTCAAAACTAGGCTACCGACTTCGAAGAGAGGGTGAGATAATTTCTCATCTATTGTATATGGATGATCTCAAGCTGTTTGCAACGAATCGCCAAGACTTGATGGATCTTTTGAAAATTACTGAATCTTTCAGTGATTCTATCAGGATTGAGTTTGGTGTAGATAAGTGTGCGGTCATGCATGTACAACGGGGAAAGGTTGTGAATTCTTCAAATTTACAACTTTCCGAGACAATTACTCTCACATGTCTTTCTGAAGTTGAAACCTATAAGTATCTTGGTATGTCACAGTCATTGGGTATCATGGATAGGGACATTAAGCAGACAGTGAAGGAGCGTTTCTTCTACCGCTTAACAAAAGTTCTTAACAGTCTTTTGTCGGGCGGCAACAAGACGCGCGCCTTCAATGGTTGGGTGATGCCCCTACTCATATACTCCTTTGGCATACTAAGATGGACTCAGACTGAACTTGACGCCCTGGATAGGCGGGTCCGTCAATTGCTTACAACACATCGCATGCTACATCCACGCTCGTCTGTTATGAGGCTATACATCCCACGGAAGTGGGGGGGTCGTGGCTTCCTAAATGCCAAGAACCTCCACAACTGTGAGGTGTCCAGTCTCCGGGAGTATTTCCGTAACACCGAGTGTGGGATACATCGCGATGTCATAGCAGTTGATAGGAGCCTCACACCTCTCTCCTTGGCAAACGAGAACTGGCGTAAACCAGTGGTGCTAAGCATCGAAGACCGTAGAGACGTATGGAAGGGCAAAGAGCTACACGGACGGTTCTACAAGGCCCTAACAAGGCCTGACGTGGACCCGCTCGCCTCAGTGAACTGGCTGCGTTTCGGTGATCTCTTTGGTGAAACTGAGGGTTTTGTTTGTGCTATTGCTGACGAAGTTATCAAGACGAATAACTACCGGAAATATATTCTGAAAGACGGTACGGTCGACATTTGTCGAGCATGCCGCCGTCCCGGAGAGTCACTCAGACATATTATTTCCGGTTGTTCTCATCTTGCTAATGGAGAGTACTTGCACAGACATAACCAAGTAGCCAGGATTATTCACCAGCAACTTGCCCTTCAATATGACCTTATTGAGTCTGAGGTGCCGTACTATAAGTACGCACCTACGCCTGTTCTTGAAAACGGTCGTGCTACGCTCTATTGGGATCGATCTATAATCACGGACAGGACTATTGTAGCCAATAAGCCTGACATCGTGGTGATCGATCGATCTCAGCGCCGGGTAATGCTTGTTGACGTCACCATTCCTCATGATGAGAACCTCGTGAAGGCTGAGAAGGACAAGCTTAGCAAGTACCTTGACTTAGCTCATGAGGTGACCGCCATGTGGGATGTTGATTCGACAATAATTGTTCCGATAGTAGTTTCAGCAAACGGCCTTATAGCAAAAAGCCTCGACCAACATCTTAAGAGGCTTTCGCTAGACGGTTGGATCAAGGGACAGATACAGAAGGCAGTACTTCTTGACACGGCACGTATTGTCAGGAGGTTCCTCAGTCTGCAGCCCTAACCACTGGTAGTTTGGGTCATGCCCCGCTGCCGATGGCAATCTAGGATTAGGTTTTTTACAATGTTTTTTATTTATTATTTTTTATTGTATATAGAAATATTGTAAAAAATGTAATTTTAAGAAAAGGAAATAAATAATGTGAATAATAATAATAAAAGCTCGATTACCATTCATGTACTGACACACTGACTGATTGACATAAATGGAACGGTATGAAGGAGCAATGGGGGGTATAGAAGATGTAGGGGAAAAGTGTAGGGGGGGTTCTGAAACCAAAGGGAAAAGTCTGAGATGAGCTGAATGTGGAAGTGTGGTGGAACAGGTCAACGGCTCTCGGAAACTATAAAAGATGGGGGGTAGGTGTCAAAACTAAAAATGACCAAAACCCTGGGCAACTGCCAAAAATTAAAAAAAAAACATGCCTCCCGAACAAAAGACGATCGCTCCCATACAAAATGTAAATGTTTATAATTCCTAAACCGTTTGAGATATGTATAAAGTGTTTGACCAAATGTCATAGGGAATCGGAAGGGTAATTTGGTGAAAGTGTCAAAAATCCAAGATGGCGGATTCAAAATGGCGGCCGAATTGAAAGTTGGTCCGATCCGGCTCAAAATTGGTATCGGGGGGTTTTTGGGGTCCCACATTCCAAATATGAAAACCATTTTTTGATGACGTCATTTTTCAATATGGCCGCCATACATATGTTTTTTTGGAATTTCAATGGGTCATTTCTCCCAGTGGGCGTGATGGGGATTAAGGTTTTGTCAGGCTATATGTGGAGTCAGGGTAGGTGACTTTAGTAGAAACTGAATGGAGAAAAAAAAAAAAAAAAAAAAAAAAAAAAAAAAAAAAAAAACCGCTGACAGCATACACGTCTTGTAATTTTCACAATTTTATAAATCAGTTATTTTTTTGTTATTTTAACTATTTTACACGCTTTTATCGGCTGCATTTAACAACAGGACCACCTCCTTTACAATAATAATAAAAATTTGATCCGAAATAGACAAAATAATCCATCAACAACACAACCAATTTTTTTTCGAATCCAAATGACAATGTCAATAATACCCATAGAAATAATGTTTACAATCATACCTCAAATACGCTACAGAGATGATTACAAGAAGCAAAGCGGGTACTAATTGCGCACGACTACCATCACCGCCTGTCCCGTCATCGTCGAGTTCGTCATCGGATGGGGAGTATGGGACTCCCCGTGACACGAGTGCATCGAGTGACGAGGGCGGGCCACAGTCACCATCGCCGCCACCACCACCTGCGCGACGAGGGCGACCACCGCTGCCGGCACGCTTGGAGCCTGCGGGACAATCTGTTCTGCGCCCGGCCCCCGCTACCGGTGGTGTAGTGCGCCGCATGCGATGGACTCCATCAATAAACGAGAATTGCATGCGTGCTTACTATGGGGCTACAAATGGAGGAAGCAACCTGACTGCGTATCGTGATCGAATGCTGTCTCTGTTTCAGACCCTTGAACCAACTTTGACCGTATCTGCACAACGACTATCGGATCAGGTGCGAGCTATTCACCGGTGCAAACTGTTGGACCAGCCTGCACTTGATCGGCTACGCCTGGAGGTGCTACCTATTCAGGCGTGTTCATCCTCGACACGGGACCCGTCTGACACGGTGTCGATATCGGTTCCGGTATTGACGAGTATACGGACGGATACTGCAGTCGACGAAGAAGATTGCCTGAATATGAGCGTAAGTACCCAGGTGAATGAGCAACTGAGGAGGGCTTTGGATGACGCGATTTTTATATATAGATTCACACTTGACTCTAGGCCACGCCTGCCTCGTCTACCCACGAATAGACATAACCTAGCGCTAATGGGAGCCTTGAACGCTTTGCTAGTACCGTATATACGGGATAGCAAAGATTTAACTGATACTCACTCGATCCTCTATTGTGGGGCAATCGCGGTATGTCGCGTTGCTCGTGTTAAGTTTCCGGACACTGACCGAGCACCGCGAAATGCTTCGGGTGTACCCGAGTGGCAAACGCGGATCGAGAGACGTATCAGTACGTACAGGACTCTCATTGCAAAGCTAATCTGCTTCAGCAGGGGCAACAAACGCCCTCGAGTCATACGCTTCGTGAACCAAGCTTTTGCTGGGACTGGCATCAGACCCCAGGAGTATATGACTTGTGTCACGGAGCGTATAGACTTTTTGAAACAGAAAATCTATGCGTGGGCAAACCGCATTCGCCGTTACAGAGAACGTGTGAATAGATACCAACAAAATCGCCTTTTCCAAAGTGATCAAAGAAAGGTATATAGAAAATGGGAAGGAACTGACCAACGAGTGAATGATGGACGGCTACCGGATGCCGACACCATGACAAACTTTTGGCGTGGCATCTGGTCGCTGCCCATTGAACACACGGAGGGCGATTGGATGAATATTGTCGAGAGCTCATGTGAATCCATCGAACCCATGGAGGCTGTGAACATCAGCCCCATAGACGTAAGTTGTGCTATTCGTAAGACCCCGAACTGGAAAAGCCCTGGACCAGACGGATTGCACAATTTTTGGCTAAAATGGATTCGATGCTCACACGAGTGCTTGGCATTACAATTCCAAGAAGCCATTGAACGTGGTTCCCTTCCCAATTTCTTGACAACTGGTGTCACCTTCCTGCTCTATAAGTCCGGTAGTACCACGGAAGCGAAGAATTACAGACCCATCACGTGCTTGCCTACGCTATACAAGCTCCTTACATCTATTCTGCGAACAAAAATTTATTCGCACATTGTTGTGAATAACATTTTGGCTCCTGCTCAGAATGGATGTCGGGTTGGATCCCGTGGTACTAAAGAGCTCCTCCTCACAGACATGACCATTTGTCAACAAGTCCGGCGAAACAGGGGGGTTCTATCCACTGCATGGATTGACTATAAGAAGGCTTATGATTCAGTGCCTCATTCGTGGCTAGAGAGGATATTAGAGTTATATAAAATCAATATAACTCTGAGATCATTCTTAAGCACATGCGTGAGACATTGGACCACAGTTCTTCGTCAACCAGGAGATCGTGAGAGCGTCTCTGGGTCACAGGACTTCATAAGGATCGAACGAGGTATATTCCAGGGTGACAGTCTCAGTCCTTTGTGGTTTTGTCTAGCGTTGAATCCTCTCAGCACTTTGTTGATGGATTCAAAACTAGGCTACCGACTTCGAAGAGAGGGTGAGATAATTTCTCATCTATTGTATATGGATGATCTCAAGCTGTTTGCAACGAATCGCCAAGACTTGATGGATCTTTTGAAAATTACTGAATCTTTCAGTGATTCTATCAGGATGGAGTTTGGTGTAGATAAGTGTGCGGTCATGCATGTACAACGGGGAAAGGTTGTGAATTCTTCAAATTTACAACTTTCCGAGACAATTACTCTCACATGTCTTTCTGAAGTTGAAACCTATAAGTATCTTGGTATGTCACAGTCATTGGGTATTATGGATAGGGACATTAAGCAGACAGTGAAGGAGCGTTTCTTCTACCGTTTAACAAAAGTTCTTAACAGTCTTTTGTCGGGCGGCAACAAGACGCGCGCCTTCAATGGTTGGGTGATGCCCCTACTCATATACTCCTTTGGCATACTAAGATGGACTCAGACTGAACTTGACGCCCTGGATAGGCGGGTCCGTCAATTGCTTACAACACATCGCATGCTACATCCACGCTCGTCTGTTATGAGGCTATACATCCCACGGAAGTGGGGGGGTCGTGGCTTCCTAAATGCCAAGAACCTCCACAACTGTGAGGTGTCCAGTCTCCGGGAGTATTTCCGTAACACCGAGTGTGGGATACATCGCGATGTCATAGCAGTTGATAGGAGCCTCACACCTCTCTCCTTGGCAAACGAGAACTGGCGTAAACCAGTGGTGCTAAGCATCGAAGACCGTAGAGACGTATGGAAGGGTAAAGAGCTACACGGACGGTTCTACAAGGCCCTAACAAGGCCTGACGTGGACCCGCTCGCCTCAGTGAACTGGCTGCGTTTCGGTGATCTCTTTGGTGAA
The DNA here is from genome assembly GCA_917880725.1 of Selenia dentaria. NCBI lineage: Eukaryota > Metazoa > Arthropoda > Insecta > Lepidoptera > Geometridae > Selenia > Selenia dentaria. Next base: position 32,427,392 of record OU862877.1, on the reverse strand, counting down.
ACTGAGGGTTTTGTTTGTGCTATTGCTGACGAAGTTATCAAGACGAATAACTACCGGAAATATATTCTGAAAGACGGTACGGTCGACATTTGTCGAGCATGCCGCCGTCCCGGAGAGTCACTCAGACATATTATTTCCGGTTGTTCTCATCTTGCTAATGGAGAGTACTTGCACAGACATAACCAAGTAGCCAGGATTATTCACCAGCAACTTGCCCTTCAATATGACCTTATTGAGTCTGAGGTGCCGTACTATAAGTACGCACCTACGCCTGTTCTTGAAAACGGTCGTGCTACGCTCTATTGGGATCGATCTATAATCACGGACAGGACTATTGTTGCCAATAAGCCTGACATCGTGGTGATCGATCGATCTCAGCGCCGGGTAATGCTTGTTGACGTCACCATTCCTCATGATGAGAACCTCGTGAAGGCTGAGAAGGACAAGCTTAGCAAGTACCTTGACTTAGCTCATGAGGTGACCGCCATGTGGGATGTTGATTCGACAATAATTGTTCCTATAGTAGTTTCAGCAAACGGCCTTATAGCAAAAGCCTCGACCGACATCTTAAGAGGCTTTCGCTAGACGGTTGGATCAAGGGACAGATACAGAAGGCAGTACTTCTTGACACGGCACGTATTGTCAGGAGGTTCCTTAGTCTGCAGCCCTAACCACTGGTAGTTTGGGTCATGCCCCGCTGCCGATGGCAATCTAGGATTAGGTTTTTTACAATGTTTTTTATTTATTATTTTTTATTGTATATAGAAATATTGTAAAAAATGTAATTTTAAGAAAAGGCAATAAATAATGTGAATAATAATAATATTTTTTTATTTCAGACACGAGATCCATAAGTATAGGTACACACAAATTATAAAAAAATAGTAATTAAAGTGCTATCCATAGATTAAACTAAGTTAAAATAAATAATAACAACTAATTCAAAAAAAGAAATAATAATTTATAAAAAAGAAATAATAATTAATAAATATAAATAAAATAGTTTCATACATTTTTTTAAATCAATGTTTGTTTAGGGGCTTTTCTCAACATGGTATGCCAGCCCCATCGTACTCTAAACTTAATTGACTACAAACTTAAACTTGACTTAAAACTTATTTCTTAAAAAACTTATATAGGGCTTTTGCCGATACAATATTTTGTACATGTACTTAGTACCTACTTTTAGGCTGCAATTTGCAGCCATCGTCTATACACAGCCGTCGAGAAGATTCTTTCTGACAGACTATATATATAATTGATGCTAAAAGGAGTAATATAGGATTTTATTTCAGAGACGACGTACCCCTCGAGGCCGTGCCAGTGATGCCGTGGACAGGACAACTAGTGCTAAATAAAATAATAATAAGATATATATATATTATGTAGAAAGCATCTTATATCCTTAACCATAAACAATATAGCTGACTAAAATTGTAAGTAACAAATTTTATGTGTCAATCTCTTTAATCTCGTAAAAACAACATTACACAACTTACCTGTTGAAGCTATGTGTACGTTTATCACTACACTAGTATGATAAAACGATAATGTTTGATAACAAACGCTGGACAAATTAAGATTATTTACGTACGTCTGCCTACTAACGTGGCCTGGTTTCAAATGTGTGCTCGAGCGGCAACATATTATTATAAAAACAAGTTTCGGCAGACGTGCAAAGTGACCTTGGTCTTGAACGTATTATACACAATACGTATCAAATTAGTAACTCAAGTATATACATTAAATAAGAAAGAGGGAAGCTTTGTTGGTTTGTTTGTTCCTTTGTAATCCATAAACTCAAAAACTACTTAACCGACAAAACATTTCACTAGTAGAAAGCTACAATATTTCCGAGTAACTTAGGCTATATTTGATTCATCATCATCATCCACAAGGGTGAAACTGCGGAGCGCAGGTAGTCTACACTATACAGGGTGTCCCAGAACTCAACGTCAAGCCGAAAGGGGGTGACAGGATTGATTGTAACCATCATGAGAAAAATCAGTAAAAAATCTATCCCATGCAGTTTGGAAATTACGGGCATTTAAGAAAAACCTAGATATGTAGTCAAACTGTAACCATTTTGCGGTTATTGTGGTTAATAATTATTATTTTTGTTCATTTAAACTTTGGAACCGTAACCCTAAATAACATTTCTAGAACCACAGTCAAAAATAATGACACAGCTGCCCCAAGTTTTCTAGAATTAAGACTATTTGTTAAACTATGAATTTAATTATTTTTAAATTATTAATAATTAAAAAAATAGAAAAAATTTACTAAAGTGCATTGGCAAGTGCCATTTAAAGTTCGCGCGTTTAATCAGGATTGTAAAATGGTACAATACTTGTTAGTTTCATACTAAAAAAACTAGTAACAAAATAAAAACCTCGAGTAACCTGATTTTGCTAACCCATTTTACTCAGATCAAATATTTTTTATTCGCACAAGCTTGGTAGGTTCTTAATTGTACGGCAAAATGATGAGAGAGATGGATAGTGGACATGTTTGCCATGAGCGACCGAAGTAACACAAAGGATAAGAATATTGAAATGGACATGGGCAGGCCATGTCTGCTGACTAAATAACGAATAATGGACAAAAAGGGTTACAGAGTTGACCTCTGGACGGAAAAAAAAACCAAGAATGGCAGAGGAAAAGATGGATATGTTTTAAGATAATCGGACCCGACTGGATGGGGATTTAATTTCATTTTAATGGTTTTTAATTCTTGTGCCTACGTGTGTATGTGTAGTTGAGTTTCTGTTATAATATGTAGTGTCACAATATCAATAATACACCGCTACAGTAAAAGTGAGAGTGTGTTTAATAAACTGTGTGCGTGAGCTGTTATCGGTGAGTTACCAGCCATGTACCAGGGAAGGATATGGCTAAGATAATTTTTAGTTTTATTTTGCATATTATTAAGTTATATAAATTCGTTTATTGTATATCCCACCTATTTGTAGGGCTTTTTTTAATTTTTTTTACCAAGAATTTGGAACCGACTATTATGTAGTGTCACAATATCAATAATACACTGCTACAGTAAAAGTGAGAGTGTGATTAATAAACTGTGTGCGTGAGCTGTTATCGGTGAGTTACCAGCCATGTACCAGGGAAGGATATGGCTAAGATAATTTTTAGTTTTATTTTGCATATTATTAAGTTATATAAATTCGTTTATTGTATATCCCACCTATTTGTAGGGCTTTTTTTAATTTTTTTTACCAAGAATTTGGAACCGACTATTATGTAGTGTCACAATATCAATAATACACTGCTACAGTAAAAGTGAGAGTGTGTTTAATAAACTGTGTGCGTGAGCTGTTATCGGTGAGTTACCAGCCATGTACCAGGGAAGGATATGGCTAAGATAATTTTTAGTTTTATTTTGCATATTATTGAGTTATATAAATTCGTTTATTGTACATCCCACCTATTTGATTAGTTTTATTTTTATTTTTTATAAACTAATTGGAACCGACTTTAACACAAAAAAGTGTGAAATAACTTGTCGAAGTCGGTACCGTGCGCACAATATTGTGATATTTCAAAAGAACCTATTGTTCTTTTGAATTATCATGGTAACTTTAACATGTTATTAATTCACACTTTGTAGTGTTTTAGTCGGTTCCATTTTTTAGTTTTTTTTTTAAATTATTTGCTCTTTAGATGTTTTGCTTACTTTCTACAGTTAATAGTATTGAAACTTTTATTATGTAGGTACCTATCTAGTTCTGGCTAATATCTCGTCGGTGTCGTATGTAATTTTTACACAGTTCCATTGTGCTTCAGAATATGGATACGCAATACTTAGCTTACTTACCTTAGCTTGATTACCATTATTTGAGAACGAGTGAACATAATTATATAACATACCTAGATTTAAGACATGATATGTCTTAAATCTGAATGAAACCTTTCCTATGCCGTGATAATTAAAACAAAATATTTATGAATGAAATGCACGTACATTTACGTCAATGGTAGGCAAGGGTTAAACCTGAATAGATGCAGTTGCTTTGCATAGTGATAGCTTAGCACCAGGGGCCAAACCAAATTAAATAATATTCTATATATTTCTAAGTAATGGTACCAATATTTATTGTCGTTTAAAGGTATCGTTAGGCTGGTCCTTACAATCATAAATATATTAGTGTTATATTTAGTTTATTTTAGTCAATCTTGCTAGTCATGTTGTTGGTATTGGTATGAATGTAATCGTAAAGATAACCAATGTTTGGTAATGCCAGTCACCCGACGTAAAGATAACATAAGAACCACGTCAACCTATGAAAATTCAGGCATCTAGGTATGCACTCTGGTCAAAATCGTTTTGGTCGAAGAAGAAAAGGAAAAACATTCATAACAAATAGTCAGGAGCTATATATTATATACATATTGGTTATATTAGATATGCTCAAGTCGTTTTTTAAAATCTATTGTATTAATTATTTTGACTAGCGCGGTACAAGTTCCTTAACCCGTTGACTCGCGATTCACCATATTTGGCCAATATTACAATAGATTTAGCAGAAATCACCTACTTTTCCAGGAACTGCAACGTGTGTGGTTAAAGAGTGGCTCAATCAGACTCTAGTGGAAGAGGTAGGAAGCAGAAGGGAAATTTGTCTCTGCTGGTGGAACCAACCTCTTGCAAGCAGTTTAACTCCGACGTTCTAGTCAAGTGATTCACTTTGCTGAGTGTTATTTGAAATGGTAGTATGCTCGCTATCCGTATTTAAAATTTTAAAACGTATCTAATACATGTCCTGACTAGCTAATAGTCAAGTTTTGGGTGAACTGATATAAGTTTTTAATATCTCAATTAAAATCATTAAAAAGAAATCACTTGTTGCCGATTTGAATTTGTGGATGGTTTATTACTGAAATTAAGTATTCTTACCGCTACCTTATTACAATTAGATTGTCAGCATGAAACTGAGTGCATGAGCCGAGTCAGGCTACCTGTTCTGAATCAGCCCCCTTAGAGCCTTTAGACTGCTCGAGCAGTTAACCAGTGATCAAGATATACGGACTGCTCGTGCAGTCATAGTCAAAAGCTTATTAATACAATATCATAGGTAACTGCGCGAGAGCAGTTGACAGCTCGAGCAGTCCGTGTACGTCAGGCGACTGCTTGACAGCATATCATACAATGAGTTACTACTTTGTGATTGAATATATATAGGTATCTACTGAGTGTGTTGTGTATATTAACGCCTTCTATCCTATTAGTCTGATTTTTAAGGGGGCAAACTGTAATAGAATGTAACGTCTGTCCCGCTGATACCGATGGGGGGACAGATAAAACGATTTAAATTTATAAACGTACCCAACTGCAGAAAGGGAGACAGATGGTACATTTCATTACAATTTGTCCCCTTAAGAGGACAGAGTAGGGGGACAAATGGGCATAATGCCTGCCCGAAGCATTTGCAACTGATCTCGGTCTACGTAGAAGACTGTAGTTCCCTGTGCAACTAAGTATTAAGAGTATCTTATTTAGTCAAAAATAATTCTTACAATTACCTAACCCTTTTAACAGTTACGAATATTTTTTCTTTTACTTTTCGATTTCCGATTGAGGAAGGCGATTTGAATAAATATGTGAATTCAGATTTACTTATTTAAATAATGAATCTTCAATGTGTAAAGTACTTCCCCTCCGTATGGCACAAACGTCGAACGCCCTGTTTTTATACAGAGCGTTCCGACGTCTTATATATATAAGAATAAATGAAACATTTACTGAAATAAAAAGTTAGTATATTTTGAATAAAAAAATCTTATTGATAATGAGGTAAGTATTCTAAATAGTACAACAATTATTATAAAATGTACATACACTCAAAATAATTGCAACAGGGTATATATTAAGGTAAGCACGGTGACGAATCCAACACTAAAGGCTTTGCCACACTAGATGCGGTCTGCGGTCAAATCAAATTTAACGCAGCCCGCATTATGTATGAACAATATTGTCGGTCAGGCAATCGGTAAGCGGTTGACGCAAGGCTATCGGTCTGCGGCCCGAACAGGAAAACCAGTCAGCGATGCGGCCAGGGCAAACAAAGACACTCACATATGGCAGTCACTAGCCGTGACGTGGCAGTTGCCCTGCCCATCGCCCGCCTACTCACGCCCGTTGTCCGCCGCCCGCTGCCCGCCTACCTGCCCGTACGCGTCCTTCCGTTCCCTCCGCGTGCCCGCACGGTCAGATCACATATCTATACAAAATATATAGAGACGACACATAAATGTTGTCGGGCGCCAACATGCCACGGGCGGCTTCCTATTTCATTCAAATTTCATACAAATAGCATGGAAATAAAGCGCAATTTAGAATACAAAATGGTGCGTCATAACCACGTCCAATGACATACCGTATAATATGTACCGACGCCATTTATATGTGGCCTGCGCTGCGCCTAATGCGGGCTGCGTCCAATTTGACCTGACCGCAGACCGCAGAAGTGTGGCAAAGCACGTAACGTAATGGTCAACTATACATTTTGGAATGTATATTTAAACAATCAAATTGCCTACATATTATAGGTTTATTCTACTTATGCTAATAACATATTCTAATAGTTTCCGTTCACGACTTCATTTGTATGGAATAAGGTTATGGCGATCCCGATTGGGGATTGAATCGGGATAAAAATTTGCCTATGTGTTAAGACGCGGTCCAACCCCAATTTTAAAATACTTTACGTAAGGTTGAAAATCGCTTGTTAAATTGGACGATGTAATGCGAAAATGCGTTGATTTTGTACGTTTTCTTTATATTTTTCGATATATACTAACACAATTGAAAAAACTGCTGGTTATTACTTCAGTACTATACGTTAGCTAAATATTACCTAAAAAAAATATAGTGTTATCGCGGAAAATTCTGAGAGTTTGAACGTGAAAGTTTATTTTTGTGGACCTATTCAGGATTTTTTTCTGCTGAAAGAGAGTTATATTTATGAATTCTATTCGGTTATTACTCTTTTTCTGTTCCTTTTCTAACCTTTGTATTGTTTTCATAATATACTATCGATCTGTTTCGTTACACTAAGCGTTTAAAAATTCTGCTTTTTCTTTAATCAGGGTACGAGCGCGCCTTAATCCCAAGTACAAACCATCTCCACTTCAAGTTTCATACAAATCCGTTCAGCGGTTTTAGCGTGATTGAGTAACAAACATTATTTAGTTTACAATATTATATAGTGTGATTATTAAATAGCCATTTGCTCATGGAGGTGACACATGTCTTTGTGAAAACATTATATCGAATGCGAGTTTGTATGTTAGTTAGGCTTTCACGCCTAAACGTCTGTTTTGAAATTTGACAAGGAGATGGATTTTATCCCGGGGAAGGAAAGACATGTTACAATATTTTAAATAACATTGATTCGCATACTAGCTGCGCCTCGATGTTTCACCCGCGTGGTGATGGATGATGGTAACGATGAAAAGTATCATAATGTATTTTCCCCGGATATATCTCCTTTCCAAATTCCATTATCCATTCAACCGTTTTGGCGTGAAAGTGTAACAAACAAACTCACTTTCGCATTGATAATGTTATTTAAATAGACGTAACCTTATTACTTGCTAACATTAGGTACTTAAATACTTTATTAAACTTTTGTACCATATGTACGATGAACATTTGATGTATATTTGTTTTGTATACAAAATAGGTGCCAACGTACTCCTATAATATATATTATTAAGCTTGTACTCTACAACACTACAACGTACGTTTCTGTCTCTACAATTGTCCCGCCAAGTAATGTAAAAAAACAACAATGTTGTAGACTATATTGGTTCCGATTTATGTATAAATCGCGGTAAGGACCGATGTAATGTGGATATGATTATATAGCAACGGTGTTTCTAATAGATTCGCAGAACCCTCGTCTACTTATAAAAGCAATATATGGGTCGTTCTTTACATACCTATTCGACCAATCAGGATCGTACCAAATTTTAAAAGATATTCAATCACCAAACAATCACTTAGATATTAAAGCATTTGAGTACCTTGTTTATAAGTGTTTTTGTGTTTAGATATTTTGGTTCACCAAACAGTGCACTTATGTACTGGGTTCATTGGTGAACCGGGTAGACATTGAAATTCCCTAGCGAAATCGTGAGAGTTAGATAACGTCCCTATCACTCGGAATCTTCCTGGAGAGTGTACGGCAGTTTTCAGCTTGTTCCTCATCGCTTCTGGTCGCATAGCACCACACCAAACCTGAAAATTATTATGATAATATACTATCATATACGTCTCTTTAATTCATTCATAGACACATTGTGGTAAATTCTCAATCTAAACATTGATTTTATAATGAGTACTTAAATCCTAGATTAAGCAACTTCTCCTACTGTTAATATGAAACATTTTGCACGAATTAATCGAGACCTCCATTCAAAACTCTCCATCCTTTTAAGAAATTTGCAGATAAATGACAACTCAACAGCAATATTTTCTACGGTTAAGGTTATGTAGGTCATGTAGTGCAATGATTTACTTCCAATATTTTGTGGTTGCAACAGTGATGGATAACACAATCTGGCAGGTGAGGTGCCAGATGTGGTGTGATAATAATGTCAAACTTTATATGAAGTTATCATATAAATTTTGACTTGCTCTATGTTTAATTATTTATGAAAAAGGTGCCGCTCTATATAGCTGTTGTCACTTTCCTGATACCTAACGCCGAAAAAATTTAACTTGATGCAACTATATGAATACCAATAACTTGATATATACATATATATAGAGAGATAGAACTACGATAACAAATACAAAGGAAAAAAACGCTCCGATCCGACCAAGAATAGATATCATAGTTAATATGGAAACAAGTACAATTTGAAAAATTTAATACCGACTTCCATTCTATTCAGTTATTAGAGTGTATCTCAAAAGCTACTGGACCGAATTTGATGAAATTTAAATGGGACTACACGGGAAGCACCAGCTTACAAAAAAAAAAGAATTTTGAGAACCGATTCACCAGTCGAAAGTTATGAGGTAACAAACATAAAAAAATACAGTCGAATTGAGTACCTCGTATCCTCCTTTTTTGGAAGTCCGTAGATAAATATCACTGTAGTATTTCTTGATATTTCTGCGAGGATAGCTATAATACCTACCTAATCAGATAATGAGTGTTGGTCAACCCTACTTCAGGCTTGAACTTTTGATCGTGAAGAAATCCACAGCATTGTGGTAGAAACTTCCAAGTTCACCTTGCTAGCTATATGATCCTCAAATCTTGGGCCAGAGTGACTGAGGCTTGCGACCGTATCGCCACAAATCACCAAGTGACATAGGTCAAACACTAGTCTTGCAGTTACAAACTAAATTGGGCCTGGAAGGCTTCAGAAGAAGACAGGCAGGACAGAAGATCACAGGCCAAGTGACGGCCGCTGCTGGCACAGTTTTTGGCTGAAAATTTGATGAGTAAATTGTGTGCCGAAATTGAGGCTTTATGTCTGTTTTAACAACTCCAGTGTAGATATGTTAGTAAGGTACCGACTGAGTTTATGAGATATTTTTTTTCCAAATACGAGTTTTCTGAAATACGGAAAAACGCGGCTAGGTCGAACGAAAATATTCCGTGCAACCCTGAGTTTGCATTGAACCCAAAATGACTACACTACCGTATGTAACATCAGTCTCTCCCCGAACAAACACTATAGTCTTAATATGTCTTACGTCCAACATTTAGTATGTTTCATCATTCCTAGACATAACTTTTCAGCATAATTTCATTGCTATCACTTGATATATCATGATATATCAAGTGATAGCAATGAAATTATGCTGAAAAGTTATGACACTGCAGTGTCTGTTAAACCTCTTCTCTTTCTTTTTAATACAGTACTTACTGCTTCCACACTTAATAGTTCAAGGCAAAAGTATCTGCCAGTGAGACTAATGAATGTTTGGTAATAAATTTTCAGACAATGTACTTTATTTCTGTACCTACCTGTGCAAAGTTAAGGAAGAACAGCTGTGTGTGCGTATGGTTCAGCCCAGGTAATGTCTCACCAGCAGTACCATGACGTTGGATCCAGTGTAAGTATGCACGGAATGCTTGCTTCACTCCGCCATTGTCAGCTATATTTTCACCCTGAAAGAATAATACTATAATATTAATGTACTGTCTTATGTCCACGGTTCCGCCCGAGCGCTTAAGAATAACTAACTCGATCGTAAACACTCTTGTTTATTTTTCCAAATATGATGGGCAAGATGTCGATAAAAATTTCTTCCAAAAGCTTTTGCAGTTTGGTGCGACCTGTGCTTTCTTTATTGTATTAAACGGGCAAATCGTTCAATGGGGACCACGTCAACTATATAGTTCCAAAATTATCCAGAGCTCTTCTACGCTCATCATCTCAAGAGATCACGACTCTTTAAGGTCTGAACTCACTTATAAGACTCCGCTCCCACCCGACAAAAAGAATATAATTCCAACATAGGATTTAAGTATTGCTCTTTAGATATACTTTACATTGGCAACATAAAATTAGCCGCGAGCTTGCTGCCGTCAGACTGCTCCGGTAGTTGATGCCTCGCTTACCACGCTTTGGGGTCCATAAATTACGTGAGGTGTTTTTTTTAAATTTTCTGTGCTAAGACATATATGTCCCTTTCGCCAGCAGTAACATGCTTCATTGAACTTCACACCTAAAAACTGTAATACTTTCACAATACTACTTGAAGCCAGAATATCTGGCAATGTGGTGTCAATATTGACTTTAGAAGAAGAGACCTAATACCAAAGAAATAAATCACTTAAGAATCTCCTACGGCCACAGGTGACAGCCTCAATCATAATGACCACTACGTACTTGTGTATTGATACCGTCCAGTTTCATATTGACCTCCGGTACCACATACTGTCCATATTGGTCGATGAGGCACTGAGCACGGCGGTGGAAGGATTCTATTGCTGTATCGGACCACCACCGGTGAAGGTTACCGTCGCAGTCGAACAGGCGACCCTTGTCGTCAAATCCGTGGGTGATCTCGTGTCCTAAATAATGTGTAAAAATAAAAAAAAATAAAAAATAATATGTCAATTATTAATTAACTAGTTCAAAACTTTATGTAATTATTAGTATATAAACAATAATAATACACATTTATTTAATTTTTTTCTAGAGTAATCAGGTGTATACATCATTTCTCAATTTTACTACTTTGCGAGCAGTGGTGCTAGACGTAGGTTTTGTGAAAAACCTGTATTACAAGTCACCAGCACCCTTCCGCGGTAGGGACAATTTTTGTAATTACTACAAACTGTTATTTATGTTAAATCTTACCTATGACCACCCCAATCCCTCCATAGTTTAGAGATCTTGGAAAGTGCCTGTGGTAGAAAGGTGGCTGTAGAATACCAGCAGGGAACATAATCTGATTTTTGTTGCGGCTATAGTATGCGTTTACTACAGCCGGCGCAGTATTCCACAGGGTTTTGTTCACTGGTTGGCCGATACTAAAAATGGAAAGATAAATTATTTTATAAAACAATTTGTATCATATCTTGTTTCAGGCAAATCATTCATGTGACCTTATTTGTAGTCGCTGCTAACTTCACGACCGCCCATAACAGTACCAGTGTCACTCAGAACAATCCTTAAGATATCACTCGCTCTAATCACCTTGAGATATACTTAGAACTTATTGTACAGTTGCCTGTAATTTCACTAACTATAAACACTTGAAAGATAAAAGCGTATGTAAGTAAGTACATCTACAACTATTACAAGGTAGTCGTGTCTAATAAACGCACTTTACTATACTTTGATGCCAAGTTAATAATACTACAAATGTACTTAGTCATCAAAATTAATTCTTGCTAAAGAGTCATACAGCCAATTATATCACATAGATATATTATATTATGATTATAACATAAAACAATCAATTTATCTCATGTAGTACGTGTACAGTCAACAAATGAACACTGCCATTTTGCCGTCATGCGAACGCACCTTTATGTCCAGAGATGTGCTTTATATTCAGGTAATATATTTTTTAGTGTTCACTTTACTGAGTGACCGAACTATAATATGACTTTGCAGTGCACTTACCGCGCCTGTTCCATCTTAGTCAAATGCTGTAGAATATTTAGAATGTTTTCGAAATATTTATCCGGATGTATCTTTACTTCTTTATATCTATCATCCAGATCAGCTTTCTTCGAAATGAAATCCGGATAGCCAATCCTTAACATCATAGCATCAACCTTATGGGCTGCTAGTTTCTTAGTCTTATCGTCGATCCAATCTGTCATATGGAGCAGTTCTCTGAAAGACTGCTGTATTTCTCTAGTCATAGTCAACGTGTCATTTTTACTCATTTCATCGAAGTATTTGCGGACGAACATTGATCCTAAAGCCATGCCCATGTTTGAGTTAACTTGGGAGATGCAGTTTTTCCAGCGAGGTGGTGATTGCTCGCGGCCAAATAGAACGAAGTAGAACCTGAAAATAAAAACAAGCAGGTGTTGCAGACGTGGCGAAATGTGGAAGGGTAATCGCAGTCATACTGTGTGTACTCTGCTTACTAGTTCCGGGGTAACAAAAGGATCGAGTTATGGTGTAAAAATGCCGTAAATATATTCAAATGTTATTTAATTATTATCATTATACCTACTTAAAATTTCTTAAGCGGGATGATCAAATAAACTAAAAAGTACCTACTTAGTCCGAATCCTCTATTGATCCTTACAGAAAACTTTACCATACAGTTATCTCATATTATCGCAAACAATAAATTCAATCCTGAATATTAAATGCAAAGTATAGATACGCTCTTTGAAAGGTTAACTGTATCATATAACTTGTCAAGAGCGTGCTAACATTATTTTATAAATGAGGTTCCGTTTATTTCGGAGATATGTTTAGCTACTTATTATAATTATTAATTATAATGCACATTCCCCTTTAAAATTATTTTTTTTGAAAGTGTGTTCCAAGGCATTTTTAGTGGACATATTTTTCAAACTTACCACCAGATAAAGGGAATGAGCGAAACAATGCATTCATTTTAAAATACGTAACAGTTCAATAACATCACACACAAACGTGTTCAGAGAAACAATGTTTCATATCCATACCTTCCCATAATATCCACATACGCTTTTTATATCGTAATCCATATTAAAATGAACCCCTATTTCTCCTGGTCACGCTAGAATTTGAGAACGGCTATACCGTTTACATTGATTTTTTTAATAATTGCTAATACTTTGGAGAAGGTTTACATTAAAGAAATTAAAAAAAGATGAGAGGTTAAGGCATGGCAATCTTGTGCAATTTTAAGAGTATTTACATTAATATTTATAATTTGCAATATAAGGGAAAGCCTTAATCCGATAAAGGAGTAATTATTATGATATCCAGAAAGATCTTACACTAGCAACTGGTTCTAGATATTGGTGATCAAATGGTCAATATCGTCTCAAAGACTGTAAAAACAAAAACTACTCACTGCTGTTTGGCTGACTGGAATTTGTCATCCAGGTTGTTAACTCGGTGTCTCACGAATCTCCACAACAGGTAATTTGATAATGTACTCGGGTCGCTCTCTTCTATCAATTGAACCAAATGCTGAAAGTCGACAAACGGAGCGTTATATCGTTGAAGTTAAGGAAATTCAGTAGGTGCAGTCTTTTTTCATTGACTAGATAATTACGAAATTTCATAAACTGCTTAAGCTTTCATAATTTAGGTTTAAAACTATGATAGCTCAGAGGTAATGATGGTCAGTGGCCAAGCCTACTACCGCTGGATCGATCTCTACATCGGGCTTGAGCTTTTGGTGTAGTAGTTTTGTGATTAGTGATCCAGTATTATGTCTAGTATGTATAGTATCAGCAAACCACCTAATAGTGTGGTAATGGTAGCTGTCTTTGAGATCCAGTCGCCATTCTAGATCTGGTGTGATACCATCTTCGACTGCATCATCACTGATCATCAAGGAAGATAGTTGTCAAACACTAGTTTAGCAAGTCTCAAAAAATGTACATTTCTATACTAAGGTAGCCTTCCTTCAATTCAAACTGGGTGCGTGAAATTGGTTATGCCCAAACTTATGTGCATGGAAGGTCCAGAATTGGCTATTAATGGGCTAATATGCTTATGTCTGCAGTAATTTATTGGGAATACAATTAGGTGTTGGAGGTTTAGTCCTGGAGGACTTTGATTTACAATAATCCACGGAACAAAGTCAATATTTCAGTTTTCGAAGATGCGTATAGCTATTGGAAAAAATTACTCAATAACCTTTTAATACTAAAACTGCAGCTTTAGTACCTAAATGTACTTACTCTAACGTAACTGAGAGCGAACAGCACCACAGTCTCATTTGACTCAACAGTTCTGTTCATAACAACGCAAAGATACCGCTTCCACTTGATTTGCGGCACTAATTCTTCAAGCTTTTGAAGCGGCATGCGGCGGTACAGCTCGGAGACATTACGCCTGTCTTCTGGGGCTGATGTTATTCTAGCTAGTCTGCATAAGATATTGGGTAGCTGATTAATTGTTTGGTAATGGTCGTTTGAGGAAGGAAAGAAATTGCTCGTTTGATAAAGGTTCGTAAGCTTAGTCGTACCATTGAAACCACTTGCAACTTAGGTATAAGAAGTAGAAAATCCTATCTAAAAAGAAAAGAAATACAAAGAATGCATATTAAAAAAACACTAGATGAACCTTACTTTATTTCAAAGTCGATAAGATTATCAGCACTGGTTTTTACGTGTGATGGATCTCCACCAAGAAGTAATGCTATTTTAACTAAATATGCATGATATGCTTCCAAATACACTTTATTCGAATCTTGTAGGAAATAGTCCCTTGTTGGTAAACCTGAAAAGCCGCAGATTAGATTGTATGATCTACAAATGTATAAGAGCAGATTTCACACATAGATAAAGTTATACCTAAACTAGTCTGATCAAACTGTATAACGAATTCATCAGAGTTCTTTATATCTGGTCCAACCCATTCAGATAACAGTATATCATTGTTGTATAGTCTTAGTCTTGCCATAAGTTCAAGCCAGTCAAAATCACTAGCATTCCAGCCTGGAGTCAGTATTGGCCAACCACCGAGAAGATCTAGCAAGTCTAAAAGTGGTTGGTGACCGCGCTTTTGTAAGATTTCATAGTTCATACAAGATCTAAACAAAAATCTTGCTTTCAGTGCCGCGTCCCCATGTGCTGGATCATCTTCGCTGCTTAGTTTTTGCATGTCATCAAGAATTATATCAGGTAAAATATCAGCAGAGCGTTTTTCTTTTCTCTTTGTATGCATTTGCAGCTTTCTCTTTTTCTGTTTTGTTTTGACCAAAAGCTTTCTTTTTGGGATCATGATCTGTTTGGATAAATAATTTAAAGATAAGTGGTTAACAGTCCTTTTAACTCTTTCTTTTTTATGTTTGCCTTTTCTTGCTATTAGTTTGTGAAATTTGGTTTTTATTTTTGTTATGGGCTTCCCCATTTCTTTGGACTTCTTGTCTAGATATCTTCTTATTCGGTTTACAATTTCAGAATTATTTCTTTTTACATCCAGTTCATATTGATATTCATCTGCAGATGTGATGTTGAGAATTTCTTTATCAGTTGTATCTAAGACAAATTTAATGTATTTGTGTGGTGGATCGAATTTGAGAAAATTATCTTCTACATCTAAATGAGACCCAGGATAAGAACTTGTTATTTGTTCATTCGTTTTAAACTCTAAGAGATCTTTGAGTACAGTATCTAAGTTTTCTCTCAGCATTTCAAAAGTATCGTAGCTGAAATTTACATTATTAAATTAATTTTTACAATATTTTTTAACATAGGTACCAACGTTAAAATATTTCATACCCTGCCTTGTCAGCTGGTATAGGGTTTAAAGTAGGCCAATTTCCACAAGCATATTGATAAAAATCATGACAGGGATCCGCTTCAGCATCCATATATTGTTTCATAATGTTGGCTTGGGTGTTTCTGATCGTCTCTCTATCTCCTTGTCCCTTCCAGAAAGCATGAATACCTAAAATAGGTAATCAAATTAAATAAACAAATTATTTGAAGTTGCTGACGTAGTGTAGGTAAGCGTTGGAAAAAAGAACACGAACTTCCACCTAAGTTGATTGGGGTGATGTATATTCATAGATTATGTTTTTGGCTATATTCATAGATAATCATTTGAAATTTACAAACTCATTATAAGACAAGTTAAGCCCGTCCTTGTTATTGCACACCCACAGAGGTGGGAGGCGCGGTACGTGGTGAGAGGGTGCGCTCGGTGACGTTAGTGCGCCGCGTCATCTTCCGTATGCACGGAGATTGCCCGGAGTGTTGGTGATGTATCTTCTTCGTCGTCAGTGTGATCTGTATGACCGCTAAATGTGCCGTGCACATGCCGTGCATGTGCCGCCACGCACCGCGGCTCTCGAGCCGGGTTGAGCGTGCTGCAGACCGCAGTGATCGCCGCGATCTTGCAGCGTAAACTCCCTGAGGATGGACATGCCCTAAAACCAAGGTCATAGCTTCGGCTTATTACGTGAGTAAAGTCGGTTTCGATATAAAATAAATATGTGTAAAACCCACGAGAATTTTAAAACTAAATACCTCTGTATTTTATTTATTTGTTATTTTTTATTTTTTCAATATGAAAAATTGGCCTTCGTGGTTCGCATGAGCCAAACATATCTTAACTAGTTTGTCCTTGTTTAAACGTCGTGTACTTAAACCCTTTTGGGTGTGCGGTTTTTCTTTTGTCACAGTGCTAATAAAAGCAAAATTTTGTATTCGTCGCTGTCCGACGTCGGTATGAACATTTGGACCGCTTTTGGTGTCACACCGCACCGGCCGCCTTCCCGCCACCTACCTAGGTACCCGCCGCGGGCTACGGGCCGTGTGACATGGTCCGAAACGCGACCGCTTCGCGCCGGATCGCTTTCCCGCGCCTCTCGCCTTTGTGGGTGTTGAGCTGTCTTAGTAAAAAGGGATATCAATATAAGTATTTATAATACACTAGTTGATTCGCTCGTGGATTCGCTCGCATAAGCTACCTACATGATATGAAAAAGGATTACACAGAACTAAAAAGGTTAATTAATTACTTTAATTGATCTGTACAGCACTGTTATTTTTTCACGAAAGTCAAAATAAATCTGTATCTGTGGTCTGTGGCTTACTTATATTTAAATCCCTATTATCAAACTCAGCACAAAGCCTTATGAGTGGTCCATCCCGGGCCGACTAAGTGCACCCTAATTAACTGGTGCAGTCCCTTAATTCTTAGTTTCATTGCCAAAACCAAGCCACCTTATGGAAGTATAAGGCGAGTACGTTCGGCAGGGGGAACTAGGTCCTATACCTAACCAACTTAAACGATGTGTGACCTTGGCTCATTTGGGCGACACACTCAATTGGATAATTCGATCTACGACGCACAAACTACTATCAATTTGCTTTGATTGTGTACACAATGCTAATCTATCTAAGTCGTTCACTTTCGACTCGTGTAGTACGAGTACCTACGTTCCACGTTGTTGCCCATATGCACATGCCAGATACCTTGCTAGTTAATTTGATAAACAGTAATGAGTAAGTACCTATATCAAACAAATTATATATAACTAGCTGCGCTCCGCGGTTTCACCCGCACGGTGATGGATGATGAAGATAATGAATCAAATATACAAACAAACAATGAAATTTTTCCTCTTTATTATTAGAGTATAATAATATAAAGAATAACACCACGGACGAATAATGTGGCCTAGTTTGTACCGGCGTATTCCATATTTTAACACGGAAAAGTAGTTATTGTGACTGTAATAGATAGACATATGACATTGATGTCCTGTATAAAACTATAGTACATCACTTTACTCTATTGTCATTAGTTTCAGCAGTGTAAGCGAAAATTTTTGTGGCGCTACTATTGCAAAAGAAAAAGAAGTACTTAGTTATTGTGACCAAACTGTAATAGGAAGATTTATGATATTGCGGACTATAATATTGTAAATATTGATGTTTTCTATAAAAATGCTGTAAATCACTGTGCTATTTCATTATCAATAGTTTCCGCAGCGTACGCAATAAGGATGTTTTTTCTCTCACATCTTGGAATACATTATCGAAGATTGCATAGGGATTCTTAATTTTTTTAAATAAATAATTGCAGCCTCAGTGATATAGCAGCTTATTAACGGCAATAGATTTTTAAAATTGGTCCAGAAGTTTTTTAAGTTTAATCGTTACATACAAAAATCCAATCTTTCCTCTTTATAATATTAGTATAGATGTAGGTACTAACTATGCCCAACTAAGAGCGTCACGCGAGAATCCTAAAAGAGAATAGGAAAATAATAAGAGAGTACTGCTGACCGAGATAGATCTAGTAGCAGACAAATGGAGATCAGATCGAAAGCTTACACGTATTCCTAATCTGCAACGCAAGCTATAAATATCGGGTAGTTTGTATGTAGTACACAAGCATTACATGGAACCGATTTTCTTACATCTAAAATCTGAAGTGCACTGCGAGTGCGTAAACTCTAAAAACACCAGGTTTTGTTGAAGAGGTCAAGCACTGAAGGGATCAGAGAGTGACGATAATGCTGGTCGTATGCATGAAACTGGAAACCTAGTAGAGGGGTCACTGACTGGAAAAAAATATCTAGATATTTATTCTGACATAACTGTAATAGTTAGACTATGGTAATGTGGACTTCTTTGTATGTATTGACGTCTTCTATAAAAGTATAGTACATCACTATGCTCTATAGTCAATAACATAGACTAAATATTATAATGGTAAATAGTTACCCGCATAGTTATTGCCGCAGAGTACGCGATATAAGGTTTATTCTGTATACTTTTCACACCTTGGTTATATTATCAAAGTTTTCATACGGATCCCAACTTTTTGAAAATATTATATAGCCGATGTTCATAAGGGAAAATTTAGGATTCTAATAATGAAAGAATTTTTCTAATCGGTCCAGTATTTTTGGAGCCTATGCAATTCAAACAAACAAATCTTTCCTGTTTATAATATTAGTGTAGATATTGGGAAGAAGGAAAAGACCCCGCGGCCGGCCGGACGCTGAACGGAACCAGTAACCGCCGTCACTGGGCTTTGTTACTGCCCTTGGAACAAGCCAAAAATCGGACAAAATGGAAGAATATTGTTTTTCTAAAGTACACACGTCCTTAAAAGTTACATATTTTTGTATGAAATATTCACGTGCGCGCGTACAACCATCGCCAGGTTACATTGGATTTTGTTAAAGGGTATAAGTACATTAGAAATACGAGTACATATGAAAATATAACATTTTCATTAATATATTTTAGATTTGATTCATATAAGTTATCCTGATTGACAGGCTCGAAGTGTTGATAAATAAATGGGCATAGATCAGTGGATGTAAATTTTAACTGATGCTGGATTATCCAAAGACAAGCCAGCATACATTTTGTAGTATTCTTGATTAAGATACAAGTAAAAATCTACATAACACATAGTTGTAATAACATAATAAAACCATACATACGGAATTTGCTACTTTACCTTTATAGGAGCTGGTCGGTTTATAAAGAGGTGCGGAAGATCCCATCTCGCCCTCTTCAAGCTCTGGTTGACCTCTCACCTGCTCCACTACATCATCTAGTGGGCCTCTGTCTACGTGATGTTCTGGACGGACTATGCTGTTTTAAAAAAACGTCTCATATAAGACTAACCGAAAAAAAGTTTGAAAGTTATTACTCTCGTTACGTTTTAGATTACACAAGAAGAAACATGTGACTTTTACTACGTCTTCTATTATCTTGCTTGCGCAGAAATTTTCACCGTTATTAAAATATATCGCTTATAATACTCTCCAGTCATCATTAAATAAGAAATGTTGCAAACATTTTATATTCGGTACAATCGGGTTAAATAAGAGTGAAGTATACTCAACACTTCGTAATGCGAAAAAAAAGTAATCCGCTATAATAGTTAATACATTGTGTTACCCATATAAAAAAAATGTATAACTTTTGTAAAGTATGCAGAAACATTAACTTGCGGCTACAAAGAGAACATTTTTGTCTTCACACAATAATGATTTCAAACTATTTCAATAACCTTATATAAAAATATGGCATTATTTAGTATCATTAAAATGTTTTAGCTAGATGGTGCAGGTTTGAAATATTAGACAAAGGAAGGACATAGCGCATGCATGCTTTAACATAGAGTATGTTGGTATTTATTCATTATACCTACCTCTTCGTATGATAAAACAAACACAATTTGAAAAAACTTATCCCGACTTCCATTCTATACAGTTATTGGAGTGTAACAAAAACTACTGAACCGAATTTGATAAAAATGAGACGACACGGGAAGCACCAGCTTTCTAACAAAAAATAATTTTGAGAATCGGTTTACCCCACTAAAAGTTATGAGGTAACAAACATAAAAAATACAGTCGAATTGATTACCTCCGCCTTTTTGGAAGTCGGTAGAAGACTGTTACTTTTAAAAAAAATAGGAGTAATGCGATTTATTTGACGTACCTATACATGCGCTTGGTGTTTTGTGTAGTAGATATAATATTATGCTGTTGTAGGATAATTCATAGACATACATTGAAAATGGATTGAAATTTCTATGAGTAATGATTTACAAGAATCAGTATGGTGTTCATGAAACAAACCTTTCTATACTTTCATTATCTTCATCTGTTTCATTTGGATTGGAACTATCGTATTCTTCTTCAACATTACTTTCACGTTCTTCTTCATCGTTATCTTCACTATAATAACCTCCTATTCGACGGTAAGGATTTTCTTGACTGAAAGTCAATACTCCATTTCTACAGGATCACATTAATTCCTTATGAAAGTTCCCTATAATCTATAGACCTATTGTCACAGGTGACTTTATCCTATCTGCAATGGAACATAGCAGCGTACATGCATCATAGATGTATCTATTTTCCAGCAGTAGAATTAACAATATAGAAACTAAGTGTTTTTGAAGATATCTTAAAAACACTTAATTTCTATACTGTTCCAACCAGCGTACCTACGAAAAAATGGGTTGGAGGGCAATGGGTGGGAGGTTACCGAAACCTGCAGACTAAGGAGCTGCTTGGCAGACTGTTCCCACGTACCCTAGCCCAGTACCAACTACAGCATAATCCACCCATATATAATTTTTTTTAAGGTATTAAGTGACGAGACGGGAAAAGCGTGCGACTGAGGAACCACTACGATTGCTCATAACAGTTGCAGTGCTACTCAGAGCAAAAACTAAAGTTGTGCATGGGACTGCATTGAGCTCGTCTCACTATTGGTGTTTGAGTCTCGTTCAGCAAGTAATTTCACTTGGTCCTATATCATTCACACCCTAATAGTTATACTTGCGCACTATTGATTCGTGGCAGATCTGGCACTGCGGTGGTACTAACCAAGACGATCAGCTTTTCTCGCCCTTTACGATTCGCGTCTCGTCGTCGGAGGGAATCCGACCCTGTAACTCCGTACCCTGACGGAGTAAAAAAATGTGTTCCTACTGCTGCGACTCTGGCATTTGTCTCAGAAAGTTGTTCGAATCTTTATGCAAGAACCTTTCGTGGTCATACCATTCAAACACGTAACGCGGTGCGCATAGATATCTTCGGGGAATGATCGTGAAGTCAAAACAATTTTACCATCATTCCATTAAAAATATCGTAGCGCACCGCGTTACATGTTTGATGGGCATAGCGAATAAAGCTCCTGATCGCAGAAACGGCAACCACAATAGAAATCTTGCCATTTCAACCCGCAGCAACCTTCAACCAATGTTCTTAGTGCCCTTCTTAAGAGAAGAATAAACGAGAAGAACAAACAGTTAATAATTACTATTAAGTTTCGCCAATACTTCTCTTGATTAATAGTACCTAGTGATAAGATTTCTATTCGATAATAATACCAAGTAAACATAAAAGAGCAGTTTTTAAATTATTGACCGTTAGTCAATAAATAAATTATTACCGCTTACTGTATGCTCGTCGCCATCACAAAATTATATCGCAACACAGTTATATCTAGTGGACACTTAAAGTGCACCTACGCTATTTGCAATTTGATGCATTGCTGTAATAATGATGCACTGTACTGAGATTATACCGGTAGCATAATAATAACTATAAGGTACTACGAATTCATACTTCTGTCTTAATCTCCTTGAACTACCGAACTTACTTATAATTGGAATGCACATAATTATTTAGAAAAGTCAGTAGTCACTTACTCGTTATCCTGCGAGGTAAAAGTAAAATGGCTCATACGTTTCACTCGGGTTGGCTCCTGGCTCTCGGCTTCCGCCCCCCAAATGAATATATCACTTGTAACGTTTCCTTCGTAAGTCTCCCGCTTAGATTTCGTATCCCTGCGATCTCTCCGCGCGAGCACAATTTCTTCAGGCGGTAGAAACGAAGTCCTGAACCCTTGAAACACTTCCCTCTCATCTGGTTCGACAGATTCTAACCTGGTGTAAGTTTTCGGGATGTTTTTTACTACGAATTGGTCTGATGGATCCCCCAAAGATCCGTCTGGTTTTTTGATTAAAAAATAAGTTAAAACTAAAAGGGTGGTTAAGGATAAAACTGATATGAATCGGCAGAAGTTTGCACTTTTTTGTCTCGTTTTTACGGAGACTACTTGTGGAGGACCATGCGTGTCCGCCCGCGTCATGGCAGTAACTGACAATGGTCTGACAGATGAGCAACAAGTTCGTAACTGGAACATTGATACGGACTACGGAGAGGAAATTGTAAAATTGACCCTGTGCGAACAAAATTAATTGGTAATAAATTAAGTGTTGTACATGATACAATACGGAGATCATCTGCGTACAGACAGCTTTGAACAATGGTAGATAAATAAAATAGTTACATTTATCTCGTAGAGTTCTTATTTGCCTCCTCTTGCTAGACAGTTTAATAAATCCTCGTTTTATCAGAATTAGTAATTGACATTAATCAGTGGCACTTGTGTGATATCTGTTTGACATTTGACATGTAGGTACACAAGTTTTCATATTATATTAATATATTAATTGAATTTTTCTTGATACATAGGTGTTCTTAAAAAAAAATGTTATCTCGTAGTTCCAAAATGATTTCTTTTGTAGATTTAACGCAACAAGTGCATTTGGTAAACGATTTGATTCTTTCAGATATGGTTTGTGGTAGGTAATAACAGTAATGCTCAGAGCTTTTTATTTATATAAATTGGTTTATGTAAGTAGGTATTTATTCGCGAAGGGAATTCGTACATAGCATGATGCATAAATCACAACCCGTGCCTCTTGAAAGACATCATTAAGCCTTGTGGAAGACCGACGACTAGCGAGTAGATTGTAAACCACATCTCGCTCCCCATTATTTCTTTTCCTGGAAGAGAACGATATGTCAGCCAATTATATTAATTTTTAGACATTTTACGAGTGTGATGTTTTGTATTTTTCTACCGACTTCCAAAAAAAGGAGGAGGTACTCAATTCGAAGGTATTTTTTTTCGTGTTTGTTACCTCATAACTTTTGACTGGGTTAACCGATTATCAAAGTTCTTTTTTTTTGTTTTAAAGAGGGTGCTTCCCGTGTGGTCCCATTTAAATCTCATCAAATTCGGTGTAGTAGTTTTTGAGTTACACTCCAATAACTGATTTTTACCAAAGTAATAGAATGGAAGTCGGTATTAAGTTTTTCAAATTGCACTTGTTATGATTGTTGTGTTGTTTTGTTGGTAGGTATACAAAAAGCGTTTTGTAATTATATTAGATGAACTTCGTAGGTTAACAACCTGTTGTTGTCAACATTTCTCCGTTTGGTAGTGCATACATGACAGCTCCATTGGCCTACTTGAGAGACACTGCCTTCGAAGCGTGGGTGCGATGAGCAGCGTGCCATGCTTCCCGTGATACGGAGATTCCTAATACGGGGATTCCTAACACGGGGGTGTGAGTGCGTAAAGTTTTTTTTATATAATAGCACCTTGAACTTGCTCGTGGAATATATTGTTACAAGATAGGAAATTTTGTGGACTTTGCATTGTTTCTGGTAAATTTATTGACATTGACTTAATTCCTAAAGTAGCAGTTGTGGGTGGGATTCCAAGCGCAGGACTTAGTGATAAATACCAACAATAAAGTGTTGAATGTTGAATATTTTTTAAAGGTCTGAAACTGCTTTTCTTTATACTGTGTCCTATCTAAGCACTAGTTGTTATGCGAACAGTAGACCTCGCGAGCATTAATCTTATTACCGGCTATTTTTACCCAGTACTTACTTCACAACCTACTCTCGGAGTCTACTTGACCAATTATATTTATATTCGAAATTCTTGTTAAACGTCAGGTAATAATGTGTGTCTGTGTATCAAATTGTATCAAAATCGGTCGGTAAATAGCGCCGCAGTAAACGTCCCCCCTTTTTAGGAAAAGTATAAACCCCCACTCAAAATCGCCGACGCCAAAAAATTTACAAATATTAGAACATGCACGCCAAGTTTCGTCAAGATTGGTTGAAAAATTCGATCTGTACAGGAAGACGTACATACAGCTTAACAAACATACGGACAGATGAAAGACAATTTGGCCAGATAAAGCTGAGACGCTTCGATCGCTCGGTCAATGATCGTTAGACTCGTTTGTTTGTTGCTTTTATTATATTACACGCAGGACGACGTTGGATGCAGGCCGCTTCCAACCGGTCCTTTTAGAAAATCATGGGATAGGCCAATGTTCAGCAGTGGACGTCCTACGGCTGAGATGATAATGATAATGATGATTATATTACAAAATTTCGCTTCGGCCGTCTACGTAACCTTAGTGCCGTAACCAGTTACGAATGAGGAAAAAATGATCTTTGTACGTAACCAATTTTGTACGAAGATCATTTTTTCCGTATACGAAACCTACGAGTTACGTAAGAGTATAGTTACAAAGGCATCATTATTTTTCTTTATACGAAACCGATACACATACATATAGTTAATGACTAATATAATTAATTCTCATAATACCAAGTATGCACTAATTTGAGGTTCCCTTTATAGTCAGTCACCTACTGTGTGTACCAAATTTGATCAAAATCGGCTGGTGAGTAGTGCCGCAGCAAACTTTCCCCCTTTTTAGAAAAATTACCCACTTAAAATTAAAGACGACAAAAAAAATTTCAATAGCAGAACATGCAACAAGGTTTTGTTAAGATTGGTTGAAAAATGCGACCTTTACAGGAGGGCCAACATACAACCTAACAAACATACAGACAGATGACTCAATTTGGCCAGTTAAAGCAGAGACGCTACGGTCGCTTCGCTCACTCGGTCAATAAGGATATATCGCTTTAATGATAGGTTTATTGTTTTCTCAAAAGTTCACCATACAAACGCGTACTTGTCGTATAAAAAAATGTTATATTGTAAAATAATACATTAGGTATTGTAAAATAAAAATATTAAATATGTTGATCCTTTTATTATGTTATTGTGGACTTAGAATAAAATATCAAGTTCTTTTTCAAGTTAATTTATTTCTCTTATTTTTTGGCGTGATAACGTCTTATAAATCGATGAACGCCGGCTTCACCCACACAAAAGCATGACTTAATGTCACCATACGTTGTCACGTTACCGTGCCTCTCTATTGCTTGATAGAGATAGAGAGTGAGATCTCTATAGAGAAGTATGATCGGCCTAAGGCTTCGGCTTGTCTTATGAGGTTATCACGTAAAACTATCGTCCGTAAACCGACTTTACAGACAACCATTTTTTTTACCAATAAATGATTCGATGAACGATAAAAATAAATTCCTTGTAGAGAACCGTGGTTTCGTATACGGAAAAAATGATCTTCGTACGAAACTGGTTCCGTACAAAGATCATTTTTTCCTCATTCGTAACTAGTTACGACACTACGGTAACGTAGACGGCCGAAGCGCAAAATTTCAGCGCGTGGCCTGTTTAGTGAATATCTTCTACGAAAACATTTCGTGATCAAAATCTCGTTCAGATCACACGCATTAACTCTATTCTTAGTTCCATGGTGGAACTACTGGATGTTTTTGTTCGTACTAGTTCCACTACTCTAAATCAAAGTAGCAATAGTTTTGTTAAAATCTGTTCAGTAGTTTAATAATGCAACGTCGTCCTGCTACCTTTATCAGGTCGTCAGTCCACCTTGTCGGACGACCTACGCTGCGTTAAATAGTGATTGATGTTTTTGACCTCTATTTCTCTTCTCATTATGTTTTGACATTTAAACAGAAGCAGAAGATTCTATAGAAGAAGCATCAGGCTTCAGTCAGCATCTATTGATTACAAAGAACTGGTTCTCTAGAATCTCGTGGGCTAACAAGAAACGCTATGTGTTAGCTTTGTTGGAAGATGTACGCAGTGCTTGGACGTTGTCCCTACTCTTGAAATCGTTGTGGAACTGCCGACCTAAGGATGCTGTATTATCTGTTAGCGAGTAAGAAGGTTTTTAAACTGACATGGTCACTACTGCAAGAATTAACTTTAAAAACGGGATATTTAGCATGTATACATTTTTAGCTCTCGATATCTCGGCACAGTTGCATGCACCATGTTCTGTGTATGTTATGTGTACTCGTGACACGGCGCATGGAACTGTGCCGAAATATCGAGGGCTCAAAATAAATACAATACAATGTATATATTCCGTTTCTAAACTCTTGCAGTAGGAATGTGTTAGCACTAACTTATCTTATAGGTACTGAATTAACTAATAGAAGCACTCCGTAGCTATAAATACCCAAGTGATAACGACTATGAAATGTTAATTTTTCCGGAATAAAATGTTCTAAGTACCTATATGTATTATTCCCGGGTCATAAGTACATAATACTTATACCAAATATCATCAGAATCCCTTCCGCTTTCGAACCTGAGTAATAACTTAATTCATAAGTAAGAGTAGCGCCACATACTCCAATAGCTATAGGAGTTTGGATTGCTTGGGCGCAGGACGTAGCGGCACTAGTCGGAAATTCCGACTCGGAATAAAAATATGTACCCGAGTAGACAAATCAACATTAAAGAGGTTTTTTTATCCAATATGATCAGATATTCAACTAAAAATCCATACAGAAAAATACTACTAAGTAATTGATAAATAAATGAATATGTTAGCTGTATCATTCTTATTTTATTGTAAAAAGTTGTCAAAAATGTTTTAATTTGTCGAGATTGTTTTTAATACAGTATTTTGAAAAGGGCGGTGATGGCCAAGTCCGAAACCACGAGATTTAGAGAAAAGTCGTGAAAGGAGTCATGCCCTCGTTTTATAATAAAACAATATAATTAATAATAATAGTATTTTTTTTGCTTTTACTATAAAAAGACACACGGTATTATTGAACCAATGAAATCTGTTGCTGATAAGGGTCATCCTTTGCATAGAAATGTATTACTAAAAATTTTAAGAATTGACAAATTTTCACAATTTTATTATTTTTACACGGAACACAACACTTTCCGTCATGTACTACATCCTATACGTCATTTACTACATCCATTGCTACATCCAGGAAAACTGCATGGAGTAGCTACGACGAAGTGCCAATGGACCACAACAGAACGGCTCTGCCAACAACCACTCTTGCGCAAGTCATGAAGAGTGATCGAATCTGGTTTCTTACTCTCAATCCAGTAAGTAGTAATATCAGTGTACTGTATTACGAGACTGTGATATAAAAAGCAGGGTTTCGTTTGAAATGGTTCACTGTGCAAAAACATTACCACTATGGGTCACTTTAATACGTTTAGCAATATTAATCAAAATTAAAACATACGAGTACTATCGTTTGCTTCTAAGCGGATAGAGACAGAACCATACATATAACTTAAAATTACCCATTCCATATCGCTCCACCAAGAAGTTCAATGGGGTGGCCGGGGCAATATTATAAAATAAATAATTTCTTGTTAACCCCATCTGGGCGGCAGAAACAAAATGTTAATTTCACAGAAATTTTACAATAATTAACCAATAATAAAGATTAAAATAAGTACCTTTTATTTTTTTATGATGGTAGGAAAACATTTTACCAAACACCCTCCGCCTCGCGACTATTCCGGCTAAGAAATTGCGTTATTATTTTCTTTAGTTCTACGTTTTTCAGTCCCAGCCAACAATTTCACCTGCTACAGTGCCCTTCACACCCTTACACTGTAATGCTTGCGTATTATCGCTTCTCTGATCTGAAAATACAGTGTTACAAACCAAGACAGTCTGGCACACAATATTGCCTACGTCCTAGTAATACGGCATTTCCCCCATCTTCCGATTTGGGTCTGACGGGGTGGAGCGAAAACTCCGTGCCCACACGGATTTTTTAAGAGTAAAAGCCCACGTACCGTTATCGGTAATCCAACATGGTGTTTTAGGGCAGGCCAAAGAACATAATAATATCTGTTACAAATTATCAGGTTTTACATATATGGGAAATACATATAATTTTGCCAATATCACTCAGTATTTTACATTGTAAGGTTAGTTTTTAAAGTCTAAGGTCTAATTTATTCAACTTTTGCACGTTGAGCACTCTACCTGTAGCGCGCGATCGCTGAATGCGTTCACACAGTATATTATATATTGTATACAGTTATTATATTGTATATTATATAGTTATTGTATACAGTTATTATATTGTATATTATACTGTGTGAACGCATTCAGTGATCGCGGGCTACAGGTAGAGTGTTCAACGTGCAAAAGTTGAATAAATTAGACCTTAGACTTTAAAAAACTAACCTTACAATGTAAAATACATATTGACAAAATTATATGTATTTATAAACATTGCAAAAAATCTCGTTTACAGGAAGCTCAAGCCATGGTTTTATCAGAATTGCTAACGGTAGCTGGAGGGCCGGTGATGTGGACGGTCCTACGTCGCGCTCAGGTCCTTTACGAGAGATACAGGCTACATCAGCTTAAAAATCTTCAGAACTGCATTGTGTTGAATGAACCTTCGTCGGAGAAGACACCACTGAATTCACCAGAGAAGGTATACAGCGGTACGACTCCACTAACGTTCGTCGAGTTGAGAGGGGAGGGGGGAGGCTTACTACCCAACTCGACGGACGTTATTGGAACGTTAAGCCTATAAAGATATTACAAAAAAACAAATGTGTGTCTATATTTTTTATACTAGTACCAAACGAGCAAGTTATTTATATTCATTAACCTTCTCGTAAGTGTCATGCCAGCCCATAAAAGGTGTATAGTGCGATCCAGATCTTGGTGCTTCACAGTTCTGTGTTTGTCTTCAGCTCACTATGTGACATAGGTGTTCAGCCGCGTCCGCTCAGTCGTTTTACTTTTTACACCCTTTAACCTAAACACTAGACAACCTAGAGAAACTTGTCATCACAGGCAAGTTGAAGTGTGTGGCAAAAGACCAAGGGGAAGAAGTCCAATGCGCTGGTCGGACCAAATTCGTACCGCACTTGACAGTAAAGTCCATAGTGCGATACACGCTGCTGAAGATAGGTCAAGGTGGAAAGACTTCGTTCGGCAGAAGGTGATCCATGTAAGGGGTCACGACCCTCAGCAATGAGGAAAACGACGCTAGGAGGAGGAGGAGGAGGAACCTAAATACAAGTGCCTTCAAATAACAGCTACGAGAAAGAATATCTGGAGGAGTCCTCCCACAACGTATGTAATGACATAACTGAATAGGACCATCCGAGGAACACGTGCCCATGTGTGTGACACTTCCGCAAAGAGTCGGCCTTTCGAACGTGGTAGAGATGTCCCCCAAACATGTAATGTAAATTTATTGATGTTAATTGGTAAATTCTTATTTACAGGGAAAGAAAGAGTCTACAGATCGTAAAAATGCAATGAATACACCGGGTGAACAGGCAACAAAACAGCCTGGACAAGCTCAAAAAGAGGTGTTTGTGATATTAATCCGTATTCCGAATACATTTGATCACTATATAGATGATAAATGATGACGCGGTCTACGATGTAGGATGAGTAGTAGTTAACAAGATACCTATTCACTCGCCATTTGAAAACTCCAAGATTATATATACAGAGGAACACAGGCTCTTAAAATGACTTTCACTGGCAGTTAGCGAAGCGCTAAGCTTAAAAGCTTCGTGGGTGACATAACACCTATGTGTTATGTCAGCCCTATAGCGATGGCGTATTGCAGAACGTCTGATTGTCCGATGATGGAATGGTGATGATAGAATCAAGATGTCATGTAATTCAAATAAACACTTGAACTCTCACGCTACCATCTTGGATTTATATGATGGATCAAGATAAAAAGTTTATAGTTGGGAGCTCCAGGCTTTATTCTATCCATATACCAAATCGAATCGAAATCTGTGCATAAGTTTTTATGAAATTATGCGTGAACATACAGACAGACGGACAGTAAGATTTTTTTTTTTTTTAATTTCTTATTGTTTAGGTAATAGGTAGGTAATTTAAGTATTCTGACCCAATTTATTTATTTTTTACCAAGACTTTCTGACCTCTACTTCTCTATTATAATTATTATATATTTGCGGCTCTTTTACGCAAACTTATACGAATACTACAATGCCAATTTAGCTGAATGTGTTACATAGTTAGATGAAAGGTAGGATTAACAGAAGCTACATTGCTGGAAAATTGGTTTAGTGCAATAGACGAAATAAATAATATTTGTAAAGTATTCTAACAAGTAACCTCGTAAAGCGAAACAGTACCTAGCTTTTTCATTTCTACGAGTAGAATCGACTCAAATACTCTATAAAAAACTCTATAAGCATCATTTTCAGCTTGACGCGAATCTATCAGCTTGGAACGCTACAATTAAATCAATGAGAGACAGTCTTAAACTGGAGGAGTTGGAAATGACATTCAACGATGGAACCAAGAAGAAGATATGGAAGGTTAACAGACCAAAACCCGAGGTTCAAGAGACCGTGGACTTTGTTAGTTTTTTCCTTTTCTTATCCTCTTTGTTGTTTTAATTTCATTAAATGAAGGTTCTAAACTTACAAGTACAATTTGAAAATTTAATACCGACTTCCATTCTATACAGTTATTGGAGTGTAACTCAATAACTACTGGACCGAATTTAATGAAATTTAAATGGGACCACAAGGAAAGCACCAGCTTTCAAACAAAATAATTTTGATAATCGTTTCACCCAATCAAAAGTTATGAGGTAATAAACATAAAAAGTACAGTCGAATTGAGTACCTCCTCTTTTTTGGAAGTCGGTAGAAAGTACGTAGGTGTATACGTAATTAAGTCTCAAACTTGGCATGTAACGATCAACTGTAAGTACCTACTGTAACTGTAAAGGTACGCTGATATCAGGGATATACCGTCTCTGCCAGTCGCCATTCTGTATCCAATGTGATACCTTCTTCGAACGAATCATCACCATCAACGGATGTAGTGGTCATACACTAGTCTATCAAGAATTGGCATTACTAGAATAACCACGTACAAAAAAGGTTGGCAGTTCCTTCCTCTGTCGTGTAACTAAATTGTGGAATGCTCTGCCAGCGATGTCCTTCCAGCTATGCAAGCTATGACCTTGCATAGCTGGAATGGGTCTTTCAAGCAGGGCGTGAAAAAGCATGTCTCGGGTCATCATATGGGTGGCTATTAGTGCAGACGCTGCACTTATAGTCATCGCTTCTTGATTCCATCTTCGCTTTCCATCAGGCAAGAGAGAGTCACTATGATGAACCATTACAAAAATAAAATAAAAAAGGAACGAGCTGATATTAAAGATAACTATTAATAGTTAAATTAACTATAAAGGAATAATAAGACCTATTTCTAAGCCTCTGGCCTCTCTACTAAAACATATTTTAAAATTGTATAGATATGAGTGAAATTTAAGGTAAATGTTACCTACATTTTTTCTTGGATGAAGGTAACTTAAGGCAAAGGTTACCTACATTTTTTCAATTTGTACAGGTTCAGCTGCTGCCTTCATCAATTGGTAAAAGGATATTGTCTTTCCTACCTCGAGCCCAACTTGGTGACTACGCTCGTGTTAACAAGTACTGGGCATACTTAGTAGACGAATTCAGAGCTGAAATATCTGCAAGACAAAAGATCAACGTAGAATTTTATAAACTGAATGTAAGTTATGTTGAACACTGTACACATACACTTGAGCTAAGCATTTAAACTATGATGATATGAATGATATGAATATGATATGAATTTAATATTAAATCTATTTCTTCGAGAAAATGGTGTTTCAAAAAAAACGATACTAGAAGAAATATTTAGAGACGCTTCCGCTGAAAACCCCTCCCGCATTAACAACATACAACGTGAATAAACAACACACAAACAACCCAATCAACCAAAAGCGATTCGACACGTGTTTCGCCTCTACATGAGACATCCTCAGGAGATGTTGACTCGTCGAGCGCTAGAACGACAGTGTTATTTTAAATGTATGGTAGGTATGTTCTATTTAATATTACCTACTGTGTCTGTTAGTTTTGAATTTGTAGAGTTTAGTATTTATCAATTCTATGAAGAGACTCATGGAATCGCGAGTTCAAGTAGTTGTTTTAATCCTTTTTTTAAGTCATTTGCAGTCAAGTGTTACCCAGAGTTATCTTTAGATAAATAGGTACCTACTCGTTCGTATCTTTAGTCTGGCTCGGCGTCTTACGTCGCTAATCATTCGATACGTAGGTAGGTACTTATCTCATTCGTTCAGGAGTTTACTGTGGCAATATATTACATAGGTCTGTAATGTCTGTAAATATTCAACGTTCACGCATTTCCATTTGCTTTCCATTCTAACCTGTTTTATATAACTTTATGTATTTTCGTATGGCACTTAATTTTGAAATTGGCTGCGCGGCGGTGTTCAATTTGAAATATGAAATATAAAAAGAAGAAGATAGGGATTGACAGAGAAAGAAAGGTAATAAAAAATAAAGGTATAATGATTCTGGTGGTTTTCATGATAGAGGACGCAGGTCCAAGTTGACGAACATCGGTATGTTCTATGAAAGAGTACATTGCATAATTATATGTATAGTAGAGTACCTACTTTGTGAAGAACATGAGTATTTAAAACCCAAGGCCTTTATTAATACTACTCCGGGTGTAAGCCAAGTTTATTAATAAGGCCGCAAGAGTTTAGCCATAGATCACGTCGAGAGGAAAAGTTTAGATACACCTTAGCTTCAGAAATTAGTATAGAGATATAATATAATATAGATAGAGGTACGTATGTACCTAAGTACGATCGAATATCGCGCGATTGAGAGTGGAGTGGTGTGCTACGCAGAATGTAGGCGGAATGTAGGTTCTGAATGGGGCTGCTGCAACTTCTATACATGGAACTTATATGGCACCCCTGCCTTGTGAGTCGCTGGACCCGGGTTCGATAACCAGACCGCTCAAACATTTGTGTGTGCATGAACGTGTATATTTGATTTGTGTCTGGGTGTGTAGTATATAGGTGAGTACGTATATCAGTCATCAGGTACAAAAGTACAGGCTCTGCCTAGTTTCTTGGGTCCTGAAGATGTTTGTGTGGATGTTTCCCATTTGTATTTATATAAACTGACATAGTGCTAACATCTGACAGTTCAGAAGGCTTTAAATATGAAACTGTTGTTTGAAATACGTAATTAAACTACGTGGTACCTATGGGTAGGTTCCGAGTGGTATCTTTATCTGTAGTAAGCCGCAGTTCAGTGGTGACATTTCGCAGCTCACGCCATAGAACAACTAATAGGTAGTAAGCTTTTGCGGTCGTCCGCCAGCACTACGATAATAATTATCGTGTAGATACCCAGTACTGTGAATTTGCAAAATGTAGTGAGAGTTGCTTATGTATATGTATATGTATATGTTTATGTATATGTATATGTATATGTATATGTATATGTATATGTATATGTATATGTATATGTATATGTATATGTATATGTATATGTATATGTATATGTATATGTATATGTATATGTATATGTATATGTATATGTATATGTATATGTATATGTATATGTATATGTATATGTATATGTATATGTATATGTATATGTATATGTATATGTATATGTATATGTATATGTATATGTATATGTATATGTATATGTATATGTATATGTATATGTATATGTATATGTATATGTATATGTATATGTATATGTATATGTATATGTATATGTAGATGTATATGTATATGTAGATGTATATGTATAGTATTTGTGTCTATGGTCCAAGCATCTATCATATTTATATTCTAATGGTATGGTTTCATTATCACTAAACGTCGTCGCCCGAACCGTAAAACTATAATTCACTCGAGGTTTCCGTTCAAAATTAAATTGCGAGGCGAACATGATTCGGGTCTTAACCAACCTCACCTGGTGTGACCTAAGGTGACAAGCATTGTTCAGTGGCACGCAGATAAGGTTGATGAGATACTACTACCACTGCATAAAAATAAGGTTTACATAGACTGTGCTACTACTATTCTGGGCAGCCGTGGTGCAACGTCACTTTCGCCGCCGATATCATAAACAAACGAATTCAAAATTTACAAGTATAGTAGGTAGTAGTAGCAATTACCTGCCCAAGTTTGTTTGTGATCGTATTGGTTCCTATTCCTGTTAATTACCAGTGGTTACTAATAATTACTACTATTTTACTAACAAAATATAATTGTCATCATAATCATAATCTTATTGTCCTTTTTCCCAATTCATCAACCAAACCGCGCGAAGTGACCCCGTTAGACTTATTCTGGAGGCGTTTGCTGAAGTCGCTCTGGACCATGCAAATAAGCCGTAATTGATCGATGCTCCCTACAGATTATAAAGTCAGTTGATGGCTTATGAACCTGCTTTCTCCTAAAACAAGATACACCGTCGCGGGCAAGGGGATATAGTATTCGATGCTCCCAATGTAAACATAGCCCAGAGTCCAGGGCATAGCCCAAATTTATCCGGATCTATGCGGCAGTCATTGAAAATCACTCGGATCGGTGACACCGTGCACAGCCACTGCGGACATTTGAACGATGTCATATTCCATGCATAATGCCTTAAAGAGGTTTATAAAATATTTCATTATTACCTCATACACAGCGTGTTTCATTCCATGTACTTATACCCGCCCATATTTAAAAACCCTATAATTACAGGAGGCAATGCTGCGACACGACACGAGTCTAGAACTCGATGAACAAATTAATATTTATGACGGAGCCCCAACCAGCTCCCACGGTAACACCAGTGCAGCCATATCTCTGAAGGTCAAGCCACCTCCAAGCATGAGAGCCAGTGAGAAATCTGGAGGAGCCTACTCGCTGAGGCATTTTTTGAGTGAGAAACTGACTAAGCAACCCGTAGTAAGTTTATGGATAACTTATAAACGTTTTTCTTAGTTTTGAGTCTATATGGTTCAACTGAACTTAAACAAAATATATGCATCACGTATGAATCTAGTAATAATTGTAAATCACGATAACGCCATACTGGATCACAGAGGACATAGGAATTAAGCACTCTACAGAATTTAATAATATAAACATTAAAAAAGAAAATTATATTTAAGAGGGAAATCTAGTGTCCACAGTTTTTAACGTAAGTAGGTATATCTGACATAAAACGCATTATTTTCGCAATGACAATTTATACAAAGATAAACAAAAAGTAACGTAAGGTAATGTAAACGTTGAATTATTTTTTTATCAATTTCGTACATTTTGTTAGTTAGTGGTCATGACATCACGTTTTCTCTTTTCGGGTGCTATATTTTTAAGGCGTTTTAATTCTAGACGCTTTACTAGTTGGTAATTTTACTTTTATTTCGTTAATTTCACAGAGACGTTAGATAACTGAATCTAGGCGCGATAGCTCTATCGTGGGCAATGACGTCCATGCATAATCAATTTTATCGATAATTATACCGTCAACATAATCTATATCCATATTTCTATTTCCCTTGGTTATCACATGGTGCGTGAAGGGATGGAACATGTTCGCTAGTATATTTTTCGTTGTGTGAGTAGGTATTTAATAAAAAAAAACAAGAAATGATGGGAAATTATGACGAGGCCGAAGGCCGAGCCTACTACGCGAACGATATCGCGGACAGTCGATAGTCTAATATTATTATAGGCCTACATATAAAAAGTATTTACAATATTTTATTTGAACTAGAATATCGCAGGTGCTGGGTATACTTACTCACCAAGGCTCATATCGAAAAACAATCCTGCATATATGTATAACGTACCCGATTAATGGCAATACAGATTGAGCCTATAGTATGCCATGAAATAAAGAGGTTGATGTAATTGAATGCTGCAATGTATCATATTGCATAATATGGAACTTGACGTTTACACTCATTGAAATTAAACAACTTTAAACTGTATATGTATATACAGTTTAAAGGTATATCGCGTAATTTAGTTTTATAAGTACTCATGTTTCGCAACTTTCACACATTTCAATGAATGTGACACGGCTATGTTTACATACTCATATCAAGTTAATTTTATTATTTTATTTCATCTGACTATACTAAGTGCAACATTACCAAATAATTTATTGATTCAGGCGTTACTTTGCGGAAATCCAAAAATATTTAGTGACACTCCCACTGGAAACAATACTTATGGCCGAGTTTCGGTGTGCACCACCCTCCCTCCCGCATAAAGTGCTAGTAGATAAAAATAAAGAATAAACAACACACAAAACAACGCAATCAACCAAAAACGATTCGCCTCTGCACGAGGCATCCTCAGGATATGTTGACTCGTCGAGCGCTAGACCGACAGAATTCTTGGCTAGACCAGTTCTTGTATTTAATTAATTCCTGTTTGCAGTTTATGCTGGAGGGAGAGTGGTGCACACCGCGACTGGGCCATAAGCATTGCTTCCTGCGGAAGTGTCACTAAATATTTCTACTATTATCGTTTTTGCAATATTACCTTCAATCCCACCAGGCTCAAGTACCGATACGCAACATAGCAGAAATGTCCGAAAGACTGGATCAGCGTGGGGCGGCGGATGAAAACTTATGGAGCTGGTGTGAGAACATATTGAAACATTCCAAGGCTAAGCAACATATCGCGGTAGGTTCCTATCAATTTCGAAAGTGTTTCTTTATGATAAGTAATATCACATATTACCAATAAATTAACAAATTGATTGTTAAAACCACGCCGATGACTTACGAGTATTATTCATCACAGTTAGCTTTTTTGATGTTACGTAATTACAAAATACTAAGATTTTAAATATATTATACTTACACAGTATTTAAGTAAATGCTTTCATATGATTC
This sequence comes from Selenia dentaria, assembly GCA_917880725.1. NCBI lineage: Eukaryota > Metazoa > Arthropoda > Insecta > Lepidoptera > Geometridae > Selenia > Selenia dentaria. Next base: position 32,389,994 of record OU862877.1, on the reverse strand, counting down.
GAATTACAACACAATGAAAAACACCTGAGCTTTCTGCTCAGATTTTAAATTTTGGGTTCGTTTCTTATTAAACGCCAGCGCTCTTCATATTCTATTTATAAACATTATGTTGTTTACATAAGCACGGCCTCGAGGGGATCTGATTTTAGCACAACTTTAAAACTTTAAAAACTTTTGTGGATACAAAAGCCTAAGATTGTTACTTTGTGTATTAATTACAGCCCGATCACCAAGAAGGCGTGCTGTCAGTCGGAAACGTGAATTTCTCGTGTCCATTGATGAGGCAGACCCTGGAGATCCCACTCAAACCTCCACTGTACAAAGATCCTGCAATGACGTAAGACTTCTTATGGCGCTGGCTCGAATATACCTACTGATAATCCACGCGAATATGAACTAGCATCACATGGATTACCTGGAGAAATCGCGGGGTAGCGCTTGTTGTTTTTTATTCGTATTGTCTATGTGCAAGCTTTTAAGCTGATATTTTATTAGCATCATGTCTGCCCGTGACATTTGCAGTACAAACCAGACTTTTAAAATTCAAATTTCTGCGCAGTTTAATTTTACGTACTATAATGCCCTCCAACTATAAGTACCTAGAGTGTTTACACTACAGCTTCGAGAAAGAATATCTCACACTACAGTTGTACTTACCTACATAACAATATGGACCCTTGCACAAGTGTCCTACACAATTGATAGCAGGTCATGATTGTCACAAATATACCAAGCCCCGAGCTTGGTATATTTGTGACAATCATGACCTGCTGATCTGGATATAGCAGCAAACTTAAGTACTCCCCACCTAACTAATACCAGTAAGTTTTTGTAAAAACTCTTCTTCGGTTGGATAAAGCTTGTCAAGCTATTCAATAGATAGATATTCAAAATATCAACGGGATAGTAACCATGTACCATGTGTTGCATGATGAGCTTCTTACTTCATCCGTGATCATGACGCTTGCAACTGTGCTGCAATATTGGAAACTCATAGAAAATATAGATAGTAACTATGCCGTTGATAATTTAAGTATTTTTAATGTTTGTGACATGATAAATAGTAAGTTTTTAAACTTTTATTCAATAGATGTCGCTCCGTCTCCATAACACATAATAAGTAATAAATAGTACTACGTAACTACGAAGAAATAATATCAGGAAGAGTTCATCAGAAGGGTATCATCCTTTAAAAAATGACCCAATAAAAGTCGTGCTAAATCAATAACATCGTTCACGCCGATATGACTCAGCTGTCATAGTAGACGTTGCAGCACGCGCGTGGACCAATCCCTGCTTTCCTTCTGAAATCCATCCAATTCTGAAAACCAATCACCGAACATGTCTATTTGTAACCTCGGAAGTAATTCGTATTTCGAATCATACGTCGTTTTGGTTTGAAGGACCACTTTTTGTGTGGAATTTGTTCTGAGTTATGCTTCGTGACATTATTTCTTCGTAGCTACGTACCCATACAACCATTGAAATCAATTATATAGTAATTAGATGCTCGGATGTATTGCCTCGGTGGCCAGCGTCTGACACGGATTGTCGGAAGATGCGGGTTCGTATCCTGTCCGAGGATATGTATTTTTTCTGTCTTTAATTGCATGGATGAATAGGTAAAACAATTGAAAAAGACAACAATGTGCCATTTTCAAAAAAGCTTTTGTTCCAAACTTGCAGACCTACTCTGAAGCCACGAAGAAATATTTCTGCTGCCACAGTGCTGCAAGTCCCTAAGGAACAAGGCATCAAGAGATACAGCCTTTGGACGCGAGATTTCTCCGGACTCTACCCTGTTTTCAAGATTCCGTCTTATGAGTATCCTATTTAAAATACGAGGCTCTTAGTAGTAATTCTGATCAGAAACTCTATAACTCATAGAATAATAAATACTCCAAGTTGTAGAACGTCTATGAAGCAAGACGTGTAAAATTGCAATTTTGGTATTTGTTTTACTTGTTTTTTTGTTTTAGACGTCCAATATTTGTAGCAAAGAAAATTTAGGTAGGTAATCAATTCATTTTATTTGCATTATAATAATTGACATTGGATTGGTTCGTGAAGTAAAGTTGCCTAATTGTTATTATTATTTTACTGCGTCTGCCTTCTACTTTGTTCGCGTAGTAGGCACGGGCTTCGGCCTCGCCGTAACCTCCCATCTTTTCTTGGTTTTTCTTTCATAAGAAGTAAGAACCATCTCCTTTTTTTGACGCAGAGTAATCCTTTAAGGATACCACCGGCCCCGGGGGAGCACAGTCACACAGGGAATCTCTGCCAGAAGGGCAGCATACCCACCAAACCTCTGCGGTGTTTCGTCACTGCCGCTTTTGACGTGAACGCGGGACAGATTTCGCACACGACCGCGAACGCGCCGCGGCTGCCTCGCAAATGGACGCTAGACTGCCCCGAGTCTGGGCGCCCTAAGTCCCCCTACGATGGGCCAGATGAGTAGCCCCACCGCCAGCTACTTCGGCCGCAGAGGATAGGGACAGTGGCGCCTCTCAATACCGACATTCCTCTTCCCCTGCGACCGTCATCTAATGGTGGCGGCCCCGTCAAGGCCGCGGAAGGCAGGGAGAGTGGCTCTCCCTAGGAGCGGTCCCACCTCGGGCCCGCCAGCTGTGTCCTATCACTGGCATTGACAGCTGTCACAGCTAAAACCTATATCCATGTTATTTTCAAGTCGAATGAAGTCAAAGAGTTCAATCAAAATCATAAAATACGACATCAACTGTCATTTTGACAGCTGTCACAGCTAAGACCTACATCCATATTATTTTTAGTCATGTGAAGTATATGAGTAAACATACCCTACTACACTTCATAAGTGCAGCTTGGTAGGTAGTACAGCGGATAATGAGTGGACAAAACTGACATGGGAATCTGCTAGTAATAAAAGTTGAGCCTTTGAGATATTACATAATATTATCTACACAACGAGTTGCGTTGCGACTACGAGAAAAAGTTCAAAAGGCAGAACTAGTTGAGCCTTCGACACATTTTTTTCTGTTCTACACTGCCATCTCTGTTTGGTGAGCTAAACTATTTGCTCCTCAGTATAGCCACGGGAAAAAATCGATTATGAAAAATGTGTATCTACATAGGGTAACACCCATGAACTTGAGGAATGGCAAATAGACAAACGTACGGAAGCAATGCAATTGTAAAGAAAAATCCGTTTAGGGCCCTAGGGTCAACTGCGAAGCTCAACCAGTTGAGCCGTTCGGGCTTTTTTCCCGTAGTCGCAATACACACAAACTTTCGCGTTTATAATATTAGTAGGAAGTAGGATATAGATAAGGTAGGTAGGTTAGGAACCTCCTACTTACATACCTACCTATTATTATAATCAAGTGATTTACAATAATAGCGATGTTTTACCTGCAATTAAAACATTTATTAAACATACTTACCTAATTCGAAACCTAATTATACATGAGAGTAGCGTACTCGACTTCCGTTCCGAAAAGTCATGCTGTGATTGGTCCGCCCGATCTCCTCGCCCAATCAGCGTCGACTCCGCCCCTTCCGCTCAAATGTCAACCATCATCCCAGGTAGTGCGCCTAGCGCAACTTGGCTTCATTGGTTTTCTCGTGTTATGCCACCAGGCAGGTATAGAAAGTGTTAGGTTTCGAATTAGGTAAGTATGTTTAATAAATGTTTTAATTGCAGGTAAAACATCGCTATTAAACAACTGTACCGTAATTCGAAACCTAATTATACATGAGAGATGTGTTTGTTATCGCCTGGTGGTGATGGTGACGCCAATGTGATAAATCTTTAATAGGTATTGAATGTTCTGACGCCCAGCGGTCCAGGTTTCATTCACAAAACTTTTGTTGTCTGCGTAAGCATGAATTCTAGGTGTAGGAAAATTAGACTACTCATTTTAGTACATGAAACGTCCATTATTTGATTTGTCTGCCAAATCACTGCGAACAAAGAGTAAATAAGGAAGGTACGCCCAATTTCTCAATGGAACTGCTTGCAGACTTGAGGCAAGGTCAATTCATCAATACGTTCCACTAATTATGAGTTTTACTAAATTAGTAACCTTGGCACGTGTTGCTGTTCAAGGTTTATTTATGTGCTGCTTGCAACCCATCTTTTAACTCTCGTAATCACTCATGATGTTTTGAATGTGGGGCGGAGCCCCGAGCATTCTTGAATGAGTGTAGTATATATATATATATATTTATACCTATATATATTTAAATGCCGAGTGCAGTCAGTGTGCTGGACACATTACAACTGTCTGTTTCGTGAGAGTATCTGTTTTAAGACCATAGCAGTGCTAAAGTAGTTTGCAGTTCCGTAATTTAATTCTGGAAAAAAGCTTATAAACTATTGTGACATAGAAATAACGATGGCTACTATGTCCCTTGAATTAGGTAGATAAAAACTATTTTCTTCACAAATGTTCTGAATAAAATTATTGATTTATTAAGGTATCGACTTCCAGGTTGGGGGTCGCGGTCGCCTTGGCTAAAATAGTGATTTTAGCTTTAAATATTTATATTTAAGTATTATTATAATTTCGACTTAAAAATGCATGAGGTAAGTATTCCAGATTTGTGAATTAAAAATATACTAAGGGTCGTTTTAATAAGATTGGTTAAGAATCTTGCAAGATTAGACCACTTGGGTTTTTGTTGGTTTCCTGGGTAATTATCTCACGAAGAGTGCTAATTTTTCCAAGCTAAACTTTCTCCAAGGAGCAGATAAGCCTAAACATTTTCTTGCATTATAGTCGCTTAGATTTTGATACATTCGTACATCTACGAGTACAAACTTTTTGTATCATTTCTATCGGACGCGACAATGGTTAGTCACCCACACGGGAAGCCGACCAGTCGGTCGGCATTGTTGGGACTCTGGATAGATTTGTAATCGTGAACGGGGTAATCCAACGATCTATTTAACAGCCTTCATAAAAAAAAAACAATACCTAGCGGTACCAATGTTTGAAAAACATTGAATCGTTTAGAATAAAACATACTTAATAGCATCGGTAACTGAGTAATCGTGAGGTCTAAATCGGGTTGCTAATGCGACGACTGTTTCTCACTGTAATTCAGCGATCAGGAAAATTCCTGTTGATTTGTTTTAAATCGGCTAGTATTTCTTATGGTATGCCGGGGGATAAACCCAACCCTACTCTGAAGTTCCAAGTCAGCCGGTGGGGCGTAACAGTGACCTTGGGAATCTAATCTGTCGATTGTGCAGAAATTGTGATCACTCGTAAGCTTGGCGAAATGCAAAAAGATAGATTTCTTGTTTGCCCCACTTTACAAAAACTGTGTCTGTTAGTTTTGTAGTAGATCACTGTTTGGCAATACCACTCGGAACAGAGCTTCCAAAATTAAATAGCTTTTCCATGAGCTGTGAGCTTTGATCTTACTCTAGTTCATAGTAGGTTTTTAAGGATAACTAATCATTTCTGTGTATATTTTGCAACGAATACGAGGATGCGTAAACGAGGTACTCGCATATATTCACGGTTAATACAATAAGGTTTTGCAGTATTAGTAGTATCTGATGCGTCAGAAGGAATTCAAATTATTATTAGAATTATCCCCAGCCTTGCTCAGTGTCAGAATTTTTGTGATGCTCGCAACCGCACATGTTTTTGGGGCACTGAGCTAAAGACAGATTGCAAGCAGATATTTTTGATATTTTTGCAAAAAGATATACATTCGTATATAAACTAAAATAGTCTAGAAATAGTCATTGTAAATGAACTGAAGGAAACGGTGATTGTTTGAATCGACCGACAAGTGGTCCAGAGGAAGATCGACCTTGGCCATCCAGTCTACTCTTAGAGAAAGTAGCACGCAATGCTCGATCCAGTCTTTTCTTGGAGAAACTAGCACGCAATCATGGTTAATCAATCTGAATTTTAAGAGAGCACCGTAGGTACTTGTTCAAGTTTTTCTGATCCCAAAAACGGTCTTGGTGTGCCGTTGCCTTTAAGTCTGAGAATATTGCTAACAGCTTGGAAAAGACTGGCTTCCCATTTTTATGACACCTCGAGTGTGCATTTCGTCAACCACTTTCATTTCAATTTAGTTAGATATTTTGCTGTAACGGTCGCTCGACAAAAGCAATGACAATTTCGTGTATAATGGTAAATAGTAGTTACTTATTATGTTTAGAATGTCGAGCGGAGCTCTGAGCATTCTTCGATGCGTTCGGTAGCTCGACAAAAGCAATGACCGTTTCTTTTTGTACGGTATACAGTCACTTATTATGCTTAGAATGCAGAGCGGAGCTCCGAGCATTCTTCGATGCGTTTAGCTTTGTTACGGTAGCTCGACAAAAGCAATGACCGTTTCTTTGTGAACGGTATACAGTCACTTATTATGCTTAGAATGCAGAGCGGAGCTCTTAGCATTCTTCGATGCGTTTAGCTTTGTTACGGTAGCTCGACAAAAGAAATAACGTTTTCTTTTTGAACCGTACACAGTAGTCACTTATTATGCTTAGAATGTAGAGCGGAGCTCCGAGCATTCTTCGATGCGCTTAACTTTTGTTACGGTCGCTCAACAAATGCAATGATGTTTTGTGGTACACATTATAGTCAATTATTATGCTTAGAATGTAGAGCGGAGCTCCAAGCATTCTTCGATGAGTTTAACTTTGCTTAATGACCCTCACGAAGGGCTGCTTGTATGCATGTTTTATTATTATCACCTATCTCGATGCAAACTAAGCCTCTTGAGCTTTTTGAATGGTGTACGGAAGCCATTTATTACGTTTAGAATATAGAGCGGAGCCCCAAGCCTTTTTCAACAAGTAATTTTTCTTGAGAACCAGTGATTGCAACCTTTTTTGGTAGCTGCCTGGCATGGAAGGGTTTCGAGTCAGAATCTTTTCGTTTTATTTCGTTGCTGGAAGCAATTATTATGATTTCCTGTCCTATCCCGATGGGATGAGGAGGAATTATGCCTCTTGTCGGGCTGTAAAATTTGTTAGTTACACCGGCAACGCCCTCATGTTAGGGATCGAATATGTCGACCCGGGTTTCAAGCAAAACAGACTCATCTATGGGTGTGCAGCAGCGACTGCGAACTACAGTTGGCCACTGCAGACATTGGCGTGTGCTGTGTCACTTTCTAGACTGACCTACTTTGACGTAGCAATGTGGTAGGGTAGTGGCAGTTAGCCCGTGTTGTTCAGAAACTTATCTTGTGATGCAGTTTTTAGATGTGTTTCATTGCGTTTTGTTTCATCAGAGGTCCAGGCCAATATTTCGTATGTAGGTTGTTTAACAATTACATATAGTCCAGGGACTAAAAAGACTAAGATATATTCGAAGATAAGCCAAAACGCGACCTGAGAATATATGTTATTCTACCAGCTCTGCCTAAATAACATCGAATTTTTCAGTTTTGCTACTTTACCTGGTGTGAAAGTGCATGAATGTAGAAGTTTTCTTTGTACATTTTCGTATTAGAATGTGCTTTAACAGATTTTAGCCAATCTGGAACATTAATCAGTCGATTGCATGTCATCTAAGAAACCATTTAAACTGTTTTAAGTCTGGTTTTGTGAGACTCTTTCACTAACGAGTGAACGACTTCGACTGGTTAAGCAAAGCGTAAAGTAAGCGTAGCGTTTGATTTCATTATGGGGATCACACCATAGCTAATGAACTCATAACATTGGAGATAGAAGTGTTTGAGTTTTATAGTATTGGACATTATTACAATATTGTTCAAAAGGTTGTGGTTCTATGAGCTGTTCTACATAACCTTTATTACCTTTATTTTTCTGAAGCGTAAACTAAGATTATTACACGCTTTAACCATTTGAAAGTTCAGTGGTTTTAGTTTGAGGTGCTCAGTAGGGCTTATCCTCGTTTGATTACCCACACATGTTTGGGTCTGCTCAAATTGCAGTAGAAGTCAGAATGACTGTAACTTGGATTGTAATTTACCACGATTATATTATAGTTGATGAAAAATAGTAAGTGTTACTCACGGTTTGGTGATGAGCCGGAGCTAAACTACGAACCAACACTTGAATCCGATACCGTTGGTAGGTTATCATCTTCTTTTTCCTGTTTTTATTCCGCTTCTTCCATCGTTGGGGCTGGACCAGTATAACTATCAATTTAAAGAATCTAAAATTCAACTGAAACAGTGTGAAACAGTTAAAATATTTCATTTATATCTAGAACCAGCGATAGCACTGGCTATAAATAAAACATAATTAGTATTGAAGCGAACGGTAACACCGTTAAAATATTTTTAGTAAGTATATATAATTGCACATGAACTTACTAATTGGTTCAGGACTTTACCTGAACTTTCACCAGCATGACGCAGTCAGTAAAGTAAATATTTCGTACTTACGACTGCTCCGGATGAAAATCCAAACGCCAATGAAGCCAAGTTGCGCTAGGCGCACTACCTGGGGTGATGGTTGACATTTGAGCGGAAGGGGCGGAGTCGACGCTGATTGGGCGAGGAGATCGGGCGGACCAATCACAGCATGACTTTTCGGAACGGAAGTCGAGTACGCTACTCTCATGTATAATTAGGTTTCGAATTACGGTACAGTTGTTTAATAAGCATAAAGTGCCAATTTTACGTAGATACAAGTACAAATTCGTGCGTAACTCTCCGGCAGAACAGCAGACGAAGGTGGGGACAAGGTACCTGGCAGGTACCTACTTGTATATTGCTACCGAGGGCCTGATAAGAACCTGATAAGAAGTGACTGTGATTGTGTGACAGGGACAGGCAATGCATTCCACAAGCAGAGAACCTGCACGGAAAATTATTCATACCTACTGAATTAAGCGAGAGCGTTTTGAAAGCAGCGCATGATGGTCACCTGAGCATTTTTGCCATGAAAAGAAGACTAAGAACCACGGTATGGTGGCTATAATGTGATAAGGACGCTGAGAACATATGCAAAGCCGGCAAAAGATGCATTCTGGTATCTAATCATAACGCACCTATTCCATTAAAGAGAAGATATTTGCCATTGCAGCCGTGGATTGGTGTAGCGATTAATTTAAGGGCCATAACCAAATAGAGATTACCTTCTTGTTGTGGATTATTACACCAGGTACATAAAAGTCACAAGTGCCGAAATCATTGTGATATATTAAGTACATTTGGCAATCCGGTTTCTGTCACCGCAGACAACGGCACACCGCAGGCAGTTGACAAGCCAGGATTTTAACATTTTGTGTGCTGAAGAAATTGCACCATTACGTACTGGCCTCAACAAACTGGAGAAGTCGAACAACAAAACAGGGACATCCTGAAACATTTCAGGCACATAAGAAAAATAGGAAGGAAGCTCTGTGGAACTATCTTGCACAATAGTAGGTATACCCATACAGTTACAAGAAAGACACCCGCTGAATCATTTTTCTCGCGACAATTTCGAGATAAGCTGCCAATGATCCAGGACTTGTGCATACTATTCTGATTACCTACCTAGAAATGCGAGACAAAGATTACGAGCAAAAGGAAAAATATGAGTAGGTATGCGGATACACACTGAAAAGCTACAAACTCTAGACTAAAAATCGGAGATAAGGTATACATAGCGAATTGTAACAAAAACAACAAACTGCGTTTATATTATGAACCCGAACAAAATAACTATTAAAGCAAGCTAGGATGAAGTCATAGGTAAGTCTCTGAAATGAGATGAGACTGGCAAACGGGCCGAAAGAAATATATTACACCATTTGAGTGGAAGGACATTGGAAGGTAAGGAACTGTCAGGTGGATAAGGAGAATGGCTTAAATTCAGATTCTAACCAATGTAATAGATATTAAGTTAAACCTCAGTCGATATTGTGATTGCCCTTACTAAATGATGTTTGTTGTAACATATTTTGTTGTTACTTATTTATTAAAACAAGGGAGGGATGTAGTGTATAGAACTACATACAATAAGTAAATACCTAAAATATGGAGGTATCCTGTTGTTTCGGAGTGACGTAGACGCAGACGGCGCGGGTCGGCACTCGGGGTGCGACCGCGGCCGGCGAGAGGCGTTTGCGTGCACCAGCGAACCAATATTAAAATCACGTGCTTATTCTTTCAATAAAAAACGGTATCAAAGTGTACCCTATACTATGCTCGGGGTTTCTCTAGGTGATCGAATCAGAAATGAGGAGATCCGTAGAAGAACTAAAGTCGTCGACATAGCCCAGACGAGTGGCAGTGGGCAGGGCACATAGCAAGCAGAGCACATAGCAAGCAGAGCAGATGGCCGATGTGGCCGGAAGGTTCTGAAGTGGTGACCACGGACAGGCAAGCGCAGCGTAGGTCGTCGGCTGACAAGGTGGACTGACGACATGACAAAGGTAGCAGGACGACGTTGGAAGCAGGCCGCTTCTAACCGGTCCTTTTGGAAATTTCTGGGGAGGCATATGTTCAGCAGTGGACGTCCTATGGCTGAGATGATGATGGTGATGATGACTTGAATAATTATGTCACTTGATGCAACATTATGTATTACATAACTATTTAACTTGACGAATAGCAAAATGTACAAACACGTGAGTTCAATTATAAAGTAAACAAAGAAGTATTAAACACGCAGTTTCAGTGATATTTTGACATATGTTTGACAGCAAAATTTTTTTTTTTTTTTTCTTTAAACCACTGTATTGATGTTTCGAATGATGCTTGATTGTTACAAGTTTTCAATCTTATTTGAGTGGCATCATTCGCAAGCCGTAGCACGGCCATAGATATAGTCTGATTAATCTATGGGCCATACAATAGCGATGCAATTGCAATTGAGAGCAACATAATATAACAGAATACAGAATTGGACATTAGAAGCAGTACAATCGCAGAAGCGTTGCAGTAGTGTTACAATTGCTCAGTAGCTAAGAGAATAGCGGCCCTGGTCTATCATATCAGGAAATTATGACTAGAATTTTTACTTATAGCTTTAGCCTAATTTATCCTTTCCGTGGGGAAAATGCTTTTACGCATACGCGCTCGCCGGGGATAGCGAGCGGGTTATGTCAGACTCCTACTACCGACTAAAAACCCCACGATGTCCTTCGGCAACGATTGCAAACAGGGCCACGGGTCCGTTTGCGCATTCTCCGCAGCCCAGTTTTGCCGACGTCCGCCCCTCGCTGTTTCAGGGCAGACCCACCTCGAGGGAGGAACAAATCAACTCCCCCGTACCGCTCCAGTGACGCACTGGGACATACAGCACGTCACCTCCTCAGACGGACCTCATAGATGAGGGGTGCCAGACGTCCCCACGTCCGACGCCCCAGGCCCACCTAGCGGAGACGGAGTGCGAACTCGAATAGCTCGCCTCCGTGTCCGCGCTCTCCGAAGTGGGAGAGAGAGAGGATTAGTCTCTCTCTCTCGCTCGTCGGTCTCTCTCTGCGACATCACGTCCTCGCAGAAAGAGACCATTGCTTCCCATGATCTCTCGTCATCGACCATCTTGGCTATGATAGTCGGCAAAGAGAGGTCTGCTCCCACCACTGCGACAAGGGAATCCCGCAGATCCTCCGCCCCAGGACACACCTCCAATACGTGCTGCGCGGTTTCTTCCGCACAGCCGCACTGGTGGCACACAGGGGTCGCTTCCCTCCGAGCCACGTTACACAGGTACCTCCCGAAGCATCCATGCCCCGAGAGGACCTGTGTCATCCGGAAGGTGAGCGACCCGTACCTACGATATACCCACTTCTCCAGTACTGGCCGGACTGCTTCGAGAAACCGGGTGGCACCGGCTCCTCTCCGCGGGCCCACTGCCAACCGTCTGCTCCAGGACGCCAGAGCAACTGTCCTGGCGTCTGTTCGCCACTGGCTCATCTCTTGTGGAGCCAGTCGAAGATCTTCCCGCCGCGCCTGCGCTCTTCGCCAAAAGACCGTGGACAGAACCTCGGCCTCTAGGTCCCATGGAAGGGAACCGGCAAGAACGCAGGCCACCTCGTGTGAGAGTGTGTGGTAGCCCCTACACACTCTCACCGCCATCACTCTCTGTGCCCTACGAAGCAGGGCGGTCTCTTGGCTGTTCAGAGACCCTGCCCATATGGGGGCGCCATAGAGGGCCATAGAGCGCACTACCGCCATGTATAGCTTTAGCCCTAACACAACATTATTAATTTTAATAGGAAATAGGGGGAATGCAAACAAAAAACAAACAATTGATTTCAAAAACCGTCTATCTAATCTTACAGTAGATAATGTCATAATGTTTACATTTCCCTACAGTAATAGTTTGGTAGAAAATGATATTAGATATAAGCTTAATTTGACATTATACACTATATGTAATAATAATTTTAATGGATATAAATTTAATTTAATTGACATTAATAATTATATAAAAAATTCTTCTTGACAAAAGATAATTACTATCTTTCTAATTATTATAAAAGACAGATAGCTGTGTCGTATCATATTTATTTGATATTGCAGCCAAAAATTTGGCTAACAAGGTTGCTTCTATTGAGCAATCCAATAGTATTGACAATGCTTCTATTGAGCAATTTGACATTTTTAATTCAGCCAATTGCTTGGCTACTAATGACATTGTACATAATTTAAATTAGTGCCTATGACAATAGAGACAACCTCTTGCATTAAATCAATCAATATTGTTCATCAAGGTATGATGGACAAAGAGTTGGAACTGGAATTGTTTATAGATGATAGCAAAATATATATTCTTTGTATTAATGAACACTGGCTTAAAAAGAACCAACTCTTATTTAATTTTAATTATCATCAAGTTGCTAGCTCTTTCAACAGAGACAAATCTATACGTGGTGGCTCTTTAATTATTACAAATAAAAATATAAAACTCAAAGAACGAAAAGACATTGTGAGCCTATCTGTTGAACGAGTAATAGAAATGTCCTGTATTGAGTTTGAGCAGTTCCTTGTTCTATGTGTATACAGACCTCCATGCTCACCATATGATGATTTAGAAAAGTGCATGGAGAAAACATTAATTAAGCTATCTAATACAAATAAATCAATGATTATCTGTGGAGACTTTAATATTTGCTAGAAAATATTCAGGTAGTGGATAATTTTTTGTTACTGTTCAAATCTTATAATATGTACAATATTTTCTTGGAACCTACTAGGATAACAGCCACAAGTTCCACCTGCGTAGACAATATATTCACTAATCTCAAAGTTATTAAAAAAAATATTATAAATAATTTTGAATCAGACCACTGTGGTCAACTAGCAGTGTTTCCAAGAAAAACTAACAAACCCAAAGCATATATGTTAGCTTTGTTCCAATAAATGCAAGCCGCCTAGAATTGTTAAGAAGTAATATATCCCGGAAAGTGCCAGAGTTGCACAGTCACAATGACCCAAATATATAATATAACTCACTGTTCCATCTTATCAGTGATGAATTTGGGAAAGTGTTTGTACCAAAAACAATATCTGTTGGTAATCGTGCTAGGTTTAGTGAATGGGCAACTCCAGGAATTTATAAAAGTAGGCAAAAGTTATATAAATTGTACCATGAAAAATCGTATAATCATAATCCTGTATTTTTGGAATATGTCAAACGTTATTCTAAGTTATTTAAACGAGCCTGTTCCTCAGCTAAATCTTCTAGTATTTATTTAAGAAATAAGATCAAAAATTCTGTTTATAAAATAAAAATGACGTGGAACATTATAAACAGTGAAACTGGTAGAAATACAGTCGAGAAGACTGTAGTGAAACTGGTAGAAATAAAATCGAGACTTTCATTTAAAAATTAATAATAAAGATGTAAGAGCAGATTTGGAGGTAGCGGCCGAGTTTGAGAATTTCTTCTCTAATATTCCTTCTTTAACAACCAAAACTCTAAAATCTTCCTCCATCTCTGCTGAGATCTTACTTAAACAAAGTGTAACTGAATGTGACAAAACTTTTAAATTTTCAATAGTTAATTGCAAAGATAGGTATTGTAAGCAGTTTCAAAAGTCTAGATGCAAAAAAAAAAGGCAGACCTATGGGGTCTTTCTGTGAAGACCGTTTCTTCAATTATAGATGTCATTGCACCCGATCTAGCAGCTGTGTTTAATAGTTGTGTTGCAAGTGGTGTATTTCCTGACATAATGAAGCACAGTAAAGTGGTTCCTTTATTCAAATCTGGTAGTACTACTGATCCAACAAATTTTCGGCCTATTTCTGTACTACCTACGCTAAGTAAGATTTTAAAAGATTTATAATTATAAGATTTTAGAAAAAATCATATTACATCAATTAGAAACTCATTTTAGTGCAAACAAAATTTTCCATAAAAATCAATTTGGGTTTACAAGGAATCGCCCTACTATTGACGCAGGTATAGAACTAATAAAAGATGTGTTTGATGCCTGGGAGAACTCTCAAGATGCCTTAGGTGTTTTTTGTGACTTATCTAAGGCATTTGACTGCGTCCGACATGATATACTTGTCAGGAAATTACAACACTACGGTATTAGGAACATGGCTCTCAACCTTTTGACTTCATATTTAAATGTTAGAATTCAAAGGGTTGACATAAATGGTAAAAAATCGCCCGGCTCTATAATCTCAATGGGCGTTCCACAAGGTTCAATACTAGGGCCGTTCTTGTTTTTAATCTATATTAATGACTTACCTTATTATGTAGAGAAGAATCACGAGATTGTATTGTTTGCAGATGACACTTCACTGTTATTTAAAATTAAAAGGCAGTTATTAAACAATGACGATGTGAACAATGCTTTGGTTTCATACTGTAAATGCAGCAAGCAACGAATTAAGAATAAAATAAAAAAATAAAAAATAAAATGTATTAGCTAAAGTTGTGAATTGGTTTAATACAAATAATCTTCTCCTCAATGAGAAGAAATCTAATTGTATAAAGTTCTCGACACCAAATGTGAGACAAGTAGAATCCAATATACAATTGAATGGAACAGGGTTGGACCTTGTGGAGTCAACGGTCTTTTTAGGAATTACTATAGACGCTAAATTGCAATGGGGTCCCCACATAAAAAAATTGTCTAGTAGGCTCAGTTCAGCGGCTTATTCTTTTTAAAAAATTAGACTATTAACTGATGTAGACACAGCTAGAATAGTTTATTTTAATTATTTCCATAGCGTTATGACTTATGGGATACTGCTCTGGGGATGTTCTGCAGATATTAATTCCATTTTTATATTGCAAAAAAGGGCTATTCGAGCGATCTACAGTTTAGCTCCCAGAGTTTCCCTTAGACAGAAGTTTAAAGACATAAACATTCTAACTGTTGTCTCTCAGTTTATCTATGAAAATCTAATGTATGTAAAGAAAAACATAAGCAGTTTTGATAAAAGGAGTGATGCTCATTCCATCAACACGCGAAATAAGCACAAGCTATGCGCGTACACATGTAACGCGTCTCGACAGAATAAGTAATTTTTTTTATGGGACAATGTATACGATTCTATAATAAAGTTCCCAATGTTATCCGAGATTTGCCTATTAATAAGTTTAAAATTACTATTAAAACTAAACTCTGTCAAAAAGGTTATTACAAAATTTCGGATTACTTGGAGGATAAAACAGCTTGGGAATGATCACTCCAGGATCTATCTACTCCCCCCCCGAGAGTTCCCGCCTTGCCGTGGCGGGGGGGCTCAGTAGCCGTGGCTTGGGTCACCACGGTGAAGCTAAGAGGAACCAATGGGCCTGCCAGTGATAGCTGATAGCTGGCGGGCCCGAGGTGGGACCGCTCCTATGGGCTTTGCCCTCTAAGTCCACACGGGAGCGGTCACTGTAGGTAGCAGTGGTGTATGGGCGCCACTGCAACTGAGGCGGGCTGCGGTGTCGTATGGGCGGCACCGCGGCTGAGAGTTAGGGGCCGCGGCGGGAGAGGAGTGCCGGTGTTACGGTGAGCCGCTCTCCCTGCCTTCCGCGGCCTTGACGGGGCCGCCACCGTTAGATGGCGGACGCGGTGGGGTCGCAGGGGAAGAGGACTGTCGGTATTGAGAGGCGCCGCTGTCCCTATCCTCTGCGGCCGAAGTAGCAGGCGGTGGGGCTACTCCCCTGACCCATCGTAGGGGGACTTAGGGCGCCCAGACTCGGGGGAGTCTGGGGTCCATTTGCGGGCTTGGTCCCCCGTGGCGGTTGTGCTGCAAGAGAGAAGGGTCCGGCAATTGACAGCCGCGGCGGGTTCGCGGTCGTGTGCGAAATCTGTCCCGCGTTCCCGCCAAAAGCGGCAGTGACGGAACACCGCAGAGGTTTGGTGGGTATGCTGCGCTTCTGGCAGAGACTCCCACATAACCACCGTGCTCCCCCCGGGGCCGGTGGTATCCATAAAGGATTACTCTGCGTCAAAAAAAAAATAAAAAAAAAAAAAAAAAGGATCTATCTACTCGTGTACTAAGATGTCAAAGTGTAGCGTGTCTTGCCCTACTGATACCATTATTATGTTCTCTTTTGTAAGGCAACACACTGGAGCTAATATTTGTAGTACCTAAGTAAAAACATTGTAAAAACATTGTAAAAACATCTATATAAAAAGAATGGCCCCGAGTTTCTTGCCGCTTCTTCTCGGTAGGCTCTATATATTTTGGAACGCGGCGGTAGTCTTTAAAGTACATTATAATGAAAAATTGACGTTCATAAGTGCGTCTTTGATGCCTAAATTGAATAAATGATTTTGACTTTTACTTTGACTTTGGAGCCTTGAGAGGGGTAAAATATGGTTATTTTTATCGACAAATCACAATAGGTAAGTACTTTTTTTATACTAAAAGAACGTATTGAAGTTCGTTGACAATCGGCGAACCACAGCGAATCAAATGATGTTATATATAAATTGAAGTAGGTACGTCTAATTGCGCTCGGCTTGCGACATCAACACAAGCTAATTGTCTTGAGTCTACTTATTTCCAGCCTGTCTGGCATCAACGCAGCGCGTATTTAACATTTAGGAAAAAATGCCTTCTTTGCCGTGTTCAGAAACTGCAGAACTACTGGGACGAGTACAAAAACAAGAATGATGTATCTTTTTATTTTTAAACATTGTTTCGCTATTTTATCCATCAAAAATGTATCTTTCAATAATTGTATTTTATTCTAAATTAATTAATCCTGCGACGTTGCCGCTTCGCCACTTACGCGAACGAGACAAGTAGCGAGCGACAGAGAGAACGAGGCTGTCATTGACGGTCGAATGGTCAGCCACAGGTGAACCTTGTTAATAATATGTTTATCCCTTTCTGACAACTAGATTAATATATTATTATCTTTGTGTTCTTTTAATCTTGTCAGTGTAGTTAATGTCGTTGTGCGAGTTGTGTACTATATGTAGTATTAAATTAGCCTTCATATTCAAGGAGTAAAACGCCTCTACAGTTAATCTCATTGCTTGACTCACGTTGTATTTTAGTGATCATGGAAACGGTGGCGCTGGTGGATGAAGTCATTATTTTAAAAAAAAATTATGATGGAACCCAACTATTAAAAGACTTACAAAAAGAGCTGGATTACAATAAATAAATTGATTAATTTTACAAGGCTTTTATGTAGTTGTTAAATGAAATTGTGTGTGTTGAGTGGAAGTGCTCGCAGCGGAACTTGACTTAGCGATTTTAACCGATGTTCCATCGATCAACAATGAAGCGATCAACAAGTTAAGCAAAAATTGATGTGGTCAAGACTTGGATGGGTGACCGCTAGTGGCATTGTTTATCTGAGCGCTTCCATGTTTCGGTGGGCACGTTAATCCATCGGTTCCGGTTGTTTGTCTTAGGACAACAGTCGTTAGGCTATGTAATTTTCATGGTGTCAGCCAAACAATTATATGTAAACATAATTATATAAAATTCATATCAATTAAATTTAATATAAAATATACATAAAATTCAAAATACTACGGAATTAAACATGGAAAATAAACAACCAAAACAAAGTCGAGGACCACTGCACAGATAGCAAACGAGCGAAGCCGCTGGCGGGTCAGCTAGTCATTAATAAAAGAGACAATATATTGGTCGAAGATTAGCTTATGATAGACAGATGTGAGATCATAGTAATGGAACAACTGTGACTAGATGTAATGTAGACATGAAGGATAGTATGTTGTCACTCACATCAGCATAGAAACTTTAGACCCAGTGCCAATACCTTCTGGATGCTCCGGGCGTACCCAGGTAGGGGCAGGGGGGGGCAGCTGCCCCCCCTAGAAGATTAAATAAATGTATTTTTTTTTGGCAAATAGAAATTAAAAACGTATTACCTACTCTGCGCAAAATGAAGTGTTGGAAACAAAATATCTTTTCAGCCAGATTTTTTTTTCTATAGTTAAATATTCTACAATATTCGATATAGAGTCTATGTATAGTGAGTCGGGTCGGTCGTGCCGCAACGTATTTATTAGAATATTTTATATAGTGACTTTCAACCGCCGTCAAACGAAACGCAAAATGTTTTGATCAAGTTTTGATACACTTTATTTATTTCTTTATTTCGTTTTTATAATTTTTTAGTGATAATGAAAGTGACAGTAACGATTCATAGTCGAGAATTTAATTTCTGGAATCTGATTTTGATTACGCAACAGAATAAATAAAAACTAAGTAAGGTTTTGATGCAAGTTTGGTTTTATTTATTATATTAATTTGTTTTCAATGCTAAAATAAAATAATATTTAATATGTTGCATATTATTTTAAGTAGTATATATCTGTACAGATTTAGTTTAAGATTCTTAGTGTTTATAAAATAAAATAGTGAAAGTATCAAATTCAAATTTCATAGTATATTCAGTGTTTACAACTAAAAGATTTTTGCTGCGGTTTTATCTGTGCCGCGGCTCACTAGACAGACTCTAGTAATTCTAGTATACTGTTAGCGATGCAATATAATTTAAATCTCCCACAAAACCGTCGCATCTCGTAGTTTCCGGTTCCGCCGAGACAATCAGAGAGCCATCTAGGATTAAAGCCGAATATAATTGGGAGAAAACAACATCTAGCGCCATCTAGTTTCGGACGGCAGTACTTTTTCCAGTAAAAAGAAATAGGATCAATTTATACGGTCAATAGTGACATCTTGTATTGAATAGCAATACCGCGAAGAACGTTCTAGCATGGACTATTCTGGAAAGAAAAGACAGTGATAGCAAGTATAAGACAAGGATGGAAATAGAGTCGAGTATTTTCTACATATTTCGGGAGCAAGAATATTTCAATATATAAGCGGAAGCGTGAGGCAGAGCACGTCAATTTAGTTCGAATACAATTCAGTTCGGAGTGTAATACGAGCGAATATTTCATACGACATAGTGTCTTATAGTTTCGTTGCGGCGACACGAGATTTACGTTTACTGTGCAACAACTGGAAATATTACTCCGTCAAATGGATATCAGGAAATTCTTTGAAAGAGGTGAGTCAAAACAAAACACTTAAGTAGGTACCTAATATGATTATTTGATTTAATGGGGGGCTTTGACTCTCTTGTAAGTGTATATCTTAAGCATTACTTACAATATTTAAATTTATTAATTACAAGACGTGGTTTTGTTATAATAGCTAAAATAACATTTGTGAATATTTTGTGATTAAAAAGTAAAAAAAAAACATAAAAGAAAGATCCTTGCAATATTTTGGATTTATTAATAAGTCCATACCGACAACAAAGTCCCTTTTCTCTAACGTCACAACAAGTGTATTATTTCAAATTACCTAGTTATGCTTATTTGGCGTTCAAACCATATATATTAGAATGAGAAACTTGATCTTTATTTTCGTCTTATACAACCCGCCTAAACACTGTAAGAGTATTTTTGTGTATCCATTTTTTAGGGAGGACACGCGAAAAAAGAAAAAAAGGTCGGGAAAGTAGCAGTGGAAGCGATGAAAATGACAACCATGATAAAACCACTCATGTAATGCCAAGATCATTGCATGCTAACATTGGACAAGCGTCAAATTCTCCTGTAGAACCTGTTATTATATCTGTTGCCGACTATTCTTCTCCATCGACATCCCAACAAACTTATGACGTCAACGTCGATCCTGAAATTATAGTGGACGATGGCTGTCATGAAAATGATCTGGGACGTTATGTTGGGTTGGCTACACAGCTATCGACGGAAAAGAAGAGGGAGTTGTTACAAAATCCTTGGATCCCGCCCAGAAATTACGATTTTGAAAGTGATGCAAGCCATTTAAAAAGAAAATTTAACCATGCTTGGTTGGATCAATATTCACCATGGCTAGTATATTCCAAGCGACTAAAAGGTGCTCTTTGTAAGCATTGTGTTTTGTTCCCTCCGCCCATTAGCATTGTGAGAGGAATTTTGGGATCGTTTATGGTCAGGCCATATATAAAGTTCAAAAATATGCATGAAGACTGCCGAAAGCATGCAACGACCAACCTTCACCAAACGGCGACAAATGCTGCAAAAATTTTTCTTGAAAATGTTCCTGTAGACATCCAACTGCAAAGTGGACACCAAAAAGAAATCGATGAAAACAGACAAATATTGTCATCAATTATTTCTTGTATAGTATTTTGCGGCACACATGATATGCCTCTTAGGGGCAAACAAGCAGATGAGGGTGTTTTATTAGATTTATTGAAGTTGAGAATCAATTCAGGGGACGACAGATTAAAGAGTCACCTGGAAAAGTGCCGTCGCAATGCAGTTTACACATCACCAAAAATACAAAACGAATTGATAAATTTATGTGGCGAAGTTATTAAGGAGAATATAATTAGTGAGGTTCAGAAGACCATGGCTTACGCAGTCTTAGCTGATGAAACAGCAGACGTATCTGGGAAAGAACAGCTGTCAATAGGCGTGCGGTTCTACGACGAAAGCAAAAGGAAAATCAGAGAAGAATTTGTAGGGTTCGTTGAACTAAAAGCACAAAATGCTTCCGCAATTGCCGAAGCAATTGACAATTTCTTAATTAGTTCTAACCTCTCAACCGAAGATTGCGTAGGTTTTGGATTCGATGGCTGTTCTACAATGGCAGGGAAAGAGGGTGGCGTACAAGCCATTTTGAGAAAAAAATATCCTCGTGCTTTATATTTTCATTGCTCAGGTCACAAACTCAACCTTGTTGTGAATGATGCGAACGCAGTGCCAGAAATTAGAAATACTGTCGCCACTGTAAAGGATGTTATAACGTTTTTCAGGGAATCGACTACACGTCGAAACTACGCTCCAAACCTATCACGATTATGTGAATCGAGATGGTCAGAAAAATATAAATCAATCAGAAAGTTTTCTCAACATTTTTCAGAGCTTGTGAAATCTATAGAAACGTTATCCGTAGAAGGAAATTATGCCACCAGAAAATCTGCATATCAGTTGCATTCAGCCGTTACAAAACCAGTGTTTATTGTTACTCTACAAACAATAGCCAAATATTCAGCAGTTTTAGAACCAGTAGTTAACGCACTGCAAGCTAAATCGATCGACATGATCTCGGTAGGGGAACACATCAAAAATATCAAGGACATTCTCAGAAATGACCGCGAGTTTCCTGATAGAATAAGTAATGAAATACTTCAAAAAGCACGAGCTGTTGCAATGGATTTGAACATAGAAATTTCGGTTCCACGTCTTGCTCATAAGCAAACACATAGAAGTAATCCGCCATCAGACAATGATAACGAATATTGGCGGCGTTCCCTGATAATCCCATACATTGATTCACTCATTTCATCACTGAATATTCGATTCTCCCAAGAAAATACTCTGGCGTTTGCTTTAAGCAGGCTACATCCCTTGTATATGACAAAAACCAGCATTACAGACCTACACAAAAACGCAGAATCATTCCAAGAATTTTATAACCTGGATATCACCGGAGAACTGAACCTTTGGCATAATTTATGGGTGACGAAGGCTTTATCAGATGATCAATTAAGGGACATAGAAGTAATTGATCTGTTCAACGAAGCCAACATTTTTTACCCTGCTGTCAGAAAGGCATTAATTATTTTAAGCACTATCCCATGCACCACGGCGACCGTAGAACGGTCCTTCAGTACGCTGCGAAGAGTTAAAACGTGGCTTAGAAGCACCATGGGTGAAGAAAGGCTTACGGGTTTATGTCTGATGAGCGTACATCGCAACTATTTAAAAGACAACAGTGAGTTTATTGAAAAGACTGTCATAGACAAATTTGCGGCAAATCCGAGAAGATTACTGTTAAATTAATATATACATACATAATATAATAATATATATTATACATAATGTTCGGCAGGCCGCTTCCAACCGGTCCTTTTGGAAAATCATGGGGGAGGCCTATGTTCAGCAGTGGACGTCCTACGGCTGAGATGATGATGATGATGATGATAATGTATGGTATAATTATGTATAATATTTTGTTTCGTGTCATCATCAAAATTAATGAATAAAAGTCAATTTTCATGATTTTTTGTTTCAATATACCCGACAGACGATCTTTTCGAAACAGGTAATAGCAGCCCCCTGCCCCCTCCTAGCTGAAATCCTGGGTACGCCCTTGTGCTCCGTGCCTAAGCCTTTAAACATACAATTTATACCAGACAAAGACTCCATTCATTGTTTTCGAACAAGTTAATAGATATTTACAAAGGTACTCGTAGTTACTTTATTACCTATCTACCTACCTATTAGAATTGTACGTCAATTTGTCCTGTCCTCTGCAACAAAAAGTCGGCGCTGGTTTTATTAAGGCGAAACCTTCGATGAAAAGCATGCTCCCTATCAGTTCTCTCTAATACAGTTCTATTTAAAAAATCGCATTCTAGAAAACTAAATATTTTTTAATCACCGTCGCTAAATGATACATCAGTTAAATCAGACATTATCAAAGAAAACCAAGATTTTAGTTTCAACAACAATCTGAATACACTTTGAAAGTATGAACAAACCAGCGCCTTTTTCCAACAGCCCACAGAGCCAGACCCCAGACTCTCCATGACATGATATCTTTTGTTTACAGCTAAAAATAACATAAATACCTAGGTATATGGCAGCACTGCATTGATCTTTGATTAGAGACTTTAATTCGCCATTGATATAGGATTAAATTTGACAGAAGATAACTCTAGTTTAATCACGGATTTGTGTTGGTGCAAGACAACTTTAAGATCTAATCAAGGATTAGGCATTAATACTCGGATTAATTAGTTGGCGCAAGAGGGCCTAACTTGAATCTTTTAAATAACTGATAAATCGACATTGTCAAATTTATTATCATTTTCTTTCTTCTCCGAGTGAATGGATATGCGAATTTTTTTCCGTGGTTTTACGATGACCTGGCTTGTTTCACTGACTCTGACGATTCTGCGTACCTTCCCTGACCTGGCAAATATTTGGATTCCAACGGCTGCGAATATATCGAATTATTTCGGACTCTGTTATTGTGCCTAGCAAATTGGATTTTCGTCATGTCCCGAACTGCAAAAAGACCCGTTAGTTTCAATACCTACTTTCCATCGCATAGCTATGATCTCATAGTACTTACAATTTGTAAGCGATCATTGCTATGCGATACAGATTTCAGCTTTGTAAGTTACAAAGCTGAAATCGTTACGGATGATTGATAGATCATATTAGGGTACCTAAATTCATAACCTTTAATTGTTAATATATATTCCAGTCCAGGTGAAGACAACACGATTCTACATTTATTTTCCAATCCAAATAAAAACTTGGCAAGATTCGCGATATGCTTAAATGCAATAGGTGGCGATATATTAGTGCGAGACCAACATGTACTCTGCAGTATGTCTTTCGAGTACACAACTGTGTACTCGAAAGAGTTTGTCACTCACACTTTGATACTAAATATCATACTCGAAGCAATATACTCAGTCATACCTACACTATATTTGCAAGGTAATTTTGTAGTTAAGGTGACGAGTATTACGAGTTCACTTTAAAGAAACACATAAGATGTAAGAAGTAAAATATAAGACAATATTCAAAAACTAATAAATTACAAGTTTATAAAGTGTGCTGCTTCCAGAACAGACATCATAGAAAATTAGAAAACTTATCAATAAATATATTCATTTACAATTGGTGTAAAGATACAAACAAAGTTTTAAGTGGGAACAGATCCGATTACGACCAAAATGATAGAGTCCAATAATTAGCTTTGGCGTACTGCAAAAAAGATGCAAAATTTTATAATTTAGAAAAATTAAAAATATAAGTATGAAACTATGCTATTATTAATTTTCCCTAACCCACAAAGTGACACGGGTACGTTTTATTCCGTAGTTTAACTATTAGCCAAAATGATATTATATCTCTTAAATATTTGATTCTTATATAACTGAAAAAACATTTTGACTATTAAAGTTCAACTAAGGATAAAATAAAGACCAATGAAACAGGTAGGCAAGTAAAAATAGTAAAATTAGTACAAAGGTATATTATAGTCACAGAATAACTGATAGTTTTTCATAACAAATCAATAGATGGCGCTGCGTGCAATAATGCTGCAATGACAACTCTATCTCCAGTCTCCAGTATACAAATGTTCTCTATGTTTGATCTTGGTTTGATCTGTTCTAGTAAATACGACTCACCTCTAGTAACTTCCATTACTTTTATTTTCTTTGCGTTGGATTTCTCTTTTGATACATACTGTGAGGTGACTACTTATTACAAAGCAATAAATACCTGTCGCGACTGAGGTTTAGTGTTTATGATGTCAATTATTACTTGAAACGCAGAAATCACGGGAGGCAAAATGAGTAAACACATGTATTCGACGGCGAACCTTTCAGACAAGGAACTAAAAGAACAGGGAAATAGATTGTTCAGCCTTCGAAAGTACGAAGATGCCATGAACTGCTACACAAAAGCCATTGTAAGTACTCCGATTACTGAAAAATTAATCTATGAATGACCTATTCAAGCAACATACCCTAATCTTAAGTAAATAAATAGGTAGACTGAGAGGTATGCTACCAAAGCTGTTGCAGCTTTTGTGCAGGTTTCCATCAAACAATAGCGGGCCGGTTAAAAGATACAATATGTAAGTAACTTAAAAAAGGTAGCAAAGCTCAAACATTCAAGATACATTCCTTACGAATTCTCTATCCAAACATTTCAGATCTTCCATTTTCTCTAAGAGTTTGCACCGTACATGCAAAGAAACTTATGAATGGTAATACTTACCAGTACCTACACACTTCTCAGCTCTTACAGCGATAGCTCATGTGTGTATTAAATACAGTGCTTGTGAAATACTTGTGAGAACAATAGATTAAAAAGAAAATGAGGTTTTATTCATACCAAGGGTAAGCGGGCATTGGCAAATAAGTAGACAAATCTTAGTAAAAGATGTAATGTGAATAAGTATGCAGTATTTGAGTCTGATTGTCTTAGCAATGTTGTGTGTGTTACCATCTTTAATTCAATATTGTGTCCAAAATTGAAAAGTGTGATAGAAATCAAAGGGGTCAGTTTTATGGTATGTCCCGTAATAATTACCTAGTTAAAATTAAAACATTGTTAAAGTACATCTGTGTCACTTCTGCAAATGTTTTAAATATTTTTACCCCTTGATGAAAAGAAATTGCCGGCCATACCTTAGTGTGATTTGTTTATGTTTGAACCAGTGAAATAGAACACTAATGGCTTTTGTGAACTTGCCCTCACAATTGCACCTATGTCACAAAGTACAATAGACCATCAAACAAAGGAGGATTGTTCAGTGAAAAGAGTGTAATAAGTGGTAACTTATTTAACCAAGCAGTAGAATCATACACGTCTGAAATAGGGCATGGATCCCGGATTTCCGAGATTTCGTAACTCTGAAATTTCAGATGATTTACAATATTACAATTCTGGAACTGAAGTAAATATTGCAATCCATTACTCATATAATTATTTGTAAGATAAGTTACCCCAATAATAAAATTTGCATATTTGTACTCTCTTGTGAAATGTACCATACCGCGCGCCACCAATGATAACTTGCCATCTGTGTATGACTTCAACCCAATCTCTGTAGTCTCTAACTGGGGCAAGTTTCCTTGCCTAATGAGTCTGGCGGTGTTCTCATTAATTATTGTGTATAGGCAGCCTGAATCCATCAGTAGTTCTGTACCATTCAGCAACACTTTAATGTGGAAAGGCTTTATTTGATCTTGTCTTATACTATTAAGACCTACCTCATATAATCCATTACAGTCCGAATCATGCTTCATATGCTTAGTTTTCAGCTAACAGGCTGCCTCTATATGTCCTGTCTTCCCACAATGTCGGCATTTGCTCCAATGGAATCTACATTCACCTTTGTGCTGTCTACTACAGGGGAAGCAATCAGGATGCTTAAATGCCTCCCTACCTTTTTTGTTGGTAACCTTGTTAACATCCATAGGTACCACCACATCCTGTGTGCTGGTACTTGTGCTAGGGCCAGACTGCACAATGACATTAGCATCAATGTTAGCCGTTTCATGTGACAGTGCTATT
Organism: Selenia dentaria; assembly: GCA_917880725.1. Lineage (NCBI taxonomy): Eukaryota > Metazoa > Arthropoda > Insecta > Lepidoptera > Geometridae > Selenia > Selenia dentaria. Next base: position 32,363,562 of record OU862877.1, on the reverse strand, counting down.
GCACAAGCCTGCTCAAATGTTAATGTACTTTGCTGTAACAGCTTCTTTCGAATGTCTATCATGAATACCACATACCAATCTATCCCTTAAAGTTTGATTTAAATCAGCGAAGTTACAGTGTATACTTAATTTCCGCAATCCGGCTATGTAATCCCTCATTTTCTCGCCTTCTTGATTTCTATTGTGAAATTTGTACGATTCCACAATTTCATTTGGTTTTGGATGAAAATGATTGTTCAAAATGGATACCAAATGTGAAAAAGTAACCTCGCTTATTTTTGTTGGGGAAAGCAAAGATATGACCAAAACATATAAATCAGGACCACAAACTGCAAGAAAAAACCTTTTCTTTGTATCCTCTTCTATTTCACTTGCTTCTAGACAATAGCTGAATCTTTCGATGTAATTTTCCCAACATCCATGTGCCTCATCAAATTCATTAAATTTCATACCCATAGTAATTTTTATTATTTATCACACCCAACACTATCAATTTTTCACTTTTAAAGTTTTCCGCGTCGCCCCTATTATATACGCACCAATTTTCGCGAAATAACTCAGAACATAACCACTGGCTAAGTTGACAGCACCTGACTAACTTTTCCCAAAACTACCCTTGAGGACATAACAAAGGTGATGCTAAAGTCTGTGATATAGGTTTTGATGAAGCTAAAGTCAATGAATCGACGCTGCAAGAACAGCTGGTTTTAGGAACTCAATAAATGCAAAGAACCTTGCACAAATAAAAAACAACAGCTTGATCTTACTGGGTTCGTAATAGTTGAGAAAGCCATGTACAGTGGAGAATGTGCTATTTATTTGACACAGGCATACAATTATATTTTGTAGGTGTTCTTCCCACAAGTGTTGAGAGCGGAAGAGTATTTTCATGTGCCGGGTACCTACTTTTGTAACCGCCTACGAAGCTCGCTCTCAGACAAAATGTTAGATGCTCTGATACTCTTGAGAACACATTATCAAGATGAGCGATCTCTTTGAAAAGTGATTCTTATCTTATTTACTTTATATTTGTTTTTAGTATAAGTTGATTTAAAGATCTCAATCTCCAAAAAATATGCCAACATAAGTTTAGAGATTTTGAATTTAAGTTTAATTGTTGTTCTTTAAACCTATTTTCATGATTTCAGAAGAGGAGAACTTGTTGATTTTGTTCATTGTGAGTTGTTGAATCTTATATTCATCATAATTTTATTAGATAGTTATTCAATAAGCTACATTGAAATTGCAAATAGCTAGCACACATTGATTTTGCTATAATGTATATTATTGAAAAGTTGATTATTTTTTGTTATATGTTTTAAGAACAACTTAATAGAAGGCTGTTTAATTCATCTCAGTTAAGAGTTTTGTCGATCTATTTAGTTTTTTATAATAAAGATTTGATTTAACAAAAAAATTTTTTTTTTAAATGTTAAAACTTTTTTTTTATTTCCTATACTTTTTTCTAATTCGGAACCGGTTCCGGAATTCCGGAATCGAACCAGTAGTATCGTAACTCAGTTCCGGAATCGAAAATCATCCGATATTACATGCCCTAGTCTGAAATCATTAGTAGTAGTAGAAGTTATTCTAAGTACAAGACATACATATGCAAAAAATAGGTGAATAATAAGGAATAATGACAAGTTATAGGTAATTATGGGAAATTACAGTAACAATAAAAGGCGAACATACAAGAGAGAGGAGAAACTTAAAGGAATGGGAGGAAGTATATCAGAAAGAATAATATTGTTAGGGATAATCATATTCGGGACAGCAAACAAAAGTGTTTGACATTTCCTTAGCCCAGAGCACATTCACAACAGAAATTAGGGATCATCCTAAGTTTATTCAGGAAAAGGGGTCCAGAAATATGAGCCTGGAATGAGGGATGTCATCATTTGGCCTTCAATCCACTGCTGGTTTTTGTTTCTCTGGATATAGTGGTCATCTGCATATAGAATAAACATCTGTATCATTAATCATCATGTCATAAATTGTTAAATTAATAGGCAACATTAGATGTAATCATAAGGCAAAGATACCCTTACAGATTTCAGTTTTAGGTACATAGTAACTAGCTACAAGTTAGGGGAAACAAACTAACATTGCTACTAAGACTACAGTAAATTCTATCAATATTTTTACAAGACCTCAAATTTAGTCCAAGAACATAGAAAAACAAAACTATATTAGGTATATCAGAAAATACACAATTTAAACAAGTTATGCTAATCTTGTACACTTGCACACAACTTTCTTTGTAATGGTACTGTAGCCAAACTTGGCCTTATTTTAAATACCTAGCTGATATTAAAGTAATCACCTTAATTATATTTACTACTGAAAATCTGCTAACATGTATCATTACATGTTAGCAAATTTTCAGTATTCATCATTTCATTTTCTGGTAGGTATGCATGTTTTACTTTCATTATACTTTTTTTTACATGCACAATTTTGATAAAATTTGGTACACACATTAGGTAAGTAAGTAAGTACCTGACTTTAAAGAGGAGTTTTGAATATCAGCATAGTTGGTTAAGTTGTTGACAAGATAATAAGTTGTGAAGTTTAAAATCTGGCAGATTTTGGTAATATTCAGCAAAAACATTTGGTATCAAGAACATTATAACATTTAGCAACCTTGGTACAGGTCTTGTTGAAATAAATATTTGTCAATCTTTTCTGAATTTTGATGACCTGCTGATAGCTTAGACTGTGAAAAATTGGCACTGATAAGACTGTGTTCAATAGGTCTACTGTTTGCAGAACTACTAGTTTTAAATTTCTATTTAGAATTATTTTAGGCACATTTAGTTTTGGAAAGTATCTATTTTAAACTCTATGAGATCTAATTAGCTTTGCAAAGTCATAAAACTTGTTATGTAATTACTTGTACATTACTTATTTAACAATTGTTAATTTTTGATATTAAATCAAGTTTTTCTTCTAGAAATTGTTTATTCTCTTAAACTCCTTACCTAAAAACTTCTGAAAATTATTTTTTCATACAATTTTACACATCAACGAACTTGCACTTTCACCCAAATTACCATTAATTTGGGTGTAAGCACAATTAGCAACTGGCATTGCAAAGTAGCAGTTACATATCCATATCCTCTCACCTGTCGGTTGTCAATATAACAATGAAATTTCTATTGAATGTGGGTCGTTCGACAGATGCATTATTATATGTAACAGCTACTTTGCAGCCCCAGTTCCTACTTGTACTGCAAAGTAGCTTAAAAGTTTATACCAACTCATAAACATCATTGCAATGTACGTAATTATATTAAACATTTTCATCAACCCGCATAAACCTGCCGGTGGCTGAATTAATTCGCCTCCACCGCACCATTCCTACTAACTCATTGTATTCTTTACTAAGCTTATCATTAATGTTAGCGCATTGCCTTACATTTCAGATTAAAAATCCAACAGTCTCAACATATTTCACAAATAGGGCACTGTGCCACTTCAAGATGAAACACTGGGAGGCCACCTGCCAGGACTGTCATAAAGCTCTTGACATTGACTCCAATCAAGTTAAGGGGCACTTCTTCCTCGGCCAGGCACTGGTTGAGATGGAATTCTATGATGAAGCAATCAAACACCTGCATCGAGGTAGCACTAGTAGACTTAATTATTTAATCATTAACCTGACTCCAATCAAGTTAAGGGGCACTTCTTCCTCGGCCAGGCACTGGTTGAGATGGAATTCTATGATGAAGCAATCAAACACCTGCATCAAGGTAGCACTAGTAGACTTTATTATTTAATCATTAACCTGACTCCAATCAAGTTAAGGGGCACTTCTTCCTCGGCCAGGCACTGGTTGAGATGGAATTCTATGATGAAGCAATCAAACACCTGCATCGAGGTAGCACTAGTAGACTTAATTATTTAATCATTAACCTGACTCCAATCAAGTTAAGGGGCACTTCTTCCTCGGCCAGGCACTGGTTGAGATGGAATTCTATGATGAAGCAATCAAACACCTGCATCGAGGTAGCACTAGTAGACTTAATTATTTAATCATTAACCTGACTCCAATCAAGTTAAGGGGCACTTCTTCCTCGGCCAGGCACTGGTTGAGATGGAATTCTATGATGAAGCAATCAGACACCTGCATCGAGGTAGCACTAGTAGACTTAATTATTTAATAAATGACCCTTTGCATCCCAGAGACGTTAATCCTTCATATACCATAATAATTAAAACAAATGATTTATGAATGAAACTGACTAATCCTTTCTACACCGTGATAATTAAAACAAAATATTTATGAATGAAACTGATGTATATGTACGTCTATGGGACGCAAAGGGTTAATCATTTTTGTAATCATTTATTTAAACCTTGAGTACATACATATACATGTGATGTTATCCTTCCTACTAATATTATAAACGCGAAAGTTTGTGAGTATGGATGTGTGGATGTTTGTTACTCTTTCACGCTCAAATGTTGGGGTCAATTTTGATGAATTTTGGTATGGTGGTAGATGGATCGATGTAATAACACATATGATACTTTTCATCATCATCACCATCATCAGGCGGGTGAAAATACGTAATATTCTTGGGCACAGGGGGGCGTTCCGTACCTCAGAGCGCGGTTGTTCAGTTGTTTTCTAACTAGCTCTGAGGTACGGAACGGCACAGTTGTTTTCTAACCTCAAATAGACTTTGACAAATTCGACATTGACAGATCACTTGATCCTTACCTAATTTTCTTTGAGAAGAGAGAAGAAGAAGAAATTTGTTGTAGTCTGATGGGTCAAAGTTGTATCAGATGCGGGTTGCAACCGATTATCGATCGATTTTGATGGTTAAAATGTTGCGACGCTCCGAGGTTCGGAATGCTCGAGTTAGAACAACCGAGTGCTTTACCCTGAGGTTCGGAACGGCGTTAGTGCGAAAAGTTGCACTTCGAGTGCGCTCTCACCGAGGTTCTGAACGCGGCCCAGCGAGGACGAAATAACACGATCTCCGCATACGTCAAGATCGTAATGATGACATTTCTGTCAAAGTTTGTGTCATTTTCTGGTAGCTTAGTCAAAAGTACGCTACTTCTTCTTATTGGATGGCCTCTGACTAAATTGTCACAATTCTGCCAGTGTTCGTACATGCTAGTGTCAAAAGCACGCTATCATTTTGACAGCTCTCGATACATTAGATGTGCTTAGCGACCGTCAAGCGTGATGCAGTGTAACACAAATACCGTCAAGGGTGATGAAATGTAATGAATTTTTTTTCCATGGTGATTAATTTTATATTTGTATGGACGTAAGTCCTGTATTTTATTATTTATGTTTACTGATTGATATATCTACTAAGTATTTAAATTTATTCATATAATACTATTAAAGCAATTGCGTTTGACCATGTACATATTTTATGACATTTTGGTATAAAGATAGATATGGACTTGGAGAAGATAACAAGCTACTCGAAATACTAATCCTGCGCAGACGAAGTTGTGGAAACAAGCTAGTAATTAAATAAATTCGTTAGATCCGCTTAAATAATAAAGAATGCTTAACATGCATTATTAATACAGTTATAAATAATTTTAAGTTGGCTCGAAAAACAAGCTACTAGATCATATGTCATGAGAAAATGAAATATCTATTGTGTCATATTATTCGGTAAGGTTATCATTGTGAATGATGGTAAGCACCACGCATCTACATGGCGGTTGCAGAGCCAAATATTGCGTATTGAGTTATACACTCTCTCTCCTAAGTAAGTAATTTCACTTACTACTATTCCCTTCAGACTCGTAACATTCATAATGTTGCAATATTAGAGAGAAAAATTCACATCCTTCGATTCGAACCCGCGTCTTCCGACAATCCGTGTCAGACGCTATGACCACTAGGCCATTAAGGCATACCATCCGAGCATCAAATCCTTACCATTGTATAGGGACGTTTAAAATCATATAGTACGAGTATATCTGCAAATGCAATGTTTGGTCTCCTTATTCAGGCATTAGTGCTTTAAAAATCATGTTTGAAAAACAGTCATAATGCTTGAGCAGTATTGCTTCATGGTGGAATATCCAACACTGGAGTGGTACACAGATGATTTTCTTCCAGCTATTATTCTATCTCCTCAAAGAGTATTTTTTTCATGAAGGTCATTTGTTTCAGCAAATGACTTGGCCCGTGACCAAAAACTCAACTTCGGTGATGATATAGCTGCACAATTGCGTCTTGCCAGAAAAAAGAGGTGGAATGTCCAGGAAGAGAAGAGAATTGCACAGGAAATTGAATTGCAGAGTTATTTAAATAGGTAGGTGTATTTTGAATAACGCTTACGCATCCGTCGCAAACGATAGTTTCATTTATAAATCCGTTCCAAGCGTAAACAAGAATGGTACAAGGTACAAGAGACAGACAACAATCTAAAATAATATATATATATTTGGCTTCTGTATCAATAACAAAATACGCCTCTATTATAATTTAAAATATATTTAATGTACAGAGAAGGGCAGGAACGAAGAGGTCGCGAAGGCTCTCCTGCGATCGGTCTTGATGGCAGGAAGATAAAATGTTATTTTTAAGTCTTATAATAGCGTGTTAATTGTAAATTAGTAAGTCTTATTGTAAATTAATGTAATAGTAAGAAATAAATAAAAAATAAAACTATATATATGACTGGACTTTCACTTAGTCTATAAGTATCGTTAGATACTTGGGGTTCAGACTAGTAATTAATAAAAGGTTTAATATTGTAAGGGTACGGACCTAGTGTATGTAGTGTATAGGAAAGAGGGAGGAGGTTTTAGTCCGTACACACTGGCTCTCCCATCCCCGCCGGTGGACTCGGACATAACCTCAGAGATACTGCTCTGCGGTATCCATAACGGATTTCCTCATCACGAATCTAAAAAAAAATTACATATTTAACTCACTTACAGTTTTATTATATGTATAGATAATATAAGTAAAGTATTATCATCATCAGTGTCCACTAAAGTAAAACTAAAACGACATAAAACAAATTAAGTCATATACGGAGCCTACTCACAGATTAGTGCAAAACTACGGCTTCTGGTATGGACGCTAATTATCATAAGTAATTTGAAGACATACAAAATAACAAGTTTGTTACATGCCATAATTACATTACTGATATACAAGGACGAATATTGCTTTTAAACTGATACCACAATTATTCTAATTAAAGTGACTACACGGCAACTGAGGTTCATAACCGAGCAAAATCTATGACGTCATAGACTATCTGAATACTACTTTTAAAGACTGATTTTTTCTGTGACTAGACGTGTAAGTTGAAGGCCTGACAGGCGCTACGATTGCTTATGACAGTTGCTGCGCCACCCAGAGTTTTGCGCAACTGAAGTTTTGCATGGCACTGTACTGCGCTCGCCATCCCAAACATTGGTTTCTGAGTCTCATTAACCGGTTAATTAATTACACGCACTACAATGCACTTCACAGTTCACACCCTAACACAATGAAGCTTGCGTACAGAGGCCGTATCACAAACAATTTGCGACAAAGTATTCGTATCGCAAGCGCTAACGCGTCACGCTTCGGCGTACAAACTATGAGTTATCTGTGTCATAATTGCCCTAGATAATTAACAGTTTGTGTGTTTCACGTGAACAGCACGTCACGCCACACTTACGCAGTTATTCGTGCCACAGTAGTTGCTTGCTCGTTGTATCAGTGAAGATGGCCTCATACACAAGAGCCCTATTAACTAGTAAGTCTTGTTTCCTCTCTTACGATTCACATCACGATGGTTTAGGCCTAGGGATATCCATCAAGCTCGTTTCCTCACAGAGTGAAAAATGTTGGGGAGAAAGCTAAGTCCGAAGTCGCCTTATAAAACGTAGGCTAAAGACTAAGGCGGCAAAGTTGAAATACTTCGTTTACTTCTTAAATATTGATCTAATTGAAAGAGTAAAGTAAAATTAAATTTTGCACTCGAATAGTTAAAGTATTCAAAACTAAAAGTATTCAAAATCTCAAGAGTTAAGTTCAAGAAGAGATAATACTAATTATATTAGTGGTTTCACCCATACATGTAACACTGTGTACAATGGAAATGGATTTTTTTCGGATTTTAAGGACATCATCCTTACACAGCTGTATGTTGGTATAAATATAAATGTCGACTCTGCGTATAAACTATCTGCCTTCCAAATTTCATTCAAATCCGTTGAGTCGTTTCAGAGTGAAGAAGCACCAAACACTCAATCACATTATGATTACTCACAAACCCTCCCAAAATTTTTGGGTGATAAAAAATAACAGCTACTTTCTGGTATTTCAGGTTAATAAATGAAGACATGCAGCGCAGAATAGAAGCCCTGAAAGTAGACATTAGCAATGAGGATGATGCTAACGCGAAGTCGGCTAAAATAGAGGAGGAATGTGTGAGTATTATTATTGGTTTATGAAGTTAGTTAGTGCAGGAAAACTCTTTGTGAGTGAGTTTGTCTAGGGAAGTACTGCCGCCATACCTTTTTCTACCGTGAAGCAGTAATATTCGCAATACTATGTCCTGGTTTTAAAGGTCTAGTCTACTAGCCGGCGAAATTACAAGCACATGAGGCTTAACAACTTAATGTCTCAAGTTTACAGACGCAGTACAGTTCGTCACTTGTGACGAAATGCATCTCTCCTAGGCAGAGCTTACCCATTAACAACTATTAATGACTCATTAATTCAAGCACGAGGCCCAGATCACCTGGGCTTGTACCTTCTCCTAATAACAACAAGTACAATTTGAAAAATTTTATACCGACTTCCATTCTATTCAGTTATTGGAGTATATCTCAAAAACTACTGACTACAACTGATCGAATTTGATGAAATTTAAATGGGACCACACGGGAAGCGCCAGGTTTGAAACAAAAAAAATTTGGGAATCTGTTCACCCAGTCGAAAGTTATGAGGTAACAAACATAAAAAAAAACATACAGTAATATTAAGTACCTCCTCCTTTTTTTGGAAGTCGGTAGAAAATGGAATGCGTCTCGAAACGCCCGGCTGAAGTGATAAACTAATCTAGCACTGTGGGTTAGAGTGAGAGAGAATGCGTGAGAGAAAGGGAAGCCAGACTGGCGCCGTCACGCGTTACGTAACGAATCGGTTTACCCTCCCATAAGTATCACTTCAATAAAAATAAAAGTCATGATTCCTGATGGTAAGACTCATTATACTCATTACATTCACAGTGTGTCCCAAATCACAAGACTGCATTCAAACTAATGTAAGAAATTACAGTCAAAGTACACGTTAGTGGCTAGGTTTAAAGTTTTTATGGTACCACACTCGTCACTCCGTTACATATGATATATGTGATCTTGTTTCTCCATTTTTCCGGTGGATTCACTTGCTGCAGTCTAACTTAAACACAAAAGTGCAAAAAATGCTTCTTAGGTATTATTGAACAAATATTACAAAAACGTGGTTGGCGATTATAAGAGTAGATTTGTGCCTGTAAAGGAATTTAAAATTTGCGATTTACAATTATTACATTTACAAATGCTTATCATAATCTATCAGGCACCATACTTACCCCTCAGCTGTCGTTACCCAGGATAACAATAGATTTTCTGTTGTATCTGGTTCCTGATGCAGCTGAAGGCTTGGCCCGAATTCCAAAAGACATGTCTGTTTTGTTTTCCGATTTAGTCGAGAGTTTGGAGATTTGAGATTAATTTCATAGAAAAGTATTACCAAATTTAATGTTTATGAGGTAAAGATTAGACTATAGGAGAAGCATATGTTTATTTATGCCTGTAAAGGAATTTAAAATTTGCGATTTACAATTATTAAATTTAAAAATGCTTATCATAATCTATCAGGCACCATACTTACCCCTCAGCTGTCGTTACCCAGGATAACAATAGATTTTCTGTTGTATCTGGTTCCTGATACAGCTAAAGGCTTGGCCCGAATTCCAAAAGACGTGTCTGTTTTGTTTTCCGACTTAGTCGAGAGTTTGGAGATTAGAGATTAATTTCATAGAAAATGTATAACCAACTTTAATGTTTATGAGGTATAAGGTATTTACAGACTATAGGAGACGCCTATGTTAGGCTCTTGATGATGAAGTATTCAATCTAGATTCATCGCTGAGCGTCCTTCTGGAATATATGCCAAAACACAGACTAATGAACCACTTGACTGTCTATACCGTTACCATTCACTCGCCTTACGTATGAAATGAAATCGTTTATTCTGTATAGGCCTACGGGGGCACTTATAAATTGTCATATTACATTTATTATTTCTTAAATCGACAACCGGATCGGAACGCGACCACGACTGAGAAGATCCGGCAAGAGCTGGATTGTTTTTTAAACAAATTTTGTATCGCCAAGTTCTTAATGTATATAACAAATGTTCGTTTATTTTTAGCTCCAGTGTGTTGCCTTACAAAAGAGACCATAATAATGGTATCAGTACGGCAAGACACGCTACACTTTGACATAGTAATACACGAGTAGGTAGATCCTGGAGTGATCAGTCCCAAGCTGTTTTATCCTCCAAGTAATCCGAAATTTTGTAATAACCTTTTTGACAGAGTTTAGTTTTAATAGTAATTTTACACATATTAATATGCAAATCTCGGATAACATTCGGAAGTTTATCATAAAATCGTATTCATTGTCCCATAAAAGAATCACTTATTCTGTGGAGACGCGTTATATGTACGGATAGCTTGTGCTTATTGCGCGTGTTAATGGAATGAGCATCACTCCTTTTTTCAAAACTGTTCCTGTTTTTCTTAATATTGTATGCTGTTTACTGCTAACGTATCTCATCTGTGATTTGTGGATGTGCTACTTTGTCATTGTGCGAGCCAATCGGAGCCTGGTTACTTAATTTCCCGATATGTGGTAATGAGTTGTGTTTCTATGAGAAAACTATTTATGAGCTCTCCACTGGTTGTATGCTCTGTGGGCCTTAACAAGTTAAAGATCGGTGGACCACTGACATTCTTTACTATATACAAAGAGGTTAAATATAATAATCAACAAAAAATACTTCAACATTGAACATCCTAAACTTGCTTACCAAAAACGAAACGTCTCCCAAAACACGAAAGTCCAAAGTTATAATAATATTCTATTATATGACTATACTTCAAAATATATTTGAAAACCAAATTTAGTAAACGATCACCTGAAATAAAAGGTTATATTTTGCTATATTTGGTGATAAGTTGAACATAAGCCTTATATATATAATCTCTTTGTTTTCAGAATAACTACTCTAGTGAACTAAACAATTTATTTGCAAAAATGGACGAAAGAAGACGGGTAAGCTATCCTAATACATTTATTTATTATGCACTATTTTTTCCCCTGTATAAGTGGATTCGTACATTTGTATTTTTGCCATTCGCCATGTTATTGTAAATATTAATAGCTGCATCATTTATTCAATTAGTCACGTTCACATTTATAAATCTCTCTTATTAACTCACTGCCCTGTCCATGTCATGTTCTAGTAAAGTGGTAGATATATTACCTACGAAGAAATAATAAAGGTGCGAGTTGGAAGCCGGCTACATGAAGCCGCAGCAAACGACGTGTCGCAGCGACACTACTGGGTTCTATGTATTTATGTGAAATACACTAATAGTAGGCGACACGAAGCTAGCGACGCGTTGTCGAGTGGCAGACGACACTGTCGCTCGACCGCATATCAGTAGTGCCGCTCGTGGATACCAATCTACGTAGTAAAACAACTGAAAATCCTTAAAACGAAACCTTTCGTACCGCTTTTCAAATGGTTGGCCATCTGCAGTTGCCGTCTGCAGTCGGGTTCAATATCATGACTGAAGCGTGTAATGTAATGGTCTGAAGGCCTAGCTAGATAACTAAAAAATAAAAAAGGAACATCAAAAATATAAATAAAGTTATAATAATAAGTATTACATGACCTGGCGGATAACACTTCACCACAAGTCCACACACACACGTTCCATCAAAGGTTCCAGTTAGCTTCTTGCTTTATCGAAGGCTTCAGTTCTGGGCTCAGAGAACACGGAATACCCCCAATAGCTTGTTTTATATATCAGGGCGAGAGTATTCATCAAACCAACACCCTCGATTTGTTAATAATTAATACATATGAAAATATCTTATCCAAGTCTTGACTTCAGGAATGTAATTGACGATATCCAGAGTGACTCGTCGGGTGCAAATCACTATTTCACCAACTTCAACACCTCACCTTCAACACATCAACTAAGGTTTCCAGGGAATATAATTATTTCGTGTCTCGGCACACCAAATTGGAAGCTTCCTAAAATCTTTTTTTAATCGGACGTAATCCGTGATCCAATCCTCTCTCTTCCCAAATCCAAATTAAATAATCCCTGACCTCTCCATTGTGTCATTCCATCATGGTTCTCCTTTTTTAAAGTTTGCGTTGCATGTCAATAAAGAAATAGTTTTTAAATACACACAATAAGGATTTAATGTAATGAAATATGATCATGAAATTATATTACAAGCGACGAAACGTCTGCTGCTGCTACGTGTAGCCGGCTACCGACTTGCACCTTAAGACAGGAACTGTAACTGCGTTAAAAAAATGACCCAACAAAAGTCGTCCTCAAGTAGGCGGGATCGAGATGGTCAATACTATGCAAAATAAAGTCAGTCTATTTTTGATTTAATTTAGGATGTTTTTATTTTCTACAGAACTAAATATTGAAATTTAACAGCAATGTGTGTTACTTATTATATTTTATTCTCGTTTCTTTGCCGATTCAATGCGGCAAAATAAGTGTCTAGCTGCACTTAAGCTAGAAAAACAAGAGTATCCTGTGAAAACCAGCATAATTATACTACGTTTGTTTCGAAAAAAAATATACATAAAAAAATATGACCATGTTACATAAAACTGCGGTACCTTGTTGTACAGTAAGTAAGTACCTACTGTTTTTTTTATTATGTTATAATATAAAATCTCATATTTATCTTTTTATGCTGATGATTCGTCCCGAAGAAACACCTTTTAAAGATACTACAGACAATGAACAATAAACAATGTAGGTAACTATAGCAAAACAGTTTATTGTTTGGTCAAGTTAAAGCATGTTTAATATTTCAAGCTAATGAAACTTCACCCTCTGCAAATTTTGAAGTGGTTTAGCTGAGATGATAATAAACGTATTCGGCAACCACTGAAAAAAATCCACCTGGCAAATAACGACTATTATGTTTCTTAGGTAAAATGTATAAACGTAAAATGTTTCATACTCTTACCTACATGGCGAAGAAAGAGTCTCTTCTAATGTCTTCTAGACAGAAACGTTATTATTAATCATATTTCGCGGGATATAGAGTTTCAAAACATTAATTTATTATTGAATTGGTCCAGTCCACTTGTTGCATAACGTCGTCCACGCCACTATGACCCAGCTGTCATAGTAGACGTTGCAGCACGCCTGAACCAATCCCTGCTTTCCTTCTAAATTTAAACCAATCACCGAACTATTTGTTGTAACCTCGGAAGTAATTCGTATTTAGAATCATAGGTCGTTTTGGTTTGAAATTCGTTCTGAAAAAAGGGCCACGTTTTGTGTGAAATTCGTACTGAATTATGCTTCCTGACATTATTTCTTCGTAGTATATTACTAAAAATGATCTAAGGCTATTGACGAGTAAACCACAAAAACAACTTTTCATGGTTGTGTACACTCTGCCTGCACTCGTTCACCATTCCGAACACTTAACGGTTAATGATTCACCACTATTACTACCACTAGTACTACAGTACATCAAATCTGAAAGAATATTGGCCATTGTTGGGGTTTTCCCTGGCATCGCATTTCTTTATTATGCAAATAGATCATTCACCCCTCCTACAATCTACTACCTACTCCTCTGTTCTGTACAAGCAGCTACACTAGCGAGCATAAATATAATTATTAATAAGCTTTGATATTTCTTAAGAGGCATTTCACATTTTAATGCGCGTAATCGTAGATTTTAAGCGCTTAATTTACTATCATAGGAAGGATTAACAAATAGTTGAATAATTGAAATAAATAGAATAATCTGTCCTCTTTTCAGTTAATGTACCACATTTACAAGCATAACTTTAATTATTTTGTAGTGACCAATCTCCCGCACCTCGATTTACGAATTAAATGGAATATAGCAAACTTCAGAGTTCTATCTCTTGTATAAAAACTCATCAAATTAACTAAACAAAAAAATCTATTCATCAGGAATATAATCTTGTTGACACACAGTGTACTAGAATATCGATAATTGATCATCATTATAGAAAAAAAAATAAAGATCTTTCGCCAATTTCCACGAATTATATCAGCAGTTTAACACGATTTATTGCGTTAAATAAAGTGTAATTCCAAACTGATATTATATCAAAAGAAAGTACATTCTTCAATTAATCTGATCTCAGTTAAAATATGATATTAACTCTGCTTTGTTAGACACGAAAAAATATTTAACATAAGTCTAAATGATTATAAATTGAATCGACAAGAAATTGATTGTTTACTCATTCCAAAGCCACAGTTTTTAAAATGAGTGCAAGTATCAAAATATGTTACTCACAGTCACGCTATTCCGTCGTCACTTCTTTCGCCTGTGTAAGCGATGCGCTGGCATTTACCTAAACTTCAGTAGAGCGATTTTGTGAAATGGCTCTTAATATGTTCAATCTAAAGTCCAAATTCGTATAACACTGGCGAATTACAATCCTTAATTTCGCATTTCTGTTGAAATTTGTTCAACGTTGATTTAGTCGTCATGTAACTTCTTGCCCTCTAAAGTGATGGTGAAATTGCCCACAGAAATTGGGTATCATTCTAAGTGTAACACGAATGTGGATTTTAGTATGAACAATATAAGAACTACCATAGTTTAGAGAATTATAGATTTCAGTTCCCTAGTTTAGTTTGGTCCCGCTAGCGAATTGATACCAATATTAAGATATATAATTTTATTTTATTTTATAGAAACGCGACGTCCCAGACTACTTATGCGGGAAGATAAGTTTCGAAATCCTAAACGAGCCTGTAATTACGCCGAGCGGTATCACATACGAGAAAAAGGATATCGAAGAGCATTTAGAGGTAACATTCACTCACTCATACTCCGCAGTAGGATTTCCTGTTTCGCAGAAGCACACAAATATCACAAATATCCAAGACTCGCAGGCCATCTGATGAAATCTTGAAAAAGGCTCTATGTCTGTTATAATAACTCCAGTAAGTTGATGACTGGAGCTGACAGAAGTGACATAGGCGCCATATTTTTAGATTTCTATCAACATAATTTGATTGCATAATAGCTTTGCCGACTACAAACATTGTGCATTTGCTACTCGTAGCTGGGGGCCTACTATACTATTACTTTTGCGAATATATCAAAACAGGAGCGGTTTGTAATATGCTTAGAATAATCAAACTTACAATCATACTCCTAACATCATAAAACAGAGACGAACAATATTGTTTTAATACTATTTAACATTAGAACAGTAATGGTGTCATCACGGTGGAGTACGCGAATTGAGTGAACTATTTGTTATGACGTCATCAAAATGGCTAGCGCAATCCATTACTATATTACTATTTTAAGATTACTATATAGACGTCGAAGTATTAAATTATGTTGTAAGATTGAAATATGACTACTTTAAGAGGTAGTAAGGCTTCTAGACCCCTCGCTACGAGGGCTGCTCCAATATAATCATCAGAATCATTGCATACAAAATATATGGTACAGTCGCCTGCAATAAGATGTATACATTCCGTAATTTTCTAAACTATGATATAGTACTACATATTATAACAATGTAGATAAGGATTATTTTAAGCAATAAAATAATATAAATGACTTCATTTTAGATTATTTTGATGTGTTTTTTTTATAAAATGGAATGTTGAGGCACTTTTAAAAGTTGCGAAATGTATACATATTTTTGCAGGCGACTGTACTAAATAATTATTATCCAATACCAATTGGAAATTTATGGAGAGGCATATGTTCAACAGAGGACATCCTACAGTTGAGATGATAATGATGAACGCTAGTTCATTCTTGCAGAGGGTATCCCAGTCAATCTAGCATTCATTTGTCGCTGTTATAAATTTGCATAATCATCATCTTATATACCACAACCTGACCCGCCAGTGGCTTCGCTCGCTTGGTTTTGGCATAGTGAGGAAAAGTCAGTACAGACCCTAGTTTTATATGAGACCGTTTATCATATAGAGATCAAGCTGCCATCTTGGATTTATGTGACGGATCAAGATAAAAAGTTTATAGTTGGGAGCTCCGGGATCTATTCTATTCATATACCAAATTGTATCGAAGTCTGTAAAGTAGTTTTTAAATTATGCGTGAACATACAGGCGGATTTTTTTTCAAGAACGTCATATTCTTGTTCAGTAGGTAATTTTACGTCTGATCCACATTTTTTTTATTCTTCCAAGAACAGACTTTTTGGCCTCTACTCCTCTATTATAAGTATAGTTTACATACAGTCGATATTTGAATGTCGGCTAGACCACGTTTGATAATCAACGACCCTTTTTTGTAGTGGTAGGACTTATGAGCATAAGTCCTTCCAGAACTCAGCAGTCCGCCTGGTGAAGCAGCACACCTTTGCCAGTTATTCAACCGTGAAGCAGTAGTGTGCAAGCATTGCCTTGTTTCGTTGAAGGGCCATGTTTCCAGCGAAATTAGAGGGCAAGAGAGTTAACATCTTATATCTCAAGGTCAGTGCATTTCCATGCAGGGTTTTGAACTCTTGTAGTTTAAAATTCTCAATGGCACTGAACTGTTGAGCAACATACTCGTCTGATATTACATAAAAAAATTGCTTATAAGTAATAGTATGCTACAAAAATTAATTATATTTCATATATATTCGAGATTATAAGATATATTTCTAATTTTTCCAGCGAGTGGGCCATTTTGACCCCGTGACCCGTGTGAAGTTGACGGCCGATCAACTCATACCGAATTTCACTATGAAGGAGGTAATCGACGCTTTCCTTCAAGAGAACGAGTGGGCCCTGGACTACTAGATAAGCTATTATAAGCATTACAAATGTGTATATATTCTTATCTTAATGTTGCATATTGGTAACAATTCATTTGTACGGAACACCATATTAAACAAGCAAACTAAAATCAATTTTTTTTTGTAAATAATAGTTCTTATTCTATTGGTACTAAAATCCAATTTCATGTAACATTTAGAGCGCCTAATTCTAAAACAATAACTATTCTATTCAATTGAGGGTAATTTTACACCAGTTTAGAGAGCATGAAGTTACGTGACGACTAAATCTGCGTAAAACATACCCACTAATAATGAATAGAATTTAATTAAATATATTTAAATTTAAGTACAACAGGCGTTATACGAGTAAATTGTTCGCGCAACAAATGATGCGTGTTAGTATTACAGGCGTTTTTCTATTGTTTATTTTTTTTAAAGTCATCCCAATGTTTAACTATAGAGTTTAATTCTTTAGCGGAATATATTTTCTTTCTATGGCAACACTACAAACGAACATTTTGAGTCTGTGAACTTCACTACGGAATAAATAAACAATGTTTATTTGCATTGTGTTTGGCGGTGTGGTTATGTTTTGTGCTATACTTTTTAGTGAATTAACAGGCTTAAACTCATGGTTTTGATACAAATTATACATGAATATGATCGTGAACGTGGAAAGACTGTGAATTTGTGATTTAAGTTCTGAAATCAAAGGTAACACGAAAATAATGTGTCACGATTCGGCAACTCCCGGTAAGGTATTCTCATTTTTATGATTGGTTATAATTTGCTTTATTTTGAATAAATTAAATACATTGTAAAATACCAAAGAAATAATGTCGTCAAGTAATTAAACCCACTCCGAATATGATAAATCCGCCATATCTTGTCATGATCGATAAAAATCGAAGTCACGACAGTTGAATTAGCTAGTACTAAAATATTTTTTTTATATATCTGATTTATAATTATTCTTTGAAACCTATTCGATATTGGATTTTAAGAAGGGACAGAATAAGAACTAATTTACTAAAAATAGATTATAACTCTAGTTAGTCGCTAGTTTAGTTCTGCACAGCGAATTGCTACAAAGGTTTCATTAAGCGTTCTCTAACTATTGTGGTATATTTCACTTCATGATTATGTGTTATTCTCCACGAAATAATATTTTTTCTACTATGGTAACGTTTTTTAAGTGATCAGCTATCAATATTAGGCCTGTGGGCCAAGCACAAAAAAATGCGTAATGGTATTGTTGACGTTGACAGTACAAACTATCAATTATCTAGTACAACTTTGGCACCCAACTCATAGTTTGTACGATTTCAACGATACGTTTACGTTACACCTACGAAGAAATAATATCAGGAAGAGTAACTGCCTTAAAAAAATGACCCAATAAAAGTCGTGCTAACTCAATAACATCGTTCACGCCGCTATGACTCAGCTGTCATAGTAGACGTTGCAGCACGCACGTGGACCAATCCCTGCTTTCCTTCTGAAATTTAAACCACCGAACACGTCTGTTTGTAACCTCGGAAGTAATTCGTATTTGGAATCATACGTCGTTTTGGTTTGAAGGACCACTTTTTGTGTGGAATTTGTTAGGAGTTATGCTTCCTGACATTATTACTTTGTAGCGTTACACTGACGAAAATTTTCGCGCTTGTACCACTATTATTTTCTTATTCTACAGGCTTACATGTAAATAGATAAACACTTAGCTATTACTATTAGCCCAATATTTTTGACTGTATTTCATCATTGTCACTGAATGCGGTCAATTCAACCTAAACGCAGTTAAAGCGATCATTAATAAAAACGGCATACAATTGTAGCCAATTATATAAAAGAACCTTTATATTGCACCAAGTTAGTTTCATTTTAGGGGGACAAACGGTTACAAACTGTACCGTCTGTCCCCCTTTTTGCGGTTGGGGGACAGACGACACATTTATAAATTAACGTTTCCTCTGTCCCCCTATTGGTAACAGGGGGACATATAATACCTTTTATTCTTGTTTGTCCCCTCAAAGGGCAGATTATTAAGACAGAAATAAATTATATACAGAACACTCTCAGATGCAACACTTGATTGTTATAAACACAGAATGTCGCTTCATATTGCATTAGCTGCGCTGCTACTTCACAATCATAATCAGCCCATTTGTTCCTACTGTTGGGACTCGAGCCTTCCTCTCAGAGAGAGGAGTTGGGCCATAATCCACCACGCGGGCCCTTTTTTAATTTACGAATTTTTACTATTTCGGAAGCAGTAATTGGGTCCCAATTGTATGCAAGCTTTGGGTTTTCTGTTTTAGTATTACTACTTTTACTTACCCTTTTGTTACAAGCTGTCGTTTTAAGTACCTACTTAATTTTTTGTGTCTCCAACATTTGTTAATTGTGATACATAAAATATAAATAAACGTGAGTTTATCACAGATACACATACTTGTTTTATTTGTTACTAACATTAAAATACATAAAAAAATCATTTATTGACATAAAGGGAGAAAGCGCTGGTCTTCGAATCACAGTGTAACGCTACATCGAAGACCAGAGGCTTCAAATTTAAATTGTCTCTTAACACTCTTTTATGTCAATAAATGAATTTTTATGTTATGTTGTTACTAGCTGCGTCCCCTGTCTATTTGCGAGAGGTGTAATATTAACTGTACCGCTCCTGAACCACTTTACTTGTATAAATGTACCTTAGCTAGCTAGCTTATGTGTAGGTTATCTTTAAAACTGTCAGCCAAATCGTTTCAGTAGTGTTACATTACGTACATACATAATCAGCCCATTATGTTGCCACTACTGGGACTCGAGCCTTCCTCTCAGAGAGAGGAGTTGGGGACGTAACCCACCACGCAGGCCCAGTGTGGCTTGGATAAGCTAGAGGCCATCCCATGTCGAAGTTTTCAGGCCGCCCGAAGGCCTTTGACATGTCCTAAGGGCGCTTTCCCACTATGTCGTAACGATTAATGTATCTTCGGACGACAACGATTATTATGAAATTTTATCGTTTCACGGCATTTGTGACGAACACGTCGTCGTCCTATAATATAGGTTTTTACATATTATGTAAAAACCTGTATTTAAATATATAAGCCACGATACTTGAAAGTACAAGATTATATTCTGTTGTCATGACAGAGTGGGAACGCGCCCTAAGATAACCGAGACCAACGGCTTAACGTACCCTCTGAAGCACGGAAGCGCTCAGTTGAATAATGCCACTAGTAGTCACCCATTCAATTCCTGACCGCAGCAAGCGTTGCTTAACTTGTTGAGCGGAGCTTGACTTGACGATCTTAACGAGCTCCGCTGCGAGCACTTCATAACGTGGGTACGTAAGTACATATTTTCGCATTTATATTACTAATAATATTTTGACGGCTTAACTTACGTAGGACCGGTTTCGTGACCTTCCGGGTCACTTCTTTATAGAGAGCACTCGCGCGACCGTATGCGTCCGCGTATGCACGCAGTAATGCGGCACGTTACGATATCTACAAGAAACGATCGCAAGGTTGTATTGGTTTGACGGTGATTCCTTGAAGATACTTGTTACGCCGCGTTACTTGTTTGAGGGGTCATAGCGAATAACGACCTTGACTTGGCTTAGTGACCAATAAGGCGATTCCACAGGAACCTAGTTCTTCTGGATAGAAAATGGCCTAAGTGATACGCTTAACACGATCAATTGTATTTTATCAACCTAGGTACTTCCAAAAGGAGCAGGTTCTCAAGTGGACGCATATATTTTTTACAGAGTAGTCCGATTTTGATAATTCTTTGTTTGATAGAGGACCTATATTTCGGAAGTGGTCCTATTTAAATATCAACAAAGTCAAGCTACACACTCCAATAATTGAAAAGCAAAGAGAATACAATACTACCTACGTAAGAAAAGTGATTCGCCTATTTTAACGATAATTGTAAAAAATAAACTGTAATTGACAGTGAATGACAATCGATCTCGCAAGTAGCAAGGATAATTAAAAGAGACTAATGAGATCACTGATGACTAATAAAACCAATGAGAAAACCGATTTGAATCCATGAACGTTCAAAAGAACCTTTCTAAGTATTTAACACAATATTTTGCGCATGTTACCAATTTCAACAACTTATTTCACACGTTTTAGTGTTTATTTTTTATTTCGAGCTAAGTACCTAGTAACCCTAACAGGATCAGGGGTTTCCGTGTTCTCTTTTATGGTACTTCTTACAAATTCGTATAGGTAACTAATTCCATACCATGTAAACATTCCTTACTAATTTTATATATATTTCTTAATATCCAGTAAGTATAGTAAGTCAATATATGTACCTATATAGTAAATATATAGGTACCTATTAATTGACTTATGTTACCTATTAATTTTTGTTAATAACTTTTTTAACTACATATTTTGATACAATAATTTAGGAACTTATCTCTTACATCTTTATTTTTATCTAATAAGTGTGTTTTCTTTAGTGACATTATCATTAATTTCCTGCTCTATATTGTAACGTTCAAAACCAAACATAGGACATTCTGTTATGACATGTATCGGTGTCTCCTCGCTTGTAGAATCACAGGGGCATGAGGGGTTGTCCTTCAACTTGAAGCGGTACAAGTATTCTGAGAACCCACCATGCCCTGTCATTATTTGCGAGAGTATGCTATCTATTTGTACAGTTCTTATTATTTTATAGTTTCCTAATGAGTCCGGGAAAAATAATTTGGTAATAGATGCGGTACTTCCTGACATATATCTACGGTTCCATTCGTCATGCGTTGCCTGCGTTGTATTTGGCGCTTGACGAATGTTAACCCTAGAAAGATAACCTACGCTTCAGAGGCGCCCGCACGAATTAAATAGTACTATATCTTTTAGTACGAAACCCGTGTATATTTGTGCTTCTCAGCCAACTCAGTCGTCGGTCAACCGCGTCGAGGGCCAGCTGTTTTTGTGCGGTAAGTATTATTGTTTTGGAGATATGACGAGTTGAACGAGTTGATGCGCTCCTGAGGCGTATGGTTATCTTTATGATCGACGTATGTATGACTGTCTAAAAAAAATTTTATAAGGTACTGATTAGCTTTCCTAGACTTTATACTTATATTTGACTTATACTATACATATTAATAGTAAAATACAATATTTTATGATAGTTAAGCGATATTCGTGATTTTTGTTAGTTTTTTAGAGGTCTACTCATTTGGTTTCAATTATTAATAATAAACAAATATAAAGTACAATAGTTTTCGTTTATAAAAATGTGTCACCTATAATACCATTTAAATTGTAAAATCAAATCACACAAATCTTGCTAAATAATTTAAATATAAGCATTTGAATACCGTGGCGCCTCCGAAGGGCATGGTTATCTTTTATGTAAGATAGAATATGGTTATATTTCTAGGGTTAAAGACATTTTGGAAGAAAATACACTGTGTTGTTTGCAGATGACAACTGTTTTAATAAAAGAAAAATCCACTGAATGCACGTGGCCAACAAATAATTAAACGACATTATTCATTGGCTAGAATTAAATAATTTAAAAATCAACCCACTTAGGACTAAGTTAATGAAATTCATGACATATAATAATAAAGACACAAATGATAAAATTAACATACACTATAATAATGATGACATCGAACTTGTTGACGATATAATTTTTTTAGGGATAGTTTTAGATCAACTTTGCAATTTGAAAATACAAATAGATAACGTGTGTAAGAAAATAAATAAGTTCATATTTGCATTAAGAAATATTTTTAATATTACAAACACAGAGACCGCTATAACTGTATATCATAGCCACGTAACGTGTGTTCGATTTTAAGGTATGACGTTATAATATAGGAAACTCAACAGACTCTTGAAGAGCATTCATAGCGCAAAAAAAGTATACGCTCAATATTTGGCGTAAAATGGAATGATTCATGTAGACCTTTATTTATATAACACAAACTACTTACACTACCTTCTCTATATCTATTTGAAATGTTTAAGTCGGTTAGGAACAATCTAACGCTGTTTCAAGAAGACGAAAATATCTTAACTAAAAGAAAAATTGTGCAAAAACCGTTAGTAGTGCCAAGATATAGATTAAAAATGGGTGACAAAAACTGTTATATACGAGGGTGAATCAAAAAGTTCTTAGAAGTGCATATATATGAAACCTTTTTGGATCAAGTTCGATATTCAAATTAAAGAGTGTCTATCACACTATATTTATGCAGACTGTCACTTGTTTTTGTCAGTTCGTTCGCATGTAATAAATTTTTTTGTGCAACGAGTTGCTAAAAAGTCAAAATTATGGATAAAAGTGAGTTACGTGCGGTGATAAAATATCTCAGTTTGAAAAAAATGTCTACGAAGGAAATTTTTTTGGACATTCAGCAGACATTAGGGGGTGATGCTGTACCCTATTCTACGGTTGCGTACTGGGTGGCTGAATTTAAAAGAGGTAGATCAAGCTGTAAAGATGACCCGCGTTCTGGGCGGCCTTCAACCTCCGGCTACAGAAGAAAATGTCAAAAAGGTTGAGAATCTGGTTTTGGAAGACAGAAGAATGACTATAAAACAAATAGCTGAGATCCTAAAGATATCTTTTGGTAGCGTTCAATCCATTTTAATTGATTCACTGGGGTTCAAAAAAGTGTCTGCAAGATGGGTGCCACGAATGTTAACCGACGAAAACAAAAAGCGACGTTTGGAAATTTCCAAGCGTAATCTCGAAATGTTCCAGCGTGATTCGGATAATTTTTGCCGTCGTCTTGTCACCATGGATGAAACGTGGGTCCACCATTTTGATCCTGAAACTAAAAGACAAAGCATGTCTTGGAAACGACCATCCTCTCCATCCATTAAGAAACTTCGAGTTGCTCCTACCGCTGGCAAAGTTATGGCCTCTGTGTTCTGGGATAGTGAAGGAATCCTTTTTATTGATTACATGCCAAAAGGCCAGACGATTACTGGACCCTATTATGCAAATTTAATCCCGAAAGTGCGTGAAGCGATTAAAGAAAAACGTCGTGGAAAACTGTCGTTGGGCGTGTTGTTCCTTCAAGATAACGCTACTGCTCATCGATCGGAAGTTGCGCTCAACGCAATCCGCTGTGCTGGCTTCAATCTCCTTGACCACCCACCATATTCTCCGGACTTAGCCCCAAAATTTCACGATAATGACGCGGTTATAGCTGCCGTAGAGGACTTTTTCGAGAGTCAAGAAAATATTTTTTTTTCACAAGGAATAAGGAAGTTAGAAACGCGTTATTCTAAATGCATTGCATTGGAGGGAGATTATGTAGAAAAATAAAATATTATTATTTAAATCTTTGCATTTTTTAATATTGATTCCAAGAATTTTTTGATTCACCCTCGTAATGGCAATAAAGATAATAAATTACGCAATGAGTTCAGAATGCTAAAGGAAAATGAATTTAAAAAGAAAATATA
Source organism: Selenia dentaria (assembly GCA_917880725.1). NCBI lineage: Eukaryota > Metazoa > Arthropoda > Insecta > Lepidoptera > Geometridae > Selenia > Selenia dentaria. The sequence continues at coordinate 32,339,037 of OU862877.1, read as the reverse complement.
TTCATGGCTCTGCGACAGATGTTTAAATTCTATAGATGCATACTTTAAATACAATTGCATGTCTTTAATTATGTTGTTAAATTAATTGCTAATTAGTGTGTATTGTACTTATTAGAATTGACATTTTTAATTTCTATAATCGTTAATTTGACTTAATTTTTATAAATTTTATTATAATGCATGATTATACTACGTAATACATAATTAATCAATTAGATAGCCAAAATAAACATTTGCACGACAAATTGGTCGAGTACAGTGATTCAAGACATAATAGCCTAAGACCTAATGTACCTGTATTCAAGCAAATAAAACTTTCATTCATTCATTCAATCCAAGTTCTACATTTTGTGTTAAAAAGAATACAAAATTTATATTTAGGTAAAAAAATCGTAATTAATTGTGTTCCTTGTTGGTTACTGATTTGCTCGCTCATAAGGTACCTATGTTCTGAGTTCTAACCTGAACGTATTCAACGTGTTTAGTGTCCTAATAGGTGACTGTAGGTTGCTCAAGTAAGTACCAACTTGGTTTCTGCGTACGAATACTATCCGATGCTCATACATAACTTATGCTGTATCTGCTCTAAACAATATAAAATCGAATCTGTACAATTCCTGAATTGAAGTGGTGCGTAAAGTGGGATGGGCTTATGTATCACAAAAGTAGGTACAGATGCTTTCTAATCACAGTGTCATCTATTTGGTGAAACTGTTAAAACTGTAAAGAAAGAAAGCAAACAAGTACAATTTGAAAAATTTAATACCTACTTCCATTCTATTCAGTTATTGGAGTGTAACTCAAAAACTACTGGACCGAATATGATGAAATTTAAATGGGACCACACGGGACAAAAAAAAACAAAACAAGAAAATAATTTTAAGGACCGCGGTTCATTGTATCGAAAGTTATGAGGTAACAAACATAAAGAAAAATACAGTCGAATTGAGTACCTCCTTCTTTTTGGAAGTCGGTAGAATAAACAATTTTGTACTGTAGAAGTATTAATCAGGTAGGTACATAAGTAGGTATAGCTTTTACATCTTTTAACATACAGGTTATTATAAAAATGTTAACAACCTCTTCTGTAAAGGATAACAAATATTACTTGAACGTTTTTAATACCTACTTAATCAAAATAACTTTACACCCATACTAAAATAAAAAATAATAATCAATCGATCTAAATAGCCTTACCTAACTCAAGAGTCTTTGAACAATGTGTGTTCCCGGTGATGACTTATGGCACTGAAATGCGGTCTCTTACTATGGGTCTCATAAGCAAGCTCAAAGTCGCACAACAAGCTTTGGAGAAGGGCTATGCTCGGGGTTTCTCTACGTGATCGAATCAGAAATGTGGAGATCCGTAGACGAACTTAAGTCACCGACATAGCCCAGAAGATAAGCCAGTTGAATGTGGCAATGGGCAGGTCACATAGCATGCAGAACAGATGGCTGATGGGGCCGAAAGGTTCTAGAGTGGAGACCACGGACCGGCAAGCGCAGCCTAGGTCGTCCACCGACAAGGTGGACTGATGACCTGATAAAGGTAGCCGGACGACGTTGGATGCAGGCCGCTTCCAACCGGTCCTTTTGGAAATTTGTGGGGGAGGCATATGTTCAGCAGTGGACGTACTACGGCTGAGATGATGATGATGATGAGACGTAACTCTATGAAGCAGTCGCGTGACTTAAATATGTGCGTGGTCTACATTTTATGATGCTAATAGTACTCGTGAGAGTCGTTGCGCTCTCGACGTGGTAGCGCTTTCCGTTTAATAAGGCAGAATCATAAAGTATCAGATAAGTTGGCATTAAAAAAACTGAATGTTTATATTGTGAGTGCCTCATTAGGTATTGCATATGCGCATGGGGTAGTGCTGTAAAAACTCACATTATCAGAGTAGAGCGTGCTCAGCGCCTGAAAGTTTTACTCTACTTACCTTTCAGACATCCAACTACGGCAGTATATGAAAAAGCTAACGTTTTAACTGTACGAAAGCTATTCATATTCGAAGGTCTCCGTCGATTTCATAAAATGGTAGTACCATCTCTACCAGAATCAGAAAAAAGAGTAGATAGAATTCGTACTAAAGGAGTAAAAACGAGATTTGCTCAGAAGCAGTTTGATGTAGTGGTTCCACAGATTTATAACAAATTAACTAAAGCATTTAAATTAAAGCATATTAATAAATCAAATAATAACGAATTCAAAAATAATATTATTACATGGCTTTAAACTTACGATTATGAGGGAATTGAAATTATGTTAGCAAATTTATATTTTTAACAAACAAACATACATTGCACACATACATTCACCACACACACATAATATGTCACGAACATACACGACACTCACATACACAACTCACAAATACACAATACACACACATGCACACACCTGCATGCCAACATAAACAATAAAATAGTTGTTATTAAATTAATTCATGTACCTACGACATAAAATAAAATAGCTCTTGAATAAGAGAAGCCACTGTCTCCTGAAACACAGTGTATACTAGTTCGGGAGGCTATGGATTCACCATAACTGTGTAATACTTTTTTGTGTCGCAATAAATGATTTCATTTGATTTGATTTGAGAATTGGTATCGGCTCTAAGTCACTCCACGACTTTTCGTAAAACCTAATTATATCTCAAAGCCCAAACATTCAGTTTTTGTAATACCTGCATAAGTACTTATCTGACAATATTTTACCTTTGCCTTATTAAAACTAACAACAACCTCTTAAAAGTGAGGTTGTTAGCATTTTTTTCAATAACCCTGTACAGATATATAGAGATATTATATAATAAAAAAACGCCAATACTAAACGTGAGAATAAAAATTGTTTCTTCGTGTGAGTTATTCCTTATTTTACCACTACGCTTTAAACAACCCCTGCGCAACTCTGCTGCAATAAGAGTTTTGTGTCAAAAAAACAATTATTTATTAGTACCACGGTAAATATAGATAATATTACCGTGTTAGTAGGTACCTACTAATTTAATAATCTTTTCCGAACTTTAAACATCGATGTGATTTGATTTGGGAGAATAGGTAATCACCCCGACCACGATCCAGTGTACAATTTTCACTCCACAATACGAAAAACGGTCATTCATTTTCATATTCAACTCGATAATAAATTTACATTATTCATAAGTTCGTACGAGTAAGTTTCCATAACACGAATTGAAATGCGTCCAACCCGTCTAATAGTAAGTACATTACTGCCCATAGAGACAGTTCTATTTAATACGAGTACAATTGAATACTCACACTGTTTCTGGAACAGCGCCAGGTTCAAGCGCAACAGTTCTTGTATTAGTGCATGTAATGTGGTCGCACTGCCAGATTTCTTTTTAACAGTAATGGTTTGAACTTGGTTCTAAACGGGTATTAAAATGGTGTAGCAGTGTTGCCAGCTGTAGTGTTCTTATACAATACAAGAACTTTTGCCAAAGTTCAGCCTAAAAGATATTTAAGACTTGCATATCTGAATATTTCATAAGCATTTATTGAGGAGACTAAGGTCGCCGAGTAGTAGTTTTATATACAGGTGCTAGCCGATGCAAACGTTGCAGGAACTTTCATTCCGCTCTCACGTGCGTTATAAAGTAGGTAGCTGTTACGTTCATCCCCTCGGCCGAACAGACAACAAATAAACATTAGTAGTTCATCAACAGACTATCTGACCTACCCGTGGATTCGCTCATGCTTATATCGTATCCTCGTATCTCAATAACAAAAAAAAACTTAAACATTAATACCTAATTATTATGTATATATGAATTATACCTGTTACTCCGACGAAAGAGTCCTGGGCTCTATAGTACGGGGCTCGAGCCTAGTTTAGAATCCTTGCTCCTTTACATTTATTCTGTAACCTATATGTTTGACCTTGATAAATTTATTATTATTATTTATTATATAGTATATATGAAATTAATTATTATTTATATTAATTAAATAATGAAAACTTCAGAAGAAATGTGAAAAATGTATTTATTAGTAATTAAAAATTAAATAAAATAATAATAATAATAACTATCTAATCTATAAGGCCCATGGTGGGGGGAAAAGTGGCCAAAACGCTGGCGGCATTGCCACGCTGGATGGCAATGCTAAGTTTTTGCCCAAAATAGGCGCCAGCATTTCGGTCACCCGACGCCTCAAACAAACGTTTCGCCAGATCCCTAAACAAGTTGAGAGCGGACGGCCCCCATGGGCCTAAAGTTTCGACCCCAAACGGCACAAACATGTACATTCTGTCTAAATACACATATTTATGACGTTTGAGGTCTTCCGCTTTAGACGCGGCAGCGCCAGCCCGATCAATCGTCCCAGGGAGATGAGACGGCGCCAGTGTGTCCACACATGTAGCATCCCACACCAGGGGCTGTCCCATCTTCCACGGGACGATAGTCATCCCATCTGGTCTCTTGCCGTCATCCCGCATCAATCCGTTCGGTTCCAAAACTGACGGGACTCCAGCACTGACAAATGCCCGACGGATGATATCATTCAAGCTGGCGTGCCGCGGTATGCGCCCCGCGCTCTTTACGCATGAGAGTGCGTGGTGGCCGAACCGATCCACCATTTCACCGCAGACACAACGGTGAGGGACCTGGCAAGGGGCACCTACTCGTAGGGATACGGCTATTCGGAAAGTATTGTTGTCCAAAAGATTTTCCAACATTTTTAGACGGCAAAGCATGTAGCCAAAGCCCCGACTCCCATCGAGTAACAGCTAACAGGCGAGCACGCTCTGCGGAAGAACTAGTTGAATTGATCAGGTTTTCAAGTTCTAACTCACAGAGCGGCCCGTCCCACTGCCTCTGAGAAGCAGGAGCTTTGGGCAGGGACTGACTTGGACAAGCTATTTTCCAGTTTCCTAAAGCCTCAGTCATATAACTAATTTGAATAGAAGGCGACAAAATTGCCTTTACTAACTTTTGAGTACTGAAAATTGATGAAAGGAATGCGGGTAATGCTACACTAGAAATTTTGCGAATACCGAGACCTCCACACCTAACAGGTAGTGAGGCCTGGCGCCAAGTGCGATCGTCAAAATGTGTGTTAAGTATGGTAGTGAGCGTATCCCTCTGGATGTTGTCAAGTTTTTGTAAAAGTAAAGGATGATTCCAAAACTGACAACATCTAAGAGAATACATAAATTTAGGGACAAAAAGGCAATATCGAATAATAAAATAGGCCATGTGACAATTTATTTTTTGTAGGCGGTCCGAAACTGAGTTAAAGTTTTGAATTTTGTCATCAACAAAATCTTCAATTGACTCGTCTAGGATTGGAGACCCTAAGAGGCGAAGTGATCGATTATCTAATATTTTGATATTGGGAGCAATTCGTTCAAAAATGTTTACTATCTTATTTCTTAGTAGTGTTGTAGAATTTGGAATGAAAAGTTCGCATTTTGAAAAGTTGAGAGCAAGAAATTAATTATTATTAATTTCAATATTTATTTCAAATATTTGTTTTAGTTTATTTTCACCAAATTGTGAGTAAATCGAACCAGGGTATAATTATTTTCAATACAATTTCAAATCATCAATCAGCACTCCCTTCAGGGATAGTTGACTTAACATTTATTTATTAAATTAATTATTAATTATTAATTTAATTATTAAAAGTTTATTTGTACCGAGTTTTGAGTTAGTCAAGCCAAGGAGTACCTATAACAAATCAATACGCACTTTAGATCGCCCTTCCCTCTTAGAATATTTAAAAAAAAAAGGTTAACGTAAACGGTAGGTATCGGTAAACAGTACAAGCACGTGGCCCACCTGATCTTAAGTGGTAACCTCTGTCTAAAACAGATGCATTTCCTCACAAGTGAAGAACTGCAGTGTGCCCGTAACAATGAGACATTAAATTGTTAAGTCTCATGTGTGATTTCGCCGGCAGCCATATCTTCCAACCAAAACACAGTATTGTAATATCAGAACATTACTGCTTCAAGGTAGAAAAAGGTATAGTGGCAGTATTCCCCTGGACAAATTCATTCACAGAGAGTTCTACTGCTCTTAAAAAGATATAAAACAAATGTTAGAAATAAAAAACAAGTACGCAATTTATTACGTATCACAAGGAATATTTTTTCCATACAAACTTCTCCACCCTGGTGGATACTGAAATAAAGAAAAAAATTAGAAAGTACTTGGGTACGGGCTTGGATACGAGTTATAGCTAAGTGCTAAATTTAATAGTCGGAAAGCATCCTGCGTTTAAACGATTCTGAGCCGTCCCGCCCTACCCCAGTTAATAACAGAAGAAGTTATTTTGTAGTAAGTGCTCCATTTTGCCGATTAGGTAGGCAAGAGCTATATGTTATAAGATATCAATCTATCGATTTCTAGATAACACGAGGGGACTTTAATTATCTGCCTGTCTTGTGTTACTTTGTAAATGTGTTTGAGTTTTGTTATTTGGCCTATATAAGCAATGATCAAGGCATCGTTTTTTCATGTTACGTTATTATATAATATTTTCTTTCATTATGGCAGCTCATCACTTTGTCACTTTAACACATTTATTTCATCACTTTAACAAAAAAAAAAATTATAATGTTTATTGGTGTGTTCTTACAAAACAGTTCATAAACTAAATAATACTCACATAAAACATTCTGTGGATTACCACAGTTGCTAGTAGGTACCACAGCAATAAAAATATAGACTGTGTAGGTACGTCGTACAAATCTACCATTTTAACAAATTATATTCTAACAATCGATTTTTTGTATATAGGTATAGGTGCATTATTATTAGGAGAAAGACAGTCTGTCTGCAAAACAGTAAGTACATACATATTGACTTTTGCTGAAAGACTACTGTTTACAGCATAATTATAAAATTATGGACTGATAATGCATTGATTTTATAAGAAGCACTAAGAAAATAATTTGTATTTAATATTTGGGTATACATAATAACTTATAAATAAGTGTCCCAAAGTCTACAAGTTAAGGCAATTTTACGCAATTTTTTTTATTATTATTTAGCAGAACCAAATAGGTAAGATTATTTTAATTAGGTACGTACTTATTATTATTATTGTTAATTTTATTTTAATTATTTGCCAGCGTTTTCATGGATTCTTTTGTTCTAATATCCAACTCTACTTATTTTTTATTACATAAAATAAAAGCATTTAAATTATGTTCGATACAGTTTCTCGTAAAGCAAGCCACGTTATACCCATTTAATCAGACTATATCTAAAGAGTTATACCAAAACACATACGTGCATAATAAAGTAATAAAAATTATAGAAGTAGTTTTTTTTTATTATTATTTAATTATTCTTTTACACTACAGACTCTTTGGTTCGTACATTTATTAGATTTGTTTTTTTTTATTTACATTTTTCTTAGAGATTCGTTCTCCAAACATCGCAATAAACATTCTTAAGCTATGGTGGAAATTGCTTAAAAACTAAAGTGAGTCCATTTTTTTTTCTTATATAAATAAATACATAAATCTATTGCTAGTGAACAATATTTCCTAATTTTATACTTATGTGCACGCTATTGGCCAGAAGTACTGGCCTCAGGTTCACGCCTTTGCCGTATCCTTTTTAACATAGCCTTCAAGATCTCTTCATTTCGGTCTTTTATTGCCATTTGGAGATCTCAAAATAGAAGTAGTTTAATGATGCGTAATTTAATTATCCCTTCAAAGTAAAATTTGTACCTTACTGTAAGTTATAGGCGGGTAAACAGAGCATTTTAATTTATCCGAGTAATACAGTTCTTTTTTTTAGTTACAACAAAGAGGTTTTATGCCGCTGAAAACCTTTTATAAATTTTTCTTATGTTTACGTTCTTATTAATTAAGAAGTAACAAACATATTTTCATCATCATTCATCATTATCAGCCGGAAGACGTCCACTGCTGAACATATGCCTCCCCCATAGAACGCCATTTGGACCGGCTACTCGCTTCCTGCATCCAGCGATTCCCCGCGGTTTTGACGAGGTCGTCGGTTCTTCTAATGGGGGCTGGTCTACACTACGCCTTCCGGTGCGTGGTCGCCACTCGAGAACCTTTCTTCCCCATCGGTTATCAGTTCTGCGAGCGATGTGACCTGCCCATTGCCACTTCAACTTGCTAATTTTGTCAGTGACCTTAGTTCTCCTACGGATCTCCTCATTTCGGATCTTATCATGGAGGGAAACCACAAGCATAGCCCTCTCCATTGCTTGTTGAGCAACTTCAAGTTTGTTAATGAGGCCCACATTTAGTTACACAATAATTTGTTAAACCATATTGAAATATTGGGATTTTATTACTTAAAATTATAATTTAACGTAGCTGTATGTTCACTCACCTTGCAGTTACCGCGTGAAACAAAACCTGCGCGCCATTTCCTTTAACTTTCTACCGACTTCCAAAAAAGGAGGAGGTACTCAAATCAACTGTTTTTTATGGTTTTTACCTCATAACTTTCGATAGGATGAACCGATTCTCAAAATTCTTTTGTTTGAAACCTGATGCTTCCCGTGTGGTCCCATTTAAATTTCATCAAATTCGGTCTAGTAGTTTTTGAGTTACACTCCAATAACTGAATAGAATGGAAGTCGGTATTAAATTTATCAAATTGTACTTGTGTTTCTATCGTAGTTGTCGCTGTGTGGTAAAATCAATATACTTAATGTTTGTTTTATATCCTTGTTAATGTGTTGGAAAACGTCGTATGAAACTCGTTAGCTCTGCTCACATGTATCATAATATATCAACTAATATAAAACTCAGAAACAAATTTGACAATAATTACTGTGTCTTTTTGTTTTACTCAGTTTATTTGCAATCTTGACTTTTAAAAAGTAAAAAGAAATAACTAACCAATTAATCCCTTTATTCATAGTATTAGCAGTTACTTTTACAGTTTGATTGTACTTTCTCAAGTTCGACTGTCACTTACGCCTTTCTTTTTTATCACGGCAGAATCCTACTAAAATTAAAAACGCGAAAGTTTGTATGTATGTTTGTTACTCTTTCACGCAAAAATTACTAAATGGATTTTAATGAAAATTGTTATGTAGATAGTCGAGGCGCTGGAATAACATATAGGATACTTTTTCATCATCATCATCATTATCTTCCATCACCAAGCGGGCGTAACTGCGGGGCGAAGCTAGTACTACCCATATAAATACTAAAGTACTTGCTATGTTTTGTGTGTGTAATAGTGCGTTTGGGAGTGTGTGTGTGTAATATATATAGCCATGGCTGAATCTTTACTTATCATTTTATTGCAATGTAGCAAAAAAATATAACATAATAATTGCCTGCATTTAGTATCTGGTACTGTCACTAGATAGGATTCTTCATTCTCCCACCGCAACAACCATTGATATTTTGCCATGTAATTAGTTAAAATGTAAAAAATACTAGTACTATTTGGACTGGGCAAATGGGAGAAAACGATTGTTTCAGGTAGACGGCGCTGTAATACGCAGAATTTTGACGCTTTAGGAGGCTACACCAACTGTCATGGACAGGCATTATTCAGAGACCATTTCAGGTACATAAGGTACAACTTACCACAGATTTTAAGACAAAAGAATACCAATACTTAACTACCAGTTGATTAAATAGTATATTAATAGAAAGAGATACAAGTAACAAACATATATTCCATTATTTTTACGATTTATTCAATCAAGAAATACTTAAAGTTAAGCATTCTTTTAAAAATGCTTGTGAAGCATCTTTGCAATTTTGCAACGTCAAAGCGACCAACGTCCTTGGTAACAAAAGCTCTTTGCTTTAAGACTCTTCAGTCTTTTATTCAAGCCTACGGACAGACTAGAAAAGAAGCAGATGTGTGTCTTTATATAAGCTGCCTTCATAAGGTACTTTGTGGCACTAACATCAACGAGTAAAAAACGTTAGTAATCATGTCATGTCTAGAATTAAAATTTGTACAAAGTTTTTTGTGTTTCTTTCTAACGATATAATTGCTGTTTGCCTCTACCGCTATTTATAGCGTCATCGGATGGGACTTCAAGCCTAGAAAAAAATCAGACAGGCTTGTTTCCGCACACGCTACAGACAAAAACGTGTCTACGAATTTACCGTGACGTTACGTGACTTTTCCACAGGTAATGTCAACGCCATACATTTTGGAGTTTTCGTTCGGCGTTAACGTTAACAAAAACATCTTTTGTCTAGGCCTGGTACAATTAGGCGTGAATAATATTTTCTTTAATATTATAAATAAGTTGGTATTTCAGTGCGAAAGTTTCATGTTGTGTCCCGTTGTTAAATGTGTTTACAAATGTGAAATTGTATAATTGTCATCTTTGCAACGCTTTCTTAAAACCCGAAGTATTTTTGGTGTTCCGTACCAAAGGGTACCAAAGGATAAAACCCTATTACTAAGACTCCGCTGTCTGTCTGTCTGTCTGTCCGCCTGTCACCAGGCTGTATCTCAGGAACCGTGATAGACAGTTGAAATTTTCACAGATGATGTATTTCTGTGGCCGCTATAACAACAAATACTACAAAACCGGCCAAATGCAAGTTGGACTATGTATAAAACTAAATCTATAAAAACTGCAAAAGATCATGTCTGTTGTATGGGAGATTTATAGATGGTGGTACGGAACCCTTCGTGCCCGAGTCCAACTCGCACTTAGCCGTTTGACAGGCCAGTGTTAGACCTCTGTCTCACTTGATGATCAGTAATGAATGGTCGAATGTGGTACCACAGACTTAAAATAGTGACTGCATCTCAAGGACAGCTGCCGGAACACACTGTTAGGTGCTTAGTGACATATTTTAAAAGTTGAGGGTAGTAGCCAGGAGGATACCAAAAGTGCTCTGACGGATTCCACCATGCTGTAGAATTCATCATGATGTTACTTTCACTGAAGGGTCAAGTCCGAGGTGCGGGGATCGATTCCGAGGCCTCTGCCGTGCAAGCATCTCACGATATGGTTGTCGAGTCCATAAATTCACTTTAATCAGGTAGCTTACGTTGTCTTCGGTACGGATCTTGCTGCGATAGGTATTGCGGGATGTTTTTTACCGATAATTTTATCCTATTGACAAACTATGCTCGCAGCGCTGGGTTATCATCGCTTATAATTGCAGTTGTACTGAGATGAGCTTTGAGTTAAAGCTGCGATTTAAACCACCTTACTATAAAACGTGGACTAAGATAGTCCCGAATTCGAACCATAGTTTAAGGAAAGTTTCATTTGCTTGAGGTTATTAGTTTTGAGTTTTGTTAACGAGTCCTACTTATTTTCGCACGTTGTAAGTGATCTAGTTGATTATTTTCGCACGTTATAAGTTATCTTGAAGCTGGCCCTATACAAGCCTACATATTAGTCTTCAGATCTCGTTCATTATATAATTGCGTTCAGTAAGATTATTTGATATTCAAAATTATTTTGATAGTTTAACTTACGTACTGTACTATTCGTAGTACTAGTACAATATGCCGTACTAGCATTGCACTAGCGCGGAAGCAGGTGCCGGAGTACTCTGTGAAGAATTGGCTCGGAAGGTCACGAAACCGGTCGCGATACTTCACAATTCTACCGCGTAAGTTAAACCATCAAAATAATATTAAACAAGTCTAATACTTACCTACGTTTTAAGTAATGGCCTCTCCACGAACGCAGTGCGACTTGAGACCAAGCTCCACATGTGCAATGCTCGCAGAGTGTTCACAGCAACGTTCGCGCGTACACAAACACAAGTTCAATTACAACCCACAAAGTGTAGGCGAATGCCCGCCATGAGCTTCAGCGAAGCAAAGGTTTCTCTAATGGAATAATATATGATTGAAAACAGGAAACTCCAATTACAGCTGCTATTGTTAAATATATATTTAATGACTGTTCTAGCTCAGCTTACGTTACATAATATTGTTTATAAGTTTATAATAAATATATAACATTTAAATTTATTTTATTTTTTATCTAGAGAAAAGTAACAGCTATCTGCTATACGTATTGTTATACATACATACTTAGGTATACATAGTATATATAATATCATGTGTCAAGGAAACTTTTAAGGTTCTTCCTTTTAAAGTTTTCACAAATTAGTTCAGTATACTGCACACTCTACATATTATAGCGGTAATCGAAAATACAGCTTATGTTCACAGAAAATATAAAGATGGAACAAGTGCGTTAATAGCTTTAAGTATCACGAACATCAGATCCGTCGAATAGTATAAAATTAAAATAATGTATGAGATAAAATCGTTGTAGACAGATTATAACTATTACACTAAAACTATTGTTAAGACAATCTTGATGACTATGGATTTTGCTGTTCATTTGCCTGCGCACCTCTTTAAAAGAATCTCTTTCATTCAGTAATTTTACTCCCAAGTGCCCTGGTTTGTACTTAGGAAACAATCTAGCTTTACAGGACTGAACTCTTGATGTTTCTGGATCAACGAGAGTAAGTATAAATATTATACCTAATCTATCGGAACGCGTAAATAAGCAATTACCTAACTGAAAATTTACGATTGTGTCAACCAGCCGTGCGATTCTCTAAGAGCAAACATCGTTGCATCTTTGACTACTTCCGTGAAACAAATGACGAGATGACAAGAACCTTATTTACAAGGGCTATATCTCAAAGTGTTTGACATCGGTGAGCCCGTCGACGAGCGCAACGACGAATCATTAGAGAATCACCGCTGTCCTTTGTGTAATTATTTCGCCATAGATGCCATGATTGTTTTTGTAAAAGCCTGCACGAATAGCTGCGTAAATGTAACGTGTCGTTCACGTGAAACAGTACAAACTGTCATTTATCTGTGACACAGATAACTCATAGTTTATCTGCAAGCGTGACATTTTGACGCTTACGTTACTAATACTTTTTCGGAAATTGTTTGTGTTACGACTTCTGTACAATTTGACAACCGCAAATGTTTATGTCGATAGATTAATAATAAGCTCGGAATCTTCAAGTGAAACATCGGAAGTGTCGGTTAAGCAGGGCTTGTCACGCAAGCGCCGCGTCCGCGTCTTTTCTAGTGTAAAATCTTTTTTTAAAATTAATATGCCTACAAAGTATTTGCATAGAAAGATGGAGCCTTTTGACACCTTAAGAAATGTTACATTGGGAAGCTACTAGTTCAATTAGTACGAATAACATGACTTCGTAAAATTTAAAGGTATATTGTAGCTGTTGTTTTTTGAAAATGAAGATTTTTTTATGAATTTACTTTCAATAAGTCCAATGTCCTGCCACCTTCTAGTACAAAACAGCGCTCAGATTTTGTAAGAGATTGAAATATCGTTATGTTAGTACAAAACTCTTATTAAACATGATACATATAATTATATTTGTTTACAATTATACACTTCGTATAATTTAAAATCAATTTATTTGTTAGCAAATTGAGTAGGTAAGTTAAGGTAGGGTAAGTGTTTCACAAGTCAATGTAAACGATTGACTCACATGTTTCACAAACGCGTTATTTGCCCAATCATCATTACATGCCAGAATTCAGGAGAATCTCATTCAAAAGTCGCACTTTATTTCCGCAAATGCGCTGTAGGCAATGTGTGCGCGATCTCGTCTCGCATCAGCCCGCTGCGCAGAGTAGGTCAGGACGGGGCGGGGCGAGGGGGTGTGGTGGGGTGCGCGGGCGGGCGGGTTAGGGTGCGATTCATGTTTACGGGGCTCGGCCGTCAGCTGTTCGCGCGACATGAATGTGCCGCGCCCGCGCCGCGCGCATCGATTGATTGATACCTGAGCGACCACGTGCCTCCAGTCCTGCCGCGCTCGCCGGCCCGCGCGCGCGACTTCGCGCAGACCCGCACCCTGACATGTGACTCCGCCCGCGTTCATGCCGCCGTCGCTCATCAATGGACTGCCCTAGGTGACCGGCCGCCGCTGACGCCCTCATCTCAGCCCGCCTGTCCCGTAAGTACCGGCCCGTGCACCGGCCACAGCACGCGTAAACACCGACGCACTCGATCCGTTAGTAAATAATGGTTTTTCCGATAGCATTAATAGCCAAGACGAGCGACTGCGCCGTGCGATGTTTACCGCTCGGAAGCCCTCTCATTACATTAGGAATTTGTCTGAGCTTTTTCTTATTGATCGTTCCTGTCTTTGGGACGGAATATTTATAAAATTGTCTTAGGTTTACGTAATCGAAGGACGGTCGCATCGTTTGATAATAGAATGTCGCTTATCTGGTAGGTGTGCGCCGCGATCGCGACCCCGCGAGACATCGGGAACTACCATCATTACATAAAACATTGGAAACGTTTTATCGATGTCTCTACTCTCAATTATCGTTTCTGACTAAAACACACAGCTAGGTTCTGAGATACTGCTCCCTAAAGTTTAGATGGAGTACAAAGATAACGAATGATAGAGTAAGAGAGTAATAAGAGATATGTAGAGAAAACGACACCAAGGCTTAGTATTTTCTTTCGATAGCTGTTGGAAAAACAGGAAATATTTGTGTCACTGCTTGAATCTTGGGTGTATATAGAGCCATCAGAATAGTTGTACATTTCTTAGAATTATTTTTATTAGAACTCATACATTTATTAAAAATCAGGCATAAACTATGAACTAACTAACTATAAACTCTGTATAATATAAATTAAACCAACGTTATAATGTAAACACTGATTTATGTTTACAATGAGACAGACAAGTTGTTCGTTGACAAACAAGTTCATCAGCGTATCATCATGCCATGTGTCACCCCATGAGCGTTACCGTGGCACCCCTCAGAGTTTAAGTTCAGAGGCATTCAATAAAAATATAACATTTTTTTTATTAATAGCGATTACACACTCACACTAGAACTCCCAATGTCGCGGGAGGCATGGACACACACAACACATCACGACGTAAAAGCTACAAACTTCACACAAATGTTTGCCTCGTCCAGGAATCGAACGTAGGACACCGTGCTTTGAAAGCAAGGTCACTACCAACTCTAACGAAGCCGTCTAATTTTGCACAGGACTAGACGGACAGCACTCGTCACCCCAGGATAAAATGTTAAATCCGATTGATGTATAATTAATATCCCCTTCTCCTTTAAATGTGTCCACGGGGTACAGAGTGATGCGGGCGGAGGGCACGTTTGACGTGGTATACAGGAGACGAAATTGCATTGAATAGTTCTTAAGATCTTAATATATGTTGTTCTTAAAATATCACATTGCTCTATGACGATAGAGCATGTGATATTATTAGTAGCAAAATTAATAATAAGTATTATTTAGAAGGAACACCAAACTATGTAGGTAATAAAATATGTATTAGGTAATTTAACTTTTTTAAATTCGATTTTTGCAAGATACATAATTATGAAAATAATAAGTCTATCATATATGTCCATAACAATATCAATAGAACTTGATTCTTCATTTTCGAAGCAGCCGTCATCAGAATCATCAGAGTCATATTACAAACTAATGATAAAATCAAAAATTCTGTCGTGTTCGCAGTATTTGTCCTCGATTCTATTTACGTGGTTAACACCGTGCTCCCACTACCTATGGAATATTGAGCAAATTATTCCTCTAGTGTATTTTTTAATCCAAATTAGAGTATTTTTTGTGCTAATTGTCCTTTAATATCACACCACCAACTCTATGGGGTTCCAGGCCGAGGGTGGTATGGAGGCAAACACAACACTTGTGGTCCGTTTCTTTTCAATAACTCGTCGATTTTTTAAATGTCTTCTGTGTTAAGACATTTTTTGATTTTATTAGGTAATCGTTTCTTAGTGTATTTTTAAAAGGCACATAATGTTGTCGTCACGATGCTTGCATTACTGCTTGGTAGAAGCCATAATAGGCTTTTACTTTCTTGAAAGAATATGCGTTACGCATAAGTATGACTAAATTTTGCAGTATATTAGGCATGAGCTGTTCATTTACTGAAAATGACGAAATTCATAGCATCGTGATATTCGCCGGTTTAACATTTGTTTTTGAATGTCACAACTGCTCCGTCTCCAAATCCAGCTTGACCTCCCCAATGTTTGATGATCAAAGGGTCGCCAGTCGCAAAGTAATTTACCGATATGAGATTTTACGCCATGTTCATCTTTTGATTGCCAAAATTTTTAAACGTGTAATTTAATACTTAAATAAAAAATTTCTAACTATATAAAATATTACATCCATCTCTGCAATATCATCTGTAGCATTCAGGTATTTCCACCTCTACGATGTTATATTTGGTTGTTCGATAAGGAGTTTCCTCTTAGATCCGCACTTTTTATATTGAAAACCTATTGATGAAGATTTCTTAAAAGACAAATGGATAAATATTCAGTAAAATTGTAATATTAATAAATACTAAATTATGCATGTGTAAATATTATAAAAATATGACAAATTCTTAACAATAACCAATATATATTATGACATATAATTACCTATTTTAAAATTGAATTGCACGCCTAACAGGTAAGGACATGTGATCTATTCATTAAGCCTCTATAAGATCTTGTATGCTTCTCTGTATATTGTATACCTATCATGTTCCTAGAAAATAAATAATTTTGACGTCAGAGATCATGTTATGAGTCTTCCCTGCAGCAGTGTAATATAATTATTCTCTTCTCGAATCGCAACGTTCAAAATTTTCACAGTAGGTATTTTTTTATAAATTGTATATAACTGGATGACTTTTCTTCTAACCACTACTTTTGTGAAAGCATCTATTTCCACTCTTTTTCTATGATTATTTTCGACTTGTTTTGACTTTTTCGCTGCTTTAAATCTTTCATTCTCTTTCAATACTTTCCCTTGTTGTACAATGCTAGATATTGTACTTTCCGATAGTCCAACAACTTCTGCTACGGTTTCGTTATATGTATATCTTGCCGATATTTACCAGTATTTAATAGCAGTTTTTTGTCTAAAATATTCATATGCATGAAAAACCATTTGCTTGGACAGACGATTAATCTTATGTCCAAATATTTTTCGAATCATTTTTGTTGTTGTTAAATTATCTTACAAAGTCCAAAGGTGTATTTCGCCATTTATCATCATACACTATTCCAAATTACAGATTAAATTCTCAATCATCTCAATTCCCATACTTTCTTGAAAAACACTCACACTTACGGTTATTAGTCTGCTATTTTAACAACGTCAGTTTGTTTTATTTCAATACATATCATATCTATACATCGTAAACTAATCAATTTTTTCTTAAGAAGGCAACTTCACTTGTCTTATTGAAAGACTCTGGATACCAAAAACCAAGTCTATGAATCTTGGTTTAATTATAAAATACCTCGTTCAGCAATTTTGAGAATGTAATCTCATGTGTATCTCCCACATCCCCTACTCCTGCGCCCCTGTACCCCGTAGGCTAGGACTCGTTAAAGATGTCTGCCTATAATGCTCGACACTACTGCTTGTAGGCAAAATATGACACCACCATAGAAACTACCTGCAGGCCTAGACAAAATTCAAGCAGGCGTTTTTCCGCACACGCTTCAGACAGAACGTTCCCGGGTTCGACGAAGTTAGCGTGACGTCACGTGACTTTTCCACAGGTAATGTCAACGCCATACATTTTGGAGTTAACGTTTAGCGTTAACGTTAACAGAAACATCTTTTGTCTAGGCCTGCTGGCCTTCTGCATTATGAGGTCTTCCACCTAAGAGTGGAAGAAGTTCATTTCAATACCTAAAAAGCTAGATATGCTGGTAGTGGTAGCAATTCGTTTGTTCACAACACTCTCTGCTAACACAGTAAAAACCATTTCGATTGTTATTATGAATTACAATTCTTATATTCATTTGTGTAGCAATATGTACTTGTCAATATTTTTTTATTTGTACAATAACTGTCATAATTATCTTTGACAGCTTTTATTAGATTGTGTATTATTATTGCCAGTTCTGAGTGCCCGATGTAACAATAAATTAGTAATTACTTTAACATTATTGCAGCCAGCAATTTTATTAATTAGAGGTTATAGAAAAACAAACAGTAAAAGCATAATCTTACCATAGTTATTTGTCATGTAAGTAACTACTTAAACCTACTTATATATGTCAGACAAGTAATTATTTAGAGTGATTTTGATAAACTTATCATACGAACAATTACTCTACATATATCTACTCTTTGGCTAGTTTTCTTACTACAAAATATTGTTCGGCATATACAGCCGTGTGATTCTCTAAGAGCAAACATCGTTGCATCTTTGACAACATCCTTGAAACAGATGAAGAAACGACAAGAAACGTTGGAAAAACAACGTTGTGTACAAGGGCGATATCTCATAAAGTATTTGACATCGGTGAGCTCGTCGACGAATCAGAGAATTGCACGGCTGTGACTTATCACATCGTCGATCATAACATCACTCCAATCAAATCGTTACAGCAGGATTCCACAATAAGAAGTATGGAAGAGAGGGATGTTAAATATGGCATAAATCTAAAATAATTTCAGAATTCATCATAATATCAGAGTATTGCTGTTGAATATTGACTAGGTATGTATATATTATCATGTCATAAGCAAAAAATGTCTCTTCTCTGCTTTGCATTAATCCTGGAGACCTTTTTTTTACTCCACAATTACGTAAAAAACCCAGACATAATTTCAGCAATGTTCCACATGGGAGCTATATAGACTGAAGGTTACATGCTGACATTCGCGACATCATAAAGTAGGCAATACTACGTAAAATAAAACAAAGGCGAAATGCATCTTAATGGTACCGAAACTTCACGGTCGGTCCACGGCAAAGTGAGGTTTAGGGCATGAGCGTAGTATGTACCTACTTTACGTACAACATTATTTATCAATGGCTTTTGGGTTATTATTTGACGTAGTTATCACATTCAAGATCATGTCATGCAACAGTCGTATACATAGTATAATAGTACAATGTTTACAAAACATTAAGATTTTAGAGAGATAAAATCATATCCTTGGACGGGATTCGAAACCCGTCTTCCGTCTTGCTAAGCAGGCATTAATGCTATATAAATCATGTATGGTCAAAAGTTATGGCATTTTTTCCACACCTTAGATTACATTATCGAAGTTTACATCACGGATCTCTACCTTTTTTTAAAATATTATGTAGCCAATATTCATTAGGGGAAATGCAGGATTCTAATAGTGAAAGAATGTTTCTAATCGATCCATTTCTTTCAGAGCCTATTCAATTGAAACAAACAAACAAACCTTTCCTTTGTATGATATTATTATTAGTGTAGATTAGTTTAGATGTAGACGAAACGGTGACGAATGGTAAATAGTCTGTATATATATATACATCTATATAAATGTTGAATAGGTCGTCGTCAACAATAATCTTCTTTTCTCCTTTTTTTCTACTGACTTCCAAAAAAGGAGGAGGTACTCATTTCGACTGTATGTTTCTTACCTCATAACTTTCGATTGGGTGGACCGATTTTCAAAATTCTTTTTTTGTTTGAAAGCTGGTGCTTTCCGTATGGTCCTATTTAAATTTAATCAAACTCGGTCCAGTTGTTTATGAGTTACACTTCAATAACTGGTTTTTATTAAAGTATTAAATTTTTCAAATTGCAATTGTTTCAAATCGTATCATCAAATAATTTTGCGAACCTTCGATATTATATATCCTTTTTAAAATAACTAATATAAATAACTAGTTTCAGTATATGTTAAAACACTAACTTAAAGTTAAAACTTAATGTTATTAATGTTTGTGCATGCGGTGTTTCTCTTAAATAGGTAGTACATTTAGCGAATAATATATACTTACATGTATCCTAGTATAAAATGTGATGTAATTACCCATGAGAAGCCTAATAAATAAATAATTAAAAAAAACACATCAGTATAGACTCTCTTTTGTTGGTCATTAGTTGAATCTTAAACCCCGGCAAACATTTACTTACTATTTTATTTTTTTAAAGCAGAAATATCAGCTATAATAATAACTAATAAAACTAACCAAACCGTATTTTTCTTTCTTTATTTAAACTTTGTTCCGTAAAACTTTCAACGAGCGAGTTTACATGACGTAACAAAAAATCGCATTTTTTATGGACTGATTTATTGAACGCACATTTATTAAATCCTTTAAATAACTATTTATTACATATGTACTCCAGGCTATATCTCAGATTTCCAGTGTGTACTTATAATTCTAAAGTATTTATAAATATAACTGTTGTGTAATTTTTAAACTTTCGTGATTTGAACACATAATTATATTATATTAACGGGGCTTAATCGCGTTAGTAATAGTATTTATTTACCTCGACGTTTCGATCAAGTTGCATTGATCGTGGTCACGAGCGGACTGAAGAGGCGGGTGTCATTGTCTTGAAGTATGGAGATACTTTTTAATATACCCCCAACAGTTGTTATAAAAAGTCATTGTCCCGACACACAACACTAACGATATCGACAGATTTTTCTGAGGATAAAACGTCGAGGTAAATAAATAGATACTATTACTAACGTGATTAAGCCCCGTTAATATAATATAACTATAACTGTTGCGGTCTGCACGGAAGTGGTTTACAGGGGGTCGCAGTCGTATTCAATCTCTCTTATGTAAAAGAGAACAATTTAATTCCCCTCTTATAGTGATTTGCTCCGAGCTTTTTCTTTCGTGTGTCCGCTGCAAATAGGGCATTGCTTTATATGAAACTTTTTCGTTGTGGCACAGACTAACGAATAGTACAGTTTGGGTCCGCCTGTACAGTACTTTACTTTTTATTTGTAACAGTATTTGCTACTACATAGAAGTTTTATTTTTAATGGGTTCTTCTTTCTCATTTGGGGAAATTGAGGTAAATTGAAACTTTTCTCAAACCCGAGTGATATTACAAAAACACTTTGATTTATAATTAGTTGATGGTCAAATAATAAAATAAGTAATTATTCATTTCTCTGATAAAGAAGTAAAATAAGGTTTACTCACTGATTCTTAGAGGAAATTAAGTCTATTTTCCTCTTTCTCTTTCTATAATCATACTTAGTGGAAAATACTCTCTCCTGCACTAGGATTCGTTCGCGGAACACAAAACTACGTACAATTTTTAATTACACATCGATTACAGGAATATTTGGACCAAATATGAAAAAGTTAATACCTTAACTTTGTCTTAAAATAATTTAAAACATATTTATTTAATACAACTTTCAAAATCTTGTAGGGCTGTCAAACAGTTATGCTCATCACAAATATTTACCCCTTTTAGGGTTCGAATGTGGGACTCCGCGCTTCGAAGGCAGTGTCACTAGCAACTACGCTAACGAGGGCGCCGTATTAGTTTGGCTTTAACAGTACAAAATTATGCAGGCATACTCTTCCGTAATGTCCGCAACAGATATTTTTTCTAAAATGTATATTGATTAAATTCAGTATTCTGGAATTGAATTTGCAGTCGTATCCCTTTTCTATCTCCATCGTTTTTACCCAAGGTTTTCCAGTTGTGAATAGTTTTGGCATTACAAATTCATTTATGCTATTCAATAATTGTATGCAAACGGAGCCGAAATCGTTTGGGAATTTGAATTTTCTCACCAAAGAATTCTGTTGCTTTATAGTCACAGAATAAGTAATACAAGTACAGACTTGTATTATTTATTCTGTGACTATACAATCTTTTATTAATAAATCTTCCAGCTTGCTAAGTAAATGTTTGCATAACTTTATACTAGGTACGTAGAAGTATAGAAAAAAAATTATATAAGACAGACAAAATAAGGAAGTAGTAAGCCTGTATTTTTAATTTCGATTAAGACACGGTAAACAGTGAAACAAACTCTGATTAGAGGCCTTGCCGTGCGATTCTCTAAGAGCAAACATCGTTACATCTGTGACAACATCCGTGAAACAAATGACGAGATGGCAAGAAACGTTAGAAAAACAACCTTGTGTACAAGGGCGATATCTTATAAACTATTTGCGGTGAGCTCGTAGACGAACGCAACGACGAATCATTAGAGAATCGCACGGCTGGTGAGTTAAGTTCTGTTTAAAAAAAATCAGTGAGGCGATTTACATAGTATAATGTATGTAAGAGTACGCGCTAGAAAAGTCGAAGTTGCAAACGGGTTAGCGCTATCTTAAATGCAACTATGTGTTTATTGAAAATACTGTTAACACTTGTAGTACTTGCAACGACTCAACAACTGCGGTCGGACCCTTAGCACGGTTGCGAGATCTGAGATTGCCTGTAGGCATGGTATTCATCTACATATTGTATTTTAAGAAGACATTATTTAATTGACATAGTTTCAATTTCGGAATGTTAAATATCGACTAAGGCTGCTTCCTGATTTGGCGGTACGGCATCGGTGCAGGAAAGTAGGCTCGGATTCTTTTTTACTGATTCGGTACCGAACTCCTGTATTTTATTGCATGCTTTCTGAATGCGCGAGAGCGGGGCGGTAAGCATGCGGCATGCCGCGTCGCGTTACGGGCAGTCAGCCCGTAAAAATCCTACATACTGCCGTGCGATTCTCTAAGAACAGACATCGTAGCATCTTTGACAACATCCGTGAAACAAATAATGAGATGACAAGAAACGTTGGAAAAAAAAACCTTCTAAAGATTCGTCGATGCGCTCGTCGACGAGCTCACCGATGTCAAATACTTTATGAGATATCGCCCTTGTACACAAGGTTATTTTTCCGACGTTTCTTGTCATATCATCTGACGACGACATTATCTCGCGACGGCACAAACGTCTCAGCCGTTTCACGAGTGAAGATTTTACTGTTTTATACCGAAAGCATACTGACAGTATACCGCCTAGTGAAGATATATGGCCGACATTAGTAAGCTTGCGGTAACGTATAAAATACTGCATACCGATGCCGTACCGCCAAATCAGGAAGCAGCACTAGTACGTACTATACTTGCGGTTACAAAGTGACGGATAGACAATGTAAAATAAAAGTGTAGTGTATAACACCACAATGAAAGTGTAGTATGTGTGACACCCTTTGAAATCCTTACCGTTATGTTATAGGTGTATGGCATTGATGAATACATAAATTAGACGATATTATTCGAAAAGAGCACACTTCAGATGAGCTGGTGACTAGCTAGGGGTCTACTCCGGGTTTGAGCTTCCGGTGATGGTAACATGACCAAATCCACAGCCCAGCGGTACAATTTCTAGAGCCCGAAGCAAAGCACCTAACAGGTTAACCAGTGCGTTCCAGCAGGTGTTCTTGTGAGATAATCAACATTGCAGTTCTAGTGTGGTGTAGTGATATATCTTTTGATTGAATCATTACTCCCAGACTAGAATGTAGTTAAATAGTAAACCCTTAATGTATTAAAAAAAACTAATTATAAGGGGAAAATAATTTCATTACTATACTAAATGATAAAATAATAAAAATGTCATGCCTAATAATAAATTTGTATTATAACCCATCTCGCATCGTACATGGAGCTAATGACCCTGCGTCACTAGCAGTGTTTCCTCGCTGAAAACTAACGGGAAATATAAAACCCTTATAAGCCCGTAATCGGGATACAATTGTCTCTATATAACTAGTAAAGCAAAGCACTGGATGCACAAAACACAACATGTTTTGTTTCATCACGCTTCTGGAGTGATTGACTAAGCGATATCGGATAACAAACTGTTCCTGGCAACGCCCCGCTTCGTCGTTTATCGGATTGATCCTAGTCATTGATTACAAGCGGGATTCTCATTTGTTTGATATTTATTACACCAGAACGGACCTATTCCGATAACCACTATCGTCACATGGTAGGCGTTACTGCTACCATGCACTGACGCGTAGCATGTAAGCATTTTTTCTATTTGTGAATCGTAAATTATTAAATTTATGTGAAATCATGTAACATACACAAAAAAATACACACATTGAAACATATAACCTCCTCCTTTTTTGAAGTCGGTTAAAAATCTAGTCGTCATCACAGTCTTCTTCATATCATAGTAATATGAAACATGGCTTAAAATTTAAATTAACTTTGCAGAGAATGAACAGAAACAATTGAATAAATCCGTCGAGTAGTTAACTTACTACTTTTTTAGACTGTCATCCCCGATTGCAGAATAAACCTACAATAATAAGGTATTCGTTTTATGGAAAGTAAAATCTCATTTGTTACACCATAATGTTAGGTATGACTGTGTCAAGTGTCATCAAAATCTGTCTCGTAGTTTGAGAGGGATTCGCGTACAATATACATACTTCTATATTGATAACAAATTACACTTCGATTATAATTTAAACAAGTACAATTTGAAAAATTTAATACCGACTTCCATTATATTCAGTTATTGGAGTGTATCTCAAAATCTACTAGACCGAATTTGATGAAATTTAAATGGGGCCACACGGGAAGCACTAGCTTTTAAACAAAAATGAATTTTGAGAATCGATTCACCCAGTCGAAAGTTGTGAGGTAATAAACATAAAAAAATACATACAGTACCTCCTCCTTTTTTTGGAAGTCGATAGAAAATAAATAATGTACAGTTGTGTCTCACTTATTATTTTATTATATATATGGATACGAATCATTTGTTACTCGTTGAGTTTTTTTACGATTCTGTGTAATTTAGGGTTGCTCAAGACCGAAAAGAATACCTAGAGAAAGTTAAGATTTACGGATGTCTTCATCACAAGCTAAGAAATGAATTGAGAACCGATAAGTTTGTAGATTTTAGCACATACATTTATTTTTTGTTTATGGTCAATCGCAATTCAAGGCTGTGGTGTGATTTTGCGATGATAATAGACTGATTTTTATAGCTATTGTTTCGCTTGCGTTAATGATAAAAACGTTACAAAAATTTTGTACGGCAGTACGGAACCCTTGGTTTGCGAGTGCCAGGGACACTTGGCCGGATTTCAAGATTAAAATCTTTAAAAGTTCCGTAGTAAAGCACATAAAAAGTATCATTTTATTAAATTTGATTATTATTATTAACGATGAATATTTAAATATGAAAATTTTGTACATTTTATTATTAAATGTACTTCTTTAATTTTACCATGTTAAATGTACAGAACATTTAACATGGTAAACTTTTTCTTCAAATATGGATGTTATAAAGAGAACTGAGAAAAAGATAATGGTAATAGGTTATTTCTTATTTTATGAGACAGCTGTTCCAAAAGTAATCTAAGAACATGACTGGTGAAGTGCGGATGTTTCTACACATCCACGATCCTTTCGAAGTCGTGAAGATTTGCATGTACTAACATGTTAAACGACATTAATTTATTAGCAAATAGTAACCAACTAGAGAGTAAAAGAAGCGTTGCTATGGCGTGCACTGTTATGGATGATTGTATGCTATGAGTACCGATACAGAGAATCGACTAGTAAATAGCAAAAGCATTCCTTACTTCAAGGTAGTAACAATTAACAACATCACGACACCATATATTAAAAATAAAAATACACTTATATACCAAAATGGTGTAATGATATTTGTATTTTTATATAAATAAGTCTGATTGTGTATTTATTTATTTATATTTGTAAGGATAAAAACTATAGTGTAGTTGTTAATTTGTGACATACAAACTAAATATATAAATTATTTTCTACCGACTTCCAAAAAAAGGAGGAGGTACTCAATTCGCATGTATTTTTTTATGTTTGTTACCTCATAACTTTCGACTGGGTAAACCGATTCTCAAAATTATTTTCCTGTTTGAAAGCTGGTGCTTTCCGTGTATTCTATTTAAATTTCATCAAATTCGGTTCAATAGTTTTTGAGATACACTCCAAGAACTGAATAGAATGGAAGACGGTATTAAATTTTTCAAATTGTACTTGTTATATTTTAGACAGATAAGATTACTATTGTAATACGTTTTATTATTATTTTTATAGTTATAACTTAAGAAAGGTAAAGAAAAATATAAAACGATAAAAGTGACAATTTGTTGTAAAATATAGTCAATGCTACGGCGCTCGTAGCCGTATCTCGTAGCACTGCCTACACCCGTAGCACTGATTGCACCCGTAGTAGTTTCTACGGGGCATAGATATAATGGGTTATTATTGTGCATAGCTGACCCGGCAGCGGCTTCATTCGCTTCACCCCCTTTAACAAATCATTCCTGCTTACAACAGAAAATACAACTGCAAAAATGTCAAGTTTGTAGCCCAGCAATTTAGGCTCTGCGTTAACTACTAAGCACGACAAATTACTAAGCCCGTCATTCTGAACAAGTAATTATATATTTATTGCGTATTATGAAATCCAAATTCTTCTGTTAAGTATAAACTAAAACATGTCTTTGAGTCTCTACTAAATTTGAATTTGAGACTTTGCTGTGGAATCCGTCAAATAAATAGAACCACTGCCGAAAAGGACAGTAAGGTAAAAACAGTATGCTTATTCATTCCCACATTTATAATAATTCTATTGTGGATGTGGTTGTGACATTAGGCAGAAGCCGAGTATGACACAACAATGCAGTCTCTGCTCCTTTAAAGCTAGTTACCCTAACTGCATGTAACATGGAGTAAGGACAGTGTGACCTACATAGTGCAGAGGCGGATGTGAAACGACGTTTATCCCTCGAATAGGGGCGCGACTTATAACTTCTACATCATATTTAAGAGCAGTAAAACTCTTTGGGAACGAGTATATCTGGGGAAGTACTGCCACGATACTATTTTTACCTCGAAGCAGTTATGTTCGTATTACTGTGTCCCAGTTCAAAAAATATGGCTATATTACATAGGCATAGATATGGCTATACTATATAGATATAGATTACAGGCACATGAGACTTAACATGTTTATGTCGCATAGTAATGGCTGAGTGCAGTTCGTCGTTTGTGTGTGTTGTGTGAGTGTTCGTGTGCGTGTGTGTGTAACAAAATACATCTATTGTAGGTAGTGGCTACCGCTTAACACTAGGTGAGCCTCGTGCTGGTAATGTCCTCTAAGCACATAAAAAAGTGTTAAAAATATTGCTGGAGATATTTTGCAAAACATATGTAATATTTCCACTGCAAGTAAATAAAAAAGATTTGCGTAAAAATTTGAATGAAGGTCACAAAAAGGGAAGAGGAAGGTCACAAAAGTTATGGATGAACAGTGTAAACAATAATTTGTGTATTTAAAGTGTGCGTACTGAGATGGCAGGTGATAGATACATGATGTATCAACCTCATTTAGCGTGGAATTAATTCCAGCAAATCAACAAAAAAGGCTTTGAAGGCACGATTCTCGAAGTACTCGTATAAGTCATCATGATAGGTTTTATCACATGATAATGTTACGTTGAGAACGCATGCGATGGATGTATGTACGTAGCATTTGCGTAGCATGCGTTTAAGCGGACGGGTCTGAGATTATAGATTTTTTTTTCAATTTAATATACATTGCTTATTAAACCTACATTTCAAACTAGACAAAATCAGTTTATTTCTGTTATAAGCGGCGTATGAAGGCTGTGGTTACAAATACGTAATTTATATAATCACACTACTTAATATGATTATAGTCGTGTATACAAGATATATGCTGAAGTAGTTTTATCAACCCTAAAGCTGATGGTTCCCAGCCACAATTTTGGCAATAGCTATGCGACAACTCTCCATTTGCGCGAGTGACAGTTCTGCTTTGTTGAGCTCGTAGCTCGTTGACAATGCGGTATTTTATTATGCACAGCCGTGCGTTCTGTAAGAGCAAACATCGTTGCATCTTTGACAACATCCGTGAAACAAATGACCAGCTGTGCGATTCTCTAATGATTTGTCGATGCGCTCGTCGACGAGCTCACCGATGTCATTTACTTTATGAGATATCGCCCTTGTACACAAGGTTGTTTTTCCAACGTTTCTTGTCATCTCGTCATTTGTTTCACAGATGTTGTCAAAGATGCAACGATGTTTGCTCTTAGAGAATCGCACAGCTGATGACAAGAAACGTTAGAAAAACAACCTTGTGTACAAGGGCGACATCTCATAAAGTATTTGACATCGGTGAGCTCGTCGACGAGCGCATCGACGAATCATTATAGAATCGCACGTTTGCTTGCATAGTAACATTTAGAATATGCCAATGCATGTACATACCTCAGTTTACTTTGCTGCGGTTATATTGGTGGAGCACTAATCATTTTAAGCCAATCATGTGAACCACTAATGCTATATTAGTGGACAACTTAGCCAATTAACGGAGTTATAAAGAGTGTTTTTATAGGTTTGGTTTTTAAACTGGCAATACTGTTTCTGCAGACTGTCAATTTGACAATTGACAGTTGATTTGTAGTCAGTACGTTTTGCCATTTTATCATCCTTTATGAGCAGGTTTATTAGATTTATTGCTCCATATTTTTAAAACAATGCCGGTAATTATATGCCTGTAATTAAGAGCGCTACAGAAATATGATAACTGACTTCTTCATTGTTCTCAGTTGAACAGTATTGAGGAGACAGAGATTTAGTTTCAACAACAACATGCTACACAGGAGGCGGCACCATCAATTTTATGTGAAAACTATTTGGTGGGAGCATAATTTCACGTAATCGTGTGATCTCACTTTTAGCTAACTTTATTTAGTGGTATGTGTCTATGTTCATCCACTAGAGATGTTGGACCAATTGGAAGTTTAAATTCGCCGTGTTTTTGCTGATATACGACTCGATAAATTTGTCGCAAATTAGATATCACGATTGCACTTCATTCAACCTATTTGAACAATAATGGCATAAAATTACCTTTTAAATAAAACAAATATCATACACATTACTTTTACTTCAATTTCTTTTATTCCATTTAAAACGTTTATACATTAAAAAACTCCCTTTAGTAAAGCTTGCCTGGTCCTTCTTAACTGTTCGACCAGACAAAAAATAAACTAACGCTTGCTGCGGCTAGTAATTGGATATATGATCGCTAATAGAATTTTCAATTAATCGCTTCCGGGCTTCGGAAACCACAAAGCCTTTGATCTCGGTTATTGTCTTCTACGCTAATAATAAAAATAAAAGATTTGATTGTTTGTTTGTTTGTTATGGATACACTCATAACTACTTAACCAATTAAAATAAACTCTTTCACCAGTAGAAAGTTACATTATTCCTGAGTAACAGGCCATATTAGATTCATCACCATCCATTAGCACGTGGTTGAAACCGTGAAGCGCAGTTAGTGTATTATATTAGTACAAGAGTCGTTCAACGTTGTTGAAGGAATTATGTCGATTATACATATGAAGATATAACTACTAAGGTACTCTAGGTCCGATTGTATATCAGGCAACCCGAACTAGTCCCACGTAGTCGATACCTGGGTATATCTACTACTCTAAGCCAGAGTCAGCTTACGGGAATAAGGGAGAACTCGTTTTACGATACGTAAGGATGTAACATAAGTATTTAACGTAATGTATTATTGTTTCTTGAATTCTTCTTTGAATCATTACATCTGCTCTAAAGAGTATGAATTTAGTTTTATATGGTGTGATGTTTTGTGGACATTAGGAATATAGTAGAATTGATAAAAAGGCCATCTGAAAATATGGCAATCATGTTATCGGTATAACAAAAAACTGAAACAATAATAAATTAAACGTTTTATGTGATTTCAAACAAGAAAATTATCGATAAAGTGAATGAGAGCCCTGAAAAGTATATCAATGGCGTAGAAGGCCGCATCAACATATAGTCGCTACACTTCTCTAAATCAGATCCAAAAACACCATTACTTAACCCTAACATAATAACCGTGGAGATTCCGAAAAGTGCATATTCATGGTTAATTCTCGTAAAGCGGACGATCACAAATCAGCCAAGCGGAAACTCACATGAGCTATAACTCGGAATACGTCATCCATCACGCGGTTCCGATAAATGAAACGCGAGTCCGGATTAATGATTTTACTTCGAACCACTTTGTTTATTACACCCAGTATTATTTTGTACAAAACAGGAGACATTCTTATGCGAATTAGTATTCAGTGATAATATTATAAATGCGAAATCTTGTGTGTACCTTTGCCGATCGTTGGTTAGTTTGTACTTATTTCACGTTTAAACTACTGAACCTGTTTTCAGAACACTTAATCGTGATATGGCCTCTGTTTTAAAAACATGTAACCTACAATACGGTACAACTAGATTTGGAGCAATTAAATATGAAAAATACAAATAATAACTAATTATTGAAATATATAGAGAGAAAAATTCACGTCCTCGGACGGGATTCGAACCCGAATTCTCTCCATACATTTCAATGTTTGAGATTGCTTAAGCAGGCGTTAGTGCTTTGAAAAGTAATACTATAAAAATCACAAGCGTTGCGATGTCAATACGAAAGTTTAAGTATTTCTAAATAATGCTTCTTTCGGTTGGATAGTACTGTCAAAACTGTTCAATAGATGTTGCTCCGTCCCCGTAAGACGGTTAGTCAGATAGAGAGTTAAAATTCGATGCTCGGACCAGAACCTCGGGGGCCTAGTTGGTCATTGGCGTCTGACACGGAGAGTCAGAAGACGCAGGTCCGAATCCCGTCCGAGGATGTGAATTTTTCTCTCTATATATTTCAATGTTTGAGATCGCTTAAGCAGGCGTTAGTGCTTTGAAAAGTAATACTATAAAAATTTACTAATTATTTTCTCACTTCATTTCTAGAGACGCCATTTATGCGCTCAGCTACTAGCAGCTAGCTTAGACCATTGCTCAAACTGAATGATCCAGATAGCCGAGCACCTAGTAAAGCAGTGATAATTAATTAGTTATTATTTGTAACGGATTAAGACTCAAACTCATGACTCAAAATCCAAGTTTCTAAATTCCTCAAATTAAATTATCACTTGAATTGTCTATTCGTGATGTATGTTAAATTGATTTGATGACATTTGGTACTGCTTTTTGCATTGTCGTTTTTCATGTTACGTTTTTCATAATAAGAATGATAATAAACAGCTCTCAATTAAAACACAAGCATTCTCTAATATAGTTTTAGTTTTGCTCAGCACCAAACGTATTAAAGTGGACTTCGTATTCCATTCGTCATAGAAAAGTATAACAATAAATAGAAATAGCAATTTACTCTTAGGCCTAAATAGTTTCCTAACTAATCTAATCAAGTTGTTTCATTAGTCGTTTGTATTGTTTGATTATGTCATAACACGAGTAGTTTGTGAACTATTATATATATAACTATAGATTTGTTTATCCGGTCTCTGTCCAATAGGAATCGATGAAGCTATGATGTCAATACTTTTGCCTTAACTTTTAAGCAAAAGTTTGTTTTCGCACAAAATGACTGCAGGCCTAATAATGGACCGTGTTTATGAAAGTACTCGTAGGTACACTTCGTTAATGTTTCAAGTTGTTCGTGCAGTGGTATATCCACGTAAAAGCTCAAAAAATTTTTACGAATTCATATATCATGGCGCCAAACACTACCAAAATTACACAAAAACAAAACACGATCTAAAAACAAGTGACTGAATTTGAAATTAAAATAACACGACTGAAGTAAAATTTGTTTGAATTAAGAGTTGCACTCCAATCCACTGATAATCAAATCTGAAAATACTGATTATAGAATCTCTAATTAAATAGGTAAAGATCTATTATTAACATATAACAAACAGCCATGAGCCGAGAACAAAAATATCTGCTTAGAGTGAGGTACGTTACGTTGCGTTGCGTCACAATATATATGTTAAACGTCGGGGCGTTGACGCCGTATATATGTTCAGTATAGGATCGATTCCTGGGGTAAATATTTGTGTGATGGCCGGAACTGTTGTCTTCGGGACTTGGATGTTTGTACTGTGTTTATGTTTGTATTCATGCCTCTCGAGACACAGATAATTTTAGTGCGGGAGTACGAGTGAGTTAATGTTATTTATTTTGTGTACACAAATATCTGCTCCAGCTAGGAATCGAACCTGGGACCCCGTACTTCGAAGGCAAGGTCACTTACCAACAGCACTAAAGGATTTATTAAGTAACAGACAAGCGTTACTGTACAGTTATCATAATTTTATCGTAAATTGCACACGCGTGTTAACGAGTGATTATAATGTCAATGAAAGTATCCTATGTGTTAATTAATCCAGCGTCTCATCTACCTCCACACTAAATTTTGTACAAAATTGCCCAGCCGTTTGATCGTCAAGTAGTAACAAGCTCTGAATAATTCTCGTTTGCGCAGTACTAAATAACGTCATTTAAAGTTAAACAGCGTTTAGAAGCAAGGTCCTAGTCTATCTGATAATGATGCGGAGGATCAAACATCAAATTATTGATACCTCGTATCGAACTCTAGCCCATATTAGCGCATAGTTGTTTGCCAAATACGTAAGAGTAGAAGCTGTAATTGAAAGGTACGTTACCTGTTATGGAATGTTTACTGACGCGGAACCGACGAAAATACGGACAAATATAATCAAGTAGTGTTATCTTTGTATGTTGTATACAAGAGAGGTGTGGCGGGGGTGTGAGGATGTGTCAGTGCTTCCCATCAAATGACATGGGTACTTGCTACCCGTATCAAAAGTTGTTGAACAGAGATATGTTATTAGAAATTGTGTACTGAATTGATTTTACCTACATCAATCGAAAACAACAGTCCTTAATCTTGTTACGATAGATATAATTATATATATATATATAAGAAGACAAAAGTCCTGTGCGACATATGCATTGTGTATGATGACTTCTGGAACTGGAGCTTAATTCCTGAATAAAGATATACTTCAAAGAACTGCCGTGCGATTCTCTAATGATTCATCTTTGCGTTTGTCGACGAGCTCACCGATGTCAAGTACTTTATGAGGTATCGCTCTTGTACACAAGGTTGTTTCTCCAACGTTCCTTGTCATCTCGTCATTTGTTTCAAAGATGCAACGATGTCAGCTCTTAGAGAATCGCACGGCTGAAGTCACCGATATATCTGTCAGAATTTGTAAGTTAAAGTGATAGTGGGCAGGCCACATCACTTGAACAGCGGATAACCGATAGAAAAGGAAACATCTCGAGCACCGACTAAAAGCAGGTCCCTGATACATAGACCGACGACGTCGTGAAAGTCACGGGAATCCGATGTATGTAATAGGCATGCAGCCATTCATTGTGGTGTTCAAAGGAGGAAATGTCTTTTGTCTTATGATGATGATTCTTTGAACTGATAATAGATGCTGTATCGTACTGAAAGCTACATATTACAAATTGCCATGCATGTGAAAAAATATCAAGATTTTATAGACGTAATTTTTTTTTATCATATACTTATACCGTTTAAATGATGTTCCTTCCTAAACCATACTCATACTTTTACGGCCTTATTAATAAACTTGTAGTAAACCCAGAGTAGTTAAAACATCTATCTGTTAATTTTTCGCTTGCAGTAAATGTCACGCGTGAAAGCAAGACAAAGCATGTTACGCCTAATCTATGTTTACGCAACGTTTATTAATAAAGGCCTTAGGTATTAAGTTTAGTCCAGCCTAGTTTTGCAAAACAGATAAATAAACGATATAAACGTTTAAACGATAATAGGTATTTATTTACATACATGATCTCATGGATTTATGGCAAGAAATAACACGCCAAATACATAATAGACTTAACAGTAGGGTCGGTGCGTCTGAATAAATAATACGTTGACGGAGAGGAGTTATGGTAGCAAGAGGAGCTAAAGCGATAATGACAGCGACTTTTTCATGTAAACTACTATTAACTTTCACGTAAGGAAATTTTAGTTTAGTAAGAAGTTTCCACTAAACTGAAATTTCCTTACGTGAAAGTTAATAGTAGTTTACATGAAACTTTTGCATAATGCCTAGTTATGTGCAGTTTAATACACTATTTTCTCTATTCTCTGTAATTTAAAGAAGAAAAAAACTAAAAAGGAAATAAAAAAAAAATGAAAAAAAATTACACGAATTTCCGTACAACACAAAATATGAATCCTAAAACCTAGCACATCATCGTCCGGCGTCCGGTTTAGTGCAGCGTGCGATAAAGCGGGCGCTGCCACAGAAGACAAGCAAAAATTATTTTACTTCAATGTTTGTTATCTTTTTACACTTTAAAATGTTAAGCTGATAATAAAGTTACTCTTTTCTAGAGTAGAGTTTCTTTCTAGAGTCTAGAACATGAAACATTAATATAGCTGTATTACAGTTTTTAATAATAATTATTTAACATTTATGCATTCAACTTATAATTATACAGATAACTGTTCGAAAAAGCTACTCGTACATTGTATTATACATTGTATGCTAATAAGAAAGATTTTGCAAACAGCTTGAATTTACATTGTGGCATATTGTTTGCATAATTTGCAAGCGAATGAAATTGCGTGATTCATGAATATTAACAAATATTATATGAGATAATGAAATTGAATTTAAAAGAAATTGGGATTGACAGAGAAAGAAAGGGGATGATTAAATAAAAGAAAGCGGATTCGGATGGGTTTTCGGATGGAGGTCAAAGCTCAAAGTATAAGAAAATTTTGATTTAAACCTCAAGAGTGTTGCCATAGGCCACGTAAATTCATAAAACATTTCCTAGGGCGAGAGATATTTTGAGAAACCAGACGAAATACCAGGAATTATCCATTTAAAAACAAAGATTCGCTCATTATGGATATACAGGGTATATTGGTAAAGTCGACCTATTCCTTATTCCTATTCGTTAAGGGCATGCAGTTTACATCGTTTCTGACTGATTTGACTATGTAACATCCTATCCTAAATCTAACCGTTTTAGAGATATATTATTTGATTTTCACATGTAGAATAAGATGCTTTATGACCTCAATAACCAATATTGTACGTAAAATGAATAAATAAGTCGTGAAAAACTTATGAAAACTAATAAATAATCAAACAATAAAATTGAAATATCTCGAACACGGTTAGATTTACGATAGGGTGTTTCATAGTGAAATCAGTCAGAAACGATGTAAACCACACGCTCCTAACGGGAATAGGTCGACTTAACCAATAACCCTGTATAATGGTGTTGTATATTTGATCCTCTTGATCTGTTTCTGAGTGTACTGAAGATGCGAGAGACTTTATACGGATGACGAACATTACAGTAATGCCGCTTTTTTGGATTAAGCCTACACCAATATAAAGTGTCGCTGTCAATATAACTGTTTAAAATTTACATCTGAATTCCTTTTTTTTCTGGTTTAGTGTAGGTATAAGGCTCTGTCTTCTACTATCTTGTCATGTTATACGAGTAGTATTTTAGGTAGGCAGCAGATTGGTTGCCTAGCTTGATGGTAGTGTGGTGAAAGGGGTCTAACCAGCTGTAATATTAAAATATTCCTTCGGTATTTACAATGATTAGCATGAAACTGCTAACTTTGACCTTAATATAGTAATAATCCCAATTGGATTCCCTCTACAAGCGGTAACGCAAATGCAACAAATCGGCATATAATTATGTAACAACTAATAATAAAATAATCTATACTAATATTATAAAGAGGAAAGATTTGTATGTATGTTTGTAACGAGTTGGCTCAGAAAGTACTAGACCGACTTCAAAAATTCTTTCACCATTGGAAAGCTACATTCACCTAGTAAGTAACAACTATAAAATGTAAACAAATATCGAATTTATGTAAGCGTGATGAACTAAGTAGGTAAATAAATTTTAACTGTGAATTGAAATAAAATTACGACAATCTATATTACGGGATGCACAAATTTTTACTATTTACTCCAACAAGTACGAGTAAGTATGTATTTAAAGGTACGTATTATTATTACCACAGAACGAACCACCGTTACTACTTATCTATCTAATGCGGGATGAGCGAAATAACTACAAGTTAGTCATAGTAAGGTAATGAAATACACAGTAAGTCGTTCTATGAACATTACGATAACAAAGAAAATGGAAATGGAGGGTAGTTTGAAAAGTACCAACCGACGCGAGTACAACGATTTATTTCGACAATCAACTACAATTTGGAAAAATATCTGATGGCTGCGCTGATTCAAATATCCGGATTTGATAGGACCATAAACCTAAGGCTATATAAGATTCATCATCATCACTATCATCCATCACCGCGCAGGTGAAACCGCGGAGAGCAGCTAGTGAAGAATAAAGTTGTTAGAGGCTGAGCCAAAAAAGAGCCGTCGCGGCAAGACGCTGAACTAATATTCGAATTTGTATAAGGCCGTCCAATTTATGTCTCTGTCAAGCAACTGTCTCGATAAACCTATGATAAAGAAAATTAGCAGCAATTTTATTCAGCTTTTATATTTACTAAACAAACTACTTAGAACAAGCATACGTGTGGCGCCCCCAATTCCTAGGACACTTCTAATTTTGCACAGGCTCTAGTACTCAGCTCCGAGAATCGACTTCTAGTAGCAGTGTTTCATCATAAATATGTTAACACAAATCAACGACTCTACAGCTATGGTCGGCCACATAATACTTTATCGGCCTTATTAATAAACTTGGCTTACACCCGGAATAGTTAAAACATCTATCTGTCAATTTTTCGCTTGCTGTAAATGTCACGCGTGAAAGCAAGACAAAGCATGTTACGCCTAATATAGGTTTACGCAACGTTAATTAATAAAGGCCTTAGATTTTAATTAATTTTTCGTTAATTGTGGAGGCTTATAAATGGCTCTTCCGTATTTATATCACTAATGTGTATTTATAATATCTGTAAGTCCGCTGAAAACAAAATAAAATAAAATACAATAATGTCGTCAATTAAAACCTCGAACTTTTTAAATATTTTGTAGCTACTACAAAGAAAAATTGTACTCGTAAGATTATTGTTCCGTATTTTTAATTATTATTCAGTAGTTAATACCTAAGAATAAAATAGAATAGAATAGAATATACTTTATTTGCTTGAATGTGAGTACAATAGGTGTTTATATTAGATTAGGTGCTGACACATTTCGCCAATTTAATGGCATGCAAAATCTTATTATATTATTAATTACTAGAAATATCATACAACATGCAACACTCAAATATAAGTTACATAAATTACAAAATTACACATTATTAAAGTAGTCATTCAATGAGTAGAAACTGTGATGTAGCAGCCAGGATTTTAGTTCTGTTTTAAATTTAGCAAATGGCATTTCCTTAATATGATTAGGTAATTTATTGTATATTTTTATAGACATTGAGAAACAACATTTTTGGTAACGAGCAGTTCTGCAAGAATAATTATTTACTATTCGGTCTCTGTTCCTAGTATTTCGTGGGAAAACGTCACGCGCTTTCGAATACATATAGTTATGTTGCTTAACAACAATCGGACAGGATAACAATCGGAAGGTGGGCAGCAGCACCTTCCCAGTTTTAAAACCTCAAAACTGCGCTCGCCAACCCGCCTGCCAAGCGTGGCGAGTATTGGCAAAATCCCCCCAATGACAGACACATTAGGAACCAGGCCCCCAGTCCCCGGCAGCCCCGCTATTCCTGGCTACGGTAGCGGCCACGGTAACGGTGGGGCAGGGGGTGCTAAGAATCCCCGGCAGACGCCCGGCTACCACCCCCAACGACGACGACTGGCCCTGGTGACACACAACATACGCACGATGAGGACAGACGAGAAGATATATGAGCTGGAAGAAGAAATGAGTAAGTTACACTGGGACATTGTGGGGTTATCTGAAGTCCGTAGAGCGGGTGAGGACACGATAACCCTAAAATCAGGTAACCTACTCTACTACCGGGAGGGCGACCAACAGTCCCAAGGTGGTGTCGGTTTTCTCGTCCACAAGTCCCTTACTAACAACATAGTTAAGATCGATAGCGTTTCCAATAGGGTCGTATACCTAATACTCAGAGTATCCAAACGATATTCGCTGAAGGTCATTCAGGTATACGCACCGACGAAGTCGCACCCGGATGATGAGGTGGAGGATATGTATGAGGACATTAGTCGGGCCATACATACCTCTGAAACGCACTTTCTAGTTGTTATGGGGGACTTCAACGCAAAGTTGGGTAAGAGAAGCGAGGATGAGTTGAAAGTGGGGCAATTTGGATATGGACAACGGAACCGTAGGGGACAGAGGTTGGCCGACTTCCTGGAGAAAGAGGGACTTTTTATGATGAACTCTTTCTTTCAGAAGCCACCTCACAGGAAATGGACCTGGCTGAGTCCCGATGGTTCTACGAGAAATGAGATTGACTTCATTATGACCACCAAAAGGCAAATATTCACTGATGTCTCCGTGATCAACAGGGTTAAAACCGGTAGTGATCACCGAATGGTAAGAGGCACGGTGAATATTAATGTCAAACTGGAGAGGTCTCGTCTGATGAAGTCTACGCTCCGACCCACTCGTGCCCATATACAAGACCCCGAGAGCTTTCAACTTGAGCTATCCAATCGCTTCGATTGCCTTGAGAACATCGCTTCAGTGGACGAGATCAATAACAGGTTAGTAGAAACCGTCCATACAGTGGGTTCCAAATACTTTAAACCCCACCGTACAGATAGGCCACAGAAACTCTCCAACAATACCCTCAACCTCATGGTTGAACGACGCTCACTGAAAATGCAGTCTTCGCATGATGCTGAAGCATATAGGCTGCTCAATAGACGAATATGGAAGTCCTTGCGACACGACATCCAGATCTTTAATACAAACCGTATTAAAGAGACGATAGAGCGAAAAAAAGGCTCCAAAGTGTTTGCAAGAGACATGTCTATTGGGCAAAGCCAGTTGACGAAGCTGAAGAGAAAAGACGGCAGTGTAGCGTCGACCAAAGCAGAAGTATTAGGAGAGGTAGAGAGTTTCTACGGACAGTTATACACCTCGGTCGCTAAACCTGTTAGCAGCTCGGCCAAAGACCCAAGAGCCAAGCTGACCCGATACCGAAGATATCCCGGACATCAGCCTGTACGAGATTAGAATGGCCTTGAAACAGCTTAAGAACAACAAGGCGCCTGGTGACGACGGTATCACATCTGAGCTTCTGAAAGCGGGTGGAACACCGGTACTTAAAGTCCTTCAGAAGCTCTTTAATACCGTCTTACTCGAAGGTTCAACGCCAGAAGCATGGAACAAAAGCGTGGTGGTGCTGTTCTTCAAGAAAGGTGACAACACTTTACTTAAAAATTACAGACCCATCTCGCTTTTGAGCCATGTTTATAAGCTGTTTTCGAAGGTCATAACGAACCGTCTCAGTCGCAGGTTTGATGAATTCCAGCCTCCGGAACAAGCCGGTTTCCGAAAAGGCTATAGTACCATAGACCACATCCACACGCTACGGCAAGTTATACAGAAGACCGAAGAGTATAACTTGCCTCTTTGTCTAGCGTTTGTGGACTATGAGAAAGCCTTTGATTCGATCGAGACGTGGGCAGTGCTTGAGTCTCTCCAGCGGTGCCGTATTGACTATCGGTATATTGAAGTGCTGAAATGTTTGTACAAAAACGCCTACATGTCAGTCCGAGTACAGGAGCAGAGTTCGAAGGCAATTCCATTGCAAAGAGGCGTGAGACAGGGAGACGTTATATCTCCGAAACTGTTCACCGCTACATTGGAAGACGCCTTCAAGCTTCTGGAATGGCAAGGACTTGGCATTAATATTAACGGCGAATACATCACTCACCTTCGATTTGCCGACGATATTGTAGTCATGGCAGAATCCATGGAAGACCTCAGTACAATGCTCGAAGGCCTCCATCGAGTTTCCCAACGGGTAGGTCTTAAGATGAACATGGATAAGACGAAAATTATGTCTAATGCCCATGTTGTACCTACCCCAATATCAGTTGGGAACTCAGTTCTCGGAGTTGTTGACGAGTACATCTACCTGGGACATACAGTCAAACTAGGTAGGTCCAACTTCGAGAAAGAGGTCAATCGTCGAATCCAACTCGGCTGGGCAGCGTTCCGGAAACTTCGAGAAGTCTTCTCGTCAAAAATACCTCAGTGCCTCAAGACAAGAGTCTTCGACCAATGTGTGTTACCAGTGATGACTTATGGCACTGAAACGTGGTCTCTTACTATGGGCCTCATAGAAAAGCTCAAAGTCGCACAACGAGCTATGGAGAGGGCTATGCTCGGGGTTTCTCTACGTGATCGAATCAGAAATGAGGAGATCCGTAGAAGGACGAAAGTCACCGACATAACCCAGAAAATTAGCCAGTTGAAGTGGCAGTGGGCAGGGCACATAGCACGCAGAACAGATGGCCGATGGGGCCGAAAGGTTTTGGAGTGGAGACCACGGACCGGCAAGCGCAGCGTAGGTCGTCCACCGACACGGTGGACAGACGACCTGATGAAGGTCGCAGGACGACGTTGGATGCAGGCCGCTTCCAACCGGTCCTTTTGGAAAATCATGGGGGAGGCATATGTTCAGCAGTGGACGTCCTACGGCTGAGATGATGATGATAATGATGATGATGTTGCTTAACAAAGCACGAAATATCATTTATATATTGACACGGTAGTGGTAGTACTCGTATTTTTAAATCATGAAAAAGAGGTTTGCAAGAATCTAAGGGTGCAGCGCCGCAAATAGCACGGATACATTTTTTTGGGCTATAAATGCTCGTAAAAAAACAGTACTTCGTCCCCATACGATGAGTCCATACCTTAGGAAAGAGCCGACGTATCCATGATATGCCATTAGTGTGGTATCTTTGCTCGTAGTTTTGCGTAAGCGTTTTAATACATACACATAACTCTTTTTACAAACTTTATCTATGTGCAGTTTCCAGTTAAGGTCAGAATCCAAAATAAGTCCCAGAAAATTCACGTGTTTCGGGCTTTCAATATATTGTCCATCATAATGAATTTGAAAGTTAAGTTTATTAAGGTATAAATAATAGGTTTTATTAATATTTATTTTTAAATTATTTATGTCAAGCCATCTAACAACGGAATTAATTGTGTTGTTAATATCAAGTATATGATAGTATATGATAGTAAGTTCAGGAAATATTGTTTATGAATAGCCTATATTATTTTCAAAGGTCTATAACCTTTGAAAAAAATAATATAATTGTAATTAAGGAATTTAGGGGACATAGATGTGAAATGCGGATAAATAATTTTAGATTTTATTATACTTCACGCTGAATAGGATTTAATAGAACTTTTAAAATAAGTTAATATTTGATAAAAAAATTGCACGAAGTTGATAGTTGTCGAAATACCGTCCTCGTCATCGTCATGTGCAGGCGTGGTATACTCAATTCAAAACATTCCCATCTCATCACATAATATTATAAAAAGGTACCAAATTCGAGTATACACAAGGTTTGAAAAAAATCAAATGTCGAATCATTTTCTACCAACTTCCAAAACAAGGAGGAGATTCTCAATTCGACTGTTTTTTTATGTTTGTTACCTCATAACTTTCGACTGGGTGTACCGATTCTCAAAATTCTTTTTTGTTTGATTACTGGTGCTTTCCGTGTTTATTTATTTTTTATTAATTTCATTAAATTCGGTCCAGTAGTTTTTGATACACTCCAATAACTGAATAGAATGGAAGTCGGTAATACATTTTTCAAAGTACAAGTACTTTCTGAGCTACGGGTCAATGATGCAGTCCATAAACATTTGACTAACATTATATATTTTATTTATTGATTTTACTACAACATTACATTTTGCATTACGTAAAAATTCAGCTTTATTTCCGTCTGCGCACATTAAAGTGTTATTTTTCGTTCTAGCCGTGTGCTGTCGCGTAACCTTCACAAAAAGCGAAATGGCTTCGCATGTCGCTGAACAGCAAACATCGTATTTCGGCTTTGTTTGCGACAATGCTATGAATAAACGATATAAAGTGGCCTCGCTAACGTTGCCGAAACTGGTATTATCCAGTAAGCGTGTTAGTCAGCTCGTTGGTGGTGTTTAATTTCAAAAGGGGACAGTTTTGGTGCATTTACTGTTGGTGTTCTCATCTAAAAGCTGGTTCAATTCAAAATACGGAATGATTTTTTGAGTGTTTGTTGTTTTCTATTGCAGAACTTTAATATTCAGTGTATGGATATTTTATTTTAGTGCAAAAACTAAAACCTTGTAATATATGGATTTAATCAGTTTTGTGCTATTGACAGAAGTTTTGTGGTGCGTTGATTGGAATATAAGTAGTACGTGAAATGATCTGCGACCGAAATGCAACAAATACTGAACAGGTTAGTCAGTGAAACAGTAACGCGGATGTTTTCAATGAAAAATGTACGTTTATATTTTCAAATACATTTTTTCCAACCCTACCCGATCTATATGCCAGCAGGCATTTGGTATTTGCAAGTGTCAAACGAGTGCAATCCGCGCAGACAATCCCCTCGGGCTCTAACGATGCATTCACAATTTTGTGGCAAAATGAACATACCATATATATATAGTCGCAATATTTGTTAAGATATATATAACTACCATTGTTGGTCTCTAATGCATATGGGCTGTAATGCAAGCATATAAATATGATTCGAAATTAGTATTTTGTAAGTACGTACTTATCAAGTTATTTTTTTTCCTGCTTT
Source organism: Selenia dentaria (assembly GCA_917880725.1). Taxonomy (NCBI): domain Eukaryota; kingdom Metazoa; phylum Arthropoda; class Insecta; order Lepidoptera; family Geometridae; genus Selenia; species Selenia dentaria. Next base: position 32,296,555 of record OU862877.1, on the reverse strand, counting down.
TAAGCTTTAATAGCTTAAAAGTTAAAATAGTTAAAATAGTTCGAGAGGGTTGGATGATATCCAGATGGCCCCTGAATCAATCGCTAATAGCAAATTTCATAACATGATCGTAGGGCAGTTTTTGGTGCCGGCAGGATAGTTACCCCCTAACATTGATATCCTGTCACGAAGCACCAGCTAACGGTAAGTTCTTGACAACCAGTCACCTTCCCAAGTTCAGTATGATACACCTTCGACGGCATCATCGCTACCATCGAGTGGTCAACTACCAACTAGTCAATAATTGAAAAAACAATAGGGTTTATGCACCAAACCTCAAAGTAACCAAATCAGCCATGCGATTCTGTAGTGATTCTGTGATGAGCTCACCGATGTCAAATACTTCACCTTTGTACATAAGGTTGCTTGTCATCTCTTCATTTGTTTCACGAATGCTGTCAGATACAACGATGTTTGTTAAAAGTCAAAATCATTTATTCAATTTAGGCATCAAAGACGCACTTATGAACGTCAATTTTTCATTATAATGTACTTTAAAAACTACCGCCGCGTTCGAAAATATATATTCTTAGAGAATCGCACGGCAGTAAAACATAATAAACAAATGAAGTCATTTCAGTTCATAGATTATGGCACAGTATACATTTCTTTATACTGTGATTATAGCTTCTGCGACTAGTTGTCACAATTCTGGCAATGTCCGATAAGCTAGTTTCATAAAACAGTTAAAGTCATATAATGTAGACAATTGTAACACACAAGACAAGAGTCTTCGACCAATGTGTGTTACCAGTGATGACTTATGGCACTGAAACGTGGTCTCTTACTATGGGCCTCAAAAGTAAGCTCAAAGTAGCACAACGAGCTATGGAGAGGGCTATGCTCGGGGTTACTCTACGTGATCGAATCAGAAATGAGGAGATCCGTAGAAGAACGAAAGTCACCGACATAGCCCAGAAGATTAGCCAGTTGAAGTGGCAGTGGGCAGGGCACATAGCACGCAGAACAGATGGCCGATGGGGCCGAAAGGTTCTGGAGTGGAGACCACGGACCGGCAAGCGCAGCGTAGGTCGTCCACCGACACGGTGAACAGACGACCTGATGAAGGTCGCAGGACGACGTTGGATGCAGGCCGCTTCCAACCGGTCCTTTTGGAAAATCATGGGGGAGGCCTAGGTTCAGCAGTGGACGTCCTACGGCTGAGATGATGATGATGATGATGAATGTAGACAATTAATGATATAATTGTTTTGTAAATAGTAAGTACGAGCTCGTTATTATCGTCAGAAAACTATTCAACGGTCGAAGGAAACGCAATTTATTTTCCATGAAGAGGCTTTAAAACTACGTAGCTACGAATAAAAGTAGGCCAAAGGAGATTTGCTATTTCTGTGCGAGTAAATTGCAAAGTCTCGAAAGGCGGCGAGCGGTGTGATTGCATCGCGTGGAAGTAATGCTTAACATTTTTTGCTATTTGTGGTTTGGTGTGGATAATTTTGTACTACTATATTTTGTAATATTAAATACTAATCTACTCGATCAAATATGATGACGGACAATCCGTTAGTTAAAAATCCGAAGATTACCTAACTATGATTTTTGTAATACAAGTAACTAGTTATAAAATAATTGTAATTGTGGAAATTAGAAAATATTCCTACCAATAATTGTTTTTCTACCGACTTCCAAAAAGGAGGAGGTACTCAATTCGACTGCATTTTTTTTAAGCTTGTTACCTCATAACTTTCGATAGAATAAACCGATTCTCAAATTTCTTTTTTGTTTGAAATCTGATGCTTTTCGAGTGGTCCTATTTTTATTTCACCAAATTCAAGTAGTTTTTGAGATACACTCCAATAACTGAATAGAATGGAAGTCGGTATTAAATTTTTTAAATTGTTCTTGTTGTATCATCATTATCAGCCGGAAGACGTTCACTGCTGAACATAGAACGCATACGATTTTTGTGCAGTTATATATATAATTATTATCTATCTCCAAGATGTACATTAACGCCCTATTACACTAAACATTTTGTGACCGTGTTCTTCCGTTAAAGTTTTGAAAGCAAGTAGCAAGATACAAATTTAAGTTTGTTTTAGAGCAAGCAATTTTAAAGCAAAGCGGTTATTCGAGTTAAACATAAAATTTTACCCCATAACACTCGTTGCCGTTGAAACTTGTTCTCGATTACGCTAAACTCCGCTTTAATGAACTAGATTAACGGACAAATCATACCTGAGGCAGTAGCAAGTTAACATGGTAAAGTTAACTTCGACTTGGGTTGCTCACTAACCTATCCACCAAGCCGCACTGGGCTTGTGTAGTGAATTAAGACCCATCCTGTCTCTGAGACGAAGGCTCGAGTCCCAGCAGTGGGAACATATTGAGTTCATTATTTTTATTCAAATCCAAAAATAATAATGCTAATAAACATACTTGTGCTTGGAGGCATTTAGAAATCAGTCAGGTATACATTTTCTGAATAGAATAAGAAAAGTCTAAATATATACTAATCTTTTCTGTTCGAATTTATTACAGACACAAGCGGTGATATGATTACGTCATAGTGAGACCGAGAGGATGTTGCGACCTCTAGCCGTTGTGCAGTAGCAAATTTCAATCTCTTAATATTTATTTATTCCTGCACTGTAGGTGCTCTGTTAGCAGGTGCCTTCGTGTCCTACTACGAGTATAACGCTTTCGTATAATGAATATGCAGTAAGCGGTAGAGTGTGAGGATTACTGAAATGACATTACTGCTGTGAGGTTCTCTAAGAGCAAACATTGTTGCATCTTTAACAACACCCGTGAAACAAATGACAAGATGACAAGAAACGTTAGAAAAACAACCTTATGTACAAGGGCGATATCTCATAAAGTAATTGTCATCGGTTAGCTCGTCGACGAACGCATCGACGAATCACTAGAGAATCGCAAAGCTGCAATTGATTTGGTTACCTAAAACTTAACCATTTTTAGGGTTCCGTGCCCACAGGGTACAAACGGGACCTTATTACTAAGACTTCGCTGTCCGTCCGTCTGTCCGTCTGTCACCAGGCTGTATCTCATGAACCGTGATAGACAGTTGAAATTTTCATAGATGATGTATTTCTGTTGCCGCTATAACAATAAATCTAAAAAACTGGCCAAGTGCGAGTCGGAGTCGCGCACGAAGCTTTTCGTAAAAAAGGCAAAAAAACCATGTCTGTTGTATGGGAGATTTATAGATAATGGTACGGAACCGAAGTCTGACTCGCACTTGGCCGGTTTTTTTCACTTGCGAGTATTGTTACTCTATTGCCATTGCATTTCTTTTTTTAGATTGAACTCATTATGGCTCACTATCACTTTAGTTGTTGTTCAAGCGATAAACTATTAATTAAACAAAAAATACGAATATGACATCTTCATATAATATCGTAATCATACCTAAACATCCTAACTAACATTATAAATGCAAAAGTGAGTTTGTTTGTTTGTTACGCTTTCGCTTCTAAATGGCCGAACGGGTCTCTATGAAAATTTGCAAATAGATAGATTATACCTCTGCGAAGAACATAATACACTTTTCATCATAATCATTCATCACTACGCGCTTGAAAACGCGGGGCTGTTGATAATTCTTATACAGAATTGTACAGAAATACTGGCGATAATATATATTCTCGCCAAAACGTTATAAAACATAGTGTCTGATATAATTATTCATCATCAGCCTGTAGCAGTCCACTGCTGGACATATGCCTCTCCAATTGCATGGCACTTAGGTCTATCTTGGGCTTCTCGCATCCTGTTTTTGCCAGCCGTTTTGCACAGATCGTCACTCCACCGTGCCTCAGGACGTCTTACACTACGTTTGCCGAGACGCGGTCTCCACTCGAGAACTCGTTTACCCGAACGGTTGTCGGTTTTACAACCAGACTCGGTAGACACTGTGGAATTGGCGAAGTAAGGACTCGACGTAGCTTCCCAAACGCTGCCCAGCCCAGCCGAATGGTGATATAATTAGTACCATTCTTGAACTGTAGGAATGAATTGAAAAGCAGCTCATAAGTGACCAGCAGATATGGACAGTATTAGTACTTCACAATTTGCGTAACCTATTACTTAAATATTCTACCTAGTGAACGGAGCCTCGATATCTGTAAGGCATCCAATTGACTATTTGTGCTTAAAGGATAACTTTGAATTCATCCCACCCACAGCCCCTCGTTAAAATTCCCTCGTATTTGCCTGGACGAGCCGGGACAGGTCCCTCGGGGCTGCGCCCTCAATGCCTTAGAGATATGTAATGTTACCAACCTACTTAATTTTTTTTCTAAGTGTATGTGGGAACATCCAATTAAACTTTATTGACGCCTGAATCTGAATATTTAAACATAGTTGAAAACAGTTATTTGCAACTAAGCTATTCAGCATTTTGCATTTTGCAGCTATTAGCACGATTCCCTAAAATACTCGCAAGGCTAAGGAATAATGGTCAGTTAGAGATCCTTTTACTTCAATCTTGTATAGTAGACTGAGAGATATATATTGCCATTATGTAACCATCTCGCCAATATGTAACCATCTCGCCAATATGTAACCATCTTGCCAATATGTAACCATCATGCCAATATGTAACTGTCGTGCCAATATGTCGACGGCCCCGTTAGCTCAGATGGTAGTGATCCTGCCTTCGAAGTGCGGGGACCCAGAATCGATCCCTGCCGGTTCGGGGATGTACTGCCGTGCGATTTTCTAAAAACAAACATCGTTGCATCTTTGACAACATCCGTAAAACTAATGACGAGATGACAAGAAACGTTGGAAAAGCAAGCTTGTGTACAAGGGTGATATCTCATCAAGTATTTGACATCGGTGAGCTCGTTGACGAGCACATCGATTAATCATTAGAGAATCGCACGGCTTTACGGGGGATGTTATGGATTACTGTGTATTCGTTTTAGTTGTGTGACATGTATAGAGATCATAACAATGGCATTCCTGCAATTAGCATTCAAGAAGATAACAATGAAACAAAAAAAATAACTAGTATGTAATAATTATATAATATAATACTCGTAACTAATATGTAATATTATATAATATGTAATAACTTGAGTTAATTGTCCAAAATTTGTATTTTATATATTATAATATACCTATCGACCCGCCCCCGTTTCACACGGATGCAATGCTGATTCTAAATATACTACAGCCCGCCTAAGACATAGACATATACCAATGCAAACTTTTTTGTAGTACTTTTTAAGGTGTACAATACAATAATACCTACTTTGTTTTATCTATCTCGTAGGGTTCAGCAAGCTTTTTTCAATGTAAGCGCAAAGTGTGTTTATTTATGACATTACAGTAGAAATCTATAATTGTCAGTGTTTCTCTACTATATTATGCATGTATTATACATATAAACCTTCCTCTCGAATCACTCTATCTATTAAAAAAACCACTATAAAAATTCGTTGCGTAGTTTTAAAGATCTAAGCATACTTAGGGACAGACAGTGGGAAGCGACTGTTTTATACTAATTAGTGATAGTGTTAGTAATAATGTTTTAATTTAAATGAGAAATATTAACAGGTAAAGCGAAATACCACAAAAGTCTTGCGGGCCCGCCAGATTTTAATCTGTCTCTTTGGAGTTTCCATTTTTTTCGGATTTGGAATGTTCTTTTCCCTAAAAACCACGGACTAGGTATTACAAAAATTTTAAATATATATGTATCGGTCTAACCGTTCTCAATCTTTGCGCTTACGAAGGATTAGAGATACATTTAATAGGTTTAGAGGAGTAAAATACTTCGGCATGAGATATATATATAAGTTAAGATAAGTAACAATAAGAAGCTCTATTAAGAATTTTTTTAGATCATTTCGTAGCAATAATACATTCGCAGAAGCATCGCAAAGAGTATCGACTACTAAAGAGTACTAAATCTGTTTCAATCGGCTGAAGTGAAATATATGTAACAGGATTGGTAACAGCCCTATAACTCGGTTATATTCATCGACCGTCTCCTTGACCCAAGGCGATAAAATGGCGAAAACTCCAAAACGTTCGCTCAATTTCGTGAGACGAGTCATTAAAGGAAAATACGTCTTATCGTTAAACCATAAAGAGCAGTTCAAATTCTCGTGAATGTATAGCCAAAACAGCTAATTATACAAGCCAATGTAACAACCAGTTATGTTATCCGTTATGAATTAAATACTATTCCACATTCCTATCATGATTTATTTACGCCGGTTAACAGATTAACCGGTTTTTCTGTAAAATATGAGATTACTTACGTAATACTTGCTACGGTGGTCCTTTTCAAGGAGTGCTAAGCGATAGGTCATCTTTTCTTAAGGAGTGTTCGAGACGCTCGCGTCGATGACGTCTCTAAAGTCCGCGATACTATGTTTTACTATTACGGTTATGCCACAATAACTAGTTTTTCATTTATAAATATGCAATAGTAACACCGGAAACCCCTTATATCGCGTAGGAACGCTGTGGGAACTATTGACAATAATAATAATAATAATAATAATAAACCCGCAGGGGCGGCCTTGTGGCGAGCCGTCGGTGAGTGGCGACACCGTGGACCCTGATTCTCCCTGGGGCTAAATGAGACCCCTGACCCCCGGCTTGCCTTAATTGGCCGTCCGGGGGTGGAGACGCAAGAGCAAGTAACAAAAAGCTCCAAGGGTGGAAGTGTTAAAGGGCATAACGCCGGTAGTAGCGCTCTAGTGAAACCGCAGCACACCTCTCGACACCCTTTAGCCATCCACACCAACGTTGCCCCTTTTGTTACCACTCGTGGTGGCCTTTATGGGGGGCCCGTTTAGTGGATGGCAAGTCACCACCTGCCTAAATATTTTAACATGAGACTAAAATTGGCAGGTGCCGTAGTCTCTTCCATAGCCCACTATCTTCCTTATCACTAATAAGTTCATGTCAATAGCCTGGCCATTTTACCCATTTTTGTAATAGTTATAAGTACCATGTTACCCTTCATCCAACATTCTTTCTGTTTTTGATACTCTGCATTTTTATACCAAACAGGCCTCTAAGTGTTGGCTACATCCCCACTTATGCCTTTGTAAAGGACCGGATGAAATCCGTGAAACTTTTTGAACAAATAATAATAATAATAAAAAAAAAAAACCGCTGACAACATAGACGTCTTGTGATTTTCTATATTTTATAAATACAGTTTTTTTCTCAATTCTACTATTTTGTACAGTTTTATCTCTGGATTTTACAAAAAGACCGCCTCCGTTACAATAAGCATAAAAATTCATCAGATATAGACAAAAATCCATGAACAACAAATTTTTTCCAACCAAATGTCAATGTCAAAATTAGCTCAAGATCACATTCAATATTTACATCAATTTACAATAACTAATGATCACAAGAAGTAAAGCGGGAACGAATTGCGCACGACCACCATCACCGCCTGCCCCGTCAACATCGTGCTCGTCGTCAGATGAGGAGTATCGAACCCCCCGTGACACGAGTGCATCGAGCGACGAGAGCGGGCCTCAGTCACCATCGCCGCCACCACCAACTGCGCGACGAGGGCGACCACCGCTGCCGGCATGCTTGGGGCCTGCGGGACAACCTGTTCTGCGCCCGGCCCCCGCTACCGGTGGTGTAGTGCGCCGCATGCGATGGACTCCGTCAATAAATGAGAACTGCATGCGCGCCTACTATGGGGCTACAAATGGAGGAAGCAACCTGACTGCGTATCGTGATCGTATGTTGTCTCTGTTTCAGACCCTTGAACCGACTTTGGCTGTATCTGCACAACGACTATCGGATCAGGTACGGGCTATTCATCGATGTAAAATGTTGGACCAGCCTGTACTTGATCGGCTGCGCCTGGAGACACTACCTATTCATGCAAGCTCGTCCTCGACACGGGACCCGTCTGTCATAGGGTCGATATCGGTTCCGGTATCGACGACTATACGACCGGATACTGTAGTCGACGAGGAAGATTGCCTGAATATGACCGTAAGTACCCAGGCGAATGAGCAACTGAGGAGGGCTTTGGATGACGCGATTTTTACATATAGATTCACACTTAGCTCTAGGCCGCGCTTACCTCGTCTACCCACGAATAGACGTAACCTAGCGTTAATGGGAGCCTTAAATGCTTTGCTAGCGCCGTATTTACGCGATAGCAAAGATTTAACTGATACTCACTCGATCCTGTATTGTGGGGCAATTGCGGCATGTCGCGTTGCTCGTGTCAAATTTCCGGACACTGACCGAACACCGCGAACTGCTTCAAGTGTTCCTGCGTGGCAAATACGGATCGAGAGACGTATCACTACATTTAGGACTCTCATTGCAAAGCTAATCTGCTTCAGCAGGGGCAACAATCGCCCTCGAATCATGCGCTTTGTGAACCAAGCTTTTGCTGGGACTAGCATTAGACCCCAGGAATATATGTCTTGTGTCACGGAGCGCATAGATTTTTTGAAACAGAAAATCTATGCGTGGGCAAACCGCATTCGCCGCTACAGAGAACGTGTGGATAGATACCTACAAAATCGCCTTTTCCAAAGCGACCAAAGAAAGGTATACAGAAAATGGGAAGGAAAAGACCAATGTGTGAGTGATGGGCGGCTGCCGGATGCTGACACCATGACAAGCTTCTGGCGTGGCATCTGGTCACTACCCATTGAACACACGGAGGACAATTGGATGACGGTTGTCGAACGCTCATGTGAATCCATCGAACCCATGGAGGCTGTGAACATCAGCCCCATAGACGTAAGTTGTGCTATTCGTAAGGCCCCGAACTGGAAAAGCCCTGGACCAGACGGATTGCACAACTTTTGGATAAAATGGATTCGATGCTCACATGAGTGCTTGGCAATACAGTACCAAGAAGCCCTTCAACATGGTTCCCTCCCCAGTTTCTTCACAACTGGTGTCACCTTTTTGCTCTATAAGTCCGGTAGTACCGCGGAAGCGAAGAACTACAGACCCATCACGTGCTTGCCAACGCTATACAAGCTCCTTACATCTATTCTGCGAACAAAAATTAATTCGCACATTGTTGCGAACAACATTTTGGCTCCTGCTCAGAATGGATGTCGGGTTGGGTCCCGTGGTACTAAAGAGCTCCTCCTCACAGACATGACCATATGTCAACAAGTCCGGCGAAAAAGGGGGGTTCTATCGACTGCCTGGATTCAGTGCCTCATTCATGGCTAGAGAGGGTATTAGAGTTGTATAAAATCAATGCAACTCTGAGATCATTCTTAAGCACATGCATGAGACATTGGACCACAGTCCTTTGTCAACCGGTAGGTCGAGGGAGCGTCCCTAGTTCACAGGACTACATAAGGATTGAACGAGGCATATTCCAGGGCGACAGTCTCAGTCCTTTGTGGTTTTGCCTAGCGTTGAATCCTCTCAGCACTTTGTTGGTGGATTCAAGACTGGGCTACCGACTTCGTAAAGATGGTGAGATAATTTCTCATCTGCTGTATATGGATGATCTCAAGCTGTTTGCACCGAAGCACCAAGACCTGATGAACCTTCTGAAAATTACTGAAACTTTCAGTAGTGCCATCAGGATGGAGTTCGGAGTAGATAAGTGTGCGGTCATGCATGTGCAACGGGGGAAGGTTGTAAATTCTTCAAATTTACAACTTTCTGAGACAATTACTCTCAGATGTCTATCTGAAGTTGAAACCTATAAGTATCTTGGTATGTCACAGTCATTGGGTATCATGGATAGAGACATTAAGCAGACAGTGAAGGAGCGTTTCTTCTACCGCTTAACAAAAGTTCTTAATAGTCTTTTGTCGGGCGGAAACAAGACGCGCGCCTTCAATGGTTGGGTGATGCCCCTACTCATATACTCCTTTGGCATACTAAGATGGACTCAGACCGAACTTGACACCCTGGATAGGAGGGTCCGTCAAATGCTTACAAAACATCGCATGCTACATCCACGCTCGTCTGTTATGAGGCTGTACATCCCACGGAAAGGGGGAGGTCGTGGCTTCCTCAATGCCAAGAACCTCCATAACTGTGAGGTGTCCAGTCTCAGAGAGTATTTCCGTAACACCGAGTGTGGGATACATCGCGATGTCATAGCAGTTGATAGGAGCCTCACGCCTCTCTCCTTGGCAAACGAGAACTGGCGTAAACCAGTTGTGCTAAGCATCGAAGACCGAAGAGACGTATGGAAGGGCAAAGAGCTGCACGGACGATTCTACAAGGCCCTAACAGGACCTGATGTAGACCAGCTCGCGTCAGTGAACTGGCTACGTTTCGGTGATCTGTTTGGTGAAACCGAGGGTTTTGTCTGTGCAATTGCTGACGAAGTTATCAAGACGAATAACTACCGGAAATATATTCTGAAAGACGGTACGGTCGACATTTGTCGGGCATGCCGCCGTCCTGGAGAGTCACTCAGACATATTATTTCCGGTTGTTCACATCTTGCTAATGGAGAGTACTTGCACAGACATAACCAAGTAGCCAGGATTATTCACCAGCAACTTGCACTTCAATACGGCCTTATTGAGTCTGAGGTGCCGTACTATAAGTACGCACCTACGCCTGTTCTTGAAAACGGTCGTGCTACGCTCTATTGGGATCGATCTATAATCACGGACAGGACTGTTGTTGCTAATAAGCCTGACATCGTGGTGATCGATCGATCTCAGCGCCGGGTAATGCTTGTTGACGTCACCATTCCTCATGATGAGAATCTCGTGAAGGCCGAGAAGGACAAGCTCAGGAAGTACCTTGACTTAGCTCACGAGGTGACCGCCATGTGGGATGTTGACGAGACGATCATTGTTCCGATAGTGGTTTCAGCAAACGGCCTTATAGCAAAAAGCCTCGACCAACATCTTAAGAGGCTCTCGCTAGACGGTTGGATCAAGAGCCAGATACAGAAGGCAGTACTCCTTGACACGGCACGTATTGTCAGGAGGTTCCTCAGTCTGCAGCCCTAACCACCGGTAGTTTGGGTCATGCTCCACTGCCGATGGCAATCTAGGATTAGGTTTTTTATAATGTTTTTATTTTATATAGAAATATTGTAAAAAATGTAATTTTAAGAAAAAGAAATAAATAATGTGAATAATAATAATAATAGCCATTTATTTCCCATATCAGTTGAAAACATTAGTAAAATTAAATTGAGATAAATATAAATAATTAATTAAAGATAATTTATTTTTGAATTAAAGAAATAAAGATAATTTAACTATTGACAATAGAGCAAATTAATGTAGGTAGGTACTATAGTTTTATAGAGGACACGAATTTTTCCAAAAAAATATGCAATACCATATGTCTAATTATTACAGTTATGTCACAATAACTACTTATCCGTGTTAATATATGCAATATTAATGCCGATACAAACTAGGCCACATTATTAGTACCTTGGCATTAATCCTTATCTACTCTACTAATAAAGAGGAAAGATTTGATAGTTTTTTTGCAACGAATAAACGCTAAACTACATAACCGGTTGAAAAGTTATTTCATCAGTAGAAAACTATATTAGGCCTGAGTAGCATAACCCTATATTTGATTCATCATCATCATCACCCATCGCAGCTAGTAACAAAATATAAACTCAAAACCTACTGGAACGATTTCCAACATTCTTTCACCATTACAATGCTACATTATTCCTTAGTAACATTATTTTGATTCATAATCATCAGTGTCTACGAGCGGGATGAGTATCAAGGAGAGATATTTCCAAAAAGGTTTCGCAAGCGGAATAAATGCACAGGCGCAGCAATGGCTACCAATAAAGCACTGACGTAGAAACTATTACACGCATCGGTGGCGCGGCCGCGTCAATCTACCCTGTCCCGCGCCTACCTCCATTCAGCTCCCCGCACCTGTACATGTTATCCGAACGTTAGACCATCTTTATTTGCCGATAAAGTACGAACATTTATAATAATATATATAAAATGAAATTAAATATAAAATAGACCTCCCATCGTCCACAATCAGCATCCATCACCACGCAGGTGAAACCGCGGAGCGCGGCTTGTTAAATATTTTGGTAAACAGGCATTAGTGTTTTAAAATCATATAATAAAAATCCTCGAATAGGTCAGCAGAGGTTTTGCAGAAACATTTGATATGTTGCTTTAATCCACATTGCCATTTGATTCCTGAGCCGGCTTTTACGACGTTTATGTTCGATGATATGGAACACACTAACCGTGCGAATCTGTGATCATCCGTCGACGAGCTCTTCGACGAGCTCATCGATGTCAAATACTTTGATATATCGCCCTTGTACATAAGGTTGTTTTTCCAACGATTCTTGTCACCTCTTCATTTGTTTCACGGATGTTATCAGCGATGCAACGATATTTGCTCTTAGAGAATCGCACAAAAGGTCGCATTGAAAAATACTCAAATAATCGTGAAACATTTCATTTCGTCAACTACGCGAGTGAATTGTTTTTAATGAGTAGGTATTTTATTTATATCTCATTATTTTTAAATAGTAATGTACAATTGTACATACATAGATATACGATATGCGCAAATCTTATGTAAGGTTAATCAAGTACCTATTTAATTTAGTAAATACGTCTCTTTTCCAACAAATCTACAGCTTCAAGTTTCACTTAAAATGTAATATCTAACTTTGTACATAACTGTGACCAGCAATAGTCAATTTTATTGTTTTTGAGGAATCCATTATCATCAAAACAAACACGTCCCATGCGAACTATATAAACTCGCTTAAATTCATCGTCTGTTACACACACATCAACACCAGACAAGCATGAAACATGGCCAGTTTGTTTTCCATTTGTTGCAAGCTTTAAATCATACAGCGATAGTCAGAATTCTGTGCTCCTTAAAATATGGCTTCCACTTGCATAATACATTCGGGCAAATATTATAAAAGTAATAATATGTCTCTCATTGTCTATTCGCTTGTAACCTTTATACGACTGAACGGATATTCCAGACATACAAATGATTCGGCGACGAGCTCACCGATGTCAAAATTTAAAATTAAGCTGTAATGTGTTGTTAACCTAAGAAGGTACCTGCCGTGCGATTCTCTAAGAGCAAACATCGTTGCATCTTTGACAGAATCTGTGAAACAAATGACGAGATGACAAGAAACGTTGGAAAAAACGACCTTATTTACAAGGGCGATATCGCATTCAGTATTTTACTACCTAGTATCCTCCAGTGTTAGTAATATTTGCAATTAGAAACCACAAGTCGTATTAACATGGGTTAGAAGATGTTGGCGATTCAAAAACATATCACGGACTTTTAAGGAAAAAGTTCCACATCATGGGACGGGATTCGAATTTCAGACATGACTGCTAGACCATAGAGTTCTTTAGTTGGTTTTAATTGTCGTATGGGGATGGAAGCGCTCGTAGCGGAGCTTGAATTGGCGATCTTAACCGATCAACATATTAAGCAACACTTGCTGCGGTCAGGACTTGGATGGGTGACCGCTAGTGGCATTATTCAACTGAGCGCTTCTGTGCTTCGGAAGGCATGTTAAGCCGTCGGTCTCGGCTGTTTGTCTTAAGACAACAGTCGTTAGGTTAAATATACGCTGAGACATATAGAAGCACAGCTGGTATACGTATACCAATTAAAGCAAAGAGCTTTTGAGCCACGTCAATGTGACGTCATTAGATAAAATCGAATGAAAATGGATCACCTATATTGATAGCATACTCGTTAGAGCTCCGCATACCATATCAAATTATGAAACAGAAGGTTAACTTTCCATCTATTTAAATGTATAGTAGTAACACTATATAATTCATCATCATCCCAGCCGTAGGACGTCCAATATATAATTAAAATTATATTAAAAATGTTTATTTTCTTAACCCTTCATATACCGTGATAATTAAAACAAAAGATTTATGAATGAAACAAAAGTACATTTACCTCGATGGTACTTAAAGGATTAAACACAAAATGTTTAATTACAGTTTTAGGGTTCGGTACCCAAAGGGTAAAACGGGACCCTATTACTACGACTTCGCTGTCCGTCCGTCTATCCGTCTGTCATCAGCCTGTATCTCATGAACCGTGATAGTTAGACAGTTGAAATTTTCACAAACGATGTATTTCTGTTGCTGCTATACAAAAAATAATGCGAGTCTTTTTATATGCGATTGAGTTACGAGACGGGCAAGTCGTGCATCTGATGGTTAGCTTTACGCCTGCCGATGGTAGTTGGCAGTGCTACCAAGAACTTGGAACTGCAATTTTGAGTAGCACTGGACTTTGCTCGTCAGTCTTGCTTCTTACAGTGACCTTCACACCCTAGCATGCTTGCGCACTATTGCTACGCGGTAGAGTGTGCAGAGAGCGTCCTAGGTCTGATTGAGGTCGATCGTGTGCTAATTTACTGTTCTATTGTTAGTAAATAAAAAAATAAAAAAATTGCTGCTAATTTACTGTTTTATAGTTTTATCAAGTCGAATTTCGCACTGAAACCAACCTATCTATCAATACTGTAAATCACATTTGAATGTTTTGTACCCTTTTCCTTAAAATTGTCATTTTCAAACATTTTTACTAATCTAAAACACGTTTCTACCTACAGCATTAAATAAAATCGGTAAGCTGTTACATTATTCACCAACTCACAGTGAGCTGGCGTTGGATAGACTAGTCTTGTGAGCCCGTGACCTAAACTACAGGGGCGTAGTCAGGGTGATGGGGATATAGTGGTGAGTTACCCCCGTCCTAAGCAATCCAATCAAATACCATCGAGACACGAACAATGAAACTCTGAAACCTAACCCTTCCTCTGTCCCAAATTGTACTTTGTCGCCAACTGCTCGAGGCTATTATTTTTTTTTTCGTAACGATTATGTTTTTTGACATTAAGAACACAATTTAATGATCAACAAGTTGGATTATGGGGAGTTATATTTAATATGGAAAATATACTACGTTTTCAGTAGATCTACGGTTGAATGCGTTGACTGCATGCGGCATTGGCTTACATGAATTTAAACAAATGTATTGTTGCTTTGTTAGTTGTATGTCTTCCTTTCAAGATTGAGCTGCTTAAACGGTTTTGTAATATTAAGAATAAGAGTAAAATCGTCTGCAATTGTCTGTACGACTGTCGGTCTAGCGCTCGACGCGTCAACATCTCCTGAGAATGCCTCGTGTAGAGGCGAAACACTTGTCGAATTGTTTTTGGTTGATTGGCTTGTTTTGTGTGTTGTTTATTCTGTATACTTTCTAATTGCGTTTTATGCAAGAGGGAGGGTGGTGCACACCGCAACTCAGCCATAAGCATGTTTTCCAGCGGAAGTGTCACTAAAATATTTCTTTTAATATAGTTTTTGATAATGGATTTCCGCAAAGTAACGCTTAAAACAATACATTATCTAGAGTAAAGTTTATTAACTTATTAAGTATCTACACTAATATTATAAAGAGGAAACATTTGTTTGTTTGTCTATTATGTAATATGAGCTGTTACACATATAGCATGTACCTGGAAAAGGCCATGATATATAGTTTATCCCATTCTACTACCTTCCTATTACAACATAAATATTCCCATAGATATAGTCATCTTCAGTGTGGACATTATTATAAACTCTTAATTTTACGATTTCCAACTATAAATCAACTTAGGTTCTGGAGGCCCCCAATTCAAATCCTCGCTACGTCTACTTGACCAAAGCTATCTCATCATTCATGAGGGTTTTCTTACTCTATAATTTGCGCTGTGGAACATTGGAAGCTCATGAATGCTTACCAATTAGAGCATCGGAAAAGGGGTCTGCACCTTTCCATTTTATGAGGGTTTAATTTTCCTTTCTGAACTCAATTGTGCTTTGGTTCACGCTTACTTAAATGGTTTAAAAAAGTAAAAGACAGGATGTGAAGTGCACATACGTAGTGGGTGAACGTTTATAGAGTGTAGTATAGCTTTTAACGTTTTTTTATCTTGTACAAATTGAGTCTCATGGCAAATACCACGTATGACCATAGGCCGAAGCACAAATAAATTGCGAAAAAATATTCGCATGGTAAACATCAATGCGTCACACTTCGGCGTACAAACTAAGAGTTATCTGTGTCACAGTTGCCCTAGATAAATGATAGTTTGTACTGATTCACGTGAACGTTACGTTATAGTTACGCAGTTATTCGTGCTAGGGTCACATGTCATTCGCGGTATCAGCCCTTAAGCTGAAGTTTTTTTGTGAAACTGCAACATACCTCATTCACCCGATAATTTTACTTTCTGCAGTAACCTGCGAACCTTGACAACATAGTGCTTGCACACTACTGCTTTTAGACTGAAAGGCCCTGTACTTGGTATTAATCAAGGTAAAGTTTTAGATAAAAAAACCCTTCACTTACTAAGTCGGGATTCTTTATAAGAAGCGAGGTCTTACGATTTACATTACGATACTACGATACGATACGATGACGGAGGAAAATCCCTTACTCGTCCGCCGATGGAGTAGATAATATTATATTAGAAGGACACTCTTATTGCCGTATTTATAAACAAGTAAAATTAATAACATCAGCAACTATTTTCTACCGACTTCTAAAAAAAGGAGGAGGTACTCAATTCGACTGTATTTTTTTTTCTTAATGTTTGTTACCTAATAACTTTCGACTGGGTGAACCGAATATCAAAATTTTTGTTTGTAATCTGGTGCTTCCTGTGTGGTCCCATTTAAATTTCATTTAATTCGGTCAAGTAGTTTTTGAGTTACAATCCAATATTCCGGTATATTAATAATCCGGTATTAAATTTTTCAAATTGCATTTGTGATTCTATAGAATAGTATTTTTCAAGTAACTAAAGTTTTAATTATCAAAGGCTAGAATTCTTAGCCGAGTAATAGTCACCATTTCTTTTACGTATGCAATGAGAAAACGTAATTTTTTGTTTTTATTGCAAAAGTGAAGTTGTACAAAAAGGACATTCGCACACAAGCCTGAACTGTGAAGGATCTATTACGCTGTAAAAAATTAAATCCCATGGCAACAACCTAATACAAGTGTAAAAAGATACATGCCATTTTGATAGGCATGCCATTACTTACTTAAGCATTTACTTAAGTAAGTAACGTTCAATGCTCGACTATAGACTAACATTTTATATTGAAGAATTCTTTTGTCAAGTAATTACTTCATTAAGAAATTACTTGGCAACAATTATTACTTGTTTATAAATACAGCTGTAAGATTTGAATAACTGGAGAAGTAAAGCAAAGACGGCTAAGTATTGGCAATAACTTTAGCTCGCTTTGAGGAATTTTGCAGATTTAGTTACTTCCTTATTTTGTGAAGCTGTAGACCGAGCTTACCACACTGCGTCCCGAAGTTTTCCTCCGTGACGTTAAATGCTAAAAGTAGTCTCCGGCAAGGTAGTGCTATTAATGGGTAGTAGGTATTTTCCACATACGTGAAACTGGTCCCTAAGGTTATGTCCCGCTTAATCACTGCAGGTATGCTACTAGTTCCATATCATCGCGAGTGATTCTTTTCATGGCCGCTCTACTAAGAAACTTTTCCGTTCAATAATAACTTATATGAGCCGACTTTTAAATGTTATTACAAAAATGAATGTAATTTTGAAGTTTTTGCGCAAAGATAGTGAAAGAGCTGTTAATTGATTTTCGATACTTTTCATCGTATTTCCCGAGAGAAAGCAAATATTATTAAATCTCACGTGGGTGAAACTGCAAGCAAAAGCTAGAATCAAATAAATGGAACTCCAGCTCCAGCAGAACTATGTCTCAGAGAGACGCGTATGGGTCAGAATCCACCATGAGGACTAATTGCGGCTTGGTGGATATGCTAGGAGCCAGCCCTAGTTCTGAAGATTAAAGGCGGCTCTCAAACCTCTTGGAAATAGCCTAACGACTGTTACCCTAAGAACAATAACAGGGGCCGACGGATTAACGTGCCTTTGAAAACACGGAAGCGCTCAGTTGAATATATCAGTAGTACCACTACCTTTATAGGTTCAGAATAATAGATTCTTCATTCTGCTCTTGCAATGGCGGCGATATTCAAACAGTCCAACATTAGTCCTTCTAGACAGCCAGAGATTTTCCAGGTACAGATTCCATTCATCAAATTACGATAGGCAATTTGGGTGTTGTTATGTTATGTCCCTGACTTCTTTGAATATACGCTGGCCGACCTGCGAGTAATCGAGAAGGAAAACAGATCATACAACCAGCACTAATAATTTAACCAACTAATTAAACATCAAGAAAGTCAGGATTAATCATGAGTTATTAAAATTTGGTAAGTATTCAAAGCTGATGCGATCTGCACTGCGTATATAAATTGTTTAATCCTTTGAGTACCATTGACGTTAATGTACGTGCGTTTCGTTCATAAATCTTTTGTTTTAATTATCACGGTATATGAAGGGTTAAGTTAGCAATTATTATTTTAAGTTGTGAGTAAAAAAAATGCGGAAATAGATACATATCTCAGATATATTCTAAAAAATAAACTATAAAAAAACCGTTGTCGCATTATAAAAAAAATCAGAAATAGTAGGTTACAAAGGCAAGAATAACTCAGTAGCGGTCACCCATCCAAGTCGTTGTAACGACCCCCCTACCCCTATCCTTATCACCTATATACCCTATATAATCCTTGTCACTGCACTACTACTGTAATGACTCCCTAACCCTTAATATCCTTAATATCACCTGTCACCATTTTAATCTAATCTTTATAAGTAATATTATTGTGATCCGAAGAATGAATATGGCCAAATAGATCGTTTAGTGTAGCTGGTAGGACCGTATGTTGTGATCGTAAAATAACCCTAGAACTTTTGAGGCGTTTAAAACTAATCCTATCTTCCTAATCGTAGAACTAAGTATTATACTAGATTACGCGAAACATACCTTCAGATTTCACCCTGTCTATCTGGCGTAGATTAATGGAAATACTAACTGTTTACTTTGATGCTTAGGTACTGACAAAACTCCCTAGACCTTTTCTTTAACTGTACTGAACCCCCTCAATTTGTTATATTTAAATTAAGAACGCAGCAGAATTCATATCCGATATATATTTAGATATGTCTAACCATCGGTTACATAATTCACGTTAATGAAGAACAAATCCACAATTGCATTGTAGCATGTCTGACCCAAAGATACCTACGTAATGACGTAATGCCGCTTTCTATAAGAGATATCGCACTATGAAAGTAAATTAGCAAATGTACCGATTCACCCCAAACGTATATACTTATTGAATGAAGTTGTCACGCGAAATATTACTATCTAACGAATCCTAATCGACGCTTTGTATGATATTAGTGACCTGCGTATATGAAGGCTATATCTAGAAGATGTCAGTTTGAATGTCTACTAGGTATATCGCTACTACAAGTGCAACCTAGTACCTTACTTGAACTATATGCGAATCACGAAATATATATATAAAATGCCTGCTAAATAAAGCGAAGCAGATATTATAGGTAAGTGTACCCATCCAAGTTCCATTTCTACCCTATATGCCAATTCACCCTAAATCTAAATATACGTATACCATTAGGTTCTGAATATTTTCTGCATAATAAATATTTCTAGACATAGTTATGTTAACTGTGAAATGTTGGAATAGCCCCAGTGAATCAAAGCTGGCAGTCTTAAGCTAACATGTAGGTACTTATGTTGAACTTAGTTTCAACGTAATAATATGAAAACTAATTAACGTTTGCAGTGTGAATTTGCGGCTATAGGTCCAAGCCCCTCCTTCGCTTGTGACTGTAACGGCTCTACCCAGTGATTTTGGACACCGTTTCCACCGCTTACAGGGTATTGTGGGAATGCGGCATAGATCTGTGACCCCAACCTCGTCACAAATAGTAGAAATTCTTCCGATTTAATTTTGGACTTTCTTCCTCCGCCTATGTACAAATATATACATACATATACATAGAATATATTTATGTATATACGCACATTCTTGAATGAAGCTAATATGAACACTAGAGAGGAGTTCCAGGTGTTAGTCGGTCAGTCTCTGTCTCAAAAGGGGAATAGAGGACTTAATCTTTTATCAACCCTAAGTCTGTAGTGAGTCGGTCTCGTGACTATACCAACATTCACACGCAGCTTACTTTACTTAATTTCCAAGCAACATTCATTCGCTGGTTTAGGTACAGAAGAGGCGCGGTACTCTTTGACGCAAACCACTCCATCCATCAATTCTAATTCATTGCGAAGCTTCCGTATACTAACTTTACCTAGTATATGAAAGCCTCTATAAGGTCCTAGAATACCTAATTACCTAGCCCTATAACGTATTGCCTATTGGAACTTAGCCTGACTAACCTCCGACTAACTAGTTCTAACTATGTTTAATTCGATTAGCCCTAACAAATTCGTCTCTAAAGGTACGGGTATGGTCGTCTCCTTCTACGCATTATTAGTTCGATCACGTATTAGTTTATACTTTTGCCGAGTCTTACTACGTTCGAAACCGGACTTCCTACTCTGACAATTCCGAGTTTTGCCCTCTGAATGTTTCTAGTTCCCAAGGAAGATTTTACTCTTACATTACCAATTATGAATCTTTGCCGAATGAAGGATTCTTTATAATTGTGCTATGAACACTTCTAGTGCGTGGTAAATTACAGTCAAACTGAAGAAGATAACGTCGCTAGCCTTTATTGGTAGGTCTCGCTATAATGTACTTATGAACGCTTTAGTCCAGGTAAAATTATAGCCACAACTGAAGAAGATAACATCTCTATCCTTTATTGGTAGATCTTGTTATAAATGTACTTATGAACGCTTTAGTCCAGGTAAGATTATAGTCAAAACTGAAGAAGGTAACATCTCTATCCTTTATTGGTAGATCTTGTTATAAATGTACTTACGAACGCTTTAGTCCCGGTAAAATTATAGCCAAAACTGAAGAAGGTAACGTCTCTATCCTTTATTGGTAGATCTTGTTATAAATGTACTTACGAACGCTTTAGTCCCGGTAAAATTAAAGCCAAAACTGAAGAAGGTAACGTCTCTAACCCTTATTGGTAATAGAGGTGAGTTACTGGGACTGCTTATGCTTGCCCAAGCAGTGACGATAATTCCCCAAGATAAAGTATTCGGGTAGTTACTTTAGTTTTATTTTGTATGATACCTTTTTCCTAACTCTTTAAGTTACATTCGGTACGGCGCGCAACAGTCGACAAAGTCTAATAATGTGTTTACTCCAATAACACAAGGATTATCCGCCAAGAGTCGTCCTAGCAAACTCGTTAGTTAACTAAACCCTCGTCACGTCTAGTTTTATTGTCGGCCTAGGTAAGCCCTAAATTCAAAGGTTATACCTTAGTTTTATGTAATTTATGCCGTGATTGAATTATTTATTATTTGTTTGATCATTTATTACTTGTTTGATTATTTATTACTTGTTTGATTATTTTTTATTTGTTTGATTATTTATTACTGTTATTAATTCGATTTATCCTACTGCCCTGCCTACAGTCCTAAATGAGATTTCCTATGCTTTCTAGCGGTGTGTATATATGCAAATCTGGAGATAAATCTCACATTTACATTTAATTGCGCATGTGGACTTCACCCGAGCACGAGGAAACCACAAGTACGTATATTACAACTACTCTGGAAATATCTAACAGCAAAACCCTAGCCTATCGGTCCCTGAAATGTTCCTATTCTGCTATGGTGTGTTAGAACTAGAGATAAATCTCACATTTAAATGCGCATGGAGAATCGCCTCAGCTCAGGGATCTCCAAGTAGGTGTTTCTAACTAATCTGGAAACGTTCAGGCGTCACCCTGATACTAGCCTAGACTCCCTACATTTTACTCTGCAGTGGTTGACCGAAGTCCGACGATAAGGGATACTACAGAGCAAAATAGCCCTACGGTTTCATTAAGACAGCCCCACTGCAGCTAACATACGGTATCTCGGCGCACTGGGCCGAAGCCACGGGCATCGGAACACTTGCCTTGAACCTCCGAGACCTTCTTATGCTAGTTACAATGGAAGAAGGGGACGAAAGTTGTTCCATTAAGCTGGTAACACAACTTCGGGCCGGTCCCACGGTACTCCGCCTAACCCTTACTCGCGGAAACTCTAATTACGGACCGTGCCGTTGCCTACACTGGGAATAACATGAATTTGTACCATTCTATAACATATTACTTACAACAACCCCCCGTTTATGAAGCTGATAACCTCTAGAAACCCGCTAAGAATTTAGTGCGTGTCATTTTATCGCAGTGGTCAGTGATCACAACTTTAAAATAACGAACACTCCTACCTCCCACAATGTACACTATCGCGAAGTACGTTTTTATGAAATTCACAGATTTGTCATGGCTAAGTGTTGCTGGCCCGGCCTCACGACCGAATCTCGCTGCTATGCGACACCAGCTCGACGAAAACCACAACGCCTATGCGTTTCACGAAAACACACTTATATTACAACCTACCGCGAAGTACGTTTTGATGAAATTCACAGATTTGTCATGGCTAAGTGTTGCTGGCCCGGCCTCACGACCGAATCTCGCTGCTATGCGATACCAGCTCGACGAAAACCACAACGCCTATGCGTTTCACGAAAACACACTTATATTATAAACTGACACGATTCTAAAACGCCATTTCTAACGAGCAATGTCATTCTCCCCGACCAGACATAGTCCGAATCGCGATAGAAAAACATAGTTCAAGGCCCTTTTACGTATAACAGGGAATGCCCAATTATCAATAATAAAGCCGAGAACTCTCAGAAATGCCCCCCACTAACTTTACTCTAATGGTACAAACTCACTAGGTACACGTCTTCCTACAACGATGGTACGAAAATTAATGATCCCGATTTCTCTCAGACTGTCTCGCATGTCAGCTCAGTAGGCTCCCCCCAACTCCCTTCACATCACTCCACTCGACCAATCGGACGTTTTTTCCACTACGAACAGGTTTTGCTCTAAATCGGCGTGGCGCTGCTATCGCACTACGCGGTCTTTGTCAAATCCAACAGAACTGTTTAATTATTTACTATCCATGCCACCGATCTAAAGTAATTCTAAAATAATTATATTCATTAATAATGTTTTCCACAATTTGTTCATACTCGGTCGGGAATATCCTATTTCTGCACTTACAGCATTTGAAAACATCAACTTCCTTATTCCCGCCCGCCATGATAGCTGACGTCACGCACAACAGCCCACAATGGCGGACAGCCAAAACGTCGTTTTCGTCCCAACAATGACTTTGTTTACGAAACCCATACACCAGATACTTGATAATTCTTTTATGAATATTTAATTCCCAACTGTAATCAGTTTACATCAAAATAATAGATATTTCACGCATTACAAACACTTGGTTTCGTCGACATACTTTGATGAAGTTTATTTTTCCTTCTGACTAGATTTTTGAGGGTACTTTGATACGCGCCCGCTTGGCGCCTCATTTCCGAGAACAGATAAGCGTACCATTTGTTTATGCCTACTTGTCTACTCATGCGTAACGATTTCTGTTTATCAGTTTGTCTGTCTTTTGAATATTTGTCTTATAAAACTTGACTTTCAAAGAACTACCGATTTCGTCTAGGTACTATTAATAATACTATTAATTGATATCAGTTATTTTATATATTTCATACATTCTGATGTTAGAGGAACGGTATTAATTAATTAATTTATTTGTAATAAACGATTAGTTGTTTAACTATATTTGTGAACGTAGCGAAACTCTCATCCGAAGGTTCGGTTCGTTACAATCAACCCCCAAAATTTACGCAGGTGCTATAATTTATACATCCGAAGGAAATTTTTCACACTTTCTTAAAATATTCACAAATATAGAACTCTTAACAAAATGATTATCTTACTAATCTTTCAACAATGTCGATCTTAATCTATTAACGTTGACTTCAGACAATATGATCGTGTGTATGTAAGTGTTTTTGAACCAAAAGCGAACGTTAAATTATTTGGGTTAGTTTTGAGTGTCTTATGTATTGAGCATACTCAGATTTTACCCCTCACAAGGACAACCAAGACTGGGTAGGGAAGCGTGGTTGTGAGGCACACTCGATCCTAATGATACACTGTGAGTAGGTCACTACGCAAACCAATTTTTCGTTTGGCAGTTATTACCCCCAAAATGCCCTCCGCAGACGAGGTTTCTTTAATAGCTACGGAGCACCAACTGTCCATGATCGCAACATCAATTCCTCTCAAAACTAAGTCCATGATAACAAAATTCTGTTTTGGGGAATGAATAGTGTGGGGAATATGGCGCTCTCCGCTGCGTGTAAGTATAACTCTTTATGAAATCAGCCACCACTGATGCGCATTGTCATTTCGACTTATTACTTACATTTCTCCTTCATAAAGAGTCATTGTAAGTGTTGTGTTTGTCTGACTCCGAACGTTAATGACCGCTTTTAGCCCAGGCTGTTGATGTTTCGCTTAGGCCCTCTATACCTCTTTTAACATACTATCACACACATGTCATCACTCTCCTTTTCCACATCACCATATTTATATTCTTTCTTTCGCATTCGTCACTCACAGTACGTCAACTATCACCGTGTAACACGCCACCTTAACAACGCATCAACCCAATTAAGCAAGAAGCTGCAGATCTATTGTCTTATATTTACTTGTCTTGCCTACAATCATAGTTAGTGATTCTAGTGTAATCTTATTTTAAAATGATTGATTGCAACTAAGCCAACCCCCAGAACTGATAAGTTTTGCATATTGCCGCAATGCGGTGCAGACTGCACTACATTATTATTGTTTTATTTATTTATTTCATTCTTAATCTTTTCTCGATAGTTTAAAAATAACCCCCTTCCAACTCTTCGCTCCTATCTTAATCAGGTTCGATTGTATACGAGAACCAAATTTTTATAGTTACTAATCTATCTTATCCAATTTTTCTGATATGATTATCGTTTTTGTCCTTCTACGTAGATTTGCTTGCTTAATAAGCTTTTCATACTGTCCTATATTTTTAGGGTAAATGATTTTAGTAAAAACTAGTAAAGCTAGTTAAGCTAGAAAAGTAGAGCCTATTTAAATAGAAACGAGTAAGACCGGCAAAAGTCACTATAACCTGCAGACCATACTTGCGATGATGCAAGTCAATTAGATAGTAGAACCTACAACAGCTATTATAATTTGTAACTAGCAGTATTTGTACTTTGTAAGGGAACCCGGTCCTTAATAACATTAAGAATTTAATTTCATCATTAAATTTAGTAATCTACATATTAATCTAGAGTCTCCAACCTCTTTTCTAGCTTGTAGGAACATAATCGTACAATAAAAGATCGATCGATTGAAAGACATAATATTACCTCTTTCTAATAAGTATCTAAAATTTCTTTTTTTTTTTTTTTTTTCAGGAAAGACCGCCATCACTCCCCACCATCTACGCATATTCTTGTCTTTTCAACTTCTTCTCTCGGTAGTTAGAAATTGTCTTAACCTTATTGATAGCTTCATTACATTATTAATATTCTCATTAATCTCTTTAAAAATAGTCACCTTTTCTCTTAGTCTTTATATTTTTTTTTATTTCATGCAAAAAGAAAATTATATCCGTAGATGGGTCTTTCCCCTGACCTCCAATAAATAAAACACACTTTGCATTATATTATTATTTATGTTTATTATTGTTTTTATTATTTTTATTATTATTTCTCTTTATTATAATTTACAATCATTCTTATTCTATTTGTTATACATTTCAAAACTTTTTTTTTTTATAATTATATAATATTAGATAAATATTTGACAATAAAGGATTTTAATAGCTACACCTTAAATACATCTAAGATACAAAGGAAAAAGATCAAATTCGATGATAACACTTATTTTCGGTATATAAATCTATATCTCTCACCGTAATCATACCTACTTCCTTTCCCCCGAATCAACCCCAACCTTTTCATCACATGTTTTTTTTTCATTTATAATATCTTGCTAAATGGATTGTATTAAACTTCCCCCTTTCTTTATTCGTTTTTGGATCAACCAGTATGTACACGTTCTTATAAGGATTCCTAGCTATTACGTAAGGTCCCTCATATAGCGATTCAAATTTTCTAGTAATTTTTTGTTTCGCGTCTGACTTATTTAATCTTCTAATTTTGACGAAGTCTCCTATTTGGAATTGAACAAGACGGTATCTTTGATCGAATTTTACCCTTCGGTTCTCTCCAGATTTTCGCAAATTAGCCCTTACTGCTTCCCGAATTCCCTCAATGTCTACTCTAGTTTCTTCATAATTTATATTGGCGTCTATTGATAATCTTGTTGGATGCCCATACATCACTTCACAAGGCGTATATTTAGTACTTTCGTGGAAGGTATTGTTGTACAGTTCTTCGATTCGAGGCAATACAGTCACCCAACCTCTATGATTTGTCCTACAGTAGGTTCTGAATAGATGGCCTAATTCCCTGTTCACCCTCTCGGTTGTGTTAGGCCGTGGATTTCGTACCGTGGTATGAATTACTTTTACTCCCTCTTGCTGCATTGTTTCGTTCCAGATGCGACTCGTGAATTGCGATCCGTTATCAGACATTATAGCTTTCGGTTTGATTAACTCAAAAAACTTCCTTACTCTGCCTAAAACCGCATTAGAGGTCGCTTTTCTAAGTTCATAAAGTTTTATAAATTTGCTAAACGAATCTTGAAGCACGAGAATGTAGTTCATGCCAAATAGTCCTGTCGGCAACGGTCCGTAAAGATCAACCATCACTAGCTCTCCTATATCATTAGTCACTATTGGTTGACATGGTCCCACTCTCTTGACCGTCTCGTTCTTAGTCATTTGACAGTCATGACATTTTCGGATTACGCGTTTAACCTGCCTCGTCAAGCCCCTCCAATAAAACCTGTCTCGTATATACTTGATCACCTTGTACTGACCTTGGTGTCCCATTTCTCTATGTACCTGCTTAATTACATCCTCTCTCAATTCCTCGGGTAACACCAATACTTTTCCCAGTGACGTTACAGGCTTATAATATAAGATCTCATCTTTTATCTCGCATCTCTCTGCTATCCTATTTATCTTACTATTTCCTCCACTTTTCTGCCCTACTCTTTCTATTAACTTGTGCAATTCTGGATCATTTTTCTGTAATCGAGATAAATCCCTTAGCCTTTCATTTAAGTCGTCATTCTCTACTACTCTCATGTACATTATTTTGGGCATAACTAATTTATCTTCTTGCGTACGATCACTTTCGGGTGGGTATCTAGACAATATATCGGGCACTATGTTTTCTTTTCCCTTGACATAAAAATTTCATAGTGGAAATTTTCTAGATAATTTACCCAACGTGTTACCCTAGCGTTATATAATCTCCATGTCTTCACGAAGATCAGTGCTTTATGGTCCGTCTTAATTATTACTTTCGATCCCCTAAGATACGTTTCAAATTTCGTCAAGCAGCTAATCACCGAATAGAATTCCTGCTCAGTCACGGTCCAGTTTAGTTCGGCTCCTTTCAACGCCTTACTGTGAAATCCTATTATTTTTATTTCTCCTTCCTCATCTTGTTGATAAAGTACTCCTGCCAAACCTACCCCTGAAGCATCCGTTTGTAGATAGTATGGTTTGCTAACGTCTGGGTGATGCAGCTGTATTGTACGAATAAATAACTCTTTTACTTTTTCAAACGCCTTTATCTCCTCTTCCCCCCATTCCCATTCCTTTTCCTTTTTCAACAAAGAACAAAGAGGTTGTATGTGTACACTATAACCCGGAATAAATCTCCTATAGAAATTGCATAGACCTAAGAAAGCTCTCAGCTGTTTCAGCTTCATTGGTGCGGGGAACTCGCGAATGGCTTTTACCTTATCCGGATCTGTGCTTATTCCACGCGTAGTTATGACATACCCCAACATTTTAACCTCTTGTGTAAGAAACTTACATTTATTTAAATTACACGTTAGTCCTGCCTTTTCTAACTTGCTGAGCACTACGTCTACATGGCTAATGTGCTCCTCTAACGTCCCTGGAGTGATAACCGCTAGATCATCTAGGTAATTCACGCAAAATTCACGCACCTCGTGCCCCAGTATTATGTCCATCGCTCTACTAAAGCTCCCTACAGAAGTTTTTAGCCCTTGCGGTAGGACATTGTATACGTAGGATTTACCATTAAAAGAAAACCCCGTATACTTCTTACTACCTTCAGAGATTGGAATCTGAAAATAGGCATTGTTTAGGTCTATCACACTTATGTAATTCACTCCATGAAAGGCGTTCATTACATCTAACTGCAGAGGTGGCTTTTCCGTCTCAGGTATCATATACTTATTTAATTCTCTAGCGTCTAGCAATACTCTAATTGTACCGTCTTTCTTCAGCGTAAACGTTAATGGGCTACAGTATGGAGTACACGTTCTACTGATGATTCCCTGCTCCTCCATTTCTCTCAATTTCTCTCCTATTTTCTCGCGGTATGCGTACGGTATAGGGTACGTTCTTTTAATTATAGGTACCTGTGTCTCCATCAAAATTCGATGCTGATAACAGTTTGCTCTTCCTAGCTTAGGTACAAACAACTTCTCGTATTTTTTTAATAATTTCTCTAATTCTTCATTATCGTTTCTTACTTCAATTACGTTATTATGATTTACTTCTAGTCCTTGATCAAAAAACTCAATTAAGTTATTTTTTCCATTGGTTTTAATCAACAACCCTCTTTTTTCTTTCTCTAGGCTAATTGTTACTTGATTCATTTTTAACCAATCAAACCCTAAAATTATTTGGTTAACTAGCCCTGGTACTATCACACACCCTACATCCAACATTACCGGACCTAAAGCTATCGGCAGTAGCACTATGTTACGGATCTCTACACTCTTATGACCCACAGCAGTCTTAATATGAAAGGGTTTAATTGGCATTAAAGGTACGTCACAATGTCGCCTCAGCATCTCCCAAAACTCCCCCGAAATACACGTCAGGTCACTACCCGTATCTACCAATCCCAAAACCTTGTGATTATATACCTGTAAAGCTACTGTACATTTGTAATCCACATGGTTTTCTCCTTCTGTCTCCTCTTCGAACACAGACTTTACTATTGGATGCTTAGCTGTCTCCCCCATTTCTTCCTGTATTTTTAATTTAAGAACATCCACCAGCTGTTCAAGGACCTGTATTTCTTTGAATTTAGTTCGACTATACCCTAAGCCTTCCTTTTCCTTACGATCGGTTAATCTGCCTACTAGGGGTACTCTAAGCCCCCTTTTATTTAACCCTAACGTCTGACCCGGTCTCCAACCCATATTTTTCATAATAAGTAACACTACGTCCCCTGAGGTTAAGGCTGATTCGGGGCCTAACACTTCAGCCTCATCTAGTTTAAAGCTACCGCCGATGGTGCTGACTCCACAATGACTTCGTTTACCGCTGCTTTATTTCTGCTCTCTACTGGTTTCTGCCACCTTCGGTAATCTTGTTGAATTTCTTTCCTTTTCTTCCCCGCTTCCTTATTTGGCCCGTTTGTAGGATAGTTACGGACTTCTTGTTTATTAATGTCGTCCATACTCCTGAGATATTCCGCTGTCTCTATAATAGTGTTTATTTTGGAATTAATCCAGCCCTGTTGAATATTCCTAGGATAGTGCCTTATTATATCTGTTAGTAATTGTTTTTCAGGTATATCAAAGGTAAGCATTTGCGCCTTTCCAGTTAGTTGCAAAAAGTGATTTAGCATAGTTGGTGTTTTGTTACGATCCCAGCTTCCTTGTACTAGAGTCCTCCGTAGCTCGTTCTGCTCCTTATCACCCCAAAATGTTATTAAGAAGTCGGTTTTGAAATCTTCTAATCGCTTCCACCGTTTACTGTATATTCTCGCCCAATCTCTTGCGCTCCCAACTAAACATTCCTGTATGAGCTCTAGTTCTTTCCCTCTCTTAGAACCTTTCCTTAGGTAACTTTCCAAATCCTCAAGGAAGGTTACAGGATGCGTTTCTGATTTATCTCCAAATTTAGGTTTCTCTACATTTATATTTGATATATTGTAAGTTATGTTCCTACATTCCATTTCGTTTAGATCTCTCTCTCCCTCTCCCCCTGCTGTGGATTTAGTATTTGCGGCCGCAGTCTCTTCGTGGTTTTCGCCTATCTCTACAACTCCAGCTCTTGATGTACCAGTTGAGTGCGGATGCGTACGCACATTTACTTCTATGTCTGTATTCGTTACTCTTGGTTCTTCCGCGATTTTTATTAGGTCTTTTGTAGTTCTCACTTCGTCATTTAAAGCATTTATTTTGGATGATAATACGCCTATTGAACGTCGCATTACTTTAAACATTGCTTCGACCTTCGAACCTTTATTTTCATTTGCCCTGGAACTTGGTTCAACCCGCCTCATACGCTTAGGATTTGAAACTCTGTGTTCTTCAGCTAAAGGTTCTATTATAGCTGTCGTTTCCTCAACTTGGTTTTCCTCTACTTGTTCTATATTTCTATTGATTTCTGTTTGCTCAACTTCTACCTGCCGATCTAAGGAACTCTCCCTTCGTATCTCTTTCGGTTTTTTATTATCATGCCTGAGCCGCTTAGAGGTAGAACGACTAGGCTCTTCTGATGATATTTCTGTATATCTAGCCGGAGGTTTTCTTTTCCGTCCTGTCCTTTCCATTTTCCTTTTTCTTCTATTTTTTTTGTTTCAAAAGTATCACTATTTTAAATTTGATTAGTATTTTTTTCTCCTTTTTTTTTCCTGTTGCTTACTAAACAAGAAGGCATATGTCATCACCTCCAACTTCCTCTTAAATTATTAGTGATGACTTATGTCTTCTCCTTCTCACACATTATTCCCTATACGCATTTTATCTGAGATTCATTTTTTTTTTTATTATTCTGTACCGCGTTTATAATTGACTTATATCATAAGCAAACAGTTATTTTTCCCTAATATTAAATTTGCATTGGTCGTATTAATGTAACCCTATACTCCATGTTTCAGCATATTAAACTAGTCCCTAATTATTATCTATTGCGTTACTCTATCTCTCTCTATCTTAAACGAACCGTATAACTTTCTCGACAATACCGAACCAAATAGTTTTCGAACATGAATGTTCAGGTAGATAAGGATAAATTTTAAATAAACCTAGACTAATGTATTTGAATTAATTAATTATTATTTATCTATACATACCCGAAGTTTTTAAACCCTCTCCCTTTTACACAGCAGCAAATTGTGCGATAAAACGCACTTTCTATCAGATCACAATAACTCTCTAATAAATATAAAATAGCAAACCCTATATCATACAACCTATTGATAACTATTAACTATTTTTTTTATTTATTTATAATCTTTATTTATAAAACAAATCTTAAAAGAACTAAGTGTTTCTAACCGAAGAAACTCATGTACGAATCCTGGTCACGGTAGTACCATATTGTAACAACCCCCCTACCCCTATCCTTATCACCTATATACCCTATATAATCCTTGTCACTGCACTACTACTGTAATGACTCCCTAACCCTTAATATCCTTAATATCACCTGTCACCATTTTAATCTAATCTTTATAAGTAATATTATTGTGATCCGAAGAATGAATATGGCCAAATAGATCGTTTAGTGTAGCTGGTAGGACCGTATGTTGTGATCGTAAAATAACCCTAGAACTTTTGAGGCGTTTAAAACTAATCCTATCTTCCTAATCGTAGAACTAAGTATTATACTAGATTACGCGAAACATACCTTCAGATTTCACCCTGTCTATCTGGCGTAGATGAATGGAAATACTAACTGTTTACTTTGATGCTTAGGTACTGACAAAACTCCCTAGACCTTTTCTTTAACTGTACTGAACCCCCTCAATTTGTTATATTTAAATTAAGAACGCAGCAGAATTCATATCCGATATATATTTAGATATGTCTAACCATCGGTTACATAATTCACGTTAATGAAGAACAAATCTACAATTGCATTGTAGCATGTCTGACCCAAAGATACCTACGTAATGACGTAATGCCGCTTTCTATAAGAGATATCGCACTATGAAAGTAAATTAGCAAATGTACCGATTCACCCCAAACGTATATACTTATTGAATGAAGTTGTCACGCGAAATATTACTATCTAACGAATCCTAATCGACGCTTTGTATGATATTAGTGACCTGCGTATATGAAGGCTATATCTAGAAGATGTCAGTTTGAATGTCTACTAGGTATATCGCTACTACAAGTGCAACCTAGTACCTTACTTGAACTATATGCGAATCACGAAATATATATATAAAATGCCTGCTAAATAAAGCGAAGCAGATATTATAGGTAAGTGTACCCATCCAAGTTCCATTTCTACCCTATATGCCAATTCACCCTAAATCTAAATATACGTATACCATTAGGTTCTGAATATTTTCTGCATAATAAATATTTCTAGACATAGTTATGTTAACTGTGAAATGTTGGAATAGCCCCAGTGAATCAAAGCTGGCAGTCTTAAGCTAACATGTAGGTACTTATGTTGAACTTAGTTTCAACGTAATAATATGAAAACTAATTAACGTTTGCAGTGTGAATTTGCGGCTATAGGTCCAAGCCCCTCCTTCGCTTGTGACTGTAACGGCTCTACCCAGTGATTTTGGACACCGTTTCCACCGCTTACAGGGTATTGTGGGAATGCGGCATAGATCTGTGACCCCAACCTCGTCACAAATAGTAGAAATTCTTCCGATTTAATTTTGGACTTTCTTCCTCCGCCTATGTACAAATATATACATACATATACATAGAATATATTTATGTATATACGCACATTCTTGAATGAAGCTAATATGAACACTAGAGAGGAGTTCCAGGTGTTAGTCGGTCAGTCTCTGTCTCAAAAGGGGAATAGAGGACTTAATCTTTTATCAACCCTAAGTCTGTAGTGAGTCGGTCTCGTGACTATACCAACATTCACACGCAGCTTACTTTACTTAATTTCCAAGCAACATTCATTCGCTGGTTTAGGTACAGAAGAGGCGCGGTACTCTTTGACGCAAACCACTCCATCCATCAATTCTAATTCATTGCGAAGCTTCCGTATACTAACTTTACCTAGTATATGAAAGCCTCTATAAGGTCCTAGAATACCTAATTACCTAGCCCTATAACGTATTGCCTATTGGAACTTAGCCTGACTAACCTCCGACTAACTAGTTCTAACTATGTTTAATTCGATTAGCCCTAACAAATTCGTCTCTAAAGGTACGGGTATGGTCGTCTCCTTCTACGCATTATTAGTTCGATCACGTATTAGTTTATACTTTTGCCGAGTCTTACTACGTTCGAAACCGGACTTCCTACTCTGACAATTCCGAGTTTTGCCCTCTGAATGTTTCTAGTTCCCAAGGAAGATTTTACTCTTACATTACCAATTATGAATCTTTGCCGAATGAAGGATTCTTTATAATTGTGCTATGAACACTTCTAGTGCGTGGTAAATTACAGTCAAACTGAAGAAGATAACGTCGCTAGCCTTTATTGGTAGGTCTCGCTATAATGTACTTATGAACGCTTTAGTCCAGGTAAAATTATAGCCACAACTGAAGAAGATAACATCTCTATCCTTTATTGGTAGATCTTGTTATAAATGTACTTATGAACGCTTTAGTCCAGGTAAGATTATAGTCAAAACTGAAGAAGGTAACATCTCTATCCTTTATTGGTAGATCTTGTTATAAATGTACTTACGAACGCTTTAGTCCCGGTAAAATTATAGCCAAAACTGAAGAAGGTAACGTCTCTATCCTTTATTGGTAGATCTTGTTATAAATGTACTTACGAACGCTTTAGTCCCGGTAAAATTAAAGCCAAAACTGAAGAAGGTAACGTCTCTAACCCTTATTGGTAATAGAGGTGAGTTACTGGGACTGCTTATGCTTGCCCAAGCAGTGACGATAATTCCCCAAGATAAAGTATTCGGGTAGTTACTTTAGTTTTATTTTGTATGATACCTTTTTCCTAACTCTTTAAGTTACATTCGGTACGGCGCGCAACAGTCGACAAAGTCTAATAATGTGTTTACTCCAATAACACAAGGATTATCCGCCAAGAGTCGTCCTAGCAAACTCGTTAGTTAACTAAACCCTCGTCACGTCTAGTTTTATTGTCGGCCTAGGTAAGCCCTAAATTCAAAGGTTATACCTTAGTTTTATGTAATTTATGCCGTGATTGAATTATTTATTATTTGTTTGATCATTTATTACTTGTTTGATTATTTATTACTTGTTTGATTATTTTTTATTTGTTTGATTATTTATTACTGTTATTAATTCGATTTATCCTACTGCCCTGCCTACAGTCCTAAATGAGATTTCCTATGCTTTCTAGCGGTGTGTATATATGCAAATCTGGAGATAAATCTCACATTTACATTTAATTGCGCATGTGGACTTCACCCGAGCACGAGGAAACCACAAGTACGTATATTACAACTACTCTGGAAATATCTAACAGCAAAACCCTAGCCTATCGGTCCCTGAAATGTTCCTATTCTGCTATGGTGTGTTAGAACTAGAGATAAATCTCACATTTAAATGCGCATGGAGAATCGCCTCAGCTCAGGGATCTCCAAGTAGGTGTTTCTAACTAATCTGGAAACGTTCAGGCGTCACCCTGATACTAGCCTAGACTCCCTACATTTTACTCTGCAGTGGTTGACCGAAGTCCGACGATAAGGGATACTACAGAGCAAAATAGCCCTACGGTTTCATTAAGACAGCCCCCACTGCAGCTAACATACGGTATCTCGGCGCACTGGGCCGAAGCCACGGGCATCGGAACACTTGCCTTGAACCTCCGAGACCTTCTTATGCTAGTTACAATGGAAGAAGGGGACGAAAGTTGTTCCATTAAACTGGTAACACAACTTCGGGCCGGTCCCACGGTACTCCGCCTAACCCTTACTCGCGGAAACTCTAATTACGGACCGTGCCGTTGCCTACACTGGGAATAACATGAATTTGTACCATTCTATAACATATTACTTACAACAACCCCCCGTTTATGAAGCTGATAACCTCTAGAAACCCGCTAAGAATTTAGTGCGTGTCATTTTATCGCAGTGGTCAGTGATCACAACTTTAAAATAACGAACACTCCTACCTCCCACAATGTACACTATCGCGAAGTACGTTTTTATGAAATTCACAGATTTGTCATGGCTAAGTGTTGCTGGCCCGGCCTCACGACCGAATCTCGCTGCTATGCGACACCAGCTCGACGAAAACCACAACGCCTATGCGTTTCACGAAAACACACTTATATTACAACCTACCGCGAAGTACGTTTTGATGAAATTCACAGATTTGTCATGGCTAAGTGTTGCTGGCCCGGCCTCACGACCGAATCTCGCTGCTATGCGATACCAGCTCGACGAAAACCACAACGCCTATGCGTTTCACGAAAACACACTTATATTATAAACTGACACGATTCTAAAACGCCATTTCTAACGAGCAATGTCATTCTCCCCGACCAGACATAGTCCGAATCGCGATAGAAAAACATAGTTCAAGGCCCTTTTACGTATAACAGGGAATGCCCAATTATCAATAATAAAGCCGAGAACTCTCAGAAATGCCCCCCACTAACTTTACTCTAATGGTACAAACTCACTAGGTACACGTCTTCCTACAACGATGGTACGAAAATTAATGATCCCGATTTCTCTCAGACTGTCTCGCATGTCAGCTCAGTAGGCTCCCCCCAACTCCCTTCACATCACTCCACTCGACCAATCGGACGTTTTTTCCACTACGAACAGGTTTTGCTCTAAATCGGCGTGGCGCTGCTATCGCACTACGCGGTCTTTGTCAAATCCAACAGAACTGTTTAATTATTTACTATCCATGCCACCGATCTAAAGTAATTCTAAAATAATTATATTCATTAATAATGTTTTCCACAATTTGTTCATACTCGGTCGGGAATATCCTATTTCTGCACTTACAGCATTTGAAAACATCAACTTCCTTATTCCCGCCCGCCATGATAGCTGACGTCACGCACAACAGCCCACAATGGCGGACAGCCAAAACGTCGTTTTCGTCCCAACAATGACTTTGTTTACGAAACCCATACACCAGATACTTGATAATTCTTTTATGAATATTTAATTCCCAACTGTAATCAGTTTACATCAAAATAATAGATATTTCACGCATTACAAACACTTGGTTTCGTCGACATACTTTGATGAAGTTTATTTTTCCTTCTGACTAGATTTTTGAGGGTACTTTGATACGCGCCCGCTTGGCGCCTCATTTCCGAGAACAGATAAGCGTACCATTTGTTTATGCCTACTTGTCTACTCATGCGTAACGATTTCTGTTTATCAGTTTGTCTGTCTTTTGAATATTTGTCTTATAAAACTTGACTTTCAAAGAACTACCGATTTCGTCTAGGTACTATTAATAATACTATTAATTGATATCAGTTATTTTATATATTTCATACATTCTGATGTTAGAGGAACGGTATTAATTAATTAATTTATTTGTAATAAACGATTAGTTGTTTAACTATATTTGTGAACGTAGCGAAACTCTCATCCGAAGGTTCGGTTCGTTACATCGTGACCACATCAAAGGTTGCCTATAACCATGATCGGTTGGTAAATACAAGACACGCTCCACTGTGAGCGCTTCTATACGTATTACATTATTGGGGTTCTGTTATTTTAGTGCAGCTTAGGCTAATTGCTTACTTAGCATTAAATATTTCATCATAATCAATAATCATGGTGCGGTTTAAGCATTACGCTTGTGCTAGTTTTAGGCTTATCTACTGGCATCATACTTTAAAGTAACTCTATCATAATTGATTGAGACTGGAAGTATATGCCATAAACCATTACTCGCAAAACAATCGCTTACACAGATTTACAAAAAAAAATTACTATCACGCAGATTAAAAAAACAGTTTAATTCTGTCTATTACTTCTATTTTATACAGTGCTTTATCAATTGACACTTGGTTACATGAAACCATTACTCTCAACATAAACGCTAACGCAGATTTACAAAAAAATACTGTCACGCAGATTTAAAAAAATAGTTTAATTCTGTCTATTACTTTTTTTATACAGTGAATTGATAAGACTCCGCTGTCCGTCTGTCACCAGGCTGTATTTCGTTAACCGTGATAGTTAGACAATTGAAATTTTCACAGATGATGTATTTCTGTTGCCGCTATAACAACAAACACTAAAAAACTGGCCAAGTGCGAATTGCACTATATATAAAACGAAATCTATAAAAACGGCAAAAATTCATGACTGTTGTATGGGAGATTTATAGATACGGAACCTTTCGTGCGCGAGCCCGACTCGCACTTGGCCAGTTTTGTTATAGTACAGTGAATTACATAGTAGAATATAACATAATTGTTTTAAACTTACCTAGAAGGTATAGATGTTATAAAATGATAAATTAATTACATTCTGGCCGCAATATATTACTAAACATCAAAGAACCACAATACACACAAGTACCGCCATACACAAAAACATTCCGTTAATAAAGACGAAGGTTTCGAGGCGAAACCTTCAAACATCACAATTCACAGAGCGACAAAGTAACGAAATCAAAAGTACAAACATAGTATATCCGTAATAAAGAAGGAAACTACACTCCCTTTTGCCAAAACACATTGCCTTCTCCAAGGCCGAGTGTAAGCGATATGGCGATGGACACAGAATAAATAGCACTACTACGTACCTGGGGTAGGCCGTTGCATGCTTAAATGCCTTGCCAATGCCTCAGTAAGGGCTGCCATGAGTTACTGTTTAGTACGGATTCTAATATTTTTTTATTTTATTGGAACAGTTTTCTTTATATGAAATTATAAAAATAGAAATAATTTTATTAAAAAAAATATAAGGCGTTATCCTTTAATATTGAAATTACGGATTAACCTGTGTCACAGTATGTAGCAACCCTGCTTTTTGAGCCGCTGGTCCCGGGTTCGCTCACGGACACGTCATACCTTTGTGTGCATGAGCATGTCTATTTGACCTGTGTCTCTACATATATATAACTAGTCTTCAGGTTACCATAGTTACAGAGTTAGCCTAGTTTGGAACCTGAAGATCTTGTGTGGTTGTTATCCCATATTATTGACCGAGCGAGTGAAGTGTGTCTGCTTTAACTGGCCAAATTGACTTTCATCTCTTCTATCAAACTATGTGTTATCTGTGCCACTGTTGTACTTAACTAGACAAATACCAGTTTGTAACTGGGTGGTAACGATGGGTTTACGAAACACATAACAGATTTTCGGGCTCGACCCACTGATAACATTATCATCAAATCGTATCTGTGTAGTAAATGCAACATGTACCATAGTAGTAAGTAGAAATCATTAAATAATAGTCCTAGAATCACTAAACAAATCATAGTGACCCTAAGCATGAATGCCTCATGAGTGCCTTTACTATGCCTTGCCGACGTCTCGCCGCATGTCGCATAGGACGGCCTCGGGCATAGACCTCCACGCTATACGGTCGTGATTCATTAGCGAGCGGAGAGGTTGCTGAAGCGGAAAATTAATAATTTGATACCTATACTCGTATATATATTTGCAGTGAAATTGTCGTCTCGATCTGAAACAAGTGCAATCAGTTTTTGTAGTGTAACTCAAACACTACTGGACAGAATTTAATAAAATTTACATGGGACCACGCGGTAAGCAGGTTTCAAACAAAAAAGAATTTTGGAAATCGGTTCGCCCAGTCGAAAGTAATGAGGTAATAAACATAAAAAAGTCTAATTGAGTAAACCTGCTCCTTTTGGAAGTCTGTAGAAAAAAAGAGAGAAAAGTGTTCGTTTAATTTTTTTTTAAATATTTTTATCTTTATAATTGTAGCAGTCCAGCTCAAGGAGCCTGTAAACTCTGGCAGCAGTAGAAGTCTTTTAGGTTAAAGTCTGCCAGGTGCTGGTATCAAATTTTAACGCCTACATTTATGTCCTCGATTGCAAGGAGCTAACCAAGACAGTTCCGGCCTAACAAGTCTTCTCTCTTACAATAGCTTCCAGAAATCTCCACATCAAAATAAGTCAGTGAAAGTTGTAAGGTGACTCACAGCTCTTGCAGCACGTGCTCCGCTGCAAGAGCTGATGTGACCTCAGACTTGGGTCAAAACATCAATCAAATTGTTTTATTAATTTTGAATTAACTCTGTACAAGTTCAATTCTGATGATAGTTTTATTTTAAACTGCTTAGGTTAAAACTTGAATGACATATTGGTGTCGATTCTGTAAGCATTATTTTAACTAACAAGTACAATTTGAAAAATTTTATACCGACTTCCATTCTATTCAGTTATTGGAGTGTATTTCACACTTGACGAAATTTAAATGGGACTACACGGGAAGCACCAGCTTTCTAACAAAAAAAAGAATTTTGAGAATTAGTTTACCCAGTCGAAAGTTATGAGGTAACAAACATAAAAAACATACAGTCGAATTGAGTACCTCCTCCTTTTTTGGAAGTCGGTAGAAAACCTCTAAATTAGGGCAGTACTGATTTTGTTTAGGCTAAAATCTAAATTAGTATAACTTTTTCAAATGACATCACTAAAATTAGACATTTCTCTTCAACTGTGGGCATACTTTAGACTAAAAACTTTAAACTAACCTAAAATAACCCAAAAATTTAATAGAACAACCCTATTTTTAAAAGTGTCATTCTAAGTGTTAAATGTTTTTGGATTTTATTGTTAACATAATAAGGACCACTATAATAAAATTTAGTTCAGTAGTTTAGTTTTTTTTTAAACAAGTGAATCGCTACCATTGACAACTAGCTTTACCTTATTCAGCGCTCCTACGTATTGATCCAGAAATGGGAGTATTAAAGGTTTCTGTTTTCAACTGTACTTGAATAGTGTTCTGTTTGAAAGGTTGAAGAGACTTGTAAAATAATATTATTTCAGCAAGGTTTGCAAACTTATTTAGGTTGGTATATAACTTACCACGACTGATCACGCACACTCAAGCAAACATTCGTAAAATACACATCTATGCTTTGGCTACCCACTTTAATTGTGTGGAATAGTAAAATGAAAGTTCAATCATATCAACGCTAGTATAATTGGAAACTTGGTAGAGTCATAATATAATTCTGTCGCATTTCGTAATATGAACATTTCGTTAAATGATTGTGTATAATAGATAAATAACATAATAATATAATAGATAAAATAATATAATAATATAATAGATAAAAGTGTTTTACTACTTCTATTAAAAATTTTAAGCTTGTTTTATTATTTTTAATACTAAAAACGGGATTCAGTCACGTAAAAAAGTCAGATCTTTCCGACTGTAGTTACTTATTTATTTATTCACTTATTTAGAGAGTTTTATATTGAGATCATAGAATTCTCCCATATATAGGCGCTATTCGCCAATAGACTATATTTGTTAGATCAACATTGCAAGCACCGGGTAAGCGCCAACACAGACCACAAAAAAAGCCCCAATACGTACAAAATGGGAAATCGTACAACACATATGCAAACACAGATACAAAATTATTTATTTACATGAATATGTGTATGGTATATGTAAATATGTGTTTGTATTACATTATTATTTTTATTATTTTATTATTCGGATGCACATATCTACGGTTCAGTTATACAAGTAAAAAGCCTTCCTTGAATATGTTTGAAATCATTACAACCCTAGTTAAAGTAAATATGCATAATAAAAAAAAACGCTTAAAGAAGTGGATTTAAAATGTGGCCAGTTCTATATAAATTATATCTGATAATGTACCAACACACATAAAACAGATTTGTATGTCCATTCTTTAATTAGCACGCTTAAAAGGTATTTCCGCTTACATTCTTACGGCCGTTTTCAATAACCTATCTATCGCTGGTTTACCTTACTCGAGATAGATATTTGACACTATTTGTATGAACGTTATGTCAAATTTCTATCGGTAGTAAGGAAAACCGTGGTTAGATAGAATATTGAAAACGGCCGTTAGTGACATAGCAGGGGAGCGGTAAAATACCGCTCTG
This sequence comes from Selenia dentaria, assembly GCA_917880725.1. Lineage (NCBI taxonomy): Eukaryota > Metazoa > Arthropoda > Insecta > Lepidoptera > Geometridae > Selenia > Selenia dentaria. Next base: position 32,255,446 of record OU862877.1, on the reverse strand, counting down.
TGAATATCATTACTTTTATTATATAATTATTTCATTTTGACATATGATATAAGTTTTACAACTAAATTCTAGATGGCGGAAAAAACACAGCAATGGCAAACATTGATTTAATTTATTTTCCAAGCTTTGTGTTTTCAATGGTGTAGTCACGAGTGTACGCAAAGTATACAGAATCATAAAGCGTTGTTTCGTGATTTCTCGTCAATCCTTAGCCTTAGAAAGTTTTGGTAATGCATTCACAGTTTTACTAGAACGTGACTTGGACAGGACATTGACTCTATAACATCATTGACAGTGACTCAGTATCATATATTTGAGTGTCTTTATATAGTATATGACTTGACTCCAACTATTTGAATGAAAATTTCACTTCATGCAAATGTAAAATAGTATGAAACTAATAAAGAAGAAGAAAACTTAAGATACGTCTTCCAAAGTAAATGAAGAAGAAGAAAGCGAAGACGAAGAAGAAAAGTTAAAAGACTAGAAGGTTTTCCGTCGAAAAACTGGAACCAATACACAATGCAATAAATCTTCTAAGTACAAAATTACCTTAAAAACCAAACACGTCTTTCTGTAAGTGATATAACTCGTACCTACTCTAATATTTAAAGTAAATATTGTTTGAAAACGTAATTGAGTATGTCTGTCATAAGTCAAATGCCAGCAACATTGCAACATTGTGTAGAATTTCTTTGTTCAACCAAAGAGTGACCCATTTTAAACTACACATTATCGGTAAAGATTCCTATCCCTTCATATCTGGAGCTCCAACAGGGACAGTGGGACGCAGTCACGCAACGCGACCCTCGATATTCTGTATATAACATATATATACAGATCGAGGTATAATGTATAAAATAACGAACGAAGGCAATTCATAAGCCTTCAAGTTTCTCGATGAACATAACATTTATTGTAATTTACATTAGCTGAATATTGCTTTTTACCTTTATTCTTTGTTTTTAATTGATACGTTTAACCTTGGTATTATAAGCGTGAGCTTATTGTATGTTCCATATTAATTTGCTGTAGGAGACGAGGCAGGCTACGTATTTTATTAATAACCTCAATTCAACTTGATATAATAACTTTAATAGTTTAAGGAATTGCTACAGTAAAACCATTCACTTATAATAAGGGAAAAAAGATACCACCCTAAAACAATAAATTAAAAGTTACCCTCTCTACTTCATTTCTATATTCACAGCCTTATGAATGCAGGGGTGCCAACTGTACGAAGCGTGTAATTGGCAGTAATGGCCGGCCAATGGAGGGCCACCTTAATAAGGCCCGGGCCAGATGGACGGCCCGACCGTTTAGTGACGTGTTGAAAATGAATCTTGCCCTGATTTCACGCGTTCACTTTTCAAACGGTCCCGATTTTCTCATTTTATTTTCATGCGATCTTGATTTTTCTCGTTCGATTTTTAAACTTAAATGCTTCGACTATTACGCGAATTAGAAACGGTTAGAGTAGAGTGCTTATTGTTCGCAGTAAGGTTAGATGTTTTTTTGGAATGTTTATTTACAAAGTTGGTAAATATATAACTTCTTTCCGAAAAGTAACTATCAGCAGCGATTTGATCTGGTTTAGTGTTGCATTGCAAGTTTACAATAATAATGTATAATTGTATTAAATAATGCAGTAGGTAGCAGTACTACTTTTCTAATATTGTCACATGTCTTTTGTTACCATACATAGTATGTAGTTTTATTGTGAACTTATGTTAATATAAACGTTTAGCAACTTTAATTTCCGCGTTAATGTTAATTAAACAAGCAGTAGGTAATTAAAGGTAACCGGAAGTTGCTTATTTGCCGGCGGCTGGCTGCACGACTTGCACGCCACGAAGTTATTTATGTGATTTGTATCTTCTATTATCTAAAGCAGATGGCCGAAGGGGCCGGAAAGTTCTGGAAGGGAGACCACGGACCGGCAAGTGCACCGTAGGTCGTCCACCGACAAGATGGAGATAGTACCTGATTAAGGTTGTAGGACGACCGTGGATGCAGGCCACTTCCAACCGGTCCTTTTGGGAAATTATGGGGAGGTCTATATTCAACAGGAGACTTCCTATGGTTGAGACGATGATGATGATTACAGTTAGGCTGTCGCACCAGCACTGCAAGTATGGAATTATGGATTTTCAGTAGGAGGACAACACGCGACTTAGCTATCGCGACTAGATAGGTGCTAGAGACAAGTTACGATAGATAAAATCAATTCATTGACCTGACAAGTTTATCGAACTGACAACAGACTCTCGAATCTTCAATGTTATTAGGCCGTAGCGCGAATAATTTGCGTATAGAAGTTATGTCGCAAACAGTGGTACAGAAAGGATTGTTGTACATACTACATAAATGAATGTTTGTACTTAATTCTTTTTACGTCAACGACACGCTTACGGCCGTGCGATTCTGTAATGATTCGTAGACGAGCTCACCGATGTCAAATACTTTATGAGATATCACCCTTGTACATACAGATGTATGTTTGCTCTTACAGAGTCCCACCATCTTAGCAGCCGTGCGGTCCTCTAAGAGAAACATCGTTGCATCTTTGACAACATCCGTGAAACAAATGACGAGATGACAAGAAACGTTGGAAATACAACCTTGTGTACAAGAACGATATCTCATAAAGTATATGACATCGGTGAGCTCGTTTACGAATCATTACAGAATCGCAAGGCTGTTCAGTTGACAGCGTCGCTAGTAGAGAATTTTGTATTGCAACCTAAGAAATTCACCAAGAAAAAAGAGTATCAAAGCATAGGGCAGTCTTTCAATCCACTCTTTAATCTGCAAATTCTGCAATTATAATCCTACTAATATTATAAAAGCGAAAGTTAGTTGGTATGTATGGATGTATACTGTGGTTCCCATTTTTCCCACCTGAATAGATAAGTTGGTGGCACTATACAGAAATTTTCGTGCTGGGCCCACGGTAGTGGAAAAACGCGCCGCTCTACGTATTACAAACTGAGTTACCACACGTGTACTATATTGCTTGCGCTTACATCCATTATTTAACTCACAATAACTATTTTTTATCCTTTACTGTTTACAAGAAATAATGGCTTATTTACGAACCGATTTTTAGCAATACGTCATTGTTTAACAAAAAAATACAAATTGTTTTATGTCTGTTTTTGGTTCGGGTGTAATAAAGTTTGTCAGAGTTACGACCTTATTGTTTTCCATTGTCGATACGTTGCTTGTGTCTTCTCTTTCAAATACATTAATATTCACAAGATATCAATATAACTAGTCACAAACTACGAGGATTTCTAACTTCAGTTTTATATTCACGCTTTTTTAAATGTTTAGGAAAGTACCTTAATTATACCTAAATCATTGGTCTCAATTTCCTCTTTTAATTTATCTCTAAAAATATTATGTCATCCATCTCCTGTACAAAAATTAATCACTGTAACTTTGATTTTAAGTTACAATTGTAATGCTACTGGACTAAATTAATAAATTATGTTTAGCATGCGCAAACGGCTTAAGGCAAACTCAAACTCAAAACATTTATTCTGTATAGGCGCGTGGGGGCACATACAAATTATTAATCCTTATACAATTAAGTATCTTAAATACACAGTGCATTATATATAATATAAATAAAAATCAAAATATATAAAAGCAAAAGCAATATATATATATATATATATATATATATATATATAAGCAAAAGCAATATATAATATATAAATTACAGCATGTAATTTAAATGCATATTTTCGAAGATATTACAGATTTAAATTGAAGGGACGTAGCGGTGTTATCTTCCACAATATACATTTAATAAAAATATAACGGATGGTGTTTGTACATGTAGATACGAGTATATGAGAAAAAAATATAAAAACGTTTATAAACGAAAGTAGAATGAAAAAATATTGTTAGAATTTTTGTATGTTATTTGTGCACGCCAATCTCAGAAACGGCTTATCCGATTTAGATGTAGATCACAGGTATATTGCGGTAAGCTTCACTTAACATTTAGTGTTTGTTTCATGTCAATCGGTTCATGAATAAAAATGTTATTGAATAATAAAGGTTACTTTTATTTTAAAGCCCAACCAAAATCCATTGTTATCCCGCGTGGCCACGCGAGCGAAGCCGCGGGCGGGTCAACTAGTGTTTATATAAATGGAAGACTAATGTAACGGTTGATTTAAGAAATACGTACATTAACTTACTAACCGAAAAATAAGTTTATTTTGTTAAGCACGTTCACCAGTTGCGCTTATGCTACGTCTGAGTCATCAATCAAGTTGTGTATCAAGCTTTCTTGATCGAAGGTAACAAGCAAAGGTTGAAGGCTGAATGATCGCCTCTCGTGACAGGACACGAGTCTCATCTTCAAGTTCCATTTTCAAGTTTTGATTATATGCTTCAACGCTTCAACTAACTCCGCGTGAATATTGATTATTCTACTAGAGTTTTCCGGAATAACCTTTTCCTACCGGTAGTTCAACCATCGACTTTATTATTACTTATTTCCCGTTTGACCCGTTTTGGTAATCAAAAGATACTTATAATTGAATCTCAACCAAGTGAAGCTGCACAGCGTGAGTGATTGAGCTCTCGCCTCTCGTGATGAATTTTGCCTTTCTTCATAAGGCACCTGTGTCGCGATGAATTATCAATTTTTGACGTGATAACGTCTTATAAATCGATGAACGCCGGCTGTACCCACGAAAAAGCATGACTCGTTTTCATGTTACGTTGTCACGTTACACTATCACGATACGCTTGAGCCGAGCGTGCAAACGAGAGCACGGACCAAGCGACAGAGAGGCACGATCGGGCTTAGGACGTTATTACGTAAAATTATCGTCCGTAAACCGACTTTACAATCATTTTTTATTATATTGTAATAATTTTATCGCTACCCATTACACTTTATTATAAAAATAATATTTTAAACTGCATCTGAAAATAGTGATATGTATATGAGAACTATGTTTTTTCAAGTCATTGTATTATTCTAGAGTATCGAATAGAAATCTTCACCAAATCAGTCTAAACCATCGAAGCACTTCATTCAGCTAGTTGAATAGAAATAGAAAAATCTAGCAAAATTTTCGCGCATTTCCGGCTGAGGTAGTGGCCGTTCCATACAATTTATTTCTAAGAAACTTCCTTTGATTATTGCATCGGCCCACAAAAATCTGCTCTATAAGTATAACATTTACACACATTTACAGGCCCATGTATTTTAGGAGTCATGGACACATCACAACATCCGAAACCCGATGATAAATATTTCTACTCAAGACATAAATATTTGCTTCACTCTCTCGAACCTAGTAGGCACCCCGTGCTTTGAAGTCAGGGCCACTATCAACTGAGCTAAGCTTAATCAACGGAGCCGTCAAAACGGTAAGCAAACTCATTCAACTTAAGGCGCTGTCAGCTCAGCGCTTGGCTACGTTCAATTTCCTTTACTTGAAACAAGAAAAAATATTTTTTAAGAATCGGTTCACCCAGTCGAAAGTTATAAGGTAACAAATATAAAAAAAACACAAAATAAAACATACAGTCGAACGGAGTATCTCCGCCTTTTTGGGAGTCGGTAGAAAATAATGTGGATTCTTAAATAATTAAATAAATTTAATTGATATTTTATGATATATGTTTCGTGAAAAATACAATAGTGAATAAAGAGAAAAACTGTTTTAAAGGTAGTATGTTTGAATTTTTTGTAATGTACTCTAGTATGTTAAAATATGGTTCAAATTCCGTCAATGTGTACGTAGAAATGTCACATTATTTTTTGGAGTTTTAATTAAATCGCTGCTTATAAGATAAACTGCTTTAAAAACCCTCATTTCATCATCATCATTATATGACAGCACCTTAAATTCATAAGTTTTGATGCTAGGCTTCGACTAGCTCTTACCTCTACGCTCTAGCTCTAATCTCTAAGCTCTAACCCTGTGGCTCTGTCCGTATGTACAAATTATCTCACACGACCATTTTTATTAAGAATTTCAGGACAAAACTCGATGATTGAGGGACTATCTCTCGCGACGCGAGTTTTGGTTCAATTTTCACGTAGAAGTTTAATTCTGTTCCCTCACGCAAAACTTTTCCGTTCATAATAACTTTGCAACCATTTTTAAATGTGCTTTATGTTTATGGTTCTATAGGAGGTGGGTATTTAAATGAAATGATATTTTTAAATCTAAATGGTTAAAGTTATTATGTATTCATTTTCTAGTTGAACATTTTGTAAAGTCCAAGGATAAACTTAAAAATCAATGGATACAAAATAAAAGAACCCTATTCCCTAAAAGTATTAGAAATTGATATCGAAAAAACTTTATGTAACTATAAAGACCATCTTACCGTTTTGGTAATTTAGCAGTAATATTATAAAAATAATTACTGAAATTTGATGAGGCTAATATTACCAACTTATTTTAGCCGACTTCATAAAAAGGAGGAGGTTTTTTAATTTGACCGTATATATGTACATATATTTTATGTGTCTTCGCGGATAACTTCGTTGTTTATGAACCGATTTTGATAATCCTTTTATGTTTTTTAGAGTATAATTTCGAGGTGATCCCATGTGAATGTCATCAAATTCGGTCTAGCTGTAGTGTAATTACACTACAATAACTGAAAAGTGTTCCACCTTTTTTGCTGATTTGATATTATCATTGACTGTGAATGACAATCGATCCAGTAAGTAGCGAGGGTCTCTCGTCTCAAAAATGGTAAACCAAAAAATGGAACCGACTTCTACACTAAATAGTGTGAAATAACAGTCTATAGTGAAATATAGTCAGAGGTCTAGTAGTTTTTGAGATACACTCCAATAACTAAATAGAATGGAAGTCGGTATTAATATTTTCAAATTGTACTTCTTTGGTATAAAAATCTTATCTAAAACCATTGGCAGTCGAATAAATTCATGGACCTGAAATGTTTCTATTAAATACAATGCCTTCAAGATTTAACAAAATTTACGTGCACAGTGCATATACTAATACTACAATTCAAAGTAACGGCCATTGTGGTGTTATTATGTGTTATTATTCTGAAATGATTCAATTAGTTACAATGCCTTCAAACCTTAATACAATATGCGTACACAGTGCACACTACTACTTCGATTCAAAGTAATGGGCATTGCAGTGGTACCCAACAAGATTGGTTATTATTCTGAAATAATTCAATTAGTTACAATGCCTTCAAACCATAATACAATATGCGTACACAGTGCACACTACTACTTCGATTCAAAGTAATGGGCATTGCAGTGGTAACCAACAAGATGGGTTATTATTCTGAAATGATTCAATTAGTTACAATGCCTTCAAACCATAATACAATATGCGTACACAGTGCACACTACTACTTCGATTCAAAGTAATGGGCATTGCAGTGGTACCCAACAAGATGGGTTATTATTCTGAAATGATTCAATTAGTTACAATGCCTTCAAACCATAATACAATATGCGTACACAGTGCACACTACTACTTCGATTCAAAGTAATGGGCATTGCATTGGTACCCAACAAGATGGGTTATTATTCTGAAATGATTCAATTAGTTACAATGCCTTCAAACCTTAATACAATATGCGTACACAGTGCAGTCGAAAGACACTCGAAAAGGTTATACGTGTAACTTTTATAATCGTATTCTCAGAGATATTTCGCTGACTCTTATAAAGATCAATACAGATTATATCGTTTAGCCTAATTTAACATGTAATCATGTTAGAAAATCCCAGAACATCAGTGGTTCGAGAAGAAATAATTTTGATTAAAAATTGTGGTGCCTTATAAAAAGTAAAGTACTTTAAGCAGAAATATACGGAATACATCTTTACATACAGACCCACAGATATAAGAAACATTATGAAACAAAACATATGCGACATTCGAATATATAAACCGAAGTAAGTAATTGCCTTCTAGTATAGTGCAACAGTTGGTATATTTCGCGTGCATTGAAATGAAAATACCTAGACTAGCTGTTTAACACAGGAATGTTACCAGTACGTTTTCAATATGAACACTGTTTGTTTACTCCGACAAACACAGTGAATATGTTGTTTTAGTTAAATATCTAGTGAATTCAAACAACATGTACCTACAATTATTATGATTTCCAGTTCATAACCTTGATACACTACTACATTTTATAACAATATTATGATGATTTCCATTCCATAACCTTGATACACTAATTACATATAATCGCTCCATGGGAATCGCGGACGCAGCAGTGACACCTTCATACTTCGATGTGGAAACACATTATTAGATAGAACTTAAGAATATATTAATGTAACATTTTATATTAATTAAACTTATTTTTTAGTTTCGATTTTTTTAATCCTACCGACTGCGCCAATTACATTAACGGAACCTCTCTAATGATTCATTAGATTCAGATTCACGACGAACTCGTCGATGAGCTCACCGATGTCAAATACTTTATGAGATATCGCCCTTGTACATAAGGTTGCTTTTCCAACGTTTCTTGTCATCTCGTCATTTGTTTCACGGATGTTGTCAAAGATGCAACGATGTTTGCTCTTAGAGAATTGCACGGCTAGTAAGATTGTTTCGGTCGGTAAATTACCAAAACGATAAACGTGTACTTTTAAAAACAAACTGTTATCTCTGTGATCAAACCCTTATTTATCCGAATTACTCACCTTCTATGAATTCTAATTGGCAATCGATGGAATTATTTTTTCGTAGAACCATAAATTAATTATTTATCTATGGTAGAACACAAAAAAAAACAATATTTGAACCTATTGGTTCTTATTTTCCAGTAAAAATATCATCGAATATTTAGCATGAGATTGTTTTGCAAAAGTCGATATTTGATAAACTTTGATGAATAAATTCGTATCCCAGCTGAGTTCAAAGCGTGATGATTATGTAAACGTGATGTTAGCGGCAACCAGAGGAACCGGATAAAATGATCGCCACAATAATGCAATGCTGCATCGGCGAACCAAATTGTGTCCGGTGTCGCTACTACGTCGGCGATTCCCATAGAGCGAGTATATGTAATTCACTACTACATTTTATGACAATATTATGATAATTTCTATTCTATAACCATGATACACTACTACATTTTATAACAATGTAGATAAAGGTTATTTGTAAAAGTAAATTAACATAAATTCATTCATTTTAGTATAATTTTGATGTACATTTTTATAAAATTGAATGCTGAAGCACGTTTGAAGATTGTGTAATCTTATACATCTTATTGCAGGCGACTGACTGTATGTATAAAGTAGGAAATGTGATCGTAACATTCTCAACTAATTCTAATTGTATCAATTTTTCAATTCAAATTGCTACAGATGACAAGAAACGTTGGAAAAACAACCTTATGTACAAGGCGATATCTCATAAAGTAATCGCCGAACTTGTCGAAGAACACAACGATGAATTATTAGAGAATCTCACGGCAGTAGTGCGTCTCTCAAAATTACTTACTTACTTATGTTTGTAAGGATGGTTAAAACTCGATTTCTTATTAAAATATTCAATAAGCAGTTTACATAAATACACTTGATACTTCAAACAATATCTTAAGTATATAAGCGTTTCTGAAATGGAATACTTTCCAAATTATGTTGCGTGCAAAATGGAAAATCTTTGTATCTCCTCGTTTTGCACGAAAATTAGATCGTCCAGCTACTAACAGCGTTGATTTTAAACTAATTTCCGCCAACTGACTATTTCTGCTTCGCATTTCGCCTCAGATGCGGCTATGTACTACACTAAAGCGATGTAATTTAAATGCAATTCAGTTATCGGACGTCCCCGCGTGGTCTATTACCATAGTAACTACCTAGCAGCTTGTAAATTCTATTTTACGTGTGCAATAGAGGTAATTGAATTAAAGAGTGTAATAGACCGTAGATTAGCATCATGGCGCGGTTATGCCACCGTGTCACGATCAATAGACTAATAAAAGGATATTGCGCTTCAAAAATGCCTTTCAGATTTGGTTAGGAATGTAACACATAATACTCTTTATTTAGGAATCTTTATAGCCTGCAAATGATTTAAGTAAAAAATACATTATTAAACAAACATTAATTATGTTTCCGTAGTATAAAAATGAATGACAGTTTTGATGAGATCGTTCTGTCCATCGGTCTTTCAGTCTATCCGCCCGTCCTTTGTCTGTGGTTTAAAGCTTAACAACTTCTTCAGTTCTAAACGTATGCATGCAATTTCAGTCGGCGGTACGTGTAGCATGGCAATTTACATGTAAATGACGTGTCACTTGGTAAAAAATAAAAATACGGTTTAAGATATTTATTTCTCTAAACAATATGAATTCACTTCACAGAGAAATACAAGCATCCTTAAATGTAGGTGTATACATTGTAATTGCGAAAGAATGAGATAATTATTTGTAGGAACATAAACAAAGCAGTATTGGGTTATAAAACGCGACTGCAATTATCAGGTAGGTAAGTACCTACAAACAACATAAAAAGGCGAACTCTTTAAGTAGGTCGGTACAAATTAAGTTACTTGTAAGTAAGCACATAGAAAAATTAACAAAACTTTAAATTCGACGTTCAACAACTGAGCTAAGCAAACAAAATAAAATACTTATATCTAAATTAATGTGTAACATACGAGTATAAATAAAAATGGCAACGTCACCTTACCGGTACCTGTCTGACTGCGTATTTATTCGGAATAATGTTCTTAGTATGCATACGACGGTTACTTTTCGAATCTACTCTATACATTACAAATTACATAGTAGTATACATAGTAATAGTAGTGTATACACATAATAGTATATTCTAAGCGTTATTCTAGATCATAAGTTATCAATATACTCATCTTCGTCTAAATCTGTCAGACGTTTGAACGCTAAATAATAGACGTAAACAATTACTAAAATACTAAGTATAACTTCTAATAAAACAGACACAAGCACAGAATCTTATACACATACTCCTTCTTACACGTAAGGATCAGCAGGCCTAGAGAAAATTCAAGCAGGCGTTTTTCCGCACACGCTACAGACAGAACGTTCCCGGGCCCGTCTACGAACTTAGCGGGACGTCACGTGACTTATCCACAGGTAATGTCAATGCCACACATTTCGGAGTTGTCGTCTGGCGTTAACGTTAACAGAAACATATTTTGTCTAGGCCTGCAGGTCTGCTTGTAGCAATATGTATTCAATGCAGAGCCTTAGCTTCGAAGGTTTTCGGCACTGTACGATATTCTACAGAGACATGAATTTACGCTGATTTCACAGCCATTGAAATTTATACATAGCTGCCATAAACTTCTTCGAGGCAAAATATTTGGGACTACACTGCTGATAATATACAAAACAGCCACATAGTTCGACGAGTTATTCGCATTTGATGACTCGCATCTCGACAGTGAGGGGTATACGAATAATACTTATACAAATATTTGTAACCATAATTATTTCCTAAGTTCAGAAACTCATTAAAAACTTTTTAATGACTTCAACGAAGATTAACAGAGCTTTGCCAGGAACATTATAAACCTCGCCGCACGGAGTGACGATGAAACAGCATACCGTCAGAATCAAAGGCGGTGTATGATTTACGCTCGAAATAACAAATAGAAATTGCCTTTCGCAGATATATTATACATAGTTCTAAAGGTTTAAACAAAAGGGGAAGTTGCTCTCGTCCAGTCCACGGCAGCGTTAGCGATATTTACCCAACAAAGCGATATGCCATCAAGTTTTTGAATGTTTCACACGGCGCGCGATATTGTAGAAGTGGATTAGTTTAGTTTAGTAGTGTAGTTAGTAATGTACTCATAGGGTTCACACTAATACCATGAAGTCGAAAGTGTGTGATTTAGATTTAGATGACATGACTAATCAAACAACATAACGTTTATTTCCTGTGATGATTCATTTATTGAACCGAAAATTCTTTCGATTTTCGTGGTTGTAAACCGGGACAGTTACCTATAACGAACACAATACTAACATAAGAACAAGTACAATTTGAAAAATTAATACCGACTTCTATTCTATTCAGTTATTGGAGTAAAACTCAAAAACTACTGGATCGAATTTGATGAAATTTAAATGGGATCACACGGAAAGCTTTCAAACAAAAAAATAATTTTGAGGATCGGTTCACCCAATCGAATGTATTAAGGTAAAAATATATAAATAAAATCTGTCTAATTGAGAACCTTGTCCTTTTTGGAAGTCGGTAGAAAAAAGAGTGGGTAGCCCTTTACGCTTCACAGAGGATTACTAAAGTTATTGGAATTGTAACCATATACCTTGATATGTGTATTATATATAGTATAATATTTTACATCTCTCATATTCGGTAAGTAGGTCCTTATTACCCCCAAATGAGGCTTGTAGGTGACCAATTAGCTCTCTAGGGTAATAATGTAGCTAGAAAAGCCCTAGGGCGGTAAGTAAATAAAAAAACACTTCACTCTTTCAAAAAGTTCGCGTACATCTAACCATCATACTGGCAATAGACATAATGCATTCAGCCCAATGACAAAAGAGGTCTCTTCGCTATTCAGTCTTGTCTTCGTGCGAGTATAATAGTTATCAATTTTATTTTTGTAATGCCGGTTTTTTTGTACTTACTTCACAATCGAGATGTAAAGCAGAGTAGTTAGCTCGGGTGTAAGCATCAATTGCACCCTCAAACTATAGGCGCCCTCGCTGCGCTCGTGTGCCTAAATATCTCGGGCTGCAATTGATGCCTTACAGCCCTTGGCTACTAATCTAGTATTATTGTTGACATTTCGACATTACTTTCAGGATTTCATTTGTATCTACATATGTAGCGGGATCGCGATAACCTTTATCCACGTGAAAGAAATAGCGGTTAATAGCTAATGTATCTCTAGCGGTTTGCTCTGAACCTAGCTCCTAGGTTCTAAAAAAACTAGAAGCTATTAAATAAAATAAAAATCAGTTTTAAATGTTTAAGAGAGTGACATAATTCAAATCCCTTAAAAACTATAACATTACTCTCAAGTACCAAATTTTAACAAAATTGAACCATTTGAGCGTGAAGATGTAACAAATATAGACATTATCTCTTATCAACAACTCCACATTGTATAATTTTACTCATATATTATATGATCTTAAAAATAAGCTAATAATATATAAATAATAATATAAATTGGCTTCTGCCATACCAACACCTAAATGCTCATTCATCCCAGTGGACTGCCGTGCGATTCTCTAATGATTCGTCGACGAGCTCACCGATTTCAAATACTTTATGAGATATCGCCCTTGTACATAAGGTTGAGTTTCCAACGTTTCTTGTCATCTCGTCATTTGTTTCACGGATGTTGTCAAAGATGCAACGATGTTTGCTCTCAGAGAGGCTGGTAAGAGCTTCGGTCGGTAAATTACCAGAACGATCAAAGTGTACTTTAAAAAAAATCTTTATCACTTTGATCAAACCCTTATTTTTTCGAATTACTCAGCTTCAATGAATTCTAATTGGCAATCGATGGAATTATTTTTTCGTAGAACCATAAATTAATTATTAATCTATGGTAGAACACAAAAAATAAACCAATATATGAAGCTATTGGTCCTTATTTTTCAGTAAAAATATCATCGAATATTTAGCATGAGAATGGTTTGCAAAAGTCGAAATTTGATGAACTTTGATGAATAAATTCGTATTCCAGCTGAGTTCAAAGCGTGATGATTTTGTAAACTTTGATCAAAACGGCATTAAAAACCAACAAAAGTGAAAAGAGGTCGTTGTAAAGTAATGGCTCAATTTACGTGTATTTGCTATGTGGGTAGAGGAAGGGAAGTGCAACATCATTTTCTCGTGTAATTATAAGTTACATGTTATTATTTTAATCTACCTAATAGATAACAGAGTATGCTCGGAGGCTTGCTCAGCATGTTCAGTTACCCCGCAAAAAATATTTTAGTCTGTCTAAACGACTAATACGAGAAATAATGAGGAAAAGTTTCTCATTTTCTTAGATTTTTATAATGGTAGCAATTCACTTATTCAAAAAACTAAACTATACTAATGAATTCAAATTTAACTATGGTGGTACTTATTCTGTTATCACTAAAATCCTTATTCATGTAACATTTAGAATGACATTTCTAAACAGAGGATTATTCTATTAAATTTTGTGTATTTTTACGTTAGTTTAGCGCGCATCAAGTTACGTGACTACTAATATGTGGAAAATATTATATAAAATAATAATAATTATTCTTATTATTAAAATAATATATACCCACAATTGAATAGAAATATCTTATTTTAGTGCTATCATTCGGAAGTTTTATATTAATTTGGATGTTAGCCTAAACAGAATAAGAATCACCATAATTTAGAGATTTTTATTTTAGAGAATGCTTACAGAATCGACATCATTATCTACATTTATTTGATTTCAATTTCAATTCAATTAATTCATTAAAACAATGGGCACACAATTTTTAAAACTTACTCAGAAATAAAGTTCGTGTTTAACAAAAAATACTGAAAAATAAATTGCGATTGATGTGCGTAATTTATCTTAAAAAGAAACAAATCTCGATCGTGATATCTATCAACAGGTTTGTTTCGGTTTTGCCTAGAAGCTTTCTTCATGATTCGTTCCTGCGTTGAAGTTCGTAGTGGTGTATCTTCACGCGTAGTGCGAAGTGCGTTGCAATGGCGAGCGCAATGCACGTCGGTACCGAAACAATTGCCGTTCGTTGTATTGACGAACGTTGTCGAGATATCGACAACGCGTCTGTCTCATGTTAATTATAATGACGTGATAGTAGTTTTCATTAAAATATCGAGTAATAAGTATGCCCGCTTTGCCCAACAGCACGTGCCCGCTTCAGGCTCACTCTCTCAAAGCGGTCATTAATAAAGATTTTATTTTTTTGTCTAAGATTTGTCATATTATGATTTATTACAAATTAGACTATTAAACGTAACACTATAGTGAATGCTGTTCCTGTTGTGATCATAAGTTGACAGAAAATCTTGATTTTTGACTATTTTTCATTCAATATTACCTTATGGTGCCCGCTTTGGGATCCTCTCCCCTAAGCGTTTCTGAAATGGAACTCTTTCCAAATCTTGTTGCGTGCAAAATGGAAAATCGTTGTATCTCCTCGCTTTGCACTAAAATTAGATCGTCCAGCGACTAATAAAGTTGATTTTAAACTAATTTCCACCAACTGTCTGACTATTTCTGCTTCGCAGTTCACCACGCATAGTGCGAACTGCGACGCAACGAAGAGCGCAATGAACGTCGAAACCGAAACAATTGCCGTTCGTTGTATGTTGATCGAGATATCGACAACGCGTTAGTCTCATGTTAATTATAATGATGTGATAGTAGTTTTCATTAAAATATCTATTAATAATTTTGACTAAACTTGATAAATTAATAAAGATAGATAATAAACTGTATATCAATATTTTAAGGGTGCTCTTTTCATGCACAAATTGTTTGCCAGACAAATATTTGATTGAGATTTCCTAGGGTCATTGTAGTACGCTTGGTGAATCAGTGTCGGATACCGAATGGCACAACAGTGACGGCAGATGTCTATTGCCAAGAATTGCAAACAATTATGTAAAGCTCGCTATTTAACAACCAAGACTGGTCAATCACTCTTCTCCTATTACTTGTCCACGACAAAGTGCGAGCTCACACTTCACGACATACCATCACGAAGCTACAAGAGTTACAGCTGGAAGCTGAATAATGAAATGATAGTGAGCTATATAATGAAATGATATGTAATACAAATATGAGACCTGTATGTATAACTAGCAATTTTAATTTTAATTTTGAATGATATTCGTCGTGTTTGCAATACTATGTGCATGTCTAGATAGGCAAAGTACAGTTAAGGTCTAAATTTTTATTAACATCTGTTTTGTACCTGTAATTTATGCACTTGAATCTTGAATCTTGAAGCTCTCAGTCACCCACCGTACTCACAAGACCCGCCGGTGACCCGTCAAATTTCTAAAGATAATTTTTTTTTTAAATATAAGTGGGCTTAATTTCAACACTCAAGACGCTTTCGCTGACTTAATTTCCTCCCATCCGGCAGAGATTTACAGTAAAGGGATAAACAAACTGCTAAAAAAACTGTATATATCATTTGGGCCAGTACTTTAAAATAGCTAAAATGAAAAAATACCAAAGCTGTTATATTTTGAAATATTTATACATATCTCCAATTGCATAGGTAACCTAATATTATAAAAATTATATTTATCTTGAACGGGCGAGTGTTATTCTTACATGCGAAATTCAAACTTAAACCACCTTATTAAAAAACGTGTTTTTAAAATAGCTCCGAGTTTAGCATAGTTCAAGGGAATTTGAGGGGAGTTGAGGGTTAAAAATGATTATCGATAAGGAGCACTTACCGGATTTAGGCACACAGCTCTAAAACAGTAACGTTAACTTAGTTTTTAGTCCATCTTGTGCCGTCAGTGGACATAAACATCTATTTTATAACAAAATGGACCATGCAATGACACAGATAAGGTTCAATTTAGATAGTCGAGGAAGTCTCAAGAGCATTATCATGATTCCCTGAAGGCAGCATGTAAACTCGACAGCAGATTGACTCGAACAGGGTTAACTGGTTTAGCAGCTACCTTTGTCCGTGGGTTATTAACTATGAACTATTCTGCGGGGTAATGGAATTGGAATGTACAAACATTCTAACGCTAGCAGCTAAAAGTAAACAGTTGCCACCACCTGTTTCTGTTTTAGTTGTAGGGTTGAACATCCTAAAGTCAATATAAAATTCATAAGGAGAACAGTATCTCTCGTACAAACCGGAGTGGAAGTAGACGAGTCAATAGGCACATATCTATCATCCATTTTAATTAATTCTTGTATTGTATGCTATTGTATTGTATCGGATGAAAGGTGTGAAACGAGAAGTGACAATTATTTTCCATTGGAGAAATGCTGATAGTAATAGCCAGTAGTGTTATAAGAGACTAATAATAATGTCACGTTCATGGAGTTGTGCTGTTTTAACAACATTTTATTAGGACATGCATTTTATAAACACGAAAATGCATTCTAACGAAAAAAAGATAGTGCAAAAATATTCTCATCTACATTGTTATTCGTAGGTCAGAGCGTAAGTCGTCCACTGACAAGGTGGACTGACGAGCTGACAAAGGTAGCAGGACGACGTTGGATGCAGGCCGCTTCCAACCGGTCCTTTTGGAAATTTCTGGGGGAGGAGTATGTTCAGCAGTGGACGTCCTATGGCTGAGATAATGACATTGTTATAAAATGTAGTATTGTTATGAATGTATAAATCTTATTTCGGGCGACTGTACCGTTGCGCTTTAAGGATACAAACAATAAAGTGAAAAACATATATGCAAGCTTTCACTCCGTTTCTAATGAAAAAGCTTAGCTATGAATAAAACTAAAAATTCATTTGAAAGTTTTTGCTTAAAGTTTTGTTTTCGACAGAAACTTCGTTTTGCCAGCAATTAAATTAAGCCCGCTTTCAGAATGCTGTAAAACATTTTTGTGTTGTTGGATATGGTCGTAGGCATGTCCGATTTCATAATTCGTTGGAAAACTGCCAGCTTGCGAGGGTTTAAATAGCATTAACGTTTTGATATGCTTTTAGAGTAAGGTTTAGCCATACTGATGTGTTTCTTATGGTGTGTGGTTCACGAGGCTTACAGTCACACTGGTGAGATTCCGGTGCCGTAATAGTAAGCTTATCCAAATTAGCATATCACCATCACTACCCGAAAGACGTACCGCAGTTTCAATTGCCAATCTTATTTTTCACTTTTATCGAGTACCGGGTTAAAACGGGCGTGATTTAAATTCATATTTTTCTGCTTCATGTTCTATTTTACAAGATCTATCTTTTTTATACATGTAGAAATATAAATATGTTATTAATTCTTGATATACATAACGTTGGTAGCTGTATTTTGTGATACCATGTTGACTTAATAAGTTGAATCGTTTATTGTTTTGAGTTTCCCAAATTAAATTAAAAATAAAATTCGTATAGTATAGTATAAAAAAGATTTAAAATAATAAGAACATGAACACGATTGCATTTAAAGCACTCAAGTACACCCTTATTGTGATTGCATTAGCTAGTATTCGTGGTATTTGCGCTACGACTAAAATCAGTTAGTTACTCAGAGTCTACGCGGCACATAATACTCATGAATTATTATAAAACTAAAATTGCCAAAGATTAATTAATCTTTAGGCAATATTGAGAACGAACCTTTTCATCATTTCGTATGAACTGCGAGCAAACTACACCGCAACAGCGTCAGTGTGGCTGCACCTTAATGTCTTCTACAACCGTAATATATGTATATATGTATGAGACCTTCATTGCAATTTGAATTGTATGTCAAATTAAATTACAGCCTTCCTGACATTTATACTACACCATTTTATTTTGCATAATTCACTCTGCATGCAGTCTTGATTGCGGGTTACAAAATATACAGCTTGATTTTTCGGAATATGTAACTATTGTTAACTTTTGCTTTCATTACAAATTATAATACAGTCATTCTAACTGCCTATCGACTGCATTTAAAATGCTGTACAATAGCCGTGCGATTCTCAAGAGCAAATAGTTGCATCTTTGACAACATCGCGAATATCTCGCTTTCTATTGCTTAAATGAGATTTGCAACTATTATAAAAGTTGTAGAGTATAAAATTCTCTACAACTTTTGTTTGAATTTTTTTTTTCATACGATCAACCGTTTTTGCGGTAGATTGATATATGGCCTAATGCCAGGTCAAGCGTGAGTTACGGTTATCAGTACGTTGTATAAAGTTAATTATTTACTAAAAAAATATAAACTATTTATATTCAACTATTTAACTATAGTATATTATTAATTTTGGATTATATATTTTAATTATATTTTAAGTTAAAAAGACAGTAAGGGAATATATTTTATACATATATTTATATATCATTAAATAAAGCACATTATAAGGGCTAATATCTCATAAAGTATTTGACATCGGTGAGCTCGTTGACAGGCTCGTCGACGAATCATTAGAGAATCGCACGGCTGATCTATCTACTACCATAGCTATAGTAACAAGTTATTAGTTGACGCTAGCTTCCCGTTTTTGTTCTAATTAATGGTGCTTGTTTCTGCGTCAACGTTACGAGAACCTAAATACATAAATTTCATTTTCTACCGACTTCCAAAAAGGAGGAAGTACTCAATTCGACTGTATCTTTTTTTATGTTTGTTATCTCATAACTTTTGATGAGGTGAACCAATTCACAAATATTTTTTTTTTAAAAGCTAGCTTCCCGTGTGGTCCCATTTAAATTTCATCAAATTTGGTTTCGTAGTTTTTGAGTAACACTCCAATAGCCAAATAGAATGGAAGTCGGTATAAAATTTTTCAAATTGTACTTGTTCACAGATTGCGTCCCGAAAAGAACGACTTTTCTAACTTACTGTTGACTGTGTCAATTTAACATAGATATATATATATATATACTGTATATATATAACAATGATATGCACATAGGTTGTGGATCAAAAATGAGTTCCACCATGTTTTGGCTTTTAATATACATTTTCGGAGATATAGCAACCAGTAATAAGATTTGTAATATATTAAAACTATAATTATTTGTACATGATTCAATTAACCACACACTTTGCAGTTCCAGGAAAAGTCGGTTAATTTCTGCGAAATCTATTTTATTATTGGCCAAATATGGCAAATCGCGAATTAACGGGCTAAATAATTAATAAACACTTAAATTAACTATGTATTACAATCTATATATATATTAAAATGAGTCTCTATTTCCCTTGGTCATCGCATCCGCGTGAATGAATAGAACAATTTCTCTTATTCTTTCTTTGTTTTTGTCAAATGTTAATTATTGTCAGGAGAAGGTTCTTATAATAGAAAAATCAAAAAAAAGATAGGAGGTTGTGGCGAGGCCAAAGGCAGAGTCTAATCTATCTAAACTAAAGGCGCGAACGAAGTTGCGGGCAGTCGCATTCATATCATCATATTATATATATTACAAATGACTGTTAAAGTAACAGGTTTTACAAAGTTATAGTTATTATGTCATAGTATTAAATCAAAATGTACCATCAAGAAAGTTATAGGTAGTATAGTAACATTTATATTTTTTTTTTAATTACATAGGTATTTTATAATAGTAGTAGAAGTAGTATTCATAGACAGATAATGACCAGAAATAATAGTTACAGGATACTTCAATCTCAGAAAATCAATTTGTATTAACTAGTTAGTCATATTACACGCGGGCGGAACACAATAGTAGCCGAGATACAGATTGTTTATTAGTGTGACTAATTTGAATTTAGAACACTAAGTCTAATTAACTTTAAACTTAGCAGTTAGGTTGTATTTTACCATTGTAACTAAACGCGATGAATCCAACCTAAATGCAGTTAAAGTGATCATTCAAGGTCGGCATCAAACTCTAGCCAATGACATAAGTCCAAGTCAAAGTCAAAATTATTTATTCAATTTCGGCATCAAGGACGCACTTATGAACGTCAATTTTTCATTATAATGTACTTTAAAGAATACCGCCGCGTTCCAAAATATATACAGCCTACCGAGAGGAAGCGGCAAGAAACTCGGGGTCATTCTTTTTATATATAGATGTTTACAATGTTTCTACTTAGGTACTACTAATATTACATTTTATGGGTGGCAGAATGACAGCTTGCCAGAATAGGAGTGTTCCAAGAATCTTTGTCTTCTATTATAATGTCGGACTTTGTAATAAGCTTTTTTTATCTAAACGTTTTTACAGTTAATTTGGATTTTAAGAGGTCCTTTACATTGTACCGACATCAACACTTGTTGCCATGTCAAATATGATCTCGTTTACGTTGAAGGCTGTTTTATTGAACTCGATTAGTAGTGAAACTAAACCATCGTCAACTCGATTCAGTCAACATAAATTGTCGACTCTCAGTGAAACTCGATCAATAGTGAAATAAGATCTTATAAACCGACAACTAGGATAACCCAGTACAGCTGATACCTATATCAACCAAGCACTGGAATTAGGTATAAACATCAAGTGCTAACAATGTTCATTATGTATAGAATCAGCTATATAATTTGTAAACAGTACTTGAACTCCATGTGTGTTCCATGTCCATGCCTCCGACGACACGAAGGATTCTAAAAAGTCTCGGGTACTGTAGATTTCGATTTATTGGTGAATGTGAAAATTATAATGCACAATATATCATATTGACATCTTAGTTTTAAGGTAATTAGATATTAAATTATATAAAGATACAGTAATTTTTAACATATAACTCTTGTATATCTCCGACGGGGTTAGCAGAGGTGTATATAAAGTGCAGTGTATAAACGATTTAGCTTACTATACTGCAATTTTGTACTGCGCCTCAGATTATAGGTTACATTTGAGATTCAGATGTAGGTACCTTACTTTGTCAAAAGTACCTCGGGCCGGCACGACCGGGGAAGTACCATATTCCCACATAACACCGACGTAACCGTAAAGTAATATAGCTATTGCTATTGCGTTTCAGTCGGTTTGTGGTAGTTTCCGGAGGTCCAATCCTTACCATCTCTTTCTCCCCTCCCTTCCCCCTTCCACCCTCACTCTTTCTATTCCTTTTAGAGGTCAGCAGCGGGTTGGCAACGCCCTTGATGTTGCAAACGTCTAAAGGCGACGGTGACCACTTTCCATCAGGTGGGCCGCCTGCCTGTCTGCCTATTTTTGCCAATATAAAAAATATACCAACATCCGCCACTGTCTCCTATTTTTTCCACATATCAAAGATAAACCTAACACGGGTTAAAGCAGTTCAAAGCAGCATTCCGTGCCAGCACACCCTCTCACGTTGAAACGTTAACCGTTAGCCGGCAACAGTTAGCGCCAGTTATCACGCAGATTTGGCTTCGACCTCACTCCAAACTTTGCAGTTTAACGGTACATTAGTCGTTGGGTTAATATTATCTTGGCGCGATACCGTGAGGGATATTAAAAGTTGGATGGCGGACGGTCAGATGGAACATTTTAATGCCTTATACGAGTATCATTACAAATCGTGTTATAATTGCCATTGTCTCTTTCTCAGTCTCATGCATGTCAAATGCCGAGTCCTAGTCGGGACCTAAATTCCTGGCATGACTATGTCAACAATGTCTGTAATTATGCATATCCGTTTTGTTAATTAACCGACTTCAAAAAAACAGGAGGTTCTGTGTTCAACTGAACCTATGTATTTTTTATGTATGTTTACCGATTTCTCCCCTATTTGTGGCAGATTCTCAAAATTCTTGAATTATTTGAATCAGTATTATACTTCCGAGATTACTTACTTCATTAAATTTAATCAAAATCGGGCGGGTGGTTTTTGAGTTACACTCCAATTACTGAAAAGTGATTCGCGCATCTTGATGATATCCTTATTGACGGTGAATGACAATCGATCCCGCAAGTAGCAATCAAGGGTCACTAAAAAAAGATGATTTTAATTTTCGTCGGTTTAATTATCAGGCAAAAATATGCTCATGGTACCGACTTCAACAAGTTATTCCACGCGTTTTATTGTTGAAGTTGTATCTATTTTTTGTTAAAAAAAATATTTTCACCTTTTAGTGACCCTTAATCGCTACTTGCAAGATCGATTGTCATTCAACACATTTCAGTTATTGGATTGTAACTCAAAAACCGCTTGACCAAATTTGATAAAATTTAAATGGGACGACCTCGGAAGTATACTTGAATAAACAAAAAAACAAATTCGGACTACTCTGTAATAAGTTATGCGAGATCATAGATAAAACAAAAAAATTAAGCGTCGACTTGAGAAACTCCTCTTTATTTTTGGATGTCGGTTGAAAAGGGTGAAACTTGTCGAAATCGGTACCATGCGCACAATATTGTGATATAGGCACATTTGAACTAACATGGTACCGACTTCAACAAGTTATTTCACACTTAATTATTGTTGAAGTCGGTTCCCTTTTTGGTAAAAACAATTTGCGTGTATATCATTGTTTTTTTTATTTCTGTAATTTTGTATTCCTTGCGAGTGAAGCCACTGGACTGTCAGCGAGTAGCAGTATATAAAAACCCTCATCAGAACAAGTCTGTTGGTTTACTTTGCCCCTGAATATTGTGTCGCGTAAGGTTAAACGGAAATTCTTTGAAGGGTATCTGTAGGTTGATAAACCCGTAACAGGGTCATTTCCCGGGTAAAATTGAACGTCGAACGGTGTTTCGCTTAAGGGTTAAATATTGCAAAAAACTAAAATGGATACAATTAGTAACCGTTTTACTCAACTAATAGCACAGACTACTTTTTGCAGTTTCTTAATAACATATAAGTATATTTTTTTTTGTATATTAATTTATTTTACTAATATACAATTTTGCAGTAAACATTTTTCCAATTTATATGATAACTCCTATCATACTTCTACAGGTATATTATTATATCAAAAAATTATATGTAAGTAGTAATATAAATAAAATATCATAAAATTAAATTTAAATTTACTTTACTAATAAATGGTACATTATTTGGCCACATGGCCACATTATTTCTGCAATATCCCACTTTATACTAATACTAGCTGGTGCCCGCAACCTGCGCAGGATTAGTACTTAGAGTAGCTTATTAATTCTCTAAGGACATATCTACCTTTATACCAAAATGTCATAAAATATGTACATGGTCAAACGAAATTGCTATAATGGTGTTATTGTAATGATGTAATGAGTACATTTAAATAGTTAGTATATCAATCAGTCAACAATAATAATAAAATAAAATTAATCACCATGCAATAAAACTGTCATTACATTTCATCACCCTTGGCGGTATTTGTGTTACATTTCATCACCCTTGACGGTCGCCGAACACGTCTAGTGTATCGAGCTGTCAAATTGACTTGGCTTTTGAGTAAGCTATCAGAAAATGACACAAACTTAGACAGAACTGTCATCATTACGATTTTGACGTAGGCGGAGATATTATTTTGTCTATGCTGTGCCCACGAATATTACGTTTTTTTACCCGTGTGGTGATGGATGATGATGATGACGATGATGATGAAAAGTATCCTATGTGTTAATCCAGCGCCTCATCTACCTCCATACCAAATTTCCTCAAAATTGGTCCTGCCGTTTGAGCGCTAAAGAGGAACAAACATCCACACGTCCATACATCCATCCATACTCACAAACTTTCGCGTTTATAATAATGGTAGGAAGTAGGATAGTAAGATGCAATTACAAACTCATTGTCATTTGGTAGTGTGACTAATTTAAATAATACCATTAAAGTATATTATCACCAATGTTTTCCCCTGCATTACCTGACTATACGAGTATATACTTCCACACCACCACTTATATTGTAATTGTTGAAATATTTAATGTTCGCAAAATGGTGTTCGTGGGTGAAATGACTGGCGTTTCCGAGGTACTGCCCTAATGACCTCACGACTCTTTCATTAACCTCCCTCAGTTTACATCACTTTGCTTTCTGGAAGCAAACCTATGAAAAAGTCTAAAATGACATTCTTCAAGCTTTGCACACATTATTGAAAGTGGCTGAACTTTGAACTCTTCGACTTTAAATACAATAGCGCGAAGTTAGTACATTCCAATGTATTTATTTTACATTCCATACGGTTACAGAAACAAGTTTCAAAGTAACTTAAACTTAACAGTTTATGGAATAAGTATACATTTGCGTTAGACTTTGTTCTACTTTTTTTAAGTGAGCAGAGACAATTATGAGCGTGTACGAAAAATGTCAAGGTCATGACGCAAGAGAGTATCGCGTTTCGCTAAACAGAGATCGAATTTTGCGTGATCGAGCCCATCCGAGCCCCTTACAACATTAATGCCGTCGAGTTTATCCAGAATTGGCATAAAACAAGTGGAGTTATTGCCGCGGTATGGACGTGCAAAATCAACGGTGGATGACTGTTCATGTGGCGTGCAGTTCGATCGTGGCGAAGCAAGGCGCGGAGGAAACGTCAGAAAAATCGAATTTCCATGCCGGCAGTCGAGGCTGAGGCGGCGTGGCGCGAACACAGCGCACACAGCGCCCGCGCGCGCCATCGCTGCACTGTCTCACGCCGCGCTCCTCCGCATCTACCCGCGCGCAACAATTAACTATAAAATCGCGCCAACACGGATTTGAAAAAGTTTTCAGGCAGTGCTCAAGTGCTGTGCTTCAATTTTGTTCATACCGTGATCGAGTGTGTATGGTGGGCTAATTAAGGGATTATGGGTTTGGCAACGACCGTCCCGAACCTGGGTCAGGTTGTCGCCCGACCATATAAATTCGTGATCGTTTTTTTCTTCATCAAAGGTGACGTCACTTGTGGCTGATTAGTAACCTGATATAACATGTCATTAGTATTCAAAAGTCATTGAAAGAAATAATTTGAAACAAGTTGCATTGTCTCATACTTGAAGTGAATAGTTAATACTACATAAGTATGTCCCGCGGTATTACGGCCTTCGGTTTTTTATTGATTGATAAGCAAAGGGGTGTCTCTAAAAGTTTAAATGTAAATAACAAGTAAGTAAATAATGACACCTAATTTAGCTTGTGACAAATGGTGTTGTGATTTCGGGGTGATTATCAATGTTTACTCTTTTTTTTTTATAAAAAGCTCACCACTATGAATTCTTTATGGTATCCTTTGGTATTTTTGATACCAGTATAATGCATCAGAATTTTAAAAACTTTCTGTTAAAGTGCTACAGAAATGTCTAAAAAACGAGGTCGTGGAAGATACAAATAAAACTTAATTGGACAATACATCTCCCTTAGCCATAATATCTTCGTATGTATTAAGATAATATATTAAGTTGTCCCTAGAATAATTTATTATATACACTTAATACCCCTGTCAAACTCTCTTACCAACCGCAGTCTCTTTCTGATATTATCTCTTAGAATACACAGTAAATATATGCCGCCATGGCATACATTTACTATACTTTATTTTAGCTGAGTAGTATATTCCCTTATCCTCGATTTATAAGTTTTTCTCGAGCAATCTCAGCAGTTCTTAATAAAATATGCCCAATAGCAATACGTTTCTATTGTCTGCCAACATTGTACATTGTTTGTGAGTCATTCAGCTACATGTAGTTTTAATACAACTAAATATAGGATAAGTTTTGTAGAGTATATACACGAGTAGTACACGAGAATATACTTAAAACTATTGGCATTTTGGAATGTGAAGTTACTGGTTTAGATAGCATGTGTTTACCTGCATCCAAGAAACGAACAAAACATTGCCTCTTTTTATATTTTATCACTTACAAAATGGTATAAAACTAAAACACTGTTTTAAACTATCACGGTTGTTCTCTAAAGTTATATGATTATTAACGGGATATTTACCGTGGTAAGGTTGTGGAATGAGCTCCCGATATTTCGGCGCAGTTACATGCACCATGTTCACGGGAAGACACTTCACGTGAACAGTCTTCCTGTGAACATGGTGCATGTAACTGCGCCGAAATATCGGGAGCTCATTCCACAACCTTACCACGGTAAATATCCCGTTAATAATCATATAACTTTGGTATAAAACTGTAACAATATTATATATGCCTGCATTTTATTTTACTAAAATACATTATTTGACTAAAAACTCCATAGACAAGGGTTTATGAAATACGCAATTGGTACCCATACTGTAATTTGATCTTATTGGACACGACAGAGTTGTGTTGAGTAGTTTTTATTAATTAATATGCGACAAAACAAGGTCTTCAGGTCCTATGATATCCTGATAACTATTCGTAGTATACATACTTACATACATACACACACCCGGACACAGATCAAACAAACATGTTCATGCACACAAATGTTTGACCTATCTGAGGATCGAACCCGAGACCAGGTCAGTAGGCAGGGTTGCTAACAACTGAACCAACCGGCCAGTTGTGATATTATAATGCCAACGTCCAGCTCTACTCCACCACCAGTGCAAGTACCGTAATAGTCGTTATATTTGTCTAATCGCTAGATCGATAAAAACATGTATCGCCCTTAGCAAGTATGGAAGGCATATCGACGACTTATACGATCGTTAAATTGTCGACAGTATATCGATTATTACGAATTGTTTGCATTCCACAATGCGTCCTTCTATCATTTGAAGATTTCTACGAGCATTTCGCTCTTCTACGATCAAAAGAAGGCCGAAGTCAATTTTTTTATTGAATACTAGCTGCGCCCACGGTTAAAACCGCATGGTGATGGATGATGACGATGTTGATGAAACATATCCTTGAGCGTAAGTGAATAACAAACATCCATTCATCCATAAATACAAACTTTCCCGTATAAAAGAAAAATTAGTAAGATCAAACGCAACTATACAATATCCCGTCGCCTGTGTAAGCTATATCGAGTTCATTTTTAAAGCTGACAAAACAATCGCCAAAATAAATAAATTAAACTATCTCAAACGTTATTTAACAGTTTCATGCTAGGGTTATCGTTAAATCGTTATAAAAGCTTATCTAATTTGTCTACCGATCGCTTAATTTTGTTACGTATTCGCAATGATCGACACAAGATCGATATAGCCAGTTTTTTTGAAGTATGACGAATTCAACGGACATGTTCTACGGCATGATCGGTATTCTCTCCTGCAGACCATCATGATGGGAAATGTACCCGGGAAGCGTAAATCAGGTAGATAAAAGATGTCTTGGCTCCGTAATATCAGGGGGTGGACAGGGATTAAGACCGTGGAGCAATTGTTCAGATTGGCGATTGACAAAGAAAAATTTAAGAAGATGACTGCCAACCTTCAGTACTGGAGAGGTACTTAAAGAAGAAGAATACGAATTCAAGACTCAAATTTATCGATCGGTAAGTTCGGTACTTGCACAGCAGCTTCGTTAACCGGAAAAATAGGAATATAAGCATTTGATAAAGATTGAATAAATGAATGAATGAAAAATAATTTATTGCCACTAAAGAAAAACATTTCACACTATCAAATTAACTTATAAGTCATGATGAATTTATAAACTAAAATTTAACATACTTACTAATATTATTGAAATAATTAATATCTTAGGGCAATAGGGGTAAATTCAGCATTTGTTATGTTCACACTGTGATGTGAGCATAACGCTGTTTTTCACTCTACCCCTGAGCTCGGGCTAAGGTTTTGGCCGAGATACTTAAGTAACAAAAAAAACAGGTGAAACACACAATATTACATCGATTACTTTATTTAAATTACTTGTATTTCTCGTACAAACAGAACAGCCACCGTACTAGCCCCTATTTATACCAAATTAGTGTATTTATTTCTTAAATGACTGAGTTGTGTAGTGTATGAGTGTGTGTGTGTAAGAGAACGAGAGAGGGAGGAGTAGTGGGTAAGAGTGTGTTGTGTGTGGGTGTGTGTGTGTAGGTGCGTGTGTGTGAGTGTGTGTTTATGTGCATTCATCAAATATTACACGTGTATTGACTTGGTTTCTTAAATCATTTGTTTAGTTCCCTGGATTTTAAAGATTGCTACGAGGTTGTGTTTTTGTCGAAGTAGTAAATTTAGCTTGAAATGAATTTTGAAAGTCTGGTTGCAAAGTTTTTTTCTCAACGGTGGTGGGATATCGTTCCAGACTTTTCTGGTGCTGAGATTCTGATGCGGTCATTGCGTATATCACAAAGAAACAAACAATCATAATGATTAAATATTATAAAAATATAATACTTATAAAGACTATACACGAATCGGCCACAACTCGGTCATTACGAGTATTATGTACAGGTTGTTGACATTTACTTGCCCTTACGTGACGATAAAACTTCATGACGAAGAATCGTACTGAAACTATAGCAATTTTATTTTAGAAAGTAATTTTGCTAATTACTTGAAGTATCCGTGCATACTTCTTTGTGCTTTGAAGTATGTAATTGAAGGACTTGAGTTAACAATTTTAATCAAAATCTCTATGGGAATTTATGATAACGTTTATTTTGCATAAACAGGCAGGTTAAAATATTATGTATTGATAACATCAAAAACGGCGACTATCAGTTGATTATTTACATTATTGTCTTAATTAACTACCGAATCAAGCTGCCTTATTATTATAATACGTGGATTTAACACGACTAGAGATTCGCCATATTTGGCCAATATTACAAAAGATTTCGCAGAAATCAACCTACTTTTCCAGGAACTGCAACGTGTGTGGCTAAGATAGTCCCGAGTTTGAACTATGGCTTAAGTAATTTTCACATATGAAGTTCCCTTAAATCATAGTTTCTAATCAAGTTTAAATATAAGCCTGATTTTAAACCATGGTTCACGTTTTATAATAAGGCTTAGTATTTCAACGAATTATTTAAGTAATAAAGTGACTTAGGATGATGAATAGTTGATGACTATGACTTATAGTTTTAGCCTTGGCGTGATAAGTTTTAAGCAAACATAGGACAGGTGTTCCAACTTTGAATTAGTCGAAGCACAAATAGAGCCTCAATTCAAACTTTGAAATAAACTTTCAGGTAATAGGTACGTTATATAAGAATTATTGTCTGCGTTTGTTTTGAGAAGGGACAAGTAAATATACTATTTCCTACGCCTGATAAAATATATTTGGTTGCACTCATCACTGAAACAGTTGGACGTATTTGAATGAAATTACACTTATACTAACGCATATATTTACACTCATAATCCGGCAATCAAACATCAGTGTTAAAATATAAATTCGAACAGCTCGGAGCTGTAGACAATAGACAATAGACAGTATTTTATTTGTAGCAAAAAACATAAAAAGATTTATATCAATCAGATTTAAACATAAGAAGACACACAATAACAAGAAATTAAATAAACGAACTAAAATTTGTTTTTTTGCCACAAACCGGCCCCAACTCAGCAGATGCTGGTCTAAATCCAGCGCTGGTCTTCCGTGGAACCGGCAGGTGACGTCACGCACGGGTGGAATACACGGTGTACGTACGAGCTAACAAACAAAGACAGTCACAATAACAGAAAACATCAAACAAGTTATGCACCACTAACCAATGTAATACAATGATTATAATATAAAAACAATACCTACCCAATAATAAACCTATAATATATATAACGAGTAATATATACGTACTTATAACATTACATAAAACCTTTAACTAAGCCTACATACAATTGAACGTAAACCAGTTACAGATTTATTTAAACTCCTTTTTTTTCAATATGTTCTTCTTAATTAGATAGCACTGGTGTCGTTTCGAAGCTCTTCCTCTTTTTGGTGAGAGCAAAATAATATTTTCAATTTAGCTCTGAAAGTGTTTATACTCTACAGGTTCCTTATCGGCGGCGGAATGTTGTTCCAACACTTAGTCGCTGCATAACGGAAACTACCACGGAAAACGGCTGATCTGTGCCGCTCCGTGATAAGTTTCGTCTTGCATTGGCGACTAGTGTTGCGATTGTTGTGACTTCCACGACAACTTTTCGTACAGATAACTCGGAGATTTGTATTTTATGACACTAAACATAACATGTAACCCATCGAACATTGAATGATCAATACAGCCGTGCAATCCTCTAAGAACAAACAACGTTGCATCTTTGACAACATCCGTGAAACAAATGACGAGATGACAAGAAACGTTGGAAAAACAACCTTATGTACAAGGGCGATATCTCAAAGTATTTGACATCGGTGAGCTAGTCGACGAGCGCATCGGCGAATCATTAGAGATACACACGGCTGTACATTAAGTATGGATACATACATAACATACGTATCCGTATAAAATGTATAACATGAAACAAAGCAAAGACTATCTGAGTTAAGTTAGCTACTAAAGACAAAACAAAACATTTGTCGGGAATCCCTTATTCATAGACTACAATACAAATAAGCATTATAGTGTTGCTAGTTTAAAAAAGATACTAATGCGTTCTGTTTTAAGCCATTGTAATATGATTACAATGCTAAAAAAGCGCTAGATTTAGAGCTAGGCGCTAAAACGCGCTTTGGGCCAAATAAAATGCTAGATCTGGCGCAGAACGCGCTAAATTGGCAGCACTGCGTGAGATCCTCTTCCTTTTGAAGTTGGTTAATAAGAGTAGGTTGTGAATCCAACACCCCGTATAGTGTACCTGATTCCAATGTTGACATACCAACAAGCACGTGAGTGCTGATGGCTGTACTCTGTAGACCTGATTATTAAAAACACATTACGGGTGGAATGTAACTTTTGTACAATTTTCAACTTTCAGACATGACACTTAGTAACTTTATATAATATATTACGATTGTGAAAAATTCGACAATAAAAAAATAAACTTTATGTGTTCTTCGTAATAACTATAACTCAAAGATGAATAACTCAAAAAGAAAAATATTTAAACGCTAGAAAATATGCTTCTTTTGGAGATAACTGTGTATTTCTTCCGTTTGGGGTTGAAAATATGGGTTCTTGGGATCCAGATGCAAGGCGTTTAGTGAAGGAGCTGTCCAGACGCACTCATAAAGAAATTACAGGTGACCAAAGAGCTGGTGCTTACCTCGGGCAACGTATCAGCCTGGCTATTCGAAGGTAACGTTGACAGCTTTTAGGGCATTCTACCCGCAGACAGGGATTTAAATGCTGTTTTTACATACATACATACCAACATAACGTCGTCGCCCGTTTCCCGGAGAGGTAGGCAGAGATCACAGATTTCCACCAGCTACGACCGTGGCATACCTCATTTGCTTCATCGACTCTCATCACTTCTACGTAATCGTCGGTTCCGCGTATTCTTGACCTCGCCTTTTTCAGAACATCTCCGATTTTATCGGAATATGTTCGACGAGGTCTACCTATTTCATTCCCTCCATCTACGTTCGCTCAACGTTTTTCGTTTGTTTTCTCAACTCTAGGTTCTACAACTTCATTCACTCCACACCGTGCACTCCATGCTGTTTTTCTACCGACTTCCAAAATGGAGGAGGTACTCAATTCGAATGTGTTTTTTTTGTTTGTTACCTCCTAACTTTCGATAGGATGAACCGATTCTCAAAATTCTTTTTTGTTTGAAAGCTGGTGCTTCCCGTGTGGTCCCATTTAAATTTCATCAAATTCGGTTTCGTAGTTTTTGAGTTACACTGCAATTTTATTTACATACAACCTAGAGGTACATTAGTTTAATATTTAATTAAATCTGGAATAGTTTTTGTAAATACATTTGTTATATGAACATATAGTAGATTACCTGGTTCCCGAACAAGACTATGCGAATTATTACAGGTCTCTGTCGTCGGACTAGCTTAAAATTCAAATGCGTAAAAATCAATATTTGAAGTTAGCTTAGAAAATTGGCTCTAACTCTCAAATATTTCTTTCCCAGCTCAACGAAAGAATTTCATCCATGTATGAATAAGGTATGGCGAGGTAGAGTCTCGATGTGTAATGTGCAATAATCTGAGATTTCCTTCCCTCGGCGTGTTATTGTGTCCAATATTAATACGGGATTGCGTTCTCTCCCCTCTATGTAATAATATATTCTCTTGCACTCGCTCGCGTACAATATTAAAAGTCCAGTTGATTCAAAATGTATAAGGCATTTGAGAACTTCTGTACATAGTTTGAAAGAATATCAAGTTATGGACAGTTTGTAGAACGAAAAGGGTACCTATTTAGTTTATTTTGATTTTTTATTCATAGAATAATAGAAAGAAAATGTATTTGATATCATCAAAATAGGCGATCACTTTGCATAATAATTAAGTTTGAATTTCGTATTTAACTTAATTAATAATAAAGGCGTTATACACCTAATAGTTGCACCCCGCGGTTTTACTCACTTGGTGATGAATGATGATGATAATGATGATAAGTATCCTTTATGTTAATCCAGCGCTTCATCTACCTTTATTCCAAATTTAATCAAAATTGACCCAGTCGATTGAGCCTGAAAGAGTAACCATCATCCATACATACAAACTTTCGCGTTTATAATAGGTATTAATGGGATAAACTTCATTGTAGACATATCTAACTTCTGCACGCGACATTGTGAGCATGTAATAAGGTTTATGTGATCCTTCGGAGCGCAGCGTAGGTTGTCCACCGACAAGGTGTACTGCCAACCTGGTCATGGTAGCAGTACGACGTTGGATGCAGGCCGCTTCCAACCGGACCTTTTGGTTGGAAGCGGTTTGGTTGGTCCGGTCAGACCACAAGGTAGTAAAGACCGATAAACCTAACTACACAGAAAACCTGTATACATTGTATCGAATAAATTTGTAGTGAACCCAAATATAGTTTTTACGAGCGACCATAGTCTAGCATTTAAACATGGCCTTAAAAGCAGCCTGTGGGTAGGTTGTCACCAGTTTGGTTAAGCTTAATTCCACTAACGGCCGGTGCTACAAATCTATCTATCGCCGATTTACCTTAGAGATACGAGTAGCTGATATTTGACACATTTGTACGGACGTTATGTCAAAGTTCTGTCAGTAGTAAGGAAAACTGTGGATAAATAGATTGTTGAGATCCCCCAAAAGACTCAAGTATGTCACTTTTCTGAGTATCTACGAGTAAGTAAACTTCTTTGATCTCTAACTTCCAGAGATATGTATGTGCTTACAACTGACTAAAGACTTAAACTTTTATTAAAGAATAATAATAATAGCCTTTATTCAACAATATTACAAATGGCTCCAACTTACTTATTATAAAGTTACTTGTAAAATTTAATATATTAATTATTTGACACCGGTAATGAGATAGTATCGCGATTTCGCAAAGGCCTCTCTTAAAGCTTGCCAGAGTTTCTGATTATGGGTCATCATCTTACAAGTAACTCCAGCTTTTTTCTGAATATCGTCTTCCTATCTAAGACGCTGCCTTCCTTTTTTCTTTTATTTTGTCTTGGACACATCCTTAGCCCATTTATCTTCACTCCTTAAAGATCTCCGTTTAAAGAATGGTAACACATTAATACACCGTGCTAAGACTTTTTGTCTTGTTGTGCCGCGTATGTTAAAAATTCAAAGATTCAAGATCTGAAAACAAACAGTCCTGCTCATCACACGAATATAAGCCCCAGCCAGGAATGAAACATGTGAAATTCTAGGCTTTTTAAAATCATCTATTGTCAACATTCACTATTTCTTGCCACTTATATTTCGAAATAAATAAATAATATAAGAAAACATCTACACAAACTCTTCAGATCCCAAACTAGGTAAAGCCTGTACTATGGTACTTATCTCATAATCATAATATCATACTTATATACATATATACACCCACAAGTCAAACAGCCATGTTCATGCACACAAATGTTTGACCTGTCCGCGGATCGAACCTGGGGACAGCATCAGAAAGCATAGATCTAACAACTGCGCAAACCGTCCTGTCAAATAACAACTCGAAGGAAAAAACAAGTCTAAAAGCTACACGCGCAAATCGAGCGTCAACAATTTGACATCTGTTTGAAAGGGAACACCGGTGTCGTCGAGCGATGACGCCATCAGCTGTAACCCATTTCTGCGTCACGCATTCACAGACGGCTGCCCATCCCTATGGTGGCCTTGCTCTGCCTCTTCACAATAGAGCATACCTTTCGCTAAAGCTGTAGTGTGTAGACATTTTGGCGTTATTTAGAAATTTTGGTAGGTAAAGTAAATATAAATTATGTCTTTTTGGTAAAATATTTTTTTTTTGCATATAACGCAAATTTTTATCCGCCTGTATATATGTAAGATTATTATAGCATATGTGTACAAGAGACATATAATTATCCTATAGTTGACCAAATTTAATGCCTTGTTAGATTTTGTTTAGGTACCATTGAATTCATATTTGGCACGTGAGTGACACAAGATATTTTGACTCTGCTTCTTCTCGGGTCTATCTTGTAAAAGTTTTTTTTAGTTATGTGTTAGTGTGTGTGTCCATGCGTTCCGTGTATACGTGGAATAAGAGTGCGCGGATGTAAGTGTGCAAACGTTAAACATTAATCATAAGATTTATTACATTAAGGTATGGCTGGCGATTTAAAAGAAAATAATACTGGGAAAATCGACGACACGTATACAAGTACTCAACTTTTCAGTAGTTTTCTTTTCTACTATAATATTTTGTAGGCAGCGCAACACTTGAAACAAGGATTGCTATAAAACTGTGACCAAGGGATGAATATATCATCTTCAATTAATCAGCTCTGCTAAGCAAAACTAGAATAATAGTTACCGCGCTACGAAAATGCGTAGCTTTTATAGCATACGTAGCATGTGCTACGAAAATATGCTACACCAATCTACGAAAATATTGCGATGTTAATTTTCTACCAATGTACAGCCATAAAGCCATTACTATAAAATATTTTTAAATCTAATCAAACACTAATTACGGCTTGTTGTGGCCATATAAATAAGAACGCATTAAGTCCATAAGCTAATAAGTAATGGTTATTAATCAACCGTTTTTCCTTATTTTGTAGCAGCACGAAATTTTCCACCTTATCGGTTGATCTAACGTTCTTTGAACTTCTACCGACCTTAGACGTGATCGTAAAATAATTCTGAATCTGATTCAGTTCCTGAACGAAATAAAAGTTATTGAATGAGCTTTTGAAAACTTTAGTTGCGTTACTGACAGTAATATGGTAAGATATTCGCTCAATGTCACCGAGTTTTCAAAGGAAAGTTATAAAGTTTGTCTGGTTAATTTTAAGGAAAAAATTCAGCTTTGATTTAGCAGCACATATAAATAAAGTTTATTTACAATTTATTTACTTTTTGTATTTGAAATTTACTGTTTTGTTACCACGTCACGCAAATAATATAAATGCGATTGTTTATTTGTTTGAGTGAGGTGTGTGTGAGTGTGTAGCAAAATATTTTTTCAATGTTTTGTGCCTTTATGTTATTGTAATATCAATACGCGGTACAATTACAAAATACTCACATACTTACGGATGTAGAAATTATTCATAATTTTCATTGTATGAATATTGTAGAAACAAGGAAACTCTTATGCGACAGTTTGCATTAGCACCTCACTCGTCTTTCCTCGCCGCCGCCCCAGTCGTCTCTAGACATTGTTACGTCGCGCACGCGACTGTTAGGTTAAAACCGCTGGATATGCTTGCGCGCATATAGTGTTAACCTTTTACTTGTGTACTGACATGTACTAAGTGAATAAAAGACAGTTGATATAATTGGGTGTTTGCTTGGAGTTCCCACAGTACAGGCGAATACGCATACGCGGGTATAGACGGTCAGGGTACCTACTGGAGCGACCGACGTTTGGTTCGCACTGACGGTCGGTAGAGCACTGAAAGCGGCCCAACATGTTGCTATAACGTTGTTATAAGAAATCTAAGATTGTTTTTAGGGTTTTGCAGTTCGATAAACGTATGTCTATCAAGAACATTTTCTCGGAAACGTTTGTTTTTATCAAAGTGAAGCTAAAAAAGATCTAATTCTTAAGCACAGCAAAATGCGGCCATAAAGCTTTATATCTGAACACTAAATTACTGTAAATAACTGTCACTATAACATTTTAACTAAAATTGACGATTAAAAATCGTTACAAGATTGTTTCAATAAATGACTTCATTAACTGCATTATTTTCTGTTTTGAATGTATTGTGAGCAGGAAACTTCGCACCATACGTTAAATAATTATACTTATATGATAAATACAAAAGTGCGCGTATGCGTGCGTGTTTACATTCGTGTGTTCCTACCTATCTAACATGAGCTATCAGTTTGTAAACAGCTCGAACTTTTTAGTCTGTTTAATGAAGTACCCTCACGCGGGTTTTAATTTTTGTCTTACTATTATATTTTTGGTTGATACTTAGCTTTTTCATGAGGCTCGTCAAAAAAAAAGGAAGACATTGTATTTATTTTCATCTTTTGTATTCCTTTTTGCTTTTTCGTTTATTTTATCCTTTCCCTATGTATGTAAAGGATAAGAATATTTCGATTTTTAACAAGTTCCTTCAAATATCATCAAATATTCTGAAAAAGTACTTGAATAAAATTTTGCAATGATAGATATTTCAGAAATGTTAGCTTGCATAATTGATGGCTTTATGATGTGATGATTACCAATGTAAAAACTTTCAATTATGGTAGTTATAGGTGATATTAAAAAATTTCGTTGCGGCAGGCGATAAGGGTTGCCCAACGACCTTGTAGACGCGTGTTTTAAATTAACTTAAGTTTAACTTTATTTAAACTAAGAGTATAAGCTTTCGGTGAGAATTGCATCGTCAAGAAAGCAACATATGCTACTTTCTAGTTTTCATCTGACTAGTTACGAACGCTGATATTCTGATACGATGAACGATCTCGTTTTTGTCGTCGAGCACCTTACATTTCGTATCTGTCCTTGAGGGCCAATGACCTCTCTGGACCAAATGTGTTACCATTCTACGCCTCACTATCCATTACCATAAAGTAATGTAGTGGGTAATCCTAGCCTATCGATTCAAAAAAAACTATTGTGTATATGAATATAGTATTATTATACATTTTAAAAGACCTTAAGTACTCAACGTTACGCTAAATCTCGTTTTTTTACATATACACTAGAACCGGGTTACTAGGGTTGTACTGCAAACAAAACCACTTGTAGTTACTTAATATTCATATTTTATGTTTTTTCCATGATTGACAT
Source organism: Selenia dentaria (assembly GCA_917880725.1). Lineage (NCBI taxonomy): Eukaryota > Metazoa > Arthropoda > Insecta > Lepidoptera > Geometridae > Selenia > Selenia dentaria. Next base: position 32,217,676 of record OU862877.1, on the reverse strand, counting down.
GTGTAGTGTATTTCTTATCTAACTAAATACATGGGATAAATGTCATATAATATGAGTTTGAAGGACATTTGCCTTATTTTCTTAAAAAAACGCTAGGTCAAATATCAAATTACAGAGAGTTTGTAGGTCCCAGGGCCCTGAGGGGCTTGTACACAAGATCGTTGAGTAGCTCGTCATTAATTTAGATTGGCAACGGCCCCGGCACTTGACTTCGATTGCGTATTCCATTAAAGTTATATACTTTGCTGATTGAGACGACGCAGTTGTCATTTAATGCAGCTAGTTACGAGTATTAAATAGGTTTTTTGGTTGGCACAATTTCTTTTTCTATAAAAGATGATGTATATTTTGTTCTTTTGTTTCAAATATGGAATTGCAACGTTGTGTCAAAAAACATTACACGATTTTTTTAAAACGGCACGATGAAAAACAAAAGTGTGATCTTTAATGTTGTAAAAATTATTAACTTATTTAGTAGATTATGCACCGAGGGAGTAAAACAGTGTTTTACGTCATGGGCGGCATATTGAACCCTGAGTAACGGGGACTTTTGGGTTAAATGGGATAATCTGAGCGCAGCGAGGGGATTAAAATTTTATTCCCGAGCGAAGCAAGGGAGTTATGTAGAGTCCTGAGTGAAGCGAGGGGTTAAAGCCGCCCAAGATGAAGACAGGCTTGACCCTCGAGGTGCATACTCTACTTTTCATACCTACTGCGAGGCAATAAAAACTCAGAGCTTTAAAAAAGTAGTTATCAAGTTAAAAGTAAAATACATTAATAGTTAATACTCAAATTTGACACATTTGTCCCGTTATAGAGGGACAGAGTCATATTTTTGATGGAAAACACTGTTTTAGACTTTCGCAGTTGTTAACTAAGTGATAATTAGTAGGCAAGAGATGTAGGCCACGATTTAGTTGCTTTTGGATCACCCGATATTTCGGTACAGTTACATGCACCATGTTCAAAATAATAATATTTTATGAAAGTTGAATAACACCACACACCAGATCGCGGCACGTAACTTCAACTATGATCTTGAATGCGTAGAGAGGGGCCGTGTGTAACCCATAGCAACGCGGCGCACAATCACACTCCTTAGATGCGTTCGTGTATCAATGAGGGCATTGGTTGTGTTGCTATTGTCAGCTCTTTTGTACAAGCGTTCGTAAATCTCCAAAACGTTATTTTTGTCACTTTCGCCATTTTTGCCCACACTCACTCGAACGCTCAACCGAGCATAAGACCTAAAATCTCATGATTATGCTGACAAATACATAGTGGTCGAAAAACGATAACAAACGACCATGCTCTGGACGTGGGTCAAAAACCGCACTTTTTAGTAGAAAAATTACTCTTTTTTTTAACTTGAACGCTGAACAAAAAGAGCCATAAACGACATTTTCACCCACAGATTCCCTATTCGAACGCCCTCGTGAGCGTTTTCATTGTTATTTTCGCCAAATTAGGGCTATCCGAACGCACTAATTATAGTATAATCGTGCCAATTTTTTTTCTTTTCTGTATGCTGTCTCCGTACTAAGAGTTTTCCTACAACTAATGTTCCAAATCCAAAATCCAAAATCACTTTACATCCAAGGAAGTTTCATACAACCTTACATCCCTGGGGATGTAATGCCTTGCTTTACGTTGATATTGCGTGATATATAATTAGATATTTTCGAGCAGGTGGTATGAAAAAGGCATTTCGTCACTAGTTCAGAGTAAGGGAGCATGATTCTGACACACAATTTAAATTTATTTCAAATGTATATTTTTCACGTTTTCACTTCGCATAGTTTAAGCATGAGATGTGTTGTGTTAATAATTTGCAACAGCTGGATGAAATTTATGAAAACCCATGTCAAAGCGCCTTGCAATTGCCTGATTAAGGCGTGGTCCAATGCTAATTTTAAAACAATTTAGGATGCTTTACATAAGGTTGAGAATTGCTTATCAGATTGGGCAATGTAATGCGAAGATGCAATTGAATACGTGCTCATACTTTTTATATTTATTTCGTACATTCAAATGATTAAATTTTAATGATAAAGGATCCCATTGTTAACTAGTAAATTTCATTGAAAATTCGAACATTCATTGAAATAAATTTGTCCATAATTGAATAAAAAGGCTTTTTCCCACGAAGAAAAATTATAAGTAAGAAAAATTGCAAAATTTAGGGAATGTTACCGATTTATTTTTATCGAGCCAAGTTTGCTCAACAGTGTATTGGCTCTCATACTTCATAAGAACGTAAATTAGTTTACACTAAGGTTTTTTTTCGTACTTCGGTTATTAGGTTTAATCGTCGAAAAACCAAGTTTTCGCGAAGTCAAACTATGAAATTTGGTCGTAATCTATAATCTACACTCGCCTTAAGATTTAACCAAAAAACTTCTCGAAATTAGCCTGATTAAATTTAAACGAGGGTAAATATATAAAATCTTAAATACGAAAGGAAATACGGCAATAATATTTATATGAGATTATTTATTGAAATAATAATGCATTTTTTTCGAATTTAATTAGACTATAATACTAATTACTATATAAGCTTTCTATTTTTTCTATTTACTTAATCTGCTGTTGCATATAACATACACTAAGAACATGGTGTTTTAGATTCTGCTCACTCTTCAAGAGTAACACCACAATATGAGCCAATGCTATACGCTATAGTCATTTCAGATAGTTTTAGTTTTTGGAGAGGTTTAGTGTCATGTCAGAATTATGAGTAATTGTATATAAGTAAGTAGGTTTTATAATACATTATTTTGTTGTGAGGAAGTACTAACCCCATGGGTATCTTACTAACTACATCCGACGCTATACGTTTCTATTTTGTTTGTACATAAATCGTACCACATTAACAAATTGTGAAATGACCTTTATTTATCAATGTTATAGGAAGCTAATTAATAACTAGACATATTTTTACGAACGCATTTTATTTATATGATGACGTTTTCTTATTAAGTTTTTTTTATTAAATTGCAATATAAGTCATAGGGTTATTCTTAAAATCGAACGACTCCAATAATAATCCTATGACTAACTTTTATCATCTAGGCCAAAACATTTTATGAATTGATATAATGTATACCAAATACTTACAAAACTAATTTAAATCTCACACATCATTTAATTGCAAATAATCAAAGTGATCACCAACATGTTTAATATTTAATGTACAATGTGACAGGTGACCGATCTTTACGCTCATTTATTATATAAATGGACACTCAATTAACAGGTTGCCGTTCAGTTATAATTATTCAGTTATTTGGCATGAATTGATGTTGTATAATTATGATATTTATACAAATGGATTTAAAAATGTATTGTAAGTTTGATGAGTTTTGGATTACATTTCATTGTTTTGATATTTTAACCCTTTTTGTGTAGCCGTGCGATTCTCGAGCAAACATCGTTGCATCTTTGACAACATCCGTGAAACTAATGACGTGATGACAAGAAACGTTGGAAAAACAACATTTTATACAAGGGCGATATCTCATAAAGTATTTGACATCGGTGAGCTCGTCGACGAGCTCACCGATGTCGATACATAAATTCGACATCGGTAATATTCGATCGATAAATTATTACAGAATCGCACGGCTGATTGTAGTATAATGAAAGCAAGGCCCCACGACCATTATACAACTTATTTTGTTAGCTAGCTACAATACATTTAAGTGTAAATTAGTTGTTATATAATTTTACGACCAGAATTATTAACGGATCATTAATAAAGTGATATTTGTACATTATAAAACGAATAAAACAATAACGTTCATATATAACTTACATAATTAAATTACTATGTACGAGTAACAATGAAGTATTCTACGAGTATATATATAAGCGAAAATAGTGATGCGCAAAAGTAACAATTAGCATATAGCATGTAACGAACGTTATAACGTTATAGGTGTTCGTCATTAGAGGCACGGATGGTGTGGAGAGACGCGGCGCCGGCGTGCGCCCCGTTACATAACGCCGGGAGTAAAGCGGGCGCCCTGTCACATAACGCCGGGCGTAAAGCGGGCGCGCGCGGGTAGACGATGGGCCGCGCTAGGTGAGCGGAGCGCGGCGGCGGTGCATGTACGCGGCAGCGGGCGGCGCGTCGCTCGCGGGCCGTAAGGTAAGCATTGACAACGTCCCATTATTGTCACAAATCTTTTACTTTTTAAAAATGTTTACGATTAATAGTAGTATTTTTGTTTTAATACTTATTTTGTTGTAGTCAATGTTTATTTAAGGGCTTTTCCCAACATGGTATGCCAGTCCCATCGTACCCTAAACATTTGACTAAGGTTTTCTTCAAAACCGGTTTTTTAAAAACTTTTTAAAATCTACTACATATTTGAAATCATGGTTTACAAGGAACCCAGTTAACAAATACCACAGTATTAAGTATATGTACAATAGATAACGCAAATACGTGTAATTCGAGTGTCCGAACCCCGACCAAGCGTCAAGGCACCTCTACTTCCAGTCCGCGCGCTTTTGTTGTTGCAGCCGGACGGCCGCGAAAACTAAATTGCGCGATAACTATAGTAGATCCAACCGTTTATCCTCTTTTTGACAGCACCAATAGAACGTAACATGACGATGTTACGCAAAAGTTAACTTATAAATGCGAGGTTTTAAAAATATGACAACTGCTTAAATTTGCTCCTTGATCCCGTATAATAATCATCTTTCACAAAATGAGTCCATAAGTGCAGTAGTTTTTTTATAAATTCCATAAAATAACAAACGTTTTTAAAAAATTACGTTCTATGGCTATCAACATAGTGATGTTACGAAGTTACGATTGAGATATCGATATTGTTTATGAACTATTTTTACACGGGTGTTTTCCGTTCTCGGCACATAATATCGGATTTATTTTTATGTAAAACCGTTATATTGATGCGCCTCAGGAAAACATACAGCATTATTTGAAGACGTGTTTATCTCCTGGTGTATATCCAAAAAAGAACAAGGTTATGATGACTATGATGATTACAAGTACAAGTCATACTTGACGAAGCTGTTACCGGTTAAATCTGGGATGGCCAGCGAGCAACACGGAAGGGAGTAGGCATACACAGCGTTTCCCCTCTGTCAAAGTACAAGTCCGCATGGACCATGGAGTTTGATAATATACTGTGGGGTGAGGGCGGGGCTAGATTTGTGAATGGTGCTTTATTTTTTATGTGTTAGTGATTTGGTTGTGTGAGTATGATCGGCAATGGATCGGTACAGGTATGTTTTGTATGTAATAGTGCGGCTTTGCGCTAGTGTGCAACTTCCCCTCCCGCAAGAAATGACAGAAAGATTTGAACAATATTTTTTAGCTAAGGCTACTCCCTTCCGTGTTGCTCGCTGGGGATGGCAGACATTAAAGTCTGCCGTTTGGTACCAGAAAATAGTAAAGTTTGAGCAACCCCAATTCCAATTTAAGCAAACGAAATCTAATCTTTTATTTTTATTTATTTATTAATCAAAATCAGATTCATCGTTGCTGTCACTCGAGCTATTGCCGACATTTATAATTAATTGTTGACTCATATAATCTATCGCCACGTGTTTATCCCAATCTGCCATTATAGTTTCTTGTGTTTTTTGAATTACATTTTGCCAGCTTTCCGCAGTTACTTTCACACATGCATTTTTTAATAAATTTACCATTTTGTTTGCCGTGAATGGGGGTTTTGTGTTATTTCTAGCAGCGTGTCCTTTAACTTGAGCCCATATTAATTCAATGGCATTGTATTGACAATGATAGGGTGGAAGTCTAAGAACCCAATGACCATGTTCTGCAGCTATTTCGTCGATCACATATCGTTTTGGGAAGTGTTTTTTTGTTCGTAATATATTTAGTAATTGTACTTTTAGTAAGGAGTTATCAACATTTTCACCATGTCGTTGAAGCCAGTCAATGATTACTTGTTTTTTGTCGGCCTGGGTCGGCATTTTATCAATTTGGCGTGAGTGATAGGATGCGTTATCCATAATAATAACTGACGGTTCTTCCAATGATTGTACCATTTCCTTAAACCAACTTTCGTAAACCTCAGAATTCATTTCTTCGTGGTACTCAACTGTTTTTTTTGGATTTAAAGGCCAACAAAGCATCTGGCATGAATCCTTTCACAGACCCTGCATGGCAAATGATTAGACGTTCTCCTTTTCCCATCGGTACTGAGGTAGTGGAAGCAGCGGTGTCATCAGTCCAGCTCTTAGACACTGTGTGGTTCGCATTCAGCCAAGTTTCGTCAGTGAAAACAACATTTGACCAATCTGTAATTTTTTTGGCTTCGCTCAAAAATTCGCAACGAGCAAAAGCTACGTCGCGACGCTCCATCAATATTTTGCGTTTGTCCGATTTTTTATAAGTAAATCCAATTTCATTCAAGACCTTTACCAATGACGATTTTTGACCTCGGAACAAATCACATTCACGCAAAGAAGCAACAAGTTTTTTAAGTGTTGGAACTTCTTTACGTAAGTAATAGTTATATATATGACGGCGTATAGCGTCTGCGTCAAAGTTGTCAACCGAAGTCACACGACGTGGTTGGCGTTTTTTCTTCGGCGTACGAAGCTTATTCTCCTGCATGCCGCTTGTTCCGTAGGCTTCGGTAGTAATTTTTGTAATCGTAGATGCACTAATACCTAACGCGGCCGCAACGCGCTCTCTCACTTGCGACAATGGTAAAAGCGGGCCGCCATTTTGATACTCTGCTTCAAAGTAATTACGAAGCTTGATCACCATTTCTCTCGTCTGTCCTTTCAGCACTGATCCTTTCGGCATTTTATAGTTCCAATATAAAACTCAGCAAATAATTACTAGCACGGGCGTCTTGTTGCGAGTGACAGTGACAAATACAAAACGGCGGTGGACCATTGAGTTTTACTACCTTGATAAAATACTACTGCTTACCCATAGACAAAAAAATTGGCAGTCATAGGAATTGCCGATAGAAGTGAAAACTTATAACTCAGAATTTGATAGCTTACCTTGGAAACTACACGGGTGTAACCGGACGGCGTGGCCTCGCCATCTGGGCATGGCCATCTAGAAATGCGTCAGCATTTCCCATTGGCTGATGCGTTTCTAGATGGCCATGCCATGACGGCCTGTCCACGCCCTTTCAACATTCCCCATTGGCTGACGTATTTCTAGATGGCCAATAGCCATGGTCATGGCGCCATTCCTAGGACTATTCTCTTTCCGCACAGACTCGATAGAAAAATGAATCGAAATCGTGTCCACTATAATCACTTGGTCACAACACTTTAACTGACAAATTAGATCTGTCAAAAAGAGGATAAACGGTTGGATCTACTATAACTGCGATAGCCCAGAAATTCCGATCCTCTAAAGACAAGAACATATTTCATATCACAGGTAAGTTATATTTTTAGTTAGTTATTACATTATGCGTAATTCAAATTAATTAAAAAGTCGGCACGCTTGGTTTCAATAAAAATCGTTATACTTGCGTTATCTATTGTACCTACATTTATTTCTGTGACCAATACAACTACGAGTAGGCTAGTAAATGTTAAGGAACTTTTCGAGACGCTTTATCTGCTAAAAAAATGATCATAGTTGATTTGCATTTGTTTTGAGCTTTCAGTTGTTATTGTGTGTGTTTAGGCGCGCCAGCACGGCCGCCAGCCCGCGCCGTCGAGCCCGCGCCCGCACAGCCCGCTCCACCCCGCGCCCTCCGGCGTACGTCTCTACTCCTGCGCTCATTGGGAGGCGCGCCTGCTCGCGCCGCCGCTCCCGACCACAACACAACCACCCCTCTCCGAGCCGCAGACGCCATGCGATGTCGTCGAGGTATACCATGCCTGTGGTGTTGTATCTCGGTGTGTCTATGTACTTAGTTTAAGCATGGTATCTGTATAATTTTAAGATTTTTTCATGTGTAGTTTTAAGAACCGCTCAGATTAGCTCGAGAAGATTGGTAGTTGCTACTTGGTAATAGGTATGTATTGACTGTATTTTGTATGGGATTGCTAGCTATTGTAAGCATGTGTGTATTATGATATGAGACAATGCAACGTACGCTAATTTTTTTTGACGTTACCCTTAATTTTCCCGCCATTTTAAATGTTTGCTTTTTCATAAAGTGTGTCTCGTTTGTGAGTTAAAAAGCAATATTAATAATCATGTATAACGGAGCAGTGTTAACAAGTGAAGTGACAAAAGTGGGCCGGCCATGAAACAGCGACACCTAGCGGAGCGTAGCGTCCGATGGCAGGTGTCGAAGAACCAGAGACTGCGACTTGATGTGCGAAACGAAACATGAGTGAAAATGCAATAAGTGTATCGAAACATTGGTGAAAAACTAACATATTCACTGAATCAATATTAACGCCAAATTGCGCTTGCTTCCATAAAGTATTTCTATTTCAATTAACATATCGTAATTTAAGATAACGACCACTAAATTATTAATGACGAAACAATTAGCTATTACTTAAACATAATTTTGCGCCTTTCTTGTGCCTATCTCAATTCTATTCTAAATTCAATTAATATTCTGAAAGAAATCAATTCTGTGATGAGATTTTAATAAGAGTGATCGGTGTTTGATGTGTAAATAAATATTTCTAAATAGTCAAATTATAAATTCGCTAGCTAGTTTAATCCACGTAAATGTAGTTTAAAAATAACGTGTTAAAATAACGAGTGATATAACTGCTACTTCGCACGATATAACGTAACGTAAATCGCGAACGGTCAACGCGTATCGCTCAATCGGCTGTAGGTTGAGTTTTCTTCGAAAGCTCACGTTCGGCCACAAACCTGGCAAGCATGCAGGCAGCTCTTATGCTAAGATCGAAATCTCGGGAGAGAAAAAAACAGCGTCTGAAAAGAGGAATCAAGCATGACCTGCCCAGCAATGTCGCTACCAGGCAAATCGCACCGTTTCCGAGATATCCTCCTGCTTCATGGGTATGTATTACTTATCATAATTATAGTTTGCTTCTAATTAGATAGTCGTATTAGTTGCATTCAGATAATGTTTGACATAACTTTATTACGATAACTTTGTTACAAACTAGTAGGATTACAAAGAGGCAGTAGACTTGTTTAAGCGTATACGTTATATAGCATAATTATAATACATTTAAACTCCCATTATTTTTATCAAGGAGAACGAACATAATCAATTCTTTGATACGCGTGGGTGCTATTGAAGATTTTTTTTGCGCCTTTGAGATGCGACTCTTAAAAGGCGAGAAAATATGAGTAACGAGAGAACTTTTGTGTAAGGGACCACCTTGGCTGGTATCATCACATTGCCTCAGATGCTCTGTACTCGTAGGGCACCTAGCAATTGAAATTTCTTGGCGAAAGACACTCAATAGACAAATGGCTCGAGGTGACGGTCACAAAACTTTCCTTCAAGATGGCATTGTAAATAGAATAATCTGGTGTGGTGCTTACCATCACACACGATTTGCCCGTCTCGTCAATTGATTGTATAAAAAACCACATAAATTTATAAATGCTTAAACTAATTTGATAAATAAATAATAATTATATAAAACAATAAAAAAAAGTTTATACGTATTCGGAACCTACTACGATAATAATTGCTTGCACATTAAAGCGCATAAAATTCACCATCAAGACGAATCTGAAGACGTATCATTTATCAAAATCGGTTGAGCCGTTGAGTAGTTACGAGACGGACATATAACAGATATACATACATATAGGTAAAAGACAAACGTTCATTTTGGGCTTCGCCGCAGTCGCGTAAGTACTCCAATAGAAATTAACGACATATTTTATAAGTATCTTATATGTTTAACAGAATTTAACAGAACTATTACGATACTATATGAACTATGCAAATGATATTGATGACTTACGCGTTGTTATATTGTACTCACCAGTATCTACTATATCTACTTTCACTCATCATCTCACCTTTTTAATGACTTTGCGACGACTACTATGTGCCGCAGATTGAACGCAGTAGCTTCGCGACACGATATTGATGTCTATAACACAACTGTCGCGCAGTTCAAGCGGTTATTAGGTAATGTTTTTTTTACCAACTAATCCTCAGTTTTGTATACTATTGTTTACGAACTATTTATATATAATTATTTATAATGTAAATACCTAATAGTGGAAATTTGTAACTGGCTATATGTACATATCAAAATATTATGTTTATACCTAGCTGTAAGTTTCAATAAAAATAATAAAAAAAAACACGGTAAACCGTAAAAGTAAACAAGTGTAATTTGAAACCGACTTCTATTCTACTCAGTTATTGGAGTGTAACTCAAAAACTACTGGACCGACATTGATAAAATTTAGATGGGACCACACGGAAATCACCAGCTTTCAAGCAAAAATTATAATAAATTTGATAATCGGTTCACCCAGTCGAAAGTTATGAGGTAAAAAAAATACAGTCGAATCGAGTACCTCGTCCTTTTTGGAAGTCGATAGAAAAAAGTAGTAAACTATCTAGGTGCATACGAAATATTCAGGGACTTGGCAAAACGCGTTTGGTTGAAGCGTCAGGTGACTAGAATGTTGACTCATATTTTGCACAACAAATTAGCATTGCTATACACGCGAAAATGTAGCCAGCATTCCGGGCACTTTTTCATTCAACAAATGGATTACTAAATTGTTGAGTCCATTATTTTGTATTTCATTATTATATCTACTGGCTGCGCTCCTTGATTTCATCCCCGCGGTGATGGATTATGATGATGGTGAATCAAATAATATAGCGTATGTTACTCAGACATATACGAGTAATATAGCTTTCTACTGGTGAAATAATTTTTGAACTGGCTCTGCAGTTTTTGCGTTTATCCGTTACAATTTATTATTGGAGTAGATAAGGATTAAAATCAAGGTGGCCTAGTTTGTACCGGCGTTATTATTGCATATGTTAACACGGTAAAGTGGTTATTGTGACATAACTGTTATAGTAAGTAAGACATATGGTATCAAGAACTTTATTGTTGATATTGATGTTTTCTATAAAACTGCAGTACTGATGTACTGCAGCACAGTGATCTGTGCTGCAGTATTGATGTACTGCAGCACAGTGATATGTGCTCTATTGTCAATAGTTTTCGCTGGGTACACAATATAAGGATGTTTTTTGGTATTTTTTCACACCTTGAGTTCATCATCGAAGTCTTCATACATATCCCTAACTTTTTTGAAAATATTACCTAGATAGAAAATAATTTTTGAAGTAGGACCAACTTATATCATAACGTCATAACGAACCGTCTCAGTCGCAGGTTTGATGAATTCCAGCCTCCGGAGCAAGCCGGTTTCCGAAAAGGCTATAGTACCATAGACCACATCCACACGCTACGGCAAGTTATACAGAAGACCGAAGAGTATAACTTGCCTCTTTGTTTAGCGTTTGAGACGTGGGCAGTGCTTGATTTTCTCCAGCGGTGCCGTATTGAATATCGGTATATTGAAGTACTGAAGTGTTTGTACAAAAACGCCTACATGTCAGTCCGAGTACAGGAGCAGAGTTCGAAGGCAATTCCATTGCAAAGAGGCGTGAGACAGGGAGACGTTATATCTCCGAAACTGTTCACCGCTACATTGGAAGACGCCTTCAAGCTTCTGGAATGGCAAGGACTTGGCATCAATATTAACGGCGAATACATCACTCACCTTTGATTTGCCGACGATATTGTAGTCATGGCAGAATCCATGGAAGACCTCAGTACAATGCTCGAAGGCCTCCATCGAGTTTCCCAACGGGTAGGTCTTAAGATGAACATGGATAAGACGAAAATTATGTCTAATGCCCATGTTGTACCTACCCCAATATCAGTTGGGAACTCAGTTCTCGAAGTTGTCGACGAGTACATCTGCCTGGGACAGACAGTCAAAGTCCAACTTCGAGAAAGAGGTCAATCGTCGAATCCAACTCGGCTGGGCAGCGTTCCGGAAACTTCGCGAAGTCTTCTCGTCAAAAATACCTCAGTGCCTCAAGACAAGAGTCTTCGACTAATGTGTGTTACCAGTGATGACTTATGGCACTGAAACGTGGTCTCTTACTATGGGCCTCATAGATGAGCTCAAAGTCGCACAACGAGCTATAGAGAGGGCTATGCTCGGGGTTTCACTATGTGATCGAATGAGAAATGAGGAGATCCGTAGAAGAACGAAAGTCACTGACATAGCTCAGAAGATTAGCCAGTTGAAGTGACAGTGGGCAGGGCACATAGCGCCCAGAACAGATGGAGCCGAAATGTTCTGGAGTGGAGACCACGGACCGGCAAGCGCAGCGTAGGTCATCCACCAACACGGTGGACAGACGACCTGATGAAGGTAGCAGGACGACGTTGGATGCAGGCCGCTTCCAACCGGTCCTTTTGGAAAATCATGGGGGAGGACTATGTTCAGCAGTGGACGACCTACGACTGAGATGATGATGATGATGAATATTTCAAAAAGTTAGGGATATAGTAATTTTTATGTTTATTGGTTACGAGTACATATCTACATAAATACATAAAAACCTAATCTTTCCTCTTTATAATATTAAGTATAGATGAAATAAATCCCGTGTAAAACACCTCACATTATAAATAAAACATACAATTTGACATGAACATAATTTATATACATTTTGTTTATATGTTATAAATACTAAATAAATAAATAAAATAGATTTTTGTTGCCAAAACCATAAAAATATTACAGATGTTTAACATTTGCCAAGGTAGAATAATTTGTAGTAACTAAATTAAAATTATGAATAATACCTAGTTAATTTTACTTTTAATGATTGTGGCAATTGGGATATGCTCAGCGTTTTAAGCGTGAACAGAGCACGCAGAGCTGGTTTTCAGCATACCCCATTGCTTGAGCTGAGATGTTTGTCAAGCGTAGTAGACATGTAAACAATTAAGCGGGGTTTATTTACACAAAACTTCGGTAACTCTATCTCAATTCTATAAAAGTTGTATAGCAGAGTAATATTATTGGTACTTACCCAGTAGTTTCAATGAAGGAATCATTTTATTACTCGGGTGTGATCCGGAGTTCGGAGACGGCAGCGGGCGTGCTGGCCAGTGATTAGGTAACCTAACCTAAACCTGGGAACTCCAAACGGAGATTCTAGCTGAAGTATACCACTATGTGGCAGCAAGGAGATCCCAAGGGGTGGAAAGATGTCACAATCATGCGGTGGCAGGCACAGGTGGACGGAGGCATTCACACGCCTCCTTTTTTGTCCTTAGTGGGGTCACTGGTGGAGAGTCAGGGAAATGCCCACCAGCTTGCACGGCCCCACACATCTTAGAGGTGGCCTTGGTGAGCAAGGTCACCCCTGTGCAGGCGCTGAGGCTCGGTTAAGATTGATCCGGGCCTACCGCCAGGGCGAGATAGTAAATGCTAGCGCGACCCCATCTCGTCCCACAGTAGCGGAGGACTGCTCACCTCCGTGAGTTTTAGTGGGTTTGGGTTTTAATGGATTTGTGTCCCACACGCCCACTTCTGTTACCCCCGTGGCGGAAGGGAAGTGCACAGAATTGCCACACCTCAAAAAATACTATTCCATTAGTATGTTCAAGCCACGCAACATGAAAACCTAAATATTTTGCTACAATTTTTAAAATAGGTGCTACAATACGGGTACGTTTATGTGAACATAAATTAATAATTATACAAAACGGCTACCACGTCAAACGCACACGTTCGGTTAATTTTGCACAAGTTAATTGAATATTAAATTATTATAGTTGGCCTGTTTTGCTGATATTGCCGTTTTGCATTACTTCGTAGAAACTGTGCAAGTGAAAAATTAAATTGGCTGGGAATACGAGCACCTATAATGAAAATAATATGATACATTTTTGTTCACATAAAAATTTTTGCAACAATTGTTTTGATTAAATATATGCCATTGCTCATATACACTATATCTATACTATATAATATTATAAAGAGGACCTACGTAATTAAGATTTGTTTGTTTGTTTGTATTAAACAGGCTCCGAAACTACTGAACCGATTAGAAAAATACTTTCACTATTAGAATTCTACATTTTCCCTCATGAATATAGGTCACAATTACCATCATGTTTGCAGTACTCATCCTCAATTTCAGCTACATGGTTAACGCAATGCTCCCACTTCTCTACGGAATATTCAGCCAATAATCACTGTAATATATTTTTATGCTAATTGTCCCTTAATATCACCCCAAACCAACTCAATAGGGTTCAGGACGCAACACTTCATGTCCGTTTCTTTTTATTATCTCGTAAATTTTATACATATCATCAGTTTCTGTCTTTTTAATCCATTTTAATACGAGTTAGTCGTCACGTCTAAGCTCATCATCAACTCCTTGTCGTTGTAACCACGATTGCATAACTGCCTTGGTAGAAGCCATAGTCGGCTTTTTTCTTCTCGAACCGAATGGTAAGTTGCGTTATCCATCACGATGATAGAGATGGTAGAATGTGGTGGTACATCAGGCATCAGCTTTTCGTCGAATCGTGATAATATGTTTTACATTTAAATATCACAACTGCTTCGTCTACAAATCCAGTTTGACCTTCACAATGTACGATGATCAAACGGTCCACTTTACCAATATGAGATAGCACGCCATGTACATCCTTGGATTGCCAGCATTTATAAGTTTCGTCAAGATACGAGTATAAAATATGTCTTCCTTCTCTACGAAATTGTTTAATAGTCCTTAGGTATTTCCAACTTTACGATGTTATTTATTATAAAGATTCTCGAGTGGCGACCACGCACCGTAAGACGATGTGTAGGCCAGCCCCCCATTAGGTGAACCGACGACCTTGTCGAAACCGCGGGGAATTGCTGGATGCTTGAAGCGAGTAGTCGGTTCAAGTGGCGTTCTATGGGGGAGGCTAATATTCAGTTGTAGACGTCTTCCGGCTGATAATGATGATGTTATATAATTTGGCTGTTCAATAAGGAGTTTCCTCTGAGAACCGCTTTTCTTAAATTTAAAACCAAGTCATGTAACAACCGCCTTAAATATTCCCTTCCGCAGTGTAATATATTCTCTTCTCCAAGAACACGTGCGATAGTTGCTCGCGTAGCAATAATCATGAAATGAGCTATCATAAATAAATACTATATATGACTACATACAAAAAACATACTATATGTGAGCTATAACGAAAATGCGCCTACCGCCCGCACCTCTCTCAGTCCCCTTTGTCGTCATACCGCCGCGCCCCTGTACCGCGCAGGCGAGGACTAAGATAAATGGCCTACATATAGATTCAATACTAAACGTTACCTAATTACTATTATATTATTACTCATTCTGACTGACTGAAAAAGCTGACTGATTCGTCAACGCAGAACCTTTTACCACTTGGGCTACAAACTGTACATATTGACAACTGTCATAATAACCGTCAGACTCAATAGAAATGTCATTGTTATATTGATAATCGATACGTGAGGGGTATTATAATATGCGTTTTATTTTGTAGCTACAATGAAAATTTGTCTGCATTTATGGAAATTTCACTCCTAAGAAGCTGAATCGAAAAAGTCCGCTAGCGAGTAAGCCAGTTAGCTATAAGCTTTGGATGTTAGAACCTGCTTTTTATATTACTAGTTTTACAACTTTCATAAACATCTAGTTAGTAAAAGGTCTACGATCTTATATAGAAAGTATGCACCAAACGCATAAGTTTTATTAATGCTAGTAAGAAAACAGCAAGAAATAACCAAAGTATCAAGATCAAACAGTTACGCGTCGCGGTATATCTAGCACATGCTGCTGTAGGTGATGTGCCTTGACCGTGACCTCTGTGATCCCGCCCGAGTGAGGTCACTAATAATTTGATAATATTTTGGTTAATTTATTTGCAACTTTCTCTTCATACTTTGCCTACTATAATATTATTGATTTGCGTAATATTAGCCCTAATGCAATTAGTATCACTAATAGTTTTATAATATAAAAGGATGTCCATGAATTCTAATACACCCGGTATAACGGCTGCTCCTACGAACATCTATATATATTTCAAGTTACTCTGTACTTTTAAACTCTTGTACGAATGGAAGTTTCTTATAGATACGAGTATAATGACAGATAAACTTATCTATATGAACTATTATTTACCGGCAAAACACTCACGGTAGGGATCGAATACCTCAACCCGGGATCTGAGCGTATCAGATGCTCATTTTCATAGAGACGATTGCTCGTAGATACCGCTGCGCACTCGCAGGTTAATAATAATTTAATATATGTCAAATGGACAAAATTTGAACAAAAATAATTTATATGAGCTATTTCTAAACCCGTCAAATTATACTAGCCCCAGCGACGGTTGAAATAAGGTTCCCTTATATGACTTATGGATAAATTACGGTTTCCCTCATCAACCGAAAGTCATAGAAGGAAAACTTTCATGTTGCTGCCGCTTCTACTATACCTCTTATCTAGTTGAAAAGCAAAACCTACATAGGCTACAATGAGCATTCATGCCGTCCCCAACAAAGCTATAAAAAGCATTCATTCGCGTAAGTGCACAGTTAGAACGAGAACAAAACTGGCCGCCGCGAGAAACTACATACATTCTGAACGTTCATAAAGCGAGCTAAAATGTTAATAGTACAGAGAGATCGTGTACAAATGATAATTAAGTAGAGCGAGATAAAAAATTAACAGATAATTTAATTAACCATTAATATGGCACTGGCGCTACGTTACACGATACGATTACGATATACGATATTCAAGAAGCAGCTTATTTCTAGGGGGAATATAATACCTATACATACAATTCTGTGGCCCAAAAAAGGATTTACTTTGCTCCAGTGTACGCTGTATGCGTACACTGGAACGAGCTTACAACAAATGACTCTCAGAAATGTGGGATAAAACAGAATGCATAAATTTTCAAGTGAAGTTTCCGATTCGTTGGTTCGATCCCAAAATTATTTGCTAAGTAATTACCAATTAACTGCATCAGGCTTTAATGAATCGGTGCTGATAATGAAAATTATATAAGAAAAGCCTCTAAGAATGAATCTTGACGTATCAATTTCTTAGTTCCTGTGCACTTGTACATAGATAGTTTTTAATTTTGAAGTTCCATTGCTGAGTTAGCGTTAAGTGAACCTTAACAGAGTATCCAGTAAGGAGAAAGCTACATTCTTATTCTTGTTTGCTAATTTAGGCCTGTATACTATGACATGTTTTTGTGTTTTTTGTTGCGATTATTAATAAATAACTGTTACCCGCTACATTGCAAGAGACGTATTATAGGTAAGCGATGGCTATGTTGTTGTACGATTGTGTCGGAAGAATTGGCCAGTCTAGACCCTGCGTTACCGGGTCTAGCTGTTTGCAGAGTGCGCCTGGGCGGCTTCTTCCATGCATCCATCAACCGACTTAGGACGCAAGTTGGCCGCTGTAGACACAATATGTGAAAATGGGGCTACTGTGACAACACTGAAACTGTTTGCGATTGCGGTTTCGCCACTCAAACGATGTCACATTTGCTCGTTTGTCCCTTATCCCCACCCTTATACCACCTACACCAGTGACCACACCTCTTTAATGCCACAGACGACGGAATTAAAGTGGCGGAATTCTATTCAAGCTTGGTTTAAAGTTGTAGACTTCTGCTACTCTGCAACTTTAAATCAAAGTGGTACCATTGACACGAAAAAAGCTATTGCTACCCTTAAATGTTGTCAGTCTAGAGTAAACAATAATAATAATACACTTATACCGCAGGGGCGGCTTTGTGGCGAGCCGTCGGTGAGTGGCGACACCACGGACCCTGATTCTCCCTGGGGCTTAATGAGACCCCTGACCCCCGGCTTGCCTTAATTGGCCGTCTGGGGGTGGAGACGCAAGAGCAAGACACAAAAAGCTCCAAGGGTGGAAGTGTTAAAGGGCATAACGCTAGAAAAAAAATACAAACTATTACATAATCAGCGTAAACATTATCCCTATAGTAACTATAACCGAATCTTTCCAAAAAATATCGTCCACTGCTATTTTTCTTAAAGTTTATTGCTCATAATTTCCTTTCGGATTCCGAAAAAACAAAACCTGTAGCTCCGCAGGACGCGAATGAACTTACTTCGTAAAATGTAAATGGTATCGACATCTATTCAGTAGTTATCACGTGACGCCAGTAACTATCAACTATCTAATCTTTCCATAAAATCTTTCCCAATGCATTTTGCTCTAGGTTATTGCTCATAACTTCTTATTGGGTGAACCGACATCGAAAAAATTAAAACCATATCTCCAAAAGGTTTAGTATTTCAGTAAACAGTATCAACACCTACTCAGTAGTTTTTACATGATGCATGAACAGACAGACAGACAGATAAGAAATTTTAAAAACATATTGTTTTAGGTTCTAAAACCTTCCTATGCTTCGCTAGCAAAAATGTTTCTTTTTCGAATTATCTCAAGTGTACAGACACGACCTTGGTTAATGGATACAAACTAGGGTTGTGGGCCTGTACGGCAGTAAAACACTCGTAGTATCGATGGTTTACTTGTCCATACAAGAAGCACAAAACAATGGCGTATATGTATAAACATACACATGGTGCGTGAGCCGGTGCGAACACGCATGCGAACTACGAATAAATTCGTAGAATGTCAGCCATTTTTTTAGCATATCATCTATGTAAAGAGCGTTGGTAATTACCCTGACTGGCACGAGACTCGGAGGGATTTACATAGTCGCGGTCAGTCGCAGTATCGACTTTGTGCATTGCAGTATTGGCAAAATTAAAGATTCCCCTTGCACCGTGCAAGTTTAAAACAAACTTTATACCATTCCCACTTTAAAAAGCCTGTTTTATTCACTGAAAACAGTGAATAGAAATTTTACCTTTTAATCACTATTTTGGTGTTTGAATTTAAAACATCCAATATATTCGATCTCCATCTCAATGCTTGTACAACTTCCTTGTGAAAAAACACTCGATACAAACTCCTTGCGCAAAGAATACTCGACATACAAATTCTTAGTGCATATAACTCCTCGAGATTTGATTGGTCTATATTTGCGATAAGTAACTAATTAGATTTGAATAAAACTGTATTGTGTTCTTTGCTGCAATAACAGAAATAAAATATAATAATAATAAAATTACTCCTATGTTTAGTAATTGTTCCAATTTGAATGTGCATTTTAATTATTTTAACCTTCCTGTTTTCGTCATTAAATGTATATTTTCGCTAAAGTTATTTTTTTTTTCTCGTAGTATCAGACAAAATAAAAAAGTCAAGACCGAATGTTGTGAACAGAGAAGTGAGGCCGGGTGAAACTACGCCTCGCCGTGTCCATACATAATTACATACCTACAACACGTACAACAAAACTACGCTTTGACTCGCCAGTCGAACTATCGCTGCGCGTGGAAGCAACACGTAAAGATTTAATGTAAATTAATTAATAATTTATTTGTTATTTAATAATTTTAATTTAATTTGAATTGTCATGGCAGTACCGATACACGCACACGTTGTTTAGAAAACCGGTCTCACTTCTCTGTTCACAACATTCTGTCTACACTGTTTTATTTTGTCTGAGCTCGTAGTCATGGTATAATAGTATTTTATGCAACTGTCATATAATACCTAATTATACACTACATACTACAGGTGCATACACTACTTTATTTTATCTCATGACATTTTTGCTACTAAAGTTTTATCCAACAAAATATTACTCAAATTCGTATGTACGAAATAGCGCCAAAATAGAAAAAGTCTTCTTCTTCTTCTTGTTTGTATGGCTTGTGCGGCGTAATCACAATTTTGCCAATATCAGTGGAAAAAGTCTGTTATTGGTATATTGGCTCGGAACCAGCGCGTTGCGCGTGCAGCACGCTCACCACAGATAATGTGTACTTAAATTGAATTAAAACCTCCATTGGTCGGGACACATTGTACTTTAATAATTAAAAAAATGTTTTAAAGCATTGTTTTGTTAGGAGAATAATGCTTTAATTTAATTTTTTAATTTTCTTAAAGAAGTATGTAAATAAAATATGTCAATAAAAGTCTGTATTTCATTTCATAATTAGAAATTTACCGAATGAGATTATATAAAGAATAGTACTTATGCAACTCTTGAATATAACGGATTTATATCGAGGGCCATGGATCACTCGCATCGCTCAGGATTCTAACACTTATATAAAATAACACGAAAAACTCGCTACGCTCGTGATTCAATCATCACGAATCACTCCCTGCGGTTGTGGTTCAGTCGTTAAAATCCTTCACTTACTCGTAATTTATCTATGGCCCTCGCTTTAAATCCGTCCTTTATTCACTAATTGCATAATAATATCATATTATCTTTAAAGAGAGTATGAATACAATAACACAAGGTTTTATTTTCTAATAATGGTGCAGTCTGTTTTGAATTTTGAATTGATTTGACATGAAAGTTCCATTATCGTCCCATCAATAATGTTTCTCCATAGAAACTTTAACACCCGTTTTCACCCCTTAAGATATGAACATCCAAAATTAAGAGATTGCCCATTTTTTTTCTATCTTCAGAGGCTAAACGTTATATACATCAAGACAAAGCCATTATAAATATTGATAGATAACAAATATTTGGAGAACGTTATTTGCTGGTTGCTCTGTTGTTAGTTTTACAATTACAGAACTGCCCATTTATTTCATTAATAGTATTTGCCATACTGATTGTACCTTCGTGTAAAATTCGAATGTATGTATATAGTTATAGATATGTATATGTACATACCTACGTGTTCGCGAAGTTTTTTATGGTTTTAGGAGACGGTACAAGCACTAGGCCCATCTGGTATTAAATGGTAACCTCTGCCTATATGACAGATGCATTTCGTTAGAACCTACGTTAATACCTAGTTTCAAGCCCGGATCCACCGTTGTGGGCACGATGGGCAAGCCCACAACTAAAAGACTTGTGACAACAGACGTCACACTTTCATATTCGACAGGCCGATGATATGACGTTTTATAAAATGTACAAAACCTGGATACCGACGAAATTATTAACATTTTCGCGTAAAAGTAACGTAAGGAAAACTTTCACTGCTAAACATACCTAGAACTCCTCCATATAACGTCACTTGAAACGGTTACTCGCTTTCTGCATCCATAGCAATTCCCCGCAATTTTAACGAGGTCGTTGGTCGACCTAGCGGGGGGCCGGCCTACACTACGTCTGCCTGTGCGTGGTCGCCACTCGAGAACCTTTCTTCCCCATCGGTTATCAGTTCTGCGAGCGATGTGGCCTGCCTATTGCTACTTTAACTTGCTAGTTTTGAGAGCTACTTTGGTGAAGTTAGTTCTCCTACGTATCTTTTCATTTTAGATAGGACATATGGGATACGGTAAAAGAAGGTAAGGAGGCAGTACTTCACCGGAGTTGTAGTCATATACATATATATACACATAGGTATGATTATTGAAATCGCATAAATCTGTGACAGATACATCTGTAAAGAATAAAGAGAATAAAAATACACGAATACTGAGGCTAGAAATAAGAAATCGATATACCCTGCACGACGTGTCTGCGTAGTAAATAATCACTTAATATTAGATCAATGAAAGTTTTCAAGTTAAGTGATATAAAAATTAAATAAATGTTGCTGAAGATCTAAGAAATGCTGGTAAAAATGAGAAAGTCAAAGTTTTAGGTGGACGAGTAAATTAATTATGTAATAACTCTATATATCATATTTTTGATATTTGTTTCTACTGATTGAAGTCCTTTATTTTTCATTGGCACAACACGACGTCCAAAACAAACAAGCAAACTAACCTCATAATTTAATCGTAAACGTTCTTTTCCTTGTATAGACAGAGACAACAACTATTAAATTTATTTTCATTTCGTTGGAATTCTACACTCGCTAATTACTGGCCCAGTTTCAGTTCATGGAATATGCATCCAGCTTCCTTTATGCTATAGGTAATGTCAATAGTTCATACGCCCCGGTTAGTGGCAAGTCAGGCAAGACATTCAGTTAATGTTGACTTATTTATGTCTTTGAATTGCGTGAGGTGTTCTCGGTATACGTTTTGTTTGCTTCGAGTAAATTTTGTTTGAACCATGCATACTTCTACAGGAAAGTTTAAAAAAATCCAGCATTTGCCAGCTAAGTGGGCTTAGTATGAATAATTGACATGGAAGTATTAGCTAGGATGGCGGGAAACAACAAGTCCAACAACAGCTATCGTTGATTTTGTTCATATTTTCTAGATTTGTTCTTTCTAGTTTTGACGTGTAATAGTCGTGGATTATTAACCGTTACCTCTTTGTTATGGTGCACAAGTATTGGCAAAGCGCGCAAAATCGTGAAACGTTGTTATGTGTTTTTCTTGTCAATCGCTTTAGAATGTTTAGTAAAAATCCACCGCATTCCGGGTGTATCCCACTATTTCCATTAGGTATTTCTATTGATAGAAATACTGATAAAAATCTATTGATAGAAATACTGGGACTGATTCTCCCACTTTTTCCATTGCTAACACATACACATACACTAACAAACTAACTACTCTAACACTCTTTTTCTTGTGCATCGCCAACGGCTGCCGCGGCACGCTCGCTTCGCTCGCTCGGCTCGCGATTTTGGTCTAAAGAAACCTGGCACTCTGGTACCGGTACCTATATATGTATTTGCCTTATACTAGCCATAAAAACTGAATACCATACCATACAAACATCATTTGTTAACGGAGTTATACCAAAATGTATAGTAGGTATGTTAAATCATCATTATATCGAAAAAAAATGATACTTGAACAGTACCTATGTAATATTTTTGCAATAGAAATAATGGGATATAAATTGGGAAAAAACACTAGTCTCACTTTTTCTATTTTTATTACCATGGAACCCGTGGAATTACATACACCCCGCATTACTAGAACGTTAGTTAGACGACAGAGGCTTAATGACAGATTTATTTGTGTGACTGACTGACTGTGATTGAATCTGCCTGGTTGAAAAAAAAATAAACAAATCAATATTTTTACCTAATTAACTTGAGGGTGAAAAAAAAGGCTAATTAGTTAGTAATTAATACTTACTACTCTATGGCAATATGTGAGAAAGTATTCGTCTATTGAGCGTTAACAATTGAAGTGGCCTTGCTTTTTCATAAGAATTATTAAGTATAATAGCAAGAAAATCTGAATATGGGTTTATATAATATAATGTCTGTTGAGTCAGATAGTATGAAATTTAATATTTTTCTCAGTTTAATTGTTTACGTTAACGTAGATACGATTAATGGACGATTCACAAGTTATACTCTCCCATAAAACACGGTCATTTTTCGGGATTAAAAGTAGTGTAAAGCGTACATTCTGAGGCCGTAGCACAAACAATTTGCGAAAAAGTATTCCTATCGTAAGCGTCAACACGTCACGCTTCGGCGCACGAACTTAACGGCCCTAGATAAATGACAGTTTGTACTATTTCACGGAAACAACACGTTCCGTTACACTTACGCAGTCATTCGTGCTAGGCCCACTGGGTATGAGTGTCGTTTCAAAACTCAACCAAATTCGTGTAACCGTTGTGGGGGCGTAAAAATAGGACAATTAAGTATACCTACGCACAAACTTTCACTTTTTTATAATATTTTTAAACCGATGAACAGAGATAAAATGCTAATTATGCGCTGTGATTAGGTTCTGGTAGTCGCATAGCGTTTAGGGTTGTATTTTTCTTAAATATTTTTGAACATCATTGGAAAACTTTTCCACAAAAAACGCCGCTTCTTAAAACGAAATACTTATACAGCGTACCTACTTACTTCACCAGTCTTTGTTACATTTTGTTTTAAATAACCTTAATAACACAAAGCAATCTAGAACCACGATAGCTTTAGCTTCCGATAAAGCCGGCAGTGACTGAGTAAACTGGTAAAAACCGTTCGTTCAGTTTGCATAGAGAGTTTGTAAAGCAAGCGCTGTCAGCACCCATTCAGATATGCCTTCTACGGAAGCTATTATCGCCTGCGGGATCTGCTTTAACTTGTTAATGTAAGCGGCTAACCTTATAATATGCACAGTAAAGTTCCAAATTCAATGGCACAAGTTTGGTCGAAGGCAAATGATGAAGTAGCGCGGTGAGTGACGCGGCGAAACTTTCACTTGTCTGCTGCTTTACTGTTCAGAGGTACCTATCTATTTTCATAGTTCACTCAATATTTATAAATTATCTCTGCTTTTCAGTTAAGTTCCGTTATTGTAACAGTTGGCAGATTCTAAATTTATAATAAAAAAATTGTAATACTGGGGTATTTTAAGTTAGTTTGACAACGATACACACGAGTACCTACAGTTCATTGAAAGTGCTAATAATACGAGTAGTACATATAAACTTTATTTTTTAGAAGTAATATTATTCCATTCGAGAAGATTAGTAGTTATTAGTTCTTTAGACGATAAAACGCGTTACTAAACCTTAAATCAAAGTCAAAGTCAAAGTCAAAATCATTTATTCAATTTAGGCATCAAAGACGCACTTATGAACGTCAATTTTTCATTATAATGTACTTTAAAGACTACCGCCGCGTTCCAAAATATATAGAGCCTACCGAGAAGAAGCGGCAAGAAACTCGGGGCCATTCTTTTTATATAGATGTTTTACAATGTTTTTACCTAGGTACTACAAATATTAGCTCCAGTGTGTTGCCTTACAAAAGAGAACATAATAATGGTATCAGTAGGGCAAGACACGCTACACTTTGACATCTTAGTACACGAGTAGATAGATCCTGGAGTGATCAGTCCCAAGCTGTTTTATCCTCCAAGTAATCCGAAATTTTGTAATAACCTTTTTGACAGAGTTTAGTTTTAATAGTAATTTTAAACTTATTATTAGGCAAATCTCGGATAACATTGGGAACTTTATTATAGAATCGTATACATTGTCCCATAAAAGAATGACTTATTCTGTGGAGACGCGTTACCTGTACGGATAGCTTGTGCTTATTTCGTGTGTTGATGGAATGAGCATCACTCCTTTTATCAAAACTGCTTATGTTTTTCTTTACATACATTAGATTTTCATAGATAAACTGAGAGACAACAGTTAGAATGTTTATGTCTTTAAACTTCTGTCTAAGGGAAACTCTGGGAGCTAAACTGTAGATCGCTCGTATAGCCCGTTTTTGCAGTATAAAAATGGAATTAATATCTATCTATTATATTAATATCTCTGGGGATATAGGTATAGGTGATAGGGAGACAACATTTAGATGAACATTGCGAAAAAGACGGGTTCAAATCTAATCGGTCATTATTCCAAGGTAGACACTACAGCGATGGGTAAATACATATCTAGCAAATTGTTTTTCTTTGTCTTTTAGTGACTAAAGGGCCCGTAGTACACTCAGTAGTGAATCCAGATTTTAGTACAGATCCGAGTAAATTTTGTATGGCATTTTACTGCTAAATTTACACTCAAGTGCACATGCACAACTGGGGATCTTTCTGAATTACCAAATAGTCTTAGACCATGATGTCCAGTAAAGAGTATCTATTGTTCATAACTTGAGCGATAAACAGACTCTAACAAGAGGTAACTTATCTTTGTAAACTTGCAACTTGGTTGTAGACAACTATTGTTACAACAATCAAGTTTCTACCCACTTTGAGCATAAACATCTTTCTGTATGATTTTGGGTGATATTGGTTTAGTAGTAATGGCTAGTTTACACAGTGCGAGCTAGCGTACGAGTCAGCCTGCCGAGTAACTGCACTGCAGTAACTAGCACTGTTTGGACGGAACTTACGAGTAACTCGTATAGGTGCGAGTTGGATACTAGCTCGCATTTCTTCAACATTGTTTACACTCGCCTGTTTGCCCGGCAGCAACTCGCACATGGCAACTGCTCGGTCATCACCCGCATCATTTGGACGCATTCGGCATTAACTCTCCAGTGACAGCTGTGAGCGGAACCTGCGTTTTTGGAAGTTTTTTTAGGTTTTTTTCCAATTTTTTACTTGTCATAGAGAAAACACGTTCACTCGAAATGACAACTCGCGCGACTGGGTAGTATCCACTATGCGTCGTGTAGACAGCAAAGGCGAGCCGAGCTTCTGGCGTACAAGTAGACAAGCCGAGTAGCTGTCTACTGGCTAGACAGTAGCTCGCACTGTGTATAAATCCATAAATCACAGTTGGCAGCATTGAAAATCTAGAGCTTGTGGTCAACTGTGGATTAAACAGTGACTTTATTTGGTTATGATGGTTCTTTTGTGGCTTGGAAGACTTAGTGCAGGAAGTGAACTGAATCTGAAATGGTTGGCAGGATCCTAAAAAAGGTGAACGCTGAAATGAAATAATAGTTAGAAATACATAATATTAATTTCCACTCCATCGACAACGTGACACCTGACGGCATTCAGTAAAGCTACTTCCACTGGAAAGCAAGACTGTCTTGACTTTTCACTCGATGGTTGAATTTTATGCCAATCACAAATTAGCTCAAATCAAAAATCAAAATAACACGATTGAATAACTTATATGGTATACCAATGTTTTCAAAAAGTAGTATAATTTAATATTATGGCCCAATCTAGTTTTTTCTTATTGTGAATAAAAAACTAGTCAACTTTCCTAATTTCGAAGAGTTATTGAAAATAATATAGACCATAATAATTGACTTAAGAAAAACCATATATTATTGAGATTTAATAAGACACATTAAACACAAAAATAACAATATTCATATAATATCGATATTTAAATTGTATTTATATTTAAATAATCTGGGGTCATAACTTTGAACCATAAGTAGGTACTAGTAAATACCATCTATTCTTCATAAATATTCCGTAATATGGTAGCCGTGAGACTATAAAAAGTAAAAATCCGGTCACGTGACCATGCGCTCAGAAACACATTGTGTTCAGCCTTAGCATAAATTTACTTTCGAGTATAATTGACCCGGACATAATTTACATTACAATACTGATATGCAATACACTGTCAGATAACAACTGTTATAAACCCGCGGCACGTAACTCTAGCGCTGACCGTTATTGCGCAGAAGTCAAAAATTGGGTATCACAGGGGGACTACAGGGACGAAGGACTCTTGTCTCTCTCTGTCACATCGAAGACGAGGGACTCCTTTCTCTCTCTGTCACATGTGCGCGACTGTACCCATGCGCAGATATCCCCTCCACATTTCGCTCAGCGCTAGAGTTACGTGCCGCGGGTACTTAGGCCTTATAGAGGGCCTGCCTCGACGTCAAATTAGCAAGCTTTTGGGTGGTATGGGTGCACCCAATATAATATATTTATTTAAGTAAGTTAGTTACAATGTTACTACAAACAAGGATTCATATAATATATGAATTAGATTGTTGACGATTGATTACAAGGATAGATAACTTGAGACTTCCTACCGTAGGTATTACCAGATAAGAGTATTTGGTAGTAACATAAATCAAATTCGAAGATTAAGTCAAGATATGTTAAAATACTATGGACATAACGCTTCCTAGTAACGGGAGGCATTACCTTTCAAAACTTGTATTACATTTCTGTGCCATTCTCTATTTTGTAGGCTCAGTATAATGTATCAAGTGGGCAGGAATTTGAACAAACCTATCTTCTGTGATAACAAATTTCTAAACTTAAAGTTGCAGATCAAATTGGTATATATTGGTCTAAGTAAATTTTAAAAAAAACCTTAGAGATCCGTCCTCATACGACGCGCGATATTTAAAATCTACTAAAGAGATAAATTTGATGTTCGGGTGGGGGCATCGGTGGCCTAGCGGCCATGGTGTCCCGATTTAAACTCGGAAAACGCGAGTTTAAATCCCGTTCAATAATAAGTTTTACTCTCTAAAATTGTAAAAAAATTAAAGTTCAAAAAGTCTGCATATGAGAAAATTTATACCTAAATGAAAAAAAATAGTAAAATAGCTAGTTTTTTTCTAAAATAAACGTTATTGTCATTGCACGGATTTAAATTTAATCCAGTCCTTCACAAAGGCTGCCGTAGGGCTGTAGCCAAAACTTATTGTCAATATCTTCAAGTGATAATTAATATTTTCTTAAAATTTTATGTTATTGCGATAATAAATATACTGTATTCTTTAACATTTTTGATGTCTGTGTGCATATATGCATGTTGAATTAACGAATCTTCTTGATAATAACAATAATGCCATAAAATATACAAATAATTTAAAATATTTTATATAATCTCATTCGGTAATATTCCAATTATGAAATGAAATACAGACTTTTATTGGCATATTTTATTTACATAATTCTTTAAGAAAATTAAAAAAAATAATTAAAGCATTATTCTCCAAAACAATGCTTTAAAACATTTTTTTAATTATTAAAGCACCATGTGTCCCGACCAAGGAGGTTTCAATTCAATTTAAGTACACATTATCTGTGGTGAGCGCGCTGCGCGCGCAACGCGCTGGTTCCGAGCCAATAGACCAATAGCAGACTTTTCCACTTATATTGGCAAAAATGTGGTTACGCCGCACAAGCCATACAAACAAGAAGAAGAAGACTTTTTCCATTTTGGCGCTATTATAATACTATAGATGATAGCATTATACCCGGGATATAAAAAGATTACCGGTCATATTGGTAAATAATGAAGTATTAATTTAATTTTAAGAATATAAAAAGAACATTGTTGTTCAATGATATAACTTTAAAATTGCTAAATATCGTTTTATTGTTAAAAAGGAAATAGTAAGTTAATAAAATTATAAAAAACAATATATAAAAAAACACGTAACAGAAACCAGGAAGGAATAATTAATTGAACCTCCGCTTAGGACGAACAAAATAGTCAAACATGCTTTATGCTGACGCAAATATTTAAGGCGGGGTCCAATCCTAACTTTAAAACAATTTACGATGATTTACATAAGGTTGAGAATTGCTCAACAGACTGGACGATGCAAAGCGAAAATACAATTGAAAACTTGCTAATACTTTTTATATTTAGTTCGTACAAGCAAATGATTAAATTGTAATGATAAAGGAGTCCATAGTTCACTAGTTAATTTCATTGGGAATTCGAATGTGACACAAAGTATAGAAAAAAATCCTTTTTCAATAGATCAGCAGCGAGCTACAATAAACTGGTTGACTTTCCCGAATTTGACTTATTCGACTTAAAACCTTCCGATTTTAAGCGCGTCCTTTCTGTCTCCTGGTTTGAATCGAGTTATTGACTGTTAATCGTTATAAAGACTTATAATATGTTGTTTATTTTCCGTCATAATTGCTTAGTTTCATAACTACTTATAGTATATACTTCTTTTATAAGTTATTTAGACAAACAAGTACTTTCGTATTCCTATATGCGAAAACATGTTAATGGTAATTCGTCTTTTATATTGTTATTTGGTTAGTTTTGTGCACTGTTTGTTTTCCAAATAAAATAAAATAAATAATTGAAATATATTTGCCCATAATTGTATAAAAATGCTTTTTCCCACGAAGCACGTTAGAAAAATTGCAAATTATAGGGAACATTGCTGATTTTTTTTCTATCGAGCCAAGGTTGCTCAATCGTGTATTGGCTCCCATACTGCATAAGAACGTATATTCAATTTACACTACGTTTTTTAGGAATTCTCGGTTATTAGGTTTAAGCGTCGAAAAACTAAGTTTTCGCCAAGTCGAATCATAAAATTTGGTCAAAATCTACACTCATTTCGCCTTAAGAAAGCTCTATTACGGGAATGTTAATAATCGCTCGTGTCACAAAATGGCTATAACATCCAGTGCTTTGGCCGAAAATGCAAAATTAGAATAAGAATACATATTAATTTTTGTATTAAACAATATGATATCCATTTTGAATTGCTTTATGAATATGAATAAAAAGAACTAAAAAATTAAGTTAGATTTGATGCTGATTTTTAATGGTCTAATTATAGAGTTAAAAACCATTTTATAGTATTTTTTTCTTTATAATAAAGTTCACAGAGTAGTAAGAGTACTGGTTACGCAGTAAATGTACAATTCCATAGACCTTAACACCTTACTGCGTGAAAAGTTACCTAGGATTTTGATGTCTCCGTTCCATTCTCTGTGTACTAAATTTAAATATCAGATTGTTTCAATAATGCTTTGTCACAATTTGATGTGTTTACAAACATTTTTACCTGTTAAGGCCCTGTCAGCTCAGCGCTTGGCTCATTGGCTTGACATTCAATTTCCTTTACTTGAAATCAAGCAAGCGCATCTCGTAAAAACACAAATTTCATAAAAATAATGTGCACCCTTAAATAAAAAATAATCCGTCAATGTTTGTGTATTGAAAATTGTTATTTGCATGTGTTTCATGACAAATACAAAAGTGAATAAACAAAAAACTGTTTTGAAGGTGAAATTGAGTGGTATGTTTGATTTTATTTTAATGTACTCTAGTAGTATCTAGTTTACATATGATTTATAATCCTTTGCGTCCCAGAGACGTAAATATACGTAAGTTTCATTTATAAATCTTTTGTTTTAATTATCACGTTATAGGAAGGATTAATTCCGTCAATGTGTACGTTTAGAAGTCTTAGGAATTTCATATTATTTTTTTGTAATTTTATTTAAATCACTGCTTGAGATAAACTGTTTTAAAAACCCTCATTTTTATTGACATCATGAATTAACAGCACCGTAACTTCTCCTTATAAACGTAGTCCTTAAAACACATACAAACGAACGCGACCCCTCGAGAACTACCTCTTGAAAACAAAATAATAAGTAGCGTAACAAATTCATCGTTGTCACATCACTAATATTAAAAATTTATAGAAGCATTTAAATTTGGTTTACATAGTATCACTTAATCTGTGACATAGGTTCTAAAATGGTTTAATAGTTAACCTTATAATTATCTGGGGCCTTACTATCAGCTTCGTAAAAACTATGCAAGTTTCGTGCAGTTCTTAAACCGTTTTGGTTTTGGTGTAAGACATAAACAGTTTTGAAAGAAATCATACTATGACGCTCATTTATTTGAACTGTTGTTAAACGGAAAATATTGTCTCTGGCATTCTAACAATTTACTATAACCAACATTGCAGACGCCTAGACGTTTGTAAGCTATTAAACTGAGTGGATTTAGAGCGACATGTTAAGAAGAGACCATACAAAATAACAGGTGAACGGTTTTTCTGCGGTTCTTGAATAGTAGGCGTGGGCAGGTCTGCTTTAAAGTTGTCATGGTACGAATAAACCGGGCAGTTGTCTAGAAGTCCTGCTTTAAGAGCTCATAGTAAAGCCCCTGATTCACAAACGCTCTGCATTTTCATCAAACATTAAACAGCACACGACCCTCTCAGTTGTGGCCTCACACACCCACACACGTTTACTTCACATGCCGACATACGCACTTACAGAGTCATTCATAAACACATCCTAACCTAACCTAACACTACAAGGTTTTGTTATATGATACGATTTAAGAAGGATAGTAGAGTCACGTACTGCATGCACTTAGTATGGGTAGTTGTCATTCTTATTTTGGTATCTATCTAAATGAATCCGTTTAGTTACACATATACGCACATAGTCAATTATATTCATATATTCGTAGCCATTCGCTTGTTTAGATTACCAAACTAAACTAGCGAACTATAATTAAACCTAAATTAAATAACTATGGCAGTACATACATCCATACATCATCATCATCATCATCATCTCAGCCGTAGGACGTCCACTGCTGAACATAGGCCTCCCCCATGATTTTCCAAAAGGACCGGTTGGAAGCGGCCTGCATCCAACGTCGTCCTGCGACCTTCCTCAGGTCGTCTGTCCACCGTGTCGGTGGACGACCTACGCTGCGCTTGCCGGTACGTGGTCTCCACTCCAGAACCTTTCGGCCCCATCGGCCATCTGTTCTGCGTGCTATGTGCCCTGCCCCCTGCCACTTCAACTGGCTAATCTTCTGAGCTATGTCGGTGACTTTCGTTCTTCTACGGATCTCCTCATTTCTGATTCGATCACGTAGAGAAACCCCGAGCATAGCCCTCTCCATAGCTCGTTGTGCGACTTTGAGCTTATCTATGAGGCCCATAGTAAGAGACCACGTTTCAGTGCCATACGTCATCACTGGTAACACACATTGGTCGAAGACTCTTGTCTTGAGGCACTGAGGTATTTTTGACGAGAAGACTTCGCGAAGTTTCCGGAACGCTGCCGTAACGCAATCCTATCGTTGATGTATACACTACAAACTATCAGTTATCTAGTACAATTGTGGCACAGATAGTGACCTCATAGTTTGCACTGTACGATTATATAGTAAATTGCTACCGTTATATTGTTTCATGCCCGGTGGAGAGCATTGCTATGCCACATCCACAGATCAAATGTATTTTACCAATTCCTTTTCGTTCGCTTTCTCATGCCCCCGCCCTCGCTGGGATGCCCAGCCGTGTGAATTCTCTAAGAGCAAACATCGTTGCATCTTTGACGACATCCGTGAAACAAATGACGTAATGACAAGAAACGTTGGAAAATCAACCTTATGTACAAGGGCGATATCTCACGAGATGTGTCGCGAGAGGTGAGTAGACACATCCGTGCAATTCTCCAATGATTCGCCGTTGCGCTCGTAGACGAGCTCACCGATGTCAAAAACTTCATAAGATGTCGCCCTTGTGCAAAAGGTTGTTTTTCCAACGATTCTTGTCATCTCGTGATTTGTTTCACGGATATTCTCAAGATGCAACGGTGTTTGCTCTTAGAGAATCGCACGGCTGCTTCTGTTTGTCACAACCAGGGTGCGAACCTAGGACCCATCGCTTTGAACGCAGTGTCTCTGCGTTACAACGCTACAGAGGCTGTCAGTTTGAGTGACAAAATGTAATACGTCCTATTACTTTCGTGATTAACTGTATTAATAGGATAGTTTTGTTCTGAATTATCTAAGGTTATGATGATGAGATGAATTAACTGTATTAAGAATAGTTTAGGTTTAGTAGTAGTTTAGTATAAGCAATAAAATACAATACAATACAAAAATTCTTTTTTGGCACCAAAGTAAATCACAAAATTATATTGTTAATAACGATGCGTATTGTTAGTAAATATTTCAAACTTATTTTTAATATAAAAACCAACTTATGTTTATTTCAAATAACTAAACTGATCTTTATGGAACGCAGAGTTCAACGTTCAGATATTTTACAAACATAATGTTAAAAATAAATAACACACAGCACAACCAGATATTCATAATACTCATAAGTTCACACAATGACAGTAAACCAAAAAATCAAAGAAACCATTACTTCTGCGTAAGGAATATTTATTATTTTCCTCTTCCGCTGAATACCTGCCTGTTTTCGATTTCCCTTTCTGCAAATACATGAACTGTATTTTTTCTCCCTGTCAAATGTATCATATAACAATTATTTTACATTTATATACTAACTATACATATTTGTAATTATCTAGCGTTTAACCACTATTTAAAGATGTTGGCCACCCATTGGTTGGTTGGTTGTTGGTTGGTGTAGAGCATCGATTTTTTTTTGCAATCTTTTCGACCACAGTGTTCGTGGACCTGGTTATTCAATTAGAATAGCCGTACTGCAAAGATCTATTTTAGGAAGGCTTTTATCCTAGCACAATTATATTAACACATTCGTATATGATCATACATTTTTGTAACATGTTGTTTGTGGTTTCGCGGTAATTTTAAACATCAATAACACTTCATGCGATACATAAAATAGTCATTTGCTATGCAAGGCTGCAAAGTTGGTTTTTGTGCGAGTACTTGTATTACATAATATATACTTTGCTGCCGAGTGTAACACACAACTTTTCACCTCACTACAGCAAAGAAAACGGTAGATGCAAAAAACAGCTTAGTTATTGAATTAGTGTTTATTCATTTTATAAATTAAAATTAAAATTCCTGCTGTTAGTAATATTGATAGTTACTTTTTGTTTGGAACTGTTATAAGTATAACAGTTCTAAACAAAAAGTAACTAGTGTTTGTCACTTGTGTACTATTATACTATAGATAAATCTTTTTAATCTTTTTCATTCAGTCCAGTGCTGCCACCTGTGGCACAGTAGACATATAGAGAACAGTACGGAAACTACCTTAACACGTTCGAAATGTCCCACTGACATAAACATGCGCATCGACGAGATCCCTAAGCGGTTCTCGCGGTGCCGTCAGTAGTGAGTGTTACAAACTATTTCTGCATCATAACCTTTTTTACATAATCTAAAATATGAAATTAATGTCACACTTGACTGACTGCTATCTTCTTATGTTAAGTTGTTCTTACAATTATAAATATTGCTTATAAAAACATGTTTACTTTATAAAAGTGGTCACTCACTTATAAGCATTTCCGAGATCTTTTTAAAAATGCCACGTGCATATTACGTAGTATTACGCCTGTTTGAATTATGCCAAAACCGGAGTTATAGTTTTTTAAACGTCCTGCTGAATTTGTAAGGTGAGAATAATTAATTGTTTAAAAATGTAACAGTCTTCCTGTATGATCTATCATAATGAATTCGTAAAACATAGGTAACACAAAATACACATTTAGATGGCGGCTGCAATAGATTATAATATTATTATGATATATATCGGCATTTTCATTATTTTTGAGGGATTTGAAGCGGATAGTGCCGACTAAATTGAAATCCAAGATGGCGGATGAGCGAAAATTTCAACTTTTTCGTCATGGGTCTCGGTTTCACGGTTTTCGAAGGTTTTGAAGCCTATAGTGCTGACAGAATAGAAATCCAAGATGGCAGCTGAGCGAAATTATCAACATTTTCGTTTTTATAGTAAATAATTTATAATTTATCCGCGCGCCCAACTGTGGCTCCCGCACGCTCCCGCCAAAACCGGTAAAAGGTTACGCCATAATGATAAGTTAGTGTCCTACAAAAAAAACCAAGATCTACAAGTTGTTGTGTATCAATATTAAAATGTTTTCCGTATTTTACACTATCAAGATTGTTAATAAGTGCACAATATCCAATGGGGTGGTTTGGAATCGATAACTAGTAATTATAGTGAAGGAAAAAATGCATGTTTTTTTATTATTATGAACCCATATTCATTGCTCCGCAGCTAATAACCATTGCGCGACTAAAGGAACGCCTCTACATCACAGAATAACAACAGTGATAAGCGCGAGAAATACCTATTCACTTAGAATAGGTACAACGACGTACTAACTTACCTATTACTCACAAATGTTTACGCAGCTGACGACAGCGAGCCCGGGCGGGTCACGTCGCCGCACGTTGCACCTATTCTAAGAGGGTAGGTATGTCTCGCGTATTTACTGCTATCTATTCTGCGATGTAGTGGTGCATCGGGTCGTGCGTGCAGTCGCACTATGGCCCTTAGCCGTGGATCAGCGAATATGGGTTTGTAATAATAAAAAATATATGTCATTTTTACTTTTACTTTCATGACCAGTAGTCGATTCCAAACCACCCACCCCGTTCAACATTGTGCTCTAATAAATACCTTATATAAATTTTATTTGCAAACTAGAATTAACAAGATTTAATTTTGATCACTGCAGAACAAATGTTTTATTTAATAAAAAATACCTTATGTTCACGCCAAAGCGTGACGTCACCTTAAGGCGCACCGCGCCCGCGTGCCCCACCGCCGCTTCGCCTGCAGCTGTCATAACTAGAAGAAAGCGGCTGCGGAAGGAAGCGGAAACAGTCACCTTTTTGTACTCGCGACCGGCGGACGTGTACCGCTGCATTCCGCGCAGCAACCGCATGGCACCGCCATTTTATATCAGCACGAGTCACCGCGAATGACTTCGCCGCGAGTGACCTTCAGGGTGTGTTCGGCCCGACCAGACACTACTCCTAAATCAGCACGTGTGTACACACGCAATCAGCCCGCCGCGTAAACCAGTGCACAACCCAAAGGGACAATACAGACATTATAACCAAGTGAACCAAGTTCAGCTACTTCAGCACGCCGTCGACAGCAAGACGCCTACATCGAGGAAGCACGGTCACCAGCACTCATCAGACACAGAGCTCCTCGACACAGGTATTTACCATCCTAATTGTTCCCTACCTATTCTCTGGTTGCAGGAAACTGCTCAACCACACTTAACCCCCCCCCCCCCCTACCGATGTATAGTTAGCAGGAAACTGCGAAACTATAATTTCCTACGAGCACGGATAATTAATTACCAATTGGTCCATCGAACCGAGATAATTAAAAGAACCGGCACCTTAATATCTCATTCGACCGAAATATGGTGTAAACAAACTATATTTTCCTTCGAGCCGGATTTATCCGGTTATCCGGATATAACCGGGTACCCGGATAAACCACATTTCCCACGAGCGCGGATATCCGGCAACATAATCTCTTTCGCTGCCGGATAAACCAATGCTATCACACCCTATCCCTTTAATACAGTCCATTAAATCTCCCTAATATAAACTACATTTTATTGACTTAATATTACCCAAATTACGTCATACAAATCAGCCCACATTTAACCCGTCCGCATCAGCGCAAAAAATAACAATAGATTTATGAATGAAACTTAACTCGAATGAGTCTTGCTGATTCGGACAGATTAAGCTCAATTTAATTCCCAAATATCGGATATCAATCCCTATCAGCCCTATTTAATTTACGAACTACTTCTTATAGATATTGATTTAATTTAAATCCCTTCCGTCATACAAATCACCTAATTAACTCAGGTATTTGCTTATCAAACAAAACCCGACTAGCGATTAGAAGCTTCTAGAATAATGACCTGACAACAAGGCAACTACCTATTTACTTATCGTGTTCGTTTGACACAAGCGCGCCCCAGAATAAATGAGAGTTGTCTCACATTCCTGACTCAGTCACGCTGTGTATTTATTTACGATTGTTATTAATGGTGCTTGCAAGAAAGTCTTGTAATTAAGAACTAAAGGCCAGGTACTTTGTTGATTTTAATGATAAAATAATACTAAGTACTGTTAAAAGATTTACTTGTGTTCGTGATTATCATGAAATAATTAATGTAAGTTAATTGTTTACATTTAAGAGACCAGCACAAAACGTCTTAGGGTCCCGTACAGAATTTACGTAAATAACATAACGAAATTTACGGAATATAATTAATTAAGTATATAAACCATCAGCCCATATAAGGTTTGGTACAAACGTTATTAATTTAGGCGTTATTTTAACCGACTTCCAAAAAAAGGTGGTGCGGAATTTCACCTACGATTAAAAACTTTAATATTTTTATTTCCTTTTAATTTTGCTTGCGTCCTTGTGCCTGACTTCGCCTACGACGATTAACGATGCCTTCTGAATCACAGGTAGCCAGATTTAGACAGGAACAAATCGCTATTATTAAGCTTTATTTGGAAGCGTTATCATTGAGGTCTAGCAAACCTAGGCGCTATAGCCCTGGATTCGCTGCCAGAGCCGCAGGCGTAAAATTGACCCGCGATAGATTTGACGCGGCATATTATATAATATTAGACTCCGTAGGTTTATCAGACGACGAGGAGGAATTCTACAACGAGCAGTATGGAAGGACAATAGACGCCTATTACGTGATTCTCGTTGTAGTATTAGAACAAAAAACATGGTCATTAGCTACCAATGACGATGTAATAACCGCGCCAATACCCGCGCGCCCCTCGAAGTCAACTCAGCAGGCATCGAACCTGCAGCCTCAGGGCTGTGCGCAGGATTCGAACCCGCACACTCTCAGCTCAGCGCCTATACCCGCGCGCTTCTCAATATCTGATCAGCAGGTATCGAACCTGCAGCCTCTGTGCTATACGCAGGTTTCGAACCTGCACCCTCTCAGCTCCGCGCCTATACCCGCGCGCTCCTCATCATCAGCTCCGCAGGTATCGAACCTGCAGCCACAGTGCTATACGCAGGATTCGAACCTGCACCCTCTCAGCTCAGCGCCTATACCCGCGCGCTTTTCAATATCAGCTCAGCAGGTATCGAACCTGCAGCCTCAGTGCTGTACGCAGGATTCGAACCCGCACACTCTCAGCTCAGCGCCTTTACCCGCGCGCTTCTCAATATCTGCTCAGCAGGTATCGAACCTGCAGCCTCTGTGCTATACGCAGGTTTCGAACCTGCACCCAATCAGCTCCGCGCCTATACCCGCGCGCTCCTCATCATCAGCTCAGCAGGTATCGAACCTGCAGCCTCAGTGCTATGCGCAGGATTCGAACCTGCACCCTCTCAGCTCCGCGCCTATACCAGCGCGCTTATCGCCATCAGCTCAGCAGGTATCGAACCTGCAGCCACAGTGCTATACGCAGGATTCGAACCTGCACCCCCTCAGCTCCGCGCCTATACCAGCGCGCTTATCGCCATCAGCTCAGCAGGTATCGAACCTGCAGCCTCTGTGCTATACGCAGGTTTCGAACCTGCACCCAATCAGCTCCGCGCCTATACCCGCGCACTTCTCGTCATCTGCTCAG
The DNA here is from genome assembly GCA_917880725.1 of Selenia dentaria. Lineage (NCBI taxonomy): Eukaryota > Metazoa > Arthropoda > Insecta > Lepidoptera > Geometridae > Selenia > Selenia dentaria. The sequence goes on along the minus strand of OU862877.1, from coordinate 32,179,147 downwards.
CAGGTATCGAACCTGCAGCCTCAGTGCTATGCGCAGGATTCGAACCTGCAACCTCTCAGCTCCGCGCCTATACCCGCGCGCTTCTCGTCATCTGCTCAGCAGGATTCGAACCTGCAACCTATCGGCTCCGCGACTATACCCGCGCGCTTCTCGTCCCCACTTCAGCAGGTTTCGAACCCACAACCTCCGCGCTATGCGCAGGGTTCGAACCCACGACCGTTCAGCTCCGCGCCAAGACCCAAACAGGTATCGAACCCGCAACCTCACTATGGTGACAACCATTGCTACCCATGTAGTAATGTAAAGGGTCACAAGCCTCGGGTATGTACACGATACTACGCACTACCAGTGCGCTTATTGCCGGTACAACAGCGCGAGGTACCACGGCGCCGTCCCTCACCTGATACGGGCCAGATGGTGTACTCCCGTCGTACTCCACCGCGCACTACCTCGCGTCCTTCACCGCCGCCTAGGCAATGACTAGGACGGCACATCCAACAAATACCGACTCAGCCCACAAAGAATCAGCACACACACACAACACGACGACAAACTGTCATCGCAAACACCTTAAGTCAGTTAGGTGCTGACATTCTGCACTCACCCTTGCGCCAGCAATTCTGGACGTTATCAGTATACAAATGTATACAATGTTTACGTTTCCGCGTCCAAACTAAGGCTCCGTACATGGCCGACTCACCCGCCGACCGCGTAAACGTTCAGCCCGTATTTAGCAAAGTCACGACGGACTTTACTGGACCATTTTTGATAAAATCCAGTACACTGAGAAACACCAAGCTATTAAAAGGCTACCTCTGTGTTGTAACATGCCTAGCCACGAAGGCGGTCCATCTCGAACCGGTATCTGAGTTATCCACGGAAGCGTTCCTTGCGGCATTACAGCGTTTTGTTTCTAGGCGCGGTGTACCGACGTTAATTAGATATAATTGCGGTACAATTTATGTAGGCGCTAGAAATGAACTTAGGGAAATACAAGACTTTCTTGCAACCAACAATAACAATATCGCACCTACACTTTCAGCTCTTTTAACGCACATTGCAGCCAAGCTCAATGCACGCCCTCTCAGCCCACTCTCTTTTGACCACGCGGAATTTGAATTACTCGCCGCGGGTCATGTCCTTTTAAACCGTCAGCTCAATGCCCTACCTGAGTATTCGGTAGGAGGACGAGCCATTTCTGCACACAAAAGGGTTCAAGCTCGTCCTACCCTTATCCCAACACCTTTGGCAATCCTGGTCCAAACCCTACCTGCACACCATCCAAACACGCTCCAAACGGACTCCCCGATCCAGCCCACCTCAAGTCGGGGAACTGGTACTGATGGTGGACGACCAGGTGCCGCCTCTACACTGGCGCATGAGCCACAAGACGAACCCATGAAGGGATGGCGTCACCCGAGTGGTGGAAATCAAGAACGACCACCTGACTGTCGATTGACCACCACACCACACCTTTGCCGAGTGGGGAATATGTTCACGCCAAAGCGTGACGTCACCTTAAGGCGCACCGCGCCCGCGTGCCCCACCGCCGCTTCGCCTGCAGCTGTCATAACTAGAAGAAAGCGGCTGCGGAAGGAAGCGGAAACAGTCACCTTTTTGTACTCGCGACCGGCGGACGTGTACCGCTGCGTTCCGCGCAGCAACCGCATGGCACCGCCATTTTATATCAGCACGAGTCACCCCGAATGACTTCGCCGCGAGTGACCTTCAGGGTGTGTTCGGCCCGACCAGACACTACTCCTAAATCAGCACGTGTGTACACACGCAATCAGCCCGCCGCGTAAACCAGTGCACAACCCAAAGGGACAATACAGACATTATAACCAAGTGAACCAAGTTCAGCTACTTCAGCACGCCGTCGACAGCAAGACGCCTACATCGAGGAAGCACGGTCACCAGCACTCATCAGACCCAGACCTCCCACGTAAAGCAGGTATTTATCCTCTCCACTATCATCGAGCGTATAGCTAGCAGGAAACTGCGAAACTACCTTAAAAAATCAAAAGTGACAACCCTATGGCTTCAATGGAGCATAGATAATTGTTTTATCAACTAAGCTTAGTTTCCATACTGTTACATCTTAATACTGTGCCTGTGGCTGCCAAGTGCGATTATTCAAAGAAATGGGGTTGGCGCACGACGTGAAATAAGTATTTAATGCATTTTCAGTGGACTTGCGGTATATAAAAGTATGGAATGAAAAGGTTCGAACTTTATTAGGAGAAAATGCACTTTTGTACTCAGATTTCTAACGGCAAACAGAATCTTTCCGAGGTTGTGAGGTGAAGATATACACGTTGCCTTGATTACCGCCCGCATTTTCGAAAGTTGGTTAAATAGTAATATCGTGTCGTGTCATCAGGATCCTAGCTAATACTTTGAAACTTGATGTTTTACGCATGCCGATAACTTTATTTTTACCCGACTGCGGCAAGCCCAAAAGAATGGTTATGAGTTTCACTTGTGTTTATGTATGTTCGTTTCTATGCCCGTTCGTAACTACTCAACGGCTGAACCGATTTTGATAAATGATAAGTCATAAGATTCGCTTGGTGGCACAAGATAGATAGATAAACTCTTTATTGCAACACCACATTATAAAATACAACAAACAAATTATAAACTTAAAATTAAGTGTCACAATGGGCGTTTTTATCGCTCAGAGCGATCTCTTCCAGATAACCACAAGTGTCTAGTTAACTATATACTTGTGCCACCAACTGACAGCTGAAGACCGCGGTAAAGCCCAAGAGGACGGTAGATTTTAGTTCAGAGTTCATTTATTCGTAACAATCACAGACCATATAACCACTTGACTGCGTGTAGTTCAATTTCTTCTAAGAACACAAGTCACCACTGCGGGTCGGGGGGCTACGTACAAAAAGGATTTTGATTGGCTGGCTCAAAATGTAGCTCTACTCATAGTACCTAAATAGTGTTGTGGTATAGCATTATGTAATCACCTTAGTTGTTGTTAAAGTTCACTACAAATTATCGTTTATCTTAACTGTACAAAGATCTGAAATATGTATGTAAGTATTAAGCAAATAAGATTATGTAAAAAAAACTTCTATTAATGAAATTATCTTAATAATTCATTCGATGTTTCACGGTGAAACAGAACACATTGATCTGAGCATGTATATTTTGCGTTTTAAAAATAGTTATCATTGTCTGTGTATCGTATTCTTACTGATTATTCTGTATGTAAGTACTTACTTAATACCACCAGCAAATAATTATATATTTTTTACCACAGTAAAACAACATCGTTATAATTTTAAAATAGTTTTAATTGTACAAAGTATCCAAAGCCTTTACACAAAATGTGATTAAGTAATGATTTTAAACAAACAATTAGATTATATTTATATACTTTTTCGGCACTGTATATTATACAGTCATTAGGATACAAGGATACAACACCTCATTCTATACAATACTGGATTTGTACTACCGTAAAATTAGTCAATGTAAGGACGAAACCTACAAATGATATATATTTTGACCGACTCACACTTTTTACTTTTGGAAGCCGGTTCCTTGTTATTGTTAAAAATAACTATGTGTGTATATCTAAATCATATAAAAAGATGCCAGCTGGGCAGAGAAGAAGTAGTAGAATTATCCAATTAGTCAAACTAAATAGTCACTTAAAGAGGCACAAACAGAGTAGGTGCTAGGTATAATGATTTTATTTAAATATATATTAAGTATATGTCCATAGTACTTCATTTTAAGAGCCATTTCACAAAATCACTCTACTGAAGTTTAGGTAAATGCCAGCGCATCGCTTACACAGGCGAAAGAAGTGACGACGGAATAGCGTGACTGTGAGTAACATATTTTGATACTTGCACTCATTTTAAAAACTGTGACTTTGGAATGAGTAACCAATCAATTTCTTGTCGATTCAATTTATAATCATTTAGACTTATGTTAAATATTTTTTCGTGTCTAACAAAGCAGAGTTAATATCATATTTTAACTGAGATCAGATTAATTGAAGAATGTACTTTCTTTTGATATAATATCAGTTTGGAATTACACTTTATTTAACGCAATAAATCGTGTTAAACTGCTGATATAATTCGTGGAAATTGGCGAAAGATCTTTATTTTTTTTTCTATAATGATGATCAATTATCGATATTCTAGTACACTGTGTGTCAACAAGATTATATTCCTGATGAATAGATTTTTTTGTTTAGTTAATTTGATGAGTTTTTATACAAGAGATAGAACTCTGAAGTTTGCTATATTCCATTTAATTCGTAAAACGAGGTGCGGGAGATTGGTCACTATAAAATAATTAAAGCAATGCTTGTAAATGTGGTACATTAACTGAAAAGAGGACAGATTATTCTATTTATTTCAATTATTCAACTATTTGTGAATCTTTTCTATGATAGTAAATTAAGCGCTTAAAATCTACGATTACGCGCATTAAAATGTGAAATGCCTCTTAAGAGGATTATTATTATGTTTCATATTACACTCGGGTTTTTTTCACGTGTTTATTTACATTATTATTAGATAAGATAAGATAAGATAAGATTAAATATTGAAATGTATAGAGAGAAAAATTCCATCCTCGGACGGGATTCGAACCCGCGTCTTCTGACTCTCCGTGTCAGACGCCATTGACCATCTAGGCCCCGAGGTTCTGGTCCGAGCATAGAATTTTAACTCTCTATTTGACTAACCGTCTTGCGGGGACGGAGCGACATCCATTGGACAGTTTAACAGTACCATCCAACTGAAAGAAGCATTATTTAGAAATACTTAAACTTTCGTATTGACATCGCAGCCCTTGTAATTGTTGTTGTTAAAATTTCAATGTTTGAGATCGCTAAAGCAGGCGCTAGTGCTTATAAAATTAATACTATAAAGATATATAAATGTTACTACATAATTGATGGTAACGTGAAGGTATAAATAAATATAAATAAAACACCGAATATTTATTTGTATTTTTATGCACTCTGAATAAAATGAATATATTGTATGGAAGAATTATTTTCCTCAAAGTCGATATATACAATCGATAAATTGCCAGTCAATATTGGAGTACCGCACTAATTTACACGTCCCAGTGAATAAAAGAGACGGCGTTATCTACAACTGCAAAGAACAGTACGGGATGGCAAAAGACATCAACGCGTTCCCATATTTTTTTTATTTTTGAGTCACTGTTTAATTACTTCATTTGTGTATTTTATTTTCTTCCAATAATTAATAAACCAAAATTATCTGTGAAATGTAATTCCATCCTTTGCATACCTGGATGTCTACCTGTTTTTTCGGTACCACTTTACTGAACAATAAGGCATAATTGAATTTGTTTTAAACAATTTTCATCCGCTTGTTCTCCACGCTCAGTCAAACTGGTACTGACGTGTTGGTTCGATACGTTAGCTTTTTATTGTCATAGTCTTGGCAGCTGAGGGGAAGCCGTATGAGCAGTCAAGTGGTTATATGGTCTGTGGTAACAATGTTACAAGTCAATTTTCTAAATAATAATGTGTCACAAAAACAAAATAATATGTCATAATAAGAAATACCTACAGCTCTACATGGGCTTCAATGTCACTTACATATAAATGTTTGTGACCTTTAGTTCTACAAACGAATACAAAGTTTGCTCTATGAACTACCCCTTTAATCTATGTTTAATCGACTTATTTGAAGATGCTTCTCGTATCTCAGCCATAACATGCACCAACTTCGCAGTTATGGCCAGTCACCGTTTTCTACCGACTTCCAAAAAGGAGGTACTAAATTCGACTGTATTTTTTTTACCTCATAACTTTCGATACGAATTTCGAACTTTCGGACGGATTCTCAAAACTCTTTTATGGTTTGAAAGCTGGTGCTTCCCGTGTGGTTCCATCTAATCCGGTTCAGTAGTTTTTGAGTTACACTCCAATAACTGAATAGAATGGAAGTCGGTATAAAATTTTTCAAATTGTACTTGTCGTGCTTTAATGTGCTGTATAATTATTTCCGTAGTCGGGTTATTAAACTTCAAGTTTGTTTTCTTGTTTTATAAATATCTGCCGATCGTTAGCCCGCCCGTCTGGGGAATTCCAATACTTCAGCCTCGTCGACGGCTAAACGTAAGAAAGAGGTATTTTAATTGCAACTTTAATCGAAAAAGACGCATACTTTTTAACAATTCTGTTAAGGTTTGAGTTTATTTTCAGTTCAATTGCTTCCCCCATCTGGAAAAGTTGTGTAGGTCTTGTTTTAGTAGTGCTATGTGTAGAGGTACAACAGTGCAGTGATTCTTACCCACAAATGCAAAAAGTATCATTGAACAAGCATGTCTGAAAAGGTTTGTATTCCTTTAAAGTTATCATTTCTTTCGCGGAATATGTTGTTGAATTCGTTACCACGGTAAAAGCATTACTTTATTTAATTATATATTCTTGGTCACATCAAATGTGTGCGCAGACAGTTGTTTGCATTCATCACATTTAATGTAGTATTATTATACCCATATAAATAAAAACTACAACATAATCGATACTACAAAAATATTTAGTTTAGTATAACATTACTTATCTCCTTCAAAAATTAAAGAAAATTGCAATTTAGTAGCTACTATATACACCCCCGTTTCATCAAAAACTGTAAAGCTGTTTAGCGTGAACACGTAACAAACATACACACTCATTTGCGCACAGTCTCACTTAGGGCCCGTAATATTATCCGCAGTTTAATCCATGACTCTTAGGCCCACTTGCACGTTCCAAAGTAAGCTTCAATAGAGTCAACTGCTAAAACGGGGTTTTATAATTAATTTAGCTTGCACCATTAAAGGTTAGGAGTAAATCTAAGGTTATTTATTGAAATATTTAACCCAGCAATGTGTGAGGGTTAAGTCTTTAACAAGCTTAGTGAAGTTTTGTGTCAAAAGAAATTGAGGTTACATTCTGCTGTATAATGTATTCTTTGGACGAAATGACATGAGACCAATACGTATAGAATAAAAAGTCGTAAAATTTCATACAACAAAGGATAAACAAGAAAGTCTATATACATTGTACTGCCAAAGAGATAATATATATAAGTTTAACCTTTTTTTCGATTCATTCATTATTGGTCAGGTTACAATATAAGTGCATAGACAATTTAATGTTCCCATCTCGGAACAATACATTCTTCCGAGGTTTCCATCTAAAGATTAGAAATATCAGTTTAGTAAAACCGGTGATCTTTTATAGTCGTGCAAGGCAAAATTAGAGTTAAAAATTGATATGACTAACACAGGTTTACAAACTCGTAGACTTATTTATTCAACCCGAGCAAAAGTGCAAGTGGGCCTCAGTTATTTTGTAATATGAATTTGTGTTAATCTGGAGTTAGACCATTAAAAAGTTTAAACGATAGTGTAGAGTTTTACCTGAGTAAAACCAAAATGACTACCTCCACCAGCTGTTGGGCTTTCGGCTTGTTTTAAGTTAGAACTTATAATCGATAGCAGAATAGTTAACAAATTGTAAATGACGCAGTAAAACAAAGGAAAGTAGATATTTTCAATAATTCTGATTATGACTCCGAAAATTGGAATTGGATTTGGAAATCCTTAACGAGACATTTACTTTACGAGACCTTACGTAGTACGGCCGAGAGAAAACGGTCTTGATACAAGTAAATGAGATGATAGTGAATTATTACGGCAGTTTCGTTCGAATAATTTTATTATTTACGTAGTCAGTTTAGTCAGCTTATTTTCTCAAACGCGTAAATATTTTTACAACAGAAAAGTTAACAGTTCAGTTTCCTGTTTGGACAAGATAGGGTTCAATGCAATCATGATGATTTAATTGTTTATTTATTTTAAATGTCAAAGTGTCTAAAAAAATTTACCGAAATTAATACTACAAGTCCACAACTCAACACAAACGACTCGCTCGTACATAAACATCTGCCGTGCGATTGTCTAATGATTCATCGTTGCGATCGTCTACGAGCTCGCCAATGTCAAATACTTTAAAGATATCGCCCTTGTTCACAAGGTTGTTTTTCCAATGTTCCTTGTCATCTCCACGTTGTTTCACGGATGTTGTCGAAGATGCAACGATCTTTGAGAATCGCACGGCTGGCCACCGCGCCACGTCGATTGTTTATGTTGTACATTTTTTTGTCACTATTGACCGATATGAATGAACATTTTGATTAGTTCAATCATTAAATCTAGTTTAGCTAATCGACCAGTGATATGCCGTTGAAATTAAGAGAAGCGTTTAATCTGTAGATCAAATATAAGCTCCGATTAGTTAAACTTTGAGACAGGGAGGATTTATATTACGGGCTCACAAGTTGACAGTAACAAGTTTCGCATTTACAGAATAAGTCTACTTAAACTGGTTTGTCAATTGATGACTATTTTATCATTCCCTCTTTATCCACGCGACATTGGCGGAATTGCATAACCCCGCAAAAGCTATATAAATAAAAAAGCGAAGTGAAGTGACTACTTTATCAAAGAGTCGTAAATTATGAATAATGATATAATAGTACGGTACAACATCCACACTAGGTCTTCAACTCGCAAATTAGTCAGAGCCTGTACTTTGGTAACCTGATGATTAATCTACATACTTATCCTTATACAGCGGCAACATAAAGGTGTAGTACAGTACTAAAACCTCACACACTTGCATACAATTGGGAGCGAACTACTATGTCCCAGAAAGTAGTAAACATTCCCAGTCATAAGTAACTAAAGTTCTTCTAATACTCAAGCAGGTTCATACCTGAACAATTAGGCCAAAGACGGCAATGAACGTAGAATAGGTAACCAAGGGGACTAAGCGGGGCCTGGGCTGGGGTTCGCCGCGAAGAGAAGGCGCATATAGGGTAGGGGGACGGAGGTGAATGAATACGCATGATTTGAGAACGCATTGACCCCAACGAATTCCAGGCATGTCTAATAGAGCAGTCCATAAAAAAACCGGTAAAAATGTTTTACTTTGTATGAAAAAAAATTAGCGATTTAAATTTCCACACTTTGCCGTGTGCATCCTGACAATGTACACATGCACACCTATCAGTATTCTTTTTTGGTACACGCTGTATTGTTGCTTCACTGCTGCACTATATTGCATTATATGTACACTAGCTGACCCGCCAGCGGCTTCGCTCGCGTGGCCTCGCGGGATACGGTAATTACAATTTTTTAATTATCCCACGGGAACTCTTTAATTTACCGGGATCAGACGTATCCTATGTTGATCAGGGATATAAGCTTCCACCATACAGCATTTCATTTAAATCGTTCCAGTCGTTTCGGAGATTAGCCCGTACAAACAGACAGACAAACATAAAGAGAAATAAACAATTTGAACTTATTTTTCACTCCTTATATCCCCTGACTCTGTTTTTAGCATATTTTTCATTGTACAGAAATTTGACCTCTACAGTTTATAATATGTAGTAGTTTTTACACCCCTCGTTTTACCCACTTAAGTCATCCCTGGCAAAAATTATGAAAGCTACACTATTTATTTTAAATTACCTATCCAGTTTTTAATTTCCATCACTGTAGCTCCAAAAACAAAGAACTTTAAAAAATATCTTTTGTTTCGCCCTCTTAAGTCATCCCTGACAAAAATATTGAAAGCATCACTTTAAACTGTCCAAATGCAAATTTTCTGTATGTTTGAAAACAAAAAACTTTCCATACAAACTTTCACGCATCCATTTCACCCTCTTAAACCAACACTATACAAAAAAAGTTAGTCTAACATTTTTTATTTTGAATGACCTGTCCAAATACAAATTTTCACAACAATAAGCTCAAAAACAAAGGAGTTTCATACAATAACGTTTTCACCCCTTTTGACCCCCTTAGGGGCAGAATTTCGAAAAACTCATTCTTAGTATACATCTACGTATCAAGGACAATACACCATCCAAATTTCACGTCTCTACGACCAGTGGTTTAGGCTGTGCGTTGTCAGTCAGTCAGTCAGGACATCTTCTCTTATATATATATATCTTATAATATGTATTATATATGTATCCCACTAATATTATAAATGTGAAAGTTTGGATGGATGTATGAAGATGTTTGTTTCTGTTTTACGCTCAAACGGCTGAACCGATCTTGATGATATTTGGCATGGAAGTAGATAAGGCACTGAATTATCACATAGTATACTTTTCATCATCATCATCATCCATCGCCACGCAGGTGTAACCGCGGGGCGCAGCTAGTTAATATATAATATGTATTAATAATATCGATCAACATTGTCATAACCGAATGATTATTCAGCAGTAGTTTGTAGCCGATTTGCCAATATTTCCGAGTAAAAGTTTATTTTTAATCCAGTTACAATTTTCGGGGCAGCTGTTGTGCTCGCGCGGTCGACCGCCAAATGCTAATGGTGTCGAAGGTTTTAACCTTTTGTAAAACGAACAGTACTGGGGGATATTGTGAGAAATATGACTAGTATTAAAGCATTTTAATGGTGACCTAAACCACCTAAACTAATGCAATTCACTAATAATTATTATAATAATTACAAATCAAATCATTTAATCTGTATAGGCCTACAGGGGCACTTACAAGTTGTCATTTTACATTTATTTTTCCTTAAATTTACAACCGGATCGGAACGCGATCACGACTGGGAAGATCCGGCAGAAACTCAGCGGGCTTGTCTCTTTAAAAAAAAATGTATCGCCACTTCAGAATTCAACACGGTTCGGCTGTACTTATTTGTATGTAATGCGTTCCCTTCGCCGATTGTGTATCTGTTCATCTTATATATTTCTTACGCGGCGTCTTTACAATTCATTTTAGTTGTTCCCATGTAAATTTTATCACAGCCAAGTTTTCAATTTCTGCTCAATATTTGAACACAATATTTGCATGTCTACATCATACTATCAAACGTTCAGGCTTCGGGGTAAAAGTCGTTAGTCAAACAGGCGTTCACCGGTTCAATTCCTTCTGAACTTTGGATTGAACATTCGGTTAAAGTAGCATCTTCCTAAATTTTGACTTCTTTCTACATATATATTATTTTGTAAATTTGACTTGCCCAGTGTAACTGACAATGTTATAAGGCCAATAAACAATTTGATTTTGAATCTACAGCATGTATACTTTTTATTGGTTCAAGGGCCATAAAAGGAGAACGTCAAACGCTTGTCCCTTAGATAATAATATAAATTATACTCTGATATACTGTAAATGACATTTGAAATGTGATCACAATATCTATCAGCTGTGGAAATAAATAAACTCAACAGCCACTTAATATGATCACAGGAAGCTGAGCTATGAACCTTACTACACTAATATTTATATAAATTTAAAATTCATATTTCTTTTTCAATTGTATTTTTACTGTATTTTTACTAGAAAATCATTTCAATTTTAAGTTGCCAAGATAAAAGTGCCTTGACGAGCGCGTGCTTAGTATTCGTAACAATTAAAATTAAATGTGCCTTTAAGGTGATGTTCATTACAATAAAAACAAGTGCTTAGATAAAATGTATTTTATGGTTGTCGTGCACAGTTGAAACGTCAATTATAAAATAATGTTAGACATACTGTACTTATAAGCTTAACTTCAATCTTTGTTAAATCATTCGCAATATAGTTGAACCAAATCACTTAAATTATTGATTTTGTGAGGTCCAAAAGTCCCTTTCAGTGGCTACCATCATAGTACCAAATAATCTATTTTCTACCGACTTCCTAAAAGGAGACGGTACTCTATTCGACTATTTTTTTAAATATTTGTTTTCTCATAACATTCGATAGGGTGAACCGATCCTCAAAATTCTTTCTCTTTCTCTTCTTTTTGTTTAAAAGCTGGTGCTTCCCGTGTGGTCCCATTTAAATGTCATCAAATTCGGTTAATAAATTAACCAATCGTTTTTGAGTTACACTCTAATAACTGAATAGAAAGCAGTAATGTGCAATAGTCTATAAGGCTTTGAAGGGCACCGTAGCATGTGAAAGTAGCACAACAATCAATGTCTTGAGGTGACATGTGCAATGCAGTTATACGGTAAACTGATATTTAAAGATTACCTTGTGCTTCAGGTGCAGAACTTGTCTCAATATTCACCCAGTGTATATTTATAAAATTGCGGTTTAAGCTACATACGCTGTATGCCTTCCATGATAATCACACTTTTCTCTTAACAGTAATTTAATAATTCTTTTTATATCATGTAATATCTTTAAATAGCCAGATCTAACACTATTAATTTTTAATGGTATGGTTTTTAAAATTAGAAATAACTAAGCATGCTTAGCGAGATCAAACATTGTAAACAATATTTTAAATGCCTATTCAGACCTGGACGGTATTCGCTACCGCGAGCGATAGCGAAACACGAAAGGTTATACGTTAATTTCACTGTTCACACCAAAGCGGATCGCGCGCGGTAGCGATATCCGTAGTCTGTTGTCAAAACAGTTAGCTGGGCGAGGCAGAGAGAATGGCCGCTATCTGCTTCCGCTTCACCCGGCGGAACTAGTTTCGCCAAACAAGTACCGCCCAGGTCTGAATAGGCCTTTAGAGAGAAATATTACATGTTTGTGGTTTAATAAATTTCACTGCTCAGCGTTTAACTTCAATAAAGCTTTAGTTCGAGCGCTGGAATTCATAATAAAAATCAACTGCATTCAAATGATAGCAATTACGTTTTCAAATGTGACCTCCACGGGCGGCCTCAACCGCTCACTACTCACATTTCACATAATCGAACTGTTTTTTTTTTGTACTCTTTTTAAATACGTATTTAATATTAAAACACGTATTTCTTGGGTGTTATTTTAACTAACCTAACAAGTACTTACTTCGCTAATCTTAAGATCTTTTCTGAGGTTCCCTAGTACTTAGCTTTGACCGTAGATTAGTTATTAATATTTTTTTGATATATAGGTTTTTGAAACAGCTTGCTTAGACAAAAACCACACCAAACTTTGCAATTTTACATCACATTTTGTTTTCGAACTATACATGAAAGAAAATGCAGGTTCGAATCCCGTAAGAGGACGTCTTTTTAAATAACAGCATATTGTAGAGCAGGCATGTCAAACTTACGAATGCGACCCATCGAGACTTTTTCTACGGCTCGACCCATATATTTGAAAACGAGTTAAATTCGATCAATTCAAAAAACACGTTAGACAATTGTAACAGTTAAATTGGTTAAATCTTAATTATAGGGTATTCTTGCACTAGACTACCTTTAGCACAGTTCTTTGCAGATCGCAAAAGAAATCAGGGTGATGTGGTAAATAATCTCTGAAGTGATGTATACTTGGATATCACAAATAGGTACTTGGCCGTAAAACTCATACTAGGTTAAAAAACACACAAATGTTGAATTGAATTGAACCATATCTCTATAAAAATTGAAAATCGTTTGCGTTAATAGATCGGCACAACTCATAAAAAGAGTATTTTTTTTCAAAATAGTTACATATAAGTATTTCTATTTTGTTAAAAAAATGGTCAATGCATCATTGCATGCATCAATCATCATCATCTCAGCTGTAGGACGTCCACTGCTGAACATATGCCTCCTCCTTAATTTTCCAAAAGGACGGTTGGAAGCGGCCTGCATCCAACGTCGTCCTGCGACCTGTATCAGGTCGTCTGTCCACGACCTACGCTGCGCTTACTGGTCCATTCCAGAGCCTTCTGGCTCCATCGGCCATCGGTTCTGCGTGCTATGTGCCCTGCCCACTGCCACTTTAACTGGCTAATCTTCTGAGCTATGTCGGTGACTTTCGTTCTTCTACGGATCTCCTCATTTCTGATTCGATCACGTAGAGTAACCCCGAGCATAGCCCTCTCCATAGCTCGTTGTGCTACGTTGAGCTTACTTTTGAGGCCCATAGCAAGAGACCACGTTTCAGTGCCATAAGTCGTCACTGGTAAGACACATTGGTCGAAGACTCTTGTCTTGAGGCACTGAGGTATTTCGAACGAGAAGACTTCGCGAAGTTTCCGGAACGCTGCTCAGCTGAGTTGGATTCGACGATTGACCTCTTTCTCGAAGTTGGACCTGCCTAGTTTGACTGTCATTGCCTAGTCGGTCTTTCTGCCTCGTTTGAATGCACAATAGACGAACCCAAAAAAGCACCGATAATGATGTGGTCCAGCCTGTTGGCAACCTCTAGAAATTTGGAACAACTGCTACTCGAGTTTGACATGCCTGTTGTAGTGTAATAATACAGCCGTGCGATTCTTTAAGAGCAAACATCGTTGCATCTTTAACAACATCCATGAAACAAATGACGAGATGACAAGAAACGTTGGAAAAACAACCGTATGTACAAGGGCGGTATCTCATAAAGTATTTGACATCGGTGAGCTCCTCGACGATCGCAACGACGAATCATTAGAGCCTCGCACGACGGTACGCAGTGTCTTCTAAAGTGCTACGTATTTTTTTTGTAGACCGTCTACGGCGTAGTACAGTGTAGTTTTATATTCAAACCTATTTAATGTCTAAATAACTAAAAAATAAGTATTATTTGAAATTTTCCATAACTATACTTTACCATAGTTTGTGCATTTGTTTATGTGTCGTCATTGCTGTATTTGACGTATCACTTCAAGCTACACAACTGCTTCAAAGCAGCCCAGCAGTTAACAGTAACCAGATACCATTGTTAACAAAAATAAATAAATAAAGTATTGTAATTTATATTCATCACGAATCATAGATTATTTATAGTTCAGTTATTAAAGAACATTACATTTGTTTAAGTTAAGGTAAAGATGCTTTAATATTACTTGCAACGAAATAAATATTTATGACCGTTTCAATAATATTTAACAGACTAAACATTTCGTGTAATAGATAATATGCTTTATTGTATATTGCCATAAAACCATTATTATGATGTATATACTTCTTGCAATTAGTAATTCTGTCTCTTGACAAAAATTAATAATATAGTATGTTTAAGTAACACTGAACTGTTCAAACTGGATCAACTCGTAGGTACGTGCACAGGTTGATAGTAGGTATATGTATGGGTGCGTGTAGTTATTGTAAGCGAAATGTCAGCCACATTTTGTCCTTTGTGACCTACATAGCTGAATTTAAATTAACGCATATTTTCCCTTTTCGGTACATTGTGTTGTAAAGATAAGTATCTACTCAGATTCAAAGAGAAGAGAGTTGATGACCCTTATCACAAAACTCGAAACGTAAGTATACTTTCGAAGGCGATCGCTAAGGTTGAAGGTTAGGTCGGCATGAATAGCTGATGTTGTAAATCAACAGATATTTATACAATACAATTTATAAAAACGGGAGTTTTTTTTTTTGAGGGTGGGTTCTAAGAACTTTTTTGTTTCCTTTCTAAGAACTTTCCATCAGGCGAGAGGGAGTCACTTTGATGAACCATTATAAAAAAAGAACTTCTCGGGAATATTGAGAATCGTAAGAGTCGAAGAAACTTAACCTAGTGAGTGGAAGGATTCTTGGGAAGAAAGCACTGTGTTGATAACACTGTATCCTGTCTAACATTATTGTGTTACGTATATATGTAGTATACTATTTATGAGTATAACTATCCGAATTTATAAGATGTCTCAGGGTGGCTAGCAATATGCAATGTCATGAAAAGCTCAATGCTTAAAACGTTTCATGGCACGGGGACTGTCTCGGTCAGGTAGGGCTCATAATGAGATAAATGCCTCGTTCCTCTCGTCACTTGATAGTGTTATAATTGTATTAGCAGCATGAAACCCCAGAATTTAAAAAATCTATTCTCTGCATCATATATTTCACGGGCTGCTTACACTTAGCTGAGTCATAATCATCATAATCAGCCCATTTTTATCCCACTGCTGGGACTCGAGCCTTCCTCTCAGAGAGAGGAGTTGGGCCATAATCCACCACGCGGGTCCAGTGCGGATTGGTGGATACCTATCCACCAATAATCCACCAAATAGTGGCCAACCCATGTCGAAGTTTTCAGGCCACCCGAAGGCCTTCAACATAGTCTAACGACTGTTGTCCTAAGACAAACCAGGCCCGACGGCTTAACGTGCCCTCCGAAGCACGGAAGCGCTCAGTTGAATAATGGTACTAGCGGTCACCCATCTAAGTCGATCGGTTAAGATCGCCAAGGTGAGCTCCGCTACGAGCGCTTCAGTTTAGCTGAGTAGTGATAATCTATTTTCATAGTAAGGTTAATATGTCAACTTATTGTGTTAATCAGGCGTATATTTATAAGTGGTTATTTAAAAAATAACCTCTTCTACTTTTACGCTTGAAACTATAATATTATTCTCATACGCAACACCTTTTTTATATTCACATTTCGGGAGTCTGTGAACGATTGTGATATGGGACTAATTAATAGCCATACTTTACCAAAAAAACTAACGCAAGCCACTATTGACGGAAAAATTGGTGATACGAGTATGTTCATATATCTAAATATACAAATCACTATCACATAAAACATATAAACAGTATATATAAAAATATAAACAATATAAAAATATAATAATTTACCATTCATACATGCCCCTTTTTTGAAACCAGTTAAATTAAATATATTTTTTTTATAATTATATTTCTCTTTTTTTAGATCAGACAGCATAATGTATCAATCAAAATTCTGCCAAATTGAGCGCACAATAATGCCCGTGGGCTATCTGGCACTGAGAGTTTAATTAAGAGTATGTAGAGACACGCTTATAGCACGTGGGCACAAATGCTGCATTTGGACTGTATGTTCTGAAGAACATAGAGTAAGAGAAAGAGAAGGGCTGAAAGGGCTTCGGATGAATGTATGTCAGTGCTTCTTTCTTAAGGGTCCTACCAGACAGAGAGCGGTCAACGCGTTCAAGCGGTCAGTTTTGCGTTCGTTGTTTTGTATTACGTTATATAGATATAACCAAACAGGAGACGTTCTAACCGAGTTGATCAACTGTGGGTAGACTGGGTATTATGTAACGTAATACAACACACCGAACGCAAATCTGACCGCGTGAACGCGTTGACCGCTCTCTGTCTGATAGCACCCTAAGATTCGCAGACAGAATCGTATCTAAGTGCTAAATAACTATTAGCCCTATTGCTTTATTACTAAACTAGCTGCTCTCCGCGTCACCCGCGCGGTGATAAATGATGATGATGATGAATCTTATATAGCTTATGTTACTCAGGGTAAATGTAGCTTTCTAATGGTGAAAGAATTTTTGAAATCGCTACAGTAGTTTTTGAGCCAATTCGTTACAAACATACTTACATACAAATCTTTCCTCTTTATAATATTAGTATAGATAAAGTTTAGCTAGATATACGTCTCTGTATAAGTATTGTTTTTCGAAATATATAAACTCGGGTAATAATAAAAGAGAACGTAGTTTCACCGTGTAACTTTACAGTGTTTCGATGTGATTTATTCCGCTACGGCTCTGACGAAATGCACTACTATAAAGATATTAAAACACGCTAACCTAATAAGGATATTTTAAGCTTTAGCATTAATAATTTTGAAATATTCGCCGTACAGTCGCATGACGGCAGCGTGGCGTGATGGCGCGCCCGCAGTCACTACCTTTTTTACTCACATAAATCAAGTTGTAACAATTTGCGCGAAGAAGCTCAAATTAGCATGTATAATGTACAAGAGGCTTGGATGTCGCCCCGTGAACACGAAAACGGTTATCGTGCTGCCTCGTGCATGTTTTATGTCCCTTTCGCACCGCGGTAATGTGACTTGATAAGAAATGAGCCACTTGAGTTAGGAAATTTTGCTAAGTGAACTTTGATGACAAAAATATAATATAAAATGATAAAAATCAGTACATCGACAGTTTTATAGAAATCCTAGTGGCCGTGTGTTACACTTAGTGAGTGACCTTTTATCTGCTTGTTATTTGTATTATTATGTTAATCAATAATCATTCTTCTTGGCGTGGATTCAATCACTACTAGGTAATTGTTTGGTAGATATAAATTTAATTCAATTTTCATAATAAACTCAAAGATGAAACTTGTTTACATATCAAAAATTTACTTACGAAGACTTCAAGAACTCTCTTGTAGTTTAACAAGTGCAACTTGAAAAATTTGAATACCGACTTCCATTCTATTCAGTCACTGGAGTGTAACTCAAAAAATACTGAACCAAATTTGATGAGATTAAATGAGACCACGCGGGAAGGCATCAGCTTTCAAACAAAAAATAATTTTGAGAATCGGTTCACCCAGTCGAAAGTTATGAGGTAACAAAATTAAAAAAAAACAGTCGAATAGAGTACCTCCTCCTTTTTGGAAGTCGGTAGAAAATCAATGAAGTCGCGCTGAAAAATAAATACGCCACTATCGAAAATTAAGAAGTCAAAGAAAGTTGTATAGATATAGTCTGATTAATTTATGCGTAATGTAACTATACCACCTCTCTCATAAGAACGAACTACTCTCGTCATGTTTTGGCCAAATGATCGTCAACCCATACGTTATGTAAATATAAGTAACCTTGGTTCTTTTAGAGTTGTAGAGACTTCCAAGGTAATTAATGTGTGCGTATATAAGTAATAAAAATTTTGTTTGTTATATAAGATTGTGGGCCCCATCCATCGCCCACAACTATGAGTGCCATCCAATGTCTGCACTCCCTTGGAGGGGAAAGGATAGTATAGGAATGGTTAACTTAGTGTATAACAATAACCATTCAACTCTGCTTGATGGAACTTCAATTCTGTTGCACTAGCCTCGACTAGTATTGTAGTAAAAGGACTAATTGTCCTAAGCTTGTAAATTGGCACACAACAGTGGCCTAGCAATCAATACGATTATAAATCGGTGTTCTGTTGCACTAGCCTTGACTAGTAATGTAGCAAAAGGACTAATTGTCCTAAGTTTGTAAATTGGCACACAACAGTGGCCTAGCAATCAATACGATTATAAATCGGTGTTCTGTTGCACTAGCCTTGACTAGTAATGTAGCAAAAGGACTAATTGTCCTAAGTTTGTAAATTGGCACACAACAGTGGCCTAGCAATCAATACGATTATAAATCGGTGTTCTGTTGCACTAGCCTTGACTAGTAATGTAGTAAAAGGACTAATTGTCCTAGGTTTGCAAATTGGCACACAACAGTGGCCTAGTAATCAATACTCAATACGACTATAAATCGGTCATAGTTTTATACCTGTATTATAAATACAGTCAGATATATCTCCTTGCCTCACAAGATGAGATAAAAGATTATTATTTTGGGGTTCAAACCAATCTGGTTATTCATGATAGTAATCAAGAACCATATCATACTGAGGTTTATTACAACCAAACTGTTTAACAGTTAAAGAAAGTTAATTTCATCTTGAAATAATAATTAGTTCTATATGTTTCATATAAATTATTTTCTCACATAGAACTTAGTATGTGTACAGTTTAAGAATAATTAATTCTATACTCATAAGTAACATCATGCTAGGGCTGAATAGTTTTATTCAATTACTTGTAATAATATCAGTTCTCCTTTCTAATATATAGGAACAGAAGGGTAGGAAGTGATTAAATGGATTAGGGTAGGACTTCAACCTCCCGCGATCAATTAATATTAACCCAACCATAATTCGATGATGTCGTGTATAATGTTTGTAAATGGTTCAATAAATAAATAACTCTTTGGCCGTAGAGCACCCTTTATCGAACCTATGTCCAGTGTGGGGAAAATTTCTCACCGACGTGTATAGTACTTATGCTTGCAGTCGAAGCTTTCCAAATTAAGCAATCATGCGAGGGAGTTTATTAATCCCGGGGGTTGTGAGGCCCCAAAATCGCAACTAGCTCAACATTTATTACATAATTATAAAAGCACTCCAGTCTGATGAATTTATCAAACTATTGTCAGGTTAAATATATCACAAATTAAATACTTGAACGAATTAACGAAAGAAGGACTTAGGGTTTCATAGTTAAGTTCAATTAACAAGAATCTAATTTAATCAAGTCAAAGGCAACCAGTATTATCACAACCGAATTGATTATGAAATATGATTTCCGAGTCTTGGCACTCAATAATTGGTAATTGAACAGATACGCCTTAACTGCATTAACTTAATTATTCATCTTAAGAGACAGAATGATAACAAAGCTGGGCTGCAATACGTTACTTTGAAAGCAGATTACTTCCGGTCCCTGTTCATTTCTAACTCGTAAGTGAATCTATTTACGCTTAATTGCTTATCGATTAAAGATCAATATATTAAGTCAAGGCTATTCCATATATTCCCCATACATTCCTGTAAGAGTAATAAATTCCAAGCCAAGAACACACTGACCCCTAAGAGTCGCCTTATTTGCTATAACTTTAAAAATATCTTGTGAATATTCTACCACCCACCATAAAGCTTAGGTAAGGTAAGATAATATTAACTATTCCGTAAAATGATTAAGTCTCCTTCGAAAAATCTATAACAAATGGTGAATACGTCAAACATACTCATATTAATAATATTCCGCTAGATTAGGTAGTTTTAATTAATCGATGTGACAATCTCTGAAAATTGGTTAATTAAAGTTCAATATAATGTTCCATTGACATACCTATAAAAAGTTGTGTAACCATAAAACATAATATAAATTAATACCAATTAAACAATGACCAGTTCTGAAAGAATTTGGTTAAACAAAAGCACATAAGTTCCCTTGATATACAGTAGTATTATGATATACCTAGAAGTAGTGATCACGTCAACATATACTTAACTATAATATACAGCAAGATAATATAAAACGTATATGTAAACATCTCTGAAAACAAAATGGATAGACAAATTCATCGTATTTCCTTGTTATACAATAAGTGACTTTGTAATTATTTACTGTTAATAAATTAAATATTGGCAAGGTAATAAATAAGTCACCCATTGTATTAATTAGGATTTCCCATATCGGTTAAGCATACACAACGTTTCATCTTGAGAAATGATAGTTATATTAGAAATAATATATTCAAAATATATATTTTTTTTTAGTAAGACAATTATTTCAATTAAAATATAATTTTAATTTTATAGTACAACAGTTGGATGTAAACAAAACCGATATGGTGAGTTTATAATAACATGCCACAAACCTCCGAAGACTTCTTTTAGACTGTGAGTCGTCATGTAATTCAACCTGGAAATTTACCTAATAGTACCAATCTATTATTTAATCCTCACTACGCTTGAATTTACGTTGAATATTATTTCGTCGACTTCAGAAGAATGATTTGTATTTTGGAATAAAATAATTCAAGTTAAACATCCAGTAAATAGTTACTTGCTTTAAGATTCAATTACGTCGATACGTCCTAGTAAGTCTCGTTTAATCAATGGATAAAATTTACACATCTGTATCTACTCTAGTACACTACTAGTTTAATACGTATTTTCAGTATTGACGATATTAGAATAATTCAATTCTTTACGATAAATCTACATGACAACCCACAGTTCGGCAAACAGCTCTCGAACTTCCTGTGTTCTGGAAGAAACAGAATTATCACCCCCCCAAATCGAAGAAATAACGCAATTATTACAACTATATAAATAGGAATTTACCGCGGAGGAGAAAGAAGAAGATCCCGACTGTCCATCACTAATGGTTTCATGTTTCTAACTACACTTAGGTCTAATTAAATCTACACGTGGACGCTGAAAGAAAAAGTTATTAACTTAAATCTACATGAAACCTCCGGCACACGTCATCGGGTATCCACGAGTTTGATTATGTTTTGTCACTTTCTCCTCTTCATTACCTTAAGAGTATCAAATCCAATTTCGGACAATTTTGATATTTCCAAAAGTAATGTTATATTATTTAACTTCGACAGGATTTTATTATTTAATAATTTTAAGATTATACTCGCGTCTGTGTTCATATTTAATTACCAAATGATTAAAGTTATAAAGTGCATTCACACATAAAAAACCTAATTAAAGATTATGGCTTCTTACTTGCAAGGGAAATAACTTCATTCGAAAAGCAGTCGCCCTTGTTAGCACTTTGCTCTAAATAACGAGCACACAAACTAAGTTTCTTGTTATGTAACACAGTCCCTATTAAATGCCCTAACTTCCCACTTAAACTAGCTGAAAACTGGTGAACCACTCATATGTATTTATTTAAATACACAGAAGGTGTATTTTACTAAATTCATTATTACAGAGATTTAATCTCAAGCTTTGGTTTAAGTCCGCCCTAATTCTTAAAACTAAAATCGAAAGACCTCTACAACAGTCTTGTACTACTGACTTAAACCAATAGCTTTAAAATTGTTGTTAAGTAGTGTTGTGTACTTGCGTGTTGTTATTTATGAACAAATTTGAATTTTGACACAAGGGATGTCGATAGGATAATCAAAAAATTGAAACCCATCGACAATGCAAGATTATTTTGATATCGTCCGGATAAGCTCGGTTTAATACCGACCAGTTAACATCATCAACCTTTGCCTTGTACCACAATACAAATAATTTAATACAGACGAAATTACAGTTATTCAATTATATATGATGTCGAGGCTCCCTTTTATCTTGGTAATTGAATTATGGTGTGTAATTTATGATGTAAAAATGTGAAGGTAACTACTTACTTCTAAATGTTACTTAAATTTAAGCTGTGTTAATTTTATGTTGTCACACATTCATGATTTATTATATTCTCCTAAGAGTAATAAATCATTACTTTTATTGAGTAAGCATTCCCTAAAATTCATTTAGATCCGTGGATTATATTAATTCACGTCCAATTGAATTTAAATTATATATTATAATGTAATGTGTAATTATATGAGTGGTACAACCAAACACAAGAAATAAAATGAACAATACAATAAAAATATGATTATGACAGAAGTAATAAAACACTCATTAAAATATTACTTTACAACAACAATTTTTGATACATTTAATGAATGTTCTACCCTTTCAAATGCATAAAAGATACCATCACTCACAGACAAAGCTCAGAAGGGTTATAATATTAATAATAGAATAATGAATATGTTCTTCTATGCTAAGTTATACTAGAATTCGATTTAAACTAACTACATAAATATTAGAAAACATTTAATTAATTGTGTATTGAATCAATATTATAATATATGTAAATCATTTTATCATACAATAATTATTTAATTATTTTGGCATGATAATGAATTATTAGACAATTTTTGCTATGTTTTAAATGACAAAATTTTATAAAAGACCATAAAATTATAGGAATTATCCCGTTAATAATAATCACTAAAAAAAAACAGCAAGCTTTGAAATATTAAAATTTAAATAATAAGTCCAATTTTAAAACAAAACCCACGGAGTTTCGCTGAGAGGTTAAAATTAAAGAACCACTTACATAATCAGTCTTGGAAGACACTACACTTCACTTGACTCTAATTTAATTATGTTATCACTTTAACGAACGCGCGACCGTCGTTTTAATCCCGGTACACACCCTGACTTCAGAATATTTTCCAAAAAAAATGCGCGCGCGTCCGTCTTTCAAAGAATTCGGGTTCACACTCTGATTTAAGAATATTTTCTAAACAAAAGCGCGCGCGACCGTCGTTCCTAGAAAACGGGTTAACACTCCTGAGCACCGCCGATCTCTGGAGCAAGCGTCCGTTCGCTGGCCTGCCCCGATTGGTCGACTGCACCTGTTTTTGCCGACCTCCCGACCATTTCACTCTATGCTTTGATAAGCAAAAATGTGACCTTATATTCTTAATAATAGAATTTAATTCAGTGTGAACGTTTATTTTTTAACCGCAATTGATTATTTGTAATGCATTCGATCCGTGTTTACCCTATAGCTATCTCCCTTTAACTCTTTTATGTGTTCAAATTGACGACAGGTACAGTAAGAAACTCAAAAGCAAGTTCAGCTTACTCAAATAAAAATATGTTTATTTCAGCTGCAGTATCTAGAAACCAAGTCTACGAAGTTGGGAATGTAATGAAATTAATCACCTTGTAACGGATTAAATCGCATATAATTTTATATTATTTTATCCCGACGTTTCGAACACTTTTCTCTGAACACGGTCACGAGCTAGTATCACGAGCTCTTTAGGCCGCTTTAAGTGCTCGACCGACCGTCCGAGCGTACCATCGGTCCTGACCATACTCACAACCGATCGTACGGTATACGCGTCCGTACGGTCGGTCGAGCACTGAAACTACTTGTGAGTTTTCATACAAATGACAAGCGCGACCGACGTACACACCGACGGTCGGTCGAGCACTAAAAGCGGCCTTAATGCGGACAATAGTACATATATTATAGTAAATGTAAATATTCAGTTATATATATTCGTTTTTTCTATATTTGCCTAAGATATTTATGCGAAATCTAGACGAATTTCGTCGCCAGCCAAACAGCTTTTCGTAACCAAAGCCAAAATATCAAAGGAAGTACTACTAAAGTATGTTTTACAAAGTTGTAGATCAAGAACGACGTAAGCTACGAATACTTTGCATACTCTACCAATACGTAGCGTGAAGCCGGCTACTGTATTGGGATCCCACATCACATAGATAACATGAACAACTTTATATTTGTAAACAAAAATGCGGAATAAATATATATGATAACTTTTAAAATATAAGAATAATCCCTTTTAAACAATTAATCATAATAATCATAATCATCAGCCCACATCTGTCCACTACTGGACATACAGCTCTCCCAAAGTACGCCAAAGAGCTCGATCTTCAGTAGGTCTACCATGAATTTACAACATTGACACCAATCGACGCTCGATAGTGACTGCTGCAAAAAAAATTATGAAAAAAAAACAGAGCCAACTCGCGGTCAATTGTAGAACTAAAATTGACAGCGAGTACGCCAATCACAAGCTAGGCGAGATCGAGCTTCGACTATAGATGACATTTATATTGCCAACTCATGGTAGAGCTACAGCTCTCTGCATCCAGTTACTGCCAGCCGCCTTCTGCAGGTCGTCTCTCCACCTGGCCGCAGGGCATCCTACACTCTGTTGGCCTAAACGTGGTCTCCACTCAATCTCCGCTCACTTTAAACAATTACTTAAATAATAATTTTTTTCTTAACATTAGTTTATTTTATTAAAATGTAGAAAGAAGTGAAACCTTATTATTTCTTATCAAAATGAATTTTTTCACTAGATCACGATAAATGTGCTACAGTGTTGTACTAGGTGTTGCCACCGAGCTATTAATACAGCTATTGTATGGTTTTGGATGTCTAACAGCTCCTGGTATGTGTCCATTTAACTTATATTTTAAAACGGCTTATTTTTTTATTTTATCATATACATATTTAAGAACCGACCATTTTCTTCGCGGCTCTGTCTTCATATTTTTCTCTAAAAAAACAATTAACAATAAAGGTATGACTCGATGGCCTAGCGGGCATGGCGTTTCACACGCTTTGTTGAAAGAGTGAAATATATAGAAAAATCGTACAATAAAAAAAATTTAATCCTTAAAATGCTCAAGATCCCCATCTATAATTCCACGGCCCACCGGCCGGTTGGCACAGTTGGTAGGACGCCTTCCTTCTGAGACGCTGGTTCTGGATTCGATCCCCGGACAAGTCAAAAAATTTTGTGTGCATGAACATGTTTGTTTGAGCTGTGTCTGGGTGCGTATATGTATATAACTATGGATATCAGTCATCAAGTTACCTTAGTATAGGCTCTGCCTAGTCTTCGGAAGCTGGGGGACTGTGCGAGGCAATGTCCCAAGTGTGCGATGCCTCCATGCCCCGTGCCAGAGCCCCACAGTGCAGACGCCAGGTATACTGGTGGTCGGAGCAGATCGCTGGGCTCCGCCGCCGATGCGTAGCCAGGCGCCGCCGCTACCAGCACTACCGGAGGAGGAGGCGCCAGGAGACGGCCGAATTGGATGCCCTCTATGCGGCCTACAGAGAGGCGTCCAAAGCCCTTCGCATAGCAATCAGCGAAGCCAAGGCGGAGGCCTGGCGCGAACTTCTGGAGTCCCTGGAACGAGACGCATGGGGGCGACCGTACAAGTTGGCGAGACAAAAGCTCCGCCCCTGGGCTCCCCCTGTCACCAGCACGATGGAGCCTCTTGTGCTCCGGCGTGTGGTCGAGGGACTGTTCCCCGGTAGTTCAGGGCCAGAGTTTTCCCCTCCCACGGTGTCGGCGGCTCCAACAGTAGGAGCAGAGGAGGAGAACGTACCTGTCACCTCTGAGAGGGAGCTAGGTGCGGCCATCCTCAGGATGAAGGCTAAAAACACGGCGCCGGGACCAGATGGTATTCCCGGCCGCGCGTGGGCCCTCGCCCAGGACGCCCTGGCGCCTCGCATGCGAGCCCTCTTCGACCGCTCCATGCGGGAGGGAAAGTTCCCCAGGCGGTGGAAGGGAGGGAGGCTCGTACTCCTGCGGAAGGAGGGGCGTTCTGCAGATGAACCTGCCGGATACCGCCCAATTGTATTGCTTGACGAGGCTGGCAAGCTCCTGGAGCGTGTTGTCGCTGCCCGCCTCGTCAGACACCTCACGAACGTTGGCCCAGATCTGGCCAACAATCAGTTTGGGTTCCGGAGAGGTCGCTCGACGCTAGATGCAATATCCCGCGTCCACGATCTCTCCGAGGTGGCGTGCTCCAACGGTGAGGTCATGTTGGCGGTGTCGCTGGACATCGCCAACGCCTTCAATAGTCTGCCGTGGAGCACACTTTTGGGGGCTCTGGGGCATCATGAGGTGCCCCAGTACCTCCAACGTATCGTCAGGAACTACCTCTCAGAAAGAGAGGTTGTCTACCCGACGCGAGATGGTGGAGGCCGAAGCACAGTCACTCGCGGAGTTCCACAGGGGTCTGTCCTTGGGCCACTCCTGTGGAACGTTGGGTATGATTATGTGCTGCGGGGCGTTAACCTGGCTGGCGTCGACGTCATCTGTTACGCTGACGACACCCTAGTTACCGCCCGGGGGAGGAATATCCGGGATGCGTGTATCCTGATCACTGCCGCTGTAGCGGCGGTAGTGGCGCGGATCCGGTGTTTGGGCCTGGAGGTGGCGCTCCAAAAATCCGAGGCCATTTGTTTTCCCGGTCGTCGGAGGGCGCCACCCGCAGGCAGCAATATCATCGTGGGGGGGACCTCCATCGCTGTCAAGTCGACACTGAGGTATCTTGGCGTTGTACTTGACAGCAGATGGAGATTCAGGGCCCATCTTCAGCAGCTGACACCCAGACTCGTGGGTACGGCTGCTGCACTGGGCCGCTTGCTCCCGAATCTCGGGGGAGGAGGAGGTAGCTGCCGCCACCTTTACATGGCGGTGGTGCGCTCTATGGCCCTCTATGGTGCCCCCATATGGGCAGGGTCCCTTAACTCACAAGAGACCGCCCTGCTCTGTAAGGCTCAGAGGGCCATGGCAGTGAGAGTGTGCAGGGGCTATCGCACACTCTCACACGAGGTGGCGTGCGTTCTCGCTGGGTCCCTTCCATGGGATCTGGAGGCCGAGGTTCTGTCCTCAGTCTTTTGGCGCAGAACGTGGGCGCGACAGGAGGGTCTCCATCCTGCCCCTCGAGAATATGGGTAGTGGCGAATGGACGCCAAGGAGGCCGCCTTAGCGTCCTGGAGCAGGCGCTTGGGCGTTGGTCCGCGGAGGGGAGCTGGAGCAACCCGGTTCCTCGAAGCAGTGCGGCCAATACTTAAAGAGTGGGTCCATCGAGGGCATGGGTCGCTTACCTTCAGGATGACACAGGTCCTCTCGGGGCACGGATGCTTCGGGAGGTACCTGTGCAACGTTGCCCGGAGGGAAGCGACTCCTGTATGCCACCAGTGCGGCTGCGCTGAAGAAACTGCACAGCACGTGCTGAAAGCTTGCCAAGGAGCTGCCGAGGCACGGCAATCACTAATTGCAGTAGTGGGGACGGACCTCTCCCTGTCTACCATCTTAACAAAGATGGTTGATGAAGAGAGGTCGTGGGAGGCGATGGTCTCTTTCTGCGAGGTCGTGATGTTGCAGAGAGAGGCCGAGGAGCGAGAAAGAGAGATAGATCCCCTCTCTCTCCCGCTCCGGAGAGCGCGGACACGGAGGCGAGCGGATCGGGCTCGCACTCCGACTCCGCTTAGAGGACCTGGGGCGTCGGCTGTGGGGACGGCTGGTGCCCCCAATCAGGATTAGGTCCTTACGAGGTGTGGATGGCCCGCGTGTTCCGGGGCATCCCACGAGGTGGTAATGGGGAGGGCTCTTTACACCCTCCCCAGAGGCTGGGCCTGCCTAAGTGGGCAGCGACGTCGGTGGGGGCTGTGGCTGAATAACGTAAGTGGTCCTACGCCCCCCGCCAATAGTCGATGAGGATGGAACACCGCAGAGTTTTGGTGGGTATGCCGCCCGTCTGGCGTTGACTCCCACACGCGCACCAGCTCTCCCTGGAGCTGGTGATCAGGGTTTAAAATCTTTCTCTGCGAAAAAAAAAAAAAAAAAAAAAAAAAAGGCTCTGCCTAGTCTTGAACCTAAAGATGGTTGTGTAACGACACATCCTCGATCATCATGGGGGCAATGTCTGGTCAGTATATGGCTGCCTACAACGCGACAAGTGGCTTTGTGTTTCTGGAAGAGGAAGATACCGAACGGACTGGTAAGCCAAAATACGCAACACCACCACACGACCCTATTGTTGTCACCGCCCGGTGCACCAAGATAATGTTGGATGACAGAGTCTTGCAAATGGCGAAAGCCATTTCGGGAGACTCTGAGATCAAGACATTTTGGAAACACTGGGAGGTACCCAAAATACAGTGGGTCAATGGAGTTCCCGGATGCGAAAAAACAACTTGGGTGGTAAGACACTTCGATGTGGACAAGGACGTTACCGCAACAATAACTACAGAGGCAGCAAAAGACCTGAGAGAAAAGTTAGCGCACCGAATCGGAGACCTGGTGAAAACCAAGGTGCGCACTATGGCCTCGGTTTTAATAAATGGTTTTAAAAAGAATGAGAGCTACGTCCGCCTGATGGTGGACGAGGCGACTTTACAAAAGTATAAATCGAGCTGTAGCCAACACTTAGAGGCCTACTTGGTATGGTATGGTATAAACGATGTAGTATAAAAATAGAAACGTTTTGGCTGAAGGTTAACATGGTATATATATTACAAATATGGGTTAAATGGCAAGGCTATTGATATAAACTTATACGTGTAAGGAAGATAGATGGCTATAGACTACGAAGAAATAGACATTATTTCTTCGTAGGCTATGGACGAGACTACGGCACCTGCCAATTTCAATTTTCAATCAATGGTAAAACAAGAAGCAACGGTGGTGTGGATGAAAAGGGTGTCGAGAGGTGGGCTGCGTTTTCACTAGAGCGCTACTACCGGCGTTATGCCCTTAAACACTTCCACCCTTGGAACTTTTTATTTCTTGCTGTTGCGTCTCCACCCCCGGACAGCCAATTAAGGCAAGCCAGAGTTCAGGGGTCTCATTTAGCCCCAGGGAGAGTCGGGGTCCACGGTGTCACAAAGCCGCCCCTGTGGTTATTATTATTTATTCAAAGCTGTGTATGGTATGAGTGCACGT
Source organism: Selenia dentaria (assembly GCA_917880725.1). NCBI lineage: Eukaryota > Metazoa > Arthropoda > Insecta > Lepidoptera > Geometridae > Selenia > Selenia dentaria. The sequence goes on along the minus strand of OU862877.1, from coordinate 32,149,579 downwards.
GCGTTAGTACTCTTTTGTTACAAAGAAAACCTAAGTAATATTGTACAATAGGTATCAAAAACAAGGCCTATTACGACATGAAAATTCCAACCATAAGACTGCTCCGGCGAAACCGCATCTGAAAAGCTTACACATATAGACAGAAGGGTCTAACTCTGATATATCGATAACCGTGGCCAGTTTCCGTCATTGTTTGTAAGCCAGCCTTGTTTATGGGCTCTTTTAGAGGATTTTTATTACAGTAACAGTTCCCTTACGGACGACATGATATATTGTTAAACACATGGACGTAGTCAGGATTTGATTTCAGAGGGAACGATAATATTCGGGTACAAGTGTAGAGACGACCCAGTCGCTAATCTGATAAACATCGCGCATTATGCCATAGTCCTAGCGTCTCCATGCAGTGTCTAGTTCAATTTACGCATCAGGCCACTCTTTTGAACTTTACTTATTAGTTAATTAATATCTACCCGTGATTTTCTCCGTGTAAAATTATCGTTATCGTAATATATCAGTACAATCGTTATAAAACATAGCAGGATTCTGGAATCCTACCTAAAACATGCAAAATAATATACTAAGCTACCTTCATTTCAAAATGTTATCTATACACGTTGAGGCGTGACTGCATGAAGGAGTTACAAACATACATACTTTTTCACATTCACAATTATATTTTCAATTTCACTCACTCTTAAACTTTTACATTTATAATATATTTGTGATGTTATTTAAAATCTCTACTAACGCATATCTAAATATATAGAGCATTATAAAACTCGGGCTCTACTTGGAAGCGGCCTGCTACCTGGAAGCAGCCGGCTACCTTTATCAGGTCGTCTGTCCACTTTGTCGGTGGACGACCTACGCTGCGCTTGCCGGTCCGTGGTCTCCACTCCAGAACATTCCCGCCCCATCGACCATCTGTTCTGCGTGCTATGTGGCTTGCCCATTGGCACTTCAACTGACTTATCTTCTGGGCTATGTTGGTGACTTTAGTTCGTTTACTGATCTCCTCATTTCTGATTACCGTAGAGAAACCCCGAGCAGAGCCCTCTCCATTGCTGGTTGTGAGACTTTGAGCTTATTTATGAGGCCTATGGTAAGAGACCACGTTTCAGTGCCATATTTCCTTACTGGGCTCTTTTATTTTCATATGTATTTTAATTAATCGTTACTGAATCATACTTACGTAGGTGCTACCTACGGAACTTGGAAAAAATTGAGTATCACAAGCATTTTACTTTTACTAAGATAAAACTGAATAATATACTTTTTGTTAAATCATTTTTCACAGATTTGCACCATATGTAACCAAAAATTATGAATAATCAAATATGAAAATAAAGCATCAATATATATAAACTTGGTGACTATTCAAAATATATGCAAACAATAATTATGTGTAACTGAAATGTGAACAAACTAAGTAGTATTTTTTTAAATATTTGTAATATTAGCATAAAACTTATTTATTATATTTCATTTTACCACATAATAACGTAAATAGACTAAAGTACCTAAAACATATTATACAAACATGGTTCAGTAAATAAATGATTATGTTAAAAGCCGAATACGTAATAGTAGGGAAAACAATATCAAAAAATGGTACCGGCTTCGATAAGTTATTTCACACATAGCATTAACATTGGCATTAAACTCGGTTCCAGTTTTTGGTAAAAAAAAACATAATTTTTAGTGACCCCTGCTACTTACGGGATCGATTTTCATTCACCGTCAATGATGATATCCTCAAAGTGGGCGTAGGACTTTTCAGTTTTTGGAGTGTAACTCAAATCTGTTTGACCACATGAAATTTAAATGGGACTTCTTCGTAAGTATACCTTACCAAACAAAACAAGAATTTTAATAATGGGTCCACAAATGGAGGAGAAATCGGCTAAAATATACACAAAAAAATACATACACACGAACAACCTCCTCCTTTTTTGAAGTCGGTTGAAAATTGAAAATTACGTTTTACGTAATTCAACATGACATGTAGTCCGAGACTTCGGGCATTTAATTTTTTTAATCATAATTCCATCATTATGTGTGAAATATCGGACGCCTTCGATTTCATTTCAAGCAAGTACATATTTTAAGATTGTTTGTCAATTTTAGTTTGGGTTTGGGTTTAAAGAATTTAATTCTCATAAAGAGCTTTATTGTTATATAAACTTGTTTTTTAAACAGTTAAATAGTAAGTAATATTAACACCAAACTGAGCTGAAATTCGTTATAGGATTTATCGACCGACCAAGCGAAGTGAGCGAAGCGTCTATGCTTTAACTGGCCAAATTGACATTATTCACTGACATGACTGTCCGTACATTTGTTGGGTTGTTCGTTTGTCTTCCAGTACAGGTCGCATTTTTCAACCATTCTTGAAACTTGGTATGCATGTTCTACTATTTAATATATTTTCTTTGTCGTCGGTGATTTTTAGTAAAGGGACACTTTTCCAAAAGAGGGAGGGGAAGTTTGCTGCGGTGTTTTTTACAGACTGATATTGATAAAATTTGTTAGGTACCTTAATATGTTAGGTACCTTACTTTAAAGAGTAATTTCGAGTATGAGCATAACTGCACAAACGGTTACTGAGATAATAGATTGTGAATTACTGCGAAAAATTGCCGCTTATAAGTCGAGGTCTACTGTTCGCATAACTACTAGTTTTATTTATTCTTTGTTCCAATTTGTCGAAGCTCGCCCTGTTGAAAGAGCCTGTGAAGCCAATTAAGAGCACATTTTCTTCGATATGCTTTTTATGATTGCGTTCTGAGAGGTAGTACTAGGGCATGTCGTGTTATATATTGATGGTTGGATGATTTGTAAGGTTAATAAGTGAGGGGAGGTGTGGTGGTGACGCCACGCGGTGTTAAAATATAAGGTTGAGGTTAAAAACGTTGAACGGCGGCCATCTTCGCGTTTGGTTGTATGTTGGTCCTGGCTGTTTGTGGATTAGGGATGAACTTTGTACAAACGGAAGATGCCCGATTAGCACTACGTTCAACCTTATATTATTGGCTGCGTCGCCACGTCATTCACCATGTTTGCCGGACAGGATTCAGATGAAGAACACGTGGACCTTGTGACCAGGCCGTGTTTGCAAAGAGGATGTACCTATATCGCCTCATGGATGATCGTCAGGGTGTAAATTAGGTAGTTGACAGCTAATTTCAGGTTACACAAATTTTATTCACCGAATAACAATATTGTTTCTTATTCTATACATCTTAATGCTAAACAAGTATTTCTTCTTCTGCTGGGGAAATCTATTTTTTACGTCTACGCGCGGGGACATATTCGAGAATTGATACGCGCACGTGGGAAAATATGTTTAAAAGGTACATTTCGTGACGTGTTATTTGGATTCGTGGATTACCATTGGAAATTCCATATGGCCCGGGTTGGCTCGCTCGCATCCCCAGTGGATCAAGCCTTACTTCCAAGGCCCGTCCGCCATTTGATTATGCTAGAAAAAGAAACACTGTTTCGGCATGGTCTCGCCTTCATGTTCAAAACTGTTACTGTCGGAAGTCAGAAGCCTAAATCGATGATGCGATTGATTGATGCCTAAATTGAATAAATGATTTTGACTTTGACTTTGACTTGGATCCATCAACTTCGATGGTCAGAATGGTCTCTCTACTTTTTAGTCAGACGGTCTCTCATCTTCGATGGTCAGATGGTCTCCTCGAGCTCGTGTTGCGTTTAAGCTATAACTATTATAACACGACAGGCATTTTAAGCCGTTTCACGTTGCATCTATCCGTAGTCATGATTTTTCGCCACACAGCTGTATGATATCCATTACTTTTGTCCTGTCGATTCGAAATATTTTATCAGTTAATATGAATGTTACAAGTGTTATTCTGTATTTCATATTTAAGTCATCACTCTATCAATTTGTATTCTTTGTGTATAGAAAATAAATCGTTTATTGCATCGCAATCCTCTTGCAAAAGTGGCATCCTTTATGCGATTTTATATATTCCTGTTATATCATATATACTCACTAAAAGTTTATATATAGAGTAATAAAACACTTTTAAGTTAACTTACTATTGTTTTTTATCTTGGCTTTTTATACCGATATCAACCTAGCCAAGACCAAACGAGGGAGGATCCTCTTTAGTATAAGTAAATAGTGGATAATTTACTGACACCTCACTCAAGATTTTCTGGAGAGAAGTGAAAAACATCGTTTGATATTTTATCCTATCAGTCATATGCCATTGCATATTTATTTATCACCATTATGCTTGTACTGTATTGTATTATCATATAATATCAATAATCGTTGATTGACACACATACGAAACTATCGTATCGCTCGCACGCGTACTTCTGCTGCGTCAGAACCATGCAATAAATAGTATATTGAAAATTTCAATAGTATATCCCAAAACCTCCCTAAATACGTTCACGCCGTATACTGCGCGTAAACCGCTCTCAACGCACCGACTATTGTCCGTAATGTGACCCAGTTTGTCTGTTTATCAAATTCGTGACTTGTATCAACAATTTTTGTGATCAATTGCGGCGGCAATGTCGTGTTTATTGGTTTTGTGTTCGAACACAAATCATCTGGCATTAGCGTTTAGAGATATTGGCTGTTCGTAAGCCTTATTATCATTTCTGTCGCTGTAGAAAATGTTTTTGTAGAGGATGTTTATGTAGAGTTTGAATGTAAGCACTTTACGTATATTCTGTGATGTTCTTAAAGTTTTTAGTGATTAGGCTGTTGCTTTTTTAATATGTATACAGTAGTATAGTAGACGATGAAAACAGCGTGACTTTTGCTAGGCATGAAAAGAACAAATGTATTTTTTACGATATAAATGAGGTTAGTAGTTTGATACTAACTTGAATAAAACAGATATGGTTCAGTAGTCATGCTTACTACGAAAACTTAACGTAAGTAATAAGAAACATTCGATTAAAAGTTGAAATAAAAGATTGTTGCTGTTAGGTTTGTCTTTGAATTATTAAGTTTATTTGAACTCATCAACTTGGCAGCTGTCGGTAATCATCATAGTTTTTATCGCATAATTTTGATTACTTGTGCTACATTCTAGAATTTTGAAATCCCTTAGTGCAATTATTTAGAAATTTGTAAATATACAGGATACGAGTTATGTAACTCGAGAAAAACGTCATGTCAGTAATTTTGACGCCGAATATTTTTTAACAGCATGAGGCTGTATACTGTTGTTTTTTGTAATTATAAATGCTTCTTATTCTTCTTCTTCTTCTTCTTCTTCGTCTTCTACTACTACTTCCCTTCCACCGCGAGGGTGAACGTCAGCAGCGGCGGTTTTATTAGTCATTGTATCTAAGCCATAGCATATTGAAAATTAAAAATGGACGCTTTTTTACTTATATCTTCTTAGTCGATAGGCGAGGATAACTAAAAAAATACATTTTACCCCTAAAAACCTTTTTCATATTGTATTACTCTTATCTTAAAATTATTTCAAACTAAAAACTTATTTCAAAGTAGAATAGATTGGATTTTTTTATTAATGTTTATTTACGTAAAATAATAGTTACTTATTTAATATTATACGACTATTTTCGTTTACTGAGATTCGCTTGCTTAATTTCACCGCTGCGCTAGTGTTCGGCAAGATGTTACATTGTGAAAGCGTTTCAACATTGGGTTCTTAGAATGTATACTTTAAACTTTCACACACACATCTTTAATATGATAATACAAAATATCTCACGTAAACAAATCAGATCTTTCCCACTATAGCTTCAACCACATCCGGTTGCCTTTTTCAAGGAGAGTGCAGAACGCTTGGGGTTGTGTCTCACCTCACACACATAATAATTTATTTTATTAGCAATCTTACTTTTATAGTTTTTTTATAACTTACCTTTTTATTACTGTTTATGTAAATCTAAAGTACTTACATAATTTTGTTGACTGAATGTCAATGGAAGTCTAAATACTGCTTTTGTTTTACCAATGATGATACTATTTATAAACTAAAGACTGCCTCATTAAAGCTTTAAAATAACACAAATAATTCTAATATACTCGTAGCTGAAGAAAACTAAAAAAACATGTAATATCGGTTGTTACAAGTAAGTAACAGTCGTCCAATAACAAGCCGCGCCCTGAATTCCAGTGCGCAGCTGGGCGCGCGGCGTGGCAAGAGGCGGCGGCGGTGTCCGTGGGCGGCGGCGGCGCGGGCGCAGGCGGCGCGGCGCGACGCTGCTCCGTCCTCGGCGACCACCCGGGCGCACGCCGCGACCAGAAGGGAAAATGGATCAGGAACAATCGCGTACGTATACACCACAGATATACATGTACAATAGATAAGGCAAATGCGTGTACTTCCCGTGTCCGAACCCCGACCAAGCGTCAAGGTTGGCCGCCGCTACTTACAGTCCGCATATGCTGTTACAGCCGGACGGCCGCGAAAACTAAATAAATCATCGCGTGATAATTAACTGCAATAGCCTAAAAATTATGAGCCCGCAAAGGCAAAGACATATTTCCTAACACAGGTAAGCTATTTTAAAATTATATTAAGCGTAAATTCATTTTCATTTAAAAGTCGGAACGCTTGGTTTCAATACAAATCATAATACTTGCGTTATCTACTGTCCATATATATCTGTGGCATACACCGATATGAATCGGATATACATTCCTCAACACATGTGGAGTTATACCGGTATTTCGCGCCAATCAAGACTATTTCTATCGTGGGTATACGACTTTTAGTTATAATATATCTAAATATGACAACATATTCATGCATATGATTGATATATTTCGTGTAAATTGGAAATTAAGGTGGTGTTCATTTTTTTGTGAGAGACGCCATAGTTTTATTTTATTCGCACGCCTAAACACTACGACAATGTTGGTTGATTTAAATCTTGCATTATCAAACATGAACGTGAGGAAGATATTTCATCTTTAAGGTACAAAATAATCAATCTTTGGATTATACTCTGGATAAGTACGTTATTTAAGGTGCAGCTGTTTATAGCTTTTATTTTTGACATTTATTACTTACCTGTGTATTTTATCTGTAATTGTGTCATTTCGTCCAATTTTGCATGTCATTCAGTGTCGTTTTATGCTTGGGTATTAAGTGTTCAATGTTAACATATAAAGTTAAGTTAAGATATAATGCATATTTGCCTTAAAAATGGTCTATTTTAATACTACTTTTTAAGTTACTTTTTAATTATTGAGCCACGTAGATTTACGATAGACAATGTTAATTTGTAATTCATGGTTGAGTACTTCACATAAACTACTACTCGAATCTATATAGTAGTATAGTAGGTAGTACTCGAATCTATATAGTATTTTTTTATTAGTTTTAGTAATTTTGCATATAAAGGCGCACGCTTAGATTTGGCATTTAATATAGGGGATATTCCACTAGTCCCTACCAGCGTATTCCCCTGGTGGGGAAGAGTGCATTTTTATACCACCTATATCTACTGGGATTCATGGAAATTTACTTCCACCTATACCTACTGATTCGTTTTTGTCAATAATAGGTACTGTCTTTAAGAAATGTTTTTTATTACTTTTGATTCATTACCTAAGACCCAAGATAGACCTAAGTGGCGTGCAATTGGAGAGGCCTATGTCCAGCAGTGGATTGCTACAGGCTGATTATGATGATGATGATTTATTACACACAATATAATAACGTAATTTTTCTAAACTTTGTCCAACGTCGGTTTTTTAAATTTTCTGTCTATTGGTTAAAAGGGTAATGCAGCTGCCTAACAAATAATCCTTCAAGTGCCGCTCAATTTATCATTACAATGTAAAAATATACATTTCATGTAAATCGTATGGGGGAACATGAACTTAAAAAACGAAATGAAATATATATATATATAATAAATATATAATCAAGGTGACAAGCGCAGTGTGTTGCCATTGTAAGTAATTGTAGGGATTAAAACTCTTGTAGTTATAAAATCTGGATGTCACTAAAATGTTATTGGCGTGACGCTTAACAACAGGTGAACGACTTACTCGTCTCGTCGCCGATTGACATATTTGGTCTCTTATTTCTTGCACTGCGAGAATCGTTTACGACTATGCATTTGATTTGATATGTCCAATCAATACTTTATCCAAGCACAGTACAACGCCTCCTGTAAATGAGTTGGTAGTACCCTGCCATTAAAATGCAAGATCCCAGATTAAAGCCATGGCTGGGAAAAGTATTTGTGGAATGAGCAGAAATCCTTGGTCTTAGATTTTTATTATGTGTGTGTCTGTGTGTGTGTCCATACCAATCGCAACTCGAGTAATTCTATTGTGGGTATGCGTGATTGATTTTCAACTGTTATACTTAATATAACGTAATTACAAATAGGCAATCGAGATACAGAGAGGAGAGAGAGGGCGTAGCACGAATAACTGCGTAAGTGTAACGTAGCGTATCGATCACGTCAGACACAAAAACTGTAATTTATATAGTGACATAGATAACTCATACTTTGTGCGCCGAAGTACGCGCTGACTTTTGATACGAATACTTTCACGCAGATCGTTTGTGCTACAGCCTCTGTTCTGTATAGTGGTACAATTTCTCGCCATTATAATTGAATCAAGGGTGAAGTGTAATCTCTAAAAAGGGACATCCTTTAACCAGTGATAGGTACTATAATAATATTGACGGAGCGGTGTCTTAGGCTACGTTCCGGAAAGCGCCGAAATCACTCGCGGCGTTCGCACACCCATTCCCTTAAAAGCCCATGGTCATCGTGAGCAAACTCGATACGTCATCGATGACGTCACTGAAAACGCTCATAACGCTCGCAGATCGTAGGTGGGTTTTCGCGGTCGTTTACGAGCTATCACTGTCAAGCATCAAATGTATTAGGATTCTATCGATTTTTGACAGAAAAGTTGGCGCGCTTTTCGCGACCGCGTAACCGTTCCGCTTGGGTTGAACATTGCAAGCATTCATTCTAACCGGAACGCTAAAGCGGGGCGCGACATTTGTGAGCGTTGACGGCGCTTCCCGGAACGTAGCGGTCGTTGACAGTGACCCCGCCTTCAAAGTACGAGATTTCAGATCCGATTCCTGATTGGCAAAATTATGTGTGATATTTTATATGATCAAGGATCAAACTAAGACGAGTATTATAGATATTTGTAATGCATTGGAACCAGAATCCACGTAGAAATCGATCTAACGCGTATATCTTAAGAGGCACGTCTAACCAGTAATTATAAAAAATGTCAATTGACATATTTTCAGGTTCGGGACGCGTCATACGGCTCGTCATCAGACTCAGATGGAGAGGCAGAAGGGAATGGCAACGAGCCTTGGGGCGTCGCGAGGCTGCTGTACGCGGGGCTGGGGATATTGGCTCTCGGACTGGTGGTCTATTTCGTGGGGACTGGGGACAAGGTACGAAATCGTGTTTTGATCAGGGTAGAATTGTCATAAAATTTATCATAAACATACTCATAGGGACCAAGAATGTTTACTAGATACTGCTAATGATTTGGTACTAAGTGGGCGGGTAGCTACAAAACGAACTGGCGAGAGCGGTAGAAAACTTAAGCCTAATAATTAATGATAAGGAGCTCTCACCTACCCAAACACAGGGTGCAAAAAGGCCTGCAACCTATAAGTCCTGTTCGCTAATACTTGCAATAAATTAATAATTAGTACTAGTACCTGGATGACTGGCTTTGCTGGTTAGTAAACAATTTAATTTCTTGGTCTAACCTCAGACCAAACACTCATTGGCTTAGTGTTGCTTAACAGCGCCATCTATTGTCAAATAGCTTTAGTGTTGTGTAGATTAGATAGTTTCCTTCAAAACCAAATATATTTAATGTTACTAGGTATACTATTTTATACTTAGTGAAAGCAAAACATTAACTGTTGATATGTTATACCAATGTATGGTATACTTGTAAGGTCTAACTCAGGAGGCATACGTCCTGCACTTAATAAGTATAAATTATTATTACTTAATTGGTTAAATAAAATTAATAAAATGTACGTAAATTTCAGGGTTTCAAGACTCCAGAGCTGCGACTGGTGGGTCCGTCGCTCATCATCGCAGGTCTTGCGTTATGTTTACTGCGTATCACCTTTTGTATATTTGCCAAGCCTTGCTGCAAGCGACGGACCAAATACAAGGAGAACAGAAGGTACGGAATGTAAGCATTTACTGATATTTATTATGAATTCAAATCATTTATTCCATTGTAACGTCAAGACCTGATCTTAGTTAAATCTAAGCATCAATGACGCTTTATAAACATTATTTTTAAACTAATTTTCCTTTAAAATATTCATCTATCACGTTATTTATCAGCGTTCCAAATAATAGAACTAAATACTTTTAAAATCGGAATAACACCGAGAGGCAATTATTTTTAAATAAGACTATTATGATCATTAAAACGTTCCTACGACGTCAGACTTTTGCTGAAAGACCATGCTTACCTGTTGCAATTGCTGGTCAAACGGGAACACATAATGTTCTTGAAGAACACACCCCTATCATGCGATAAAATAATTGAATATAAAAAGGCAAAATGCACAGCATACCTTTGTAAAGAACTTACAAGTCGGCCCGAATAAATCAAACTAGTATGTCACCCTTCCTTATAACACGAATAAATTCACGCCTGTTTTTCGTAGCGTAAGGCAGATGGCACGAATTTTTACCTATTACAATTTTGGCATAGGTTTTTTACTTTCTTCGGTCTTATCACATCGGTCAAACTGCGTTTCAACTAATTACAACCAATAACTGTGGTAATAAGTCGCGTCCAGAATTTACAGTATAATTCAGAAACGAAAAACAATTTAAGCGAAAGTTCGATCATGTTTAAAATTTGACGTAATTTGTAAAACTTTACCAGTATATTCAAAAACATTTACGAACTGATAATGCTATTAATACGACGATTGCTATTAATTTTACAACGTTTACCAGAATTCTGATACTCGTAGCTGAGGCCGTATCACAAATTAGTATTCGTATCGTAAGCGTCAACGAGTCGCTTCCACGTACAAACTATGAGTTGTCTGTATCACAGTTGCCCTAGATACATGACAGTGTGTACTGCCTAAGTGTAACATACGTGAAAGACACGTTACGTTACACTTAGGCAGTTATTCGTGTTAAACCCAATGTTTAGTACAGTTTCCAATATAGCACGTAGCAAACTCCATGATCAAGGATGAAATGAGGAATAATCATAAGCAGCAATCATAATCATGGTATAATAATTCCACATCACTCTTCCTCTGACATGTGTTGTAGACTGTCCGGTGGTGTGGAAGGCGAGGAGATGCCGCTGGCGGCTGGAGGCGGAGGGTCGCGGGCTGGTCCGGCCCAGTGCAGCCCCGCGCGCCGCCTCGACGCGAGCTCCTGCGACGTGTCCAGCCTCTCCAGTGGAGAGGAGGACGAACGTCTGCGTCGGTACCGCACCGCGCACCACGCCACGCTGCATCCGCCCACACATCAGGTACGATGTGACCACAGCCATATGTAACGCAAGTATCACGATTTGTATTGAAACCAAGCGTACCGACTTTGAATTGAAATACGTGAATTTACGCATTAATTACGCCAGTAATTTTAAAATAACTTACCTGTGATAGGAAATATGTCAGAGACTTCGGGGGCTCGAAATCTTTGGGCTCTTGCAATGAATTATCACGCAATTTAGTTTTCGCGGCTGTCCGGCTTCAACAGACGCGCGCGAACTGAAAGTAGCGTCGGCCAACCTTGACGCTTGGTCAGGGTTCGGACACGGGAGGTAGGATTTGCGTTATATTGCACATCTGTGACTATGACACTACAACTGAGTGAAACCGCATGGGACCTACTGAGCGGCTAAGTTAAGAGTCTGCACAGGTATTGCACTACGCGGAATTTCAGATATGCAATGATATAACTACTTCGTAGCTCCTATTTGTGACCCAGAAAACAACGTCTATAAGGAACCTTTGAAACGCTGAGGCTAGCCGACGGGATGATGAAGAAAGAAAATACAACATTACAACCCTTATTAGTAGCGATAGGTAACAGGATCAATCTTGGACAGGACAAATCCAAAAAGGGTTGAGGAAATTTTTAATGCATCCAAATTATTACGTTTCAAAAATACATTGTTTTGACTATACTGCTGGTTGTAGTCGTTTCCTAAATAATAATTATAGACTCTCAATTAATTTCTAACTCATGTTCATCAATTCATTTATAAAAGTACTGGGTATTACTAAATCGATATTTTTTACTATAAGACTATAATATCTCTGGTTCCAGGCTACTGCATACCAAAGCACATCACAACACAGTGCAATACGACAAAGTCCATCGCCGCAGAGTCCCGTACAACCTGGCGCGGTGGCCTGCTCGCCACAACCGAGTGCGCAAGGCTCGGCACACGGGTTGGCACTTGCGCAGGATCCGCCGCAGGCGTCGTCGCCACATAGCCCCTGCCAGGGCCCCTCGCAAGTCCAGCCAATGCACAGCGCGATGCATCAGGGCCCCAGTAACGCTAGAAGGCCCCCGCCACGTAACGTCTCTTTCGCTAGTGGCCCCGACGGAGAGCTCGTTCTCAGTCCGGCGCAACTCCGCTCCTAACCCACAAGCAATAAAGGTTGCAATACCTCTTTTTTCTACTACTTGTACTTTCCGAACGATGTGACTCTATGCGCGATTCGCTTCGGATCTCGGTTATGTGATAGCGTGAGACTCTGAACGTTTTTAAATGTTTCTAAGTGATTTTCTATACGATAAGCTATGAGTTAAAACATAATTTGCACGTTTGGATATTATTGCAAGCTCCTATCGATATTTGTAACTATATTTAAGTATATTTTGCTAGTTCAAGCGACCATTGTGAAATGTCTGAGGAGTTGAGAGTGCAACGTGTACCAAAGTATTGTGTTTGTGTAATTTAATTCTGACTGATCTATGTTAAATCTAGTTCAATACTGCATTCACAACCAAATACGTTCCATTAAACAATTATACTACACAGACCGTTCCTACCTATTGCGGACATGTATGTAATGGAAAATTTAATGTGTTTAAATTGCATGCAATTCGAAGTTTGTAAGACGGACCCAAGTCGCCCCAGCTAGTCGTAACTATGTAAAGGTTAGGGCACACTAGACATTTCCATATTATGTTGTAAGAAAAATCTAACAAAAACCAGCCAATTGTTGTTATGAAACCATGCATATGCTATCTACGTCACAGGTTTCGTAAGCTCTATTCGAAATTTACATTGCGATCAAAGAAGTAAAAAGTAATTATACTAGTGTGTCCTCACCTCTTAATAAACTATCGTTACAAAACATGATTTTACAGAATATCGGGATGTTTCGCGCACAGATTAATATCAGAACATAATTTTGACTATTTTTTTTCGCGGTTCGGGCAGGCCTCCGTCACTCCATGTACTTGCGCGCTATAACTGCCTACCGCCCAGCCGAGCGGTCTCGGTCCGCCGGCGGTTCAATTTCAGTGCGGTTTTCGCAAGCGAAGCGCGCGCACGCCGTTCAATTTTAATAGTGCTGTTCGTTCGTACGCGTATTACGATGCCGTGTGGTGCCTTATGTGCTGTAGATGGGTGTAAATCAAGCAAAAGAAGGGATAAACACCTAACATTTTTCCATTTACCTGTCAATGAAGAATGGTAAGTGATAAATTATTACTAGTTTTTGTCGTTTAAATTTTTTTCCATTCACGTACCGTCATTAGAGACATAATTAAAAGACAGTAGGTGTGCGGACACCGGTATCCACTTAGAATTTGACAGTTTAATAGGTATATACTAAGCATTAGCTCGCCTTTGAGACACAGATTTACATAATTTTGTTGCATAGAAACGTTATACCACAGAATAATTAATAGTACAAAGTACAGAAGATGCACTCTTCGAAAGAAAACATTCGAATATAAACTGCTAAACTAACAACTGCAATAATGTTCATAAAACATTGCAAAGCACGGACGTGACCTTCAAAAAATGTGCCTACAAGTCCTTGACGCGCTCGTAACGAATCAAAATGCGCTTTAAGTCTGTGTAGCGAGAGTTCTTTTTCTTACGCCCGATGAAAACCTTTGAACAAGCCGCGTCTGTTGTAAGGTGACTTGTTGCGAGAAAACGAATCAAATTAATTAATCTTAATAAATTTGATTCGTGATAATTGGTAGTAGTACAATACACCTAGATATGTACAACTAGGAACTAGATATATTTTTTTATTTTGAAGGCCATCGACTTTTCGCGTGAAAACTTTCGAAAACTGCAGTGTTTATGTATTTTTGTGTGAGAGTGTTACACTCGTTAATAAAATAACTTACGGCTTAGTGTTTTATTTGAAGTCGGTTCTCTTTTTTTAAGGCTTTTTATTTTCATTTCTAGTGAACATCTCCGAAGATCATCATCAAACTAAGAAGTATTATACTTATTTTAAAACGTTCTCCTAAATGTAACAAATCCTTTTCTGAAAACCGCATCGATATCGGTTTAGCCAAACGCGAGATTATCGCGCACAAACATACATACCTACAAACCATACAAGTCAAACATCTCAGTTTGGCCTGTATGTCTGATCACCTCCTTTTTTTTAAGTTGGTTAAATATTTTATAAATGATAAAATTTTTAACTGCCACATAAAAGTCAGAACATATTCACAGTTCTCAATAACATAGATAAAAAGTTATAATATAATATATATTAAGTATTTTATTTTATCGAAGAGGCAGCCCTGCGATTACTGTGGAATCGCGCGGTGCGAAGCAATCACTGCTGTACGCTTGAGCATTTAGGCGCATTTTAGCATACAGTGGTTGTTGACGCGAGGGAGTAGGCTATTATCGTAATAGGTATTGGAAATTTTCTACTGAGTGAAGTATCTGTTCTTATTCAGTAATCTGTGGTTCGGGTTTCAGCGTTATGCCGATACTGTCAATATTGTGTGTTGGGACAGTGACTGTTTAAGTAATAATTAATAACTGACATCAAATGTAGGTAGTTGAATAGAAAACACCCGCCCCTCAAGATGCAGACACCCGCTTCTCCTGTCTACTCGTGACCACGGTCGATTCGATCGAAACGTCGAGGTTAGACAAAATTATGTTTTGATATTCATCTGGGCGCAAAAAAGTACCGATATTCTCTTAAATCATAAATTCGATTCACAAAAGTTTAAAAGGTTTTATCGTTATAATAGTTGAATTCGCTATCATTTGAAATTTCAATTATATACTACAAAGAAGTTGTTATGTGATGCATTGAAAATAATCAAATTTATCGCCATTAACATAAATAATGAAAAACTCTGGCCTACTTTTTATAAGTTTCATCAACTAGTCTAAAATATAGTTCAAGAATAATATTATCCTTACTTATAAACGCTACTTAACTTTAAATGGTGTTAGTTAGTACTGCGCACAGCAAAATTGTTCTGCGCCGCACTATGTGACGTTATTTAAATTTAAGCAACGTTTATTAGCAAGGCCGTAAATCAGAAAAACAAAAGATCTTTGTACAAAACCAACAACAAAATCTTTACTCATATTAAAAACTTATCCTAGTTTGACCTAATTGGAACTAAATGAACGTCTCGTATTATGTTACTATGAGTGTTGAAATAAGCATAATTATGGAACTCTCAGGAACATATATCGATGAAATAATTTTAAATACGCCCTATATAACTAACAGTGTAATAAACTTTTGTACGATACTAATCTGTCTGCTAAACTATTTTTACCGTAGTAATTCTTATCATGTACTTTACTCTTAACATTGTAGCTATTTTAATATTGAATGTGCTAGTTCCATCCTACATACCAACTGATAGGTATTACTGCCATAAGAGGTGTGGTACATTACATAATTATGGATTATTCAGTATGAAATCGTCCTTTTTTCATTGAACAGTTAATATTATACTGTTCGCTGCGAAAATTTTTAATTTTCATCCAAAGTATACATCCATCTGTGACGCCCATCGCTCTACGTCTTTTTTTTTGGATTAGATAGGTAGGTACCTACCTAATAGTAGGTACCTACTACACATAACAGTAGGTACAAGGAGCTCCTTTAAAATTTCTATGTCTGTCTATCCTTAATATTTACAGTTCAATTACTTCTACAGTAATTAACATAAATACATGAAATATACATGAACAGCTTTGACATAGATTTTTATATACAGTACAAGGAGCTCCTTTAAAATTTCTATGTCTGTCTATCCTTAATATTTACAGTTCAATTACTTCTACAGTAATTAACATAAATACATGAAATATACATGAACAGCTTTGACATACGAGTAGATTTTTATATACAGCCGTGCGATTCTCTAAGAGCAAACATTGTTGCATCTTTGACAACATCCGTGAAACAAATGACGAGATGACAAGATACGTTGAAAAATAACCTTGTTTACAAGGGCGATATCTCATAAAGTATTTGACATCGGTAAGCTCGTCGACCTAGAGGCATCTCTATGCCAAAATTAATTAGGATCCGTTCAGCAGTTAAGCATGATAAAGTAACAAAAACAAATACACAGAGATACAGAGAGAGTGACATTACAAACGTTCTGAGGGCTATCATGTATCTCAGTTGCTAACAAACGTTGATTGAAATCGAAAAACATGGCTCTGTCACTTTTGTCAGCTCCAATCATCAACTTTACATTTTTGCTTACTGGAGTTGTCAAAGCTGACATAGACGCCGCGATTTTTCAAGTTCAATCAACATTTGTTAGCAACTGAGACACATAATAGCGCTGCTGTTTTAATATATTATTATGGATGCAATACAACGTAGAAACCTTTATAGGTTGTATTCTTCAAAGTTGATAAGCCTTAGTAAAAACTCCCATTTAATATTATCTAGATCATGATGTGGTTATAAAAGGTTAGCGTTAGAAAGAGCCGCAAAACACAACTAAATCTTATATTCTAGCATGACCTGACTTTCTCTGCGCAAAAGATTTTTGACAATGCGATGTTACTTAAGACATCCATCGAACATCAGACACCGTAAGGGCTTTGGTTAGGTATGTACGTGCCACACCTCATCGGCAGTTTAAATAGGGAATAAAATATAAACATGATTGTTTTAAAACTGCCTAATATTAGATGCGAATTTATATTAAATATATAAATCATAAAAATAGTTATATAACTGACAATAATGATTGTTATATGATGTATAAAGTGTTACGGCGTACGTGTGTTTTAAGTTTAAAATGTATGTCCAACGTAAGAAACATGGTTCACGCGCCAAGTGTAAGCTAGGTTTTACGTTAATTGCTTAGCGAAACTACTGTATTTTCAAATTCTACTCAACAGTTCCTTGATGTGTAGAATTAAAGTTGTAATACGTTTATATCCTTTTAATATTCTCTGACTTGGCGATTGAACTACAAAATAGAAATACACCAAATATATGTATTATAAGGATTAGCTAAAATATTGATGTATAGGGCGTGATACTGTTTAACAGTAATGTTTTTATGTAAGTAATTAGGGTTAATTTAACCATACATATATGATATAATGTGTTACGCGTGCATTGTATATTGCACATATAGTAAAGGTATATATAAATATATGATATATTTTAGAAATATTTGCACCATTAGTAGTGAACTGTGTGTAAATGCAGAATATTTAGATAGATATAAATATGACTATGGAATGTGTCGGAAAAATAAATGTGTTTTTAATATTAAGTTTATAATGCGAAACGGAATATGTGTATTGTAAAAGTTTTGATTAGTTTTCGTCAATTATACCTTTGTAATCATAACTAATAAAAAAATCGTAGTTATTTTGAATTGTTTAAATTTAAGAATGGTCAATTACGTACATATTATTTTTAAAATAAGGTTTGGTTTACTTGCGGTACCGTTATACAACTATCTTCATTTATTTAATCGTAAATGTAACTAAGTAGGTATTTAAAATCTAACAAAACTGGTTAATTGATGTGCTTGCAACGCCAAATTAATATTTTTTAAACCCCAATAAATTCAGAGTACATATACCACCTGAATTAGTAAAGCATTAATTTATTTTACAACTTATAAAATACATCATAAAATAAACTATACCAAAGACGTGAAATAAAATACGGTCATGATTTTTCTTTGATATCGTTGAAATAAATAAAAAAATGGTTTATAGTTGTTAAGAAAAATATGAGCTTCGTTTAGACTTACTGGCTTGTGTGACTAAAGTGTTGTGTACTATCGAAATAGATTCGTCATAGTCAGATCAAAGCATTTTCATTCTTAACATTTGAGTTTATCATCGAATCATGTTGGTTTTTCTTTGAAGTTTCCGATACGATCTAAGCGCACATAAATCCGGTACAGGGTTAATTTATTTTTGTCTAAAAGCGGACGGATTTCCATTTATCTATACTACACTTTGTATGATATAATATACTCGACTTATATACCTACGTATTCTAACAACATTTCTATTTTGCGAAGGAACATTCGTCTGCTTTGTTTATAGAGAACTGTATAGATCATTTTGTAAAGAAATTAAATATTGTCTATAAATGTCTGAATTTAATTACCAAGACCTCAATTTTTATTACTAATGCCAATGCAATTTTGAAAATTTGTATTATGATTTATTTTATTAGATAGGTATGAAATCATCTTTTAAACTTTTCTCTTTTGCTTATTTTCTTTCCTCAATTAGGTACAAATGTTAATTGGATCAATCGTATTAAAATGGAATTACAAATATATTTCGGTAAATGTCTAGCTACTATTTATTAAGGTTATTTATTGTACGTGCTTCCATAATAAGCTTGCATATAGATCGTGCTTCTTTCGTGTTTCCTACTAAGTACTACGACCTAATTATGTTTACATAGATTTATTTCATAAGCGAACTGTTCAAGGCCTAAATGTGTTCGTTGATACTCAAATTATTAATTTCCATAGTTTCGATGCCATTTATCTATAGGTACTCAAATTCATAACAAACTGAAATATCTTTATTAGTAAACCAGAATTTTAAGTAAATTCTGTAAACGTTCTGGTATGATAAAAGCATTTAAAATGAGAAATGGCATCGAAATAAAGGCAACACACAAAGCTTCGGAATTATTCCGTTTATGTGGAATTGTGTAAATAATAAAATAAATATATTTGATTATTATATGGATGTGTTTACAGCAATCTGTAAGTGAAAGGATCAACAGCACAGATAGTTGTTTTATCAATGTACCTATTAAATAATAACCGTGGTAGAATTTGTTTTAGACTGTCGTTTTTTAACTAAATCATTACAATGATTGCATAAAAGCTAAAAGTACTGGTCAACTGGTCCTTATACAAGTAAGACCCCATGATATGAATTTATGCTCGAAATCGAAATTATACGCAGGGTACTAGCACTGGCAATTGCTGAACTCCAGTCATCAAAATCGAAGTAACTAAAGTACCTAACTACAACAGCATATTAGATCCTTCAAAGGGAACGCATGAAACCAAAGATCATGAAGATGGCTGAACGATTTCATTTAAACATGCTAAGAATCATCTAACAAAAATAAGCCTGAATAATAATAAAAAAACTTCGTAATCTGACCATTCGTTTCCGAGCTACAATGCTTTTTCATTTAAGTAAAGTCCACAGTCGCAAACGCTACAAAATAATGACAAATTTAAAATGAATACAAAATTAAAATGACATATGCCACCCATATCTTCACATATATAATGCTCGTAGTTTCATTCTACGAGTTTTCAAAGTATTAATACCACAAGTTTTCGTAGTATCACACCACTACGAGTTTTCGTAGTATCATACTATGAATTTTCGTAGTATCATACTACGAGTTTTCGTAGTAATAGAGTGTAGCGTAGCTAGAGTCGGTGCAAAAAGAGAAGCGTCGTAGCGTTACGGTGAACATTCAGATTTATATATGGCAACCCAATCCAGCTATTATCTGGCCGTCGCGCAACTGTCAGGTGTGATGTCGACTATATAAAACAGTAAATTAGCAGCAATATTTTTCATTTTCTTTTTATTTAATGCGCTGCCCAAAGCCAAAGATCCGTAAAACGCTATGTTTTTCGTCGCACAGTTAAGATGCACAGCTATTGATACAAACTTTGAAAAAATACAGTGCATCGTTAAAAATAAAAAAAGCCTTATAATAATAATTTTGCACAATATTTATTACATTAAAACGACGAGAAAAAATCTTTCGTTTCGAATTTCTTAATATTTTGAGCGACAACTACTATATTTTTTGAAAAATGGTAATTTATTAAGTTAAAGAAATATCTATTTTTAACCTTGTGGCTTCTTTTATTTTTAAACAAATTTAAACTGCGAAAAAGTGATCGTGTTTACAGACGCACGCTTGGTCCTGTCACGGCCAGTGCTTCACCCGAAAAAATATAAAGTCAAAAAATCTTCAAATACCTAAAAGTTTGCTCTTGCAGCGCCTTAATACCTTTAAAACAGTAAATTGGCATACGCGCGACTTCAATTCCTAGGACGCTCTCTTTTTGCACTAACTACGCAGTACACAACGCTTAGGTGTGCGGTTGTACCTAATATTATAACCATCTCATCTAGGCTACGTTCTGGTAAGCGTTGAAATCACTCGCGGCGTTCGCACACCCATTCCCTTATAAGCCCACGATCATCGAGCTCGTACGTCATCGATGACGTCACCGAAAACGCTCATGTCGCGACCACAGGGGGTCGTTCCGTACCTAAGAGCACGGTTGTTTAGTTGTTTTCTAACTCGCTCTGAGGTACTGAACGGTCACGGTTGTTTTCTAACCTCAAACAGACTTTGACAAACTCGACATTGACAGATCACTTGATCCTTACCTAATTTTCTTTGAGACGAGAGAAGAAGAAGAAGTGTGTTGTAGTCTGATTGGTCAAAGTTATGTAAGATTTGGTGCAACCCAAATCTTACACTTACCTTTTACCGATCGATTTTGATGGTTAAAAAGTTGCGACGCTCCGAGGTTCGGAACGCTCGAGTTAGAACAACCGAGTGCTTTGCTCTGAGGTTTGGAACGGCGTTAGTGCGAAAAGTTGCACTCCGAGTGCACTCCGAGTGCGCTCTCACTGAGGTTCTGAACGCGGCCTAAAGCTCGCGGATCGAAGCTGGGTTTTCGCGGTCGTTGCGAGCTGTCACTGTCAAAGCATTAAATAAGTATAGGATTCTTTCGGTTTTTGACAGAAAATTTGGCGCGCATTTCGCGATCGCTTAACCGTTCTGTTGGGGTTGAACATTGCAAGCATTGGTCCATAGTGGAACGCTAAACCGGGGAGTGACAGTTGTGAGCGTTAACGGCGCTTGCCGGAACGTACCCTTAGAATAAATAGCAGGGTTCAAATATTAGTACTAATGATTTACTATTTTTGGTACATAGAAATTGGCCACTGGCCTCTATGTTTATTTCAATGATGGAGAAGATGACAAAGACGTAGATACTAACTAATTCCTGCGATATACCTCTCAAACTAAAAACTCCAATCATCTTTTTATACATTTAACAATCGGTTTTAGACTCTCGCGGCGGTTAAGTAAGTAATAATAAAATGAGTAGGTACTCTTGAGATGTAGACCACCATTTACATACATTTTTACAGATAGGGTTAGAGAGTGTTATCGAGGCTACCAATCGAGTTTGACTGCCAGAGGTAGCAAAAGAGTGAGAAAAAGGGTAACATGGTGCATGTAACTGTGCCGAAATATCGGGACCTTCAAAACGTATGAAATTGTGGTATACATCCCGTGAGTACTATGTATGACTTATTTTACAATCGTTTTACAAAAAAAATTACTCAAATTGTTTTTAGATCAACTGTTTTTAATTTTTATTGCGCTCTATATTTGTAACGGTGCATAAATATCAAGATTTTCATGAGTGTAAATTCCTAAAAGTTTTTAAACTAGCAGAACCTGTTATTTCATGTCATTTAAATTTCAGTAAAACAATATAAAACTGCGAAAATATCATTTTTTCTAGTATATTTTTATAGTACAAAAAGAGCACAATTGTAAGACATTTCCTTTATGCAAATACGAAGGATATAACCGGGCTATATTTTTAAAACTATCAAAGATATATAAAATAAATTAAATTGTGTAAAAAGCACTAGTTAGGTACTTACCAAATATTTGGTGTTTATTAATTTTCATACAACCAGTTTCCGTCGCATAATTATTTATGATCCGTGGTCTTTATATATTTTTCTCACTTCCCTGTTATACTTGTTTGTTCTGATAATAATTAAGTATAAAAAAAGTTTAGTAGTCTGGTAAATGCTATGCTAAAAAATTTCATATTTATTTCCTAACAAGTTCCTTTCACTTTCAGTTGTTGTCGTGATTATGTTGCGCGAATCAACTTCACATTAAGATACATTAAAATAAGAGTAAATGTATAACATGATATAAAGATGCGTTCCTTTAACTTTTAATTATTGTGATATTAATTTCTTGTTTGATAACGCTTATAGTTTTAAGTACTTTCGGATAGTTTTAGTATAAAATCTATTTCTATCTCTGCTCTTTAATCGTCGTTATATTTCTGATTCTATCACATCTCGAAGAGAGAAAAAAATTAAATCATGGTAACAGGTCCCATCATACCCGTATCGAAACTCAGTAGCAAACGTCGCACGACTCAAAAATAAACATAGGTATGTTTGCTATATTACGCGTACATACAGTCAGGATTACAGTCAGACATGTACATACTGTCAAAGTTAGATACTTCGAGAATTATTAATCCTTACTTTTACTAGCACCCATAACTTGAATAACTAGCCATAATATCTAGTCAGACAAAGCAGATCTAAGATAAGACAAAGCAGACATACATAATTAAAAACAGAATTGCAAACAATATAAGTACTTAATTAAATATTTCAGTCAATATAAGGCTTACATTGTGTACCTACTTACCAGTAGTTTTACATATAACACAAGTTTCCAGTAAATGCGCAGAAAAACTGTTAGTAAAACTTTCCAAATGCGTATTAAGTATGCTAGCCGGTACAGGCAGTCAATAATTGTCTAAGGGATTTTTTTGTTTATTAGGCGTGGACGCATTGCTGGGTTAGTGAGGGAAACGGTTTGCAACTATCTGGTTGATAGCGCCCAATACTAGTTTAAAACGTCCACAGTACGTCGGTAGATATTTAGACGCAGATTCAATAGCATATCTACAATCCGTGCGGCTTAAGTAGACACCTTACTCTGACATAACTGTCTTGTTTTTTGTGCAAAGCTAAGCGCACAAGGCAGACGTGGGGTCCGCGCGGTGGTATCAGGAAAGGGATCAGGTGGTATCGGGCAATATAAGTCGCACGATATGCCATACGTCTTAAGGCGCATCCCAGAGCAAATTACCTTTAGAGTCTCCTTATTTAGTCGACAGCCGCGTGATCTCTGTTCACGGCCCTATGCCGAAAATTCTCACCGATTTTTGAATAGTTTGATGAAATGTAAACGTTAACAATTATATTGGTTTATCTAGTTTATCATAAAAGAAAAGCCTGGTGTATAAACTAAATCCAGACAAACAAAACAAAGCCAAGGCTTTAGGTAATACGATAGATCATTTATTAATTGAAAATTAAAATGAATTGTTTAACGGTTATTCATTAGAGTAGCTACACCCAAATTTAAAACAGATTAGTTCATGTGCAGATAGATGCAAGGAATGATGTGTTTTATTCACAAGTTCAGGCGTTTTTTAGAAACTGATTTATTATTACTAAATACTATAAAACTATTTTAAATGTGTATAGAGATATTGTTGGAGATGTCCTTGAAATAATGCGATGTTAGTTGCTATGGGATGGGCCTTAATTAGACATCTCATCTCACGCTGATGACGCAAATGTCATGTACAGTGTGCAAATCTAAGTATTCTGTGTCTGAGCGCACAAAGTAGACGCGACACTCTGTGCGGGGAAGCGGAAAAGAGGTCGTATTCCAGTGAGGCGTCTATACACACGCGTTGCACCGACGGTTTCACTTACTAGATATGGAATTTGAAATTTACCTGCATCTATATTAGATACTGCAAACCTCAGTCAGTAGGTTATTGTAATCGGCCTTTAGTGCGTCTGCTACCTCATTCTCCATACTTCTGCAGTCGTTGACAAGCAACGTAGGTGTCAGCGCGGACTAATGCAAAAAAACCCGTTCTTGGGACATCCTGAAGGACTAATTCTCTGCCATTTTAGACTAAACTTTACTTCGATGATAAATTGTCTGCACTGTGTGTAGGTATCTAAACTATGAACGTACCACGGTGCAAAACAGAACGATTGCTGTGATTTTAATGTTGTCGTCTGATTAAAACGAGGCAAATGTGAAATAAGAATGTAGTTTTGTGTACGTAGCGCTCAAGTTACCGGAACGGTAATAAATTGTAGACTTAATAATGATATATAAAGAGCAATGGAATGTAATATTGTGTTGTTGTGTTTTATTGTAAATAATTTAATGTCATTACCTGTATTGTTCATGACATCGTTTGTATAATTTATAGGCATTGGTGCATATCATGTGTATAGAGCAGATGATTAATCAAATAAATTAGAATGGAAAAAATAGAAAAATGTTTTATTTGCCACGTTTGGTTGAATTGTCGAGTTGTATTAACAACTCGAAAAATTCCGCAACAATAACAAAGGCCGCATGGAATGTCGATTGGATAAAACTATCGGTAAAAGACAGCTCGCAATTAGCTATCGCAGCTAGATCCATACTAGAGATTATTTTTTTAATCAATGTTTATTTAGGGGTTTTCCCAACATGGTATGCCAGCGCCAACGTACTAGAGTTGTTGGTAAGATAGGCAGTTTATCGACTCGACAAATTAATCAAAAGATCCATGCTTGTACGCCTGGTTCAGGCCTAAAAGTCCTATTAGTATTAATAACTTATATCTCCGACAGCCGTTAATGGCAACAGTCTAGGTTTTTATGGTATCGCTTCCCATTACGAGTGTCGCTGCAGCGAACTTAAATTTCTAGGCTGTGGGTTTTACCGAGCGATATCGGTTGTAAGGCGATCGCTGTCTATGTAAAGATTTGTACACAGAGTGGTTATTTAAGAAGAGCGCTGATGGGCAAGCTCGAAACTACGAGAGTTAGAGAAAAGTCGTATCACCACAGTATTCCGCTTTATGTATAATGAGATAAATGAGTTTCACACGTCGACATTAACGACCAACAAGTTTGAATAGGTGAGTTTTCTTCCGTGTATTAATAATAAATTAGTAAAAACTTGCTAATTTATTTCATTTCTGTAATACATTTCTTTGCAACGATTCATTGTTATCAGCAACGGAATCCATTGGTTCTAAATTAGAGGTGTCTTTTTTAAATCATTCGGATAGATTTCCGTCGAAAGTATAAGATTAATACAACTATAAATATAGAATTTATTGTTTTCTTATATATCGAGGGCATGCTTCCTTTCACGACTTTTGTCTAACTCTCGTGGTTTCGAACTTGGCCATCGCCGCCCTTCTCAAAAAACCACTCAGTGGGCTATCTCCATATTCCAAATATCCAGATCATATTTGGATCATGCCGCTTGTTTCGCTCCCTCGCTTGCACGCTCGGCTAAGGCGGAACGTGACAATGAGACATACTTTTTCATGCGTGCTGCCGGCGTTCATCGATTTATTAGTCATTATCACCTCAAAATAGATTTAAACATACACTTTAGAGGATTTGTAATAAAATATAATATAAATGTAACGTGTGATATATTTTAATTCAACACTACAATATTTTCATTAACGAACATAAAAAATAAATTTATTTACATATGATTTATTGCAATTCTTACACAAATTCACAACTTAAATAAAAAGAAAGGTTTTTTTTTTAAAAGGAACACAAATTCGGGGCCGGTTACAATTATTTAAACAGGCAAATTATATTTCACCAGTTCCGCTCCACGGTTTCACTCTCGTGATGAAAAAAGTATGACGAAAAATATTCGATGATGATTTCAGAATATGTATACGAATATATACATATAGGTACGTATATCTAATTATTCGCTTACCAGTCGATTATGCGTGAAAAGTTAACAGACGGCGATAAGTTACTTTCGTATTTATGATATCTATATGAATTAAAATAATGACGAATAAATAGTTTATCAGGGTTACTTTGTAACTTCTAAGGGAGATAAACGTCCTACCTATACAACTATGTTTTTAATTGTTATGGATAATACATTTCACTACAACATTTAAGTTGTGCTACTAGCAACAGCCAATAGTTCCGAAACTTATAATCAAAATCGTTCCAAAACTTATAATTAATATATAAATAAATTTTTACACATGTTTTAATTAAAATAATTAATAATAATTGTAGAGATAATACAGGTATATTCACTACTTTCTACTTTACGTAGGATACAAGTAAGATAAATAATAAGGACATAATTACGAGATTGTGAATTAAAACAATAAATATTTAAATATAGTCACGATCGAATTAGAACGGGGTGCATTGATTGAATTAGGTTTTAGGATTTTGGAAAAATAATTTAAGTTATCAAAATAATATAATTCAGTATGTATGTTAAGTTATGAAATTAATAATACAATACATTTCCAAACTAATATTTATTTTTGCTCCTTCATCAGCAATGTTTTATAATTAATTATAATGTTTTTTTTTTGCGATGAGGTCCACAATAGACAAATAGACTCTTTAGAAATCTTTGTGTTTTGAGTTCACCCTGGGAAGTACTGCCAGTGCCACCATATATTTCTACCGCGAAGCAGTAATGTTTGCAATACTGCGTTCAGCAGGCCTAGACAAAAGATGATAAGATAACGTTAACGCCAAACGACAACTCCAAAATGTATGGCGTTGACATTACCTGTGGAAAAGTCACGTGACGTCAGGCTAAGTTCGTAGACACATATTTGTCTGTAGCGTGTGCAGAAACACGCCTGTTTGAATTTTGTCTAGACCTGCTGGTAAGAAAGGTATGGGTGCCAGCGAAATTACAGCCACATGACAGGGTTACGGGCACAGTGGCAGATGGACCTCGCGCTTGTACCGTCTCCTAATATCAAAAAAGGTATCAAATTAGAAGCCACATTTAAAAACACCACAGTTCGAAGTGCTAAAGATAATAAATAATGTTTAAAAGACATACAATCTCGAAATGGTTTAAAAATCATAATTTTTATATATTTTTCTTTACATACCGAATTATATCGTTAGCACACATTGACATGACAAGTCATTAGATTTAATCTAAAATACGAAGGAGGTCCTTTACACGAAACCATTACTATAACCATCGGTACAGGGAACCGAGACTGAACATGAATCCCTAACTGTACTATATAGTTTTGTAATATTATTCAACCCTATAAAATATATATGTTAGTCTGTAAGGTATGTGTTTTCGATATGGGCCGCTGGTATTTTTACAATGTGAAACTGTCTACCAGAAATAAAAAAAATAATTATTACTAAGTTAACGAAGATTTTACAGCTATTCCAACGACCGGCGTGATGGCGGGAGAAGATGAAATGCCTCTTATCGCTTGCAATTCATAGCCCCATCTAGAACTTTCAGAAATATGACGAATAATGTTCCCAATCGGGACTGGAACATACTTCCCAATAAAGATTTCTATGTACGTTATTAGGGTGCATTTAGAGGTTAAAATAGCTTCATGCCTATTAAAACTTTAATGCGTTGCCAGGTTTTTTTGTAATTGGAATATAATCGAACAACTAGAATTGTATCTTTTTCGAAAAATAATTTCGCTTTGGAAATTGGAATAGAATCGAACATCAACATTTCTTTATATAATTCTGATTTCGCCAAAGTGCTAAGATATCAACAACTCTTAAAAGTGACAACACAATTTAGAGGGAATATATTAGTATAATATATATTATATAATATTATATTATAATTTTTGACGTACTTGAGTGGCCGACTCGATTATCTGTAAGGATGAGAAATGTTTAGAATTGTATAGATAGGTATCATGAAGAAAATGGTAAGAATATTAATTTAATATTTTTGGGCTATTAATCCGTCCAAATCAGCAAGCCAATCAACAATTAAGCAGGTTTAACGTTGTATTTTAAAACCTCACAAAATCATAAAATTTCTAAAAGATAAAGGAACAAAAGATTTTTACAACGGAAATGCTTATTATGGCTGTCATTGGGCAATACAATAAAACGCGGAGTTAGCTTGCAATGCACATGTGCAAAGCAAAACCTTTTTGTACTGGCTAAGCAAAAATGTTGGTGATAGTACGTCTCTGGGACGCAAAGGGTTAATATTCACAACCTGTATGTAAGAAGTATATGATTTACCATATTACTTCTTTGAAATGTTAGAGAGAAAAAATACATCTCATTACATTAGCAGACAAAGGTGATCTGTTCGAGTAGGTATCGAATTCGACTCTGATTTACTTTAAATATCATACATTTAAAAAAACTCTTCTAAGTGGTTTCGTGTAAGAGATCCACTGCTCAAGAAAAAAGTACCCTAACACTTTGCTTTAAGGCAGTTTCTCCCTATATTCTTAATGAGGACGCAACAAGTGATCCATTACGTTAATAAATATAAAAATAAAAGTTAACATCAATTTTCATTTATCGTTATACAACTACATGAGGTTAGATTATGTTACTTTCTTTACATACATTACAACTAAATATAACATACTATATTCAATAAATTTTACATTCATACATGTGTCATGAAATTTTTGAATTTTTACATTATGAACTAAATTTTGTATAAATTTTTGGTAACTACAATAATACTTCAAGAGCCAAAAAAATTTCATCACATAACTTATAGTAACTTATTATTGATAATAACAACCTGTAGAAAAAATAATATAAGATCTTCTCCCAGCGTGTTTCCATGGCAGTTCAAATATGAGAAGAAACATAGAATTTTACATTTTCATAATTCAAATTCATTCAAAAATATAACACACGGACCGCATACTTTCTACAACAAATAGAACTTATTGTCATATTGACAGAATTATCTGTATAGAGCAAACTTTTTAATCACCTTTCAGAACTCTATTATAAATTTGTCAAAAGAAATCATTCAAACCATACACTAAATCGTAATGATGTCAATTAGTACTTATAGATTAATTACAAACGATCCGAAAATGACTTTGACTTTGACTAAACTCGCCGTTTATGGATGGGAACAAGATTTTTTTAATTGAAATTTAGATCTTAAACCAAACGCAATAAAACAGACACTTACATAGTTAAAAGAATTTTGAAATGTGATTGTTCCATTATATTATTCTCGCACCAAACATCTGTTTAAGCTCATAACTTTCTTTACCGACTCTCACTCACTTACACAGAATGCGTGTTTCCCGTTTATCCGATGGATCCACCGATTAATCCGCTCCATGGGATTTTTTTCCCGTTTAACCGACGCCCTTGTACAGTCATGGTGAGTAATTAATTATTATATTTATTCTAACAATTAAGAAACATACAAACTATATATGTTATTATGGCGAACGGGACAAAAAGTTCCGCTGGATCGACTGACAGGTTGACCGATCGGATGAACGGAAAACACCCCTCAAAATCCCTATCTTGTTTCATGTCAATCACATTATGATGGACCAAACCTTTTTTTGAATATGGGAAACGTTAATATTATTGCCAGTGTCATGTCAAAACAGCGGACCAAACTTTTCTACCCAGCGGTGCGGATGCCATGGATTGGATTGCCATGGATTATCGGAAGGATAAAGTTTCGTTAAAAGACAGCCCATGATATATAGCTATCGCAGCGAGATCCATACTAGAGATAAGGTACGATCGCTGATAAGTCAGTTTATTGACTCGACAAGTTTATCGTGAGATCCATGCTCGCATGGCAGATTCGCACCTCATCGGTCTCATTACAATCAACCCTGTACGGCAACATTTCTCAAAAGAATAACACTACCGGTCATGGAATCGGCCCGCCGATACCATAGACTGCGATAATCTAAGTTTCTCACTCTAGTAAGCGGTGTATCTGAGCGATAGAAAGAGATGGCGTTACGGAAAATGCTGTACCACGTCTGGCCCAGCTCATAAGTGAAATTTAGGATGTCAATTCTGTTACTCATGTCATATATGGTAATAATGTTATTTTTGATTCATTAGCCGCAGTTTCTAGGTTTGTCAAAGCCTTGATCCCAACTAAATACTAAACGCTCATTGGTCAATGGTATTCTATGACGCGATATGTGACCAATCAGCGGTCAGTATTTCGTCTGTAAGCTGATCAAACTATGACAAACGTTCCAGAAACTTCAGGTATCTCGATGAATAATTAAACTAATTATTGATATTGGAGTACTTATTAATTCGCTGTAAACTATGTAAATAAATCACAGGTTCGAAACAGGGATATTGCGCTGATTTTGAAACATTCAGTGTAATTTTAATATTTTTGAACAATATCCAAATAAAACAGGAACTGATTAATGGGGCGTGATTGAACTCAAATTTGAGATAAGATGTTTTATCGATTTGTTAATTTGATGCTTTTAGCTTTGAACAGTGCAGAC
The DNA here is from genome assembly GCA_917880725.1 of Selenia dentaria. Taxonomy (NCBI): domain Eukaryota; kingdom Metazoa; phylum Arthropoda; class Insecta; order Lepidoptera; family Geometridae; genus Selenia; species Selenia dentaria. Next base: position 32,118,919 of record OU862877.1, on the reverse strand, counting down.
CTGGTTTAAAATGCCATTTTGGATCAGCTATAACTTAAAATTATATTTTCTCAATCAGATTTTTCGTAAGACTGTTTTTTGCTGTTGAATTTATATTTATGTAGGGATATGAAAAATTAAACAACTATTATACTTTTATTTAGTCCTCTAAATAATCGTATTGTAGTGTCATTATTTGATATGTCAAAAATAAGTCTAAATAATCTGTCAAATATTTGGAGTGTATTTTATTTGGGTTAGATTTTATCGGTATCGTGACCATTCGTCACAGAAGCCATACAATAAAGAAGTCAACGAACTTTAGTTTTATCGTTAAAAAAGACAAGAAATACTGGCTTATTGCATTTTACAACCATCCTGCTGTATCATTTTTCTAATGTCACGATGAAATGGATATTTCGAAATTCTCAACTAAAATGCATGTAAAAATGTCAAAGAATAGTGTTAAGTTAATATCATATGGTCTCAACCAGCCCTTTTCGTTTCGGTCGCGGTTCGCCGGAGATGAACGATGTTTCAGCTGAAGATTGACTCTTTACTCTTTCCACCGGTGCAGATGTGCTTGGTAAAGGCTGTGAAAAGACAAGCATTTCAAAAAGGAATTTTCTAGTCAGTTTTATAGGTTTAAAAACTGGTTGAACATACTGTACAAGAAAAGTTAAATCAAAAATGTAAGAAACCCACGGCACGAAATAATAACGGTGGCCATCTTGGACCGATTTTTATCAAACTTAGCTAAGAACACTCACTACCGGCGTGAAGAAGGAACTAACGTAAACGTAACACACATATAACATAAACATAAAATATTCAGCCCATTTTGTTCCCACTGCTGGCATTTGAGCCTTACTCTTAGAGAGAGGAGTTGGGCCATAATCCACAACGCGGGCCCAGTGCGGCTTGGTAGATAGGTTAATGGCCCACCCATGTCGGAGTTTTCAGGCCGCCCGAAGGCCTTCGTCATAGCCTAACGACTGTTGTTCTAAGACAAACAACCGGGCTTAACGTGCCCTCCGAAGCACGGAATCGCTCAGTTGAATAATGCCACTAGCACACACCCATCCAACTCCGGACCGCAGCAAAGTATAATAATATACACACTACACACACTATTATGTGAAAGTACACACATTTAGTTTCGCATAATAGTAGTGTGTTTATTATTATTATTTTAATGTTATTAGCAACTGTACAAGCACGAGGCTCACCTGATATTAAGTGGTAGCCTCTGCCTTTCTAGACAGATACATGTTCTTACAAGTGACTCATTTTAATGCGCCCGTAGCCCTGAGACATAAAATTGTTAAGTCTCATGTGCTGTATTTTCACCGACAACCATACCTTCAAACCAAAACACAGTATTGCGAACATTACTGAATCACGGTAGAATAGGTATGGTGACAGTACTGCCCCGGACGAACTCATTTCTAAAAGTTCTACTAATCTCAATAATTATTGTTTACATACTTGTGGTACAGAAATAGCGGCAGCGGCGTTTGCTGCGTTTTTCTTGATATCTTCTAAAGGAATGTCTTCGGGCCGCGCCCGCGGCGAGCTTTCTCGAGATCCGTGCGTACTACTGCTTCGCGAGACACTACTGGAATTTACATATTATCATTATTAACTTTTTTTTAAAAGGGTATATATAATATATAATAATAATATATAAAAGTTATGCTTACACATGTTTTGTAATGGGTTATTTTATTGAAATATTTTATTACACATTTATCAATATATATACAGGGTTATTGGTAATTAGACTGGATCCTTTTAAGGGGTGGTAGGGAATGCCATTTGCAACAATATGACTGTACATTGTGATATCCGGAAATGAATCATTTCTGTGATATTCTTTTTTTTTGGAAAATCCAGTTTTACTACTTTAAAATTCAATAAAAAAAAAGTAATCAACCGATTTCAATTCTGTTCGCAGTTTTAGAGAAACCTTGTCACAGCTCTTAATAATAAACAATAATATCGTACTAATGTAGATCCATCCAAAAACTAGAGGCTTTTTCATAATTTTTATTTGATAATTTTTGTAAGATGCTTTACAAAAACCTTTATTTTCTCTACAAAAACGATAGTAAATTAAGTCTGCATTTTATTTAAAAAACATCTACAAGTCTTTAGCTATCCAACGAGGTAAAAAAATTAGCACTTTATTACACAGTTGCAGAAATAATGCGATTACAAAAGGCCGAGAAAGGAATGAGAATAGTCCATGAGAAGTAGCTATGGAAGAAATACTTTCTTAAGGTAACTTAATTTCTTTTAAAGAAATAAAAGAGTAGATGTAATTAGTCTGTATTTATTATTTTTACAGTTCGTTCTCAAAATGTGAGCCAGAATTTTGAATGCAGAGACGCATACGTCTGCGTAAATTGCTTTTAACAACACTTGTATTTAAATTAATTTTCATTTTTTCTGCTGCATTTATTATGCGCTGTTTCAGTTCTTCGATGGTTGCCACAGGTCCAAGAGTATCGTCGTACACCAAGCTTTTCATGTGACCCCATACGTAATAGTCGACGGGAGTCAAGTCGGGACTTCTGGCCGGCCACGGAATGGGTCCTCCTCTGCCAATCCACTTATTGGGATACTGAAAATTGAGCCACTCACGGACGCTCAAACTAAAATGTGCGGGGCAACCATCATGTTGGTAAATCATGTTTCTGCGGGTTTCAAGGGGTACTTCACTGAGTAGCTCATAAAGTTCGTTTCTCAAAAAAAATTCATACGCTTCACCATTGAGGTTGTTGGGCAGAAAGAAAGGGCCGATCAATTCATTCTTAATAATGCCCATCCACACATTAACGGAAAACCTTCTTTGTGATCCTTGTAATCTTTTCTTGTTTGGGTTACCGTCATCTTTCGGGGCCCAATAATGAATATTATGATAATTTGATATTCCATCCTGATCAAATTTGGATTCGTCGGTCCATAAGATTTTTAATAAAAAATTGGCATCTTCCATATCGGTGTTCAACATGAATCTGCAAAATTCGACTCTACGTGCAGGATCTCCGTCTTGGATAACTTGTACCGGAGTCAAATAAAAAAACTGGATTTTCAAAAAAAAATAAAAAAAAAGAATATCAGAAATGATTCATTTCCGGATATCACAATGTACAGTCATGTTGTTGCAAATGGCATTCCCTACCACTCCTTAAAAGGATCCGGTCTAATTACCAATAACCCTGTATAAGAATGTAAATCCTGCTGACTGACAGACAACGCGCAGTCTAAACCACTGGTCGTACATTTGAAACTTGGAACTTCTCTTTATCTTGGTGGGTAGAGGTATACTAAGAAAGGGGTTTTTCGAAATTCCACCCTTAAGAGGGTGAAAGTAAGTGGAATCGTTTATGTGAAAGTCCTTTGTTTTTTGAACGTATATGTGTGAAAATTTGTATTTAGATAGTTAATTTAAAACAAAAAGTTATTCTTTAATATTTTTTGACAGGGATTACTTAGGGGGTGAAATAGAGGATGGAACATTGTATGGACAATTTTTTTTTAAAAAAATTAATATAGGTATAAAATGTATTTAGATAGTAATTAAAAAAAAAACTATACGCGGAGTCGTGGACAAAAGCTAGTAATTTATATGGGGGATAGAACCAATTTAAAAAAAATAGTTGTCTGCCCAATCCTCATTAGATATTTGCCAAATCATCCTTATTTTAATTTGAATACGATACACACATATTATGTTATGATGACATATAAAGAAGAGCCTGTTTCCCGAACGGATAGCTAGATAGTGACCACGAAAACCAGCTATCTGTCACTAACAAACATGGCTAGGCCATGCAAGCCCTGCACTCACATGCCCTCGATACCCATAACACAGCCTAACGTTATTACAACCCATCAAAACCTTATTCTTCTTCTTCTTCTTAATCGTTTCCTCATGACTGAGGGTCGTGACCACCATAAATGGCCTTCTGGACAAGGTTTCTCCAGGTGTTGCGGCACTCGGCTTGTCTAATGGCCGTGGCTATATTTGTCCTCGTTGTCTCTTTGACAACATCAGTCCACCTAGTTGGAGATCTTCCTCGACTCCGCTTTCCTTCCACGTGACCCACAACAATGAGCTTTTCTAGGTTGTTAGTGCCTCTTCTGGCCACGTGTCCGAAGTATTGCAGGAGACGCTGCAGGCATGTACTGGAGAGCCGAGTTTCAATTTTAAGTTCTTTTATAATAGACGCATTTGTGCGGCGCGCTGTCCATGAGATTCCCAACATTTTGCGCCAGCACCACATTTCAAATGCGTCTATCCTAGTACGTATTCGAGCTTTAAGCGTCCAAGTCTCTGCGGCGTATAGAAAAATAGAAAAGATTAGAGTGCGCATGAGGTTGACCTTGGTGTTTCGGTTGATGCCTCTGATTCTCCAGATCTTTTCTAACCGCTTTACAGCTGACTTTGCCATCTGGGCTCTACGGATGACCTCCTTTTCACATTCCCCGTCGTCAGTGATCAATGCTCCGAGATACACAAACTCATGAACTGCGTCTAGGTCCTTAAGATCGTCCGTTCGTTGCATTGTGCCCGCCCTGTCGATGAACATCAGCTTCGTCTTTGATCTATTAATATGAAGCCCATAGTCTTTGCTCACCCTTTCCACCTCCTGGAGTAGTTTGCTGAGCTCTGACCTTGAAAACCTTATTACCAATTCGCTACTAGTATAGTTTTTGCGTTAGCCACTGGTCATGCAATTATTATTTTTTGATTAGTCTATTATTAGTATTACTCAAGCTATGATATCCTAAACGATTAAACAAGTTCCATGATGTTCTGATGTGAGCGTATGAGATTATTTTATAGCTCTTAATGGGGTAACACACAGAAACTTTTTAGAGTTTACAGTTTCAAGTTTGAAGAATTTCTTTGTACCTACGTCGTATCGTGAGACAAAGTGACGCGTTGTCTAATTTTTAGCTTATTAAGCTATACATCTACCCGCCACCTTAGCTACTCAACATAGCCATAAATGGTAACCGTTCTTACCTCTCCCGTAGCTCTACCATGAGTTGGCAACATAAATGTCATCTATAGTCGATACTCGATCTCGCCTGCCTATTAAGCTTGTGATTGGCGTACTCGCTGTCAATTTTAGTTCTACAATTGACCGCGAGGTGGCACTGTTCTTTTTTTCATAAATTTTTATTTGTCAAGCGGCATATCCGTCAGGAATCGCTCGATGAATGGATTCCGAGATACTGTTCTGGCAAAACCGCCGGTATCACGAAGACGATCTTCCCAAACGCGGTGGAGGCATACAAGACAGTCAAAAAGACTGCACCCAATAGCATTGTAAACCAAGTTTTGACCAGGTGGGTTCTCAGAATACTTGAAAGATTCAAGGGGGTGATTCAGGGGGATAAAATAGATAGAGGGTATTCCACACAATATATTGTTGCCTTGTCTTTTTTGTTTGTATTTGAATATATGAAATGGCATCTTAGGCAAGAGATAGAAATGGACTTTAATAATAAAAATATTAGCGAGTTGATGAAAGACAAAAATAAGATAAATATAGTATTAGAATATTGCCAGAACGTAGATAAAAGTAATCAATAAAAATAAAATTTTAGACATATAAGTCATGTTTATAATATTATATAATCAATATAGATCAGCAGGTCCATTATGTATCTCGGTTGCTACCAAATGTTGATTGAAATCTTGAAAAATGGCGGCTCTATGTCAGTTTGGACAATACCAGTAAGCAAAAATGTTAGTAAGTTGATGACTGGACCTGACAAAAGTGACATAGATCCACCATTTTATTCGATTTCAATCAACATTTGTTAGCAACTGAGATACATAATAGCTGTACCGGAAACTTGAATAAAATTAAGTAGGATATAAAAGAAATTAAGTTCTAGGATTTGTGTTCGAAAGCATGTAAAGGAATATGAAATAAAATAAGGTATAACAAAAACCTCTCCCAGCCTGTTGTTCTCTCCTGGTACACCACTATTACATTGTATATCATGCGAGTCAAATTTACGCATTCAATTACAATCTTCGCTTATATAAATACCTTCGTGATAAGTCACATAGACTGTGTATTTTTCCAATGAGCTTTATGTCTACCCGCCACCTTAGCTACTCAACATATAATACCTATGCATGAATTGTAACCGTTCTAACCTCTCCCGGCTAGTAGTTCTCTCCCTGTACACCACTATTCCGTCTTTGAGCATGTGACTGCTCGGACGGCGAAGGCGGCGGTCGATATCGTCAGATTCACCTAGAAGAAAGAAAGAAAGGTTTAGGGGCTTTTAAGGGTTCAGGAGAAAACTATAAAAAAGCTTTCAAGCCTACGAAGAAATAATAAGTCAGGAACGTTAAAAAAATGACCCAACGAAAGTCGTGCTCAAGTAGGCGGGGCTTAAAAGTCGTGTTCAGTACGTCATCAGTCGGACATTTTTCTTCAAAGCGAGCACACTTCAAATCTTTGTTTACATTTTCATTTTTATCATTGTGGACTACAGTTGTGAATCAGCATTGCCAGCATTCGTTGTGAATTGGTGCAGGAGCAATACACGATTAAAATTTCCATTTTTTTATTATGTTTTATTCTCGCTTGCTTGCCGATTGATTCAATACGGCAAAATAAGTGCCTAGCTGCACTTAAGCTAGAAAAACAATACCATGACTGCGTGTGAAAACCAGCATAGTCATACTCCGTTAATTTTGATGAAAACAATTATAGATAAGAAATATATATAGACCATGTTACACAAAATTGCAGTACCTACCAATTAGTACAGTATGTACCTAGTATTTTTTGTAAATTATGTTATATAAAATCTCATGTTTATCTTTTATGCTCATGATTTGTCCCGAAGAGACATCAACATCTTTAAGAGATATTACACACAATGAACAATAAACGATTGACTACAGTTGGTATGTATTGTAGGTAACTATAGCATTAAAAATCAGTTCAATGTTTAGTCAAATTAAAGCACATTTAATTTTTCAAGCCAATGAAAATTCCCTCTGCAAATTTTAAAGTGGTTTAGCTGAGTTGCTAATTAATTTGTCAGTAACCAGTACTTTTCTATAGTAGTTCTAAAAATTGATTGAATTTTCTAAATCAATAATAAAGGTATTCTGTGACCACTGAAAAACACCCAGCTGGCAAATAACGATTTATTTTTTTGGTAAAATGTATAAGCGTAAAATGTTTTCTAATCTTTCTTCACTACATTGCGAAAAAGGAGTCTATTCTAATGTCTTCTAGACAAAAACTTAACAAAATAATCATATTTCGCGGGACATACGAGTTTCAAAACATTGATTTATTATTAAGTTGGTCTAGTCCACTTGTTGCATAACATCGTCCACGCCGCTATGACTCAGCTGTCATTGTAGACGTTGCAGCACGCGCGTGAACCAATCCCTGCTTTTCTTTTGAATTTAAACCAATCACCGAACATGTCTATTTGTTGTTACCTCTGAAGTAATTCGTATTTGGAATCATACGTCGTTTTGGTTTGAAGGGCCACTTTTTGTGTGGAACTTGTTCTGAATTATGCTTCCTGATTTATTATTTCTTCATAGTTTCAAGCGGATGTTATGGGCAAATTCTATTATGTCACATATTTCTGCTGTATAGCCGGTTGCGATTTAATAATAATTTCAGAAAATGTACTTTAGGGACTTATTACGCCCCATGCAAACGTTAGTCTACCTTCGGTGTCCTTTTTGTGTGAGGTTATTATTTTAGGTTATATTAGGCTATATAACCTAATATAACCTAAAAAAACAACTAACAGAATTAAATTAAATTGAATACTTAAACTATATAATTTGAATAACGTTGATTACAATAAAATTGTCCTCAAGTACAAATAACCAACTATTATTACCTATAGAATTAAATAGATTAGATTGCCACGCAACAAAGTACACAAACACTTAGGGCCGACTCGAACGTCAGACTATAATACGGTGGATTATAGTCTGACGTTCGAGTCGGCCCTCAGGTTTAAAGATACATATTAGAAAAAAAGTTCTTGTTTAGAATAGAAGTTTTTTCTGAAATTTTATCATTCAAACTTAAAATCTAATCATTATATTATTGAAATATTTCAGATAAATACGGAAAATACAATTAATAAACAAAAAAAAACAATGAAAACAAAAATGAAATGACAAAGTAAAACAAAACATTTTAAATTAAGCAATATAGTCAAAGAAATCAATACTTTAATTTAAAATGGAATGCCGGACGCGTTCGAATGGACTCCACATTGAAATTAATATTTTGCCTATTACCCAGGCAAAAGTTCAATCAAAATCATGTATTCAATTTAGGCATCAAATACGCTTTTGTGTACGTTAACTATTAATAAATGTCCTTTAAGACTCTATACTGCAGCGTTCCAAAATAAAAAAAAGCCTCTACGGAGACGAACAGGGGCCGATTACACTAATTAAATTGCAATCCAATCGCAGATGAACGCTAACTTAATACGTTTTCTTATTCTGCTATTGAAAAACAGTTCAGCTGCAGTTACGTTTCTGTTGATGCCAGCGATCGGCCAAAACTTTATATTCTGCTAGCTCTATAGATCATGAACGCGACGCTAACTCATATTCATATTATAGTAGCGTTTAATGTAAAGAAGTGTTTAATAAGATGACGTTACGTTCCAATTCGTGTATAGAAATAGTAGAATAGCTTTTTGGGTAATGATCGACCGACAATCAGAATCGAACTGCAGCAGGATAGATTGTTGAATATCGTGAATTAGGTGAATTGGCCTTCTGGTATGAACCTCGGGGCCATTCTTTACAATTATGATTTTTCAATGCATTAATTTTATTTAAATATTAACCCGACGCGTGTCACGCGTACACCACGTCCAAAAAAGTGCTATGCTTACACCTAATGTATACAAATTTTATACCTCTGGATTGTAACTAATTTTATAAAATCAAATGCACTCCATCGGTATAAACTTGCTTTTAGTTGGTCAAACTATACAAGTGTAGTATTTTTGATGTGAACTTTTATGCGTAGTTCGGAAAGACACCGAAAGAACTACTTCTTTCGGTGTCTTTCCGAACTACGCACCGTTCCGTGTCTACACACTGGACGGGTCAAAAGAGATGGAGTAAGTACTTCAAACAGCTTTGTCTTGTAAAAAGCATCGTTGCGTTCTAGTTATGTTTGAATTCGGGTTATTCGTTTTCATAACAATTTATTATTTTTTTATTTATTTTCTTACCACTAGCTCTCCTAACGGACGATAGGCCAGGTCGTGCGAACAATGGCCTGTGCCTCGGGGCCAACGCCGGCGCAGCCATTCCCGACACTTCTAGTAACCGTCCGATTTGCTGCATTTTCTTCTGACGGGATTTCGTGCGGCCCTGTAGAAGACAATAGGGAGCTGATAAACACACGTGCAGTAGAAACGTCATACAGTATTCAGAAATATGTAACCACTGACCAGTTCAAAAGACATAGCTTTGAAACTGATCCAGATGCCTGAGTAAACTATGTTTGTCTCTTTTCTTCAACAGTCAAACTAAATACGAAGGCATGAAAAAAGACATTGATATCGGCCACATTATCCGGTGTTCAGAAATAATCGCCCCAGAATAAATGAATGTATGAAGGTGTTTAATTAATTATTTAAGTATACAATAAAGATTCTGAACTCGGGGGAAAATATTTTGAAACTTTCCGTAGACCATTAAGATCCAGTAACACTGATGAGCTAATTACGATAGTAACATATAACAAAATTAGTATAGAATTGGCAAAACTAGCAAATGGCTAGTACTGTCTAACACACAGACAATATGTTCAAAAAAATACTTGAAACTAGCCGACTGTACACGATACCTATTTTCTGAATCTCGTAGTAATCAACATATTTTTTGTTTAAATATATGATACCTTAATATAAATTAGAACAATTCGATTAGAAATTAAGTTATTTAACTTATTAAGCATTATATATCCGTCTAAGGAATAGTTTACATTGGCCTTATCGATATTGTGTCTCTTTCTATCGGACTTTGAGAAGCATGTGGTTACTTTTATAAAAATTACATAATGATGTCACCTTAGTAAGCCTTTGCTTAGCGGCCATACTCCTAATGTGGTCGTCGAACTTGAACTTCGCTCTCAATAGCACGGTCCGAGGTAGGGCTCCGCTGGCGCCCACGCGAGGTTTGTGTATCGTGAGATGAAGACACCGAGGGTCTTCCTTGTCGCCTTGAATCTGTGGGTGAAACTGGGCATGTTACTTATATTATAATAATAGGAAATTAAAATTTAAAATTTATTTTAATAAAGCAAATTCAAAATTACTAATAGTATTGTCATAGTCATAGTCATAGTTATTTATAAATATTACAAATACAGGTCTAACAAGACATAATACTAGCAGTACCTTAATCAGTACCAAGTTGTAAATGCCATTTATACACACCTTTCTCAATAAGAACAATTTAAATTAAAATTTAAAACTGGTAAGTTCATTCGAAATAAATATCATAAAAATATTATATTTCATAAGTTAATTATTAATAATTATACAGTTGTATAGATATAATTATACAAATTACAACAATCGAAGTTTCTTACTTATAGTAAGTTTGGTCAACAAGCCATTGCTACAACTTTGATTTAAATAAGTCCAAACTAGGTGCTGCCGCGACTTCTACTGGTAGACGGTTGTAGACCGTCGCTCGGTCCCATGATGCGAGTCAACTTGTTCGACTTGGCAAATGAGCGTATCACGGCTTATATCTGACCTTTGCTACAGGTTGAGTACTTATACAGCGTGTAACAAAAAGGTCTAGTAATACTAAAACCACACACGAGTAAGCTTACATACAACTGGGACCTACCTACTGTGTCCCAGGAAGTGGTACATATTCCGAGTTATGAGTAACCAAAGTTTTTCTAATACTCACACAGGTTCATCTCTGAAAAACTGGGTCAATGATGGCATTTACCTCTAGAACGTAGAATAAGGTAACAAGGGAGCCTAAGCGAGCCTGGGCTAGGGTGCGGCGCAGATAGAGGGCGATATAGTGTAGGGGGACGGAGGTGAATAAATTCGTGACGTGGGGATTGTAAAGAGAACTCCAAGAATAGGAAAGTCTAATAAGGCTGTCCAAATATATGTAGGACGATATGTTTTTAACTTTGTATGAAAAAAAAAAGCAATTTTTATTTTGATACTTTGCCATGTGAATCCTGACTAAGTACATAATGTAGACCTTTCTACACCTTTTTGTTACCCGCTGTATATGAGAATGGTCGGTTCCCACTAGTTCTATTGATTGTTCTATTAATAGAACTAGTCGTACTTTTTGTCTAAGTAGTTCCATTACTTTATGTTTTTTGATGAATGTAACTAACTGGACCATTTTATCCAATTAGTTATAATGCAAGGCACGGGATTAATAAGCATGTATATTCCATTGCGGGTATTCCTAGATTCCAATTGATACTATAATCTATATTATAAACAAAAACACAAAAATATGAATTTTAAGTGAACTAAAAAATGCAGTGAATTATGATGTAGCTAACATTTTATCGAGAAAATGCTTAATTTTATCAGTCATCCCCGCTGCACTACCAAGCTGCACTACTGGTAGTGCAGAAGGGAGTTTTTATTTCCCATTGCACTACCAGCTGGTAGTGTCGTGGGGAATTTAGAAACTGCATACATTGCCGTTCCCCGCTGCACTACGAAACATTATTTCATAAATATTCAACTCGTTTATAGGGTTCCGTGTTGATATTTGTTACACGCTATGGTTTTATTATACTGTAGCTTCTCATAAATGATTGTGAAGTGAGAGCTGTCAAAATGACAGATTATGTCGTATTTTATGATTTTGACGTCACACTTAGACTACATCGTTTTTTTACCCGTTATGCCATAATGCCGTATTCTTCGAGGCACGAGTTTTGGAGTCTGTAGTTAATGTTATTTGTCATTATGTCAAGTGGACGCTATAACTAGTGATAAACTAAATACAACTTACTTCTAAGTCCTGCAAGCTTCCTACTAGCTTAGCAACACCCCAACCAAGCCTCTGTTTGTCTGGCTCCACCAAAATGATCTGTATATTGTCGACGGCAAGAAACCTGTGTTGCCAAGTACCATCCTTCTGTATTATATCGCACGATATGAGATCTGAATCATCTGGAAATTAACATTACTTATTATAGGGTTTCGAAGCTGATAACATTGCTGGGCTACTTGCTAGCACAGTTTGCTTTAATCTATCTAATATCTTTAAACGAGGGAGGGGGGGTTAGGGGGTCCAGACACCCCCCTTAGCATACGGCATAATTCAAATCGCCGAACATAGATGATGGGTACTCTGTGCCACTAAATATGTGCTATGGTTGAGTAGGTTTAGGTAATGTCTGTAAATGATTTTTAAGCATTTTAGGAGTTTACTACGGATTCCAAAACGTTCCAACTTAACAACAAATCTTCTGATAAGCACTCGGTCAAAGGCTTTATCATTATCTAAGTAACATCAGCCGATTGTCTTGTCCTAATTGTCCACATGAAAGTAAAATGGCCACTGATGATCGCCCTGGCTTAATCTATGTTGTTCATAAGTTACTAGTAATATAGTAGTAAAAAAAAATGTATGTAAGTAAGAAATATTATTACTCGTCCATGGTTGGACAAAAGTGATCTTAATATGTCGGAAATATTTTTCTATTGCTTTGCTGTAGGCTTTGGGGCAATAATTACCCGAAATTCGTTGGCTTCCTTTCTTGTAGGCAGGTGTCACTATAGCTTCTTTTCAATCTGACGAGAGTTTAGCATGATCAAGAGACAGTGTCATAAGTAAAGCTAGTTGTTTGCTCATAACTGTACTAAATCTCTGTAATATAATAACAGCTATTCTATCCATTGCAGAGCCGTCTTTCAAAGTTGTGAGGGATTTTGTGTACTACCGCTGAAAAAGTTCATACCTAGTCTATATTATCATCAACTCTCGGGGATTTTGATTGGTGGGACTCACGTGGTGGCTATCTTACTGTGTTCAAACTATCAGGCAAACATTTCAGCAACTTGTACGTGATTGTACTTACAAATGGTTTTTATGTACTTAAAGTAAATATTGTTTGTATGCAACTAAACTAGCGTGTATCCATTTCATGTAATGATTTGACCGTTTAGATTTTAAGCTTTTACCCGCGGACCCCACCCGCTATGTGAAAGCTATTGCTACGTCACTGTGCAGGGAGTTTATTCTAGCTAGGTTTCATTTTTAGAAAACATTGTTTTATCGGTGTTTTCAGGCAATGAAAAACCGACACAGCAACACTAAACTACTTTACAATAGATGGCGTTGTTAAGCTACACATAATGAGTGCTTTGATTGAGTTTAGACCAAGAAAACCAATTCTTTACTAACGAGCAAAGCTCAGTCATTCAGGTACTCATTCTTTAAGAGGCATTACACATTTTAATGCGCGTAATCGTAGATTTTAAGCACTTAATTTACTATCATAGGAAAGATTCACAAATAGTTGAATAATTGAAATAAATAGAATAATCTGTCCTCTTTTCAGTTAATGTACCACATTTACAAGCATAACTTTAATTATTTTGTAGTGACCAATCTCCCGCACCTCGTTTTACGAATTAAATGGAATATAGCAAACTTCAGAGTTCTATCTCTTGTATAAAAACTCATCAAATTAACTAAACAAAAAAATCTATTCATCAGGAATATAATCTTGTTGACACACAGTGTACTAGAATATCGATAATTGATCATCATTATAGAAAAAAAAATAAAGATCTTTCGCCAATTTCCACGAATTATATCAGCCGTTTAACACGATTTATTGCGTTAAATAAAGTGTAATTCCAAACTGATATTATATCAAAAGAAAGTACATTCTTCAATTAATCTGATCTCAGTTAAAATATGATATTAACTCTGCTTTGTTAGACACGAAAAAATATTTAACATAAGTCTAAATGATTATAAATTGAATCGACAAGAAATTGATTGTTTACTCATTCCAAAGCCACAGTTTTTAAAATGAGTGCAAGTATCAAAATATGTTACTCACAGTCACGCTATTCCGTCGTCACTTCTTTTGCCTGTGTAAGCGATGCGCTGGCATTTACCTAAACTTCAGTAGAGTGATTTTGTGAAATGGCTCTTAACTAGGCTATTTTAAGTATTGTGTGAATTATCTCTATTACCTATTACCCTAAAAGTTATAATTTATTATAATGTGTTTCACAGTGTTCACAATTCGAAGAGGGATAAAATTCTAAACTACTTTGCCGAGCCATATTTCGCAAATTGAATATCCGGATAAAAAGATTGATATATGAAACATAACCTTTATTACGTTAAGGTGAACTTACTCAATGATACCCCACACGAAGTGATGCATCGAAAAAAAACATCCCTACTTCACAAGTATGTGCATCAATAAGATTTTTTACATCTTTTAAACTAAGGTTAAATTGTATATTAATAATACTGTAATACACAATTTCGTGAAATCATAAGTTTATAACAAAAGTTATTAATGATTCAATGAAGCTGTAAATGATTAGGACGGACAAAACAATTATAGGGTCCTTAGCCGTCCCTAAAAATAAGAACACTTACTTTTTGTCCCTTTCGTAATAAGTACTGTTACCACGCGGGTGGCATAGGGATGGAATGAGCTAAAAAATGGCGGAAGGCAGAATATTGTTCCATTCGATACCGCTCATATAACCAAAACTGTTGAAGTTGCACTAGGAAGGACATGAGTCCTTGCTATGAAGTTGCTATGAATGCTATGCTCAGCAGAGGACAGCATGCTACGGCTTAATGATTCATAATCACAAGGCTTGATAATATTTGACATTAAATATAATACAGTAAAAAATCATGAAATATTTATTTTTATTTTATATTATTTTATTTTTTGGGTAGGGTGCAATTTATATTTCCAAAACTGGCCACTTATAATCATTATATACTTACTATAATAAAGAAAATAAATACATCAAAGGTCGCACGGCCAGACACAATAGAAATTTTATTGTTATAATGACATCGACCCTTGAAGGGTTAAAAAAGTACTTGAATAAATTTTGAAAATGGAACTGCTGTACAATACAGTTTGTATAGCCACAACGGCATGTTGCATGTTCTAAAAATACCTCGATAATGCACTAGATTGATTAGATTAATCTCCACCTACAAGGATACTCACTAAGGTCTAAAACATCTCCCACTTGGACGAAGGGTGCGGGGTTGGTTAGCGGCAACTGCGTCTCCGGCTTACCGGTCAGCTTCAGGTACAAGTCTCGGATTAAGAAGAATGTGCGTATCGCACGCCGAGCTCTTTCCATCTACAATTAATTTCACACGATCAGATAAATCGCACTAAAATAACCAGTATAAGGGTGCTCCCTCATCTGAAGAATTCGCCTGTTATGTAATGTTACAGAGTTGAGCATTCATCAGTTAGTGAGGCGATCCGAACATTACAGGACACAACCTGTAATTGTACAATTCCTGCATTACAACAGCAAGGAAGGAGAACCGAGCATTACAGTGCGCAAGCTCTGTAATATTTTATTACAACTTGCAACTTGTTACATTACAAGCGAATCCTCGTCAGTTAGGGAGGCAGTTTTGCACCGTTATGCTCAAAATCTATAAAGTAACATTACAGACGAACGCTCCCTGTGATGGATTACCTTAAGGATAATAATAAACTCCACAACTCACACACTCAACCAACTCCATAGAAACGGATCGATTACGCTGTACTATCTATCTCGCGTCATAGAAGAAAATATTTGGAAGTACATGTACTCTCGCTTGCACAACCAAATAAGTGCGAGCAAGAGAAAACGAACTTTCAAATCTTTTCTTTATTGAGGCGAGAGACACTGTCTTTGATAATTAGTGTACAATATTGAACGTGGGGGCTTGGAATCTCGAAACAATAACAGGGAATAGAATCCGGGCTAAAACAGAACCCTATAGTACTTATAGCTTATAGTACCTATAGTACTCTATAGTTTATTCATTTATAATAGCATGTCCTATGGTGTGAGTAAAACAAAACATGGCTGTTTGTTTTAATTATTTTTGAAAGTGTCACAAGCCAAAAATGAGCAACGTCAAATGGTTACCTTTGGTCATCTTATAATGCTAACAAATAGAAGAATTCCATCGAATACGTCAAAATACTTTCAGTCGGCTATCAACTTAATTTTGTAGTTTTATGTTAATCCCATAGTTCTACAAAAGAAAATGAGGATGGATCGTCACTATCCAAAAATTAACTTGTGACAACCTGCTTGATAACGAAACAAAACGGTATTATATGTCTCTTTCCTACGCACTATTAACATCGTTAGTAAAAAAAGATAGGCTTATGCATTTCATTTCTGATTTTAGCCCGGCTTCCATGCCCTGTTATTGTTCCGAGTTTGGAATCGATAACTGTGGGCCAAGCACTACTGCAACTATGCGTTATCTGTGCCACTATTGTGCTAGATAAATGACAGTCTGTACTAAATACTACTTGTCTACGTTACGTTACTGCGTTGTAATAAAATGTTACTTGTTATTATTATGAGCCCATAGTCGCTGCTAGGTAAGACAGACAGGAGATCCATGGAGAGAAAAGCTTATATAATAATCATCACATAAATGCAAAATCTAAAAGATTGGCAAATTAGAACGAGCATTGTAAATTTGTTATTTCTTTACGTTGAAACGGCTAATGGATTTGGATGAAATTCGGAATGGAGGATATTTTACAGCCAGGATTTACATATAGGGTACCTACTTTGCATCCCATTCAATGGGTTGCCGAAAGATTGCGATACATTATTTCACGCGGACAAAGTCGTGGCGTGGGCAGTTGCTAGTTACTATACACAGTACTACTTCTTAAGTAACAAAAAAGATAGACAAGTACAATTTGAAAATTAAATACCGACTTCCATTCTATTCAGTTATTGGAGTGTAACTCAAAAACTACTGGACCGAATTCAATGAAATTTAAATGGGACCACACGGAAAGCACCAGCTTTCAAACAAAAAGAGAATCGGTTCACCCAGTCCAAAGTTATGAGGTAACAAACATAAAAAATACAGTCGGTTTGAGTACCTCCTCCTTTTTGGAAGTCGGTAGAAAAACAGATTAAGCCCAAAGCACACGATACACTTTCGTCCACAAACCTACATACTTTTTATAGGAAGGGTAATAAGGTGGAGTCTAATCTCCAAAGTCAGCGGTTGTTGTTCGACGTACTTTGATAACAATATTCAACTCTATGACGTTGTAATAACATCTCGGACAAAAAGTACGTCGTTCTACAAAAAACTTGATTACAGGAAACAGAAGAACAGTAGATAGGGATTGTTGATAGGGATAGGATTTTATTTGCCATAATCATAGTTTGACATAAATGTTATTTTGCATACTATTTCAGTAAGCATAAATATAGTTTAGGCTTATATATTTTTTCGAAGTAAGCGACTAGTCAAAGTAGTACTTGTCGAAATTGAGAGGTAGACCCTACGAAGAAATAATGTCAGGAAGCATAACTCCGAACAAATTCCAAACAAAAAGTGGTCCTTCAAACCAAAACGACGTATGATTCCAAATACGAATTACTTCAGAGGTTACAAATAGACATGTTCAGTGATTGGTTTAAATTTCAGAAGGAAAGCAGGGATTGGTTCACGCGCGTCCTGCAACGTCTACTATAACAGCTGAGTCATAGCGGCGTAAACGATGTTATTGATTTAGCACGACTTTTATTGGGTCATTTTATTTCTTAGTAAATTTCTGCTTTAGAATAGTACGCTTAACAATTATTATGCTTAAAGTAGTTATGCTTTAAAAACTGTGCCTTTAAAAGTTATGCCAAATGATTTTGAAATATTGTGCGTAACTTTTATAAGGATAAGTGGATATCTGCCACGTTAAATTATGACAAAAAAAGTTATGCAAAAAATAGGGAACCCAGTAGATAATAATACAATAGATTACCTCTCCACTAGGCAGTCGTTTTGCGAACGCTATCCCAGACATGGGAGTTCGCGTGGGCGGCAAAAGTATCGCTGCGTCCATGCACAGCCACTCAACGTTTAACGGCCGCTTGCTCATTTCACAGTATCTAAAACGATAATATAGTTACTAAGCCATATTAAAATTAAAGTATTTTGAAGCGCTCGCTGTGGAATTTTCCTTTTGTTTCTGAACTGATCAAGTAAAACTATAGGGTGACCATGTAAGGTGTCTTTTAAGAGTAGTAGAACTCTTTGTGAATGAGTTCGTCCGGGGCAGTGCTGCCTCCATACCTTTATTTACCGTGAAGCAGTAATGTTCGCAATACTGTGTTTTGCTTTGAAGGTATGGTTGCCGGTGAAGTTAGAAGCACATGAGACTCACAAATTTAATGTCTCAGGATTACGGGCGCATGCAATTTGTCACTTGCTAGGAAATGCATCTGCAGGGCTATTATGTGTATAACAGTTGCTAACAAATGTTGATTGAAATTTTGAAAAATGGCGGCCCTATGTAAATTTTGACGAGTCCTGTAAACAAAAATGTTGTAAGTTGATTACTGGAGTTGTCAAACCTGACATAGAGCCACAATTTTTTTAGATTTCAATCAACATTTGTTAGTAACTGAGATACATAATAGCCCAGTAGGGCTGTTTATTGGTAACCTCCGCCTAGATTAGTAAATCTAGGCGGAGGTTACCAATAAACATCAGATGGGCCTCGTGCTTGTACCGTTTCCTAATATAATAAAAACACCCATGTATGGGAATTTTTTATTAATTTTCAATTTATCACTTGCAGACATCGGTATAATGTACCCTACATTAAACCGGCAATCAAGGTTGTTATTGGCGCTTTGTTAGCTCAGTTGGTAGAGATTTTGCGTTTGAAGCGCGGGGTCGCAGGTTCTATCCCTGGCCGGGCAATTATTTGTGTGACGAGCAGAAATGTTTAATCTTGGGTCTTAGATGTTGTGATGTGATATTGTGTGTCCATGCCTCCCACGACACATAGGAAATGCTAGTGCGGGAGTATGAGTGTGTAAACGTTATTAATATTTAGCGTTACATTATCTTAGGAAAGCGGCCGATGTCCCAGCTACATCAAAAAACTTCGACAATAACCTTTTTTTGTGGGGTAGGTCGGCAATAGAGTAAGCGGCTCACCTGATTGTAAGTGATACCGTCGCCCACGGACATCCGCAATACCAGAGGTCTCGAGGATGCGTTGCCGACCTTTGAGGAAGGATGATAGGAATGAAGATATAGAAAGGGTGAGGGTGGAGGGGAAGGGGGCAGGAGAGGGAGAACGGGGAATCGGGCCTCCGGAACCTCCCACAAACCGACGAAACGCAATAGCAAGCTATGTTACTTCACGTCGGTGTTATGTGGGAATTAGGGCTTTCAGTCTCGTGCATTACAGAGTCCCGGGAAAAAAATCGATACTAGGTGTGGTCTTAAAATTCCCGGGAAAAACGAGACTTTCGAGACTATTTTAAACCAAGGTTTCTTACAAATATATGCAATTAGAAAGTCAAAAGAAGATAATTTAATCAAGTACTCTATTAAAAACAAACGCAAATAAAAAAAAACATTTGATAGTTTTTTTTATTTTTGTGGTGGGCACGTAAAAACAAAGGGCGTTTAATGTCGTTTCAGACAGAGAGGACCTAATTTTGTTACAAAACCCGCGTTATAAAAAGCTCTTTCTGCTTCGATGATAGTGGGGGGAATAGATATTAAATAATTGAAGCAATAATTAAGACATTTCCCTCTGCAATTTTCAATATGCAAGGTTGGTTTGCAAGTCATGGATAGACATGGCAGTTATGTTTTGTCCTTTGTCTTCTTGGTTTAACATATTATTAAGCTCACATTCCAGCTGTTCTTCTGTAGTTAAAGTGAATTAAATAAATGGGAAAGTTAGTCAATGCTTATCACCAAAAGTGTCTAGCCCATGGTATGCAATTGGCAATACTAGATGTGTTGCATAAAAAAACAAAATTATGCGAAATACAAAAAGACATATCACAGAATATAAACAATGACGAAAATGAAATGAATGATGACGATGATGAAAAAGATGAAAATGGCAGTTTTGAAATAATTGAGATTAGCAAACCGCGAAATCAAGAAGAAGCAATTTATGATTGATTAATGAAGTTGATTAATAAAGTGATGATAATGTGATTAATAAAGTCCGAAAAGTATCAACGTAGTTCAGAAAATCACCAACAAAACAAATTGTATTAAGAAAATACGTAGAAGGAGAGTTTTACAGAGAACTAAAATTAATAATTGATTGCAAGACGAAGTGGTCCAGTTTAGCTGAAATGCTTGACCGATTTCTTAAAATAAAGATATTGCGTTCGAAAAACCTTGATTGATATAAGATCCGGAATAGTTCAGTTCACTGAATCAGAGTATACTACATTGGAAGCAATCTCAAATTCAATAGGTATTATAAAAGTGACCTTAGAAGCACTGAGTATGCGAGACGCTACTCTTTTAACAGCAGATACTGCACTAAATTTCTGCCTAATAAAAGAATATAATAAAAGAAATTAGATTTACAGCAGTTTCTTGAGCGTAAATCTCGCCAATTCACTGTGCAGCCGTATTAAGGAAAATAGTTGTTATCTGCCAACGAACACATTGCAGCTACTAACGTCACGCTTTCACAATGAAATTTATAATAATACGGAAACAAAATCTGTGTTGTTTGCTTATTCAATCTCCACATATAATATAAGCTTTACTGTACACTTGACAGTATTGCCATTGCCATAGCCATGTTACCATAATAAAAAAAATATGTTGGTTAACGGCCGTTTTCAATAACCTATCTATCGGCGGTTTACCTTATTAGAGATAGATATTTGACACTATTTGTATGGACGTTATGTCAAATTTCTATCCGTAATAAGGAAAACCGTGGATAGATAGAATATTGAAAACGGCCGTTAGTAGATTATTTAGCACTTACTGTTTTTATGTGACTCAAGTCTCAAAAGTCTCGTTATTCCCGTGACCGAAAATGTTAGTCTCGAGTCTCGTAAATACCAAAAAATCGTCGAGACTCGAAATTTTCGAGACCGAGAGTCCCGGCATGAAAACCCTAGTGGGAATGTGGTACTTCTCCAGTCACGCCGGCCCATTCGGCTGTGAGGTTGCAGCGTGGCACTACCACAAAAACCATCCTGTCAATCATCTTGCACTGAGCCCGCTTGGAATTCATTACCCGTTGATACCAAGTGTGAAATTTATCACGCCACCAAAACCCCTCCGACAAAACCCAACGACTGTTATCCTAGGACAACATCCTCTTTACGTGCCTTCTGTAGCACAGTACAGAAATCCAGAGTTGAAAATGCCACTAGCGGTCCAACTCGTATTAACCGCACGGACGATTTTCTTAGTCAGTTATTTGATCAGTTCAGAGGACAAGGCCACCGCTATAGCACAGAATAATTAATGGTCATAAAAATCACTCTCGAAAAAAAAACTCAAGTTTATGTATAAGACCGGCCAAGTGCGAGCCGAACTAGCGCATGAAGGGTCCCGTAACATTATCTATAAAGATAAGACCGTCTTTTGAACTACGAGGGCGGCACTGAAAATTTCGGAAATCAAGGAAATGACACAACATTACTATTTAAATACGTATTTATTGCTTTTCGAAGTATTCTCCGCGAAATTTGACACATTTTTCCATACGATGGAACCAATCATTGAAGCAACCATTCCATTCGGAAGTTGGGGTCTCCAAAATGGCCGTTTTGTAGGCGTCCACAGCTTCTTCAGGTGATGAAAATCTCTGTACACGCAATTTATTCTTTATTTTAGGGAAAGTATAGAAATCATTAGAGCTTAGGTCGGGGTGCGGCGGATGGTCTAATAATTCTATGTTTTCTTGCTCTAAAAACTCTTTTGTTCTGAGCGCGGTGTGAGAACTCGCATTGTCGTGATGGAGGATGATGCGGCGGTTGCAGTTCTCTTTACGGAGTTCAGAAACGACCTGTGGCAAACAAATGCTAGCATACCATTCTGCATTAACCGTTCTTTGTCCCTCAAGAGGAATAGTCGAAACATGGCCGGTTTTGGAAACAAACGTGGCCACCATTTTTTTTGCAACACTCCGTGAACGAACAATTTTTGTTGGCTTTAACTCATTTTTGAACACCCAAACTCGTGACTGGTTTTTTGTTTCGGGTTCGTACGCGTATGTCCAGGATTCGTCACCTGATACGATGTTGTATACAGCATTTGAGGATCCTGCGTGGAATCTTTCGAGAGTTCTGACGCAACAAGTAACGCGAGCCGCTTTTTGCTCTTCACAGAGCGAATGCGGTATCCATCGGGAAAACAACTATTTTAACTTTTTAATTGTTCATGCAAGATTATTTGTATTTGACTCATGCCAATGTTTAAAGTTGCCTGAATTTCGCAGTATGTCACATGTCGATCTTCCTCAATCAGCTTACGCACAGCATCAACGTTTTCTTGGGTGACTGCAGTTTTTGGACGACCTTGACGGGGATCATCACTGAGCTTGACACGTCCACGTTGAAATTCAGCAAACCAGTGATAAATTGTTGTTTTGGATGGGGCTTCATCACCAAATGCAGAAATCATCCGGTCAACACGCCGTTTTTGTGTTAAACCACTTCGAAAGTCATAATAAATCATCGCTCTTGAATTTTCTCGAGTCAATTCCATTTATTTTCTCAACGACTAAACAAGTTTGACAAAACCTTGTGACAAGACCGAGAATTTATTTAAAAAAATATATGTGGTATTCGATTTTTAAAACCAAGGAGTTTTCAATTAAAAAGATTTTAATATGACAGGAACAGTGGAAATATTCCATTCCCGATACTTTTAGTGCAGCCCTCGTACTTGTTTTTTTCTCGTATGTTTTTATCTTTTATATTTTACTATAGTGTAAAGAAAAAAATAATCTATCCATCTATCTATCATCTGTGAACAGCCTGGTGACAGAGGGACAAACAGACAGACGGACGGACAGCGGAGTCTTAGTAATAGGGTCCCAATTTACCCTTTGGGTACTACTCTTAAGGCCTTTTCTGCTTGCACGCTACATTGAAACTTATCGTGAGTAACGACCGTTCATATTCCGTTGGGCACCGCTGACTCGTAACCGTGCGAGCCGAGAGTCGAAAGGCAATCTATAACCATAAAACCGCCCGGACCGGCCCGGTAAAACATAGTTTGGATATAGAGAGTACTACACTTACTCGTCCTCAAACATGTCTAGGAAGATATCGTCGCACTTGTAGAAGTTTCTAGCGAGCGCAGCGGAACGGGCGCGGAGCGAATCCGCAGCTGTCACGTGACGAGCGCTCACGACGCCTTTGACGCCTTGCATCGCCACTCGCATCAGAGTCACACTCAGTTCTAACGTCACTAAACGGACTTTTGACGCTGAAATATAAAAGAACAAAATATAATCACTCCCACTTGCTTGATAGTCGTAACTGCTCCTAATTAAGAAAAACTGTATAACACACCAGTAGGGCTATTGTGTATCTCAGTTGCTGACAAAATGTTGATTGAAATCTAAAAAAATGGCAGCTCTATGTCACGTTTGTCAGCTTCAGTCATCAACTTTCTAACATTTTTCTTGCTGCAAGGCTAGCACGGGCAGTAGGCTATTTATCCCCGCGGAGAGGAAAGAAATCCTTTCTACCATGTCATTTTTATCTCCCTTGCGAGCACGGCAACGTCAGAGGATAGTTTATCCACGTGGATAGACGGCGGGAGTAGCGTTCTCTATGGTTTTCTTCTATCTAAATCAAATTTTACAAAAAATCTTATAAAATTCGAGAGACGTTTGAATAGAAATAAACTTTTATCCACCATCTTCAATGAAGGTGATTACCTTTCTCCGTATTATGTCGATCGGAGAGAATAATATAAACGTTTCGAAGAGTCCGTGCTCTATAGCGGGAGTAGCGGGACATACTGTCTACGAGAAACGTCAAAAGGAAACATTTTATCTCTTTCCCTGGTAGCCGAAAAAAATAATACCTACTTCCATTCTATTCAGTTATTGGAGTGTATCTCAAAAACTACTTGACCGAATTTGATGAAATTTAAATGGGAACACACGGGAACACCAGCTTTCATACAAAAAAATAATTTAGAGAATCGGTTCACTCAGTCGAAAGTTGTGAGGTAACAAACATAAAAAAAACATACAGTCGAATTGAGTACCTCCTCCTTTTTTTGGAAGTCGGTAGAAAATGGGTAATTGTGTTGTTGTTTGAAAAAGTAGTCAATACTAATATTATAAAGAGGTAAGATTGGTACAGTACGATTCAAACTTAATGGCGGCTCGGAACATCGTACGTTCCGATGCGCAGAATGTACAATGTAGGTATCAGCGGGACGTACAGGAATGCGGCGGCGGGGCACATCCCCGCGCGCCCTCTCTCTCACCCGCACTAGCCCTACGCGTCGTGCCTTTAGCACAGATTACTGAATAAGAACAGATACTTCACTCAGTAGAAAATTTCCAATACCTATTACGATAATAGCCTACTCCCTCGCGTCAACAACCACTGTATGCTAAAATGCGCCTAAATGCTCAAGCGTACAGCAGTGATTGCTTCGCACCGCGCGATTCCACAGTAATCGCAGGGCTGCCTCTTCGATAAAATTAAATTAACATAACTTTTTATCTATGTTATTGAGAACTGTGAATATGTTCTGACTTTTATGTGGCAGTTAAAAATTTTATCATTTATAAAATATTTAACCAACTTAAAAAAAAGGAGGTGATCAGACATACAGGCCAAACTGAGATGTTTGACTTGTATGGTTTGTAGGTATGTATGTTTGTGCGCGATAATCTCGCGTTTGGCTAAACCGATATCGATGCGGTTTTCAGAAAAGGATTTGTTACATTTAGGAGAACGTTTTAAAATAAGTATAATACTTCTTAGTTTGATGATGATCTTCGGAGATGTTCACTAGAAATGAAAAAAAAAGCCTTAAAAAAAGAGAACCGACTTCAAATAAAGCACTAAGCCGTAAGTTATTTTATTAACGAGTGTAACACTCTCACACAAAAATACATAAACACTGCAGTTTTCGAAAGTTTTCACGCGAAAAGTCGATGGCCTGCAAAATAAAAAAATATATCTAGTTCCTAGTTGTACATATCTAGGTGTATTGTACTACTACCAATTATCACGAATCAAATTTATTAAGATTAATTAATTTGATTCGTTTTCTCGCAACAAGTCACCTTACAACAGACGCGGCTTGTTCAAAGGTTTTCATCGGGCGTAAGAAAAAGAACTCTCGCTACACAGACTTAAAGCGCATTTTGATTCGTTACGAGCGCGTCAAGGACTTGTAGGCACATTTTTTGAAGGTCACGTCCGTGCTTTGCAATGTTTTATGAACATTATTGCAGTTGTTAGTTTAGCAGTTTATATTCGAATGTTTTCTTTCGAAGAGTGCATCTTCTGTACCATGTACTATTCATTATTCTGTGGTATAACGTTTCTATGCAACAAAATTATGTAAATCTGTGTCTGAAAGGCAAGCTAATGCTTAATATATACCTATTAAACTGTCAAATTCTAAGTGGATACCGGTGTCCGCACACCTACTGTCTTTTAATTATGTCTCTAATGACGGTATGTGAATGGAAAAAAAATTAAACGACAAAAACTAGTAATAATTTATCACTTACCATTCTTCATTGACAGGTAAATGGAAAAATGTTAGGTGTTTATCCCTTCTTTTGCTTGATTTACACCCATCTACAGCACATAAGGCACCACACGGCATCGTAATACGCGTACGAACGAACAGCACTATTAAAATTGAACGGCGTGCGCGCGCTTCGCTTGCGAAAACCGCACTGAATTTGAACCGCCGGCGGACCGAGACCGCTCGGCTGGGCGGTAGGCAGTTATAGCGCGCAAGTACATGGAGTGACGGAGGCCTGCCTTTAGTGTGTGAGTTACGTCCGTATACTGCACACGCGCGCGCAATCGTGCTTACGTACAGTCGAGCTCATAAGAATTTGTTGTTGTTTGTTAATTGTTTTGTTAAGTTTTTTTTTTGTTAGTGTTCTGTTAAGTTTTCATTTGTTATTGACTGTTACGAAACTGTTACTGTGTCCGTTCGTTATTTACGTTACATTTTAGACTGTTGTTGGTTGTTTAAATATGCCACGTGGACGATACAACGTTTTACGCAGGCAAGCCAGAAAAATGGTGTACAACGTCATGCAATTCATGAAAAAGGAGAATGAAGACAGCGTCCAAATTCCTTTGACGCTCGTTCAAAAACGGGTGGCGGCAGCTACAGGCGTTTCACTGAGGACTGTGCAAAGAATAGCTGCAACAGCAAATGAGTCGAATATGTTAGCCGTCTTTCGCACGCCTGGCAAAAAAAGGAAGGGAGTCAAGAGAGTGACAGATAAGACGAAGGAAGCGATATTTCCATGGAAGTTCCTTCCACAAGTAAAGAAGTTTTTATGGAGGGGATACAACCGTTAAAATAAAATCAAAATAAAAACATTATTTCTTTTTCATAAAAATGTTTTATTTTTCCTTGAACTCTCCCTGTACTTGCCAATTGACATTTATGTACCATATTATAGCACTTAAAACACTTACAAACCTTTGTTGTAAAAATAATTAAATGGAGCCTAAACTATTGTCAACTTGACTGTACCTGCGCGCACCTGCACTCGCAGCTAACTTCCGAACCGCCATTAAGTTTGAATCGAACTGTATGTATGTTTGTAACGAATTGGCTCAAAGAGTACTGGACCGATTTCAAAAATTCTTTCACCATTGGAAATCTAAATTCAACCTGAGTAACATAGGCTATATAAGATTCATCATCATCATTATCATCCATGACTGCGCGGGTGAAACCGCGGAGAGTAGCTAGTATACAATAAGCTTTACAACTATATGGAACACAATGACATATTAAGTGATAAACAATTTGGTTTTCAAAAGACTAATAACATGAATTTAACTATTTACAATTATTTGTATAAGATGACAACAAACATGTAAGAGCGAACACGTAAGAAAGAAAACAATAGCCTTATATTAGATATGACTAAACATTTTGACCACTCCCAAAATATTTTTAAATAAGTTATACTCATATACGGAATCATAGCCCAGAAGATAAGTCAGTTGACGTGGCAGTGGGCAGGCCACATAGCACGCAGAACAGATGGCCGATGTGGCCGGAAGGTTCTGGAGTGGAGACCACGGACTGGCAAGCGCAGCGCAGGTCGTTCACCGACAAGGTGGACTGACGACCTGATAAAGGTAGCATGCCGACGTTGGCAGGCCGCTGCCAACCGGTCCTTTTGGAAATTTGTGGGGCATGCAATGTTCAGCAGTGGACGTTCTACGGCCGAGATGATGATTATGATGATGATACGGACTCAGGGGAAATGCCACTGAACTAATTAAGTGATATTCGAGCAATAGGAAACAAGTAACACAAGTACACAGACTTTGTTCACAAACAAAAACGAAGGTACAATATTTATCAGATTTTAACTAAAAAATGGATGATCAATATAATTTGCAACCTTCTACTTACTAGGTTTACAACTGGAGTTAGCTATAGTCATCAACTTCGAAATCAGCAATGCGTTAAAGCTCTGCATTGGTCGGTTGCTAGGCGTTGATGACGTCACTGCGCTTTCCGCTTCGTCATTGGTCGAAATATCCGATGCTGAAGATTCGGATTCCGCACATAGAAGTGTGTCAAGCAACTCTGTGTTTACTCCTACAAATATATAATAAATAATGTTAAATGTAGACTTCAGACCCCTAAAGTGACGCAAATTTATTAATTTATATAAAAATTTGTACAGTGGCTACAAGTGCTTTAGCTCTAACTTCCATAATAAGCATTTTAATATTTATTATAACTAAATTCATGAAAACTGCTCCATTAAAAAAAAGTCAAGATCTGTTTAGACAGCATTATAGGTTTTCATAAATTTGTATTAAAGAATTTTCTTTTATAAAAATATTAATACATTTTTCTTTTACATAACAAGAACATGAACAAACGTTAAAAGAACTTTTTAAATAAAAATGAAAACAAATCCAACTAAGCATCAGGTTTTATTTGGTATAATTATTTTATGAAAAAATAATTACATAATATCTCGGTTCATCACATCCAATTTAAATAAAATGTTCAAGTACCAACTTATATTACAAGTAAATTAAAAAGGGTGTGCTTCTTTGTGGGTATTTGTGGATATAATAAATATTATAGATTTGGCTGGGTTTCTTACCGACTAGCAGGCCATAGGAAGCGAATAGTAAATAGAAAAAAAAAACTGTTAGTAAAATACATTAAAAGAAATGTTAGCTACAAGTGCTTTAGCTCTAACCTCTTCCAATACTATAAGCATTTTAATATTTATTATAACTAAATTCATGAAAACCAGTGCAATTTAAAAAAAACAAACTGCCATAATAAAAAAGGTCAAGATCTGTTTAGACAGCATTAAAGGTTTTCATAAGTTTAGACCTTTTTGTTAAATACTATTTTGCCTCAATAGTTTTAATAATAAATTTTAAAATACCACATGCAACATGTTAAAATAAATAATATTGAAGTCAGAAAGAATTATAATATGTAAATATAAATGCAGCTAAAGTTACAATAATCCTATATTATGCAAGTATAAATATACCATAAAACACAGTCTAATAATATCGTGGTATAGATTAAATATTTGTACCTAGGTCACAATGATCATATAATATCTACTGAACTGGCTATCACTTCGCTCGCCCCCGTAGGGGTGAAATTTTCAATCAACCATACTTAGTGGATGCATACAACATAAAAGCCATCAACTGCCAAAATGTCAAGTTTGTAGCCGCAGTGATTTGCTAATTTGCTCTGCATTCTTCTAAAAATGTTTATTTCAATATCTTTAAGAATGACAAATGTAAAACCATACAAGTCTATTAATTACAAAAGAGAAATTACTACATCCGTAACCCTGTAGTGTTGTACTGAATGTGTATATGTAGTTAAGATCCCTGTAACATGTATGATGCAAGAAATGATATGAATATGATTTGCATTACAACCGGACTAATGCATCCAACGTCAGCTTACTATATTCATTCACAAATCGGGTTTTAAATATATAACTCTAATAATGTTTGTGTAGGCTTTTGTTGTTTCACAGTAACTAAATGTGAAAAATTTGCATTTACTACCTACTTTCCTACTTTCCTCAGAGATAAAACTGTATTCGTTGTAAACAAACAACGCGCCCTGACTGAAACAATCGAGTCTAGACTCGTTGTAAATTGCTGATTTTGCGTACGATAATCAAAAACTCACTATTGTGGTAATTCTTCTCAAAATACGAAACATGCACCTTCAATCATATACATTTGTGCCAGATTAATTAGTTCGGATAAACTAAAGATGTTGTAAAAACTACCCTACGCCAGTATTAGTACTTACATATTACAAAACCTCAGCATTTATAGATATTTCGTAAGTTATACAATCTAGACAGTTGAAAGTCAGTACATTACGTAACCAGGTCACTATTTAGTATCTACTCGTATTATCTATAGGTAATTAATGCAAATTGAGGTCACACTAGTTCGGTCTACTAACCTTTATTATTTATCAGAGCAAACAGGAGACACAACGCGAACAACGCCTTGTAATCATTCTCACTGCAATCCAACGAGTCAAATATAGTCTTCAAAAATGGTCTCTTTTCAATCTCCTTGGTTTCTCTTTCTAAAGTATGCTCTATAGGAGTTGGTCTATCTGTAGATGTGCTTGTCACACTGCCTAGCAGCTTCTGTTTCTCTTCGTCTGTTATGTTGTTAAATTCTGAGCCAGTTTTTGAGGTACTGGACTCAATTCCAGAATCAGGCAAAGGAGAATCGGGCATGTTCTCTTTTTGTACAAATCTCGATTTCACCGAGTGAATTTGTGTGACTAGGTCCTCGGTAGAATCATGAGCTATACTCGACGTTTCGCTTATATGAGAAGTGGACGGAAGCGAGTTCGAAACCAAATCTGGGTCTAAATCACAACTGGACTGATCCGTATCGTAACCAAACGATTTTGCACCAGAAAATTCAGGCGTAGTATAATCACGGTCATGCGATGTGTTCTCCAAAGCCTTTTCTAGGCTCAATTGAGGCTTCGAAAACTCTAACTTGATGCTAGATTTCGCATTGCTTATGTACATTTCTAGTATTTTAGTAGCACCGTCTTCGAATACTGATAAGTCGGATTGTAATAAAATCCAGGCCAGGGCGTGGACGATAGGCCCGTGGGTTATTATTAAAAACACTTGCGATAACAAGAATAATGACACGACGCACGATACAGACGGTTTCGTTTCCTCTTCCGATTCTACTATACTACTTTGCCTTGGAAAATTTAGTCTAGATGGGGACATTTCCGTATTTTTTCCAGACAATATCGCTTCTAAGTTTCTCGTTATCACTTCGATGCTTTGAATATGATCCCTGTTGTAAGGGGATGAGGTCGCAAGTCGTCTGACTGACTCTGAAGTCAAAGAATAGATGTACAGGGGTACCAAAAGTTTGTGCAGTAAATGCTCAGTCAGTACATCGTTCAAATCCGGAATGTTGAGGCAAAGAATATCGTTTATGTAGTGCAAATGGTCCAAATGTTCCGCGACAAGGTCGTCTAGCTTCTGCTGCGATTGGTGGCTGGAACAATAGAACGAATGATGAAGGAAAAGATATTGGTAGCTGTAGAAAAGTATCATCACAGTTTTTGTGTTATCATTAGATACTTACTCGGCATCGTTTCTTACACACGTGTCCAGTTCCAATATGTGTTTTCCAATGAACCAAACTAAGTTGCTGAAGTATGGGGCCGCTGTTCTGGGAAAATAAAAAAAACGATGAAATGATGAAGATGCTAAATCAAAGTCATATTAGTATGTCATTAGCTCTCTATTTTACACTAGCAAGTTCAACCCGCGGCTTCGCAAGCGCAATATCGTTACGAATAGCTTATATGTACCAGATTAAATTAAAATCGGTAAGGAGTTGAGAGATTCTTAAACATACCGCGAGCGTAGCCGCGGGCGGAAGTCTCAGAATAATAAGTAGCCTATAAGCACTCGGGAATATAGTAGCCACGTAATACTAAAATAATTTTCAGAATCGGATTAGTACTTTTTCAGACTTACTCCAACATCTAAACTCACAAACCTATCATCACTCCTTTATTATAAATAATATAGTGCAGATAGTGTACCGAATTATATATATAATTTATAAAAAAAATTGGCTACTAAATAAATTACCAAATTTTAGTTTACATGTAGAAAATTTGATATAATTGGTATTTGTAGAATTTATTTCAGATGTTTTTAGTCGCTTTTCGCGTCTTTATGAAATCGTTAGTTCATATTACATATGCCATATGCCATACCATATTAAGCAAACCATAGAGTTTAAATAAAAATAAACTAATAACATATTAAGTAATAAAATAAAATAAGACGTACTGGATAACCAGTGTAAATGTACAAAAATCAAACAGATATTCTGCTTGGAAACGCGTGCGGCGCACGCTAGTTTTTAAATAGTGGAAATATCACGCAATCCTCAAAGGATTCAGAGATAAGTCATTTAGGCAACTGGATAATGAACCAATTATTAATTACTCATCTGAGTCCACATGATGTTACATAATTTTGCATATCAGATAGGTATCATTTAGAGATAATTATTTAAGAACCAGTTTGCACTCGTGTGATATTTAGATTTTAAAGGACGGTAACTGCTGTGAGCCGCTTTTGAATTGATATTGTTAAATTTCCTACTATCCTATTCATGTTTCTTCGAGTGATAGTGTATAATAGTGGTGGATTGTTGATCGTTACGCACGAGTTTTACGCACGCATTGACGCACGACTGTAAGCAAAGTCTACAAAATAATAGTTTGTTTTTATGTTTTCCTGGTCAATCACCTAAGAAAGTTTTGGTAATGCATCCACTGAATATTTATAATAAGACTTAACAGAACTTAAACACAGACTTATTGATACTCACCTTTTATTCAATATGTTTCAAATAAATTAAAATTGTCTTTAATATGTTGTCAAAAAAGTAATAAGAAACTAATATGAAGTTCTACTTTTTTTTTGTTAATTAATGCCGCGTCGGCAGGTGCGTTTTTTTTATTACCGGCCAGGACTTTATCTAAGCGAACTGCGTTCAAACTTTTTAATTTAATAGTGTTCCAAATACAAAAGTAATATCGTCACTGTTATTTAGTGCTCCAGAATGACCCATTTTGATCTCGACCCTTCGCCTGTTTTCGAATAGATGGCGAGTGATGGGATGAAAAATAATTTACGCTTGCTTTGGGTATTTACGAATGATTTAATAATCCATATCACTGTTGATTCATATTATGGAAATGCGTAAGCCAGGTCATACAATACCCACTATTAGCCTAAACAGTTTCATGTTACAGGTATCAGTCACCTCGCAATCGCCTCGTATCAAGTTCGTGAGATAAATATGGAGTTATTCTTAGAATCTTGCCAACAACAATAATCCGAGGGTTGTTGCATTACAAGTCAAGTTTCAGAAATTAATTTATAATTAAGTGGAGAATAGCGTGACACTGGGTTAGGTGGGCGCATCAAATCAAATTCATTATACTAGTATGTGACTATATATTATATTCTATAACTAGCTGACCCGCCAGCGGCTTCGCTCGCGTGGCCTCGCGGGATACGGTTAATTACAGTTTTTTAACTATCACACGGGAACTCTTTAATTTACTTGGATCAAAAGTATCCTGTATGTTGACCAGGGATATAAGCTACCACCATACAGAATTTCATTTAAATCGGTCCAGTCGTTTCGGAGATTAGCCCGTGCAAACAGACAAAGAAACAAACAATTAGAAAAAAAATCTAACTTAGTTCAATTTGACTCGATTCGATTGTACGGAAATTCGACCTCTACAGTTTTATTATACTCGTATGTAGAGTTATTAGTAACATTTCATAATGGTATCATATTATGAGTTATACCCGAGTCACATAAAGCAATTTTGTATATTGCGGGCCTATATATTTCACGATATATTTAAAAAAAATGTCAAGCGCATAATAATTTTATGTTTTCTTCGTAGTTATGTTTCTAGGAACATAATTTAAATAGCCATCGATTTCGGGAGCTTTTGTCTGAATCTAATTGAGATTATATGCAGCATCAAGCACCACTTTTGAGAGAGTGCACTTTTTTATGTTACAACTTAAGAGGATTGCATAGCTAGTACTTGTCCATACTAAAATAAATAACTCTTTTCTACCTTTTAACATTGTCCGATTTCAGAGATTTTTTTTTCATGTAATCAACACACTGTTTCCTATGCCCGTACGTTTTGACTTTTTCAGTTTTTTTAAGTTTAAATAAAGTAAATTTTAATGTGAAAGTGAGTTTGTTACGCTATTCACGCCTAAACGATGCGTATGTCGATGAAGTTCGGCAAGGAGATAAATTATCCCGAGGAAGGACATAGGGTACTTTTCATCATCATTATCCATCACCAAGCGGGTGAACTTGTGACTTATGAACGCGACTGTGTACCAGGCAAACATAATGCCAGAGAAGATTTCTGCTACACGTATCAAAGCTTACTTAATGAAATACTACCTGTCTCTAATGAACCTTAGCATGCTGGCATCCTGCACCCTGTAGACATTGAGCGTCAGCGTCCGAACCGCGATTCGCACCATCGACTCCGAATGATTGAAGAATTTTATCGCTTCAGTGTATAGAGGGAAATCTTTCGTATGCTGAAACAAAATCATAAAAACACTAAAGTATTTTAGCTAGTAGTGATGAAAAATAGGCACCCCCTTCATTACGACGATAAAATTAATGAATAGGTAGGTACTAATAGTAATGAAACATTTGCGGGTTCAGCCGAGGTGTATAAACTATGGGATTATTACGCAGTTATTTTGTGTCATATATATATTATGTATCTAACTAGCCGCGCCTCGCGGTTACACCCGCGTCGTGATGAATGATGATGAAATGAAGTATCCTATGTTTTAATCTTGTTTTATTCTTTTTTTTTTTATTGTATGTATTTTATGTTATGATTTTATAAAAGATGTTTTCAAGTAGATTATAGTAAGTATATTTAGACCATTTTGTAGTATATTATATAACGATAAGTAATTTTTGTAATTTAGCTGACGAATATTAATTTTTAAGAACTTATGTTTGTCTAGATAAACCTAGCATTGGTTTTAAGACAACATTAACCATCGATATGTATTCTCTTTTATAAATAAATAATAAATCTAGCGCTTCATCTACCTCCATACTTTATTTCATCAAAATAGTCATAGACATGCTCGCGAAGTCTACAGCTTATAGAGCCACTAGTATTAGACGTTTCGAAGCCAATTACAACCGATCTCCAAAAAAAGGAGGTTTTCAAGTGGACGCGAATTTTTTTATGTAAGATCACGCATAACTTATTACATAGTAGTCCGATTTCAACTTCTTTTGTTTTGTATAAGTCCAAGGTCCCATTTAAATTTCATGAAATTAGGTCAAGCTGTTTTTGGGTTACGATCCAATAACTGAAAAATGTTTCACCTATCTTGATCATCGTAATTGACGGCAAATGACAATCGATCCCGTAAGTAGCAAGGGTAACTAAAAAGGGTGAAAAAAGATGTTTGAGTACCTAAAAATTTAACCGACTTCAACACTAATGAGTGTGAAATAACTTATCGAAGTCGGGTACCATGCGCACAATATTGTGATGATAGGTACGTTTGAACTAACATACATCGACTTCAACAAGTTATTTTACACTCTTTAGTGTTGAAGTCGATTCAATATTTTGCTACCTAACTTTTTTTTATTTGAGGCACCAGCCCGCAGGGCAATTACATAATTCAGTTACACTTACAATCAAATGTTGCTTGAAATCTTGAAAAAAGTCGGCTCTATGTCAGTTTCAACAACTCCAGTAAGCAAAAATGTTAGTAAGTTGCTGACTAGTGCTCACAAAAGTGACATAAAGCCGTGTTTAAAGGCTTTAATCAACATTTTGATTGAAAGTGAGATACATGCCCTGCAGGTCCTTGTTAAATAAACGAGGTCATAAAGTGTTACTTAAGCCGAAACTTGTTCTTGTACTTTACTATAAATACGTGAGGAAACAATAATTTGCCACTCCAACAATTAAATCGCCACAAAGAAAAGTTATTTGCACATGACATCCATGGGCTCTCCATGACTCACTTCCTTCGGTCCATCAAGGTAGCTTTTCCTTACCTCATATTCAACTATATTCTTTTTAAAACCTCATATCCCCTTAATAGGTAGGTTTTTCTTACCTCATTGTAAAAGAAATGTATGGTGTGGTTATTCAGTTTCAGACTGAGCGTCTTCAGGAATGATATATAGTATGCCATCACCTCCTCATCAGAAAAATCAAACTTGTGGACGATTATTGAGTTTACGTGGTTGTTGCTAAGTAGATAATCTGCAAATAACAAGTTATTATTATAATAAAATAGTATCTGCGTACAAAACACGTGACGAGAGTGACCATAATATTGTACTGATGAGTGCAGTGACATGTTTTTTAACATTTAGTAATTTACTAAGGGGAGCTGTGGCTTTTAAACTGAAGTGACGAGTTGACACTTAACATTTGTTTTAGTGCCTATTTTTTTAATTTCTTTGGTGAGGTAATAAGTGATATATATTCGAAATGTGGTGTTGGAGGAAAATGTTGCGCATCCCCTGGACAGCCAGAAGAACGAACGCGTCGATACTCGAGGAATTAAGTATTACCACTAGGTTGTCATCTATATGCGTCCAACGAGTACTCGAGTACTTCGGCCATATAGCACGCAAAAAAGGCAAACTAGAGAAACTTGTCATCACAGGCAAGTTGGAAGGCAGAAGACCAAGGGGAAGAAGTCCAATGCGCTGGTCGGACCAAATTCGTACCGCACTTGACAGTAAAGTCCATAGTGCGATACACGCTGCTGAAGATAGGTCAAGGAGGAAAGATTTCGTTCGGCAGAAGGTGATCCGTGGAAGGGGTCACGACCCTCAGCAATGAGGAAAACGACGCTAGGAGGAAGTGATATACATTTTAGAAACAATCTTTTAAAAACAATCATGATACCTTGATATTCCATCTCAGATTTCATCAAATTTATTTCGTGGGATATGCATGCTGGCATACATATAGTGGTTTAAAGCCACTGTTTATATTGGATTTTTTGACATACCATATAATACAATACAATACAACAATTGTTAATTAATAACCAAACATAAAAGAAAAACATAATACAATATAAAAGCGCTACAGTAAATTGGACAATTGGCGGCATTATATTATATCCTACATCATTCACATAGCAGAAACAAATCCAATGATACCTCATTTATCAAAATCCATCCAGCCGTTTGGCTGTAGGATGATCCTAAGAATCTTGCATACATTCATACCTACATATGCCAAACGTAATGCTTCTCTGCCAGTCTGGTAAAAATAAAAATGTTATAGGTATAGTATGTACACAAAACACTTTGTTGTGCAATCTTAATAGTGATTATGTGTTAAATGAATCAATGTTAAAAGATAAGCACATTGTATGCTAAACAATTCAATTAATAACATTAACAGTAACATTAATAATGATGACAGGTACACATGTTAAGGGAAATGGATTTAACATGTAGAGGG
Source organism: Selenia dentaria (assembly GCA_917880725.1). Taxonomy (NCBI): domain Eukaryota; kingdom Metazoa; phylum Arthropoda; class Insecta; order Lepidoptera; family Geometridae; genus Selenia; species Selenia dentaria. Next base: position 32,082,027 of record OU862877.1, on the reverse strand, counting down.
GATAGTTGAAGAAAAACAAAGAATGTATTGACAACACATAACTACTTTTATCACATAGGAAAGTATGTCTGTTTGGATGGATGGATGTTTGATACTACACACGGAACTATGAATGGAAAATAATTGAACCTATTTGGTTGAAATTCTTATTATGGGTACGAATTATCTACCATCTGTTATTCCAGATCATAATAGCATTCTAGATCTAACATTGAATAGAGCTTATACTGTTGAGCAACAGTTTAAACCCTAACAATCCTTGTAATGGCTTGCAAATGTCTCTTTTTTTATCTCTGTTCCTCATTGCCCACAAACTGATAGATTTATCGCAATAACAATTCTCTATTGGTAGTAATTCGCTTGTCCTGTACACCAAACGAAACTAGCGAACTAAAATCTATTTTTTGTTAATATGTGGTAGTTTCTTATTCTGTTCAGGCTTTCCAAATTCGTAAATGCTTGCAAGTGACAATTCTTAAATCTGTCATTTCTGTTTAATTGTAGGTATGTTTATTGCAAATTTAATCGTCATGTAAGTTAGTGCTCTCTAAACTAGTCTAAACTGATGTAAAACTACCCACATTTTAATAGAATAATCATATGTTTAGAATTATCATTCTAAGTGTTACTTGAATGTAGATTTTAGTTTTAACATAATAAGAACTACCATAGTTTAGAGAATTTTAGTTTAGTGTATGCGCAAGCGAATCAGTACCATTATATGTTTTTACACAAACCGTCACTAGTCATGGAAAATTCATGCAACTGGCTTTTCCCTATAATAGTAGGTAGTGTTTTTTTTTCTGTAGATCACTGATAGTATAACTCGTATAATACCTACCATGATTAATGAGAAACAAAAACTTTATCTCCCAGACTGACTGTGTATTGTAGCTGTTTTAGATATAGCAGAGAACCCGAGAAAAAGTAAAGGTTAAATCTCTCATGACTAGCTTTTTCAAACACTATTCGTTTACTATTTTTTCAACATTTTAACCTTAGCTTATAGATATCATTTGTGCTGTATTGTGTATGTTTTGAGTTCTTTTTTTCAGTTTATAATAACCTGGATGTGATATTGGAAATGATGAGGATTGTCATTAAAGTCACTGATCAATCTCTACAGTATGTTGTTTGCTCGACTTACATGACACTGGCAGATTTGTGACAAACCCACATAAGCCACTCGCAAAAGAAGTCGATGTTGCTTTAGATTTCATCTTTGTTCTATACTTACATAGTGAAGTTTCATTCCTTATATTTTCAAACAGAATGTTCAGTGTCTGAAGTAGCTGGACACAGACGTAAGAAGAGCCTCCACACTTCTGTCTCATGATCTTCAAGAAATATGACAGCATGTTCTTCTCTAAGAAGAAACTTTAAACAAACAATAGTAAAGGTTAAGATATAATAGTGGACATTATACATTCACAAGCATGGATTTAAAGTATGAAACTGAGAACTGAGGATCTGTATGAAATTTAATTAACTACAATCATTACATATGTTTACTTCATATTGTTTTAATCCTGACATTTGTGGACACATATGAGAATGCCCTGTTTCACCAAAGTCACAAACTGAAGAAGTTACAAAGAATGCAGCTTTTGTGTGTGTGTAAGTTGGACTGGGCTAGTATTGATACCAAAATATAATACAATAATATTTTTTAAGACTATTAGTGATTTTAGTGTTATGTTAAAATAGATATCTATGTTATTGGGAATGGAGTAAAAAAACTCATGCATATTATGAGGCAATGAAACCACACACCAACAAGCTTGATAGAATACTTATACTAGAGAAAATGTTGAAGGGCACCAAAACATTAGCAGACTCTCTGCCTTAAAGCTAAATAGTAATAATAAAATAGTTTTCTAACAATAATAATTTAAAGTATGTAGTGTGCATGCAAAGTTCAACAAATGAGAAATAAAACATATTTGTGTTACTAGACGCTACGATGTGGTAGTGTGTCTCCTGACGCTGGAGAAATCTCCTGATCATCATCATATAGTAGTATATGGCATCCGTACATAACAAAATGTGGCTAGTATCAGTACCTAATGCTTTTCAAAAACCACTTCCAATAGTTGTATTTATTATTATTACATTATATATGATTTTTATTTTATTTCTTATGATCATGATTCATTTTATAACACTAGATTAACTATACTACTTTTCCAGGAATAGTGATATGTGTGGTTAAACAATTTTCTTTTAGAACACTCATGAGTCAGAATGGATTTAGTATTCATTAGACAGTTAAAGTTATCTTTTAGTAGGGGCTTAGTGATATATTCACATTAACAATGCACTAAATATTTAAAGAATAATTATAATATTAAATATGCTTTCATGTAAATAATGATGCTCATGTATCCATGGGATGTCTTACATTACATCACATGAATATATTAATTTATTAGGGCCTTGCTTATAAAATCAGCCTTGTAACAAAATAGGTACTTATTATCTGTTTACCTTGAGTGAGTCTATGCTTACCTACATACAAAAATACTTTAAAATTAAATTAGGTAGGTATAACAGTGGGAGACCTGCATTAATTAAAACAGCAGGTAACAATGACTTATTTGGTATAAATATAAAACTATATACCTCTACTAAAGCTGTGCAATCTAAGCTAGTGAATTTGTTAGCGTCGTTGTTGTTTTTCAGTCAATTATTAAAGAAATCATACTCACTCAAAAACTGAGCTGTCATTCTGATCTCCCCAAATAAGTATCTCAGCTATGCATCTTAGAGATTCCACCAAAGTCCCGCGATTACTCTCGGAGACCGTAGTGTTCTTGCAGAGGATGTTATGCAAATATTTCAATCTTTCCAGCGAATGGGGGTTCTTAGGACGGCCCCAAGCGGCTCCAAACCAGCTTCGGCTCCGAAACATCACGCCAGAAAAAATGTTCTTCGGTTAAACAGTACACACACAGCACATTAGTTTTTTGAATTGCCCGAAAGCACGTCACGAAATGATTAGCACCTGTGTTCGTATAATTTTTTTCTTGGCACATTGATGGGTTTCATAGCGTTTGGCGAAGATTAAGTTTCACAATAACAACAGTGCGTTACGGATTATTTTTCATATTTTATAGATTTTAGTCTTGTAATTCTCGCATTCATAACAAAAACTTCTCTCTTGTTCTCTCTCAACTCAACTCAACCACATTTTATTTTATTTTTATTTACACAATCGGCTAGGGATGTACACAACGAGAATATAATAATAATGTACATGTAAAAATATCGAAACATGTTCGATATCGATCGATATTTTACTTGTACGGTATTACCAATTACCAAAACGTATTTCTGTAGATGTCATTATACGCACTCAATAATATCGTTATTGCACCTACCTGAAATTTCGAATAAATCCAACGTCCTCAAAATCCTATTTGTCTACTGTGTCTATGATTCTGATTGTTCGTCTCGATATTGTCTCGTTAAAGTTCAGATTGTTAATTTTGTGTTTGATTATATATAATGTAGGTATTCTTTGTTATTTAAGTAGTTGTACCTAATTTTGATACTAATATCTGGTGAATGTCAGTGGCCTGTATATGTACCTGATACTGATGTAAGAAATACTGATGGTGACAATATAAAATAAAACAATTATGTACGTAATGACTAATGTGTCTGGAACATGAAATGAGATGAGATGGGAAGATAGCTAATAGTTATTAATAAGCCGGGGCTGGAGATCAAACCCGGCACCAGCAGCTCAGAAGGCAGAGATCCACCAAATCCGACAACTGGCCAATCTAATATAAAGCGAGGACAGGTTGCGGATTGGTCTCGCCGGAACTTGATATCTCAGATTCGGAGGCCTTGAACAAAACCACATCACCAACATAAGTAAAGGCCATTGACCTACTGTTACTGCAACATAAGCTATATCATACAGAGACGAGGTGTGCACCATAATCTCTGAAGAGAAAGAACAACTTGTAAATACTTTGGATAGCGCGGTGGTCATCTATGCACTCAGAAGGTTTAGTGACCAGGTCAAGAGTGATAGCCGAGTGTCACGCGGCTATAACAAACTCATCAAACAGATATAGGAATTGTGTAGCATGGACAAGAGACCATAGCTCATGCGCAGGAAATAGGAGGACAGATACCCTAGCCAAAACTGAAAACAAATAAACTAGTGGAGTGGAGACTTATATGATCTCTGCAAGCCCTCAGCGATGGAAGTACAGAATCTACTTTGTCGTTACACTGAAAACAAACAACAAAACACGTGGGATAACAAACAGGATTGCAATCAAGCAAAATCAATGTTTCCAAGCCTGGACTGAAACAAAACCAATAATTTGCTAAAACTTCAACGACAAGACCTGCGCCTACTAGTAGGCCTCACATTACTGGTACCTCAACTATTATCTGTACAAGACTGGTGCAACGGATAGTTCACTGTGCAGAACATGTTTGCGGGAGGACGGTTTTCACGGTTTCGTGAATCATGCGTTGCACGGCCACAGAAAGTATACGGAACACAACCGAGCCAACAAAGCCCAAAATTGGCATCTCTCTTCTTACAACTCAGAACTCCCTCTAAGCGTACTAGACACACAGCTTTGTTTCACGTTCTAACAAGCCGTACAAACTATGCACAAATTCCGCCATTTGCTGGACACTAAATATTTTTAACAAAGACTTTTTAACAATCGATATTTTTTCGTAACAGTGAATAAGCTGTTAATCAACCCCAAAATGTGACCTAACAACATACCTTGCTGTTAATTATTTATTCAATTAACTATATCTCATCTCACACACATACACAAACCCTAAACTAACACACACACACACACACACATACACACCCACATGCAGTCTCCCTTACTTTATATATATTTATAAATTTTCACACACACCTCCATCCCCCTACCTAAACTCGAATTTACGTGCGTATATACTTTCAAGTACTTTTTAATGTTATTATATACTTTACATTCTGTAGTTATTTTTGAAGGAGATATTATCTTTATGTATAAAAAGAATTGACCTGTAATTGGCAGTAAGCGTTATTCAAATAATATTATAAGAATGTTTTTCATATGGTGATGTTGGTTCTATAATAATAAATAAAACAAAATTGTAATAAAAAAAATCTGAATGTCTCTCACAGTTTCTTTCTCTATCCCGAGCGTGATATATGTATACTAGCTGACCCACCAGCGGCTTCGCTCGCTTCGCCTCGCGGGATACGGTAATTACAGATTTTTAATTATCCCACGGGAACCCTTAAATTTACCGGGATCAAAAGTATATTATATGTTGATCAGAGATCTAAGCTACCACCTTACGGAATTTCATTTAAATAGGTCCGGTCGTTTTGGAGATTAGCCTGTACAAACAGACAGACAACATACAGAGAAACAAACAATTTGAACTTATTTTTCACTCCTTACTCGGTTTTTAGCATATTTTTCATTGTACAGAAATTTGACCTCTACAGTTTATAATATGTAGTAGGTTTTACATCCCTCGTTTTACCCGCTTAATCCATCCCAAAACTATTGAAGCATCACTATTTATTTTAAATTACCTATCCAGTTATCAATTTTCTTCACTGTAGCTCCAGAAATAAAGAACTGTTGAAAAAAAAATATCCACTGCTTCATCGCTTTAAGTCAACTCTGTCAATATATATTGAAATCATCACTTTAAACTGTCTAAATGCTAATTTTCACCACTGTATGTTCGAAAACAAAAACTTTCCATACAAACTTTCACCCCTCCATTTCACCCTCTTAAACGACCACTGCCTAAAAAAGTTATACCAACATTTTTTATTTTGAATGACCTATCCAAATATACATTTTTACAACTATAAGTTCAAAAACAAAGGAGTTTCATACAAAAGTTTTCACCCCATTTGACCCCCTTAGAGTAGAATTTCGAAAACCCGATTCTTAGTACACCTCTACGCATCAAGGAAAATACACCCTCCAAATTTCAAGTCTCTACGATCAGTGGTTTAGCCTGTGCGTTGTCTGTCAGTCAGGACATCTTCTTTTATATACAAGGTTACTGCTAATTAACTGGCGATACGCGACAGGCGTGTTGGGTATCGATAACAAAAACTAAAAAATATGAAAAAAAAAATTTTTTTTTTTAAGTTTTTATTTCAACTTGTCTTTGAGTTATCAATGAGATAATAAGCGATACACAATACTGTATGGTGCTTAGAATCACTAACAAAACAATAAAAAAGAATAATCACTAAGTAAAAGCATCAGCTGTTTTGAATTAAAAGCTGGTTCGAAGTGCAGCGCGCCGCGGAGCAGCGGCGGCGATGTCGCATGTCAGTGTGCTCCGACGTCCATCCATCTTTTGTTTTAGCTACCTAATCTATCCATGAAATTTCATGTCCATCACTCTCTTGGTAAGCGTTACATCCTATCTGCTCATAACAAGCCAAAGGCAATTCGTGCGCAGATAGCATTTAAGTAGATAAGTAAGTACCTACTAACATCAATACGATCATAATAAAAACATTCATGGTTTTGTATGGTTACGCAATCCATGCTTACACAAGTTAAACTGTAAATAAAAAATGTAAAAACAGTGTCTAGTAGGTATACTGTTTTCACATGTTTACCTACCAATTTTTTCATTCGATTGAGTTCGAATCGTTGACTATCGTGCCGATAGGTAAATGAACCTTAGACTACGTGGTTTTCTTGTGAAGATGTGATGATATACCTACTAGGTAGTAATTGACATTAATTAGGTACCTACCTACTACTTAGGTACCTATCTTGAAAATTAATCTTAACAAATTGGTGTGAGTACCTACAAAGTATTCTACCTATCCACAAAAAGCAGCTGATTTTAATTACCTATGGTATTAAAATCAGCTGCTTACCTATGGTAGGTAATCATTGACCTGTGAATCGTAACTCAATGTAGGTAATGAATAATGAACATTATTATTCCAAATTTTGAATGAAATTTTTTTTCATTTTTTTTAGTTTTTGTTATCGATACCCATCACGCCTGTCGCGTATCGCCAGTTAATTAGCAGTAACCTTGTATATAGATATACATACATAATAAAAAAAAAAATGATATTATTATGTTACACCACAATAAATTGTTCGATATTGTTTTGTATTAAAATCAACTTACATAACACACGAATACACACGACACGATGTATATTTCATTGAAAAATCGAACATAATCGTTTCAAATATATATTTCCTCTTTAGTCACATCATTCATTAGTCACATCCCTACAGTCACATAAAATAGTGCTCAGACATTAGGTGCGTTCGTTTAGCTTATGAGAGCATAGGTGGCGTTATCATTAGGTGCATTCGTTTAGCTTATGAGGGCGTTTTGGTGGCGTTGTCATTGATGGCTCTTTTGCCACCAAAATGCAATTTTTGACCCACGTCCGGAGCATAGTTGTTTGTGATCGTATTTTGACAGCTATGTATTTGACAGCATAATCATGCGATTTTAGATCTTATGCTCAGTTGAGCGTTCGAATAGGGTGTGGGCAAAAGTGGCAATTGTGGCAAAAATAACGTTTTTGACCTTTACGAACGCTTTAACAAATGAGCCATCAATGACAACGCCACCAATGCCCTCATAAGCTAACCGAACGCTCCTAAAAATTGCACTTTTTGGTGGCATAAAATTCCTCTTTTTTAGCTTTCCGAACGCTAAACAAAAAGAGACATGAACGACATTTTCACCCACAGATTCCCAGTTCAAACGCCCATTGTGAGCGTTATTAGCGTTATTTTCGCTAAAAACTATCACAATTAGCCTATTCGAACGCACTATACATAGCGGATTGGCTAGGAGAAAATGATGTGAGACGTTTGTTTTTTTTTACTGTAGGGTTTATGATATGTGGTTACTTCTTTATTCAGCCAAAAATGTTTTTTTTTTCTTTTTTTTTTCGTAGAGTACCTAATCCTTTATGGATGCCATCGGCCTCGGGTGGAGCACGGTGGTTATGTGGGAGTCTCTGCCAGAAGGGCAGCATACCTTGTGAGCATACCCACCAATCCTCTGCGGTGTTCCATCACTGCCGCTTTTGGCGGGAACGCGGGACAGATTTTGCACACGACCGCGAACCCGCCGCGGCTGTCCGTTGCCGGACCCTTCTCTCTTGCAGCACGCCAGAACACTTGGCGTTGCGCAACCGCCTTAGGGGACCAAACCAGTAAATGGACGCCAGACTCCCCCGAGTCTGGGCGCCCTAAGTCCACCTACGATGGGTCAGGTTAGTAGCTCCACCGCCTGCTACTTCGGCCGCAGAGGATAGGGACAGCGGCGCCTCTCAATAACGACAGTCCTCTTCCCCTGCTACCCCACCACGTCCACCATCTAACGATGGCGGCCCCGTCAAGGCCGCGGAAGGCTGAGAGAGCGGCTCGCCGTAATACCGGCACTCCTCTCCCGCTGCGGCCTCTAACTCTCAGCCGCGGTGCCACCCATACGACACCGCAGCCCGCGTCAGTTACAGTGGTGCCCATACACCACCGCTACCTACAGTGACCGCTCCCATGTGGACTTGGAGGGCAAAGTTCATAGGAGCGGTCCCACCTTGGACCCGCCAGCTATCGGCTATCACTGGCAGGCCCATTGGTTCCTCATAGCTTCACCGTGGTGACCCAAGCCACGGCTACTGAGCCCCCCCGCCACGACAATGCGGAAACCCTCTGGGGGGAGCCAAATATGTGGCCTGCGTTAGGCTTGTTCCATTCCTAATTTATTTCGTTCAACTATTATTAGTGAAATAAAACAGAAATAACATTTTAATATATTTATTTTTGAATCAGCAAAATTGACAAGAATAAAACCAAAAGTAAAATTAAGTAGGTACGAGATAAATCCTAAAAATAAAATGCTAACAACCGGTTTTAGTACATAGTTCATGGGCATGCTGAAAAGGCAGCCTAAAGCATAATTTAAAAATTTCCGTGGCGTTATCCACGTATCGGTTTCATTTTTTTTACCCAATGTTAGATTGGTTAAACAGTCTTTACATTTATTTTGCTTATTAAATTTTACGGCAGTGTATGCTCGCGCATGAACATTTATTCATTCCCGTCTTGCTCCAGGAAGCTATATCTTCAACTAGGCAACTACTTGCTTGGTCTGGGGATTTATTTCATTCATGACATGCTTCATCTATTTCATCAGTAAAAGGTTGAGTAAGCGATCTAAATAGCTACCTACTGGCATTATCTTCACAGTTTCATGAAGCAGAATTAAATTTAATAAATCCCGTAACCATCACATAATGATGAAAAAGTATTCACAAAGGTATGGCATCTAGGTTAACATAATATCTAAAATTGTATGCCCTCACCTGACCAAAGCAATTTTTAATTGCATCTGAATTTAAACATTATTTTAATCTCTTTGCTGCTGAATTTTGATTTTTTTACGCAGAGTAATCCTTTATGGATACCACTGGCCCAGGGGAAAGCACGGTAGTTATGTGGGAGTCTCTACCAGAAGGCAGCATACCCACCCAACCTCTGCAATGTTCCGTCACTGCCGCTTTTGGCGGGAACGCGGGACAGATTTCACACACGACCGCGAACCCGCCGCGGCTGTCTGTTGCCGTACCTTTCTCTCTTGCAGCACGCCAGAACACTTGGCGTGCCGCAACTGCCTCGAGGGACTAAACCCGCAAATGGGCGCCAGATTTCCTTGAGTCTGGGCGCCCTAAGTCTACCTACGATGGGTCAGGTTAGTAGCCCCACCGCCTGCTACTTCGGCCGCAGAGGATAGGGACAACGGCGCTTCTCAATACCGACAGTCCTCTTCCCCTGCGACCCCACCGCATCCGCCATCTGTGAGTGGTCAAGAATGATGATTTCCTTGCCAAATTTAATTTTGATCCATTCAGCTACCTATATAGAATAGGCATGATAATACCTTATCACCATAAGCAGACAGAGAGAGTGCCAGAGAGTCAAGTATGCAGTATCAATGCAGGGGTAGAATATAATAATATATAATAATCTGAGATAATATTCTTCTTTGCCGAATTCAAGAGTCACTTTATCATTTCGTTTAGATAATCTGGTATAGGCACTTAGCTAAAAGTTAATTTAACTGTAATAAAGTAAGCTCTGGCAATTATTGCAAACCGCAGATGCTAAAGCTTAGATAACTTCACGTCATGTCGGTCTAAACTCTCACGTCAGCTGGCAATGTCTTTGACATGTGACTGTATTCATTGTTATAACTTCACAGTGTGACAGTTATAATTTTGGAGGATACGGGCTATTTCACAATCGTAAACTTTTCAATCATGTAGGCCCATAATGTTGACCCAATTTGTTTTTGTGTTTCCTCTAATCATCGTGTTAATTATCTAATATATATATATTTTATCAGCCTATCGACCTCAATAGACTGTGAATGTGACGTTACAAGTCAGGCGCTTGTGTTTTGACAAAGTACAAAGTAAATATCTATAAGTAGAACGTCTTCCCTACTAGCGTTGGTTACGCAGGTTTGACGCGAGACGCGTGTAGGGACGTGAACTTCGCCACAAAACATGTACCTACACATCGCATCTACGTTTTGTTGGTAGCATACGCAACAGAAAACAATGACATTGACTGCCAACCCCGACCGCTCTGCCGGCACTCTCGCAATAATTGTCGGCAAGCGTCCTCCGCTCCCACCTACCGCCTCCTCCCCTTTTTTGTCACCTATTTATCGCAATGACGTTCTCTTTACTCGAGGCCGCGCGGTCTTACTTTGGTTTTGGTATAAATACGAGAGCGTCAGTTCTAATTCCAGAATTAGACCGGTATTCAAGAAAAACGGTCAGTAGTGAATCTACTGTAATGAGTAAATTGTGTACTTACATCTATACACGCGTTAACGTGTCAAGCCAAGTTCAAGCTAACAGAACTGGCGAGCAGCACCGTGTGTAATATTGCGCGAACCATTTGGAGAAACTGGTAGAAATACAGTGTGTAATCGAGACTTTAATTTAAAAATTAATAATAAAGATGTAAGAGCAGATTTGGAGGTAGCGGCCGAGTTTGAGAATTTTTTCACTAATATTCCTTCTTTAACAACCAAAACTCTAAAATCTTCCTCCATTTCTGCTGAGATCTTACTTAAACAAAGTGTAACTGAATGTGACACAACTTTTAAATTTTCAGTAGTTAATTGCAAAGATATTGTAAGCAGTTTCAAAAGTCTAGATGCAAAAAAAACGGCAGACCTATGGGGTCTTTCTGTGAAGACCGTTTCTTCAATTATAGATGTCATTGCACCCAATCTAGCAGCTGTGTTTAATAGTTGTGTTGCAAGTGGTGTATTTCCTGACCTAATGAAGCACAGTAAAGTGGTTCCTTTATTCAAATCTGGTAGTACTACTGATCCAACAAATTTTCGGCCTATTTCTGTACTACCTACGCTAAGTAAGATTTTCGAAAAAATCATATTACATCAATTAGAAACTCATTTTAGTGCAAACAAAATTTTCCATAAAAATCAATTTGGGTTTACAAGGAATCGCTCTACTATAGACGCAGGTATAGAACTAATAAAAGATGTGTTTGATGCCTGGGAGAACTCTCAAGATGCCTTAGGTGTTTTTTGTGACTTATCTAAGGCATTTGACTGCGTCCGACATGATATACTTGTTAGGAAATTACAACACTACGGTATTAGGAACATGGCTCTCAACCTTTTGACTTCATATTTAAATGGTAGAACTCAAAGGGTTGACATAAATGGTAAAAAATCGCCCGGCTCTATAATCTCAATGGGCGTTCCACAAGGTTCAATACTAGGGCCGTTCTTGTTTTTAATCTATATTAATGACTTACCTTATTATGTAGAGAAGAATCACGAGATTGTATTGTTTGCAGATGACACTTCACTGTTATTTAAAATTAAAAGGCAGCTATTAAACTATGACGATGTTAACAATGCATTAGCTAAAGTTGTGAATTGGTTCAATACAAATAATCTTCTCCTCAATGAGAAGAAAACTAATTGTATAAAGTTCTCGACACCAAATGTGAGACAAGTAGAATCCAATATACAATTGAATGGAACAGGGTTGGACCTTGTGGAGTCAACATTCTTTTTAGGAATTACTATAGACGCTAAATTGCAATGGGGTCCCCACATTAAAAAATTGTCTAGTAGGCTCAGTTCAGCAGCTTATGCTGTTAAAAAAATTAGACTATTAACTGATGTAGACACAGCTAGAATAGTTTATTTTAGTTATTTCCATAGCGTTATGACTTATGGCATACTGCTCTGGGGATGTTCTGCGGATATTAACTCTATTTTTATACTGCAAAAAAGGGCTATACGAGCGATCTACAGTTTGGCTCCTAGAGTTTCCCTTAGACAGAAATTTAAAGACATAAACATTCTAACTGTTGTCTCTCAGTTTATCTATGAAAATCTAATGTATGTAAAGAAAAACATTAACAGTTTTGATAAAAGGAGTGATGCTCATTCCATCAACATGCGAAATAAGCACAAGCTATCCGTACATGTAACGCGTCTCCACAGAATAAGTCATTCTTTTATGGGACAATGTATACGATTCTATAATAAAGTTCCCAATGTTATCCGAGATTTGCCTATTAATAAGTTTAAAATTACTATTAAAACTAAACTCTGTCAAAAAGGTTATTACAAAATTTCGGATTACTTGGAGGATAAAACAGCTTGGGACTGATCACTCCAGGATCTATCTACTCGTGTACTAAGATGTCAAAGTGTAGCGTGTCTTGCCCTACTGATACCATTATTATGTTCTCTTTTGTAAGGCAACACACTGGAGCTAATATTTGTAGTACCTAAGTAAAAACATTGTAAAAAAATCTATATAAAAAGAATGGCCCCGAGTTTCTTGCCGCTTCTTCTCGGTTGGCTCTATGTATTTTGGAACGCGGCGGTAGGCTTTAAAGTACATTATAATGAAAAATTGACGTTCATAAGTGCTTCTTTGATGCCTAAATTGAATAAATGATTTTGAGTTTGAGTTTGAGTTTGAACTTAATTATAACTCAAAACTTTTTAACATAAACATGTCAAATGATACATTATAAATAGTACTCACGGGATGTACACCACGATTAGGCAGATTTTGGAGTTCCCCATATTTCGGCGCACCGTGTGTGTCGTGTAGTGTACCGTGAACATGCACCATGTTCACGGGTAGACTGAATATGCGGGGGAAAAGTTCGAAGTTTTAAGAGCAGACAAAATGGTCTGCCCTCTTTCTCATTTTTTACTACGGATACCACTAGCCCTTGAACTCGATTGTAAGTCTCGACAATACACACTAAATGTATCACTGCGAATGTTGGTTTGATCACATTTTGGACGATTGTTTAGCCCCAGGGTCATAGCTGCAAGGAAATACGTACGCCGGCAGAGCATTCCACAAATATACTTACACGACAAAGGTAGGAATTTTTTTGGTTCATGTTAGTGGTAAAGAAGTCCTACATACAACGTCTCTGTTATCCCCTCTAATATGGTTGAGGAAGGCGATGGCTGACATATGCTCCAACTCATGAACGGGTGCTGCTTGCGGAAACCAGTCTGCTCGGAATACTAATGAATACCTTATTCAGTTTGTCCAGTTCTGTTTGTATTTTTAATTGTAGTTAACAATACTTAGGTTTAGTCTATGTTCCTTTGTATGCTAAGACATGTAGTATATTTAAATTTAAATTTGTTTATAGTCAAGTTTTAGTAAAAATATGGCACGGACCCCAGAGTCTACGGAGAGTAGATTTAAAGTAGGTACCTATATAATAAAAAAAAGTCACTAAGCTATCATCTGATCACCGACCCAAATGTACTCGTACCCATCATACTCCAAAGGTACCCATGTATACGTAGATATAGTGACTTGTGTACGATCAACGTGAACAGTTTCAGTGATCTAATGTAAATTTTAAGGTATCAATTAAACTTATACCTACCTACTATTCGTACAAATGTATGAATACATATTTATATTATATTAACGGGGCTTAATCGCGTTAGTAATAGTATTTATTTACCTCGACGTTTCGGTCAAGTTGCATTGAACTGATTTTGATGGTACTTTCTCTGGCAGATCGCTAATTTAATAAGGAGTAGGTAATTATTAGGTAAAAATTTCGAAAAAATGCGCGTTAATCTTTTTTTGGTGTATTTCTAGGGGGCGAAGTCGAGGGGATCAGATGTTAATAATTACTACAATTAGCCATGTCATCCTACGCCTGTGAAGCTGTTACCTAAATCTTGATGTATCACGTTCAAAGACATCTTCTTCCAGATATCTGCTTCAGCCCAAACGGAATGGCGGAGGAGGAGAGAATGGTACAGGTAGTCACAGAATAACTGTATAACTATATAGTGCTGCAGTATTTTCAAAAATGTAGGTAAGTAGGTTATACGTGCGGTAGGTATAAAATACAAAAGAAAAACTAAGTACCTAAGTATATAATATTCATTATTTTTATTGTCTCTTATGTTAATAATTCGTGTCATTAGTTCTTGCTTTGAGCCCGGCCGGCATTAATTCAATCGATATACATACAAATTCTTTTCAAATTGTATAAAAACAAGAATTTCTTGTTTCATCGTATGATTTTCCTTCAACTCTTGTCTAAATCTATCTATCTACTAGTACATACATTTATATTGTTTCCGACGACAAAAGTGGACTAAAATACTTAAATAATAAGATATAAAACTGTATACTGAAAGTAATAATACAATTTACCTAAAACATATTATCTTAAATTTGAAAATATAGTCAACAAGTTCGTGTTCAATATTATAGGGCGCACCCACTTAATTGTTGTGCTTTTAACCTAAGTTGAACAGAATAAATAATAGTTCCTGGTAGGTAGTGTGTAGTCATAACTAATCAAAGTACACAGAGATTTTTCAGTTAGGCCGCATCAAACCGTAAGGCATGTCAAATCTAAGAAACGGCCAATGTGCTATATCTAAATATAGTTCTAATTATCATAACAGAAGACATACGCGCTATAGCACAGCTGTCATGATATCTAATAGCAGCAGTACAGACAGTGCTACAGATACAGTACAGCTATCATAATAGCTCGGAGTAGTCCACCTGCCACATGCAGGCTTTTACACCTGTGGACCTAGCGCGAAAATTTGCGTAAGTCTAAAGTAATCGTAAAGTTGACATACCTATACTGCCGTGCTATTCTCTAATGATTCGTCGATGCGACCGTCGACGAACTCACCGATGTCAAATACTTTATGAGATATCGCCCTTGTACCTATGTACCATCAAGGTTGATTTTTCAACGTTTTTTGTCATCTCGTCATTTGTTTCACGGATGTTGTCAAAGGTGCAACGATTTTGAATCGCACGGCAGTACAAACTGTGAGTTGTTTATCATGATCATAATCAGCCCATTTGGTTCCCAGAGCTGGGACTCGAGCCTACCTCTCAGAGAGAGGAGTTGGGCCATAATCCACCACGCGGGCCCAGTGCAGCTTGGTGGATAGGCTAGTGGCTAATCCATGTCGAAGTTTTCAGGCCGCTCGAAAGCCTTCGACATAGCCTAACGACTGTTGTCCTAATCCTAAGACAAACAACCGGGACTGACGGCGTGCTCTCCGAAGCAGGGAAGCGCTCAGTTGAATACCACTAGCGGTCACCCATCCAAGTCCTGACCGCAGCAAGTGTTGCTTAACTTGTTGATCGATTAAGATCGCCAAGTCAAGCTCCGCTACGAGCGCTTCACACACAAGTTGTCTATGCTATAGTTGTACTAGATAAATTATAGTTTCTACCGTACCTAAAGTGTCAACGACATCATTACGTTACACTTACGCTAATTTTCATGCTAGATCCACTGGTTGAAAGTTCTGCCGTAAAGTACAAGTATGGTAGGTGCATGATACTTTTTGGGGCATTGGTTTGGTAAACCCTTGGGTGGACCCAGGCTGTCTTGTCCTTAGTATATTCTTACTTATGTCAAATGTATTAATTTGTGAATTCAGATGGACCCGCGGCCTTATTGTCTATCTTTACGAAGAATGGGAGCGGGCTTCATTTTGTCATTTGAATCCCATTCTGGGCAAAAACCTGCAAGCCTATTGGCTGGAAGCTAGAACCATCATCAGAATAAAGTGACATTTCATTCTCATTCAAGTTAGACAATAAAGCGGCCGGTAGTGGTAGATGATGAATACCTCCAATACATTACCTATACCTACTATTCAGTACTTCTTAATAATTATGCGACATGCGTATCATTCTTTATCTAAGTAATTAAGTTATTCTCAAGAACCATTTAACTCAACAGTACTTATAAATAACTACTCAATTAGAAAATATATACTCACTGTATTATAAACAATTTATCAATTGATATAATTACACTGACGATAAATATGCATTACTTAAGTGGACGGAGTATTCTTTATTTATTTGTACCTCTACTTAAAGCTACACTTAAACATACTAAGTAAATAATAAATTAGTTATTACAATAAATATGAGTGTGTAATGTTTAATAACACATAATTATCTTAGTTCTTTACTTGTTTCAATATTAATCTAATTTTGACTCACAAACTAAATAGGTATATACCTATTTAGTTTGTGAGTGTGTATTAAATACGCCTATTACAATACATACGGTACCTACGTACTTATAGATATGTTGATTCTTTTAAATAGGGTTTGGGCAATTCCAAACTGCCTTGAAAATTAAAAGAAATCTAGACTAAGTCTTACTGCCGTATTTAAAAACATGTAAAAGTAATTACTTAAGCAACGATTTTAAGTCTATAGATTAGTATTTGCATGAAGTTAGATATATCAAAGGTTAGAAATTCTTAGCCAAGTAATGGTCACCATTTCCTTTACTTAAAGCATTGAGATCTCGTATTTTTTTAGTTTTTATTGCAAAAGTGAAGTTGTATAAAAATGACGTTCGCACACAAGTCTGACTGAGTTGTGTAGGATATAATTATGCTGTAAAAATTAAAATTCCATGACAACAACCTAATTCAAGTTAGTGTAAAAAAATTCATCACATTAGGCGTTTACATGTAAGTAACGTTCATTACTCGACTACAGAATAAGATTTTACGTTGAAGTATACTATTGTCAAGTAATTACTTTATTGAGAAATTACGTAGCAACAAACAATTACTAGTTTATAAATACGGCTGTAAGACTTGGATCTTAGGTACTGCCTTACGCTTATCTTTAGATATGTGAATAATAAATCATGTAATCAGTTTGTGTGCATAAACCCTTTAAGGCGCGCTCGTACCCTAAATAAAGAAAAAGCAGAATTTTTAAACACCCAGTGTAACGAAACAGATCGATAGTATATTATGAAAAAAATACAAAGGTTAGAAAAGGAATGGGAAAAGAGTTATAACCGAATAGAATTCATAAATATAATTCTCTTTCAGCAGAAAAAAACCTTAATAGGTCCACAAAATAAACTTTCTCGTCCAAACTCTCAGAATTTTCAGCGATAACACTATAATTTTTTTTAGGTAATACTTAGCCAAGGTATAGTACTAAAGTAATAACCAGCAGTTTTTTCAATTGTGTTAGTATGTATCGAAAAATATAAAGAAAACGTACAAAATTAACGCATTTTCGCATTACATCGTCCAATCTAACAAGCGATTTTCAACTTTACGTAAAGCATCGTAAATTATTTTAAAATTGGGGCTGGACCGCGTCTTAAGTAAACTTGTAGTAATAAAGATTTCATACATATTTTGATTCTGGAGTAACGTTATGTATACAACAGATGTTCAATTTATCTAATATCATGTTTAATTAATACATAGAACACAATAAATACACACCCAACTCAATCTGAACAATCATACAGTATTTATACGTCCGTGTTCTGGGTAAAAAATCGGCGTACCAAAGTACAAAATAGGTAGGTACATTATCATAAACACATACAAGTACATAAGTATACAAATTGGCTACGTAAAGCCGAATAATTATAATGATTTTCATATCGTTATACTTCAAGATACGATAATATATGAATTAAGTAGCTAATTAATAATTATGAAGGTATTTATTGTGAAAGGCTATAAAGTAAGCTTACAGTAAGCTCACATAGAGTGCAATAATAACATAATTCACAATGGTCGTGGCCATCCTTTTGTTTATAAGTAATATTACAAGTATTTGATGGGATTGCTAATTGGGTAAGGCCGCTAACTTTTCAACACAGTTTGTTAGAATGACCGACAAATACGTTTTTAAATGCATTTTTAAACACTGATTTATTAATATAATATATTTATATTAATAATATTTTTTCAATGTTATACATGATTTAACACATCACATTGGTGGCATTTAAAAAGGACATCGAGTTTTATTAAATTTCTTTATACTATATAACTATTTTATTTTATATTTAAGCATAGCTTACTTATCTTATTATCATAATTTGTAATTTCATATCGTGTTTCATAAAGCAAAGTAATTAAACCACCTGACGTCGTCGACTCGACGTTTAAGGCGCTGTCAGTTCAGAGCTTGAATCCTTTTAATTTCTTTCACTTGAAATCAAGCTCGCGCATCTCGTAAAAACGTACAGAAATTAAAAAAATATATCTTCACTATTCAATAAAAAAACAGTATCCGTCAGTGTATCTGTATTAAAAACTGCTATTTTCTGATATGATCATGACCAATACAATTGTGAATAAAGAGCAAAACTGTTTTAAATGCGAAATTAAGTGGTATGTTTGAATTTTTATTTTAATGTACTCTAGTATGTTAAAATATGTTTTATGTCCGACAAGTGTATTTAAAAGTTTAAGAAATGTCATGTATTCTTTTTTGTAATTTTAAGTATATCGCTGCTTATGAGATAAACTGCTTCGAAAACCCTTTTTTGTTATCGATTTGTTCGAAAATTTGTTATAGACGTCATGAATTGGCAGCACCTTAAGTTTCGTTTCGACATTCTAAGTGATCATATCATAAAATCATAATTATTGTGTTCCCACTGCTGGGACTCGAGCCTCCCTCTCAGAGAGAGGAGTACTAAGTAATGATAAATATTTTTTTAATACTCTTTGTTCTAATTGTATAAGCTCAATCATGCTCAACTACCTTAACACTCAAAGATATTGTGGGTGTTTCACATACACCATTGCTAATTGCTATATCTAGCATATATGCATACCTATACCACTTCAATACTGAAATCTTAATTTAAACGGTTGCATATTTTTAAATAATGTATGGTGTATACAGTCATACAGTAAATATGGTGTATCGGTACCTACTTCAATTGTTTTTATTATTACACTTACTTTTGATCTCGTTTGTTGGGCTTGGAATCGTTTACCATAATTATATTTTCTATACCTATTTAAGGATAAATTGACTCGTACCTACTGATGGATAATAATACTTAAAAATTCTACGCTACCGTTACCTATCTAAAAACACGTCTTGTTTACGTCATTTGTGGAAAATCTGCGACTTTACCCATTTAGCGTTATGAGATGAGGTTTATTTGAGCATCAGACAACATACCTTATTTTGCTTGACATCATAATACTTCATTGTACTTTTTGAAAAATGTGGTTGGCTATAAAAGTCTACCTACTAAATAAGTTAGTGTAATTAAGATATCTAATTGACTTTTCTATCGGTACCTACATTTATTATATTAACGCCAATTCTGTTGCCTACAGGCAAGACTGGTCCTCGACACTGCATCAGCTCGATACGAGCTATTCACTGGCATTCTGATCAATATGGTATGATTGTTTTACGGATAAAAGTTCTGGAGGGCATCCGAATAGATAGAATTGTATGTATCTCTCAGAACGTAGACGTTATCAGAAGGCTTTCCATTGAAGACGTACTGGCCTTTCAGGTTCGTGACCTTCGAGTTAGACTGAGAAGGCTTGGGTCTAGGCTTTGGCTGAGAATATGAAGGCATGTTGTACGTAGGTCGCTGTGGCATCATAGGCTGAGCTCCAAAGCCATAAGGGTCAACTGGGTTCTGCGGGAACTGAGGGTAGGACGGGGCACCGCTCCATTGGTAGACTCCAGTGGGTTTACCGTTCGATACGAAATCCAAAGGCAGGTTGATGAATGGATCAGCAACTTGCTGCATCCCTTGCGGCATCATCGGAGACATCGGTGGCCCTAGGCTAGGGGGCTGCGAGACATAACCCAAGCCAGGAACGAACATATACGGAGTAGGGGGCAGTCTTATATAAAAGATCGGCGAGTTGTCATATTGCAAAGAGTTGAGGTTATCGTTCTGGTAAGAATTTCCATTACCATTTTTCTTCTTGTTCTGCTGGCGACGTCTTGAAGGAATAGTTCTAGAGAGGTCTTCATCTTCAAAGTTTTCATCATTCACAGCGAAGTTGACATCATCCTCATCGTCATCTGAGAAGTCGATTCCTGAGGAGAGGAATGATGGGTAGTATCCGAATAAGTTGAGAGCTTTGTTTTTTCTGTTTGTAGGTGTCATTTCAGTCGTGGAAGTTTCTTTAAACTTGTCTTCGAGTTTACTTTCTCTGGTAGTCTCTGTGTCTGTCTCTGCTGGCAATGCAGCTGCCCGTGATCGTCGGGGCGTGGGTGCGCCATACCCTTGGCAGGCGAGGTTCAGGACCACCAGGGCTAGTAGAAGTTGTCCTGAATACTCCATTGTCAGTCTGGAAGAAGAGAAAAGAGAAGAATTAGTGATGGTAGTTTGAGTTAAAACTATAAGTGGGAATTTATTAGAAAGTTTGTTCTTAAACAATTGTACAATTTATTTTTATAAACTGGCAAGTACCTCTCTCTAAACAACATTAGATAGATCGTATCGTGGACGTCTGTTCTATATTAAATTTAAATATATTCAATAAAGATCCTTTTAGCTGGACCATCAATACATATAGATATATCTTGTTCTCTGATGAATGTAAATAGACTGAGTAAAACTTATGCATCAAAATACACATGACATCACAGCTTACAATCTCGTATAACCCCCAAAAATTGCAGTTGCAATTACATACAGAGGGTCATATGTAGTTACTTATGCTATATTTATCGAAACTATACGTCATGGTACTCACTACTAGTACCTAATCTTAAAACGAACTTATAACTGTATAAGACGAACCTTAATCGTTTACAAAAAAGGAAGTTCATGAATGTTATATGTAGTTCCCATTGAATTGATATTTAATTAGTAGATCTAGTAATTATTGTTTTTGTACGGTTGTTCAATGGGTGCCTACTTTGTCTAGGTTATTAAAATAGTTGCGACTTTTAAGGTGAGTACATCATTTTAATATTCAGTACCTGTACCACATCTGTACACATAACTTCACATTTCGTTTGTGAATTAGTTCGTCCAGGGAAGTAGGTACTGCCACTATATCCTATGTCTACCGCGAAGCAGTAATGTTTGCAATACTGCGTTCTGGTTGGAAGGGTATGGGTTTTAATGAAATTACAGGCACATGAGTAGGTATTAACAACTTAATGTCTCAAGGTTACGGGCGCAGTACAGTTCATCACTTGTGACTAAATGCATTTGTTACAGGCAGAGATTACGACTTACACCCTCAAACTCATGGGCTATTCCACAAGCCCTTACCAACGTATGGTGGGGAAGAGTGAATTTTTATTCCACCTATATCTACTGGTAGGGATTCATGGAAACTCATACCGTCTTAAAAAAATATTATAAATGCATCTCAATATGTAGTCATGCTGTATGTTCGCAGCAAACCATAATAAAATGGGAGTCGTTTTGTATTATCCATTTAGTATTCCTATCTATTCCTATCTATGTATATAAATATATTCTCATACTTTATACGAGAGTCGCATAATTAGATACGGTAAACGCTTCGTTAATACACATAGACTTTTCCAAATTTTCAACATGTTAAACTTGCTATAGTATTTATGATCATATTACAAAGAACCCACACATCTTGCCCTATACCGACACCGGCTACACTAACATAGGTATTCTTTACACTTAAGAATACTAGTAATTCTAGGTACCTAGAATTACTAGTATTCTTAAGTTTCGTAATATAATACTAGTAATTCTAGGTACCTAGAATTACTAGTATTCTTAAGTTTCGTAATATAATACCTACTAGTAATTCTAGGTACCTAGAATTACTAGTATTCTTAAGTATAAAGGATACTTACCTATGTTAGTGTAGCTGGTGTCGGTATAGGGCAAGATGTGTGGGTTCTTTGTAATATGATCATAAATACTATAGCAAGTTTAACATGTTGAAAATTTGGAAAAGTCTATGTGTATTAACGAAGCGTTTACCGTATCTAATTATGCGACTCTCGTATAAAGTATGAGAATATATTTATATACATAGATAATAATATGTAATACTTATAGGCTTGCAGATGATTATAATTGTATGATTAATCATACAATCATAATCATTGCATCATTATAATCACGTATATTGTGATTATTACTTACATCATTAAAAGGTCTGATTTCCAGTCACTGAACGCGATCAATTCAACGAAAACGCAGTTAAAGGCGGCATAAATAAAAATTTGCCAGTGAGATATTACTAATATTATAAACGCGAAAGTTTGTGAGTATAGATGTATGGATGTGTGGATGTGTGGATCTTTGTTACTCTTTCACGCTCAAACGGAGGGGGCGATTTTGATGAAATTAAAAGATGTAGAGGAGGGGCTGGATCAACACATAAGATACTTTTCATCATCATCATCATCCAACACCACGCGGGTGATAAAGCGAAAAAAATATTCTTGGGCACAGCATAGACAAAGTAATAAGATCTCCGCCTACGTCAAGATCGTAATGATAACAGTTCTGTCAAAGTGTGTGCCAGTTTTTAAGTCAAAAGCACGATATCCTTTTGACAGCTCTATAGATTAGATAGATAGATAGATTAACTCTTTATTGAAACATCACAATACAAATATATGTTACAAATAAAGAAATAAGAATAAAATAAAAATACAATCAAAAATATTTCACAATTTTAAGTATTTATACTTACAATTAAAAGTGTCAAAATGGGCACAATAAAAGTGTCTCGATACACTATAGACGTGCTCGACGACCTTCAAGGGTGATGAAATGTAACAGAAATGCCATTAAGGGTGATGAAATGTAATGACAGTTTTTTTCCATGGTGATTAATTTTATATTCGTATATATACGTAGATAGGTACTGTATTTTATTATTAGTGTTTACTGATTAATTTACTAAGTATTTAAATTTACGCATATAACCATGTAATTATTATATGACGTTTTGGTATAAAATAGATATGGCTTTGGAGAAGATAATAAGCTGCTCGAAGTATCACCCCTGCGCAGAGGACATCGCGGGCACCAGCTAGTCTTTTATAGTGAACCACTCGCACTACTCGTTGTCATGGGAACTTGATCCCATTTACTCTGAACTGTTTTAAAGTATTGGCCAGTAGGCTGGTGTCGATTCTGTAAGCATTCTCTAAACTAAAAATCGCAATTCTTATTATGTTTAGGTTAAAATCCAAATTTGTTTAACCTTTCCGAATGACAGCACTAAAATTAGACATTTCTCTACAACTGCAGGTATATTTTATACAGATTAGTCGTCAAGTAACGAGGTACTCGCTAAACTAACGTAAAAATACGTACTTACCTTTGATTATACAATCCTATTTTTTGAAATGTCATTCTAAGTGTTACATGAGTTTTGATTCTAGTGTTAAAAGAATATAGACAACCATAATTAAATTTTAGTTCGATAGTTTAGTTTAGTTTTTTGAACAAGTGAATCGCTAACGTTGGTTAGTTTTGACATTTGAAGTGACTAACTTGGTTCGGCTGTCCACCGAACTTTGATGTCAACCAAGATTGTTATATGGACACGTCACTGAAGATAGTGAATCAACAGTTGTTGACTTTTGACAGCTATTCGTTGTACACTTGGCAAGGTGATTAATGCTACTCGTATAAACTGTAAAATGAGATACGCAATAGCTTTACATGTCAAATAAGATGACTAAGAACTAACGATCCTGTCGAGTAGAGTCAAATCTCTGAATAAAGCAGTGATGATACCAAGTGTAATATAATTCACACATAAGTGAATAAGTGACAAACCACAATTTTGCCAATATCAGAGGGAAAAGTCTGTTATTGGTCTATTGGCTCGGACCAGCGCGTTGCGCGCGCAGCGCGCTCACCACAGATAATGTGTACTTAAATTGAATTGAAACCTCCCTGGTCGGGACACATTGTACTTTAATAATTGAAAAATTGTTTTAAAGCATTGTTTTGTTAGGAGAATAATGCTTTAACTTAATTTTTTTATTTTCTTAAAGAAGTATGTAAATAAAATATGCCAATAAAAGTCTGTATTTCATTTCATAATTAGAATATCACCGAATGAGATTATATAAAAGAGTTTATCTATCTATACTCATGCTGCTGCTTTTTACAGCGAATATTCGTTAGAATCGGAGATAAAATTATGCCATTTAAGGTTACCACGTATGTTTATTTATACCCAGCATTATACAAATGTCGCCTTTTACAACACACAGGTATTTATAAGCTGCCAGTCATAAGTCCATCACTTAGTGAACTGGGCCTTAAAAAGAAAACAATCGTTATAACATGAAGAGCGAGGTTACAAAGCCGGTTCTACACCTCACCCACTTATTGCTTGTTAATCTATGCCATTTAAAAGTTTACTTAGGACACCTGTTTTTAGTTTTTTTCCTCGTTTATATGGACAGTAGACGTTATTGTGTGAGATGGAAAGCAAATATTTCACATCATGTCATGTCATGTCACGTCAGTCATGTATAAGTATCGTAAAAAGGCAATCGTAAAAAGTTAATAGCTACATAACTTAATCGATTTGAGTCGTTAAATATTTACTGTCACTTCATATTGTATTTTGAAGGGGTAAAATGGCGTGTTTAAATGAGATTTCTATGAATGTAATATTATTATTGTGTAGAATTTATGAAAGTTTTTTACTGAATTCTTTATGGTTTCATATAAATCAAACTAGAAGTATATTTACCTGTGAAACGCTCAAGTCGATACGGGCATACCATATCTGAACATGTCAGAATGAACTTGAATATGACGGTAACAGGCTTTTCACAAGCACTGTTTCAGCATCTTCTCAAATTAAATCAGGAGTTAAATTTTATAACTGAACTCGTTTTATACAACCTCTTTTATACGTAAATAATTAGCACTTGGCAGGTGATGATTGAATTGCAGCTTTCCCGCCTTTTTATGTTTTTTTTTGTGGCAATTTACCGGCCAGTATTTTTTTATTCTTGAAGATGGTAAATATTTAGCTCAAACGGGTTAAAAAAAATTAAATGCATAATTTCGTTTAAATTTAAATTAATTAAAGTCATATTTAATACATAACCTACAATCATTTCTCAGGGACGAAGAGTATTGTTTTCAACAAAATAAAAAATGAAAATATTATTTATTATTGTTTTTGTTTTTAATAAACTCTAAATATGTCATAAAGCAATTACTTATCTAACTACTACTAAATCACGCATAAACACTGTTAAATGCTGTTAATGTAAGATGATCATTAACGATACCAATAGCTATCCTCATTAGTATTGTAATAACAAATTGCTAAGTAGAATCTCCATTTTAATTGCAAATACTGATAACTCATGTATATTTCAATGTTGCTGGCTTTTAAAATGTATTTTTAAACGATCAGTTTAAAAATAAAGAAAACAGGAATATTATATCAAGGCGAGTACGCAGGTTAATTAAATGTAGAGCAAGTACTTTGACTTGTTAGCAAATGAATAGTGCAGTTTTGACTTTGTTGCATCTCAAGTGACGTTCTAATTGTGCTAGGGTGCAATTTAAAGTTCCAAAGTGAAAAGTAAAATAATTACCTATTTATTCTGTGCACACAAAAACAACTGTATCTGACACTATGTAGATACTTGGTTATATTCAGGCATGTGAGGTGGGGCGATGTAGAGTTTCATTTGTTTACAAGCCCCAGGCTATTCTGCTTGCCAATTAAATGTTCATGGTTCTGGTTTAAATTAAAGATCAGGAAACTGTATCTGGGTTCTTGACTTGATGGCATGTCATTATAAGTCAAATGCTGAATACCCTAGACGAGCTCAACGCACTCATACGATAACATTTAGATTTAATCGTATTATATATTGCTAGAAGAGCTTTTTTGCTAAAAATCAGTTTGGTTCCGGTGGTCTACGGGAGACGAAGTCACATAAGACATATTTTTTAAAGATTTACGCTAGTCATATATAGTCAACTAAGGAAGTAAGTAAGGAACTGTGTGTCTTTCCTAAGAGTATAATACATCAGTATCTATCTATGGACTAAAATAAAAAAAAGGAAAATAATAGTATCCAAATCTATAAAAGAGATCAGTTTTTAATACGGGCTACGACACGGCTATCGGCATAAAACCATATTTACGATATTTCGGTGGTGTCAATCTCCATGATGAAATTCGTGAAGGTCGCCCGTGCACCGCTGTGAATAATAAGAACATGGATGCTGTGCGCCGTATGAAACAGACAGGCATATGACCTACCATGAGATCCGGACATCTTTGGACATAGGCATGAGTCAAATACAGTCAATCCTACACAAACATTTGGGTGTGAGAAAGCTGCGTTCTCGATGGATGGATTTAAAAGCACCTGCATGCATACCTAAGGAATTTAGATCTAGAATAATATCTACGAGTATCTACGTTAGTTGAGACATGTTCCTACTCAAAGTTTCATATATCTACGTTCTTGGCTTCAAGTTGTTTTAGACGTTCATATTATGTACTCGTATAATGATCGTCTGGCAATATCTGGCAAATTTGGAGTGGTCTGACTTTGACAATAGGCTTGTACAATAAAGTACAAACGCCAGCTTAATATGAGCCGTGCTTTAAAAGGTTTCTATACATTCCGTGTTTCAAATTATTTGAACTCTATACTTACTTTAAATTATTTACGGGACTATTTTCAAAGTACCTACAAACTACCTAACAAAAAATATATAAAATAAATTGGCCTAACCGTTACTGAAATACAAGTAAACATTTTGACTTTCATCCTTTCTCCCAAAGGAACCTTACAGAATTTTGAAATAAAAAGTATTCATATTTTGTAAAAAGTATTCAAACCAAATCTTGAAGCAACGAAGCTAGCAAAGCTTAAGAGGATCCATGCTAAAATAGAAAACTCTTTTCTACCTCTTAACATTGTCCGATTTCAGTGATTTTTTTTTCATGGAGTCATGACATTGTTTACTATGCCCGTACGTTTTGATTTTTTCAGTTATTTGAAGTTCTAAAAAAGAAAATCGATAGTACTTTGAAATACTGAAAAAATCAAAATGTACGGGCATACTAAACAATGTCATAACTCCATGAAAAAAAAATCACTGAAATCGGACAATGTTAAGAGGTACAAAAGAGTTTTCTCTTTTAGCATGGAAAGTACTAGCTATGCAATCCTCTTAAATGAGCCGTACGTTCAAAAGTTCCAGTACGTTCCGGGTTTCAAGTTATTTGGACCAAATAATTATAGTTGTGATCTTTGTTATTTCTGCTACAAAACCGATGTCTTTTTACCATATTTAGGGGTTAATCTTGAAAGTACTTCCTTTCAAACAAAATATAATGAATAAAACCGAACTACCCGTCAAACAAAAAAAAACAACAAAGTACGGAACAAGAATCGTAGCACATTTGCCGTCTGAACAACTACACATACTACACACAAGCAATAGTTGAGGTTATATTTTTTCAAGCTTTTGTCGATCTTTTTATACTTCCATGTACTTACAATCAAATCATAAGCAGACTACTACCAACAGTGTACGCGTACAATACATCCACGCCTTTAGAACATTGTTAGTCATAACAAGATACTGCAGAGAAATTAGAGATACTGTAGAGTTTTCTGACGTAATTACCGATGACTTTCATGCTATTCTCAGAAAGCAAGCCGCTTGTTTGTTGAGCAGACTCCACGAGAGTATCAATGGCATCCTACGAGTGGCTGCGCACCGAATGGTATTCCACATGTATTGTATTGGACCACTAGTGACTTATCTACCTTCTACAAATAGAAAATACTGTATCTGAAATTGAGTGTATAGTTATGTTTTAACTATTTAGAGCTTTGGAAGCCTTCTACTGCTTCACATGGAAAAAAAACTCTTAAAAAATACTATCTCTTTATGTTTATTTTATCTGAAATAGATGACGTTAAATTAAATTAAATATCTTTATTGGCCTCCCACAGAGCAGTAAGTAAACGCATCCGATAAACATCGAAAGTAATTGCTACTAGGTACTTTACGCTATACGTTCTCATAAAAATTAAAATTGATGTTAAAACTATGAATCATGTATTAACATCACTGTTTAATTCAGTTTAAATTCATCTCCACCATGACTTGCACCCGTTATCCGAAAGATAATCTCATAAATTCGTTCTAATTAATCGTGATAGCCGAAAGTGTAACTTATTTGATATTTCCCGACTTTCAGTGCACATCCAAATTATAGAACGCAAGTCGTAATTACACCAACAAGTTTTTATGTTTCTCATGATTGAGAGTATGTTTCCCGAATCAACAAGTCGTCGGTTCAACAAGTGCATAAACAAAACGTTTAAACACTTGTAAGTACGGCAGATCTGTCAAACACCAGGCAAGGTGTTCATACGTTTCTACATATACCTTTAAATTTAATTGAAATTAAAGTACCATACGCGTGTCGCAGTAGATGTTTACTTCATTATTTTCATAACAATTGTGATAAAATCAGCAAACTAAAGCAACATTTACAAAATATTAATCACATGACAAACATCAAAACATAGCTTTAATTACTGCCTCATTGTTGTCTGCTTTTGCTGATTTCATAATTGTAATGAAAACAATGTCTATTCTAGATAATACGATACAATGGCACAGAGAAAAATCGTTACGAAATTATTTTATATACAGTTATCTATACGGAGATTTATTTAAAGTTTGTACAGCTGTACCAAGACCATTAATGTCTGTTGGTACGCCACTCTTCCAAGTTATAAAGACAATTATAAACTTGATCAGGTACACAAATGTGTGGCGAATTACAGAAAGTGGGTATTGTCCCGTACCCTTTTTGTAATTCATCTTCTACTTCGTCTAGTGCAAATTGGCACAGTTTCAAGTACTGGTACTTTATAAAGTACCATTAAATAGTTAGGTAGGTAGGTACCTGTATCCTTGTATGCAATGATCGTATATAAAATAGAGATTGATCAAATATAAGATCATTGTCTGTATGAGTTCTATGGTATCAAATTGCTTTATCGTCCTATAATATCAAAGATAAACCGTTGACTGAAAATTAGACATAACAGATGCCTACACAAAATAAAATAATATATAAAAAATAATTATATTTACAAATGTAAATAATGACTCTACTTGTGGACTTGTAACTATTTTATTTTTAAGCACGGGCTATCGCATCAAAACGAATAAGAAGCATTACCTCTGGCTTACACATTAAAGAGGGGGCCAACACCTGAGCCGTGAAGATAGTTAGAACCAATTTGTAAACTATGCTTAAAGTGTAATAAAATTATAATAAAGGTAAGAACACGATACTTTCTTGTTAAATTAAGTAACGTTATGTTAGTCAGTGCAGCGGAAAGAATTGTATATTGTGTAGTGTAGGGTAATGTTTAATAGCGTTAATGATTGTTTTAGAACACTGGGTTTAGAATGCCACGTTGAAATAGATTTTTCATTATGCAAGGCTAGAAAGTAGTTTTTGGTGCGAGTACTTGTATCGAAACTAACCTGGATTCTAAAACTCCACATCTGCTAAGTAGACATCTGCCACTCATGTAACTATTACTGATTGTAATAAGTTAAATTGTTTCACTTTAAAAATAGTAATTGACAAGAATGACTTCGAGTTCGTTACCCGTTCTTCTCGGATGCGGTTATTGCAGTAGAGTCGTTTAAAGTATATTTATTAATAATTGCTGAAATATTCAGAATCTTTAACCTCTAAATTTGAAGCAATATTTTTTTTTATAATACGGTATAACATCCAGTGGTATTCAGGTCCCATACTAGGCAGAGGCTGTACAATGGTAACAGTTATGTTCATGCACACAAATGTTTCACTTCTCCGGGGATGGCACCAGGGACCAGCACCTCAGAAGGCAGGGTTGCTTCCTACCGCACCAACTGGCCAAATTGCTGAAATGATTTTGATTGTATTGATTTGACAGATATTTTTTATAAAAGCGGATTCTTGATTTTTAACACCTGATAGGCTCATGTGAAAATATTTCCAATGTATATATTTGGCCCCCAACAGTTTTTGCAATAGGTATGCTAAATAGAGTTAAGAGTTAATCTATACGTTGATAGATTACCAAATTATCTTTTGCACGATACTGTATGTTATAAAATAGATAAACGAACAATAAATTGCCACCTATAAACGGAGCAAGCATTTTATTAGGTGTCGTTAAATATCTCTTTAGGAAAATTGCTGTTCAATTATACGAACACTGGTTCATTTTAACGTAAGTGGTATTTTATCGGCAATAGCCGATAGCCGAGGTCAATAGACCTTTTATTAACTTTGAAAGATGTCTGTATATAAAATGCATTTATGATCTCATTTCTATTGTACATGACCAAGAACATGTGCAAAAAGATGACAGACTCTACGGAGCTCTGCTCTTCGAATCATTTCAGGAATGTGAATGCGTATTTATGTTATTAGTTAAATGTTTGACTCGATGGGATCGAACATTTTTAGGCAATTTGTTTCCTATACTAAGTTTACTTACGATTTAAATTCTACTGTTCTATTTTTATTCCTGTTTCTTTTATTTACCGGTTGTTTCATGGCGAATGTTCTGAAGGGCTCTTTAATCTTCTTCCTTCCTCACCATTCTGATCCCGAACTAAACGTTCCGGCCTAGCATTGCACCCATATACAGCCGTGCGATTCTCTAATGAGTCATCGATGTGCTCGTCGACAAGCTCACCGATGTCAAATACTTTAAGAAATATCGCATTGTACATAAGGTTGTTTTTCCACCGTGAGATGATTTTTCCAACAAGATGTAACGATGTTTGCTCTTGGAGAATCGCACGGAAGTTCAAAATTTCTTAGCCCGAACCAATTTAATTGGCAGTTCCTACACCTGTCGTGTAAGGAAATTGTGGAATGTTCTGCCGGCGTCAGTATTTCCTTGCAACTATGGCCCTGAGTCTTTCAAGCAGGGTCGTGAAAAAGCATCTCTCAGGTCATCATAGGGATAGCGATTAATGCAGCTTACAGCTGCACTAATGGTTATCGATTCTTGAATGCATCTTTGCTGTCCATTTTTTCTCCCACTCGCCTGGAGTGGGAGAAACTTAGAAGAAACTTAAAAAAATTACGACCAAGTTACCACATGACCAAGTTCAATTCAACCCTTTTTGTTAGGAGAGATGTCGATTTGCAAAAGTGTCCAGATGAAATGATCGATTGTCCAATTCAACGGCTCATAAATCTTTCACTTTCAAATAGGTCCGCTGTAGACAATGCGACATCGAATTACGTGTAATGGTGGCAATTTGTGTCGCTTGCCCCCCAACACGGCAGGGAAAGTGGCCAACGATCACGGAATAAAGAAAACTCATGTAAATTGGATGGATTTGCACGCCAACTAAAGTGTTATAGACAGTTCTTTTCTTAAGGTTGTGATAGTCCGCGAAAAAAAGTACAGAGAGGGACATATTCATAGAATCCGCAAAGCAAATACCTCCTCTTACGCCTGAACTCCTAGTGTGGGGACAACTTCATCAGACTCTTCTACATACTACATGTTTGCACGTTACTAAAGTATTGTTCGTGCCATAACCTACCATATTATCTTGATTTTTCTTTCATAAGAACCTTCACCTGACAATAATTAACACAACAAAAAATAATTAGCGAAATTGTTCCATCCGTTCACGCGTGATTCGATGACCAAGGGAAATAAAGATTCATTTTTATATATACTAGCGACTACCGGCGACATTGTTCACGTAGCAGGCTTGGCCTTCGGCCTCGCCATAGCCTCCCATCTTTTCTTGGTTTTTCTTTATTAACACAACAAAAAAGAATTATCGAGATTGTTCCATCAATTCTCAAGTTACAACGTGACCAGCAAAATAGGGGTTCATTTTTATATAATATTTTATATGTAGACTTATAGAAACACCACTGTGCATCAAAACCTAAATTGATGAATCCTATTTCGGGCTAATCTAAATTTCAGTTACGATAACATCGTGAAGAACCTATAGGTATAGATAGCTCGCTATCAACAGCTATCAACCTCAATATTGAAAATGTGTCTAGTGAAAAGTAGCACTCCAATAGGGTTATTGGCTCTTTGACATTTTTGAAGTAACTAATTAGGTTCGGTTGGCCACCGAACTTTGATATCAACCAAGATTGTCATAGCATTGGTATTGCGTATCACAATGGTGACAATATTGTTTAAGACACCTAATCGTTGTACACTTTGCAAGCTGATAATCACTCAAACTTACAAATAAAATGCACAATAGCCATGAAGGAGTTGCCCTTGAGAACCAGCTGTACACCATCATCACTGGCAATCAAGGGATACAGTGGTCAAAGGGTAGTCTGTCAATGACATATACTCGTACATATAAACTTATAATATACATTTTTACACATAACACTACGGAAACATAAAATTACACCATATCTTGAGATATAGATATGCAAAAAGGCGAAAAGACAAAATTTGCGCCAACACTCTGGACTCGAACAGCTTATCAACAACGGCAGACGACATACATGTCTAACTTTATTTATAATAAAATAAATCAAGTTCTGAGCATTCACCGACTGCGTTCTGCATGTAAATCCAAAATGTATGAATGGTTACTGACTCTCGCATATGATGAAATAGAAGAAATATTAAACTCTCATAAGTAGACATACAATACAATTTAACTATTTTTATAAAATCTATTAGTATTTACAAATAATTTGTACAAAATGATTTCTCAACGCGTACTTGCGCAGTTATACCCTTACAAACCTTCACACCACACACACACTTACATCCTTACACTCCTACATACACACACCCTCACACTTACGCACGCAAATGCACGTTCATTTTAATATAGAAATTATCTTTCATTTTCTGTATATTAATAATACATTTTTGTATTTTGTCTTTAACTATAATATTATAACGTTATGTTTAGATATATATGTATCAAATAGGAAGGAGGTTCCCAAGATACAGGTCAACCTAGATTGGGGACCAAAAACAATGCTCTGTAAAATGTAATCAACGTCAATAAACGTTATTATTATTATTAATATATTTTAAATATTGATAAAGTAGCATTTGCCAAGGTTTTATCTAATAAATATACGCATAAAAGTTATGTTTACACTTCAATTAACATCAGAGCCTGGGCTTGCTCAATATCTGATATAAACACGTTGCTTTCAAAGATAAGCTGCACAGTTTTATGGTTACACTTAGATGTATCTTAACTATGCAGTTTCACCCACGTGCTATTCAGCTATATAATATATAGTAGCAGCTAGCTACTATATATTATATAGCTAGCAGCTAGCAGTGCTAGCAGGTAGTATATGCGTCTAACATGCAACTAATAATAATGTTCGTTGTATACGAAAGTGAAGAATCCAAATCTCAGGCTAGACTTCACTTATCTCCTTTGCGTGCTTAAAATTACGTTCATGCAACAAAGCTTACCTAGATCTTTGTATAGTTATTTCAATAAGTTTAGCAACGCTTGCTGCGGTCAATTACTTTGATGGGCGCCGCTATAGTGGCATTTTCATATAAGCGGGTTTTTTGTACATTTCTGTGCTGCGGGCGACAATAAGTCGATGGGCTTGCACGCTGCGTCGCATGGTGACCGTTCAAAATACGTAACATAGCGCGTTAATGTCTTCAACGAATGATACTCCTAAATGGTAAGATTGTATTAAATTCAAGATATTTGATTTTTTTTTAAATACATTGAAGATCGAAACGCACCGCGGTTTGTGTTAATAATAATAATAATCATCATTTATTTATCAGACACGAGATCCATGGTACAAGAACAAAAAAAAATATAAATTACAATAAATAATAAAAATAAAAATTAAATTAAATAAAACTATTTAGGTGGCTATAGCCAACCATCGTCTATACGTGGCCGTCAGCAGCAGCCTATCTGCCAGACCTTTAACAATTGTGTTTTTACACCTATCAACTCTGAACATGAATGACGCTATACGTTTCCGCTGAATAGCATTAAACGTATCAACACGCGCCTCCAGAAACATTCCAGAGGCGCTGCAGTAGCG
This sequence comes from Selenia dentaria, assembly GCA_917880725.1. Lineage (NCBI taxonomy): Eukaryota > Metazoa > Arthropoda > Insecta > Lepidoptera > Geometridae > Selenia > Selenia dentaria. Next base: position 32,047,542 of record OU862877.1, on the reverse strand, counting down.
TTTCAGACCCATCAGGTGCCTGAAGATGTTATTGTAAGCCACTCTGATGGAGTCATGCGTCTTCGAGGTGTAATCAGTCCAGAGTTGACACGTGTAAAAAGTCTGACAGTAAGACTTAAACAATGTAATTTTCACGTCAGCCGCCGCTCTATAGAATTAGGAGTTAAATTAGGAGCATTAAGGATATCTGTTGTTTTGTTATTTTTTTATATTATACTGCTAAGTAAGAAGAAACAATATACATAAACACTTATTACGATACAAAAAGGATCAATTTCAGCACCTATATTAAAGTTACGAACTCTCGACTTGCTCGTAAAAATAGTATAAGTTGCTAAGACGCCCGTCAGTACTTTTTTTAAAATCACAATCGTACGAACTGAACGTAACTTAAAATTAATTTGCACGAACTCACAAAGAGAATGAATAACATTATGTAACTACTTAACCATATAATTCGCGATCAATTACAGAAAGATGTTTGGGAGTGCATTTTTTGTCCCTAGTTTTGTATCGCATTAAAATGGGACCAAATGTGTGGGCGTCATTCGTCCAACCACTTTTTCAAACTCTTTTTACTCGTGTGATCATTGCAAATCCAAAGATTATATGTTTGGTTCATTAATCGAGTACTAACCACCTCTCATTATCTGTAATAACTGCCAATCAATGGGGTCGTTGATCCCTCTACATATTTCTTTTGTATTAACTACAAGCATATATGCTTATCGTATGGCTATTACACAAAAAACAACAGGACATTTTGTTTAAAGACTGTCATAACAGAATATACTTTACTATTTCAAATGTTATTGAACTCTGCCCACATATGTGTTTTGTATTTGCAAAACGTCATTGTACGATTTCTTGAACTCATATGATATTAATTAAATTAAAACACGTTTATACCTGTAAAATATGGAAATATTATTGCATGCAGAGTTCATTAAAATATTATCTGATGTAAAACATTCAAAATGAAAATCTAGTTTAGTTTGAATTCAAATTGAAACGCTAGAATGTCTAGCAAATTTAAACGAATTTTGATGAAATAATATTTTATGTGTACTTCTGTGTACCTAATTAATAATATGAAACTAATTAGTTTAAAAAAATAATTTTATGAAAGTAATTAGTTTCATAAAATTATTCAGATATACAGTAACCAAATATATTAATACGTTTCGTTTATTTGACGGTGACATTATGTATTCACATAAATACTTTCACGCGTAAGCTAGTTTGTGAATACAGCCGTGCGATTATCTAATGATTCGTCGTTGCGCTCGTTGACAAGCTCACCGATGTCAAATACTTCATGAGATATCGCCCTTGTACACAAGGTTTTTTTACCAACGTTTCTTGTCACCTCGTCATTTGTTTCACGAATGTTGTCAAGGATGCAACGATGTTTGCTCGTATAGAATCGCACGGTTGTATGTACTGAAATATTTCGTATATTATTGAAAGGCAATTTGTATGTGAGGTAAGTATGTTAGTAAGGTCATTAGTTACGGGTTAGGTTCGTAAGGTCTGGATTGTGAGTAAAACGTCTGGGTGGAAAAAGGTCTATGTCTTAGGTAGGTACACAGTCTTGATTGTAAAATGTATGTGAATTACTGAATTTAATTATGAAAACTATCGTGGTTTGTACACATTTTTAATATGAAAAACGGGATTCACTCACGTAAAAAAGTCAGTGGGCCGAGCACGAAAATCGGTTTAAGTGTAACGTAATCGCATCGTTAGCGTATATAGTAAAAACTGTCTGTATATAGTAGTGTGTGTGTTTATCTAGAACAGTAGTGGCACAGATTTCTCATAGTTTGTACTGAGTACGTAAACGATACGATAACGTTACACTTAAGCAGATTTTCGTGATCGGCCCACAGATATTTCGCAACCGCGAACGTTCTGCACTCGGATGTGATTAAAACTATAGTCTGAAAGATCTGACTTTTTTACGTGAGTGAATCCCGTTTTTCATATTAAAAATACTGAATTTAATTTTATAACTAGTTCAATAAGTTAGGAAACATCAAATATCTGTTTAACTGGATACTCGTTAGGAAATAGGGACAGTTTCAGTCCAATCACGATTCTAGAAACAGTTACACAAATAAAGCATAATGCATGCAAATATAGAGGCGCCATCAAGTCGACCTAGTAGGTATAACATCACAATCTGATCATAATTAATCATGAAAGAACTAACACGGCTACGGGCGTACAAAAACTCATTAAAGACAGTTATACTGCTTTATCTCTACCGATTTATCTAAATGAAACGCACTATTGAATCCATAAATAAACATTATTCATATAATTCGCATAATAAGATGCAAATGGAGTAATCAACTCGCAAGCAAGTGAGAATGATCGTCTAATTTCCAGTAATTAAATTATTATATACGGGAATTACACAAACTAAGAAAATATTTCACATACACTAAAAATTGAAGCAAATATGATTTACTACACTACACTGCTATGCTATGCTACACATTACACATATCATCAATACGAAAGTGTATGAAGTAAGTAAATACACAAATAAATATGTTGTCATCTTTTCACCCTGCAACGACTGAGTAGGTTTGAGTTGGTTTTTAAATTTAGAAAGTAGGTACATTTGTGCTTTTACACCTGCGACATGGGCTGAAAAATACTCTAGTCGAGTGTGGTGATTTGGAGTATGGTATGCAGTTTAGTAAGGTAGGTAGTACCCAATTCGGAAAATTTCATGCTTAAATAATTCCTTAACTACTCTCCTGAGTTAGGGCATAGAACGGGGCACCTATGACTTTAATTACATTTAGGACATTTAGCTGTAGCTACTGTACCGTATCTATCCATTTGTTTATGGATATTATTCTACGTGTGGCATAGAGGAATGGGTTGATTTCCTCTATGAGGAGTGGTGTGCAGGTAATTTATGGTTCTATTGACCGTCATTTTAATATTGTATATTAGTTTTTCTACAATAGACTTTCCTTTATGGTGTGAAATATGAACACAGCTAAAAATCCAATTCACATTTACGTTTTGAACATACGTATTTGCTCGTCTATCACAACACAACGTCTATAGCAAAGGAAAATATAAGCAGGCTTTCAGTAAAGTTCGAGGACACGATATTTTTGAGATTTAGTTACCGACGTAACAATACAGGTAGTCCAATATATCTGATGCAACATTATGTTTAAAGCAGCTAATTTATATGAACATGTATTAAATTACCGTGGTGTATTTATTTATTGGAAGTAGATTAATGGTCTGTGAAACAAAAGTACACGCCATCATCATAGTAATATAAACACTGACAACTCGAAACCGACGACCATTCTACAATCAAATAAATTAATGATGTTTTTTTAAAGCGCTAAATTAATTTTGATTAAGTTTATATGTCTGAAGTGACCTACTAATTTTTTTTCCAAAAAACGGAACCGACTGAGTTCAATTATTGTAAGTATAATAGGTACTTTTAAACTATCATGCGGTACCATGATAGTTCACAAGTAACTATTATAACAATATTGTGTGCATGGTACCTACTTCGACAAGTTATTTCACGTTTATTAGTGTTGAAGTCGGTTTCGTTTATTGTTAAAATTAATTTTTCACCCTTTTGATTGGCCCTTGCTAATTTTGAGATCGATTGCCATTCACCGTCAATGATGATATAAAATCACCAACAAAACAATTTTCAGTTAATGGAGTGTAATTCAAAAACTGCTGAACTGAATTTGATGAAATTTAAATAAAGACTAAACTAAGAGAAAAATAAAATATCATCTAAATAGGTTCACCCAGTCGAAACTGAGGTAACCAACATACAAAAACAGTCGAATTGAAGACATCCTTTTTTGAAGTCGGAAAAAAAGAGTTATCAAAAGAAACTCCATATAGATCTTCCTTTTTTAAAGTATGTATAATAATGTTATCCATCTGTGTAAGCATTTTGCGTTTAAGTTTTTTTTCTCTACTGTTAATAATTAACGTAGTAAGTTTCGCGTTTATTATAATTGCATCAAGCGATTTGCCGCTAATTTGGACAGTGTTGTTTCGTATGATACCTGTTTTGAATTAACTAAAGATTAAAATTGTTGCGATCGTAAGATTCTTAATTCTTAAGTGGTTGTAATGATAGTTTCTTATGTGGAATGTTGTTGAATTAAGCATTATTATTGCGAATTGAATGTTGATCGTTGACTTGGGTATGTGTGATATTTAGTATATGTTTTCATGGAAGTTTTTGCTTTTGTAGAGCGAAACATTGTAAAACATTGAAGGTAAGATATAAAAGGACATAATATAAACAGCTATACTACTGAAGCTGAAGATTTAAGGCTCGCCCATTATCCATACCACGACGACTAAAAAGTGTTGCTATACCAATATTACTTTATAATGTCTTCTGACTTTACGAGTAACTAGCTGCTCTCCGCTGTTTCACCCGCGCAGTGATGGATGATGATGATGATGAATCTTTTATAGCCTATGTTACTCAGGGTGAATGTAGCTTTCCAATGGTGAAAGAATTTTTGAAATCAGTCCAGTACTTTTTGAGCCTAAGTCCTTTAGAATACTATTATATATTATAGTATGATAGTATATTATAGTATAATAGTATATTATAGTATAATAGTATATTATAGTATAATAGTATATTATAGTATAATAGTATAGTATAGATAGAGTATATATGAGTATACATGATAGTTAGTAAGACAGTCTATATCTTTTTTCGATAAAGAAACTTGGGGTAGTAAAAAGTAGCAATAGTAGGTACCACGCGACTCCGTCCGTGCCAATATGACAGTTCACATAATGAAATCTGGGTGAAACTAGAACCGAATTTATTGTGAGAGAAAATTACTAAACAAATATTTTTTTAGTTCTTTTGAATGGGTCTTACTTATTTTTATTGAGGACTGAAATGAAATAAAATCGTTTTATGTATATGCCTACGGGGGCACTTACAAATTGTCATATTACATTTATTATTTCTTAAATCGACAACTAGATCGGAACGCGACCACGACTGTGAAGATCCGGCAAGAAACTCAGCGGGCTTTTACATTTGTTTGTATCGTCAATTTCTTAATGTATATAACAAATGTTCGTTTGTTTTTAGCTCCATTGTGTTGCCATACAAAAGACACCATAATAAGGTATCAGTACGGCAAGACATGCTACACTTGGTATTACACGTGTAGGTAGATCCTGGAGTGATCAGTCCCAAGCTGTTTTATCCTCCAAGTAATCCGAAATTTTGTAATAACCTTTTTAACAGAGATTAGTTTTAACAGTGATTTTAAACTTATTAGGTAATAGACAAATCTCGGATAACATTGGGATGTTTCTTGTAGAAGTTTGTGTGTGTTAGAAGTGTGAATACTATGTGTATTAATTAATATACATAGACTTCATAATATATGTTCATTGAGGGTACTCTAGAACTGACGTGAGCGTGGCGTGGCGTCTTAGAGAAGTTCTAAAGAAATCTGCAATTGTTTTTGCATTGTTTTAACAGTATTTTCTCAGCCTTCCTTCCACGTGACCAACCAATCTCAAGATACCGTTCTGTATCTATTTTCTCCAAGATTCAAGAAACAGTCACAATAGATACAATAGTTATCGTTGATTAAATTATAACCAAGGAAATGCATAAATCTTGTATCGAAACTATTTTAGGCCCGCTGTTAATTAACTAGGGTCGCTTTGAACTAGGTTTAGGCTATCTCTAGAGCATTAATGGTAACTAAGATATATCCAATATGACGTTTTTATCTCAATAAATAATTTATTAATAATATTATTATCCAAAGTAGGTAGGTATAGAATAACTTATTTAAAGTTAATCTAATAATATGACAAATACCCCCTTTAGATCAGTGAAAATGGGAAAAGACTTTCTAAAATTACTTATTTATTTATTTTATTATTATTATTTTATATATGTTTATATAACTTGTTTTTCCTTCCGTTATTTATATTGTCGGGGATCCGCCCGTGAAGTCACCCTGTCCTTGGCTCTGTCTGAAAACCAGCGCTGTCTCATGTTTACAAATGTGGGGCAGCATTATGCTGAGACAGGGCCGGTTTGACATCACAATATACTCTTATGAGTCTGTGTTTAAGTTGTATTATTCACTCTAGTCTTACTAATTACTGTTTTAGTCTCTATTTGTGTGTGTGTGTGTGTGTGTGTCAAATAAATGCATTTCATTTCATTTCATTTTTCATTTTAAAATTAGACTTTGCAAATGGATGCTGTGTACGAAAATCTTACTATTTCTATACACATGCACAACGCACATAGAAAAAAATAAACATAATAAGTAATTCAAAATGACTTGCTAAATATATCATTATAAAGGCTTTATTATTATTAAATATCTAATATTCATAATATTTATTATTTTAGCATGAACGGTTAGGGCTAGAAGGTTTTGGAGTGGAGAGTATACGAACCGACAAGCGCAGCGAGATCTCTTACTATAGGCTGGATATGATAGGCTCTTACTATAGGTTTAACTAATGTCGATGTCATTATAAAAATGAAATTTCTATTGCGTCTGGCCTTGTGACCTTTGATGGAATACGTAAGCTCATAATCACACTACACAACAATGCTCGAACTTCTAAATTTAGATCAAATATAAATTAATGAGATCTAACCAAAAATTATGATATCGTAGACGAACGCATATAACATATATAATTAAATGGCAATGGCGTTGGGCAGAGTCTTAGAACGCAAAACTGACGGGCGGTAGGATCGGAAGGTTCTGGAGTGGAGACCACGGACCGCTAAGCGTAGCGTTGGTCATCCACCAACAAAGTGGACAGACGACCTGACCAGGGGTCGCAAAATGTGGCTTCAAACTGGTCCTTTTGGAAATCCAGGGACGGTTATGTTTAGTAGTGAACGTCTCACGGTTGTGATAATGGTGGTGATAATCATATATTACAGTTTCAAGGGTAAAGCAAACACAAACATTTTTCTTGTAGCTTCTCTCTTGAGACCAGCAAAATATGTTTTTCTACTGTTCTACTTTTGACTACCAGATATTCTGTGATAAATGTTAATTAGAATTCTGTGATGTAGCGAAACATTATATTATTGCGAAATGTTTTCAACATTTGCTTTATTTGCTTTTTCTTTTTTAACTTTTCTGCCATTTCGCCATAACGTGAGTTACATGGATGGTCATATGGCCAATTGGTTGAATGCGTGAAGGTTGATGTGCGTGAATTTCAGGGCAGCCAAGTCAAAACGACCTGAGTATAACTACTGCTTATGCACTTTTTTAATAACTCCAGTTTTACGAGTTTAATGTTTTTATGGCGAGGATAAAAAATAGTCCAGTTGATAGGTTGCACACTTAAAAAATTACCGTAATCGTATGTTAGACGGATACATAATGGAACAAACGCAAGCATTATAAATTAGCCCCAGCGGTTGCAAGTGAACATAAGAACCCCTACTTATATTCTTAGCACGTATTCAAACACTTTTTTCAATAATACCCATAGTAATACACGATAACCTTTTTCTTACCAAGCCTAAAGTCTATAATTAGACTTTGAATGGACCCTAGCCGTATTCTATGACTGTAATCTAATAACAGGTAAATTTGCGGCCAGTAGTTATATACTGCTTTTATTGAATTTATATCGGCAAAAAAGCCGCAAGAAAACCTTTACAATTTAGGTGGTAATAATTCAAATCTAATTTCCATTGTATTTATACTCGAAGATTACTACGAATATAATGCGTTTAAACAGGTTGATGTTCGGAAGTCTACATATTATTAGCCTTTTTTTTTATTTTCTGTCTCTAAAATTTAAGAGATTTATGACTATTGATTACGATTTATCTGAGAACTATGTAGATGAGGACTAGAAATAATTATAGATGACGAAAATATAAAATACTTATCTTTTAAAATATTGAAGGTGGTTTGGTTTATTTATTATTTAAATAAATTGGGATAATTAGAGATAGGCACTATGGAATATTTGAAATATTTTAATATTAATCCGGAACTTGCCAGATGTTTTCTACGAGCTAGCCTTTTCTTATGGGTTCTTATCGTATAGAAGATAGGTTCATTCACAATGCCCTGTTACAGTGAGCTATAAAATATAATGAAAATATAGGATCAGATCATCCATATTTAGTGACAATGTTCTGTTTTGTGTGCCTAAATAAATAAACAAGGTTTTCAGGTTCCGAACTAGGCAAAGACTGAACTATGGTAACCTGATGAATAATATACATATTTATATATATACCTACATATACACATTCAGATCTTTTTTTGTTTACGAGGGGGAAATCTTATTAGATTAGGGCCCCACCCCCAACTATACCCGAGCTCTTAGGGTCCTCTTTTAGTCGGCTCACAGGCAGAGGTTACTGTATAACCCTATTCTTTAAAAAAACCCGGGCTTAACGGCTGGTCGACACACCCAGACCTTGGTCAAGCAGACGTGCTCATGCATCCAAATGTTTGAACTGTCCGGGAATCGAACCTGGGACCAGCGGCGCAGAAGGCAGGGTTGCTACCAACTACGCCAACCGGCAAGTCTATAATATGATTATTATTATGTTTTAGGTACAATGCCTACCTGATGTTAAATAGTAACCTCTGTGCCTAGAACAGATGCATTTCCTCACAAGTTTCGCCGACACCCATACAATTCAAACAAGAACACAATATTACTGAAATAGGTAGGTATGTTGGCAGTATTTCCCCGGACGAACTCATTCAGAAAGAGTTCTACTGCACTAAGTATGGTAGTACACAAGTTGTGTTACGGCCCATACTTAAGAAAATATGTGAAACTTACGTTATGTGTAAGCATTTTCCTCGTTAGTAAAGAACCTGATCATCTAATAAAAATTAATAAATAAGGTATTTATTTATAAGAGTGCAACTGGTATTACCAACTTAAAAATATTTAAAACATCGTCAAATAATTATTATAACTCCTAGTATACATTAAACTAGTTAAAAATAATGGCGTGATATATGGTATGGACGACACGAAACAAATAGAAAAATTAATAAATCTTCTTATAAGACGGTCTTTTATTTTACTTAATTATAATTACTCTATCCAAAGGTCCTATTAAGTGTAACCGTAGCCATCTCGTTCAGTTGTTTGAGAGTAAGAACAGTTTGTAAGGAATGCAGCCTACTTAACCACAGCGCTAACCTTGAGATAAGGCTACGCAGTTTTCATAAGCAACAGCGATTTCATTAGGAATTAATAAGGAATTTTATCGGTACGTACAGGACCTGTTATAGTTTTTTGACTAACAATCAATTCTTAGTGACTTTTAAAAATAAAATAGGATATGATTACTTATTTTAAACTAAATGTGCCCTGCGGTTTCACCCGCGTGGTGACGGTTGATGATTATGAATGTTATCCTTAGTATGTTTTAATCCAGTGCCTCATCTATCTACCTAACAAATTTTATTGAATTCCGTTCAGCCGTTTTTACGTGATTGAGTAACAAATATTCACATATTTTTTAAAGTAAGATGTAGACTATCATATTTATATTTCTCAGTAACTTTTGCATATTAATCTCTTTAACTATTAAAATAATACGAATCTGTAAACGAGCATGTCGAATGCGAAGGAGTATGTCCAATGGGGATTGCTGCCTTTTAGCTCACACTTTTTATATGTACACACTAGGTAAAAGTCATTATAATGAGCTAATATTATAATCACTATACTAAATTTAAGTACGTTACCTAAGTTTAAGTACGCGTAAAGTACAAGAACATACGGACAGATCAAAAAGTTTAAAGATATCAGGTTGGCGGTTGGTCTAGATATTGGTGTTGATATTTAAATCAAATAAACGTTCTAAATAATGTTTTATATAGGCATGTTCATTTATATTTTAATCACTCAATATTTTCTGTTCCGTGCCATTAACTGAAAATTTTATGAAATTGTACAATTTCTTCACACAAAGCTATACATATATATATGTTAGATATAAGTATATGTTAGCAATTAACCTGACTTTACATTGATACAAAAATGGCCAACGCCAATGATTAAGAACATGGTTTCTTAAATTTCATTTATGTTAAGTATGTATAAATAAATAAAATTTATATTCATATTATGCAAATTAAACATGTTTAAAGTGATGATAACTCTAATGGGTAATAAGGGTAAGCCGCCAATGAGGGCCGCTGGATAGATCCCTACCTAGCTATTGGTGAAGGTAATATCGTGATGAAACTACCCTCACGATTAAAACCTACAGCTAAGTACTTGTACCGGTAACTCCCTTGAGAGGCAATCTAGATCTAATGTAGTACCAGCTTCGAAAGCATTAACACTGACCATTAAGTGACCCCAGCGTACCAAGTAGGTTTACGACATCTTGACAACATCTGACATAATGACATCGGTGTAAGACGTAAACCCCAAGTATGAGCACTCCGGCATCACAATAATTGCAAACAAAGTAAACAAGTCGCTGCGCTTATCAGCATGCTGACACCTTTAGCTGCAGTAACCACAAAACTGCTAGCAGCCAGCGCATAGCCGCTAGCCTGACGGCTCTAGTGAATATTATCTGGCAAGTAAATCCACTTAGAAACTGAGGCTAAACTAACTTGGTAGCGGTAGCGATACAGCTACGTTAAATAGGTTTTAGGATGTAAGTGAGCTAACTGCAAATCGGTAACAAAGTGTTCATAGTATAGGTAATAGCTAAGAAGATATGGATGGCTTCGAGCAGAGTTGTTTAGCTTCAAATTAATTGAAGTCTGATTGAATTTACTAAAAGCTTCGACAGAGACAGTAGCCAAGATAAGATTAAACAAAAGTGAATGTATGAATGAATCGTTTATTGACGGAAAGTGTTTACGTTTGATTGAATTGATGATTCAACCACATTCATAATTTTCTAAATACATACGTTTTTGTAATTCCATTCTCAACTACTAAACCGATTTGACTGAATTTTTAACGTAGGTATATGACGATATAAATATTTTTTTAAGTATCTTTACTTACACATTGGCTTTTATTTCGAAAAAATATAAGTATGTGTTGAATAGTAACTTCCGTTATTTCATTTTTCATTTCATAGTCCTTTTCTTTCAGGGAAGCTGATACTTAGGTAATAATGACATTGTTACACATAACTTAACAAAACCCAGTATTATATTTGTAGGAACTGTTTTATTATGTGTGATATTTAGTATACGTTTTCATGGAAGTTTTTGCTTTTGTAGAGCGAAACATTGTAAAACATTGAAGGTAAGATATAAAAGGACATAATATAAACAGCTATACTACAAAAGCTGAAGATTTAAAGCACGCCCATTGTTGTTATTTCATTTTTCATTTCATAGTCCTTTTCTTTCAGGGAAGCTGATACTTAGGTAATAATGACATTGTTACACATAACTTAACAAACCCCAGTATTATATTTGTAGGAACTGTTTTATTCAAACCACGTACACAGCATAGAATAGTTGACATTATCTTCAAAAGCTATTCATCTAAGAGCTGAGAAGTGAAGTGACAACGCCATCTCTTATTCAATAGATGCAGTAAAACCTTTTAAGGAGAGATAGCTTTCTAATGCTTTACTATTAAGCTGAATAAATTCACAGTGTAAGTGGAACAGCAAGGTTTAACTCAGGGTGGACGTGTCTAGGGATTTATTTCCCAAGACGTAAGGTAAAGTAGAAGAAAAGGTAATAATTATTTATTTATTTATTATTCAAAACTTAGACTATCGTAACAGTGAGATACTAATGTGATAGAGTTGTATGTAAATTATTCTGTATTCTTATATTAACACAAAATATAGAGAATCAATCTTGTAAAATCATTCAGAGTACGTGGCAAATTCTATTTGCTCCGCTATTAAATTGAATGTGAGAAGTGTACCTACGCGTCAGAGGCCAGATTCACAGGAGAGGAGGCCACAAATTATAAAGTAAAATTTTGTATACACAACAGATAGGACAGCTCGACAAGTCTAGCAATACTTATGAAGTTTACTGGTATTCAACTGTAATGTCAAAAATGTCATGTCACGAGTGCACTGAAGATAGTTAAAATTAAAGTTATATGGCTGCTGGTCATCAACCAATAGAAAGGGCTGGTTGTCTTGAACACTCTTGAAATTTAAGCGAATCATAAAATCCGACACTTAAAAGTGTCGGACGGCCGTCGCCGCCGCCACATGTACCTATCTATATCCGGCGCGCATAACCTTATTTGCGACAATATATCTGGATTATTAAGCTTTCCTCTTATTATTTTAAATAGATAACTAATGAGGTTAGTTCCCTTCTGATCCTCAGTTCATTATAGTCCACCATCCCCAATACAAATAGAGTCGGATACATCAATAGATAGAAAGGATTCACCCCAAAGGTACTGTTATAAGTACCCACCAGGCAATTCTTTGTGATTTTTGGTGTGCTATTTTTTATATGGTTGTAAAAGAAATTAATAAATGAATTGAAAAAAAGTAAAGGTATGTACCTAACGAAATTTCGTTTGGCACATACCTATACTTTTTTTAAATTCATTTACAGAATAAATATTCTGTATCCTTTCAACCATCAGGACATGAAGTTATTGCATTCTAAATGGCTGCTCACCAAGGCGTAAAAACTAAAACTAAACTGGTTGATTATAGCTTCAGATTCAGTTCAGATTTACAATGAACACCAAGGCGTAAAAGCTAAAACTAAACTGGTTCATTATAGCTTCAGATTCAGTTCAGATTTACAATGAACGGTTATTGTTTCTTATTCAATTGTTTTACTTCAAATCGAATGAAGGCGAAACCAAACATTTCTTTTCCAAAAAATAATAAAGCTATAGTATCTCAATTGAAGACTATATAGATGTATGACAAATTGTCATAGAAATACGTTAATGTACCTAATGTTACCCGCATGCTACACCAAAGGGTGCCGAAGGTTTGTAGTGATTATTGTTGTTCTAGGAACTGTACGCCTAGAGCGAAAATAGTTTACGATACATTATATTTTCCATACCGAGAATGTATTATAATCATATCTTTTTTTATTACTACTTAAAAAAAGACAGCTTGGCCGCCGTTCAGTTCTCGGCCTAAGAATCGAACTGTTCCAGTAGACGCCTGACGGTAAGTATGCAAGGAACAGGCTCGATCACGCCAGTAATTACAGTACTAAGGCTTTTAGATGACACTGCTTTGTGTTCGCTACACCGAGGTATTAGCATTTCATTCGCCCATAGTAACTTCACTGGATACAGTCACAGATCTCATGTATGATCTGATATAGTGCCCTTCAAAACTCAAAAAAATTGTAAAGAGCATTACTAGCAAAAGCAAAAAGATACGTAAACTTTTTTTAAATTTAATTTGACATCATTTGATATACTTTGTAGTTGTTTCCAGTGAAGTTACAGAGCAAGAACATCTTATATCTCCGAGTAAAAAGCGCAGTGCTTGCCATGCAGGGTTTTGAAGTGTTGTACCTAGTTCAAATTCTGAATGGTACTGGACTATTATGGGCAAGCGTGACGCTTAACATCAGGCGGGCGACTTGATACTATATCTATCATGAGAGAGCTCATGCTCCGACTCGCACTTTGGTGATTTTCGGGTGGCTGTGACCACAACCTTTTTTGTGGGCTGGATCTGCGCCTGCTGTGGTGCCTTTCAAAACTGACTCGTGCATAAAACATTTTCTCTGCCTACGACAAGGAAATTCGACTTACTTAGCGTGCTCCTCGCCACTTACGATTTTTATCCCGACGGTGGACGGAATACTCAGTAACTACACCCCACCGAGTATAATTGGCCCAAAGTTTACCCGATCTAAGATGGTCGTACATCTCCTACCGTGTACATTTTTATTTAATATTGTATAAGCAGAAAGCTAATCGGACAGGAGTACTACTTACATACCTACAGCTACAGAAAGTATATCTCAATAAAACGTCGGTATAGTTTGTTGTCCCACTGCCATTTTCTTACTCTATGATTGTTATGATTCTAAGAAAGGCACGCCCTTACACCGCAAAGTAAGTAGAGCATCCTAGAGAGTCTCCACGGTGGCATCCACAATGCAGTAAGAAGTAATAAGTAAGGCAAAAATGTTAAACAGAATTCTACTTCACTAATAGGACGGAATAGCTACTGTTCAAATGGGGCAAAGAATTTTTGTTTTTATGTAGAACTAGGTACTGTGGCCGTGGCTTTGCCTGTCTCGATTAGGATAGCGTATCCTCATTGCAAGAACGTATTAATCTAGAGTATGCGTTATCTCCGTTCCCGATTACATCCAAACAAACTCTTCCGCTCCCACAAAAACTTTCGCATTCGGAATATAAGTGTGATATGACAACAAAATACTGTTGAATTTTATTTCTAACTAGCGAATGCCCGCGACTTCGTTCGCGTAGTAGGCTCGGCATTTGGCCTTCATATAACCTCCCATATTTTATATCTTTCGATAGGGTGAACCGATTCTCAAAATTATTTTTATTTGAAAGCTAGTGCTTCCCGTGTGATCCCATTAAAATTTCATTAAATTCGGTCCAGTAGTTTTTGAGTTACACTCCAATAAATTAATAAAATTAAAGTCGGTATTAAATTTTTCAAATAGTACTTGTTCTTTCATAAGAAGCTTCTCATGGCAATAGTCAACACAACAAAAAAACAAATAGCGAAATTGTTATTTCCGTTCACGTGTGATGCGATGAGCGAGTGAAATAGAGGTTAATTTTTATATAAATACATGTGCTTACGCATTACGAATAAAAATCAACGTGCGAGATTTTGATGCTCCATGAACACAACCTAATGAATTGTGACTTTTAGAAGTGTAAACTAAAGAGTAAAACTTTTGGGTTCGCGTTTCCGGTATACTAGTGACCTGTTGGGCCCGTCCCCAAAATACTGTATTTTAAGTGTCGATGGATGCCATCGCTGCCAATTTTCATATTATGATTTATAAATCACGCCCGTGTTCCGGAGGGGTAGGCAAAGATCACATATATCCACTTGCTACTGGTATACCTTTGCTTCATCGATTTGCATCATATTATTTCTATTTAATCGTCGGTTTCACGTACCTACTCTTGACCTCGCCTTTCTTCAGAATATCTCCGATTTGATCGGAATACGTTCGACGAGATCTACCTATTTCATTCAATCCATACACGCTCGCCACTGCTCGTACACTTGTTTCGTCAGTCTTCGCTCATCCATCCTTTCTACATGCCCAAACTATCTAAGGATGCCTTTCTCAACTCTATCCACCACATCTTCATTCACTCCAATGCTAGCGTAAACCACTACGCCTATTACTTTATTTAAGTGAATTAGATGATGTGGTCTACGATGGATCACGCCGGCTTAGAAGATACCTAATCACTCGATATCGAAGGCACCCAGTTTGTATCTACTGGGAAATAGAGGCTCAGTCAATTTTGACTATGTAGAGATCGCTATCCAGTCTGATGATTCTCGGATGGAATTGAAATGGAGGAATAATAAAGAAGTAAATTTTCAGAAACATAACAAAAAGCTACTTCTAGATAAGATTGACTAAGATTGTACATATGTTGTACAATCTTAGTCAATCTTATCTAGTCTATATATCCTTTTTTTAGGAGTAGGTATTAATGACTCGGCATCCTGTTTACGTTTAGAACAAAATATGTATGACTGAAACTATGTGTGCTTAAGACTAAGTGTGATGCGTAAGGGCGTATGATTATTATAAGCGGCTCTTCATAAAACAATTTATTCTCCTTGTTATTGGTTTTAGTTTCTCTATGTTTGTATTGTATTGTATTGTAAATAAACATTTATTTGCAATTTTTTTTTAAATCGTTTAATTCATTTTGATGTACATAATTTATGTGGGCCCGCCTCTGCCGTGCGATTCTCTAATGATTCGTCGATGTGCTCGTCGACGAGCTCACCGATGTCAAATACTTTGAGATATCGCCCTTGTACATAAGGTTGTTTTTCCAATGTTTCTTGTAATCGCGTCATTTGTTTCACGGAAGTTGTCAAAGATGCAACGATGTTTGCTCTTAGAGAATCGCACGGCTGAAGACCTATCTATGTACCAAGCAAAACAAAATAATTAAATTTAATTGGTGGAGTAATAGATAAACACATAAAACAACATACAGTCAAATTTAGAACCTCCTCCTTTTTTGAAATGGTTAAAGAAACTTAGATAGAAAGCGTGTATGACGTCAAATAGTAACATATATATGGTAAGTATAGCTTTTCAGCCGTATAATAGAAACCCCAGCATTTAACACATCTACAAGACTTGGAAAGTGTGAAGCGCATGTAATTTCATAGACCTCGTTGCCCTTCCACCTGGTAATTATAAATACTAGTCTGGTTACATGGTTAGCCGTCGTTAGCATCTGGAAGCTTATCCGGTAGAGCACTGTCCTTTGAACTGTGGGAAAGTGTGAAGTTGATACGATCTAATTCAGAATTATATAGCTGCTTCCTGTGGTTTCACCCGCGTGGTGATAGATAATGATGATGATAATGATGATGAAAAGTGTGCTATGCTCTTCCCCGGGATATGATCTATATTCTAGCTGAATTTAATCGAGATCCGTTCAGCTGTTTAAGCCTGAAGGTGTAACAAACAAACAAACTCTCTTTCGCATTTATAATATTAGTTACAAATATTATTATTAGGTAATTTAATATATTTATTTTTAATATATATATATATATATATATATATACTTAGGGTGTTTGGTAGAGGGACCGACAAACCAAATGAGCGTGTTCGGGGGACCACTTGGAGAATACAAGTTGGCCAAAAAAAATCCCCGATCCCCCAATATGTTTAACTTTTTTTTGTGATTTTTCCCTTTTCCTCATGAAATTGTACCTATTTACCACCATAACATTTGTAAAATTTGGAAACACTAAAAACATCCGACATACAAATATAAAGCATCGATTATAAACCGTGTCTGTTACGACATCTTTTGTATGTAGATATTAATCTACATACAAAAAAGATTACCCTCTTTATGGATAAAAATACTTAATACTCGTATCATGAAAACAATTGCATACCGACTAGACTAATACAGAAATAGTAGATTAGTAACCAAGGGCTGTAAGGCATCAATTGCACCCTCGAACTATAGGCGCCCTTGCTGCGCTCGTGCGCCTAAATATCTCGGGCTGCAATTGATGCTTACACCCGAGCTAACTACTCTGCTTTACATCTCGATTGTGAGGTAAGTAGCAAAAAAACCGGCATTACAAAAATAAAATTGATGACTATTATACTCATACGAAGACAAGGCTGAATAGCGAAGCGACCCCTTTTGTCATTGGGCTGAATGCATGATGTCTACTGCCAGTATGATGGTTAGATGTACGCGAACTTTTTGAACGAGTGAAGTATTTGTTTTAATAATTACTTACCGCCCTAGGGCTTTTCTAGCTACATTACCCTAGAGCGCTAATCGGTCACCTACAAGCCCCATTTGTGTTTCTTTAAATTACTTACCGCCCTAGGGCTTTTCTAGCTACATTATTACCCTAGAGCGCTAATTGGCACCTACAAGCCCCATTTGGGGGTAATAAGGACCTACTTACCGAATATGAGAGATGATAATCCTGTAATATATCGGGTTTCTCGACATTTATTTACCTGACAGTCAAGACGCGGGTTTGAGAGGTGTCTGTTAGGCATTTTGACTTTTATTTACTTGACACTATGTAATTACACATCAATAATATTGTTCCAAAACGGTTTTAGAAAGCCACTTGACATTAAACTTACAAGATGATTATTAATTACACTATATTTAAACCAAGCAGTAATAACTCAGATCTAAGATTATCTTGCGCCATAATAACAGCACTGGCATTACACTGATTCACTGTAAGCACTTACTGTCATTGGTTAGGGAGCACAGTAGATACCATATTACCTTGTCTAAGAAAATATTTATGCACCATCTTTGCTGCTTGAAGATAGATAAGCATTTCTCATTATGACAGGGTTCATGTCGAATTAACTACTGTTTAACTATTGTTACCATTGTGCTAACCTTACTGGTATTTTTTAACATGACAGCATAATAATTTTTGCTTCTTCTTGAAGTGGGAAACAATGTGAGAGTGACAAGGTTCGATCACCTGTTCTAGAGTGAAGAGATGTATGGCCCAAGCGCAGACTTAGATTAATAACAAACAGATAATGCTGGGCAGGTTCCTAATAGCTCGCCACACTTCTATTGGAGGCAGTTAAGCTTTAATGACTAATCTATCTTTTAAGCTAGTTGAAACAGTTAAGCTATTTTCCGCGACTGAGGAGTGAGGAGGTTTTGGTTTTAGGGATCCGTGAGAATCTACGGAACTCTTCTTATTTACTTACTTACTCGTACGTCTGTATGACAGGTATTTGTTGAGAAATTTGAACCGTTGTATGCATTTTTTTATTTTAATAAATGACAGGACAGGAAAGTCATGCGCCTGACGACACCACTACGAAATTAGGTTCCATTCCAATAAAATGATTATAATCCCACCTTAAATTTTAAAATTACTTTTAGGATAGTATATAAAAAGTCGTCTATATATGAAAATAAAGAAAATTTTGTATCAACTTCAACTTGTATATAATTTAAAATTTGTTAGGACTTATTACGTAAAAAATATATTAAGTATCGCTAAGCAGGCGTCAGTACTTTAAAAATCACATTATAAAAATAATAACATACGTGTAGAAATTTTTTTCATAATTTGTTTTACTAAGGGCACGGGCCTTATATCTGTGGGTCAACTGTGGGAGGCACTCGTCTTTCATGGCGCTGGTTTTTGAGTCTCATTTATTCAGTAATTTACTTGCTACAGTGACCTACGAGGTGATGCTTGCGCACAATTGTTTCATAACCGAATTTGTGACACTGCAGTGGGGCCTACCATAGCGGTCTTAGGCACAAGTGCACCAGCGCGTACCTACAAGGTGGTTGGATTTCGTCTATTACGATTCGATTCGTAAGGTGGAAGGAATATACTATATTCCTTGAAGCTGCCATTGATGTATATATGTAGTATCAATATACATCTTTAATTCCGTCGCCACGTGAAGTACCTAAATGTGTTAATTTTAAAGCTGTATTTTTAACCATAGCTTTAATCGAGCGAATAATTTTAATATGTATATGATATTATTAAAATGTAAAGGAGTTTAAGAAAAATATAATGTTTTACTTCTACTTCATTACGCAATAGAGCATAGGTACATATACCATATGTAATACATTACCTACATAAGATATATTGAGTAATTTGTAGTAGATACATAACCTACAATACCTACCTAAAAAAATAACAGAACACGTATCTACAAGGGCCAAACTTAGTGTTATTTTAAGGCAGATGCAAAAGTAAAACACCACATAATAAAAAAGAGGTGAAGATTTTTTAGGGATAGGTTGGCTAACAAGCAGGAGGCTCACCTCATATTAAGTGATATTGTCGCCCAGGTCTCGAGGATGCGTTGCCGACCTTTGAGAAACGAATAGAAGGGGATGAGGGTGGTGAGGGGATCGGGGAGGGGAAAGGAGAAGGGGGATCGGGTCTCCGAAAGTCCGAGTCAGGTAAGGCGAACTATTCTAAGACAATAATATCAGTACAGTACGCGATTACAACTCGCACCTGGCCGAATTTCGAAGGTCTGTAGTCGCTAGGAACCAGATTTTTTTATTGAAGCACTAACGCCTGCTAAGCAAAACCAAACAATGGAATTTTAGAGGAAAAAGTGACATTTCCTTGGATGTGATTAGCCCCGTCTTCCGCCAGTAAGTTTCAGATACTATGACCTCTAGGCCACCGAGGCACCCATTCGACCATCGAATTTATCTATGTACATGGTTTTAATATTATTTAATTTCAAAATCCTTAAGAGGATTGCATAGCTAAAAGAATAACTCTTTTTTACCTCTAAACATTGTCCGAGTTCAGTGTTTTTTTTTTCATGTAATCATCACATTGTTTGCTACGCCCGTACGTTTTGATTATTTCAGTTTTTTTAAGTTGCTAAAACAGAAATTTAAAGTACTTTGAAATGGACAATGTTAAGAGGTAGAAAATAGTTATTTATTTTAGTATGGAAAGTACCTAGCTATGCAATCCTCTTAAAGTTTCTCCATACTTTAAGCCATTTTATTTAGAAGCTAGGTAGGTAGTTTGATGATCAGAGTATTCGATATTGGTGCAAATGGTAGTTTTAATTTTGATTACTTTAGAGCTCAAACTGTAAAGATAAATGATTAAGTACCTTGTGGTTAATATAATACATATACACCAACTATAGGCTTTCGGAAACCGGTTCCAGTACAATACCACAAAAACAATGCGTCCTTTGGTGCATTTTAAATACTCATTCAGAATAAAACAAGAAAAACAACGAACATCCGGAAACATACGACTTTACTTGAACAACAAAATGGCAATTCCGTGACATTGCATTGCATTGCACTAACATAATGTACAACTTTTTGTCATTGTAAACCTGATTCCGGTGCTATTAAACACATTTAGTGGACAAAAAACACATTAAAATGATTTATGCACTTTAATCTATGTGACGATTAATAATACATTAGTACATAATCTGTCTCAAACTAGAAGCGATATCAACAATGCGAGATTTACAAATAGTACGTTTCTATATAAGATATATTTATCTGCATAATACCTAATAGACTAAGACCTAAGACTGTCGACATTTTTATCGTAACAAACTATTCCACCATCTAATCAGGCACGTGACCAATATATGTTGTGTTTGAATGTTTTTAACCGACTGCAAAACAGGAGGAGGTACTCAATTCGACTGTTTTTTTAAATGTTTGTTACTTCAAAACTTTGGACTGGGTGAACCGATTTCCATGTGGTCCCATTTTCATCAAATTCGGTTCAGTAGTTTTTGAGTTACACTCCAATAACTGAATAGAAGGGAAGTCGGTATAAAATTTTTCAAATTGTACTTTTTTAATGTATGTTCATCGATTTATCCCCCATTTGTGGATTGATTTACAAATATTTTTATATATTATATTATATTACAATCATTTAAATTTCATCAAATTTGGTGAAACGGTTTTTGAATTACACTCCAATAAGTGTTTCGCATATCGTCACTAAAAAAGGGCAAACTTTCTTTTACAAAAAAAACGGAACTGACTTCAACACTAAAATGTGTAAAATAACTTGCCGAAGTCATTTTTATTTTGTTAGTGGCTTTAGGCAGCATTATAAACGTATATAAAGTCACTAACAAATACATCGTACATCGGAAGCATTTAACATTATTGCTCTAACTATAAGACACACTAGGTAACGGGCAAACTTAACTTTGCCGTTCGATCGTTACACACGCACCACAATTAATAAGTTTGTAATAGTTTTTTGTTCTTGAACTAAATTTTTACAGATTTCAGACTTTTCCCTTTACATGTGCTGTAAACCATTGCTTCTTGCCAAATTTCATGATTTCAGGTCAACGGTAAGTACTATATAGGTTTTGATTCCCTTGCGAAATCGCAAAATACGCATGTTTCCTTTGATCGTGTTGACTTACAACTTGGATATTTTCACAGCTGAAAGATGCATATTTACATATACCGTAGAACCAAATATTTGATAAACATTTTAACTTGATACCACTACATGTTCCTGAGAAAAAGGGTCTTGACAGACGTACAGACAGAAATACGTACAGACAGACAACAAAGTGATCCTACAAGGGTTCCCTTTTGAGGTACAAAAGGAAGTTTACTTTCGAAGTACGGAACCCTAAAACATGTCATAGTGTTACGAGTACAATGCAGAACAAACCTTACACAAACTACACTAAACACAACAGCAAACACTACTGTTATGGGCATCCATAGAGTTCACTCTCATTATACACTTATCCGTTTCATCTTATTCAGTGTGAGGGCGCTAAATCCTGCACTGACCGTCCCGCATGGGGTGTATTGTGCATTTCCCCCACCAGCCCCAGCAGCTATGCCCGTACGTTTTGATTTAAACAATGCGTTGATTGCATGAAAAAAAAAACACTGAAATCGGACTCATCACTCTTAGTATGGACAAGTACTAGCTATGCAATCCCCAATGTATCGGAGTACTGGGAATATATATATATATATATATATATATATATATATATATATATATATATATACTATACTCTAGATCGCTGGCACAAATTGTCCAGTTGTAATGTTATGTTGTCCTGAGTTAGGAGTGACTGATTCGGTTGCATTTGGTCCTCATGCAGTATAATAATATTTCCCCTAATTGTCTACAGTCTCGAGCACATGTTCTATCCGTCTCATCATCGTCAATACTACAAAAGAGCCTAACATTTAATTATCTAGTGTTCGTTTACAATTGCGACACGCAGGTGCACAACAATGTAGATTTAAACAATACATTAATTCTTTAGGAAGTAGTTTAGCACACTCGTGCTTACATACGTAAGAAGGCTTAACTAATGTTTTAAATATCGTAGGAAGTGAACAATATGCTAAATACTTTATCGAAAGCGACAGTGTTGAAACCGGGTAATCTTTGCTAATTTGTGTACTGTGTAGCATGGTATATAACCACATTAAGTTAAAACGTTCTTATAGTCGAATAACAAGGTTGGAGTCTATTGTTGCTGTTTAAAAACACTACTGTGAATCTCCGTGAATGTAAAAAGTTTACGATCGCGGAGTTTGCTTTTCCTTTTTTATGGATCAGCCGTGCGATTCTCTAATGATTCGTCGATGCGCTCATCGACGAGCTCACGGATGTCAAATACTTTATGAGATATCACTCTTGTACACAAGGTGGTTTTTCCAACGTTTCATGTCATCTCGTCATTTGTTTCACAGATGTTGGCAAAGATGCAACATGCATGTTTGCTCTTAGAGAATCGCACGGCTGAAATCAAATCTATGGCAACATTACAAAAAGTATACCTTAACTAATTACAGTTTTGTAATGATTTTTGTTCATAGTAACCTTAAAATGTTGGCAGTTGATACTTTTATGACGTAAGAATACAGTAGGGAAAATATTTGGAAATTTCACCGCTTCTACTTTATTTCTGTGGTTATCGCATGAACCAAGCGCGCAAAGGCGAGCAAATCCAAGCGCGAAACGGGTCAGATACTTAGAGAATGGAGGTTTGAATTCACAAAGGGTTAATTGTACAATAAAAATAATTGTGTTGTAATTTTAGAGAGAAAAATTCACATCCTCGGACCGAATTCGAAACTGCGTCTTCCGACAATCAGTGTCAGACGCCATGCCCACTAGGCCACGGTAATAGCCAACAAGGCTTACCTAAACATCGAATTTTAACTCTCCATACGATTTTAGGACACATAAATTGTGTCTCGTAAAGGATTATCTTATATATATTATAGCTGGATATATATAGGTGGAACGATCCGAGTTATGTGCGTGGCTGATTCTCGTTTTATCAAGTTAGAAATGTGTAAAAGCATATTTACCACATTACCTACCTCTTTGGTATAATAAAAGGTAAGGAATTCAGAAATGTACACTATTATAGAATCCAACTGTTCTTAGATCTTAAACTGCGTCTCGTAAACTGCCCTACCTAGGACTTTCTACTCGGACGGGTTATAATTTGAATGCACATTAAATTATAGCTAATAGCATGACTTCAAAGAGAAATGTTCCTTTCGAAGGTGTTTCCTTGTGCTTGAATCAGATAATAATATAATAGGTAAATTACCTAGGTATACAATGCTAAAGTTATTAATTTCAAATATTTAAAAAAAATATTTTAATAATAGGTCTTCACCTATGTATTACTAGCTGCGTCTTGCGGTTACACCCGCGTGATGATGATGATGATGAAAAGTACCCTATATGTTAATCCAGTGCCTCATCTACCTCCATACCAAATTTCATCAAAATTGGTCCAGCCGTTTGAGCGTGAAAGAGTAACAAACATTTGTTCTATTCATCCATCCATCCATCCATCCATCCAAACTTTCACATTTGTAATATTAGTGGGAAGGACTAGTTTACTACCTACGTATTAGTTTCTATAAGCAGCATTTTCAAATTTAAATATTTGTGAATTGGCGCGCAACCAAAATTCAAATGAAGTGCTATCAAAAGAGGTGTTATTTAAAATAAAATACAAACTGTCATCAGAATGACAAAATTGTATACTAAAATAAAAAAATACCATATTTTTTTATATTTTTAAAATTTACATTCAAATCTTCAAATTCATAGGTTATTTTTTACCTAATGTTACGTGATTTAAAAAAAAATATATTAAGCGAAAACTTTGCATTTTTAACCTACTCCATCATTAAGATTAAATAATTTTGAAGGGATTAAATCACGTACCCATACTTTATATAATGTTTTTATGTTTCACTAACTTTCAGTAAACATAGTCACTGGTATAGACTGCAGCCTATTTCTAAGGAATCTACATAATAGGTTGAAACTATTGAAAAATAAACTTTCAAATCCGGTTAAAAGACCACTGCGGTGGTTGATAGTTAGTTCAACTCTACATAGGTCGAACAGAAAAAAACATGAATTGAAAGAAAGATGTTTTCACTAGACTTTCCTTCGGCTAGTTATGTGCTCATCCATAAAATGTGTCATTAACATTGTTTTTTTAATACTAGACACAGTGGGCAGTAGCCCACGACTACATCCGTCTGTATCAAGGTCATTGAGTTCCCTCAATAATTACCTATTGAATCAGGAATTAATATACTCAGAAGTAACACATGTTATGGGGTTATTCCTGAGTATAAGCTTTCATCATTACAAATTTAGTCTGTTTCCTTTCCAATGCGTTTAACCATTTCAGTGTCAAGAAGTAACAAAGAAAATTTCACTATTATAAGCATTACTTTACTAACTGACAAGAAAGACATTATGTGTAATATAAAAAAAAAACACTTTGACATTTTCCCGAATCTTCCAATTTTTCAGGTACATACTTATTCCAATTTTTTCCCCTACAGCCTTGTTGGGACATTTTTTTTATTTTAATTTTCTTAATCGGTCCAAACGTTCTGAAATGATGTGCTTATTTTTTTATTTATATACTAGCTGTAGGTACACGGCATGCGTTGCAACACCACGTACAGTATAAACAAAGGGCCAGGAGATCCCCAGAACACTCTACCGAAGTTTCATCACAATCTAATGATGATGAATCTTGAATCTGATGAAACAACGGTTTCAGAACGAATATGGGACAACATACAAACATTAAATATTATTTATATTTAGATGGATTTATAAACAGTGTAATAATTCATTCTTTCAATTAAGATCATTTGTACCTGCTATCACTAAATCAGAAAAAAAAGCAACGATGCGGTAGGTCAAACATTATTCACGTCCAAACTAAGCCCGCTGCATTTTTAACCAAAATTAGATTATGCTTGATAAAGTTAATAACAGGTGTACTTTACTCGAACCTCTTATTATGTTGAGCATTATTCTCTAAGCAATTATAAAACCATAACAAAGCGTAATGGGAGTGCTTTAAATTAATGAATTTTCCATTATAACACAAACACCAACTAATCTAAAAAATATGCGCATAGCAAAAGAAAAACCACATGATCAATGGAAATCAAAACACAGTCGATATTGACTGTGAAATGAGAAAAAAAGTAAGATTGCACTGAACAAGGTGTCAATGTCACATTTTTAAAATGTACTAGCGACTGCCCGCGTCTTCGTTTGTTTGTAGGCTCGACCTTCAGCCTCGTCGATATTCATTTATTTCCATAAAGACCTTCTGACAATAATTAACACAACAAAAAAAAAAGAATTAGCGAAATTGTTCCATCCGTTCACGCGTGATGCGATGACCAAGGGAAATAGAGATACATTTTTATTTATATATAGATGTTTATATTTTCTATAATATTCCGATAGACTCCCACATTCTTAGAATTACTGTGTTTCGTTGATCGGCAGTCTATGCTTCCGAGAAACGATGGCTATGGTAGTAAATAAAAGTCTTTACTTCCCTTGTCTGTTACGTTACGAGAAGCCTTATAAATTATTACAAAGAACAATTTTGCCACGAAATAAATTACCGTGTGGTAACGGAAATTCAATGTTCGTTACATATTCATTTTCCATTACGAGTACTTATGTCAAACTTACTAATACGTTGTTAAGTTCTATTGTGCTGAAATAGTTCCTGTAATTACTGACAGTGATTCATTTCACTTAGAGTCTAAGCACACGGCGTTTTTTTAAGGACGTAGACGATGTGCAGGCGACGCGCATATGACGCGCGTTAACGCACTTCAAACGAGATTAAGTCCAGAGGCAGTAGCACAAACAATTTGCGAAAATTTATTCGTATCGTAAGCGTCATCAAGTCACGCTTCGGCGTACAAACTGTGAGTTATCTGTGTCACAGTTGCCCTAGATAAATGACAGTTTGTACTGTTTCACGTGAACGCCACGTTACGTTACACATACGCAGTTATTCGTGCTAGATCTACAGAAATTAGTCTAAAATACGGCGCCGTAAACGCGAGTCGTCTGCGCGTTTAAAATACGCCGTGTGCTCAGGCTCTAAGCAATGGCAATCATATTTAAAATTGGTTAAATTACATTTAAATATGTCAATACAGATTAAAAAGTTAAATAGGATAAGAACCGATATATTTGTTGCTGCCTGTTTCAAACGTATAACACAACCAGAAGTTCCATGATTTATTGGGATTTTTAGTGAATAGAAAATTCACTTTTCATTATTAAACGTAGTTAGATATTATAACGTTCACTCGAAAGGAAATAGAACATTATTTATGGCTATTCAATGTCAAAAATCAAACTCTTATTCATCATCACCGTCATTATTCAAATTAAAATCATCTGTAACACTTTTTAAAATTAATAATAATAATAATAATAAAACCTTTATTCAAACAATTGTACAATGTTATTTCATACATTATAATGGGGCTAGAAAACATGAGCAAATTTGTGCAAGAGTATCTGCTGCTGAACTAGGTTCATCACCCGTGTTTCAGCATACAGCGCTCTTTCCCCAGCGTTAGACTACTGCTAGCCATTTTGGTACAATACTAATCTTAAGAATTTAGAATTAATCTTAGGTCCTAATATTACATATAAAGATGATGATAGTGTTTGCGTGTGTTTATGTGTGTGTAGGTGTGTGTTAGTGAGTGTATGTGTGTGTGTATGTATGTGTTTTACATCCCAAGTAAACTATTTAGGTGATTACTGTAAGAAGTTCTTCAGTATCGTCATAAGATAAAGTTTTTAGCCATTTAGTCACTACAATTTTGACATCTGATTTAACCAACGGATAAATGTTCAAAATTTTATTAAG
The DNA here is from genome assembly GCA_917880725.1 of Selenia dentaria. NCBI lineage: Eukaryota > Metazoa > Arthropoda > Insecta > Lepidoptera > Geometridae > Selenia > Selenia dentaria. The sequence goes on along the minus strand of OU862877.1, from coordinate 32,020,066 downwards.
CTTGTTGTATAAATAAGGCCCTAAAAACAAATAAAACCTCTTTGCAAAACGGGTACTAAAATGATGAGGTTGATTGCACACCAAGTATTTTCTTCTTTTTGTTAACTGTGTAGGCTCATAATTACATGTATACAGTAGGCTCTGGAAAACTCTAAAGCTGCTTAATAGAAAGAACATGCATGCAATTTAACAGTAACTGTGTGATAACATAAGTGACTATAAATCGAGCAAAACCTTCTAAAATGAGTTTGATGCATTTTAAAATATTTGTTAGGAGAATAAGAAGAATTTTCTATGGATAAACCTTGGAATCCTTGAATGACATTGGATGATGGTAATCCAAGGTTGCCAAGCTATTTTTTAGACCCATGATTTTACCCATGACATTGGCGTTATAAATCGAAAAAAGTGAGTTAAATTGTAAAAAGGTACATATTTTATAATATCACACTAACATTATAAAGTTTGTAAATGTGTGTGTTTGTATGTTTGTTACTTGTTGACGATCAAACAACTGCAGAATCTGGAATTGGAAAAAGAAGAATGAAAGAATATCAATCTTCAAACTAGCCAGTATTAAAAGTCGGTAATTTCATAAGAGTAGAGTTTCCAAACGGGTAGGTCTTAAGATGAACATGGATAAGACGAAAATTATGTATAATGCCCATGTTGTACCTACCCCAATATCAGTTGGGAGCTCAGTTCTCGAAGTTGTTTACGAGTACATCTACCTGGGACAGACAGTCAAACTAGGCAGGTCCAAATTCGAGAAAGAGGTCAATCGTCGAATCCAACTCGGCTGGGCAGCGTTCCGGAAACTTCGCGAAGTCTTCTCGTCAAAAATACCTCAGTGCCTCAAGACAAGAGTCTTCGACCAATGTGTGTTACCAGTGATGACTTATGGCACTGAAACTGAGCTTTTCTATGAGGCCCATAGTAAGAGACCACTCTTACTATGGGCCTCATAGAAAAGCTCAAAGTCGCACAACGAGCTATGGAGAGGGCTATGCTCGGGGTTTCTCTACGAGATCCGTAGAAGAACGAAAGTCACCGACATAGCCCAGAAGATTAGCCAGTTGAAGTGGCAGTAGGCAGGGCACATAGCACGCAGAACAGATGACCGATGGGGCCGAAAGGTTCTGGAGTGGAGACCACGGACCGGCAAGCGCAGCGTAGGTCGTCCACCGACACGGTGGACAGACGACCTGATGAAGGTCGCAGGACGACGTTGGATGCAGGCCGCTTCCAACCGGTCCTTTTGGAAAATCATGGGGGAGGCATATTATGTTCAGCAGTGAACGTCCTACGGCTGAGATGATGATGATGAATTTCATAAATAATATATACAGTCAAAGTTACACTACTTACAACTGATTACAATACAATTACTAAGAAAAAATCATTCTATATAACTGTGGTGCAGTGGTTATACTTATACGGGTGTACGTAAACATCAATGTGCTCTATGTTGCAGTACTTTTGGGCTAAGTACCTATACGATTGCAGCAATAATTGCAAAAATAATTGCTCACGTGTTCCATTAAACGGCTAGCATACATTCTTAGAAAGAAATAATTAGTAATGTAGATTTTAAATATGTCCATTTTATTCATCGGTACAAATTTATCTCCTTTAAAGACCCTACTCGTCAATTTCGGTGAATTCGCTTAAGTCAATTTTGTCTACACCTTTTCTTATTTGCGACAGGCTGTTATACGGAGGTAGAAAGCATGACCCTCAATTAATTCGACATTAAGCTAACATGACACTGGTATCTGGTTTCACAAACATTGCCGTCGGAGCCAGAGTGTGACTATCTCATCTCTAAATTGAGCTGATTAATTTTCTCTAAACAAATGGTATCAAGTACTTCTGTTAATGTGTGGCTTTAATCAGAAAATAAAGTAAGCATTGTCTTGTATAATTGCTTATTATGATGAATGCACACGCGCATTCCGGAAAATTTAATAATAAAACTTGTTTGTATTATTACTGGCATATGGTATAGCAATTATGATACCTGAGTATCTAATTTACCTGGGTAATTATTCAGTTTAATAATGCGCCGCCCGGAATCAGAACAATCGTCTTTAAATTCAACACAACCTCAGGGAGTTCTGATAAAAAGTAAACGATTTTAAATCGATTTCGTTCAATGGAATACTCCACAGAACGAAATCGATTTGAAATCGTCATATGATCTTATTTCTCAATCCTTTGTTTCCTATGTACTGTGCATCTCCATATTAAACACTGATCCTGATACAGTGTTATTGTGTAAATGGGTACCTATGAAAATATACTATCGAGCAGTTTAAGTAAGTACATAACTAATAATTATTCTAACTTTCCTCCCAAACTGACTCCTGAACCATCCGAGGCCAATTCTACTATTTCAATAATTTATCCCGCTGCATCTGCAGTTTGATTCATGTATTCTACTATTTCTAGATACAAGTTCGAACGTGACGTCATCTTAAACGCTACTATACATATAATAAAGCTACGCACCGCAGTTTCACTCTCGTGACGATGAATGACGATGATGAAAAGTATCATGTCTCCTTCCTTGCGATGTAATCTATCTCTTTGCCAAATTTTATTACAATCCGTACATTGGTTTAGGCTTAAAAGCGTAACAAATAAACAAACATACTCACTTTCGCATTTTTAATATTAGGATATACTAAACTCTAATATACGAATGGAGGTTAGTGCAGCATTCATGCTCTCTCGTGTTAGCAGAATATACAATTCTTATCGATCGCTGGTGTCATTTGACACATAACTGCAGCTGGACTGTTTTTCAATAGCCGAATAAGAAAACGTATAAAAGCCATCGTAGAGCTTCGGTTCTATTGTAGTTGAAGTAACATGTAGTTAGTGGAATTGTCCTCTAGACTGCGGGGTGTGAAGACGTGGATTGCGCGGGGCGGGGAGTTTCCGTTCTATATGTACAAAGTATACATAGTACTATATATAAATTCTGTTCATATAATATGTAACAAAGATCTTTGACTCCACTTGCTCTCAGACGCACCGACACAAAACATTTTTAAGTGGCTAAACTTATGATTATTTGCAGAACTTACTATTAACTTAACAAGTAGCACTTAACATTGTTGCTACACAAACTACACTTACCGTTCTTTATGTTTTTATACACTCTAAGGATATCTCTCCATACATTACGGCCGTACAAATATTATTTTATTTACTCAATTTGTTTGCATGATAATATGAAGATACTTTATGATTGAATATGTTGAGGTGATTTGCGAATTTTAATTTTGAAGCAATGACATCATACAATACCGTTAAACCTTTCATTTGTCGTCAGCATTGTTGGTCTGGCAGCATCATTGTTGGTTTGTTGATGGGGGAGGCATATGTTATGGGGGAGGCATATGTTCAGCAGTGGCCGTACAGCTGAGATGATGATGATTGTTGGTCTAATTCCTTAGTTTTAGATTTGATGACTTACCTTAAAAGGTTCTGGTATATGGTTTTCTTGCTTCTTTTTTCTGTTATAGTCGTATCTGCTTCTTTTCTTCTCTAGAAGTCGTGTGCGTCTGTTTTCTTTTCTGGAATATAAAAGAAAACTACTGTAAATGTATTTTAAATGAATCAGTAATGTTTAAATCTGTTCTCAATTATTCAAATCGAATGTAATTGTATCATTGCATTGCATAAAGTTGTTTTCCCGCTGTGTACGGCACATATATAACGATATGACGTTTTCCTACTACCGGTTTTAATAACCTATATAATTTATCTATAATCGGTTTACCCTACTAGAGATATGAAGCGCAGTCCGTATGAGTCCATCCAGGGTAGTACGGTGCTAGTACTAACTGGCACCATACATTTTTCTACCGTGAATCAGAAATGATGACAATGCTGTGTTTTGGTTTGAAGGTGTGGTCGCCGGTGTAATTACAGGCACAATATTGGACTTAACAACTTAATGTCTCAAAAGTTTATCTGTTCTAGACAGAGGTTACCACCATCAGGTGGACCTCGTGCTTGTACCTTTTCCTAATAACATAAAAATATAAATGTTTGTCACATTTTGTATGGTCGTTGTCAAATCCAATTTCTATCAGTCGTAAGGAAAACTGTATACAGGGTTATTGGTTAAGTCGACCTATTCCCGTTAGGGGCGTGTAGTTTACATCGTTTCTGATTCATTTCAATATGAAACACCATATCCTAAATCTAGCCGTTTTCGAGATATTTAAATTATATTGATTTATTATTTATTCGTTTTCATAAGTGTAATTCGTTTCCAACGACTTATTTATTCATTTTACGTACAATATTGGTTTGTTAACGTAATAACGTTTTAATAGTGAGGTCTTAAAGCATCTCATTTTACATATAAAAATCAAATAATGGTAATAATAAGACTTACATGTTTCAATAAAATTGAAATATCTCGAAAACGGTTAGATTTAGGGTAGGGTATTACATAGTCAGATCAGTCAGAAACGATGTAAACGGCACGCCCTTAACGGGAATAGGTCAACTTAACCAATAACCCTGTAGATAGATTATTGAAACCAGACGTTAGATTGAATCCTTTTATTCAGAAACCCGCTTTCTTTTAAGGATCAAAAAGCCCGATGAAAAAAGAGCAGTGCCACCTTGCGGTCAATTGTAAAAATAAAATTGATAGCGAGTACGCCAATCACAAGCTTGATAGGTAGGCGAGATCGAGTATCGACTATAGATGACATTTATGTTGCCAACTCATGGTAGAGCTACTGTAACTTTGCGCACAGGTGAAGTCGAGAGGCGCAGTTGGTTAATAAAATTAATTTGTAAGGCGTGTCATATTAGAAAATCACTTTCGGAATTGCTGTTAGAATAAATTAATGATATTTTTTAGCTGGTAAGTTCTCGTGAGAATGACATATTATATGTAGTTGTGTATCTCTGCATCGGACATGCGCGAAATCTAGGTCGATAACATCAATTAATTATCTGAGAAAGGTAGGTTTAAATATCATATAAGTATCATTTTTAAACATAATTATGGTCTGTCTTATTTTATTCATGTCAAATTACAAATACACATCTATATATATACATATATGAACCCCTATTTCCCCTGGCCACTATATAACTTGAGAACGGATGGAACAATCTCGCTAATTCTTTTTTTGTTGTGTTAATTATTTTCAGATCTTATGAAAGTAAAAATAAGAAAACACGGGAGGTTATGGCGAGGCCGAAGGCCGAGCCCACCACACGAACGAAGTCGTGGGCAGTTGCTAGTATTAAATAAATTACAAAGACTAAATTAACTTTTCTAGCCAATATTAAATAACCAGCTCCTTGACGCTCCCGGTGGAAAGGTGCCCATTATACCTGGCTGCGTTCCTACGCTGAATAGGTGTGACCACTATAGCCAGCCTTTGCACCAGGAACGAACTGGAGCTGGCCTCACCGGTTATGTCACCGAGCCGACGACCTAACTCTCCCTCAAAGCTTTTAGCCTCAGCCCCTCCAACTGCCCATAATCTAAATAGAACATAGAATGATAAAAACGTTTTTAGTATTTTTCAAGCACCAACATCTCAATAACGAGACCAAACTTATTCAACTGTACTATAAACGTTGCGTAAACTTTATACTAGGCGTAACATTTTTTGTCTTGCTCTCACGCGTGACTATTACTGTAAGCAAAAATTGACAGATAGATACAAATATCTATTCCGGGTATAGCGAAGTTTATTAGTAAAGCCGATTAAGTTTAGCGAGAAAACCCGTCCGAGGATGCGTTAACTTTATCTATAAAATTGTAATATAAAAAAGTGTTTATGAAATGACTTCTACAATATACTACACAAGCTACGCCCCTCGGTTACACCTGCATGGGGATCATGACGAAAGGTATCCTATTTATCCAGAGCCTCATCTACCTACATACCAAATTTAATCAAAATTGGTTTGACTAACCAGCCGTTTGGGCGTGAATTATTTTTTTTGTTTGAAAGCTGGTTCTTCCCGTGTGGTCCTACTTAAATTTCAATTTTTCAAATTTAACTGTTTTCCATTCGTTTCCGTAACATTATTAGGTGTATGCAAACGCGTAAATTCCCAATTAAAAGCGTGCTCTACTCCACATTTAGTTCACGTGTGAAGCGTACAAATCCATTAAACAATTTGTAATACCCGTCGGTAGTAACTTTAGCATGCAGCTCACGAGGTCACATGGTACGATGTGCGTTTTGCTAAATATATTGGTGTCGCACAGTTATGCTTACTAGTTCACACGGAATTAAAATTGTCACGGAATCACAATCATCAGATTCTGGAATCCAATAAATTATGTTTTTTGGAGATGACTGTACATTGATTGAAATTTAACAACCTTATAAGGTAGATAACGCATGGTATAACAACCATGCGTTAGCATTGCATGGTAGATACATATTTAAAATAGGTATTTAAGCGTTTTCATTCTATTTTTTACATGCGTACGGCCTTGGGATGGAAGTCCTTGACTTCAATTTTGAAAATTTTGATTCCGTCTGAACTAGACACGGAATGAAAATTGTTACGGAATCACAACCATCGGAATAGTAATCGAATAAAATTATGTTTAGGTTTTAGCGAACTTTCAGGTAGATTTACAACATTTCGTTATCGTTGCATGGTAGATACAGATATTTCAAACAGATGCACAATGCGCTTTGGTTCTATATTTTACATGCGTATGGCCTTGGGACGGAAGTCCTTGCCTTCAATTTTGACAATCTTGATTCCATGTGAACTAAACACGGAATAAAAGTTGTCACAGAATCACAATTATCAGATTCTGGAATCCAATAAATTATGTTTTTTGGAGATGACTGTACATTGATTGAAATTTAACAACCTTATAAGGTAGATAACGCATGGTATAACAACCATGCGTTAGCATTGCATGGTAGATACATATTTAAAATAGGTATTTAAGCGTTTTCATTCTATTTTTTACATGCGTACGGCCTTGGGATGGAAGTCCTTGACTTCAATTTTGAAAATTTTGATTCCGTCTGAACTAGACACGGAATGAAAATTGTTACGGAATCACAACCATCGGAATCTATAGTCGAATAAAATTATTTTTAGGTTTTCGCAATGAACTTTAAGGTTGTTGTTGCATGGTAGATACAGATATTTCAAACAGATGCACAATGCGCTCTGGTTCTATATTTTACATGCGTACGGCCTTGGAACGGAAGTCCTTGCCTTCAATTTTTACAATTATGATTCCATGTGAACTAAACACGGAATAAAAGTTGTCACAGAATCACAATTATCAGAATCTGGAGTCTAATAAATGTTTTTTTAGGTTTCCGCAATGACTATATCTACATTGATTGAAATAAGGTAAACTTACAACCTTGCGTTATCGTTGCATTGTATCTTAAGTCATGGTGTATATGGTTTCAAATAGTTGCACAAAGCGCTTTGTTTGATTCCAGTTTAAAAATGCTTATAGCCTTGGCATGGAAGTCCTTCATGTCTGAGTGATTCCCCGAGAGCCACAATTTAGGCGTCTTCAAGTCAACAGTGAATAGGGTAGTACCCATCTACGGGCGTCGATTACTCAGCCTTCAAAGAAGTATAATTATTATATATGATTATTATATACGCCAGCCACTGCTTACTCAAGTTTGCGTTAGGAGCTTTATTCAGAAAGTAAGAGACAAATCAAAATGCGTTTGCGATTATCGGCAGCCTATCTATTTTAATAATACAGGAATAAATCTAACGCGGACCGGTAGCCGGCAATTAGACGTGTCTGCTACGGACAGGGTGCTAGCTATGACAGAAATTCTACCTACTGGAAAGTGTAGATACCATCACATTCCAGTTGGTACAATTTCTATCTGTGTCTTCGATAGTTATGAACTTTTATTATATATAATATAATCTACGAAGACATAATGTCAGGAAGTATAACTCACAACAAGTTCCACACAAAAAGTGGTCCTTCAAACAAAAACGACGAATGATTCCAAATACGAATTACTTCCGAGGTTACAAATAGACATGTTCGGTGATTGGTTTAAATTTCAGAAGAAAAGCAGGGATTGGTCCACGCGCGTGTTGCAACGTCTACTATGACTGCTGAGTCATAGCGGCGTGAACGATGTTATTGATTTAAACACGACTTTTATTGGGTAATTTTTTTAAGGCAGTTACTTCTCTTGATATTTTTTCTTCGTAGTATATAATGCGTAAATTATCAGCCCAATATATTCCCACTGCTGGGACTCGAGCCTTTCTCTCAAAGAGAGAGGAGTTGGGACATAATCCACCGCGTGGGCCCAGTGCGGCTTGGTGGATAGGCTAGTAGCCAATTTTCCCATAGATACCATCACATTCGAGTTATTACATTTTTTTCTGTGTGTTCGATATTATGAACTTTTAAATGATAACTGTATATATAATGCTTATATTATCAGTCAATATAATCCCACTACTGGGACTCGGGTCTTTCTTCGTAGTTTGGCCATAACCCACCGCGTGGGCCCAGTGCGGCTTGTGGGATAGGCTATAGTGGCCAATCTAACCCATGTCGAAGTTTTCAGGCCGCCCGAAGGTCTTCGACATAGTCTAACGACTGTTGTCCTAAGACAAAGCGGGACCCACGGCTTAACGTGCCTTCCGAAGCACGGAAGCGCTCAGTTGAATAATGCCACTAGCGGTCACCCATCCAAGTCCTGACCAAAGCAAGTGCTGCTTAACTTGTTGATCGGTTAAGATCGCCAAGTCGAGCTCCGTTACGACCGCTTCTGTACAGTGCTCTTTACTCCAAAAATTGGGTTTTGGATCTCTTTCCTCCAGTCATGTCACTTGTTACTGTGCACGTCAAACTCTAACACAAAAATGCTTGCGCACTACTGCTTTGCGGTAGAATATCTGGCACTGTGATGGTACCTAACAACTATAGTTAATCAGGTTTTATCGCCTATTACGATTCGGTTTGCGACGTTGGATTGGACATAATATTTTTTAACTCTGTCCCCTCAGGGACAAAAGTAGTAGAACATTATATAGGTACATTACAGATTTAGAGAAAAAAATCACATCCTCGGACGGAATTCGAACCCGCGTCTTTCAACAATCCGTGTCAGACGCCGTGATCACTATGACACCGAGGCTCGCCGATCGAGCATCGAATTTTAGCTCTATATGATTTTAACCGTCGTATGGGGACGTATTTCTTTTCGGATTTTTCACTCTAAAATTGTACCGGTTTGGTCTCGCTAGGCAGCGTTAAACTATATAAATCATATTATATAAATTATACCTATACATTGTAAGTTCCATTTCAATACATAAATTTAACATAAAGCCATGTTTATATGATAGAAAATGTAGATTGAACTGAATACAGATTGTTAATCTTTTCATCCTATAAACTATTTCAGCAAATGGCAGTTACTTGAATGCCACCTTTACTGCCATTTTCACGTCTATAGAACCGAGATCTATTCAGTCATGGCAAAAGGGTCTCGAGGTTTAATTTTGACGTAGTAATCCGATCACCTAGCGGTAACTGCGCAGGCGCGGTAGCTGAATACCTTTGCAAAAGAGCTAGTAATTGCATAATTTACATTTAAATCGCTTAGGTTTCGTTGTCGAGTAGTTAAGCTGCGATGTTAACACGAGTCTCGCGCACGCGAACTCGAAGCAGAATTTATGAGCCGCTGACAGCAGATCCAGAATAGCGACACAGATAAGCAGCATGTTTCATATGAAAGTAATGTTTGATCTACTTTTCTACGGTTTAACATAATTAATCCATTACAGTCCTACTGCTGCACCAGGGGCTTACTCCTAGAGAGGGTACGGGCCATGCAGCCACAGTTAGCTTGGTGGATAGAAAGAAGAAAGAAGATATGAAATGTTGCGTAATATCATGAATTTAGGTACCGACTTAGCATTTAAGGCGAAATGAGTGCAGATTACGACCAAATTTCATGATTTGACTTCGCGAAAACTTAACTTTTCGATGCTTAAACCTAATAACCGAAGTTTGAAAAAAACGTAGTGTAAATTTAACATACGTTCTTATGAAGTATGTGAGCCAATACACGATTGAGCATACTTGGCTCGGTAGAAAAAAATGGGCAACATTCCCTACATTTTGCAATTTTTCTACCGCGCTCCGTGGGAAAAAGCGTTTTTATTCAATTATGGCCAAATATATTTCAACAAATGTATCATATTCGAATTCCCAATGAAATTTACCAGTGAAGTATGGACTCCTTTATCATTAAAATTTTAATCAATTGATTGTACGAAATAAATAGTAAAAAGTATTAGCACGTATGCAATTGCACTTTCGTATTACATCGTCCAATCTGATAAGCAATTCTCAACCTTATGTAAAGCATCGTAAATTGTTTTGAAATTAGGATTGGACCGCGCCTTAACTAAGATCATAATACCTTAGCCACTGATTTTCAGTCGGAACCCGTTACATGACATCACGAACATCAGAACCCAACTACAATATAATAAAGAATAAAATACTACATACTCTATATGTACTCGTATATAGGTAGGTTTAGACCAGCCTCAGTAACGACTGATTAACCTACACTACTGTAGACTAAAACCTGTTGCTCTAAGATAAACAACAAGGACCGATAACTTTCGAAGCACGGAAATGCTGTGTTGCAAAATATTATGCTACCATCGGTCACCCATCCAAGTCGTTACAGCAGCAAAGTTCGCGTAGGCTCATTAGCTTCATTGAACGATTTCCATGGCTCATGGGGATATTTTAAACGTACCAATATAATACTTCTAAAGATTCATCATAATCATAATCAGCCCATTTGTTCCTACTGCTGACTCCAGCCTTCCTCTCTGATAGAGGAGTTGGTCCATCCATAATCCACCACGCGGGCCTAGTGCGGATTGGTGGATAGGTTAGCGGCCAACCCATGTCAAAGTTTTCAGGCCGCTCCAAGTCCTTCGATATAGCCTAATGACTGTTGTCCTAAGACAAACAACCGGGACCGACGGCTTACCGTGCCCTCCGAAGCACGGAAACGCACAATTGAATAATGCCACTAGCGGTCACCCATCCAACTCCTGACCGCAGCAAGTGTTGCTTAACTTGTTGATCGGTTAAGATCGCCAAGTAGAACTCCGCTACGAGCGCATCCTAATAAAGTTTCTTAATACTAATAAATACGATTGTCTTTGTGTGAGTGAGTAAGAGTGTGAGTGAGTAACATACATATGTGAGTAATAAACATACACACTGTTTTTATTATATGACTTCTATAGCTCTCACTACTGTTTAACGAGTTAGTGGATAGTGCTTGTCAAAGCAGTTCCATAGAAGTCACTACGTTTTCATACGACGGTTAAAATCAAATAGTGAGTTAAAAAACATGCTCGGACGGTACGCCTCGGTGGCCTTATGGTCATGGCATCTGACACGGATCGTCGAAGACACGGGTTCGAATCCCGTCCGAGGATGTGTATTTTTGTGTCACTAAAATACACAACACAGATTAGACTGATTGGGATGAAACATGGAGTAAATCCAAGTTTAATAGCCTTATTTCACTATAAGTCGCAGGTAACAATAACTAATTTTATATAAGTGAAATTAATTAGAAATTTGCAGTTAAAAATGATTAATAAAAGTAGCCCCTACTTTCCTATATAAAAACTACATATGGTATACGCCATACAAACAAGAGACAAACATTATTATGGCATCTGCAATAAATATTGTTTTTTTCCTTATAAACAATACAAAAAAATATTTCGTTAGTAACTCATCTGTTTTTGTAGTTAAATCAAAAATTTCTTAAGAAGATGCCTTTTCATAAATTTACCTTTAATATTTTCCAGAAACATGTATTTATTAGAACACCCACAGAGTTCTTATTTCAAGTGTGACAAATGAATGTAATTATATGACCACCACGATAAAACAATATTTATGGAGTGTTTAAATCACCTACTGCTTCGTGAAAATATTGCAAAGGACGCCCACAATTGGTTTTGCGATGACGCGGAACATTGCTGCGGATATGCTGGCCGCGTAACCCACGAAACAAAAGAGTTCCGAGAGTACTACCGTGCGATTCTGCCGTGCGATTCTCTAATGATTCGTCGATGTGCTCATCGACGAGCTCACCTATGTCAAATACTTTATGAGATATCGCCCTTGTACATAAGGTTGTTTTTCCAACGTTTCTTGTCATCTTGTCATTGGTGTCACGGATGTTGTCAAAGATGCAACGATGTTTGCTCTTAGAGAATCGCTCGGCTGTAATGATTCGCTGATTGTAACGATTGAGCTCGTTGACGAGCACATATTCTTAAAATCTCAGCATGTAATTTGGAATAATTCAGATGTTCTACATATATTTATATTTAAGCCAATAGCTGATGTATAGTAAGACATGTTTTTATACAGAAATGAAAGCATTATGGACCAAGACAGAGATATATTTAAGTTTATAAAAGCTATGGACATTTATTATGATCATCGCAGACTGAGAATGCACTAAAATAATTTATCCGAAGTAATCATGATAATCAGATCCGTATGTACTACGTCGTATATCATTGCATAACAGGAATTGATATTAATTTAATGGAGTTCATTATACCGCGTAATGCATTTCATAAGATGAATTATGAGATGCAGGTCGTTTCATCTCATAAAAATATGTCTTTTAAATTAAATTATGCAGAGGGTAGTCATATATTGCTGCGGTCTGTATTCTGTCCTAACGGTATTGCAGTTAGCTCACAATTTTCACAGGACATTGTAGGTACAATATATTAAGTAGGTAATATATTATAGTATAGGTGGTAGGTTTGGTTCTAATGAACGATTAGGCATCTGTATTGAAAATTATATTATATTTCCTAATCTCAATACTGTGTACTCGTATTATACTCACAAAATTTAAATTCCATTTTATACTGAATGAAATTTTAATAGGTACAATTAGATTTTGACATCATTTAATAGACATGACCAAATGAAATTTATATTTATTAACTGACTTCAAAAAAGGAGGAGGTTATATGTTCGTGTGTATGTATTTTTTTTGTGTATGTTAGCCGATTTCTCCCCCAATTGTAGACCGATTCTCAAAATAATTTTTTGTTTGGTAGAGTATACTTCTTTTACTGTGGTCCCATTTAAAATTTCATCAAATTCGAACTAGTGGTTTTTGAGTTACACTACACAGTTACAGTCCAATAACTGAAAAGTGTTACTCCTATCTTGATGAAGCCTACCATCATTGACGGTGAATGACAATCGATCCCGTAAGTCGAAAGGGTCACTAAAATGGTGAAAAAAACTGTTGAAGTCGGTATATGACTTCAACAAGTTATTTCGCACTTTTTGGTGTTGAAGTCAGTACCATTTATTGGTATTTTGTAAAAATTTGAAACAAGAAGGCATGTTGTAAATTAAATAGTTAGGTACCTTGAATACACAGTAAAAAGATGCTGTAATATTATAATTAACTCTAAATACAATTGTTTGTATTACCGATTTGGTTAGAATGTGTCATTTTCTATAGGTAGGTAATTTTAGTATTTACTTTTAGTAGTATTTTAATTTTAGTTATTTTATATTTACAGGATAAGTATAATGTATTACCACAGCCTTAGAATATAATTATACTGTGATATTACTAAGGTGGAGTATGGAGTAGTTGTACCTAACTGCAACTAGCTACTACCTGAGTTCTTGCAACGAATATATTTTGATTGGATTTAATTTCATTTGTGGCTACTATACTTGGCCAGCTGCAATCACATCTACTTAAAATTAAAAGGACTCAACTTCAGTAAATTTTTAGTGTCCTACCCAAACTGGTTTTTCAGCCGAAACCGAAACCGAAACTTATTTATATAATAAAGTACGATTATTATCAAAATTTACTGTTTTTATCATTTATTAGCATATATATATTATATATACGTATTTTGACAGTTAAATAGTGTTAAATGAAATAAAATAAAATAAAACAATCTAACACACGAGTTGGCTGCGATGTTTAACGAACGATCCACGAAAATTCACGAACAATCGAGTTTCGGCCATTGTACATATTGGCATATTGTGCCCGAAACCGAAACTGGCCGAAACCGAATTCGGTCCATTACTATATTTTTACTAAAGAAAATCTAAAAAAGTCCAATTTACTACCGTACGCTTTCAATTTATTTTGTCTAATCCTTTTCCATTGAATGAACTCAGTTCTCTCGGTGAAAAATACTTCGCATTATCACGTCTCATCGGAACCATCAAGGATGGGATAATTACTTACTGATTGACACTATCGAGACATCCAAGGTGTAGTAATTCCCCATAGGCTTGTCACGGCATCTCTGTAACCAATTACGTCGGACCGATCTGATGGATTACTACGCGAAGACTGAATGCTTCATTGCTATTTAAGGCAGAACTGCATTCATAAATCTTCTTCACCGCCTATCTATATTTTTTTATGTGATAACAGATTTGTACTTATTTCTAATAGGGTTGTCTAAACGTTATATTTTTAGTGGATTATAATGTACTCGTACATATAGAACGTGTAAATATGTGAAAAAATTTGTTAATATATAACAATTTTAATCTAGGTATTTACAATGAGAATAGAACTAAGAATTATCGTATGGTTATTTATTGAATTTTTTTGTAAGTATAATGATTGGAGTCTGGGCCATGCATGGTAACGGTGCTCATAGAGTAAACTCGTCTTACTCTGTGAGTACACAGTTTTCAGTGAGTTTTCTGGTACGGCAGCCATCACTCTTTAACAATATTAAAATAATAAAATTAAAATGAAAGGAATTTCCTTTTAATTTTATTGCATCGTTGATGTTGTTGGTTTCGGATTAGAGAAACAACAATGTGTAATAATTTTGGAATTAGATTTAAGAACAAAAAAGACGTATGTGTATATAGTCTTTTGATTTAGCAATTGACAGCAACCATGTTATGACATCACAACCCTATGAAATCGTTTACACGTAAGAGTCTTGATTTGCAAGAAAGGCGTAGCAAAAAATATTTGGTTTCGGATTAGAGAAACAAGAATGTGTAATAATTTTGGAATTAGATTTAAGAACAAAAAGACGTATGTGTCTATAGTCTTTTCATTTAGCAATGGACAGCAACACCATGTTATGACGTCACAACCCTATGAAATCGTTTACACGTAAGAGTCTGATTTGCAAGAAAGGCGTAGCAAAACGAACCAATTTAAAATTTAATTATGCCTTGTCTATTTTGCTAACAGGTATTATAACACTTTGATATCAGTCGACATCCCTTTGAAATTTTTACGACCCAAAGTTGATACGTCTGTTTATCGGTCTTTATGTCACATTCATTTTCAGTTCAATAACTTGACTCATATAAATCTGTGATAAAACAAAAAGGATATATTTTATTCTCATTTAAAAGTCGGACCCTTGTCGATGTAGCTAATAACATTTTCTTCATCCGTCTAGTTCTAATGTATTAGCAATTTCCAAGACACGGCTTCTACGTGTTTTGTTGTAAATCTTAATGCCTAAGGTGGTGGAACATCCAACATTTTAAATTACTACGTCTTCACTTGTTCCGGCTACCTTTTGAATTTTATAATAATAATAATTTTATAATAAAATCTGTAACTAGTGATAATATCAAAAAAGGAAATTCCTCTATATGTGTCTAAAAGTTTCAAACTCTTTGAATAGTTTTATTTTATTATGGTATATAAACTACTTTATTATTAATATTGAATGATTTGGCTAATATTACATTTTCAGCCGAGGTGGTTAGTATAATTGCAACTTTGAAGCGCGTTAGAGTGTGAATCGGCAAGTATACATGCATTTTATCAGATATATCTTTTAAATTGTTTTAAGTATATCTTTATCTTATTGATAACGAGCCTAACGAGCTATGGAGAGGGCTATCCTCGGGGTTTCTCTACGTGATCGAATCAGAAATGAGGAGATCCGTAGTAGAACGAAAGTCAACGACATAGCCCAGAAGATTAGCTAGTTGAAGTGGCAGTGGGCAGGGCACATAGCACGCAGAACAGATCGCCGATAGGACCGAAAGGTTCTGGTGTGGAGACCACGGACCGGCAAGCGCAGCGTAGGTCGTCCACCGACACGTTGGACAGACGACCTGATGAAGGTCGCAGGACGACGTTGGATGCAGGCCGCTTCCAACCGGTCCTTTTGGAAAATCATGGGGGAGGCTTATGTTCAGCAGTGAACGTCCTACGGCTGAGATGATGATCTTTATCCTCATCTTTATCAGTGCCTTTTCACCGCATTAGTAGGTATACTCGTGGCTCTATGACGTACGGGTCTTGTCTGTTTACGGAGGTCCATGCAATAGAAGATTGTCCGTATTAGAAGATTTTTTTACCGTAATTGTAGATAGTTGTAAGTACACTAAGGGATATTGGTATTGCCAATTCGTCGATGATTCTCTGTTGTGAAATAAGTAGAAATATATATAATCAACTCTTTATCGAAACAGCACAGGACATATTTATTCATAAGTCCGTATATAATTATGTATTATATATACTGTGTCTTGCAGCTCCACCGTCGAAATAATATCTATCCAAATTATAAATATACCCTCTACATGAAAGTGAACATATTTTTACACGACGCCCAAGGAAAGATGCCCAGAATAACTTTCTTAAGTACTGCATAACATTGGTACCAAGTAACGCAAGTTATTAAACTCAAACCATATTTTACCAGTTTTAATGCAATAAATGCAGCCACCAAAATCGTAAAATGAATTTAATTTATTATGCACCTGAATTCAATATGTGATCAATAATAAAAATTTGCTAGTGACGTCACATTGCAGTAAGCTACATTTTGAAGATTATAAAATTAAAAAAACATCAACCATTTAATAGAGATAGAAATTTGATATAAGTTTCATACAAAATGTAAAATTTCTATCCATCCTGACGCAAATATTGTAACCATTGATAACGGAATTATACTTAACATTAATTCACAAAACATTTGTTTTTTTTTATCAGTATGGAAAACAGCCGTAAGTGTCGAGTTACGCGTTATTACAACCTACTCCTTTATGACAATGAATGAACCACAGAATTCGCCCTATTTACATAGGTCTATCTATGGAATGAACTAATAGCGTAAAAAAACGTAAGCAACTGTAAAGGAATTAAAATTTAAAAAAGCTACGGGCTATGAGTCTGTAGTGCGTAGATTCGTATTAATAAAATAATAAAATACCGTAAATAAAGAAGGAACGAATAACGAATTATTTGAATAATCGGTTTCGATCGTGTTTTTTCTTAACTACAATGACTTAGACCTTTGACTTTAATACGGCATGAAGACAAACAGAATCGTATCGAATTCGTGTAACATTTAATTTTCGAGGTACTTAATTCAAGTTTAGATACCTACTGAAGGGTCATAACTCGATTACGTGTATTATGTCACCATTCATTCATATTATTATATTCCATGATCTAGGTAAACCGGTATGAAACCTATGAACGAATGAAAGTAGCTTTCATTTATGCCCATAAAATATGCTGAATAGTTGTTTGTATAAATAAATTGTTATTCATAACTGAAAACTGGCCAGATAAACCATGATAAACGCGATAGTTGTCATCAGAACTACATTACGATTGGAATCGACTCACGAAGGAAGGAAATAGGAGATAAGCTTTTATTTCGAAAGCAGCCGTGCGATTCTGTAATGATTCGTCGACGAGCTCGCTGATGTCAAATACTTTGAGATATCGTCCTTGTACATAAGGGTTGCTTTTCCAACGTTGCTTGTCATCTCTTGATTTGTTTCACGGATGTTGTCAAATATGCAACGATATTTGCTCTTAAAGAATCGCATTGCAGCAGGGCTATTATGTATCTCAGTTGCTAACAAATGTTGATTGAAATCTTGAAAAATGGCGACTCTGAATCCGTGTCAGTTTTGGCAACTCCAGTAAGCAAAAATGTTAGTAATTTGATCACTGAAGCTGAGAAAAGTGACATAGAGCGGCCATTTTTTTTAGATTCCAATCCACATTTGTTAGCAACTGAGATACATAATAGCCCAGCTGGTATAAACTTCAAGAAATCGAGTGTGGCTGAAGTCTAAAATCGAAATAATTTCAGGCATAAATAATTATTATAGTATACAAGATAACCCATGAGGACGTACGTTTATGTAAATCCAAAAGATTTGAAAATTGTACCTTGGCCAAGTTATATAATGGAAAACCCTGCCTGAGTCGGTGTTACCGGTTAAGTACGATATGGGGATCTTCAAAACACGTAAGCGCGCTCCATCATCGATCGCATCATCACTTAACATCAGGTGAGATAGTGGTCAAGTGCTACCCAGTTCAGTATAAAAAAAAATTGATCCGGTACAAATTTATTAGTTGAGTCGTTTTTAATAAATAATTTTAAATAACAGCATAAAACTCGTTATATTTACCAGAACTTAAACTCTATTATGTGGATGAGTTCGTCAGAGGAAGTAGTACCACATGTTCGCAATACTGTGTTCTGGTTTGAGGGGGATACCTTGCAGTATGGTTACCTGCGAAATTACAGGCACATGAGACTTAACAACTAATTATCTCATGGTTACAGGCGCAGTGCAGTTCATATTGTGTCGAAATGATTCTATTCTAGGCAGAGGTTATTATCTCCTAGCATCATAACAAAACAGAACTAGTATTTAGCATTTTTTAAATAATCATATTTTTTATAACGCGCTACGGTCGGTCGCATATTTCATATAGGTTTTATATATTTCATGGATTTGGTCCGGTTCTTTACAAAGGCACAGGTGGAGCTGTAGCCAACTTACTTTAGCTGTGTAGTAAGTCCAACACTTAGAGGCCTGTTTAGTGTATACAATGAAAAAAAATATAGCATAGATATCAGATATTTTGGACATTTTTAACAGACATGATGAAGATTTTTTTTGACATGATGAATTTTGGATGAAGCGTAACATGGTATACATCTATTACCAAAATGGGTAAAATAAATGAACTCTTAAATAATAATGGAAAATGCTATTGACAAGACTACGGCACCTGCCAATTTTAGTGTCATCTAAAAATATTTAGGCAGGTGGTGACTTGCCACCCACTAAACCCCATAAGTGCCACCATCACAATGGTGACAAAAGGGGTAACGTTAGTGTGGATAGCTAAAGTGTGTTGAGAGGTGTACTGCGGTTTCACTAGATCGCTACTACCGGCACTTCTTTAGAGGCTTTTTGGTACTTGCACTTGCGTCTCCACCCCCCGACAACCAATAAAAGCAAACCGGGGGTCAAGGATGTCATTTAGCCCCAGGGAGAATCGGGGTCCGTGGTTTCGCCACTTACCGACGACTCGCCCGTAGTATTATTACTTACTGTTGTTTCGATACAATTCGATAATGTTAAACTTTCGCGAATTCTTCGTGATATACCACTGATGTGAGCGTTATTCAATTTATATGATATCCCGAGCCGAATCAAGGTGACAACAGAGAGTTTCTTGATAACAGAGAAAGTAGGCTGTTAATTGTGTAAATTTTCAGCTCAAAGCATTCTAAACGCAGGTAACTAAAAAAGAAACTGCCGTCATGTCTACAATCAGTATTGCCTAATCTATATAAGGCAAATGACCTTGTGATAAAGCAAATATAATAGTGACCGACTTCTTTATTGATGTTAAGAATACAAGGCTTGTGAAAACAATAGTATGTACCTATTCACTTGTACATGTATAGATCTTGAAGAAATATTAAATTATTATTTTTAACCGGCAAAACCCTCACGTTAGGGATCGAATGCGTCGACCCGGATTTCGAGCATGTCCCGCCGAGAGCTCGCAGACGCCGCTGCGCACTCGCCCTGAAGATGAGCATCGGACATGCAAACCCGGGTCGATGTATTCGATCCCTAACGTGAGTGATTTGTCGGTTAACAGCCGTGCGATTCTCTAATGATTCGTCGACGAACTCACCGATGTCAGTTACTTTATGAGATATCGCCCTTGTAAATAAGGTTGTTTTTCCAGCTTTTCTTGTCATCTCTTCATTTGTTTCACGGATGTTGCCAAGTATGCAACGATGTTTGCTCTTAAAGAATCGCACGGCTGTAATAGTTGAATATATGTCAATCTTACGAGAAGGTCGCAGGACGACGTTGGATGCAGGCCGCTTCCAACCGGTCCTTTTGGAAAATCATGGAGGAGGCATATGTTCAGCAGTGGACGTCCTACGGCTGAGATGATGATGATGATGTTACCAGAATTTCAATACTTGAAGAAAGTAAAGTAACTTAAGGTAATTAAATTCCTATTTGAATAAAAACATAAAATAAAGTCCCAGAAATGAAATAAAATTATTATATTACTAACCCGTCGTCTATAACAAAATTATGTTTGTATTATAACATATGACATCCGTAGTTTGACGATTTTCTTTCTTATCGTTATTATATTAAAATTTATATTCAAACTCATCTTACTGTAAAAAATTTAGGTATGCATCTAATCTAATGACGTGATTCATACTGCGCAGCTTTGCGTCCTATCAGCGAGTCACATTGATTTTAAAATCATCATCATAGTCGGCATCTTCATTGTCGAAGGTCGTGTCTAGTCTGAATGGTTGACCGCTCGATGTACTATGCTTTTCCACGTGGTTCTGGTAGCTTCGTTACTACATCTGACCATCGGGTAGGTGAGCGACCGCGTGGTCTTTTCCCGTCAATTTTAAAACAATATAGACGAATTCAGCGTCTGAAATGTATTCCAATAGATAATCATCATACATATAGCTAGTGCTCCGCGGTTTCACCCACGTGGTAATGAATGATGATAATAATAATGAATATAAATACTTGTTACTTAGGAGTAATGTAGCGTTATAATGGGAAAGATTTTTTTGAATTTGGTCTAGTAGTTTTTGAGTTTTAAAATCATTACTTAACATAACATAACAAAAACATTAGTTACAAATATACAAAATTACAAATATTAATATATTAATTTAGAAAGATTTTAGTGATTTAGTTTTATTGTAATAGGTAGATTTATGTATATCAGTAACTTTGTACTTAGGTTAAATTACAAATCTTTCCGCTTTATAATGTTAGTATATATTACCTACGCTAACATCTAGCCATACGTTGTGACATCATCACCCAATTCACAGTTATATTATCATTCCTAAACCACACCAGAAACGATATTATTGTAGACTTTTAAATACAGATAGAGAAATAAAGATGCCGTTATTTTTATGTTAGTGGCTTATGAATTGTATATAATTGAAATGCAAATTATGTCTCATTTTACTATGAAAAACATGACTGGTTCTCTATTAGACAGGACTTATAAGTCTAGTCCGAGATAAATCTTTTTCTTTCTATTTTGCTTCTCTCATTCTCACTCTATCTCTCATCACAAAACTATTAAAACCACATTTATTTTTCAAGTGACGGTTTTACTATAACTTAAATAGCGTTCATATTCATATTCAATATTTATTGCATCATATATGTAACAAGGATCTTACAATTTAGTTACAAAGCATCACATATGACCCTGAAAGGGTATGGCAATATGAGTTGGAGCGGACCAATTTGTCTTATTAGCACATTTACATAATTCTTAATCTATTTACAATCATTGAAAAATATCCTAATATTCTAAAATTAATTCTTCAAAAATCATCCAAATCATAATAACATTTATTTATTAAAAATGCCCTTAAGTTATTTTCAAAAGTTATATTATATTTTTTATTATATTTTCAACTTATATTCTTTAGTTTTTATTCATGTTTGTTAGATTAGATGTTCCACACATTCGTTTTATTTGTTTGTAAAGTAGTTGACCTTAATTAATTCATAGAAGGTATATTAATAAATCTATTTAGAAGTTTTGAATGCCCGCAGAGATTTTCTAGTTTGTTTTAGAAATCAATTAACGCAGGTGTGTTAGTTGATTTAAAAAATATTTTTGCTATAGCATTTATAATGTGGACAAGTTCCCCCGCCGATTATATCTGAGTAGATAGATACCTACTAATAGCTAACAAACATTATTTATTAACAAAACGGCTTGGGTCAAGCTACTGATTCAGTTTCGATTGCGACTTGATAAAGTGAGGTGGTATAACAAACTAGGACCAATTAATTAAAAGTTCTATAAAAGCTGACTTCAGACGTCGCATCGCAGAACAATGATGCGTAAAGGTAAGTCTTTGTCGGAGTTTTAAAACAGAAAAGTAATATAGAAAGATTTTTGATTTTTTCCGACGAATTTAGTTTTGTGTGATTAATTCTAGAAGAAAATTTGGTAGCGTGGTGATTGGTCAATCATTTCAAGTATCTTTTTCCACGGTTAGACATAGGACTCTCCTAAATTATAAAATGAATAAATAAACAGATCATAAAAGTAGTTCTATTCCGTAGTAGATATCTATGTTCGTATTACATAGATTTATTTAGTAGCAACATTAGCGATAGAAAACAAGCGATAAAAAATGTAACGTTAGAGATAACGTTACATTCCGGGTGGCGATTGTTGAAAATAATATTTGTTAACTGGTTTAACCACTTGGCTACTGCTTTGAGAAATCCGTGTAAGAACAAGGCTACTCATGCTTAGCTGCTGAAAATTTAAATTCCTGGAAGTGTAGGTCAATATAGTAATTACTCGTAGTTCGACCTGAAATATACGAAAAAACGAAGGTTCCATATTTTAGTAAATTCTTGTTGTTTGTTGTTGATTTTATTTGATGAAAAAAATACTTAAGATACTATTTACTAATCGAAATACTTTACCCTACTTACGTAAGTAGGTTAAACATTTAGATGGCTTATCTCGAGAAATGCATAACGTATCCTACTGGATTTGGACCTATTGGAATTACTCAATAGTAATTCCAATCCTTTCCATAATCTTTATATGGCTACTTAAATGAAGTGTTTCTCTATTGTGTATCAATTGTTTTTTTAAAATGTTGTATATAAACGCCGTGAGATTTCACGGATGTCAAATACTTCATGCGAACTCCTTGTACACAACGCATTGCCCTTGTACACAAGGTTGATTTTTCAACGCTTCTTGTCATCTCGTCATTTGTTTCACGGATGTTGTCAAAGATGCAACGCTGTTTGCTCCTAGAGAATCGCACGGCTGTATTGTCTATGTGTTTATACATTATCTTAGCCATAACTACAAATTTGCCATTTGATTATAAAGCAGAGATACTGTCAACCTTATTCTCAGACCGTGTCTGCACGTAATAGAATTGAATATAGATATAAAATTATTAGGATTGAAGGTCTCTAGGTTTCTATTGTCGCACGTTTATTGGGGTAGTAGATGAGGTATACATATATTGATAATGTTTGACTATGGCAAGTGTCTCAAATATCTAGAGAATAAAATATAGAACAAGTCCTAATTTACAAAAACGTGTAATATACAGATCGTCAACATAAACAATTGACATGAGTTATAGGTACCTGTCTGTGCCGCAGTTTGTTATCTATAGGATTTTCCCGTCCAAATAGCGATATTACGATCCGTTGGGAAATAGCCTTTGAATAAAAATAAAAAGTAGCCCATGTGTTAATACTAATTCTATGAAATCTAAGCCATATATATCCCAAATTTCATTGAAATCATTTGAGCCTTTTTTTGTGTTTTAGAAATTTAACGTTGGTCACTTTATCCACTCATTTTAGTAACAAACACACTCACTAACAATCTTCGCATATATAATAATATAGTGCAGTTATTGTATTATTTTCTTGAATATTTCGTTTTATTTAAACTAACGATTACTTTACTGTTTCGCTATTCGTACTCGACGTAATATTTAGACATAAAAAAGGGTTTTCTTTGACTCTTTATCATACACGGGTACTGTAGTACAAACAGTGTTGTACCTTTGTCGCAAAACTAATAATTTACAAAAAACATGATTTTCCTTTAAACAAAGTGTTTTGCGGGCAATCTTTATTATAGAAAAAATAGCATCCTAAAGAAATACATAAGAAAAATGGCAATTTGTAATTTTTCTTTGTTTAAATATTTTTTTTATTTTTCTTTAATACCTAAATTAGTTTTGTGTGAATAATTCAACACGAAAACCAAGTAATGAGGCCTGGAAAAAGAAGTCGTGATGAAGAGACTAGACACTCCTAAGACTCTCCTAATGTATAAAATAAATAAATTAAC
Source organism: Selenia dentaria (assembly GCA_917880725.1). NCBI lineage: Eukaryota > Metazoa > Arthropoda > Insecta > Lepidoptera > Geometridae > Selenia > Selenia dentaria. The sequence goes on along the minus strand of OU862877.1, from coordinate 31,995,776 downwards.
AGATAATAAAAATAATACTTTTCGGTTAATTCTATTCAGTAGTAGATATCTTTGTTCGTAGTACATAGATATCACTAGACAGATATAAAACAAATGACAATTTGTAATTTTTATCTATGTCATGCACAGCATAGTAAAAGCACTGTATCTCGTAGTTACTTATACAGTGAAACTTGGTTAAATGGGACCTGGATAAATGAGAAACCTCTATTATTGAGAGTGGCAATGAGGTCCCGGTACTTTTTCATTGAGTTACCTCTATTAATGGGACTTTTCGAACCTGGTTAAATGAGAACTGATTTCTAGGATTTATTCGATGTTTACCTTAATAATTGGGACTCTGTAACTCAACTCCCTCTATAAATTAGACAAATTAATCGGGTTGGGACAGGCTATGACACTTTTGTTTACAAACATTAGAATTAGAAACTTTCGCACATGCGTTGTATGTCAGTACTATCTCAGGTTTTGACCTAAAAACAAGGGACTACTCTCCCTCTAAAAATGGAATAGCCGTACATTTCGACCTCTATAAGCGGGAGCTTCTGTAATGAGACAACTATAATTTTAAACCTGCCTAATTGGAAAACTGGATTAATGAACACCCTCAATAAATGGTACAATATTCTTGGTCCCTTGAGATCCCAATTAACCAGGTTCCACTGTAATAGATACTATTTGAACAAAGATATTGTTGTTGATTATAGCACAATAAGTCATAGATTCGTTAATTCCCATATACTCTAGCATAGATAATGAACAATTTTGTTGAGATAAGTTATTTATATTATATATTATGGGTATACATATTTTTGTTATAACAATGAGCCCTTTATCACTTTGCCACGTCGTTTCCGGCATGACGATTACTCCCGAACTAACTTCAATTTACAGCCGTGCGATTCTTTAATGATTCGTCGATGCGCTCGTCGACGAGCTCACTGATGTCAAATACTTTATGAGATATCGTCATTTGTTTCACGGGTGTTGTCAAAGATGCAACGATGTTTGCTCTTAGAGAATTGCACGGCTGTTCGCTTAATTAGCGGATGTCTTTAATTATGCAAACAGTACGCACGTACAGCATGGTTACTCTCTGACCCGCGCATACAGCCTTCTTGTTGGAGTTCAGTTTTAGTGACATCGCTTGCCCGCATCTTTACCATTTGACCAATATAAAATAAACCACTTTCACCAACACCTCACAAACAAACAATTAAAAAAACCAATACTTCAAAACCTTATTAAAGGTACTCGTATGTATAACTATTACAAAAAAGAGACAGCGAATACAATATCTACATGAGAAAAAGGGGACATCTGTGTTGATCGGTTGCTCTCTAACCGTTGACACGAGGCGAAGTGTGAGCCGGCGCTCACTTTAGTTTACAAAATTCTGTGTCTTGGGCCCGTTCCATTTTTTTTATTTTGGTCAATGTTTTTACGTAATTAAGCGATAGCAATGTCACAGGCAATGTCATATCGTCATAGTGATACGATCACGAAACGTTACATTGGCATACGGCATGACGGTACATTGACAAGTACAATTTGAAAAATTTTGTACCGACTTCCATTCTATTCAGTTATTGGAGTGTAACTCTAAAACTACTGAACCGAATTTGATAAAATTTAAATGGGACCACACGGGAAGCACCAGCTTTCAAACAAAAAAGAGTTTTGAGAATCGGTTCACCCTATCGACAGTTATGAGGTAACAAACATAAAAAAATACAGTCGAATTAGGTACCTCCTTCTTTTTGGAAGTCGGTAGAAAAACAATAGAGCTTGAAGAAGTGAGCTCGTCACTGGGGCGCTAAACATGATATTGTGATCGTATAGTACCTACCTTAGACCTCGTAAATTATCCACGAGCCACGAAATTCAAGAGGAACGCCCTAAATAACAGGCACAGTAATTGCTCAATTAAGTTCACAAAGATAGCGATTAAAAGGTACAGTCAGTTTCGGTTTATTGGAGACAGTGAAGAACCTTGTCGTAGTAAGTGACTTACGGCCAACTACTGTTGGATTATACACACTGCAAAAAAATAATTATGACAAGGAGCAAACTTTTAAATGCAATTTTAAAGTTCACTGTACAAGTTAATTAAAGATTGTCAGTTTCCCATGCCCAGTTTTAATTTTCGTATCGAAAGTGTAATTACAAAATTAAGGCAGTTTGGATAAATTAAAAAAGCTTTTACTTGTTTTACCAACATGTTATTAGTTTTACCTTGAATTAATTTACATGCGGAGTTAACGACAAATGGGTCATCATAAGCGGTTGCTATAATAAAATTTACTTATAAATAAAAAATATTAAGACTCTCGTGCCTTCGTACTAGAATTCCAGAGGCATGGACACACTATAACATATCACAGCATTCAAGAAACGAGAACAAACATTTTATATGTGTTTTAGCTCATGGCATAAACAAACCCTCGGCCAGGGTTCGAACTTGGGTCCGCTCCCTTCAAATTAAAAAGAGGATTGGGAAATGTCCTATTCCGAATTACAAGTGTGCTTTGGCATGGAGGCATTATAATCACATCGGACCTATTTTATATAATATGCTAAACTCTAAAATAAAAATAAAAAACTCACACAAATTATTATTTTTTTAATAGACTGGCTACAAGAGTTTGATTATGATCTCCTTGAAAATATGTTCGTACAAATGTTGAAATTCAAACTATCACACACCCACACTTTACACATGTACAAGCTTACTTGGTAACACTTTGCACAGGTGTTGTCAGGCCTGTGCAATTGTTTTGTGTATTTTTATGGTTTTATTATCTCAGATTTGTTTCTTGTTTTATATTATTTAAGTTATAGTTAGTTTATATATTTGCTTATTGTTAAATCTACTTATTTGGGGAAGACACTGACTGCTGCAACACAGCTTACGCTAAAGCAGCAGGCAGGGTAACTATATTTTTATGTACGATGTCTAAGAACAATAAACAATTTGAAAATTTGAATTTGAATTGCATGCTCATACCAGCTGCTCTATATTGTTTGTTGTCCCTGTCCAGCATCCGACCTGTGACAAAGCGAATCTTAGTGCGGGATTTTTTATATATGTTTTAAATGATGGGCCGGCTGGATAGTAGGCATAAGGTAGCCTAGCCATACACTTACGAAATTTCAAGCGTATTCATTCCGAGGCCAATTAGTCGTAAAAAGGTGACAAACAGACATTAAATACAGACATCACTTTCGCATTTATATTAGCAATAAAATGACAATATACGCATAAGCACGTATATTGTCATTTTGAATAGAAATTTGCCAAATCTCTGTCAATTTAAAATACAAGTACAATTTGAAAATGTTTAAACGGACTTCCACTATATTCAGTTATTGGAGTGTAACTCAAAAACTACTGGACCGAATTTGATGAAAAATAAATAGTTCCACACGGGAAGCACCAGCTTACAAACAAAAAATAGTTTTGATAATCGGTTCACCCAGTCGAAAGTTATGAGGTAACAAACATAAAAAACAGTCAAATTGAGTACCTCCTCTTTTTTTGGAAATCGGTAGATAAAAACAGAGTTTACCAAACAATTTTAGCCCGATTTTCTACGTATTGTCTTAAACAGTTTTAACTTCACACACCTCCAGTTGTAATAGGCAGCACGCCCTACTTTACAAAGGATATTCCTGGAGCTGGTAGTTAAAGGATTAAACATTGTATATGGAGAGCGATTTTATTTGATGGAAGTATAAGTGGTGCGTTCTTAGGAAGCTGTTGGCGCCTTGTATGAGCCGTCATGCAATACGTGTGTAGAATACGTACTATGTCAGAGACTTCGTTTCTTATCTCTAAGATTAAACACGCCGCGTTGTTCCCATAGCAACACATATGCCAGTTTTCTGGATTTGTCACTTCAGATATTTTTTTTGTATGTGTGAAGGATAAACACAGTCACTTTACATGCGATTTTTTGAAGAACCACAGATAAATATAAGTAATGTAATAAATCATGGTCACAGATATTAGAAATATTACATTATTTACAGGATAGACCATGTACTTATTTACATTAAATAAATATTATATTATGAAAGGAAATAGTATCATGTTTAAATTGTTAACTATCCCATTAATACGTGAATATTTTAAAAATAAAATGCCTGAAAACTTTGAAATGCTTTAGATGTACATTGTACTAATATTGTACTAAATACAGTTCAAGAATAAAAATCCAACATAACACTGCATGACAAATCTATCCAATTGTTTTAATAGAACTTAGGGTGAGTCGCATCATTCGACGTTAACTTTAAAGTTACTGTCAAATCAATACATACGCCTCAGTTTTGGCGATCTGACGGTAACTTTAACTTATACTTTATATTTACTTTATTGTCACTCTCAACGTATTGACTTACGCTAACCTAACTTTAAATACTCATACTAAAATTCTTTAACATAAACTGTCATTGCAGTAACATTGACCACGCCTTCTTAGTCTCTGTGGTTAACTACTCTGTGTACTACAACCAGTTGCAAGTTGCCGTCATGTATAAATAGCTGGGTCGTCGACCGGCCTCCGCACGTCCTTCACTTTGCTGTACCGCCTCAGATCACTCGGCTGCTTCCGAGCCGAGCGAGTGACGTGACGAGATATGAATTGGTCGCTTTTGTAACATATAAAAAAATAACCAGCCTGTATTTTTAAAGTGCAAAACTTCTTTAGGCCCGTTGAGCACTTTTTGGGAGAACAAAAATCATGGAACCCGCGTCATCGTCACCGAACGATTCAAGTTACTTAGTTTTCACTTCATCTGCAGGCCCAAAGACTGTCCCGCATGTTTTTTTCTCAAATAGAGCTTTAAAAAAGAGAGTTCATTATTGAAAAAGTTTAGTTTATTTTGTGTCGATTTTAGAGAATGTTGGTTTTAAATTCGAGTGTCGATTTAAAGCTTCAGGTTTCATAATAGTAAAACAATACTAATGCTGTTTGTTTTAAAAATGTTAAAATATATATAAATAAATTTATTTATTGTTCGGAACGATCAACATAGTATAGTACCCTGTAATAGACGCGGGTAGCGAAGACATAAAGAAATAATCGTGGATACAACACGCATAGTCTAATTAATGTTATAAAAAATACGTCGATTAAATAAAAGTAATTTTTTTAATAATTAATTTATTATAGTTCTAGTAGTGCTGTTCACTGTGGATTGAACAAAGTCACAAATTGTATTGTTTATTACGAATATAAATAAAAGGTAATTAGATAATAATAAATCATACACTAAGTACATAATCTGTTGATAGCATAGCTTTCGATAATATGTGTCCTGGTGGTATTAACATCTATTAATATAGTCAAAACATTCATCACACTGTCTTCACTCTTGCACCCCAAAGAGATGAGCCAGAATGTAAAATACCCATACATTCCCATTTTTTTATTTAGTTAGTGAGCAAGTATAGCCCCTTATTGCTTTTACTCGAATTTACGGCATGACATCGTTTATGGAATGATATAAAATACACAAACTCTTAAATCAGCAACTGAACGTAAAAAACAATGCCATAAGAAATTGAAATCGTTGTTGTTGTCTTTTTTTCAGATCCAACAAACAAAATAGAAACTGAACTAGTCCTATAAAATATGTTTTTTCTTTAAAAAATAAACACTTAATTTCTGCATATAAATAGGTTTTTATTAAAAGAGACGTACTTTTTATCAGTTTGAGATAACATCACAATAAATTATGGTAATAAAATTACACTACAGGTTTGTAACCCTTAAAACAAAGTGAATTAAACCAATATTCACAGGTTTCCACAGTAATTTATAGTACTTACCTGAGTACTGTAAATTGTGCCTTCATTATCTTTTTATGGGATCTTTATAAGGCAAAAAAAGCACCTTCACACATTTGTGATGTCACGGGAGCATTTCATATCCTCTTTTTAGATGGGAATTATGTAGATATCTGCTTAAATAAACATTTTCCAATTAATCGCCCTACGATAGATTTGCTATACCTATTTTATATAGTAACTTTATTAGATTATGTTTAATTTTCACACCATAACTATTGAACCTAAACAACTTGGCTGATTTTTTTAAATATTACATGATATGGATTCACAAATAGGGTTATTTTGCCCTGAAAAACATATCGAGTATAATAGCTATTTTGGTGCGGCCCGTGCTTTGTGTCAAGTCTGCAGATATACATGCCATTTTGAAGGGGTGACATTAGAGATAATAATTTCATTATTTTGGCAAGCCGTATAACTTGAAAAGTTTCAGTTTTTCTGGACAATCACTAATACTTATTTGTTTCTTTTTTTAAATATCATATCATTAGTAACATCCTATGTCCATAAAATCCAATACTTTAAATATTATTTATTATAAAATTTACTCATCGATTGCGATAATCAGCATATCATAATATTCATTAAGTAAATTATTCTTTTAACTAATATGTTAAAAATGGATGCTTAAACAAATTTTAATACCATTAGTTAAAGAACAGTAGGCTGCTGTTCTAATGTATCAAAGTGGTTAACAGAAAGCATTATCTTCTTCTCAAGATCCCTAACGACCTAAAAGCAAAGTCTCAATATTTCACTACTTACCATGTATAGAACTTCTTATCGCTATGTCTAAAACTAAAGCTTAGAATAGCGATATTCTTACGGCAAGTACACGCTAGAGGTTTTCCACTAAGAATTACTACTCTCTGCTGTTTTAATTTTAGACGGCAAAACAGACAAAAAGGTTGCTTGCCATACGCACTCATGTTTTGGTGTTGCAAACGTGTATGGGCGACGGTGACCACTTCCATAAGGTGGGCCGCCTGTCGGCCTACTTTTGACAAAAAAGACGTGTGGCACTCTGAGACTGCCGCGGTAAAGCTATTGCATAGCTGTTTTTATCAACTTAAGCAATTATAATTATTTAACCAATGCCATCCAGAGGCGAGTTGCCGAACTAAAGAGACAAGCGTGATATTTCAAAATGTCATTAAAAGTTCTGCTATTCATCGATAGATGGAGTCGGAGTGGGGGGTGTTAGGTTATTTTCGTTACGGAATTTCTGGATTCGGTCTCCACGCTCAAGGCCCGCGATAGAAGCTATGCATAAGCATAAAAAGTGTATGTACGATTAAAAGTACCCACGGAGGATCCTCATTCACTCAAACTTACAAAAATACAGTATGACGTATTGAACAAAAAGCATCAGAACACAGTGTTCGATCACCTATTTAAGTATGACTTTTTTGTAACCTCCTTAGGTTCTCGCATTTCTAGTTAAAACCACCAATTCCCAATGATACTTTGTATGAACCGAGCACTCTATTAAGATCATCATGCACCACATTTAGAAAACGAACACTGAATGCTCGCCGCGAATGTTACACGAGCACAATACAGTTAGTGTGCACACAAGCTTGTGCAGGTATCCCATATATCTTGCTTGATAAAGTGTTGGCAGGTTTACTTTGCTTTACCTAATTTGGCAGATGGATAAGATCAAGTGTTGGAGTTTGCAAGCGAGCTTAATGCATTATATCATATCTGCGCTGTAAGTCAACTAAATACCTACTCCGATGTGGAGAAGGAGCGTAGAAATCCAAAGTACGTAGGAACATTGTTATCTATTTGTAACCGTTACTTGTGAAGCTGTGTTTTGTGGTCAAAAGAAACACTAAAAATACAAAAAACTTTCCACTAATAGGTAACTATTATAGTTAAGCAACGGTCAAATACTATTTTTTTGTAAAATACCTGGCTGTACCCACCATGTGTCGCAATACTTCTTATTTTTTTAAGTTGAACTTACATTGTGTATAAAGTTTTTTTATCGAAGTAAGCATCAAATTTTTGGACTGCTTAGCTTAACTGGACTTGTTTGAATTTCAAACCTACACTATTTCAATTAATTCAACTAATTCTAGTTTCAATTTGGTATTAAAAATGGTAATAGGAATGACAAATAAATGACAAACAAGCAAACAATTAACACACATTTCAATTCTTATATTTTGGTCTTCACAATCGATATATAGAAAATTAATATATATACGTTAAAGTCCTATTTAATTAAACGACAGTTTCATAATATTTACATGAACTGGCATACTATAGCTGGCAGAAAAAAATATTCCCTTAACAAAAGTTTATGATAAAAATGTCTATTGCCCGCGACTTCATTTGCTTGGAATGAGGTTTATCACTCTTTCACATCAAGCCTAGCAAATCGATTTGACGGAAATTTTAACATAAATAAAATATTTTCTAGGGTAACACATAGGGTATATATACTGAAAAACATATCCTGTATAGTGATTATTATATCCTCACAGGTGGACTCACGAGTCACTAGCGCGTATTTGAATATATTGTAGAATCCCAATGCATGGCGCCATTTCTAAGTATAAACATTTTTGTACGATTTCTAAGCGTTAAGCTGCATGCGAGCAATTCACGTTATCAAGACGATTAATGAGCACAGTAGTGAGTAAGGAATCCATTCTCACACTCGTATGTTCGTGACTAAAATGGTAGATGTTATTCGCTAGCACAGAACCTTCTTTATGTCAGGCTAATTTATGTTATATGAACAACTCTATCCACGCTTAGTGCCCTGGTTGAAATTTATTAATCTTGCACTGCTAGTTTTATTATATACATTCATTTATTATCGGCCATAAAAAACATAACCGCTTTTATATAAATAAATAAAATAATTGTTTGATTTGATCATATTGTGGAAGTAGTTATATGACGCTACGAATGGTTTTACATTTTTATAATATAATTGATGTAGTGTTAATAAATAATTAATGCTGTTCTTGGAGTATCAATGAATTGCTTATTTACCTCGATAGGACTTTTCCACATGTAGGTCTAACCGGGCGACACCGACCGACAGAAAAACATTGTATAACTTCGTAAACTTTTAATTTTTAACTAACCAGCAACATTTTACAAGACTAAATCTAAGAATATTTATTTAATATCTGTTAAACTATTTACAACGAATAGTAAAAATAAACCAAATGTATAAAATATATACTGAGTACAAAACTACCATCCTTACTACAGAAATAAAAATATATTCAAACAAAATTCTAAAAAGTTGAATATACCTACTTATCTTTATGACAATTGTAAAAATTACTAGCCCGATTTAAAATTGATCCTCGTTATAAGCTTGAATGAAAATCTGAAGCTAAATCATAACTTAATCATATAACAAAAGTGGCTTATCTAACTTACTAACCTTTATAAATTCCACTTACTAATAATTAGAAACGTTCGTCTTAAACGCCCGTACTTACTTACTTATCCAAGCTTTAGTATTCAGCATCATTTACTCAGCAACTAGTTAAAATGTAGGCAATGAACTTCTGAATCGTATCTTCATGATTTATGAATGGTAATGGCACTAACTAATGCACCTGTCGACACTAGGCACCCCGTAGTCATAGCTTTATTTATATTTAAGCACTTGTTTATTCTTACTCGAACTCCTATGTCGAATTACGCAAATGATTGATGTACGAATGGAAGCTTGCATTTGTTTTATCAGTTTATTTGAGTGTTATTTTTCTACATGATAGTTTAGTGTTTAACCGCACTATCTAAATTGATGGTCAGATGGACATTGATGATACTCTCGGAGGTGGTATCACACTAGACTTACAATATAAAATGGCTTTCAATTCAAGTACAGCTGCCGGAACATTCTGTTATGAGTTGGTGCTTAGCAACAGATTTTCAAATTTAAGGGTGGTAGCTAGGAAGGCTGACACCAGAAATGCTTTCCTACCATGCTGTGATCAGATTTGTCACCACGATTTTTTTTCCGATCTCTTTAAGGCCACTCCGCAATTACTGCTGCTATTGATAATGCGTTGTCTTTCTTTTAAAGATATTATATGTTTTTATCTTTTTTTTCTAATCCTTACTTTTCTAATGCATTGTTTTTTTATTACTACCTTATAAACACATGTTATGTCCTCATCCCTCACTACTGCTGTGCTCAGCAGCCGTAGGAAGGTCACAGCAAAACCATGCAAGGGTGCACGTCGTAGCGCACATGACGTGCGGCACATTTTTCTGTTCTTACCTAAGTAGGTCTACTTGGCACTCTTGGCAGTCTAGTATTTCATCACGACGTTATTTTCACCGAATACTCAAGCTTGGGATAGATATCAATTCTATGGCCGATCCTTGTTACCCTTGGGTTATCATCGCCTTACATCAAACAATGCTTAAAATGTACCTTTACAAAATCGGCGTTGGAAATAAATTTCTTGATGCTTAGTATCAACTATTTCAATTGTTATGACTTTGGTTATTTAGTAAAGATGAGGAGTTAGTTTCAGAATATTGGAATATCTTGGGATTTGAGTAAGAAAAACACACATGACTACTAAGCCACCCAGACGCACCATCTGAGCATCGCCGTCGTATGGTATGGGTACGGATAGACATCTATTGAACAGCTTTGACAAGCACTATATCCAAACGAAACAAGGGTTATTTCACTCTAGCTATGCAGGCGTGCTTAGCGAGAAAAGTGCTCTAAAAATCATATTCAAAAAATGAAATTTCTGTCATGTTCGAAGTGATGTACTATGTGATATGGATTCATCATAATATTCACGACATCAATATGCAAAGTAGGTAGGTATTTGTTTAAAATCTGAACTGCACTGAATTTAAGTGTTTATATGTGTATAATAAGACAAATGTTTTATTTGTAGGTAAAATACATAAAATACACCAGTACTAATAATATCCATAAAACGTATAACTGGCTTAAAAACGAATAATTTCTTATCAAACGAAAACTTATTGCTGTTCTTTTCTTGGAATACAATATCAGGTATGATGATGGTATATATAATTTTCCGAAAATGATACCGTAGCCCACGGCCATCCGCGATATCAGAGGTTCGAGGATGCGTTGCCGACCTTTGAGGAAGGATGATAGGAAGGAAGAGATAGAAGGGGTGAGGATGGAGGGGGAGGGGGAAGAAGATGGAGAACTGGGAATGGGGAATAGGGCCTCCGGAACCTCCCACAAACTGACGAAACGCAATAGCAAGCTATGTTACTTCACGTCGGTGTGGTAGTGTGGTACTTCTCCGGTCGTGCCGGCCCATTCGGCAATGGGTTGCAGCGTGGCACTACCACAAAAACATACAAAACTACTATAAAAATTTATATGACAGCATAACGAACTAGTACTGTCTCTTTCTAATTAAGGACTTAAATCAATGCTGTTCTACAATAAAAAAATATGTATTGTTTCTCGAATCCGAAACTTTATTTAGTATTACTTTCTAGAAGAATACCGATGTCAATCGTACTAAGCTTCCTATAAAAATATTACATACCTCACTGTCACTTTTTTGCTTACAATAAATGCGATTTCTTAATGAACTGAACTGCTTATTTACCTCGATAGAACTTTTCCACATGTAGGTCTAACCGGGCGACACCGGATTATTCCTATTATTATTATATTATTTATTAAATGTGACACATGACAGCAAGACAAACCATTACGCCTTATCTATGTTTATGAACCTTTATATTAATATCTATAAAGGTACTAACGCTTTGTAATTTATAACACGTCTTACCAGCCAGCTTAGCTAAAACATCTGCATTGAACGTAGCATAGCTTCCGGATATGTTTTGATCAACCCCGCACCTGCTCGAACTTCTTTTATTATAATTCTACTTGTATAACACAGAACATCGTCCTAAGAATTAATGGTTACACAAATTGCGGCACAGGCAGAGCATCCTGCCATTTCTTTCTCTAATCACCGACATGAAGAACTTATGTCATAAAACTTGTAATTCCGCTATTTAACTATAGCCATTTATTTCTTTTAGAGTCTTGTCAGGATTTGCAGTGCAATTAAATCAACCTGCTGGTTTATCTTGACGACTTGTGTTCATATTTTTGACCATGATAAATTTTATGATGTAAATCAATTTATTACTTTAACAATTAATAGATTGTATTAAAAATTAAAAATGCATGTGAAAAACGATGTAAATACTCGAACTAAAGACTAACGGAACTGTAACATGTACCATATATAAGGTATTTGTTAATTAGTGCACAATATTGAACGCGGTGGTTTGGAATCGATGGCTGGTTAACCAAATAAAAGAAAATAATGATATATATTTTTTTTTATTAATAACCTGTATTAACCGTTCGTTCCGCGACTAAGAGTCATATAGTGCGACTGAACGCACGACTCGACGCACCGCTACATCATAGTCGCGCAATGGTTATTAGCTGCGGAGCAATGAATATGGGTTCATAATAAAAAAAACATATTCTTTTTTCTTAAACTTTAATGCCTAGTTAACGATCCCAAACCACTCTATTCAATATTGTGCACTAATTAACAAATACCTTATTTAAGCTATATTATAATTAGTAAATCTTGCTAATTTAAAGGTACAAATGGAAATATTCCAGAGGTGCAAGAATTTCAATGAAGCAATTGTAGAAACCAAGTAATTGGAGCGCGAAAGTATTTGGTACCGTACTAATGGCACTCTATTTTCCAAAGCTTAGTTTGTTAAAATGGCAAAAATATTCGCATATTAACGTGTATCTCATCTCATTAAAATTATGAGGCGTGAAAAGCATTAAAAGTGCTATTAAAATTTATTTATTGCCGTAAAATACATACGTAGTAAAAAGAAGCTCGGTAGACGTGTCCAGTTTTATTTAAACTAGACTAAAAGTATTAAATAATACAGTTACATGTTTTAACCAACCAGATCATTAATTTTAATGTAACTCGCTACTGTGCAGGGGGGCTATTCTCTTAGCTATTGAACCGCGATATCTCAACTCGATTGCACGAATTGTCGTTTTCGACAGTTATGGTATTCTGCTCGCTATTTAGGTTCGATCGCGGTCCAGCGGCTTGCGATCGATAGTTTTTGACATAAATGGTATTCTGTAAACTATTGAGTTGCCATTGCGTTGCTACCAACCTCTGTGTTGCTACAGTGGTATACATCTGTTTCAGAGTAAGTATCAAATAGAGTTGTCATTAACGTATACCGGTAAGAGACAGAAATGCTACGAACCCAACCAATAGGGTGGTTGACACAGTCAAAAATAAATTGCATTGTAATGTTAATATGTAATGTAATGCCATACAGTAGCGACGCAATTGCAATTGAGAGCAACATATAACAGAATACCGAATTTGACATTAGAAGCAGTACAATTGCAGAAGCGTTGCAGTAGCGTGGCAATTGCTCAGTAGCTAAGAGAATAGCGGTCCTGGTTTGTGACACCGCTTTACGTGAAACGCGCGTTAATATTCAATAACATAATATCATTTAAAATATTTATTTGACTGCGTCGAGGTTTCGCTGGATTATTTACAGGATATTATACAGTTCTTATCGTGCTATACGAGATAATATCAACGTAATTCCGTTTTATATGGCATTTCAGAACATGTCTCAGGCTTAAGACTACTGTATAAAGTATGTAACAAACAGAAGTGTCTCGCATCTTGTAGCTTTCTGAATTTAAGCAGAGGAATTCAGAATTTTATTACAAAATCAAGAGTATATTAATTTATGTTTTATCCAGAAGTAAGTATTAAGATGTCTTACCCGAGTACCATCGCAGTGGCAGATAGTCATCCTTCGATAATTGATACTTATATGCCCGTAAAAATAGCCGTTTCTCTTTGGTTAACCTCGCACTAAATTTTCGATCCATTTTTTAATAAGGTTTAGGATCACTTACTGAGTATAAAATCACAAAACGCTGACAGATCCAGGTGGAGCTTCAAGCGCCATTTTAAAAAAAGTTTAGGCTGATACCTCCGAAACTATGTACTGTAGGGCAAAAATATTTAGACCATTATTGTAAAATAAAACTTCGCATTTATTTCTTATAAAGTTTTTGTAAAACTTACCGTTTACGATTTATGACTGTGTTTTGTTTTACAAACGCTTTGTGAAACAAGTGAGGCGCGCGTCGCAAATTAATTTCTTAACTATTTGAAAATAATAAATATATTTCATAAACTTAATAATAATAGCAATCACTTATCTTCACTTGTACAGTAGCTTATCTCACCTCGATATCGTTTATGTAGATATTATTAGTTCTGTCATATGAATTAAATTAATAATTAGAATTAAGAAATAGAAAAATAATTTAAATTAATGAATTTTTTTTTAATAAACCGAACTTGTACCTATTATCCAACAAAAAAAACATCAAAAAGTCGCCATATAATAATATGCGTCATGCAAAAAAATACGCGTCGATGACGTGAGAAACTCTTACTTTGTTGGAAATCTGTTAAAAATTAACCCCGATGCTTAAATGGTAAGGTTTTGACAGTAATATTTAATTGAAGGGTATAACATAATATTATAGTCGCGTTACCGAACAGTGATACCTGCACGACCCAGTGAAAGCGAAGCTGACAAAATTTGTAAAACGATAAAAGAAAAAGAGACATGGTAACATAATCGCAAGCCCATAGGGTTGGTACGTTCAAGGCCAGCAAAATACATTCTGAGTATTGATGAACGAAATAAAAGAGAAAAAACAACATAAAATAAAACAATAACAAGTACAGTTTGATAAATGTAATACCGCCTTCCATTTTATTCAGTTATTGGAGTGTAACTCAAAAACTACTAAACCAAATTTGATGAAATTTAAATGGGGCCACACGAGAAGCACCAGCTTTCAAACAAAAAATTTTGTGATCGGTTCAACCTATCGAAAGTTATGAGGTAAAAACATTTAAAAAAATATTCGATTTGAGTAAACCTCCTCCTTTTTGGAAGTCGATAGAAAAACACAGTGTTTTCGGGCAGGAGAAAGCCCTCAACATAGGTAACATTGATTTTGTTTATTTTTAAGTCTCTGGACATCTGAAGATGCACAATAATTAAAAAGAACATAACAACTTTTTCAGGATGTCAAGCGTAGCGCAATACCGAGCAAAAGTGTGAAGCTTTGTTTGACATTGTATATATTTTATTATGTACAGGTTGGGCTTTTGGCTTTTTTATATACTTGGTCACATTTTCCAACCAATTTTGAAGAAACTTGGTGTGCAAATTCTCAAATTTTACTATTTAATATAAATTTTCAGCGATTTCGAATGCGAAGAGGTACATTTTCTAAAAAGGGGAGAAGTTTGCTGCAGCGCTATTTATTGGCCGATTTTGATAAAATTTGGTATACAAGTAACGAAAGTGTCGTTACTTTACTATAAAGAGGAATTATGAGTATGAGCATAATTGGTAAAGTGGTTTCCGAGATAATAGGTTGTAAAGTCCTAAAAATTTAAAATTCGCAGAACTACTAGTAGATCGTAGCAACCCTAGCAAGCGCGACGTCAGACAGACAACCTTGCGTCATACCCGCGCGCCGGCGCTGACATCTGCTACCAGCCGTGACAATTAAGTTACGTTTTTTCACCACTTTTTACTCCCAACAAATTGTACACTTTTTACATCGAAGAAAGTAGTTGAAAAACGATCATTATGTTACAAAAGCTTTTGTTAGCACCTTATTCATATATACATACAGCTGATGGACTGCTCACATTCAAATTTGAACCTTATAATCTCGATATTAAGACCAAATTTGTCAATGTGAACTGCATTGTGTTGTGTGAATATTTAATCAATGTAGAGTATGTAATTTAAACTACAATGCTTGATTTGGCTTACTTAGGTACCTACTTACATGTATATAAAAAAGTTGGAAACCCGGCCACCCAAAGTGACAGTAAAAGTTTTTAGCTTTAGGCTATATATACCTATGCATGTATATTACGTGACATGGATTCTTTTAATGAGAACTCAAATGTTATAATGACTTAAAATTTTAGTTCTTAAAAAATTGTATTGGGTAAGTCTAAAGATAATTTACTTTAAAATTTACAAAATGAATTCCATACGCGAGGAAACTAAAGTATTATATAAACTTACTTACATACAAGCTTTAAATATAATTATGCCGAAGAAAACTAAATAGAATAACAGATTAACAAGGTATTTCATATTAAAAACAAGTAGTTTAAAATATTAGAACCATCCTTATAAAATGATATTGACAAATCTTTATTGATTTATTGCATAGCATAGATTTATATATAGAATTTCAATTTAATAGTAAATAAAAATATAATTGCTCCATGTTTCAAAAGTTGTCAATGACTGACGAAAACTGAATAGAATAATGCCAGCTAACAGGCGGGTATTTCGTATTCAATCAAGTAGTTTAAAATATTTCATAACCATCCTTATAAAATGATAATATTATAAATTATCAACTTATAAATAAAAATATAATAGCTCCATTCGGTAAGTCACATGAAATATAAATTAACAATATTGTATACACATTTCAGATTATACTTATTAATTAACTTTAACTCACAACATATTTTGAAAATAATCATCCACGTTTTTCACTTAATTCAACTTTCAGTACAAATAATAATAATTAAGTTAAGTAAATAATGATGAGTCACACAAGCAACTTAATTTACTTGTCAATTGTTCATAACTACACAATCAAAGGAATAATATATTATTTTTTGTTCATTCTTTGTACAAAAATGTAGAGTCTACTAACTTCATTTCCATAAACTCATTTAGAGAATAAAATGGGTTATTTACAAAAAAATACTATGCGTTTAAATGTACCTAAATTTAAACGCACAATGCTGAGTTAAAATCTTGATACATGTAAATAATATCTATAAGGCCATAGATACATAGACAATATCCAATAAACATCTGACTTTAAACAATAGAATAGAGTAGCACCATAGAGCAGACATTACAATAGATACGAACGTTGCACACGCGTAGATTAGGTTCGTGCCCAACCACGCCCGTTCTCATGCATAAAATGGGAGAGAACATGCATTGTTACTTCACATGTTGATTTATACAACTTGTTCTCTAACTGGTCTTTGTCTTAAATCATCATGCAATTTGGAAGTTAACCGCCGAAATGTGATGTTGAAAGCCTCAGATAATTATAAAGATGGTCTGTTAATTTCTTTGTCATTAATATTCTCATACTATTTTATAACTTTTGTTACACAACTTTTTGAGCATAAACTGGACATGTACTACTAAACAGTAATATTGACTCTTGTATCATCTAATCACTGACTAGGGCCGTTATTCGCTATGACCACACAAACATGTAACGCGACGCGCTATGGTATATTCAAGGAATGACCGCCAAATCAATACTTTGCGATCATTCCTTGAAGATATCGTAACGTGCCGCGTTACTTGTTGAATGGCCATAGATAATTTTCCAATAACCCTAACAATCAATCGTCACGAATTTATGTTTATGTACTGACAAAATACACAATATCGTAATCGAAAAACTGGTATCGAAAATGTGAACGTACAAACTCGCTACTTCCACCGCATTATTAGAACATGATTTGGACAGGACAGTGACTTATTACAGACTTATATGTTACTGTGACTTGACTCTGACTATAATTATCCTGTTTACAAATACAAGTACTTAAATAGTTGACTTAAAATATGGCAAATTTAAAAATATACGAGTCTACTTATAAAGGAAAGAAGGCCGTATTTATCGTACCAAAAGTGGCGAAGAAAAAAGTGTTAAATTGAAACACATAGCAGTTTCAGTTCTTGAAAATTATTATTAGCTATTAATTTATTAAAAATTTTACAAAATGTATTCCTTGCAAGGAAATTATCTAAAATCTTTCAAATAGTTATTATTATTTAGTTTGTATTATTAGTTTTAGTTTATAACTATATTATTTAATTTAAGAAGAAAAATAGTGTTAATTTGAATCACATATCAGAGTCCGTAGCGTAGCACCCCGCGTGTATAATATAACTTTGCCATTTCAACCGACAGCGTTCAGTACTATTTATTTACGCTTTTTGCAATTTATTGCAGTTGGTAGGTGGCTGCCACTCTAGCGATCAGTTTATTACGTCGTCGGTCAGACTCGGATTGATCAAACGGGCGTATTACAACCGACACTCACGATGAATAATTGCGTTGAATATAGAATATTAACAACATAATAAATATAAAATTATATGATTATTAACGGGATATTTACCGTGGTAAGGTTGTGGAATGAGTCAGTCTTCCCGTGAACATGGTGCATGGTAACTGCGCCGAAATATCGGGAGCTCATTCCACAACCTTACCACGGTAAATATCCCGTTAATAATCATATAATTTTAGAGAACAACCGTGATAGTTTAAAACAGTATAATAAATATATATGTTTCTTTCTATATATAATTACAATATAGGTATATCTTTCTAGATTTCCCTACTTCACCATTTCTTCTCAAGAATGACGCAGAAATCGAGGTAGGAATACTGTTTTCAACTCATAAATAATTAACAAGTATAAAAAATTCAGTGCGAGGCGGGACGCAACCGCGAGCGTTCTGCACTCTCCTTGAAAAAGACCACTGGATGTGTTTGAAATTATAGTTGGAAAGATATGACTTATTTACGTGAGTGATTACTGTATTTCATATTAAAAAAGTATGTACAAACCACTTTAGTTTTCATAATAAGTATGAAAACAAATTAATACAATAATATACCATTAGATTTCTTCGAAAGTATTTATTCAATAACAATCCATTCACTTGCAATTGATAATATTTCTTTATAGTAGTAATAAATATTTGGATTCATCATCTTTATCATCCATCACCATGTGGGTGAAACCGCGGATGCGACACTATTCATACATAAAACGTCAAACCGGTCTGTCAGTCACAATATTTAACTACTTGATTATTATTAATTAAAAATACGGGATTACTCACGTAATATTTATCGGATAGGTCCGACTATAGTTTCGACCACATTCGGTGGTACTTGATTATTAGTCACTATATTTAAAAAAAAAAATTAGCAATGCAGTAAGATACAAGATCACATCTAATTTAGTTTAGCTCGAAGGCTACTGTCCTAATTAGCTCGTTTTCTGTATTTATTGAGATGATAAATCTAATCTTTGTGATTTGAACCTTATATGTATATATAAATGGCGATAACTTTTCTGAGGCAATGGATGCGTACGTACACAATATATGTTTGTTACTGATCATCGGAATTTTTTTTATAGAAAATACAAGTTCATAGAAGTTTAGATGGAAAGCCTTTTGTTTATACACTACAGTACCACATATAATTAAGATTAACAATAACGAAAAACCAACTAGTACAAAAGGCGGCCTTTAAGCTTAAAGCGATTTCATCCAAACAACCGTTGGTTGAACGAATATGATTTTTCAGAGACAGTGATGTTCAGTATCCGCGTATATATACGGAACAATAACTATGGGTACTATTTACTTGAGTACAAATTGCAAAAATATTATACAGATATGATTAATACTGCATATTTAAAATACTCATACAATATATATATTTATATACATAAAAATGAACCCCTATTTCTCCTGGTCACGCTTTAACTTGAAAACGGATGGAACAATCTCGCTAATTCTTTTTTGTTTTGTTAATTATTGTCAGGAGCATGAAGCAGGTATATGAAAGTTCATATGAAAGAAAAACCAAGAAAAGATAGTAATGGCGAACCTACGATGCGAACGAAGTCACGGACAATCGCTAGTACTAAATAAATACCATTCCTTTAATAATTAAAAATTAAATAAAATAATAATAATAATAACATTCTAATCTATAAGCCCCATGGTGGGGGGAAAAGTGGCCAAAACGCTGGCGGCATTGCCACGCTGGATGGCAATGCTAAGTTTTTGCCCAAAATAGGCGCCAGCATTTCGGTCACCCGACGCCTCAAACAAACGTTTCCCCAGATCCCTAAACAAGTTGAGAGCGGACGGCCCCCATGGGCCTAAAGTTTCAACCCCTAAATAAATAGTATCCCAACAAAATGTAAGGTTAATAAATATTGAAAATATTCGAATACTAACTGTAATAATAAATATAACCGTTAAATTAATGTTTAATTTTATTAAAATTAATTACCATAGCATTAAACAAGATAAATTGAATATTATTGACTTGTTTCAACAACGCGTAAGTTATCAATATTACATAAGAATAACTAATAGATCCTACTGTGAGTTCATCACTGGTCAATATATTCCTAAACGCTCATAACTGTTTGCATGAAGAGCTCCAAAAAAAGGTTAATCCATCAAATCTATAAATCACGCGCTACAGGTTTGACATGGATACTTTGATATAATATAATATATATAAGATACTTTGTATTTATTATGGTAAGTTTTACCGACTTATTTGTTTAGGTAGACTACTATTATTATCCAAGTAATAATACTTATAGATAAGCTCAAAGTCGCACAACGAGCTATGGAGAGGGCTATGCTCGGGGTTTCTCTACGTGATCGAATCAGAAATGAGGAGATCCGTAGAAGAACGAAAGTCACCGACATAACTCAGAAGATTAGCCAGTTGAAGTGGCAGTGGGCAGGGCACATAGCACGCAGAACAGATGGCCGATGGGGCCGGAAGGTTCTGGAGTGGAGACCACGGACCGGCAAGCGCAGCGTAGGTCGTCCACCGACACGGTGGACAGACGACCTGAGGAAGGTCGCAGGACGACGTTGGATACAGGCCGCTTCCAACCGGTCCTTTTGAAAAATCATGGGGAGGCCTATATTCAGCAGTGGACGTCCTACGGCTGAGGTGATGGTGATAAATACTTAAGAGATTAGACGATTATATTAGAGATCACTTATTAGTATTTTGTTCTTTGGCATTGATTGTCATGAGAGGACCTCGAGAGAAATAATATTGTTTCTTGGTAAATACGAGTATATTTAGTGAATAAAAACACTGTTTTAATAAATTAATAGCATTTTCTGTAAAGCTTAAATATTGATCGCTGCATAAGTCGCAAAATATTTCGCGGCATTTCAAAGAAATAAATACATTTTTCCTCGCGTATCTGGCGTTTAAGATATTTATAAAAAATATACACCACAAACGTTCGGTTGCAAAATTTTCAGAGATCCATCATTAAATTGAACCATATCAGAAGATCGAGCGCGGACGGTAAAAAATGCGAATATTTATATAAATTATAAATTGTCCTTTTTGTTGACTGATTCATCAACAAATAGCCTAAACCTAAACCATTGTAATTACAAACAATGTGTAACAAACAATGTGTACAAACAGTGGATGGCTTTTGCGTTTTAAGCACCCACTGAGGATTTTTTTGGAAAATTACTCACAAGGAAGTGAAGCAAACGAAGTCGCTGGCGGGTCAGCTAGTATTATATATATATATATATATATATATATATATAATACTATATATATTTGAAATTGAATATTTGAAAGAATATTACAAACACGCTTAAACCGATATTTGAATGATAAAGATTTCTTAATAGCACAACAATATGGATTTCGTTCTAAATCAAGCACCCTCTCAGCCGTCATGGATTTAATTACAAAAATTAAGATTAACATTGATCAAAAAAACATAGTCTTAGGTATATTTATCGACTTAAAAAAAGCTTTCGACACAGTGAGTCATATAAAACTATTACACAAATTAAAAAATATAGGTATTACTGGGACAGCCTTAAAAATTTTCACGTCATACTTACAAAACCGAACGCAAATAGTAAAAATTGAAAATTCTTTTGAAAGTACCCCCAAAAACGTTACTTACGGAATCCCCCAGGGATCTATATTAGGCCCACTATTATTTCTGATATATGTTAATAATATAAGTAACATAGGCCTTACTGGACATTTAACATTATATGCAGACGACACCTGTATCTTTTATTTTGGTAAATCCATTCACGATATTATATCTAAAGCACAAATAGATCTTGACATACTACAGGAATGGTTTAAATACAATTTATTAACAATCAACGCCACTAAAACATCTTTTATGATTTTTGCCGCAAAAAATAAAACTATCCCTAATTTTACTCCACTGAAAATTAATAATACAATAATACAGCGATCACAAAAAGAAAAATATCTTGGCTTATGGATAGACGACAAGCTCAATTGGCGAGCTCATATAGGACATGTCCGATCGAAGCTGACGTCAGTCTTAGGAGCACTAAGAAAAGTCACTAATTGTATTCCGTACAAAATACGCACCACGATATACAACTCTTTAGTTAAATCACACCTGGAATATCTAGTCGAAATCTGGGGAACAGCTTCAAAAACTAACTTGGATCCCTTACAAAGAATACAAAATAAAATAATTAAAGTCCTATTCCATTATCACTATCTTACACCAACAACATTATTATATAAAAGTACTAAGCTTTATAATATCAAACAAATATACACATATAACACTTGCATTCTCATAAAAAATATCATAACTCAATCAATTCACTCAAACATTCAGTTCACACAACACATAAATACCCACAATTTAAGGAATAAAAATAAATTAAGATTGATAACACCGCGTACTAACTATGGGAGAACAACATTATTATTTGAAGGAGCAAAGCTATACAATCACTTACCAAATGAAGTGAAAGAATGTGAAAATATTAATGCATATCGAAATAAACTGAAGCAATATATAAATAGCTCGTTAAATAAGTAATGCCTACCAAGCCAGAGGACTCATTTATAAATTATATTTAAGAGAATCTCATTGTAAGTGAACACTAGTTCTTATGAGAAATAAAGTTCTTTAAACCTAAACCTATATATATATATATATATATATATATAGATATATTTATTTATATATATTTGTTATTATTATTATTATATATATATTAGTATTTCAAAGGCACAGTAGACTTTTCTGAATATTGACCACGTACAAATAAAATAACCTTTGTATCTATACTAATCTTATAACGAGAAAAGATTTGTATTTTTCTACCGACTTCCATAAAGGAGGAGGTACTCAATTCGACTGTTTTTTTTGTTTGTTACTTCATAACTTTTGTCTTTACAAAAAAAGTTGAGAGATTATATGACTACATATCGAAACCCATGTGGTCCCATTTAAATTTCATCAAATTCGGTACAATAGGTTTTGAGTTACACTCCAACAACTGAATAGAATGGAAGTCGGTCGGTATTACATTTTTCAAACTGTACTTGTGTATTCGTAACGAAAAAAACTCAACAACAACAAACCCAATCTTTTAAAATCTTTCACCATTAGAATGCTACAGTATCCCTGAGTAATGTAGGCTATATAGTTTTATTCATCATCATCATCGTCCATCACCACGCGAATGAAACCTTGGAGTGCTAGTAGCTAATAATATTGAAAAACAAGAGTGTGAAAATTATCAAATTCCATCCCAATACAGCGTATTTAATTAAACATAATTATAAGGTTGTACGCTCACGCAATGTTAACAGTTTAACCACTCAAAATATGATACCGATGCAGTCAAAATATGGGCCGGTGTTTTGAACTCATTTATCAAAATTAAGAGTGGTTAAACGCCTCTGTGATATTGCCTTTGTAACTGTTACATGTTAAGTAATGGTTAGAAATGCAGCTTGCTTCAGGCGCATCCACTTTACTGTGCTTCTGAGATTATTACAATGACTTGTTATTATGTCAGTGCCTTTTTATAATTAACAAGCGACTGCCCGTGACTTTGTTCTTGTTGGACTTCGGCCTTGCCATAACCTCTCATTTATTCTTGGTTTTTCTTTCATGTGACCTTTCTCCTGATAATAATTAACCCAACAAAAAAATAATAAGCGAGATTGTTCCACCCGTTGTCAAGTTATAGCGTGACCAGGAGGAATAGGGGTCAATTGTTTTATATATAGATTAAAAGGTGTTACAATTGGTTTAACTTGCTACTATGATAGTAGTTTATGCAACTGTCGTATAATAGAGGGTATTAAAACATGAGTGTAGTTTTTGTCAAAATAAGATTACACGAGTGTTTTAATACCTAATTATATGCAGTTGCATACACTACTTTATTTAATCCCATAACATTTTTGCTACTAAAGTTTTATCCAACAAAATATTACTCAAATTCGTATATACGAAATGGCGCCAAAATGGAAAAAGTCTTCTTCTTGTTTGTATGGCTTGTGCGGCGTAACCACAATTTTGCCAATATCGGTGGAAAAAGTCTGTTATTGGTCTATTGGCTCGGAACCAGCGCTCACCACAGATAATGTGTACTTAAATTGAATTGAAAACTCCTTGGTCGGGACACATTATACTTTAATAATTTTATTAAAAAAATGTTTTACAGCATTGTTTTGTTAGGAGAATAATGCTTTAATTATTTTTTTTTTTAATTTTCTTAAAGAAGTAGGTAAATAACCGTAATTACCGTAGGTAAGTTAGAATATTCTAATTATGAAATGAAATACAGACTTTTATTGGCATATTTTATTTACATACTTATTTAAGAAAAATAAAAAATTAAATTAAAGCATTATTCTCCTAACAAAACAATGCTTTATTTGATTTGTTATTTAATTTTTGCGGCTCGTTTCAAAAAACTACACTCATGTTTTAATACCCTCTATTATATGACAGTTGCATAAACTACTATTAGAATGCAGTTTAGCATTTAAGGTATTAGTATAATGAACTATCACTAGTTTTAGTCCTAAGACTGAATCAAAACTGAAGACTGACGGCTTCGCTCGGGTGACTTCGCGAATTATTTATTTTATTTACGTGGAAATCTAATAAAAAGGATTTGTCGTGGTTAATCAAAGTGTTGCTACCAGTAGCGTCAAAGTAACAGCTGATATTTAGAAATTGAAAACAGATTTTCTTTAACTTCTTAATTCAATATATTTGTATAGAATAATCGCAATCGAGGGTAGGCTTCACGACGCTTCGTACAAGAATAAGAGTGTTTCAATGGTAGCATCATCAATCAAGTTGGCTTACAAACCCACTTGCAATTTCTTATCCATTTCCTTTATCTAAGTTTTTACAAGCTAACAATTCTCACCTTTTCCCCTTTATCCGGCAATCTGTAACAAAGATATCAAGCATGTTAACAATAGTCTATTAGCAAAACGAATAATTTAGCAGGCATAAAATAGCAGGCTTTGTGATCTATCCGTGGGACTGTAAGAATCTAATATACTCGTATTTCCCAAACACAATTACGTTATTTTATCTTAAAGTAAAAGAAATGCAGTTCCAACGACTTTTACGAGCTATTTAGTCAGACAAACGGACGCAATTTGCATTTATAAGATAAGTAATGAAAAAGTGTCAGGATTTACAAAGAAATACTAAAGAATCAGCAGGATGGCTAAATTATAGAAATATTTATATCATAGGTTTAATAGCTCAGTAAAAATGCAAAATATGACAAGTAAAGAATGCGAATATTTCTAAAAGTTTATTGTAACTGCTTTGAGGTTCGTGAACAAAACACCAAGCATAAAATGGAAATGAAATAATTTTATGCATTTTATTCGCTCTGTTTAGTTTTACGATTATCTTACTAGGTGGCCCGAGATGATACAACATACCACGCTTAATTGTTTTGTGGGTATGTTTTTCAAATTTCTAGTACCTATAGTACGATCTTTATCGTACCACATTTAAAATTACTGTGTTAGTTTAAATATATTTACCTCCAGTTTCAGGAATGTTCGTGTAAGTGTGATCAGCTATACTATTACTGTTATAGCGACAGAATACTGATCGCTCATTGGTCACATATCGCGTCATAGAATACAATTGACCAATGAACGTTTATTATTAGGTCTGTTAACTAATCGAGGCTTTGACAAACGTTCTAGGCAAAACTGTGGTAACGCCGCACAAGCCATACAAACAAGAAGAAGAAGAAGACAAACGTTCTAAAAACTGGCCGTTAGTGTCAAGCGCCCCACCCACGTAGTTTGTTTAAAATAACTATGGAAGTAGTCAAAGTTAGTATTTTTAACCTTAATTATTATAAATGTAGTCATTCTTTTTACTAAACATTAAAAATACAGAATACATTGGACAATAAAAGATACATAGCTATAGCATACGTTGACACACTCATACCCCTGCACTAGAGTTTCCTGTGTCTCCGGAGGTATATGGACACACAATAACACATTAGAACATCCAAGATCCGAGAACAGACATTTCTGCTCATAACATATAAGTGGTCCAGCCAGGGATCGTACCTGGGACTCCGAGGAGTATAGGGAAAAGCAAAGTTGCTGAGCTAATGAACCCACCAGAACAACAGATTAATGCTTATGCAAAGTAATTTATTAATTGGTAATGCAAAGTTTATTTTATAATAATATAAAGTTTTAATCTACAAAGTATAGCAGCATTATAAAAATAAAATAAAACTAATTTATAATATTAGTAGGATACACGCGCTACAGAACACCGCATAATTATGATTTCATTGAATACAATATAATTAATACGATATTGATGCTTGTTAATTTCATTTCCTAAGTAATACGCACTCATAATTTGATTTTGAACACTTCACAAACAATAACAATAACAAGTCTTTCTACAGGAAATCCGTGATAATTAGAAGCTCATTCATTAATCATCTGTCAGTTTATACAAATAGGTTGCACTCGTTAAATGTTTAATCAGTACTTTAGTAAATTATACCTTAACGTGTCGAATTAAAGCTTACTAAATAATTTTCGCATGCGTTGTAAAGGTTTTATACGGCTCATGGTCGTGACTGCGAGCGTTTTCTTTTTTAGAATGAAACAGAAAGGCTATTACACAGTCACAGAAAAAGTGTTAACGAGATGAGTACATGTAATTTTTTTAATAGGGTATATGCAAGAACTTTCAATTCTAATGAAAGTAAGCAAATGAAATAAAGACGCCTACAAAAAACATTTTTTTAAATACAACACGGCAATAAGTAATATATAGTACTAATACATATATGTGTTATGGGTAATATATACAATATATAGTACGGTAACTGTTTTGTTATGATATAATCATATTTTGCCGTACCGACTGTACTGTTGAAAATAATTTAGGCAATACAAAAGACTTCAACGCGTGTACATGTATATTTTCTTAAGTAGCTGTTCGCTGCTGCTTTGCTTGGGTAAGCAATGATAACATTGAAGAAGAACAAGAAGAGAAGATTAGCCAGTTAAAGTGGTAGTGGACAGGGCACATAGCACGCAGAACTGATGGCCGATGGGGCCGGAAGGTTCTGGAATGGAGACCACGGACCGGCAAGCGTAGTGTAGGTTGTACACCAACACGGTGGACTGACGAGCTGATAAAGGTCGCGGGACGACGTTGGATGTAGGCCGCTTCTAACCGGTTCTTTTGGACAATGATGGGGGAGGCTTATGTTCAGCAGTGGACGTCCTACGGCTGAGATGATGATGATGATGACATTGAAGAAACATGATTAATACTTTGTATCATTTTAGGATTTCAAGTAAAAAATACACAAAAAACTGTTTAGCAATTTCAACCCCCAGTAGTTAGGACTAATTATATACACACACATATAATGTACCTTTACTTACTCTCTCTCTCTCTCTCTCTCTCTCTCTCTCTCTCTCTCTCTCTCTCTCTGTCTCTGTGTCTGTTGGCTCAAACAGCTATACGAATCATGAAGCGTTGTTTAGAGCTTAGATTTAGCAATATATAAATTAACCTTTATTATGAATTACATAAGGATAGTTAATACTAACGTGTAAAACTCTAGTATATTTCAATTACATTACCTACGTGCTAATACCTACCGCGTCGTAAACAACGAGACTACTTGTTTTCTCGTAAAGGCTTCTAATTTCCTCAATCAACATGCATTTATTTACAGAGTGCTGGTGAATGCTCATTAACATGAGTCCTAATTATATGACAGGTTGAAATTAAATGCACTTTATGATTGTGAAGTAAGCAACGTATGAATTCCCATAACATATGGGAATGTAAACTTTCTGCGTGTACCGTCAACTGATGGTGGGCTGAAACAATTGAGTTGTCTACAGCCTAGCATCAGCAAGCACTAATTGCTTGTTCAGATTCAATCCCGCACTAGCCTGAGTCAATTCCAATGGGACTACTGTAATAAAACAACGTCACTTGCAAAGACAGGTTAACGACTGATTTATTATACAAACCATATTTGATGCATAGACAACATAGATGGCGGCACTAGCCTTATATTGTAGATATTATTACAACAACTACCTATGCGAAAAGTTTGTAGTCTAGAAATTTTGTAGAGGTTTGAACCAATTTTAATGCTATATTTTGTCGATACTGGCGAGTCGTGCGCCTTGCAGTTATTTGGTGATGAGATTAGTAAGTCGCCCGTCTGATATTAAGTGTCACGCTTGCCCTTAATTTTTTTTTAACTGAAACTGTCTTACGTGATTGTACTCCGTCAATTATAAATTGTATTTGATGATCTTTTTGGTAGTTTATTCCCATTATTGGTTTTAGTAGTTAATTCCCATTGTCTTTCTAATTAGTTCATTCAGGAGAGGTCCTATATAAATTGTATCGAAATTGATTCAGCACCTTAAAAATCGTTTTAGGTAGGTATGATAATCATTTTCATCGGTTGTGACCTGATTTACAAAAAAAAGTTTGGCTAGTAACTTCTCATCAACATCCGTAGGGTTATTATTTATCTCGGTTGCTAACAAATTTTCATTGAAACCGAAAAAAATGGCGGCTCTATGTCACTTTTGTCAGCTCCAGTCATCAACTTACTAACATTTTTGCTTACCGGAGTTGTCAAAACTGACATAGAGCGGCCATTTTTCAAGATTTCAATCACCATTTGTTAGCAACTGAGATGCATAATAGCCCTGCGGGTCGTTCCCACAAAGTCGGTATATAAAAACACAAATGTATATATAATATATGTTTTATTATATAATGCTCGTAGTTCAATTTTGAAGGAGTTACAATTTAAATTTAAATTCATTCTGCATAGTTCAGTGACAGTACCAACACTTATAATTTAGTATTTTGTGATAGAAATGCGTTCAACATCTTTTTTTTTATCAAAAAATAGAACCAACCTCAATACTAAAAAGTACGAAATATCTTGTTGAAGTCGGTACCATGATAGTTCATAGATACCTATTATCAGTATATTACACTTTTTAGTGTTGCCATTATAGTCCGTGCCATTATATGGTCAAAAAAAATGTACACCCTATTTGGTAGTTGCTACCTACGGGACGATTTTTATATACTGTTAATTACGATATCATGAAGATAGCCTAAACAATTTTCACTAATTGGATTGTAACACAAAAATAAATCAAAAACCGCTTGACCGAATTTGATGAATTTTAAATGAGACCACCTTGGAAGTATACTTTACTAAACTAAAAAGAACTATAAAAATAAAAATCTACCAAATAAAAAAAATTTGGCGTCAAGTTGAGAACCTCCTTCTTTTGTTTCCGAAGTCAGTTGAAAAGCAAGTTACATGTTAGTTACCTACATGTTATGTATAGTACTTATACATGCGTGCACAAATATATGTTCCAATAGTTATTTTGATTAATGTGCACGTTTCCGCCAGTTTCTTTCACGGCCAATACAATTTGTGCGAAATACCGAGGTTAGTGAAGTATCTATCAGAATTCAAATTCAAATTCAAATTAGTTTATTTCTCTTTAGTACATCATTATACATTTCGGCTCTATCTGCCAAACTGGATGTATAGTACACCCGTATCTTGGTAGATAGTTCCTTCCATATAATTACATTCGTAATTTCGTACTTAGCATTACAAGTTACATCAAATTACTACCTATATTTTATTTTATCATTAGAACAAATTATCATTAGAATATTATTATAAGAATATTAAAATGTTAATTAATTATTGTTAATTAATTAATAAATAATAAATACCAGTGCCTACGTAAGTCTACCCGCAACGTTTACGTAGAATAAAGTAATCATCATCTATTGCATATGGAACTACTCGTTGGGATCCGAGTAAAGAGTAGTATAATTATGTGCTAGTATAAGCTATCTCTATTTCAAATTTCATCCATATATGTACCAGTAAATGGAAAAAAAATCTACGTGAAGTAGTAACAAGTATGCAGAGTGCATACTCACAAATTTTCGCAGTTATCATATTATACTAGCTGTGTTCCAGGGTTTCACCTGGATGATGATGAAACGTATCCTATCTGTTATTCCAGAGCCTCATGTATCTACACATTAAATTTTATTCAAATATGTTCAGCCCTTCGTGATTGAGTATAAGAAACCTCCATCCATCAAAGTAAACACATTTATAATTAAAATTTTTTTCAGCGGAAGTGTCACTAAATATTTTTTAATATCGTTTTTTTTTTTTTATAATGGATTTCCGCAAAGTAACGCCTGAATCAATAAATTACATTTATAATATTTTCATAATCATAATCGTTCATCACCACGAAGTTGTTATCGCGGGATGTATTTAGTAAGTAGATAAAATGTTTCAAATAATACATCAATTATAAAATTAAACTATACTTGATTGAAAACAATAGTCATATGGATAGACTAACGGACATAACAATCTTATAATCTAATCACCGTACGAATTACAAACGAAATATTATTTTCGAGAGAGCAACTTCATATCAAGATCAAGTCTCGTAAAAATCTCAATTACTTTTTATAAAATTTCAATAAGTTTTCTTAGTGGTTGCATAATTATTTTAGCTTTAACGCATTCTATGTCATAAATAAGTTAATAATACCATACCATTTATGTACTCTTCAAGTTAATTAATTTATTATTGCAGCATATTCCACAGTTCGCTACATTCATTTTCTACCAACTTCGAAAAAGGAGGAGGTATTACATTACTCAATATGACTGTATTTTTTTTCTTTTTTGTATATTTGTTACCTCATAACTTTCGATAGGGTGAACCGATTCTCAAAATTCTTCAAAATTTTTTGTTTGAAAGCTGGTGCTTCCCGTGTGGTCCCATTTAAATTTCATCTAATTCGGTCCAGTAGCTTGTAAGTTTCACTCCAATAACTGAATAGAATGGAAGTCAGTATTAAATTTTTCAAATTTTACTTGTGGTATCATCAACTTCTGTTATCCGGATAATATAGGTTCATAACTTGCAAGCATCTTCCGTAGTGCTAGAGAACATGACATACATACATAAATACATATTTTGGTTTCGCCGTAGTTGGGAATAAACTGGTTCGGATCCTGGAATCCCATGTTCAGGAAGTATTGCCATTGACTGCCTTCATTAACACAACACGATGCACCAGTCAGATGGTAATACTGAACTAAGTGGACAATCATAACGCAGAACGGCTTCGGGTGAAAAGCCATTATGTTTAGACCAGCCAGGCCAATTATTTCGTTGCTGTTTCTGAAAAACACCTACTTAAGCACAACTTTACACGTACGTGCTGTAACTCAACCTCTACCAATCTTTTCCACTAACCACTTCATAGCTGTCATGCCATAAATTATAATTCATTTTAAAGGCTAGAAAATATCTTAACCCTGACTGTTGACTCGCGATTCTCCATATTTGGCCAATAATATAATAGATTTCGTAGAAATCAACCTACTTTTCCAGTAACTGCAACGTGTGTGGTTAATCACTTGCATAATCCCCCACTGAAATAGGTACATGTAGCGCTTAAGAGGATTGCATAGCGAGTACTTTCCTTACTAAACGAAAAAACTCTTTTCTACCTCTTAACATTGTCCGATTTCAGTGATTTTTTTTCGTGTAATAATCACATGGTTTACTATGCCCGTACGTATTGAATTTTTCAGTTTTTTTAAGTTCTAAAAAAGGAGATTTATAGTACTTTGAAATACTGAAAAAATCGAAACGTACGGGCATAGTAAACAATGTGATGATCACACGAAAAAAAATCACTGAAATAGGACAATTTTAACAGGTAGAAAAGAGTTTTTCTTTAAGTATGGAAAGTACTAGCTATGCAATCCTCTTAACAAGCCTAATAAGTGTTTATGTCTCAGTTTACTACAAACAGAAGAGATAATTAAATCTGTTTTCATTTAGTTCAGCACTAAACGTATTTATGTTGAAATACCCTGTAGCAATCACTCTTACAGCGCCCGTACTAAATCCCAAAGTAACTAAAGTAGTGTGATAAGTTCGATGAAAACATTTTAAATACTTTGTATTCACTTATCTCGAACTTTGGAATTTACTATTATATATATATAATAGTAAATTCCAAAGTTATATATATATATATATGTATATATATATACTCGTATGTATCATCATCATCACCATCTCAGCCGTAAGACGTCCACTGCTGAACATGCCTCCCCCATGATTTTCGACCTACGCTGCGCTTGCCGGTCCGTGGTCTCCACTCCAGTACCTTTCGGCCCCATCGGCTATCTGTTCTGCGTGCTATGTGCCCTGCCCACTGCCACTTCTACTGGCTAACCTTCTGGGCTATGTAGGTGACTCGTATGTATGTATATATGTATATTTAATTATTAAGCTGCATTGACTACTAGTAACGTGTTATTTTTTACAATTTTGAAATATATGTCATTATAATTCTTAAAACCTCTTGCAATCCTTCCTATTTGTATCCGACTTAAAAAGGAGGAGGTTTCTCAATCCGACCGTATATTTTTTTTGTGTGTTCGTAGATACCTTTCTTCATTTATGAACCGATTTTGATAATTATTTTTTGTTTGATAGAGTATACTTCCGACGTAGTTTCATATAAATTTCATCAAATTCGGTCTAGCAATTTTTGAGTTACACTTCAATAACTGAAAAGTGTTTCGCCTATTTTGATGATATGATAGTTGAGGATGTATCCCGTAAGTAGTTCACTAAAATTGGCAAAAAAATATTGCCAATATGACAAGTTATCTCAAACTTTTTAGTGTTAAAGTCTGTTCTATTGTTTGGTAAATAAAATCTAGTTATAGCCAGTTTCATTGTTTATCGTTCATCAATGTTTTGTTATACAACTGATGTAGTTTGTGCACAGTTTAATATAAAAAAAACAATATATAGAAGTCTACGTTTTATATTTTGAGCCGAAATGCATACTCTTTACACGCACGGATGTAAGCATTATTACAATGTAAAATATTCCAAACTTATTTCGATATCTGCATCGGCCGTCATGAAGCTGCTTGTTTGCCAACGATATTCGTTTTGTTCCTCAGCATAAGTGTATAATTACATACTGCAAGACAAAAATCACTGTTCTCATAAACAGTGTGATGTTCGAACGAATAAATAAACGGTTGGTTGTCTCGAAACATGTATTACATCGATTAAGATAACGTTTTCCAGTTATATTTTATTACTTACCTTGATGACTGCCTATGTACAAGCAATGACTTGCAGTGGTAATGAAACTGTGGTTTTTATTACAATAACATTACTTTACATTGCACAATTGCATTTCTTATGTGTGGCAGATCAATTTTATCTACTGACTTCCGAAAAGGAGGAGGTACTCAATTCGAATTTTTTTTTATGTTTGTTACCTCATAACTTTCGATAGGATGAACCGATTCTCAAAATTCTTTTTTTGTTTGAAAGCTGGTGTTTTCCGTGTGGTCTCATTTTAATTTCATCAAATTCGGTGTTGTAATTTTTACACTCTAATAACTGAATAAAATGGAAGTCAGTATTAAATTTTTCAAATTGTACTTGTTTCTAAAACGATTGCAGAAACTTTTTATATTGATTTTTAGCTTGCTTTGAGAGACATTACTTTCTTTTCATACATTTCAATTAATCAATCTTGTCATAAAAATTAAGAAATAGAAGTAAATATATAACTAAACCAATGAAGCGCTAGCAGCGGAGCTTGACTTAACAATGTTAAGCAGTGATTGCTGCAGTCAGGCGTTGGATGGATGACTGCTAGTGGCGTCAACTGAGCGCTTCCGTGCTGAGGAGGTTACGTTAAGCCATCGGTCCCGGTTGTTTGTCTTAGGACAACAGTCGTTAGGCATTGTCGAAGAGCATCGGGCGGCTTGGTAAATTCTATAAGAGTTGGCCACTAGCCTATCCACCAAAGTACATTGGTCCCGCTTGGTGATTATAAACAACTCCTCTCTCTAGGTGAGGAAGGCTCGAGTCCCAGCAGTGAGCACAAAGTAGGGTGATTATAAAACTCATCTATAAGCCCAGTGATCGGGGGAAAAGTGGCAAAATGCTAATAGTATTCACGCAGCATGGCAACGACTTATTTCCCAAAGCAAGCGCCAGCATTTCAACCGTCGTCTCAACTAAACGTTGCACAGATAATATTTGATTAAGTTCATATACCAGTACCTTATAATGTTACGATTAAAACACATCAATAGAGATGACGAGTATAATATATGAAAAAGCGCTCGTTTTTAATAAGTAACATTTAACTATTAGAAAAGCCTCATGATATTCAAATCATGCGAGATAAGATCGTGCTGCTCTCAAGATCCTAACAAAGGCATTTAGATGAAGGCGATACTAAACGAAACGCTAACGACGCGTAAGTTCACGACTCTACCGTATTTTATGGTTGATGTATGCAAGTATATGTACCTAAACATATAATTATATATAACATACTCGTTATTTCCCGGATGGGTCGGCAAATGTGTATAAACACCTCATACTACTAGTTATGTTTATGGTCCAGGATGATGGATGCTGCCGGTTCATCATTCCATCGGCTTTTCAGAAAATCTATGTGATGCTATAAAACATTTCAGAGCTTAAAATGGAAAAGGTTTTACTTATTATTATTAGTACATGGGTGACCGTAACAGCTTTGCTCGATTTAGATACGAATACAAAATAGCAACACATGTTCCGTGAGAACCTTGTCTCCGCGATTCAGCCGCCGTGCGATTCTCTAATG
This sequence comes from Selenia dentaria, assembly GCA_917880725.1. NCBI lineage: Eukaryota > Metazoa > Arthropoda > Insecta > Lepidoptera > Geometridae > Selenia > Selenia dentaria. The sequence goes on along the minus strand of OU862877.1, from coordinate 31,960,847 downwards.
ATTCGTCGTTGCGCTCGTCGACGAGCTCACCGATGTCAAATACTTTATGAGATATCGCCCTTGTACACAAAGTTGATTTTCCAACGTTTCTAGTTATCTCGTCATTTGTTTCACGGATGTTGTCAAAGATGCAACAATGTTTGCTCTTAGAGAATCGCACGGGTGGATTTTGCAATGCGGCTGTTACGCCTCTAGTTTGATCTCAACGAACAAACTGTTGTTTTTCATTACCTGAAAACACAGATAATCGAAGTTTTCTAAAAGTGAAACCTAGCTAGATCGATTTATTGCCCCCGAACCCCCATACATTTACTTGAAAATCACTGGAGCCGTTTTCAAGATCATGATTAAGTTTCCACTTTTCCGCAAACATATAAATATAAGAAGAACATACGTTGTACCACCACCCCTTTTGTATCTAGGAAGCCTTATTTTGAAGAGATGTTACACGAATACAAAAAAATTCTATTCTGCTAATAACCCTGATAATGTATGTCATTAGATAGGTTTCGATCAATATCAAAATAAGATTGTTAAGCAAAGTTTTGATTCAAGGAAGCAAAACTGTTTTAGGCTTTGAAGTGTTGCGTTGGTTTTAAAATTAATTAAGCACTATTTCCTTTATGTATCTTAATATCAGTTATTTCCTAGATTTTATGAAGAATAATTTAACGTTGGGGATATATAATTACAACTTCTAAAAATAATTACTGATATTGTAACATGAAATTTTAGCCGTCTCGGTAGTACCGAGTTAAACCGTGGTTTAATCTGTCCGCAATAATATATCCTGTCTGTAATAATAATAAAATTTAGTAATATGTATTATAGTTAATAAATTTAGTATATATTATAATATAGTAAATAGTTAGTTAGTTTAATATTTTCCCCATGGATGTATACTTGTTGAATGTTGAAAAAAGGCGCGGACAATGGAGTCTGTGGAGTGAAGTATAAATAAAAAAAAACTGTCCACATCTGGACAAAAAATAACAATAGATTTATGAATGAAACTTGCCTCGAATGAGGCTTGCTGATTCGGACAGATTAAGGGAATTTCATATAGGAAATTTGCTTAGGTAAGTCATGGTTGAAACCCGTGACTATATTTGGTCCACGTTTTACAATAAAGCGGGATTACGTTTAATTTAAAATCATCAAAGCATAATAGTAAAGAATTTTTTACTATTATGGTTTCCTATACTACATATTTTAAACACAGTAGGTACAACGGTTTACCATACTTCCTTCGATCCTAGCATACCTCTTTTACTTCATACTGTTATTATTGTGAGTACAATCATTGAAATAGTTATTTAAAAATCTCAAAGTACCGGCCACATACGGTAAAAATCCCGGAGGAACTCCCGCAAAGTATGCGAATGCTTTTACGCCTGCGGTCCCGCCATGATTTGTAACGGCTGAGTAATGGCCGCTCTAGAACCACCTTTATAGTCTATTATATAGCGGTGATTTACATAAATATCTGTTTTTACTATTACTTAGGTATATCTGCTTTAAAGGTTTCAGTAGAATCTCGGATCGGTCGTACGAAGTAACCAATTTTTATGGTACGACCAGTATCCGATACGAATGTGTTTTGACCGTGTCAAATTCAATCAAATCAAAATGGACAGAAAGAATCGGACAGAGTTCAATTCAAAATCTGATGAGTAATTTGATTGCGTCAGTTATAAACCTGCAGGTCCTCATAAAATACAATCAACTTCCTGATCAAGCTCGTTAGCACGAAGGAATTATGACTTTATCCAGAATCCCCGCGAATTGCTTTTAGAATTGCATATCTTTGCATTCCGGTATTTCTAACGCCTAGTTGAGTTAAGTGTCGGTAGCCTTTGATAGGTAGTCGATGCAGATTGGTTGCTTTTCCATCATGTACATTTATTAATTTCCTACTTGATTGACTTATTCTATCCACTAGATTCCATTTTGACATATTATTCTCCTGATAATCGTATTATCGAGTGACGAAGCGGGTAAGTCGTGCTCCTGATGGTACAAACCAGGTCACTCTATTACATTTGCAACGCCATCCAGTTTTATAATCTGCGTGGTCTGCACTGCGACACACTACATCTTCAAAACAGAATACCAGGCACTGTTGGGATACCCGTCAAGATAAGGAGTAATGCATCATTAACTGTCGTCTACGTTTATTTTACTGTATGCTACTGCTGATACTGCATTTTCGTCTATTTGCTATTAACCTAATATCGTCAACCCAGTGGGCCCAGCTCGAACTACAGTCGCGATAAAAATTCATACGATACGATACGAATACTTTCTCGCAAATTGTTCGTGCTACAGCCTCAGCAAACGACCAATTCCAAAATCCAACCGATTCTCCTCATTAGACGATTCCATGGGCGATGCAGTCATGTTATCGCGCGCCGATATATTAACGCTATTTCAATGGTAATGCGTTCCATATATTTTGTACCGACATGCATCGACTCTCTAATTTGACACGGTCTCACCCTATGTGCAAATAATAGGTACACATCACTACGGTTTTACATCCCCGAAGTGGTCAATAACAGATTACATTAAGGTGACATTTGTCCACTGTATGTCACGTCACACAGCAAAATGTTTTAGTCTCATGTAATATGACTGTCGCCTGGTTGGTTTCTAAGACATATTTATACATACTTGTGTTAGGATAATCTTCTACATTTCTAACCCTTTGTTCAGTAATTCGAATAGGATTTCCATTGTTCAGCTTGGGCAAAAAAAAATCCAGAAACAAAGAGCGTTTGATTAGGAATCATATTCACATCATACCTAACGATGAAATTTCGAACAAGTGTACCTACTTGCGTTTTCCGATTGCTATTTTCTCACATAGATTTCACACTCCTAGTAATCCAAGGCAGTTGCGTATGGCGACTCGGAATTTAATGTCGAACGCGATGGTATGCCACCATAGTCAATATTCTGCACTGAACGACGCTCTACTGGTGATAGCATTTCGTCTGCTCGATAAAATACAAGAACACCGTTGCACTTAAAAATACGCAAGACGTGAGCGAAATAACAGATTGAAAAAACGCATTCTTATGCTTAGCAACACATTGATTTTCTAACAGTGGGAACTAGAATTAAGTAGATAACGCTAACATAGATCTAAAATGCTTAGTTGTCTGATTATAAGACATTGGACTACCGACACGGAATGACCAATAGAAGGCAATTGATATGCAAAATAGTCGTCTAATAGTCGTCTCGCCAGACTAACGTCTAACTTGCCGTGCGATTCTCCAATGATTCGCCAATGCGCTTGTCGACGAGCTCTCCGATGTCAATAACTTTGAGATATCGTCCTTGTAAATAAGGTTACTTTTGCAACGTTTCTCGTCATTTGTTTCATGGATGTGGCATGTCAAAGATGCAACGATATTTGCTCTAGAAAATCGCACGGCTGAAACGGTATTTATATGACATTAGACAGTTAAGAATATTTTTAAATATAGCCAAATGTTTAAATGTAGACTGTTGTTTAAAAAAATATATAATTATTAATTATTAAACTTTGATGTGTATAATTAGTGTAATAAAACAATAAAAGGATGTAAATACTACTCGTAGTTTGACGCTCCTTTATCATTACTAACATATAACTTACATTTTACTTTGGATTGTATGTCAGGATATTCGCCTAAACAAAACATTTTCTTTTAAATTTGGCTACATATCACGACTCCAAACACACATCCGTTTAAGGTAGGACAGTGAGACAAATAAGCACATATACAGCCGGTCGGAACGCGTTAATAAGGGTTATCTTGTACGGAACCCTAAAAAATGTCTAATTGACGTAATTTCATAATAATTCTATCCGCATCACGACAAACCTTTTGAAGTGAAACTTCTTTAGGCGCGGTGAACTCTTTTTGGGTGAACAAAAAACATGAAACTCGCGTCATCGTCATCGGCTTTTTGGGTGAACAAAAATCATGGAACTCACGTCATCGTCATCGGCTTTTTGGCTGAACAAAAATCATGGAACTCGCGTCATCGTCATTGGCTTTTTGGGTGAACAAAAATCATGGAACTCGCGTCATCGTCATTGTTTTTTTAGGTGAACAAAAATCATGGAACTCGCGTCATCGTCATCGGTTTTTTGGGTGAACAAAAACCATGGAACTCGCGTCATCGTCATTGGTTTTTTGGGTGAACAAAAATCATGGAACTCGCGTTATCGTCATCGGCTTTTTGGGTCAACAAAAATCATGGAACTCGCGTCATCGTCATTGATTTTTTGGGTGAACAAAAATCATGGAACTCGCGTTATCGTCATCGGCTTTTTGGGTGAACAAAAATCATGGAACTCGCGTCATCGTCATCGGTTTATTGGGTGAACAAAAATCATGGAACTCGCGTCATCGTCATTGTTTTTTTGGGTGAACAAAAATCATGGAACTCGCGTTATCGTCATCGGCTTTTTGGGTGAACAAAAATCATGGAACTCGCGTCATCGTCATCGGTTTTTTGGGTGAACAAAAACCATGAAACTCGCGTCATCGTCATTGGCTTTTTGGGTGAACAAAAATCATGGAACTCGCGTCATCGTCTTTGGCTTTTTGGGTGAACAAAAATCATGGAACTCGCGTCATCGTCATTGGTTTTTTGGGTGAACAAAAATCATGGAACTCGCGTTATCGTCATCGGCTTTTTGGGTGAACAAAAATCATGGAACTCGCGTCATCGTCATCGGTTTTTTGGGTGAACTAAAAACATGGAACTCGCGTCATCGTCATTGGTTTTTTGGGTGAACAAAAATCATGGAACTCGCGTTATCATCATCGGCTTTTTGGGTGAACAAAAATCATGGAACTCGCGTCATCGTCATTGACTTTTTGGGTGAACAAAAATCATGGAACTCGCGTTATCGTCATTGGTTTTTTGGGTGAACAAAAATCATGGAACTCGCGTCATCGTCATCGGCTTTTTGGGTGAACAAAAATCATGGAACTCACGTCATCGTCATCGGTTTTTTGGGTGAACAAAAATCATGGAACTCGCGTCATCGTCTTCGGCTTTTTGGGTGAACAAAAACCATGGAAATCACGTCATCGTCATTGGCTTTTTGGGTGAACAAAAATCATGGAACTCGCGTTATCGTCATCGGCTTTTTGGGTGAACAAAAATCATGGAACTCGCGTTATCGTCATCGGCTTTTTGGGTGAACAAAAATCATGGAACTCGCGTCATCGTCATCGGTTTATTGGGTGAACAAAAATCATGGAACTCGCGTCATCGTCATTGTTTTTTTGGGTGAACAAAAATCATGGAACTCGCGTTATCGTCATCGGCTTTTTGGGTGAACAAAAATCATGGAACTCGCGTCATCGTCATTGGCTTTTTGGGTGAACAAAAATCATGGAACTCGCGTCATCGTCATTGGTTTTTTGGGTGAACAAAAATCATGGAACTCGCGTCATCGTCATTGGCTTTTTGGGTGAACAAAAATCATGGAACTCGCGTCATCGTCATCGGTTTTTTGGGTGAAGAAAAACCATGGAACTCGCGTCATCGTCATTGGCTTTTTGGGTGAACAAAAATCATGGAACTCGCGTCATCGTCATTGGTTTTTTTGGTGAACAAAAATCATGGAACTCGCGTCATCGTCATCGGTTTTTTGGGTGAACAAAAACCATGGAACTCGCGTCATCGTCATTGGCTTTTTGGGTGAACAAAAATCATGGAACTCGCGTCATCGTCATTGGCTTTTTGGGTGAACAAAAATCATGGAGTTCGCGTCATCGTCATTGGTTTTTTGGGTGAACAAAAATCATGGAACTCGCGTTATCGTCATCGGCTTTTTGGGTGAACAAAAATCATGGAACTCGCGTCATCGTCATCGGCTTTTTGGGTGAACAAAAATCATGGAACTCGCGTCATCGTCATTGGCTTTTTGGGTGAACAAAAATCATGGAACTCGCGTCATCGTCATCGGTTTTTTGGGTGAACAAAAACCATGGAACTCGCGTCATCGTTATTGGCTTTTTGGGTGAACAAAAATCATGGAACTCGCGTCATCGTCATTGGTTTTTTGGGTGAACAAAAATCATGTAACTCGCGTTATCGTCATCGGCTTTTTGGGTGAACAAAAATCATGAAATTCGCGTCATCGTCATTGGCTTTTTGGGTGAACAAAAATCATGGAACTCGCGTCATCGTCATTGGTTTTTTGGGTAAACAAAAATCATGGAAATCACGTCATCGTCATTGGCTTTTTGGGTGAACAAAAATCATGGAACTCGCGTCATCGTCATCGGTTTTTTGGGTGAACAAAAACCATGGAACTCGCGTCATCGTTATTGGCTTTTTGGGTGAACAAAAATCATGGAACTCGCGTCATCGTCATTGGTTTTTTGGGTGAACAAAAATCATGGAACTCGCGTTATCGTCATCAGCTTTTTGGGTGAACAAAAATCATGGAACTCGCGTCATCGTCATCGGTTTTTTGAGTGAACAAAAATCATGGAACTCGCGTCATCGTCATTGAGTTTTGGGTGAACAAAAATCATGGAACTCGCGTTATCGTCATTGGCTTTTTGGGTGAACAAAAATCATGGAACTCGCGTCATCGTCATCGGTTTTTTGGGTGAACAAAAATCATGGAACTCGCGTCATCGTCATTGGTTTTTTGGGTAAACAAAAATCATGGAACTCGCGTTATCGTCATCGGCTTTTTGGGTAAACAAAAATCATGAAACTCGCGTCATCGTCATCGGTTTTTGGGTGAACAAAAATCATGGAACTCGCGTCATCGTCATTGGCTTTTTGGGTGAACAAAAATCATGGAACTCGCGTCATCGTCATCGGTTTTATGGGTGAACAAAAACCATGGAACTCGCGTCATCGTCATTGGCTTTTTGGGTGAACAAAAATTATGGAACTCGCGTCATCGTCATTGGTTTTATGGGTGAACAAAAATCATGGAACTCGCGTTATCGTCATCGGCTTTTTGGGTGAACAAAAATCATGGAACTCGCGTCATCGTCATCGGCTTTTAGGGTGAACAAAAATTATTGAACTTGCGTCATCGTCACCGTCACTGAACGCTTTTGAAATAATGCAGTTTTCAAGTGAAACTTCTTTAGGTGCGATAATGGTTTCCATGACTACCTATTGTTGTTGATTGTGTGTCTTATTTTATTTTATTTTCTTTTTATTTAATTTTATTTTGGGGGCTTACAGCTATAATTACAGTATAAGGTTAAGAAGTTGCTTAAAATAAACCAATAACTAGCCTCCACAGATAAAAAAATAATACGAATAGTTTGCTCTTCTATCGGCAGTCCTTTAAACGGCCACATAACATACGAGTAGGTATATAGGGACAAATAAAGCTGGTTGCTTCGTTTATAGTATAACTAGGACTCTTCCTACTTGACACAAAGACATTGCACCATAAGTTAGTCTGAGAGAATATCTAGTACCACATCGGGGATAACAAGATAACTCGTTAAAATCTATCTTAGATCCATTGAATTATATAAATACGTGCGTATGACTGTAGGCATGTTGATGTCGTTAAAAGTACTTTAGACAAGGCTCTGAATTTTAAATCCACTATTGTTAAGACTAGAGGGAACACGACATGATATCGAATAAACATAGTTCATAAATAAACATTTTATTTATGAACTTTATGCGTTATTAATAATAACGCAATATATGGGGAATGAATTCTACGAACTCCAAAGCGATTGCAGAGCGTCCGTCTGTTAATCCATGTTAAAGTAAACTATATTAGCAGACTTGCCTAAAGATGTTCCCAAGGCTATTTTCAGCTCCAGCAGACTCTCTATTTCAACACAGCACTACACAGCGGCATTTATTGAATTTATTTATATTTGAGAGCTTGAGAATACTAGCATATCCATCATCTTGCGATCTAGTTGTTCGACTTGAACGGCGTGTGCGCACTTCACGTTGTAACGAGTGCGCCCGAATGGGTGGGTGCGGAACCGAACATATCCGATTACCGATATAGGCTGGTGATGTTGACGTTCCCGAAGGCTTCTTCCTTCTAAGCAGCCCCAGGAAGCCTGCTTGCGCTTTTCATCGCGCTTGTCTTTCTTTACATGTCTTAACATATAAAGTGCTTCGCAAACGCTATGAAATCGTATTGAAAACGTTTAACTAACTAAATTTTAATTAATGAATAAATTTAATTAACACACGTGAATTATCGAATTATTCTGTATATAATATGCCTGGTGCTTGAATGATCTTAATTATCACGCTGTAAGATCAGCGTGATAATTAAATACTTAATAGTATTATATAAAAATAATAAAAATTATGACATTTCAATTGAAAGAAAATTTAAATAAAATCTTGCAACAAATATATAGTTTTTAATTTAATGCAAATAAATAATCCTTCAAATTAAGGTGTAATATTTTTCTGTGTGTTGTGTGTGTGGTTTTTTCACACTCTCATTTTTTTTTATCATACTATGCAATGATAAAATGAGGCAAACCTGCTAAGATACTTTTTATTATTTCTCTAGATGGAGACGTAGAAAATTAAGGAATATAATTATGATATTAGGAAATAAAGAAAATGTGTTATCAAAGAATTGATTTTAGATTTATACTTATATAACTTAATATTTATGTATATTATCACAAAGAGTAAATAAAAATAGAATTTACTCATGACAACATATGAGTGAGTTGCACAGCTTTGAAGCGAAGTTTGTGTAAAGATAATTAACGTTACGTCGACATAGAAACGTCAACGGATCGAAAAACCAGCAATAGCGAGTTATCGTCATTGACAGTGAAAGGCAATCGATCCCGTAATTAACAAGAGTCACTAAGAAGGGTGAAAAAAATTGTTTATCCAAAAACGGAACCGACTTCAACACCAAAATGTGTGAAATAACTTTTCGACGTCGCTACCTTCCGCACAATAGTGTGCTAGGTACTTTTAAACTATCATGGTACCGACTTAAATTTGTCTTTGAAATAAATAAATAAATAAAAATTCTTCAGGAGAAAAAATTGATGCTAATCCAGGACGATTATATCAAACCATTTTTTATTCTTCATCGACCAGGGGCCTTACTATGAGCTCTTAAAGCAGGACTTCTAGACAACTGCCCGGTTTATTATTACCATGACAACTTTAAAGCAGGCCTGCCCAGGCCTACTATTCAAGATCCGCAGAAAAACCGTTCACCTGTTTTTTTTGTTTGGGCTCTCGTTAACATGTCGCCCTAAATCCACTCAGTTTATTAGCAAACGTCTAGGTGTCTGCAATGTTGGTTATAGTAAATTGTTAGATTGCCAGAGACAATAATTATCCGTTCACCTTTGAGAAAACAATATTCAAACAGATCACCTAAATGAGCGTCATGGTATGATTTCATTCAAAACTGTTTATGACAGATTAAGTAACTGCTCGGAACTTGCATGGTTTTTACGAAGCTGATAGTAAGTCCCCAGGAATTTATTTTGGGCAATGTTCAGAAACCTCTATAGAATGGTCAATAAATAATGTTTGTGTCACGCCTCAGTACGAGGCGAGACGCAACCCCATGCGTAGTTTGAAAGTTCCGACTTATTTACGTGAGTGTTTCCCGTTTTTAATATTAAAATATGTATACACTACGTTAGTTTTCTTAATAAAATGATTCTGTTAGTAAAATGCAGCCCGGCGCGGAAGTTAAACGTATTGGAAGAAATCAATCAATACCAGTAAACTAAGTTTCTTTACAACTAATAATAAAACTTAAGGAGTAATTAACTTGAGAACCTATCAAGAGGCAAGACTTAATACGGCAGGTGATGATAAAAATATAAAGAATGCTTCAATTTATTGTGGCTACCGTTGCGTTAAACTGTTCCCCGTGTGTACTTTTGCGTGATCAAAACATATATGTAGGTATATAGGCAGTATGGACATTTTCTTGAAATAATAATTATTTTTATTTGTACTAAGCTGTAGTTTATCGGTATGAATAATGGTTATTATTATTAAATTGGCATTATAATAAATAATTTTAACACATATATGTGTAGTTCGTTAAAATAATTGTTTTAAAGTAACTGAACGTAAGTGCATCAATTCATCCATGTCTCTGCACCGCACTCTACAGTTGGTAATTTGAGTTAATTTCTTACAGTTACAATCTTTACAATACAATACAATACAATACAATACAATACAATACAATACAATACAATACAATACAATACAATACAATACAATACAATACAATACAATACAATACAATACAATACAATACAATACAATACATAATTATTGAGTCCCAATCTTATAGAAAACAAAACGTAATACAGTAATAAAGCACTACAGTAGATTGGACAATTGGCGGCCTTATCGCTATAGCAATCCCTTACAGGCAACCATGCATGAATATAATTCTTAATATTAATGCGGTAGTTAGTAGATGGTACATAAAACCAAATTATCTGGGAAATAAGTGCTAACAGATAATTATAAATAAATATAATATTAAATAACAAATAATGAGAAACTAATACATATTATTAAAAGATAAACATAAATACAATATTTTAATACATAATAATAGTAAGATTAATTAGTAATAGTATTTTACTTATAGTAAAATATAATATTCAGTAGGTGCTTGATAAATATTCCTTCTTCACCATATCTTTGAAAGACGAAATGGACTTTGCTTGCCTGATATTGACAGGAAGCGCATTCCATAGATGGACAGCATGTTTAATAAATGACTGACTATAATAATACATTGATGACGAGACAGGTGTGTTCAATTGCAGTGTGTTTGTGGAACGAAGAGCGAGGGTATGTGAAAGATGAAGGAACTGAAAAAGCTCCTAGTAGGTATTACTGTTTAAAGCACTAACGCCTGCTTTAGCGATCTCAAACATTAAAATTTATAGAGAGAAAAATTCACATCCTCGGACGGGATTCGAACCCGCGTCTTCTGACTTACAGTTAAAATATTGTGAGTCACGATCATGTCGTCATGATTCAAAAATCCCTATTACGATCATTTACTTAATTTTACAATTATTGACCTTGATCGCATTTCCTAGAAATGTAGTACGAGTATGTTTTCTGCGGAAACTATTAAATTGTATTATTGACCAAATATGGCGACTGGCCAGTCTACGGGCTTAAGCACTCCATACTGTTAATTGATGTTTACTGTGTCAGCTTTTTGTTATGAGATGCGTGTTAAACAATTATTCCATACACGGCACTGAATTTGCATGAATATAAATGATCAAATTGTGCGATCGGTATCTTTAACAGGTAGTGCTAAAATGAACACTTATGCATTGTTAATCTTCTTCATTGAAAATTTAGTTTTAATAAAATATGGCCAAACCGTGTCAAATGTTTTTAGAAGTTTCATACATAAAATTAAGTCAAAAAACCTTTACCGAAAAATGCAACCAACTTCAACACCACAACCATTTTAGTATATTACTATATAATGAAGACGCGGAAGGGTTTTGGGACAAAAATCCCCTTCGCAGGGGATGAGCTAAGGGGATTTCTGGAATAACGTAGATGTCAAAGTGTAGCGTGTCTTGCCCTAATGATACCATTATTATGTTTTCTTTTGTAAGGCAACACACTGGAGCTAATATTTGTAATACCTAAGTAAAAACATAGTATAAACTTCTAGATAAAAAGTATGGCCCCGAGTTTCTTGCCGTTTCTTCTCGGTAGGCTCTATATATTTTGGAACGCGGCGGTAGTCTTTTAAGTACATTATAATGAAAAATTGACGTTCATAAGTGCGTCTTGGATGCCTAAATTGAATAAATGATTTTGACTTTGATTTTGACTTAAGCCTTTAATTCATACTTTTTGGTGTTCGGCGAAAGTAGGCGAAACGCTTTGCAGTTATTGGAGTGTAACTCAAAAACTGCTGGACTGAATTTTTTTAAATTTAACTGATCATTTAAACCTCGGAAGTTTACTCTACCTAACAAAAATAGATTTTTGAGAATCGGTTCACAAATGAAGGAGAAGTTTGTGGACATACACAAAAATATACATACAGTCGAACATTTAACCTCCTCCTCTTTTGAAGTCAGTTAGGTAAGGAATAGTCTTTTTTTGTCAAATATTTTTATAACATTACTTTCATTTTTGATAAAAACAAGGATATAAGTACCGTAAATTTTAAATCACATAATTAAGAGGTAGAAAAGAGTTATTTCTTTTAGTATGGACAAGTACCAGCTATGCAATCCCCGTAACGAGGGACGTACTGTATGGATCTTGATAATCACTCTTGTCCTAGAATAAATAAAGAGGTCTCAATTGATCCTCCATATCTAAATGTCATCAGCATCAAGCGTATATCTGCCTGTCACAAACCAATTAGGTACTTTAAAATGCGCGCCAATTATAATGATAACAAAAAATAAAAAGAATATTAGACATTCTCGAAGTATTGGTCAAACACTTTTCGACTTTGTTCTCATGTGTATACAATACAGACAATTGGTTAAACATACTTAAGAGGCAAACTGTCCACTCGTGACCATGTAAATAAGTCAATACCGTTAATGCCGTGGATTGGGACAAAAAATCGTACACTTGGTGAATACTGATGTTTTTATTTGTACGTAAATGATGGTAGGCAATAAAATTTATATTGATGGGTACGAAGACTCTACGAGAATAATTAAATTTTGTATCAAAGATATAATTATTGAAGATTTGCTCAATTTTGCTTTAAAGTTTATTGTGTTTAAGTCCGTGGGCTAACAAATTAAATTTCATTGTTAAGAGGATTGCATAGCTAGTATTTTCCATGCTAAAAGAAATAACACTTTTCTACCTCTTAACATTGTCCGATATCAGTGATTTTTTTTTCGTGTAATTATCACATTGTTTACTATGCCTGTACGTTTTGATTTTTTCAGTATTTCAATGTGCAAATTTACTTTTATAGAACTTAAAAAAGAACTAAAAAATCAAAACGTACAGGCATAGTAAACAATGTTAAGACGTAGAAAAGTGTTATTTCTTTTAGCATGGAAAGTACTAGCTATGCAATCCTCTTAACCACTGGCATTTAATACAGCAAGGGTGATTGACTTGATCGCTACATATTCCAAACAAGTCGTCCGCAATAGATTTGATAAATACATTTTGTGGACAAACAACAGAAACCATTTTTTACAAGTAAATACTATAAGTTATATTGTATATTGCTTGGAAATATAGTATCACTATTTTCAAAGCAAATGTTTTCTGCTAACAGAAAATAATCTCATTTTCTCTGACACGTATGGTGTGATAAGTAGACAAAGCAATACAATTACATTACAGTAATGATATTATCAAACACCATCCTTGTCATTTTGTGTTTATAACATAGTAATTATAGCAATTCAGTCTGTATTAGGGCTGGCACGTAGAATACTTAGACTCATTTTCTGCTTTAGTTTAAGTAAAAAATTGCGTTCTTCCTGATTGCCAACAGCCGGGTAACACCCATCTTGAAACTCATCATTCTCGCCATTTTCAACGAGGCATTTATTTTAAATCACCACACACGTAATTTGTATCTTGTTATGTTTATGTAAGTAAGCAATCGTGAAATTTGACTCGATGGGAGAAATAGTTATATTAAAAAAATACTATGGTGTGTTTTGTTATTTGAAAGGTATCAGTATGTATAAAATGGAAATTTCGTTATTACGTGTGAATAAATGCTTTTCCAGGGGGCTTTTTAATGGGATGGATGTGGGTATCGAAAATCAAATGCAAACGTGTTTCAACTTTATTAAAATCTATATATTGATATGGTATGAATGTTTTATATAGATATATACGTGAAGGTTTACGTTACAAAGAAATTATTCAGCTTAGAAAAGTTTTTATAGTTCGTTCCCATTAACGAGTAAAAAGTTTTCGTTGGTATTATGATTATATGCTATACTTATTACCACGCGAATAAAGGGTCAGGCAACATCTCGTTTATGTTAGGTAATTTAATATTATATAATAATAAAGTTCTTAACAAAATTAAACAAGTAAATTACTTTTGCAAGCCCTAAATCCACTTAGAGATGCCTCTAGACAAAGACTAGATAACATAATAATAATCATATATCAAAAGTGTCAGAATAACAAGTCGTCAGGACGGCTTCCGTGCTACACTCTGATTACTTAAACTACTATCTTCTTAGATACCAAACATTGAACTCTAGATCGTGTTTGCAGCTAGACGATATCTCTCACCTCAAAACAGGAATGAGACCACCCACACGAGCTTGAAATTGAAATCCCTCGGGATGTTTTCTTTCGATTAGTACATCTGTTTAGATAGTCAATAGATTTGAACCGCTTTATAATTTATTATACTATCTAGTGCTTATAGGAAAATATGCCATTAATAAGCTACAACGTAGGTACATACAGTAAGTAAGTAGATATGTAGGTATCTACAAATCTTATATAAAAGCACGAGACCCATCTGGGGCCTTATTCGCTATGACCATTCAATAAATAATGCGGCGCGTTATCTTCGAGGGATGATCGCAAATTTGTATTGATTTTACGTCATTCCTTGACGATATCATAGCGCGTCGCGTTACTTATTTGAGTGGTCTTAGCGAATAACGGCGCTGATGTTAACTGGTAACCTCTGCCTAGAACAGATGCATTTCATCACAAGTGATGAATTGCACTGCGTCTGCAACCCTGAGACATTAAGACGCGCTCGTATCCTGATAATAGTAAAAACAGAATTTTTAAACGCCTAGTGTAACGAAACAGATCGATAATATATTATGAAAAAAAAAACAAAGGTTAGAAAAGGAATAGGAAAAGAGTAATAACCGAATAGAATTCATAAGTATAACTCTCTTTTAGCAGAAACAAATCCTGAATAGGTCCGCAAAAATAAACTTTCACGTCCAAACTCTCAGAATTTTCAGCGATAACACTATATTTTTTTTAGGTAATACATAGCCAACGTATAGTACTAAAGTTATAACCAGCAGTTTTTTCGATTCTGTTAGTATATATCGAAAAATATAAAGAAAACGTACAAAATTAACGCATTTTCGCATTACATCGTCCAATCTAACGCGCGATTTTCAACCTTACGTAAAGCATCGTAAATTATTTTAAAATTGGGGTTGGACCGCGCCTTAAGTTGTTAAGCCTCATGTGCCTGTAATTTCGCCGGCTAGTAGACTAGACCTCTAAAACCAGGACATAGTATTGCGAATATTACTGCTTCGCGATAGAAAAAGGTGTGGTGGCAGTATTGCCCCAGACTAACTCATTCACAAAGAGTTCTACTTAATTATATTATAATATCGGAGTATCGTGATCTCTTGTAAACTACGAGTTGAATCAGGATTTTTATTTATTATTTTTAAGCTATTGCATAGCTTCTATCGCGGGCCTTGAGCGTGGAGACCGAATCCAGAAATTCCGTAACGAAAATAACCTAACACCCCCCACTCCAACTCCATCTATCGATGAATAACAAAACTTTTAATGACTTTTTGAAATATCACGCTTGTGTCTTTAGTTCAGCAACTCGCCTCTAGATGGCATTGGTTAAATAATTGCATAAGTTGATTTGGCATCTATCGACGAATAGCAGAACTTTTAATGACTTTTTGAAATATCACGCTTGTCTCTTTAGATCAGCAACTCGCCTCTAGATGGCATTGGTTAAATAGTTATAATTGCATAAGTTGATAAAAACAGCTATGCAATAGCTTTACCGCGGCAGTCTCCGAGTGCCACACGTCTTTTTGTTTATTATACATCACAAAGAAATACAATCAGTTATAATGATACCGCCTTAAAATCTCAGTAAGATTTTTCTTAGACAGAAGGGTTCTCGAATACATAAATATAGCAGATAAGTATAGTAATTAGATAACAAATAAAATTGCGTCGCGCACTCACATCTCAACTTGAGTATAACAACGTATAATAACATACTACTAGTCTTAGAACTTCAAGAATTATCTAAGCTACTCGTATTGTTATCCTGCTCACAAACTATTAGATCCATCCGCGCTTCCGTGCTTCGGAGGGCACGTTAAGCGTCGGTCCCGGTTGTTTGTCTTAGGACAACAGTCGTTAGGCTATGTCGAAGGCTTTCGGAGTGGCCTGAAAACTTCGACATGGGTTGGCCACTAATATATCCACCAAGCCGCACTGGGCCCGCGTGGTGGGTTATGGCCCAACTCCTCTCTCTGAGAGGAAGGCTCGAGTTCCATCAGTGGGAACAAAATGGGTGACTATGATGATGATGATGAATAATAAAACGGGATTAACATGAGTTACGCGTTGTCGATATCACGATTGACAATTGTTTCAGCTTCGTCCGGAAGCCTTCTTCAGGATCTTGAGAGCGGTGCGCTCGTCGTTGGGTCCCGCCTCGCACTTTTTTACAGGTTTTTTTTTTGTTTTACTCGTATCTAATTGCTTGTTGCCCGCGGCTCCAATTAATTTCCCACAAAATCTGCATTCCAAATTTCACTCGAATCAGTTTTCCTTTAGCTTGATTTTATCACGAACAACATGCTCGTTAACTCATTTACAAACATTAGTAGGTATAGATAATATTAGGGTTATTTCCAATCTTGATTTCTTTCATTGAATAAAATTATCCAACTTAAAAAAATTACCCAATACAAGTCGTGCTAAATCAATAACATCGTTCACGCCGCTATGACTCAGCTGTCATAGTAGACGTTGCAACACGCGCGTGGACCAATCCCTGCTTTCCTTCTGAAATTTAAACCAATCACCGAATATGTCTATTTGTAATCTCGGAAGTTCGTATTTCGAATCATACGTCGTTTTGGTTTGAAGGACTACTTTTTGTGTGGTACCTGTTCCGAGTAATGCTTCCTGACATTATTTCTTCGTAGTTATCCACAGTTTAGACAGTTTACCCCGAATCAAAAATAAAAATATAAAATAATCAAAAACAATTCGTGCACAAAAAGAGCATCGCATATAAAATTGCCTGAATAATTGTTATTACATTTACCGACTTTTGATTACGTTTCAATTAAATTTAATTAACCAGCAGGAGATTCCCTTGCTAAATAAGTTACAGGAAAGGAGTAATTAAGAGAAAGCCTTGGTATCTTAATTTTGCAATCAGCTTTCATTACGTTTGCTTCCTCTCTTTTTATTTGTATGTGATGTATGATAAGTTAAATTTACGCACTTTCGATTACTGTTTGATTATTCTTACTTGTCATATATATGATACAAGAGAGAAAACTTAAGCAAACGAGCTCATTAACATAATTATAGTAACAAATATACTTCACTTATTTTAGTTTAGCATTTTTTTATTTTTCAATGATCCCATAGTATCTATTTACTATAATAATAATCAACACTTCTACACTAATCTACACTAATATTATAAAGAGGAAATATTTGTTTTTGTTGTATGTTTGTATAATATCTAATAATATGAACTCAAAAAGTACTGTGCGGATTTCAAAAATTATTTCACCTTTGGAAAGCTACATTTACCCCGAGTAACATAGGCTATGTTTGATTCATCATAATCATCATCCATGACCACGCGGGTGAAGTCGCAGAGCGCAGCTAGTATATGAGACAACATCCAAATAAGTTCTTCAGCTCCCAAACTAGGCAGAGCCTGTACTATGGTAACCTGTTGACTTATATACATATACACACTCAGATACAGGTCAAACAGATTTGTCAATGACACTTTTTACCTATACGGGGTTTGAACCCAGGCAGGGTTTATTTTTAACTTGTAAAGCTCGCCATCTGTGCCAGTGACCAAGGGTCATACTACTTACATTGATTACATTGATAGAGTTAGGATGGTTTAGGTATAGAGGCGGGCGGGGGAAATGCACAATAATCCCCAAGAGAGACATCAGTGCAGGACTTATAACCCCCAACCTGAATAGGAATATCTAATAGCTACAATTGCCTCGTTGAAATAAAAACAATAAGAAATACAGCGTTTGGCAGAAAACTCTGCTAAATTCATGTTGGCATTATGGTCATGGACCTCGTGAACCTTTAACGTTTTAAGAATGAGTCGAATCAAAAGTCAAATGACATGGTGACTGTGAATCTAAACAAATCATTGTTAATAACATAACGCTGGCAAAGATTGCATTTATTTATTTCATCATCATCATCTCAGCCGTAGGACGTCCACTGCTGAACATAGACCTTCCTCAGGTCGTCTGTCCACCGTGTCGGTGGACGACCTACGCTGCGCTTGCCGGTCCGTGGTCTCCACTCCAGAACCTTTCGGCCCCATCGGCCATCTGTTCTGCGTGCTATGTGCCCTGCCCACTGCCACTTCAACTGGCTGATCTTCTGGGCTATGTCGGTGACTTTCGTTCTTCTACGGATCTCCTCATTTCTGATTCGATCACGTAGAGAAACCCCGAGCATAGCCCTCTCCATAGCTCGTTGTGCGACTTTGAGCTTGTCTATGAGGCCCATAGTAAGAGACCACGTTTCAGTGCCATAAGTCATCACTGGTAACACACACTGGTCGAAGACTCTTGTCTTGAGGCACTGAGGTATTTTTGACGAGAAGACTTCGCGAAGTTTCCGGAACGCTGCCCAGCCGAGTTGGATTCGACGATTGACCTCTTTCTCAAAGTTGGACCTGCCTAGTTTGACTGTCTGTCCCAGGTAGATGTACTCGTCAACAACTTCGAGAACTGAGTTCCCAACTGATATTGGGGTAGGTACAACATGGGCATTAGACATAATTTTCGTCTTATCCATGTTCATCTTAAGACCTACCCGTTGGGAAACTCGATGGAGGCCTTCGAGCATTGTACTGAGGTCTTCCATGGATTCTGCCATGACTACAATATCGTCGGCAAATCGAAGGTGAGTGATGTATTCGCCGTTAATATTAATGCCAAGTCCTTGCCATTCCAGAAGCTTGAAGGCGTCTTCCAATGTAGCGGTGAACAGTTTCGGAGATATAACGTCTCCCTGTCTCACGCCTCTTTGCAATGGAATTGCCTTCGAACTCTGCTCCTGTACTCGGACTGACATGTAGGCGTTTTTGTACAAACACTTCAGCACTTCAATATACCGATAGTCAATACGGCACCGCTGGAGAGACTCAAGCACTGCCCACGTCTCGATCGAATCAAAGGCTTTCTCATAGTCCACAAACGCTAGACAAAGAGGCAAGTTATACTCTTCGGTCTTCTGTATAACTTGCCGTAGCGTGTGGATGTGGTCTATGGTACTATAGCCTTTTCGGAAACCGGCTTGTTCCGGAGGCTGGAATTCATCAAACCTGCGACTGAGACGGTTCGTTATGACCTTCGAAAACAGCTTATAAACATGACTCAAAAGCGAGATGGGTCTGTAATTTTTAAGTAAAGTGTTGTCACCTTTCTTGAAGAACAGCACCACCACGCTTTTGTTCCATGCTTCTGGCGTTGAACCTTCGAGTAAGACGGTATTAAAGAGCTTCTGAAGGACTTTAAGTACCGGTGTTCCACCCGCTTTCAGAAGCTCAGATGTGATACCGTCGTCACCAGGCGCCTTGTTGTTCTTAAGCTGTTTCAAGGCCATTCTAATCTCGTACAGGCTGATGTCCGGGATATCTTCGGTATAATGTCGGGTCAGCTTGGCTCTTGGGTCTTTGGCCGAGCTGCTAACAGGTTTAGCGACCGAGGTGTATAACTGTCCGTAGAAACTCTCGACCTCTCCTAACACTTCCGCTTTGGTCGACGCTACACTGCCGTCTCCTCTCTTCAGCTTCGTCAACTGGCTTTGCCCAATAGACATGTCTCTTGCAAACACTTTGGAGCCTTTTTTCCGCTCTATCGTCTCTTTAATACGGTTTGTATTAAAGATCCGGATGTCGTGTCGCAAGGACTTCCATATTCGTTTATTGAGCAGCCTATATGCTTCAGCATCATCCGAAGACTGCAGTTTCAATGAGCGTCGTTCAGCCATGAGGTTGAGGGTATCGTTGGAGAGTTTCTGTGGCCTATCTGTACGGTGGGGTTTAAAGTACTTGGAACCCACTGTATGGACAGTTTCTACTAACCTGTTATTGATCTCGTCCACTGAAGCGATGTTCTCAAGGCAATCGAAGCGATTGGATAGCTCAAGTTGAAAGCTCTCGGGGTCTTGAATACGGGCACGAGTGGGTCGGAGCGTAGACTTCATCAGACGAGACCTCTCCAGTTTGACATTAATATTCACCGTGCCTCTTACCATTCGGTGATCACTACCGGTTTTAACCCTGTTGATCACGGAGACATCAGTGAATATTTGCCTTTTGGTGGTCATAATGAAGTCAATCTCATTTCTCGTGGAACCATCGGGACTCAGCCAGGTCCATTTCCTGTGAGGTGGCTTCTGAAAGAAAGAGTTCATCATAAAGAGTCCCTCTTTCTCCAGGAAGTCGGCCAACCTCTGTCCCCTACGGTTCCGTTGTCCATATCCAAATTGCCCCACTTTCAACTCATCCCCGCTTCTCTTACCCAACTTCGCGTTGAAGTCCCCCATAACAACTAGAAAGTGCGTTTCAGAGGTATGTATGGCCCGACTAATGTCCTCATACATATCCTCCACCTCATCATCCGGGTGCGACTTCGTCGGTGCGTATACCTGAATGACCTTCAGCGAATATCGTTTGGATACTCTGAGTATTAGGTATACGACCCTATTGGAAACGCTATCGATCTTAACTATGTTGTTAGTAAGGGACTTGTGGACGAGAAAACCGACACCACCTTGGGACTGTTGGTCGCCCTCCCGGTAGTAGAGTAGGTTACCTGATTTCAGGGTTATCGTGTCCTCACCCGCTCTACGGACTTCAGATAACCCTACTATGTCCCAGTGTAACTTACTCATTTCTTCTTCCAGCTCATATATCTTCTCGTCTGTCCTCATTGTGCGTATTTTGTGTGTCACCAGGGCCAGTCGTCGTCGTTGGGGGTGGTAGCCGGGCGTCTGCCGGGGATTCTTAGCACCCCCTGCCCCACCGTTACCGTGGCCGCTACCGTAGCCAGGAATAGCGGGGCTGCCGGGGACTGGGGGCCTGGTTCCTAATGTGTCCGTCATTGGGGGGATTTTGCCAATACTCGCCACGCTTGGCAGGCGGGTTGGCGAGCGCAGTTTTGGGGTTTTAATACTGGGAAGGTGTTGCTGCCCACCTTCCGATTGTTATCCCTTAGCAGATTTTTACGCACCCACGGGTAGAGTTGGGGGGGTACTATTCTAAGCCGGTACCCCACGGCACTTTATTTATTTAATGTTTTTAAACTAGAAATAAATCTCTTACGCTGTAATTTTACACGGCGTCATCTGAAATAACACTGATTACACTTCAGTGTGTAACTCTTACTTTATGACATACAAATAAAGTTGCCAGTTAAGGCCCTGTTGTACACACGGCGGCTTTATGTACCGTATACGACCGTGCGATACAGGTAGGTAGCGTTTCGTGAACACACGGGTGCATGGCTGCAAACAGCCGCGTACGCGACTACATGTGCAGAGGTACACGCTGAGTAACAGATTTACTTCAGCATCATGACCACATGTGACTGTTTAAACGACTTCAAGAAAAGATGAGATTATACGTTCGTGTGTATGTATATTTTTTTGTGTGTATGTTAGCCGATTTCTCCCCCATTTGAGGACCGAAACCCAAAATTATTATTTTTTGGTTTGTTTACTTCCGAGGTAGTCCCATTTAATATTCATTAAATTAGGTTAAGCAGTTTTTGAGTTACAATCCAAAAACTGGAAAATGTTTCGCCTATCTTGATGATATCATCACTGACGGTGAATGACAATCGAGCCCGAAAGTAGCAAAGGTCACTAAAAAGGGTGAAAAAATTATACAAAAAAATGGAACCGACTTCAACACCAAACAAAAAGTGTGAAATAACTTGTCGAAGTCAGTACAATTTATTTATTGATTCAGGCGTTACTTTGCGGAAATCCATTATCAAAAAAACGATATTAAAAAATATTTAGTGACACTTCCGCTGAAAAGAAAACAATGATTTTGGCCTATTTGGGGGCGTTTTTGAAGTCAGTACAATGTTGTAAATAATAGATAAATAAAATACATGCGCACAATGCTGTAATAGTAGGTACCTATCTAGCTCCACCTGAACTATAATGGTACCGACTTCAACAAGTTATTTCACACTTTTTGGTTTTTAAGTCGGTTCCATTTTTTTGGTATAATAAATTTTATATGTCAACTTTTTATGAGGTGATCTTTAAATGCACTATTGAGTAATTGTTCAGAATATGTGTACGTATATATGATATGTAGCCACACATTACCAACATTTTTTCATCATCCACACAAGGTCTTCAGGTCGCAAACTATAGGCAGAACCTGTACTATGGTAACCTGGTGACTGATATACCTGCACACACGCATATACACCCAAACACAGGTCAAGCCGTAATGTTTATTCACATTTATATTATGTGACCTGTCCGGAAATCGAACCAGCGAGGTAGGTAGAAGAGAAGGTATAGGGTTGCTACCAACTGCGCCAACCATACATATAAAAGCATTATTTGAATCTTTTGAATTGAATTAGGTCATTTCGGACATATCCGTTAATTGATATTTTATATTGTGTACTCTATAATCAGATTACACTGTTAGCATTATTAATATTCACGTACAAATAACAATATTGCCAAAATCTAGTTTATAAGTAATTCAAACAATTTATTGTCATACAAACGTTTATGGAAAGTTGTTCCTCAATACTGCTGCTAATTCTACTAGGTAAAGACTATATAATACAGCAAAAAATAATAAACTGATAATAATTAGTACATTATTGGTTGTAAAATTTTAATAGAAGATAATTGCTTCTTTTAATAATCGAGCGCAGCATAATGACCATTATACACTCAGGCAATTCAAATTAAATAATAACAATTAGAAAACAATTTTATGGTAAGCCATAATTACATGATAGTATAAAAATGATAATGGTCTTTAAGCGACGACTGTTCTGCTTAAATATCCTTGTCCGTCTTATTGCTTAGTCGTTACCAGATGTCATTCCATAAACCATAGGCCTCATGCTTGTACTGTCTCCCAATCCCATATAAAAAATCATTGAAAGTTAGGTGGCCACTGGTTTCTAATCGCTCGATTGTACGTTTAATAGGCTCCAGAGGCCGTAGCACAAACAATTTCCGAAAAAGTAGTTCGTGTCTCAAATATCAACGCGTCATGCTTCGGCGTACAAACTGTGAGTTATCTGTGTTACAGTTGCCTTGCCGTGCGATTCTCTAAGAGCAAACATCATTGCATCTTTGACAAGATTCGTGAAGCAAATGAAGATATGACAACAAACGTTGGAAAAACAACCTTATGTACAAGGGCAATATCTCAAAGTATTTGACATCGGTGAGCTCATTGCACGGCAGGTTATATGACAGTTTGTACTGTTTTACGTGAACGACACATTACGTTACACTTAAACAGTTATTCGTGCTAGGCCCACTGCAGAGACCGTAGCACAAACAATCTGCAAAAAAGTATTCGTATCGCAAAAGTCAACGCGTCATGCTTCGGCGTACAAACTTTGAGTTATCTGTGTCACAGTTGCCCTAGATACATAACAGTTTGTACTGTTTAACTTGAACGTTACGTTACACTTACACACTTATTCGTGCTAGGCCCACTGCAGAGACCGTAGCACAAACAATTTGCGAAAAAATAATCGTATCGCAAAAGTCAACGCGTCATGCTTCGGCGTACAAACTGTGAGTTATCTGTGTCACAGTTGCCCTAGATAGATGACAGTTTGTACTGTTTTACATGAACGACACGTTATGTTACACTAAAGAGAATAGTAATATTTACACTTACACAGTAATGATTCGTGCTAGGCCTCCAGGTCTCTTTCTCTGGAGTAAATTATTATATGACAGGTGCCGTATAAAGGAAGTATAAAACTGTATATAAATCTGATATTAATGCTGATTGTGTAGAAAATCTTACAATCGGTCCAGTTAGGATTCGCAATCATACAGTTAGAGCTACTCAGCTAACCAGCTCACGTGCCGACGTTACGGATATTTTAATTTTCAGTTCGCACGCTGCGTTCTCTTTTAGATTGCATTAATATTAATAACGTATACTCCATAGTTAGTGTATGCAGTCTGGAGGATTACTATTAAATAAACAAGTTGCATAAACAGATGTTTTTAGCTAAACCTAACTAAATACAACAAAAACGCCAGCCCGAGCGTAGGGGTACACTGAAAAACAGCGTCGCGGAAGCATGAAAATGTCACGTGACTTAT
Organism: Selenia dentaria; assembly: GCA_917880725.1. Classification (NCBI taxonomy): domain Eukaryota; kingdom Metazoa; phylum Arthropoda; class Insecta; order Lepidoptera; family Geometridae; genus Selenia; species Selenia dentaria. The sequence continues at coordinate 31,936,493 of OU862877.1, read as the reverse complement.
GCTGAGTGTAACCCTTTTGCCAGCAATAATCACCTTACTTCCCATTGTCTGCATACTGTTTTTTTTGTTTTATGTGATATTTTGTGTGGCAATAAATAAATATTTCATTTCATTTTCATTTCATTTCAAAAATGTTACGACATAATTTTAGGTTAACGTGCAATGTATTATGGAAACATGTATATGAATTAAAAATAATACGTAAATAGCCTTGTCTCACCACTCGACGCAAAAGAAAAAAAGATGAAAACAAATAAAAATAAAGATATAAAATATATTAAAGTTAAGAACTATCCTAGTAAATTTATAGATTATTACTTATTTTTATAAAGACATATCGCGAGGCGTAAGTTCTTTTAGATGTTTTTGATTGCTTGAAAATAAACACAATAACATTTGTTGTCTGCAGTGCTAACTAAAATTTATAAAAATCTAGATTTGAGCAGCGTTTACGTAACGCCGAAATTGTAAAGGTCCAGCCGTGCGATTCTCTAAAGGCCGTTTTCAATATTCTATCTATCCACAGTTTTCCTTACTACCGATAGAAATTTGACATAACGTCCATACAAATAGTGTCAAATATCTATCTCTAGTAAGGTAAACCGGCGATAGATAGGTTATTGAAAACGGCCGTAAGAGTAAACATCGTTGCATCTGTGACAACATCCGTGAAACGACGAGATGAGAAGAAACGTTGGAAAAACAACCTTATGTACAAGGGCGATATCTCATAAAGTATTTGACATCCATGAGCTCGTCGACGAGCGCATCGACGAATCATTACAGCCGTGCTATTCTCTAAGAGCAAACAGTGTTGCATCTTTGACAACATCCGTGAAACAAATGACAAGATGAGAAGAATCGTTGGAAAAATAACCTTATGCACAAGGGTAATATCTCATAAAGTATTGACATCGGTGAGCTCGTCGACGAGCGCATCGTCGAATTATTAGAGAATCGCACGGTAGAATCGCACGACTGTATATGTAACGATACAAATGAAAATGTCACCTGCTAAAGCCTGACTGAAATATTTCGAAGAATATCTATTTCTTAGTAAACATTTACAGACTGTACAAATATTGGTTCCGGCTAACCAGCTATAGCTATTCCGGCTCTTTCGCCGTTCAGCCCACGTCACACTTGTTTACGCCCCAAGTTAGATTTTGTTCTGGTGCTGATTTATGAGTGACGTAATAGAGGCATTGTACTTTGCCTTTTCCACAGTTCTGTTAAAAGTCACGTACATGTTTGTTGTTACAAAAATCAACCTCCAATCTGTCATTACCGTTACCTTACCCGCCACTAGGTAATAGAAGGTAAACTCTACTTAGAACTTCACATTTCTTACTTAACTCTCTTAATAAGGGTTAAGTTTTATAAACAGATTCGCAAACTTCAAGCGACCAGCCGTGCGATTCTCTAATGATTCGTCGTTGCGATTGTCGACTAGCTCACCGATGACAAATACATATACTCGTAGATATCGCCCTTGGTTGTTTTTACAACCTTTCTTGTCATCTCGTCATTTGTTTCACGGGTGTTGTCAAAGATGCAACGATGTTTGCGCTTAGAGAATTGCGTAGCGGGAAAAAATTCTAATGTGTTATCACTATAGAGTATACATAAACTATATGTATACTCTATGGTTATCACTAACATGACATGACTACGATAATTAAAATTAGACTGCGAGCATACAAATTAAATGTTACTTTCCATCAGAATTATAGAAGTAAGATTTAAAAGTTTTTGGGCATATTTTGTCTTTCAGTCAAGTCAATTGCATTACTAAAATGTTATCGGCACTGGATATTTTTTTGCCAAATATATAACCAACTTCAACACTAAAATGTGTAAATAACTTGTTAAAATCTATAATATAAATATATCTATCTAAAAATCCACGCTTTTTAGTCACCCTTGCTACCTACGGGATCGATTGTCTTTCGCCGTCAATTACGATATAATCGAAATAGGCGACATACTTCAGTTAGTGCCTTTGTATAAGTAACCGGTTGACCGAATTTGAAAAAAGAAATTGGAACCTCCTCGGAAGTATACTCTACCAAACAAAAAATAATTACAAAAATTGGACTACCCTGTAAAATTATATGCGTAATCATACATAATTAAAAATATACGCGTTGAGAACCTTTTTCTTTTGGAAGTCAGTTGAAAATTACACAAAAACCTATTCTAAATTCACATCATAATTATACATTTCACTATCACCGTAGTTTTGAAATTCCGCATCCCAACTTCCAATTAGCTACTGCAACGCTTCACCCGCTATCAGCCAACACTAATATTAAAATAATAGAATACTAGTCAATTAAGCACGATGTACTTTAATGAAGACTGCTAATTTATCAGAGTCGTCGGCCGTCGGCGCCGACCAGCTATTATGTCTGCCTTGTAAAGGCCGCTTACCACTGCGAGCGATTGGACATAATAAGCGCAGTTTGACAAGCATGTTTTCAGAGATATCAATTGACCCAGAGCACAAGCGAAAAAATACTGAGTACAACTTCCGACAGCGTGATCTTTTCTAATAACGAGTAAAATTAAATTACAAATTGAATATAACAAAAATAGTAAGTATGAAATAACCATATTGAGGGAGTTGTGAAAAAAATTTGTCATTCGCCATTTTGTAGTGGCGGCCATATTGGATTTGAAATTCACCATAGCGTATAGCATTTTACTAGTCAAGCCCTTTCATTTGATACCCATATTGAGGAAGATGTGAAAAATATGTAATCCGCCATTTTGTAGCGGCGGCCATCTTGGGCCGATTTTTATCAAACCAAATTCAACAAAACCAAAATCGGTTCATCCGATCGGGGTCTACGATGCCACAGACATACACACTCACACACAGAGACACGTCAAACTTAGAACACTTCATCGTCGTCGTCGTTAAAAATTGGGTTTGATTGTCACGAGTCCTTACTTCTAGAAACATTTATTGTTTTAGCAACTACAAACCAAATGTACCTTTGTGGTTTTTAGATATTATGGATATTATCGTATGGTAAAAGTTGTCGCGTACAATACATTTGTACATTAGATTATTTGTGTGTTGCACAGCATAATATAAGCATTATGGCGTGAGTCTTTTTGCTGCAACGCATGCAACGGTGGTTCGTTTTATTCAAAGCTCGCACAGCTCGCAGTGGAAAGCTGACATAAAACTCCGAGATGACTGTTAAAGATACAAAACAGTAATAAGTACTTGAGTTACCAAGTAATCGTACAAAAGGCATTAGTATTTATCACATTACTGCATAAACATATACGGATGGTTTGGCCTTGTAGAAATTATGAATGAAAGAAAGGTGATATAACAAGCAAACAATTTTTTTTTACCAAGAACTGGAACCGACTTCAACACTAAGACGTGTGGAATAACTTGTTGAAGTCGGCACCATGATAGTTCTAAAGTACCTATAACCACAATATTGTGCGAATTGTACCGACTTTGACAAGTTATTTCACTGATTGAAGTCGGTTTCATTTTTTGATATATTTTTTTTCACCTTTGTAGGTCACTCTAACCCTTGCTACTTACCGGATCTAGTCATTCACTGTCAATGGTGATATCATCAAGTCATCAAAATAGGCGAAACATTTTTCAGTTATTGCAGTGTAATGAAATTTATATATGACCACCTAGGAAGTATTCTGGGTTCGTGAAGGGAAATATATCGGCGAATGAATTCTGATCAAGTTAGAAACGTTCTCGAGAAAGGTTATGCGAACCTATCGTAAGCCAATGAGCAGTGTGATGACAGTGTATGAAGCAAAAGAAGTGGAGAGTAGCGAGTGGGAATCCTTATCTGCTTAACAATCCGAGAACGGAGACTTTATTACTCTTATGTAGTAATAGAATCTGTAAGCTTGCTTCCGGTACCATTATAACATCTATAGTAGACTTGAGTGTCTCCTTAAACAGTGCATTGTGACAACAAAAGTGTTTTTAGTAAAGTTTTATTAAAAAATCGTCTTCCAATAAGTTCTAAAACGAAGTTACGAGTAGTCTTTGCTACGACTTTTACTGGATTTTACGTAACTTTATAACACGAACAAGCATTTTATTATATTATCATATATCCTAGTATATCTCTTTAACTCTTGAACATGTCTGTTTCACCTGTGTCTGGTTGTATACAACAGTTCTCAAACTTTGAATTTCGGTTTAACTTTGAACGAAGTTTCGAAAAACATTTATAAATTTATTACATGGAAACTTGTTGTTATTTCAATATCGTAACTGCGTAAAACGGATCGCCAAAATGTTTTGTAGCAATGATAAATTAAAAAATAAGCTGTCAGTCATATTTTTGGAAAATACCCGCATTTTGCGTGGTGAAGATGTTGGAAGGATTTGTTGGTCTGATTTGTCATATAAACTTAACCCAAACCATAAAATATTTGATTAATATAGGTTTTTATATCCAAAAGGAGTTACATTCAATGTTACCCAAAACTCACAATAACTTTGAATTTGATTTTTGGGAAAATTGTGGATAGTTCTGTTATTTTTCGTAAATTTAGTCTGTTAGAAAAATAAATCAATTCAAAAATACACTATTTAGTCTACAAAATAAACCTGTAATAAATATAAATCACAGTGTATTTATTATATGTAATAAATATAAATCACAGTCATAAATACTGTAAAAAGAGTTCAAAGTTACCCAAATCAACTGTAACGACTTTAATTAATATTAAAATCGTGAACTGCTAAGCAAAAATTACATAAAAGGTACATAGAAATTTTACCGAGAAGCTTTATGCGGGTTACTTATAAAATAACTAGCTGCGTTCCGCGGTTTCACCTGCGCTATGATGGATGATGATGATGATGATGATGATGAATCTTATATAGCCTATGTTACTTAATATGAATGTAGTTTTCCAATGGTGAAAGAATTTTTTAAATCGGTCTAGTACTTTTTGAGCCAATTCGTTACAAACATACTTACATTCAAATCTTTCCTCTTTATAATATTAGTATCTATAGATTAGACAATGAGTTTTCATCTGTTTTTCTATCCTCTAGGAAAATTTAAATTGAAACAAAGAGATGTCACTAATGACATATGCAATTTTATAGATATTTTTATACATTACTAGCTGCGCCCCGCGGTTACACCCGCGGATGATGATGAAAACTTGATACAGCGCCTCATGTACCACCATCCTAATTTCATCATTATTTAATTAATTTTAGTCTAACCGTTTGAACGTAAAAAAGTAACAAACAAAACACTTAGAAAGTTTTGCCCATATTTGTGTGATTACAATTAAATGTAAAAGGATTGCGGTAATTATAATAATAAAATGTTAAATAAGTTTTATCTTTCATCAACGCAAGGGTCCCAAGGGATTTCGCGGAATGCGAAAATATAACGTTTTTCTTTCACATATCGTCACTTGATACCTTGCTGTCATAAAAAAACAACACATTTTTTGAATTCGTTTCGCTAAATTAGTATCAGAATAATTTTATTTAGTGAGCAATCAGCAAATTCTCCACGTGGTCCGCGAAAAAGGTACGCACATACCAAGTAAGTGCCTTAAGTCAAAGTCAGATTTAGTTAATAATATGGGACAACATCCACACAAAGGTCTCCAGGTCCCAAACTAGGCAGAGCCTGTACTATGGTAACTTGATGACTGATATACATACTTAAATACATATACACACCCAGACACAGATCAATCAGACATGTTCATGCGCACAAATGTTTGACCTGTCCGTGGACCGAACGCGGGGCCAGCGGCTCAGAAGGCAGGGGTTCTACCAACTGCGCCGGCCTAAATTATTTATTCTATAGCAACACGAACGCTTTTTGAACGTCAATTGTAACATTGTACTGCGTCTATAAGTGTGTGTATAATAGATATATATCTTTACTAGACTGAAACTGCGTTCCAAAACTGTGGAACTACCACGAATAACTGCGTAAGCGTAACTTAACATTTCGTTGATGTGAAACAGCCGTGCGATTCTCTAATGATTCGTTGATGTGCTCGTCGACGAGCTCACCGATGAAAATTACTTTATGAGATATTGCTCTTGTACACAAGGTCATTTTTCTAACGTTTCTTGTCGTCGCGTCATTTGTTTCACGGATGTTGTCAAGATGCAACGATCTTTGCTCGCACGCAGTATAAATTGACATTTATATAGGGCAACTGTAACACAGATAACTCATAGTTTGTACACCAAAGCCTGACGCGTTGACAATCACTATACGAGTACATTTTCGCATTTTTTTTGTGCTACAGTCTCTGAATAGACCTGTTACCGATAAAACGTGACACACCACGCAGACCATTATTCTCTAATAGGTATCTTCAATACGTGTTCATATTTAATTACGATAATGACAGATGGAAATTTAGTGTAAGACTATTTCAAGCATCTTTATATTTTAAATTAATAGTTACCAATTATCTACAATAGGTGCTGACGCGAATTGAAGTAGTAATTTCTTTTGTTAGTTTAGTCAATAAAATAACAAATACCTAACTATGAATCGGCATCATGCACTAAAGATAGCTTACCGTTATTATATTGTGTAACTATAAACATAAACACACATAGTTAATAAAAAAATAAGCGCATATGAACGTCCTATGTGTAATGTGTAATTTATGGTCGTAAGTTTAGTAGAACCATATTTGATTAATTACTTACATTTACTTATAATACTTTTTTCTATATTATAATTACATAGTAACTTATTTTTATTAATTGTAAGTATATTTTTAAAGTATATTAATGAAAATAAATCATAAACAAACTATATATGAAAAACTAAATAAAAAGTATTTTTATACTGTATTTATACAGTCCAAAATTTCTCTTATTTAGGCATTTTGTATATTTTTTTTTTATTAGTAATAAAATATTGAATAGGTACATGTACATAGTCAATATTGTCTATACTTACGCTGATACTATTCCTTATATCCAAAGGTTGAAGGAAGAAATCGCTTTAAGCGATAAGACCGCCTTTTGTACAACTATGTAAAAATTTTTATCGTATGTTTTTCTTTTATATTTTACTATAGTGTACAAATAAAGAGTATTCAATCTATATGTGTTTGGGTAATAAATCAAGTGAAAAATAACTATTGCTACTTACAAGTAGTATACTAGGGGAAAAGGAGGATAAATTATTCTTCTATTAACTTACCGTACCTATTGATATACAATATTGATAGACAAACAGTACGCATATATTTCATGCGGCCAAACAGTTAAAGATACTAGAAGTAGCAGACTTCCGTTAAAATAGTTTCGCTTTAGGCACGGATCCCTTAAAATCAGTTTACTTTACCGTATAAAATAAAGCGAGATCCTATTAAAAGTATATGAAACATAAGTACGTAGATAGCGAGATCTTTTGTATGTACAACCCGGTCAGAATATCTGTACACCTAGCTGGAATGCGGCGCCTCTCCCGCTTCCCGTGTCACCTCTCCGCGCACTCCCCGGTTTTGACAGTACGGTTAGCATCTTCGTTGCCGATACACGTCCCGATAATTTTGATATTTTCGCTTTGTTGTTGTTTTGTTTTTTAATATTTATTGTTAAGTTTAGACTGTTTACTGTTAAGTTTGGACTGGTTTGGTTGTTATTAAAATTGTTGTAGCTGTTAAACTGAAGTCGAAAAACAATACACAGCGAATCAAGAAATTTAATCTTGAAAGTGCTCAAGTTTTTTGAATCGGAGAAAGCAAATAAACAGTACACCATACCTGTAGACCAAGTGGTGAAACGAACCTGTGCTGCAACTGGGATATCAAAGAGGACTCTAATGAAAATTAAAAATGAAGCCAAAGTACAACCACCTACTTCGCCGGGCGCTAGTCCGACTCCAAGTACTAGTAATAATTTAGAATAAATGTTTTTGTAATCAAAATTATTGTTTTTTAATAACAAACCCTTCATCAATAATAAATTGATTTGAAAAGGTTAGTAATTTTTTTTTAGCTCCACATTTCTCGAAAAAACTTTTTTTCACACCGTACCCAGACCGCCGATATGACGTCACGAGGTCAGGTGCACAGATATTGTGACCGGGTTGTAGTCCTTTTGGAGAACCTATCGGGGTTGACATCGATAAGGCGATTGGATTATCATAGTTGGTACTCGTACTACCCAAAAGGTGTGTTTCATATAAGTAAACAACTCACAAAACCACCCAGAATAACGAAAATATTTCCACTTGGGCAATTTCATTTGAGATATTTTATATACGAGCGGGGGAGGAAGGAAGCGGCGGAGAGGTAGCCTGTAATACCTCTACCATGAGTTGGTAACATAAATGTCATCTATAGTCGATACTCGATCTCGCCTACCTATTAAGCTTGTGATTGGCGTACTCGCTGTCAATTTTAGTTCTACAATTGACCACGAGGTAGCGCTGTTCTTTTTTCCATACATATTTTCGCGGCAGTCGATATCGAGCATCGATTGGTGTCAATGTTGTAAACTCATGGTAGATCGTTAATCCCGTTTTAGTATTACAAAAGTTATAATGAGTTTCAATCTTATTATACTTTTGTGTGACCGGCGGGGCTATTATGTATCTCAGTTGCTAACAAATGTTGAATGAAATCTAAAAAAATGGCGGCTCTATGTCACTTTTGTCAGCTCCAGTCATCAACTTACTAACAGTTTTGCTTACTGGAGTTGTCAAAACTGACATAGAGTTGCCATTTTTCAAGATTTCAAACAACATTTGTTAGCAACTGAGATACATAATAGCCCTGCCGGTCACACAAAAGTATAATAAGATTGAAACTCATTATAACTTTTGTAATACTAAAACGGGATTAACGTGAGACTTACGCGTTGTCGACATCACAAATTCCAAATTAAAAAAAGCTTAATGTATAAAAATGACGCACACATACCATGTTGATACATTACCGCTACGAAAGAGAGAACGAGATTATGTCGATTAAATAATTTAAGGAAAACACCACACATGTCCGTTATTACCTTATTTCTTCGTAGGTCATTACCGTTAAAATTAACCATCACACGACAAAATGTCCAAAGGTATAAATAAGATATTATTTCAAATTACTTTTTCAATGTCTCGACACTTCAATTACATAAATCACTCCATACACATTATTCTCGCACGATTATTAACTTGTGATTATGCGTTATAATGTACAATTGGCTTACTCTCTCGTTACTAAATATATAAACAAGTCAATGAGGTCGGAAGTCGCGAGTCAAACGTCGGTTGTCGATCATTATAAACAAGTCAATGAGGTCGGAAGTCGCGAGTCAAACGTCGGTTGTCGATCATTATAAACTCATATTTCATCGGGCGAAAGTGTTCGCGGATCTCGTACGAAACTGAGATATGAACGTTAATGTTCTCTCATACCAAATAAAGGTGTGTTGACAAGTGTACAAGAGTTAGGGTTTACACGCATGGATTTACAGTAAAATAAATTCTGCATAAAAAATTAAGGATTAAACTATTGAAGAGTAAGAATAAGCACCGGTAAGTTTTTAGAATGACGCTCAGTTATGAATCAGGACTTGACAGTTACTTCGAAACAAAATTTTGTCAGATCTGGAATATTTTCGGACTTAGTGTCAGAAGAAGTAAAGCAAGTAAACATATGTTATTCAAAATGCACAAGAAATTCTGAAAATAAACGCTAAAAATACGCTTCGAAACTATTATAAACATTATATTGTCCACATGGCTTACATTTAACCGCGTATTAGCTGTCTATAACACGCGGTTGGGTGCTTAATGACAGACTTTCAATCTTGTGGGTGGACTTAATGACGATTGAACCTTTACGGTCGTTATTTTAGGTCTCGCGTGTAATCTTCTTTGACCACAATTTTATATGAATTTGATGAGATATATTTCTCAAATGCTAACGTATCCATTATAAAAAACACATTAACTTACATGTTATAAAAACAATGGAAAGAAACTATTAATACAACTATGAACAGATAAGAACCAAAATTGACATTTTAAATGTCACGATTTTTCGACCAAACGTAATGAATACAAAATAAAAATCCGTGACAATCCAAATATGCACATAATATGTTCAAAAACCAGCCTATTCACTAAGTAATCTACCGACTTCCAAAAAGGAGGAGGTACTCAATTCGACTGTATGTTTTTTTGTTTGTTACCTCATAAATTTCGATTGGGTGAACCGATTCTCAAAATTATTTATTTCTTTGAAAGCTGGTGCTTCCCGTGTAGTCCCATTTAGTTACACTCCAATATCTGAATAGGATTTTTCAAACTTGTTTTTACCTGTGTTAAACGCGACAACCCTAAACCGTTTAAAAAGCGAGTGAGAAAACAGAAAACAGTAATGTTCGCGTGATCTCTCGGTCTCGAAAACTAATTTTGGCGAATCATTACGGCCCAGAGCGTGCGTCTTACGAAGCGTTTTAGTCAATTACGCACTGACTTTCATTCGATCAGGCGTGTGAACATAAAAAAGTAAGTACCTACTAAAAACAATTGAAAAACTTGCCTAGAACATTTCCGCTTCCTAACGCTTCAGTGAGTTACTTTACACGCCACCGTCGCTGCATCGTGTTGATGTTATATTGTGACTATATTCAGTTTTAGGGTGTTCTACGGAACTATGGGGTACTTTACTTGGTACTTTTATTTATTTTTCAAATATTACTTACTAGCTGCGCCCGCGGTTACACCTGCGTGATGATGGATGATGATGATGATGAAAAATATCCTCTCTGCTTATATAAAGTATCCTTAAAGGAATAAAGGTTATTCCAGCGACATTTTACATACCAAATTTAATTAAATTCTTATAGAAGGTTTTTCGTGAAAGAGTAACAAACATCCATACATCCACACATACAAACTTTCGCGTTTATAATGTTAGTAGCATATTTATAAAATCGTGCCTGGATCCGGCTAAGCTGTCTTGTTTTTTTAAAACCTTAACTATGATAAAATAATGAGACATATAGAATTATGATGAAATTTTTCATTTTCATTCGTTTTTACTTATGCGAAGATTATTTTTATTTTAATATAATCAGTAGGCGTAATCAGTAGGTAATAAAAAATCATTAATCAGACTTATATTGTTTAGTCGGAGTTTTAATACGTACCCTGCCGTGTGATTCTCTAAGAGCAAACATCGTTGCATCTGTGACAACATCCGTGAAACAAATGACGAGATGACAAGAAACGTTGGAAAAACAACCTTATGTACAAGAGCGATATCTCATAAAGTTATTGACATCGGTGAGCTCGTCGACGAGCGCATCGACGAATCGTTAGAGAATCGCACGGCAGGACAATGCATCGCGAGCTGTCATGAATAATTTTATTTTGACTAAACTTATTTTAGTGCGTAAACTAAACCGTATAAAGATGCCTATTTGACTAACTGGATCTAGCAGTAAGCGGTAACACAGTTCGTTTCACATGGATTTAATAAATTGTAATTTAAACAACGAATTAAAGAAGAATAAAGCAATTTAGTCAATCGCGAACATCATTATAGCTCATTACTATTCTGTTAGGGACGTGCCGTGTCTCCATTCCAATGATATGACATAAGATTGCGATTTCTTACCGTTATATTAGGCTAATGGCATCACCAATGTCCACTGAGCAGAATTATGCAGACCGATGTAAATATCGAAAGAAGTATAATTGAAAAAAGTTTATGTTACTTACGCCCAGCACCTCGACCGAAAATGCAAAATTAGTCACGTTATTTTTTTCTGTTAACCGTAATATAATTTGAAAAAGGAACGAGGACTAAAAAAAAGTTAAATTGGTTTTTGCATCAGATCTGTTCTGTATAATTTTGAAGAATGTATCGGTTAAAAGGGTTTTGGGTGTAGCTTTTACGAATTTTTCACATCGCACGTATTCTGTCATACATTGTAGGTACAGTCGAATGTAATAAGATGTATACAACTCATAATTTTCTAAGCTATGATATACAGTACAACATTTTATAACAATGTAGATAAGGGTTATTTTAAAAAGTTAATATATTAATTCATTTTAGAATAACTTCGATGTCAATTTTTATGAAATTGAATGCTGTAGCACTATTGAAAATTGTGAAGTGAGTACTCTTTTTGAGGGCACTGTACATAGATGCAGCTATAAACGTGTAAGTATATTTTCTTTACAATAAACTTTAAAAAGAGGAAGTACTGGTAACGAAGTAACGTAAAGTTTTAGTTTACAACCAAATTTGTACTTTATAAGTTATAAATAAAACTCGATAGGTAAATTCTTAAGCATGGTTATCGTACAGAAATCACTGATTCCAATTATGCCATAAGTCTGGTCGGGTCTTACATGAATGTGATCTGTTAATGTGGCCATGCCGCTTGCGACACTATGGAAATCTTAGTGCGGTTGTATAAGTTTTTTTATGTTATAATAGATACCCTCCTTTCAAAATCATTATTTAATCCATCCAAAGGTTGTCTGGAAGAGGTCGCTGTTAGCGATAAGACCGCCCTTTGTTCATTTTTTTTTTCAGAGTGATATTTTTCTTTAATTTCTATTTTTGGAGTAAATAAAGTGTTTTTGTAGTGTATTGTTATTAGTAAACGGTACAAGCACGATGTCCACCTTGTGTTAAGTGATAACCTTTGCCTAGAACAGATGCATTTCCTCACAAGGGACGAATTGTACTGCGCCCGTAAACCTGATACATTATTTTGTTAAGTCTCGTGACGTGTACCTGTAATTTCACCGAGAACCATATCTTCAAACCAAAACGCAGTATTGCGATCACTGCTTCATGGTAGGAAAAGGAATGGAGGCAGTACTACCCCGGACGAACAATAAGTGTGTGAACGTTCATTTTTAATGAAAAATACGGGAATACTTACGTAATACTTACCGGTAATACGTCATCGTCGCGGGCGTCCCGAACACTCCTTGAAAAGGACCACTGGATGTGGTCGAAACTATATTCGGCCTATCCGGCATGTATTACATGAGTAATCCCGTATTTTTCAGTAAAACTGAGTGAAAACCATGTACTTGTTATTGTTGTTTAGGAACCCCGCAATCACTTCTACAATCGATTCAATGCTAACAATAACCCAATAAACCAAATCACATATGCTTAAATACAATTGAATTCCAAAAGTTGGTTAACAATCGTCATTAAAATTGCATTAAATAAAATCGATTAATCCAGCGAATTGGCCATTTAATACAAAATATATTATAAAACAATAGAATACTTATTTATTTATCAGTAAATTAAGAAGATCAAACTTAGGTCAGACCGACTTTGTCACTTTACTAAGGGCCGCTTGCACCAAATTATGAATCAACTAATCCACGTGTAACGATATCCTGTAGGTCTACCATGAGTTTACAACATTAACACCAATCGATGCTCGCTATCGACTGCCGCAAAAAATGTATGAAAAAATTGAACAGTGTCACCTCGCGGTCAATTGTAGAACTAAAATTGACAGCGAGTACGCCAATCACAAGCTTAATAAGTAGGCGAGATCGAGTATCGACTACAGATGACATTTATGTTGCCAACTCTTGGTAGAGCTACTGATCAAACTCTGATAGAGCGCAGATAGGATGCGTCGTTTTAATTTACAAAATAGGCCTCGGCGATATTGATACAGACATTGACAAGTTTATCTTTAGGCGAACGCATTGATAGTGTTATAACTTTTTTAAATCTTGTTTATTTAAAGATGGTTTTATAACATAAGGAGGAAAGATTTGTATGTATGTTTGTAACGAATTGGCTCAAAAAGTACTGGACCGATTTCAAAAATTCTTTCACCATTGGAAAGCTACATTCACCCTGAGTAACATAAGGTATATAAGATTCATTATTATCATCATTATCCATTACCGCGCGGGTGAAACCGCGGAGAGCTGCTAGTTTCTTTATAATTTGAAAGAAACATAAACAGAGAAACAGCTGATCTTACTAAAATAAATAAACCCCTTGCTTGCAGCCCGGAAGTCACGTCTGGAGAACTTTCGCGGCTACACTTTTTGTATCACGTACCGAAAATAAATATAATTTGATTAAGAATCAATTGGGACTTTCGATGTTTTCTTGTTGCTATTTGCTTGAGCTCAGCTTTCTGTCTGTCATGTTTTGTTTGTTCCATGCAATTGATGTACTTAGTATATGTATATATCTGGCTAATGTACCTAAAATCAATTGATAGCGAGAGATGTACAGAAAGCATTGAACTAATATTACTACGTATAGAGAAGCTAACTTAGGCAAAGGTGCTCCATTTTTGTTAGAGTTACTACTAACTAAAGTTCACTGCAGCGCTGAAATATCAAATACTAGCTTATCTCCGCGGTTTCACCCGCTTGGTGATCGATGATGATGATGATGATGAATCTTATATAGCCTATGTTACTCAGGGTGAACGTAACTTTCCAATGGTGAAAGAATTTTGGAAATCGGTTCAGTACTTTTTGAGCCAATTCGTTACAAACATACATACAAATCTTTCCTCTTTATAATATTATTATTATATATACATAGTACAGACTAGCTGCGCTCGGGGGTTTCACCCGCATAATAAAGGCATAAAGATGATCATGAATCAAAATAGACTATGTTCAATAGTAATAATATGGCATTCTAACGGTGAAAGAATTTTTGAAATCGGTCCAGTAGTTTCGGAGCTATTCAATTGAACAAATAAATCTTTCCTCTTTATAATATTAGTATTGATAATATAGAAGTATAGATAGGTTTTTTATAAAGTTCTCATTCGATATTATGTAATTTCGTTATTAATTATATTATATAACTATTCAGTCGCAATATTCATCTATATATTGTCTACTAAGTAAGATTTAATTAAACATTAACAAAACATGAGTACGGGTCAAACTTGAGTAGGTATCTAGTTATCTACCTACAAGCCTCGAGTACTATGTGGTGTCAAGTCCTGGCAATACTTATTAATATGGGTATTATGGCAATACTTACTACTTACAGTATATTTATCTCTACTAACTTATTCAGAAAGAACTCTACTTTAAACTTATGTCAACTACTTACCGCAATTTACATCGCATAAAAGTTTATTGTATGTTTGCTTCCACACAACATTTATGAGTCAATATTAGCTTCATTTTGCATAATAATATGGCGCAAAACATAATTATTGCATTAAAGCGGACTTATTTCTCGTAATTTACGCGATTCAAGTAGCGCAGGTTTCTGTCATGAGCATAAAATTAATACTCGATTGCTCATATTTAAGAAGGTAAATAGTACATTATTAGATTCAAATGTTATTTGTTATAGCAATAGGACTGTAGAAATTACGTCAAATAAATATATCTATACTTAATATTATAAAGAGGAAAGATTTGTATGAAGTATGTTTGTAACGAATTGGCTCGAAAAGTACTGGAACTATTTAAAAAATTATTTCACCATTGGAAAGCTACATTCACCCTGAGTAAGATAGGCTATGTAAGATTCATCATCATCATCATCATCCATCACCGCGTAGGTTAAACCGCGGAGAGCAGCTAGTATGTGATAGTATCGCACAAAACTTACTAATTTGAGATGTGTGGTATTAGGTATATCCTGTATACGATGTATGGTCTGTGGTTTGGTGTCTGTGGTTCGCGGACGTTTGTAGTCTCTGTGGGGAGTGTAGAATAGTGTGATTTCCGGCAGCTACGACAGTAATAAAATAACCATCAATAAATTGGAGAGTTTTATTTTATTATTTTTTTCCTAGTATATATTTTAGTCTATGGTTTTATTTGAATATATAATAGGATGGATGACGGTTTGTTACTTACGGCCGGTCCTGATAATCTATCTATCGTCGGTTTACCTTACTAGAGATAGATATTTGACAGTATTTGTACGGACGTTATGTCAAACTTCTATCGGTAGTAAGGTAAACTGTGGATAGATAGATTATTGGGATCCCCCATTAATCACAACTGAACGGCTAAACGGATTTGGATGAAATTCGGTATGTAGATAGATGAGGCGCTGGAATAACACATAGGATACTTTATTACCGTAGTAAGTGTATCTAGCGTGATCATAATGATTCCCATAAAAAAATTGAATTTAGTACAAAGTATCATTTATCTATTACAATTGTGGCACGGATAATCTTGTAGAGGCCGTTTCACGAAAGAAGTCCCATGGACGTGGCGCTAGTAGTCGTACATCAGTGACACATTTGGTACTCATTTATTTAGTTCCCCTAATTTTCGCGGGACTTCTATCTTGAAAAGAAGTCTACGATAATTTTATTTATTTATTTATTTTCATAGATCAACAAACAGCATGCAATACATATAAGTAAAAAGGTAACGAAAAAGCTACATATTTTTTTTTTTTAGGTTATTGCAGCACCAAAGACGTTAACCACAAATTCGTAATATAATATACGAGTGCTGAGAATTAAGACTACGAGTCTACGAGTACATAACATCTTAAATACTTTAGTACACATTCTGAGAGTAAAGATTACAATTAATTATAAAGATGCAATATTTAATTTTCACAAAGTTGCAATCTTATTTTTTACGTTTATTAAATCAAGAGTAATCAGTATGAGGTGAGCCAACTGGGCATACGTATGTATGCCGTCTGTATCTGTCCTTTATGTTCCCACTGCAGGGACCCGAGCTATCTTCTCAGAGAGAGGAATTGGGCCCTAATCTACCACGCAGGCCCAGTATCGTACATCAAGTCTGCTAAACGTTTGGCCACAAGTTCTGAATATGCTTTGCTATTCAAGCATACGCGCGCACGGCTTGCCGAGGTATTTTAGGAACGAGGGCGATAAAGATTTCTTTATACATGTGGACAGGGCCGGATTATCCATAAGGCGGATTAGCCAATTGCCTAGAGGCCCCGCACCAACTAGGGGCCTACAGGACTCTGTGGGTTCCAATATAATAGTCAATGCGGGCAACGCACCAAGAAAAAAACGCTTCATCTAACATATTTTTATGCAAATTTTATACTTCCTCAATACTATACCTTCTTTTCGACGCATATTGTCAATTGATGAAATACTTTATACATAGTAAAAGTAGCAATAGCTGGTGATAGATCAGTAAAATAATAACGACAAGATCCTTTTTTTGTTCCATTATGGCTTCGCACGATGCGCTCCGAAGGAGATCCGTAGAAGAACGAAAGTCACCGACATAGCCCAGAAGATTAGCCAGTTGAAGTGG
Organism: Selenia dentaria; assembly: GCA_917880725.1. Taxonomy (NCBI): domain Eukaryota; kingdom Metazoa; phylum Arthropoda; class Insecta; order Lepidoptera; family Geometridae; genus Selenia; species Selenia dentaria. The sequence continues at coordinate 31,919,220 of OU862877.1, read as the reverse complement.
CAGTGGGCAGGGCACATAGCACGCAGAACAGATGGCCGATGGGGCCGAAAGGTTCTGGAGTGGAGACCACGGACCGGCAAGCGTAGCGTAGGTCGTCCACCGACACGGTGGACAGACGACCTGATGAAGGTCGCAGGACGACGTTGGATGCAGGCCGCTTCCAACCGGTCCTTTTGGAAAATCATGGGGGAGGCCTATGTTCAGCAGTGGACGTCCTACGGCTGAGATGATGATGATGATGGACGATGTGCATATAGCCGGACCTCAAGTAATATTTTTTATCTAATAATTAGTCCAATTCGGGCAAAAGTGGTCAAATGTAGTCTATTATTCGTCATTGTCCGTCAGTTAGTCCTAAGTCAAGTCCGAAACATATATTCTAAAAAGTCAGCAAGTGGTTAAAGGAAAGGGGAATAGCATTGCCCCCGAGAATTGCATTGCCTAGGGTGCAATAGGGTTAATCCGGCCCTTCTTGTGGGAATTGTTAAAGTGAAAACAAAGAAAGATTATCATTGGTTATTTATCTTATATCTTTGTGAAATCGTTTTAGCTAGTGTTATACTGCGTCTCCCTATATCTATAGGTAAATATAAAATTGAAAACGTCGTAATATGAAGTGAATAGGGTTGATTTTAACCATCGTATTTCTTCTCTCTGAATTGCGAAGTTTGGTCTCGCAAAGCAGGAGTTAAATCATATACCTAATTAAAGATTTCTTAGGCTTTCGCGATAATTTTCATAATCATAATCGCATATAATTTTATATTATTTTATCACGACGTCTGGAACACTTTTCTATTTATATGCGATATGCGATTTAATCCGTTTAAAGTTGTTCAATTTAAATAATCTAATAAAGTTAATAAGAGAAGTTCTTTGGGTGGTACTCTTCCTGGCCTTTTCGCTACGTTCGTTACTCAACAAGTAGTACCTATATATTTCGCTTGCTCGGGAAATCAACTCGGTATACGCACCTAAAACGCACACGAACAAAAACCTAATATGATCAATCTTATACGATATGATACAATAATAAAGCCGTTGAATTGAATGTGGTTGCACATAAACCTATGACTGGTTTCAATTTCATTATCAGAAAATGTCTTTTTATCCGTTTTTTACCTAACCCGTAAAAATACATGTACAAAGTGTGCTAAGTAAATTTTCCTCGCAAAATTGTAACCAGATTGCACCACTGTCTAATATTAGTTTATAAACTGTAACTAGATGGCGCCACCGGAAAAAATAGCTCGCGGTGGTAAGATTTTCCGGCAACCCGGATCTAATTTTCAAAAAGGACAAACCTTAAGTCAGCTACGATGCAAAGTGCAAATAAGCAAATTTTTGAGTTAGCTACATAGCATGTGCATGTGGTAGCATCATGTAGCTAAGCTAAAATGACATGTAATATAAGTAGCTCTCTAATGGCAAAATGAATTTTGAAATCGGGTCCGTCTAGTACTCTCGGTAGAGAGTAAAATATTCCTTGGTCTAGTACTTTTTAAATTTATTCTTTATTCGATACATATAGGGACGCGCGCGATATCTGAACGTAACCAAAAGTATCGATACGATACCTTGCCTGCCAGTATCGGTAATCTAATCAGATTTGCCCTACAATACAACTCACATTCGCAGCATAGGGGCGCGGCATATGACTAGCTATGTTGTGGTTTAGTAATGAACCCCAACCAAAACGTTAACAGAAAGCCTCGCGAGCACATAAGTCTTATTAGTGGCAATTTTCGCTATACTTCACAACTTATTATCTAGAAATCTACGTGATCTAATTATATTCGGAATTCCTCATTAAAGTCAGGTACCTAATGTATGCACCAAATTTTATCAAAGTCGGTAGGTACCTAAATAGCGCTGCCGCAAACTTTCCCCTTTTTAGGTACACTCCCAATCACCACGCGGGTGAAACGGTGAAACGCTGCTAATTGATAATATATTTATTGTTACTAAAATATTATTTTAATTATGTGGGTAGGTTCTGGATCTAGATAGAAGTTATCCCTTTGCGAATAATTCATTGAACTCTTTGAAACATTCTTGTTATTAAATACTAGCAGCGTTTGGCGGTTTCACCCGCGTGGTTATGGGTGGTGATGATGATGAATCAAAACATATAGCATATGTTCATCAGGGATAATATGAGAATATAATGGTGAAAGAACTTTTCAAATCGGTCCAGTAGTTTCGAAGCCTATTAAATTCAAACGAACAAACAAATCTTTCCTCTGTATAATATTGGTATAGATATACTTAGTTAAGGTTCTAATAATTAACTTGTTAAACCGTTTTTAATTTTTATCATTCATATTTTTAAACAATCACAATCCCAGGAAATCCATTATTTTGTCCGATATTATTTCGTTTCGTTATATATTAATGCCTTGATCACCGAGTCAGTGCATTTACGCATTTAAGTTTAGTATTTAAGGTTAAATTTTCCTATAAAAAAATCCCTAAAAATTTTAATACTCACGAGTCTAATAAAATAACCTAGTAGAAACTATGCTGTTTCCACTGAATCGTTAATTAATTACACTACTGCACGCACTCAGGACTCCTTATATTGTAAAATATGTTCATGGCGCTCACGCCGCGCCGTGTAGAAAAAAGTAACAGATTATTCCAAAAGGTTGCTTTATATTTTCTACTTGAATGCCAATCGTAACTTGCATTTACCCAGATGTACTACTGTCAACGGGATACATTCTTTTAAATTGTGCAATTACGATAAAGGTAAATGTTAAGAAGTTTTTATGAAAGCTTAGTTTTTAGCTAAACCTTATTTGACATAAAACTGGACCAAAAAAGAGTACCTATGTTAATTGTTAACAATAACTACCACAACAGTTCCGAGATTCCGTTATGCTTCTCAATATATTTGTTTTATGTACTTATTCTTGGCCGACTCTCACTTGGCCCTTATTAGTTTTTTTTATACTATTTAGGTTACAATACGATCAGAGTTCAAGTTACACGCTTGTATGTATTACCTACAGTTTTCCATATAGAGAAAAAAAAATTGTTAAATTTAATATTTTTTTTTTCTCTAGTTTCTTGTATTGTATTAGTTATAATATATTAGTAGATTAGTTATATACATAAATCACACTCTATGACTAGTATCAATTATTTTTATACTATTTGTTTATCCTTCGAAAGAACATAATTATATGCTGTGCTGTATTAATTCAATTGGCTGCTTCTCTACTTACGGTTCGTAAGGTAAAAAAATAATCTACGCTAACCAAATGTCTATTGTAAAGATGGCAATATAGACTAGTATTTATAAGGTTTTGGAATGCCCCAACAAAGAGACGCAGTAAAAATAAAAACCGTGTGAGTACAAGATTTTGTATGTGTTTCAGTATAAACAAAAACTAGATTTGTTGAGACCGTATAAGTATAAGATAAATATTACTTTAATACCTTTAGAAAATCGCAGATACAGGAAACTTCTTAGTTTCTTTAATACACTGTTAAAGTTTTCTACTGACTTCCAAAAAGGAGGAGGTACTCAATTCGACTGTACGTTCTTATTTATGTTTGTTACCTCATAATTTCGATAAGGTGAACCGCTTATCAAAATTATATATTTTTTGTTTGAAAGCTGGTGCTTCCCGTGTGGTCCCATTTAAATTTCATCAAATTCGGTCCAATAGTTTTTAAGTTACACTCCAATAACCTTAATAAACCCCTTATGGATTGGACAAAAAGAACCAGGCCCCCAGTCCCCGGCAGCCCCGCTATTCCTGGCTACGGTAGCGGCCACGGTAACGGTGGGGCAGGGGGTGCTAAGAATCCCCGGCAGACGCCCGGCTACCACCCCCAACGACGACGACTGGCCCTGGTAACACACAACATACGCACGATGAGGACAGACGAGAAGATATATGAGCTGGAAGAAGAAATGAGTAAGCTACACTGGGACATCGTGGGGTTATCTGAAGTCCGTAGAGCGGGTGAGGACACGATAACCCTAAAATCAGGTAACCTACTCTATCACCGGGAGGGCGACCAACAGTCCCAAGGTGGTGTCGGGTTTCTCGTCCACAAGTCCCTTACTAACAACATAGTTAAGATCGATAGCGTTTCCAATAGGGTCGTATACCTAATACTCAGAGTATCCAAACGATATTCGCTGAAGGTCATTCAGGTATACGCACCGACGAAGTCGCACCCGGATGATGAGGTGGAGGATATGTATGAGGACATTAGTCGGGCCATACATACCTCTGAAACGCACTTTCTAGTTGTTATGGGGGACTTCAACGCGAAGTTGGGTAAGAGAAGCGAGGATGAGTCGAAAATGGGGCAATTTGGCTATGGACAACGGAACCGTAGGGGACAGAGGTTGGCCGACTTCCTGGAGAAAGAGGGACTCTTTATGATGAACTCTTTCTTTCAGAAGCCACCTCACAGGAAATGGACCTGGCTGAGTCCCGATGGTTCCACGAGAAATGAGATTGACTTCATTATGACAACCAAAAGGCAAATATTCACTGATGTCTCCGTGATCAACAGGGTTAAAACCGGTAGTGATCACCGAATGGTAAGAGGCACGGTGAATATTAATGTCAAACTGGAGAGGTCTCGTCTGATGAAGTCTACGCTCCGACCCACTCGTGCCCGTATTCAAGACCCCGAGAGCTTTCAACTTGAGCTATCCAATCGCTTCGATTGCCTTGAGAACATCGCTTCAGTGGACGAGATCAATAACAGGTTAGTAGAAACTGTCCATACAGTGGGTTCCAAGTACTTTAAACCCCACCGTAAAGATAGGCCACAGAAACTCTCCAACGATACCCTCAACCTCATGGCTGAACGACGCTCGTTGAAATTGCAGTCTTCGAATGATGCTGAAGCATATAGGCTGCTCAATAGACGAATATGGAAGTCCTTGCGACACGACATCCGGATCTTTAATACAAACCGTATTAAAGAGACGATAGAGCGGAAAAAAGGCTCCAAAGTGTTTGCAAGAGACATGTCTATTGGGCAAAGCCAGTTGACGAAGCTGAAGAGAGGAGACGGCAGTGTAGCGTCGACCAAAGCGGAAGTGTTAGGAGAGGTCGAGACTTTCTACGGACAGTTATACACCTCGGTCGCTAAACCTGTTAGCAGCTCGGTCAAAGACCCAAGAGCCAAGCTGACCCGACATTATACCGAAGATATCCCGGACATCAGCCTGTACGAGATTAGAATGGCCTTGAAACAGCTTAAGAACAACAAGGCGCCTGGTGACGACGGTATCACATCTGAGCTTCTGAGAGCGGGTGGAACACCGGTACTTAAAGTCCTTCAGAAGCTCTTTAATACCGTCTTACTCGAAGGCTCAACGCCAGAAGCATGGAACAAAAGCGTGGTGGTGCTGTTCTTTAAGAAAGGTGACAACACTTTACTTAAAAATTACAGACCCATCTCGCTTTTGAGCCATGTTTATAAGCTGTTTTCGAAGGTCATAACGAACCGTCTCAGTCGCAGGTTTGATGAATTCCAGCCTCCGGAACAAGCCGGTTTCCGAAAAGGCTATAGTACCATAGACCACATCCACACGCTACGGCAAGTTATACAGAAGACCGAAGAGTATAACTTGCCTCTTTGTCTAGCGTTTGTGGACTATGAGAAAGCCTTTGATTCGATCGAGACGTGGGCAGTGCTTGAGTCTCTCCAGCGGTGCCGTATTGACTATCGGTATATTGAAGTGCTGAAGTGTTTGTACAAAAACGCCTACATGTCAGTCCGAGTACAGGAGCAGAGTTCGAAGGCAATTCCATTGCAAAGAGGCGTGAGACAGGGAGACGTTATATCTCCGAAACTGTTCACCGCTACATTGGAAGACGCCTTCAAGCTTCTGGAATGGCAAGGACTTGGCATCAATATTAACGGCGAATACATCACTCACCTTCGATTTGCCGACGATATTGTAGTCATGGCAGAATCCATGGAAGACCTCAGTACAATGCTCGAAGGCCTCCATCGAGTTTCCCAACGGGTAGGTCTTAAGATGAACATGGACAAGACGAAAATTATGTCTAATGCCCATGTTGTACCTACCCCAATATCAGTTGGGAACTCAGTTCTTGAAGTTGTTGACGAGTACATCTACCTGGGACAGACAGTCAAACTAGGCAGGTCCAACTTCGAGAAAGAGGTCAATCGTCGAATCCAACTCGGCTGGGCAGCGTTCCGGAAACTTCGCGAAGTCTTCTCGTCAAAAATACCTCAGTGCCTCAAGACAAGAGTCTTCGACCAATGTGTGTTACCAGTGATGACTTATGGCACTGAAACGTGGTCTCTTACGATGGGCCTCATAGAAAAGCTCAAAGTCGCACAACGAGCTATGGAGAGGGCTATGCTCGGGGTTTCTCTACGTGATCGAATCAGAAATGAGGAGATCCGTAGAAGAACGAAAGTCACCGACATAGCCCAGAAGATTAGCCAGTTGAAGTGGCAGTGGGCAGGGCACATAGCACGCAGAACAGATGGCCGATGGGGCCGAAAGGTTCTGGAGTGGAGACCACGGACCGGCAAGCGCAGCGTAGGTCGTCCACCGACACGGTGGACAGACGACCTGAGGAAGGTCGCAGGACGACGTTGGATGCAGGCCGCTTCCAACCGGTCCTTTTGGAAAATCATGGGGGAGGCTTATGTTCAGCAGTGGACGTCCTACGGCTGAGATGATGATGATGATGGAACTGAATAGAATGGAAGTCGGGTATTACATTTTGCAAATTGTACTTGTAGTATTATCTTAAGAAACTTCAGATGTTATTTAATACTCGTAGCATACGTTTATAAAGTCCGCGAAGTCCCTATTATTTACTTTCGTGACTTCAGCATCCGACTCTAAAAATCATGCCTCGTCTCTAACAAGCCTTAATTATTAGCACTATTTTGTGTTGAAACAGTATAAACTAGGCATAAGTTATTCATTCACAGAGGCCGTAACACAAACGATTTGCGAAAAGTATTCGTATTGAAACCGTCAACATGTCACGCTTCGGCGTACAGCCGCGCGATTCTCTAAGAGAAAACATCGTTGCATCTTTGACAACATCCGTGAAACAAATGACGAGATGACAAGAAAAAAAAGATGTCAAATACGTTATGAGATATCGCCCTTGTACTTAAGGTTGTTTTTTCAACGTTTCTTGTCGTACCGTCATTTGTTTCACGGATGTATTCAAAGATGCAACGATGTTTGCTCTTAGAAAATTGCACGGCGGACTATGAGTTATATGTGTCACAGTTGCCCTAGAGAAATGACAGTTTGTACTGTTTCACGAGAACGACACGTTACGTTACACTTATGCAGTAATTCGTGCTAGGCCTACAGAACAAACTAGCAGTTAGTTCTTTTTTCGTTTTAACATGTAACCAATTTAGGCTCTGTAAATTATTTACAATACAGTTTTTGAAAACATGCCTGAGACTAATTAAAGTGATTCAGAGCAGACAAAATAAGCTGATTAAGAACTCTTTTCAAAAACTGAACAATTCGTTTCAGAGCGAGATAATTTGCCTAACAAATGTTTTCTGGCGACTTCTTCAGCTAACCATGAAGTTAGCAAAGCAAAAGAGTTGAAATTTTGTGTGAATGTTAACGAGACTGCGATATATATATAATATATATACATATATATATATATCTATAATAATGATAAATGATATTATATTTTGTAGCAGTAGATCTCTTTGTGAATGAATTCGTCCTGGAAAGTACTGACACCATGCCTATTTCTACCGGGAAGCAATAATTTAATATTGCAATATTGTATTCTAGGCTATTAGTGCCGGCGAGGGTTACGGATGTAGTGCAGTTTGTCACTTGTGAAAAAATGCATCTGTTATAATGAAGCAACCAGTAAGGTCACCACTTAATACCAGGGGAACCACCTCCTAATAAAAAACCAATTAATAAAAAATATATAGTACTAGCTACTCTCCGCAGTTTCACTCGCGCGGTGATGGATGATGATGATGATGAATCTTATATAGCCGATGTTACTCAGGGTGAACGTAGCTTCCCAATGGTGAAATTGCTTTGAGACAACATCCGTGAAACAAATGACGAGATGACAAGAAACGTTGGAAAAACAACCTTATATACAAGGGCGATATCTCATAAAGTATCTGACATCGGTGAGCTCGTCGACGAGTGCGAGTTATTAGAGATTAGAGTTACGAGTACTTATTAGAGTTACGAGTTATTAGAGAATAGCACGGCAGATCTAATAATCCGTTTAGCCGTTTATTAACTCTTGTCACAATGTAGCAAATAATTCAATTAATTCAACGGCCAGTCATGACTTTCTACAATTTATCCGCCGCGTCATTGGCACCTACTTGGACAGTTTAACGGAAACTGATCGATTTAAACCGATTATATCCCCAAACCGGTAACGTCCATGTAAAATAATTAATTCAATTCTTTTTTTATTGGAGTTAATCGGTCATGAAGCGTCTGGGGAAATAGTTTTTTGAGTCACTGGGGCACGTAACTTTATTTGCAACTGGCAATGAGTACAGTTTTCGTTGTACATGATTACATGGTTGACACATGAAGTTCAAACTGCAGATAACTTCACACTAATATTATAAAAAAAGTGTGTGAGTGCGTTTTGTTACCGCTCCGCGCTCAAACAGCTGGGCTAATTTTATTCATATTTGTTATCGAGGTAGATAATGCATTGGATTAACTCAGGATACATCATCATTACGCGGGTGTAACCGCAGGACGTAGCTAGTATGTAAATAATTTTTCTTGTATTTAATAATTATACTATTATTTGATTCTGAATGTTGTAGATTGGATGCGGTGATAACGATATGCTTAGAATAAACAAAACATTTTTTTATTATGACATTGAAAGCGCTATAATGCCTGTTTAGCGATACCAAACATTGCAATTTTAGAGAAATAAAGTCGGTTATAATCAGATAGATTCGATGCTCGGACTTCAAGCCTCGGTGGCCTAGTGGTCATGGCATCTGACAAAGATTATCGGAAGACGCGGGCTTGAACCCCGTCCGAGGATGGAATTTTTCTCTCTAAATTGCAAATCATAGGTGGAACACCTATGGTTCTGTAGTGGTATCTGTAGTAAAAGAGTGAGAAAGAGGGTACACCGTTTTGTCTGCTCTTAATAACTTTGAAATTTATTCACATCCACCCGCATCTTCAGTCCATAGAGTAGCTTTTTATACTTCAGTCTACCCGTGAACATGGTGCATGTAACTGCGCTGAAATATCGGGAACTCCTAAATCTGCCTAATACATACGTGGTGTACATCCCGTCAGTACTAATTATAATATATTTGTTCCTCTATTATCAGCTTAATGTGAGGTTAAAGTTAGATTTATCTTTCCCTCTGAAAATATTTTTACTTACAAGAGAATTATTTATGTTTAAAGATGAGATTTTTATTTGTTAACTAGTTTGATACGGTTTTGAGGCACCGAGGCCGATCTGGTTGTTACCATCACAGTCCAAGATGTTCTGCCACGAAGTAACAGTGCACAAGTATCATTGTGTTAGGCATGAAGGGCACTGTAGCAAGTGAAACAACTGGGCAAATGAGACTCAGAGTACCTAATAAGAGTACAATGCCATGAAAAATTTTATAAGATTTAAAACATTGCAATTTTAGAGATAGATATACATATCGTAGGATGGGATTCGAACCTGCGTCTTCGAACAACCCGTGCCAGACGCCATAACCACTAGCCCACTGAGGCGTACCGTCCGAGTATCGAATTATCACTCTCTATTTGATTTTAACCGTCGTATGGGTTATCCGTCCCCATTATGGGGGATCCCAATAATCTATCTATCCACAGTTTTCCTTACTACCGATAAAAATTTGACATAACGTCCATACAAATAGTGTCAAATATATATCTCTAGTAAGGTACAGTCCCACCATCTTATCTGTACAGATGACAGTGTCGCTAGTGGAGAATTTGGTATTACAACATAAGAACTAGGAGAATCAAAACATAGGGCAGACTTTCAAGTCACTCTTTAATCTGCAAATTCTGCAATTATAATCCTGCTAATATTATAAACGCGAAAGTTTGTTGTATGTATGGATGGATGTATACTGTAGTTCCAATTTTGCCCACCTGCACAGATAAGTTGGTGGCATTATAGATAGATTATTGGGACTGGCCGTTAGTCGGAAAACGCGGCTTAGGATGCCGTATGATGATGTGTATTTTTTTCTCTAAAGTTGCGCTATTTGGTCTTGACAAGTCTCGTAGGCGTCAGTGCTTTAAAAATCATATAACATTATTAAAAACGTATATTAACTCTATGCAGAACCTGCTGCCTTATTGTCTAACTTGAATGAGAATGAAATGTCACTTCATTCTCATTCCCATTGATGGTTCCAGCCAATAGTCTTGCAGGGTTTCGCCCAGAAAGGGATTCAAATGTCAAAATGAAGTCCATTCCCATTCTCCGTAAAGATAGACAATAAGGCTGCAGCTTAGATATTTACATAGTACGTTAGGTATATACATAACCTAAACCTAAACCTAGCCTTTATGTTCCTGAAGCCGGCTATCGGCTAAGTCAAATCAGCCCACATTTCACCAGTTATGTTATATATAAAGAAGGGTGAGTCTATTGCCTTCTTATCACTTTCTCGGCTATTTCGATATTCATAGAGGAATACTCGTATACAAAAGCTTACCTCCAATGCCACCATGATCGGTTGTATGCTAACTGCATCCGTCCCTTCGGGACATTTACAATGTCGTCAGCCCGTTTCCTTCCCCGCTGCACTACCAAACTGCACTAGTGGTAGTGCAGAAAGACATTTTTATCCCCCCCTGCACCACCAGCTGGTAGTGCCGTGGGGGATATAATGATATAATATAATGATGCATACTTTGCCGTTCCCCACTGCGATAACAAATACTAACTACTCTCTCCCTCTAGTGGAGCGCTTGCCTCCTGCAAGTCTTCTGGTTCAAGGTCGCCAATCGAGATCTTTCTTCCTCATTGATTTTTAATTCGTCGAGTGGTGTGGCCTGCTACTTGAACTCGAAAAATGTTGACAGCTATATTGGTGATTTTGCTTATTCCCATGTTTGTTCCTTTGGGATTTTATTAACCAAAGAAACTCCAAGCATAGCCGTCTCTATAGCTCGTGGTGTAGTCCTAAGTTTATTTAAAAGAGATGTGGGAAGCACTAGTTTGTCAAGTTCTATGCGTCAGCGTAGTGATGGATGATGATGGTGAAATAAAATTAGTTTAACTGGTTCCTTATAAAATCAGCTATTTGCCAGTGTTTGCCAAAATCGGTACAGCCGTTTCAGAGATGAGCCGGAAAAAAAGACAAAAAACTTAATGATTGTTTGTTTTATTGAGTACCGTTTAAACTTTTATATGCATTTAGTGCAAAGCTGTTAGTTCGGAATAAGGAACAGATACTTCAATTGTATTTATCTGTACCTATAGACAAGAAAAAATAGTTTTCCGTGTAACCTTGCCTTTCCTTTCAAATGTAATGTACCAGAATATACGTTCAAGAATAGGTAACTATTCTGATCAATTTAACCCTCACGGGATTCTTAGCTTTAGCATGTTGATTAGAGATTGTATATTAATAAAAATCGAGATTTCAAAGCAGGATGGAGTAAAACACACTATCGTAAAATATTAATTGTAATAAGTTATTTACTACTTTTTATGGATTTTATTACAATGTGGTATTTTTACGTCTTAAAATAAAATAACCAATTAGTAGATCGATTTTTTTAAATTTTTAACTAATCTTATTTACTTTGCGTAAAAAGTCTGAACCATTTCGTTTCCACTGCTGGAAACATAGATTTATTACTTTATATCCATGACTGGATGGAACTGGCCATAACTGGTTTTTAGTAAATAGGATATTATACAACCTATTTAATTTGAAATCGTGGCCGGCGAGATAATGCCACTAGCGGTTACCTATCTAAGTTGTGACCGCGGTAAGGGTTAAACAGCGTAGAACACAGTGTACAGATCGCGCGGCGAGAGTTTGGCTTTGACCTTCGGGTGGAGGGGATAGCTGCGCATGGGTACAGTCGCGCACATGTGACAGAGAGAGACAACAGTCCCTCGTCTTCGATGTGACAGAGAGAGACAAGAGTCCTTCTTCCCTCTAGCCCCCCTGTGATACCCAATTTCTGATTTCTGCGCAATAACGGTCAAAGCCAAACTCTCGCCGCGCGATCTGTACCTAACTATAAGTTTCAAATTAAAAAACAAAGATTTTTTTTTCAGTTAACATGTTATATCGCATAAGTCATTATCTGTCCAGCAGAGGCACATGTATACGTAGTTTCTTTGCAACTAAAAGAATATGTCCGTTAAAACTTTAAATTAGAAAATCGAATAGAGACCGGAGGAAGGAGAGAACCAGAGATCACTATAATACTGCTGAAAAGTTTTAGGAACGTAAAGATTAAAAAATATAGCTGAACGTTATAAAATACATTTAAAGTGGCTAAATTTTAATGGATAGTAAACGCGAAATCCTTAGAAAGTATTACTATTGTAATTATACTTATTGATACTGAATGAAACATGCAAATTATAATTGTATGAGGGTATATAGAAGAAAATATGCAATAGTATGGATTTAAGCTTGGATTTCTTAGGTAATCGTTACTTATGTATTTATAAAAGGTGTTTATGGTGGGTCCGAATTACTGTGATAGTATTGTTAATGTTTTCAAAATGTGCATTCTTGTAAAGCGTTCGCAAAATACGAGTATCATTACTTGAGCAACTTTTTCACATTTCAGCCTATTAAAAAAGCATCTCATGCCTCCAACGATTGATTTGAAGCTTTATGAACTCTGAACATAACGACAATGTCACCAATAAATTTCCAATTCGAACCCACTTGGACGTTTGAACGTTTTTGGCATTATTAGCTACTATTATGAACTAGTGCCTCTATGAGCTGTAAACCTCGTGAGTACGTCTTTGCTTAGCTTAAACTGTATAAATATTCGCCGCGCACTTTAAAACAAAATCTCGATCTCGAGACACTGATTCGATAAACAACTACAATTTGAAAAATTTAATACCGACTTCCATTCTGTTCAGTTATTCAAGTGTAACTCGAAAACTACTAGACCGAATTTGATGAAATTTATTATGAAATTAAATGGGACTACAAGGGAAGCACCAGCTTTCAAACAAAAAAATAATTTTGAGAATCGGTTCACCCTATCGAAAGTTATGAGGGAACAAACATAAATAAAAAACTACAGTCGAATTGAGTACCTCCTCCTTTTTTTGGAAGTCGGTAGAAAAATATACAATTATTGAACCTGTTCACAAAACTTCACGAGATTCAACCTGTAGAGGAGAAAAGCTGGACATCTAGAATGTTAAGATGTACTGATTTATTGAACGCAATCGAATCTTTGTGTTACCTTTAAAGCGCCACTAGGCGGATATTACTGGGTACTAAAGTAATGGCTGACTGATGTAAGACGTAAGTCTGTGTAATGTAATTGTGGTAAATTAAAACAAAACTTATAATTATGGTGTTCATACTCAACTCCTGACCTCTGTGAAATACACTATTCAGATATCCGGACAAGTAAATGTATTTTTGCCTAAACTACTGCAGAGACGCTTCGCTCGTTTACTTCGCACTCGCTCGGTCAATTAAAATGTCTGTAACACCATCTAAATCTATTGAGATGTGTTTATATAAAGTTGACCTAAGTAAAGGAATCCTTTGTTATGTTATTAGGAGACGGTACAAGCACGGGGCCCGTCTGATGTTAAGTGGTAATCTCTGCCAAGAACAGATGCAATTCCTCACAAGTGACGAAATGCAATGCACCCGAGAAACCCTAAAACATTAACGGCCGTTTTCAATATTCTATCTATCCACTGTTTTCCTTACTACGGATAGAAATTTGACGTAACGTCCATACAAATAGTGTCAAATATCTATCTCTAGTAAGATAGGTTATTGAAAACGGCCGTAAGTTGTTAAGTCTCATGTTTTCGCCTGCAACTATACCTTCATACAAAACACAGTATTCCAAATTTTACTGCTTTACGTTAGAAAAGGTATGGTGGCAGTTCTACCCCAAATGAACTCATTCACAGAGTTGTACTGCTCCTAAATATTACTTACACTGCGTCTGTTTATCATAGATAACACGAACTCGTCAGTCGATACCCAGTATTATTACTAGAGTACATACTAGGTTGGTACGCGTACCTATGAGTACTTTAATTATACTCGTATTAACCATACACTCTAAGCAGGTAAACTTAGGATAAATATATATATTTAACCAAGAGTATGTTTTCCATGTAAGCTGCTCATGTAGCTAAGTGTAGTATCTACATATATTGTACCCGTGTACGTTATTCTATAGCTTGTTTGAAATCTTATTACCTATTTCTATTTATAATATTACTAGCAACTGCCCGCGACTTCGTTCGCGTAGTAGGCTCGACTTTCGGCCTCGCACTAAACTCCCGTCTTTTCTTTCATAAGAACCTTCTCCTGATCATAGTAAACACGACAAAAAAAGAATTAGCGAAATTGCTCCATCCGTTCTCTTTTTTTTGTGTTTTTTTTATTTACTTATTTTTTATTTCGTGACCAGGAAAAATAAGGGTTATTTTTATATACGACTGCCCGCGACTTGGTTCGCGTAGTAAGCTGGACCTTTGGCCTCGTCATAATCTCCCGTCTTTTCTTATTTTCTACCAACTTCCAAAAAAAGGAGGAGGTACTCAATTCGACTGTATTTTTTATGTTTGTTAATAATAAAATAAAATAAATTAATAACGTTCGACTGGGTGAACCGATGCCCAAAATTCTTTTTTTGTTTGAAAGCTGGTGCTTCCCGTGTAGGCCCATTTAAATTTTATCAAATTCGGTTTAGTAGTTTTTGAGATACACTCCGATAACTGAATAGAAAGGAAGTCGGTATTAAAGTTTTCAAATTGTACTTGTTAAAATGTAAGAACCTTCTCCTGACAATAATTAATACAACAAATAAGAATTAGCGAGATTGTACCGTCCTTTCTTAAGTTATAGCGTGACCAGGAAAAATAGGGGTTCATTTTTATTATAACGATAGATAATGCGAATGTTTGGATGGATGAAGCTTTGTTACTCAATCACGCCAGAACGGCTGAACAGTTTAGATAAAATTTGGTATGATATAGATTAGGCGCTGGAATAGCATATAGGATACTTTTTCATCATCACCAAATAGAAAACTGACAAGAAAACAAATTATAAGTTTAATAGTTCGGCTACGGCAATAATTAGCCCGCACAAAAAAGCGCATGAAATACGTCATTTTACTTAAGCATTTCATCAGCCTTCAGCATAGCCACTTTTATCCCGTTCCCGAAAGGTGGTAACATTTACGACGCGGACTAAGTCGCGCGCTAGTGTAGTCCATCCTTAGTTTAGTTGTTTAACCCTTTAAAGCTCAGCACCTTTTTTTTTATATCATAGTGGTTTTACGTGAAATAATTGTTTGAATAGGCTATAAGGACACCTAAAAAAATAAAAATAAAATGACCAAGCTTTTATTTTTTTATTTATGACATGTAACATATGTGTTACAACGCGATATCCTGAGAAGATTTGTTAAAAGAAACTATGTATCGTATTTGTTACTTTGAGGTAAGAGGGCAGTAATGAAACAAAATAATATTCTAGCAATTTACATATTTATTACAATTAAATCAACGGTTTATATGGTAATTCAGTTATGGTTTTAGGTGGTAATTATTAAAACAGTTTCTTTTTGGTACAAAGCAAAGTCTCTGATCACATTTGACACAATGCACATTTGTCAAGCCTGTTTTGCAATATTTACATCTCCCTCTTGTGATGAAATCTGGGAAATGCCCAGTACTATCATATCGAACAGCTTCAGCTGGCCTCGGAGCAAACGGACGCCTAATTTTATTTTCATTTGGCACATCGTTGCTCGTTGATAGATCCCGAACTCGGTGTTTCTTTAGCAGCTCTTCAGCAATTCGCACTCTGAACGTTTTCAGCGGAATAATGTTTTTGTTTGCAGCATTGTGCCTACGATATAACAACCAGGCGTTATTTACACAAATGTCCAGCATCTGTATGAAGAGCGCCATGTACCATCTTTTTGTTTTAAAATGTGTGCGGTACAACGCGACCAACATATCCGCAAGATCAACTCCCCCCATATGTGCGTTATATTGTTTGACAATTTGCGGACAATCGATGTCTATTCTAGACTTAGCATCTTTAGACCAGCGTTTTATTTTTTCCATTGGATGAGAATCCACAAAAGAGCTGGCTAAAGTGACAGCCTTATTATCCAGCCATTTGACGACTGTCACCTTTTTTTCATTGCAAACCACTTGCTTACTGGAACCTCTGCCCTTTTTTGATAGTGCCTTATCTGTAGGCAAAATATCTTTGCAGTCTTTCAGCCGGTTTGCATTGATAGTTCCAAGACTGAAAATTCCGTATTCTTCACGCAAGTAATGTACCAATTCCAAAGTTGTGAAAAAATTATCAAAATACACAACGGCTGGTCTCTTTACTATAGTTTTCGATAGCGCCAATACTACCTTAGCTCCAAGCCCAAGACTTTCTTCATATTCACTGAAACGTATATTTCGAAAAGTGTCGTCACCCCCATACGGAAGAAAATCATAGACTAATCCCGAAACGCCAGCCCGAACGAATATCTTGAATCCCCATTTCTTTGGTTTTTTTGGTAAATATTGTCTTCTATTGCCAGCTCTGGTACCTTTGTAAGGCACCATCATTTCGTCTACACTGTATCTATCTTCTTCTTCAAGGAGCAAGCAGTTTTTTCTAATTTTTTCCAATAAAGGTCGGACTTTGAAATATCTGTCATCGTTTGTATCCAAATTGTCGGCGAAGTGTAAATATTGCCTTATTTGTTCGTATTTTTTGAGGGACATAATATCTGCAATTATTGGACATCTCAATTCTCTGCTCCAATAGTCTCTATATGAAGGCATTTTGATGATACCCATTTTAATTGTGATAGCAAGAAAGTCTCGCATGTCATCACTGGTGATATTGATGCTTTTACCAGACTTGCCTTGAACGGAGTATAAGTTTGTGTGTTCAGTAATGTATTCAATTATATCTTCAGAAAAGAATCTGAAGAAATAATCTATGGGTGATATGAATTCGTCTATATCAGAGGGGCTAAAAACTGGTTCTTCAAGGACCGCTGGATATTTAAATTTTGTGGGTTTCCATTTGAATTGCAAAGCTGGTCTTTTGTATTTTTTTGCTTTTTTGTTAAGAAATCGTGGTCCAGTGTTTGCTTTTCTTTTAGAGGATCTAGTTTTCTGACTTGGTGGAGTTTGAAGTGGTGACAAAACAGATGATATTGAATCCAAAATGGGTAATGGGGCTTGTTGTATATCAGCTGGAAACATTTCATTCATGACAGGAGTCAATGGTACTGTATCAACAGAAAGGGCAGTGTCCTGCCCTTCCAGTTCTTCTTCATCCGAGCTGAGAAAATGGAGATTTTCAAATGAGGAGGGCAAAGATCTAGGTTCTGAACTAAAATTAGTATCTTCATCGCTGCTATGACGGCGTCTGGTGAAATTTTGAACAATAACTTCGTCTTCTGTGCCTGAAGTGTCCGTCGATGATGCACGTTCTGGTGGTACGAGAGCCAATATTCTATTTGCTCTATCCCATTTGAGGCTTTTTTGTCCCTGATGACAAAAAAAAAATGATCCATGCAACATTCACCCAACACCAAGCTCAAGCGTAATCAATAACATTGTTATTATACAGGTAGTAATTGAGTAGTAGCATTTTGTTACATTCGTTATTGTTAGATATTGTTTGGTGTTAGTAAACGCTGTGTTAAACACCACCTGTGCAATCCATGCCCCCCATAAAACACACAAACAATGATATTTCAGAGTTTCGCAATGTTACACATTTGATACTAATCAAACAAACAATACTTAGTTCAGGGTTTCGTAATGTTACAAATATGATACTAATCAAACAAACATCAATTAGTGCATAGTTTCGCAATGTTACAAATACGTAACGTCGACAATCTGAACCAAATATTTCAATATTTGATTAGAATTACATATTTATTTTATGGTGTACAAAACAAGTCATGCATAAGAAATAATTGAGAAACAAAATACTAGCAATAAGTGCGAAATAAACATCAAAATTGAAACAAAACTTACCGTGCGTCCACGCAAAGTCTGTCGACCCGGCGCCATTTCGACACAGACTGACAGTGAAGCGTTGTGGAAGAGCTTACTATTTTTTCACTAGATGGCGATAGTAGTACAAACTATGTGCGCAGATAAATTTACAAAATATATTTACTATTAAGCCTACATGTTTTTTTATTTTGGACGTAACACCGGTGTAACGCTGTCCTTTAAAGGGTTAACAAATTAATTCGTTATGAGTATAACTGCTACGTTTTTAAGCCTTAAGCTTTTATATTATCAAACGTTGCTCACGAAAACGAACTTAATTTTCTACCGACTTTCAAAAAGGAGAAGGTATTCAATTCCATTATATTTTTTATGTTTGTTACCTCATAACTTTTGGAACGGATTCTCAAAATTCTTCAATATGTTTGTTGGAAAGTTGGTGCTTCCCGTGTGTTCCCATTTAAATTTCATCAAATTCATCAAGTCGTTTTTAGTTACACTCCAATAACTAAATAGAATAGAAGTCGGCTTCAAATTTTTCAAATTGTACTTGTTTAAACTAAATATTATTTCCGGTACAATATTATTATTTATTATAATGTAACAATTTAATAATTCGCAGACCATTCACGATGACGTTTACATTGTTTTTAATCGTATGATTATTTTTTAAGAAAAATTTCACCGCAGATTAAGTACTTAGCTAAATGCGCGGTTGCGTGCTCGCTTGTGCGGATTTTCTCTGCGGCTATTACACATTTCTTGATATACAATTTATTATAATTATTTTTAGATAATCCATCTACATTTCATCGTGTCCTCGTAACAAGATCTTAACAAATTTTCCTCGGACAATATTATGAATGCATTTACACGAATTTTTCCTGTAAGCAGGTATTTTTTATGCGCGGTTGCGTGCGTGTATAATTTTCTTTTCATTATAAATTAGAATAAATAAACTTACCGGAAAATCGCTGCAACACTTCAACACAACAGCATAAAATGTTCACAATGTTCACACTTTAGAGTCACTTTAAATAATTTTTGTGTTATGTTTTTTTTTTCATGCGCGATTGCGTGCGTTATTAGGATTATGTACGTGCGGCGGCGTGCGCGCGCTTGCGGCTCGGTCGGCTCGCGAATGACGCGCCGCGTGCGACTCCGGCGTTTATACGCCTAGGCGAGGTGTTTGACTTTCGCTGATTGACTTCAGGCTGTTAAGGGTTTAGGTGCTGGATGGAAAGATGCTGACACTAAGGCTGTTTACACACTGGCGCGCATCTGCGCATAATTATTCTGATATGGAAATTAAAAGCTTCACGCACATGCGCAATGTGATTTTATACAATGTCTGTGGCTTAGACTAAATTATAAGTTCAGTTATAAGTTTATAATGATTATGTGTTCAAATATTATTAAATTATAAAATATTGTACACATTGAAATAAAACCTGAAAACTTTAAAACCTGATTAAACCGCGTATATGTTTATATTATTTTATCCAGATGTTTCGAACACTTATCAGTGAACATGTTCGCGGAACCATATTCACTATATTATCTATCGTAAATATTTCAAGTTTCTACCTGATATCGTTAAAAAACCGAGAACAAAATTGGATACAAGTATAATTTGAAAAAATTAATACCGACTTCCATTCTATTCAGTTATTGGAGTGTATCTCAAAAACTACGGGACCGAATTTGATGAAATTTAAATGGGACCACACGGGAAGCACCAGCTTTCAAACAAGAATTTTGAGAATCGGTTCACCCAGTCGAAAGCTATGAGGTAACAAACATTAAACAAAAAAAAATGTAGTTGAATTGAGTAGGTACTTAATTCAACTGCATTTTTTTTGTTTATGTAGGAAGGTCCTCCATTTTTTGGAAGTCGGTAGAAAATACTTAAGTTGCATAGGGTATTAATAAATATTGAATATAAAAAAACTTTTTTACTTAAAATATTATTTTTTTAAGTGAATAATATACTCAATATATAACTCAATATTTTGAGATTATTTCAAGCGTGTAGGTACCTGTTTCCGTTATCATTATCGAGCAAACAAATCACGTTTTTTATCTAGATAAAATGCTAGATATGACAGAAATAAAAATACTAAACGCTACTATGTATAAGAGCTTTACTTTCAGCCTTCTACTCCCTGCTTCCCAAGGAAGGCAGGCTGTTTAACAATCTAAGTACACTGTAACATGTAAATAATGTGTAATCGGTTTATGGTAGAGTCCTGTGATGCTTTCTCGCATGAGAACCCACTGAGCTAGCTACTGGTTTATCATTACTTCCTTCCTGTACGATCTTCTCATGATTTAGAAATAAAAATAGACAGGTATTCACTCATTTTAATTAGAAATACAGGATTACTCACATATTTATCGGATAGGTCCGGTTATAGTTTCAACCACATTCGGTGGTCTTTCACCCAGTGCTAAGCGAGACGTCATCGACGCGGGCGTCCGTAACACTCCTTGAAAAATACCACCGAATGTGGTCGAAACTATAGTCGGACCTATCCGATAAATATTACGTGAGTACTAGTAATCCCGTATTTCTAATTAAAAATGAATAGACATTTACATAAACACTTTATGGGAACAACACTCTACGGAAAGTTAAGGAGCTAAGGAATGCTTAGAGCGTGCTTAGGCGTTGTTTTACTGCTTAAAGCAACGTGTTTAAAGAGAAATCAATTAACAGGTTCAGTTCAAATATTTATTCAGCGCTTCAGCTCAAAAGTTCAGCGCTTTTTACTAGGCCAAAGAAAACAAATCGACTATACTGCTAGCGGTACTTAATTGGCAAGGAGTCACAACAATATGTTTATATAGGTACGGCGTGTAACAAAAAGGTGTAGTTATACCGACACATGTGCATATGTACCTAGTCTGGCTTCAATTGGCAAAGTATCAACAGCCAAATCGCTTTTGTTTATTTTCACACAAAATTAAAAAAAATATAATCAAATTTTAGGGTAAGACATACCTATTCATAGAGTTCGTTAGGGTCAATATACTCTGGAAACCTCACGTCACTTATTCCATCCTCCTACTCTGCATGTCTGCCCTCTCTCCGTGATATAACCCAGCCCAGGGCCCGCTTCGGCCTCTTATTTACCTAGTCTACGTTTGGGAGGTCATTGCCGTCTTTGGCCTAGCTTTTTAAGGATGAACCTGCTTGAGTATTAGCAAAAACTTTGTCAAACTCTAAGATAAAATAGTGTATCCAATTTAGGCATCAAAGACGCACTTATGAACGTCAGTTATTCATTATAATTTACTTAAAGACTCTACCGCTCCAAAATATAGAGCCTACCGAGAAGAAGCGGCAAGAAATTAGGGGCCATTATTTTTATATAGATTTTTACAATGTTTCTACTTAGGGACTACTATTATTACATTTAATGGGTTTTTGGTTACTCTTATCTCGAAATTTTCCCTACTTTCTGGGACCATATATATGCAAACTTCTGTGTTTGTGGTTTTAACATTACTACACTTTTTTGTTACACGCTGTATAGACTCTCTACAAATAAAATAAAAAATTTAAAAGTCATATATTATTTAAACCCATCATCAAACATCCGTCTTCTGAGATCTTATGGATTATAACTCTTGCAAGGGGCAATTCCAACCTGTAAAGTTCTGCATGGCCACGGTAAATTACCGTGGCATGGCACTGCTCGTCACCCCAAGACGTTATTCTATACCAGGGGCGTCTAACTTAATTCAGTGGTTCAGTTAAATATATTATATTTTAACATTGCGGCAGGACAAAGCAAATTTAATTAGGGATTACAGATTTGCTGATGTAGTTAAAACGCGAGTGCTATGTAGGTAATTATATATGGAATATATAGAATATGTAACGTAAGCACTATTTATAATTTCTTACTTATTAGGTAGGTACGTAATCTAGCGAGATAGTTGACATCGTAAATACACAGAGGATGAGATCAGGTGAATTTTGTGATGCGATGCCGAGAAGGTAAATTAAGGTGATTGTCGGTTATTTGTGATCTGACACATACTTTTTGAAATCCTCAGTTTGTTGATTTCGTGTAGCAAGGGTTTGCCAATGACTCAACGGTTTTTCCCATAATTGCTTCACTAGCAAAGTTAACTTTCTTGTGAAAGCTTGTATATATGTTAAAAATGTGTAAGGATTAACTATTGCAAAATAGCAGACGCAGGACACATTGCGGTTCGGGCCGTATTTTGGACACCCCTTACCTATACATTATATACCTACGAGTATATAATAGACAGATACTATTGTCCTGACTGACTGCTTTGTCAATACTCAGAATTGCTAAGCCGCTGGAGTTACAAACTCCCTTTGATATTGTAGACACTCCACTGGTAAAGGTTTTTGACACATACCGTGGCTCCATTTACTTGTTAGCTAGATGAGAAGGGATGCACAAATACAAATCGAACTTCATTTCATAATTTACTTTGAAAGGTTTCACCTCTGAACAATAAAGATGTTAATAGAATTGTTGTTTGTCGATTTTTTAATATTTCAATATTATATTATTATTATATATTAATATCAATAAGTGAAACATGGTACGTTAACAGATTGATTTAAGTGTGAACCTTCGCGATAATTTTCTGTTATTTTGGTTCGCATGAAATCACGCATTGATATTTAGGGTTGGCATATTTCTAAATTTATAAATAGGTATATCCGGAAATTGTTATTAGATTGCAGTAAATATAGAATAATAAACAGATGTTTAATTAAAGTAATAAAAGTTTTTGTCATCTTTAAAATTACCAAGTACAATTTGAATAATTTAATACCGACTTCCATTCTATTAAGTTATTGGCATATATGTCAAAAACTACTGAATCAAATTCGATGAAAGTCGGTAGAAAACAACGTAGGCATATAAAAATGAATCTATATTTCCCTTGGTCATTGCATCACTCGTTAACGGATAGTACAATTTCGCTAATTCTCTTTTGTTGTGGTGATTATTGTCAGGAGAATATTCTTATGAAAGAAAAATCAAGAAAAGATGGGAGGTTTGGCGAGGTCAAAGGCCGAGCCTACTACGTGATTGTAGTCGCGGGCAGTCGCTAGTACTATTACATTGTATAGTTATTGGAGTTTAAATTGTAACGTTATTACAAGAAAGGTTGGGTTTACATTCAATATGATAATGTAATTCAATCCAATACTGAATGTTTAATTTACATTAATTTATACGATATATTCATTTTAAATTATATTATTTATAATTATATTACAATAATATTGGTAAATCATTTAACATTAGAAACGAACTTAAATTCTAATCAACCCTATTACCTACAACACCTTGTTAATTTCTTTTGAAGTGCGAAGTCAAATAAGCAATCATATTGAAATTGACCAGCAGGTATATAATATTCTGACAAATTCAAATGTTTAATTTATGTATAGAAATACTTTACATTTCAATATGAAAGTTAAGGGTTTTGATGGTGTGTTGAATATTATCAATATATATAAAATAAATTAAATTCTCTAAAATTAATATTATACATAAAATAAATAATAAATATAAAAAATTGATTAGACAGAGTCGTTTACGCATCGGAGGGATACGAACCAAAATTAAGTTGCTGGCTGAAACTATAAATCTTAATATTAAAAATTGACATAAAAAAATAATTTAATAATAAAATAAGAGGTAGTTTTAATTAATAAACTTAATTGACCCGTGTACTTCATATGCGATTCCATATTTTGACTTTTCTAAATATAAATTTGAAATTTCAGTAAAAAAAATGTGATGTGAAAAATGAAGTGCATTGGATTTGTGATACTCTATAGCTTTATCAAAATCTATAATTTTTTATATTGTTTGTTTCAAGGATGTGACGAGAATAAGACTCGCTTAAATATTGGTAATATTTTGTTAATTTTTGTAAGAGATTTTCAAGGGCAGGGTTTGAGAAAGCGTTCCAGTTTGTCGAAAATCAGGAACATCGTAAAGATTTCAATAACATAAATATCGTCGCGAGTGGTAAAGTAAAATAGAAATAGAAATCATTAAGATTAAATCAGTTATATTTCAATAGTGCAGTGTATGACCTAGAGTCACTGATAAATTGTATATCAATATGATATATATTTATTCATAACTTCCGCGAGTGAGTGATATAGTGCAGTGTTAATTTATGTAGAGTCAATAGTAAATTGTATGTATATTTGTTATTTTTTTACTCATAAAGGTAAGCGTATTTTATTGAGTTTTAATTTAGTGATATGTGCGACCTATCGACGGATTCGACCATGCTGTATATATAACAAATATGTTAGGGATTCAGAATGTCTTTCACTCTACAAGTATAGCAGCTGGGAGCGACTTATTTGGTAATTTTTATTTGGGGGGTATAATTATTGCTATTCCTAGTGAAATAAATAGGAGGAATGCTGATTGTATGTGTGTGTATAATGAAAGTGAAATACTACACATATCGCAAAAAAAATATATCGAGGAAGCATTACTTCATATAAATATTTGATTGAAATTTCAGATAAACTTACATCTTCTTCATCAACTCAACTTTGACTACATTTAATGGATTGCCATTAACTCAAAGAACACATCATTTGCATCGCGTTGAATATTACGAGGGTCATTTGAAAAATTCTTAGCCTAACATGGTTAAAGTCATTGGTTTTTTTTATAACTACCCTCATTTTGTAGTTACATTATTTAGCAACAAGTATGCACAGTTTAGTTTATTCACAGTAACTCCTCGTATGTTCATGAACATCATATTCAACGCGATCTCGTCGATTATTAACTATAATTATAATAATTTCAATTATGTTCTGGAGAGATATACTCGAAGAGTTAGATCATTGCAAATTTATTTACATTACGGATTAAATAAATTAATAAATGATAACTACATACTTATACTAGGGAAGTATACAATCAGCTATGGAAGAGACTTACCGATATACATATATTACACATTATTTATATATTATACTTGCTAAAAATACTCCTCTGCTATATCTCCATAATTCTACTACTATTGGAAACATTAAAATGATATCATTTAAAAATACATATACAAAATGAATTAAAAGGTCTAAATTACACATTTTCCTCTTTTCTACCTTTTTTACAAAGAGCTGTCACAGGTTTGCCTTAAAAACACTTACTTACTTGCTTAAATTTATTTGATTTCCATATTTTTATGCGTTATTATATTTGATTTTACTTGATATGTTTTATTTGACTTGGTTTAGTTGATTTTTAACTGATTATACGATTGATATTTGAAGTGTTTTTCCTCATTTTAGAAATTTTACAATATTATATTACATATTTTCACTATTCATAAATTTCCATAAATCTTAAACACATAGAATTAGGTACCATAATTTTTTTTTAATTATTCACATATTAAAATATACAATATATACTCAATACAACATAAAAGGTCCAATAATATATATTCGAGACGATCACATTTTGCCAAACTTATAACTCGTAGTTAGTTCAATATTTTTCGGAATTGACTAGGTAGGTATATTTGGTGTTGGCTAAATAGGTACTTACCTACATTATAGTTGAGTTACTCAGTCTTTTAATTATTTTCGAAGACAATAATTAATTATTGTCTTCGAAAATAATTAAAGGCCTCTGAATCATTTAATAAAAAATGTAAAGAAGAACAGTACAAGCGCCAACGATTATACCAATCTAATACCTTTAAACGAGCAATTCTTTTATTCTATATCGGAATCTCGGCAATGGCTTCAAAGTTTTTCATGAAATTTAGTATGCAGTGGGTTTCGGGGCGATAAATCGATCTAGCTAGGTAGCTAGCATATATAGAAAAAGTTTTATCCGTATTTTCAGGTAATGAAAACTGCCACAATTTCTGTTTCATTACGGCAACTAGAGCCATCAGCTTGAACAACAATCACTAAAGCTACTTGACAACAGATGGCGTTGTTATGCAATTTATCTAAATGTAGTTTCCAAACAACACGATTTTACCATAAAAACTGAGTAAAGCTCAGCCATTCAGGTACTAGTTAATTATATTTGATAAGTTTCTCGTAGGCTGAGTGCTTTGTTATATTAACGTCAAATTCTCTTCATCATACGCTTCTAGGATAGGTGGGCCTAGTAATAATAACTGCGTAAGTGTAACGTAACGTGTCGATCACGTGAAACAGTACAAAATGTCATTTATCTAGGGCAACTGTGACACAGATAACTTATAGTTTGTACACCGAAGCGTGATGCATTGACGCTTATGATGGGAATACTTTTTCGCAAATTATTTGTGCAATGGCATCTGATATTAACTAAATGCTAACTATCCATTGCCAATAAAGAACAAGTGACCACTTTATCTTACCAGCACTTTGCATAATTAACATTTTTACATTTTGTCGCAGGTGACAATGTATTGCAGAACGCAGCTGCCAACTTTATGACTCCTACTTAATTCTAAAAGAAAACGTATACAAAGTCGTGAGAAAAAAATACTAGTTTGTTTAAAGCCAATCCACGACTTATAGATACGGCGTAAACGGATCTTATGCAAAGTAAAAGTGGTAGAGAAAATATATATTATATTATTATATGATTGTTGAAGCACTAATTTTATAAAGAAAAATACTCATCCTCGGAAGGGATTGGAAGCCGCGTCTTCCGACAATCCGTGTCAAACGCCATTACACTAGGCCACCGAGGTATAGAAATTTAAATCTGTATTTGATTTTAAGTTAAAACTAGTAGAGAAAAGTTACAAAGAAAAGTTTTTGGGGATATTAGTTACAGCCACAGGCTAGAGTTTAACTATCCGATTTGATGCGTTCAAAGCTACGAAGAAATAATGTCAGGAAGCATAACTCAGAACAAATTCCACACAAAAAGTGTTCCTTCAAACCAAAACGACGTATGATTCCAAATACGAATTACTTCCGAGGTTACAAATAGACATGTTCGGTGATTGGTTTAAATTTCAGAAGGAAAGCAAGGATTGGTCCACGCGCGTGCTGCAGCATCTACTATGACATCTGAGTCATAGCGGCGTGAACGATGTTATTGATTTAGCACGACTTTTATTGGGTCATTTTTTTAAGGCAGTTACACTTCCTGATATTATTTCTTCGTATCGTAGGTTCAATGGCAACAACACTAGATTTACCATAGGACTTCAATAATTAAATTATTATTTAATAATACTACACAGTAAACTCAGCAATTATTCAACAAATAAACACATTGACTGCCCGGTTGAAGCAGTTGATAGATCCATGCCGTCTGAGCCGTTGCTCCCAAGATCAATCTTCGGACAGGTCCAACATTTATGTGCATGGTGCACATATCTGACTTGTGTGAGTGTATATGTATATAAGTATGTATATCAGTCATCATCATCATCATCATCATCAGCCTGTAGCAGTCCACTGCTGGACATAGGCCTCTCCAATTGCACGCCACTTAGGTCTATCTTGGGCTAAATATGAGCTATCAGTCATCAGGTTACCATAATACAGGAAGTGCCTAGTTTGAGATCAGAAGGCCTTGTGGATGTTGTCCCACATTAATATAGTAAGCATTTTGAAATTCACCAGCACGTCACATACATAAATTCCGGGTTAAAGTATCAATAATGGGTACCATGCCTTCGCACCTTGCATCCATAAAACACAAATTACGGTACCCATCCTGTGCTACTATACAACTAAAGAAGTTGCTAGTCTTTATTACACGAGTTCTAAATCATTATATTTTTGCCTGCTTAGCCAGCATCCTGCAACTATTGACTTATTGTATTTTCGGCACTTCCCAGTGTTTCCAGAACGCTTGGACTTTCGAGTCCCCTGAAATAGAATTTGCCATTTCAAGGACTCGGTCGTCGAGCATTATTTTGGTGCACTGGGCAGTGACTACAATCGGGTCGTTTTGTGGTGTCACAAACTTTGGTCTTCCTTTTCGATCTGTTTCTCCCTCGTTTAGGGGCACAAAGCCATATGTCGCACTGTACGCCGTCATTATACTGACCTGACATCGTTCCCTTAATGACCTGGGATGTGTCGTTATTGTATACGGCGGCCTCTGCCTCCTCGAGTCTCACCTTTAAAAGGCTTTTGTTTTTTTCGTCGTCAGCCTAAAGGACTGCAGGATGTTTTTGCAGTTCCTGATGTTTAGAGAGACAAATTAAACATCCTCGGACGGGATTAGAACCCGCGTCATCCGATAATTCATGTCAGACGCCATGACCACTAGGCCAACGGAGCGATCCGTCCAAACTTCGAATTTAGCTCTCTAGATAAAGATAAAGATCCATTTGCCAACAACATGAGTAGATAGTATAGGTACATACACGAATACATGGTTGGTAACACATCTGGTTGCTTTTAATCGCCGCATGGGGCAGAGCGAGATCTATTGAATAGCTTGACAAGCTTTATCAAATCGAAAGAATCATTTTTACAAACACGCTAGTACTTTCCATACTAAAAGAAAAAACTCTTTTCTACCTCTTAACATTGTCCGATTTCAGTGATATTTTTTTCATGTAATCATCACATTGTTTACTATGCCCGTACGTTTTGATTTTATCAGATTTTTTAAGATAATATTAATTTAGTAATTAATAGTACGTTGAAATACTGAAAAAATCAAAACGTACGGGCATAGTAAGCAATGTGATGATTAAACGAAAAAAATATCACTGAAATCGGACAATGTTAAGAGGTAGAAAAGAGTTTTTTTCTTTTAGTATGGAAAGTACTAGCTATGCAATCCTCTTAATATTCGTTATAGCTATCAGTGAGCTTAATACCAAGTGCACGAACTGCCAGTGTCATTCCTTTTTAAAACCAACAAGTATTAACTAGGACTTTATGTTCATAGCATTAATACGAGTAAACAATAAATAAAAAGCGCTATAAAAGAGCTATAAAACATTCACGGTAACCAACTAGAATTCGCATTTGTTACGACGGCTAACGTTAGTTTTTATGATAATGCGTATTATTATTATTATTTATTTCTATAGGTTCTATATGATCGACAATAAACAGACTATGTTAGGGCCATAAGGTCAATATAGTTATGGAAATCACACTATTATACTTAAATATAATAGTAGCAAAAATGTGTGTTATTGCTTCTCTTCACGCCGCAACGGTTGAATAGATTTGGATGAAGTTTAAAATGGATATAGTTCTTTCAATGTCTTTGGATATAGCTCGTGTACCCTGGGTTAGCACATGAATGACATGAACAGAACAATATATTCGGGGATGGCAATTTCGCGAAGGAAGCCGTAGGGTACAGCTAATATCATAAATATGAATATATGTAAATACTAGTATAATATAAGCAAATAAGCGCAGCGTTAATGTAAGGAAGCGTACGTAGCGGAGCTTGACTTATTATTAAGCAAGTTAAGCAACACTTGCTGCGGTCAGGACTTGGATGGGTGTAAGCTAGTGGCATTATTTAACTGAGCGCTTCCGTGCTTCGGAGGGCACGATCGGCCGTCGGTCCCAGTTGTTTGTCTTAGGACAGTCGTTAGGCTATGTCGAAGGACTTCGGGCGGCCTGAAAACTTCGACATGGGTTGGCCACTAACCTATCTACCAAGCCGCACTCGGCCCGCATGGTGAATTATGGACCAACTCCTCTCTCTGGGAGGAAAGGCTCGAGTCCCAGCAGTGGGAACAAAATGGGCTGATTATGTTATATGTTGTGTAGATGTAAATATAGGTACATAATCTATCTCCTTGCCCAATTTCAATAGCACCAAGATATGGATGTATGTTAACTACTTGTTAACCTAATTGGATGGTCAAGCAGCCATTACTAATAATTCGCTTGTGCAGAACACTAAGCTAAAATTCTCTAAAATATGGTATTTCTTATTTTGTTTACACTAAAATCCACATTTGTGTAGCACTTGTGGTTAAAGAAGTTTATTTTCTCAAAAGAAATAACATTTCACTGTATGAGAAATACAATTTTAACATACAGCTAATATACAAACGGTGAGCGAAAAATAAGCTATAAAAATATATATGATCGTAAACACAACACTATTCACATAATTGTTTGTCGGCATCCTACTTTGCTTAATTGTAACCTAAACGATAATAATAAGAAGCCAGTTTTGCTTATGTAGGTAAAAGATATAAATACGCAATTTGTTTCAGTTTTGAGGGTAGTTCGAGATATTTGTATACTACATACAAAGATTACGAAAGATACGTTTTATACGTATTAAAACCACGTTTGTAAACGACGCCCGTGCCGTCAATTGATGTATATACTTGTATAGATAGATTATGTTTCGACGATGCGCCGGAGTGCGACATAAAATTGGTCATTCTATGAGAGCAACAAGGATAACGCGCAACGATGTCGGAACAAAGATTAGTATTTCTATAGATGCGACAGGACAAAGTGATTTGGAGGTAATCCTCCAAATTATAAGTATTCATTAAAATGTGTAGTGCCCTCTTGTGCACTAATACACCGATGCACTATAGACACAATAGGCTTGTACCGCCTTTCCTCTGGCTCACTGTAGCACCTCGTGTTTGTGTGCGGACGTACGCCCAGCCGCCGTGACGTCTAGTCAACAACTGCCACTCGCGTATCGCCCCACCACTCGTGTACATGAGACAGGGAATTATATCTATTAAATAGATACAAACACTACATCCCTTTCTTATCAATAACTTAATGAATTATTTTAATCATTAATTCACATGAAATAATATAACCAAAATCATGAAATTATAATAATCGGGCCTCATATTTAAATCAACAATTAACAGCATTTATTTAGCCGAATCACTATATTTTTTCATTATCTCTTTAACCCTTTGTCTTGCTCCACTGAGTTATCTTTTACGGGTTCCCACGGTCCTTCCACTTTCCTTAATTGTATAACATTCCTTCGAAGCTGTTGTCCTGTGTCTTCGTTCCTAAGTGTTATATCTCTACCCATGCACTTCTTAACAATGTAAGGGTTGGGATTAAAGTTTGTTGTCAGCTTGTTTGTTCTCTTCACCTATTTTACATATACTTTATCTCTCTCTACTATATCTGACTCCTTAGCTCTTCTCTTCTGGTCTCCATATTCGTTCTCTTTTTCTTTTTGAATTATGTCATAACCTCTTAGGTACTTCGACATCCATTTCTCCGATGTTTCTTAACATAGTTCGTACCACTCATTTGTATAAATGCCCTTTTTTACATTGGTAATCTCATTGTCTTTGTCGGAATAGTCGATTGTCCACTATGGCGATTGCATGAGGTCTCACTCGTTGTAGTATCTGGTAAATGTGGTCGCTGTCTTCAGTTAGGTTATTGACTTCTTTGCATAATCTTAATAATGTATCTGCAATACTTGTATTAACATTTTACATGTACCGATACGCTTACAACCTCAAAACCCACCTTTCAACCAAAGAGAAATGTATTGAAGTTCTTTATGCCCAAACAAGTATGAGCGCTCCTCTTTCAGTCTGGCTATAATTTTGTTCACAATTTGTCAGAGTACGATTCTCATACGCAATGATTCTGGGATCATTTTGGTTAATTTGTACTAAAACAGCACCCAGACCTACGGGGCTGGCATCAGCTATGACCTGTGTTTTATCCTTCACAACATAATAGCCTGTGGTTTCTATTCCAATAGTTAGTAATACTTGCCTTCTGTCCTAATTTTTGCTTCAGAAGCTGTTGCAACGGTTCTGTCATTGTCGCCAAGTTTGGTATCCATTTATTTATATAAGTCACCAACCTCAGCAAACTCTGTAGTTCCTCAATGTGTTAGGGCCCCGGAACTCCAAAATACTCCTCATATACTTTGGCAATTAATGCTTCATACAAGGCAGTGGGTGATTTTCCTTAAGTTTGCTTCATCCGCACGTCTCATATCCACACATAAACGACCATCTCCGATGTCTTTAAGAATCGTCACGATCGGTGAAATCCGTGATGAATAGAATAGAATAGTTCTATTCTATTTTATTTTATTTCGTATCTCCTCTTCTATTGATATAGGTATTCTACGGTGGGGTTGCATAACGGGTTTGGCTGAGTTTTCAATCGGGATTTCAACCAAAATGTCTTTAAATTTTGGAAATGGTTTGCTTGTCTGAGCCATATGATTAATACCGACGCCTAGTTTTAATACACATAACGCAATACCGTGTCCTTTCTGAACAAGTGTCTTGTTCTATTCTAAATTACATAAACAGTGGGCCTAGTACGAATTACTGCTTCAGTGTAACGTGTCATTCACGCGAAACAGCACAAACCGTCACTCATCCAGGGCAACCGTGACGCAGACAACTCACAGTCTGTACACCAAAGCGTGACATACTGACGCCCATGTCACGAACACCCCTCCGAAACTTGTTTGTGCTACGGCCTCTGTACAACGTCCGCCTACCTCTCTAACAGTTTCAAAGGATCCCTTGATTTCCCCTGGGTTCTGTACTACCATACGCTATTAGTGTTTTATTAGGCGCCTTAATTTTGTTTTAGCAAATTCCTTTTTTATTTTTTAAGTAATGCTAAAATTCGTATGTTATTAATTTCAGTTTACACCCAGAATAAATTAGCATTAGCATTAGCATTTCAATTTTTACACCACCTAAATTGCATTCCACTATTGCGTCATCATTTACATTAAAAGTATACCGGACTTCTTCTTCTTCATTCCCTAATATTTTGACTGTTTCTCCTGTACACATTTACTTAAAACTGTTCCTATTCCTTGATTGTGTCTGTTCTGTTTTCCGCTTAATAGTTAATCTCAGTCTTGCAACATCTTTGGTAGTGTCCTAATTTGCCACATCTAATTTTTTTCTTTTTCTGGACATCTTGAATAATGTGAGTTATGCGTAGTGTTACCATACACATTTCTGTTATTTGTTGTCGTCATCACTTTTGTAGTATCTTCTCCCAATCGAATTTGCTTAATTTGGGCTTGTTATAGCGTTCACATTACCACCTTTAAGTTTTTCTTTGTCTTTCTGTTTATAGCTTCCTAGTTTCTGATTTACCACTTCTAATGCATTTGCTTCATAATTACCTTGTCTAAAGAAACCGATTCGCTCATTATCAAAATTTTGTTCCGTAGTTCTGACGACACACCCCGTTCTATTATCTCATCAATTATGTAATCATCTGGTTTATCAAGTTTACATTTACTTGCTTGATCCCTTAGATTAATGATAACTTTTCAAAACTTTCTTCTTCGTCCTGCTTAACTAGACGCAATATATGTATTTTATAAGTTTTATTTTGTTTGGGACGGAAGTAGTTGTCGAGCTTGTCGATCGTAATTTGATATACATTGATTTCTGCCACAGCTTCCCTACTTACACCTGACAGGTGGTAGAAGATCTCTTGAAGTCCACCTCCACCTAGCAAAACTCTCTTTTTCAACTGATATTTTATGTCAGTTGCCTCAAGATAAATTTGTAAGAATCTTTTCCTTTTTTCCCAACGTTAATCTACTGAAGCACTGTGTGCCCTTCGAGTTATAGTTTCTCAGGTTTTGGTAACATGTTGGCAATTGGGCGTCGTGAAAATGTTTATGCAATTGAATGAAAATCCAGGATAATACCTCCAATTAACGGAAGTCCAAATTATACCTCCAATTTAATGGAAGTCCAAATTATACCGCCAATTTAATGGAAGTCCAAATTTTACCTCCAATTTAATGGAAGTCCAAAAATATACCTCCAATTTAATGGAAGACCAAAAATATACCTCCAATTTAATGGAAGTCCAAATTATACCTCCAATTTAATGGAAGTCCAAATAATACCTCCAATTTAATGGAAACCAAATTATACCTCCAATTTAATGGAAGTCCAAATTTTACCTCCAATTTAATGGAAGTCCAAAAATATACCTCCAATTTAATGGAAGTCCAAACTTTACCTCCAATTTAATGGAAGTCCAAAAATATACCTCCAATTTAATGGAAGTCCAAATTATACCTCCAATTTAATGGAAGTCCAAATTATACCTCCAATTTAATGGAAGTCCAAAAATATACCTCCAATTTAATGGAAGTCCAAATTATACCTCCAATTTAATGGAAGTCCAAATTATACCTCCAATTTAATGGAAGTCCAAAATATACCTCCAATTTAATGGAAGTCCGTAGATGTAGAATATGTTCATTTCATTTTTAATCTAATTAAATCAAAATCACATGCCTAATTAAATACAAATCTAAGAATCAATTTTATT
Organism: Selenia dentaria; assembly: GCA_917880725.1. Lineage (NCBI taxonomy): Eukaryota > Metazoa > Arthropoda > Insecta > Lepidoptera > Geometridae > Selenia > Selenia dentaria. The sequence continues at coordinate 31,884,693 of OU862877.1, read as the reverse complement.
TTACCCAAATTCTTATGTTTATAACTAATATTATATCGCAGTATCGGAAATAAGAAAATTGCACTTGACTCTACCAGGCTCCATAATGAATGACTCTACCTGACTCTACATGAATATCTCTACCTTACTCTACAAGACTCTATATAAATGACTCTAGCTGACTCTGCGTTATTCGCCACGCATCACTACTTGCTATGACTTGGAATGGCTTGACACAACTACCTTTGATATTTTGTAAAACACTAGATAATTATCATTAGGCATCAATTAATAACGTTATATTCCAGAACAGCCGTGAGTATTATTTCTGCTATATTTTGTGAAATTCTACATAATTATCATTAGGCATCTCTTAATAACGTTATATTCCAGAATAGCCGTGAGTAGTATTTCTGCTATATTTTGTGAAATTCTACATTTAGGCATCAATTAATAACGTTATAAAACCAGAATAGCCGTGAGTATTATTTCTGCTATATTTTCTGAAATTCTACATAATTATCATTAGGCATCAATTAATAACGTTATATTCCAGAATAGCCGTGAGTAGTATTTCTGCTATATTTTGTGAAATTCTACATAATTATCATTAGGCATCAATTAATAACGTTGTATTCCAGAATAGCCGTGAATATTATTACTGCTATATTTTGTGAAACATTACATAATTATCATTAGGCATCAATTAATAACGTTATATTCCAGAATAGCCGTGAGTATTATTACTGTTACGAGTATTTATGACCACTGGATATTATTATGTCTACTGTATGAAAATACTCTCACCTATAAGGGTGTAACTTGACAAAACCTCAGCACTTCGGCGACAAAAGAACAACTCCTCCAACAATCGCGACAACTTTGCTGCATTTTTCTTTTTGGCAAAAAGATACTAACCAATATTGATACACCTACTCAAGACCACCCCGCAGGCATATCATAATGAAATAATCATCAAGTTTCATTTTCGTTTCGTGATTATGTATTTAAGATTTATGGTACTGTATATTAGTACAATTGAATATGTATATATTATATTATATTGCCGTTTCCCTCATTGCGTCCTTTTGTTCATTCCTAGTTGCTATCACATTTATTTATTATTCGTTGGTGATATTATCTATGTTGTTATATAAGCCAGCCAGTCTCAGCAAGTCAGTGAATTGGGCAATACAGCAAGCAAGGTATTTTTTATTTCTGTTATTCCTACCCTCAACAAAATGGATAAAATAATTTGCCTTTAATTATTTTCCTATGGATGTACTACTTATTCGATCAGTCGTTGCTAGTAACTAATGGCTCCTACAATTGTGATCAATAAGCAAGTTAGTATAAATATCTAAGAATAACCCCAATTTTTTCCGAAATTCGGCACTTTTCCGTACCTAACATAGTTTTATTTTTCAATACATTTTTGCACTGACCTTTCTCCTCGTCGCCACTTGTAGTGCCCTCTTGTGCACTAATACACCGATGCACTATAGACACAATAGGCTTGTACCGCCTTTCCTCTGGCTCACTGTAGCACCTCGTGTTTGTGTGCGGACGTACGCCCAGCCGCCGTGACGTTTAGTCAACAACTGCCACTCGCGTATCGCCCCACCACTCGTGTACATGAGACAGGGAATTATATCTATTAAATAGATACAAACACTACAATATGCATACTTATAATATTTTATAAATGTATTTAAAATTATCTATTTAAGTAAAAATAAAACACAACTTTCAGAATATTAATTTCGTAAAGTAGGTACTAAATCACAGATGCAATGTCACATCTACTCTATTCATCTATGACGCGGAACACATCACGTCTGATAACCGCGCTCTCCATCCTTGTCTTGAGCACTACCGCATACGTTTCACTATCCTTTTCTATGATTTCAAGCACTTCTTTTCAAGCAATTAATAAACAATTAAAAATTATATAAGAAAATGACAATTTATGAGGACTTACAGGTGATACGTAATTCCTTTTGTTTTGTTTACTGTCCTATAATTATTACTACAGCTCTTGTACGCGCAACATGGCATTTTTAAAGCATTAATTATTGCATCTCAATGTAACGCGCGCACGTCGGACAGTCTCTCGCCCAATGAGTGCGGTCAGATACGAGACTGTCCCGGGGGTCGTTTAGACGGGGCCATTTGAGTGCGCTGTATAACATATCTCCCTCTTTTTATATAAATAATATCATTGACTACATAGTATTTGTTAACCATAATCGTTTGGTTCCACTTAGATTGACAATTCTAAAAATATGATTTCTTCATTAACATCTTTAGCCTATTCAACTGTGGGTGGTTTTAAATCAGTTTAGACTAGTTTAGAAAGCAAGAAGTTACAGGACGGCTAAATTTGCACTAAATATACGCACAATCATACAGAAATGGCAAATTCAAGAAATGTCATTCGCAAGCGTTATACGAATTTGGACTTTAGCATGAACTGAACAAAAACTGCCATTATTTACCATAATAATATTGATGTTAATTCGCTAGTATATTCATTTGGTATAATAAACAAGCTAATTTCAAACTACCTACCATTAGAAGTATTCAAATTATCAACGGGATAATTACCATGTTTGCGATATTTTCGATATACTCACAGAAAATATACATGGTAATTATCCCGTTGATAATTTGAATACTTCTGGTGTTTGTGACCATGATAGTTTAAAAACATATATATCTACCCCTACCGTTGTTTCTAATTTATAATAATATAGTGCGATTTGTGTGATATAAACCTAATAAACTTTTTGTCATATCAGTGGCCCGGGCACGAACATTTACTAACGTGTAACGTTTTCGTATCGTTGAGTTATCTGTGCTACAGTTGTACTAGATACATGATAGTTTGTACTGTATACGTCAACGATACGATTATGTTACACTTTAGCAAATATTAGTGCTAGGGGCACTGTGCCTATCTGTTTCTAGCCATCACATGAGTACAAACACCTATCTACAGAAATAGGATCTTGTTTGCGGCTGGTCATTATTTATTTTAACTATAATCATCGTGTTTTAAAAGGAGGATGCTCTAGGTATACTTACCGTTTATAAGTGTGGGCTAAAATTGCCATAATTATTAGTGACTGTTAATAGTACAGCTGTGTTTCTGTTGGTCTTGTAAAAGACAGTAGGTACGTAGTAGTATGAACATATCAATACTTCAGTAAGTACCTACAACCCTTAGTTAATGAGTTCGTCCGGGAAGTTCTGCAACCATACTTTTTTCTACCGTGAAGCAGTAATGTTCGAAATACAGCGTTTTGGTTTAAAGTTATGGTTGCCGGTGAAATTACAAGCGTAATGTCTGAAGGTGAAGGGCGCAGTGCAGTTCGACACTTGTGAGGAACTTGTGTTTTAGGCAGAGGTTACCACTTAACATCAGATGGGCCTCGTGCTTGTACCGTTTCCTAATAACGTAGAAATATTGAGATTAATATTTTAAATTTAATAATGGCGAATGGGTTTCAAATCAAAACCACTTATTCCATCATTTAATTGTTTTATTATTTATAAGTTTTATACGGGTTAATTATTTACAACGACTTATTTATTAATTTTACGTGCAATATTGGTTATTGAGGTCCTAAAGCATCTTATTTTACATATAAAAATCAAATAATTAAAAAATAATAAGGCTTACACATTTCAATTAAATTCAAATATCTCGGAAACGGTTAGATTTAGGATAGGGTGTTGCATAGTCAAATCATTCAGAAACGATGTAAACTACACGCCCTTAACGGGAATAGGTCGACTTACCAATAACCCTGTATAAAAATAATAACTCATTTATTTTTATTTATTTATTGTCAACAACCGAGTAGCTCTTTTTACGGGCTGATGCAAATACATATCATAAGGTAAGTTCCACTAAATTACGGCCAGCTATGAATAAGTGTGTGGAGCGTTTTCAGCGTGAAGAAGAAACCAATACACATAGGTACCTAATCACTGACTTGCAAAATTTGTATTAATAAAATTAGTTTGATTAATGTTATTTTTAATCAATTACTGCTGCAGTTGATTATTTAATTGTAGAGCTTTGAAGAAACTTAGTACCTACCTATATTGTAGCGTACTTAACAATTATTGTAGATCACATTTAGGATACTACTAGTAAGTGAATAATAGGAATATAAGAAAAAAAACGCTTTCCTGTCTCCGCCCTAAATTTTATTTTGTCCATAACAGTGTAATATCGTTTTCGCGTAGGTAAATAGTACTACGCGTGAATAACACAGATTCATCTAGGCGCATCCCTGAGCAAATTACCTATATAGATGGCCAGTCCCAATAGTCTATCTAATCTGAGTCAGTTTTATGGGCAAGTTATATTACAAACTAGATGCGCCCCGCGGTTCCACCCACATGGTAATGGTTGACGATGAAAAGTCTTGACTATGTATTTTCTTTCTGCGTCTTATCTATCTATACATACCAAATTTAATCCAAATAAATCCGTTCTGGCGTGATTTATTAACAAACATCATTTATAAATGTATAAAAACATAATATTTGTGGACGTGTCTACCTTCAGGGCTGGTTGAGGCATCGAACCTTGGCTCCTTGCCTCTACTTCCATCTTGTACCATGACGATAGCACGGTCCTTCCCTACGCAGGAGGCCTACTCCCAAAAACAAACTACGAAGTTTCGCTTGACGATTTTCACGATTTCTACTGCGAAAGTGCAAAAGCACAAAGTGCTTTTCATAATGTGTCCATTGCTTGCTATGCTAGTTGTTCCCACTCCTCTTCTGACTCTGTCGAGCCTTTTATAGTTTCTAGTTATAGTAAATTATATTATGTATAAAATCTTATTTGAGCATCACTGATTAAACATTGCATACATAATGTTACTAACAGAACAACAATTCAATGTAATAAACTATTATTATATTGGTATTGCTAGTGAGTAAGTCATGTGTGAAGATAATTTTGCGTTCTTCTTAATAACAGCCTTTCTTTACACTTTGCTGCTTTTTGTCATTTGTATGTGACCCTAATTATATACTGATAATTATAAACTTTGCACAGATTAGCATAGCCTTGTAGGATCAACTAACTCCGTATCGTGTTCCCCACACTAAGTCAGGCCTGCCACGTCGATGCATAAAATAATAACTAATAGAATAATGAATTATAAACCATGTTGACAGTTTTATCGACTACAGTTACTAACAACAAGTCAATGCCATAAACGAATTTTAGTGACGAAACCAATTATTTCAAATAGTATAAGACAAGTTTCTTATATTAAGTACTTATGATAAGTTAATTTCACATCATTATACAAGTATAATGCTTTTTACAAGTAAAAAGCCATTCGATTACTTTAATTACGAATTTATTTGACGACGATAGCGTCAGACCTAAATACTTAGGTATGGAAGGTAGCATAAGTTTTGATAGTCTTTGAATAGATCACGCAGCATGTTCTAACTAATGTAAAGCAGCATGAGGGTAAACATGCCATTGACATGTCTGTAGATACAAAGTCACTGGCACCGTCATAAATTTTCATCGGTACCGTAGCATTGTATACAAATAAAACTAACTATCCGTAGCTGGTTGAACGTCGTAATAGTCAACTAAGGAACAAGATAGAATCAAGGTCATTTAATATTATTATCCAGCAAAAAACATAGCAGGGCAAATATCATATTTTCTACCTTCTGGTTTCATTCATTCTTTTCATTCATTCAGTCAATAGATAATACCCATTAAACATAATTTTAACCTATCATCACTTCTAATTTCAGGCAAATTAATTTAGCCGTTAAAGCATGAAGAATTTTAAATATACAAACACATTCACATACAAAATGTCGCATTTATAATGTGTTTGTGAAATTAAAAATGTTTAATGTTATTATGACGGTTTAACTTTAGCGGTAGGTATAGTCGAACATCTCGACCGGTTTCGTGACCGACTTGCACACCCGGCTGCGTTCGCGCTAGTACTAGCGCGGACGCAGCCGGGTGCGCAAGTACTCCATGAAGAAGTGGCCCGGACGGTCACGAAACCCGTCGAGATATTCGACTATACCTACCGCGTAAGTTAAACCGTCAAAATAACATTAAAATGTGTAATACTTACGAAAGTTTCAATCAAACTAAAAATTACACGATGAATAGCGAATGTAGACTGTACACAATATAGGAGTCCAAATATACCGAGTAAAAAACTAAACCTACAGATTCAGAAAGCCTATGACCAGCTTAAGGCGCGGTCGTATCCTGATAATAGTAAAAAGCAGAATCTTTAAACATCGAGTGTAACGAAACAGTTCAATAATAATCTATGAAAAAAAAACTTAGGTTAGAAAAGGAACAGGCAAAGAGTAATAACCGAACAGAGTTCATAAATATTACTCGCTCTCTGCAGAAAAAAAACCTAAATAGGTGCATAAAAATAAACTTTCACGTCCAAACTCTCAGAATTTTCAGCGATAACACTATATTATTTTGTAGGTAATACATAGCTAACATATAGTACTAGAGTAGTAACCAGCAGTTTTTTCAATTGTGTTAGTATATATCGAAAGATATAAAGAAAACGTACAAAATTAACGCATTTTCGCAATACATCGTCCAATCTAACAAGCGATTTTCAACCTTACGTAAAGCATCGTAAATTATTTTAACATTGGGGTTGGACCGCGTCTTAAAATAATTTCTGTTTTTATTTCACTCTTTCATTGAAATACGCTTACGTACCAGTTAATTTTATAGAAAGGCCTTATCAGAAAAGTACAAACCAGAAGCCATGATCGACTTCTTAATTTTACTTACATAATTCAAGTAATTACAATTATTAATAAAAACCCATTAACGGTATAATAAAAGTCTATTACAATTAATTTTCATATTACGTGGAGTGGAAAGACTTTTGAATTGCGTAATATTAATAACTATTAAAATAAAAGCATACAGTGAGGCATATTTTAGCTTTCTATTGCAACTATTATGTGTTAAACGACACTCGCTTTATTATAAACAAATTGTTCATAGCTACATAAGAGTTCATGATTGTGGTAAGTATTTAAACACGAATTGGACTCATACACCAAGGGTTCTGTACCCACACACTATATAGTTGTGCGTATAGTTTTTTTGTTCGGGTTTTTAGCGGGAGCCTGATTATTACTTGGCTGTTTTTCATATTCGTTGCTTTACTTATTCTACATACATAGTTACATAAAATCGTACAATAAAACTTATCGCACATACTTAAGTCCTATCTTTGAGACCACATTTAACTAAGTCTACTATCTATCATCTTCACTTTTTCAGAGTGAGGATACGAAAGGTAGGTATTACCTACGAATAATAAAAAGATTATTCGTAGGGTATTACATAAGCTAATGGAACTGTCACCAAATGAACACTGTCTCGGCCCCTCGTTTCGGATACATTCCATTATTTTTGCCGCCGTTTTGAATTATTTTGCCGTCTTTAAAGAAAACGTCTCGACTATGTCTAAAACATAATACAAAATAAAAGAAATATGATATAAAAAAAGGTTATTGAACACGGTGACCATTATTTGCATACTTTATTTTTGTATAGAGTATACATATATATCTAGCTCAGGCATAATGCATTTCAGAATCATCTCCTTTTGATCCATCTCCCAGATACCTACTTAGCTACTAATGATATTAAAGCCCTTTAAACGTAAGAGAGACAGACTAACAGTGTAAACTTAGTAAAAGGGCCCCGTATTGAATTACGGAACCCTAAACAAATAATTATGCAGCGTTACCATTGCAATATGAAGAACATTTTGTAATTCTATGTAATACAAACCAACCTTCGGTTTCTATTGACGTATGTCTCCCATCTATGTTATACTAGCTGCACCCCGCGGTTACACCTGCATGGTGATGGATGATGATGATGATGATGGTGATGAAAAAGTACCTATTAGTGCGGCAAGGGGACACTGTAAAAGTATTGGTCAGACGTTTGGTTGGTTTCTTGATTGGTTAGACGATTGTCGCGTTCTGGTGCGATCAAGTATCATATATGTTAATCCAGCGCCTCATCTATCTACATACCAAATTGCATTAAAATCCATTCAGTAGTTATTGCGTGAAAGAGTAACAAACATCCATACATTCATATGTACAAACTTTCGCGTTTATAATAGTAAGTAGGATACTTTTAAGGTTATTTTCATGGAAACCATAGCTATACTTTTTAATACGTACTTACTAGCTGCGCCCCGTCGTGTCAAGCGTATGGTGATGAATGATGATGATGACGAAAAAAGCTTATGTTCATTCCAGGGATATAATCTATCTCCCTGTCAAATTTCATCGAAATCAGTAAAGTCGTTTTCACGTAGGCGTGCGAGTGGCAAGGGATTCATTTTTATTTAAATAGATAGGCATAATTGTGTATTTTTCGATTAGGTCCCTTTGCAGCACTCAGTGCAGTACGTTTAGTTAAAATGTATAAACTTTATTTCAATACTTCCTTCGATATTTGCATCAGCCCGCATAAGCTGCTCGGTTGGTGAATTTGAATTCTAATGTATATAATAAATTTAAATAATAAATATATCAATTATATAAATAAACCATGTACGTAGCATAAATATCCGTAAACAAAGACTCAAGTTGAATTCAAGATATTCATTTTATCATCCATCAAATGGGAAGAATATTTCTTAAGTCAAGACTTAAAGTGCTATCATATCATGATGTCGATAAAAATTAGGGGTTTAAAGCAGTTTACCTCATAAGAAGCGATTTAATTAAAACTACAAAAAATAATATGACATTTACTTGTATAAAACTTATAAGTGCACATTGACGGAATTAAAAATATATTTTAACATACTAGAGTACATTAAAAAGAATTCCAAACATACCACTTAATTTCACCATTAAAACAGTTTTTCTCTTTATTCACTATTATATTTGTTATGAAACACATATCATAAAATAGCAATTTTTAATACACATACTTTGACAGATTATTTTTTTATTTATATAGGGTGTTTGGTAGAGGGACCGACAAACCAAATGAGCGTGTTCGGGGGACCACTTGGAGAATACAAGTTGGCCAAAAAAAATCCCCGACCCCCCAATATGTTACCTTTTTTTTGTGATTTTTCTATTTTTCTCCGAAATTGTACCTATTTACCACCATAACATTTGTAAAATCTGTTTTAGACCGGATGTTTTTAGTTGAATTTGGTCTCTAATACACCTTCAGGCTACGCAAAGCAATATTGGATACAAAACAGAGCTAAATAACTGATTTAGTTAAAAAAAAATGGGGTGTCGGGGATTTTTTTGGCCAACTTGTATTCTCCATGTGGTCCTCCGAACACGCTCATTTGGTTTGTCGGTCCCTCTACCAAACACCCTGTATATTCATAAAAAAATGATGTGCAGAGTGCAAATGTGAATTTTGTACGTTTTTACGCGATGCGATGGCTTGATTTTAAGTAAAGGAAAATGAACGTAGCCAAGCGATGAGCTGACAGCGCCTTAAGCGTAGCAGCCAGAAAGACATGACAATTTGCAAAGCTCCTGTCACAGAATAAGTAACATAATTTTAATTATCTCATCGGCTAACTGCTTAAAGTTAATTTATTATTAAATCAACGTTTATAATGAAATTATCACGATATCCACACATACAAAATTAAATTTTGCAGTGGTTATTAACGAACTTGCTCCTATTTTTTTATTTAATAATATTTAATGAAGAACTATTACTAAAATCTTTTTAATTATTTTTATGTTTGTCAACGATGAGTCCAGCATGTCGTTCACTTGATTTTTTTTTTCGTCACTCCTACTCATAGCAATTCAGTGACATTCAGAATTTCAAACTACAAGGGTTCAAAAGGGTTCAATCCCTGTATGGCAATGCACTGCTCGGCACTCTGAGATATTAGATGTTAAATCTCTTGCCCTCTAATTTCGCTGGAAACATGGCCCTTCAACGAAACACAGTAATGTTTGCACACTACTGCTTCACGGTTGAATAACTGGCAAAGGTGTCTTCAGACGGACTCTTAAATTTCTACCACTACAAATTACTTACCTTATTTAAAAGGTATATAGACAAAATTATGGAGTAGACTGGTTACCACCTGAAATACTGGCCGTTTTAACGCATTGGTGAATTTTTAGTTCCAAGCGATTTTTTATACTACAACTTTAACTACGGGTAGTTTGACTTGCCCGTGGTTCGATTGATAGAACCAGAGGCAAAAAAATTACCAGTAGAACTCCGCGATTGAACCACGGGCAACAAAAACTTTATTTTTATTTTGTGAGTATCTTATCTACCAACGAATTGATGTCAATTCAGGTGTAAAACCTTTTAAAGGGATCGAAGGGATAGTCCTCCAGAAATCGGACTGAACTCAACTTGGTTTATCAAGAAGTACAGTTATGGGTAAACCGGGCAATGCTCCAAAACCAAACATTTGCCTTAGACAAATACAATTCCGCTGGTCACCAGATAAAGCCAGTTTTATTGCGTCTTGTGTCACGTTGTAGCCCTGCAGAATGACAGGTAGGTGCTTCGAACGGCCTCTAGTCCATAAAGAGTTCTACGGACATATTTATGTCCAGAAACAGGTAGTTGGTTGTAAATCGTTTGCGCTACGCAGTCCCGCCATTGGCAGACAATGTGCATTCAAACACTGGGAGGTATGGCACGACTACTGACATTATTGTAAATCTTTACTCCAAGTCTTTATTTCACTCTTGTAGGTACACCTTTGTTAAATTAATATCTGGTAGGGCTTTGTTGTTGTAATTTTAATTACCATAGATAAGCATAAAAAGGTAAAGCAACACCTACGGTATTCCGTTTCTACGGAATACGTATTGGAGCTGTAGTAGGGAGGGACTGTCTTAGCATAACCTAGAGGGGTCGTAAACATGGTTTGTTTAAAATGATTTATTTATTTGCCAAAAAAATGGAACCAACTTCAACACCAAAAAGTATGAAATTACTTGTTGAAATCGAGATCGGGATCGAGTGCCGATAGTGATATCATCAAGATAAATCAACACTTTTCAGTTTTTAAAGTGTAATATAACTCAAAAACTGCTTGACCGGATTTGATGAAATTTAAATGGGACCTCCTCGGAAGCATACTCTACCAAACAAGAATTTTTAAAATCTGTCCACAAATAGGGGAGAAACTGGCTAGCGTACACATAAAAAACACACACGCGAACATTATAACTTCCTCCTTTTTTGAAGTCAGTTAAAAATTGTTTGTACATACTGTATGTACTGTACGTATAATACGTTAAGTAATGACCGGCATACGATGTATCACGCCTCCCTAGAAAATTACCTTTTATATAGACCTTAGTGATAGACCTATTCACTTGGGACTTGAAGATAACCAGGTTGTAATTATGTGGAAACACAGTCAAAAAATTCAACTCTTTCGTTGTAGGCTGTAAGCAGGTGGAAGTGAAACGCTTCGAGCGGTACCAAATAGTAGAATTTCTACCATGTAGCGATGACGCATTGTCGTACGTCTGGTCGTTCTTGCATGGTAGAGGATGGAGGAATCAAGCCATAAAGCTCTAGAGAACACTCCCCGAAATGTTCAGAAGACAGATGTTGGATTATCCTCCTTTTACAAAGCTGTTATCGGCAATGTGTCTATTATTATATATTCTAATAGAAATAATACATCTATCTATATACATACTCGTATATAAAAATGCACCCCTATTACTCCTAGTCACGCTATAACTTGAGAACGGCTTCACCGATTTCATTCATCCTTTTTTAAATGTTTTCTAATACTTCGTAGAAGGTGTCTACATTAACAGATTACACATTAAAGATGGGACGTTATGGCGAGACCGATACTACGCGACCGAAGTCGCGGGCAGTCACTAGTTGTAAATTAAACCCGAATAACCTGCCAATTTTTCTCGGTAATGGATTTTTTTAAACGCGGTGGCAAAGTATTTATTTAATACTAGCGACTGCCCGCGACGTCGTTCGCGAAGTAGGCTCGGCCTTCCGTCTCGCCATTTCTTCCCATTTTTTCTTGGTTTTTCTTTCATAAGAACCTTCTCCTGACAATAATTAACACAACAAAAAAAGAATTAGCGAGATTGTTGCATCCGTTCTCAATTTATAGCGTGACAAGGAGAAATAGGGATTGATTTCTATTTATATATATATATATATATATATATATATATATACATATAGATAGATGATTTGACATCCACATTACTGACCTTGACTTTGATGACTAAATTATGATTTTCGTTTTGATCGATTTTGATTGACGATATGAAACTGTAGCAAATATCGACTACGCTCAAAACATTAAAAATAAGATTTTATGGTTTTTTTTTGTGCTATGGGCACCAAAATATTTACTTAGATCATTCTTAATTTTTAAGTTTATAAGTATCTATACATTTAAACTAACACAAATGGACTTTTGTTATCTGATCAATACATTATTATAATTAATCTATAAGAAGAAGTAAAACATTTTCATTTCATTAAAATTTAAGAAAGAAAAAAATCATATACTCGGACGGAATTCGAACCCCCTTCTTCTGCCAATCCGTGTCAAACGCCATGACCGCGAGCCCACCGAGGCACATCATCCGAGTATCGAATTTCAAATTCGATACTCTCTATTACTCTATTACTTATATAATTATGTAGCTGTATAATATGTAGCTCTTCCACCAGCATTAATATTGCCACAGGCCTTGCATATCTATTACAAGTTTTGGACACAGTATACTACAGAAACTATATGAAACATCTTCCAGTAGCTAGTAAAACAAATTTCTATCGAATCACTTGAGAAAACTCACAGTAACAAGAAAAACTTTGTACGCTAATGACCACAAGATGATATCAGCTGCAGACGAACTTTGATACCATCTGCTGTAAATGTGGAGTAGCTGTTCTCGAACAGGGTCTGCGAAGTCAAACAATTGACTTGTTAAGGATTTAGTACAACTATATACTAGAACTATAACATATATGACCTTAAATATGGTCTACTGGCTTAGCTATTGTTTTAACCCATGTTCACGTGGCGTAGCGGTGGTGGTCGGCTCATAACTCAATATTTACTAAACGTACTTTAGTAAATAGTAGGGAGAAGCTACTGAAATACTATTTTTATTGTTTGTGTACATACATTACTGTTAGATCGATCCCTTGAAGACGAAGACATACGTCTTTAGCCCACTCAGTAAACGTCCACTGATGATATTAGAAAAAAATCATTGTGACATTTCCGAAATCATACTAAAGGTGCAAGTTGGTAGCCGGCTACACTTAGCAGCAGCAGACGACGTGTCGTCACTTAATGTCGCCGCAACACGTCGTCGCTTCATGTCGCTGCAGTCATGATTTCGAACCCGACTGCTGAAGGCGACTGCAGATAGCATCAACCATTTGAAAAGCGATACGAAAGGTTTAGTTTAAAAGCTTTTCAGTTGTTTTACTAGGTACGAGTAGTGCCACTCGCGGCTACCATGCGACTGGCACTACTGATCTGCGGTCGGGCGATAGTGTCGTCTGCCGCTCGACGACGCGTCGCTAGCTTCGTGTCGCTAACTACAAATGTTATTTCATAGAAATACATAGAATCCAGTAGTGTCGCTGCGACAAGTCGTTTGCTGCGGCTTCATGTAGGCGGCTTCCAACTTGCACCTTTACTCTATGCTATTCTCTATATAAGTTATTGTAACTGCACTAGTGTGAGCGGGCATACATACACAAGCAACACATACAATACAGGAATGTGTATGTCACAAATGCTCATCAATTAATTTTAATGGGCCCTGTAGTAAGTACAGTAACTGGATAAACGAGACTATAGACTACCTACGTATGTGTCTTTGGTAACACTGCTACTGACATGGGCCGGTGTTATCACATGGGTCGATCGACTTGCTTCTTAGTCGCTATCTTCGTAAAAATACTCTGCCAATTATTTTTCAAATCCCTGGCAGCCCTGACTCTACATCTTTAAAGCATGTAGATTGCTGTAATTACAATAATTAAGTAAAGGAAATAGTCAGTAAAGTGTCTGAACAGATAGGTACATAATAGGCTATGAATCTTATTAGAATAAATGTAAATACTGTTATTTTTTACTTGCTTAACACTTATATACGAACTCAACCTATTTGATAAGAAACTCATTTTATGTATGATAATAAATATTATGTCATCATATATTTAATACATCACGTCGAAGATTTATTAAATACCAGCGACTGCCCACGTCTTTGTTCGCGTGGTAGACTCGGCCTTCGGCCTCGCCATAACCTCTCATCTTTCTTGGTTTTCTTTCATAAAAACCTTCTCCTGACAATAATTAACACCACCAAAAAAGTATTAGCGAGATTTTTCCATCCGTTCTCATGTTATAGCGTGACCAGGAGGAATAGGGGTTCATTTTATATATATAGACTAGCGACTGACCGCGACTTCGTTCGCGGAGTAGGCTCGGTCTTTGGCCTCGTCATAACCTCCCATCTTTTCTTTTTTTTTTATGTAAGAACCTTCTACAAAGTATTTTAGTAGAACACATTTAAAAAAGATGAATGAAATCGACAAACCCGTTCTCAAGTTATAGCGTGACCAGGAGAAATAAGGGGTTCATTTTTAAATATTATGATATAGATTAAATTTATACTTGCGATTACTTTAATAATAACTGTCCTATTTATATTAGGGCCATTGGCTTGTTTAGGTCATGAAGGCATTTTGACAATTTGATTATATATGTTGTCAAGTGTAGCCTGATACTTAATTATCACATTAAAAATATCTAATTAGATACCTTCGTTAAAATCTCCATAAGTGTGTTCGGACCTCCCGAGCCTAGCCCCGTCTGATACAAAAGATAACTATTTGTTTGTGTGACACTGTGAGTGACTACTGCGTGCATCGGGAACGTTGATTAAAAAATGATAGGCGTATACAAAAATAATTTCTATACCTTTGTAACAGACAACTGTCATCCACCCGTGACCATGTTCACTGAAAATTGTTGGAAATATCGTGATAAAATAATACAAAGTTATACGCGATTTAATCCGTTTAAAGTTGTTTAATTTCAAGATATTTGTTTATTAAGCTTTATAAGCTACATTTTCTCGATCACTTATGTTCAATAATAAATTAAAACCTTATAATAATTAACACATTTTATAATATAGTAGACAAGTTGTAATACTAACGAGCACATGACGTATTTTTTATTAATTGTTATACACTGGGCCGCAAAGAATACGGGTCTGCGTTACAACAGGGCGATAACATAAAAAATATTTGAGCAACCCAGTTAAGTTAAAGTTTGTTTCATGTGTGATGACGGAGGACCTTAGAGACGATGAGGATATAAAGGGAGCGCAGGGCGTTGGTGGTGAGAAGCAACATGATTTCACGGAGGTATGTACGATGTACACTGTACCTACATTAAGATCACACTCTTACGAGCTTATTGTCAATCTTTTTATGCAAGTAGCATCTGGTGCAAATACTCTCGGAGATCGCTGAATGCCCTGCGTGTCCAATATAACAATGCCTTTAGGGTATTGTTGCGGCTGCCCCGCTTCTGCAGCGCTTCGGGAATGTTCGCGGAAGCGCGCGTAGATGGATTTCCGGCCATAATGCGGAAACGGTCTGCGTCCCTGGTACGCAGAGTGCGGGGCAGCAGCAACAATGTTCTGCAGGCGGTGGCGGACAGCTGCAACTGTCCAGTGCTGTGGCACTGTGCACAACTGGCGTCAGGGCCTATTAATTATGTTGCCTATTAATTACTAGTTAATTATATATATGTATATATGTTGCCTATTAATTAATAGTTAATTTAAATTATTAACTAGTAATTCGTACTGCGCTAACATAGTTTATAAGTACCTATACATTTAAACTAACACAAATGGACTTTTGTTATCTGATCAATACATTATTATTATTCTATAAGAAGAAGTAAAACATTTTCACATCATTGGAATTTAAGAGAGAAAAAAATCATATACTCGGACGGGATTGGAACCCCCTTCTTCTGCCAATCCGTGTCAAACGCCATGACCGCGAGTCCACCGAGGCACATCATCCGTCATCTAAAATCAGACAGAGAGTATCGAATTTGAAATTCGATACTCTCTGTCTGATTTTAGCCATCGTATGGGGATGAGGTCATGGGTTCAAATCTCGACGATGTGTATGTTTCTCTTTAAAATTACAGTCTCACTAAACGGGCGTTGGTGCTTTAAAATCATAAAATAAAAAATATTATAACAAATTAACAATAATAGATTTCGAAAAAAAAGCCAAGTACGGTATCACATATGTATAGGTATGAATTTTTACTACACATTTTAGTATTTTGTATTGCGACCACGAGCTGTTAAACATGCCAAACCACATAGCAGTTGCACGGTATGAAAATTTGGTCCTTTTTTAACCTACGCGCTATAGTTGCAGCTCGATCGGAGTCCGAAGTGCAAACGCAATGTATCGCAAACATCAACGCGTTATGCTTCGGCGTACAAACTATGAGTTATCTGTGTCACAGTTGCTCGAGGCAAATGACAGTTTGTACTGTTTCACGTGAACAACATGTAACGTTACACTAACGCAGTTCGTGCTACGCCCACAGTGTAGGTATTATGTCACATTTCATGTCATAAACAAAAACATCCAGTTATAAACAAATAATTTGATAGAAAATTAAGTTCCTATAACGTGGTATGAATTCGAGACCTGCATCAGTGACCATGACGGATAAAATTAACTCCAAACGAGGGTAATTTTGTTAACAGTTCAGTTGTCCAGATCTTGGCTACTTACCGTTACCTACCCTCTGGTAAACAGAGTTTAAAGTAAATTTTAAGAACATATGTAAGTAAGTTAGGTCGTGTCAATCAATCGTGTGAAATAGAGTAGAAAATGCGAGCAAAGTTCGATGCATATATCGAAGGAAGTTTCATAGAAATAACGGTCATACTCGCGCGCTTGAATTTGGCCTCTTTTGTCCAAATTAAACACATGTATAAAAATACTATTAAACTAAAATAAAAAGAAAACTCTATAAAAGTGTACGTATCGTATAAATTGGTCAGTTTCATCAAGGATGATATCTTTGATGATGATGATCTATTATGATGATCTTTGGTTTCATATCATCATCATCATCATCTCAGCCGTAGGACGTCCACTGCTGAACATATGCCTCCCCCATGATTTTCCAAAAGGACCGGTTGGAAGCGGCCTGCATCCAACGTCGTCCTGCGACCTTCCTCAGGTCGTCTGTCCACCGTGTCGGTGGACGACCTACGCTGCGCTTGCCGGTCCGTGGTCTCCACTCCAGAACCTTTCGGCCCCATCGGCCATCTGTTCTGCGTGCTATGTGCCCTGCCCACTGCCACTTCAACTGGCTAATCTTCTGGGCTATGTCGGTGACTTTCGTTCTTCTACGGATCTCCTCATTTCTGATTCGATCACGTAGAGAAACCCCGAGCATAGCCCTCTCCATAGCTCGTTGTGCGACTTTGAGCTTTTCTATGAGGCCCATAGTAAGAGACCACGTTTCAGTGCCATAAGTCATCACTGGTAACACACATTGGTCGAAGACTCTTGTCTTGAGGCACTGAGGTATTTTTGACGAGAAGACTTCGCGAAGTTTCCGGAACGCTGCCATCATGGTTTCATATAGTTTTATACGAATGTTTGGATGCAACGATGTGGTTGATTATACTCGTAGTAGGGGAGCCCAAGAGGGTAAATAGGGATTTGCTCGAGCGTCGCGGGGACGTATTGGAATGTGAAGGTAAGATGCTAAAAAGAAAAAAGTTTATGTAAAGTATATACCCTTGCACTGGTGGTACAGTTTTTCAAAAATGTGAAAAATCGATCGCTTCAGAGGCCGTGGCACAAACAATTTGCGACAAAGTATTCGTATCGAAAGCGTCAACATGACAAGTCACGTTTCGGCGTACAGTCTATGAGTTGTCTGTGTCACAGTTGCCGTAGATAATTGACAGCTTGTACTGTTTCACGTGAACGACACGTTACGTTACGCTTACGCAGTTATTCGTGCTAGGCCCACAGATATAAAAAGCGTATGCGCCCCACGTCTTTCTGATAGAGGAAAAATATTAATCTGCTGGTTCACATAGTAATAGGAAAAAAAAATGTTTGAGCGCGTCAGACATTGATAAGGGATATTCAAGACGCTTCGCTCGCTTGGTAGATAAAGCCGTAGATTTTGCAACGGCCACAGGGTTCTGGCCGTAGGCTGTGAATTTTGTGATTTTTTTGGCCTGAAAGCCGCAGAACACGGTAGCTATCGTAGCATTGGCAACACTGGGCGGAACGTACTATTATGGGGACGGTGTGAGAGAATGAGAAATAGAGAAAGAGTGAAAAGGGCAGAGTGGCGCGAAGTGGGAAATACATAGTTTACAGTCTGTCTGCATACACCACACTTTATTTATGGTTTTAGGTACTTCGGCTTGTGTAAATCGGCAGATGATATTATTTCCGTGATTCATGACCTATTTCCTCCAATAAAAAAAAATGTATTATGTTAATTTTTGCCTCCCTTTTCCTTAATTCTCAAATTGTCACATGATTGAGTTTTTTTTCTGAACGTAACTAACTTACCGTACCTTAATCTGACAGGCTCGAGATTTACTAATCTCATCGGCTGCCCTAGACGTTTGACCCTATGTCCAGGGCTTTGGTGGAAGTACTTCACAAGGTGCAACGTTGCCCCTCTTATTTTATTCTTCCTATATATATTATACTGACAATCCGTGTCTGACGCCATGACCACTAGGCCACCGAGGCTTACCGTCCGAGCATCGAATTTTAACTCTCTATTTGATCATGGCGTTTGACACGGATTGTTGAAGACGCGGGTTTGAATCCCATCCGAAGATGTGAATTTATCTTTCTAAAATTGCAATGTTTGTTATCGCTATATAAGCAGGCGTCAGTGCTTTAAAAATCATATTCGGACGTCCACAGCTGAACATATGCCACCCCCACAAATTTCTAATGGGACCGGTTGGAAGCGGCCGGCATCCAACGTCGTCCTGCTACCTTTATCAGGTCGTCTGTCTACCTTGTCGGTGCACGACCTACGCCGCGCTTACCGGTCCGTGGTCTTCACTCTAGAACGATTCGGCCGTAACAATCATATTCAAAAAGTAAATACTTACTTAAAACCAGTAGTCTCGCACATTCAAAAATCTTCACGTTCATGGACAATGCGGCCTACAGAACAATACAATATCTAGAAACGGTGGAGAACTCTGAGGTAGGATGAAACCTTCTATACTCTTCGTATGGGGGAAACTGCGCGAGTTTACATTGCATCCGGATTCTTGAGACTGCTTATACGCACATACGCACGATTTCTAAACTCGTCTAGTAAATTGAAGATTATTATTAAAAAATGTTTACGACTCCTTCCATACAGTTATTCTAATTTTCCGCGGAGTCCAGCTTTATATGTATTGTATACTTATATCACACTCATTTCATAATTTATGCAAAATTTTGTGAGTGAGTGTGAATGTTTGCTACTTCTTCACACTGAAACGGTTTAACAGATTTGAGATTAATTCTAGTAGGATAGGCATTTCCATGCAGATGTTGCATAATGCTGTATTAATAGTAGATTATGCACCGAGGGAGTAATGCAATGGCTTACGTCACGGGCGGCATATTGAACCCTGAGTGTAACGGGGACTCTAGAGTTAATCCCTGAGTGCAGCGAGGTGATTACAATTTAATTCCAGAGTGAAGCGAGGGAGCTTGTTAAAATAACAGCAAATACTGTGTTTTTGTTCCAAGTTAATTAGAAATTACAATCGCGCCTTTTCCTTTTTATCTGTATGCTGTCTGCAGTGGCGTTTCGATTTTAGAATAAACTCTATTCTAAATGCACGTATCTACTCCGTACTAAGAGTTTTCTTACAAATAACGTTCCAAATCCAAATCACGTTACGCCCATGAGAGTTTCATACAATATTACAGCGCCAGGGATGTAATGCTTTGCTTTACGTCGAGACTGCGTGATATGTAATTGTACATTTTCGAGCAGGTAGCATAAAAAATAAATAAACCTACTGATTGCACAAATTATACAATATGTACCCAAATATAAAATAAACTACATTGCAATCTACGAAAAACATTTGAATATACAGTTCCGTAGCTTGAATCGTGTACCCGTCACGTTATTGGCGTCTAAATACATAATAAATATATTTGTATTGAACATTGCGTAACAAGCAACAAGCTAAATAAGACTTTTTATACATCTCGAATATTTACTCCGAGTGTTACATAGTCAGCGACTGATCTGATTGACAGCCAAACCATCAATCAAAATATATAGTGCATTTACATTATCACTTTAAGTTCAAGCAATGAAGCGGTACACTAAAAATAGACATGTTAGTACTTTTACTTTTATCTGGTGAAAGGCTTTGTCTGCCTATATTAAATTAATAGAGCGAATCCCAGGCATTTACCTAAAGACTGTTACGCAGTAATTGCCTACTTAAACCTGTAATGAGTCTTAAATCATTCTGAATTTCTATATTTTTTTAAATTGTTAAGGCACTACTCTAATCTCCCTGCTTTCTTTTTTACAAAGAGGTATTTTTGTATTATGTGTCTCCATTTTCTTCGTTGTTTTATTGTAGGTGACTGCTCCTGATTGAAGACTGAGAATAAAAATCTTAGAATCACATTCCCCTAATTGAAATAAAACCGTATTACTTTTATTTCTCACTTTTTTATTTAGTACAACGAAGTTCCGAGTCATCAATTTGATTATTAACCTATGTATTCAAACTAACTGTAAGAACGAAACAAACTAAAAATACTAAAAGGCATACGTATGTCAGCATTATAAACATGTATAAAATAACTAATCCATTCTAAAATTTTCAGTAAACTCTGCGAACTCTCATTTCAATTAACAAATAAAGCAGAAAATCAATGAGTCATTCAGTCTAGCACAATCTCGGGTACAAAAACTTAATTCACAAGTGCGAACACTAGTGCCAATTAGTCACAAATTGTCCAAACTTAATGCGAATTAGATATCTATCAG
Source organism: Selenia dentaria (assembly GCA_917880725.1). Classification (NCBI taxonomy): domain Eukaryota; kingdom Metazoa; phylum Arthropoda; class Insecta; order Lepidoptera; family Geometridae; genus Selenia; species Selenia dentaria. Next base: position 31,863,535 of record OU862877.1, on the reverse strand, counting down.
TGAAATGGCCACTCTTGATCGCAATAAGATAATGTCAGCAAAAACAACGCGATGTTTCGACATTACTATCTTACAAACTTATCAATGTAATCGGCAAAAAGTGGAACTAGAATTATACCGTAGTAGTTTGACTGTTTTGTTTGGAAAGTGGCGCTATGTAGAGACGTAAATCTAAGTTGGCCATGTACATCTGTTGAGTTGCCATACATTTCGGTGCTCAAATGTACACTTTCGTTTGGATTTCATGTCCATTTGGTTCAATTACAATTGTATTAGTGAAACACTTTTGTTGTTACGTGTTCATGAACTTGTCAGTTGTGTGTTAGTAAATTTAGAGAGCTTTAACTGCTGAATTTAATAATAGATTTTGTATTTTGAGTAGGTATTCATAAAATATCTCTTTAAATTAAGTCTTATTTTTATTAAAATCGAGGCACAAACCTCAATATTAAAAAGGGGTTATATTATGACTAATACAAAAACACGATCGACCAGTTTTCGTGCCATACTTATACGACAAATTTTCAACCGCAGGTTACTTATTTGATCTTTATACTTACAAAACATGTTATATCACAAAAAATCTTTATCTCAACACCTATTCTATAACCTCCAGGTAGTCACATTTACTATAGTTTTTGTACAGAGTTATATAGTATAGACAGAACCCATAGTTATTTACAGTAGTAGTTGTTCTGGCTACGGAACAAATATGCCAAATTTGAGCTTCGTGTCGGACAACAGAAAGTACGCGAAGTAATAGCAAACCCCGATAGTTGCGATGCTGCCGACGAGTCTGCAGAACCAGATACAGCTGTCTTCAAAGCACAGAGGGGTCTGATTCTGGGTCTGAGGTTCGGGAGGCGGTCTCTGTTTAGGTTGAAGAGGAAGTTTTGTTGTGACCCTGCAAATACAGATGTAGTACTAAAATCAAATTAGAATCATGTTTAAATCCAACCACTTCCAAATGCTTCTCTTCTGGTACGGCATTTCACTAAACACGTAGTAACGTTTGCAATTTTTAAATAAGTTAGGTGCTTTCGGAGTGCATTATGGTTTTTAACAAAAAAGCATATTTTTTAATTAGAAATACGGTATTTTTAATTAGAAATATAGTTATCACGCGTTACGTCAACGAAGCGTGCGTTCCGAACACTCCTTGAAAAAGACCACCGAATGTGGTCGAAACTAACAGTCGGACCTATCCGATAAATATTACGTGAGTAATCCCGTATTTCTAATTAACAAGTGCAATTTGAAAAATATAATACCGACTTCCATTCCATTACTTTGGTAAAAATCAGTTATTGGAGTGTAACTCAAAAACTACTGGGACCGAACTTGATAAATGGGACTACACGGGAAGCACCAGCTTAAAAACAAAAAAAGAAGTTTGAGAATCGGTTTACCCAATCGAAAGTTATGAGGTAACAAACATTAAAAAAAAGTCGAATTGAGTACCTGCTCCTTTTTTGGAAGTCGGTAGAAAATGAGTGAAAACCACGTTAGTTTTTAGAACAGAATAAGCATATGTTGGTTTAGTACTTACATTATAGGTTTCGCATTCATTTTCTTAAAATTTTCTTAATAATTTTATTGTCAATTCATTGTCAACCAGGTATCATCCGCTATATATCTACAAAATAAAATGCATCTCAGAAAGTTTAATTTGTACACCAATTAGAAAAAGAATCACAAATCGGTTACTCAGTTTTGGCCTCAGTTATAGAGGGTATTCTAAATTAATTAATTTCTCTTATGTTCGTTTCTTTAAGCTATTTTCTGCCATTAAGAGTTATTTTTGTGTGATTTTATCACACAAAAGTTCAAGTTGATTGTGTTTGAAGTGAATAGCTACATATTGAGCTAGTGAGTGAAACTTAATCTAGATTATCTTTCATGGACATTCTAACATCGACAGAAAAGTTCAAATTTAATAGTAAATATTGTAAACATATTTGAAATCGCAAGAAGCAACTTAGTTGCGACATTCTCGAGTTATTACTCGCAATATTATATGGCCAGCAAATCTGTATACCTAAATAAAAATTAAAACCCTTTCAATATATAATTCAAAACTTTACAATACTTCGTAATAATTCTTCTCGCCACCTTTTGCATTTCACAGTAAAAATAAAATATTACTCTAAAGTTGCATGTCTACTATAATCATAGTGTTGTTTATTTAAAAAATAAGCCTTAATTATTTATTAGTGTGTGAAGTTTACCTATAAGAAACACTGTTTTAAACTATCACGGTTGTTTTCTAAAGTTGTATGATTATTAACGGGATATTTACCGTGGTAAGGTTGTGGAATGAGCTCCCGATATTTCGGCGCAGTTACATGCACCATGTTCACGGGAAGACTCAAGTGTCTTGCCTGCGCCGAAATATCGGGAGCTCATTCCACAACCTTACCACGGTAAATATCCCGTTAATAATCATATAACTTTACCTATAAGCATACTTACATAAATTTCAATAACGTAGCTCCTGATGTTATCATAAATAAGGATCAAACAAACGGTACATCTGAACAATGTTTTGATGTGTCGTAATTTCTTTTCAACTAGACTGGACAAGTCTACATCTACATTAATATTATAAAGAGGAAAAATTTGTATTTTGGTGTGTGTATGTTTGTAATGAATAAACTCAAAAACTACTGTGCCGATTTCGATAATTCTTTCACCATTGGAAAGCTACATTCACCCTGCGTAATATAGGCTATATATATTGATTCATCATCATCCACGCGGGTGAAACCGCGGAGAGCAGCTAGTAATGTAATCATTTGGGTTTTGAGTTTTAACCACCCAGGTACATACTACAACAATTAATACTACATATTTATGGGGGATCCCAATAATCTATCTATGCACAGTTTTCCTTACTACCGATAGAAATTTGACATAACGTCCATACAAATGTCAAATATCTAACTCTAGTTAGGTAAACCGGCGATAGATAGATTATTGGGACGGGCCGTTAGAGAGCTACTTCTATCTACTGTTTTATCAATAGATAGTATCTAAATCAATAAACAATACAGTACAGCTATAATTAAGTATAATGAATAATTGTTCATACGTTCATAAGTGCGTCTGTGATGCCTTAATTGAATAAATTATTTTGACTTTGACTTTATCTTATATAAGATAGACAGTGTGACGTATAAAATAGAACATTAATTTGATAATAAATTGATAGAGCCGTCCGGACTCGTACTACGCTTATATTATACTTATGCTAATATCTAACACTAAACATAGGTATGCCTACTATATACTTAAAGGTAAATATGGTTTGCGTGATGGAGGTAGGTAATTATCAAAATGTTAAAATTTAATTCTGAAAAATTTCGTGAACACCTTTAATGCTATGCCTAGGCTATTTTAAACTATTAAAATCTCACACTCTCCACATTTAAATCATACACTAATTATAAATATGTCGTGAATGAGTTTGTTACTTATTGACTGAATGTAATTAGATGAAATTGAGAATATCATCAGCTATATCAGCCCACTCGCCTCATAACAATGGACTTTTTATTGTATCTGGTAACCTTAACTGTTGAAGGCTAAACCGATATTTCCGGAGGGATAGTGATTACCCTCTCTACACGGACGAAGGCGCAAACTGTAGTATCCTACTTACAACATTTATTAAAAATTATATTATCCCAAAATGTTTATTTCTAACATTTTTAATCCCTGAAATGTTCGAGTCTCAAACAGTTGAATTTTCTATGAACTAACAATTCCCAAAATTATGGATACAAAATCCTAAAATGTTGAGTCTCGTCATGTTGCACTTTCTATGAACTAACAATTCCCCCAAATGTTGGATTCAGAATCCTAAAATGTTGGGTCTGAGAATGTCGAATATATCTGTATTTATCTAGCGATTCCCAAAATGTCGGATGTCGAAGTCCTCACGGGTCACCTAAACAAGAGTTTAATGCTGGTGATTAAATCAAAATAATTATTTATTATATATAAAATGTATATTTCTTATCTATGTATATATATAAAAATGAACGCCTATTTCACCAGGTCACGCTATAACTGAGAACGGATGGAACAATGTCGCTAATTCTTTTTTTTTTATGTTCATTGTTGTCAAAAGAAGGCACTTATAAAAGAAAAACCAAGAAAAAATGGGAGGTCGCGCGCAGCCGCTAGTTTATAATTAATTACACATATTATAATTATTTCACATTTTAAGGGATACTAATAGAATTTACCTAATAGTTACAGAGGCTTCATGATTGAAGGATAAAATATAATATAAAAAACCAGTCGCCAGTCACAGTGCAAATTTTTTAAATTACTTATGTCTTTGAAATTGTGTCGTTTTTTTGGAATAAAGTGCAAAGAATAGCGAGAAAAAGAATTATTACGAAGTATTGTAATATCTATGGCAGTATTAGCCTTAAAAGCAATATAAAGCGAGGATTATATAATGCTTTTTGTCCATATATCATGTTATGAAAGGATCTATAGAAATGCAGTATTTCTCTGCAGCGCCTAACAGTACGGTTACGTAATCTGTGTAAATAACAGTCATTTTCTCAATATCAATTCAACAAGTCCATGAATCAGATGTAACAATGTACGAACATGGCAGGTAATGTCGACAAAGTAAATTAGTTTTGCAAATAATGGGAAACCTCAACTAATCGCAATGGCTGACCAACGGTCACGATGCCTTTGCCTCATTATCTTGAAACTGTAGAGATACAGAGATTTTATTATCTGCAATCCTCATTGTTACAAATCCTCACTAGTTGACAAAGCGACCGTTTTTACGACTAAGTACTTATTGTTGCCCCGTTTTTATCCCTTACTGAGGAAAACTCTAGTTTCATGCGGAAACATATTATGTGCCTATTCATAATATGTGATTTATACATTAGAGAGTGAAAAAATGAACTCCGTTTTCCTTCCGCTTTCGCGATTAGGTATTATACATTGAAATTAAACAACTTTAAAAGGATTAAATGGCGTATAATTTTATATTATTTAATCCCGAGGACACGTGAATATGGTCACGGGACTCACATGGTCACGGGTGGACATCAGACACCCTACGGTGTCTGATGTCCACCCGTTATCATGTTAACGTTACCATTAGTTAATAACTAATGATAAGTACTAATTCATAGTACTTACTTTTAGTTACATAGTATACTAGGTGCTTAGTTAAATGTTAGGCTAAACATCACGCGCACTTAAATTTTTATATAATGGGTCCGGAGTCCTTATGTTTGGTCGTCAATGTTTGGTTTCCAAACAATTAAGAAACAGTTGGGAAGAAAGACGTGAAACATAATATATTGTGGTCACGGGTGGACATCAGACACCCTACGGTGTCTGATGTCCACCCGTGACCATGTTCACTGAAAAGTGTTACGTCGGGATAAAATAATCTAAAAATATACGTAATTAAATCCGATTAAAGTTGTTTAATTTCAACAAGTACTTAACATTTTAAGACCCAATGTTGATGATAAATTATTATAGAGACAAAATACTTTTTGTAACTCGGTTCGCCAGCAACGAAACTGAGCAACATAGTTACATAACATTAGATGATGATTTTTTTCATTAAGGGCTTAATTAATTTACATGGGACCACCTTTGCAGTATGATCTAGCAAACAACAAAGTAATTATCAAAATAAATACATAATTGGGGTGTAACAATTTTTTTTTTTAAATCACTCAACCTCCTCCTTTTTGAAGTTGCTAGTATCTAATTGAACGGTACTTTTAGTCGTGCCCAGTAGAAAACACTCCCAATTCATTACAATCATTTTTATTACACTGTAGGTGTTCCAAGGCTACACGTAAATTGATAATTTAAATTTAGTTGGTGGTGGAACACCTCTTTAAAACGCGATTGTGACGTGATCCACCGACAACTTTTATTATATTTGTAATTTTATTTCATTGTAAGGATAGTGGTACACTTGAGACCTTAAGTGTTACACCAGAAATTGCTGATATAAGTGATCCACGAGAAATTTCATTTTTATATTCATTCTTTCCGTAGTGGAACTTCTGGATACAAATATTGTACAGTTATACGTAGTAACGGTAGGGGATGCGTTCATTATTATCATCATCTCAGCCATAGGACGGCCACTGCTGAACATATGCCTCCCCCATTATTTTCCAAAAGGACTGGTTGGAAGTGGCCTGCATCCAACGTCGTCCTGCGACCTTTATCAGGTCGTCTCGTCTGTCCACCGTGTCGGTGTCGGACGACCTACGCTGCGCTTGCCGGTCCGTGGCCTCCACTCCAGAACCTTTCGATCCCATCGGCCATCTGTTCTGCGTGCTATGTGCCCTGCCCACTGCCGCTTTAATTGGCTAATCTTCTAGGCTATGTCAGTGACTTTCGCCGGGGATACGTTACGTGCATAAAATTGTGGGTAGTTCTGATTGGCCCGCACAATGACAAATATTGTAATATTATAACTTCTTTAGAATAAATTTTACTTACTGTTTCTTCTTATCGAATTTGGGACTATACGGAGCATAGTTTATCTGGGCCAAATACAAAATGAAATAGAAAAACAGTACAAGAACAACCATAAACGCAAAGAATTCTAAATACCAAAGGCTATTTGAGAAAACACCATGCATATTGTACGCCTACTTACTAAGTAGGTTTTTCTCAGAATTCTTGACTGTAGTATGCGTTTAGAATGTATTAAACTTTTAATACTTGAAAATATAGGCCCAGTAATAGTTTCAGTAATTACAAAATGATTTATGACTTTTTTCTCTTGAACTAACCGTAGCGTTATATTTTTCCTAGTATATATTTTAGTCTATGGTTATATTCTCTTTGGAACTAAGAAACCACAGATTCAGGTAAAAATCTGAGATAACTATAAAAACAAAGTAAAAGGAGTTTACAGTGGTAAAACTTAATCTAGACTCTAGATCAAAGAGTTTGTATGCAACGCGCTGTATCCCGCAGCACATAGTAGGGTTACAAGCACTTAATAGTACATTGTACACCTAGGGGAGAAATAGAACTTTCTCCCGAGTGATACATAGTGTTTTTTACTGCACATACGAGGAAAATAAAATAGATAGATAGATAGATAAAACATTTATTTGCATCTTCAATACACACGTACATTCGATTATACACAATATTTTAAACATAATAACTAGTTAATTAAGAAACAGTTAAGTACAAAATTACCTTAATATTAGCAGCTTATTAAAAAGTACGTGTGTGTTGGAGCCTAAACAAATAGGTCATAGCTCAGCGAATAAAATTGCTCAAGGAGCAAACACTGATTTTCAGCTATAACCCTCGAGATGATGAGACGAAACGAGTCCATCATAAACAATGAGTGTACCCAAAATTTGTTAGAATTTACTAGATTAGTTAAGAATATGAGTAACGAGAGTAGATACATGATTGTGTGTGGTGATTATAACAATTATTGCATAAGATTCTGAGAACCAGAAAAGCCTACTTATGTGAATTGTAAAGTATGGGGGTAAGTTTATGTGCGCGTAGCCCCAATAAAAAATAAAAATCAAAGTATAGACGGCATCTTACCTATTTCTGGCAAGCGAAGTATTTAGGAATGCTCTGTTTTTGTCTTTCTAAAATATGAATTTTTAATTTAGATTTGAAATTGTGTTTTGCATTGAGATTTCTTATAGGTGGGGGTATGTTATTCCAACACTTCGTCGCCAGATACCGGAAACTGCCAGTAAACGCCGCTGTTTTATGATTGTGATATAGAAGTGCTGACCTTATAGACCTTAGTAATTTTTTAGAGTTTCGATTTACAAACTTAATTTTGGCGTGCAAGTACTCTGGTTTCTCAAACTTTATAACGTCAAAGAGAAGTCCTGCTAAATGCAGCTCTCTACGAGAATCCATATTGAGCATGGAGGCACTGTTTAAAAAAGGAGTAATGTGACTTCTGGGAGGGACATTAAAACAAAACCGACAACAAGCGTTTTGCACGCGTTGTATTAAGCGCTGAGTCTTTCCTAGCAACCGAGGCCCATAAACAACGTCCCCGTAGTTGAGCCTAGACAATACTAATGCTTCACAAAGAGTTATAAGCGACGATTCAGATAGTTGGTCCCGGATTTGGTAAAGAACCTTGAGGCGGTAAAAACAGTTTTTGACCATATTTAGCACATGACTCTCAAATCTCAAATGACTATCAAATATTATACCAAGGTTTTTGGCTTCATCTACACGATCTATTTTTACACCACTGATCTTCACATCTAGATCACTGCATATTTTAAGAATTTGCTTATTTGTACCCATGAGCATATACTTTGTCTTAGTAGGGTTTAATACAAGAGCATGACGCTTTGACCAGTCAGCAATTGTGTCCAAGTCCTGATTAAGCAATTTAACGGCTTGTGGTATTTTATCTGGCGTATCTGACAAGTACAGTTGCACATCGTCAGCATAACAGTGGTACTTACAATGGTTAATTACATTTTGGAGATCAGCACTGTAGATGATAAAAAGAAGTGGACCAAGTATTGAACCTTGAGGTACACCGCGATTAATGAGCCTAGGTTGTGAGTAAACACTAGAACCATCACTTTTGACTAATTTCACTGACTGATACCGGTTACTTAAGTAATTGCGAAACCACTTTACTGCATTAACATTTAAACCATAATATGATAGTTTTGCGAGTAGGAGGCGGATGTTCAGGCAATCGAAGGCACGTGAATAGTCTAGTAGAACTAGAACGGTACTACGACCAACATCTTGCTCTGCTAAAACATTGTCTGTGACATCAAGCAAAGCCGTTGCTGTTCCACGACCCTTGCGAAATCCGGATTGTAAAGGAGACAAGATTTTATTAATTTCTACAAATTTTGTAAGCTGATCGCAGACCGCTTTCTCGAGTAATTTTGAAAGGAATGGCAAAATGCTGATAGGCCGAAGGTCTTTTAGTTCAACTGGGTTGTCATTTTTGGGTATAGGAGTCACTAGCGCTTTTTTCCACTTATTGGGAACTATGCCTGTAATAATTGACTTATTTATTATAGCTGTAATTGCTTCTAGAGTACAAGGAAGTGAAAACAAAACCATATCTCTGGAAACTGTATCGTTTCCAATAGCATTTGATTTTATAGCCATTATATATTTAGACACATCCGTAAGACTGACAGGCACTAACTTAAAATTAGCGTTGTTAAATTTATTACACTCATAAAATGATAAGTCAGTGTCAGAAACAACGTTATCACCCAATACGTTCAAAAAATGGTCATTAATTTTATTCGGATCATTAAAATGGGTTGGCAGGGACTTTTCCATGCAGGGGTCGACTAGAATTTGTCTTTTTAAATTTTTCCAAAATGTTCTACTATTATTAGCTTCAGAATTAATTAATTTATCAAGGTAAGCACGCTTCTCGCTAGCAATGCTAGTTAACACTAAGTTTTTTAAGTCTTTATAATACTTCTTGTCTTCATCCAATCCTGACCTGCGATATACGTCGTGAGCCCCATTACGCTCATCAATCATCATTTTGCAGACATCTGTTACCCACGGTAGAGATTGACTGTTTCTCACAGTTATAGTTTTTAATGCTGCATGTTTATCAAAGAGAGCTGTTAGCATTGAATTAAATTTATCCACCATCATTTCTACCGTCGATAAGTCAGTTACTTCGTTCCAGTTCATTGCATACAAATCTTTGTTAAAATCATGCAATATTATATTATTGATTGGTCTGTAGGTAAACGTCCTTGGTGGGGTTTTAACTTTTTTTAAAGATAATGTCACATTAACCATAAGGTGCCCGTTGGAACCACTTATATTATTAACAGCGACATCACGCACTGGTGCATTAGTACATATAAGATCTATCAGAGTCTCAGTATGTGATGTGTAATGTGTCGGTTCACTCACAACTTGACGGAGGTTCATGTACTCGAGAAACTGGTTTAGTTTTTTAGTACTACTGTTTAAACCCACAAGCATGTTGATATTAAAATCTCCCAGCAAGACAATAAAATCGAACTTAGAGACATAATTAATTGAATCAGTTAGAGCGTCAATAAACGTATCCACATTCATCCATTGAGGACGATACGCAGTCCCTATAGCTAGACGATAACCATTTACGCGAGTGGATAACCACATTTGCTCAATCTGATCGTTAGGCCTAGTCAAATATCGAACATTAACGTTACGTTTAATATAAAATGCAAGTCCACCCCCCCTCCCGCTGCGCATGTGCAGCGGGCGCGGGGTGGCACGCATCCGGTAGCCAGGTACGGCCGGTGCGCGTGCTTCTTGTCCGCTTGGAATCCATGTTTCATTGATTGCAACCAAATCTGCATCATAGCGATTCATAGCAATAAGGAGGTCATCATGCCCCGTACCTAATGATCCCGCATTATAAAGACCTAACTTAATAAACTTTGACTCAGGACCTTTTAAAATGTAAAACACTAAGTAAGTGAATACTAATACAGCACCAATAAACAAGCGAGCGGGAGTATGTGAGTGTAATGAAAGTATTATTCGATAGCGAAAAATTCAAAATGCGTTGAATTTTCATTTCTACCCAGTTGAAAATTAAAAATACTGCAACACACACGTAAGTCAAACATAATTGGCTATTACGAATGGTTAATAAGGAACATGATGCAAAGGTTATAAAAAACGCCAAAACATAAATAAAGTTGTACAACAAATAACAGAATAAATTACATTTTCGTCTATGATTTTTAAATGGTTCAACAAAGATAACTATAGTAAACCAAAGTATTAGAAATCCAAAAAAGACGCTCGGTGAATCACCATTATAAGAGCAGATACAGTTTAGTCGAAGGTAGGTACACAAAGCATTATATACTATAGTTACTGATTGTAAAATATTGTTTGACACCCTCACGTAAACATAAATTATTATTAATATTATATACATGTAAAGACAACGGTGATTAGTCATTTTTAATAAGAGACACGCCAACTGTATCAGGCCCAAAAACCCGACGCAGGTCACTATCCATGCGTATACGATGACGCGGCGAGTTTGCGCCCTGTTGCCTTCGCGCGTATATCCTGCCGTCTCTTGTCCAGACGAACCTCCATCCTAATCTACTTCCGAGTTCGCGTGCCCGCCGGAATAGCTGCCTGTTCAGTTTCGTCAACCTCTCATTGACGTAGAACCGGCGGGGCGGAGCAGGCAACCCGGTGTCTGCAGTGGTGATGTCGCGACGAACACGGGCCGCCGCCAGCACCTGGTCTTTCAGGGCGCGTCTGGCAAGCCGCACGACAATAGGCCTCGCTCGTGGCATAGATACCGAGTCTGATGGCTCCTGAATTCTTCCCACCCTTGTAGCACTCACTAAGTCTAACTCGGATAGTTGTACACCCAGTTTCATACCCAGTGTGGTGACAACGTGTACTAAATTCTCACCCTTCTCTTCAGGGATGCTTGTGACCTCTATATCATTGCACAACAATTCCTGATCGCGGTCATTTAGATCACATTTTAATTGCTCGATTGTATCCAACAGCATACCATTACTCGTCAGTGCACTCCCTTCGGCTAATCGACTTTCAAGGCCACCCACCCGGGTGTCCAGCTTATCAATCTTACGATCGCATTCATCGATTCTAAGCGTCAAACCGGACATAGTATTATTCAGTAATTCCATTTGAAGACGTGTGGCTCTCATTTCTTCCTTGAACTGACGTACCTCCAATATAAGCAATTGCAAATCTGTTGCTTCTGCGGTTACATTGTGCACCGTACTCTCGTCGAACACCTCTTGAGGACTCACCATTGCTGCACCCCTATTTTTATTGACGCCCTCCATACCGGCACGCGCCGGAGTGTGGGTGTTGTCGGTTTTAGGCTGCTTGCTAATACAGAGCACACACTTCCAATTAGCCTTTTGTTCTTTCGTCAGGGAATAAAACTGACTGTCTTTTACATTTGCACATTGAATGTCATAAGGTTGTTTACACCTGCTGCACTTAAGATACTTCCTTCCCTCAATAGGGTTCTGGCAACCAGTACATTTAATTTCGTTCGCCATTGAACGTAGTTAGGCAAAAGCAAATGCAAAAAGTTAAGGAAACTTGGATACTAAATGTTTGCAGTACAAAACTTTCGGTGGAGGTGAGGTTTGAACCACCCGCTCACAGTTGCGAGTCCAACGCTGACACCGCTACACCAGACGATCGTTATCAATACGTGCGAAAAAAGGCAACTAAAGCGTATGGTCGTACACTAGTCGTGGTGCGAACTACCGGTTATTGCTAACAATGTACACTGCATGTATCGCGGGTATAACTCGAATGTTTTTGTTTAATAATCGTTCAATTTACACACAATCACTTGAAATTCCAAACCAACACATACACCAATTGATAGATATGATTTTAAGGATTACACTGATATATAGTTTACACTACCAAAGCTGTTTATACTGCAGTTACGAATTTTAACAAATCCTCAAGTAAACAGACGTGTGGTCAGTAACTCGCTCGACTCGTCACTCTATATCTACTCACAAATAGTTACCTTCATTAGTAAATAAATGTTGTCAATTGAAATCAAAGACATCTTTTCTGGTTGGTGGCTTCATCATTATAAAATCGTCAGTTTCGGTGACTTTCGTCAAGGATACGTTACGTGCATGAAATTGTAGGTCACGACGAAAGTTACACTATCAGATAACATTTTGGAAAATGTTATACAGTAATTAAAGTTAAACTATTAATTTAGTGAAAAATTAAACTTAACAATACATAACAAATGACCGCCATGTTTTTTTCTTAGAACAGAACAAAGTTGCTAGCATCCTTTAATTGAAAATCGAGTACAATATTATAATTCCCACCTCTTTTTTTCTACCTATCGGATATAAACCGTTTTGAGATTTGACCTTTGTATTCTTTTTATTTTCGCTGCTAAAAACAAAAGAACACTACCTGGGCAGAAATGGAAACACAAAATAATGCTACCAGGGAAGAAATGGAAAAACAAAAGAACGCTACCAGGGCAGAAATTAAATTCCATATAACTTTGCCCGCCGCACATTTATATATATAGTCCGAGTAGGAATTGATTCATTTACCCGTGTTAAACACTCTACTTTTCATTTCGAATATGAGGAAAATAAAACTAGTTGTTTATTTAAACTATTTATTGATAATATATAATAATATTAGAAGTACCAATTTCTTTTTGGATTCCGTCACAGATATCCCGCCAATTTATGTCGATTTTTTAAATTTTAATTATGGAACTCACCGCGTAATTGTTGCGCCTTATTCCGCTCAAAGAAGTTTGCGCTAAGTTCATACTGGCTGTTTAGAAAGTCACATGGCCGCAGCATTTTTTTTAATTAGTTTTTTTTATATCTAACTCTTCACAGCTGACAGCAGTTCTATTTTAAAGTTCATTCCGGCCCTTACGTGGGAAGTAATTTGTATGAGATTTTCCCTCTCTATGGAGGGAAGCAGCATTTTCCACCCAATAATCAGATCAAAATAACACTACTTTCCGAGTATGAGAAATGAAAACGAAATTCCATATAACTTTTCCCGCCGCACATTTATTAGGGAGAAATGACGAACTTTGTAACCCGTTTATGAACGAGTAACGAGACACTTTCTGAGTGGGTGTGGTATAAATTAGTATATCATAGTAGAAAGAGGTAAAGCACAATCGATACCAATTTCATAGCTAACCTACCTCACCCATAAACCTACCTATCATGAAAGTACCTACCTAGTGCTATACTCATTACTTACATAGTAAAATTCTATTTTTGTTACATAATATTATTACTAAAAATACCTACTTACGTAGCTACTATATACATTTGATAATTTTGTGTAAGTACATACAATACAATACAATACAATAATACTTTATTGAACACCAAGCTTATAAATGAAAGAACTAAGACATACTACTACATAGGTACCAGAAAATGGTTCTTACGAGTACTAACATGCCTAAATTAGTTGTTCAGGTACTTTCAGGTATTTCTTTTTAATATTATATAAGTTTGTTAAATGGACTGGAGTTTCAACGTCAAAACGTTTTTCCAGCTTTATTATTATGACTGAGAAATAGAAAAGTGTAGGCATAAGATAAGATACGAAGTTAATTCAGGTTAACTGTCCGACATTTGTCGGTACCTACAGCTGTGGGAGCCCTGTTTCCCAATAAATCTAGTTAAGTAGTACCTGGTAGTAAGTACCTGGCTTAATTTAATTAGTTTGTTTGATGAATAGAGTGCATAGAAAGTGAATACGTACTTCCTAGTTTGTTTTTACTTCAAGTGTATTCGGGCAAAAAGGATGTTACAGCTCGTATTGAATACTAGCCAACATTGATTTTCAAATTAACTGAGGCGCAGTGAGAGTGCGAATAATATAACTGATTACCAATACTAATGCGAGTCATTGATGCAGACGGATGTTTAACTATTTGTGCAGAGTAAAAAATAAGCCAAAAATATAAATTGGATGACTACCAAATGGTTTGGTTTAATTTTATTTCAATTACATTTTTTGTACAGGATGTCCGTCCGTGATGAGAGTAATCACTTTTGGATTTCTTCATTCAGTGAAAGCAAAACGTGTTTAGGGTTCACTCGCGAGTGCGTTTTGAATTAAAATACTTTTTTGATTATATAATCTTGATGTTGCATGCTATTTCGGCTTACTGCTTTTTAAACTTTTATACTCACCGTTATTATATGCACATTGATTTCACATCAAGTTTGATGTTCGTGCCTAGCCTATGTTACCCCCTTTCTTTGATATTTCTCGGGTTTATTATTATTGTTAGCGAATCTGCTCGCCCTAATAACACTTAAATATTCTACGAAAATTTGAACTACGTAGGTAGGCTAGGCACCTATTACGTACTGTTCAAAATAGACACTAGGTTTTTAAAAGGTAGGTCTATACCAAACAATGCCATTTTAGTGACAAAAAATCACATTCTCCGACGGGTTCGAACCCTCGTTTTCCGACGATCCGTGTCAGACACCGTGACCACTAGGCTAGTAGGTAGTAAAAATAAAAAGTTCGCGTTTTTCGTTTTATCTACCTAATAGATTATGTTTGTAAAATTCACCCTTAATTACTTATTGTTGATGTTTGATGTGTTTAATGAGAATACGATAAAAAATAAAGTTGGAAATTATAGGCAAAGACGCGAAGTTTTTTCACGCGTGTCCTGCATGGCGAATGAACAAATAGCCTACTTCAAATTTTGAGTTATCAAATGCAGATATTTCAACATTTTATACTAAACTAGCGACCCGCCCTGGCGTCGCATAGGTGCAATGCTGATCCTAAATTTAATATTCTACAGAATGTCTTTATATAGGTACAACTTTCACAGCTTTTTTGTTATAAGACAATACAAACGTGTTTTCTTTAGAGGTTACTTTTGAAAGAGCGACATATTTATTGGATAAGGATTAATGTTGTATTAGTTAAATCGCTTCGTAAATAAGCCATAATTCTCGTAAAAAGTAAAGGATATAAAATGGTTATTGTGGTTTATCCCTAAGAGATAGACATATTATACCATCGTGGACTTTTTAGACCTTTTTAAAGTGTACAATACTGTAGTATCTATACATTATTTTGATCTATGTCGTAGGGTTCAGCCAGCGATAGCAATGTAAGCGCAAAAAATGTGTTTTTTACAATATCACATTAGAAACCTCTTAAATTATCAGTGTTTCTCTACTATATTATGCATGTATTATACATATAAATCTTCCTCTTGTATCACTCTCTATATATATATTTATATATATATATATATATATGTATATATATATATCCATTGCGTAGTTTTATAGATCTAAGCATACATAAAGACAGACAGACAGCGGGAAGCTACTTTGTTTTATAGTATGTAACTATTGATTTAATATTAATAATTTGATTGTAACAAATGCTGGTTTGACTTAATTGAAGACGTACATTTTGACTTATTCTAAAAATGTATATGAATTTTCTACGGCATAAAACCTCTTTGTTAGTACTAAAACATGCATAATCTACTACGCACCGTGGGAGTAGGTAAAGCAGTGTCTTACGTCACGGGTGGTATATTGAACCCTGACTGTAACGGGGACTATTGTTAGAACTTAATTCCCGAGCGAAGCCAGATAGTTACGTAGAGTCCTATAAGTGAAGCGAGGGATTATACCGCCCAAGACGAAGACAGGCTTTATCATCGAGGTGCATAGGTACTCTTTTCATACCTACTGCGAGACAATAAAAACTCGGAGCTTTAAAACGCAGTTATTTAGTTAAAAGTAAAATAAATTAATAGATAATATTCAAATTGGACACATTTGTCCCGTTCTAGAGGGATAAATTAATATTTTGATAGTAAGGAAAATTTTATGGAGAACCTAAGTGGAAAACACTGTTTTAGGCTTTCGCGGTTGTTAACTAAGTTATAATTAGTACTCACGAGCTGTAGACCACGCCGCGATTTATAGTTGCTTTTGGAGCTCCCGATATTTCGGTACAGTTACATTCACCACGTTAAAATTATAACATTTTATGAAAGTTGTTAAAATAACATTAAACATCAATCGAGGCATGTAACCTTAACTATGACCGTGAATGCGCAGAGAGGGGCCGTGTGTAATCCATAGCAACGCGGCGCACTATAATCACACTCCCTATAGAGTATAATCGCGCCATTTTTATTTTTTTCTACATGCTGTCTCCATACTAAGAGTTATCCTACAACTAACGTTCTAAATCCAAATCACTTAACGCTCATGGGACTTTCATACATCATTACTACATTAGCCCCGGGGATGTAATGCCTGCTTTACGTTGATATTGCGTGATACCTAAATTGGACATTTTCGAGCAGTTTTTTGAATATAATTTGCAGTTAGCAGGTAGGTACTAACTTAACTTTGTAGGGATAATTCTATTAAGATCTAGTGTGTAATATTATTATGCACGTGTGTGTTATAGTTAATGGCCCTAAGAACGATATAATAAGGGCACACTTTACGAGCAAGTATTTTGAAAACAATTTACTCTCCAGAAAGTTCGAGTCCATAAATGTCTAAGTAAAGTCCGCAGTGCAATATCAAAACATAGTAAGAGAAGAGACACGAAACACATTTTTTAACACACCTACTAGAAAAGGGACCCTTATTGAACGGTAATTAGAATCAAAATGCAGCGTATTTCGAACCAGTGCTTTACTTTTCATTCCCGCACGAGTGCGAAAATGAAATTTAAGGGTTTAAAAATGAGCAAGAAATTCTAACCTTAAAATTAAAAAAACTTTTTGCAAAAATAAAACAAAAAAGTGTATTCGTCAAAATACAAAACAAAACAATTAAATTTTAGTAAATAATTTATTTATATGATTAATATGTTGCATACATATAAATCATATAAATGAATTCATATTAAAAAGTTAAAAAATAATAGCATTAGCAATAGCAAAATTATTCACAACATGTATTTTCGGAGGATTATTTATTATTATTTCGTGAGAAGTGCGAAGCGTGCTAACAGAAAGAGTTTGATTATGTGCGAAAAAATGCGAAACCTCTTTGGTCTCATTTTATCTGCGCGCGCATTATTGCAAACGCGGGAAAATAGAAAATTGCACTTTCTGCTTTTGCTCTGGGATTTAATCCAGTACAGAAAGTTAAACTTTAATCTGTCCGTATCAGGACAAAAAATAACAATAAATTTATGAATGAAACTTGCCTCGAATGAGGCTTGCTGATTCGTACAGATTAATAGATAGTTATTATTCCGTACATAAATTCTACGCTATTTGTGGCTATTTATTGTGAAAAATGTCAGCTTCTAGCAATGAAGATGAAAACAATACAATACGATACAATCTACGCCACCAGAAATATTATCTGAAGCTCAAATTGCAAGTGAAAGCTTGTTGCCATGTAAATCTAAAGATAAGTACTTACATGATTGCCTATGAAAATTTTCTTAGTATGGAAAAACAGCAAAAACGCCAATTCGTTCTCAGAAAACGTATTCATGGCTAATTTTAATGAACTGGCTAATAAAAACAAACCTAGTACTTTGTCGTGCGTTTATTCAATGTTGAAAAGTAGGTACAGTTCGCACCAAAAATGGCGTTGATATCAAATCATATTCAAATTTGACTGCGTTCATGAAGAGACGCTCAGATGGATTTAGAAGTCAAAAATCCTAGGTGTGGACATCAAAATGATGTCGAAAAATTCATCAAAAGAGCTCCAGATAACCAATATCTTGCAACAAAGGTCAGTTGAATTAAATAGTAAGTATTCAGTGCTTATTTTATCCAGGTAATATTAGTTTACGTTTATGAGTTTTCGTGTAAATAATGGGTTTTTTGTTCTTGTCAGGTTGCGTTAATTTTCGGCATCGCCGGTGCTTGTCGACGGCAGGAATTTAGTAAGATTACAACAAAAGATATTGAAAACCATGGATCCATGCTTCTGGTCAAAATACGTACACACTAACACTAAAAACAAAATTCCGCGCTCTTTTACTACGCTTTTATGCACGGTCCATTTTACGATATCGTAAAATATATGAAAATTTAAGATCTTAAAAAGCAAAGAGTGACAGATTTTTTCAAATATATCAAAAAGGTAAATGTACAAGTCAATACATTGGAATAAATAAATTTGGTGCCATGCCGAAAGAAAACGCAAAGTTTCTAGGTTTACCAGATGCAGAATCATATACAGGACATTAGCCACATTATTGGGTGATTCAGGAGTTGATTTGCTTACATTAAAGCGCCATGGTGGGTGGCGCTCCAATGCAGAATCGTATGTAGAAGATTCTATACAAAATGAAGCCAACATAAGCGCCAGGATAACCCAGAATATCAATTTAGAACTAAAACCAAAACAAATTTAGCCAGAACCGCTTCCTCAACGTCCTTCTATGTCAATACGGATTTAGTATCTGCTACTTATAATAATGATGAAACACTTTTCCTTACTCCCTACGAGAAAAATCAGCAATCTCCAACATTTAACTACTGAAGTCACCCAAGAGCAAAATAATAATGTTTTAAATAGCAAAGCGTTAACCTATAATTTTAATACAAAAAATACTATGAACTGAATTTTTTTTCAAGCAAGTAAGTTTTTCAACACACTTACCTGTGTTGAAAAACGTCACATGAAACTCGTGCGCGTTGTTTATTACAATCTCTACTCCATTTAGGCTAAAACCCGTTTCGATTGTAATAAACAACTTCGCGCACTTGTTGCATAATGTACTATTACAGGGGAGCGAATAAAGAATTTGGCATTTGAAGACGTACCCGAACTAAACTATTATCTATGTAAGTACCTACTTAGCTGAACGGGGGTAAGGCATATCTTTGGTTTGAGATAGGTTGTATAATATTTTCGTTTTGCATTAATAGTAGGTACACCTCATCAAGCACTTACTAATTAGTAAAAGTTTAATCGAACTTAGAAGAGACCCAATTCACAATTTGATAACATAGTAGTTAAGTTGTGTTACTAAATTTGAAATCTGGTTTTGGGCAGAGTATTCATACTAAAATTGGGCAATATAACTGTTTCTAACACCTAGTAAGTGTGATCATTGTATTTGAGTCTGGTTTCGATGTTTTCTGTTTAATATTCGCGCAATTCGACTTTGATGTTACCATTTCAAAACCTATGTAAGCCGCATTGACAATTTGAACATCTAGCAAGGAACATGCCTTTACTAGGATTTAAAATAAAATTGTCGTCTTTTAAGTACTACTTATGCTTCGAAACTGTTTACTTAATTTTTTTTGAATTGATGCGCACTTGCTGGGTTAAAAAATATTTTCGTTTTAGAGTGTTTAATTAAACATTGTGATTCTATAAGAAAATAAGTACCTACCTAGCAAGATGCATTAATCAAAAACGCGTTTTTTTTTTCAAAAGTGTTTCTTTGCTACAAATGTTTTAAAATTGCACAGCTGTAGTCTACACTGTACAATAATTTTTGTGAAAAGATTCGCCCACGAATCATAGCTATCGTTGATTTTGTTTAATTTCCTTAAATGTGTGTTTCTTCGAATTTTTATGTGCATTAGATAGGTAGGTAGTGGCGGATTACTAACCGATATGTGTTGGTTAGGATGCACGAGTGTGGGTAATGTACAAATACAAAATCATGTTGTGTGTTTACTTGTTCAATCGCCCTAGAACTTTTTAGTACTGAATCCAGTGCTTTACTACAACGTGACTTAGACAGGACAGTAACTCAATGAAGAAAATTTTAAAGAAAAATCACTTGTTGCAACATGAGCATTAACTTTTAACTTGAGGAATAGCAAATGTACAAACATACGAGTCCACTTAGAAGTAAAAAACTTTTGAGTTTGTAATATCCTTAAACTTGACACTGGCAGAATCAAAGAAGATGAAGAAGTACTCTACAGTCTGGAATGTTGCCAAGCCAAAGTCTACGTAGCTAGATTTAGCAAAAAATCAAGTCCATTAGCTAGAACAGTTGTATGTTTTCATTTAATACATTACAACATTTTAAATACATACGACACGTCGGTATTGAAAAGCTGAATAGAATAATTATGTACAATTTAATTCTGTGCTTTAAGTTGTAATAGGTTGCTAAGTGAAATTCGCAGCAAAATTAACCTTTCCCTAAACAATCTGCGATTTATTCCTTTTGAAAATAGTTGTTTTATTATCTATAGTTCTATTTTCAAATCATCTCAAAATTTCTATAATCAGTCATCTGTACAGATGACTGATTATAGAAAGCAAACTCTGCGAAAACTCGGTTGAATAAATAGGATGAATCTCTCATTACCTTTGTTCAATGGTGAGGTGGAGATTTCGCGATTTTGAAATTTGGTGAGAACCAGATTGATTAAAAAAAACAAATAGCAGTTCAACAATCCGATCCTTAATAAGAATATAAGAAAATTATGCTATAATTAAGAGCTTCCATTGAGACTGGTTCCTGTGGCGTAGAAAATGAAACTGAATTGGTTTTTGTGACCGATGATCGACAATATCATGTTTAAGTTATAAGCTTGTGGCGCATTTGATCTTGCAATTAATATAAGTACCGATATGAAAACCACAGCCGTTACTTTCTTTATTTATTATTGGGTTCAATGCCCACCCACCTGGTGATAAGCGGTAATCACTGTGAGAAGTAAAATCTTTATAGTGTTCTTCTCTATGATATATTAGAAGAAGTTACGTCTTGTCGTGTGTCAAGTGTAAAACAAAATAGTTACATGAATAGAATAATGTGTCTAAATGAAATGGTAAAATAAATATATAATTATGTTCGCAGTAATATATATCTAACTTCCCATACTTCAATAATCACTGCGTATAACGAGATGGGGTTCAGCGGCTGATATAGAGACCATATTTATCCTTCAAAAACGTGCTATTAGAGCTATATACAAAATGGAACCCCGTGAATCATTGAGAGATTTATTTAAAGAAATCAATATATTAACGTTGCCTTCCTTATATGTATTTGAA
The DNA here is from genome assembly GCA_917880725.1 of Selenia dentaria. NCBI lineage: Eukaryota > Metazoa > Arthropoda > Insecta > Lepidoptera > Geometridae > Selenia > Selenia dentaria. Next base: position 31,841,969 of record OU862877.1, on the reverse strand, counting down.
AATATAATGTATGTTCGTAAAAATTCACATAAATATAAGTTAAATAGTGATCACCACACTTTTAATACCAGAAATACAAATAGGATAGCTGTACCTAGTTTTAGACTTGCGAAGACTAATAAGTCATTCCTAGGAAATTGTGTGCGTTTTTACAATAAAATTCCAAAGCACATAACTGAGCTCACAGAGGGCAAATTCAAGTTGACTGTAAAAAACGTTTTAATAAAAAAGCTTACTATAAAGTTCGACATTATATAGAAGATAAAGATGCTTGGAATACTCCACTTCTGGCAAGCTGTCTCTCTGCCACCCATAAAATGTAATATTTGTAGTACCTAAGTAGAAACATTGTAAACATCCATATAAAAATAATGGCCCCGAGTTTCTTGCCGCTTCTTCTCGGTGGGTTCTATATATTTTGGAACGCGGCGGTAGAGTCTTTAAAGTACATTATAATGAAAAGTTGACGTTCATAAGTGCGTCTTTGATGCCTAAATTGAATAAATGATTTTGACTTTGACTTTGACTTTGACTTTATGTTCGCAGTAATATATTACTAACTTCCCATACTTCAATAATCACTGCGTATAACGAGATGCGTTTCGTCACAAGTGATGAACCGCGCTGCACCCGTCACCCTGAGATAATATGCCTGTAATTTTAAGGGAAACCATATCTATCTAACCGAAGGACAGCCAGTGATACGAACATTACTATTTAATGGTAGAGTAGAAATAGGGTGACAGTACTTCGCCGGATTGACTCGTTTTACTCGCTAAGAAAGAGTTCTACTGCTATATATTTATATCTAGCCATTTTATGATACTAGTATATTTCATAAACATGTAGCATAGCACCTCTTATAATCGCTCAACTCGCTCATGCCGTGTCGTTGTCATTGTCATGCCGCCTATCTTATATTCTATAGTCTTAGTTTAGTCTGTGCCAGTCTGTGGCCTGTGCTGAGAGCAGTGTTGCCAGATACACCGCTTTTCCGCTTTTTACTCCGCCCTTTGGTCAGCCTTTCGCGTTATGCCTAAGCGGTTCCGCTTGTTTATTTTGTATAAAAAATATTATTATGGCCCGTTAACTATATACTTATTCTGTGTGGCCTTTCTTAGTACTTTACTGATTATAGCTACGCCATTACAAACCTTGAACCTTTACAAGGTATTGATGACGAATGGCGAAGAATACCAATTACATACTAAACATACGCTTCCAACCGAAATACTAAGTACTTACACAAGAAGCTGTCTGTTTTTGGCATAAGGTAAAGATTACGTGCGTTTATATCCAATCATTATTATTATTTATATACATAAACGCTTATTTTCCTAGACATTCAACGTTTAGGCAGTATCTCATAGTTTATTCGATTTAACATTTATTTCAACAGATTGACCAACACAAGGATGAAGTTGGAGAAAGGCTATTTACATCTCTTCCGGAGTTTGCGCTCACAGCTCTGCTGGTTCCCATCTCAAATACCGATTGTGAGAGGAAATTCTCTAAAATCAATAATGTCAAAACCAACAAAGAAATCGTTTAATCACTTCAACAGTGAACAGAGTACCTACCTACTTTTAGCAGATCAGACAGTAAGAAAAAATGAAGGCTGCTGTAAAATCTTCAAAGCTTCAAAAAGCATGCTGTCAAAAATGACTGCTAACCAAATTTATATCTTTCCAAAAGCAGAGGTCGGAGAATCCGAAAACGATTCGGAGGATTTATTTTCTTTTGAATAATTGTGACTAGATTTTTGTTTTATTATTTCATACTGCACAAACTCCACGGTCCAAAAATTTATCAAATCTAAATACAATTAAAAAAGAGACAACAATATATACTTAATTAGAGGACATAGGATTGTTATGAATGTTTATTATTAAATATAATTTATGATTATATTTTACTACTTAATTAAGGGCTATATCGTTTCTAAGTTCGCATCAGCATTCAGAGCAGACCGGTCTCCGCAGCCAGCACCCACTCATGAGTTGACGCATGTGACAGCCATCGCCTTCCTCAACCATATTTGAGGGAAGATGGCGACCCGCCACACGACGCCACTGCTTGCCGACACCTTTTCGTGAGCGTGTCTGCTCTGTATGCTAATACTTACTCTTTGTCAAATACAGCTAACTTGAATAATTACTGATAACTACTTAACTTATTCGCTTAGGTACCCGTATCGCACTGAAGCAGGGCCTCAAATACTACTCTGTTTCGATCCCTGATAGCCATTTTGAGTTTGTATTCAAATATGGTTTTGGTGTTTGCAACCATCGCTTTCCTCACGAATCGCCCAATGGCGTCATCATCATCATCGGCGTGATAAGTGAAGTTCCCGGTATGCCGGGAAACTGCAACGACTGCGTGCGGAACGCTCTCGTGCAGCTTCATTTCATATGACTAGATATTAGTCTAGTAGTGCATATAAATAAATGGTAAAAAGAAGCAAATCCGCTTTTTTTAAGCGTTGCTACCGCTTTTTAATTTCTTCATCTGGCAACACTGGCTGAGGGCCTGTGGGTAGTGCGTGTCGTGTCGTGTCACAGATTAGGATGTATAAAACTAATAAAACCTTGCTTTCCCGATACGAACAAAATATTTTTGTGTAAACTTTAAACTATAAAAATGTATCATTACGTACAGATAAATTCAATACGATCGCCACAAGCCACTAGTGCTACTAAAAATATGAAACTATTATGAAGTTACAAGTCTGTGAATGTCTCCTGTTAAAAAGTCGTGATAAAACGAGTGAATAAATTATAGAAAAGCCATTAACTTAGACTAGTCACTAATTTAAGTCGTCTCAATATTAAGTATGAGATAATCTATCTATTATGTACGACTATCACGAATTGGATGATAGAAACATGAAAGGGACACTCCGGGACTGGCGCAAAGCGCTTCGGACTCCTGCAACGTACAGAGTCGGCAACACAGTCAGGATACAGCCTCAATCTATTTATCTAATGTTACTTATAGGTGGGATCCTGCTATTGTTATCATACTACAACTGGTGGACTGGCAGTCATGTGTTGACAGAACACAGATGGACAACTTCATTGAGGCAGTATAATACCACCTATCCCTTAACTGCTCCATTTGTAGCAGATGACTTAGTCACATTCCGGATTGGGATTGTAGCTGACCTTGATACAGATTCAAAAAGTACAACTAAGTCACATCAATTCATCAGTTACTTCAAGAAAGGTTACCTGAGCTATCATAGAGTGAAAAAATATGTAACAGTTACTTGGGACACACAACCAACAACAATTCTTAGCTCTACTTATTCACATAAAGGGAGAGGAATGGAACTGTCCGAGTTGATTGTCTATGATGGCAGATTGCTTACATTTGATGACAGATCTGGCATGGTAAGACATTTGTATTAAGAACCTTCTCAACTTAGTCACATATGATAAAGGATTTTTTTTATTTTATCTTTATCTTATGTGACTTTTCTTAATTTCTTCTCTTCCCAAAGCATCAGACATCCCATGGCATATATTACAGTAACACAGTAATGTGTAATATGCCATAATAAACAGGAAAAAATAATATGGATGGGGTAAAGATTGACCTTCTGCAAGCAGTCCAATTGCCCACTTAATTTAAAGAATACTACTGTCAAGACTGGGTACTGGACTGGCAAGTGCAGCATTGGACAGACAACCTGATAAAGGATTCAGAATGATGTTGTATGTAGGGTGCTTCTAACCAGTCTTACTTACTTTACTGGGGAGGCATATGTTCAGCATTAGATGTCCTATGCCTGACAATAGATGAGATGATGATAAGCATCCGGCCCATGGTTCAGACAGACAATCCTATGTCTCTTATTTTGTGGAATTTGATTGCCTAGATGGCTAGGCTTGCTCATTGGCATGCAGCCTGTTTATAACTATTTTCATAATACAGCAGAGCCTCGATAATCCAAACACCTAAAATTTGTACCCTGTTAGGATGCATGAAGCGTATATTATAGTATTTAGACATTTTTAATAATTTTTTGAATTAAAACAATAGTATTTTATATTATTCATATGTATAAATTAATAATCTATGTTTTCTTATATCGAACTCCAATATAGTGTGTTGATGAGTATTATTTAGCTAGATAGAAAATGCTCTACCCCTTAATTTATGTTGAACCATAATACATTAATGCTAAAATAAGAGACTCCACAAACTACAAAATAGCAGAATGCCATGCAGTGGAAGATAAAACAATACATATAGCACCTAAAATGTACTGTGTGGCACTGAGAGACAGAAACTGGCAGAAATGGCAGTTGCATAGGGGTTGCATTGGAAATTCGAACAACCCCCTTGGGTTGTTTGGATTATAGAGGCATTTGGATTAGCTGGGGTCCAGATTATTGAGGCCCTGCTGTATATGTATTCAAATCCTGTATCTGACTCTGTTGATTTCTTCTGTCTGATTTGGAGACATTTGGTTAAATAGTGCCATAAAAATTAGACTAGCTAAACAAGAGGCCAATTCTGTTAATTCACAACGTTCAACAATCTATACTGCTGCAGCTGCAGTTCAACTTCGGTTGTCGTTCAATACTTTGGCAAAAAGCCATTCTACTATTTCTATAGAAAAATTAGATTGTAGCGTCACATAAACATAACATAAGCACTACTTTTTGATAAATATATATAATTGACACTACTATATACGAATATAAGTTAACATTGCGTTCATGATCTATCGAGTTAGCACTACATAAAGTTTTGATCGATCGCTGGCGTCAATAGAAACGTAACTGCACCATGACTGTTTTTAGATAGCAGAATAAGAAAACGCATAAAAGTCGCCGTTCAGCTATGGTTTGATTGCAATTTAATTAGTGGAATTGGCCCACTGGTACTTTTACCAAAAAGATGGAAGTCTGCATAACATTTAACATAACCAGAAATCAATTCACAAGTAAATAATTTGTACCTAAAGAATGTGCAATGTATTTTTTGGATATAAATTGATTTGTTTGATTGATTGATTTTTTTGTGTTTATGTACCTAGAAATTTAAAATGATGTTTGGTGTAGGTAATTATTAAGTACCTAACCCTCAATTTTCCAGGTTTATGAAATATTAAACAACAATAAAGTTGTGCCATGGCTAGTCCTCGGAGATGGTAATGGCCAGTCAGAAAAGGGATTCAAGTCAGAATGGGCCACCATAAAGGATGCAATCCTATACATTGGTTCAATGGGCAAGGAGTGGACAACAGGTAGCGGAGCGTTTGAAAGTTATGACCCTATGTGGGTTAAGGCTGTGAATATCCATGGAGAGGTAATTATATCATTAAATTAAGTTTCCTATTAGACCTCTATTTCCACACGGACACGAAAATGTATGAAAAATTTATGACAACTGACTATCAATGAAACAAAAATAGTATGTACTTTAATTTTTACTTGACTTTACTTCTTTTCGATGGCTTCTGTGACTAAATTTTCACAATTCTGCCAGCGTTTGTGCAAGCTAGTGTCAAAAACCGAAAGGAGTTTGTTACTTTGTTTTTTATTATAATCATTAATTGGCAAAACTGACATTCACTTGGTGGCAAGCTTCACACCTGTCCAAGATATTTGCAGCGTTACCCTAATCTTAAAGATTAATATTTCTGTGGGTCACTGCACTGCATTTCCCACACCTTGAGTGGCTGTTATGCTTCATGCACCCAATAAATTTACTTAGTATAAATACCCTTCAACGTTAGGCTTTCACACTACAGCTTTGAGTGCTGTGTTGTGGTACCTATTGAGGCACTGGAAGAAATATCTTAACTAAGGGCACCCAGTTTGGCACCACCTTTAACCCATGTGTATTTTCATTAAAGAACCCTCCTACAGACATGGGTGACTGGGCCCATTCTTCATGAAATTTATTAATTTGTTACAATCAATAGCACACCTCTTTTAGCTGTTGTATACACTTTCTCCTACTCTTTTCCTAATGCACGTACCCCAGACTCTTTTGAATATTACTGCGAGTTAGCAGTTTATTTTTTTAAACTACTACAATCCAAGACAGTATTCTATCTAAAAATCTCTGAAGTATAAAAGTCTCTTCAAAAGTTGAGAGATTGGTCAAACAAGTTACCTCTGACTGTACAGTGTAATTTATCTACAAGTTAATGCCTATTATCAATAATTGTACAAATTATTTTAGTTAGTTTAGATATTGTGCATTAAGATAAGATATAATATGTTTGTTGTTATCTAATAAGCAAATTTAAAGAATTCACACCTTCATACATGTGTTTGTAATCTGGCTAACCCTTATTTAGCCATGCCACCATGCTTGATATATATATTTCCTTTCAAACTTTGTTGGGTAGAATATAATATTATATATTATTAGATAGGTAGAATATAAGTATCCTGAATAATTCTTAAATTTATATATATAAATATCGCCAGTTATGTTTGGTATAGATATGTAAAGAGACATGAGAAGAACGGTTTCATGTAAGAGACCGAAATCTGAGATGGAGGCATTGAAGTCTACGCGAAAACCCTGGCTTACTAGTTCTGCCGGCAGTCTAAGGCAACGGCAATGTAATTGTCGATACACACGAGTATGAACAAGAATGAAACGGCAACTTACTCAATGACAGTAACATTTACAAAAAGGCGAGTACAACCCTACCAACAGCAGGCTGAATTAGCTTTTAATTACCTTACCAGACGTCTTATATTATAGTTAGCGCCCGTCAACTCCAAAACCAGAATGGCCTCTCCGTCCTATTATTAGACAAATAGATTCACCTACATACAAGACTGTGCGATTCCTCTCAGACATGTTGTTTCCCTTCACGGGCAAAACTACTACGTCCACTTTATACAACTGCTGGAGAGCGTACGTTAGGTGAAAACGAAGAGATGGTGAGTTTTGACGTCGTATCCTTGTTCACAAACATACCGATAGATGACACTAGAAATATTATATCCGATCTAAAAAAAGAATACATAAATACGAGTATACCTATCGAGTACTTGAACTACATTACAATTGCTTGCTTGCTGCATTTACAATTGCTGTTGAGTAGATTCTTCATGTGGAAAGGGGAATTTTACCTACAAATTGACGGCATAGCGATGGGGTCTCCTCTGGCTCCTGTAGTCGCAAATATTTTTATGGAGTGGTTTGAGGTCATGGCAAGTATGAACACTCTGTACAAACCTAAACACTGGTGGCGCTATATTGACGACGTGTTTGCCATTGTACTCAAAGATGATGTGGATCCTTTACTGGAGCACCTTAACAATGTCCATCCAAAAATTGCTTTTACTTTGGAATGGGACAGAGAAGGAGCTCTACCTTTTCTTGATGTGTTAGTAAGACGTAATTCTGTCGGTCGACTATCATTCTCTGTATATCGCAAGCCAACACACACAAATACCTCAAAGCAGATTCATACCACCACCCAGCTTCAGTACCACGGACACGGACACTGATAAACAGAGCGTTAAAGTTGTGCGATCCTGAATACCTGGACACTGAGCTTGACCACATCAGAGGAGTGCTGGAAAGCAATGGGTACGAATGGAGATAGAGCTGGCGCGTGGCAAGCGCGTCGCCTAAGACACGCCCAGCATCGGTGGAAATGGCAGCAGCATACCTTCCATGCATCAAGAGGGTTACGGATAGTATTGGAAACTTGTTACGCCAAAGTTACAGCATCAAGACGATACTGCGGCCCCTGAGACAAGTAAGACAGTTGCTTCGCTCTCCCAAAGGTAAAGACCCATTGGGAGTCCCCGGTGTTTGATGCACATGATTCTCTGCAACTGTAGGAAATGTTACGTCGGGGAAACGAGAAGAAAAATCTCCACTAGACTTCTTGAACATATACACTCTATGAAGAATATTGATACTAACAGTTGCGCCGTAGTTGAACATTATCTGCTCTCTGACACGAATCACCACATCCGCTTCGACAGAGCTCGGGTCTTAGCGAGAGGAAAGTTGTACAAGCCGCGCAAGATCCGAGAGTCGATTGAGATTGGTAAGCGGCCAAACTTTAATCAAGACGGAGGATGGTTCTTACCACATACCTAAGCCTTGCCTTCGTGGAGCTCAGTTTGATGCAAAGGATGAGTCTGGTGCAGATGTAGTGAGCTCTTTTTGATGGGACGTCCCCTCACATACCAGCAGGCGCTTCATCAGCGTCGACGATGAAGAGGGTTCACACCGAGACACGCCGGCGCAACATACTATACATTTTGTTGAGGAATTTTAACATGATGATACAATCAAGTTTTTTTAAATTCAAAAGTAAAGTAAGTACGAGTAATAGTAGGTAAAGCTCAAAAACTCTAACTTTAAGATGGGGAGGTAATTTGTCAAATAATTTCCTTATTAGTCCCAAATGCAGCCTGCAGGCTTGTGAAATTCGCTGTTCCTTATTAGTCCCATGTGCAGCCAGCAGGCTTGTGAAATTCGCTGTTCAACCTGCACAGTTTGATTCTCAAAGCCCACAGTTTTTTATGACTAGAATGTCAATAAATATTAGACATTTCATTGAAATTTTCAGGTGCAACACCTCAGTTGGATAAACCAGTTCAAAGCAGTTCGGGGCATCGTAGGTATCAATTGGCCGGGATACATGATCCACGAGTCTGCTGTCTGGTCTTCTATCAAAGAGAAGTGGCATTTTCTACCGAGGAAGTGCAGCAAGGAGCCCTATAATGAAACTATAGATGAAATCATGGCTTGCAAATATCTAATCACTGCTGATGCTGATTTCAAGAGTGTGCATTATTTGGAGGTTGGTTTAATTTTATTCTAGCTAATGACAGCTTACATGCCTATTATGTTGGTTGTAAGTTTAGGTGGTAATTAGGTATCTTGTGCAAGAGGCTGTGTTGGTCGGTACCACCACACAGTGCCAGATATACTTTTGCGAAGCAATATATGAGCTGGCATCAAATGATTAGACAATGGTGTGAAGGGTACATAGACTTAAAAACCAGTCTTTGGGGGCGCGTGCAGTGCCGTTCCACGCATAACTATAGTTACGCTCTGGGTGCCATTGCAACTGTCTTGAGAAAGCGTAGTATTGTACACCAGGCATACAACTTTTTAATGGCATAAAAAATTACCACACTGTGAACATAAGCATCACGAGCATACCTAATATTATAAAAGTGACAGTCTGTATGGATATCGGTGTTTTTTTACTCTTTCACGCAAAAAACTACTGTTTTTTGCGTGAAAGAGTAAAAAAACACCGAAAGAGTTAGTAAAATGGATTTTAATGAAATTAGGTATTTAGATATATGATGCGCTGGAATAGCATATAGGATACTATTTCATCATCGTCATCTATCACCTCGCGGGTGCAACCGTGGGGCGCAGTTAGTCACTTATAAATATATCACGTCAATAAAAACCTATCATGATGCAACTAAAAATAATTGGAGGAATGGTAAATATACACGAGTATGAGACCAATCTAAATAAAAAATCAAAGGAAAAAATTCTCAATTAATCGCAAGCCAATTACGTACTTTGCGTTTTGTTAATGTAACAAAGTATGTCCACACTGCCTTTTCGTCTTCATCTTTCTATGCAACTTTCGCTTGACGCTTTCAATAATTGAATGCGTTAACGAACGCAACACCAATATAGTAATTTAGTTCAGTCGTAGTTTCTGTCAACTTATGGAAACATGTGCGGTGAGAATATTTTATAAAATAGGAATATGTGCGTCTTGGTCATAAAAAATGCCAGAAAAAAAAGAACCAAGAGAAAGTTTTGAATACGAGATTATTACAATAATCGAAGTACCTAGCGTGATTATGAGTGAACTACGAGAAGATAAAGATTTTTTTTTTAATTTACACGCCATGTCGGATCGAAATTTTGATTGACTATTTAAATTTGTTGAACCAATAATTACAACCCAGTTACGTGAAGTTATACCTAGAAGTCATCTTATTGTTGAACGCTTTGTGGCACAGAAATCGACCCGACGCAAAAAAACGTGCATCACAGCGCGCGTTTCGGTTTCACCATTCATCGCGTATGCCTTAAGGGCATGCCTCACGTGCCAGGTCAAGTCAACAGGACTGCTTTATGACGCATGCCCTTGATGAACAAAAAAGAGCGCAGTGTGGACATACCTAATATTTGTGAAATAGCAAAATCAAAACGCAAATGTTTACTTCCAAGGAGGTTGCATTTGTACATTGTTAATTCTTTTTAAAATACTTTTGGCAACATTTTTTAATGCCGTTTTAGCCAACGGATCATTGAGATATCAACTTGTTAAAAAATTGTCTTGTGCAACGTCATTAAAATAATAATGATTTCATTAGCAATAATGATGGATTAACTAATGAAATGATAATGATGAGCTTTGCGCAACTGGCTGCCCGCGACTTCGTTCGCGTAGTAGAATCGGTCTTCGGCCTCGCCATAACCTCCCACCTTTTCTTGGTTTTTCTTTCATACGAACCTTCTCCTGACAATAATTAACACAACAAAAAAAGAATTAGCGAGATTGTTACACCCGTTCTCAAGTTATAGCATGACCTTTTACGAAACTATCATAAATCAGGAGCGTTTTGTTATAAGCTTAGAACAATCATACTTACTTACTCCGACCGAAACAAAACTTAAAATTACTTCAATACTATTTACGGCGTGTTTCTTTTTTAGCCGAAATCGATCCTAATTCCTAATGGTGCATTCCAGGATCAATAACTATAATGCCCAACCCGAATAGAACACTAACGCATTTGCAAAGTACGTGAATTGAGTGCACTATTTGATATGTCATCAAAACGTCTATCGTAATCCATTAATATTTTAAGCTTGCTATATTGACGTGGTGGTACCAAATTTAATGGTAAGATTTAAATATTATACTTTAAGAGGTAGGAGTAGTGTCGTAACACACAATTCACGTCTCAGCGTCATGAATTGCCAGTTGCGTCATGATTTCAAATCGAGTTATTTCTATGGAGTAGTTGGGAGTGAAGGTTGAGATTCTACAGGTAGACGTTTTATGGCCTTTCTATGACTTTTTTAATTAACAGTTGCATCTATCGCTTACAGATCCCTGAGCACAAGCAGGACCGTGGCTTCTCTTCGTTCAAATTTATACCAGGAACGGACGACGAAGCTATTATTGCTCTGAAGACTGTTGAACACCAAGGCAAGACGTCCACGTTCATAACAGCATTTACTACTGACGGTATAGTGTTATTGCCTGAGGTGCTTATAGAAAACCATAAGTATGAAGGCATTGAGTTTATATGAGATAGGTGAAGATAGATCAATATGTATATATTTGTAAAATATATAATAATTTTGTTATACTTTGTTTCCGTTTTCTATTTATTTCCTTGAGTTCGAAGAAGACAGTTCGGACTAATACCATTAGCAGCTCACTGTCAAAAATCGGTTGTACTGATCAGGCGGCCGATTCCACTGATTTAATCATTCTTCAACTGCAATGCAATGGAACCGTAGCTGAAAGGTACATAAAATTTTCAAAGCTGCGATTCCACCACTAAACCAACAAGCACAGCCGCGTGTAGGTCGAATACTGCGTTCTGGTTGCCGGCGAAAGTACAGACTTACAACTTAATGTCTCAGGGTTACGGGCACAGTGTACAGTTCGTCACTGTGACGCATCTGTTCTAGGCAGAGGTTACCACTTAACACCAGGCGGGCCTCATGTTTGTACAGTTTCCTAATAACATTAAAAAAACAAGTTTGACCTTTGTATGTACTGTTTTTACGATATAGCTAAGGTACAAAACCAGTACATCTTGAGATGTACCTATGAATTCATGAATATGTATATACGAACAAACTAACCAACTGGAATGCTAATAGGTAATATTAATCTGAACTAAGTGAAAGCAAAAGAGCACTAGTAATTTTCTCACCAGCAGTGCGAGCACGGATCCACGATAAACTTGTCACGTCGATAAACTGATTTTTATATATCTATCGAAAGAGTGAGACCCCATTAGCGCATTAAGTTGTGTTGCGTCGTTACGTCGTCAATCATCGTTCATCATTATCAGCCGGAATACGTCCACTGCTGAATATCGTCCCCCATAGAACGCCACTTGGACTAGCTACTAGCTTCCTGCATCCAGCGATTCCCCGCGGTTCTGACGAGGTCGTCAGTCCACCTAGCAGGGGGCCGGCCTACACATCGTCTTCCGGTGCGTGGTCGCCACTCGAGAACCTCGTACGTCGTCAATACTGCGACGTTTTACATGGGATCTACCTAGGACGAAAATTATGTCTAATGCCCATGTTGTACCTACCCCAATATCAGTTGGGAACTCAATTCTCGAAGTTGTTGACGAGTACATCTACCTGGGACAGACAGTCAAACTAGGGAGGTCCTACTTTGAGAAAGTGGTCACTCGTCGAATCCAACTCGGCTGGACAGCATTCCGGAAACTTCGCGTAGTCTTCTCGTCAAAACTACCTCAGTACCTCAAGACAACAGTCTTTGTGTGTTACCAGTGATGACATATGGCACTGAAACGTGGTGTCTTACAATGGGCCTCATAAGCTCAGAAATGAGGAGATCAGTAGAACTAAAATCACCGACATAGCCCAGAAGATAAGCCAGTTGAAGTGGCAGTGAGCAGGCCACATATCACGCAGAACAGATGGCCGATGGGGCCGAAAGGTTCTAGAGTGGAGACCACGGACCGGCAAGCGCAGCGTAGGTCGTCAACCGACAAGGTGGACTGACGACCTGATAAAGGTAGCAGGAAGACTTTGGATGCAGGCCGCTTCCAACCGGTACTTTTGGAAATTTGTTGAGGAGGCGTATGTTCAGCAGTCGACGTCCTACGGCTGAAATGATGATGGTAAAGTACTGCGAAAAATTGCCGCTAACAAGACTGTGCTCAAAGCTTTATCTGCCCAAATTGACTTTCATCTGTCCGTATGTTAGGGTGATCGTTGGTCTTCCTGTACAGGTCGTATTTTTCAACCAATCTTGACGAAACTTGGTATGTATGTTCTACTATCAATCAATCAATAAGTGTACTTATATAAGAATCAAAGTCCTGACTGCCTGATACCTGCTACGCATGGTCTAAACCATAAGAAAGTCCTTTGATTTGAACTTATTGGTGTGATAACTTGTATACAGATAGTTCATTGAAACTTAAACATGATATTTCTTTAATATTTTTGACAGGGATGACTCAGGGGAGTAAAAGTGGATGACGCTTTGTATGGAAACTTCTTTGTTTTTGAACTAAAATTCAATAAATTTAATAAATTTAAAATGAAACATGGTGTTCTTTAATATTTTTGTCAGGGATGACTTAGGGGTCGAAACTTTGTATGGAAAATTTCTTTCATCGTTCCCGGATTGATTATTTTTATTACTGCTTATTGGAAGTTTAATTTTTTTTTTTTGTTTTCAAAACAAATTATAGAAGGTGAATTGAATAAAGAGAACATTTTAATGTTTTTATTTTTTCATCAGTTCAGTGCTGCCACCTGTGGCTGGCCAGTGCGATTATTCAAAGAAATGAGGTTTGGGTACTGACATGAAATAAGTATTTAGTGCATTTTCAGTGGATTTGCGGTATAGAAAAGTATGAAATAGAAAGGTTCCAATTTTAAAAACTTTTGCCACGCTAGCAGACAAAATGCACTTTTGCACTCAGATTTCTAATGACAAAACAGAATCTTTCCGAGATTGTGAGGTGAAACAAAAATGTCTAACATTCCAATGACAGTAGTGTATTCACCTTAAGTTGTATCTATCTAATCTAATACCATTTAAACGAGCAATTATTGTATATATAATCAGATTCTCTGAAACGGCTAGCCTAACCAGCGATGTTCATGAAATTTAGTTTAGTATAGCTAGGTTTCAGTAGTAGTTTTATCCGTGTTTTCAGGCAATTAAACTACCGACACAGCAACACTAAAGCTACCTGACAAAAGATGGCGCTGTTAAGCAACTAAAAGTCAATGAGTGTTTGGTTTGAGGTTAGACCAAGATCACGATTTAAGAACTGTTTACTTAAAAGCAAAGCTTGGTCATCCTGTGGCCCTACTCCCACCTCTTAAAGTATTCATGTTTCAACCTTACCATTAAATTTGGTACCACCACGTCAATATAGCAAGCTTAAAATAATAATGGATTACGATAGACGTTTTGATGACGTAGTATATATACAAATATTTCACTCAATTCGCGTACTTTGACATGACTTTTGACACCAAGTTTTATTGTATCTACCTCTTAAAAAAGTTATATTGCTACCTTACCATTAAATTTGGTTGACCGTTTTGTGTCGGTGGGAGTACCAAAGTAAGCTGATTACAAAACGCTCCTGTTTTATGATAGTTTCTTAAAAGGTGGGAGTAGGCCCCCAGGTACTAAAAGTAAAATAAGATAGTCCATTAGTGCATTATTAAGTTTATTTTAAATAAACATTTCAATACAAGTTTTAAAATTAACCAACAATAACGTGATTGTATATAAAACTAGTTAGCTAAGCTAAAATAACATATTCTTCCATTTACAATACATACAGTAATGTAATCCTTAAACCCTTATATCGTTATTTTTTAAACAGACAACTAAAAGCTTTGGTAACTACAATTATTACAAACACAATAACCTTAAATAGACACCGTTGTAGGGTAACAACATAAAGACGTTCTATGTAGCGTCAATGTTACAAAAGATCAAGAAAATATCACATAGGTACACATACACGAAAATAAGCAAATTACAAACAAACAAATAGGTGTAATATTCGAAAATTGTAAGGAACCTCGTATCAAAATCAGTTTATACATATGCTATATAGCACCACCATATCATAATTATATTCGATATTTTTTTACAATGGGGCTAACATGTAACATGCAGGATAGTATACAAATCTTAAGAGACTTAATTAAAAACAGCTATTGCATGGTAAATGTTAAGTACGTACAATAGATATTTATATTTTCTGACGTATGATACAAAGTCTAGAATCCTGTAGAAATAAAAAAAAGTATTTAAAAATACTTTTCGATGAAAATATATTCGCCGGAACAGTATCTTTACACACATTTTTTGTATTATCTCTGAAACCCTCTTGCACATATAAGTATTACTTTGACATATGTAGGATCTATTTATTCGCTTAGAACAGAATGTTCATTCATTGCATGGCATTCGTGTTATTACCAAAAACGTAATTTAGAGATTTTTCAATAGCACGCTATCTCTTCGCAGAAGCGTATAGCGCTATCCTTGTCCTTGTAGAAAGTATCTTATGTAAAATGAATTTGTTATTTGACAGTTTCAGAAGCTAAATTAATTGTGACGTATTCGACAAAAACGAATTTCAAGTGCTTATTATAACTTAGTATGAAAACGAGTAATAGATGTCGTTACAAGTTATAATTAATAATATTGTAAAACTGGTTAGTAGGTATTGAACATTGTATGACCTTCCCCATAAATTAAATATTCCGAATATAGTTTCTTTAGTTCGACATTTTTATTTCAAAAGACGATAACAACCTGTCACAATAGCAGTTAAAATTTGACTGATTCACTAAAGCAGTATAGTTATCAATAATAACACTTTTATATACATTCTCGTTGTTACATTCGCAGATCTTGCAGTGCAGTATTTACTGCATGATGGCATTACAAAACTGAACTATCTATGTCACTGACTTTTTGAATTTGAATCTTATTACTGCTAAAACATGTAGGTTCTGTTCTGTACTATATGTCCATTGTAATGGGATATCCATTCCATGTCACCGTGTGTTACAGTACATAATATGTACTAGCTACTCATGCTAGCCCGGATTGCCGATCACTTCACAAGACAATATCCATTTTGTTAATCATTTCAAGCCAATAGAACGAGTTATCTCTTCAAAGACTGTCCACGCCATTGCGGCCATAAGTGTGCGGCGAAGCATCCTCGGAACAGCTCCCTTGAAGTATCCTTTGAGGCCATATGTCTGAAACAAGAATATGGGTCAGAAATGCTGGGATGGATAAGTCGTCACAGTGTTGGGACAGAAGGTAAAATGGTGACCTGAAGTATAGAATGGTCTATCTCCGCCTTGCTTAAGAGGAACGCATAGCTAAATACTTGTCCATACTAAAATAACTCTTTTCTACCTATTGTCCGATTTCAGTGATTTTTTTTCACGTAATCAACACATTGATTACTAGGCTCGTGCGTTTTGATTTTTTCAACTTTATAAATTATTATTTTTAGAAGTTGGAGAAGTAGGTTCTAACTATGCTTCCCTCTTATTTCTTCTCTCCGCATATTGGGTGTTCATTACCGATCGTAATATTGTAAGGATGGGGCTTATTCTATGGTTTCAGGGCTGACTTTTTATGTAGTTAATAAGTTTGATTCACGATTTTTTACAATAATGACTTTAATTCAGTGTCTCACACGGAATGAGCCAATAGCAATAATTAAATAAAAAGAAACCATAAAGTGACGGAGCGTGTTTCGTGGCCGGTGGGCGAGCTTCGTTTGTTTTCGCGATGCGCTTGGCGGGAGCTCGTGAACATCTTTCGGGACTATTCGTGGCCTCTCGGGTTCTTTTGACCACATAGGCTAATAATATACAATTTGAAAAATTTTAACCGACTTCCGCGCTATTATTTAACATACCTGCTAAAAATTTTAAGACCAGACGTTGATGACAAATTATTACCTAACAAAGAATCCTGAAGGTAACCACGAACCAAAACATTATCTGGGTGTATATTTAGATTTTTGTTGATTTTCTTAAAAAGCGTTGAACTAATTTTGATAAAATTTATAAGGGACCACCTCTAAAGTATGATCTCCCTAACAAAAAAGAGTCATAAAAATTGATTCATAATTGGCGGAATAATCGCGTAAAATACATACAAAAACACATAAACAGTCGAATTGAGAACCTCCTACTTTTTTGTTGGAAGTGGGTTAAAATCGGAACTATTAATTATTCTTGATATATAGCATTTATCTAGGGCTGCCGTGCCGATTACGCGTGCAATCGAACGGATTATTTAGCTTTAGCTTCGAAGGAAGGTTTAGCTTCGATTCGATTCGTTAGCTTTTACTATCTCCCTTAATATCGCAACAAGTCAAATTATAAATATACGACTAAGGAACTACCGCTTGAGTACATGTGAACTCCCAACCTCGTAGTGCTGGATAACTGATAAATAATTCATTAACCGTTTGACCTACTTTTTAACATGACATGTATGTACATAAATTATTATTATAGTTAATTATGTAACTATGCAACTCTAAGATATCAATGTTACAAAGTTGTGCCACCACAGACGCTCATTATTCTGGCGACATTATTACAAGAAATTAAAGGCTAAACGTGAGTATGTCGCCTATATGACTCCTGTATTATTGGACAATGGGTCCGTCATCACAGCAAACATATTAGCAGGACATTGTCTACTTGTTTAGTACCTAAACTTATCCTGATAATTAGGTATATAGTTTTATTTATTTATTAATTAATTACAGACACTATGATCCGTACCATTTTTAAACTTATGGATTAATAATTAAAATAACATACATTTTGAATGGAGACTTCGTTCTCCAAACATCCCAATTTTACATTGCACAAAAATACTATAACCTATCTAGCTTAATCTAGTTACACTATTTTCCTTATTATACTGATATTATACTGCCTTTGCCCTATTGTACTAAGCACGGCCTCCACGACTACTTCGTTCCTATAGATATATAGTAAGAAGAATGTACTCGTACATGTATGCTAAGAATAAATAAATTATCTAAATAAAATTATGTTATGTAAGATACACAATGTAAAATCGTGTATCTAAGTATGAAGTAATTAAGTGAAATCAGTCGCGAGTAAAAAATAATGCCGGTCGCCGAACTCCTAAACACAAATCAAAACGGTACACAATGCTTATACTATACTAATGCCTACTGAAGTATGTACACAATCCCTACAATACGTGCCTGCTACTTACCAACGCTTGACCGTATAATGATATCATTAGATATGCAAGTAGGTATGTTATTATTACTGACTACTAACTGCGCCCCGAGGTTTCACCTGCGCGGTGATGCATTAAGTTTATTAAAACCTATATTAAAAAATATTTAGTGACACTTCCGCTGAAAAAAAACCCAATAATTTTGGCTTATTTGGGGGTGTGCACCACCCTCCCTCCCGCATAAACTGCTAATAGGAAGAATACAAAATAAAAAACACACAAGAAAACCCAAATGAACCAAAAACGATTAAACACGTGTTTCGCCTCTACACGAGGCATCCTCAAGAGATGTTGACTCGTCGAGCGCTAGACCTAGCGCTCGACTCGTTTTCGTCGTGTCGAATCGTTTTTGGTTTATTTGGGTTTTCTTGTGTGTTTTTTTATTAGGGTGGTGCACGCCCCCATATAAGCCAAAATCATTGTTTTTTTTTCAGCAGAAGTGTCACTAACTAAACCTAAATATTTATCGTTTTTTGATAATGGATTTCCGCAAAGTAACGCCTGAATCAATAAATTATCTGAAAACCTATATTATTCCGATTTTTAAAATTAAAGCGAACAAAATAATAAAATATTAATTTTTTTAAATAATTAACCTGATTTAGCAAAATTAAAAAAAAATTGCTAAATCAGTAATTGATTTTAATATTATTGAACATAACTATATTTAATCGAAGTTGATGGGATTTTAAAAGGTTCAACTTTAATATAAAACTCCAATAAAAAAACTTTATTTTCTACCGACTTCCAAAAAGGAGGAGATATTATACTCAATTCGAATGTATTTTTTTCTTTCTTTCGTTATGGTGAACCGATTCTCAAAATTTTTTGAGAATTTAAATTTCATCATATAACTGAATGGAAGTCGGTATAAAACTTTTCAAATTTTACTTGTTATTTTGAAGTATCTTTAAGTAGATATCGAATACTTCGATCTAAGAAGACATAGCATTTTCAATTAAAATCGGTCCACAATAGATGAAAATATCGCAAATACACATAAAAAACAAAGCTCAGCAGCAACCTATTTTTTATGGCAGTAGGTCTACAACAAAACTTTAAAAACTGATTAGTCCAATCACGTGGACCAAGAATGATTTGTATCACCAGCCAAACACACGCATAAACACACCACTCACGCCGGCAATGCCCCCTGGGGCTCTTTATCACTGTACTCGTATCAGAAGTCAAGAGATCAAACCACACAGACGCCAATTATGACGATACCTAACATTTTGCCAATTAAATAGATACAAAACCTGATAATCCGTATCGGACCCTATTAACGGAACGAAATATATAGGTATCACCAAATTCCGTGGCCTTTGTTTTTTTTTTGGTTCTGATTTATTATTTTGCGTGGAAATATCCGTTGGGTTATGCGCAATTATGATGTTTAAGAAGTAATCACACGTATTATTAACTAACGGCATAAACATAGTGATTAATTTAACTATTACAAACAGATTTATTGCAGTACAGACCACAGGCACCCATATATTAAGGCTACGGTATTCCCAGTGGTTTAACGGTCTATCTATCCACAGTTTTTCTTACTATGTACATTTTTACAGTTTTTCTTACAGACATTTGACATAACGTCCACACAAATATCACGACGATAGATAGATTATCGGCACCGGCCGTAAGGCGCATCCTAGAGCAAATGACCTATAGATGGTTCTGAACGGTAGACGACAGTGGAAGTGACAGTCAAACGGGAGTTCGAGAGATGACAGCCGCGTGACCTATACGCACGGCTCTTTGCCGAAAATTCTTATCGATTTTTTAATAATTATTAAAACAAGTACAATTTGAAAAATTTAATACAGACTTCTATTCTATTCAGTTATTGGAGTGTATCTCAAACACTACTGGACATTGAAATGGGACCACACAAGCTACAGCTTTCAAAGAATTTTGAGAATCGGCTCACCCAGTCGAAAGGTATGAGGTAACAAACATAAAAAAAGTCGAGTTGAGTACCTCATACTTTTTAAAACAGTAATAAATCGATATTTTAACGATTAGTCCATTAGTGTACACCCATTTTCTAAACAAGTTGTAGTTCACGTGGAGTTGAAACGAATCAGTTTTTTTTCCCCAAACTGGTTTCGTCGATAACTATAAACTATTTTTTAAACATGTAAGTGACAGAACGTGGGAGATTGTCATATTTTTTATTTTGTTATAACCCTTGAAAGAAAGTAATTTGCTATGGGATGCGGCTTACAGCGCCGTCCAATCCCAGTTTTAAAACAATTTACGAGGCTTTAAATAAGGTTGAGAATTGCTTATCAGATTGGACGAAGTAATGCAAAGATGCAATAGAATACGTGCTAATACTTTTATATTTATTTCGTACAACCAAATGATTAAATTTTAATGGTAAAGGAGTCCATAGTTTACTAGTCAATTTCATTGGCAATTCGAATATGATACATTCATTGAAATATATTTTCCCATCTTCTACTATATAAAAATAAGTCGGGTTTTCCTTCCTGACGCTATAACTCCAGAACGCACGAACCGATTTCCACGGTTTTGTATTCGTTGGAAAGGTCTCGGGCTCCGTGAGGTTTATAGTAAAGAAAATTCAGGAAAAAAATTAAAAAAAAAAAGCGGGAAAATCTTTTTTCACATAGAGCGCCATCTCTAATACATAGCATGTACTACAAACCAATATTTTAAGTAGATGGCGCCAAACGAAATGTTACATAAAACGAAGCCATCTGGTGGCGAAACGGAGTTCGCAGGGTTTGCTAGTAATTGTATAAAAATGGTTTTCCCCATGAAGCACTTAAAAAAAATTGCAAAATTTTGGGAATGTTGCCGATTTTTTTCTATGGAGCCAAGTTTGCTTAATAGTGTATTGGCTCCCATTTTTTTCGAACTTCGTTTATTAGGTTTAAGTGTCGAAAAACTAAGTTTTCGCGAAGTTGAATCATCATGAAACTTGGTCATAATCTACACTCATTTTGCCTTAAACCGTAAATCCATTACTACGGCATTGACCAGTAGTTTAATTACAGTTCTTCCTTTAGAACATTACATTAATCCTCTTTCAATCATTGAAAGCAAAATACTTAACTTATCTTCAGTAGAGCAATATATATATAAAAGTGCTTATTACAAACACACTGTAACATTTTAAATTGTTACATAAGGTGACCCTGCGCAAATTAACTTGTAAGTTATCATAAATATAGCTACATCCTATTATAAATTATCTACTCGTTCTCTAGAGAGCATATTGCGTCGTTTTGATTGTACTGTAAATAATTAAGGTAGGTAACGAGTTGTACTAAAACATCTGAGCTGACATTTTATTATTGCATTAAGGTGCGCTCGTATCCTGATATTAGTAAAAAGCAGAATCTTTAAACATCTAGTGTAACGAAACAGATCTATAATATTGTATGAAAAAATTACTTAGTTTAGAAAAGGAACAGGCAAAGAGTAATAACCGAACAGAATTCCTAAATAGTACTTGCTCTCTGCAGAAAAAAAATCCTGAATAGGTCCATAAAAATAAACTTTGACGTCCAAACTCTCAGAAATTTCAGCGATAACACTATATTTTTTATTAAGTGATACATAGCCAACATATAGTACTAAATTAGTAACCAGCAGTTTTTTCAACTGTGTTAGTATATATCGAAATATATTAAGAAAACGTACAAAATTAATGCTATTTCGCATGACATCGTCCAATATAACGTGCGATTTTCAACCTTACGTAAAGCATCGTAAATTATTTTAAAATTGGGGTTGGACCGCGTCTTAAAATAATACTACGCACATAACTGTCACTACTCGTATCAATTTAATATTTTTTTAGTTACTTATGAGTTACATTGATCGATTTCATTTTTAATGCAATCAAGTGACGGACAAGTCGTGTGCCTAATGGTAAGCACAACATTTGCCCCCAACAGTTGCAAATGACGTGGTGGTTGTTTGGTTCCCAACAGGGCTATTATGTATCTCAGTTGCTAACAAATGTTGATTGAAATCTTGAAAAATGGTCTATGTCAGTTTTGGCAACTCCAGTGAGCAAAATTGTTAACAGTTGATGACTGAAGCTGACAAAAGTTATATAGAGTCGCCATTTTTCAAGATTTCAATCGACATTTGTTAGCAACTGAGATACATAATAGCCCTACGGGTGTATGATTGAATTTCTGTGCAGATCTCATGACCCTTTCAAATACTAACATACATGCACAATAAAGTCTGTTTAAATGATGACATGATGTCAATAGTATGACGGGCAAAATCTATACTAAAGATTCTTTAGCACCTCTGCGAATCCCGTCAGAGATACAAAACTAATAATCATAAAGTATAATATAACCTAACCTCTTCCGTATAGACATAGGCATAGACTAAACATCGTAGTCTCGATCTGGATCACTCTGGATAGATCTAGCTTCAAATTTTTTAACTTACAGGTAAATCTGATGTGATGTAATTGACCCCATAGACACTATAGTGAATGTTAAAGTGGTGTAACTCACCTGATGAACGTAGACGGCCGCGCTAAAAGCGTTAGGGAATTTATCAGGATACAGCTGCATTTTGGTCTTCAGAACATCTGCCGGGTTCGTGGCGAGAGACGCAGCAATGCCCGCGACAATGCCGCATGAGAAGTGGATCATGCTGGCAGCGGTTGGGGTTTGCATGTATTCTGGAATGGTGAGAACGATGGAAAATTAATTGGTGGGTTTAGTGAATTTTCTTTGCTTCGGCAAAAAATGCAGTAAGTAATATATTTTTTAGTTTGCCTGTTGTGTATCCCATGCACACTGGTGCTGCGAAATTTTGTGAGTATGTGTGTATTGGCCACTTTAAACGTTTCAAATGACTTGGTTGAATATTTGGAATAGAGATAGATTATACCCTCTAGCTAGGGTATAATCTATCTCTATTCCAAATTTCTGACTGGAGCCTGTCTACAGGGTAATCCAGTCCTCCTTCGTTACATTAAGGAGCTGAGGTGGCATGGGTAAAGGCTGGCAGGGGGAAATGCACAAAAGACCCCATGCGGGACGTCAGTGCAGGATTTATCGTCCCCTGACATAGTAAAAAGGCTAATAATTTTATTCATATTCAACAGATAGTTCCTAATGGAACCCTCTTAATTCCTCTTACTCCACGTTAACGAACTAAAGTCATAAATCTTTTGACTGTATGACTATATAATATGACTTTGCTAAGAATGATGAAGAACTTACTAAATATTTGCAAATGTACAAAAAAGGACCAATAACATCTTCGTAAAGCTAAAACTTATGTTGTTTTTTTTTTTCTAATTTAAATATTAAAAACGTACCTACGTGTACAAAGATAAGGAGTGAAATTAGTAATAGCTTAATAAATAGCCAAATACTAAATAAAAAGCCTCTTCAAATAAGTATTATCACATCACACAAAGTTAAATAATGATGGGGATTTAGACAATTAATGTTATATGTTACCTTTAGGCACGGCCTGTTTAGATTGAGTGTAGAACAAGAGATAGAGTCCAGAGAAAGGCGCGTCTCTCGCTAGGGTTGGTCCCAGGCCGCAGGAGAGACCACGGATGCCCTCGGCCCTGTAAATAGCCTTCAGGGCACCACCGAGGCTGTTGTACTTGTACACCCCTGATTCGTATCTGTAACCCAAAAGTTTTATTAAATTACACCGACCGTGTTACTTTATAAAGGGAGAGAATGTGGTCTTAATTGTCGTACAAAATACGCGGGTGTAATAAAGCGTATAAATATAGATCCTATTGTTATATATTTATCATGATTTTATCTTTTAAAATAATGTTAAAACAACAAAAAGCTAATCACCAAGTCCGCAAATGAATGCCATATGGGAAAGAGCTGTATTACCTACCTATTATACCTACTTGTATTTCTGAACATTATTTTAAAAAAGAAATGAAGCAATTCAAAATATTACTAAAAAAGATTCAAAACAAGTGTTAGATTAAAAGCCCCAGATAGAGACTGGAATTGAGTACTAAATCGAAAAGACGAAATGCTGAGTTTGCAGTCATTAAGTACATATACCATCATACTGCATATGGTATGGATTTAAACAGTCCGGCAACTAAAATAGGTTTACAAGTTCCGATAAATATGTATCTATGTCAATGAAAATAGGCAGTAAATCAGTCAACCTATTTTTACAGTACAACTGCGTAAATAACTCGTATATAATTAAAAGAAAACTATTGCGTTACGACCGTGAATCAGAATATAAATACGCATACATTAATAGAATGTATTATTCATGAAAAGTACATTGCACCACACACCTAATTCCCTACGTGAAGTTAATTAGAGATAAGATACGCAAACTGGAAATATCGCGAAAAACAATTGATAAGATTAACTTCAAAACATCTTACGATATGATGCTCCGACAAGCGTAGTTTAAACACGTCATAATGAACTGAACAAGTAAAATAACAATAACAAATTGTTATTGTTGCCAAGTGTAATAAATTAGTGATGAAACTATAAATCAAGCCAAAACAATTGAATGAGCCAAAACAAATACATTAGATAGGTACGTAACTACTGTTTTATTTATATAAAGAAGTTACGAGAACTTTATTTTACGCAATCCGCCCGCAAAGAGGAATATGCTTTTAGGGTATGTTTGTATGGTTTTGCGCTTTCTACTGGCTTCTTCTGGCTGCCTTATTTTAAATATATTTTTTCGTAAAATATATGATATAATTTCGTACATATTAGGTAAATTTGTAGGATATTGGGTAAATATATTTACAGTTACATCAAGTGATATGTTTATTCAAGTAGTCAGAGTCAATCAAGACCAATCAGCGGTTAGTACTCCGTCTGTTAGCTGATCAAACTTTGATAATGGTTCTAGAAACTTGAGGTTAAGTAGACTGCACTCGTGTGCCATTCACCAACACGGTCTATAATTACCCACTATTTCACGTCAAAACTAGGACAAACACAATTATATTTGTAATGCCATCACAGAGCCTAATGGCTTATTATTATTAGAAAACCCTACAGTAAAAATAATAATAGTATACATAAATAAATAGTTTTGTCGAAGTTCTAACCTAGTTTTTATGACAGTCATCGGTATGAGGGCGATGCCGCTCATCGATCTAGCGACCACTCCGAGCAGAACTGCCTCCATAGGCCCGAGGTCGCCTCTGGCCTTGCCGAGCTTGGCCTTCAGCCAATGTAGTGATGAGAAGTACAGACCTACTCCTGAAAGAGAATACTATGATTACAATGGTGCTATTACATCCACAATATTATTTAGCGTCAAATAATATGTGTAATGGATGCTACGTTTATAGAAAGGCCAATGAGGATTATTTATTTATAGATATTTCGCAAAATAAGGTTTTGTGATACAAGAGAGGAAAGTTACTTATTTATTGTGGCAAGCGTTGAGTTTGAATAACGAGCAAGCGAAAGTTTATTTGATTGAATCACAAACGTAGCGAGTGATTTTATGTTACAATCCTGATGGCAGTGGCAAATTAAAAAACACACTAAATAAATGAATCAGCGTTTTTGTGATAGCGTATAGATGAACCTATTAGGAAACTAAGACTAAAAAAGAAACAAAACCTGAGTCAAATTGACCAAACATATTTTTACATAATTACGGCATTAAAAATATTTCTTCACTGAGCGACTAAAATTGCTCACTAGTTTAAATCAAACAAAAAAAATCAAATAACTTTATGCTCAGTCAAAGTCAAAAAAGTTACTTGCACACTTGTAATAGCACCAGTTTTGACCTCTACTAAGGTTATGATATTCTGGCATAATCGCAGCAATACATTACAAAATCAGGCGGACGTTATTTCAAATGGTGATGAAATAAAAAGTACCTACCTACTTAGATTACTACGATTAGGAGGTGTGTAGGTACTTTGT
Organism: Selenia dentaria; assembly: GCA_917880725.1. Classification (NCBI taxonomy): domain Eukaryota; kingdom Metazoa; phylum Arthropoda; class Insecta; order Lepidoptera; family Geometridae; genus Selenia; species Selenia dentaria. The sequence continues at coordinate 31,815,977 of OU862877.1, read as the reverse complement.
TATCATAATTAATTAATTAGGCGAGTGACGTTCCACATTCTACAGAGGTAAACAACCGTATAGCATCGTATTGTCAATCTCATGATACCAAATCTATAGATTGGGTTATAGATTAGTTTTATTACTATCTCTCACGTCAGAGATTGTCTGCGATATATAAATGCATGGTAATTTCTAAATGAGAGATACCTTCTTTAGATAGGCCATTAAAAGTTATAAGACGAGGCATGATTCTACACATTAAATCAAAAATGAAGTGAAGACATATAAAGGCCTGAATGAATACAGCTCTATTGTTTTAAGGTTGAAGGGCATTAGGGTCCGTCTATTAAGCACGAAATATCACAAGGGGGGAGGGGGGTGTAGTAAGATATCACGTGTATTCAATTTTTCGTCAAACGCGATACATTAAATGTCTTCATGTATAGCAATATATATTTTACGCATGATTACACCATTCCTTTAATATCATTTGTAAGTATGCGAGTCAAAAACAACCTGCAACCTTTCTGTCTAGACTTTTTATCATGGTCCTTAATTTTCGACAATAAAATTATTAACTTTATGCCTGTATTTAAAGATAATATTCTAAAAAATGTAACATTCTTTGTAGGTACTAAAAATATACGTGATTTTGGGTGGGGGTGGGGGAGTTAGTCTTAAACCTCACCACATATCACCAGGGGGGGTGGGTGGAGTCAAAAAATGCTAAAAAAAAAACATCACGTGGTTAATGGACGGCCCCTTATAACATGTAAAATTACTGGGAGAATGGGGAACCTATGCCTTGGGGTGACAATACAAGCAGTGCAGCAGAGAACTTCGATCATCTGGGATGCACTGCTGTAATCGTTCGTTTGCATCTTTGTCACTCTGTCTGTTACTTTATCACGCCTAAACGACTAAATGAGAGTATTTTCCGAGGAAGGACATAGGGTACTTTTCATAGTCATCGTCCATAACCGCGAGGCGCAACTAGTGTTTTTTTAAACTGATATTACGAGTACTATACTTAAGTACTACATATATGAGGATATATTTACCTGGTACGCATCTAGCAATGGACGGCACCATGCCACGCCAAAGTCCCACAATTTGCTCCTGTCGGACAATGTTCGCGAATATGGTGATCATGCCGGGTTGGATTCGGCCGCTGAAACAAACAACGTTCAGTAAGTATACACAAAACTCGGTTAAAGAAAATAATCAACAAATCACTCATAAATTAACTAAACAAGTACAATTGTAAAAATTTAATACGACTTCCATTCTATTCTATTGGCGTGTAACTCAAAATGTACTGGACCGAATTTGATGAAATTTGAATGGGACCACGCGGAATGCAGCAGCTTTCAAACACAAAAAAGAATTTTGAGTTTAGTTCACCCAGTCGAAAGTTATTAGGTAACAAACAAAAACATTTAGTACCTCGTCCTTTTTGGAAGTCGGTAGAAAAGTAGATGAAATGAATTACAATGAATGCCGAATTACTGTTCGAAATGGCCTCAATAATCGAATTAGTGTATCATACAAGTAAATATCATTATCTTGTTACTACGAGAGGTCCGCAAACTGAAGGAGAAACTACATTGTTAGGTAAATATGTCTGATAATAGCGTCTAGTCTAATTGGACTTCAGTTTATTTGTTGCGGCTCTGATAAAGCCAGTAGGTAGTAACAAAATAAACTAAATAGAACGATCGTGACTGCTTCTAAAGAGACTTTATAACACTATTAACTATTGTTGTTATAAAGAGACATGTTGATGGAGTGTGTTCGGAACGAAGCCCGACGACAGGACATGAGTTTTATGTTTAATAATAATGTAGGCATCTTTAACGGCATTTTGGCGTTTCCTCTATCAAAGGAGGTCAAAATGCTATTAAAACTTTATTTAAGTATTGTGTGACTCTCCGGAGGATCAGCCGATTTCTATGAAATACTTTCAAAGAAATCGGACGATGACTCAATATTTCTGAAATGGATTCTAATTGCAAGGTGAATCTAATATTAAATCTAAGAGGAAGGCTAGTAACGTACATAGTAAACTGTAATTTATATATAGCAGTAGTAAGTATATTGTAATTGTAGATAGTGATCAGATGATTGATTGTGAACTTATGGATTTATGACAAAACCCCCTTCAAAAAGTAAGATAAAAAAGAATTAAGAAGTCTCTTCTCGTCTAGTTCTTCTTTGTTCTAGCTTCTAGTCTAAATCGAGTAAGTAATCCTAAACTAGTACCTAATGACAACTACACGGATTATCCAAATTCCGAAACGCTCATAGTCCTGACAGAAAGTTGAAAAGAAGTCGTCTGTAAGCTAAACATTGGAGATAGGTGAAATAGAGATAATTTCTTGAAAGACTGGAGTGATACAAAAATAACGTCTAAATTCCGGTAAGACTCCTTCACGATTCGCCATTTTTACAGGTACGAATTCAACGAATTCTTCCTTTCATCGTCGAAGCCCTAACTATGTGAAGCATCATAACAAGTGTCAAACTAAATCGACCAGAATGGTCGTACAAGCAAAATGGGCTGCAATTAGCGATTCCTTCCCTTGTACTTTAACAGAGGTTGTGACGCACTGATTTCACACATATAATGCTTACTTGACCGTCGCCGCCACGACATTCTGGCCTGGATTCTGCAGGCGAGTCTTCACCAGATCCAAAGGTTGGAAGAGGATCGTGCTAAACGTTCCAGAGAATGATCCCGCCAGGAACGCCTTAAACACCGGGTGGTACTGTGAACAAATGATCTACTATTAGCACACTGCTTAAACATCTCAAACATAAAGATAACCTTTACTCGGGCACTTGTTTGCCAAGCGACACGAAATAATCAAATTTTAAACTTACATTTGCGATAATATCCATTTTGATTCACAATTAACTGGTACTTGTTACACAAGTAATCGTCAAGTGATATCTTTGGAGTAGACGCCGAATTTGTAATATTCGAAATGGTAAAGCCAATGGCAGAGGGATACTCTCTGGAATCGCTTTAGATATAAGCTGTGATCGTATCCGAGTAGTCTGAGTAGTAAATGGGATTGATACGGTACAGTAGAGTAATTGTCATTTTTTGCAAAAGCTCGTTGGAATAATGCATGTATGACACCGTCGGTTTCTTTAATTTTGAAGACGGAATAAAGCCTACGGTGACGTCCACAGACGCGCGTAGTCGAAAGTCTTTACGAATCAACACAGGTAACTAGTTAGGAGAAAGGAAATCACTGTTTACAAACTTAGCCATTAGGAATTCCGAATTAAAACAATCGACAAACAAACAAAGGCTAATTAAAACTGAATTTTAAACACAGCAGAATGTTTGGTCGCGTCGTGTGCACTGATAGGATACTGAATCGTAACTGGGCGTTCGAGTAGATAAAAGGTATTTTATAAGTGTTGTTATCAGAGACAGACGGGGTTGTCAAGAGGTTCGGGGGGTGCAGACGGGGTCGCGACTCGTGATCGGACCTTTGGTGATAGCGGGTATCTGTGCCTACCGACTAGGGGGTAATGAGTGGTCTGATAATGTTAGGGTCGTCAGCACACTAAGAAATATTATGATATGAATTATTTTGTGATATAAATATAGCGTGTGCCGATTTTTTTTTTGTGTTGGGAACCAAGTTAGGTACTATGTACGATTATTTACTGATTTACTTTATATTCTACTAGCTGACCCACCAGCGGCGTCGCTTGCTTTGTCTTGATGAAGCAGTAGAAGCGTCGCTTTGGAATTATTAAGTTCCTTGCGGTTCGATCCCCGGATCGGACAGATATTGGGTTTTCTGACAAAGAAATTCTCAATAGCAATCCGGAGTCTGGAACAGTGTCCCGTGGATGGCAATATACTATAATAGCACAAACGTATATCAGGCGAAACGTAAGTGTTTAATACACCGCTGCCTACCCCTTCGAGGATATATAGGCGTGACGATTTATGTTATGTTTGGATTAGTAAGTGAGATTAGTGCAGGAGACCGAGAGAAAGTAGTCCAATGCGTTGGACAGATCAGATCCGCAATACTCTCAACTTAAATGTCACTGAAGCGGTTCGTGCAGCTGGAAGCCGGAATAGATGGAGAACATCGTACGGGAAAGGCTAATGCCATGATTTGTCACGACCCCCAGAATCGGGGAATCGACGCAAGGAGGAAGTGAGATTAAGTGACATGACATATCAGGTCTAGTGTACACATTATGTGTAGTAGGTACCTACTTATGCCCACTTTAGCTTGGCAGTCCGGAAATTAGCGACTACGAACTGCACATGCTCACTTCGGGTTCCTATATCCAGACAGTTTGCTTACGACTCGTTACTTTTTGACAGTTCTCTCATACAAAGTGTCAATATCTGACGAGTCGTACGCAAAACGATTGCTTTCTTTATAAAGGAATCGAGCATTAGTATGATATGATCCTCCTTGCGTCGTATATCCTCAATGCTGAGGGTCGTGACCTCTACGGAGTATTTTCTGGTAGACCACATCACGCCACGTTGATCTATCCTCGGCAGCGTGAATGGCTTCACATACGGTGGTGTTGAGTAGGTACGGTGCGAATTTGGTCTGACCATAGCATGGGGGATCGACCCCTTGATCTTTGTCCTTCCACCTTTCCGGTAATGCTATATAATGAGCACAAAGGTCCATGGGCCTAGCACGACAAATTGCATAAGTCTAACGTAATCGTATCGTAGAGGTATACAATACGAACTAATGAGTTATCTGTGCCGCCGTTGTACTAGATAAATGATAGTTTGTGCTGTATGGTACGTTAAAAATACGATAACGTACACTTACGCAAATTTTTGAAGTTTAAACGTAATAATTCTCTTACTTTTTAAATACAGTTCATGTTATTTTATGAATAGGTACTGTAAGTGTAGATATTAAATTATTTACTAACATTATCTTATTTAGATATGATATTAACGTAAATGGTTGAACTATGCGACTTATAAATTATAACAGTATTATTTTCCACGTAAACAAGCCTTTATCTGAACAGGAAATCTATTTTTATGGCAAATTTTCGCAAAATTACCTACAATAACATATTATCATATTGATAGATATTTAGTTACGTAGGCATCTTCTGACTATACTATTTTTACGTGCCTGCCTTGTAATTCTGAATACAATAATCAAAGTAAACAAAATCGTTTGTACCTACGAGTACACACCTATGAGTCTGTGATACCCTACGGAGCTTAGTAATTCTATGACAGGGGCTAGCTACCCTTTATAGTAACTACAAAAATAGCCACGAGCGTGTCGGCACAAGATAAGGTTACGTAGACGTGTTAAAAACAAAAAAAACTTTTTAGTTATAAGACGTCGTGAATTCGTCTCTAGGAGAAGAAGGTTCTGTCATCTTTTCAGAACTACTAACTATTAGATTAGAAATAAGTACTCTCAGATTTAATGTTTTATTTTTATTTTAGTTCCTATTTTAAGTATTTTTTAATTTATTATATATATTTATTATGTAGTTATTAAGCTGAATAAATGTATTTTCTTTCTTTCTTTCTTTCTCTCATAATGAACTGATTCTTGTTCACGAACAATGAATGTTATCTAATTTATTATGGAACATATGGGTTACTGCATTTCTTTGTGTTTTATTAAATGGCATCAGAGATACCTAAAAGAGAAAATATACGAAAATCTATTTACAATAAAATTTACAATTATAAAATAAAATGTATGTACCTATATACATATAAATGACCTACTGTAGTTATTTATTTTATTTTGATATCTTAGGGACACTTACAGCTAGTTATAGTCTGGTAAGGTGCTGATGGCCATTTAATTTCCACAAATAGAGTACATACTATTATTGTAGGTATTGTACAAGTAAGTACCTACATAATATGTCCAATCCTTGTAAAAATATCCTTCACCTTACAACGTTGTATTTTACATAATTGTCATACTGTACCAATAAGTTTAAGAGTTTTAGGAACTAGAGCAATATCAAAAAAACATATTACTTTTCGGTTTTTTTATTTTTTAATGACATTATGGTTGAAATGCATTTTAACTTAATAGAAGTAAGACAGTCAAACAGCATAGGTCAAGCAGAACAGAGTACTTATAACCTCATATGGAACCCTAAAAATAAAAATAAATCAGTTAATTATAAATTAGTTATGTTATTAGTAACATATTATTATAATCACGCCTTTACATCCTTGAAGGGGTCCGCAGAGGCGTAAACAAACCACAAATCATACAACATGAGTCACACCTATTACCTATCCCTTAGTTAGCTTTAAAATTATTAATGTGCGAGTATAATTCTCCATCTGGGAACTTTATTACATTAAACTTAATTTTACCTAGTCAAGAGTGTAAAATTTTATTCAATCAAAATATCAGAACACAGTCATATAGTAAGTAGGTACAAATAAAATAAAAAATGTAAAATATAGTTTATCTTAAAATGTAGTCCAGTAATAAATAAACAGTGTCTTTAACTTAGTAGATGGCCACAGAACAAGGCTGACCTTCTGATAATGTCTCAGATGTCCCCTTCCATCAGTCATTTATGAGGAGACTATGATAAGACCACTATCAGAAGCACTTGCGCAGAAAATATTAATTCCCGCCGCCTCCTATTCCAGGACTCTTTTATCTTGTGTGTCAATGCAAGTGGATGGGTTCACACTAGCATAAGCATTATTATTTTGGGTACTGATGTAGACATATAATTATGCTAGAGTTTAGGCGGAAGGGCTGCTCAGCAAACGATTGTCTCGGTTGGTTTACTCACAGTGGCCGATATTCCCCCATAAAGTAATAAGCACTTTGTGTTAAGGATTCAGAGTATTGTAGGAAGTATTGAGTAGCGAATGAAATTTAAAGATATTAGGCTTAAAGGCTTAGGCTGTTGTTATGGGCAGGTGTGGTACTTATTGTGTGTGGCCTGCCTTGATCACTTAAAATATAATTATAGAAAAAATATACATAAATGCTCAATATTGGTGATGAAGATAAGATAAGAATGAAGAAATAGGTCAATTCCCAGCAATTTGGATTGACTTTTGACTAAGACTTTAAAAACATTGAGATTAGTCAAAATATTGGTATTTAGATGTTTAGATACTACCGATTCACTCAAGTTTTTGTTTATCATAGATGCTTTGTTATTGTAAGATTTTTTTTAATGTACAAATGTAGACCAATATGTACATGCATCATCTTATAAAGTACCTATTTACATTTTGGCATGACTTTGATACAAATTTGTGCACACCATGGCATTTATTTCTTGTAAATGCCTAAATAGGTAGTCGTAAAGAGCTACACATACAGACAAAAAAAAATTAAAAATAAATGTATAATTTAATTAATTTTTTACAAAAATGCAAACTGCATGAATAACACATAGCACATTATGTTTAATATTACTTTGAGATCTGAAAATCTGTAACATTCCTATTTGTATGTGCTGTACCTTACTACCTGTGCCTACAATAGTAAGCCAAACATTTTTGATGTTTAAATTTCATAAAACCAAACATTATTGAGTAAACATCATTAACAAACAGTATTAAATTATTACAAACAGTAACACTAAATCTCATGAACATGATTAGGTAGGTATAAAGATAAATGTTTTCCCACAACTACATACTTATTCATAGCATATTATGTGAACTTTATTTCTTTACAATATCACATGGAACCTAACACAGGTATATATTATTATGTATTTATGATTGATAGCTTACCTGAACAAAATTTTCCATCCTTAAAATAATTCAAACTGTTCACTACACTGAGAATATAGCAGTCGCAGATACTAAGTAACGTATGCTTACCAGTCTCAGGCATTCACTTCTAATAAACTGACGCCACTATAAGACGCAGTTACAGGAGCTCTGATAACTCAGGAATAATAATATGTCCACTGGAGGCAAACTCGGGCGATAAGGTCAATATAGAGGACATTTTATCGGAGACAAACAACTTCGCAGGGGGCCACTTACGTCTTTATCAGCCGCCGGGTTCTGCAGGTCAACCGGCGCTGTCGTGTCGATCGCCCAGCCGTTCGAAAACGCCTCCAACGATTGCGACATTATTTCTAGCTAAGTACTACTTTGAAATTGAAATAATCGAGAGACATTATACGTAGTTGCATGGCGGTAATGTTTGTTCATTAAGCGTTAAATCCACAAAAAAACACAACAGGATGACTTATAAAGTAGATAGCTCTTGGGGAACTAGATAGCTATTGATATACATAAGAAATTATTGAATAACAACGATATTTTTGTTTTTATTCATATTGTACCAAACAAAACAAATAACCATAAGCGCGAAACGAAAGCGAAGCGAACTTCTCTTTGCTGTGAACAGCTGATGGTCATAGATAAATCAGAGTTGCATTCCGAGTCGCGGCAAAATCACTTTAAGCGCAGGGTTGCGTTCAGAACCTCGGTGAGAGCGCACTCGGAGTGCTACCAGAGTGCAACTTTTCACACTAACAACGCCGCACCGCTGCGCCGCGCCGCGCGCCGTTCCGAACCTCAGGGTAAAGCACTCGGTTATTCTAACTCGAAAGTTGAGACTTCCGAACCTCTGAGCGTCGCAACTTTTTAACCATCGAAGTCTATCGGTAAAAGGTTGCAACCCGCATGACATAACTTTGACCAATCAGACTACAACAAACTTTTTCTTCTTCTCTCGTCTCAAAGAAAATTAGGTAAGGATCAAGTGATCTGTCAATGTCGAATTTGTGATTTGTCAAAGTCTGTTTGAGGTTAGAAAACAACCGTGGCCGTTCCGTACCTCAGAGCGAGTTAGAAAACAACTAAACAACCGCGCTCTGAGGTACGGAACGCCCCCCTGAAATTTCCATTCCAAATCAACAAAAGCGCGACAACATAGGTCGTCTTCGCCTAATGGTGGGCATCATCACTGGTGACTGTAATCTAAATTACCAGTTGCACAAGATTGGAGCTACGGACAGCCCACTATGTAGAGGCTGTCTGCAGAAAGACGAGACTGTGGAGCATGTGTTGCTGCACTGCAGGGCTACGGAAGATATTAGAGCAAAAACAGGACTACTGGAGGTCCACTCCAGAACGCAAGATGCATCATCAGCATCATCGACGTTTGTTCTTACAACATCTCAATCTACACTGGAGCAGTTGTGCCAGCGACCCAAGGCCATACTCCGCTATGTGAAGGAGTTAGGCTGGCTTGAGTAAATGCTGGCAGGGGGGAATGCACAAAACACCCCAAGCGGGACGTCAGTGCAGGCGGGTAATTCGCCAAAATTTTATTTTTTTTACTAATTTCCATGTCGTATTTTTTTTTTCGAATAAATTATGAGTTAGGTTGTTGATTATATAGAATAATTCAAGCAGTATTCATTTCTGTTAAAGGGGTATCACAAAACATACCTGAAAAAAAGTTATAAGGTCATGAAATTTTAAACTAGCAAGGAAATTAGGAAGTTTCTAAGGAAATTAGAAAGGTTCCAAAGAAATTAGAAAACTATGACAAGGAAATTAAAAGTTGGTACGGAAACTCGTCATATATGTTATATTATACCATTTATTGTTACTTAGAGACATGTTAAGCGGGAACAAAATAATCACATAATAAGTTTTCATTAAAATAATAGTAGAGTGCCAATTTGAAGCTTATGTCTACTTCACATTAACGGTTAATAATACCAAAAATCACAGTTCAGTTTCGTAGCTTATGAAAGAAATAAGAAACTATTAAAATATTGCTAGTCTTCCTAATCACAGTTGGTGTTAAAATAATATCAATATTATTATAATATTGTTTAAGTAACGGAACAACAAATAACAAAACAGAAAAGTAATATTTAAAAATAATAAACAATTATCCCAGAAAAACTAGTACACTATAAAAAATATCCGGACACTAAGCATGAGATCTTAAACATTCCTAAAATTGTTGAAAGCTTTTACAAAATATACATATTATATAATATACTGTGATATTACTAATTTGAATGTATCGAATTAAAAACGCTGTTTTTATAATGACAATAAATACAAATAAAATAACAAAATGTTATGATTAATTAGTAGAACAATCAGCCTTATAGTAACATATTATCTTATTAAACTGAATTAGTATGCAATCAATATTTTACAACTTTAATTTTAAGGTTCGAACAAAAGCTTGCCATCGTCTGTTATTTTTGGTTCCTTAAGAACTTTTTTAATTGAACCCAAAGTAATTATGTCAGTATCGCCATGATCAGGCCAACGATACAGCAAACCATCTATATGATCTAAAAAAATTACATAATAATCACTAAGTCTTACACCTTCCACCGATGCAACAATTTTTTTGATGATATGCGTGTTTGTTTTTATTTCCACTAAAACCCAAGATCCAGTCGTAACCATATAGTTCTCCTTGTCGCCAAAATTGTTTAGACTGAAATCGTCAATATTATACTCGTCAGAACCTTTAACATCGTTTTTACATAAAGTGACAGGCGGACTAGCAACATGTGACTGAGTAGATGCAGGATTAATAATTATTTGAGACAACACTTTTATTCTCTTGCCTTGGTTTTCTTGAGTATTAGTTGTTTGATCCTCAATTTTATAAATTCCTAAATGATTTCCATGAGTGCATGCAATAGCATTAGAAAAACAATCTGTGCGAATACATGTCATAGAACGCAATGTCACACTATTCCTGCTACGCGAGTTCCAAATCGCTTAATGTACTCTCATTGATCCTGAAAACTGTGGTAACTTTTGTGGCAACAGCAGATCTTTTTCTAAAACATTGTACTCATCGACAACTTCTACTAAAACACCTTTAACTTTTTCTTTTAAAAATTCCACTAGGCCTTCTAGATCATTAATGTCAATGTCCAAAATTAATGTCCGTAAGCAACATGCTTGTCAGCAGTTCGTTTTAGAACTCCACCAACGCCATCTGGAGCACCTTTACCATGTCCACTCTCACTGTAGTTCCAGGTCACAGATATCAGTTCGGGGAGGTACCATGAGAGTTTAGAAATAATATAAAATATCTTTTTATTACGATATTGAGAAGATGGTGAATCCGAAAAAATGTGAATTGTACGAACCTGTGGACATTTTTCCTCAATAAACTTTAAAAGTGGTACTATATGTGCCCAAACAGCAGCAGCATCATGTCGTAAACATTTGCTTACCGTGCAAATTGATCTCGTTTCTTTCTCTCCGCTATTTTTGTCATGATAATAAAGAACTGCCGTATGTAGTGTGATTTGCTTTCTGCTTCCTCCCTGTGCCTAGTTTTGTATTGTAATTTTCACTAAAGTCTATGTGAAGTACGCATTCATCAATTTTCAAGTTTTCTTTGGTAGTTCTTAGAGCTAAGCTTTGGTTCACTATTTTGGCGCAGTGATCCAGAAATGGTTGAAGGTTGTGTTCAAATTTATTTATTATATTCAATGGGCTATCATCAATTTTTACTTTTTCATTAATAATTGTTTCTTTTTCTTTACCTCGTTTCGTAAAGGTGTGTTTATTTTTTTCCCATGAGCTATACGAAAGATTTTCCGAGTTATCAAATTCTTGATAGTTTATTACTCTGTTTTTACAATTATTACATTTTCTTTGCAGGCAATCAGTATTGCTTCCGTCACAAGTGAGATTCTGTATCACTTCAGTAGGATTGCTTTGACTTATAATCTTGTTAGACTTTAATGACTTGATCAACAACGCCATATTTTCGTGTAGCTTACATACACAAGTGTCCCGAATATTCACGTTCGGAATTAAAATCCAAAATGGTCTTAACTTGCAAAATGTACCGTAATGGATTTTGTATTGGTAAGTCGCTAAAAACTTTTGATGTAGGTTGTAGAGTGAGTCAGTTAAATAGCGTTTTTGATGCTTGATCATGTTTTTGGAAACATAGTCTTTTTTTCCAGGACAAAGTCTACTATTTTCGTCGTCTGCAAGAAATGTTTGAACATCTAATTCCAATGATTGAACTTTATTTGTCACATGTTTTGGAATATATTCTTTTATATTTCTTCTTTTGTAACTTTCTTTTACATTAGCTAAACCTTTGGTATTTTTCAGTCTTTCCGCTTGCTTTCTAATTGTATCTTTTTCTCTCTGTAATTCAACAATTTTCCTCTGTAAAGAATTAATGACTTTGTTTTTTTTGTATTGATATTTTCTAAAAGTTGATTTGGATACTGTTGAGGTATTAAGAGAGAAGAATAGCTAGGACAAGGAGAACGGGGAGAAGTTGGATCATTTTGAACAGTACTTCTGGTCTGAGGTAAGCTACATTCAGGTACAGGTTGACGAGGTGGTATGTAGGTAGGTGCTTCATTGTCTGACTCGGGGGGGCTATCTTCACGTAGTATATTTTCTAAGTAAAGTTTATTCTTTTGTCTAGTGTAGAACGCTTTAAAATTATCTCTGTTTCGTTTTCGCTGTATCCTCTGTCTGCGAGGTGTCAGTTCACTTATAGGAAGAACTTTTTTTTCTTCTTTTTTCTTATAGTATCTTGCCCTATCTTTAGCTTTAAATTCTTCATAACGTTGGGGATCACTCTTTATTTTTTCTAACCTTTTTTTTTCTGCTAATCTCTTTTTTTCCAATTTTTCAGGCCGTGTTTGTATTTTCTACACAAGAGAAAAAAAAATAGTAATGTGAACATAGTAATTTCCTAAAATACTTGTAGTTAGATTTCATGACAAAAATAAAATAATTTACGTAAAACTATATGTACATATATATATATATATAAACAATAACAATAAATAAATAGCATTAATCATTAACGCATATTTTTTAAATTTCCTTGGTATACTATAATTTCCATGTACACTTTTGAGCCACGGAAAACATGGAAATTAGAACCAAGGAAATTAGATTTAAGTGTAAAAAAAATCATAGACAAACGTACATTTACTACATATATTCACGAGTCAAATTGAGGTTAGCTGTACCATAAACGCTAGCGTTAATTAAAACTATGCGTCAGAAGTCAATCATACAGTTGACAAATAACGACCATGGAAATTGAGCGATCTATAAACCAAAAGCCAAGGAGGGGTGTACTTACGCAAATGGCGCGAAATTGAACAACGGTGTGCACGTCCTTCTGTGATGGTTTCGAGCGGCAAAATGGCCGAGTGAAACGGTGTGACTCAATTTATTGTAAAAGTTTGCGTTTCGTTATTACAACTGTTGAATTACCGAACCAAGGAAATTATATTTTTATCCCGGACAGGTATAAAACTAAATGTAATTTTAAACCCTTATCTATTTTAATACAAAAAACACTATTTTTTGATGAATTGGGATTTATTATACATAATGATAAAATATATAATATATTACGAATATAACTTTAATAAAAAAAGTGTTATATTATGAAACTAAAATAGAAACGGACATGCCAAGGAAATTAGTATTTTAACATTTCGTTATTTTTTTTAAATTATTTAACATGTGTATAAATGTTTCACTGGCAAAAACAGGTGCAAATTAAGATATAGTATAGAAATAAAATTAAAAGTTACATATAAACATTAATAAAAAAATGTTCGCCAGCTCGGACACCAAAACGTCATACTTTTGGCGAATCACCCAGGCCTCATCGCCCCAAAAACGAATAAGAATAAGAATAAGAATATAGGTCGTAGCTGGACCTATGTGACTTCAAAGATTACGTCACCTATTTTGCGATTTCAACGACCACGCTTCAAACTAAAATCACAGTGAGCAGTCCAAGGGGAGGTATCCTGCATGTACGAGATTTTACCATTGCACACACGAGCAAAATTTAGATGTGTGTAGCGGAATTGTATGTATGTTGTGCTACAGCGATAAAATTTAGACATTTATAGGGAAGTAAATTCGTTCCATAAAAAAATATTCCGTACTATTTTTAATAAAATACATATTTTACTGCCACCAAACGTTTCATAATATGTTTTATTGTTTTATTGTTTTTTGTTGTTGTACAAAATACATAAAAGAAGCTAACATTTTTGTTATAAACAATATTATAAAACTAGCTCCAATTTTTTAATTCATCTTGCAACACTCGAATTGTATGTCAGCAAGTTGATCAAATTCAATTTGAACATTTACGTTATAAATTAGTTTTCAATTGCTGATATTTCGTATTTTCGTGGATATTTCATGTTATTATAGTGACCCTCCTTTAATGTAAGCTTCCGCAGAACTATCCAAGTATTAGTAACATTAGAAACGGGATATTTACCGTGTAATCCATGTTGTCGGGAATATAAATCGCGAACTCAAATAAAATGGATTACACGGTAAATATCCCTTTTCTAATGTTGTCTCTTACAAAAGTAATCATGATAGTTTAAAAACTTATAAAATCTAAGTATGTCTACGGACATGTACAGAAAATGTGCAAAATGTGGAGCAACTCCTGTTCAAGATGGTGTGGTCTCATTTCACCGTTTCCCTAAGCCTGGTAAAACGAATGTTAAACGGTATGTTAATCATATATATTTTATGCTCATATATGCTTTATCTTGCTTATATTGAAAAACTAATAGCATAGTTAGGTACCTACTCTCGTTTTCAATTCTACAGTAGGTATTATTATTACAGTTAGTTAAAAACATGTAATTTAACTTTGATCTCCATGTGATACATATAATAAGATCATATAGGTACTATGTCCCTGTACCTTCGTCTACCATATTTCCTATCTTTCTCTAGTCAGATTGCAGTAATGTAATTACTATTGCTTGTGGGCTGATGGATAACACAACGGGGCCTACTCCCACCTTTTACGAAACTATCATAAACCAGGAGCGTCTTGTAATAAGCTTAAAATAATCGTACTTACTATCGTACCAACACAAAATGGTTAAACAATATTATTTACGGCGTGTTCCTTTTTAAGCCGAAATCGACCCTAATGGTGCATTCCAGTAAACACCGCCAATACATACGACTGTCGTGCCCCGGTTTCGTGTTTCCTTTAGGATGAATACCTATAATGCCCAACCCAAATAGAACACTCACACGGACGCAAAAAGCGCGTCATATTTTCTCTCAATTAAATCGAATGAATCATAAACCTATTTGATATTTTGACAGTAACAGCTCACAACGACCGCAAGTCCAAAACCTTCCATCCGCGAGTGTTGTAGTCGTGGCGTGAGCGTGAGCTGTGACGTAATCGATGATGTACCGAGCTCAGTTATGATAATTGCGTGTTTGAAAGATAGCGGTTGGGCGGCTATGCGAACGACGCGATCGATTTTGGCTCTCAAAGAAACACGACCAGATGTAAGTGAAGTGAAAGAACGAAACAACCACAGAATATTCTAATAAGGGTTTGAGATTTTAAAACTCTATGGTGGAGGCACAGAGAATAAATATAGCTTTCATACTTATTTGTAACAGATATTGCACATTCATTTTTCCTTTATAAGTGTAGTCGTACGTGTTGAACATTTGCCATTTCACAAGTTAATTTAATATGTATACGTAAATATTTATAGTTTCAATGATGCATGATTTTTATTGACAAAATCGCGAGTAAAGACTTAGTCACATACATAAATGTATCATTAAGTCACTGTCCTGCCTAAAATACGTTATAGTAAAGCAATAGTAGTAGATATGTGTTTAAAATAAAACAATAAAAAATCAAATGTATGAATATTTTATAAGTAATACAATTGTTTCTACAGACTAATCTGTTGGTTTCATGTAGAAATATATAAAATACCTTTTATTCAAATAAAAGCCCTATATTAGCTTATTCAAATTAATTTGTAGCAGTTACTTAAACTTCTATTATTTTTGTTTAATTTCAGATGAACTTCCTTCAGAAGCCTTCGCCACAGCTACTTTTTTGAGCAAATTCTTCCAGCTGTTTGATGCATTAAATGCTGACAGTCCAGACTTCCAGACAGACCGGAAAGTACAAAGTCAGTCCAGAAACTTACGCTCAGGCTGGTGTGGCAGTGAAAATGCCAAAACCTTTAAACGATGCAAATATGCCAATCTCGGTGGAGGTTACACATTTGTGCCGTTTGGGGTAGAAACTTTCTCTAAGTGGCGCGTACGAAATTTTCAGGGCTTGGCCAAACGTTTGGTTGAAGCGTAGGTGAACAGAATGCTGGCTCATATTTTGCAAAGAAATATTGCATAGCTATTCAACGTGAAAATGCAGCCAGCATTCTGGACACTTTGCCTCCAACAAATAATTTATTACATTTGATATTTTTAAACTTTTGTCCATTATTTAGTTAAACTTTAAAAATTTATGAAATAAATACATAAATATTCTTAAAAATTGTTTTATTTCTATAACATAAGTACCTACTTATTCACCTTATAAGGTTCTGCCTACTTAATGAGGCGAAATTATGTTTTAACATTGTTCCATCCGCAGACTGAATTGATAGGTAATAATATAAATGAAAATAGAAAAGCATGGGGTGGATATTTTAAATTCGCGCTAAAGTTAGTTCCTAAGCATTCCGTGCGGATTCTGTTGCGCTAGTAGTATCAGTGTAATTCGTAAATGTCTGTATGGCAGTTACACTTCTTCTCTCGGTAGAGAGTTTCAACAAACTCACGATACCACCTTTGCATGACACCACACAAGGTAATCTTTTGTGTCGATTACTCCGGACTTGACTTCCCGCAGACAACTGCTCGGGACAGCGCCTTGGGCGGCCGCTCAGCGCAGAAGCACGGACAGTTGCTCAGCGCAGCAGCCCAGCGCAGCAGTTTGGGCAGCCGCTCAGGATACCTGCTCGGGACAGCTGAAAAACAAATGAATGTGTTAATATCTGTCGACGTACTACGATAAAATTCTGGACTTCCATCACCCGCACCACACTATGCAATGAAAACAAAGAAAATCATTCCATGCCTTACATACTTTACCAAGATCTCACTCGCACAGTTTAGTGATATTTTAATGCATACCAAAGACAACTAGCGCGTGATATCAATTTGTGAAGATTAACTGTCGAATGTCTCGACAAACTCACGATACCACCTTTGCATGACAGCACACAAGGTAATCTTTTGTGTCGATTACTCCGGACTTGGCTTCCCGCAGACAACTGCTCGGGACAGCGCCTTGGGCGGCCGCTCAGCGCAGAAGCACGGGCAGTTGCTCAGCGCAGCAGCCCAGCGCAGCAGTTTAGGCAGCCGCTCAGGATACCTGCTCGGGACAGCTGAAAAACAAATGAATGTGTTAATATCTGTCAACGTACTACGATAAAATTCTGGACTTCCATCACCCGCACCACACTATGCAATGAAAACAAAGAAAAACATTCCATGCCTTACATACTTTACCAAGATCTCACTCGCACAGTTTAGTGATATTTTAATGCATACCAAAGACAACTAGCGCGTGATATCAATTTGTGAAGATTAACTGTCGAATGTCTCAACAAACTCACGATACCACCTTTGCATGACACCACACAAGGTAATCTTTGGTGTCGATTACTCCGGACTTGACTTCCAGCAGACAACTGCTCGGAACAGCGGCTTGGGCGGCCGCTCAGCACAGAAGCACGGGCAGTTGCTCAGCGCAGCAGCCCAGCGCAGCAGTTTGGGCAGCCACTCAGGATACCTGCTCGGGACAGCTGAAAAACAAATGAATGTGTTAATATCTGTCGATGTACTTCGATAAAATTCTGGACTTCCATCACTTGCACCACACTATGCAATGAAAACAAAGAAAAACATTCCATGCCTTACATACTTTATCAAGATCTCACTCGCACAGTTTAGTGATATTTTTCTTTATTAATGCATACCAAAGACAACTAGCGCGTGATATCAATTTGTAAAGATTAACTGTCGAATGTCTCAACAAACTCATGATACCACCTTTGCATGACACCACACAAGGTAATCTTTGGTGTCGATTACTCCGGACTTGACTTCCAGCAGACAACTGCTCGGGACAGCGGCTTGGGCGGCCGCTCAGCGCAGAAGCACGGGCAGTTGCTCAGCGCAGCAGCCCAGCGCAGCAATATGGGCAGCCGCTCAGGATACCTGCTCGGGACAGCTGAAAAACAAATGAATGTGTTAATATCTGTCGATGTACTTCGATAAAATTCTGGACTTCCATCACTTGCACCACACTATGCAATGAAAACAAAGAAAAACATTCCATGCCTTACATACTTTATCAAGATCTCACTTGCACAGTTTAGTGATATTTTTCTTTATTAATGCATACCAAAGACAACTAGCGCGTGATATCAATTTGTAAAGATTAACTGTCGAATGTCTCAACTAACTCACGATACCACCTTTGCATGACACCACACAAGGTAATCTTTGGTGTCGATTACTCCGGATTTGACTTCCAGCAGACAACTGCTCGGAACAGCGGCTTGGGCGGCCGCTAAGCGCAGAAGCACGAGCAGTTGCTCAGCGCAGCAGCCCAGCGCAGCAGTTTGGACAGCCGTTTAGGATACCTGCTCGGGACAGCTGAAAAACAAATGAATGTGTTAATATCTGTCGACGTACCACGATAAAATTCTGGACTTCCATCACTTGCACCACACTATGCAATGAAAACAAAGAAAAACATTCCATGCCTTACATACTTTACCAAGATCTCACTCGCACAGTTTAGTGATATTTTTCTTAATAATGCATACCAAAGATAACTAGCGCATGATATCAATTTGTGAAGATTCACTGTAGAATGTCTCGACAAACTTACGATACCACCTTTGCATGACACCACACAAGGTAATCTTTGGTGTCGATTACTCCGGACTTGACTTCCAGCAGACAACTGCTCGGGACAGCGGCTTGGGCGGCTGCTCTGCGCAGAAGCTCGGGCATTTGCTCAGCGCAGCAGCCCAGCGCAGCAGTTTGGGCAGCCGCTCAGGATACCTGCTCGGGACAGCTGAAAAACAAATTAATGTGTTAATATCTGTCGACGTACTACGATAAAATTCTGGACTTCTATCACCCGCACCACACTATGCAATGAAAACAAAGAAAATCATTCCATGCCTTACACACTTTACCAAGATCTCACTCGCACAGTTTAGTGATATTTTAATGCACACCAAAGACAACTAGCGCGTGATATCAATTTGTGAAGATTAACTGTCGAATGTCTCAACAAACTCACGACACCACCTTTGCATGACACCACACAAGGTGATCTTTGGTGTCGATTACTCCGGACTTGACTTCCAGCAGACAACTGCTCAGGACAGCGGCTTGGGCGGCTGCTCGGGACAGCGGCTTGGGCGGCCGCTCAGCGCAGAAGCTTGGACAGTTGCTCAGCGCAGCAGCCCAGCGCAGCAGTTTGGACAGCCGCTCAGGTTACCTGCTCGGGACAGCTGAAAAACAAATGAATGTGTTAATATCTGTCGACGTACTACGATAAAATTCTGGACTTCCATCACCCGCACCACACTATGCAATGAAAACAAAGAAAAACATTCCATGCCTTACATACTTTACCAAGATCTCACTCGCACAGTTTAGTGATAGTTTTCTTTATTAATGCATACCAAAGACAACTAGCGCATGATATCAATTTGTGAAGATTAACTGTCGAATGTCTCGACAAACTCACGATACCACCTTTGCATGAGGTTTGCTTTACACAAGGTAATCTTTGGTGTCGATTACTCCGGACTTGACTTCCAGCAGACAACTGCTCGGAACAGCGGCTTGGGCGGCTGCTCTGCGCAGAAGCACGGGCAGTTGCTCAGCGCAGCAGCCCAGCGTAGCAGTTTGGGCAGCCGCTCAGGATTACTGCTCGGGACAGCTGAAAAACTAATGAATGTGTTAATATCTGTCGACGTACTACGATAAAATTATGGACTTCCATCACCCGCACCACACTATGCAATGAAAACAAAGAAAAACATTCCATGCCTTACATACTTTATCAAGATCTCACTCGCACAGTTTAGTGATATTTTTCTTTATTAATGCATACCAAAGACAACTAGCGCGTGATATCAATTTGTAAAGATTAACTGTCGAATGTCTCAACAAACTCATGATACCACCTTTGCATGACACCACACAAGGTAATCTTTGGTGTCGATTACTCCGGACTTGACTTCCAGCAGACAACTGCTCGGGACAGCGGCTTGGGCGGCCGCTCAGCGCAGAAGCACGGGCAGTTGCTCAGCGCAGCAGCCCAGCGCAGCAATATGGGCAGCCGCTCAGGATACCTGCTCGGGACAGCTGAAAAACAAATGAATGTGTTAATATCTGTCGATGTACTTCGATAAAATTCTGGACTTCCATCACTTGCACCACACTATGCAATGAAAACAAAGAAAAACATTCCATGCCTTACATACTTTATCAAGATCTCACTCGCACAGTTTAGTGATATTTTTCTTTATTAATGCATACCAAAGACAACTAGAGCGTGATATCAATTTGTAAAGATTAACTGTCGAATGTCTCAACTAACTCACGATACCACCTTTGCATGACACCACACAAGGTAATCTTTGGTGTCGATTACTCCGGACTTGACTTCCAGCAGACAACTGCTCGGAACAGCGGCTTGGGCGGCCGCTAAGCGCAGAAGCACGAGCAGTTGCTCAGCGCAGCAGCCCAGCGCAGCAGTTTGGACAGCCGTTTAGGATACCTGCTCGGGACAGCTGAAAAACAAATGAATGTGTTAATATCTGTCGACGTACCACGATAAAATTCTGGACTTCCATCACTTGCACCACACTATGCAATGAAAACAAAGAAAAACATTCCATGCCTTACATACTTTACCAAGATCTCAGTCGCACAGTTTAGTGATATTTTTCTTAATAATGCATACCAAAGATAACTAGCGCATGATATCAATTTGTGAAGATTCACTGTAGAATGTCTCGACAAACTTACGATACCACCTTTGCATGACACCACACAAGGTAATCTTTGGTGTCGATTACTCCGGACTTGACTTCCAGCAGACAACTGCTCGGGACAGCGGCTTGGGCGGCTGCTCTGCGCAGAAGCTCGGGCATTTGCTCAGCGCAGCAGCCCAGCGCAGCAGTTTGGGCAGCCGCTCAGGATACCTGCTCGGGACAGCTGAAAAACAAATTAATGTGTTAATATCTGTCGACGTACTACGATAAAATTCTGGACTTCTATCACCCGCACCACACTATGCAATGAAAACAAAGAAAATCATTCCATGCCTTACACACTTTACCAAGATCTCACTCGCACAGTTTAGTGATATTTTAATGCATACCAAAGACAACTAGCGCGTGATATCAATTTGTGAAGATTAACTGTCGAATGTCTCAACAAACTCACGACACCACCTTTGCATGACACCACACAAGGTGATCTTTGGTGTCGATTACTCCGGACTTGACTTCCAGCAGACAACTGCTCAGGACAGCGGCTTGGGCGGCTGCTCGGGACAGCGGCTTGGGCGGCCGCTCAGCGCAGAAGCTTGGACAGTTGCTCAGCGCAGCAGCCCAGCGCAGCAGTTTGGACAGCCGCTCAGGTTACCTGCTCGGGACAGCTGAAAAACAAATGAATGTGTTAATATCTGTCGACGTACTACGATAAAATTCTGGACTTCCATCACCCGCACCACACTATGCAATGAAAACAAAGAAAAACATTCCATGCCTTACATACTTTACCAAGATCTCACTCGCACAGTTTAGTGATAGTTTTCTTTATTAATGCATACCAAAGACAACTAGCGCATGATATCAATTTGTGAAGATTAACTGTCGAATGTCTCGACAAACTCACGATACCACCTTTGCATGAGGTTTGCTTTACACAAGGTAATCTTTGGTGTCGATTACTCCGGACTTGACTTCCAGCAGACAACTGCTCGGAACAGCGGCTTGGGCGGCTGCTCTGCGCAGAAGCACGGGCAGTTGCTCAGCGCAGCAGCCCAGCGTAGCAGTTTGGGCAGCCGCTCAGGATTACTGCTCGGGACAGCTGAAAAACTAACGAATGTGTTAATATCTGTCGACGTACTACGATAAAATTATGGACTTCCATCACCCGCACCACACTATGCAATGAAAACAAAGAAAAACATTCCATGCCTTACATACTTTACCAAGATCTCACTCGCACAGTTTAGTGATATTTTTCTTTATTAATGCATACCAAAGACAACTAGCGCATGATATCAATTTGTGAAGATTAACTGTCGAATGTCTCGACAAACTCACGATACCACCTTTGCATGAGGTTTGCTTTACACAAGGTAATCTTTGGTGTCGATTACTCCGGACTTGACTTCCAGCAGACAACTGCTCGGAACAGCGGCTTGGGCGGCTGCTCTGCGCAGAAGCACGGGCAGTTGCTCAGCGCAGCAGCCCATCGCAGCAGTTTGGGCAGCCGCTCAGGATTACTGCTCGGGACAGCTGAAAAACTAATTAATGTGTTAATATCTGTCGACGTACTACGATAAAATTCTGGACTTCCATCACCCGCACCACACTATGCAATGAAAACAAAGAAAAACATTCCATGCCTTACATACTTTACCAAGATCTCACTCGCACAGTTTAGTGATATTTTTCTTAATAATGCATACCAAAGATAACTAGCGCATGATATCAATTTGTGAAGATTCACTGTAGAATGTCTCGACAAACTTACGATACCACCTTTGCATGACACCACACAAGGTAATCTTTGGTGTCGATTACTCCGGACTTGACTTCCAGCAGACAACTGCTCGGAACAGCGGCTTGGGCGGCTGCTCTGCGCAGAAGCATGGGCAGTTGCTCAGCGCAGCAGCTCAGCGCAGCAGTTTGGGCAGCCGCTCAGGATTACTGCTCGGGACAGCTGAAAAACTAATTAATGTGTTAATATCTGTCGACGTACTACGATAAAATTCTGGACTTCCATCACCCGCACCACACTATGCAATGAAAACAAAGAAAATCATTCCATGCCTTACATACTTTACCAAGATCTCACTCGCACAGTTTAGTGATATTTTTCTTAAATAATGCATACCAAAGACAACTAGCGCGTGATATCAATTTGTGAAGATTAACTGTCAAATGTTTCAACAAACTCACGATACCACCTTTGCATGAGGTTTGCTTTACACAAGGTAATCTTTGGTGTCGATTACTCCGGACTTGACTTCCAGCAGACAACTGCTCGGAACAGCGGCTTGGGCGGCTGCTCTGCGCAGAAGCACGGGCAGTTGCTCAGCGCAGCAGCCCAGCGCAGCAGTTTGGGCAGCCGCTCAGGATACCTGCTCGGGACAGCTGAAAAACAAACGAATGTGTTAATATCTGTCGACGTACTACGATAAAATTCTGGACTTCCATCACCCGCACCACACTATGCAATGAAAACAAAGAAAAACATTCCACGCCTTACATACTTTACCAAGATCTCACTCGCACAGTTTAGTGATATTTTTCTTTATTAATGCATACCAAAGACAACTAGCGCGTGATATCAGTTTGTGAAGATTAACTGTCGAATGTCTCGACAAACTCACGATACCACCTTTGCATGACACCACACAAGGTAACCTTTGGTGTCGATTACTCCGGACTTGACTTCCAGCAGACAACTGCTCGGAACAGCGGCTTGGGCGGCTGCTCAGCGCATAAGCATGGGCCGCATAAGCATGGGCAGTTGCTCAGCGCAGCAGCCAAGCGCAGCAGTTTAGGCAGCCGCTCAGGATATTTTTTCATCGGGACAGCTGAAAAACAAATTAATGTGTTAATATCTGTCGACGTGCTACGATAAAATTCTGGACTTCCATCACCCGAAAAACATTCCATGCCTTACATACTTTACCAAGATCTCACTCGCACAGTTTAGTGATATTTAATGCATACCAAAGACAACTAGCGCGTGATATCAATTTGTGAAGATTAACTGTCGAATGTCTCATCAAACTCACGATACCACCTTTGCATGACACCACACAAGGTAATTTTTGGTGTCGATTACTCCGGACTTGACTTCCAGCAGACAACTGCTCGGGACAGCGGCTTGGGCGGCCGCTCAGCGCAGAAGCACGGACCATTGCTCAGCGCAGCAGCCCAGCGCAGCAGTTTGGACATCCGCTCAGGTTACCTGCTCGGGACAGCTGAAAAACAAATGAATGTGTTAATGTCTGTCGACGTACTACGATAAAACTCTGGACTTCTATCACCCGCACCACACTATGCAATGAAAACAAAGAAAAACATTCCATGCCTTACATTCTTTACCAAGGTCTCACTCGCACAGTTTAGTGATATTTTTCTTTATTAATGCATACCAAAAACAACTAGCGCGTGATATCAATTTGTGAAGATTAACTGTCGAATGTCTCGACAAACTCACGATACCACCTTTGCATGACACCACACAAGGTAATCTTTGGTGTCGATTAGTCCGGACTTGACTTCCAGCAGACAACTGCTCGGGACAGCGTCTTGGGCGGCCGCTCAGCGCAGAAGCACGGGCGGTTGCTCAGCGCAGCAGCCCAGCGCAGCAGTTTGGGCAGCCGCTCAGGATACCTGCTCGGTACAGCTGAAAAACAAATAAATGTGTTAATATCTGTCGACGTACTACAATAAGATTCTGGACTTCCATTACCCGCACCACACTATGCAATGAAAACAAAGAAAAACATTCCATGCCTTACATACATTACCAAGTTTCCATAGGTACCCATTCATATAGGGTTCATATTGACAATTGTTTTATTTAAATCCTGAAGTACTTCCATAGCACAGTGACGTGTCAATCATAGTGATCAATACCTCTCGTGTTGCATACAAGTTATACAAGACAAAACATTGCCGTATTAAAGTATTAACACAGCGGTAACATTAACCTTACAGTTATTTATCTCTACAAGTAGCAGAACATTAAAATAATAAAAGGAAAAAAGAAATTAATAAAAATTAAAAAAAACCGACAATCATTACGACAGTGTTTGCACTATACAAAATCACGACAAGGATTGACGTCACCACAATAACGAACTCGGAGATGTTTACTCGTCGACGGTTGAAGGCAGAGTGAGCCACGACCGCTCTGCGCGCCGCCTTTTATACTTTTCGGTTTACTAGGCTATTTTCGTCTCCAACAATATATATATATATCGGCGCGGATACAATAAGTAGCCAAAAATAATTAGTCTATAACAATTAGATTTGTTAAATTGATTTATTTGAATTGATTTATAAAACATAGATTCATACTTCTGAAATTGTTTACAGTAAATTATTACAAATAAAATTAATATTATAATTATTCTCAAAATGATTTAAGTTTATTATGTACAAAGTACGTTAATTATAATACATGCCATCACTTTGTATTGCAATCTTAATGTTTAAAACGACCACGTGCAAGTACGCCGTAACCTATAAAAGCGGTCGCACTGGCGACGGGATGGCACATTTGTATGGGGCAAATGAAATTACCTACGGGGGCTAATTTTTATAGTTGCCATTTAAAATATTATTCAAAGTTGGTAACACATTAAATATTTTGATGTCACATCCGGCATGCTAAAATATTCTCTTTGGTGGGATGGTGGGTGCGTTATTGTTTTCATTCGGATTTAGTGCCGGTTTCAGTGATTTTAGTTTCGTTCGTTGTTAAAGTTCCTTGAATATAGCATTAAATCCACGTCGAGTTGAGCTTATGTTCCTCCGTGCCTTCAAAAAGTTATGTTACTTGCGATTAGGAACTTCGAGAAATTGACTCAGTTGTGTGTGATGTGAGAAATTGACTCTTGATTATCCTATCCTATTAATATTATAAACGTGAAAGTTTGTATGTATGGATGTATGGATGTTTGTTACTCTTTCACGCACAAACGGGGGGGCTAATGTTGATGAAATTTGGTATGGGGGTAGATGAGGCGCTGGATTAACACATAGGATACTTTTCATCATCATCATCATCATCATCCATCACCACGCGGGTGAAACCGCGGGGCGCAGCTAGTATTATAATAATTTGAGCAGAGACTCTATTTTAGTTTGTGATCATGTCGGAGAAAGAAAACAAAAGGAAATGCTTTAAATGCGGCCGCTCACCGTTCGCAGACAACGCAAAATTGTTTAGATTTCCAAAGCCTGGCATAAATAACCTTATACGGTATGTATATTTACTGATATTTTTATGGTCATGTCTTAGTGCGACTCTCCATATTTACCACTCCTCATATTATTAAACAATTGCTAATTCTCCTGATAGTTTATGGAACTAGCACAACAGACACTGGCAGAATTATGACAATAGTTGCAGACAGAAGCCTCTAAGAACTTCTATTTTTAAGCATTTTATCAGAGTCAAATCAAACAAGAATTAGCAAATTTGGTTAATTCTGAATCCTTAAAATTGACCTAACTAAGACATCCAGAAACTACATATAGTGCGTTCGAATAGGGTGTGGGCAAAAGTGACAAAAGTAACATTTTTGATCTTTACAAACGCTTTAACAAAAAAGCGCTCAACTGAGCATAAGACCTAAAATCGCATGTTTATGATCATATACATAGCTGTCAAATAACGATCACAAACAACCATGCTTCGGACGTGGGTCAAAAATTACACTTTTTGGTGGCAAAAATTCCTTTAAATTTTTATTTTAGCATTTTGAATGCTGAACAAAAAGAGACATGAATGACATTTTCACCCACAGATTCTCATTCGAACGCCCCTTATGAGCGTTATTAGCATTTTCGCTAAAAACTATCAGAAGTGATCTATTTGAATGCACCAAATATTATATTTCGTCTTTGCATCCATGTAGCTTTCCATTGGGAGTAATATTTCTAACTTACCCGTAGCCTGAGTCCCCATGGAAGTTAGATTAAAATAAATGATGTGTATGTTGTACAAGTTATACAAAATTTCACACAAATCTAGTTGTGTCATAGTACTTCATGCATGTGGGGGCTTAAAAGCTGTATCTGTAGCTGGATAAATATGATATAAATGGTAAATATTCACAACATTGATACAACAGTGGTGTTTCATAAAACGGTTAGGCAATTAGCATTTAGCTGCAACAAATATTGTACAGTACCCATTTCAGAATGAAAACAATATAAGTAACCCAAATAGAATTTTTATTAAGTATTTTTTTTGTACTTTCTGCTGTGAACTATGGGCCCAATACATACTCATCAACAACATTTCAAAT
This sequence comes from Selenia dentaria, assembly GCA_917880725.1. NCBI lineage: Eukaryota > Metazoa > Arthropoda > Insecta > Lepidoptera > Geometridae > Selenia > Selenia dentaria. Next base: position 31,788,810 of record OU862877.1, on the reverse strand, counting down.
GAAACTCCACAGTGAGCATAGAATGTTGTGTGAAAATCATTTTCTTGAAGCTGACTTCACTGATGATACTCTACAGAAGTTACGGAGATCTGCGGTTCCATGTGATGTAAGTTGCAAGTCAGTATTAAAACAAATTTATGTTGTGACTGTAAGCTAGATATTGATCACCGTCTCACCTATTGGTATTTATCCAAAGGTTTTCCTGAACAGATCGCTCTTAGCGATAACACAGCCTACTGAACTGACGATGGAAAATAGGCAGGGTAACACACACACAATGCCTTTCCACCAGTGAGGAGGGGCTCAAGCTGAAAGAGAGTTAACCCATGGTATTGCTGCTCAGTAGTCCATACTGTTCCATCCACGATTGCTGCTTCAATTGGTAGGGCAGAAGTATACTTGCTACTTGAGGCTAGTAGGTAGCTAGCTAGATCAGCATTCGCAAAATGTTCTACTGCCATGGTGTACCAGGTACCTTCTGATTAACAGTCAATAGGTGTAATCACTTGGCTACCACAGCTCCAATATCCAACGCCTAATTCAATTAAGACCAAATTAAAAAATTATATCTGTGGTTTAAATATTATTGGTGTTTGCAAAAATTTCAAATCTATTTTTGTTACTTATTGAACTAGGCAGTATATGTATATATATATTATGTAATATATATATACATTTATATATATATTACATTTGTTATCAAGCATTTAGGTATATGTACCTCTTTACTATTTTCTATACTTACGCTGATACTATTTACCACTATCCCTGAAAATATTACTCTTTCTATCCAAAGGTTGTCTGGAAGGAATCGCGATAAGACTGCCTTTTGTACCATTATGTTTTAACTAAAGAGTTCCTATCTATCTGTATTTGTTAGTTTAGTTATATATTTTCAATACCTTTTCATCTGTAACTCATTAGTTATTTTTTTCCAGAATGAACCACAATTGCCCGAGTATACAATAAGGCCTCAAGCTGGTCCTTCAAATGGGGTCTTACAGGATATCACAAACACAAGACCTACCAATCAGCCTGGTCCTTCACATGGGGTCTTAGAGGAAGTGACCATTGGTGCAAATAGTGAGCCTAATGTTGGGACATCTTCAGATACTCAAGTGCAAACAATAGTTAAACAAACTTCAGAAAAGGAGAAGTTTTTGTATGCCAAATGTAGCAAATATATGCGAAAAATTTGCCAACTGCGCAATCGCGTTAGACATCTGAAGTCAAAAGATATTTTAAAACGTGTGACAGATGATGTATCCATAAAAAAGTTATCAGAGAAGATATCTCCGACATTTGCGCAACTTTTGCAAGGACAGATACAGAACTTTAAAAAGAAAAGTACTGGTCGAAGGTGGAATAAAAAAGAAAAAATTACTGCTTTAAGAATTTATAAAAGATCACCAACTTGTTACCGTTTGCTGCAAAGGCTTTTTCAGTTACCATCACCCAGTACATTAAAAAGTCTACTCAATAGAGTACCTTTTAATGCTGGAATCAATCAACCAGTTTTTGAAGTCCTTTAAAATTACACAAAGACACAAAAGCCTTCAGACAATGAATACACATTAATGTTTGATGAAATGTCAATAAAAAACATCTCAATTACAACCCTAAAGAAGATGTAATTGAAGGATTTCAGGACCATGCTTCACAGGGAAGATCCCCACTTATTGCAGCATATGCATTGGTGTTTATGGTTGCGGGGATACGTAAGAAAGTTAAACAGCCAATTGCCCATTACTTTTCAAGTGGGTTTTCTACTGCAGTCAGACTGGCTGTGCTAATTAAAGAGGTAAGTAATTTTTTTAAACACCTGCCTTAGAATGTCTTAAAAGGCGACTGAAGTCTCATAGGCAGAAAAGTGCGTCTAGTAGGCAGCAGTCAGCGGTGTGGCAAAACCCTATTACCTAAACTAATACTAAAACCAAATTATATTCCTTGTTGTGTCCCTTCATATTACAGAAAAACATATGGTATCGATTGACCCTACATGTGTAGGGATGATGATGACAACCTTTATATAATACTAGCTACGCTCTGTCTGCATGGTGATGGATGATGATAATGATGAATCAAAATATATATATAGCCTATGTTATTTAGGGATTACATAGTATAATGGAGAAAGAATTTTTGAAATTGATACGAGTTGTTTTAGAGTCTATTCATTACAGACATACAAAAATGCAAATATTTCTTCTTGATATTATTATTAGTTTCTAAATTGTACACCGTTATCAATACTTTTGCATAACAGACCCAATGTGAATAGTTATCACATCAGTTAGAATATTTGTTCATTATTTATCATTTCAGGTTCTACAAAAGTGCCATGAGGTGGGAGTAAATATTGCGGCCATTGTGTGCGATATGGATGGCGTAAACAGGCGAGCCCTCACTATCTTGGGTGCATCACTGCAACACCCTTATATACACCACAATGGCAAACAAATCACAGCACTTTTTGATGTACCACGTTTATTAAAATGCTTTAGAAACTTGTTTTTAAAATATGATATTGAATGTGCTACAGACATTTTATCAAATGACAATGATGGAAAAGGTAAAGGGTTCTCATACATACTTTGCACTTTTGTGTGTTCTTATCTTTTGGGTTAACTGTTGCATATTGTTTTTTTCTAAAACCCTTAGCAGAATTACGAATCTGGCCCAATGTGAATCAAGTCAAACTCAAACAAACAAACAAAAAAATATGATATTGTTATGAAATTACTGCTTTTATTTTGGTTTGATAACTATTTTTCTACATGATACATATTTCTTTTTACAGGAATTGCTAAATGGTCCCACATAAAGGAATTTTATGAAATTGATAACACCAACCCAAACTTTGTGTATGCACCAGCTTTGAAGAAGGATCACTTAGAGCCCAATTCAAAACAAAAAATGAAGGTTAAATATGCAGCACAAGTTCTTAGCCATTCCGTAGCAGGAGGAATGTTATCCAAAGTAGCTAAAGGTATGTAAACTAGATAGGTAGGTACTTTCTTTATTGCATGATAGCATGGTGAATGTTTATTTTTAATGTTTTGAAGTGATGAAGAAGAGAAGACCGTACCTGATAGGATGCATCATGCCTGTTCATTACAGTTGCAGTATCACCGTTCTGTGGCTCTAAACTGCGCTCATCACTTAGAGACATTAGTTCTTAAATCTCATGCACACAGTAATTTGATTTGTAGGATATGTACCTACATCTTTAGGCTGACTAGAGCCTACAGCTGTCATGGCTGTCCCCACATCTTGCATGTAATGTATGGACACTCGTGCAACGTGAGCGTAATTTGCTGCTACAGTAAAAGTTGCTTGAACATCCCTATACATACAGTATATGTATAAATTCTGTCAGGCAACTAGAGAGCTTAGTTCAATGTTCGTAAAATGTCAGTAAAATGTCAATGGCCCCAACTACATCAAAATATTAACAGATGTGATAGCAGGTTACAGCTAGTATATTAACTCAAAAATTTGTAACAATCAAAATAACAAAGTTCATTTGAAGCAAACATTTATTTAATCACCTTACTCTTATTTTCAGGAGACCTTACTGTGGACGCAGCTGTAACAGCAAATTTTATTATAAATATGGATAATCTGTTTGATTGTCTTAACAGCGATTGCTCGGATTTGCGCAGAGGAAAATCTCATGCAACAAATTTAAAACATTCAAGTCCACATTTAGAATGCTTTGAAAAAATGAAAAGATTTTTTCGTCTATTAAGTATATTGGAAGCCCACGTAAGCCGCCATCACAAGAAGGTTGGATATGGACTCTCAATGCCATTGAGAAATTGTGGAGGAGCTTAGTGCAAAAACACCACATCACTAGCCTTGCCACTAGGCGATTGCAACAAGACCCTATTGAAAATCTTTTTGGCTGCATTCGTGGCAACTGTGGATCCAATTCCAATCCAACATGCAGCCAATTTATAGCTGGCTTAAAAACTGCCATATTAACAAATATGTCACACATGGGCACTTCAGGAAACTGTGAAACTGATAATAGCGTTATAATTAACAATTTTGAAACACTATTATCCGTTTCACAGTCCACACCACAGCATACATTTGCAAGGACAGAGCCTGAATTTCTGTCCTCAATTGAATTACCTCAAATGGATGATGCCATACAAGACAACAATGCAGAAATTCAGGCATGTGCATATGTGTGTGGATTCGTAATGAAGAGGATGCCTGTAAAAAAGCATTAATATCAACAAGTGTTGAAAACTTTCATTTGTTTGTGGAGTTTAGAGAGTACTCAGAGTTTAAAAACAGTTTAATTATGTTACAAAAGAAATGGTCGTCTGTGTAGAACACTGCGCTACCCTGATAAATGAATTTCTCAGAGAAAAAGCTCACACAACTTAAAAAAAAACATATCTGAGCACATAATGTCAAATGATAATTTCTATTTCCTGAACATTTGTATGGAGCACAGGAACTCAAATGTATGCACCATAATTAGTAGTGTTTTTACTATATTATGTATAAGAAGATATTGTGTTCTAAAAAATAGTGTTTGCTGGCGAAGCATCTGCAGCTGCACTGAAACGCAAAATAAATATATTATTACATAAATAAAATGTGTTCATATAAACTATGCTTTGCTATAATGCTTGTTTTAATATTTTTAGTCTGCTGCAACCTGCAACCAGGCATTAATAGATTCATGTGTCAGTGTTGCAGTGATTTCGTCTGCCCCCTATATTGTGACATTAGTTCATTAAAACTTGTTAAGCCTGCAGTTGCAGTATAGTTGTCAGTTTGTGATTTTAATATAGGCCTGTTTCATAAAAAAGGTAATAATGTAAATAATGTCTCATGAATGTCTACCAAGTTTATATGATGTTATTATCAATGATAATTTTACATATTATATGCTACCATAGACCATATTGGTATATTATATGACACTAGTGAGTTTCTTTTTTTTTTTTTTATTTGAGGGGGGAAAGGCTGTGCACTTCCCTTCCGCCACGGGGGTGACGGAAGGGGGCGTGTGGGGCTCAGACCCACTAAAACCCCCCCGTGAGCAGTCCTCCGCCAAGGTGGGGCGAGACAGGGTCGCGCTGGCAGTCACCATCTCGCCCCAGCGGTAGGCCCGGATTGATCTTAATCGGGCCTCAGCGCCTGTGAAGGGATGACCTTGCTCACCAAGGTCACCCCCTAGACGTGTAGGGCCGTGCAAACCGGCGAAGAGTCCCTCGACTATTCGCCAGTAACTTTCTTCGCCACTACGGAGGAGGGAGGAGACGTGGAAACCGTCTCCTCCGTTCCCCCGGTCGTCTGCGCCGGAGCGGGTCAGCTCGGACATCGTTCTCCCTGATCCGCTCCGCGTTCTCCTTCTGCGTCATCACTGTTTCGCAGAAGGTGGCCACCGCCTGCCACGATCTCTCGCTGCTGAGCATGGAGAACACCACGCTCGGCAGGGAGAGATCTCCGCCTATTTCCGCTGAAAGCGTATGCCGCTGCGGGCCAGGCAGCACACACTTCCAGTGTGTGGTGCGCCGTATCCTCCGGGGCACCGCACGCGTGACAGGCTGGAGTCGCCTCCCGTCTTGCGATTTGGTGCACGTACTTTCCGAAGCATCCATGTCCGGAAAGCACCTGCACCAATCGGAAGGTCAGCGACCCGATAGGTCGTTTCACCCACCTCTGAAGGACCGGACGGATGGCCTCCACCGTCCACTGCCCAGGAACCGGTGGAGCCAGGTCCTCCTCCCACCGCCGCAATAGAGTAGCTCGCGCCTGCCGTCGCATGCGTGTGACCTCCTCCCAGTTTGGGGCTGCTCCTTGAAATCTCGCCGCCACGAAGTGGTAGACTTCGGCAAGGATTTCCGCCTGCAGCTCCCATGGGGGATCACTGGCCAGCACGCATGCCGCCGTCCATGACACCGTCCGGTATCTCCCAAAAGTCCACCTCCCATCCAGGCTGAGGCCCAGATATTTAATCTTGGCCCCAACCGGCACGAGGACCCCGTCCAGGATAATTCGCGTTCCTGAAGAGGCCCCACCCCGAGGCCCGTGGAAAAGTAGGGCCTCGGTTTTGGAGACAGCAGCCTCCAGTCCTAGGGCACGAATGCGGTCGATCACGAGTGTGGTGCCCACCTCGGCCAACCGCACTACTTCCCGGAGGTTCCTCCCTCTGGCTACGACTAGCGTGTCATCCGCATAGCACGTGACCCGCATGCTTGCGGGTAGCGTGCCACGAAGCACCCAGTCGTAGCCTACATTCCACAGGAGTGGTCCCAGCACTGACCCCTGTGGAACACCGCAGCATCTGCGACGGCGCTTCAGACCATCAGCAGACCATAGCGGAGCGCCTCTTGTATTGCTCCATGCGAGAGGCTGTTGCAGGCGTTGGCTATCTCTAGCGAGACTGCCAACGCCTTTTCTCCCTTGCTGACCGCATCTTGCGTCCACCGCTTGAGCCAGAGCAGAGCATCTATTGTAGATCGCCCCGCTCTGAACCCGAACTGGGCCTCCGACAGGCCAGGCCCAGTACCCTCCAGGTGCCGGATGCCACGTGAGGCTACCACCCTTTCGAACAGCTTGCCCATGTCATCCAGCAGTACGATTGGTCTGTACCCGGAGGGCGAGTCAGGGGCTCGGCCTTCCTTCCGTAAGAGGCACAGTCGGCCGTCCTTCCACAGCTTCGGGAACTGCCCTGACGTGAGGCACGCGTCGAACAAATCCCGAAGTTGGTCACCCATTTTCCTCAAGGCGATCGTGAGGACCCGCCCCGGGATCCCATCTGGTGATTTTTTTGCCTTGCAAGCGGCCGACTGCTACCCCAATTTCCACCTCTGAAAGGTGGGATCGAGGCCACGTCCAACACGTCGTGGGAGGGTGGCGCCATCGTCGGAATGATGTGGTTATTCATGGCGGGGAGTGAGCTCAGTTGATTGTACCTAAGGCAGGCCAAGCGACCAATCAAACATTTTTTTACGATAGTTACTCGTATTTGATTAATAGTGAGTGACAATCTCTTATATTATTATAGATCCCTTTATTATAATATTATAATAACATTTATTATTGATTTAGGACCAGAAAGGAGTTACTCATCACGAATCAGTAAACAAAATAATGATTATGAATGTGGGTTATGAAAAAACAAAGCCCATCGTCCATCCAATCCTAACCTAACTAAGCCAGGTATTCTATAAAATGTTCTTAAATCACGCACGATGTGCTGCATTAAGGCGGCATGGATGAGAGATGAAACTAGCATCAGTCGTCAGCGATGAGAGTCAAATGTAACACGTTATTTAAGTGTAGTATTATAACGTAACACATTGGTAACTTTTCTCGTTACCTACTAGTCATGTGCACTAAAACAATCAAAATCTAGAGAACGATAAATACGTAATTATCCAGTTTTAGTATAAATGGACAATCCAGGACCCTGAAATTCCAAAAAGATGCTTCCTTCACTACACCAAACCCAAGCGAGCGAAGCTGCTGTTGAGTCAACTGGTTCGTTATCAAATTCTGTGTAGAACGGCACCAATATTGTCAATGTAATAAAACTTTTTGCAAACACCAATAATATTTAAACCACAGATATAATTTTTTAATTTGGTCTTAATTGAATTAGGCGTTGGATATTGGAGCTGTGGTAGCCAAGTGATTACACCTATTGACTGTTAATCAGAAGGTACCTGGTACACCATGGCAGTAGAACATTTTGCGAATGCTGATCTAGCTAGCTACCTACTAGCCTCAAGTAGCAAGTATACTTCTGCCCTACCAATTGAAGCAGCAATCGTGGATGGAACAGTATGGACTACTGAGCAGCAATACCATGGGTTAACTCTCTTTCAGCTTGAGCCCCTCCTCACTGGTGGAAAGGCATTGTGTGTGTGTTACCCTGCCTATTTTCCATCGTCAGTTCAGTAGGCTGTGTTATCGCTAAGAGCGATCTGTTCAGGAAAACCTTTGGATAAATACCAATAGGTGAGACGGTGATCAATATCTAGCTTACAGTCACAACATAAATTTGTTTTAATACTGACTTGCAACTTACATCACATGGAACCGCAGATCTCCGTAACTTCTGTAGAGTATCATCAGTGAAGTCAGCTTCAAGAAAATGATTTTCACACAACATTCTATGCTCACTGTGGAGTTTCATTTGAAATGTTGCGGGTGATGGAAGTCCAGAATTTTATCGTAGTACGTGGACAGATATTAACGCATTCATTTATTTTTCAGCTGTCCCGAGCAGGTATCCTGAGCGGCTGCCCAAACTGCTGCGCTGGGCTGCTGCGCTGAGCAACTGCCCATGCTTCTACGCTGAGCGGCCGCCCAAGCCGCTGTCCCGAGCAGTTGTCTGCTGGAAGTCAAGTCCGGAGTAATCGACACCAAAGATTACCTTGTGTGGTGTCATGCAAAGGTGGTATCGTGAGTTTGTCGAGACATTCGACAGTTAATCTTTACAAATTGATGTCACGCGCTAGTTTTCTTTGGTATGCATTAATAAAGAAAAATACCACTAAACTGTGCGAGTGAGATCTTGGTAAAGTATGTAAGGCATGGAATGTTTTTCTTTGTTTTCATTGCATAGTGTGGTGCGGGTGATGGAAGTCCAGAATTTTATCGTAGTACGTGGACAGATATTAACACATTCATTTGTTTTTCAGCTGTCCCGAGCAGGTATCCTGTGCGGCTGCCCAAACTGCTGCGCTGGGCTGCTGCGCTGAGCAACTGCCCGTGCTTCTGCGCTGAGCGGCCGCCCAAGCCGCTGTCCCGAGCAGTTGTCTGCTGGAAGTCAAGTCCGGAGTAATCGACACCAAAGATTACCTTGTGTGGTGTCATGCAAAAGTGGTATCGTGAGTTTGTCGAGACATTCGACAGTTAATCTTCACAAATTGATATCACGCGCTAGTTGTCTTTGGTATGCATTAATTAAGAAAAATATCACTAAACTGTGCGAGTGAGATCTTGGTAAAGTATGTAAGGCATGGAATGTTTTTCTTTGTTTTCATTGCATAGTGTGGTGCGGGTGATGGAAGTCCAGAATTTTATCGTAGAACGTTATTAACACATTCATTTGTTTTTCAGCTGTCCCGAGCAGGTATCCTGAGCGGCTGCCCAAACTGCTGCGCTGGGCTGCTGCGCTGAGCAACTGCCCGTGCTTCTGCGCTGAGCGGCCGCCCAAGCCGCTGTCCCGAGCAGTTGTCTGCTGGAAGTCAAGTCCGGAGTAATCGACACCAAAGATTACCTTGTGTGGTGTCATGCAAAGGTGGTATCGTGAGTTTGTCAAGACATTCGACAGTTAATCTTCACAAATTGATATCACGCGCTAGTTGTCTTTGGTATGCATTAATTAAGAAAAATATCACTAAACTGTGCGAGTGAGATGTTGGTAAAGTATGTAAGGCATGGAATGTTTTTCTTTGTTTTCATTGCATAGTGTGGTGCGGGTGAATGAAGTCCAGAATTTTATCGTAGTACGTCGACAGATATTAATACATTAATTTGTTTTTCAGCTGTCCCGAGCAGGTATCCTGAGCGGCTGCCCAAACTGCTGCGCTGGGTTGCTGCGCTGAGCAACTGCCCGTGCTTCTGTGCTGAGCGGCCGCCCAAGCCGCTGTCCCGAGCAGTTGTCTGCTGGAAGTCAAGTCCGGAGTAATCGACACCAAAGATTACCTTGTGTGGTGTCATGCAAAGGTGGTATCGTGAGTTTGTCGAGACATTCGACAGTTAATCTTCACAAATTGATATCACGCGCTAGTTGTCTTTGGTATGCATTAATTAAGAAAAATATCACTAAACTGTGCGAGTGAGATCTTGGTAAAGTATGTAAGGCATGGAATGTTTTTCTTTGTTTTCATTGCATAGTGTGGTGCGGGTGATGGAAGTTCAGAATTTTATCGTAGTACGTCGACAGATATTAACACATTAATTTGTTTTTCAGCTGTCCCGAGCAGGTATCCTGAGCGGCTGCCCAAACTGCTGCGCTGGGCTGCTGTGCTGAGCAACTGCCCGTGCTTCTGCGCTGAGCGGCCGCCCAAGCCGCTGTCCCGAGCAGTTGTCTGCTGGAAGTCAAGTCCGGAGTAATCGACACCAAAGATTACCTTGTGTGGTGTCATGCAAAGGTGGTATCGTGAGTTTGTCGAGACATTCGACAGTTAATCTTCACAAATTGATGTCACGCGCTAGTTGTTTTTGGTATGCATTAATAAAGAAAAATATCACTAAACTGTGCGAGTGAGATGTTGGTAAAGTATGTAAGGCATGGAATGTTTTTCTTTGTTTTCATTGCATAGTGTGGTGCGGGTGATGGAAGTCCAGAATTTTATCGTCGTACGTCGACAGATATTAACACATTCGTTTGTTTTTCAGCTGTCCCGAGCAGGTATCCTGAGTGGCTGCCCAAACTGCTGCGCTGGGCTGCTGCGCTGAGCAACTGCCCGTGCTTCTACGCTGAGCGGCCGCCCAAGCCGCTGTCCCGAGCAGTTGTCTGCTGGAAGTCAAGTCCGGAGTAATCGACACCAAAGATTACCTTGTGTGGTGTCATGCAAAGGTGGTATCGTGAGTTTGTTGAGACATTCGACAGTTAATCTTCACAAATTGATATCACGCGCTAGTTGTCTTTGGTATGCATTAATAAAGAAAAATATCACTAAACTGTGCGAGTGAGATTTTGGTAAAGTATGTAAGGCATGAAATGTTTTTCTTTGTTTTTATTGCATAGTGTGATGCGGGTGAATGAAGTCCAGAATTTTATCGTGGAACGTCGACAGATATGAACACATTCATTTATTTTTCAGCTATCCCGAGCAGGTATCCTGAGCGGCTGCCCAAACTGCTGCGCTGGGCTGCTGTGCTGAGCAAATGCCCGTGCTTCTGCGCTGAGCGGCCGCCCAAGCCGCTGTCCCGAGCAGTTGTTTGCTGGAAGTCAAGTCCGGAGTAATCGACACCAAAGATTACCTTGTGTGGTGTCATGCAAAGGTGGTATCGTGAGTTTGTCGAGACATTCGACAGTTAATCTTCACAAATTGATATCACGCGCTAGTTGTCTTTGGTATGCATTAATTAAGAAAAATATCACTAAACTGTGCGAGTGAGATCTTGGTAAAGTATGTAAGGCATGGAATGTTTTTCTTTGTTTTCATTGCATAGTGTGGTGCGGGTGATGGAAGTCCAGAATTTTATCGTAGTACGTGGACAGATATTAACACATTCATTTGTTTTTCAGCTGTCCCGAGCAGGTATCCTGAGCGGCTGCCCAAACTGCTGCGCTGGGCTGCTGCGCTGAGCAACTGCCCGTGCTTCTGCGCTGAGCGGCCGCCCATGCCGCTGTCCCGAGCAGTTGTCTGCTGGAAGTCAAGTCCGGAGTAATCGACGCCAAAAATTACCTTGTGTGGTGTCATGCAAAGGTGGTATCGTGAGTATATCGAGACATTCGACAGTTAATCTTCACAAATTGATATCACGCGCTAGTTGTCTTTGGTATGCATTCATAAAGGAAAATATCATAAACTATGCGAGTGAGATCTTGGTAAAGTATGTAAGGCATGGAATGTTTTTCTTTGTTTTTATTGCATAGTGTGGTGCGGGTGATGGAAGTCCAGAATTTTATCGTAGTACGTCGACAGATATTAACACATTCATTTGTTTTTCAGCTGTCCCGAGCAGGTCTCCTGAGCGGCTGCCCAAATTGCTGCGCTGGGCTGCTGCGCTGAGCAACTGCCCGTGCTTCTACGCTGAGCGGCCGCCCAAGCCGCTGTCCCGAGCAGTTGTCTGCTGGAAGTCAAGTCCGGAGTAATCGACACCAAAGATTACCTTGTGTAGTGTCATGCAAAGGTGGTATCGTGAGTTTGTTGAAACTCTCTACCGAGAGAAGAAGTGTAACTGCCATACAGACATAATGCGAATTACACTGATACTACTAGCGCAACAGAATCCGCACGGAATGCTAAGGAACTAACTTTAGCGTGAATTTTAAATATCCACACCATGCTTTTCTATTTTCATTTATTTTATTACCTATCAATTCAGTCTGCGGATGGAACAATGTTAAAACATAATTTCGCCTCATGAAGTAGGCAGAACCTTATTAGGTGAATAAGTAGGTACTTATGTTATAGAAATAAAACAATTTTTAAGAACATTTATGTATTTATTTCATAAATTTATTAAAGTTTAACTAAATAATGGACAAAAGTTTCAAAATATCAAATGTCATAAATTATTTGTTGGAGACAAAGTGTACCGAGTGCTGGCTGCATTTCCACGTTGAATAGCTATGCAAAATTTCTTTGCAAAATATGAGCCAGCATTCTGTTCACCTACGCTTCAACCAAACGTTTGGCCAAGCCTTGAAAATTTCGTACGCGCCACTTAGAGAAAGTTTCTACCCCAAACGGCACAAATGTGTAACCTCCACCGAGATTGGCATATTTGCATCGTTTAAAGGTTTCGGCATTTCACTGCCACACCAGCCTGAGCGTAAGTTTCTGGACTGACTTTGTACTTTCTGGTCTGTCTGGAAGTCTGGACTGTCAGCATTTAATGCATCAAACAGCTGGAAGAATTTGCTCAAAAAAGTAGCTGTGGCGGAGACTTCTGAAGGAAGTTCATCTGAAATTAAACAAGAGTAATAGAAGTTTAAGTAACTGCTACAAATCAATTTGAATAAGCTAATATAGGGCTTTTATTTGAATAAAAGGTATTTTATATATTTCTACATGAAACCAACAGATTAGTCTGTAGAAACAATTGTATTACTTATAAAATATTCATACATTTGATTTTTTATTGTTTTATTTTAAACACATATCTACTACTATTGCTTTACTAAAACGTATTTTAGGCAGGACAGTAACTTAATGATACATTTGTGTACGTGACTAAGTCTTTACTCGCGATTATGTCAATAAAAATCATGCATCATTGAAACTATAAATATTTACATATACATATTAAATTAACTTGTGAAATGGCAAATGTTACGTACTTAAAATTAATGGCACGTACGACTACACTTATAAAGGAAAAATGAATGTGCAATATCTGTTACAAATAAGTATGAAAGCTATATTTATTCTCTGTGCCTCCACCATAGAGTTTTAAAATCTCAAACCCTCATTAGAATATTCTGTGGTTGTTTCGTTCTTTCACTTCACTTACATCTGGTCGTGTTTCTTTGAGAGCCAAAATCGATCGCGTCGTTCGCATAGCCGCCCAACCGTTATCTTTCAAACACGCAATTATCATAACTGAGCTCGGTACATCATCGATTACGTCACAGCTCACGCTCACGCCACGACTACAACACTCGCGGATGGAAGGTTTTGGACTTGCGGTCGTTGTGAGCTGTTACTGTCAAAATATCAAATAGGTTTATGATTCATTCGATTTAATTGAGAGAAAATATGACGCGCTTTTTGCGACTGTGTGAGTGTTCTATTTGGGTTGGGCATTATAAGTATTCATCCTAAAGGAAACACGAAACCGGGGCACGACAGTCGTATGTATTGGCGGTGTTTACTGGAATGCACCATTAGGGTCGATTTCGGCTTAAAAAGGAACACGCCGTAAATAATATTGAAGTAATATTGTTCAACCATTTTGTGTTGGTACGATAGTAAGTACGATTATTTTAAGCTTGTTACAAGACGCTCCTGATTTATGATAGTTTCGTAAAAGGTGGGAGTAGGCCCCGTTGTGTCATCCATCAGCCCACAAGCAATAGTAATTACATTACTGCAATCTGACTAGAGAAAGATAGGAAATATGGTAGACGAAGGTACAGGCACATAGTACCTATATGATCTTATTATAGGTATCACATGGAGATCAAAGTTAAATTACATGTTTTTAACTAACTGTAATAATAATACCTACTGTAGAATTGAAAACGAGAGTAGGTACCTAACTATGCTATTAGTTTTTCAATATATGAAAGATAAATCATATATGAGCATAAAAATATATATGATTAACATACCGTTTAACATTCGTTTTACCAGGCTTAGGAAAACGGTGAAATGAGACCACACCATCTTGAACAGGAGTTGCTCCACATTTTGCACATTTTCTGTACATGTCCGTAGACATACTTAGATTTTATAAGTTTTTAAACTGTCACGATCACTTTTGCAAGAGACAACATTAGAAAAGGGATATTTACCGTGTAATCCATTTTATTTGAGTTCGCGATTTATATTCCCGACAACATGGATTACACGGTAAATATCCCGTTTCTAATGTTACTAATACTTGGATAGTTCTGCGGAAGCTTACATTAAAGGAGGGTCACTATAATAACATGAAATATCCACGAAAATACGAAATATCAGCAATCAAAAACTAATTTATAACGTAAATGTTCAAATTGAATTTGATCAACTTGCTCTGACATACAATTCGAGTGTTGCAAGATGAATTAAAAAAGTGGAGCTAGTTTTATAATATTGTTTTTAACAAAAATGTTAGCTTCTTTTATGTATTTTGTACAACAAAAAAAAAGGTAAAAGAATAAAACATATTATGAAACGTTTGGTGGCAGTAAAATATGTATTCTATTAAAAATAGTACGGAATATATTTTTATGGAACGAATTTACTTCCCTATAAATGTCTAAATTTTATCGCTGTTGCAGTACATACAATTCCGCTACACACATCTAAATTTTGCTCGTGTGTGCAATGGTAAAATCTCGTATATACAGGATACCTCCCCTTGGAGCAGTCCGTCAAAAATGATAGTTTGTTGATGTTGCGTGTTGCGATAGCTAACATCTGTCTGTGTGTGCGTGTATTCCATCCGTGAGCGACGTGAGCGTCATTTCAACGCATTCCGAATGGCTAACAGATATCACCTGTCAAAAGCGCGATATTGTATTATTAGTACAGTATATATACTGTTTCTACTAAAAGTTGTGTTATTTTGGCACAAAATATACGTAAAATTGGATGTAATTGAGCCAAATTTGAAATTATAATGGAAATAATGGGTTTAGATTGTAATGTAATAGTCTTGACAGAGTGCTGGCTTGCACGAACATTGGTTATACCATCTTTACCTGGATATAACTATATTAGTACAAAAAAAATCTTAACCAAAATGACGGGATTGTTGTTTATGTTACTAATCAATTGAATTTTAAATATGAGGAACCAGAATTTGACGAAGGAAGCTGTATAGTATTAAAGCTGGAACCAGATTTGGCTATCGTTGCGATATATCGTTCTCCTTCTTTCAAGAAAATTGACATATTTCTAACATCTCTTGATAGAGTACTAAGTGGCCTATCTAAAGTTCAAAACTTAACTATAGTCGGAGACATATATATACCTTTAAAACCAGAAAAATGCAATGATAACTCGCATCAATATTTGAATTTACTAGCAATCCACGGACTCCTACCAGCACATTATTTTGTAACTCGTGAAGAAAGTGGCACCTGTTTGGACCATGTCATTATTAGAAGTAACCTTGCTGCACTCACAATTGTGCCACAAACTAAAATAACAAACCACAGACCTACTGTATTATGCTTGGAGCACAATATGGCAAGGATTTACGCAAAAATATATTTTTCTAAAACCAACAAGGAGAAAAGAGATATCCTAAGTATTGATTTAGGTCCTATTTATAACTCTTGTGATCCAGATTTTGCAATGTCTTATTTCATTCAACAAATTCAGTCAGCTATAAAAAATAACACTACAGTTTAACACTGTTTTAAACTATCACGGTTGTTCTCTAAAGTTATATGATTATTAACGGGATATTTACCGTGGTATGGTTGTGGAATGAGCTCCCGATATTTCGGCGCAGTTAGGTACATGCACCATGTTCACGGGAAGACTGAAGAATGCGGGTGGTTGGTCAAAAAGTTTAAAAGTTAGGTGCAGACATAACGATCTACCCTCTTTCTTAGTCTTTTGCTACGGTTATCACTGGAACTCGAACTCGATCCTAAGTCCCGACAAAACACACTCACTGTATCACTGCGTATAGTATTTTGAACACATTTTGAACGCGGACTTTTATTTTTAAAACAACCTAATACTGGATTCCACGCACCGGCGAGTTGAAAACCATCACCTCGATTGAAATTCTGGCATTTCAAGATCTCAATAGTTTCCTTTACTAGCCTTGGTATGTAATGGCGTTCGGTGGACAAGATTTTAGGGTTAACTGATGAAACCGAAGGTGGAACGACAGCCGACCTTTTTGCCATATATTAAAGGAGTCACAGACAAAATAGGTCGAATTCTTGACAAATATGCTATCAAGACCATATTTACTCCTCATCATAAGATTGCGCAATGTCTGCGTTCCCCTAAGGACAAGATTCCTTTTCAGCATCCCGGGGTGTACAAAATTAACTGTAGCTGTGGAAGTTCGTACATAGGACAGACGAAGCGAACTGTTTCATGCCGCATCAAGGAACACATAAAGGCAGTAACAAATAAAAGACACAAATCTGCCATAGCTGAGCATCTGCTGGACGCGGGTCCTAACCACTGGATTGAATTCCATAACCCTAAAATCTTGTCCACCGAACGCCATTACATACCAAGGCTAGTAAAGGAAACTATTGAGATCTCGAAATGCCAGAATTTCAATCGAGGTGATGGCTTTCAACTCGCCAGTGCGTGGAATCCAGTATTAGGTTGTTTTAAAAATAAAAGTCCGCGTTGAAAATGTGTTCAAAATACTATACGCAGTGATACAGTGAGTGTGTTTTGCCATGCCCATGTTGTACCTACCCCAATATCAGTTGGGAACTCAGTTCTCGAAGTTGTTGACGAGTACATCTACCTGGGACAGACAGTCAAACTAGGCAGGTCCAACTTCGAGAAAGAGGTCAATCGTCGAATCCAACTCGGCTGGGCAGCGTTCCGGAAACTTCGCGAAGTCTTCTCGTAAAAAATACCTCAGTGCCTCAAGACAAGAGTCTTCGACCAATGTGTGTTACCAGTGATGACTTATGGCACTGAAACGTGGTCTCTTACTATGGGCCTCATAGACAAGCTCAAAGTCGCACAACGAGCTATGGAGAGGGCTCGGGGTTTCTCTACGTGATCGAATCAGAAATGAGGACATCCGTAGAAGAACGAAAGTCACCGACATAGCCCAGAAGATTAGCAAGTTGAAGTGGCAGTGGGCAGGGCACATAGCACGCAGAACAGATGGCCGATGGGGTCGAAAGGTTCTGGAGTGGAGACCACGGACCGGCAAGCGCAGCGTAGGTCGTCCACCGACACGGTGGACAGACGACCTGAGGAAGGTCGCAGGACGACGTTGGATGCAGGCCGCTTCCAACCGGTCCTTTTGGAAAATCATGGGGGAGGCATATGTTCAGCAGTGGACGTCCTACGGCTGAGATGATGATGATGATGATGATGTACAACATATATTATGTATTGACTGTATATGGATGGTGTGAAACAAATTTCTGATTAGTTCTTGCTCGGTGGTAGGGAGTGAAGAAAAACCCGGAAAAGGAAGCTGGATTGTTAGTGGAGTAGAAACGGCGGGAGTTTGATGCGGAGTGGGAGCACTGGTGACTCTTATCTGCAAGCAATAATGTAGGGAGGATATTAGGAAATGAAATATTAAAAAGGGAAAAACAAGGAGATTGTAAATAGGATGACATGTACTTACTTGACGCTGGTGTTGAGTTAGTTTTTGTTTTTGCCGCAAAATCCGTTTTTGGTATGTTTTTATTTTTGAGCGCAGAGTAGACAAAGTAATTGGATGAGGGAGTTCCAGATTTAGTTGGATGAGAAGTGCTTCACGACAAAAGGCCTTTACTGCAATACTTCGGTAGTGAATATGTGATGAGTCCCAGAGTGCCGGGAATTTATAAATTTTCCGATTAAATATGTGGTCAGTCATGGTTATGTCCTAAAAAGAAAACGAGAACGTTGTAACACAAGCTTTGCACAAAAAAACACTTCCAAAAACTAAGTAATTTCGTTAGTTCAATGCGAGTTGATATTATGACGCCATTTTCTTAGCGCGAAAATCGCAGCAACACAGTATAATTATGCGCTATCTATGCCGGGCGATATGTCCCATATCATTCAATCTACGATTATATTGATGTCACTCACCTTTTTAAAACGATTCAACACAATAAAATAAGGGTATTGTTCCCGATATTTAATTAAAACAATATGTGTTAGAAATAATCTTTGCACGGCGTCACTTTACCACAAATCACAATAGATCAGTATGTGCTCTATGATTCAGTGTTGCCAACTAGAGTTGCCATAATTACCGTACGGTTGGGAACGCTACGACTATAGGTCCGGTCCGATTAGCGATGTCGCATCTACTTAATCTGTGTCAATGACGTTCCTTTCGTAATAATTGACTAATTGAAATGTTAGATAAAGCTATATGGTACCGTAATAAATAAATTTAAAAAAATAATAATAAAAAAAAAACTCGTTGTTTTAGGTTCTTACCCAGATAGTCGTAGAAATAATAATTACCGAGGAGACGTCGTTACATGTCAGCTACATTCCGAATCATTAGTTTTCCAAGTTTTCGATTATCTGCATCCGATCTATAGCGAGAGTCTTTGCCGGTTATTGCAATTCCAGGTTGTATGTGAAATTAATGCGAAAATTCCGAAATCTGTTCCTCGAATTTTTCACAAAATAATATTTACATAAACATGATATGTTTTTGCGGGAAATGTTCCACCCTAAGATTATTTTTATAGGGAATAAATTTGTGATAGAACCTTATAGCGAAACTCTTGAATTAATATAAATCTATCTAAAAAAAAAAAAAAAAAAAAAACGTTGCAAAACAAATTAAAGATTAGAAATAGAATGGATTAATTTACAAAAGGTTTATTTTTACTTTCATGTCATCACAACATGTATAGGAAAACAAATAATACAGAAATGTATGTGCTGTTGGCGAATATTTTTTGAGTTCGTGTGATTGATCGTATTGATCTATTAATTTTTTCTTCTTCTTAATACATAATATTATTGAATTTTGGCTATGTATATTATGGTACTCGCTCGGAGGTAAAAGAAGTTGCGCTGTTTGTTAGGTAAATTAGGGATTTGGAGGATTGCATATAAATTATTAGTGAAGATGAATAGGGTTGTGAGTTATAAGTAGTGTAGGAGATGCGTATCAAATCTTACAATACTGCTTAAAAGCTTTAAATTAAAATAGTTCATTTTAGTATTTAGTTGTTGTGGGTTTATAAAGGTACTTACTGAATTAATTTCTGTAGGAGCGAACAATGGTTAGACCAAGGCGCAATTTAAAGAGGAATGTCAAGTATACGGGAGAAGAGTTTATATTGGAAAGGGGGGAGCGAAGTGTTCAAAATGATGAAGCATCTCAAAATGAACAAGGGACAAATGGGGCCAGCAAGGCTAAACGTCCAAGATTAGGGAAAGAGACTAGACCACATGAAGCTGCGGTGGGAACAGGGCTCAAATACCGATCTCTACGACGAACCATAGGAGTACTAGCGTCGAAAATAAATGAATTATGTGAAGAAATGAAAACAGTAAAGTCCACGTACGAGTTAGCAAAATCCACCGAAATGTCAAGTCATTCAACAGGCGACATAACTGAAAATATCATTGAAATAGGAAATGGCATTGAAGATAACGCTCAAACGATTCAACGAGAAAGACTTGAAATGGAGGAACGATGTGAAAATATAACGTACAATGTCGAAAATGTTAATCTAGAAAAACCAAAATTCGGTGATTCTGAAGGTGTACATCCCGTTAATTTCCTAGAGGACTTGGAGAGGTACATAATCAAAGCAGCAAGAGAGGGCACAGAGTTAGAACTAGTGCAGGATTGCTTGGTAGGAGATGCGAGGGATTGGGCCCGAGTATATAGGAACAGGTGGGAGAAAATCGAAGACTTCAAACGGGACTTTTTGGCAACTTATTGGGGGGAAAAATCTCAAAACGATTTACGCAGGACAATAGTACAGAGCACCTGGGACAGGACGAAAACCCCTTTGATGCTTACGCATTTCCTAAGAATTTCGGGGAAAGCTCAAATGCTACAATATAAAATCCCGGAGAAACAGTTAGTTGCAGATATAATGCGCCATTACCCAAAATATATCCAACAAGTCTGGACTACCTCAAAATCAGAAAATATCATAGAGACGGCAGAATTCCTGAGGGAAATGGACGATATTAGCAAGCAAGAGTTGCATACCTATGCATCTGCAAACCAAAGTAAATCTAATTCACCTGCACAAAATAAAGGGTTGGATAAAAGAAAGAAGGACTTACAACGAGATTATCAAAGATGGCAGAAACCGAGGGAAGTGAACGAGGTAGCAGTTGTTGAGGAAGAAGCGTTAAACTAGACGAGGCTGGACATGTGGTTCCCGAGTCAGCCTCAAGGATAGGGAACACGGCATTAAATATTATGTTAAAAACAGGTTGGGTACCAGGGCAAACCCTAGGAATAAATGATAGAGGACTTAAGATACCCGTACAGGTAAAAGGTAGGAAAAGTGGCATAGGGTTAGGGTATGAAACTCAACAGTTAAATAAACCAAACATTTTACAAGATATTGTAGACATTTTAAAGACCGAAGACGAGCGAGAATTAAGTGGAAGGATTCATACCGTATTTTCCGATTTTGAAGAAGATGACCCACAAAATAAATATAAAAATTATAAATCGGAGGTAGAAGTTCAAATATTTGAATATGAGGTCATGGGGTTAGTGGACACAGGCAGTGACATTACGTGTATTTCAGAGGAATTTTGGCAAAAGCTAAAACAACAGGAAACGCGAAACATACCAATACTTCCTATCAAACCATTCCAAATAAAAACCGCGGTTGGTCACAAAAGTGTTGAAGTTAGAAATATAGTTCTACTACCTGTAAGGTTAGGTACCAAAATATTTGACATAGCGTTCGTAATAGTTCCGGGACTAGTTAACCATCTCATTTTAGGTTTTGATTGGCTCAAATCAAATGAGGTTACCATACGTTTAGATAGCAAGCAGGGTGGGTTATTATTCAACATAGGTAACGAAAAACAGTTGGTACGGTTTCATGATTGCGCTAAAGTAACTGGGGAAAATCAGGGGCTTTTAATGAGAAGAGATTTAGAAAACTTTGAGTATGAAGTTCAATATATAAAAGGGAAAGATAATATAGCGCCAGATATTCTATCTAGGTATCCTCCAGAAAGTGACTTGTTACAAGAGGACAAAATTAAAAATCCTGAAATTTTGTACATGGGCGTCACAGTTAATCAAAGGTTATTGGAAAATTTAGCTAATTTACCAATCTTACAGAAGGAAGACAAAGAAATAGGAGATTTATTGAAACGTATGCATATGGGGACTAAACAGTCAGACAAGGGAGACAAATTAGTAGAAAGATGTATAAAAAAGAACGAGGTTTTATATTTTAAACCAGGCCAAGGGTTAGAACCAGTGATATATTTGCCGGAAATCTTGAGGGTCGATATAATAAATCAAGTTCATGCAGAAATGGGTCATCAAGGTGCATACAAAGTGATTAAATATATTAGAGACAGGTTTTATTGGAGGGGGTTAACTCGGCAGACCAAACGGGTAATAAGAACATGTCACGACTGTCAAATAACAAAAAACGAGACAGTAAAATATGTAGGACCTTGCCGCTCAATAATTACCGAAAATATAGGGGATCTGGTTATGGTAGATCTATACGGGCCTTTACCGGCAGGACAGTTTGGAATGAGTTACATTTTAGTCATACAAGATTCGTTCAGCAAATTTGTAAAGTTTTATGAGCTAAGAAAAGCAACAACTACAGCAGTATGGGGTCGGATGAAGAAATTCTTTGACATAATAAAACCAAAAGCCGTTATGTCAGACAATGGTTCACAATTTGCCAGCAAAGTATGGAGAGAGAACATGAAAAGAGAAGGAATTAACGTTGTCTTCACAAGCGTCCGCAATCCTCGCCCAAATACCACAGAGAGGGTGAATAAAGAGTTAGGCCGGTTATTTAGAACATATTGTAGACTAAACCATAAGGGATGGGTTTCAGCATTACCAAAAATAGAAGAGTTATATAATAATACCTTACACAGTAGTACTATGTTCACACCTTGCGAAATATTATATGGGAAACCGATGAGATTAGCAATCGATAAAAGTATAGACAAAACAGATGTGGATTTGGATGTTAGTAAGGTTCGTGAAACCGTTCGAACAAACCTAGTTAAAAAAGGGGAGCAACGCAGATTTAAGTTCGATCAGAGATATCGGATAATTAACTATCAAATTGGAGATTGGGTAAAAATCAAAAGATTAAACAAATCTGATGCAATGCAGAAGTTAACAAAAAAGTTTTCACCTTTATATGAAGGGCCATATGTAATAGCAGGAATCCCATATCAAAATGTGTATATTCTAGTTGATCCAAAAACAAACAACATTAGGGGAAAATTTAACACTATACACTTATCAAAATATTATAAATAACTTGGTATCTATTAGTGGGGCCGAAGAAATCTCTAAACCTAAGTAGGCTGACTTGGGAACGACTGATATTAGATTAATACTTTTTTTTGTAAGCGTAATGTGTAAGTAGCTGTAATAAACAATATAATAGTAATTGATTTTGTATAATATTAGATATAGTTATTTGAGTATTTTATTATTAATTTTTCTTTAATTTTTTGAACTTTTTATATACTTTTAAATTGTATTTTCTTTTTTAATCTATAACTTGTAATAGTAAGAGTTTTGTTAATTTAATATTATCTAGTGTTAAGTTAGAAATTGGTGGTAAGGTTTTTGAATTATATAACGATTGATGCAAAGTGAATACATAACATGTAATTCGAGGTTGGATTAATTACACAGTAGTAGATGTAAAAATTAGCTTCTTGGCTTGATTTAAACTCAGTCTAATGGGTTTCAAATAAAAGTAATTGCCTTATAAAATACTATATAAGTTTTCTCTGGTTGGACATCATAATAACTGTTTTTAAAATAGATATTACAAATGATTTTTTTTAGACATAAATGCAATAATTATTGTAAGTATTTGTTTTGTCGAAGTTTGTATAGAAAAATATACCAAGGCTATGTATAAGTCATTTAAATTCAATAAATTCATTTATGTAACAAATATTTAAGATAGTATATAAAGAATATGTAAAAAAAAAAAAAAAAAAAAAATTGTAATGAACACCAATACATCAACGGGCGGTAAGGGAAAAGCCTACCCAAATCATTGGATATAACTATATAACTGAATATAGCTAATTTATAAGAAAAAAATTATAAATTCTTAATAATATATTTTCACACGATTAATTTACAATCATAGTAATTATAAATCGTACCGAAATGGAATATGATTATAAATAATTTTATAAAAAAAAAAGGGGGGTTATATCTAAAGACTTGGGTAGAGGGGAGAGATGGCGGCTTTTCAAAAAAAAAAAAAAAATTTATTTGGTTGGTACTTATGTAATTAATTTTAAGAAATGTCTGTAACATCGCAATAAATAAAAATAAATAAAAAAAAAGAGAAGCGATGAAATAATAATAACTTGTCATGCTGGGAAAGGGGAAAGACCCATCTATGCATATCCGAGTAAAGTTTTACGGTAAAATTTACAAAAAAAAAAAAAAGAGCTAAACTATTGATTATTCAATTCTTCCAAGCGATTGAAGTTTACCCACATATACATAGATGGAGGGGAGTGTTGGCGGTCTTTCCAAAATTTCGGTTTAAAATCAAGCCAATGTATCATATTTTAAAAATGTTTGGAAGTCACTGTCAAAAATTTTGTAAGGTTGTAAATAATTGACGCTGTTAAGGTTTGGAAACGCTGTGCTTAGATGGAAACAAACAACAAACAAAAAAACAATGCTAAGGAAACACAATGCTGAAATTAGGGCAGAGATAACTAAATCTATTATATGCATTTTCAAGTTAATTTTTAGGATGATGAAATGCAAATTATACTATTTAATTATTCTGAATGAACCGAAATATCGTACCCATTGGGGGAAGTAACAATCTTCTTTTCAGGAATAAGAAAAAGCTTGTGGATGACTACATGAAAATGAGCCAAACATTGCCATAAGGTGATGCTAACTAAACACTTGTTTAAAATAATTGAAAATAAGTCAACTATGGGTCAATTGCCAATAAAATATAGAAAAATGTAAAATTCGCCAAATAAACATACAATGCCATGGAGAACATACAAAACATTGCCTATTTAATATGATTTAGTCTTGCTATAAGGGGGTCGGGGCACATATAAACAGTAAAGAATTTAAGGTATACGCGTTCTTCTTAAAGTCCTTAGACCTATGTAACCAAGGGGAAATGTTCAGTCTTATTTGTATATTATAGAATTGAGATGAGAAAAGAAATGAGCGGGGTCTGTGTCATAATAAGGAATGGGGTCGAAGAGCTTTGATTGAAATTGATATAAACTATTACAATCACTGTGTAATTCGTGATCTTATTGCCTATATTGGGGTGTTGAACTGTTAAGTGGCGTGAAAAATCGTGGAGTTGAGATTCTGACAGGTGTTTGGATGGAGAGTATTAAATGATTTGTGAAGACAGAACTAATGGAAGAGATGATTGCATAAACTGAGTTGTTCAAGTAAGCAGGGCTTAGTAGTTTAACAGACTAGTAGGCATAAGACGGCTAGTTCGTGTTTGAATTTGAACTGGTTAGTCTTTTATTTTTCCTTTTTGTTTGATAGACTAACTGACACTCTACAATTGGTTTCAATGAAGGAGTTACTTTGGTGTTAGGTTAGGTCTGTTGACAATATTACGCATCAGCAGAAGCTGATTTCATTGGGACCAATACTGCACACGAAGCTAACACTCAAAACTCGGCAACTACACATTCTCCCAGTCGAAAATGGATTTTGCTTTGATGTTCACGTCTGAGTGTGGTGTTGCGGCTTTGGTAGATTAACATCTTTCTGCTATTAACGGAATCTGTAATGAATGGGATGATGTAGCTGTGATTCTTGGCAAACGAAAAGTTGGTTTGGATGGGAAGCATCTTCATCATATCCTTCTGATAGATTGGACTCACAACCCAATTTCCCCGTTCGAAGTGGATTCCCTTGTGGGGGGTGATTTGATATCAAAGTTAAAGCATTAAAAAGCTCACATTGGGACTCGGGGAATGTTCATTTTCGGTTCGGTTTAAAGGACTCACCACACGATGTAGGGCTACATTTACATTCGATTGTTTGAATTCAAATACTAATTACGCTAGAATTACACAATGTTATATTTTAGGAGTTGTATAATTATTATTGGTTTATATTTGTGAACAGTTTATCAAGGGTGAAAAATTTCCTCCGGTTGCATATGTTTGGGATTTTCGTAAATTTTTCAGGGGTCGGCTGTAACGGTCCGCAATGCGTTCCGCTACGTTCACAAATATATAGATACATCAGTATGATGGAAATCTAATCTAAGGGCATCTTTTGGAAATATTAAATATCTAAAAAGTTATATCTCAATAGACTAAATCTCGACTATCAGACATAGATCATGGAGCTATAGAACTTCCTGTCAATGAAGTTAATAAGTCAGGATTTTATGCAAAAGTATATCTAATAAAAGCAAAGTGAATGCAAAAAGGTTTTATGCAGTAACTAAGATTCTTAATATCCTCACGATTAGCAAACTAACGATTCCATTTCTATGTATAGATTTCCAATACTAGGAAATGATTAAAACTAACAGATTAGATCTAACAAATTAAATAATTAACTAACTAACATAATTCAGAATCACGGCAGCTGAATGATGTAAATAGGCTGAGAACGCTTGGAGACAGGTTCCAAATTCAAATAAAACTCATAAAACAAAATAACATATCATAAATATTTAAAAAAGGAACGTAGGTTCAAAATGTGTATTCAAGGGATCTGATTGGTTAGGTCGGAGACAAGATGAGGACAGCTTGCGTACATTATTCTAAATTCAAATAAATTTAAAATTGGAAAGCTAATAATGGCTCATCAATATTTGAAAATGGAACAAGGATTCTATTGGTCGAAATGGGTACTCGAGGAGTTTGATTGGTTGAGTCGGAGACAGGTTGGAGACCAGATACGGACACTTGGGTAGTATAAAAAGGGGACGAATGGGCCGTCCAAACCAGTTACCGTCTAGAAGCCAAAGTTGCTGTCCGCGATAAAGTGAAAAGTGAAATATTCAAAGTGAAGTGTCTGTGAAAAGTGAAGTGTAAGTGCTAGTGAATTGCCACCTGCCAGAGGGGATTGGATTGATTCTGTTGGACGAGCTTACTCACGTAAGTCCTAGAATTTAGGCATTTTAGACTTTTTCCGGATAGATGAGATGTCTCCAAGATAAATGTTAAACTTAATAAATTACTCTTCTAAAATAATGGAGTTATGATTGATGGAATTGATCATTGAATAGAGACACTTGCTCTTTGGATTTCTCGTAGACTAAAAGACGGTTTAGAGATGTCCAAGTCATTGGTTAATATTATCAGTTATCAGTTAATTGTTCAATAAATATTTGTCAATTAATCATGTTATGTTGAAGACATTTATCTGTCTGGATATTGTGACTGTTTTATAGAATTTAAGATAGTCCTACAAATAAAATAAGGAGGTGAAATGAGACGCAGGAGCAACAAATTATTTATACAGTAACAAAGCTTTAACAAAACATAGATAAAATATTCTTATCTCAGCATTGTGTTTCCAAATCTTATTCAGCGTTAGAAATAAGTGTTAAGGGGAGTAATTTGAGCTAGAACAGCAATGGAGAGTGTTGTAATTACGTCAAGAGGCCTCTTAACCCAGCTTATTACGGTCACAAGCCCGTAATGTTTTCCTAGCTCTGGTTATCTACAATGATAAATATCCGTAGAATTCTAATTTTTAGGTGAAAACATGAAAATAATTACCTTTACTGAACAACATTTGACCATCATAGATCAAACAAATACAACTATGGATATTTACATTTAGTTATTAACAGTAATTAACTAATTAGTTTATGATTTATTACTTTATGGTGTGTGATAATTTTCTGTGTCATTCCATGTCTTAGGTACAAATGTTCTGCATTTAATATATGATTTTGTGTTTACTTGAAGTTAAGTTATTACAATCTATGCTTTGCGAATTTATAGAAATCTTATGGCGAAATATAATCTCTCATAGTAACGACAGGATTGGGGTCAAAATGGTATAACAGTATTAGGGTCATTTTAATTAACCCTTGCAGTAGGAATAAGATTTGTCTTCATGTGCTTACTAGGTACAATTTTATCGTTATAATAATTTATTTCTCTTACAATTAGGTTAGGTTTGTCTCAGTATTTCCTGAAAAGAACTTGAGTTACCACGGTTCATAATATTCGGTCCTTCCACTATGAGCTAGACGATCACACCTTGGCCATATATAATATTTAATCAGTTCTTCTTCCATTAGTATAGATTTATTGTCTGGATAATGTTAAGTTATGATTCGAACTAGTTATGTGTAGGTACTTATTTATCTGAGGAATTAAAAAAAAACGTAGGCCGGAATCATCTAGATATTATTAGCTCAGATTAGGTGTAGTTACTATTGGGAGTACCGTTCCCAGGATTAGAGCTTTAGACTACGGGACGAGTAGGCTAGTTACTTTTATCATACGGCGGTTAGGATCTGTGGGGGGTTACAATTTGGTGCCGTGACCAGGATAATTACAGTATTGTAGCCGTGATTAGGATTCTATAAATAGATTTACTATCAATTGAGTGTCAAAATACAGTATAGAATATGAGTTAGATGGTTACAAGTTAGTGACGTTACCATGGATATAGATGAGCTTAGTTACAATTAGGAACCGTAGTGACCAAGGATTGGAAGGCTCTTCACACTTAGGATTCCCATGCTAGTAAATACCAGAACAGATAAGCGACTTGTTACTACGGGTATAGTGCCGCAGGAATTGATAATAGAATATGTACTTTATTACAATAGAAACCTGGTATCGTAAAATCAGGATTCTAAATAATGTTGATAGCAACTACAGCGATTTTGATGAAATTTTGTATGTAGATAAAGTACGGTTATTAAGCTTTATTGCATATCTGATTTTCTAAAGAAAAGGCGCATAGAACTTAAATTTTAATAAAACGCCATCAACGAAAAATTTAGCTTAGGACTAGATAAATCTAAATTAAAACTAGGCGGTGGTCTCGGAGTCGGCGGGGTTGATTTTCATTTTTTTTCTTGTATGCGTGGCCGAGTAGGGATCGCTTGTAGATCAAATCTGAAAATGAAAATAAAGTTCGTTCAGAAAAGAAAATTAAAATGTTACAGATAGAAGAAAAAAAAAAAAAAGCGGTTTGGGAAACTTGATTGCTTGTACTTTGTGTTTAAATATGAAAATTAATGAATTTTTCCGGTGAAATAAAGTTCTAAAGCTACAGTGTGCTAGATTCAATTTCAAAATTAACCGCGATTTTAGTAAAGCGCCATCTACACGTTTTTAGGTTCATTATGATAAACAGTATAGAATGTTAATAGCTTCCTGGTATAGAGTGACATGATCCGATTAACTAAAGGTACAATTAGTTCAAAGCTTAGCCAACAGATGGAGCCAGGGAAAAAAATAGCTCGCGATACAGAGTCGAACCAAGCCGCGTCGCGTCTGCTAGTATATATTATATATATTTATCATAGGAAGGAAATTAATAAACAATTTATGTTAATATGTGTGCAATAGTTTGACTGCAATTCTTAATGAACAGGACTTGAGCCAGGGCATCGCAATTACATATTTCAATACATATGAAGAAAATAAAATAATAAAAAAGAAGCTGAACTTTTTTTGATGAAACTGGTGTTGTCACTAAGTTAGGTAAAAGTAGTCAAAAAATAGTTTAAAATTGCGACAAAAGTATTAGTATAGATTTAGAAAAAAAAAATGTCATACGGGTGCTCTAATAATTTTTATGTGTCTGTGTGTGTGTATTATTTTATGGAGGAAGTACTTACGGATTAGGCGAATACAGTTTCGAAGTGTTGCAGCAGTTGGTAGACAGGACAACCCGTAGAACAAAACTTGTATCTAGCAGTCAGGAGTCAGGACACTGAAAATTAGTTTTAAGAAGTCTTGTAGTAGGTAACAATGATGTGAGTTCGGTGTTGGATTGGTTACAGTTTATGTTGAATTAAGTTTATAGATTTGTTTTATCTATTGAAGTGTGGATGGTGGTGAGAAATGTTTTAGGCATATCTCGCCACAATTTGTTGCAGTGAGAATGGACAGGAATCTGAGACAAAAGGGTAGTACATTTTGCGTTTATATCAATATGCAGTTAGTCACAGTGTAAAGTACAGAGTATCTTGAGTATGTGGGTTAATTACTAAATAAAGGTTTTGCATTATAGACATAGACAATTATTGGAATACATGATAGAAATTTATGAGGTCTTGTTAGCAAATTTAAAGTAGATTGAATGTGATATAGGTTCATAGGAAAGCTTTTAATTATTTTTAGTGTAGGAAACTAGTTCAAAATAGTGATTAACTTGATGATAATGACTGTTGGTGATAGGCTGCTTTGTGGGCAGAGGGCTGGGTTCGATCCCTACTAGGAACAAAAACTTGTGAAAATAACATAAATATTGGTGTGCTGGTCTTGGATGATTATGGTGTTATTATGTGTGTGTCTGTTTTTTGAGACACAGGAAAATGGAACAGTATGCGATGAATTTACTTTAATTATTATTTTATTGAACTGCAAATCCTAACTTGATCAGGGTCGGAATGCATAGATTTTCTCAAACAGCAAAGTAGTGAGGTTAGATTGATTGTTCTATGAGAATTGTTGGAGAGATATTACAGGATACATTTTAATGTTGAACCAATAAGATTTATGGTTATACAAATATGTAAATAAGTAAATAGCCTTGTAATGAAGGAACTTACAAACTAGAATAAAACACAATGAGTAGAGAGGCGATTATATCATCATTTAGTAATCCAAAATTGAATTAAATTTTCCCTATGGTGAATGTAATGGATTCTGCATGTTAGTCTTAGAAACACAATTGCACTATAGTTAGTCGGTCTCGTGAACCGAAGCAGGTTTAGGCAAGAGTGATTCTGGCGTCACATATAACAAAAGGATATTGTCCAATTGTCATGTTGTAAGAGTCAGTATGTTTCCACCAAATGAAACTAAATTCCAAGAAGCAGAAACATTGTGAAGGTATCACTTGGGAGACCTGTTAACCGTCAGTATAATTGAAATGTAACTGTGGAGAGTAAGGCAGGTAGATTTGTGTGATGTTCGCATAGTGAACACTAGAAACATTTACATTTGTAAACGGAACAAAATGCGACCATCGTTTTTTGTCTGTAAGTGCGTGTACTAGCATTTGAAGTGTCCGAGCTATCAATATTTAGAATACGTAAATCATGATAGTATCACCCTTCAGAGAAAATGATGATGATATGAGTATGATATTATGATAGAAGAAGGAATTGTACGGTGAAATACATAGTTGTTTTACGGTGAAATCTTTACGGTGGCCCATGGGTGAAAATCTTGCCTTGTCACTTACTTACATATTTTGTGTACTACAGTGTTCAACAAAAAGTTAGTGTTAGAAATTATTTAGGCGGGGGGTCGGGGTGAAAATCTTCGTTAAAATTCAAGTGACCAGAAGTGAAAAGAAATTCTATAGTACTGTCCTACCATGTAAATATCATCCAGCACTAATTGATCTATGTTGTGAATAAAGATACTAAACAAAAGGTATATTCCTTAAGAGTATTTGACAGTAAGAATATGTTACAAAATGTAAATTAAGATTACCAGTTATTTGACAATATGAGGAATATGATGTTATAAAATTTAAATAATAGATTGGAAGCAGCAGGAAAATTAATTAACTTAACTTGGTTTGAGGTTGGAAATTGGAATAGACATAGGATACACGGGATTCAGGTTTAATGTAGGCTTGAATAAGTTTTGTCTTGGACTCTGGAACTTGGTCAGGTATATGGTAGGATTGAGGCGTAAGAAGCAAGATAAACCTGGAATAAAGGAAAAGGAAACATAAAAAAAAAATTATAGTATGAAACAGTTTTCCAGTTTTGTAGTGTCGAAGGCAGAAAGTATTACTATTACAAAAGCTTGGTTAATTAAATACCCAATTATATGACTACTAGTGTGAACAGACTATAAGAAAGTAGCATGTTAAAATAGCATCAAGTAGTATGAACATCTTTGCTAGCTATTTAAGCGTCTTTGATTTAACTTGTCATAGTCATGAGTTAGATTTCTGAAGTAGGACAGCAGATTTGGAAGATTGTTCTTCATTAGAGACTCTATGACTATCTTCTAATTTATAGTTAAATGGAAAAAAAAATGCTGAACCGATTTTGATAATATTTTTGTTTGGAAAATAGCCATGGAGGAAACAAGAAAAAAAAATACACCCATATTGGTCTAGACATCCTTAAGTAAAGTGAACATTCCTATAAAATATACATACTACATAAATCTTTTTTCTGAAGTTGGTTAAATATGTTACAAAACTGTTAGAAGTTACATAACATGCTGAAAAGGTAATTCTAATTACAATATACTGGAACTTAGGAACAGTTGGTGAAAAGCAGTTCATTATACATTCTTGTCTTGTTGGGAGTAGAATGATATAATAAAAAATATTAGTATTGATGTGCAGGAATACAAATGTTTGAACATTAGGCTCATAAGTTATCATAATTATGTCCTGCAGTAAGGTGTATACTATATAGTTAGCTAGCTAGCATGGGGGGCATTTATCGGTAGATTTGCCCTAAATAAATCTTTAAAATGGAAAATTAGTAATGAAATGTATCTATTGCAATTAAATTAAATCTTTCATTAATAAGACTAAATTAGTATTGGATTGAATCAGTTTGCATTATCATACAAATTTACATAACAGATTAGGTAGTAGAAAATTAAACTTACCGGAAATAAATAGTAGTAGATAGGTTGCATTGTGTGTGAGGCCGAACTATAATCAGTATAATCAGGGACCAGTTGCTCTATAGTAATTGACCTGGAAATGGGATGGTATCAACCTGAAAATTGGAAAACATTGCGGTTAAAACCATTCTTTTGTTATGTGTTAAACAAAAAGGGAAAAAA
Source organism: Selenia dentaria (assembly GCA_917880725.1). NCBI lineage: Eukaryota > Metazoa > Arthropoda > Insecta > Lepidoptera > Geometridae > Selenia > Selenia dentaria. The sequence continues at coordinate 31,756,609 of OU862877.1, read as the reverse complement.
CGGATACTCACAGAGGATGGAGGGGAAAGATCTTGGGTTAGAAGATCGGCATAGTCAATAAATGGTTCGGATAGGATGTTCTCGGATTGGTTTGGTTGTGACTAGATAGGGAATAAAAGGATAATTATTAAAATTATGGTAGACAATTAAGATGTTCTAACAAATCAAATTGCAGCAATTATTACTCACTGAGGCAGGTGGGGGTACGGAAAGGGCTAACATTTCGGCGTGGTTTGGGATAGAGCTGTGGGTAGGTGAGTGAGGGTGAACGGACTCCGGCTAGGGAAACAAGACAAGACGATTATTAATTAACATACAAACATTGTAACTAGGGTATTATGAAGGTCTAGAGTAAAATCTTGCTAACCGGGGAAGGAATATGTAAGACGGGGGGACTCGCACAGGTGGTGATGTATTCTTCTGATGATAGTAGGGTTGAATTAGAAAGCAAATGGATGGTGTGAAACAAATTTCTGATTAGTTCTTGCTCGGTGGTAGGGAGTGAAGAAAAACCCGGAAAAGGAAGCTGGATTGTTAGTGGAGTAGAAACGGCGGGAGTTTGATGCGGAGTGGGAGCACTGGTGACTCTTATCTGCAAGCAATAATGTAGGGAGGATATTAGGAAATGAAATATTAAAAAGGGAAAAACAAGGAGATTGTAAATAGGATGACATGTACTTACTTGACGCTGGTGTTGAGTTAGTTTTTGTTTTTGCCGCAAAATCCGTTTTTGGTATGTTTTTATTTTTGAGCGCAGAGTAGACAAAGTAATTGGATGAGGGAGTTCCAGATTTAGTTGGATGAGAAGTGCTTCACGACAAAAGGCCTTTACTGCAATACTTCGGTAGTGAATATGTGATGAGTCCCAGAGTGCCGGGAATTTATAAATTTTCCGATTAAATATGTGGTCAGTCATGGTTATGTCCTAAAAAGAAAACGAGAACGTTGTAACACAAGCTTTGCACAAAAAAACACTTCCAAAAACTAAGTAATTTCGTTAGTTCAATGCGAGTTGATATTATGACGCCATTTTCTTAGCGCGAAAATCGCAGCAACACAGTATAATTATGCGCTATCTATGCCGGGCGATATGTCCCATATCATTCAATCTACGATTATATTGATGTCACTCACCTTTTTAAAACGATTCAACACAATAAAATAAGGGTATTGTTCCCGATATTTAATTAAAACAATATGTGTTAGAAATAATCTTTGCACGGCGTCACTTTACCACAAATCACAATAGATCAGTATGTGCTCTATGATTCAGTGTTGCCAACTAGAGTTGCCATAATTACCGTACGGTTGGGAACGCTACGACTATAGGTCCGGTCCGATTAGCGATGTCGCATCTACTTAATCTGTGTCAATGACGTTCCTTTCGTAATAATTGACTAATTGAAATGTTAGATAAAGCTATATGGTACCGTAATAAATAAATTTAAAAAAATAATAATAAAAAAAAAACTCGTTGTTTTAGGTTCTTACCCAGATAGTCGTAGAAATAATAATTACCGAGGAGACGTCGTTACATGTCAGCTACATTCCGAATCATTAGTTTTCCAAGTTTTCGATTATCTGCATCCGATCTATAGCGAGAGTCTTTGCCGGTTATTGCAATTCCAGGTTGTATGTGAAATTAATGCGAAAATTCCGAAATCTGTTCCTCGAATTTTTCACAAAATAATATTTACATAAACATGATATGTTTTTGCGGGAAATGTTCCACCCTAAGATTATTTTTATAGGGAATAAATTTGTGATAGAACCTTATAGCGAAACTCTTGAATTAATATAAATCTATCTAAAAAAAAAAAAAAAAAAAAACGTTGCAAAACAAATTAAAGATTAGAAATAGAATGGATTAATTTACAAAAGGTTTATTTTTACTTTCATGTCATCACAACATGTATAGGAAAACAAATAATACAGAAATGTATGTGCTGTTGGCGAATATTTTTTGAGTTCGTGTGATTGATCGTATTGATCTATTAATTTTTTCTTCTTCTTAATACATAATATTATTGAATTTTGGCTATGTATATTATGGTACTCGCTCGGAGGTAAAAGAAGTTGCGCTGTTTGTTAGGTAAATTAGGGATTTGGAGGATTGCATATAAATTATTAGTGAAGATGAATAGGGTTGTGAGTTATAAGTAGTGTAGGAGATGCGTATCAAATCTTACAATACTGCTTAAAAGCTTTAAATTAAAATAGTTCATTTTAGTATTTAGTTGTTGTGGGTTTATAAAGGTACTTACTGAATTAATTTCTGTAGGAGCGAACAATGGTTAGACCAAGGCGCAATTTAAAGAGGAATGTCAAGTATACGGGAGAAGAGTTTATATTGGAAAGGGGGGAGCGAAGTGTTCAAAATGATGAAGCATCTCAAAATGAACAAGGGACAAATGGGGCCAGCAAGGCTAAACGTCCAAGATTAGGGAAAGAGACTAGACCACATGAAGCTGCGGTGGGAACAGGGCTCAAATACCGATCTCTACGACGAACCATAGGAGTACTAGCGTCGAAAATAAATGAATTATGTGAAGAAATGAAAACAGTAAAGTCCACGTACGAGTTAGCAAAATCCACCGAAATGTCAAGTCATTCAACAGGCGACATAACTGAAAATATCATTGAAATAGGAAATGGCATTGAAGATAACGCTCAAACGATTCAACGAGAAAGACTTGAAATGGAGGAACGATGTGAAAATATAACGTACAATGTCGAAAATGTTAATCTAGAAAAACCAAAATTCGGTGATTCTGAAGGTGTACATCCCGTTAATTTCCTAGAGGACTTGGAGAGGTACATAATCAAAGCAGCAAGAGAGGGCACAGAGTTAGAACTAGTGCAGGATTGCTTGGTAGGAGATGCGAGGGATTGGGCCCGAGTATATAGGAACAGGTGGGAGAAAATCGAAGACTTCAAACGGGACTTTTTGGCAACTTATTGGGGGGAAAAATCTCAAAACGATTTACGCAGGACAATAGTACAGAGCACCTGGGACAGGACGAAAACCCCTTTGATGCTTACGCATTTCCTAAGAATTTCGGGGAAAGCTCAAATGCTACAATATAAAATCCCGGAGAAACAGTTAGTTGCAGATATAATGCGCCATTACCCAAAATATATCCAACAAGTCTGGACTACCTCAAAATCAGAAAATATCATAGAGACGGCAGAATTCCTGAGGGAAATGGACGATATTAGCAAGCAAGAGTTGCATACCTATGCATCTGCAAACCAAAGTAAATCTAATTCACCTGCACAAAATAAAGGGTTGGATAAAAGAAAGAAGGACTTACAACGAGATTATCAAAGATGGCAGAAACCGAGGGAAGTGAACGAGGTAGCAGTTGTTGAGGAAGAAGCGTTAAACTAGACGAGGCTGGACATGTGGTTCCCGAGTCAGCCTCAAGGATAGGGAACACGGCATTAAATATTATGTTAAAAACAGGTTGGGTACCAGGGCAAACCCTAGGAATAAATGATAGAGGACTTAAGATACCCGTACAGGTAAAAGGTAGGAAAAGTGGCATAGGGTTAGGGTATGAAACTCAACAGTTAAATAAACCAAACATTTTACAAGATATTGTAGACATTTTAAAGACCGAAGACGAGCGAGAATTAAGTGGAAGGATTCATACCGTATTTTCCGATTTTGAAGAAGATGACCCACAAAATAAATATAAAAATTATAAATCGGAGGTAGAAGTTCAAATATTTGAATATGAGGTCATGGGGTTAGTGGACACAGGCAGTGACATTACGTGTATTTCAGAGGAATTTTGGCAAAAGCTAAAACAACAGGAAACGCGAAACATACCAATACTTCCTATCAAACCATTCCAAATAAAAACCGCGGTTGGTCACAAAAGTGTTGAAGTTAGAAATATAGTTCTACTACCTGTAAGGTTAGGTACCAAAATATTTGACATAGCGTTCGTAATAGTTCCGGGACTAGTTAACCATCTCATTTTAGGTTTTGATTGGCTCAAATCAAATGAGGTTACCATACGTTTAGATAGCAAGCAGGGTGGGTTATTATTCAACATAGGTAACGAAAAACAGTTGGTACGGTTTCATGATTGCGCTAAAGTAACTGGGGAAAATCAGGGGCTTTTAATGAGAAGAGATTTAGAAAACTTTGAGTATGAAGTTCAATATATAAAAGGGAAAGATAATATAGCGCCAGATATTCTATCTAGGTATCCTCCAGAAAGTGACTTGTTACAAGAGGACAAAATTAAAAATCCTGAAATTTTGTACATGGGCGTCACAGTTAATCAAAGGTTATTGGAAAATTTAGCTAATTTACCAATCTTACAGAAGGAAGACAAAGAAATAGGAGATTTATTGAAACGTATGCATATGGGGACTAAACAGTCAGACAAGGGAGACAAATTAGTAGAAAGATGTATAAAAAAGAACGAGGTTTTATATTTTAAACCAGGCCAAGGGTTAGAACCAGTGATATATTTGCCGGAAATCTTGAGGGTCGATATAATAAATCAAGTTCATGCAGAAATGGGTCATCAAGGTGCATACAAAGTGATTAAATATATTAGAGACAGGTTTTATTGGAGGGGGTTAACTCGGCAGACCAAACGGGTAATAAGAACATGTCACGACTGTCAAATAACAAAAAACGAGACAGTAAAATATGTAGGACCTTGCCGCTCAATAATTACCGAAAATATAGGGGATCTGGTTATGGTAGATCTATACGGGCCTTTACCGGCAGGACAGTTTGGAATGAGTTACATTTTAGTCATACAAGATTCGTTCAGCAAATTTGTAAAGTTTTATGAGCTAAGAAAAGCAACAACTACAGCAGTATGGGGTCGGATGAAGAAATTCTTTGACATAATAAAACCAAAAGCCGTTATGTCAGACAATGGTTCACAATTTGCCAGCAAAGTATGGAGAGAGAACATGAAAAGAGAAGGAATTAACGTTGTCTTCACAAGCGTCCGCAATCCTCGCCCAAATACCACAGAGAGGGTGAATAAAGAGTTAGGCCGGTTATTTAGAACATATTGTAGACTAAACCATAAGGGATGGGTTTCAGCATTACCAAAAATAGAAGAGTTATATAATAATACCTTACACAGTAGTACTATGTTCACACCTTGCGAAATATTATATGGGAAACCGATGAGATTAGCAATCGATAAAAGTATAGACAAAACAGATGTGGATTTGGATGTTAGTAAGGTTCGTGAAACCGTTCGAACAAACCTAGTTAAAAAAGGGGAGCAACGCAGATTTAAGTTCGATCAGAGATATCGGATAATTAACTATCAAATTGGAGATTGGGTAAAAATCAAAAGATTAAACAAATCTGATGCAATGCAGAAGTTAACAAAAAAGTTTTCACCTTTATATGAAGGGCCATATGTAATAGCAGGAATCCCATATCAAAATGTGTATATTCTAGTTGATCCAAAAACAAACAACATTAGGGGAAAATTTAACACTATACACTTATCAAAATATTATAAATAACTTGGTATCTATTAGTGGGGCCGAAGAAATCTCTAAACCTAAGTAGGCTGACTTGGGAACGACTGATATTAGATTAATACTTTTTTTTGTAAGCGTAATGTGTAAGTAGCTGTAATAAACAATATAATAGTAATTGATTTTGTATAATATTAGATATAGTTATTTGAGTATTTTATTATTAATTTTTCTTTAATTTTTTGAACTTTTTATATACTTTTAAATTGTATTTTCTTTTTTAATCTATAACTTGTAATAGTAAGAGTTTTGTTAATTTAATATTATCTAGTGTTAAGTTAGAAATTGGTGGTAAGGTTTTTGAATTATATAACGATTGATGCAAAGTGAATACATAACATGTAATTCGAGGTTGGATTAATTACACAGTAGTAGATGTAAAAATTAGCTTCTTGGCTTGATTTAAACTCAGTCTAATGGGTTTCAAATAAAAGTAATTGCCTTATAAAATACTATATAAGTTTTCTCTGGTTGGACATCATAATAACTGTTTTTAAAATAGATATTACAAATGATTTTTTTTAGACATAAATGCAATAATTATTGTAAGTATTTGTTTTGTCGAAGTTTGTATAGAAAAATATACCAAGGCTATGTATAAGTCATTTAAATTCAATAAATTCATTTATGTAACAAATATTTAAGATAGTATATGATGCCGCTTTCGTCGCGGCACGACAACAATGACTTGGATAGCTTTTGAGATAAATTGTAATGAGATTGAGAGGCTTGCTGAAGGAGAAACTGGTAGAAAAGTAAATAGGATAGCGTACGTACCTCGGCCTTTGATCCGCCCAGTCTCGATCCCCGAAACCGTAATTTTGTCGCACACACTTGTTCCCGATTGTTTTGATGATTTGATAGTGTCTTTCTGTTGGATAGTATAGAACAGCACCATTCGCAGAGAAAACTGTTTATAACATTGCGACTTTCACCGGCACACGCGTTCGCACACACTTTTTCCCTCCGGCTTCCATAAAAACGCAAGATTGAATGGGCAGGCGCCCTCTCGCGGCGGTAGGTTGAGTTAGTTAGTGGCGCGAAATTCAAACGGTGATTTCTTGTTCTTCTTGATGCGGTTTGGCCGAGGAGGAGTAAGGAAAAGAGTGGAAGGAAATAGCAAGCCTCAACATACCCTCCCACCTGAAATCACTAGCGGATTTTATAGAACATTATCCGAAGACACAACAGATCAAGAGTAAGACAATTGTCAAAAATGAGGGAAGGACTAGGCCTAAGTTTGATAAATAACTAAATTTAAAGTGACTGGAATATAGTGCTCAGATAACCTATCTTACAAACATAAAATTAATAAGTTGAAACGAATGCTTACTGTCTAGAGAGAATACATACTAATGCGATAAACTACTTAACTTGTATTAAGGGGTAACGGACAAAGTTTGGTAGCTGGTCGTCTAAGCGATCCGTGGCTAGTTCGAAGCGTAACGACGCGTACTACACCGTCCTCACCCGGGTGGAGGTCGGTTACTTGACCATAGCGCCACTCCAATGGAGGAAGGTTCTGCTCAACGATCATTACGACGTCTCCGATTTTTAGGTTACATTGGTTTTGAAGCCAGCATCCGCGCTGCTGCAAACAATGCAAGTAGTCGCGTTGCCAAATGTGCCAGAAGCTTTGTGTCAGCTTCTGGAGCAACTGCCATCTCTCACGCGGAGGTATATGAGTATCTTGCAGTTGGGGTTCTGGCAAAGAGACTAGCGGACCACCCGTAAGGAAATGTCCAGGTGTAAGCACATCTACCTCTCCAGGATCCGTCGAGATTACGCACAGTGGGCGGGAATTCAATACAGCCTCAATTTTCGCGAGTACTGTCGTTAGCTCCTCGTAGGTCAACACCTGGAGCCCTACTACACGTTTAAGGTGTTTTTTCATGGAACGCACTCCACTTTCAAAGATTCCACCAAAATGGCTACCCGTTGGTGGATTCAAGTGCCAAACTATTCCCCGCTTTGCTAAATCCGAAGAAATTTCTGGTTGGTTCTTCAGTAAAAACTGCTGCATATCCGTTAAATAACGTCGTGCTCCCACGAAATTTGTGCCGCAGTCAGAAATTATTAAGCGGCACATTCCTCGACGAGATACGAATCGATCGAGCGCCGCAATGAAAGCAGAAGTCGATAGATCGGACACAACGTCCAGATTTAGAGCCTTAACCGCTAAACACACCGTAACGCACACGTAAACTTTGTAGGTACGCGCATTTCGTCTACGACTTTCCTTGACAGTGAAAGGACCAGCAAAATCTACTCCGATTTTCTCAAAACATCTGGACGGTCGTACTCGAGGCGATGGTAAGTCTCCCATCATCGGTTGGCAGGGTTTGGGATTGGCCTTAAAACACGTGACACATTTTGACAAGCGAGAGCGAATCAAATTACGGATGCCTACAATCCAAAACTTACGGAGAACAAGGGACTGTAACATTCGCGGACCGCAGTGTAAATATAGTTTATGGAAATAGTAGATCAATAACAGCGATAATCGCGATCGCTTAGGTAATAATAAGGGGTGAATTGCTGTGTCTGACAGATGAGAGTTTCTCAATCGCCCTCCCACACGCAAAAGGCCACAGTTGTCCATATAAGGGTTAAGCCTTTGGATGGAACGAAGAAATGGTTTGTTGTGCTTAATCGAAATGATCTCTTCAGCAAACGACAAGCTCTGTTCATGTTCGATTAACCTGTTAAGTGAAACAGTGAGTTCCTTCACTGTCAATCCAGAAAGTACACGTTTTTCTTTAGTTCCTTTTGCATTATTGGCAAAACGCAAGCACCAAGCAAGAACTCGCTGAACTCGAGACAACGAAGAATATTGTTCCAGTAACAGTGTAATTACACTAGATGCGTCAGAGTTTGCTTCGAGACCTGCTACATGTGACGCAGCCTTTAATTCTGGTATTTCGTCAGGTGATAGGGGATCCTTTTGGATCGGCCAAGTGGAAGGATTTTCCTTTAACCACGTCGGTCCGGACCACCAGCTCGGGGTTGCAGTTAACTGGGAACAGTTTAAGCCTCTACTACATAAATCTGCAATATTGTCATGGGTAGCAACGTGACGCCAATTTTTGAAGCTCACTTCCTCAGTAATTTTGGCAACGCGGTGAGACACAAAGGTCTTAAGCTTATACGGCGGCGTCTTTAGCCAAGCTAAGACGGTGCTGCTATCTGTCAGAGCAGTAACATTAGTGATTGTAAGTCTCGATTGAATCATCTGGAAAATGTGCTTCAGTACGCGCGACAGTAGACCTGCGGCAAGGAGTTCGAGACGGTTTACAGTTAAGACCTTCAGAGGTGCCACTCGAGATTTCGCGATTAATAAATGCGAAGCTGCGGTACAGCCGTTAGAGGATCGCAAGTAAATGCAGCATCCATAACCCTTTGTGGATCCGTCGCAAAATCCGATGAGCTCAAACTGGGCGGCGTTAGGCAATACTATTTGACGAGGTATTTGGACTTGGTGTAAGGACTGTAGCTGTTGGCAAAAGTTACGCCACTGCAGCTGTACCTCGTTAGGGACCACGTCATCCCAATTCAGTTGAAGTCGCCAGAGATCTTGAAGAAGCAACTTAGCTACTAGAACAACCGGCGTCAACCACCCCATCGGGTCATAGATACGGGCAATATCTGACAAAATTGCACGCTTTGTGCATTTTGAGTTAGGTTCGGTCGCAGAATAAGTAAACAAATCCTGTACAGGATCCCACTGGATTCCGAGAATCTTAAGCGTATGCTGATGATGCTCATCGCAAAATGCTTTAGGTACCTGGCAGTGCTCTGCAGGTAGTTTAGCAAGAAATTCAGGTGAGTTGCTACTCCATTTCCTTAATTCAAATTTCCCGCAGCTGAGAAGATTAACCAAATCGTCTTTTAGTTCAAGAGCCTTGCTAACAGAGGGCGCTCCTGCTATGATGTCGTCCATAAATGTATCATGTCTCAGAGTAGCAGCAGCCTGAGGCCATTGTTCTCCATGGTCACTGGCAAGCTGATGCAAAGTGCGGATTGCTAGATACGGCGAACTGCTCACGCCGTATGTGACGGTATTTAATTCGTGCTCCCGAACAGGATCAGTTAGTGTATCTCGCCATAAAATGTGTTGGTATTTTCGGTCTTCAGCTCTAAGATCGATATTTCGATACATCTTTGCAATATCAGCAGTAAACACAATACGAGGTATACGAAACTTAGTGATGATATCAACAATATCGTTCTGTAGCTTCGGCCCTGTATACACGAGGTCATTGAGTGCAGTCCCGTTCGACGTCCTTGCGCTGCAGTCAAAAACAACTCTAAGACTAGTGGTAGTACTTTGGGGCCGTAAGACACAATGATGCGGAATAATATGTGTTCCACTTGTCGCTTCTTCAACAAGTTGCATGTGACCTAAACTAGAGTACTCACGCATGAAATCGACGTAACTTTCCTTTAGCTGAGCCTGATGAGAAAGCCGCTTCTCCAGCCTTAGCAACCTAGTCAGCGAAGATTGGTACGACTCTCCAAGAATACCACAAGGTTCCTTCAGCAACAACGGTACGACATATCGGCCATCTGAATTTCGTTTTACTAAACTCGAGTACAGCTGCTCACACTTCTCGTCCTCCGGGTTTCCGATGGCAGTAGACGGTGGCTCTTCGATTTCCCAAAAACGCTTCACAACCTGGTCGAGAGCAAGCGTGGACACCAATAATGACGTGGCATTTGGTGGTGGCCGGCATGTCGAATCAAGTTTCCCGGTTATAACCCAACCGAATACGCTATGCAATGCCACCGGTAAGCCTGGGCCTAATGCTAGACGCTGCCCGTCATAAAGGTCGTGGAACAGCTCGGCTCCCAACAACAAGTCAATATCATTGGGGCGATCGAAATTCTCGTCAGCGAATGTAAGATGCTTGCAGGCATTCCGGATGGCCGATGGCAATTCGACAGAAGGCATCTGACTTGTAATCGTATCCATAACAATGGGATTGATATCGAATCTTGGACGATCAGCGTCACGCGGTTGTATAATGCATGACGTCACACCTTTTATTTGATGCACGGTATTTTGGCCGAGACCTGCGACAGCAATATTACAGCGACGCATCGGTAAACCTAGACGCCGCGCGCAGGCGGTTGTTATAAAGCAATCCTGAGCTCCGCTGTCAATAAGTGCTCGAACGGTCACCAGGCCCCCCGGAGTTCTCACTCGCACGGCGCACGTGCCGAGCACAACTAACGCACGGCTGTCTCCCACATGCGAGCTGGTACTTGCTGAGCTCATCGTAATCGCGGGATTAATCGCCGGAACCGGTTGTTCCGATTCGGCACCAAAACTACCGGCCGAGTCCGCAACGTTTCCAGGCTCATGAAGGAGCGTATGGTGGCGAGCGTGACACTTCGCGCAGCTTGACTTAGAAAGGCATTTGTCCGCACTATGATTGGGGCGTAAGCAATTAACACAAAGACTTTTGGTTTTAATAACGTTGAATCGACCCGTTAGATTATACGCATGAAATAACGGGCACTTATAAATTCCATGGTGTGAAAACCCGCAACAAGCACAATCGGGAAATTTATTTCCGTTATGGTAGGAAACTGCAGCTGAGTACGTCCCTGTAGGACATTGGACCTCTTGTGGGTGTGAGTACGGTCCTGCATTAGAACAAACCCCCGAATCCAAAAAGGGATCCGCATCGGAAAAAGGTACCGAATCTAAGTACTGCCCTGATTCCAAGTATAGGTCTGTTTCCAAGTACGCACCAACGTCAACATCAGAATATGGCGTGACATCAAGTCGCGGTGCGTATTTGGCTTGCGGCCCTGCGCAAGTGTGCATCCCGGCGCCCGGCGATACCGTGTGATAAGCGCTTCTATACTGCGGCGTGTTGTTATTATTGCGCGGACGCGTGTCGTAAGCCCTAGCGGGCAGCGGCCGCGGCTGCTGCACTCTAAGCTGAGTCGTCGGTCGAAGAGAAACACTCGGCTCGCTAGCTTCCAATATTTTGACATAGTCCTGCAGAAACTTCAGTAATTGGTCGAAAGTAGGTATCGACTCCTTGTTTTGCGATTCAAAACGCTTACGTGTGTCAAAATCAAGAATCCGTGATGCTAAATAAAATAGCACAAATTCACCTAAATTTTCAATATTCACTGCCTTAAGGGCATTGACCGATTCATAGAGTAAACTAGTCATATTACGCAACTCATTCAAGTTACCTACCTTCATCGGAGAATAGGTACAAATCTTGTCGAGATAGTTAGTAGCTAACAAGCGCTTGTTTTGGAAACGATTCACTAGAGTGTTGAATACTACAGGGTAATTATCAGCTGTCACAGGTACCCCTTTTACTACAGACAAAGCCGCACCCGACAGACAGGAAAGTAAATAGTGAAATTTTTCTATTGGGGTCAAGTTTGCATTTCCGTGAACTAATGACAGAAATGTGTCGTAGAATGTTTGCCATAGTTCTATATTTCCGTCGTATTTACATAGTTCAAGTTTCCCCAGCCTAACTTGACCTATCGGTTTACGATGCATAACATCATCAGACGACGTATTGCCGGCGGAACAGCCGGCGCCGGTGCCGGCGGCCGGCGGTGACGACTCTAAAATCTCTTCGGCTGTGGCTTGGACGGAGTAGTACACATTATCGAATGATTCCACTGACTTGTAGTCGACCGTGTGTTTTGGATCGAGTTTAAACTGCACAACATTTATCTCATTCACTACTTCTATGAACTCAGCACGAATCGACTCGATGCGTTTGTACCTACTTTTAAACGCGCTGATTTTTGTTCTATCTTTTAAAATAGCTTTCGATAAATCATATAAAATCTGTATTTCTCGATAAATGTATTCTTTCCGAGTAGTAAGCAATGCTAATTGAACATTATCGTCTGCAACCATTGTTACTAAAAATTAGATACTTTTTCTTAGAATATAATATAATTATTATTTTTTTTATTTTTTGAAGGTAGGTTTGCGTAAGTACTTGGTTAATCTGAGCACAAAAATGATAAATATCGCGTATTAAACAGAGTGAATACTTTATGACTTTATTATCCAGCTAGGACAAGATATTGTATGAAGAATAATACTGTACATTGGAGTTTTCTATTGAATTTGAACCCAAAAATTCCATAGGAATTCGCGCTCGAAAGTGACCACTAAATGATGCCGCTTTCGTCGCGGCACGACAACAATGACTTGGATAGCTTTTGAGATAAATTGTAATGAGATTGAGAGGCTTGCTGAAGGAGAAACTGGTAGAAAAGTAAATAGGATAGCGTACGTACCTCGGCCTTTGATCCGCCCAGTCTCGATCCCCGAAACCGTAATTTTGTCGCACACACTTGTTCCCGATTGTTTTGATGATTTGATAGTGTCTTTCTGTTGGATAGTATAGAACAGCACCATTCGCAGAGAAAACTGTTTATAACATTGCGACTTTCACCGGCACACGCGTTCGCACACACTTTTTCCCTCCGGCTTCCATAAAAACGCAAGATTGAATGGGCAGGCGCCCTCTCGCGGCGGTAGGTTGAGTTAGTTAGTGGCGCGAAATTCAAACGGTGATTTCTTGTTCTTCTTGATGCGGTTTGGCCGAGGAGGAGTAAGGAAAAGAGTGGAAGGAAATAGCAAGCCTCAACAGTATATAAAGAATATGTAAAAAAAAAAAAAAAAAAAAATTGTAATGAACACCAATACATCAACGGGCGGTAAGGGAAAAGCCTACCCAAATCATTGGATATAACTATATAACTGAATATAGCTAATTTATAAGAAAAAAATTATAAATTCTTAATAATATATTTTCACACGATTAATTTACAATCATAGTAATTATAAATCGTACCGAAATGGAATATGATTATAAATAATTTTATAAAAAAAAAAGGGGGGTTATATCTAAAGACTTGGGTAGAGGGGAGAGATGGCGGCTTTTCAAAAAAAAAAAAAAAATTTATTTGGTTGGTACTTATGTAATTAATTTTAAGAAATGTCTGTAACATCGCAATAAATAAAAATAAATAAAAAAAAAGAGAAGCGATGAAATAATAATAACTTGTCATGCTGGGAAAGGGGAAAGACCCATCTAAGATGCATATCCGAGTAAAGTTTTACGGTAAAATTTACAAAAAAAAAAAAAAGAGCTAAACTATTGATTATTCAATTCTTCCAAGCGATTGAAGTTTACCCACATATACATAGATGGAGGGGAGTGTTGGCGGTCTTTCCAAAATTTCGGTTTAAAATCAAGCCAATGTATCATATTTTAAAAATGTTTGGAAGTCACTGTCAAAAATTTTGTAAGGTTGTAAATAATTGACGCTGTTAAGGTTTGGAAACGCTGTGCTTAGATGGAAACAAACAACAAACAAAAAAACAATGCTAAGGAAACACAATGCTGAAATTAGGGCAGAGATAACTAAATCTATTATATGCATTTTCAAGTTAATTTTTAGGATGATGAAATGCAAATTATACTATTTAATTATTCTGAATGAACCGAAATATCGTACCCATTGGGGGAAGTAACAATCTTCTTTTCAGGAATAAGAAAAAGCTTGTGGATGACTACATGAAAATGAGCCAAACATTGCCATAAGGTGATGCTAACTAAACACTTGTTTAAAATAATTGAAAATAAGTCAACTATGGGTCAATTGCCAATAAAATATAGAAAAATGTAAAATTCGCCAAATAAACATACAATGCCATGGAGAACATACAAAACATTGCCTATTTAATATGATTTAGTCTTGCTATAAGGGGGTCGGGGCACATATAAACAGTAAAGAATTTAAGGTATACGCGTTCTTCTTAAAGTCCTTAGACCTATGTAACCAAGGGGAAATGTTCAGTCTTATTTGTATATTATAGAATTGAGATGAGAAAAGAAATGAGCGGGGTCTGTGTCATAATAAGGAATGGGGTCGAAGAGCTTTGATTGAAATTGATATAAACTATTACAATCACTGTGTAATTCGTGATCTTATTGCCTATATTGGGGTGTTGAACTGTTAAGTGGCGTGAAAAATCGTGGAGTTGAGATTCTGACAGGTGTTTGGATGGAGAGTATTAAATGATTTGTGAAGACAGAACTAATGGAAGAGATGATTGCATAAACTGAGTTGTTCAAGTAAGCAGGGCTTAGTAGTTTAACAGACTAGTAGGCATAAGACGGCTAGTTCGTGTTTGAATTTGAACTGGTTAGTCTTTTATTTTTCCTTTTTGTTTGATAGACTAACTGACACTCTACAATTGGTTTCAATGAAGGAGTTACTTTGGTGTTAGGTTAGGTCTGTTGACAATATTACGCATCAGCAGAAGCTGATTTCATTGGGACCAATACTGCACACGAAGCTAACACTCAAAACTCGGCAACTACACATTCTCCCAGTCGAAAATGGATTTTGCTTTGATGTTCACGTCTGAGTGTGGTGTTGCGGCTTTGGTAGATTAACATCTTTCTGCTATTAACGGAATCTGTAATGAATGGGATGATGTAGCTGTGATTCTTGGCAAACGAAAAGTTGGTTTGGATGGGAAGCATCTTCATCATATCCTTCTGATAGATTGGACTCACAACCCAATTTCCCCGTTCGAAGTGGATTCCCTTGTGGGGGGTGATTTGATATCAAAGTTAAAGCATTAAAAAGCTCACATTGGGACTCGGGGAATGTTCATTTTCGGTTCGGTTTAAAGGACTCACCACACGATGTAGGGCTACATTTACATTCGATTGTTTGAATTCAAATACTAATTACGCTAGAATTACACAATGTTATATTTTAGGAGTTGTATAATTATTATTGGTTTATATTTGTGAACAGTTTATCAAGGGTGAAAAATTTCCTCCGGTTGCATATGTTTGGGATTTTCGTAAATTTTTCAGGGGTCGGCTGTAACGGTCCGCAATGCGTTCCGCTACGTTCACAAATATATAGATACATCAGTATGATGGAAATCTAATCTAAGGGCATCTTTTGGAAATATTAAATATCTAAAAAGTTATATCTCAATAGACTAAATCTCGACTATCAGACATAGATCATGGAGCTATAGAACTTCCTGTCAATGAAGTTAATAAGTCAGGATTTTATGCAAAAGTATATCTAATAAAAGCAAAGTGAATGCAAAAAGGTTTTATGCAGTAACTAAGATTCTTAATATCCTCACGATTAGCAAACTAACGATTCCATTTCTATGTATAGATTTCCAATACTAGGAAATGATTAAAACTAACAGATTAGATCTAACAAATTAAATAATTAACTAACTAACATAATTCAGAATCACGGCAGCTGAATGATGTAAATAGGCTGAGAACGCTTGGAGACAGGTTCCAAATTCAAATAAAACTCATAAAACAAAATAACATATCATAAATATTTAAAAAAGGAACGTAGGTTCAAAATGTGTATTCAAGGGATCTGATTGGTTAGGTCGGAGACAAGATGAGGACAGCTTGCGTACATTATTCTAAATTCAAATAAATTTAAAATTGGAAAGCTAATAATGGCTCATCAATATTTGAAAATGGAACAAGGATTCTATTGGTCGAAATGGGTACTCGAGGAGTTTGATTGGTTGAGTCGGAGACAGGTTGGAGACCAGATACGGACACTTGGGTAGTATAAAAAGGGGACGAATGGGCCGTCCAAACCAGTTACCGTCTAGAAGCCAAAGTTGCTGTCCGCGATAAAGTGAAAAGTGAAATATTCAAAGTGAAGTGTCTGTGAAAAGTGAAGTGTAAGTGCTAGTGAATTGCCACCTGCCAGAGGGGATTGGATTGATTCTGTTGGACGAGCTTACTCACGTAAGTCCTAGAATTTAGGCATTTTAGACTTTTTCCGGATAGATGAGATGTCTCCAAGATAAATGTTAAACTTAATAAATTACTCTTCTAAAATAATGGAGTTATGATTGATGGAATTGATCATTGAATAGAGACACTTGCTCTTTGGATTTCTCGTAGACTAAAAGACGGTTTAGAGATGTCCAAGTCATTGGTTAATATTATCAGTTATCAGTTAATTGTTCAATAAATATTTGTCAATTAATCATGTTATGTTGAAGACATTTATCTGTCTGGATATTGTGACTGTTTTATAGAATTTAAGATAGTCCTACAAATAAAATAAGGAGGTGAAATGAGACGCAGGAGCAACAAATTATTTATACAGTAACAAAGCTTTAACAAAACATAGATAAAATATTCTTATCTCAGCATTGTGTTTCCAAATCTTATTCAGCGTTAGAAATAAGTGTTAAGGGGAGTAATTTGAGCTAGAACAGCAATGGAGAGTGTTGTAATTACGTCAAGAGGCCTCTTAACCCAGCTTATTACGGTCACAAGCCCGTAATGTTTTCCTAGCTCTGGTTATCTACAATGATAAATATCCGTAGAATTCTAATTTTTAGGTGAAAACATGAAAATAATTACCTTTACTGAACAACATTTGACCATCATAGATCAAACAAATACAACTATGGATATTTACATTTAGTTATTAACAGTAATTAACTAATTAGTTTATGATTTATTACTTTATGGTGTGTGATAATTTTCTGTGTCATTCCATGTCTTAGGTACAAATGTTCTGCATTTAATATATGATTTTGTGTTTACTTGAAGTTAAGTTATTACAATCTATGCTTTGCGAATTTATAGAAATCTTATGGCGAAATATAATCTCTCATAGTAACGACAGGATTGGGGTCAAAATGGTATAACAGTATTAGGGTCATTTTAATTAACCCTTGCAGTAGGAATAAGATTTGTCTTCATGTGCTTACTAGGTACAATTTTATCGTTATAATAATTTATTTCTCTTACAATTAGGTTAGGTTTGTCTCAGTATTTCCTGAAAAGAACTTGAGTTACCACGGTTCATAATATTCGGTCCTTCCACTATGAGCTAGACGATCACACCTTGGCCATATATAATATTTAATCAGTTCTTCTTCCATTAGTATAGATTTATTGTCTGGATAATGTTAAGTTATGATTCGAACTAGTTATGTGTAGGTACTTATTTATCTGAGGAATTAAAAAAAAACGTAGGCCGGAATCATCTAGATATTATTAGCTCAGATTAGGTGTAGTTACTATTGGGAGTACCGTTCCCAGGATTAGAGCTTTAGACTACGGGACGAGTAGGCTAGTTACTTTTATCATACGGCGGTTAGGATCTGTGGGGGGTTACAGTACTATGGGGATACTATGGAATTGCAAAAAATCTTAGATCAGCAATATTCATGGTTACCCTAAAGAATATTCAACAAACCACCATATTGCATTTAGTATTACAAACATTTGAGTACTACTTTTTACTCAGTATTAATTAATTAATAATAATAATAATATTTTTATATATTTTATTTTCCAAAAACATACCAATAACCTGTAATGAAGACTTATACAATGCTTTGTTTGTTGTCTTAAGTAAAATACAAGTTTGGTATACATTAATAAGATCGCAGAACCTACACTAAGAATAAACTTGTGTTGTAGGTTTCTGCTTGCTCTTCGAATTCACAGTTTTAACAGGTAAATTAAACATAGCCAGAAAGATGAATAACATTAGATAGGTAAGGTAAGTACAATTTTTAACTACATTAAATTTCACATTATTAGCTTGTAATGTATGCGAGTGTGTGTGTGTGTGTGTGTGTGTGTGTGTGTGTGTGTATGGAGGCGTGTGTATGTATGTATGTATGTATATATGTATGTATGTATGTATGTGTGTGTGTGTGTGTGCAAGGGAGGGTGTGTGAGTGTGTGTATGAGATGAAGTATTTATGTTTTTATCTTTATAGTCTTCAGCATTACCAGGGCTAAGATTTTTTAACCAATTGTTGATTGTCTGCTTGAGTTCTCTATTGTTTTTTGTTAGTATATCTGGCTGAATTTTGCAGACTTTATTATAGATATGAGGTCCTAAAAAACCTGCGTGTCGGTGTGCCAGTTTAGAGTTATATAGTGGTTTATCAAAAACGATATCTTTTTTAATATTCGTTATGTAATTATTCGTTAATTAAGCGGTACTTTAAAGATATAAGTATTTACTGTGATTATATCAATAAGTTTATTCATAAGAATTTCAGCTGCAAAATTAGAGTCTGATGAATGCATAATATCAATAAAGTCGCACTATTTTATTTTGTTACAAACTCTAACCAGGTCAATTTTTGTAATGACTTTTTTTGGGATAGTTGCAGATACTTTATTTTTGATATTCAAAATAGCCGGGTAGTGGTCAGTCACACAAGTGCTTAACACAACAGTTTTACACTTAAGATTACTTTTAAAGAAAACATGATCAAGGCAGCGGTTACCTCGTGTTGCCATATTATGACCTGGTAAAAGTCCGTGGCTTGCCATCAACTCCAAGTAAGCACCACCATTCCGATCTGTGCTATCCGGGTGTATGTCGATGTTTAAATCTCCAACAACGGAGATTGTTTTAAATGTTTTGTTTGTGTTGAGCACACAGTCCAGAGAGTTCAGGAATGGCTCTGTGTTGTAGAAATAGGGCGATCTGTACAATGCTATTATCGCCGTGTGCCGGCTAATATTTATAACTAGGCAGTTGGCCTCATTAAAATATGGCTCTTCAACAACCACTCCAATGTTGAGTTTTGAGTAGACGATAATTCCACCATTTTTATTTATGCAGTTTTTGGTATGTACCGAGTTATATTTGTCCAATATTGGGAACGGTTTGTCATTTTCAATCCAGCATTCAGTCAGGATTACCAAGTCACATTCGAAGCCAAGTCTCTGCAAGAGTACTTCCAGAGCCAAGAAATTCTTATTCACACTCCTAATGTTCATTGTGAATTTGTTTATAGATTTTTGGTCTGTAGAAATGAGTGTTCTACAAGATTCATGTGGGCATTTATAATTACCAACAGTGGTGAAGTCATCGATTAAATTACACAAGTTGTGTTGCGGACTTTTATCCATAATTACTAATAAAAAATAATCGGGTGTATAATAAATTCACGTATTGTCTATTTTTTAGTACGCAGCTATTTGTCTGAGTGTAACTACTCGTACCTTGCCTGGCATGATTGGGTGATGAAATATCCCTTATGATATATGTATGTGTGAGTGTGTGCTGATATGTATGTATGTGGATGTGTGAGAGTTAAATTGAGGTAACAATTATATAAAAACATAGTAATAATTATAAGTAATATTATACAGTGACTACGGGACCATAACATAAAGTGGACACTTTTTAAACATATTCGTTTTTTTGTTTCAGTTCTACAAGTTGCTGTTCGTTGATGACTACAATCGGAGCCAAACCTTCGTCTTCCTCAGGAATACTCTTCCTTTCGTTGTCCAACAAAAGTCATATTTGTGGGTCTTCGCTAAGTCACGGGATAAAAAATAGAGTCGCTTAGGTCGCTTAGGCTTGGTCGGAAGGTTCTGGAGACCGCGAACCAGCAAGTGCTTTTCATCTAAAATGCATGTTGTTATTACTGAATATTGCATTAGTAAGTTAGTACGTAAATAACAACTTTTTATATATTTTTCATAACACCTGCTCGAAAATGTCCAATTACATATCACGCAATATCAAAGTAAAGCAATGCATTACATCCCCGGGGATGTAATGTATGAAACTCCCTTGGGTGTGAAATGATTTGCATTTGGAACGTAACGTTAGTTGTAGGGAAACTCTTAGTACAGAGACTGCATTCAGAAAAAAAAAGAAAAAAGCCGCGATTGTACTATAGGGCAGTGTTGCAAAAATATAAAATAGTATTGGCTAAACGTTTTAGCTCCATATTTAACATTTTTTTACTACTGACAAGGTTAAGTAAAATTACAGCCAATTAATACGTAACTAATATTATTTTTATACCCACTTCCATTTCATAGCACTTTTGTTTTCATTCATAAATTTCATTTCTGATTTCATTTCCGAACGAAGGTTATCTACGGAATACATCAATTCACGCAGACGTATGCTTCTTACTAAATACCCATGGAAGTGTTGGATCAAATTGGAAAGCATGAAAAATAATATTTCCTTATTCCTAAACAATCAGAACCATCAACCTCAATTGAGTAGGTATTATGTTGAATAAATCTTAGATGATTAAATAATACCTTATAAAGTTATAGACTTAAGTTTGTTTTTAACCCAGTTCTTTGGCCACTTTTAGCCACATTTCAGGGAACCAAATTTTTAACATACTAACCTTTTTAGAAGTGTGTGGCCATTTATTGTTCCATTGATTTGGCAACACTGCTATAGGGAATAGGTTTGTCGGCTGAAGGCCATCCATGGCTATGTAATGTAATACATTTAAAAATAAAATAGGTTAGTTGTGCGCCGCGTTGCTATACGCGCATGCGTAACATACGCACGGACACTGCGCAAGGTCATACTTGTCATAGATAGCTTCAAGTCGTAGTACATATAATTGTCTGTGCTTCAAGTTACGTGCCCTTATCTAGTGTTTGGTGTTATTTTAACAACTTCTATAAAATGTCATAATTTTGAACGTGGTGCATGTAACTGTACCGAAATATAGGGAGCTCCAAACGCAACTAAATCATGGTCTACATCTCGTGAGTACTTACTTATTGCTAATGTGTGTAATGAGTACTAATAACGAATACTAAAGGCACGTCCCAATAATCAATTTATCCACGATTTACCTTACTACCGATAGCAATTTGACATAACGTCCATACAAATAGTGTCAAATATCTATCTCTAGTAAGGTAAACCGGCGATAGATAGATTATTGGGACCGGCCGTTAGTTAACAACCGCGAAAGACTAAAACCGTCCTTTCCGTAAAAAAAAATCCTTCCAAAGATATTACTCTGTCCCTCTATAACTGGACAAAAGTGTCCAATTTGAATATTAACTAGGTATTAATGTATTTTACTTTTAACTTAATAACTGCTATTTTAAGCTCCGAGTTTTTATTGTCTCCCAAAAGGTATAAAAAGTAGAGCATGCACCTCGAGGATAAAGCCTGTCTTCTCTATAGCCGTTCTTCTGACTCTAGATTTAATACCTCGCTGCGCTCAGGGATCAAATCTAGAGTCCTCGTTACACTCAGGGTTCAATATGCCGCCCATGACGTAAGACACTGCTTTTCTCCCTCGGTGCATAATCTACTATTGTTCATGAAAGGTAGGACAGGGTGAATTGAATCACCCTATGATATAGAAGATAAAGGAAACAAACTTTAGTTTCTTAATTTATTAATATTCTAAGTACTTTCATAAAACAAAGCTTTATGAAACTTACATTAGGTAAGTACCTACTTAAATTACGTCATTATACAGAACTTTAAGGAAAAATAATTCAATGTAAGTATAGTATAGTAAATTAATCACAGTATTTAATATATAATAAATGTGTAAGTAGGTACAATATGGAATGATTAGTTATTTGTTTCAATAATAAAATACTGGTTAGATACTACATCAGTAAGTACCTATAATAATTTACCAATTTCGAATCATGTTATATTTTTCTGCCCCTAAGGAGCTCTAAAAGGCACACAAGATAATGAAAATATTTAATTTCGTATTTCGAAATATTAATTGTACTGCTTGTTAACTTGAATAAATATAAAATGGCTTGGCACAATATAAATATAAGTACACCAAAATAATTTTGAATTGTATAGAATAGACAAACACACTGATAATAATTATTAATAATAATATCTTGAATGACTATTTGCTAAATCACCTGCATATTTTAAATACAGATACAGATTTAAATTACATTTATAATATTATCAAAAATAAACTAAACATTCTTAAATAAGTTTATGTTAGCAAAAACATACACAAAAATTACTTTGGAATGCCACCGGAATGATGGAAGTCATAAAAATGCCAAAGAGATTCAATTCTTCTTTCTGGAATGGTCCTCTACTCTTTTTAGTCTTACTTATTAAGTCTCAATTTATTAATTGCTTTGTGTAATTAGATTTATAGATCTTAATTTGTTATAGGGATAGCTGGCGCTCAATGTAGTCTTAAATAAATACTTAAATTAAGAAAAAGTTAAGGTGTTTGCATAGGCAGCATAAGGCTAGTTTGAAGCCTCGAAAGGCTTACATGTGCCTTGTGTTACCGAAGTTGATGCCGCTCTGGTTCGCGCCCTTATTTGAGCCGTACTGCAGCGAGATGACGCCCTGACCGGCTCTTAATTGCTCTTCGGAGAAGTTCCTTACGTTCTTCTCTGACTCCTTGGGGCCGATGGAGGGTTTCCCAAAGTTGCCAGCCTAAAAAGGAAACATAAGTGACTTATTAATAAATTATCTATGGACATTTTGAAAGCTAATATTTTATCCACTGCAAAGCATTATTGAATTCTGTAACGATATACAAAGTTGTCAAAGTAATATTATTATGCAGCGCCTATAATAAACCACATAGCAGAACTGCAGCGCGAGTTATTCATATAGAAAATATATTCAGAGACAGCTTTATCTAGGTAATTCTATCTACTAATTTAAACGAGCAATTCTTGTATATGTATAAAACATATACAATTCATGAAATGTAGAATACAGGGTTTCGGGTGCGACAAATCGATCTAGCTAGCTTTTATTTTTAAAAACGTCGTTTTATCCATGTTTTCAGGCAATAAAAGCAATAGTTTGTTTGTTGTTTTCAAACTAGATGGCGTAACAGTCGCATTACAAACCCTGAATAGCGGTGACAAGGTTCTCACGAAACATGTGTTGCTTGGCGTCCAAACTAGATGGCAAAACAGTCTAATTGTAAAATCATGAATTGCGGTAACAAGGTACTTAGGAACATGTATTGCGAATTTGAATTCGTATCTAAATCGAGCAAAGCAAGGCCATTCAGCCAGGTGCTATTAATCAATAAAGATGCACACTTTCCTAGTATATAATTTCATTTGTCTCTGGTGCACACAACACATACTCGTAGTTTTCCCTCTTGGGTGTAATGTAATCGTCTTTGATATAAGGGAGGATAGGTGTTTAAAAGACCCAGAGTCTATTCTTTATGTCTTTATTGTGTGCTCAAAGGTTTAACCACTAACTAGTATTATATGCTCTTTGGTTCTAACTGTAGTTTTGATACAACAGAGCTGGACACGTGGCAATATAGAAGATGAACATAATATTATAAGACTCATGTAAATCATGCTCAGGAGGCCAATTCTACTGTATCACAATGTTCACCAATCTATGCCGTTGCAACTGCAGCTCGGCTCCGGTTGGGGTTCGTTATATACCCAAAAAACCTTGATTTAGTGGATTGCACTTTATTTAGTGGAATCCCCTCCTGATCTCAATCAATGATCACAATCTCAATGAATGATCTCAATGATCACAAGTCCAATCCAGTACTGCCTTATATTCAAATTGATTGAATTGAATGATATTTGATAAGCAAACTAACCTAAATGTACTATGTCACTGAAACTATAACAAATACTATTTTCTTTAAAACTTTTTGTGACGTAACGTGTAAATCGTATCAGAAATAGAAAGATAATCACCTTTCTTCCAAGTGATTGCAAGCAGATCACCACAGAGTTGAGATTCTGTCTCTCCCATAAGTCGACTGTCTGGAATGTCTCCTGTGCTGGTACTCCAAGCTGCCTCGCCGCATCAAGGAACGCGTTGATGTTCTCCATACATTTGAACGCCATCTTGGATGTGTTCACTTTCTTTACCAAGTTTGGCTGGATGTTGTTGACGAGTCTGTAAAAAGTAATGTGAGTATAAATTCAAATTCAAATTCAAATTTATTTATTTGTAAGAATTTTGGGTAAGTTTACACAATAGTAGCTAAGTAATAAAGATAAGTAATATAGGTAAGAAAAATATAGGTAAGATAGCAATACAAAATATTGCCTAAGGTAGAATATTATCAACTAGTTCTGCAGATAGTCACTCGTTTGTAATTATATATTTACTATAGCTGATCCGCCAGCGGCTTCATTCGTTTTGAGTGAAATTTCGAAAAACCTTTCTTACTAGTCCTTGTAGCTTACAACATAATTACGTATATAATGATCAATTCAACTAGTTCTTCCGCAGAGCGTACTCGCCTGTTAGCTGTTACTCGATGGGAGTCGGGGCTTTGGCTACATGCTTTGCCGTCTAAAAATGTTGGAAATCTTTTGGACAACAATACTTTCCGAATAGCCGTCCCTACGAGTAGGTGCCCCTTGCCAGGTCCCTCACCGTTGTGTCTGCGGTGAAATGGTGGATCGGTTCGGCCACCACGCACTCTCATGCGTAAAGAGCGCGGGGCGCATACCGCGGCACGCCAGCTTGAATGATATCATCCGTCGGGCATTTGTCAGTGCTGGAGTCCCGTCAGTTTTGGAACCAAACGGATTGATGCGGGATGACGGCAAGAGACCAGATGGGATGACTATCGTCCCGTGGAAGATGGGACAGCCCCTGGTTTGGGATGCTACATGTGTGGACACACTGGCACCGTCTCATCTCCCTGGGACGATTGATCGGGCTGGCGCTGCCGCGTCTAAAGCGGAAGACCTCAAACGTCATAAATATGTGTATTTAGACAGAATGTACATGTTTGTGCCGTTTGGGGTCGAAACTTTAGGTCCATGGGGGCCGTCCGCTCTCAACTTGTCTAGGGATCTGGCGAAACGTTTGGTTGAGGCGTCGGGTGACCGAAATGCTGGCGCCTATTTTGGGCAAAAACTTAGCATCGCCATCCAGCGTGGCAATGCCGCCAGCGTTTTGGCCACTTTTACCCTCACCATGGGGCTTATAAATTAGATAGTTATTATTATTATTTTTTATTTTAAATTTTAATTACAAGCAATGTAATGTTTAAATGTAATTGTTATTAACAAGACGCATTGTACATTGTATATCATTTGTACCCGTTACCATTATTTGCTTCGCTTGGATGCTTCACTCATATTACGATGAAGATAAGATATACTTTACTTATAAAATAATATAAAAAAATACAATTTAATTTTGTAGTGTTTGTGTTAGGACTTTTAAACAGTCCGCTTGTGGAAGTACTACACCTTTGCCAGATTTAGTACCTAGTTAGTAGTTTATTTAACCGTAAAGCTAGAGTGCGAACATTACTGTTTTTTAGTGAAGGGCAATGTTTCCAGCGAAGTTACAGGGCAAGAGATTTAACACCTTATATTCAGGGTGCGAACCACCGTGCATGGCAATGCACTCCTTGTAGTTTTAACCCTTATTTGATTTGGCCTTGGCATACCTGTATGCCAAGGCGGCTTTACGAAATGTTTTATGGCATACAGGTATGCCAAGGCAGCTTTACGGGTTAAATTATGAATGGCACGTTACTAACCTGCTATGGGCAAGCGTGATACTGAACATGAGGCGAGCGACTTACGGCCATTCCCAATAATCAACCTCCAGTTACCGATAGATAGCTATCCCTAGTTTCTAACTATCATTAAAAACTGTCCCAATTTCGACGATACTCGTCTCGTCACTGATTGATAATATTGATACCTTTAAGTAGGTAGGTTACTTTACAAAAAGGAATTGCCAACATTTTAAGTTAGTAGCCCCAATGGTTTTGGCTATGCGTTGATAAACCAATCAATCAATCAATCAATCAGGAAAAATAAGTAATTTTTTTTTTTTTTTTTTTTTCTTCAAACTAATACCTAGGTATGGGTAGGACGTAATGGGCAAAACAATAATCAAAGAAAAAAAAACAACCAACGTTACTTGCCTAATATTCCATTGTTCACTACACCTAAATATAACAATACTTATGGGAGAAGGGTTCAAACATGCTTTTTACCTATACTACGAGTATTAAATACCTCACCAAGAACAATAACAGGAAAAAAATCTAAAGTAGTCAAAAACATGTTAAAAATATTTTTCACACCTGAAAAATACAATTAATTTAACGTAGTTTGCAGGTCTGAACTGTTTCCTTACTTTTTAGCACTTAAGTTAGTTGTAACGTACCAAATAAAATACTAAAGAGACTTACATTACAATCTTTAATTATAAGATTTTGGTTAGTCTCATTGATTTCATTTGTATTTATTTAATATTTTTGCAAGAAACAGTTTTTTTAATAGCAAAAAGTTGTCATGCCCACATGGCATGCCATTGCTATGATTCTTGTGTTCTTGTGACAGTGGCACGTCGTGATTAAGGGGTCTTAAGAGGATTGCATAGCT
Organism: Selenia dentaria; assembly: GCA_917880725.1. Classification (NCBI taxonomy): domain Eukaryota; kingdom Metazoa; phylum Arthropoda; class Insecta; order Lepidoptera; family Geometridae; genus Selenia; species Selenia dentaria. Next base: position 31,729,874 of record OU862877.1, on the reverse strand, counting down.
AGTACTTTCCATACTAAAAGAAAAAAAACTCTTTTCTACCTCTTAACATTGTCCGATTTCAGTGATATTTTTTTCATGGAATCATCACATTGTTTACTATGCCCGTACGTTTTGATTTTTTCAGTATTTAAAAGTACTATACGAGTAAATTTCCTTTTTTAGAACTTAAACTGCCGCTCTTAAACACGAGCGGCAGTTGTTGACGCTTCGACTTTCTGACTAACGGCCGTTTTCAATAACCTATCTATCGTCGGTTTACCTTACTAGAGATAGATATTTGACACTGTTTGTATGGACGTTATGTCAAATTTCTATCGGTAGTAAGGAAAACTATGGATAGATAGAATATTGAAAACGGCCATTAGAAGATCAGCGGCAGCAGTTACCTCTGCCGTTGGCAACAGAGTTGTAGCGTGCTGACGTTGGCCGCCGCTGATCTTCTAAACAACTGCCGTCGACGTGTCGACAGCTGCAAGTACCTCTGCCGTTGGCAACATGCGCTTGTTTGTTAAAGCTCATAGGTCCTATTACAGGTTTTTATTATTTAAGAAACTATTTTAGGTACTTTATATTGCTGGTCAGGAGCTATGACTGATATTGTATTACTTAATCGGATGGGCAAGGCGTCTTCCTGGCGCCATACTTTGCAAATCGTCACGTAACCTTGTAGGATCTTAAATAGTGATCACCACACTTTTAATACCAGAAATACAAATAGGATAGCTGTACCTAGTTTTAGACTTGCGAAGACTAATAAGTCATTCCTAGGAAATTGTGTGCGTTTTTACAATAAAATCCCAAAGCACATAACTGAGCTCACAGAGGGCAAATTCAAGTTGACTGTAAAAAACGTTTTAATAAAAAAAGCTTACTATAAAGTTCGACATTATATAGAAGATAAAGATGCTTGGAATACTCCACTTCTGGCAAGCTGTCTCTCTGCCACCCATAATATGTAATATTTGTAGTACCTAAGTAGAAACATTGTAAACATCTATATAAAAAGAATGGCCCCGAGTTTTTTGCCGCTTCTTCTCGGTGGGCTCTATATATTTTGGAACGCGGCGGTAGAGTCTTTAAAGTACATTATAATGAAAAGTTGACGTTCATAAGTGCGTCTTTGATGCCTAAATTGAATAAATGATTTTGACTTTGACTTTGATCTGTTCTCAAAATAAATAAAACAGACTCTCCTGTAACTATGACATTAGATATAGTGGCCGAAGGGATGAAATTTCACTGAACAAGCTTGGCAACTCTCCAAATATGTTGAGAGTAGAGTTCGCGTGTATAGCTGACAAACGACATTTCACATTTTTCTCAAGTAAGCAAGTATGTGCCTACCTACTATAGAGGAAAGAGGCGACATATTCAGAGATTCTGCTGCCTTTACGAGAATGTTTTGGCATGTACGAGTAAGTACTACTACGTAAGTAGGTAAGGTAGTACTATCTTACTTACTTACTGAGTAAGTAGTACTACCTAAGCCGATTTTTGCTGCAGCCAAGCCACCTAAGTTTGTATCCTTTATACGAAAATTAAAAGGGTAGAAGATTATAATATAACACATTTAAATAAAAATGTATTTTTTAAATTGATTTATACACAGTTATGTTAAATAAAGTAATATTATGTACCTATTAAGTTAACTGACCGTTTGTTGCCCGTGGTTCAATCGCGTAGTTCTACTGGTTGATCCATGGGCAATTTTTTTTTGCCTGTGGTTCTATCAATTGAACCACGGGCAAGTCAATCTACCCGTAGTCCTATCATGTGCTAGAAGGTGCCAAAACATGTGATCATTAATGTTAAAGTACTTAGAAGATCACCTCGTTTTGGAAGTCGGTTGAACAATACTTTTAAAATAATTTCTCTTTTTGTCTATTTCAGTAATAATGATTGTCTACTTTTTAACGACTTTAAAGTAATAGGCAAGAATCGTCTAATAAGCGCTCTTGTACACCAGTGATATGGTTACAAGTGTTACAACCTAAAACAACTATCTGGTCAGGTTTTTCACTGAATTAAACAAGCCACTCACTTGCAAAGTAGCGTGCCATCCTTAAGAACCTCGTAGAAGTTGTCCATGTCACCTGATAGGTTATCTGGCTCGCCGGTGATGGCGTGGATCCATTCTAATGATTCCTGAGCCAGCTCCTCGCTGTATTTGCTGTTGATCTGTAAATAAGGAAAAATTCTGCTAAGGTTTACAGACGAAAACGGTCTGATATATAAAGCTATTTGAATGATTTTGTTGCCTGAAACCTGCTATTGGAGAAGCAGCTCATGAAGAGGCTAACCCCCACAAGGTTACTAAAGTGCGATTTACTTCATCGTAACGATTAAAAAGTATATATCAACTCAGAGAACGTGTCTTTGAGATCAGCAGATTAAAACCAGAAGCGTAAAAGTAGTTGACTACTTTTACGAGAATTAGTTAATTATATCCAGTAAGAAGTGGACGAATGTAGGCTGATGATGATGATGATGATGATAATAGCGGTAGGGTAGGTATTATTGTTGGAGACGGTTCTAAAATCCAGTAAAATCGATGATATAGATCTTGGTGCATAAAAGCTGAATCTTAAAAGATGATACGAAGAAAGTCTGTATTCTAAAGTAGGTATATCTATCTATACCTGGAGCTATAGAAATAGAGGACTTCGTGTACATTCCTAAGCACCTATATAATAATACAATAGAATATTAATAACCATATTGATTAATTTACTAAACATTGCACATACAATATGTACACGTATATTGTACGTGTTATTCTATTACACATTGGTAAGTATTTCCAACGTTTATTCAAACAAACGTTGGAAGCTGAAGGTCGTTTTGATAACGCAGTGAGCGAATACACCAAGTTTAGTTATAGCCATCCACCACTTAGATAACCGTGAACCCGGTTTTTATAATAGCTCTAGTCTATAACGATTAAAAATAATTGGTAACATTTAACAGACAAAAACATTTTGTCTTTCCTACTTTCTAATGAGTTGTTTATCGACTGCGGTTAGATAGTTGTTCTGTATTATTTGGGATTTGAGGTTATTCCCGTCAGTTATTTTAGAAATCACTCCTTACCTCCTTAGGGAGTTAGGTAGTACCTAGCTATTTCTAAAATAAGTGAATAGGTAGGGAGGTTGGCATAGATGTAATTATTAATTACATCTATAGCATTTTGATTACGTCTACCTACCTACTTACTTACATTATCTGAAATGTTCAAATAGTTAGGTATGTTATGTTATACGTATGTTATTATTAGTTGGGTTGAACTGTTAGTAGGTAGCTAGATACCTACCTAGGTAGGTAATATACCCTCTTAGATTAATGATTAGTCTCTGCGCAAGCGAGAGCGAGACCAATGATTAATCTAAGTATAACCTATATATTTTTGACAAATATATATAGAGTTATATATATTATTTAGGTACATTCACATGACTCAAATTTAATTAAATAAATTAGCTAATTTAGAGTTTATAATGAGATCATTTCTAAAATTCCTCTCAAGTCTTTCCACATAATCGTAAGCCCGTTACTAATTACGCAATCAGCTCATACAGTTAATTCACGCATGGCAACATGGACATGAAGGTCCATGCATGTCATGTACTGCAGATAAGGAGGCAAGTAGTTCCGTTCCTGTGCCTATAATGTAACAAACAGTGGGTCACCGGTCACCACGTGCAAGCCCACCTGCCCTTAATGCATGTTCCATTTACCTACAACCACTCACTCATGTCAACTCATTGAAACCGAATACCAATGCAGCTCATGCATATAAAAAATGTGCACGAAAGTAATACTTTAGTTACCAACCTCTAACTTGTCATTCTTTATGTTAAAGGTACCTGTTTCAGAGCGCTCTGACTCGAAATACTTTATTGGGAACTTATTAGATGTTTCATCGCTAACAGTTGCTATAGCAGACAACACGACCAAAACCGACTCATACGTATGCTGACGTCATTGTATAAGGATTCGAGCGTGACTCAGAATTTGCTTGAGGCCAGTCTGGCAGCCGTTAGGTAACAGACAAAAAGCCAGATTAATTTTTACGGGCAGATTCAGTTTTCAATGCTCGATTGCAAAAGAATCTCTGTGTGATTTTGATGTCTGCTTATATGGAGTTAAATAGGTACCAGCTGTTTAAATAGATGACGTTCTGAGATACGTACATACATATGTACATGAACTAATAAGTTGTGTATTAGCTGAAAATTTAATCAATAAAGTTTGCTATAAAGTACCTTAACTTTAAGTAGTTATAATCTACCGACTTACAAAAAGAAGGAGGTACTCAATTCGACTGTATATTTTTTTATGTTTGTTACCTCATAACTTTCGATAGGGTGAACCGATTCTCAAAATTATGTTTTGTTTGAAAGCTGGTGCTTCCCGTGTGGTCCCATTTAAATTTCATTAAATTTGGTTTAGTAGTTTTTGAGTTACACTCCATTAGCTGAATATAATGGAAGTCGATATTAAATTTTCTACCGACTTCAAAAAAAGGAGGAGGTACTAAACTCGACTGTATATTTTTTTATGTTTGTTACCTCATAACTTTCGATAGGGTGAACCGATTCTCAAAATTCTGTTTTGTTTGAAAGCTGGTGCTTCCCGAAAGGTCCCATTTAAATTTCATCAAATTTGGTTTAGTAGTTTTTGAGTTACACTCCATTAGCTGAATATAATGGAAGTCGATATTAAATTTTCTACCGACTTCAAAAAAAAGAAGGAGGTACTAAATTCGTCTGTATATTTTTTTATGTTTGTTACCTCATAACTTTCGATAGGGTGAACCGATTCTCAAAATTCTGTTTTGTTTGAAAGCTGGTGCTTCCCGTGTGGTCCCATTTAATTTAATCAAATTCGGTTTAGTAGTTTTTGAGTTAAACTCTATTAACTGAATATAATGGAAGTCGATATTAAATTTTCTACCGACTTCAAAAAAAAAAAGAAGGAGGTACTAAATTCGACTGTATATTTTTGTTATGTTTGTTACCTCATAACTTTCGATAGGGTGAACCGATTCTCAAAATTCTGTTTTGTTTGAAAGCTGGTGCTTCCCGTGTGGTCCCATTTAAATTTAATCAAATTCGGTTTAGTAGTTTTTGAGTTAAACTCCATTAACTGAATATAATGGAAGTCGATATTAAATTTTCTACTGAATTCAAAAAAAAGGAGGAGGTACTAAATTCGACTGTATATTTTTTTATGTTTGTTACCTCATAACTTTCGATAGGGTGAACCGATTCTCAAAATTCTGTTTTGTTTGAAAGCTGGTGCTTCCCGTGTGGTCCCATTTAAATTTAATCAAATTCGGTTTAGTAGTTTTTGAGTTACACTCCATTAACTGAATATATTGGAAGTCGGCATTAAATTTTTCAAATTGTATACTTGTACAAATTGTACTTGTATTTAGTTTTAGTTAAAGGGTCAGGCAGAATAATCTCTACAGATGCCAATATGACCTTTAAACGCAGGTGAATTCTATAAAACGCTAAGCGTAGCGCCAACTGAACTAACCGATTAAGAATATTAATTAGCTTCATAGCTGATGGCCCGAGCTGATATTGACAGAGCGTCTACGCAAGTCTTTCATTTATATTCTAGTCTGTTATCTAATTTGAGTTCGAAGACAAAGGAAGTAGGTATACATAGTTTCTTTTAAACAATGCCCCGTTTGATCTATTTAGTAATGCCAGTTGGTAAGGTTCATATTGTCAGTTGGTGCCGTTATAGATAAGCATAGTTACAGCTGTAGTGGGTTAAAGGAACACATACAAATTTCTGTTTTATAAATTTCTACTTGTAAATTAGCACTCTCACTCATGCAGAATGTATTTGATATTATATTTAATGATCTCATTATATATTTTATCAAATTATAATAGCTGCTCGTTAGTAAAATATCTACCAATAATGGTTGCTTCATATATAGAAATTTATTTGATGTCAATGGTTGCTAGCTGGATAGGTTAGGTAGGTTTTGATATGATGCTGCTATATGCTACGTTTACACAAATTCACTTATTCCAAGAATGCATTTTCAAAGATTATGATCATACCTTAGATTAAGACGCGGTCCAACCCCAATTTTAAAATAATTTACGATGCTTTACGTAAGGTTGAAAATCGCTTGTTAGATTGGACGATGTAATGCAAAAATGCGTTAATTTTGTACGTTTTCTTTATATTCTTCGATATACATATACTAACACAATTGAAAAAACTGCTGGTTATTACTTTAGTACTATACGTTGGCTAAGTATTACCTAAAACAAAATATAGTGTTATCGCTGAAAATTCTGAGAGTTTGGACGTGAAAGTTTATCTTTGTGGATTGTGGTGTTTTTTCTGCTGAAAGAGAGTAATATTTATGAATTCTATTCGGTTATAACTCTTTTCCTATTCCTTTTCTAACCTTTGTATTTTTTTCATAATATGCTATCGATCTGTTTCGTTACACTAGGTGTTTAAAAATTCTGCTTTTTCTTTAATCAGGGTACGAGCGCGCCTTAAGGATTGGCCTTCGCGCGCGCTTCGACGAGAGCGAGGGATCATACGTTTGAGATTGAGTTCCCTCCACACCTAATATGGCAGAAAACCACCAGATGTTGAATAAGGCCGTTGTGTGATTACCTACATATACCTATCAATAGACGTTTAATGATATTAAAGCGTTCATTCATTATAATCTCTGCATCCTTACACGGGTCAGACACAAAAAAGCGCTTGTTGCCATAAATAACTATGATTCAGTGTCAACGTATGAAGGCGAGTTACGTCAGGTCGTTCTTGCTATACTCGAAACTTGTTAAGACTTAATTCTGAGAAGAATATACTCAGACGTAAAATTGATGATCCAAGAGTCACCGATCGATTTCAACAAGTTATTTCACACTTTTTTTTTATATGGGTCAACATCCACACAAAGGTCTTCAGGTCCCAAACTAGGCAGAGCCTGTACTATGGTAACCTGATGACTGATATAAATTCTTATATATATACAATACACACCCAGACACAGATCAAACAGACATGTTCATGCACACAAATGTTTGATCTGTCCGGCGATCGAACCCGGGACCAGCGGCTTAGAAGGCAGGGGTGCTACCAACTGCGCCAACCGGCCTGTCACTTGTTGGTGTTGAAGTCGTTTCCATTTTTTGGTAAAAAAAAAATCTTTCACCATTTTCAATGGCCATCTACTTACGGGATCGATTGTCAATGATATCATCAAGATAAGTCAACACTTTTCAGTTTTTGGAGTGTACCTGCTTGACCGAGTTAGATGAAATATAAATGGGACCACCACAGATGTACACTCTAGACAAACAAAAAAGAATTTTGAGAATCGGACCACAGATCCCCCATCTGTGGTCCGATTCTCAAAATTCTCAAAATCGGCTAACATCCGCATAAAAAATACATACACACGAACATATAACCTTCACCTTTTTTGAAGTCGGTTAAAAAGAGAAGAAGATGATGACTAACCCAATTCTGCATAACCCGTGAAACATCTGAGTAGCAATGTACTGCATGGCTAGGCTACATAATAATATGCTAGATATTTGTTAGAAGACGAAGCAAAAGACGTACCTACTATATAGGTATACTGATGCGTGTCTCTGATATTTAAATACGAGTAAGTATCTATATTGAACCAGTTCCAAGATACCTCTGTCCTGTCCTGAGCCTGTTGTCATCTGCCCGGCAGATGACAACAGGCTCACTCTCTACGATATGAGACCTAAATCCTGCCTTGCAGAAATTAATAAGACAACAAAATAGGGTCTGGTCAAAAGACTTTTTGACCAGACCCTATATCTCAAACTTAAACCAAATCATACACTAATTATTACTAACCGTCCTTATTGATGACATAATATTTAGTCTTATTAACCAAGTGATTATTTTTAACTAAGTAATTGTTCAGTTTTTTAATTACCTTATAGCTATCATTTACTAGACTGTTATGAAATGCGTACTAACACTTGATAGATTTATAAAATAGAAAACAACGTAGCGAGTTTTGTTTGAATGTAAGTTTTAAAGCTGTTTCATGGTAGGTTTATATGATATCTATTGAAGGGTTCTTCGTATGTTAACTCGTCTCGTGGCGCACGTCACCTCTATAGGTTTATATGTGCGCCCGTATTCTTCCATATGCGTGTTCCATCTGCCTACTGGGATGGATGAATGAAAGTACGACATTTCGGTGAACACCATTACTATTCTTTTAATAAGCAGCATTACATATAAATCAAAACTTTACATTATGTAGGTGGGTTGAAGTACGGACACTCGGTACAAACGCGGCAGGGCAACTGAGCGCATGGCACGACTTTTGCAATAACATCAAATTGCACTCACGTTGCATGTGTCGTGCCCCTACAGGTATAGTTATGTTATTTGGTACAGAAATTATTGTATTATTACTGTTTACTCTTAGTCAATAATTGGTAAACAATACGAACATATCAATGACCCAACAATCAATGATACTCAGAAAATATTTAAATATAAACACTCAGTTATTAGTTAAAGCAGTTCATTTGATGGTATAGTTTTATCTGGCTGGCGGCTTGACCATAAAGTAATAATACGATTAAGATATTTTTTCAGAGGCTGTAGCACAAACAACCTGCGAATAAGTATTCGTATCAAACTTCAACGAGTCACTCTTCCGCGTACGAACTATGAGTTATATGTGTCACAGTTGCCTAAGATAAATGACAGTTTGTACTGTTTCACGTTAAAGACACGTTACGTTACACTTACGCAGTTGTTCGTGTTAGGCCCACAGAAAACAGTGTTTCCTGAATAACTTTCTGCTATTCTTGTTATTTTTATCCCATCAAAAATGTAAATGTGAAATGAGAGCCAAGTTCAATGTTATTTACGATAATACGAGTAGGTATTAGGTACACACATCAAAAAAATTTGCGATCAGTATGAAAAATCTTAATCTTTTTTGTTACGGTAGATTATATAATGTTTGCTTTGTCTTTTTAGAATCTTTATTTAAAACCATAAATTTAGAATAGTAACCAATAAGCATGTTCAATTTTATTATCTTCACAAATGAACCATGGGCACCAATTTGTACTGGTCGATGATAATGCGCCCGCCCATTGAACTCAACGAGTCAATACTGCTCTCCGAGAATACGACATCACAAGGTTAGACTGGCCTGCCGGCTCGCCTGACATAAACCCAATAGAGCACGCGTGGGACGCTCTTAAGCGAGCCGCTTGGAACCGTCAGCCAAGTCCCCAGACGGTGCCAGAGCTCAGAGAAGCCGATATTCAAGAATGGAACGGATTACCCCAAAAAATGCTGGATAACTTGATTCTTAGAATGCCCAGGTGGATCACCGCATGTGTTTGAGCCAGGGGAGGAGTAATATTATATTGAATATAAACCTTTTATTAATAAATTGTTGATAAAGTTCAACTTAAAAAAATATATGAGCTTGTGTCAGACCTCAAGCTTTAATATATTATCCTAAGTTATAAGAAGAATATACTCGTATATTTAGTTGTTATATAATATTTGATGTTGTTATATAAATACACTTCAGGACTGACCATTGAACTTGGCACCCATTTAAATCTCATTTCTTTTGTCGTTGAACTCAACCACCGAGGCATATACCATAATATTGAAATTGGCTCTAATTTCACATTTATGTTTTTGATGGGATGACATTAGTTTTTATAAAGTATTTATTAGTATGTACTTATTCATAATTATATTATTATAATAATAATTGATTACAGGTTAGGTATCGATGGACAACCAGACAGCGAGACGGGGCTTGCGCGTATCAGAGCCGCAGCCGCTCGCTCGCGCAAGATTTTAGGGTTATGGAATTCAATCCAGTGGTTAGGACCCGCGTCCAGCAGATGCTCAGCTATGGCAGATTTGTATATTTCATTGTTTTTTACTGCCTTTATGTGTTCCTTGATGCAGCATGAAGTTCGAGTTCCAGTGATAACCGTAGCAAAAGACTAAGAAAGAGGGTAGATCGTTATGTCAGCACATAACTTTTACACTTTTTGACCAACCACCCGCATTCTTAAGTCTTCCCGTGAACATGGTGCATGTAACTGCGCCGAAATATCGGGAGCTCATTCCACAACCTTACCACGGTAAATATCCCGTTAATAATCATATAACTTTCAATACGATAGTCGACTATACTCTTAGTTATAGTGATAAAACTGATATTTTAGGATTGAAAAGTTAAAGGTGGTATTTCTCTCGTTATATATTCGCGTAAATACTTTAAAACTCACATAAATACTGGCTTACATCAATTTTTATTGCTGATTCTTACAATATAGGTGAGTAAGTATTCCTAATAAAATCAACCAATTGAATTATTATATAAATTTACTAGTTTCTGATTTATCCCTTGTATTCACCCAACTACATATCTGGATGCCAAATTTGAACTTTCTAGGTCATCTGGAACTGGGTTAGAGTTTTGATCTAAAGGTCAGTCAGAGATTATTTATTATTTATATTAATAACCGTTTGAGATTTGCTTATGAAATTTGGAGCACATAGGTATCACCTATGTATCTCGCAAATTTGACATGTGAGTTTTGAGTTATGAGGTCGAAAGTGGCTCCAACTAGTTCGTGTGATATTACACATGGTGCTGCTCGCCAGTTCTGTTAGCTTGAACTTGGCTAGACACGCGGTAGCGTGTCTAGATGATGTAACTTATTGTTGCACACTCATTACACTTTAATGCATTTGGACCAATATTAAAGTACCTACCTAAGTCAAGTAACTTTATTATATTTATTAAGTTTTCTTTCAAGAAAAAGTAAATATTTAATCATTTAACTTCAAGAACATAGTATGAGAAAAAATTTATTAATTACATGATTAATACCCGCAAATGAAGCCTTCGCCAAATCCTAAATACATAGTAGATGAATAAAGTTTTCGAACGAAAGCTGACGTCATTGCAATATTTTTATGTAAGTATTTAATTCAATAAATAAATAAAATAAATAAATAAATAAATTTTTGTTTTGTTTTTACGTACTGCAACAAGTATGTATTTTAAAACACAACTCGATTTTCTAGTTGATATAATATCTACGTATAACAATTAAAACATAATTAGAAATTATGTGTATAATTATATCGTAATGTATGTTGTTTTTGATGTTAGATACTTTACTAAAAGCCGGTTTCTACTCGTATATATCCTTTCTACCGATAGTTAAACTTACGACGGATAAAAACTTTACAGTATTTGTATAGAACTAACGTCAAAGGTCTATCTCAGGTAAGGGAAACTGTCGATTGACAGAAAATAAAAAAAATATTGTGCCACAATGAAACCCGTGCGATTCTTGATTCGTCGATGCGCTCGTCGTACTTTATGAGATACCGCCCTTGTACACAAGGTTGCTTTTCCAACGTTTCTTGTCATCTCGTCATTTGTTTCACGGTTGTTGTCAAAGATGCAACGATGTTTGCTCGAGAATCGCACGGCAGATCGTTTTCTAAAATGAGTTGACTTTTAAAATATTTCAGCAATATTTTTAAAACGACTAAACTAAACATACGTTTATTTAAGAATGACTTGCCTAATATTTTAATTTGTAGTATATTTTAATACAGCTGTCTTGCAGTTGGACATGTTTTACAGCTCCTGGTGGCAGTACAAAATACTAAAATTTGTAAATATTGCATTTATTTGATATCTCAGCACATTATTCAAAACCGAATGCACTTCAATTACCTACTAGATTATTTAAATATCATATAAAAATTAATCCAGGTCAAGGTCATTGAAAAATTAATTTTTTCTCTAAAGTTTACCTGTACCTCTAATTTACCTGTATTTCTGAACCTGTATTTCATAATTGCTATTTTTTTTATATATTACTTATTACATTTTTATAACCGCTTATCGTTTTTTTCTACGGCTCAAGGGCTTCACTAACTAAATTGCAATTGAACCGTATCTGAACGGTGACTTTCATACGTTTTCTGCCATTGAAAAACAGTCCTACTGCAGTTATGTTTCTGTTGACGCCAGCGATCGATCAAAACTTTATATTCGAGTAATGGTAACTCGTTAGATCATTAATGTGAAGCTAGCTCATGCTCGTATTAATAGCGTCTGGTAGCGTTTATTATTTATTAAAAAGTAGCGTTTACATTGCGTTAACGTTGCGTTTACGTGACGTTACCTGTCTATAGAAAAAGTAGGATGGCTTTTTGGGTAGGTAATGATCGAACGACAACCGAAGTCGAACTGCAGTTGTAGCGGCATAGATTGTTGAACGTTGTGAAATAGAATAGACCTCTAGCCGTGCGATTCTGTAATGATTCGTCGACGAGCTCACCGATTTTAAATAGTTCGCCCTTGTACATAAGGTTGCTTTTCTAACGTTTCTTGTCATTTCTTCATTTGTTTCACGGATGTTGTCAACGATGCAACGATGTTTGCTCGTTTGTTTAGAGATTCGCACGGCAGGTCACAATTACCGTTTCGAGCAGGTATAAGTTAAGTATGCATTTAAGTACAAGTTAAATCTATAAAAATATTGATTACGTAATGCACACATAATGGCAATGTTATTCCTCATTGGTGCAAGTGATTTTTTATTGAAATCTTACTGGATAATTGAATAAACAAGACTTAAGACCATATTATACCGGAATCGATTTGTGCGCTACTGATTGAAGTAAAAACTAAATACCTACCAATACTTCAGTTATTATAATAGCCCATAAATCACAAAGAGTTATTTAAATATTTATGTACATTATAGTAGGGTACAGAGTCCTTATGTTACAAACCCAGTAGCAATAACATTTATAAAAAAGCTGCCTTGCATGATCTACAATGGTTCCAACATTGACAAGTATGGAGTTAGGTATGAGGTCACAACGAGGTTGGCTAACCACGGTCAATGTAATTCTGCAAGTTATCACCACTCGAAACTGAGGATAAACTTAGTACCTACCTACTGCGTACGGAAACGAGTACAATAAGCTTAAAATTCAAGATTTTTTTTCCTATCATATCATACATTAAAACATGTTTTTTTTTTATATTTAGTGGGGGTGATCAATAGTAGACTATGCACCGAGGGGGTAAATCATTGTCTTACGTTACAGGCGGCATATTGGAACCTGAGCTTAAAGAAGGAATCTGCAGTTATTTTTTATATTAAGTCATTATATAGTCATTATCATTATTAAACTTAACTTCCTATAATGTTATGTAGAGTCACGGTAATAGTATCTATCAATATTACCGTGGTAGCTGAGTGAAGCGAGGGGTTCAAGCCGCTCAAGACGTAGACGGGCTTTATCCTCAAGGTGAATACTTTTCTTTCATAGGTACCTACTGCGAGACTATAAAATTCAGGGCTACATTAAACAGCATTTATATAGTTAAAAGCAAAATAAATTAAAAGTTAATATTAATATTAGACACATTTCTAGTCCAGTGCCCAGTTATGAAAGGGAGGAGTAATATTTGTGTTAGGAACAAGTTGGACTACGAACAAGGAAGTTGTTATTTGAGCTATACGTACATTGTAAAGAGGCTTTATTCGAGAATCGAACTGATCACCACAAGCAGATCATATAAAAAGAAAAATGCTAAGAGTTTTCCTACAAATTTTACAAACGTTCCAAATCCAAATCATTTTAATCCCTTGGGAAGTAATGCCTTGCGAGAGGTTGCGTGATGGACATTGTTGAGCAGGTGGCATGAACAAGTAGGTATAAAATATATATAATATATATAAAACCCTGTAATTATCTGAACTAACCGTGATTTATTTTAATTAGTAATGCCGTTATTTATAAATTGTATATAGACATATAACCAGGTATATAACCAGTTAAATTGTCTTTTGAGAAATTTAAACATAGATAAACGTCATGCTATTCATTTCTGTGATCTGTGGTATTTGCGGATATCGTAATGTAATATAATCATTATGTACTTACCTATATTACATCACATTCTGTTTTCCTGAAACTGCACGCAAATATTCGAAATGTTATAATTATTATAAATACATGCTGTAATGAATGACCATTGTATCATACCTACTTAGTCATACTTTCACACTCACATTGGTCGGTAGAGCCATGGTATTATTATATACTAGCTGACCCGCCAGCGGCTTCACTCGCTTGGTCTTGGTATAGAGGTAAAAGTGCCGTTTTGGAACCTCGAGGTCCTGGGTGGATCCCCGGGTTGGACAGTTACTGGCTTTGTCTGCGCAATAAATTTTGAAGGAGTGCCCGTAGTTTGCAATAGACTCGCCTCTTAGTACCAAAAAATAACCCCCATGCAAAATGTTAAACTTTTAGCACTCGCAGTAACGAAGTTTCATACAAACTATCAACCCCAAAAAAAACCCTTAGGGGTTGAATTTCATAAAATCCCGTCTTAGTGAGCACCTTAGTTCTAAAAAGAACCCGCATGCAAAATTTGAAACTCCTAGCACTTTTAGTTTCTGAGATTTCGTGATGAGTGAGTGAACTTTCGCTTTTATAAATATAGATAGATTTATTGCCGAGGTGGAGTTGTATAAAAACCCAAACTTCGCCAGTCATGTGCTTTTTCAATAGACATTGAGAACCGACACGGATCTAAGAAGGAAGGGAGAGTGGAACCAACTAGCCAGCAAATCGCTTAGTCGGCTTTTACGACAAAATATGCAACAGAACAATTCTTAAGCCGGCACATCGGCAGTTACACTAATACAATAATGAACCTGAAAACAATAGAACAATAACACTAGAAGATTCATATACTATTACAAGTTAGGCTAGGTCACACAGCAGAAAATAAATAAATAGATATTATAAGGCATGTACATATTTTCTACCGACTTCCAAACAAAGGAGGAGGTACTCATACTGAATATATTTATATGTATTATGTTTGTTACCTCATAACTTTCGACTGGGTGAACCGATTCTCAAAATTCTTTTTTGTTTGGAAGCTAGTGCTTCCCGTGTGGTCCCATCTAAATTTCATCAAATTCAATGTAGTATTTTTTGAGATACACTCCAATAACTGAATAGAATGGAAGTCGGTATAAAATTTTTCAAATTGTACTTGTGTGATACCGTAAACGTAAATGACGTTTATTGTAACAAACCTTATACAGGAACAATATTTCATTAGCATACTTGGAAGCGGTGAAGAGAAATTTGGTCACATGTCAATCTCGAACATATGGCGGAGTTTTGAAAGTGGTCTGTATTTAAGCCATATAAATGAGTCCTGCCTGCGTAAAGGCCGTACCTTATAAGGTGCGGCGTGGTGTAACAGAACCGAGCCTTATATGACTCACAGTCTTGCTTGTATTAGTATAAAGTTAATCATTCTCAGTTAATGGAACATTGAGCTGCACTTTGCCATTGCTAAAATATTTTGCAGACTCTATTACTTAGTCGTGAAGAATTATTGTAAAACTACCGATTAGTATTAGATTAGATTGTAGAAGTAGCTGCCCGCGACTTCCGTTGTAGAATGTCTTCGGCCTCGCTATAACCTTCCATCTTTTCTTGGTTTTTCTTTCATACGAACCTTCTCCTAACAATAATTAACATAACAAAAAAATAATTAGCGAGATTGTTACACCTGTTCTCAAGTTATAGCGTGACCAGGGGGCCTATTCCCACCTTTTATGAAACTGTCATAAATAAGGAGCGTTTTGTAATAAGCTTAGAATAATCATAATTACTATCGTACTCCCACCGACACAAAACGGTCAAATATATTACTTCAATACTATTTACGACCAGTTCCTTTTTAGCCATAATTGATCCTAATGGTGCGTTTCAGGATCAATAGCTATAATGCCCAACCCGAATAGAACACTAATTGATAAAAATAATATAAACGAATAGTGCACTATTTGATAATACGTCATCAACACGTCTATCGTAATCCATTATTATTTTAAGCTTGCTTTATTGACGTTGTGGTACCAAATTTAAGTTGGTAAGGTTTAAATATGACTACTTTAGGAGGTGGTAGTAAGGGGAATAAGGAGGAGAAATAGGGGTTAATTTTATATATATATATATATAGAGCTTAATTTTGTTATTTCTGAAATGAAGTCATGTATTGCTAAGTATACCTAGCAAATGATGCCAAAGTTTCATTAAAATAGATGATCACATTTTACTCGAAATTTAATTTGACTCATCAGTTACAGAAACACAACAATAAACAACATTGACCTGCATGTTTCGTTGATAACGCATACCTAATGAGTTGACTGAGCGTCACGTACTTGTAAGTACATAACTGCTCCAACAATCTTCAATAATTAACACGACTTACTTTGGTCGTCACAGTTATAAAATCGGATACATTCCGTATAAACCGACGAATAAAATATGTTGTATAAGGCAGTTGCATGCACCACAGGCTCTCACAAAAAAACATGGCGAGGAACCGGTTGTAGGAGCTCGATTGAGTAATTCTCCTTGACCCAAATCCTACGGCTGCCTCCAGGAAGGAAGACAGGCGTCATACAATAACGGGCTTTAAATACATGTACTTATACTGTTCAAAAATATTATACTTTATTGAATTGCGGATAAAATAAAGAGTAAGCTACAATATCTCGTAATAATAATATAGCAAACGTGTTAATTTATTTGGTCATAAAATTCCTCATGCTCGTGAATTGTGGGCACCACCAACTGCCGTGCATAAAATATATGCAAAGCTACGCTTTCGGTCGGTCAGAGTAAGCAAAGTTGGGTTATTGACCGGGCAGGTATTGCAAACTTCAAACGTCTTATGGCTTGAGCATGAATGTTCTTTGAATACACTATATTACAGCCTGGGCTATATATTACATCTAGGATGTAATATACGGCTTATATACCTTACCGTTGTAGTAAGTACCTTCCTTTAAATGTATCTACTTGCTATAGTGTGGTTAAGTAAAGTATAGGTGTACTTAAAAAGTCCCTTGTTATCCCCAGTGCTAGTGAGATCATAGTTTTATAATAATTTGTGGTTATTAGAATATTATATTATAATAATTTCTGCGTCATTACATACCTGCACATGGTTAGATACTGGTAATTCGACCTATTCGGTTATAATAATACAATACAAAACAAATAAATTTCACCCCGAAAGCCCCTATCCAAAAATGAACCATTTGGGAGATAAATTAAATTAAAGATTTTTTTTAATTTATCGTGGTAAGGTTACTTATACATTTAAAATTTATGGATATGTGTTCTTCCTGTGTCACGGTAATATTATCTATATATTACCGTGCCTGTAATATCTTATTTGTTGCAGAACTCAGATGCGAAAGTGATGGTCGGTGGGTCCGCACACCGATCAATTTCCATCGTTTATTTCCTTCTTTATCCACGCAATGCAACACAGTAAGTCCGTAAGCCGAAAAAGTGGAATAATTGAGGTTATTATTTCACCACGGATTCTGGGTCTATAGCATGAAAATTTGCGTTTAGTATACGCACATTTTCGTTCTATATGATTGTATACTATATATTGTACAAAGTATGAGTTATCTGTGCCACAGTTGTACTATATAAATGATAGTTTGTACTATACGTCAATGATATGATTACTTTTCACTCTCTACTTTGCTACCTCTCTGATGAACCGATGTCCGATGCTTCTAATTTCCTTAATATGAGAAGAATCCTAAATACCTACCTTACTTTGATTTTTACATATATAATCAAAGGTGAAGTAGGTAGGTACCTATAACAGCTGGTATACTAGAAGGTAATGTACTTTTTAATGATTGGTAAAAGATAACCTTTTTAATTATTTATTATTAATTATTGATTAGTTACACAGGTAATTAAGAAATGTATTTTATGTTGGCTTATTCTTCAACGGGAGATTTTTTCTGTACTAAGATTATTTGTAGAAGGTAACAAGTACCTACAATTTGAAAAATTTAATACCGACTTACATTCTATTCAGTTATTGGAGTGTATCTCAAAAACTACTGGACCGAATTTGATGAAAATAGGGACCACACGGGAAGCGCCAGCTTTGAAACAAAAAAAGAATTTTGAGAATCGGTTCATCCAGTCGAAAGTTATGAGGTAACAAATATAAAAATCTACAGTCGAATTAAGTACCTCCTCCTATTTTTAGAAAGTCGGTGGAAAATAAAATGTATCCAGTTCATCGATCCATATGATCTATGATCCAGGTTCATATGTATGTCTGTAGTAGTCAAAGAAGTAATCAAAGAAGTCAAGTGACACTTATCTACCGCCTTCTAAAAAGGAGAATATAGGTACCTACTCAAAATCCGACTGAATATAATTTTTTTATACCTATTTGTTACCATAACTTTCGACTGGGTGAACCGATTCTCATAACTCTTTTTTTGTTTGAAAGCTGGTGCTTCCCGTGTGGTCCCATTTAATTTTGATCTAGGTAGGTACTTCTGTTCAGTAGTTTTTAAGTTACACTCCGATAACTGAATAGAATGGGAGTCGTTATAAAATTTTCCATATTGTACTGGTTATTTATTTTATTATTGAACTCGTCCGTGAGTTAGTTACTAGGTATATATTCCCTTAAACGTAAACGTTGCATGAATTGTTGTTGGTTGTAAGGTTTGGTTGTATTTTTAATAATATTTGTTCTCTTGAATCAAGAATGATAGTCGGTACCTATATAATTATGATCTTTGCTTGAATCCATTAAGTAAATTATTTTCTTCATATAATTAATTAATACTATACCACTCTAAATAATAGTAGATTAGTAGCCAAGGGCTGTAAGGCATCAATGGCAGCCCTATAGTTCGAGGCTGCAATTGATGCTTACACCCGAGCTAACTACTCTGCTTTACATCTCGATTGTGAGGTAAGTAGAAAAAAACCGGCATTACAAAAATAAAATTGATGACTATTATACTCATACGAAGACAAGGCTGAATAGCGAAGCGACCTCTTTTGTCATTGGGCTGAATGCATGTCTATTGCCAGTATGATGGTTAGATATACCTACGCGAACTTTTTGAAAAAGTGAAGTGTTTTTTTAATGACTTACCGCCCTAGGGCTTTTCTAGCTACATTATTACCCTAGAGCGCTAATTGGTAACCTACAAGCCCCATTTGGGGGTAATAAGGACCTACTTACCGAATATGAGAGATGTAAACCGCCCTAGGGCTTTTCCAGCTACATTATTACCCTAGAGCGCTAATTGGTCATCTACAAGCCCTATTTGGGGGTAATAAGGACCTACTTACCGAATATGAGAGATGTAAATAAATTTATCTCATTGTCAATACCTTGGCGAGTATGCGGTAAGTATCTACGTACGTAACTGGTACAATTCATAGGCAATTAACTGTTCATTAGAGTACCAGGTATAGGTAGATTCCAGGCCGCCACAGGTCACAAATGTGCTGCTACATTATAGCCAACAGTATAACATAAACTTTACATATTATCATGATGCCTAGACATTATTTTGTGGACGTGCTCGTTATCCTTCACGTATCGTTTGAAGAGAGGTGGATTCAGCGCAAAAGCCAACATCCGTGCGCATTTTTTGGGTTAGAGGGGAGAAACCTGTTTGAGCTTTGGGCCATCGTACAGTCATCGACAAAAGTAACTGAGCAATCGTGACTTTCAAAAAAAAAGAACATGACAGAAAATAATCTATTATTGGGTATACATTATTGTTACGTACGTACCTACCTAATTAAAGCAAAAAGTCAAACATAAACTGGGATTTTAACTCGGATTAAATTAGATAAAAAATGAACTTATTTCTGTATTTATTGTTTTTTGTCGCTGAGTGTACGAATTTGGCTAATATTTTGTAGACCGTACCTACGTTACGTTACGTGTGTTTAGACTCTATAAGCTCTAAATCAGTTAGTTAGCTCTGTTTTGTATCCAATTTTGCTTTGCGTGGCCTGAAGGTGTATTAGAGACCAAATTCAACTAAAAACATCCGGTCTAAAACAGATTTTACAAATGTTATGGTGGTAAATAAGTACAATTTCGGAGAAAACGGGAAAATTCACAAAAAAAAGTAAAAAAAAATTGGGGGGTCGGGAATTTTTTTAGGCCAACTAGTATTCTCCAAGTGGGCCCCCGAACACGCTCATTTGGTTTGTCGGTCCGTCTACCCTGTATAAATCAAACTTGTTCTCTTATTTATATGATCATATATTTTTTTTAAAAGTTTTCTTGTATATAGGTACACATCTACCAACTTTTACAATATGCAGTAAACTGTCACTGATCAAGCTCCAAGAAGTTTCATTTGACTAATGTAGGTCATGGCTATGACCCTGTAACATAATACTGAATACAGCATCCCGGCCCGGATCGATAGACACGACTACACCTATTATTTTGATAGCCACTCCCAACGGTAGAAAATGTGCCGTCTACATAAGTCCAGTCAAACTTGTATTTAAAAAACTGTTTGCCTTACCTTACGCTGAGCTTCGGCGGCAAATCCGGATTTGGCAGCACGGTTGTTGGCCATGTTTTTGTTAAAACTATCTAACAACCTAATTATAACAATAAATCACAGACACGAGCTCGTCGTGAAGTCACTGTGCAAGTACAGAATCACAATATAATGTAAACAGCGCGGGTCAGCGGGCGAAGCAAATGAGCGACCGAATCACACGGCGAGCGATGTGTGAGTGTGTGCTGTGCTTGCTTGGCTTGAATGACATCATGCAGCGACACCGACAGGCAGGCGACCGGCCGGCGACGAGACGATAGTGCTGCGCATGGCAAATGTCGATGACTTCGCTACCTCTCTAATGCATGCCTGCCTTTGGCCTTCTAATTTACTTCCTTTTTGAGTTAGGTTGTATAGGTATAGTAATTATTAAAAAAAAACGAAATGTGCTTTCAATACTATTAACTGTAGTACGAATTCGTATACTGCCTACGTGCATCTTATGACGATTTATAACATAATATACCATCTAGATATGCATATACGTTTTTTTAATTGATTGAGCGTAAAAAAGGAAAGTGTTATATTGGATAATATTGGAACTTGAATAATTTAAATAAAGATTTTCAGTTATAATCCTAATATATATATGTCATCTAACAAACAGTGTTTTGTGTAGCAATAATATTAACATAATTTTGAAAACGTGGAATTGGACCTAATATAGAATCTCAGTCATATAACTACTATGAAAATGTTTTTGTTTGTAGCTATTTAACGTGTTAGTTATTGAAATTGTTTATAAAGAGTGACACTGGTTTTAATAAACAGGTTAAATAAAAACTATAAACTTTAAATAAAAACAAATTGGATTTTATTTAAATACGCCATTTCATTGGGGTTATGTTTTTTATCGTGGGTCACATCGCAATGTACCCAAAGTGTCAGTATACACAAACAATAATACAAGTCAAATTAAATACAATAAGTTTGTCGAATTTAGTTAAGCTAGCTACTCAAATTCTTTCTGTTACTTTTACTATTCATATTCTACTAACTGCGCTCCGCGGTTAAACCCACGTACATTTTGTAGTGATGAATGATGGTTAGGGTAGTGTGTTAAATCAAAATTTTAACCTATGTTACTCAGTCAGTCATAGACTAGACATATCAGTCTTGGTATCACTAAGCAGACGTTAGCACTTTATAATTATTATGATAATATTATGCATAATGAACCTATTAACTACTTGTTCCTACTGTAAATATAAAGTTTCCGTAGACCTAGAAATATAATGTCTGAATTTTAAAACTAACATTTTTTTAATTACTTTATTCTATTTTTGTAATGGTGTTTAATCTAAACATACATAACATCATATTAATTATATAGGTACTTCGCATCGAACATCGCACAGTATTTACAAATAAACATTATTTTTTACTACACATACCTTTACCTACACACTAAACATACCCCGTCCGCATACTAAAAAAATTCTGTACAAGAAACGGTATAATAAATACTGTTTTATTTTTTAAATAAGGCATTGTTAATTTTATTCAAACTAATTTCTATAATTAAATAGGTAGACACATACGAAGAAAGCGTTACAGAAGTGTGACAGCTGAATCTACAAAAGTAAAGTAGCGTAATGTAAAAGTGCGAATGGGGGTCAGTTCTAAAGGCTAAAAAACACTTTAAATAGTTGAGGACCCTATGGATTCTCTTATAAGTAGGTACTATACTATGCTAATGTTTATGTTACTAAAATGTTTCTTTTTTTTACTTTTTATGAGCAAGGCATTCTATCGATATTGTAGCAGTCCATATCGATAACGCATTTTCCCTCACTAAACGATCTTTAATGAAAAACGAAAACCATGTATGGAATACAATGAGAGAGAACAGGTTAGCAGCAACTGTTTTCTCTTTTACGTCTGAACTTTAAATGAAATGGCGGCAAAGAAAAATCCTCAGTCATCATATACGCAGCTTAAATTCATATATGACATATGAGGTAAGTACTTACAAAGGCTTAAAATTAATTTAAATAATGTTACTTACTTAGTGCACAATTATTTTGCTGTGCGCAAAAAGGTATTAAATTACGTCATCGTTTATACGTAAGGCCAATAATATCTTTTCCATGAGTTGAGTACGAGCATTCACACCACACACACACACTTATGCCTTGGCCACATCGAGGAGAAACGCCTTTGATTATCGCGATGTGTAACGTTAAACCTAGATGTAGCCAACACATATCGCGTTAATTCGACAACGGCATTAACATTGCCGTTGAAGTTGGGCGATAAATCGGCTGGCGGTATTTTAGGCACATAGAGATTTAACGCGAGAATTATTGCGTTGAAGCAGCCACACCAACGTTCGTCATTGTACACCGTGATCGCGAAGGGATCGCACGTGTTTGTACAAAGACGATTGTGGTGTGGATGAATTAAAAAGTCAATAATTATGTTTCAGGAAATCCTGTAGACAGAGACATGTTTTTATTTTTCTTCGATCCTAAGTGTGAAAGTTTGTATGCATGGGTGTCAGTTACTCAATTATGCGAAACGGCTTAACAGATTTGGATGACATTTGGTAGGCATAGATAGGTACATGAGACACTGGTTTACACAAGGAATACTTTTCATTATCATCATCATCCACCACCACGCGGGTGAAACTGAGGGCGGAACTAGTTACATATAATACAAATGAACATTAGTTAAATATGGAAATACAATACTGTTATTTATTCTGTGA
This sequence comes from Selenia dentaria, assembly GCA_917880725.1. NCBI lineage: Eukaryota > Metazoa > Arthropoda > Insecta > Lepidoptera > Geometridae > Selenia > Selenia dentaria. The sequence goes on along the minus strand of OU862877.1, from coordinate 31,706,612 downwards.
CATTATAGCCAATTTTATCGGCAATGAAATGGGCGTTGACGTTCACGGTACCAGTGTGGCCACTCAATTTATCGCAATAATTATCGGAATAATTAGCGCGTTGTTTAACCCTTTACCGTGATAATTATAACATAAGATTTATGAATGAAACGTAAATTTACGTCAATGGTACGCTAAACGCAAGGGTTAAGGCTATGTTGGGCATTTACGTTGAACCTCGATGTGGCCAAGGCATTATGCTGGTGCATGCCCAAGCCACTCCCCCCACGATCCTGCTTCATCCCGCACTGTGTCGTCACCCGATATCGGCTCGACATTCTGTCCGCGACGATAACGTTCACTTCAATGACACAGTGTGAAAGCATTTAGTAGTGGTTATATCAAACGTTTGCCGAGCAACGTTTCTCGGCAAACGTAGTGTAGGACGTCCTGAGGCACGGTGGAGTGACGATCTGCGTAAGACGGCTGGCAAAAAATGGATGCGAGAAGCCCAAGATAGACCTAAGTGGCGTGCAATTGGAGAGGCATATGTACAGCAGTGGACTGCTACAGGCTGATGATGATGATGATGATGATGTATCAAACTACCAGTCCGACGATATCGTGCAGTTATCGTTATCGTCCAATATGAAAACGTATGTCAAGTCAAGTCACTAGTCTATCCCGATGTTGGACCATTTGAAATTCTAAATTCGCTGTGTAATTGCTGATATAACGACCCCAGTTGCTCGATAAGCTTGTGAAATTTTTATTAGACTTCACGATTGCGCTTCATTTCGACCTAGCCGTGGCGCTCATATTTCTGAATTCATATTAAAACAATAATGGCATAAAATTACCTATTAAATAAAACCAATATAATACACATTACTTATCATTATTTAAATCTGTTTTATTTACCCCACTAAGTAAATTTCCAGTCTGTGGTGATTTACCGATTGATATCGATTGCAAAGCGATCGCTATTTATGTAGGCACCTAAAGATTCTATCTTAACAATTTCTTAGGAAAGCCTAACAAAACAAACAACCTCGAACGTGCCCTTCGAAGCCTGAAGTGCTCAGTTGAAATTGCCTCTAGCAATCAGAGTCTACGAATAAATAATAAGTTATTTATGCGTAGGCCGTAGCACAACCAATTTGCGAAAAGGTATTCCTATCGTGAGCATCAACGCGTCACGCTTCAATGTACAAACTATAAGTTAGGTATCTGGGCTTACAAAATGATTTAGCTATTTATACACAGGCTACACCCTTTGTGTTGTAAGGTCGTCGTCTAAATAACTTTATAATTAATTATGAAGTCAGACGATGAAGCTAACAAATTTACTAACTAACAAACTTATTTAGTAAACAAAATTCTAAATCTTAAAGACATCATAAAGATGTATCTGAATTATATTTTAAGTATAGTTCTTATATTCTCAAAGCCACCTATGGTAATTTTTATGAACTTTGAAGTCTACGCGACAATTATGTAAAGGTAGCGTCTACTTACACGATATCATGATTTGAGGAAATCCTTTTTTACTTAGTTCACACTTCTTTCGCTAGATGGCACAAAAATCAAACTAAAGTCTTGTGCAATAATTATATCATAAATTTCAACACTGTTAATTTTTTAGAGAAACGTGTGCCATAGTTAACTCACTTATATTATTTAACTAATTATTGTAATTTGGAAGTATTTTTATGTCATGTAGTAGATACGGCTACTTATCTCCAGCAACAGCTGAAATCGACACCGACCTACTTGATATCATTAAGTGTTTTTTTTATTTTGTGATAGGACAGAGTTAAAAGAGTTCCCCTCCACCGTTGGGCTACTACTTAAAAGAAGAAACCTGACTTATTTGGTAGGACTATTGTGCAAGAGACCACCTTGGTTGGTGTTGGTCTATACCACTCCTGTTCGGGTTTGAAGAGCACTATATATAAATAAAATAAAATAAAAAGGCTTTTTATATCTTGCAATATAGTATTAAGTACCTAATGTAGGCACTATGAAAAAAAACATCTTATGACTATGCTAAATCTACTGTTTGCTAACAATAATTATGGTGTTATAATTAACCTAATTTTTAATAAGCATTTCATTTAATTTACAATGTTATTTATTTGCAATAATCCTCGGGTGAAGCCCTCCAAAGAAACCCATTTGTCTCAAAACCAAAATCAAATGATTTATTCTGTATAGACCTACTTACAAATTGTCATTTTACATTTATTTTTTCTTAAATCTACAACCGGATCGGAACGCGACCACGACTGAGAAGATCCGGTAAGAAACTAAGCGAGCTTGTCTTTTTACATTTTTTACCGCCACTTAATGTACGAGTATTTAACAAATATTCATTTACTTTTAGCTCCAGAGTGTTGCCTTAAAAAAGAGACCATCAATAATAGTATCAGTAGGGCAAGACATGCTACACTTAGACATAGTAATGCATGAGTAGGGGAACGCGGGGTAATGAGAGCGGTCGGGCAATGGGAGCTATGGTGTTTGGACGGATCCTTAATTCCGACGATCCTTAAAGGCGGTAGCTAGCCAAAAGCGGTCCTGGCGAGAGGGCTCCCGGTGGTAGTGTGTCCTTGTCTGACGTCTCACCAGTTTAACTAATCATCGGGTTATGTAGAAATGGTTGAAAATTGTATATTTTGCTTTTTTTTAATTTACGTAAAAGAATGATTCATAAACTTTGAAACTGATATTCTACAGTTTTTATACAATTCATTCGTTAATTGGTTGTACTTTAAAAAGTAATTAATTAATAAGAGATCTTTCAGGATTCCATGTTGTTTTCAAGTTAAAATAATGGGTATAGGCATAACGGGGCGTGTCTGACTGATTGTCATCTGATTTTGACGAATAAGAAGGGAATATCTTGGTGACCTTTCTGAAGATATTTGGTAACAATGGAACCCTTTTTAAACTAGGTGATGATGTGGCAGATGTTAAATAGGAACAATACGTGAAAAAAGTACCTGTGCCCAATATATTCATGCAGGGTAAGGAATCCGAAGTGATATACAAGCGTGAAAACTCCCTGAAGAAGAACGTCTTAAACGTTCGAAACTTCGTCGGACTTAAACCGACATAATACCAAGTGAGTGCAGGCCATTATATACATTTCAAACTGAGTGGAAGTAATTTGAAAAGGCTTTGTAAGTTTTCAATAAAAAAAATATTTTAAATAGATAATATTCGTTTAAAGTTAAAAATCTTAATTGTATAAAGAAGATACAGATTATGTTTTTACTTTAAGAAGTAATAAGTACAAAGATGTACTAATAACACTGATAAATGTATCATATCTTAACTTGAGAATGATAGGTTCTACCGATACATTAATCCTGTTATTTAATTTTGTAAAAACAGGTTTCATTTTTTTGTATTCCAAATTTCTAAAGTGAGTGAAATTATTTCAATAGTAGTTTTAGTGTTTAGAAAACTTATTTTTTCCTTAAGAACATCTATTACTTAAGTTCCAACTTGAATTTATAATAAAGATACAATTTTTGGTGTTTCTTTAATAAGTAGTTAATGTTTAACCTATCAGTTTATTAAATATATCACAAATATGTCCTATTTGTGATATATTTAATAAACTGATAGGTTAGCCCAAAACTGTTTTATTTTGTAAGAAGTAGTTTGATTGTTATTCGTATTAAACTTACTCATAGTATTATCTTATATTCAATTTCATTTATTTTTATTGATTTGTTGTATTCAGAAACTTAACTTGAGAAAGTTAAGTCATAATTTATGAAACGATAAAAAAGTGTTTAGGTATAAACATTTCAAACTGATAGAATTTCATTAGTTAAAATAATGATCGTTAATAAATAACATTTGTTACTGATATATTTCATTTAACATATTAAACTACTAATAGAATGTCACTTTCCTGTCTCGATTTATCACTACCCTGTCTATGGTGTCACCTGACTACACATTTTCCCCTGGAGCCCATAAAACTTAAAAAAAAAAGAAATAATGTTCTGGCCCATAACATTACACATACATACACATTGCGAAGTTGTGAGATATTTAATACTCATTCAAATTTATAACTTTTCCCATGGGACACTGAAAATACAAATAGTGTATATTGACCCATATACTTAAAATCATGTTGTCAAGAAAATATTGTTTAGAGACCTACTAAAATTTACCTATATTAATATGTATGTATATCATATTTAAGAAAAAAATATATACTGTAAAGCGTCTTATTTGAGTGGTTTATTTTTTTAAAATTTTTAGTTTTGTAATTTAAGTTTTATATAACTCCATCAATTTATTTGTTAATCCGAGGCAATCAATCATATCAAAATAAAATCGTATGTAGGTCCCCGCTCTACAGGCTTTCCCTAGTGCGGAAACCTTAGCTTTATCTATTTTTGTACCTTGAGTTCGTCATAAATATGTTGTAATATACATTAGTTTAAACTTTATAAAACCGTTTTGATGCTTATGATGCAATAAAAATGTTTTCATTTTTTATAATATTGAGTAAAAAGTAGTACTCAAATGTTTGGGCCTGTTAATACTAAATGCAAGATGGTGGTTCGTTGAATATTCTTTAGGGTAACCATGAATATTGTTAATCTAAGATTTTTTGCAATTCTATAGTATCCCCATAGTACGTAAGTAGATACTTTTGTCCGACTGTCTTAAATTGGAGATGTATTTCCTAAGGTAAAGAATAAATCATCAGAACGCGTACGTGCATTAACCTATTAATCTTGAAGATTCAAATCTTGCAACGGCTTTTTCATATAATTCTACTTCTACTGAACTGATTTTAATAAAATTTGCATGTAACATACATTTAACATACGAGTGTATGTTGTACAACAAATATTTAAACGTTTTAAAATTTTGGCGATGAGGGTCTGATGAGAAGGTAAAAGTAAAATTCTTCAACGATTGCTAGCAGAAGCTTTGATCTCACCACTCTACGCCAGTCTACTCGTGTATACCATGTATTAAGTTTCTTTACAGATCGAGCCCTGCGAAAAAATAGTGATGTTTTTAGAAATATATGTACTTACCTATAGAATAAAGACAAGCACCAAAAACGATAAAACTGCAAGAAAGTGACAGAAATAAGATAATTACTAGGTACGGAAAGTGATTGCACGCAAACAGCATCTGCTGCAACTACTGCCTCACCATGTAAAAATAAATTACGTCGAGATGTCAAAGTCTTACTACTACGCCTGAATAGACGTTACACAACTTTTGATAACCTAAAATGTATATTAAAAATAATCAAAATAATGTGATATTTATTCTGAAATCGAACAGATGGTCCAACATATTTTTTTACACATAGGGTACACTCCACTGAGTATTACTCCTCTTGAGATCTAGATACTACTCTTTTAATTAGAAGGTAGAACTGCTTTGCGCTTAAGCCTTGGCTCGTAACTTTGCGAAGTTAAATTAACCGCTAGTGTGTTTGGATGCTTCATTAATCTATCATTGTAGATGTTGCTGGCATTCTTAATCTCTTGCTTAATGGTTTTCATCTCAAGATTTGCGTGGATTTCTTTGTTGGTTATGTACCATGGTACATTGCTTATTGTACGCAGGATTATATTTTGCATTCTTTGAAGCATTGATATGTTTGAGTCACTAGCAGTGCCCCACAGCTGAATTCCGTACATCCAAACGGGTTTTAAGATGCATTTGTAAATGAGTAGTTTGTTGTCGATAGATAGCTTGTTATTTCGGCCAAGAAGCCAGCACATGCCTTTATAACGTAAGTTGAGTTCTTCTCGTTTAGATTTAATGTGTTTTTTCCAGGTTAACCGTCGATCAAGGTGGAGGCCCAAATATCTGACTTTGTCTTCTAAAGTAGAGGCTCGTTTTCCAGGTGGACAGTTTCCCTTTCTTAGTGTAAATGTGACATGCACAGATTTTGTTGTACTGGCTTTGATCCTCCATTTCCGAAGCCATTTGGTTATTAAGTCAAGGCTCATTTGCAGGGTTTCAGAAGCTTCGTTTCGATTTACAGAACTTGCAAGAATAGCTGTGTCATCGGCAAATGTGGCTGTGGTGATATTAACAGCTTGAGGTAAGTCTGCTGTGTAAATGGTATATAGTAGAGGTCCCAAGACGGATCCTTGCGGGACAGCTACTTTGTCGAAAGCCTGCTGTATATCCAAGAATGCCACGGAACAGTACATTTTTTCTTCTTGCGCTTTTCTTATGTGTTCATAGACACGGTGTACTTGTTCAATAGTGGAATGCTGTCGCCTAAATCCAAATTGGTGGTTAGGGATAATTTTATTAATTTCCAGTATTGGAGTTATTCTTTTCAAGAGTAACTTCTCGAAAACTTTTGACATAGTTGGCAATAGGCTTATGGGTCGATATGAGGTAACTTCATTAATTGGCTTGCCTGGTTTGTGGGTCATGAGGATTATCGAGACCTTCCACAGTTGTGGAAAGTAATGGACCCTAAAAATTCCATTGTATAAGAGAGTAAAGAAAATTGAAGCTTTTTTTGGAAGTCGTTTCAGTACTTCCTTAGGTATTAGATCTAAACCAGGAACTTTCTTGTCCTTAAGTTCTTGAATAGTTCTCCATACCTCTCTGACTGTCACTGGTTTCGGTGGAGGAGACAGTTGAAAGTCTTGCTCTAAGATATCATCTACATCTTGATCTGAGTTTTGATGGTGTAGCTCATTTGATGTAAATACTGCAACATTTACTGAAGTCACCCCAGAGCAAAATAATGATGTTTTTACTCGTCATAGCAAAGCGTTAACCTATAATTTTACCAATTATACTTTCAATGATTGTTTTAATAAATAAAAATAACTATGAACTGATGTTTTTTTCAAGCAAGTAAGAGAGTTGAAAAACGTCGTATGAAACTCGTGCACGTTGTTTATTACAATCTCTAATCCATTTACGCCTTCGATCTTCGATCTCAGGCCTAAACCCGTCACAATAGTAATAAGCAACTTCGCGATCGAATAATATTTTATAGTATGATAACTCGATAGATCATGAACACGACGCTAACTCATATTAGTGTTGAATAATTAAATATACGTAGAGTAGCGTTTACGATACGTTTACGTGACGTTGCGTTCCAATTTGTCTACAGAAATAATAGTAGAAAGGCATTTTGGGTAAATAATCTGATTAAACTATGGTTGAACTGCAGTTGCAGCGGGGTGGATTGTTTTTTTTTTTTTTTTGATTATTGCTTTTTCAATGGGTCCGTGGCATTGTTTACATTTATATTTTAAACTTATATTTTTTTTTATAATTAGTAACGGAATACAGGAGGACATTTTTTTTTCTTAACTAAACTTACATAATACATTTTTTTTATTTTTTTTTTGTACATAAATAGACTTTTAACTAATTTCTAAATATCGTACATACCGAGAGCATACCGGCTCCCGCAAGCAGCGCCCGTTCACGAGCTTGACACGTGTGCCAGCCTTCGCCCTCCTCAACCATATTTGAGGGAAGAGGACGACCCGCCACACGACACCGCCGCGAGAAGAAGCCTTTTAGTGAGCGTGAATGCTCAAGGTATACACGCATACATAATACAAAAGCTTAAGCTTGTCTAATTTTTTTTTTATACCTAATTTTAATATAAGTCGGCTTTCTCCACCCGGCCCAGGGCCTCCGTCACATCCACATTCCGATCTTTTATGGCCATCTGCAAGTTGTAGTCGCGGATAGCATTTGGTGACGCAGACACCGCACGTCGCACGAAACGGCTGAAGGCGTCTTTTTCGGATGGATTGTTGAAAGTTGTGAAACAGTAGAATAGCCCCCAGTTTTAAAGACATTTCTTCATAGAAGACGTCAATATCTACAAAGAAGTCCACATTACCTTAAGTCTAACTATTACAGTTATCTATGTCACAATAAATACTTTTTCATTTTCAAATATGCAATAGTGGCGAAACCATGCCACATTATTCGTGCCTTGGTTCGAATGAACGGCCGCCCTATGGAAATCCTTAACTACTCTAATAATAAAGAGGAAAGATGTATGAGTGTTTGTTTATAATCTTTATAATGGATACACGTCAAAGTACTTAACCGATTCAAACAATTCTTTCACAAGTATAAAGCTGTATAAAGCTACATTATGCCTGAGTAACATACGCTATATTTGATTCATCATCTTTATCATCCATAACCACGCGGGTGAGAGCGCCGCTAGTCATAAATAAACTGAGACACTTTTTTTTTCGAACGGACTAATGCTGTTTGCCTCTACCGGCATTTACAGCGTCACCGGACGGGACAACTGAGACAAGACAGATAGATGTATCTTTAAAATTCTGTCTAAGTGAAACTCTGGAAGCTAAACTGTACCTAGCTCGTATAGCTTTTTTGCAGTATGAAAATAGAATTAAGATCTGCAGAACATCCCTAGAGCAGTATGCCATAAGTCATAACGCCATGTCTTTATCTTGGACCACTTGTATCCTGTTAGGGACCGCTATCTTTGTGATGTCGTCTTGCCATCTCATGTGGGGTCTTCCTCTGCATATTTTTTTTTCTGGATCATTCCACGATGTGGTTTTTTTGCTCTATATGTCGTCATGCAGTCTTGTTACATGGCCTGCCCCCTTTCAGCCTTTTGTTCAGTTTAGAGCATCAATGGCTTTCATGAAACACTTCGTAGTTTTGTGTCTAATATTTTGCCTTATGTTTAATATTCAGCATGCTTCGTTCCAAACCGTGTTGGCAATAATTTTGTTCCTAAATTTGTTAGTGTATTTCCAGATCGGACAAGCGTAAGTTAGGCACGGCAGGAGACATGTATTCATCACTCAAGTTTCTTTATTTATTGCCATGTTGCTTTTAAATATTTCTTTCATACTTCAACATTTGTTTTATTTTCTTTGTTCCACTTCTAATTCATTATTTTTACCGTTAAACCTATTTGTTTTATCAAGTAAGATAGTTGTATTTTTCAATACAAGCAAGTAATTCGCTCTTGACTGTGATTGTGTCTTGTTTTTGTGCTATTTGGCATAACCATTGTTTTTATTAAGTTTATTTCTAGACCAAGTTTTTGGGCTCATTCTCGTAGCGGCACGCGTGCGAGGCGGTTGCGTACGGATATATTGCTAGTCGCAAAGCCTATTGTTGTCGAGCGCGATAAGCCCGGCGTGGGTTTCTACCTGCCTGGGACATTCCTTACGTGCTTGTTTACGACGGTTGAGTGATTTATATACCTAATAATGAGCATTAGTGTTGATATTCGAGAAGTTACAATAGAAGAGGAGATGGAGTGTACTGAGCAGATTGTGCAAACGGAGACAGAAGTGCTGATAAACAAACCATCAAAGAGATCTCGGGAAGAAGAAGAAGAGGAAGAGAAAAAAGATGGTGATGACGAATGGAAAATAGTGAAGGGTAAAAATAAGAAGCTATGTCAAGAAGAAAGCTGTACGAAAACTGAAAATAGAGAATATAACAGGAAATCGCGGAAATTTATATTACAAGCCAAAAAGAAGCTATGCCGAAACAATTTGCTTTGGCTCGATTATTCAAGGATCTCAATATCGCAGGCATTGCATCAATTAAATACCTAAACCCGTATAAAATAAGAGTTAGGTTTTATGAAGAAAAGAGCGTGGAAAGGCTTACCTCTAACAAGACGTTGATCACAAAAGAATGGAGGTTCAATAAATTGTCAGAAGTAAGCTACTCCTATGGAGTTATTAAAGATGTGGATTTGGACCTTTCAGAAGACGATATAAAGAAAAATATTTCAAACCTTGAGTCTGTTGAACTTATTTCTTTAAAAAGACTTCACCGTCGAAATAAAAACACGGACAATAAAGAGGAAAGATGGATCCCGTCGGAATCGGTTCGCCTTTGTTTCAAGGGCAACTGTTTGCCGCCATATATATATGTGCATGGTGTAAGAGTATTGATAGAACCATACGTATATCCTGTGACGCAATGTTTCCTCTGCTGGAAACTGGGACATACCGTGAAAACATGCATAATAAAAAAAGAAACCTGTCCAAAATGCAGCGGCGATCATGCTAACTGCGAGACAAAAATATTTAAATGCACTAACTGTTCGGGAAACCATATGGCGATGGCTAAGTCTTGCCCCGTTTATGTGAAGGAAAAATTAATTAGGGAGATTATGGCACATCATAACTACTCGTATGTCAAGGCGTCACAAATGTATGCAGCTGCCCCAACTATAGTACCAGCGGATATCAAAAGTACCTCACTGGCTAAAACTCAGATTGTAGCATCGGCAAGTGGTTTGGAAAAACACACAGAACAAAATTCTTACATGATTGGTGCTACAGATACGGCCTCCGAGACATTATCGGAAAAGAGCGTTATTTTACCTACTTAACAACCAAAAAAAAAAGCTAAGAAGTCTCAGAAAAATGAATATCGTAGTACGCCAGCATGGGAAATACCTTGCACACTGGAAGAAAAATCCGAAAGCGAAAGTGAGACAACACAACAAAAACATACTTATAGAGATGATCATACAGAAAAGACGACTTTTAGTGAATTACTATCTAGAATCAAGGAAGTTATATTTATGAACAATTGTGATATGTCGACAAAGGTAAAGAGCGTTATCCAGTTATGTGTTGAATGGATCATAATAGTGGCGGTTGATAAAATGTCGGATTGGCCGATGTCTAAACTATTATACGGTTTAATTAATGTTAATGGTTAGTAAAAACTTAATTCATTTGAATATTCTACAGTGGAATGCCCAAAGCATAAGACCGAAATTGACATCTTTTGAGTCTTTATTATTAGAACAAAAAGTACATATTGCAGCAATAAATGAAACGTGGTTAAAACCGGACAGCTCTTTCAAAGTAAGTCAATATAATGTTTATCGTTTAGATCGCGACGATTCATATGGAGGCGTGGCTATAATTACACATAAATCGATAAAAACTCAAGTAGTCCAATTACAAATGTCCAATTCCAATATTGAAGTTGTTTGTATTAAAATATTTAATTGTAGATTAATAGACCACATTATTTCAGTATATTGTTCATCATCCACACAAGCTACTTTAAGTGACTGGAACAATCTATTTTCTTTATTTAATACCCGGTGTGTTATATTAGGCGATTTTAACGCACATCATGATACTTGGTCATACAAAACAGATAGAAGAGGTACTTTAGTATTTGATGCGTTACTAGACAGCAACTTTGTGGTTCTTAATGATGGTCGGGATACACGGGTCAAGCTAGTAAACGGAAATCTACAGAAATCATCACCAGATATATCGTTAATTACCGCAGATATTGCGTTAGATTTTAATTGGAATACTCTGCAGGAAACTCTAGGGAGTGATCACCTTATTTTAAAAATATCATCTTGTTATTTTACTCCACTAAATTGTATAATTAAACGCAATTATAAGGCAGCTGATTGGCATAACTACACAAAATACTTAAATGAAAGGTTTGACGCCATTTATGCAAGTGCAGACAATCAACAATGTTACGATTTTTTTTAAATTGTGTAAATGCTGCTGCAGATATTTATATTCCCTTTGTAAAAATCAATCAAAACCCCGAGACTAAATTTATACCTAAACAATACTGGAACAGTCAACTATCTAAAGCAGTGGCCACACGTAGATTAGCATTGACACAGTTTAGACGAAATCCTACTCCAGATAACTATGACAAGCTTAGGGAAAATATTTATGAATCTCATAAATTAATCAGTAAAGCGAGAAACAATAGCTGGTATACGATTTGTTCATCTGTAAATGAAAAAACTTCCGCGTCTGAGATGTGGCAACGTATGCGATGGATTAAAGGCTATAGGTATAACCAACAACATATTAGCAAAACACAAGCATCGAACTTACTTAGTTCTCTTGCTCCCGATTACGTAATTCCAAGCCAACTCATATTTATGAATGTAAATTCACAGATAGATGTAGATATCTCTATACAGGAGCTAGAAGTGTGTATCAAATCCAAGGATACATCTCCTGGATGTGATGGTGTTTCATACTCAATGATAAAACACTTGCCAGATAATGGCAAGTGTATGCTACTTTTATTATACAATCGGTTCTTATCTTGTGGGTTTGTGCCGATACAATGGAGGAAGGTAGGCATAGTACCTATTCTGAAACCGGGGCGAGATCCGGACGAAGTTTCTTCGCTACGACCGATATCGTTACTGTCATGCTTATGTAAAATATTTCATTGTATTTTAAATAAACGATTAGAGTGGCATTTAGAGCATAACAACATGTTTTCAGCTAACACAATAGGGTTTAGAAAAGGAAAGTCATGCACAGATAACTTGAGTTTACTAATTAATAGAATACAAATAGGATTTTCAGAAGGCTATTCGACTATTGCATGTTTCTTAGACGTTACTAATGCCTATAATAACGTTGATATATCTGCATTATTAGTCACATTAAATAAAATAGGTGTCGGCCCAAAAATATGCGTTTATTTATGGTCCTTTCTACGGGAGCGCATTCTACAACTTAAAAGCGAAAAATACATAACAAGAGTAACTCGCATGGGCTTAGCGCAAGGAGATCCCATCTCTCCTCTCCTATTTAATATTGCAACTATGGACATTTGCACGTTGTTAGAAAAAGAAGTATATATTTCTCAATATGCAGATGATTTTGTTATTTATAATCATTGTAAAAATATTACACAAGGGAGTCATAAGTTAGAATCTTCTCTAAAGTTAATAAGTTCATTACTAAACAATTTAGGTTTAGATATATCATCACAGAAAAGTAAATTGTGTATTTTCAAAAGGGGGTATAAAACTGACAGTTCGAGCATAAAAATAAACAATTATTCGTTATAGTAGATCCAACCGTTTATCCTCTTTTTGACAGATCTAATTTGTCAGTTAAAGTGTTGTGACCAAGTGATTATAGTGGACACGATTTCGATTCATTTTTCTATCGAGTCTGTGCGGAAAGAGAATAGTCCTAGGAATGGCGCCATGACCATGGCTATTGGCCATCTAGAAATACGTCAGCCAATGGGGAATGTTGAAAGGGCGTGGACAGGCCGTCATGGCATGGCCATCTAGAAACGCATCAGCCAATGGGAAATGCTGACGCATTTCTAGATGGCCATGCCCAGATGGCGAGGCCACGCCGTCCGGTTACACCCGTGTAGTTTCCAAGGTAAGCTATCAAATTCTGAGTTATAAGTTTTCACTTCTATCGGCAATTCCTATGACTGCCAATTTTTTTGTCTATGGGTAAGCAGTAGTATTTTATCAAGGTAGTAAAACTCAATGGTCCACCGCCGTTTTGTATTTGTCACTGTCACTCGCAACAAGACGCCCGTGCTAGTAATTATTTGCTGAGTTTTATATTGGAACTATAAAATGCCGAAAGGATCAGTGCTGAAAGGACAGACGAGAGAAATGGTGATCAAGCTTCGTAATTACTTTGAAGCAGAGTATCAAAATGGCGGCCCGCTTTTACCATTGTCGCAAGTGAGAGAGCGCGTTGCGGCCGCGTTAGGTATTAGTGCATCTACGATTACAAAAATTACTACCGAAGCCTACGGAACAAGCGGCATGCAGGAGAATAAGCTTCGTACGCCGAAGAAAAAACGCCAACCACGTCGTGTGACTTCGGTTGACAACTTTGACGCAGACGCTATACGCCGTCATATATATAACTATTACTTACGTAAAGAAGTTCCAACACTTAAAAAACTTGTTGCTTCTTTGCGTGAATGTGATTTGTTCCGAGGTCAAAAATCGTCATTGGTAAAGGTCTTGAATGAAATTGGATTTACTTATAAAAAATCGGACAAACGCAAAATATTGATGGAGCGTCGCGACGTAGCTTTTGCTCGTTGCGAATTTTTGAGCGAAGCCAAAAAAATTACAGATTGGTCAAATGTTGTTTTCACTGACGAAACTTGGCTGAATGCGAACCACACAGTGTCTAAGAGCTGGACTGATGACACCGCTGCTTCCACTACCTCAGTACCGATGGGAAAAGGAGAACGTCTAATCATTTGCCATGCAGGGTCTGTGAAAGGATTCATGCCAGATGCTTTGTTGGCCTTTAAATCCAAAAAAACAGTTGAGTACCACGAAGAAATGAATTCTGAGGTTTACGAAAGTTGGTTTAAGGAAATGGTACAATCATTGGAAGAACCGTCAGTTATTATTATGGATAACGCATCCTATCACTCACGCCAAATTGATAAAATGCCGACCCAGGCCGACAAAAAACAAGTAATCATTGACTGGCTTCAACGACATGGTGAAAATGTTGATAACTCCTTACTAAAAGTACAATTACTAAATATATTACGAACAAAAAAACACTTCCCAAAACGATATGTGATCGACGAAATAGCTGCAGAACATGGTCATTGGGTTCTTAGACTTCCACCCTATCATTGTCAATACAATGCCATTGAATTAATATGGGCTCAAGTTAAAGGACACGCTGCTAGAAATAACACAAAACCCCCATTCACGGCAAACAAAATGGTAAATTTATTAAAAAATGCATGTGTGAAAGTAACTGCGGAAAGCTGGCAAAATGTAATTCAAAAAACACAAGAAACTATAATGGCAGATTGGGATAAACACGTGGCGATAGATTATATGAGTCAACAATTAATTATAAATGTCGGCAATAGCTCGAGTGACAGCAACGATGAATCTGATTTTGATTAATAAATAAATAAAAATAAAAGATTAGATTTCGTTTGCTTAAATTGGAATTGGGGTTGCTCAAACTTTACTATTTTCTGGTACCAAACGGCAGACTTTAATGTCTGCCATCCCCAGCGAGCAACACGGAAGGGAGTAGCCTTAGCTAAAAAATATTGTTCAAATCTTTCTGTCATTTCTTGCGGGAGGGGAAGTTGCACACTAGCGCAAAGCCGCACTATTACATACAAAACATACCTGTACCGATCCATTGCCGATCATACTCACACAACCAAATCACTAACACATAAAAAATAAAGCACCATTCACAAATCTAGCCCCGCCCTCACCCCACAGTATATTATCAAACTCCATGGTCCATGCGGACTTGTACTTTGACAGAGGGGAAACGCTGTGTATGCCTACTCCCTTCCGTGTTGCTCGCTGGCCATCCCAGATTTAACCGGTAACAGCTTCGTCAAGTATGACTTGTACTTGTAATCATCATAGTCATCATAACCTTGTTCTTTTTTGGATATACACCAGGAGATAAACACGTCTTCAAATAATGCTGTATGTTTTCCTGAGGCGCATCAATATAACGGTTTTACATAAAAATAAATCCGATATTATGTGCCGAGAACGGAAAACACCCGTGTAAAAATAGTTCATAAACAATATCGATATCTCAATCGTAACTTCGTAACATCACTATGTTGATAGCCATAGAACGTAATTTTTTAAAAACGTTTGTTATTTTATGGAATTTATAAAAAAACTACTGCACTTATGGACTCATTTTGTGAAAGATGATTATTATACGGGATCAAGGAGCAAATTTAAGCAGTTGTCATATTTTTAAAACCTCGCATTTATAAGTTAACTTTTGCGTAACATCGTCATGTTACGTTCTATTGGTGCTGTCAAAAAGAGGATAAACGGTTGGATCTACTATAGATGTGGTTGAAAACATAAAGTATTTAGGGTTATGGATGGATCGAGGTCTAAGATGGACAAAACACATGAATGAACTTAGGCAGAAATGTCTCAAATTTATTAATATTTTTAAGGTGTTAGTCGGTTCTACGTGGGGAATACACCCTGTACATTTGAGAAGGTTATACATAGCTATCATTCGTAGTAGGAAACTACCGTAATCGCCTTGATTACGGTAGTTTCCTATACGACAATTGTTGCCACAGTAGGATTTCTAAGTTGGATACGTTACAGAACCAATTTTTAAGACTGATAGGAGGATTTATTAAAAGTACACCCATACATGTTATGGAATCAGAATTACATATTCCACCTCTATTCGTTCGAAGGCAATACCTTGCTGGAAAATATTGGTTAAAGTCAAAATCTTTTCATAATAGTGAAATTATTGAATCGCTGGAAGAGCTGTCCCGTTTATTACAATCAGCATACTGGACTCGAAAAAAGAAGCCACTATTAGTAACGATACATGATACTCTAAAATGTAATAGTTTTTATAGCAGTAAGAAATTAGAAATGTTTAGTTTGAATACTTGGATGAGTAATATAAAATTGAGTGATGTTTTGGAACCTAATATTGAGATTGTAGATAAACCCAAAATACATTATCACCCCTATGAATTAAAATTTAAATGTGCAACCTATTTATGTGCAAAGTATAATGGATTTTATAAACTTTTTTCGGATGGTTCCTTAACGGATCACGGAAGAGGTGCCGCATTCTTAGACGCAGAAAATGGTAACTACATGAAGGTAATGATAAGATCAAAAATAAGTATTATGAACGTGGAACTTGTTGCCTTAGCGGAAGTCTTATCTTATATAGAATCGATAAACTGTAATAAATTCGTTGTATTCACTGACTCCAAAAGTGCAATATTTCATCTTGCACGTTGTGTCAGTGGGTCTAGCTTCAGAGGCATTCCAATAGCATATAGTATTTTAAACGGTTTGATTAATATTCGAAGTATGAACAAATGTATCAAAATTCAGTGGATTCCTTCTCATATTGGTCTGATGGGTAACGAGGAAGTGGATAGACTTGCAAAAGAAGCAGCTTCGGACGGATTAAGAGTTAATTGTTTGCCGAATTATACAGACTTAATATCATTTATAAAAATACAGTCATTTGAGTCGTGGTCAGAGTACTTCGATAAAAGATCGTTATCTAAAGGTATATGGTACAAAACGGTTCAACCTTCACTTCCTCATTTTCCATGGTTTATGAAGAGTAAAATAGGAAGGAATGAAATAGTAACGGCAATAAGGCTTCGATCGGGGCACATTCCTATGAACAAGTTTGGATTCATGATGGGCAAAACGAATAGTCCTAACTGCGAACAGTGTGGTACAATTGAGGACGTCTTCCATGTTATCATGGAATGTGCCCGGAACGAAGGACTCCGTCGACAGTTATTTGCTGACGACCACGAGTTCTGGCAGGTAGGAGGATGTAATGGAGTATTATCTGAGCCTTATTCTGAAGATGCCAAAAAGGTATATGATCTGTACCAGGCAGTCATAAAGACTCTTAGTACATAGGGTAAGCTTATTTTGTTGTTTATTGTTTTTTTCTGTAATTTAGTTTAGTAATGAATAACGAACAAGGGTGGCATATTCTTACAGAATAAACCCTGTATAAAATAAATAAAGAGAAAAAAAAAAAAAAAAAAAGTTTTTGGGCTGGCTTCGTTTAGTTAACGGAGTTGTACGTCTGAATCTGGTAGTAGCACCAGATCATCAGTGAAACGGAGGTACTAAGGTAGCGAGGCCATCAATATTTATTCCATATTGCTTCCATTCTCGTTTTCTATTTTCAAACAGCAATAAATAGTTGCGGAGATCGAGTTGATGGGAAAGCTTGAGCTGATTTTATCTAGTTTCACTATACCTGTATATATGATTTGTATGACTTGTATGTACTCGTATGTAAAAGCATGGTAATAAACTTATCGGTCTATAGCTGTCCATATTGTGTGGGTCGTTTTTTTAAAATATTACTATCATATTTGACTCTGACCATTTTATAGGTGTTTCGGTGATATCAAGTATGCGGTTGAACAGAAGAGTAAGTGTTAGGGCTAGGTAGAGTGTTAGCTGTGTTATAGCTTCATTCGTATTATTGTCCGAGCCAGGGCTTTTGTCCATTTTAAACTTTTAATGGCTGCAACAACTTATTTTCTTCGAAGTTTGTTGAATATTCTTTCTTATTTCTGTGGAATCCGTTCTAATATATCCTGAGTCTTTATATTCTTTGCCGCTAATGATAGATGATATATTTTTATAAAATTCATTTGCGATGTCAATATTATCGTTAAGGCTGTTTAGTGTTTTTATTTGCTCTATTTAGTCATCCTATCCATGTTTTGCATGTGTGTAAGCTCTTTAAGAGCTTTTTTGAGCTGCCTGTTTGTGTTAGATGCTTTTCTAAGGTTTTGTTTCTGTATCTGGTATAATCTGTTTTTTATAAGTTTACTTAATAAGTAAACTTATAAAAAGCACTGTACAAGCTTATAATATAAGCTTGTACAGTGCTGACAGTTAGTTTTTCATTTATCGTGTTTTATTTGTAGTTTTTTGTAGTTCTCGTCTTCTTTTCATAAATGAAGTGCGCTCTGATAGAATAGTTTAACTTTTATGTGTTGTTTGCTTTGTTGACCGGGCCTTTTGAAGGCTTTGGGAGATACCTAATATCTATTATTTGATCGTGGTAAGTTTGCACGTAGATGGTTGAGCAATCTTGTAAGTCTGGTTAATAATCTGGATAAATTGTATATCAATATTTCTTATTAATTTTTCAATGTAGAGTAATGGCAGCTACTGAAGAACGATCTATTTTTCTTTTGTTTTGTTAGTAATATTGTTGCTCTTACTGGCTTATTCATTCATTCATTTTGCCGCTGGTACCCAAGCTGAGTCTTGGCCTCTGATAATAAGATCTACCATTTTAGTCTGTCTTGTGCCATCCCCTGCCAATCATCGGCTCGGAGTTCGTGTAGGTCTTTTCCAACTTCATCACTTCAGCGGTAATCTAGGACGGCCGACTGGGCATCAACCAGTTGGCCATCCCAAGTATGCTCGTTTCACTGCGCGATACTCTTCCATTCTTTACTCTTTTCTTTAGCTTATACACCGTACTTGGTTGGTTTGACAGAATAGTCTCTTTCATTTTTATGCTCTCTGTTTGGCGAGCGCGAGGTCTATTTATAGGTCATATTGCCAGCTTTTTTTAAAAACGTATGTAAAAATTGATGGGCACTATTGGAAGAGAAAATACTGACCGAATGAGACTCAAATGGCAATGTCTCTGGCTATCATGGGAATACATGATGCGCTTATCATTAGTCACGCAGCTTGGTTGACTTCTCACCAGTATACATACTCTAATCTATGCTTCTCACTGTGAGTTGTCAATACATTGTCAATACATTGCCGTACAAGCTTGGAAATCACCCTGGAAATAATTTATCTATGCACAAGGGTGTTTAAAATAGAACCTCAAATAATCACATGTACCTACTTACGTGCTGGCTAGATTCTTTTTAGAAAAATGAAATACTATTGACATTCCTGTTCTTCTATACTCTATTCTTTTGATCACAACAAAATCAACGTCAAAAATTTTTGTTACAAAATGTTTTAATAACAATTAAAATAAAAAAAAAACTGTGGTAATGTGTAAGTTTAACTAACAAAAACGAAGGTACAACCTACTCCGCACTGATTAAACAGGTGACCACAATATAAATAAAAGATTAAATAGACCATAGACGAGCAGAAAAATGGAATGCTGCGGCAGAAGAGGACGAAGGGGCAGAAACCGGTCTCGACAACTACCATGCTTTCCTCATAACTTTCATCCTTCTCAATCGAAACCATGGTCATTCCTGAGCGGATTCTATAGCTTTTTTATCATGTCAAGCCTCATGGCCATCATTTACCTGATGCTGGAGTATCACTGTAGCGCCTGCGCTGCCAAATGTGATTTGAACGGTATAACGAGGAATATTGACGATATTGCGGTAATTGTTTAAAATTATTCATTAAATTTATGGTTTGTCCAGATTGACTTTTCGATTAATTACGCGTTTTGACTATTGAACCTATCTATTTTAAATTAGAGTTGCACGTCACGTTCAAATATCGTCGTAGGTTTCGGCGACTGCAGACTTACGGCTAACACGCGGCTGAATAAATAGTTCACTGATTTCCACTGATTCCACTGAGTAGCATTGGAACTAATGCTATGTATTTAAAAAATATATAGAAATATGCAATGAATCAATTAAGACAATGGTGTACGAGAACGGTGTATGTTATATCGATATAGCGGGAACCTAACTACTGCTGATTATGAGTAAGCAAAGTTTTTGTAATACTCAAGCAGGTTCATCCCTAAAAACTAGGCCCAAAAACGGCCATGACCTCCAAAACGTAGACTAAGTAAACAAGGGGGCCTATGCGGGGCTTGGTTTGGGTGCGGCGCGGAAGAGGGCGCATGCAGGTATTGGGACGGTATGGATACGGAGGTGAATTAATAAGTAGTGTGGGGATTGCAAATCGCATTGACCCCAACGAACTCCAAGAATAGATATGTCTAATAGGGCTGTCCAAAAAAAAATCGGGTAATAATTTGAATATAATAAACTTTCAATTAAAAATTAAAGGGATTTATATTTTGATACTTGGCCATGTGAATTCTGCCGAGGTGCACACCTTTCAGTATTATTACACCTTTTTGTAACACGCAATATTGTGCGATGAAACGTCAGTAACTACCAACGGCTAAGGCCACATTATTTTGATTGTGTGTATTTGTGATATTGTTAATGCGATACAGATATTTGTGGCGACAATCCTTTGATTAATTACTAAAATAATGAAAGCGACAATACAAATACAAATACTCGTACAAGCACACTGCATCTCAACCATAAGATTAATTCCAGCGGAAGTGTCACTAAATATTTATTTATTGTTTCTAGAAATATATTTTATAACATTGCGAAAAATTTAATGCTATTTAAATTTTTAAGAAGTAATTGTGTGCTTTTTTGAAAAACCTGATAGGTAGCTACTTAATTACTTTCTACGTCTATACAAAAATTTAAATAGTCACCATTAAATTTTTCGCAACCTGTCGAATGCCAATATGACAATGAAATTTCTATTGAGTGTGGGTCGTTCGACAGATGAAGTAATTTAATATCTAGTACCTAATAAGTAATAGCATTTTTCCGTCGTGTATTATCGTATTCAGCCCACTATATCAACACATAACATAATGAGATATCAATAGCTCTACTCACTGTTCATTTCTTTTTCTATTAAAAATTTGTCGCCAAAAAGCTAATAAACATTATTTGTTCAAGACGTTTGTAACAAAAAGGGCCATTAAGAAGGTAATTAATTATCTTCTCAACGGTGATTACCCTCCAAGCAATCGTGATATTTGTTTTTTACTCGAAACGGTAATCAATAAATCGGTAAACCCGTAGTTTAATACACGTGACTATCTTGGAAACGTTTGAAATTGTTATTATCAGTATTATCGTGTTTTTTAATCATTTACTAGCTGCGCTCCGCGATTTCATCCGTGTGGTGATAGTAGATGATGATGATGAAAAGTATCCTATGTGTTATTCGCCTCATCTATTTACCAGCCAAATTTCGTCCAAATGCATTCATGCCGTTCTGGCGTGATTGAGTAACAAACCTCCATCCATCCAAGCATTCGCATTTATAATATTATGTCTATAACTATGAAATTGAAGATTTGTTTGAACATTTTTTATATTAACCCTTTGCGTTCCAGAGACGTAAATGTACGTGCGTTTCATTCATAAATCTTTTTTATCACGGTATAGAAAGGGTTAAAATAATGTAGAAGTCTGCCGGACGGAAGGCGATGAAGTCAGCGAAAGCGTTTTGTACTGCGTCTCGGGCATTGAATTTTTTGCCCACTTAAAAATCTGTTGGGGTATGGTCCGGTCAGGACGGTAGGTAACGGAGAGCCTCCAGCTGAGACTCTTGTAGTTTTGCGAAGGGCCGTCGTGAAGTGTGAGCTCGCACGTTTTCGTGGAGATGCTTCATGGGGAAGAGCGATTGACCAGAAGAAGAGTGTTACAGTAGTTAGTTTATTGGTGTTCGTTTATAAGTTAACGGAAAAAGTGGGAGAATCAGTTCCAGTACTTCTATCAATACAAATACCTAATGGAAATAGTGGGATACACCCAAAACTCAAATTAAATAATTGTAGGAATTTTCAGTTTATCTATGGCGCCAAAAACTACCACAATTTCACAAAAACAAAACACAATCTAAAAACAAATGACTGGATTTGAAAAACATTACACGGTTTTCGAAAAATACATTTCAATTACATCGGTAAAGTAAAGACCTAACAAACTAGTTTGATTTTAGATGATATTTATGTAAGATAAGATGGCATATGCATTTTCTTACAAATACGATTTGAAAACGACTTCCACTCTATTCAGTTATTGGAGTGTAACTCAAAAATTAACTACTGAACTGAATTTAATGAAATTTAACTGGCACTACAAGGAAAGCACCAGCTTTCCAACAAAAAAGAATTATAATAATCGGTTCACGCAGTCGAAAGTTATGAGGTAACAAACATAAAAAATCAGGCGAATTGAGTACCTCCCCCTTTTTGGAAATCTGATTACAGAATATTTTTATTTTAAATTTTAAAAAGCAATTGCCGGTTCATGAAATTTTACATATACTTAACCACACAATGCAGAGTGAACAATCTCCACACAGATGTATGAAGCACGGGTCCCATGTTCCCATCCCACCTGTGCTCTGTGCCCTCCTCGGTGATGAAAACTTATGGCTGTTATTTTCCTTTTAACATCGAGTAGAGGTTCGAAAATAAGTAACACAGTTATTATTATTAGATAATATTTTCTCAAACATAATCTCTATTTCAGAAAAACCTCAAGCATATAAAAGAGGGTTATCGGGACCTAGAAAACCAAATATCAAAATTCTCACAAGAACTTCCAAAACTAGAAGGGCAGATTGAAATATTGGATACTCTAGCCAACGCTATAGAGGGTAAAGATATCCAATGGAATCCAAGGAATCATGTGACATTTCCAAACGTCGATGTTTATCTGACTAAAACAGAAAATGGGAAAAACGTCAGTAGCCTGTCTTCCAAACATTACCCAGTTTCATTCGAAGTCTGATTACCGAAACTCCAACGAAACTAGATAAGTGTAATTCAGTGCACAATTTCAACGATCAATCCTAGTACCTACCTATATTGAAACGACAAATAAACGGCTTCCAGAATGTTACTTTTCTTTTTCTTGCTCTTGTAAAATATTGGGTACTTTTAATGTAGTAAGAAGACCGAAGAGTATAACTTGCCTCTATGTTTAGCGTTTGTGTCTATGACAAAACGCCTTCAGCTACTTTCGTAATTAACTGATTCGTAACCAGCTACGTAAAAAGAATGTTCTTCACTGTTTTGTAATCAGTTTCTAATTCAACTTATAGGCCGCTCTCGACACAGGTTTATCTATTGTAGGGGCCGCTACAAAACTATTTGATAAAGATGTGCTAAAAAAACATTTTATTAATAATGTATTTACTTAATTTAACTTTTTAGTGAAATTTTGTAATGACAATGACCTGACCTACGTTGACTATGAATTTCTAAGAAATAATGATGACGTTTTTACATATGTGAGTTATGCACATGGATCAAAGAGCTGGCTAGATCACTGCATCGCGACCCGGCTTGCCTGGTCAGCGATTTCAAATGTTTACGTTATACAGGACGTATTATGGTCGGATCACAAGCCATTGGCTGCAGAGTTTAATTTTGGTAACATATCCATAAATAGAATCGATTATCCTATCTCTAACCAGGTGAACCAAAGTGCGTGAGGGAAAAGAAACGGGGACGAAATTGAATTCTATATGTCACGCTGTAGCAACAACTTAGGCTACCCTACACTGGGACTTGTTGTACACCTTAGTACGTGTGTTAACTGTACCAGCGAAACACACAGTGAACTGTTATGCAAGTTTTATAAGGACTTTATAGGTAACTATCTTACAGAATGCAGCGGTTGCATCCCGTACTCAAACGGTGCACAGACGCGGGCGTAAAGTGGTACCGGGTTGGAACAGTCATTTAAGAACTGCGCACGATGAGGCTAGGTTGAAGTAGGGTAGTAGAGGTAGGCTGAAGTATCTCGCATGGATTCGCGCTGGAGCTCCAAGTTCCGGGTCACTTTTTGAGCTAATGAAGCAGAGCAGATCAATTTTTAAAGCTCGCCTCAAATGGTGTCAGAAAAATGAAAACTAAATTCTACTTGATAAATTTGAAATTACATAGTTTGGAGGTCTCTTGCCAGAATTTCGGTAAATTTCCACCTTCAAACTATGTAATTTCAAAACTGGCTTCAGCGTCAATTGATGGGGAGAATGATAATAAGAAAATTGCAGCAAACTTCAAACAAAGATTTCTGGCTGCGACTTCCGGGCCTGACCAGTATAACTGTCGCCCAGGTTTGTCTTTTGAAAGCAATCTTGTCTTACAGCCGTATACGCACATCGATGAGAGTCTTGTCTTTGATACCATTTGGAAGATGCCAATGGGAAAAGCCGTGGGGCATGACCACATTGGTGTTGAACACCTGCGCTTTGGTGGTCCGTGGGTGGTGGTATTCCTTTCAGTATTTTTGAATGCCTGCATCAGACACGCATTCCTCCCCCCAGAGCTTCTCCGATCGGTTGTACTTCCAATCATCAAAAGTAAAACCGTGAGTGCGTCACTAAGCTCAAATTATCGACCCATTTCGATTGCTACAATTTGTTCTAAGGTTATGGATTCGATCATGCTGAATATATTGTCTAAATATATCGAAATAAACGATGTTCGGTTTCAAGAAGCATAATTCAACAGACATGGCTATATTCAGTTTAAAGCAAATAGTCAATTGTTATGTTTCTAGAAACACGAAAGTTTATGCGTGCTTTTTAGATTTGAGTCGTGCATTTGATCGAGTTAACTATCAGATCTTGTGGGACAAGCTACGAGAGGTGAGTGTACCTAACGACATCATACACCTTCTTCAATGTTGGTACAACACGCAGAAACACGTAGTCCGCTGGCGTGATGCATTATCGGACGAGTACGTGTTGCCTTGTAGAGTGAGACAAGGAGGCCTCACCTCACCTCTGCTCTTTAATCTTTACATTCATGCGCTGTTCGAGGGGCTCAATAGAACTGGTGTTGGCTGTTCTATAGGTCAGAAATTTATAAATAACTTAAGTTACGCTGACGATATGGTTTTGTTAACCCCCTCGATCAACGCCCTGCGAATACTGCTTGAAACATGTGAAAGATATGCGCGTGACCATAATTTAATTTCTAATACGGAAAAGTCGGTTGCAATGATATTTGGGGTCACTCGCAATGATAAATCTTGTCTTCCATTGTATCTGGACGGAATTGAATTGGAGTATGTTACTTCTTATAAGTATTTGGGACATATGGTATCTAGTGACCTGAGAGACGACCAAGACGTTGACAGAGAAAGACGTTCCTTGACCGTACGGGCTAATATGCTTGGTAGAAGGTTTACCCAATGTTCGCGAGAGGCTAAGATTTTATTATTTAAGACATACTGTACATCACTTTATACACCCACAATTATGGTCTCGGTATAAAGTGGAAAGTTACCATACGTTTAAGGTGCAGTATAACGACTCGTTCCGCATAATGTTTGGACTCCCGCGCTACTGCAGCGCGTCCACGATGTTCGCTGAAGCCCGCGTGCCGGCTCTCGATACACAGATCAGACATCGCATTGCCAGATTTAGAGCCTCACTCTTTAGATCAGACAATGAGTTAATTAACGTCTTAATTTCAAAATGTCATGATTATTTTAAATATTGTTCAAGGTTATTGTTGTATAATTAATTGTAATGTATTTATTCTTAATCGTTTCTATTGTTTGACATTGTATAATATAGGTAAGTGTGACATATATATATCTAATGGACCATATTTTTGTTGTCTGATGATGGAAATAAATAATAATAATAATAATTAAACTGAAAAACAAAAGAGCAAAATATCTTCTAGGGCCAAAACGACACGTTTTTACTCTAAATAAAAAACAAAAGGGGCAATAATCTCTGTGCAATGGCCAACACTTATTCTCGTTTTTTTCAAGTCTTCAATGGCGGAATTTATTTCTTCATACTTGCTCTGTTTTCGGGTCTTCCCGGCATTATTTTTTATCTTAATTTCTTTTTCTAAAATGTCGAGCACTTTGGCGATAGATATATTTTTAATACCTACGTAGTGGTTTAATCGAGCTTGCCAACCTTCTTCATAATTTGTATTACGTATTTCTTCTTCATTACAACCAAGGATCATCATAATCATCCTTGTATACAACACTACATATTGAACTTAATGTCGTGTAAACCATAAACGATTGAAATAAGAGTTGAATTTCTATACTGATTCAGTTTTTGGCGTATTTTTGGTATCGGTAACCGGAAGTAGGTACTATATTTAAAGGGCAAATGAGCTAGACTCGCACATCGGGCAACATGCCCCCTCGGCACTCGACTTGACTCCCAAGTTTTTGGCTGTTTTGAATAAGCTACGGCATAAATGATAGAAACAACATTTTACTGTGGTATTTGGAAATTCTTTACGAATGGCATTAATTGCTGGTTGCTCGTAATCAAGTTACATCTTGGATGAACTACATGTTGGATATTGTGATTTGATTATATCAAATAGTATTTCAGAAGTTTTTTGTTTCTTATTTTGGAGGAAGGCAAAAAACATTTTTTGTATCCGCATTGTAGCCATCTAGCTTTCGATCGAACTTTTAAAGCTTGTAACCAAGCTTTAAAAGTTCGATCCAGCGAATTTATGTCATTTTTGTTCAAAATGCATTCAATGTCAGACGAGCAGATTATAAATTTATACGTCGTCGCGGGCTTAGCTGACTATAAGAAAATATAAATACATTTCGTAGTGGGCATTTCGGCCCGCGGGCTGAGTGTGGTGTGGGCTGAGTTGACCAAAGAATCGGTCAACTCAGCCCACCACACCGCACCACTTTTTTTGGTTCCTCCTTTTGTGTTGAAGCTGTTCGTCTATGGAACACTTTACCCTACGATATTAGATGCGCGCTTTCTCTAGACATCTTCAAACACCGTGTCAAAGCATTTTACTTCGCGAAATAACTAACTGCAATCTTTCTAACTTACGATCTTTGCTATAATAATTAAATGGTATATGTATAGTATGTATAGTTATGTATATATTTTGTAGTATATATGTATAGTATAATTATATAAGTATAGTTTGTATATATTAAAAATATTTTTTTCTAGCTATATTCTTGAGTTTTAGTAGTAATTGTGTTTAGTACACTTGTTTTATACACCACCGTCTTTATAAGTTTATGCCTATTTCTTTCCGTGCATGGTTTTCTGGAAAAGATCGCTCGTCGATGAGCGATAAGAGACACTTTTAATTTTAAGTATTTAATTGTGAAATATTTATGATTGTATTTTTATTTTATTCTTATTTCTTTATTTGTAACATATACTTGTATTGTGGTGTTTCAATAAAGAGTTAATCTATCTATTTGGAATAATACTCATCTGAAAAATCCAACCACATATCAACCAGACAATAACGGCTAGGTATAGACAGATGACAAATATCAGTTCAAATGGGTTGAAGCACTGAGCTAAAGGTTTGAAGGAGATCAACTACCAAGTTTTGTTAGTGATTCGCTTAAACTCAATCAGGTACCTATGTAATAATTATGACAAAGTATTGGACATAGTTTTTTAGTTATTCATGATTGTATAAACTAATTTAATTTTTTTCAGAATCTGATGAAGGAGATAATTATCGACGACGATCATGCTATGGTCTGGAAGAATAGTGAAGAACAAAAAGAAAATATCGACGACAATGACGTTTCTAAAAACGATCAAATCATTTTATTCCTGTAATACTACTTTTTTTGTATTTTATAATATTGAAATAATTTTTTTTAATTTATACAAAATTGCTATGAACGTAATAAATTATTTTTTATTGGATATCTTAAAAGATCGCAATCGACTAAGCACTCGCGCTCGCACCTACAGCGGATTTTCAATGTGTCTGGCAAGATGTAAAAACCATTAAAGAAGATTGCATAGCTAGTACTTTTCATGCTAAAAGAGAAAACTCTTTTCTACCTCTTAACATTGACCGATTGCAGTGATTTTTTTTCATGGAGTCATGACATTGTTTACTATGCCCGTACGTTTTGATTTTTTCAGTATTTCAAAGTAGTTACTATAAATTTCATTTTTTATACGGGTTTTACACTCGCGCTTCGTCCCTCGCCTCGTGGCTCGCCTCGTCCCTCGTGCGAGGCTCGTGTTGATCGATGGTAAATGAGTTGTCTGTTTACACTCGCGTGCCGAGTTCAGTCGTCTTTGAGCTAGCAACAATGGAGGAGGTCGAAGTCTTAGCAGCAACAAGTTTGTGCTTCGAAATTATTCGTTCTTTTTGAAATAGTTCTATGAACTAAAATGTTTCGTCTTGCGACCAATCCATACGATTACTGCGTTTTTGTTTTTGCGTATTTGTTAAAACTAAACACAACCTGCGCGGCACGATGTAGAAGCCAGAATGAAGCGGGAGGGCGAATGTAAACATCCACTCGAGTGCGACGCGAGGTCCTTTGACTCGTGCCCCAAAAACCGCTCCGGACGCGAGCGCCGCGAGTGACGAGGCGAGCTACGAGCGTCTGTTCACACTCGCATCTCGCCCCTCGCCTCGTCCCTCGCCTCGCGACTCGTACGCGAATGTAAATGGGCTATTAGAATTTCAAAAAACTGAAAAAATCGTGATCGTGATATCAGATCGTGTCATGCTACTGCAACTCAAAGCCAGTAAACATCAATTTAGTGCAGGTTTATGCTCTTACTGTAAGCAAGGGCTCATGATAACATTATTGAACTGTTTAATGAAGAAGTTAACGGAATTTTACGACAGCTAAAGTCTCACGAATGCAATGTTATTATGGGTGATTTATATGCGAAAGTCGGTGAAGGCACTGTTAGCGGAACGGTTGGCCATTTTGGATTCATCATCATCTCATCATCTCAGCCTTAGGACGTCCACTGCTGAATATAGGCCTCCCCCATGATTTTCCAAAAGGACCGGTTGGAAGCGGCCTGCATCCAACGTCGTCATGCGACCTTCATCAGGTCGTCTGTCCACCGTATCGGTGGACGACCTACGCTGCGCTTGCCGGTCCGTGGTCTCCACTCCAGAACCTTTCGACCCCATCGGCCATCTGTTCTGCGTGCTATGTGCCCTGCCCACTGCCACTTCAACTGGCTAATCTTCTGAGATATGTCGGTGACTTTCGTTCTTCTACGGATCTCCTCATTTCTGATTCGATCACGTAGAGAAACCCCGAGCATAGCCCTCTCCATAGCTCGTTGTGCGAATTTGAGCTTATCTATGAGGCTCATAGTAAGAGAACACGTTTCATTGCCATAAGTCATCACTGGTAACACACATTGGTCGAAGACTCTTGTCTTGAGGCACTGAGGTATTTTGACGAGAAGACTTCGCGAATTTTCCGGAACGCTGCCCAGCCGAGTTGGATTCGACGATTGACCTCTTTTTTGAAGTTGGACCTGCCTAGTTTGACTGTCTGTCCCAGGTAGTGGTACTCGTTGACAACTTCGAGAACTGAGTTCCCAACCGATATTGGGGTAGGTACAACATGGGCATTAGACATAATTTTCGTCTTATCCATGTTCATCTTAAGACCTACCCGTTGGGAAACTCGATGGAGGCCTTCGAGCATTGTACTGAGGTCTTCCATGTATTCTACCATGACTACAATATCGTCGGCAAATCGAAGGTGAGTGATGTATTCGCCGTTAATATTGATGCCAAGTCCTTGCCATTCCAGAAGCTTGAAGGCGTCTTCCAATGTAGCGGTGAACAGTTTCGCAGATATAACGTCTCCCTGTCTCACGCCTCTTTGCAATGGAATTGCCTTCGAACTCTGCTCCTATATTCGGACTGACATGTAGGCGTTTTTGTACAAACACTTCAGCACTTCAATATACCGATAGTCAATAAGGCACCGCTGGAGAGACTCGAGCACTGCCCACGTCTCGATCGAATCAAAGGCTTTCTCATAGTCCACAAACGCTAAACAAAGCGGCAAGTTATGCTCTTCGGTCTTCTGTATAACTTGCCGTAGCATGTGGATGTGGTCTATGGTACTATAGCCTTTTCGGAAACCGGCTTGTTCCGGAGGCTGGACTCATCAAACCTGCGACTGAGACGGTTCGTTATGACCTTCGAAAACAGCTTATTACACTAACATGGCTCAAAAGCGAGATGGGTCTGTAATTTTTAAGTAAAGTGTTGCCGTCACCATGGAGGTGAAACATCAGTCCAACGGTCTTGAGTGAATCGCTTGCAATACTTACACGTTATTTTTAAACACAACATAACAAATAGTTTCGCCTTTATATCCTCGAAGGGGCAAGCCGTGGTATTTTAATAGGATACTTTTCGTCATCATCTCCACGGAGGTGAAACCGCGGGGCGGTCTAGCGGTCTGGAGTGTATCGACATTTTTGTCTATAAAATCCTCGAAGGGGCAAGCAGCGGTGTTTTCAACGCCTACGTTTCGCCATATATGTTTTTGGTCATGTAATCATGTAACAGAGGGCGAGCCTATTGCCATCTACGGGGCACTGTTCCAGTCTCCGGACTGTTATTGTTAAAATCTTTGTCAAAAAAACCTAATAACTGTCCAACCCGGGGATCGAACCCACGACCTCGAGGTTCTAAAACGGTATTCCACCACTACACCAAGACCAAGCGAGCGAAGCCGCTGGAGGGTCAGCAAGTTTTACATAAAACGTACAGTATCCTGTGCGATCTCGGTGTCCAGAGCAGGCTAACACTAAAAACATCATACCCACCTTGCTCTAAGTCTAGAGAATACTCGACGCTGATTGGCCGAATTGGGTTTGCCCAAATGTTAATGTTAATATAGTACTGGATTTGGCTAAGTTTGATACTAATGCCGTTTTACAAACCGGGTTTTTCTTTTAAATGATGTGATTTGACATTTTTTGAAAATTAGGTATCAATTTTACTTTAGATAGATAATTCTTTATTAAAATTATATGATTATTAACGGGATATTTACCGTGGTAAGGTTGTGGAATGAGCTCCCGATATTTCGGCGCAGTTACATGCACCATGTTCACGGGAAGACTGAAGAATGCGGGTGGTTGGTCAAAAAGTTTAAAAGTCAGGTGCAGACATAACGATCTACCCTCTTTCTTAGTCTTTTGCTACGGTTATCACTGGAACTCGAACTCGATCCTAAGTCCCGACAAAACACACTCACTGTATCACTGCGTATAGTATTTTATTTTCCGTTAATAATCATATAATTTTAGAGAACAACCGTGATAGTTTAAAACAATTCTTTATTGTTACACCACTTAATATACAAAAATAACATAAAAGTAAAAGAAAGCTTAAAATAAAGTGTTACAATGGGCTTTACGAGGTAGGTAGTGAATATTTTCCTATTCATAGTTTAAGTTACATTTATTTAAGTTATTTTTATAGTATTCGTTTTAGCGCTAACGCCTGCTTAGCGATACCAAACATTGCAATTATAAGAGAGAAAAATTCACATCCTCGGACGGGATTTGAACCCGCGTCTTCCGACAATCCGTGTCGGACGTCATGACCAACTAGGCCACCGAAGCTCGAGGTCCGAGCACCAATTTTTTACTGTCCATCTCATTTTAACCGTCGTTAAGCTTCCCCGCATCTTGTCTAGCGATCGTCGGAAACCGCTACACCATACAGTCTACGACCGCTGAAAGACACGCTGGAAGATGCAGGCCTGCCACCTACAGGCAGGTTCCAGGATATCCAGGGACGGGTTACGCAGCTTTGCTCACCAACCAGGAACATCAGGTCACAGTTGTTGTTCTCCCAACTGCAGGTCCACGTGTACTGGCAGAGCGCCATAATATATAATGGTCCCGCTAACAGTAGCGTATTTCGATTTAAAATGATAACTTTTTGCAAATATAAATGGTTACTAAATACCGACATAAATATTGGACATGCATTGGATAAGCTGCGTTATTTAATGTAATTAAGTACTTAAGATGTATTTTATTAGATTTTCTAGTCCTTCATGAAATATAATATTCTGCAGTTCATGTAGACTTTTCAAATATTATATTATTAACGTCTGAAGTCTACGAAGAATAGACTATTATTTCTTCGTTGTCTGAAGTAATAACAAAAAACATTTTCAATAAAGTTTGTCTTATTAAATTATGATTATTATGTGTTAGTACCTATTTTACCTTGGTAATTCAGCGGGAACAACTGATTTAAATAGTAGTAGACCAAGATACAAAATTGAACCAGAGGTACGTTAACATTTGTATCTTGGTCCTACTCTATCAGTAGATCCAGTACTAATACAATTATAATGTTTTTAAAACGATAGTTCGATTGATAGAACCATTGGCAAAAAAATTGCCTATGGATTGATCAGTAGAACTCTGCAATTTAACCAGGGGCAATAAACGGCCTTCACGCGGCACGCCGGGCGGCTGCTGTCAACTTACAATCACTTTGTGTTTATTAAATAAGTTCGCATTAGAAACAAGTACAATTTGAATAGTTTACTACCGTCTTCCATTCTATTAATTGTTGGAGTGTATCTCAAAAACTACTGGACTGAATTTGATGAAATTTAGATGGGAACGGAAGCGCCAGCTTTCAAACAAGAAAATAATTTTCAGAACCGGTTCACCCAGTCGAAAGTTATGAGGTAACAAAGATAAAAAAAATACAGACAAATTGAGTACGACCTCCTCTTTTTGGAAGTCGGTAGATAATATTAAAAACTGTTCCTGTTCGGTTGGTACCTGCAACTTAACTAACAAAAATCGAATAATTAAAGCCCGGTGATCCAGTGAAAAGTTGTGCGTAGTTTTATTAGTGTGTGTAACAGTTACAATAACAGGTTTTTACAAAACTGTATGTATGTCTGTCTGGTCGGTGTTTGTTCCGGCTAATCTCCAAAACGGTTAAATAGATTTTTACAGGACTTTCACTAGCAGATAGCTGACGCTATAATGAGTAACTTAGGATATTGATTTAAATACGCAGTACCCTGCGAGGCCACCAGAGTGAAGCAGCGAACGGGTCAGCTTTTACAAAATAAAACTAAATGTAACTTCTGACTAACTATCTCACATCAGAGGACATCACATCATCAGCTGACATGATAGGAACAAACAATATTTATTTACCTAATACAATATTTTTTTTCATTATTTGTAAAGCCAAATAAGCTTGTGAGTAAATATTTTGAGTAAATCCAACACTTAAAGGGATTTCTGCTGTAGCAGGTAAATTGTTTTTGTAATACTTCCTGAACTCGGCTTGGTGTTTTCTCTCGTGATTTTTTTCAGGTGTATAGTTGCACATGCAAGGGCATTTTTTGTTGCGTCTTACGATGCCAGGGTTAATGATGAATTTTTGGATGGGCCACATTTACATTGAGCTTTATGAGCTAGGAACTTCATTTCCGATAGCTTCCGATACTTTTTTTGTATAACTTCATTATATGTATTTATTGAGTACTAAATATTTAGCTGCGTCACGAGCTCTTGAAGACAAGTAATCTGCATTTTTATATGTACCTTTATCTTCTACTGTAAACTGGCTGGCTTTATTCTTTGTGTCTGCTCACAGTAGTACAGTGTGGCAACACATATTTGGCACAAGATTTTTCTTCACCATTCCAAACAGGTTCTTTGAACAAGGGTTGTTTCAGATCGAGTTCGTCTTGGGTGGTATTATCTACATTCACGTTTTTGGCAAGGATTCTGTTTCATGTTCACTATCTATTTGAGGCTTACGTAGTATAGAAAAGTACCTATTTACAGTTTTAGAACTATCTTTTTCTTCTATTGGACTGTGGCTGGGTTTATTCTTTGTGGTAACTCTGTGTGGCAAATATTTGATGTACAATTTTTCTATACATATCCGATCAGGAGTTTTAAGAACGGGTCCACCTTTTATTTTACTTTTTTAATTGGGTTGTATCCTATGAAGTTGGTCTTATGCAATTTTATTTGCATTTACGTGACACCATGATGTATCTTTTGTACTAAGTATTTCGTTTTTAATAATAGTGTCAACTGATAATCCTTGTATTTGCATCTACAATTTCTCGTATACATGGTGCCTATCATAGGTGCCAATATTATTAATCCAATACCTTTTTATTCTTCACTATTTTATTATTTGTAAAGCAAAATAGTTTTGTATGTCTGTGCGATTCTGTTCAGTAAATCCAAAATTTGAAGGGATTTCTACTGTAGCAGGTATATTGTTTGTAAGATTTTTGTAATTTGCTTTTAGAAGTCGGCTTGATATTTTCTTTCGTGGTTTTGGTTCGGGTGTATAGTTGCGAATACATGGGCATATTTGTTGCATCTTTCGATGCCAGTGTTGAATTCATAGATGGGCTACATTTACATTGAGATTTACGAGTATGAGCTACTTCTCTTCTGGCAGCAACCGATGAATTTCTTTGTATTACTTCTTTATTTGTACTATTTTTGAGTACTAAATATTTAGCCGCGTCACGAGCTCTTGGAGACAAGTAATCTGCATTTTTATATGTACCTTTATTATCTACTGTAAACTGGCTGGCTTTGTTCTTAGTGTCAACTTTGTGCGTCAACAAATATTTGGCGTTTAATTTTTCTTTATTTGTCAAAACAGGCTCTTTCAGCACGGGCTGTTTCAGATCAAGATCGTCTTTATTTGTTTTATCTGCGTTAACGCTTTTTGTCAATAGTTTTGTTTCATCAACATTATTTACTGAACGCTTACGTGGTATAGACAAGAAATCTACATTTTTACAACTACCTTTATTTTCTATTGGGTTGCGGCAAACTTGGCTATCTCCGTCTATTGGTTCGTCTTTATTAGTATTATCTATATTAAAGCTTTTTGGCAACAATTGTGTGTTACTTACATCATCTACTTGAGGCTTACGTGGTACGGACAAATCATCTACATTTTTAGAATTTTCTTTATCTTCTATTGGACTATGGTTGGCTTGATCCTTTGTGTCAGCTTTGTGTGGTAACAAATTTTTAGCGTAATATTTTTCTTTGCCTGTCGAAACAGGCTCATTCAAAATGGGTTGTTTCAGATCAAATTCCTCTGGGGTGTTATTATCTGCATTAACGTTTTTCGGTAAGAATTCTGTTTTATCTACATTATCTACTTGAGGTTCACGTGGTATAAAAGAGTCATTTTCATTTTTAGAACTATCTTTATCTTCTATTGGACTATAACTGGGTTTATTCTTTGTGGTAACTATGTGTGGCAAATATTTGGTGTAAAATTTTTCTTTACCTGCATGATCAGGCTCTTTCAGAATAGGTTCACCTTTAGTTTTATCTTTTAACATGGGTTGTTTCTGATCAAGTTGGACTTTTGTAGTATTATCAAAATTTAAGTTTTTTGGCATGAGTTTTACTTCAGGTATATCTGTTTGTGGTATATATTGGGCATTATGTTTTGCAGTCGGTTTCTGTAGACTGGTTATTTTGTTTTCCTCATTTGCTCTTGGCGGTATATTTAATTCTTTTTTTTTCTCATACATGCCGTTGTCTACATTTTGACGTTCGTTGTCTGATGATACGTTTGTGCTGAGTATTTCGTTTTTATTAGTAGTGTCATCTGATAGTTCTTGTATTTGCAACTGCAACTTGTCGTATGCATTATCGATGTTAGTAATAGTTGTCTGAAAAAAAGAATCGTATGAAATGTATGTTCTGATACAAAGAAATGTTAACTACTTGCTTCAGTCTGGACATCAACTCAAAGACTTCTTCATAAACCTCAGTTTATCAGCAAATTGCCTCACGCAGATATTATAAATCCTAGGATTAGTTTAAGTAGGTATATATTATTACTTTTGAGAGCACCTTTAGGATTTGGGTACTAATTCAGTTGTAGGAATTAAATCGATCATGTCATCACATGCTAAAATCTTATTGCTACTAAAACAACAGATTCCAGATTTTGATCCTGGCATAGGCTACATAAGATATAATTATTAAGAAGTATACTTTCAAGCATCACCAGTTGGGTGCCCCATGCTAACATTAAGTTATGCACCTGGGTGGGATGGAATACTATATTTGTGATTGTATTGCTCAATCCTTAAATTATATAGCTGGTATGTTTATGATTTTTTTATGATTTTGGACGTTGAATATATGGCAGTGCAATTGTTTGGGACCATAACCATGTGTAAGAGAGAAAAATAACCATGTATAGAAGAGGCCATTTAGTAAAATGGTCTGCAATAGTAAAACCCAACCGGAAAAATGTCCAAGTATTGTGATGCCCAACATAATTATCTAAGCGATACGACTTGACGAGTTGCGCAGTAGTAAATACGTTGACCGCACATGAGTTAAAACTATAAAGCCCGCCATTTTCCCGAGTCGGTCAACCTGGTTGTGCCGTGGGTACTTCTGATTCCCTTCTATAAAACTAAGGCACTTTACCGGGACTCAACACGGACGCACAGTACAAATACCTACTATGTGCAACTGGTAAAATCGTAACGAACTTAGAAATCAATCTGATTCCACATAATACAACTACCCAGTCATTCCCCGCTACACTGCCTAACCATTATTTCAAAGTAGCCTAATTTGACAGCTATATAGCTAAAACAATTTGAATGTCGAGTATTTAGAGTGTGAATATCGTAACAACCGTCACTTTGACAGCTGTCACAGCAAATACCTATAACCATGTTATTTTCGAGTCAAATCGAAATTTGATAGCTGTCACATTTAACATGCGTTTAACGAAGAAAAACTACATTATGTAAGAAGAAAACCACACAACAACATACAAAATCAACACGGAATCTTCTTATTCTTATTCCGTGTGGGGGCGCTAAGTCCTGCACTGACGTCCCGCTTGGGGTGTATTGTGCATTTCCCCCGCCAGCTACCCTAGCCATCCCAACGCCTTGATGTAACGGAGTATGACCCTGGGTCGCTGGCACAACTGCTCCAGTAATATTCGTGGTGTGCATGCCGATGATGTTCCAGAATTATTTTGATCCTCTAGTAGTCCGGTTGTGTTCCGTATACTTACTGTGGCTGTGCACTGCAACAGCACGTGACTCACGGTTCCGTCCTCCTGCACACATCCTCTGCACAGTGGACTTGCACGTCCACCACGTTGCACCAGTCTTGAACAGATGATAGTTGAGGTTGCAGTGACCTGTGATAAGGCCTACTATTAGGCGCAGGTCCTGTCGTTGAAGTTTTAACAAATTATTTTGCTTGTTTACAATCCTTTTTTTTATCCCACATATTTTGTTGTTCGTTTTCAGTGTAACGACAAAGTAGTTTCCGTACTCCATCGCTGAGGTTTGCAGAGATCGTTTATATCCCCACTTAAAATACAAATTGTTTTTTCTCCTCAGAGATTACGGTACCCACTTCGTCTCTATATGATATAGCTTTTCTGCTAACAGTAGGCCCATGGCCCTGCTTGTGTTGGTGATGTGGTCTTATTCAAGGCCTTCCAATCTGAGATGCCATGTTCCGGCGAGAAATATCCGCAATCTGCCCCCGCTTTATTTTTTGCTCCGTCCGTGTACATGTTGTTTGACGGTGAGACCCCCTCCAAAGCAGTCTTCTCAGTGGCCAGCTCGTACCTTTTTTATCTAGGTACGTGCTGACTATCCTGTCAGTGCCTTGTGTTCATACTGGTATTATTTTTGTCGCCTTTCGTAGTATTCTACTGTGTATTAGGTCCTGTGTCCTTCCACTGGCCCGTAGATTTTATTCGTAGCGCTGATGCCATTGCTTCCTGCTGTATGTAAAGATGCAAGGGAGTAAGGCCTAAGATTACGTCAAGTGCTGCCGACGGTGTAGTTTTCGTGCATCCACTAATAAGAGAGCAAGCTAGTCTTTGAGTTTGCTGTAGTTTAGCTATTGTGGTTACCAAATTTGTCCTTGGCCACCACACTACACATCCGTAGGTGAGGACTGGTCTCACTATGACTGTGTAAAGCCACCGGCATAGCTTCGGTTTTAGTCCCCAGTGTTTTCCTACCGCTCTAGTGCTTTGCATGAGAACATTTGTAGCTTTTCTGGTAATATGTTCGAGATGTTTCCCCCACAAAAGTTTACTATCCATCCAAATACCCAAATACTTAACTTCCTTACTAAGAGTTAGTTCTCTGCCAAATAGCTTAGGAAATGTAATTTTGGTTAGCTTTGTTTTACGTGTGAACAGTACCATTTCTGTTTTTTTAGGATTTACGGATAAATTATGGCTGCGATACCATCCCTCGATAACTCGAAGCGCTTTCGGCATTTTTTTACAGAGAGTCGTCATGAATAGCCCTGAAACCATTATGGCCAAATCATCTGCATAGCCAATAGTCACTATACCATCTTTGTTTAACAACTCTACGAGTTCGTTTGCTACGACTACCCATAACAAAGGTGATACAGGACACCTCCTTGAGGGCATCCTCTCGTTACTTGACAGCGTGTGGTGCTCGAGCCTTCAATGCTTGCGACTCTGTTGGAAAGCATGCTAGTCACAAACTTGTTTACTCTGTTGTCCACGCATTTGTCTTTTAGCCCGATCTCAATACTGGAGAAAGTAGTTTTATCAAAAGCACCTTCAATGTCGATAAAAGTGGCTAAACAAGATTGCTTATTTTCCAAAGCTGATTCAATTTTGTTCACCACATGATGGAGAGCAGTTTCTGTAGTTTTGCCTGATTGGTAGGCGTGTTGATTTTTGTAAATAAGAAGTGGACCATTAGCGCAGAATACTATCCGTATTCTGCGCTAATAGTCCACTTCTTATATATTTATCACATAGCCTTTCCAAGGCTTTTAATAGAAATGAGCTCAGGCTTATAGGCCTATAAGACTTTGGATTCGTATAATCTGTTTTTCCTGGCTTAGGTAGAAATACTACCTTGACTTCCGTCCATGACTTAGGTATATACCTCCATGCTAAGCATGCTCTAAATATTGTCAGGAGGTGAGTTTTGATCTCGTTTAGGCTCCATTGGATTAATGCAGGGAAAATTCCATCGGTGCCAGCCGCCTTAAATTATTTGAATGTACTTACCGCCATAGAAGAGATTCTTCCGTAACTATTGAACTGGCAAAAGCCCAATCATCTTTATCAGACTTATTGTTAGATTCGGTTTCCCATCCTTTGTGGTTATCTACACAGCAATCAGGAAAGTGAGTTTGTAGGAGAAAATGAAACTGCTCCTGTAACACGGAACCTTATAGACGAGTTGAATATGTATGAAATAATAATTGGTCGTGCAGTGGGTAACATCAATGTCAATCAGGCATGATTCTAAATTCAGAAGAGGATAAAAATGCCATTCTCTGTACTACCAATAATGCGGTTTGGTTAGTGCCATGTGGAATGACTAAGAAGTTGACTCAACTAGTTGGGCACAGTAGTTGTGGGTCCGGATTGAGCCATTGGTACCTTAGTTTTGTAGAAGGGAATCAAAAGTTGCCACGGCACATCCAGTAAAGCTTAGTTTGCCGTGGGTTCGGAACGGGTGCTTCTCATGTAGTCCCATTTAAATTTGACCAAGATTTTTGATAATAATTTGTCACAGAAATCTCTTTAAAAAAGTAGTTAACTCCATGTATCGGCTGGTTGGAAGCTGCGTTCGCTGTATGAGTCAAAGCCATACGGGCTTGTGAAGATGTTTGGTTGCTTTCGCATATCCTTAATTGT
Source organism: Selenia dentaria (assembly GCA_917880725.1). Lineage (NCBI taxonomy): Eukaryota > Metazoa > Arthropoda > Insecta > Lepidoptera > Geometridae > Selenia > Selenia dentaria. Next base: position 31,666,977 of record OU862877.1, on the reverse strand, counting down.
TACAAGTAAATTCATGTTACCTTTAGTAAATGTAAACTTTGTTTGATGTCCCTTAGTTCAGATTTTATTATGTATCGTTCCCAAAAGTTTACACTGAGATGACCGACGATGGCTATAGCCACTACAAGGCAGATACATTTGCAAATTATGAACTTCATGTCTCTAGAACGCGGCATGTTGAGGTTCTTTATAGTTTTCGTATTATTCCAATTAAAATAGTCATTTGTATAATCAACATAGTAAGATTTACATTGTTTCTATTGAAATCTTGTAGATATAACTGTCTTCTTCTTCGGTTTCATTATTAAATCACAATGTGCTATTGTACTATACGGAAATTCTTCATTTGCAGCGCAAACTAGTATACTACTACTACTAACTAGTATAGATTAATCAGAATATATCTTAGTATAGATGCTAGAACTAGTAAAGATGCTAACGCATATTTGCAGTTATCATAGATCAAAGATCTTACACTTACTATCTAGACTGTGCACTATGGCGAAAATACCGGTCCGCGTGAGAGGGCTCCCGTTGGTAGGTGTCCCTTTCTAATGTGGTGACCATGACCAAACAGAATACAGGACAAACTGCGTGTAATAACGATTATATCCTGATAAATTGATTCTAACTAACTACTCTACATACACATACCTAATTTTTTTAAATAAAAAAACAAACAAACGTATATTTATGTATATTTTTTTGGAATCTACATCACTTACACTACACGTGGGTTAAGGGTCTGAACTTCTGAAGTACAAGGTGTCTCAAAAGAAAGTTTATATTTATTTAGCTTACTGCGTAAATGTTTTAGAAACATATGTCAATATTCCGCCTAAATTAACGCTATGCCAATACTTGTCTGGCCCTTTATCGTATTGTTTGCCAGTTTGATGGCTATTGCATCAAAAATTAAAGCGACGCTTATTTCACCCTTTTCAGCCTTATCCATCAAGAATTCCATCATTTCTGCCATAAAATCCAGGTCGCATTTATGTGTCGCCAATATCCTACGCAGAGTTGCAGGGCGAGGTAAAGGGATACGATTCCTCGAAAATTAATAGGCTTTACCCGAATAATCATATAATGATAAATAAACGGTTTAATTTTATCTCAATAATTTTTGGACGTGTTAGATTTTGTCGTATTCAATCTTGTGTGAATGTTTTCGAGATTATTTTGGACCAACTGTTCGAATTCAGAATAACTATAACATTATTTTTATTATTTTTAATAAACATTTTAAGTTACTCGTATCAAAAGTTATGTAACGTCTTTTCAGGCATTGTTGTAAGACTTTGGCATCTCGACTTAATTTATTTTTACATGGTGAGGCAGTAGTTGCAGCAGATGCTGTTTGTGTGCAAACACTTTCCGTAGTAATTATCTTATTTCTGCCACTTTCTTGCAGTTTTATCGTTTTTGGTGGTTATCTTTCTTCTATACATATATTGCTTAAAACATTACTATTTTTTCGCAGGGCTCGATCTGTAAAGATAGTAAATACATGGTATACACGAGTAGCGCAGAGTGGTGAAATCAAAGCTCAAAAATCAAAATCGTTGAAGAGTTTTAGTTTTGCCTTTTCATCGGACCCTCATCACCAATTTTAAAACGTTTAAATATTTGTTGTACAACATTATATTATGTATTGAAATACGAATTTTGTTAAAATCAGTTCAATAAAAGTAGAGTTATGTGAAAAAGCCGTTGCAAGATTTAAATCTTCAAGATTAATAGGTTAATGCACGTACGCGTTCTGATGATTTATTCTTTACCTTAGGAAATATTCACGGAACAGCATCAGGTTTTAGCATTCTCCTAGTATACACAGGAATTAAGTCGTCACATTTAAAATGCGCTCTGTAAACGGCAGACAATTTTGTCATTTTTCCAGGCAGTGCATTTTCCCAATTCAATTTCTGGTTTTCATCGTTCGGAAATCTACAATACAAGAAATGCAATTAATAACAACAAACATCATCGCCGGAAATTTGAAGGACACGATAAAACGGCAGAAAATTTTTATAATCAAAAAATCTAAGTTTTGGGTTTGCCGTTCACGTTCCGTTACACTCTGACGGTGACCGGTACATCTCCAATTTAAGACAGTCGGACAGAAGTATCTACCTACGTACTATGGGGATACTATGGAATTGCAAAAAATCTTAGATCAACAGTTATTCATGGTTAACTTAAAGAATATTCAACAAACCACTATCTTGCATTTAGTATTACCAGGTCCAAACATTTGAGTACTACTTTTTACTCAGTATTAATTAATTACTTTTTAAAGTACAACGAATTAACGAATAAATTATAAAAAGTATAGAATATTTAAATCAGTTTCAAAACTTATGAATCATTCGTTGACGTAAAATAAAAAAAGCAAAATATACAATTTTCAACCATTTCTACCTAACCCGATGATTAGTTAAACTGGTGAGACGTCAGACAAGGACACACTACCAAAGGGAGCCCTCTCGCCAGGACCGCTTTTAGCTAGCTACCGCCTTTAAGGAAATTGTAAGTGGATAGATCTCAATTTAGCTAAACAAAAATTATTGGTACACAGTCTAGTTAGTAAGTGTAAGGTCTTTGTCATAGATAAATACTATATATTGGGGGTACATATATTATTATACATACAAACATTACATACATTACATTACATTTACATACTCTACATACATTCCCCCGATATATTATTCTAAACTCTTTGGGGTATGAATAAGGTGCAAAAGGTGCAAGCATTTGAGATAAAAAATCTAGAGGAAAAGTCTACCAAAGAAAAATCAAAAAGACTGTTGACATTCCGTCAAACGAATGACACGCTTTTGTCTATCTCAAAGACTACATCGAATACTAGGGTTGTCTGCCTACGCCTCTACGCTACTACTAATTTCCTTTTTATGGCATAATCTGATTTATCTATGGCCAATAAAGAAAGACACACACACTAATTAACTTATTCATGGAGCTGCCTGCCATGCAGGTTAAAATGCACTTCTTAAAAAAATTAACCTATGGGCCGACCTATGGGCTTGAAAACATATTACGGGTAGTTTCGGTTTAAAGAGTAGTTTATAGATTATATTTGATACTCCTCTGAGAATGGGTTGTCTGGAAGAGATCGCTCTGAGCGATAAGACCGCCCATTGTAACACTAGGTTATAGAATTGTACTTTTTGATTTTAACTGATTAATGTGGTGTTTCAATAAAGTGTTTTCTATCTGTCTATATAGTCTCCAGATGCCTAATACGTCAAAATTATTGAAGCAAAAAAATTTACCCCTAGCAGGGATACTTGGATTTCAGTTGTCAAAATCATAATCAGTCAGCAAGTGGCACTCGCTGTGGATACTGAGTATGATCAAAAATCAAAAATACCGCTTTGTTCATTGCGTAAAAATTAGAGGATATGTATAATAAAGGAGGCCAAGGTCGCATAAATAATCACCAACATTTCTTTTGAAGTGCTTAGAAGATATTTTTTTAATAATATGCAAATAGAATTAGTGATACCACTCGACTCGTTTAATATCCCGATTGATGTTATTCAGGTTTCCAAAAGATTCAGTTATAGATACACGTTGGATAATATCAATATACCTACTTATTTTAACTTGATGTAATGAGTGGTAATTTTAATGATGATGAAAAAAGGAGCATGTGTTTATCTATGGTATCTGTGTTCACCAATGCGAACCCCCATATCTTCAAAAGTATGGGCAAATATTGTTAAAAATGTGCAAATCCCTCCAGAGCGAAGGAATAACAAATACACAGACATACCAACACACATACAAGATTTCGCATTAATGCGATGATACAGAAGCTACAGCTATGCAATGTTAATGTTCACTAACGCCACACAACACTCAAATGTATTAACATCAAATTCGAAGGTTTAGTTGAGCAAAAAGTGTTTTCCTATCAGTCATATTTTAATTACCCGATAATTAAGGTAAAAGATTTCCTATCGCAAGATAGAACCATACGTATTGTCACAGTATAAGGATGCAACAGTATGGAAACTAAGCCTAGTTGATCAAATAATTATCCATGCCCCATTGAAGCCATAAAGTTGTCACTTTTAATGTTTTAAGGTATTGTTTTTTTTTAATGAAACATTGGTTGTTCTGCTGTAGACATTAAATCTAGTTAATTTTAGTTTATAAATAAAATGTATGTAGGTTTATCATGGCGTCGGTTAATCTTGATAGTTTAAAATACGGAAAAAAGTTTTTACACAACTACTTGTAGAACTTAGGATTTTTTGTAGGTTTACTACACTAACTTATCATTATGGCATAACAAGTTTTGGCTCCAGCCAAAACGCGTACGTGAGCCGCGGTTGGGCGCGTGGTAGGCGCTGCAGGTGGCGCGGGGGCAGGGCTCATGAGCTCTGTTTTCGGGTGTTTGTCACGCATTTTCGGGCTGAACCGTACTACGTTTCAACCTCAAAAATGCGTTTGATACCTTGTAATTAAAAAAAAACATTACATACCTACAAAATGCTTTTATTCTTCATAATTTACATTATTGACTCCAAAAATAAGTTGATAATTTTGCCCAGCCGCCATTTCGATTTCGATTTTGACAGCACTATCGACTTCGACACCCTCGAAAACCATATAAACGACACCCAGTACGATATATTTCATAATAATATTATAATCTATTGCAGGCGCCATCTAAGATTTGTATTTTGTGTTATGTTTTACGAATTTATTATGATTTATGATCGATCATACAAGAACACTATTACAATTTTAAAACATAGCAGTCAGTCAAGTGTGACATTTTATATTTTAGATTATATAACAAAGGTTATAATATAAAAATAGTTTGTAACACTCACTACTGACGGCACCGCTAGAACCGCTTAGGGGTCTTGTCGATGCGCATGTTTATGTCAGTGGGCCGTTTCGAACGATTAAAGGTAGTATCCGTACTGTTCTCTATATATCTACTGTGGTATTGTTTTGTAATATTGTCAGATCTGGCAGGATAGCCAACCCCAAAAAATATTTATGACTCCACTTCTAAATGTCATTTTCAACACACCCATAGAGTAACTTTTTATGAACACACCTACTAGAAAAGGTACTCTTATTGAACGGTAATTAGAATATAAATGTATCTTATTTCTAACGCGTGATTTTGACTTTTCATTCCCGCACGAGTGCGAAAATGAAATTAAAGTTTTTAAAAATGAGCAAAAAGTTCTAACCTTAAAATTAAATAACTCTTTGCAAATAATAAAACTGTATTCGTCAAAATACAATACAAAACATTTGCATTTTAGCAAAGAATTCATTTAAATGATTTATATTTATGCATCAGATTAAAGAGTTAAAAAATAATAGCATTTTAATAACAAAATTATACATTTATTTTCGGAGGAATAATACGCGCGTCGTGAGAAGTGCGAAGCGTGCAAACAGAAAGAGTTTATGTGCGAAACTCAGTTGCAGAACCTCTTTGGTCTCATTTTATCTGCGCGCGCATGTTTGCAAACGCGGGAAAATAGAAAATAGCATTTTCTGCTTTTGCTCTTGGATTTAATGCAGAACAGAAAGTTAAACTTGAATAGATAATTATTATTCTGTACATAAATTCTACGCTATTTGTGGCTATTTATTGTGAGAAATGTCAGCTTCTAGCAATGAAGATGAAAACGAACTCAACAATATGATACAATCTACTCCACCAGCAATATTAAATTAAGCTCAAATTGCAATTGAAAGCTTGTTGTCAATCCAAAAAAAAATGCCAATTAAAATTGTAAATCTAAAGATAAGTACATGATTGCCTATGAAAATTTCTTAGTATGGAAAACAGCAAAAACGCCAATTCATTCTCAGAAAACGTATTCATGGCTTATTTTAATGAACTGGCTAATAAGTACAAACCTAGTACTTTGTGGTGCGTTTATTCAATGTTGAAAAGTACAGTTCGCACCAAAAATGGCGTTGATATCAAATCATATTCAAATTTGACTACGTTCTTGAAGAGACGCTCAGATATATTTAGAAGTCAAAAGTCGAAAAATTCATCAAAGAAGTATGGTACCGACTTCGACAAGTTATTTCACACTTTTTGGTGTTGAAGTCGGTTAAATTTTTTGGTATTTTATTTAAATACTACCTAACACATCATCAAGCCTATATGACCTCGAATGGTTAGGCGCCAGTTTAAACACCGTTTCGCCATAGGCATTAATGTTTTAGTCCCATGTAATATGGGGCCCATTGCTGTCTACGGGGCACTGTTCCAGACTCCGGACTGCTATTAAGATTTTTTTGTCAGAAGAACCCAACTGTCTGACCTGGGTTTCGAACCCTGGACCTCGAGATTCCAAAGTGGCGCTTCCACCACTACACGAAGACTATAGATCACAGAAACAAATGACAAAGACCTTTCAAAAGAAGCCGCTGGCTGATCAGCTAATTTAAATAAAACTCAAACATTCTGAATTGGATATTTTTATTATATTATTTCTTGTGATTCATAATTTGAAAACGTAACATTCAGTCTCGTACAAGGAATTTCAGGAAGGTCGGGGCTCGTGGCTGGTTTATTTTCTAAGAACGCCGAACGAATCGGTGTATACATAGGACATAAGAATAACTTCCTAGAAAAAAAAAAATGATAATTAAGTTACTATATTATCACTGTAGCGCTCGTAGCGAAGCAGAAGCGCTCGTAGCGGAGCTTGACATGGCGATCTTAACCGATCAATAAGTTAAGCATCACTTGCTGCGGTCAGGAGTTGGATGGGTGACCACTAGTGGCAAATAAGCGCTTCCGTGCTTCGGAGGGCACGTCAAACCGTCGGTCCCGGTTGTTTGTCTTAGGACAACAGTCGTGTGTCTATGTGGAAAGCCTTTGGGCGACCTGAAAACTTCGACATGGGCTATTCGGCATGGACATAGGCTAGTGGCTACTAGCCTACCCCCCAAGCCGCACTGGGCCCGCGTGGTGGCTTATGGCCCAACTCCTGTCTCTGAGAGGAAGGTTCCAGTTCCAGCAGTGGGAAGATAACGGGCTGAATATGATATTATCACTGTTATTGTTATTGGCAATTAAACTCTCTTTGTCTCTCAGTCGCAGTGAGACGTGAAAAAAGAAATAGTAAGATTGTCTCACCATTTCTTTTTTCACTGTCTTACACCTTACACCTATTTTTTACTGTTACAAGCTTACGCACGCAACTTCGGCCACGTGAAATAAGGTTTTCGCGATCGGAAACTAGGTACCTGACGAATCCCGAGATAAAAAGTAAGCTACATGTTAATCTCGTGTACAAAACATCTTTACTCCAAATTTCATCCAAATCCGTTCATCGGTTATTTGTGTGATTGAATAACAAACATTCACACATCCAAACTTTCATATTTACAATATTAGTGTGATTACAAAATTGTAATGAGTGGGAGCTTCAATAAAATTATTATCTCTTGAAGCAACTTTTATTTCCAAAAGTAAAGGCCATTTCAAGTATTTCCGAATCGATACGACTTGGGAACCTTCATTATTATTTTATTCCTACATTTGTCACAATATCTAGTTTAAACTTAATAATAAACTAATTCAATAACTAATTAATGTACAAATATCTCATGTATAAAGATGTATTTCTATGCATGAACTCGCTCGCCATATATTCTTTGTACTATAGTTGTTTTTTGTGTCGGGCTCCCAAGATACAGGCTTAGTCTAGTTTGGGGCCCTCAGTGAAAGTCAGTTAAGGCTGGATGGTACTGTTAAACTGTCCAATAGATATCGCTCCGTCCCCGCAAGACGGTTAGTCAAATAGAGAGTTAAAATTCGATGCTCGGACCAGAACCTCGGTGGCCTCAATGGCGTCTGACACGGAGAGTCAGAAGACGCGGGTTCGAATCCCGTCCGAGGATGGATTTTTTTTCACTATAAATTTCAATGTTTAAGTATTTAAGTTAAATTGTACATTAATAAACATTATTATTTTTATTTTTCAAGAAGCGAGCTTATTCCTTCCATAAAGGCCGGCAACGCATCCCCGAGAACTCTGGTCTCTCTCTCTTGCAGATCTCCATGGGCGACGGTGATCACATGCCAACAGGTGAGCCAGCTGCTCGTATGCCAATCTATCTCATAAGAAAAGTGAAATAGATAATTATATAGCAATATTTTACCCTATGAGAAGTATTCTTGTTTGGGAAAAATAGCCTTCTGAACAAGCCTATCTTCTTCTCGACCTGCACTGGCGCCGATTTGGTCGAGCTTATGGAGCCGCTGACGCTGGTGCATACTGCCTTCATGCCTTCTTGGTCTTTTACCTGAAACACACAACTCAAAACGTTCACACACACTCGTAATCTCGCACTAGGATTCCCGGTGTCGTGGCAGGCATGGATACACACAATAGCACATCACAATATCCGAAGGTAATCCAAGAGCATACATTTTTTCGTGATGAACAAACATTTTTGATGATGACCATTCAGACCATATGAAAACCAGGTAAAAACCTGCGACCCCGCGCTTCGAAGGCATGCAATCACTACCAACAGTGGGCCTAACACGAAAATTAGCGTAAATGCAAAGTAATTGTATCGTTGACATATACATTACAAACTATAAGTTATCTGTGCCACTATTATACTAGATAATTTACAGTTTGTACTAAATGCGTTAACGTAGCGATTACGTTACACTAAAACTGATTTTCGTGCTCGGCCCTCAGTGTCCAGTATGAACTTCCTTACCTTATTTGAATAGCTTTACCTTGATAGGTTCGTTAGCTCTGTGGGCCTAACACGAAAATTTGCGTAAATCGTAAATAATCGTATCGTTGACGTATACAGTACGAAATATGCGTTATCTGTTCCACAGTTGTACTAGATAAACGATAGTTTGTACTGAATACGCCAACGATACGATTACGTTACTTACGCTTTCGTACTAGTCCCACTGTTACCATTCGTTGAATGAAGCCATGATGAAGCCTTTAACAGTTCAGTCACAATATAATTATTCAGTTGGCATTCTATGCATGTGTCTGATTCTGTCCCGTATGAATACAACCCAGTACAAGTAGGAGTTTTTTTTATATGATACACTATATTGATTGCCAACAATTACTTGTCGAAATTCATCCGCCTAAGTGTTTTTCTGGCGTACGCTGCGTAAACATATCTTAGATAAGCTTCGGGGTAATTTATATCTTATCGAATCAGTCGACACCGGCGAGTTACGTAAAAATGCTCCGTATCACAAAGACAATTTAGTAAAATATCTTTGTGGGTCACAAAAGCAAATGACCTACTAGTAAAAGGTATGAAATTTAAAATCGTCGTATTAGTAGAACGACTGAAATGACAAAACGGCATGTTGGGTAAGAGGGCTTGCCTATGCTAAAATGTACATTCAAGCACATAAAATAACAAGTACAATTTGAAAAATTTATTACAGATTTCCATTCTATTCAGTTATTGGAATGTAACTCAAAAACTACTGGACCGAATTTGATGAGATTATATGATAAAAGGGACCACGCGGGAAGCACCAGTTTTCAAACAAAAAAAGGATTTTGAGAATTGGTTAACCCTATCGAAATTTATAAGGTAAAAACATATTAAAAAAACAGTCGAATTAAATACCTCCTCCTTTTTGGAGGTTGGTATAAAAAATATTATATTGTATAGTGTAATACACTATAATTGTACTTCAGATAAATGCTTCTTTCTTTTTCTTTTTATAATAATTAGGTTCCTACTCGGTTCATTTAGTACTGGCCACTTGTAAAAGTAATTTCATCAATCAAATATATTATTTGCCGTGGGGTGCTGGCTTAGAATTGTACCACCCCAACTGTTTCCGTAGGCATGAGTACTGTGAGATTATTTTCCTAAAATACATCCAAGTTACTAACACAACTAATCTATAGGTATATTAAGATTTACGTAACATGCCGGTAGTTACTTAGTAAGCATGCGAGCATAGATTGTCAATGAGCTAAAAATAGGATAAAATTTAACAAACAGTATTTATCGATGCTAGACAGCCCACGATATAGCAACCGCGGCTTAATCCATGCTAGAAACAAGGTACGATTGACATAATCAGTTTATCGACGTGACATGTTTATCGGAATGACGATCCCTGATCGCACTGCAGTTATTATTCCATAAAGAACAGCGTTTTCCCCTCCACTGTTGGGATTGTACCCACAAGATATTTTGCTACGAAGCGAAGTAGTGCGTAAGCAGTACTGTTTTATAGTGTGATGGTATGAAATGACATTACTAGACGTATGAGACTTAAACCCAAATGTCTCAAGAGGGTGAGTGCAGTGCAGTACCACACAATACCACATACATGGGTAAGTGAAGTAATTAGCGTTAGACGTACGAACTATAAGTACAAAAAACATTTTTGTGGTGTAAATAGCGCACTAAAACCGATGTGTATTTATGTAGTAGGCACTCGTACATTATAATTTTAGGATCCCATAAATAATAGTTAAATATCACATAAGATCACTACAAGTAAATCTCTTCTAAAAAAATACAATACAAAAATTCTTTATTGATAACCAACCATAAAAGAAAAACATAATACATTAAAAACGCTACAGTTGATTAGACAAATGGCAGTCTTATCGCTATAGCAATCTCTTACAGGCATATAATTATTATTATATATTATATTTAACATATTAGATATATTATTATAGTTACCTAAGCTTTTTATATATACCACTTCATTATTTTAACATTGTAGAAGAACATATTCGAAGATCAACTTTATTAATGATTGAATTGATATAACAAATCTAAATTTTTGTCCAACAATTATGTTAAATGAAATTCAATATTATCAATATTGCACTCAAAGTAAATAACTAAATAGTAACTGTATATCTATCAGGCATCTTATGGGATTGCGTGTTACATTTTACCCCACAATTAACATCAGACGGCAGTGGTTAGATTAGATCTAAGTTTATTAAAAAAGAAAATAGGTATATAGCTTATCTGGAGCTTTTCGTCAACAACAGAATAATTCTATACTATGCTTACAGTTTCCGTCGCACCGTCTCGCATCGCAATTTTAAGATGATCGATCTTATCAGCTACGGTCAGGGACGCCACCTCTGCTCTATCAACTTCTTTCTGTAAGTATATAAACGAAGACATAATGTCGAAACATGCTTGAGTCCGGCTTGTAGCGGAGCTTGAAGCGAGTGTCAGTTATTTGCGCTAATGACATCAAATCGCATGACAAGAATGATGTTAATTTGCCTGTCCTTAACAGCTGCAGTGTCGCCTAGAGCTCAAAAGTGTAAGATTTAAAGCTTTACGAGTAACAGCGTTCTGGTAATTCGAGTCATAATTCTGTTATTCACATAATAATCTCACTTTTTACCTTAACTATGCTCAATTCCATAATCTTGTAATGATATAATAGATACCCGGACTAGCTATAAAACAAAAACTGTAAAAAATTTGAATTTTCCAATCTGAGTTCCTGTAACAAACCATCTTAATATCTCCGAGAAATGTTATATCTAGAATCTTGAAATGTTGGCACTCCTATAGATCGGTATTGTACGATCGGGAGTAAATCGACGACTGTTGTCTTTCCAGCAAGCATGATCAGCCCATTATATTACTACTGCCAGTATAGGAGTATGGACAAATACTACACCACGTCAGCAAATGCAGGTTAGGCTATAGGCGGGTGGATCGGTTAGTGGTGATATTGTCTCACAGTTGGGGTTTTCATATCTAAACAGCTGTAACATTTTAAAGGATTGTTCTTGATGACTATAAGCATGACTAACGATCGTGCTCTCTGATGGTAGCACCTAAAACGCAAAACACTCTAAACTAATATGTCCGTTACCGTTTACCCATCCAAGTAATGACGCAGCAAACTTAAGTCAGGAGGAAGAGGCAATTCGGTCACCTTCTCCCTCCACCGTAGTAAGGTCGCTGGTGAATCTACACATCTAGGAGGTGGCCTGGGTGATCAAGATCATCGCCTTCATAGACCTGGTTAAGATTAATCCGAAACGAGACCGGGTGGCGCTAACAATCACGACCTTGGCGGGAGACTGTTCACGAGGTTTATGTGGCTAATCCCCACATATCCCCTTCCACCACCCCCGTGATAGAGAAAGATGTAACGCTAATTCCCCCCTTACAAAAAAGGACACGCGTCTCAAGCGAGAGATCAGTAAAAGACTTTTGTACATCATTCTTTAAATATAATTATTTTTCCAACAGCTGCGCTCTGCGGTTACATCCACGTGGTGATGGATGATGATTATGAATCATAATATAAAGCCTGTGTTCATCAGGGATGATGTAGGATTCTTATGGCTGTTTGGGTTTGAATCTGAACAAGCAAGCATTCCAATATTTGTAATATTGTCATGCTCGCAACATAGATGGCGTTGTGCTGCGATCTCAGTAGGCTGAATCGCGGTGGTAGAATTATCCGACATGTAACTTAATTAAGTTTAATGACAAATAAAAATATCTTCACTCACAATACAAAAGTGTTTCATTGATAACCTCGGTTAACCAAAGACCACTTGCGGGTTAGTTTGGGACGTGTACAATGGCGAAAGATTTTTTCGACTCGTTCCAGTAGTTTCGGAGCCTATTCCATTAAACAAACAAATCTTTCCTCTATATAATATTTTATAGTATATAGTTTATATGACTTACCGACATCATATCAAGTACCTTCTTAATAGACTTCAGCTCATTAGCCCTGTGAATTCTATGTGAGATATCCGGCAGTAAGAAACTTAGTAGTACGATTAGAGACACAGTAGCTAAAGCTATGTAGTTGATAGTGATGGAGGAGTACGCATCCTGGATGTTGGTGGTGGCTAGTCGAACCAGAACCGCGATGTCTTCAATATAGTTACGAACCAGCGGCATAGATACACTGGAGTGAGTGTATACACCTGGGGATGAGGAGTATATGAAAACACTGGACTTCAATAGGTCCTATAGTTATCAAAACTATTGATTAGGCATCCGCTTTCGTAGGTGCTAACCCTATAGCAGATGTCATAGTACACCGACTTGCAGCTAATAGGGGTCTAACATGTTCACTGGAACTTGTTGTTGCGACCCTACTCGTGTCTTCTTACTATAACTTCTGCCTTTCAATATCCATGGTAGGTAACGAAAGATATCCTGTCTCAAACAGTGTACAAATCTGTCTATTCCCTAATCTTATTGTCCTATAATTGGATAACTATCACTTGTCTTAATGTACTATGTGAAATTGCATGGCGAACGAGAGTCAATAACCAATTTTGGCTGGGAAACGTGCCCAGTAAAGACCAGCTCAGGCTGAGCGTCAACTTATAAAGTCCTACGCGTTATCGCACTGCGCCGGTGACCGTGAGACATAGTTTGTTCCAAGTGAAAGATACTAAAACATTTGGCACTGCAATGGTACGCATTACCCACCAATGCCAACAAGGCTTCCTGCATAAGGATACTGACCTACCACGTCATTGAAATCTAATGATGATCATCCTGTGGATATGAGATAAGTAATTTAAGTTGTATCTAACTGATACCACAATTATAAAATAGTTAAGAGTGAATATGATGACTAATCATATGTAAAAGTACATAAGTATGTGAGGCCACTTATTTCCGAAACGCAGTGAAAACTAGTTCGGAATCAATGGTATCAGTAATTTTGTACAAGAAACTATGTGATATAAACTTATTTGTATTAGTATTTGCATTTTTGTGTTTGACAAATTAGATGTGTTATTTATTTAAATTTATTCAATTAAATTTCAGAGAGATATGGATTTTGATCAAGTGATTTTCCGATTATCATTCTGAGCCACCGGTCATTGGTTCAATCCCCGGATAAGTCATTCGTATGAATAATACATGAAAATGTCTGTTTAAACTGTGTATGGGTGTATATATATATATTTAAGTATGTAGGTACATAATTCATTATCATAATACAGGCTCTGTCTACTTTGTGACCTGAAGAAGTTGTGTGGATGTAGTCCTATAATATGATTATTGTTTTATTAATAGATATCAGTTTTTACTTGCATAAATCCTGCTTTTGTTGGTTTCTGTGGTTGATGAGAATTGTGTACCTGCATAAACAGGATGCTGCCTTCCCATTTTACTCTCTTTTTATTAATTTACATCGTAAACAGTGCAGTCAGATGATGGAGATTGTTCATAGAGAAAATTGTATATACGGAAATTGATGACAGTGTCTTTTTTATTTTTAGTGGACTCGTAGGTTTTTACATTTTCCATTCCTCAAGTTAAATAGTTAATAATGAAGTTGCAAAATAGTATTAAAATAGGAAAGAGTGTTTTAGGTCCTTGAAGCAAAATTTATAGTTATATGAAAAACAAATCAAAAATTATGACTGTACTTATCATTCATTTGAAGTAATTTAAATACTAATAACTGGATATGGAGAACCAATTCGCTGCCGTGGAAACCACCACAGACGTAAACCAGAACCTCGAAAATGTGACTCGGGTCCTCAGGGAAGAAGGTACGAGATTTTGTTACATGCAGCGTAAGGGCAAGAAGTCCAAGCTTTCAGAAAAGACTTTGGGGCTAATGAAGGAACGACGTGAAAACCCACCCATCACTTCGTCAGAAAAGCGGACTCTAAACCGAGAGATCAACAAGAACGTACGACACGACCTCCGGTGCTTCAATACTCTTTCGATCGAAAGAGCGATCGAGCAGAATCGGGGGTCAAAGGTGTTCGTACAATATCTTGGAAGAAGCTACCTGACGAAGTTGACCACAGCTAGTGGAGAAGTCGTTGCTTCGAAGCCGGCAGTCCTTTCGGAAGTGGAGGACTTCTATGGCCGATTATACGCATCGCATGCATCTCGACCTGATCCCGAAAATGATCCTAGAGCCACGTTAACACGCCATTTCACCGAAGACTTGCCAGAAGTCAGTATTGGCGAAATCGAGATCGCTCTTAGACAGCTTAAAAATGGAAAAGCCCCTGGAGAGGATGGCGTTACATCAGAGCTACTAAAAGCAGGAGGTAAACCCGTACTGAGGGAGCTCCAGAAGCTTTTTAACGCTGTCCTGTTCGAAGGGAGAACTCCAGAGGCGTGGAGTAGGAGTGTGGTCGTCCTGTTCTTCAAAAAAGGAGATACGACCCTGCTGAAGAACTATCGACCCATATCCCTTCTAAGCCACGTCTATAAGCTGTTTTCAAGAGTGATCACGAACCGTCTTGCGCGTAGACTCGACGAATTCCAACCACCGGAACAGGCTGGGTTTCGGAGCGGATACGGCACCATAGACCACATTCACACAGTGCGGCAGATTATACAGAAGACCGAAGAGTATAATCAGCCCCTGTGTCTAGCATTCATGGACTATGAGAAGGCCTTTGACTCGGTTGAAATCTGGTCTGTTCTGGAGTCCCTGCAGCGCTGCCTGATAGATTGGCGATACATCCAAGTGATGAGATGTCTTTACGAAACCGCCACCATGTCCGTCCAAGTACAGAATCAGCAAACAAGTCCCATACCGTTGCATCGAGGAGTGAGACAAGGGGACGTTATTTCCCCGAAATTGTTTTCAAATGCAATGGAGGATATGTTCAAGACGCTGAACTGGAAAGGACGTGGCATTAATATCAACGGTGAATACATCTCTCACTTGCGATTTGCTGACGATATCGTCATCGTGGCAGAGACGCTGCAGGACCTGCAACAGATGCTGAATGACCTGGCTGACTCTTCTATACGCATCGGCCTACGGATGAACTTGGACAAAACCAAGGTCATGTTCAACGAACATGTTCTACCGGAACCGATTGCGATACACGGCGCCGTTCTCGAAGTTGTTCAAAAATATGTGTACCTCGGGCAGACATTGCAGTTGGGAAAAAACAACTTTGAGAACGAGGTGAATAGAAGAATTCGGCTGGGCTGGGCAGCGTTTGGGAAACTACGTCGAGTCCTTACTTCGCCGATTCCACAGTGCCTGAAGACGAAAGTCTTCAATCAGTGCGTCCTACCCGTCATGACATACGGAGCCGAAACGTGGACACTGACGGCTCGAATGGTCCACAAGCTCAAAGTCGCTCAGCGGGCTATGGAAAGGGCTATGCTCGGTGTTTCTCTGAGGGATCGCATCAGAAATGAAGTGATCCGTCAGAGAACCAAGGTCATCGACATAGCCCACCGGATCAGCAAGCTGAAGTGGCAGTGGGCTGGCCATATTAGCCGTAGAACCGACAACCGTTGGGGTAAACGAGTTCTAGAGTGGAGACCGCGTCTCGGCAAACGTAGTGTAGGACGTCCAGAGGCACGGTGGAGTGACGATCTGCGCAAGACGGCTGGCAAAAACTGGATGCGAGAAGCCCAAGATAGACCTAAGTGGCGTGCAATTGGAGAGGCCTATGTCCAGCAGTGGACTGCTACAGGCTGATGATGAACTGGATATAATATTATGTCTAACTATATAATTGTCTTGTCTCTTATCTCTTATAATCTATGGTCTTGTCCTGTATATGTCGTAGGATAATTTGATACTTCGAATCTTCGCGAAAATCCTAGGGGTTTTGCGAAAACGCGGATAATTAGACATAGGCGAAAAATTATCAAATCTTACTGGACAAAGTCAGGATTTTTGCGAAAAGTGCCTAATACCTAAAATTAACGTAAACCAGTCTAAGGCAAAGTCACAAATAGGTACGACGACGAGCGAAGCGAGGAGGAGTGTTAGGTTACTTGTGACCACAACGCGCGAACCGAGCGAGCGCAGCGAGCGTGCGCTGTTCGCAAAAACCAGACTTTGTCCAGTAATTAAGATAAGATAGTTTTTCGCCTATGTCTAATTATCCGCGTTTTCGCAAAACCCCTAGGATTTTCGCGAAGATTCGAATTATCAAATTATCCTACGACATATACATCTTGTGTGTGTATTGTCTTTAGATATAGTCTGATTAATCTATGGAATACTCAGTCGCAAAATTCACCAAAAGTCACCGATCGTTCTTCGGCCACCGACCAATCTCCTTCGTTTGTTTCTGCTCCACCCACGCGAAATTCTCGCAAAAGCCATAAAAAGGAAAGAAGAAGAAATCAAACCGTCACTGGCACGTGCACTATACTCATAAACGTCAACGGCGCTCTGCTAGACGTGCGGCATCTTCGGTGACCTATGACTCTATAATCCTCGGAGTTTTCGTGTTTCCTTTTAATTGAATTGATAAAGCTTTACGCCTTTACGTTGCGTAAACATATATCAGTCACATGTAAACATGTATCAATCACATATCCTAGTCCTGCTTTCACGCGCGACATTTACTGTAAGCGAAAAATTGACTTATAGGTGATTTAAACTATTGCGGGTATAGCCAAGTTTATTAGTAAGGCCGTTAGTATTTACATATTTTTATGCTTTAAAAGCGGGGAAACTTGGTATTTACAATAAATACGGGAAGTAAACTGACAGCTTCTGTGTTGCTACTTTTTAATGCAATATAAAAATAGTGATATATCGTACATAATAATTATTTCCGCGACTAAGTTCAGTAAGTTTACAGTGAACTAAACTGAACTAGATTTGTTGTTAATCATGAAACTTTTATTGTTTGCCTTAGGGACCTTATCATTTTCTTAAAATTAAGCCATTCAACATCATAAAACAACTTTTATATTTATTCATAAAATTATTTCTTAATATTTATATATATAATGTAGTATTAGTGATAAAATATATTATAGTATACATATTTTGTATAATGAGTACCTTTGAATTGTATATAAATTAAGTATTATTAATAATGTGGGTTAGGACTTTAATATTGACATAATATATTTGACTCTCGAATACAACCAATTAAATCACTCAGTGCAAAATGTAGTAAATGAATGAAACGTGCGTTGACCGATACGTAGCCGGTAAGGAAATTATTCAATTGCTATTTGAAGTTGTGACAGCAAGCTGTTGTTATGGACAAATATTTGAATGTTATTAAATAAAACAAAGATGGTTTTGTATATCGTTTTATTTTTCATGAGATGTACTATTGTTCCTGTCTGTTACATCTTTTAAAAATCTGTTCATAATATTATCTATCAAATGGTTTAAAATACACAATTTATTTTCTTCTCTAATAAGGTGAGCCACGCAATCACTCCATCTTTCAGTAGTTTTTCTGATCATGCTTTTTTTATAAGCTATTTACGTTAATCATTTAAAAACCGAAATACCGAATCGAAACATACCATAGTATACTGAGCATCAGTGTTACCATATCAATAATTAGTTCGATGGAAGTTTCATTTATAAAAACCGGTTGTGTCTAAGAAAACACGTCAATAATTGTGCTTTAACCTGTCCGGTTTGGTAAATGATTAGTTAGCCTATTATTCTATTATTTATTCTAGCCATTTTACGACGAGTGTCTCCATCTAGGTGACTTGTTTATCACTAGTTACTCAATAACACTGTACTCGTATGGTTAATAAGCCAAACTACGAGTATTAGCGGTGTACTGTTTCGACGCAAGGTGGCGCTAAATGCTGATAAAGTAAGAATCGTTTTCCTTTGAACTATGTATATATAGGAATACTCTAGGGTCGGAATGATGCTATCTGCGTTGACCCCCCGTTTGTTTCACCAATAAATAGTATTATTATCTATGTGTTTCACATCCCTTCGCCTGGAATCCGACCCATAGACAATTATAATGTACAATTGTATGTTCTACGTATCCGACCTGCGCATCACCGAATAAAGAGATGTTCTCAACACGGAAGTGATTTTCAACATCCGGTTTTTTTGTTCTCCTTACATGGAGGCAAGAGAGCGGAGTCACGAATGTCTCCTGCACACTAACGGCGAGCGGCGCTCTGCCATTTCCACGTCGACCTCGAGACGAACCTAGTGCTGTGTCAGTGCTCCCTACCTCAGGACCCTAAATTCTGATGGGTGTCCGTGCCTAACCCGGCTGCTGCCTGAGAATCTGCGGCTACCCGTATTCCGGTCACCCTCACTGCCTTCTGCCGGTTGCTGCAACCATCCACACCATCGCGTCGAGGACTACGACTTCTTAATCTGGGATAAGTCTCCGTAACAAGAGAGTCTATCGCATAATCTGTCTGTACTCACGACCTTGCTCTCGAAATTAAACATCTAAAACCTTCTTGCATTTATGTTAATCTCCTAGGCGCTCTAGGCAGGTAGGTAACTAGTTCCTGGAAAAATTCGGTATAGGTAATATTTTTTAATAAATATAACAATTTTTTTGACGTTTATTTGGATGCCCATGTACGGAGATTAATTTACAGTTTGTACTACTGTACCGAGACCATTCATGTCTGTGGAACGTCACTATTTTTATTATTTTAAATTATAAAGACGATTATAAACGTGATTCAGGTACAAAAATATGTGGTGAATTAAAAAAAGTGGGTATTGTCCCGTACTGTTTTTGTAATTTATCTTCTACTTCAACTTCTTGTGCGAATTGGCACAGTTTGCGAAGTAACTCCTTCAGTCGAAAAATGTGTTAAATTAGCATTCAATTCATGTTGGACGCATGGTCACCTTAGTCACTGCAATAGTACTAGCTTAAAATTATGAACCCCATGAGGCTTACTTAAACGGAACTAGCATGTTTCAAGCCAGGTCAGCTAGCCAGGAAAGTTTAGTTGAAAACTGACTTGCTATCCTGACTTGAAAAACTAGCCTCGTGTAACCCGCACATTAAAAAAGTGTCTAAAGCTCCGAATACAGAAAAAATTATAATTTTTAAACAGTTTATTCTGTATTCTGAGGCCTAAGGCTCTGTGCCCACCTCAGCAACATGACACAAGATCTGGCAAGTGATCTGACATGTAACTTGCCACTAGCGTCAACATTGACAGCTGACACTGTCAATCTAGACAATGAACTGATAGGTAGTGGCATTGAGTCTAGTGGCCCACAACCTTAGAGGAAGAAAGCTATTCTTTTTCTATTCTATTCTTTTCTTTGTCTAAGCCCACAACCGATGGTTACCATAGACCTAACAAGTGATCATAGAGAAAATTGTATATACGGAAACAAGTGATCACTCTTTATGTAGTGGGTAATTCAAATTTAAAAAAGTCATAAAAAAATTAAAAAATATTTGAAAGTTAAAAAAATTATACGCAAATGCCAGAAAACACTTAAAAAACGCAATTATTTTCTCAAAAATGTAGATTTAATCAAAGAAAAGTTACTCTTAGAAGAAAAGCTGCAAAGCTGCACTGATGAATTGGAAATTACTAAGCGTTTGTATGATGATGACATTCTGAAGCTCCGCTCTGACCTGCTTGAGAAAGAAAATATCTTGCAAGATATTTTTTCTGACAACATATTAGCTCAAAACCATCTGAACATTATAAACAAGCAATTGGGCTGATGGACCTGGTTACTAGTAATGTGGAAAGTGTGAGAGACATTGAGAGGAATAGCCCAAGCTCTCACAGTCAGTCACTGTCTAGAGCGGGGTCTGATTCCATAGAAGCTTCAAATGATAAAATCATCCCGTCAACGGACCAGGGGGAGGTTGAGAATGTCATGTGTCATATTAAGAGAGTTCTGGTGTTCTCAGATGCAATTGGCAGAAATTTTGGATCACTATTAGGTAACTTGCAGCACAGTAATAAATCACTGCATGCCTGGAGCCTCATATGTTGAGATTGAAAAGAAAATCATGGCTTCTGACATAGATAATACCACAATAGTGGTTGTCTATCTAGGGCAAAGTTTAGGTATTGACAGAAAAGATATTATTACCAGAACTACCTCTTTTCTCAAACTTAATGCTTTTAACATAATGCTAATATCTTTTCCATACTCGAATGTGCTAACAAAAAGACAGAATGAACACATGCATTCATTAAATACATTAATGTATATTATGACATGTCGTCACAGTGACAAATTATAATTTTTTGATTGTAATAATTTTATTACTAATTTTAAGTTGACCCGGGATAGGATGTACTCGTACTAGAGACTATAAGACTATATAGAGATATAGGAATTTAATTGCTACTTTATTACGAGTAGCATATCATATTAACGCAGTTATAGGAAATATAACGAAGTGTTCAAATGACATAACAGTACTAAGTACAAGTACTAATAATATAAATTGTTTAAACTTTTAAGTAAGACAAAAAGAAATAATCTGATATGACATTGTATTCTCAAAACATTAATCGTTTCTCTTGCAAAATACTTGACATTGAACTTTATTTAAATAAACATCCTTTTGATGTGTTGTGCTTTAGCTCGTTCAACCGCACATCCGCTGAAGGAGGAGGCTGTATTATATTAATTAGCAACAATATCAAGTTCAAAGAGCGGCATGACTTAATCGGATGTGCGATAGAACGTGTCTGTGAGGTAGCTTGTGTAGAGGTGGAAAAGCATCTAGTGTTGTGTGTATATCGACCACCTTATGGTAAAGATAATAAATCAAATTTTCAAAATGTTATGGATACAATGGAATCCATTTTAAAGAAAATCTCTAAATGTAACAAACAAATCTATATCTGTGGTGACTTCAACATCGATCTATTAACAGATTCATCAGATAAAACAAACCTAATTGCACTGTTTAAATCATTCCATTTGAATTATTTATTGTTTGAGCCCACTAGAATAACTGACCATTCAGCTACCTGCATAGACAATATTATTCAAATTGCAAGGCTAAGGCAACTACAATTATGACCGGTGTTAGGTCTGATCACAAGGGCCTTGCGATAAAATTTAATGGCAATAAAAACATGAAAAAGATGATAATCGAACATAGGCCGTTAACAACTAGTAGGCTCGGAAAGCTTCAGCAAAATATTGAAGCAAAACTTTGCATCGAGAATCTTTCGGAAGAGGACCCTAACGATTATTATTACAGATTATTATCTTTAGTTAGTACCGAGATCAATGAAGTTTGTCCAAAGGTTAAAATGTGTACAAGTGGGAAGTTAGTTTTTGGTGACTGGGCTACTCGAGGTATTCGAAAAAGTAGTTACCATGTATGAGTTATATCATAAAAAAACTATGACATCTGATAAAGTTTTCAATAACTATGTCAAAACTTATTCAAAATTATTTAAGACTGTTTGTATGCGTGCTAAAGCTTTGTTTATTAGAGATAAAATTCGGAAATCGAATAACAAAAGAAAACAGTTTGGGAGACTATAAATACTGAGACCGGCAAAAATAAACCAAAAGTCACTGCATGTGGCCTTGTAATTAACAATCAGGCTTGTCTCAGAACCAATAAATGTAGCAAATACTTTTGATAATTTCTTCTCTAATTTACCTCTAGAAGTCACCAAGTCACTGAATTCTTGCCCCAATACAGCAGAAGCTATTCTTAAAGCTAATTTCACGAATGAAGTACCCAGTTTTTCTTTTGAATATACTTCAACTGTCGAAATTATAAACACATTTAAAAGCTTAAAGATAAAGAATACTGAAGACTTATGGGGAATGTCAGTAAAAAATGTAGAGCCAATTATTAGTTTTATGGGTCCTATTTTGGCCCGCTTATTTAATCTTTGTATAGATATAGGTACCTTTCCTAATTTAATGAAATATAGTAGAATCACTCCAATGTTTAAGGCTGGAGAGAAAACATACCCCTCAAATTATAGACCAGTATCTATACTACCAATTTTAAATAAGATCTTTGAAAAAATTATGCTCACACAGCTTTTGGCGCACTTCAACGAGCATTCAATACTGCACGAAAATCAGTTCGGCTTCACGAAAACAAGATCAACTACGGATGCCGGTGTGAAGTCAATGACGTATGTCTTAAAGGCTTGGGAAAGCTCACATGATGCTATTGGTGTTTTTTGTGATCTCTCTAAAGCATTTGATTGTGTGGAACACCGTATACTGATTCGACAGCTTTTCCATTATGGTATTCGTGGAGCTGCGCTTGATGTCATCGAGTCATATTTATCTGACAGGATGCAAAAGGTTGGCATAAATGGTGTAACATCTTCAGGCTCTATAATTAAAATGGGTGTTCCACAAGGGTCCACTTTAGGGCCTTTTTTGTTCTTAGTATATATTAACGACTAGCCACATATGGCCAAGGATCTTTGTGATATTGTTTTATTTGCGGATGACACATCTCTGATTTTCAAAGTAGATAGGAAAGATAGCAAACTAATTCAAGTAAACAACGCTCTATCTAGTATCTCTAAATGGTTCTCAACTAATAATTTACTTCTGAATTCAAAAAAGACAAAATGTTTGAAGTTTCTTTGCCTACTGTTCCATATTTGGAAACCAACGTTACGCTTGATGGAGTTAAACTCGTAATGGACAAGGCAACAGTCTTCCTAGCCATTAAAATTGACGAAAAATAACAATGGGTTCCTCATATAAATGCCCTGTCTGGGAGACTCAGTTCTGCTGCATATGCGGTACGTAAAATAAGAGAGCTAACAGACGCTTCTACGGCGCGGTTAGTGTCTTTTGCATATTTCTACAGTGTAATGTCATATGGGATATTGCTATGGGGTTCAGCGGCTGATATAGATACCATCTTTATCCTTCAGAAACGAGCTATTCGAGCTTTATACGAAATGGGTCCCCGTGAATCTTTGAGATATTTATTTAAAGAAATCAATTTATTAACGTTGGCTTCCTTATATGTATTTGAAAATATAATGTATGTTCGTAAAAAATTACATAAATATAAGTTAAATAATGATTACCACACTTTTAATACTAGAAATACAAGTTAGGATAGCTGTACCTAGTTTTAGACTTGCGAAGACTAATAAGTCATTCCTAGGAAATTGTGTGCGTTTTTACAATAAAATCCCAAAACACATAACTGAGCTCACAGAGGGCAAATTCAAGTTGACTGTAAAAAACGTTTTAATAAAAAAAGCTTACTATAAAGTTCGACATTATATAGAAGATAAAGATGCTTGGAATACTCCACTTCTGGCAAGCTGTCACTCTGCCACCCATAAAATGTAATATTTGTAGTACCTAATTAGAAACATTGTAAACATCTATATAGAAAGAATGGCCCCGAGTTTCTTGCCGCTTCTTCTCGGTGGGCTCTATATATTTTTGAACGCGGCGGTAGAGTCTTTAAAGTATACACTATAATGAAAAGTTGACGTTCATAAGTGCGTCTTTGATGCCTAAATTGAATAAAAGATTTCGACTTTGACTTTGACTTTGATTCTATGTAATGGTCTGGAGTTTGGTCGCTCATTCATTTGCGTGGCGTAGCGTGACACGACGTGCCACTCAGCGTGCTACGAAGTGACCATAGACCAAAATATATACTAGGAAAGAAGTGACACGAAACTTGTAAGGAGATATATTCTGATTAATCTATGCTTGTAAGGTGTTAGGAGTGTTAGTAAAATGAAGGATATCTAGCACTATTAACCTTTATAATTATTATTATTAATTTTAATTATTTAATTATTATTTATTAACCCCCGTTATATTGTTCTACTCTTTGATATCTAGTACTTGATATATTATAAAGTTTTAAATATAAAATTAATTCATTTATTCCTGGTTTCCTAAATCTCTATACAGCTGGGCTATTATGTATCTCAGTTGCTAACAAGTTTGGATTGATATCTGAAAAAATGGCAGCTCTATGTCACTTTGTCAGCTTTAGTGATCAAATTACTAACATTTTTGTGCTTACTGGAGTTGCCAAAACTGACATAGGGCCGCCATTTTTCCAGATTTCAACCAACATTTGTTAGCAACTGAGATACATAATAGCCCTGCTGTTCTAGTACATAAAGTCACAATTTTTCGAATGTCATTAAATCAGTATATTTTTTCTAATAAATAAATTAATGAAATGTAATATACATAAATAAATTTCTGAAATCTTTTATTCTTATATTCTTAAATCTTATTTTATCTTTCATCCCCTATTCGGGAAGAACCCTTTCATTTTATGGGACCAAAAGTATCCTGTATGTTACACCATAATATTAGTTATCACTGTGTACATGTTTTAAATCTGTTTCGTAGTGTCTGCCTGATGCGCGTTCAAGAGACAGTCAGACATCAAAATATAACAAAATATCTTCTTGATCGATAACATAGCACACCTCGGTTATAATTTTCAATAAATATTTAATGTACAGAACATACTCGTAGAAGGTCAAGTAATTGATTTTCACGGATATCCTTAAACATATTACAAAATGTAATTAATTGTATTGTAAGCGTATAAACATATACACGACTTATTATGTCCAAAAATAAGTATCACTATCTTATTCAAAGCATAACCTAAAAAGTATGAATGTCTCTAGCATCATAGCTACGGAATATGTAGAGAGAATTGAGTATACATTTTATTATGAAATTGTAAAAGATATGGTTTTAGCTATTTGAAATCGCTTCTGCAGTCTCAAAGATCCACCTTATATGCAGCTATAAAAAATGGGAGGTTGCAGTCAGAAACTTCACGTTGAAGCTCAAAGATGTAACTTGATGATGCAGTTCTCATACCTTGGGGCATTTGATGATGTGTCGTTCACTATTATCAACGTTATTCACTATTATCAACCTTTGTCAGAACACAGGTCTGATGTTGATAACGACACATCATCAAATCTTCCCTCTGCATCCCCAATATTTGTGTACATGAGCTAGCTTTTACGATGAATCCCTTTGATTTCAAATATGGTATTACTTAAATATACTTATTACAATACTTTATTTAATTGAATCGTTATTTACTTATGGCCGGTCCCAATAATCTATCTATCGACGGTTTACCTTACTAGAGATAGATATTTGACACTATTTGTATGGACGTTATGTCAAATTTCTATCGGTAGTAAGCAAAACTGTGGTTAGATAGATTATTGGGATCCCCCACTAAACTTTATACAATCCTTCTAGACAACAGAAAAAGGTTCAAGATATATTAATATATTATATTATTACCCTTACACCTGCGAAAACCTGTACCTAGTACCAAAACTCATGCGGACTAGTTCTGTATTTTTCAGTAGCGTGTGTGGCTATCAAATAATACTCCCAAAATAGCATTACTTTCCATAACAAACTCTTAAACGTGAAAAAATATTTTATTAACAGTCTTTTATTTCACAACAATCAAAAACATGTTTAAAATAATTTAACGTATGACATTCACATCAGTAAAGGGGAGATGAATCACTCGGTAAGCTTGTATTTTTACCAGAAAATCTTGATTGGGTTGATGAAACTTTCAAATCCGATCCTTCTATCCCATTTCTCGGCTTTTTGACCGGCTGCTGGTTTTTGACTTGTATTATTTGTTACTTTTAGCGCCATGAATTCGTTAATATGCTTAATGTGCGTTCGTTTCTTATCGCTATAATTTAAGTCTTCAATATCCTATTCTTGGATTTCCACAGCAACACTTGGAGTGTTTGCTAGTGACGCCTCTGGTAAGACTGGGTAAGCTTCGTTTCATTGGCAAATGTTCTGAACAGAAGAAGAAAGAATAAAATATTTAGTAAGCGTTACACATTTTAAAAGTAATGAGAGACGGGCACCAATCATTCAATGGTTTGAATGTAATTTTAGAGCGAGCAACAAATCGTGAATAATTCCACTAGATGGTGGTATGGGGTTATTTCTAATGCCTACCTGGCACGCTTATTTAGTCTACTACAGTCAGTGTAAGATGAGAAGCGTCAGACATGCGGTGAGCTAACATTCAGATCTCTATATGGCAATCTAATTCAGCTATTATCTGCCTGTCACGCCACTGCCAAGTATGAACTTCTATACGTAATCTATATATACAAAAATGAACCCCTAGTTCTTCTGGTCACGCTATAACTTGATAACGGATGGAACCGTTTCGATAACTCTTTATTCTACTGACTTCCAAAAAGGAGGAGGTATTCGACTGCTGTTTTATGTTTGTTACCTCATAACTTTCAACTGGGTGAGCCGATTCTCATAATTCTTTGTGTTTGGAAGCTGGTGCTCCCATTTAAATTTCATCAAATTCTGTCGAGTAGCTTTTGAGTTACACTCCAATAACTGAATAGAATAGAAGTTGGTATCAATTTTTTCAAATTGTACTTGTGTTAAATAATTTTCAGGAGAAGGTTCTTATGAAAAATAAACTGAGACAAGACTGGTTACGATGAGGCCGAAGGCCGAGCCTACTACGCGAACGAAGTTGCGGGCAGTCGCTAGTTAGTTATGTTATGCAAGTTTTTTTATTTACTTTCATTACAACATAAATGTATACACGCGCGATCTAAATTCCTGGTACGCTTCTCCTTTTGTACAGACTCTAACCGCCAAAACCATTAAAACAAAAAACTGTTTTGTAAGAACTTGGCGACAAATTGTCTACGTTAAGGAATGTTTTTTCACTACCTTTTTAATATTCATCATAATTTCAATGATATTATGATGTGTCATAGTTACAAATGTAAATATATTTCATAGTAATGTTTTTATCTATTTTTATTTGAATGATTAGAAAAAAACTACAAAGATAGAGTGTTTATATTGTCAGTTAAACACTGATAAGTATCATTCGATGATGTCGCATGTATCACGCTTATAATATAACACTTATTAATTCTCATCATCATCATCTCAGCCGTAGGACGTCCACTGCTGAACATAGGCCTCCCCCATGATTTTCCAAAAGGACCGGTTATTAATTCTAAAGTTTGTGAATCTTTATTTTTGTTACTTCTTCAAATTGAAAAGGCTCAACAGTCCGGTCAAGTTAGTACGAAAAACCTTGCATATGAAAGTTAGGGATACCATTATAATGACATTGTGAAAACTCCCCATCGATCCCATGTGTGCAAACTTTTTTTCTCAAGTCCAAGGTTCGCAACAATAAGTTTGTTAGACTTTTTTGTTTGTTTGTTTTATGATAAACAAGACTATAATATACAACTTCAGAACATTTTATAATCGCCTTTTCTCTGAAATCGTAGGAAAAAAGTGTCAGAGAAATTTGTATTTGTAGATAATTTCACGGTCTACTATTTTTCTCAGATCTTTGCATTTTAGCGAAACGGAAAGTTTCGCCAAACTGCAAAAAAAAATAAAAAAATTGACACAAATAAAACTAACTTCCACACATAATGAGATCGATGGTCACTTTTCACAATTTCATTATAATAGTAGGTTTCCCTAATTTTTAGCTTATTTGGAATGAATGCAAGAACATTCACATGTCTATTTTGACCGGACTTGAATGGATTTAATAGAAATTTGGAACGGCGATATTGCGTATTAAACACATTGGTTACTTTTTATACAGGTTCAACGTGTGGTTCCCGTTATCTAAGTATTATATAAGTCTCCGGCAGTAGCTATAGTAATTATTGCAAAAAAAATATTTTAAATAAAAAACTTTTGTATTCCAGTAGCAACTATCTCAATTCCAAACTTCACTGAAATCCGATTAAACGAAGATGTGACAAACATACACACTCAGTCACAAGATTTTGATTAGTGTGATTATAACCACAGTTACAAAAAGTAAATGAGAAAAAAAGTATTACATTTTATAAATTTCTACCTACCCATTGGTAAATCGGTCGGAAGACTGGTAATGGAACACCTGAAAAGTTTAATAAAAAATAAGTACTTATATTCTAGTATATTACCAGGATAGATATTGAAAATGCTCGCGGTGTCAATTTCTTTTACGGAACCAAAGAAGCATCAACGCCGAATGGTATACTACCTAATGTTCGGCAGAAATTTTCTCTGTTGTGAGCAATAAGCGGCCGTCTGGCCGCAGAACAGAACTCCGCGCTAATGCTCCGCCACAACAACGCGCCTGCGCACATCGCGCTCATAACGAGCTTCCTGGACAGCACGCCGGTCAAACTTCTAGCTCACCCTCCTTACAGCCCGGACCCAGCACCGTGCGACTTCTTTTCATTCCCAAAAATAAATAATCAGCTCAAAGGGGTATAATTTTTGTCGCCGGAAGATGCGCTGTCAGAGTTCGAGCACGCTGCAGCAGACTTGAAAAATTGTTTCGAAAACGGGCTCGGACGCGTGACACTTTGCATAAAGGCTGTATTTTTAAAAGTTTGTTGTTGAACATTTTATACAAAATATTTACTTATTTTTTCGTAAACATTTTTGGGTGTACCGAGTATATAAAGTAATGTTAGTGGATGTAAAAAACCAAACGCATTAGCAATATCTTTTTTTTGTAGTAAAACCGTGTAGGTATCGCGTTTTACTCAGATCCTACATTGTATGATCTGAGGCGTTTAATATGTTTTTTTATTTTTTGTCGAGAACTTTAAGTGTATGTTTATGAGCGTGGTCTTATTAATATTTGCAGTTGCCTTGCATCCTGCAAGCAAAGGCGAAGCAATAGGATCAGCTAGTTTTAAAATAACTTACCTTCGAGATGAAGGGTAACAGGAAATGCTTCTTAAGCAAGACCTGTCCAGTTTGTACGCCTGAAAACAAAATAAAAGTGAAGTACATTATTTATGAACGAAGGTGGGACTGGTTTCACCTCTTCGGTAATAAAAAATTGGTTGGATGTTTTGGCAAAATCTAACAACATATATAGTAGGTATAAAATAAAGCTGCTTTTGGCGTCGTGTCTGTATATCTGCTATCTACTCCAAAAACACGGATTTTGATGTGGGTTTTCACCACCAGATAAATATTTTTTCATGGCAGCTTTATATATTATTGCTGCGCAGCGCGGTTTTACCCACGTGGTGATGTATGATGATGTCAATGAATCAAATATAGCTCATCTCACTCAGAAACAATATAGCTTTCTGTTGGTGAAATAATTTTGAATTCGATTAAGTTGTTTTTGAGCCTATCTGTACTAAGCAAATCAAATCTTCAAACAATCAAATCTTTTCTTTTTACAATATTAGTCTAGATGAGACCTTATTAAGTTTTTATGCATGGCGAAAAAACAACTTCATATAACTCACCTTTTTTACTAAATTAACCCGTGCAATTTAGAAAAAATTACAAAGACGGGGTGGCCTGATAGTAGTTTAAGTTTAGATGAAAAATAGTACATACAGTAAGCAATAAGTAGTAAGTATAAAACTTGCATTACTTACTCACACTCGTAATACTATTTTGCGTTTATATCCGGCCTTACTTATAAACGATGATTAACTTTAAATGACGTTATTTAGTACTACGCAAAGGAAAATTGGTGACTGGATTGGTGGTACTAAATGACGTTATTTAAATTTAAGCAACGTTTATAATTAAGGCCGTTAATCATTTACCAGCTGCGGCCTGTGATTCCGCCCTTCCATGTAGATAATTTATTTTTGAGATAAAACTATCCATTAAGTTGTTTAGGTACTTAAGATATAAAGGCTAGGTAAACAGGCTGGTTGGTGCAGATAGTTGATCCCTGCCATCTGAGCCGCTGATCCCGGTACGATCCCTAGAGAGGACACACATTTGAGGGTATGAACATGTCTGTTCGAAATTTGACTGGGTGTATATTTATATAAGTGACTATATCAGTCATCAGGTTACCATAGTGCATGCTCTGCCCAGTTTGGGACGTACAGACGTTGTGTGACCAACATTAGATATTTATAACACATACTACATTTATACTATTCCCACTCTAAAAAGCTTATTTTATTCATTGAAAACAGTGAAGAAAAAGGCCTTTTAATCACTATTTTTTTGTTTGAATTAGGAACAGACCAATATATTCGACCTCCATCTCAATGCTTATACAACTCCCTCGCGCAAAAAAGACTCGATACTAACTCCTTGCGGAAAGAATACTCGATATACATACTCTTTGTGCGAATAACTCCTCGAGAATTGATTGGTAGATATTTGCGACAAGGAGTTTAGTAATAGAATATTTTTGCTTAAATTATTTCTATTTCTCGTATATATAGTATACAACTCTTAAATAAAATACGGAGTTATATTGAGGGCCATGAATCACTCGCATCACTCAGGATTCTAACACTTGAATCACTCCCTACGGTCGTGATACAGTCGCTAAAATCCTTGACTTGCTCGTGATTCATATTATCTATGGCCCTCGCTTTAAACCCGTCCTTTATTCACTAATTGCATAATATACTATTATAGCACACCACTACTTCCAAGACAGGAGAACAAACATTTCTGCTCACCACACATAGATTTGCCCCTGCCAGTGGTCAAATATATGTGTGGTGATACTGTACGTTAGCGTAAGTCTCTACCGGCCTTATTAATAAACTTGGCTTACACCCGGAGTAGTTAAAACATCTAGTTGTCAATTTTTCGCTTGGAGTAAATGTCACGCGTGAAAGCAAGACAAAGCATGTTACGCCTAATATAGGTTTACGCAACGTTTATTAATAAAGACCTACAAGTTTAGGATAAACAAGCATCGTGTTCACCGATTCACTAAGAGCTTCCCTGCAGATTTTCAACAAGGACTCGTTCTGGACGTGGTTACATTTGTTAGAACGCGTGTTCAAGGCAGTATTCGTATGAACGGCCTTCTTGTCAATAATCTTCGGTGGCTGGAATGTTAAGTTTGCTTCTGGAATGGAAAAAGTGTTAAATATTTTAATATGCATTTATTGGTTTGAGATGATTATTTTAGGGATACTGAAGGTGAACCCTCTGATGAGGCTATGGTCGGTTTGAATCTTCGGGCTTGAGCTATCAGTAAAGATGGCATTGTGATGCTATGCACATTGTGGTGATGGTAGGGCACTATCTGGTAACTAACTAGCTAAGTACTGTTATCATAAGATCAATATAGAGACCATCTTAATCCTACAAAAACGTGCTATTCGAGCTATATACTAAATGGGTCCCCGCGAATCTTTGAGATATATGTTTAATGAAATAAATAAATCAACTTTGCCTTCCTTATATGTATTTGCAAATATAATATATGTTCATTAAAAATTACATAAATATAAGTTAAATAGTGATCACCACCCTTTTAATACTAGGAATAAGAATAGGATAGCTGTACCTAGTTGTAGACTTACGAAGACTTATAAGTCGTTCCTAAGAAATTGTGTGCGTTTTTACAATAAAACCTCAAAACGCGTAACTGAGCTCACAGATGGAAAATTCAAGTTGACTGTAAAAACGTTTTTATAAAAAATCATACTATAAAGTCTGACATTATTATAGAAGACAAAGATGCTTGGAATACTCCACTTCTTGCAAGCTGTCATCTGCCACCCACAAAATGTAATAATAGTAGTACCTAAATAGATCCACTGTAAAAATCGATAAGAAAAGAATGGCCACGAGTTTCTTGCCGCTTCTTCCCGGGAGGCTCTAGGTATATATTTTGGAACGCGGTGGTATAGCCTTTAATGTACATTATAATGAATAATTGACGTTCATAAGTGCGTCTTTGATACCTAAATTGAATAAATGTTTTTTTTACTTTAACTTTGAATCAAAATTTGCCACGAAGAGCTTAACGGAGTGGGCTCTCCTTCACAGCCAATTGCATTTATATGTATAATGTTATCCCGCATTGAATTATCAACCATATATCATTACGTTATCTCAATTTATATAGAAAGCTTTGCCTTGAATACCTGAACTGCGAACAGATTCTACACACGCAGCAATTGTTCTTCTCCCCGCTGCAGTGGTTGCTACTTCTGAGATCAGTGTTCTTATTGGTGGATCACGTCTAAACGCTGATTTCAGCATATACATCACCAACAGAACAATAGCACCGGCTACGAAGGTGATGAGAATCAAAGACTTCTGCACAAATTGTTCGAAACTGTCCACCAAATCGTCCATGTAACATTCTAGATTGTCCACTAGTATGTCATTGTCACACATTTGAATTGTTTTTGTTTTAAAATATGTAGTAGATATACCTGGAATATATAAACTATGATTAAGTACCTCTATCTACCTTTTAAACGAATTATTTGGCAGGTTTTGTTATGATGTATCTAAGTTCTTATTTTGTTTATGTATTGACGTTATAGTATATAAAGTTACATTTTCATAAACATGATATTCTTGCCAGTATAGACGTATGGAACTAAGAGCTATAACGCTTGGAGTTTCTTTGCGCGATTAAATCTGAAACGAGGAAATACGCCGAAGAATCAAAGTCACCTTCTTTGCTCTCAGAATAAGCAAATTTGACGTGGCTATGGGCAGACCTCATCGTTTAATGAACAGATTATTGATGAAGAAGAAAGGTTCTTACTTAGCGAACTGCAATCCGTTGTTAAATACGTGAAGTAAGTGGCGATAAAAATATATATGTAAAAAGACAAGCCCGCTGAGTTTCTTGACGGAACTTCTCATTCGTGGTCGCGTTCCGACCCGGTTGTAGATTTAAGAAATAACAAATGTAAAATGACAATTTGTAAGTACCCCCGTAGGCCTATACTGAATAAATAATTTGATTTTTATATTTTATATGGACATGGCTTATATATTTTAAGAAGCGCATAGTTTAAGACTGCGTTTCATTATCATATTATGATATAAATGGTAAACTCACGATCAGTGTGTACCTATTCTTTTTGACTTTAGTTTCTGGGACGCTGCCCAGCCAGTATATAAGTGTATATAATATTATATATAGTAGACATCTAAACTTTTAGATTCTTTTACCTAACCAAGTGTATGTAAATGAAGATGTTCTTTTTAATAGACGACTTGAGGATTTAAGCTCATATTATTGCAAGATGTTATAATGTAGGTAGAACGCTTACATTGAAGATGTCCTTGTCAATTCTAAGATCGTTCTACTACTATAAATAAAGGTATCTCACAAAACCACAAAGGGAATCTAGCTAGAGTGTATCCCATCTACGTTATAGGTTTCTTATACGAGTATAAAACTAGATCTCTCGACAGTTACTTATCTAACATTCTTGTGTAGACCCAATCTCTCAGTTGTCTGAATAAATAAAAAACACATACAGAAGTTATTCGTATGCACAGTACCAAGCGATTCTCTTCACATTTTTGAAATACTGCGAATATTTCTTGTACACGAAAACGGGGCGCATAGTCTGTTTTATTTACTTGTTGTTAGATTTTTTATTTAGAAGTACAGAGATGCATTATTATCGAATGAATAATGATATAAGTTTGACAGAAATTTGACAGCATCCTAGAGTAAATAGTGGTAAAGGGCAGACGACCTTTTTAAATAAATAAAAGATTTTATAATCTTTGATCCTAGTATAAGCTCATCGAGAATTGAAATTACAATTTACTTATAATCGTAGAAGGGGGTGCTATTCTTCTACGTTTATATAACTCCTTCAGAAGTACGGGCTTAGAATATAAACCTACAGAAGGAGCCATGTGATGTTCTGAAAGTGGAAAAGAGATTGCAAGATGTGCAATTATATGGCATAGAGAAAGACGAAAGACTTTGTTTTGTCCCTGTCGCTATGGTCAGTAAATCTGTTTGGTAAACTGTCAAGTATTGTTATTTGGCAAACTTGGTCATATATTTTTTTGTGAAATTTAACGGTTTTCGTTTCTAAAATAATGTTTACTGTGTATTTGAGACTGATACCCGTTTAATAGAGCGTGTGTACGATGGTAGGTGTGCTGTGTTTGGCTGCAAAAGCCGAAGTGGCGAAAAATAAGCGGAATAACGTTTCACGCGTAAGTAATCTAAATTTTTGCTAAATTATAGCTAAAAGGCAAGGTAATGATGAACTAGTGCATCTTGGAGGAATGTCCAGCGCTTTTCAATCTTAAAGTCATATTAAATCTGTATTTTTGTTAAAAAAAACATTATTCACTTTGAGGTTCGGGGTTGTCATACTATGAATTATTTTACCCATATTTATTATTACTAAAATTATTTGTTATTTTTTTCTAGGTTTCCTTCGAATACTGAAATACGACTGGAATGGGTAAAAACTACCGGAAGGTTGAATTAGAAACATACACAAAATATTAAAAAATTTGTTAGATGCATTTAGAGAAGGATTCGTTTATATATAAAATAAATTAGTACTGTTGAAAGCGAAGTCAGTGCCAGTGAAACTCGTACATGTATGTACTTCTACATTTTTGAATAAGACATACTAAACAATACATACTAAAAATAACATATTTGATATGGTCCCATGTATCTAACTGATTTTAATGTTACAGATTGTGAGCTCTGGAGACCAGGATTCAGCAGAGTGGAGCACAGCTTCAGGTAAGCGAAACCTTGATGACCCAATCTTGTTCTGCCATGAAGAAGAAAACAAAAAGAAAAAAGTGATGGTTTACAAGAACTTCAAAATATTCCATCGGTATGTACATTGTAAATATATAAAATGTTGTCTACATAGATGTACAGGCTTACAAGTTACTATCAGTCAGTTTTGGCATTGCCTTTTTTTGCATTGAAATGTTTATGATCTGAAATAAGAGTAGGTAACATACTTCATACAATGACAATAAGAGGAAAGATATTATAAAAAAATTAAAAGACTGTCTGGATACACAAATCAGTAGCCATTATTCAGTTCGAGTGTCAAATCCCATGCTAGGTTAAGCCTGCTCACATCCCTGACTCTATCATCACTTACCAACAAGTTAGTAGTCGATAAAGGCTAACTGCTAAGTTGCTGAATTATGCTATGCATGACATTGTTTATCAATTTCCTAAGGAACCTTTTGGCTGCATTTAGACGGCTGCGACCTCACTACAACTGAATGACTTCTAAAAATAAAATAAGCAAAATAATTTGTTGCAATCAGTAAATTTAGTAATAGTAAACCAAGGCGAATATTGGCGAAGCGAGACCTTGCAATATTTGCTTAACCATTGCGTTAAGACTCCGTAATATCACTCCAATGAATGAGCTCACTGAGCTCTGGACGGTTATTGTAAAGAAACGGGAATATGCGATTACTTTTAAACCATTACACTTAGATCCTCTGTGACACCACTCAAACAGAGTTCAGACCATGCGTAGCCTGTTCGCCAGGCTGCCACATGGTTACCTGCCCTCATTTCGCCGTTACCTATTCGTAGTCATCATCATCATCATCTCAGCCGTAGGACGTCCACTGCTGAACATAGGCCTCCCCCATGATTTTCCAAAAGGACCGGTTGGAAGCGGCCTGCATCCAACGTCGTCCTGCGACCTTCCTCAGGTCGTCTGTCCACGGTGTCGGTGGACGACCTACGCTGCGCTTGCCGGTCCGTGGTCTCCACTCCAGAACCTTTCGGCCCATCGCCCATCTGTTCTGCATGCTATGTGCCCTGCCCACTGCCACTTCAACTGGCTAATCTTCTGGGCTATGTCGGTGACTTTCGTTCTTCTACGGATCTCCTCATTTCTGATTCGATCACGTAGAGAAACCCCGAGCATAGCCCTCTCCATAGCTCGTTGTGCGACTTTGAGCTTTTCTATGAGGCCCATAGTAAGAGACCACGTTTCAGTGCCATAAGTCATCACTGGTAACACACATTGGTCGAAGACTCTTGTCTTGTCGATGAACATGGACAAGAGATGAACATGGACAAGACGAAAATTATGTCTAATGCCCATGTTGTACCTACCCCAATATCAGTTGGGAACTCAGTTCTCGAAGTTGTTGACGAGTACATCTACCTGGGACAGACAGTCAAACTAGGCAGGTCCAACTTCGAGAAAGAGGTCAATCGTCGAATCCAACTCGGCTGGGCAGCGTTCCGGAAACTTCGCGAAGTCTTCTCGTCAAAAATACCTCAGTGCCTATTCGTAGTGTTGGAGTTGAAATAAACTTGCTTACACACGTGTATGCAAACTTTCGCATTAACATTTTTTATGTTAATATTATGTAATATACTAATTAAAACTATGTTTATCGCTTAGTAGGGTCGTTAGTAGCATTGTTAGGATAATATGTGTTACAACTATACGATTCCTACCTAATGGACAAAGCCAATATTACAGTTTAGTAGTATCACATACTCTATTTAAAATATTTGTTTCAGTTTTCAATATATATCATTATTATTTGTTATAGGTACCTTCAAGTGATTTAGTAGAAATCTTGACGACAGGTGTTATGCAAGCAGTGACGTCGGCGCCCAAAAGAGAAAAACATCTAAAAGTATTATTAATTAAAGAAAAAAAATGTACAGACTTACGTAAAAATTTGCGAGCTGTGCGTGAGTCTAAGCGCGGATGAACAAAAAAGTTGGCTTGTTTAAAAAACATTATTGCAGAACTAAAGTGTAAAATGAAAATGAGTGGATCTTTTATCAAATATTGAGACTGAGATCGTCGATTTTCTTACGTTATCTTAGTTATCAAACTAGGCAGGTCCAACTTCGATAAAGAGGTCAATCGTCAAATCCAACTCGGCTGGGCAGCGTTCCGAAAACTTCGCGAAGGCTTCTCGTCAAAAATACCTCAGTGCCTCAAGACAAGAGTCTTCGACCAATGTGTGCTACCTGTGATGACTTATGGCACTGAAACGTGGTCTCAAACTATAGGCCTCATAACTAAGCTCAAAGTCGAACAACGAGCTATGGTGAGGGCTAAGCTCGGGGTTTCACTACGTGATTGAATTAGAAATGAGGAGATCCGTAGAAGAACGAAAGTCACCGACATAGCCCAGGAGATTAGTCAGTTGAAGTGGCAGTAGGCAGGCCATATAGCACGCAGAACAGATGGCCGATGGGGCTGAAAGGTTCTAGAGTGGAGACCACGGACCGGCAAAAGCAGCGTAGGTCGTCAACCGACACGGTGGATAGACGACCTGATAAAGGTCGCAGGACGACGTTGGATGCAGGCCGCTTCCAACCGGTCCTTTTGGAAAATCATGGGGGAGGCATATGTTCAGCAGTGGATGTCCTACGACTGAGATGATGATGATGATGATGATGATGATGATGATGATGATGATTTAAAAAGCAGTAGGTTACCATTGATTTGAATCAATTTATTATTATTTAACTACATAATTTAATATTTGTGAAGTGGCTTTTTTACTTTTGTCAACCGACTTCCAAAAAAAGGGTTTATAAATTCGACTGTATTTTTAATGATAGTTACCCCATAATTTTCGACTGGGTGAACTTTGATGATTTTGATGATTCTTTTTTTATTTGAAAGCTGGTGCTCCCTTTGCAAGCATTTTTGAGAAATTATTTAGATTTTATTTTAGATTTGCTGTTACAGCTTAAAGTTTTCAAATCGAGTATAGAGTCTTTGTTCGTGGCGAGCTACTAGTTAGGTTTGTTTGTCTATCGAAATAAATCCTTCCTACTAATATTATAAACGCAAAACTGAGTATGAATGTATGGATAAATGGATGTGTGGATATTTGTCACTCTTACACGCACAAACGGAGGGGGCAATTTTGATGAAATTTGGTACAGAGGTAGAAGAGTCGCTGGATTAACACATAGGATACTTTTCACCATCATCATCCATTACAGGGCGGGTGAATAAGCGTAATATGCTTGGGCACAGCATACACAAAATATTAAGATCTCTTCCTACGTCAAGATCGTAATGATGACTGTCAAAGTTTGTGTCAGTTTCTGATAGCTTAGTCAAATGCCAAGTCAATTTGACAGCTCGATACACTAGCCGTGCTCAGTGACCGTCAAGGGTGATGAAATGTAACACAAATACCATCAAGGATGATGAAATGTAATGACAGTTTTTTCCACGAAGATTAATTTTGTATTTGTATGTAGGTACGTAAGTTATTTTATTATTAATGTGTACTGATTGATATACTAAGTGTTTAAATTTACTCATATAATACTATTATAGCAACTGCGTTTGACCATGTACATATTTTATGAAATTTTGGTATAAATATGCCCTTGGAGAAATCATAAGCTACTCGAAGTACTAATCATGCGCAGACTTAGTCGCGGCCACCAGCTAGTATGTTTATAATTATTGTGGTATATTTTACCTACCTCCATCCGATTGCATTACAGTTTTAAGAGTTATTTTTAGTTGATTATGCTTAATTAATAAACATTATAATGAGAGACCGTTTATTATGGTGTCACCTTACAAGGATAATATGAAAATATTCTCAGAAAGCTAATATGGCACAGAACCTTTTATGAGGAAGTCCGATTCGGACTTGGCCAGTTATTTTTTGTTTATATCAATATTATCCTAGAATGATTTCATTTTAG
Source organism: Selenia dentaria (assembly GCA_917880725.1). NCBI lineage: Eukaryota > Metazoa > Arthropoda > Insecta > Lepidoptera > Geometridae > Selenia > Selenia dentaria. Next base: position 31,627,789 of record OU862877.1, on the reverse strand, counting down.
TTTACTCAACATGTGGAACTGTGTTGAACATGGCAACATATGAATATTTTATAGCTGTCTCATGTACGGCATGGCTACTTCTGTAGGTTCTTATTCTATGAGTACGGGAGTAGGAGATATTAGGAGACGACGAGCAATCCGCTTTTTTATCCACCAATACTATAAGCATAGATAAATCAGACTATATCTAAACTATGAGCTCTATTTTGTCGTATTCTAGAGTCATAAATGTTGACACTGACAGAATTACGTTATCGAACGTATATAGTCCCATAGAGTTTTGAATTTTGTTCTTATTTATGTTGTGTTTGTGTGTTTTAAAGTAATCACTGGAGTGGAACAGTTTGTTTGATTCTCTCTTCTAATCACCGACCATATTCTAAAAGTTTACTTTAATTTCTCCTACAGTTTATGAAACTATCATGTAACAGATACTGGCAAAGTTGCGACACTCAAACAAGTCGCGGGGGCCATACACAAAGAATCTAATCTAATCTAGTCCCATAGAGAAATTTTCTGTATATATACCATTTTTTTCTCTGTGAAGTTATCTACCTATAGGCCAAACAATAAATACTATTTAAAAGAAAAAGAAGAAATGAACTTAATTTATTTATAAAAAGTTACGATCACTACATAATTGGGGTAAATATATGAAGTGAATAGTTTTGTCCAAACTACACCCAGAGTTAGAAATATGTTCTGATCCAAGATCTTATGTAAAGAAGGCGTATTCTGTGGTTCTGATCATGTTTAGCGCTAAATAGGTCTGCAGGCCTAGATAAGATGTTTCTGTTAACCTTAACGCCATTTAACATGGGCGAATTCTGTGGTTAACGCCAAACGACAACTCCAAAATGTATGGCATTGACATTGCCTGTGGAAAAGTCACGCGACGTCCCGCTAAGTTCGTAGACGGGACCCGGGAACGTTCTGTCTGTAGCGTGTGCGGAAACACGCCTGCAAAATTTTATTTAGGCCTGTGGGATGTTATACATCATAGACTAAAATATATAAGTACTAGAAAATTATACATTATACATGATAAAAAGAATAGCAATACGATATCATCATCATCATCATCATATCAGCCGTAAGTCCACTGCTGAACATAGGTCTCCACAAATTTCCAAAAGGACCGGTTGGAAGCGGATTGCATCCAACGTTTTCCTGCCACCAGATCGTCAGTCCATCTTGTCGGTGGATGACCTATTGTTTTAAATGATGACTTTTCTCTACACCAGTCATTAATTTAAAAGATTTACTACATATAGTTTTTGTATGAATACTCCACACCTAGATATTAAGTCAAGACTAGACCTACTCCTTAAAATACTGGTTGATGTCGACCATGCATTCTACATCTGATCGTCGAATACTATCAGAGGACATTTTTCTCATCGCTACTGAAACAGAAAAGTTGTTTGGAAAATTATTTCAATTTAAGTAGCGTAGGCCGTGTATGTCTATCGATCACCTTTCTGATTTTATTTTCATATGATAAGTTCATAGTTACAGAATTCACCCTAGGAGGTAGGGGAGCATTGGGCACTTTTTTACATAAATGTTAATAAAACTGTTATTTTTTATCATAATCCAAATTTTATTCCTAATATATGGAGCACACATATTTGGCAGTAATTATTATTAAGAAAAGTTTCAATATTGTAATTAGTCTCAAAGTTACAAGAGATCTTCGAACACATGTCCAAAGTGCCCAAACCTCCCGGCGGTCGGGAGGTTTGGGCACCCCTGTAGGGAGGTTTGGGCACTGTATTTAATATGCACGAAATTGCTTTACTATACTACTAGGCTTAAGTATTATATAACATTACTATAAAAAATTGTAATACAAACATTTTTTCTTATCATAGACTTTAGAAAAATTAAACAATGTGACTTAGAATCAGTACTGCACGATGTTAGACTTAATTAAACTTATCTTATATTTGGTATGATCCAGAGAGGCTTGTCAAATTCATATTTTAAGCTGCCACGTTTCATCCATGTCGTTGGTGTAGGCAATTTTGTCTTTATATCCTCCAGGGGGACGCTGGCTACGTCCTCGATGTCAGGAAATATAAAAGTATTTCTTAACTTACTCACTCTCATAAATTTTACAGTTGCCATGGACTTATTAACATCTTCGATTATTCCAACATAATGGTAGACAGTTTTTTTGGTGTCAAATTTCACTAATACAAAGTTATTGATCTGGAAATTTCTATCCAGAACGATCACATCGTCTTCATCAAAATCTTCTTCCGATTCAACAACGGTTTCGTCAGAAACCGAAACATTTTCTATTTCATCATCGCTGCTAATTTTCCTGTTTTTCTCTGGTTTGGAAGTAAATTCATCAGCAAGTTTCGGAATTGTTTTCTGTCCTGTATTTTTTAAGCATTTTCTATTTTTGTTGAGCTCTTTGATCTTATTTTTTCTTTGTCTTTCTTCTTCTTCCATTTCTATAAGTCTTTTCTCGGGTGTGTCCGTCAATATTCTAGTTTTTCCCTTCTTCCGTTTCATACCCTGCAATTTCCTGGGGCCGGCCTTCGGATACGGTCTTACTACATCAGGAGTTATATTGACAGTGCCACTAATCTGACTTCTAGAGGGAGATTCCAGTTGAGATGGCCCAATGACTTCCACATTTGAACTTGTACGATCCTCTAGACTCTGATTTTCCCCTGTTGAAGGCTGTTCAGTGACAGGTTGGTCTGAAATAGATTGTTCTGAAGGAACATTACCCTCTTCCGGCAAGCAGCGATCAGTTATAGAAGAACAAGCGAAATCTTCATCGGAGAAAATATTTGAATTGAATGGCCATATGCCAGATTTTTCAAATCCACTTTGAATATTCTGCAACTTGAATGCTAGTGGAATGGCTTTTGCTGCTAATTTTGGGATTTCATAAATTGTTACTGTTTTGGCCGGATTGCTTACCATCCAATCTGTTACAGCAGTGTTATAATAAGTTTTGAGTGGTCCATAGACAGTCAGGTCTAGAGGTTGCAGTTTATGGCTGCAGTGCGGTGGGAAAGTCATTAAAACAATGCCTGATTGTTTGCAAAAATCGAGAACTGGTACTGAAATATGGCTCTCATGATTGTCCAGCAGCAAAAGAACTGGCGATGAAGGCGTTGGTTTTGCGTGTTTGGCGAAATGTTGAATATATTTTAAAAAATTTGGTGATGTCATCCACCCTGAAGGATGTGCTGCTCCATCTGAACCAACAGGGGCATCATTTAGCATATATGTTTTGAAATTAACCCGTGGGAATATGAAAAATGGTGGTATTGAGTTACCCAATGCATTAATACCACAGCAAACTGTTACAAGCGTCCCTCTTTCAGCTGATGTTACTTGCCCAACTTGCTTAGTGCCTCTGAGAGCAATCACTTTCTGGGTTCGTTGCACCGTTGACAATCCAGTTTCGTCTATATTGTAAATAGACTCAGGGCCAAAGCGATGCCGTTCATACACAGTTTTAAGATTTTCAAAAAAATCTCCGACATTTTTCTTATTGAAGCTTGTGGCCCGTGACAGACTGGTAGCCTCTGGTGTCCTTATCGAAAGTTGAGGCTGTCTTTTAAAAAATCCCCTTATCCAGTCTTTGGATGCAAGTTTCTTCTCTGTCCAGTTATCTGGAATTTTTTTTTTAATGGCTGTGGCGTATTCATAAACCAATTCGCGTGTTTTCAGTTTTGATAGTCCATGGTTTAGTTTAAACGATGTTACAAGATATTCTGAAATTTTCTCTTCTTCATCTTTTGTGAATATTTGAGACGATATAAATTTACAAGAATTATCTTTTACGACACCACCCTGCTTGATATACCTTTGAAGGTTCGATCTCGGTATGTCATATTTATTCGCAGTACTTTTAATTTTAGCACCTTTGGAAACTTCTTCCAATGCGCGCAAAATAATATCTTTAGGGATTTCACGTCGCTTATTTTTCTTTTTAAATGAAAACGGCATTGTCCTAAAAAGAAATGATTAACCACTCAATCCAATAGGCATAGCAAAAAGACACAAAAGTTTGACACCAAAATACACTAAAAACAGAGGGAGCATTGGGCATGCCCAAACCTCCCTCCTACCTGCGTGCCCAATGCTCCCCATAACCTCACTTTTCAAATAGATTAGAATAAGATTATTTTTATCAAATGTAGAAACCTAATTGACAGGCAAATATAATATTCATTAAACACAAAAGAAAAAGATAACACAGATACTTACACTTTCTTGCAGATTTCTTTGATAAGTTACATCAAATCACAAATAAAATATTTACTTCTGTACGCAGCAAACCGTTACGCGCATGTAACTTGACAACCAAGTGAAATGACAGCTGACACTTTAGATAAGCGGTGTTGCTAGTGAATAAAGTATAGTGCTGTGGTAGAAAACAAAAAATATCTACGATAGTTTTGGAGAAATGAGGGGGTGCCCAAACCTCCCGACTGCCCAATGCTCCCCTACCTCCCCTACATTATGTATGTGTATATATTACTAGCTGACGCGACAGACTTTTTTGCCATACCCATAAAAATCGTGATTATAAAACAGGGGTTGATCGTGGAAGGATGAAAATTTGAATATTTATGTATTTTTCAAATCATAATAAATTAATTCTATTTTTATACTGCAAAAAGGGCTATACGAGCGATCCAAAGTGGAGCGATCTACAGTTTAGCTCCCAGAGTTTCCTTTAGACAGAAGTTTAAAAACATAAACATTCTAACTGTTGTCTCTCAGTTTGTCTATGAAAATCAAATGTATGTAAAAAAAAACATTTGCAGTTTTCATAAAAGGAGTGATGCTCATTTCATCAACACGCGAAATAAGCACAAGCTATCCGTACATGTAACGCGTCTCCACAGAATAAGTCATTCTCTTATGGGACAATGTATACGATTCTATAATAAAGTTCCCAATGTTTGAGAGAGATTTGCCTATTAATAAGTTTAAAATTACTATTAAAACTAAACTCTGTCAAAATAGTAGTTTATGCAACTCTCATATAATAGAGGGTCTTAAAACATGAGTGTAGTATTTTGAAACGAGCCGCAGGCGAGTTTCAAAATAATATTACACGAGTGTTTTAATACCTAATTATATGCAGTTGCATACACTACTTTATTTAATCTCATGACAATTCTGAATTACTCAAATTCGTATGTACGAAATAGCGGCAAAATGGAAAAAGTCTTCTTTTTCTTCTTGTTTGTATGGCTTGTGCCGCCTAACCACAATTTTGCCAATATCAGTGGGAAAAGTCTGTTATTGGTCTATTGGCTCGGAACCAGCGCGTTGCGCGCGCAGCGCGCGCACCACAGATAATTGAATTGAAACCTCCTTGGTCGGGACACATTGTACTTTAATAATAAAAAAATATTTTAAAGCATTGTTTTGTTCAGAGAATAATGCTTTAATTTAATTTTTTAATTTTCGTAAAGAAGTATGTAAATAAAATATGCCAATAAAAGTCTGTATTTCATTTCATAATTAGAATATTACCGAATGAGATTATATAAAGGTTATTACAAAATTTTGGATTACTTGGAGGATAAAACAGCTTGGGACTGATCACTCCAGGATCTATCTACTCGTGTATTATGATGTCAAAGTGTAGCGTGTCTTGCCCTACTCATACCATTTTTATGTTCTCTTTTGTAAGGCAACACACTGGAGCTAATATTTGTAGTACCTAAGTAAAAACATTGTAAAACATCTATATAAAAAGAATGGCCCCGAGTTGCTTGCCGCTTCTTCTCGGTAGGCTCTATATATTTTGGAACGTGGCGGTAGCCTTTTAAGTACATTATAATGAAAAATTGACGTTCATAAGTGCGTCTTTGATGCCTAAATTGAATAAATGATTTTGAATTTGACTTTAAAAAAACTCAAAAGATTTTTTTAATGTGAAACCCTTATCATTTACAGTTTTATAAATATAAAGCCTACTGAATATACACACAAAACTTCATACAAATCAGTCCAGCCGTTTCGGAGGAGTTTGGTAACAAAGACCACGACACGAGACTATATACTCGTATATTAGAATACGAGTATGTACATAGCCACCAAAGAAGATAGAATTATAAAAAGACATTCATATAGAAAGCTCCAGATAAAAAAGCAATAAATCTCCTAACCAATTTGCTTAGATATCTATATAATTTAGAGATAAAGAGCTTTGCCTTCTGCTTTATACATTTCTTTTTAGAAATCTCTGTCGAAAGTTAAGCCTTTTATAATTTAACGGGCAGGCCAGGCAACAGATGTCTGGTTTGCCCGTTTTCATCATACAATAGGTATAAACTGGGCATATTTTCGGTGGCCGCCCCGTCAGCGCCCAATCCCCTATGATGGATTGGAGCGATCCCTTCTTTGATTTATTTTACTATTATGAGTTGATAGCTGGTATTATATACTGTTTTTGCCTGGATGTAATGCTACATAAATCAAGTTTAGTGCTTATTTCTTCATCTATTACGACCATCACAAATGGTTGACGTAAAAATAAGTGACGATTCTGCTAAAATTTCCAAGAGAATTAAATACTGCCATTAAATAGGTTCCCAGAAATGGGTACAATATAGTTTAATCATCAAGTAGGTTAACACATTATGAGGGAGCGATCTTAACTAGTAATAATGTGATTAACCTGATCAACCTCAGGTAACAGCTTCCATCAGTCACTTTGACTAGGGATGAGTGTTAAAATAGATAGAAAGATAATACTTTATTGTACAAATACACCGTATAAATATCAACAATTACATTAAAATTTATACAAAATAACATTGTACAACGGGCGGTCTGATGGCTAATAAGCGATCTCTTCTAGACAACCTTTGGATGGGGAGAAATACCTTAACTATAACAGACGGTAGTGTTATAAAAATACATAGCAAAGAATAGTTATTTTTGCATTTGTTGTATAGTAAGGGCTCCTAAATCACGGATTTATCACCCATGCGTTTATCATGGTTTAATACCCAATTATGTAGTTGCATATAAGACTTTATCACACCTATGATATGAATCCTCTATAAAAGGTTCTGAAACCATAGGGTGTTGTACAGTGTTGTAAGAACTCTATGTAAATTCATGGAAAGTTTAATTGCTGAGTATTTAATACAAAGAAACAATGTATACCTACTTCTGGTAACACACCAGAAAATGGAACCGACTTCAACACCAAAAAGTGTGAAATAACGTGTCGGCCATGCGCACAATATGCTAATAATAGTACTACTTCTGAACGATCATGATACCGATTTCAACAAGTTATTTCACACTTTTTGGTGTTGAATTCGGTTCCATTAGTTGGTATTTTTTTTTACTTTTTGTTTATGCAACTCCTTTGCTTTTTCAACCCCTTCCTTACTCTCAAGCAGCCACGTTAACTACTCAATTCGTGACATCATTATGAATTTTTTAAAAAGAACATTCCTACAGCGCCGTAATCTAAAAAAAATCTTTAAGGTTAAGTATAATAATTGTACGATCCAGAATGTAAATAATTATTAAAATTAATAATTATATTATTACCTAAGTATACATTGTTTCTTTGTATTAAATACTCAGCAATTAAACTTTTCATGAATTTACATAGAGTTCTTACAACACTGTACAACACCCTATGGTTTCAGAACCTTTTATAGAGAATTCATATCATAGGTGTGATAAAGTCTTATATGCAACTGTACGTATTAAAACATGATAAACGCATGGGTGATAAATCCATATATCACAGTTTTTTTTTCACAATTTTTACTGACTTACGGGATCGATTGTAAATGATGATATCAACAAGATAGGCGTAACATTATCAGTTTTTTGAGTATAACGCAAAAACGGCTTGACCGAGTTTGATGAAATTTAAATGGGACCACCTCGGAAGTATACTCTACCTACCATACAATAAAAATTTGAGAATCGGTCCACAAATGGGGGAGAAATCGGCTAACATGGACATAAAATAAAATACATAGACACGCACATATAACTTCCTCCTTTTTTAAAGTCGGTTAAAGAATAAGTTAAATTATGAAATTCAGAACAACATAATAACACTCGTTTGGATTATATTATGGTTACTAGGACACTGGTTGTTTTCATGTTGGCAAAATCTAACTTTTTCAGAAACTTTTATAGAGGATTTATAGCATGGGTGTAGATAAAATATATTTTTGTATAAAAATTACGTAAATATAAAGAGTGCAGTAGGGTTTGTTATATTCTAGAACATGATACTTGTAGAAAAACGTTTTTTAAGCGACGATAGTCGATGAGACGGCCACGGGATCGATCCCAACCTCGGGCTAGAGCTTTCGGTGAACGTCATGATGAAATCCACAGCATACACCCGAAGTGCACTACCGGGTGTCCCCTTGGTTACCTACCCCCAACATTGATAATCAGTCGCTAAGCACTAGCTAGTACTTTCCATACTAAATGAAAAAACTCTTTCTACCTCTTAACATTGTCCGATTTCAGTGATTTGTTTTGATTTATGATTTATTTTTTTTCAAAGTAATATAATATTACTTTGTAAGAAATTAAAAAAAACTGAAAAAATCAAAGCATACGGACATGTAGTAAACATGTGATGATTCCATCAAAAATGATGTTGAAAAAATGAAAATGTTAATAGGTAGAAAAGAGTTTTTTCTTTTAGTATGGACAAGTACTAGCTATGCAATCCTCTTAACCCGTAGACTCGCCAATCTCCATATTGGGCCAATAATGCAATTGTTTAGTCAGAAATGATACTACTTTTACAGGGTTCGATAGGGTGAACCGATTCTCAAAATTCTTTTTTGTTTGAAAGCTGGTACTTCCCGTGTGTGTGTCTCATTTAAATTTCATCAAATTCGGTCCAGCAGTTTTTGAGTTACACTCCAATAACTGAATAGAATGGAAGTCGGTATAATTTTTTTCAAATTGTACTTGTTTCAAATATGGAACCTTGTTTGTGTAGATACCTATATACACAATTTTGTGCTTATTCGTGTTGGCCTCATAGTTTATCATACGTGTTTAAGCAGCAATTAGTCATTTGCACCTTCGCACCTGAGTCCTTAACTAGAACACAATCCTCTTATTTATTATTATACATTTATCTACCGAGCATATTAATCTGTGACAGAGCACTGTTATATTTACCTGAAACCGCAAATAAATTATAATGTTTTAATGTAGGTAGTTATACATCCCCCTCGCCCTTCCGTTCTCGACTAGAGGGCTTGCTCAGCAGTAGCTGCAGTATCATGTACCTAGCAGTTACACGTAATGCTGACCAAGACTTCTCGTTGTCCTGCGGTAGGTTAAGTGAGCTGTTAAGATTTCTCTTATTCATTTTTTAATTCATTATTAAATCAGCCTCCGAATCGACAACACTTAGTTTATAATTAACTATTATTATTAACCGGCAAAACACTCACGTTAAGTAGTAGTATACTTAGTTTATAATTTTTAGTTTAAAAGGGGGTTTCCCACAGCCCAAGTTTAGACTAGGTATATCTGTATATTCCATACCATAGCCAAAGCCAATGTTTAATCATAATTTGATGAAATGAGTATCTTAAATATTAAAGTAAACCGGGCTGTAAACAAAGCGGAAAAGAAGTAAATGTTGATTCTTTTAGCAATGTTTGTAAAAATACCTACAGTCGTAGTTCCAAATGTGCTTGCAGATGGAATTTTGCATAAAATTATTCTTATTTTAAAAGGTTTTTTTTAGAATTTAGAGTTTTTTCATTGTTGGTGTATATACATTTAGTATTAATTTGCATTAACTAATTCCTATTTTAAAAGGAAATTATGAACGCTTTTGATTTTTTATTGTCAGAGTATACATTCAGTATCAATGTCCTCTTGAAATATATTTTGTTCCAGATATATTTTTTTTGTGTCAATTGTCAACATGACAGTTGTGCCAGTTTCACGTCAAAAAAAACAAAAACATCCTAAAACGAATGCAAACTATGAACCAGAATAGGCTTATTTTGTATGAAAAAATTAAAATACTCGTATACATACATAACAATAAGAAAGAATAATAACTTAAAGAAAACTTATTCGAACATAAACAAACAACATTAAAAACAAATAAATATGTACAAAATTATAAACGAATGTTATTGATAATGAGGAAGTGAACGAAAACTTTATATATATCAATATTAGTAGATGATAAAAGTTCAGGAATATCAGTCGGAAATGACAATTTTAATGATATGAGAGAATTGTAGAAAAAAACATTATCATACAATGGACAGGAAAGGAATATATGGTTGAGATCCCCCTCATCCAGGCCACATTCACATATAGATGAATCTTTCACATGAATCTTTTTTAAATGTGAAGGTGAGCAACAATGACCAAGCCTCATGCGAATTAAGGTCGACGTATAAATCTTACCGAAGTACCACCGCAAAAACCAAGGCTTACTTGGTATTTCTGGTAAGATCCAACCAGCAAAACCAGAGCCTTTGGATGAGCTAGTCATTCTCCAGTATGTAGACCATGACTTATAAAGAAAAGTTTTAGGGAGGCAGATAAGGTCAACGCTATAATTAATAAACGGGACCTTATCACCACAAGAAACAGCTTCTTTGGCCGCTTTATCAGCACGTTCATTACCAGAATGACCAAGGTGTCCTGGTATCCAAGCAAGAACCATTTCTAGCCCTTTATCAATACAATCAGATAAAGATTTTTTAATATTGAGAACAATGGGGTGAAATTTAGAGTGAAAAGGGTTAGACAGAAGGGATTGAAGCGAGCTACGAGAATCTGAAAAAAATATAGTCTGACGAAGTTTGAAGAGAAGGACATATTTTACCGCCTCAAGAATTGCTAGACATTCGACATTAAACCTGTAAAAACAGAGGACTCAGGAGGGCATTTTATCTTTTGAACAATATCAAACTGGGAGTGAAATATACCACAATCAACACATCCAACCTGAGACAATTTTGAGGCATCCGTAAAAATGGTATGCCATCCACGCCAATTCCTGAGTAAGAGCTCTTGAAAATACTTATCAGCGTAGAGGTCCCCCTTACAGATACCAAAGTCCAAAATTATTTCTAAATAGACTGATACGTGGGATCGTTAAGCAATTTAAAGATTGAATAACTTTTCACAAGAAGCGGATGTTTTTTATAAGTCCAAAAACGGGAAGTGTAAACATATTGTTTGAGAAGTTGGAGTTTAGGAATGAGAGGGTGATTAGATAAATGAATAGAACGGAAAAAGAATCTATTAGCTAGGGATTGATGACGAAGATGAAGAGGAGGGTCCACACACTCCACCTGAAGAGCGTTGATTGGAGATGATTTCATAGCACCAGTAATAATCCGGAGTGATTTGGATTGAATTAGATCAAGTTTGGTAAGATCTCGCTTACGTGCAGGTTCCAGCAAGAAGGAACCATAATCCAAGACACTACTGATAATGGCATTATATAGCACTTTAAGATTAAAAGGGTGGGCACCCCACCACACCCCAGACAAACACCGTAATATGTTCATATTCCTCTCACACTTATTTGAAATGTATTCAAAATGCTGACGACCACATAGTTTACTATCCAACCAGAGACTAAAAATGTAACCGAATCCTTTACTGGAATTCTGCACTCACTAATAGAGATATTTAAATCAGGAGGATTTCTTTTACGAGAAAACAGAACGATATTACTCTTTGTAGGAGATAAATCTAGACCATTTTTTGAAGCCAGTCATTTAAACATTCAAGGGAATGGGAAATACACTTACTAGCCACATCAATTTTGTGATGAGAGCTGTAACAAGTATGTCATCAGCGTATTGAAGGATACGACTTAGACCAACAGAGGATTCATGACCAAGGACCAGGATTAGGAAGTGGACTTAGGACAGAGCCCTGCGGTAAGCCCCGCCAAATGACCCGGATCCATCGTTAAGGATGCAGAGATTAAGACCATCTAATGAATCTAATAAAAAAAACCCATTAGCATCCGACAAACCGCACCCCCATACCGTATGATGACAATTCAGATCACCTAGAATAAGAAGGGGATCTTAGGAAGAGACGTAATTACTGAACTTAAATTTCGAATAATAGATTTAGAAGGATGAGGAATGTATATGGAGACAATTGTAAAACCGTTGATGCGTGCAGCAACAGCATCGAAGCCATCATTATGATAAGGGATAGAAATACTTGAAGAGTTAATATTATTTTTAATAAATAGTGCAACCCCACCAACGCCATCCTGGCGGTCACTTCAAACGTCAACATAGCCTGACAACCTAAAAAAGAAATCTGGTCTAAGCCAAGTCTCTGAGACGGCCAAGACGCTTGGTTCATGTTTATTTATTAAAAATATCAAATCAGACTTTGAAGGATCCTTGTCAAAGGGACCCATTTTGAAGTAGGAAAATAAGCGAATTTAAGTTGAAGGCAGCGTTGGACGGTGAATTACTTGAAGAGGAGGAATTAGACATGAGAGAGGATAATAGATTCAAGAGCTGTAGGAGTTCAGCTATTATAGCTTGAACAGAAGGAGTCAAATTTTTTTGGGCCAGAGGATTTAATAAAGCACAACCGTTTTGCGATGCTCCAGAGGATTCTTCTCGAATGATGCTCATGTGCGCTTCACGATCATAACCAACACTAGATGAAGGCAATATATGGGATTTCATAGATTTCCTTCCTCCCCTGTAATGAACTTTGGACGGTTCAGTAGTTAAATACTTGGATGGACTAGGTAAAGGAGCTGCAACAGAAGTGGAAGTAACTTCTGCAAATATGCAGGGAAAAACCGAGATGCTTCAGCATATGAAATAGATAATTCTGACATACGGGATTTAATGTTATTTAGCCTTTGCATTTCAGGGCAGCACTTGCTAGTAGTAAAGTGATTGTCACCACACCACAAACATTTCGCATCAACTTCATCCACGTTGCATGACTTTCCTAAGTGGTTAGAACCGCATTTAAAACAAGCAGGTTTTGACCGACATTGCGTCATGGTGTGTCCGTATCTACAGCAATGGAAGCACTGAATAGTCGGGAAGGCATAAGCCGCAACAGGGAAAGAATTGTAACATAGATAAACTCTAGAGGGCAAAATTTGACCATCAAAAGTCAAAACAACTGTTTGTGACGGTTTCCAGGTCACAACTCCGTCAATGGAAACTTTAAAATTGAGCCGGCGAACTTTTAAAATTGGACCACACTCTTCAGGAACTTTCATCTCGCTCATAACATCCTCTGGAGTCATATCCACTAGGATTCCGCAAATTATACCCATCGGAGTAATATTAAACGACGGAATGAAAGATCTGAGTTTGTTGTTTGACAATGAAGGGGACTGGATGAAATTATTGGCTGAAATGGCGGAATGAAAGTTTAGAGCTATACGATTGCGACCAACATTCTTTATTGAGCCATCGATGATTCCTTGAAATTCCCGGGCACGGCTAAAGAGGAATCTCCCAAATGTCACCGGGTGAAGGGATGTCCCAGCGGTAGATGAAGTCTCTTCCCTCTGAACATAGACCGTAAAAGGGCCACGATCAGTTGAGTCGTATAATTGCCAACCGATAGGTGTAAATGAAGACTTCTGCGAAGCTGCAGCGGGTCCGCTAGGAAGGGGGCTAGAGGAACTAGGGGAGAAGTAATTGGGAGGGGTACATTGTCCAGCCTGGAGAACAACGTCAGACGCATCTGTAAATTTACACGTAGTTTCATCGTGAACCATTGATTTTGTACGTGATCGTGAACGGTGACCGTTCACGATCACGGTACGGGAATCTTTAGTCACCTTATGCTTTTCAGACCGTCGTTTTCTGTCGACTATTTCAAAAGCCTTTTCGTCAACAGATGATGAAATTGATGTAAACGCCGCAGGGGAAGGCGGCTGGACAAAGTCCATGCCTCCACCAGGATCAGGGGGATCATTCATCACGCAATAATATACTAAAAACGCTAATGAAATGAACCTACTAACAAGTGATGTCTATAAACTAATGAAATGGAACACAAAAACCTATTCTGGGTGAGATTAATTAACTAAAATAAAAAATTTACCAAAATACCAGAAAATTCGCGTGTTTACGATTTGACGTTCCACCTCGAATCCTTTCGGTCTATAGATATATTCTGATTAATCTAAGGTTCCAGGGTTGAATTTTGCCGGGACGCCACTAACTACGTGTCAATGTTGAAGTTGAAGGAAGAATACAGAAAGTTACAATTCATAAAGTACTGGATTTGTGGTAGTTAACGTGAACTTTCTATGACGAGATTTTACAAATTCTTCAATTGCAACGTTTTTCAGCGCTTTTGCGACGAGGATAGATCGAATGACCGGCGCCAGTGACAACGCGTGTGGTTAAAGCGTTAACATTGCTGAAATATCGGCATTAAATAAAACATTATCTATTTAAGAGAAAAGATTAAGAAAACTTTGATTTTTGGTTCCTAATAAACATCTAAAAAATATTACCTCTAGAATACATATTATTAAAAGGATCTGCAAGTAAAAGCACAGCTATATAATTGTTCAGGTGAATACGCTACTTTGCAAAGGTACTTACTAGGAGACAATCAAAACTCACGGCTTCATAAAAAAACTCCAAAACCCGCCTAATCGTGGTGTACATCCCGTGAGTACTAATTATAATGTAATAAATTAAAAGTTATTAATAATATTAGACACATTCGTCCAGTCATGGAGAGACAGACTAATATGTTTTAGGAACATTTAAGTAAGTACATTTAAGTTGTTAAAATAACACTAAACACCATTTGTGGTTGCAAAGAAGAATGGCAAACCTCTGTGTGTTTTGCGTACCCTACATAGACGGACACACGAGAAAGAAAACCATGCAAAACCAGTACCTAGTCCTTAGTAAGACTAAGAAATTATAAAACTGTACCATACCATATTTTTTTAAGTTGGAGTTTAAAAGTTATCAGCATTAATATTTTTTCTAGGTTAGGTTAGATAGGCAGAATTCGTTGCTTAAACTATCTGACTAGGTTTTTCAAAATAAATCTATCGTAATAGAGAAACTGGTGCTTGGCATTAGGTATCGTTATCGTAGATATGTATGCAACTAGGTACTTATATTTTATGTGATAACATAATAAAACTAACTTGAAAATGGTAAATGTGCAAAATGTATGAGTTCAAAAACAAAGGAAATAACTATTGGTTTCTTCTTCTTCTTCTTCTTCTTATGTGGCTTTTTAACGTGGAAAGACGTTACTCTGCCAGTGTCATGTTTTGGCGGATATTTTGCCCTTGTACTCCCCCAACCCTGAAGGAGTGACCATTGTACGGTACGGAATCAAATGAAAGTAATATGAATATCAAAAGTATTAAAAACTGGTTTCGCTTTTACAAACGTATATTATTGGTTTTAATAAAATTACATAACATATAAATAAATGGTGTAAAAACAAGCGATAAAAGAGAGCTAATATCAGTAGGTCTAGCGATATCAGAATTAAGTTTATCATACAAAGAAGAATTTAACTTAGGACATGAAAAGAAAATGTGATTTAAAGTACCGTCATCTAGGCCACACTCACAAAGCGAATGATCCCTGACCCTGATTTTAGCAAGAAACACGGGAGAACAAACGTGACCTAAGCGCAAACGAATTACGGTGGAAGTGACCCATTTCTCAGCATTTTTAAACTTAAAAAACCAAGGTTTTGAAGGTATGGTGGGCTGAATTAAGCCAAAATGCCTACCTTTGATCATTCTTGTTCTATTCCAAATATTCGACCATTTATCATTTAACTGCACTTTTGTAGAGTTACGTAAATCGCGAGAAAAACAGTTGCAGTATGATTCCAGCCCTAAATCAGTAGCCTGCTTAGCAAAATTATCTGCAATTTCATTACCTTTAATGCCGCTATGGCCTGGAATCCAAGCTAAAACTACTTCGATACCAGCTAAATAACATCTATAAAGAATTTCTCTAATTTTCAAATTAGTGTGTAACATATCTTTCGCACGAAATGGAAATTTATAAATGTCCTGTAAACAACTAAGAGAATCTGAAAATATGATGCATTTATTTAATTTATAAGATTCGACATATTTAACAGCTTCTAAAATTGCCACTGATTCACCTGAATAAACAGATAAACTAGACGAACATTTAAAGTTAAGTATAATACGATACCTAGGTATCCAAACAGCAGCTCCGACATAACCATTACTCGTTAATTATTATTAACTATTGGTTTCACTTTGTCATGTCATTTCCACTCTTTTGGCAGAATATACGTAGTATCAAGAAAGTTGTATAGTATCCTATAGTCTATGAACGTTAGCGTTTCGTTATTGCCCACAACACATCTTCTGCGTATTAATTTTATAGTTTTCCATTTAGGTTTTCTCATTTTTCCCAACTGCTAATAAAATAAAAAAATATAAATTATTTGCATCTACTAATAATAAATAAATTTAGAATAGTTTCGTTCTCCGTGGTTTTCATTCTCAGTGGGTACCCAGACGACCGATCTTCATTACAATCGCGCCTTTTTTCTTTTGTTTTCTGTGTGCTGTCTGAGGTCTCCAATAAACACTCTTCAAAATGCCCGTTTTCCTATAAATAGTTTTTCAACACAGACGTTCCCAATCCTAATCAATTTAATCCCTTGGGATGTAATGCCATGCTTTACGTCGATATTGCGTGGTATGTGATTAGGTATTGTCGAGCAGGTGGCATGAAAAGAGGTTTTACAGATCCTGTACAAACCACGGCTGTTTGAAGTTAGGGGATAGGGTTTTATGATCTCTCTCGCATGTCGCAGATTTTATTATGATTAAAAGCATGCACAGATCGATGCTTTACAAGGAATCAATCTGTGAGCGAAGTATATATGCAATAGGTACTCTTTGAGTAATTTTTTGGTCAGATTGTGAACAGTTTCATTAAACAGGCAGCAATAGAGTTTTGAACAACCAAAACGCATACTACACTGACTATTCACTGACTTACGGCAGAAAGCAACAACTGTGCTGGTACATGGTTCTACGACCCGGGCTTCCCTCTCACCAAATTATTATTCAATCCTTTTCAACATCATTGGTACGAATAAGAACAGTACCTATTTTCCTAGTATATATAAAGGATGGTTTTTTAGGTATACACATTCAAAATTAAATTAAAATTATGGTAATGTGTATGATATGGGTTTCATTTAAAAGGTACTTTTTTTTGTTTTAATATCGGGCATATGAGCGCTACGGCTAGGCGCTACGAATGAAGCAATCGTGAAGACTAATTTTCGTCAACTTTTATTTAATTTATTTATTATTTGAAACTACAAACAGTACTACAACTGTTTGTAGTTCCAAATAATAAATAAATAGTAGTAAATTAGTATACTAACACTTAAAGTTTTAACATAATAAGTAAATACACAAAACATGTTTATGCCTCGAGTAATAAATGTTAGACCCACGCCGTAGTCCACGAGTTAACAAATTGCGGTTCGTGTGTGCATAGCTCGCTATTGTAAAGTAGACTAAATCTACGAAACAGAATAACAACAATTCTACGTAAGTACCTACATATTAGTTCTTTATACAACTTTATCAAGCAACTGGGGTCATATATAAGCAACTAGCTGACCCGCCAGCGGCTACGCTCGCGTGGCCGTGATACGGTAATTACCTACAGATTTTTAATTATCCCACAGGAACTATTTAATTTACCCGGATCAAAAATATCCTATATGTTGATCAGGGATATAAGCTACCACCATACGAAATTTAATTTAAATCGGTCCAGTCGTTTCGGAGATTAGCTCGTACAAACAGACAGACATACATACAGAGAAACAAACAATTTGAACTTATTTTCACTCCTTACATCCCCTGACTCGGTTTTTAGCATTGTTTTCATTGTACAGATACGAGTATTTGACCTCTACAGTTTATAATATGTAGTAGTTTTTACATCCCTCGTTTTACCCCCTTAAGTCATCCCTGACCAAAAATATTGAAAGCTACACTATTTATTGTAAATTACCTATCCAGTTATCAATTTTCATCACTGTAGCTCCAAAAACAAAGAACTTCTGAAAATAAAAATTATACCCCGTTTCACCCCCTTAAGTCATCCCTGTCAATAAATATTGAAATCATCATTTTAAACTGTCCAAATGCTAACTTCTACCACTGTATGTTCGAAAA
Organism: Selenia dentaria; assembly: GCA_917880725.1. NCBI lineage: Eukaryota > Metazoa > Arthropoda > Insecta > Lepidoptera > Geometridae > Selenia > Selenia dentaria. The sequence goes on along the minus strand of OU862877.1, from coordinate 31,609,560 downwards.
CACAAAACTTTCCATACAAACTTTCACCCCTCCATTTCACCCTCTTCAATCACCACTATCAAAAAAAATAATTAGGGCACCATTTTTTATTTAGAATGACCTATCCAAATACAAATTTTCACAACTATAAGTTCAAAAAGTGTTTACGCGCCGCCTAGCGACTACACTAGATACCTAATTATTCTTTACTTACCGGGTTCGAAATCTCGTCACCTTTAGTCAAGCGACCTAACTAGAAAAATGTCAAAGAAATGCAGTGTATGCGGTCGCTTTGCGAATGCGACAGAGAGCGTCAAATGCACTAAGTGCGTGAATCTTTACCACCGAGCTTGTGTGAAAATTGCTGGTGATGCTAAAGTGACGTCAGCTTGACTATGCCCAGAGTGTAATGCACTTACTCCCCGTAAGGATAATGCCGAACACCCGGTGCGGGGGGAGTGTGAACTCGCTACCACCCGGGACATTTCAGATCAGGTCGTATCCACGGAATTGTTAAAAGAGGTTAAGTTGATGCGTCGCGACATGCAGTCGTTTAGAAATGAATTTAATGCACTTCAGGGTTCTCTTAACTCGATCCGTAGCGCCGTTGAGGGTTTCAGCGGGCGGATAGATGATATGGAGTTTCGTTTAAACAGCCTCGAAAACAAATGTGCTGAACTCCAGGCTAGGCCAGATACGGGCGCTTTACTCCTTACAATTGATCAGCTGAAGTCCTATATAAATGAGCGGGACCAGGATTCATTCTGTAACGACATCGAGATTGGCGGGGTACCGGAAGAGCAGGGAGAGAACGTCTTTCATTTGGCTTGCGTCGTAGCGGAAGAATTTTTGGCGATAAAAAGTTGGTTACATAATAAGGCCTCCCTTTATGTTTTTTTATTAGACTTTCTCATACCAATAACTTTATTATTTATAATAATGAGATACATGAAATCCTACTACCCATTCTTATTAACCTTATGTGCTAAATATTACTGTCTAATTTACTTAACCTACTTTACAGAAAATCAAGTTAGAATACTAACAATGAATATTAAATATATACAATATATTATTAGAACAATTATAATATTAAACACAAACAAATTCCCTAGCATATTGAACAGATATATATTTACTAATGGTATAGTTTGTGGTTTTTGTTGTTTTTGTTTATCTAAAAAGCTGGTTTTATGCACTGCGTGTCTATCTGTCTGTCTATCTGGTTGCAAAGTTGTAAAACTTTTTTCAATCATATGATGGTTTCCAGAAATCTTAAAGTTGGTTTATACAATGCAGGTTCTCTTGGCACTAACCATGATAGCATTGTCGTTTCGGTTATTGGTAGTGCTGTGGATATTTTAGCACTAAATGAAACATGGATCCACGGAGGGGAAGAGGGGCGAGCTCCCACCATTCCGGGCTACCAGCTGAGACACATACCGCGTCCACGTGAGATACGACCGCGCGGGGGCGGGGTTGGGTTTTACATTAAACGTGGAGTCGCCGTGCGCACCTGGCGCCATCCAGTGGACCCACTGCATAACACTATTGAACAAATGTGGCTTACTTTGACAATGAATGGGAAAAAGCTTTAATAGGAACGGCATATCGACCTCGGTGGGTTAATATTGATTTATTCTTCGACGCTATTACAGATTCCGTCAGTTCGAGTCCTCAATATGATAACTTGATAATAATGGGAGAATTTAATATAAACTATTTGGATACAAGTAACAGCTTCACTGCTAAGTTAAGATCTTTTCTTTTGTGTTTTAACCTGCAGCAAGTGATCACGGAACCGACTCATTTCACGGACAGTAGTGACACTTTAATTGATTTAGTTTGTACTGACTTGAACACCAGTAGGTTTGCATTAGATTTGGTAGGCAACCTTATTGGTCACTGTCTTGTAATTTGTGAATTTAATATTAGACGGAATAAAAATACTCCACGTACTATTTTTTTCCTTTACCTTTAGGCCTAAGAAAAATATTTGTATAGATAAATTTAATACTGATTTGCAGCATGTAAGATGGGATCTTATATCCCAGCTTTCAAATATAAATGATATGGTGGCTGTTTTCAACACCTATGTGATAGCTCTGTTTGATCATCATGCACCCATCACGAGAATAGTAATTAAAAATCACTCCTATCCATGGATCACTGATGTTGTTAAACTTATGATGAAGCTGCGCGATGAGGCTGCAGCTAATTATCATACAACTAAATCCGGGACAAAAAAAGAATACTACAAAAGCTTAAAATGTACTGTTAACAAAGCACTGTATTATGAAAAGACAGCATATTTTAAACACAATATTAATAACAACATACGGAACCCTAAGTTACTATGGAAAAAATTGAGAAGTACTTTTCTTCCTAAAAGTGACACAGAGTTACCAACTTTACTTAATGCTCCTGATGTATTACATAATTATTTTCTAGGAATACCTGGGCAGTCTGATACTTCTATATCCCACCTAACGTATTTTGAGCACCATAAATATAGTGATGCAGTATTTCACATCGAGCAAATCAGCTTAGAGCGACTGATTAAAATTATCAGCAGTTTAAAAACGAATGCTGAAGGTTGTGATGGAGTTAGTTTAGATATGCTGATAATGACGTTTCCATATACAGTAAATTCAATACAAGCTATTATAAATTATTCTATTGAAACTAGTACTTTTCCTGATACTTGGAAACACGCTATCGTGCTATCACTGCCAAAAAATTTCAACCCTACTGACTTAATAGACCTCAGGCCCATAAGTATTTTGCCTTGTATGTCTAAGATCTTGGAAAAAGCAGTGTGTATGCAGTTAACACATTTTCTCGAGAAATATAATATTTTGCCTGAAGTACAGTCAGGGTTTAGGAAAGGGCGTAGTACCACAACTGCGTTGCTTGATGTTACTAACAACATACTTTGTGCACAGGATAAAGGAATGTGTACGCTCTTAGTGCTATTAGATTTTTCGCGGGCGTTTGATTCTTTGAACATAAATCTTCTTCTTTCTAAACTGAACTATTACGGGTTTGATTGCAAAGCTATCCATTGGTTTAATAGCTACCTTACAAATTGTTACCAGTCTGTGAAGAGTAATGGCAGTGATGGCTCTTCATATTTATCAAATAAGCTACTGGTTAAGAGAGGAGTGCCTCAGGGGTCTATTGCGGGGCCTATCCTCTTTGCCTTGTATTCTGTAGATATTACATACCATATTAATCATTGCCAATTTCATATATACGCAGATGATATTCAAGTTTATATATCGTGCAAGCCGTGTGATATTGACGTAGCTATTAACAAACTTAATGAAGATCTTTCAAAGATTGCTGCATGGGCTTCAGATAACTGCCTCCTGCTTAATCCAGCCAAAACAAAATACCTCGTTTTTGGTAATAAGCACCAGTTAGCCTCACTCAGTCCCACTGCATGTGTGTCGCTTATGGGTGCACCCATCGAACGAGTACACGAAGCGCGAAACTCGAGCTTGCATTTGGATAGTAAACTACGTTATGAAAAACATATAGGTAATAGTGTTAAAAAATGTTTTTACAAACTTGTTATTATATAGGATGAGACCTTATTTAAATCAAGAGCTTCGAATCCAACTGGCAGAATCGCTAATTTTGTCAAATTTAAATTATGTGGATACGGTTTATGGTCCACGTCTTCTGGCCAAAACAAAAACGCTAATACAAAGAGTTCAGAATGCGTGTGCTCGCTTCTGCTTCATAATTCCGTACAGAGCGCATGTAACCCCGTTTTTGAATAAGCATCTTCTCTTAAAGATGAGGCACCGCCGTAAGCTTCACTTGGCGTGTCTTCTGTTTGGTGTCATTAACTACAAAACTCCGAGTTATCTGTACGATAAGTTATCCTGGAAGCAAAGTTATAATTCCCACTTGTCTCGCATATGCTCTAAGTTGTCGCAGCTCAGGACAGAGCGCATAGCTCAGCCGCTTTTCGTGGCAGTTTCCGCTATGCTGCGACAAAGTGTTGGAATAATATTCCGCTGCCAATAAGGAACCTGCAAAGTATTTATAGCTTTAAAAACAAACTTAAGATCTTCATTTACCAGCATCAAAAAAGTGAGGAATGCTTACGGAATGACACCAGTGCATTGTAATAATACCTATAATGGATGTGTATGTGTGCGTATAGTTATTGTATTACTTATATAATTGTAGATATATAATTTAGTAGGTTAATCGTTATTAAGTATTTCTAGAATAAGTGTATAAATCATAATTATAATGTAATTATTAGGAAACTTTAACTTTGAGCCGTGTAAAGGATACATGTTAATGTTAACTTCGTGGTACGTCTACCCTGTATTCGCGTGGTATCGTACGTGACGTCACCTGCCGGTCCCAGCAGAATACCAGCGCTGATTGTTTACAATCAGCATTATGCTGAGTTGGGATCGATTTTGTGACAAAATTATATGTGTGTTACTGTCTTTAGTCTTAATTACCTGCTGTCCTGATCTTATTCATTTGTACACCTGTATTTTGACACAAATAAACATTTCTGTATTTTCTGTATTCTGTATAAAAACAAAGGAGTTTCATACAAACGTTATCTCCCCTTTTGACCCCCTTAGGGGTGGAATTTTATAAAATCCCGTCTTAGTGAGCACCTACGTCCTAAAAAGAACCCGCATGCAAAATTTGAAACTCTTAGCACTTGTAGTTTCTGAGATTTCGTGATGAGTGAGTGAGTGAGTGAGTGACCTTTCGCTTTTAAATATATAGATAACACGGTGTATTTAGACTTCCAAATGGTTCAATACCAGCATAAACTAGTGACTTCATTTACCCCCAAAAAAAGTTATCTAAAGGAAGATCTTATAATTGGGGAGGCTATTTCACAGATCCATTACGCGAAATTATGCGCTCACCAAAATGTATTCCGCATAAAATTGCTGGTGCCGCCCGCTGTGTAGCATGTTGCCCCATCTTGTTAAAACTAAACCTCTGTCTCATCAATGCCATTCAAGGTCTTGCTGATGGTTGATGCTGCGGTACGCAGAAGAAGTCATCTATCGTTTTTTTTGTAGCGATCTCCAGTTATAGGCATATTAGGATTGGCATCGTTTAAAAAAATGGGCCAATGATTCCACCTCTTCATAAAGGATTACAAAACGGCAAACCGTACTGCAGGTGGGTGAAACTTTCCTACATTGAGAAGCATCAAAATGAAACGCTGAAACTAATGACATCTACAGAGTTAAGAACAAAATCTTCTCTAGAAGAAGAAGAAGAGAAGGCTCTATAGTTTATACAAAGTTTGAAAAGATGGCACTAATTTTAGCTTCAGGACATTTTTTACGTTAGACATTGACTTGACATATTTAAAACATATACTGTCAACTGAACCAAAACTGGCAGTGCTGCCAACTCGATTTAGTAAAAACGCGCTTTTGGCAAGTCAAAAACGCGCTAGAAAGCGCTAAATGCCACGAACGAAAAAATTATCGGCTCGGATCAGATTCGGTAGGTAAGAGATTTATCGAGTTTATAGTAAATTGATTAGGTAAATCAGACTAAATACGCAAGTATACGTTATAAAATTACAAAATTATTTAAAAAACAAAATGAGTAGGAACTTTTATTCAAGAAATAACAGTTAATATAGTAGATCCAACCGTTTATCCTCTTTTTGACAGCACCAATAGAACGTAACATGACGATGTTACGCAAAAGTTAACTTATAAATGCGAGGTTTTAAAAATATGACAACTGCTTAAATTTGCTCCTTGATCCCGTATAATAATCATCTTTCACAAAATGAGTCCATAAGTGCAGTAGTTTTTTTATAAATTCCATAAAATAACAAACGTTTTTAAAAAATTACGTTCTATGGCTATCAACATAGTGATGTTACGAAGTTACGATTGAGATATCGATATTGTTTATGAACTATTTTTACACGGGTGTTTTCCGTTCTCGGCACATAATATCGGATTTATTTTTATGTAAAACCGTTATATTGATGCGCCTCAGGAAAACATACAGCATTATTTGAAGACGTGTTTATCTCCTGGTGTATATCCAAAAAAGAACAAGGTTATGATGACTATGATGATTACAAGTACAAGTCATACTTGACGAAGCTGTTACCGGTTAAATCTGGGATGGCCAGCGAGCAACACGGAAGGGAGTAGGCATACACAGCGTTTCCCCTCTGTCAAAGTACAAGTCCGCATGGACCATGGAGTTTGATAATATACTGTGGGGTGAGGGCGGGGCTAGATTTGTGAATGGTGCTTTATTTTTTATGTGTTAGTGATTTGGTTGTGTGAGTATGATCGGCAATGGATCGGTACAGGTATGTTTTGTATGTAATAGTGCGGCTTTGCGCTAGTGTGCAACTTCCCCTCCCGCAAGAAATGACAGAAAGATTTGAACAATATTTTTTAGCTAAGGCTACTCCCTTCCGTGTTGCTCGCTGGGGATGGCAGACATTAAAGTCTGCCGTTTGGTACCAGAAAATAGTAAAGTTTGAGCAACCCCAATTCCAATTTAAGCAAACGAAATCTAATCTTTTATTTTTATTTATTTATTAATCAAAATCAGATTCATCGTTGCTGTCACTCGAGCTATTGCCGACATTTATAATTAATTGTTGACTCATATAATCTATCGCCACGTGTTTATCCCAATCTGCCATTATAGTTTCTTGTGTTTTTTGAATTACATTTTGCCAGCTTTCCGCAGTTACTTTCACACATGCATTTTTTAATAAATTTACCATTTTGTTTGCCGTGAATGGGGGTTTTGTGTTATTTCTAGCAGCGTGTCCTTTAACTTGAGCCCATATTAATTCAATGGCATTGTATTGACAATGATAGGGTGGAAGTCTAAGAACCCAATGACCATGTTCTGCAGCTATTTCGTCGATCACATATCGTTTTGGGAAGTGTTTTTTTGTTCGTAATATATTTAGTAATTGTACTTTTAGTAAGGAGTTATCAACATTTTCACCATGTCGTTGAAGCCAGTCAATGATTACTTGTTTTTTGTCGGCCTGGGTCGGCATTTTATCAATTTGGCGTGAGTGATAGGATGCGTTATCCATAATAATAACTGACGGTTCTTCCAATGATTGTACCATTTCCTTAAACCAACTTTCGTAAACCTCAGAATTCATTTCTTCGTGGTACTCAACTGTTTTTTTGGATTTAAAGGCCAACAAAGCATCTGGCATGAATCCTTTCACAGACCCTGCATGGCAAATGATTAGACGTTCTCCTTTTCCCATCGGTACTGAGGTAGTGGAAGCAGCGGTGTCATCAGTCCAGCTCTTAGACACTGTGTGGTTCGCATTCAGCCAAGTTTCGTCAGTGAAAACAACATTTGACCAATCTGTAATTTTTTTGGCTTCGCTCAAAAATTCGCAACGAGCAAAAGCTACGTCGCGACGCTCCATCAATATTTTGCGTTTGTCCGATTTTTTATAAGTAAATCCAATTTCATTCAAGACCTTTACCAATGACGATTTTTGACCTCGGAACAAATCACATTCACGCAAAGAAGCAACAAGTTTTTTAAGTGTTGGAACTTCTTTACGTAAGTAATAGTTATATATATGACGGCGTATAGCGTCTGCGTCAAAGTTGTCAACCGAAGTCACACGACGTGGTTGGCGTTTTTTCTTCGGCGTACGAAGCTTATTCTCCTGCATGCCGCTTGTTCCGTAGGCTTCGGTAGTAATTTTTGTAATCGTAGATGCACTAATACCTAACGCGGCCGCAACGCGCTCTCTCACTTGCGACAATGGTAAAAGCGGGCCGCCATTTTGATACTCTGCTTCAAAGTAATTACGAAGCTTGATCACCATTTCTCTCGTCTGTCCTTTCAGCACTGATCCTTTCGGCATTTTATAGTTCCAATATAAAACTCAGCAAATAATTACTAGCACGGGCGTCTTGTTGCGAGTGACAGTGACAAATACAAAACGGCGGTGGACCATTGAGTTTTACTACCTTGATAAAATACTACTGCTTACCCATAGACAAAAAAATTGGCAGTCATAGGAATTGCCGATAGAAGTGAAAACTTATAACTCAGAATTTGATAGCTTACCTTGGAAACTACACGGGTGTAACCGGACGGCGTGGCCTCGCCATCTGGGCATGGCCATCTAGAAATGCGTCAGCATTTCCCATTGGCTGATGCGTTTCTAGATGGCCATGCCATGACGGCCTGTCCACGCCCTTTCAACATTCCCCATTGGCTGACGTATTTCTAGATGGCCAATAGCCATGGTCATGGCGCCATTCCTAGGACTATTCTCTTTCCGCACAGACTCGATAGAAAAATGAATCGAAATCGTGTCCACTATAATCACTTGGTCACAACACTTTAACTGACAAATTAGATCTGTCAAAAAGAGGATAAACGGTTGGATCTACTATAGTTAACTTAAAAGCAATAAAATAGTAGTAGTAGTAAAATAGTTCCAGTATTATAAAGTAATTATCTATGCCGTACTGACTACAAATCAACTGTCAATTGTCAAATTGACAGTCTATAGAAACAATACCGCCAGTTTAAAAACCAAACCTTTATACAAACATCCTTTAGTTAATTATATAATATATATTTATCGTCTATGTACCAATAGGTACTATATACTCGTATCTTCCTATAGGTATACTCTCAAAAGCCTGAAAGGGAAAGATGACAGAAATTTCTAATTTTCCAATCGTATAACATCTATTTCTCGACATTTATTTCCCAACCTATAGTCCCGGACAATAATGGAAAGTAAAGATTGATGAATCTGTTTGAACTAAAACATTGGCTTGATGAACTCCCTTTGACTTGTTCAAATTGGAGACAAAATTGTTCCGTTTATTGCAAATGTCAGACCAAAACTGTTTTATGTTTTAGATTTTTTATTCCACAAATATTTGAAAATTTTCAAAGTTTTTTACTATATTTAGTATAAGAGGATTTTATTTCAATTCGGGTTTACTATCATGCAAGTGTCCATAGAGACAAAACTCAACACGCAAAGGCAATAAATAGTTCCTTACATAAAGGTGAAAATATGGGTCAACACTTTCTGCAGCTACGTTACATGACTTTTCCAAAGTTTCTTTTATAAATTATTATGTCAATTGGTGACGAGATGAGCCACTTACTCGCCTAATAGCGTTGGGCATCCTCACGCTTGCCCATTACAGTTAAATGTAATGTGATTTTTAAAGCACAATACTTCAAGTCCTGCATGGCGATGCACTGCGTTCGTCATCCTAAGATGTAAGATGTTAAATCGCTTGCCCGGTAATTTCGCTGAAAACATCGTTCTTCAACGAAACACAGTATATACCGTGTACAAATGTTTGACACTATTGCTTCACGGTAGAATAACTGGCAAAGTTGTGGTACTTCTCCGGCGGATTCTGCAAAAGTTCTACCACTACAATGTATAAGCTGCATTTGACTCTTCTTTTACACATGATATCAAACAATCCACTTTCAAAGGATCTAAAGGCTTCCTGTGCATGAAATCGCGGACCGACGCGGATCAGCCCGCACCAACGCATCGTGGGAACAGTCTCGTCCGTGGTAGCAAAGACGCGTCTGTCGCGGTACACCCGAGCCGGTAAGTCGGTAAAATTCTAAAAGTTGCTTTCCACGGTGCGTGATGTCGCGGATTATTCCACCCGACAGACAGCCACAGATGGCCACGCACGCACACCAGGCTCTGCCTACGGTGGTTGTCAGTCTATGTATTTTGAGATTTTATCATTCCAAAATGTAATGTGAAGGAGAACGCACTGCTGCGCTTGTAGTATTATTTAGCGATTATCATACGTTATAAACGTGACGTACCACGTGTGAAACGTAGTCTCTTAAAAAAGCTCATTGTCGCACAACGAGCTATGGAGAGGGCTATATGCTCAGGGTTTCTCTACGTGATCGAATCAGAAATGAGGAGATCTGTGGAAGAACGAAAGTTACCGACATAGCCCAGAAGATTAGCCAGTTAAAGTGGCAGTGGGCAGGGCACATCGCACGCCAAAAAGATGGCCGATGGGGCCGGAAGGTTCTGGAGTGGAGACCACGGACCGGCAAGAGCAGCGTAGGACATCCACCGACACTGATAAAGGTCGCAGGACGACCGTCGCGTGGAAAATTATGGGGGAGGCATATGTTCAGCAGTAGACATCCTACGGCTGAGATCATGATGATGGTGATACCTTATAAAGCAAAAAGAAACCATACTGGTAGTTTTTATCGTAAAACAGAAGTCGTTTAAGGTAACTATAGTTTAATATATATAGAATAATATGAATGTATTTATAAGTTATATGATGGTCATCCGTGTCGTGTGTCCGTATTATGTATGGGTTGCTAATGAGGGCATATAATTAGCGGCAGAGCTTTTTTTGCAAGTGTCCTTTGTTCTTGGTGGATATTAATATTTTGTATTTAACCCGTCCGAATCAGCAAGCCTCTGGTTCATTCATAAATCTTTTATTACAACGTAAACCTCATGCGAACAGATTAAGCTGTATAAGCATTCCCGTGAAGAACACTGTAGATAAAAATACTACCTAAATAAAACTAAACAGACGGTCGCGGGGCGACAAGTGCATTCCAGCACCGCGCACAACAGTGAAGCTTAAATCTCTGGGTGCCCTATTGATGCTTACCAGCAGGTAAACGATTTGCCAGCCACCTCACTAACAATAAACAAATATTGAAAAAGTAGGTAGCAGTAGGTACCTTGAATATTTTATTACATTTGCCTAATTCTTCGCCTAATCCCTAATCGCCCTTCTACAGAGAATGTGACAACCTTAACATTGACCAATATACTTATTACTTAGGGAGAGACCTAAAAGAGGATTTGTCACAAAAGTTAAATCCTCCGCTAAAAGGACCGTACTATTAGTAAAGGAATACCCACTGTAAAGTATTTATTTCCTTTACTTTGCTCACAGTTTATCTAAGGATAACGAACGGTCCGGGACGAATATAGTTATTGATATTATTTTATCCATATTGTCTGTATGAATAAATACAAGATAATATATCAAAGTACAATCTTAATAATCGTAATATACTTTTAAACCTATAAAACCGCGCCGGTACACCGGTGGCCAAAACTAATGCTTAAAGCCGCGCTGATACACCGGTGTACCGCAGTCAAAACCCATATCAGGACTGAACATAAACGTTAACTGTTCAAATGTATAATACATTTTGGTTTATTAGATATTGTTTTAATACTAATAAGCACCTAGAAATTATTCTTACATAGAAATTTTAAATTTATTGGGTATCAGTAGGCTAGTAAGAAAAAATGGGCGTCGATATAATTTCTGTGAAACTTTCGCTGGTGCGCGTGTGTATTGTTTTCGTGAATAAGTACTATTTCGAGGAAAAACCTAAGAAACAGCTTATAATCCTCTTAAAATATGGTTTTGTAAGCAATTCCCATAATTTTAAAAAGTCAGCCGCCATATTGTTTAGATAACGGGCGGGATGACGATTTAGATCTATATTAGGTTTGAATTAGAGTGTATATTTGTATGACAATTTATTATTGGATTTATTATGGTATATTTATAAAATAGCTAGTATTGCTTTTCAAAGTATATTATAAAGGGTGTTTGGTAGAGGGACCGTCAAACCAAATGAGCGTGTTCGGGGGACCACTTGGAGAATACAAGTTGGCCAAAAAAAATCCCCGACCCCTGAACACGCTCATTTGGTTTGTCGGTCCCTCTACCAAACACCCTCTATTGGGATTGTATGTTTACTCCTTTTACACCTGCGTGATAGATTAAATTGGTCTTTGTCGAATTTATTTCATTTGTTATTTTTTGTCGCGTGTAGAGTTTTTATGTATTTTTCAGTTGACTTTACCTCTATAATTTGACTAAAAAGAAACAGATAATATATTATTAGACAACATAGAATATAATATAACATATTAATAAAGGAAGATGTACTAGGTAACCAGTGTAAATTTACGCCGTTTACAGATATAAAATAGAACAAATAGCTGGTTTACATACGTATGATTTAACTACGACCGCGTGCGGCGCGCGCAAATTTTTTTAATAGTGATTTTTTGCGCTTTTTCCGTCGTTTTGGCGCCAATATATTTTTATAATATTTTATATATACTTCAAGGGTTAAATCTTGTTAGAAACTTCGTCATTTAAGAATGTGTAAAAGGTGTCACTAATTGTTAGTATATACCTCTGAAAAAGGAAACCATTTTCAGAGGTATATCCACGGTAATGTTATGTACCTATATATATTTAGGCTACTGAACAAGGTAATATGCCAGATCACTATTTACATCCGACGATAGTAATTGTAAACGCTGTTTTCATTTATAACTTTACAAAATACGCTTTTGCGTTATATATTTCCCTATTATATATTTTGAATAGTGATGGAGCAAATTGCTTACAAACTGTAACGTTTAGACAGATAATGGTGCACATTCAATTTAGATAGAAACTCTTTATTTGTACACTATGGTAAACATAAAAAATAGTCGGTCTTATTGCTTAGTACAGGTTGTTTGGTAGAGGGACCGACAAACCAAATGAGCGTGTTCGGGGGCCCACTTGGAGAATACAAGTTGGCCAAAAAAAATCCCCGACACCCCAATTTTTTTTAACTTTTTTTTGTGAACTTTGCGTTTTCTCCAATATTGTACCAATTTTGCTTTGCGTGGCTTGAAGGTGTATTAGAGACCAAATTCAAAAAAAAACATCCGGTCTAAAACAGATTTTACAAATGTTATGGTGGTAAATAGGTACAATTTCGGAGAAAAAGGGATAAATCACAAAAAAAAGTTAAACATATTGGGGGGTCGGGGATTTTTTTTGGTCAACTTGTATTCTCCAAGTGGTCCCCCGAACACGCTCAAAGTCAAAGTCAAAGTCAAAATCATTTATTCAATTTAGGCATCAAAGACGCACTTATGAACGTCAATTTTTCATTATAATGTACTTTAAAGCCTACCGCCGCGTTCCAAAATACATAGAGCCAACCGAGAAGAAGCGGCAAGAAACTCGGGGCCATTCTTTTTATAAAGATGTTTTTACAATGTTTTTACTTAGGTACTACAAATATTAGCTCCAGTGTGTTGCCTTACAAAACAGAACATAATAATGGTATCAGTAGGGCAAGACACGCTACACTTTGACATCTTAGTACACGAGTAGATAGATCCTGGAGTGATCAGTCCCAAGCTGTTTTATCCTCCAAGTAATCCAAAATTTTGTAATAACCTTTTTGACAGAGTTTAGTTTTAATAGTAATTTTAAACTTATTAATAGGCAAACCTCGGATAACATTGGGAACTTTATTATAAAATCGTATACATTGTCCCATAAAAGAATGACTTATTCTGTGGAGACGCGTTACATGTACGGATAGCTTGTGCTTATTTCGCGTGTTGATGGAATGAGCATCACTCCTTTTATCAAAACTGCTAATGTTTTTCTTTACATACATTAGATTTTCATAGATAAACTGAGAGACAACAGTAAGAATGTTTATGTCTTTAAATTTCTGTCTAAGGGAAACTCTGGGAGCCAAACTGTAGATTGCTCGTATAGCCCTTTTTTGCAGTATAAAAATAGAATTAATATCTGCAGAACATCCCCAGAGCAGTATGCCATAAGTCATAACGCTATGGAAATAACTAAAATAAACTATTCTAGCTGTGTCTACATCAGTTAATAGTCTAATTTTTTTAACAGCATAAGCTGCTGAACTGAGCCTACTAGACAATTTTTTAATGTGGGGACCCCATTGCAATTTAGCGTCTATAGTAATTCCTAAAAAGACTGTTGACTCCACAAGGTCCAACCCTGTTCCATTCAATTGTATATTGGATTCTACTTGTCTCACATTTGGTGTCGAGAACTTTATACAATTAGTTTTCTTCTCATTGAGGAGAAGATTATTTGTATTGAACCAATTCACAACTTTAGCTAATGCATTGTTAATATCGTCATAGTTTAATAACTGCCTTTTAATTTTAAATAACAGTGAAGTGTCATCTGCAAACAATACAATCTCGTGATTCTTCTCTACATAATAAGGTAAGTCATTAATATAGATTAAAAACAAGAACGGCCCTAGTATTGAACCTTGTGGAACGCCCATTGAGATTATAGAGCTGGGCGATTTTTTACCGTTTATGTCAACCCTTTGAATTCTACCATTTAAATATGAAGTCAAAAGGTTGAGAGCCATGTTCCTAATACCGTAGTGTTGTAATTTCCTGACAAGTATATCATGTCGGACGCAGTCAAATGCCTTAGATAAGTCACAAAAAACACCTAAGGCATCTTGATTGTTCTCCCAGGCATCAAACACATCTTTTATTAGTTCTATACCTGCGTCAATAGTAGAGCGATTCCTTGTAAACCCAAATTGATTTTTATGGAAAATTTTGTTTGCACTAAAATGAGTTTCTAATTGATGCAATATGATTTTTTCGAAAGTCTTACTTAGCGTAGGTAGTACAGAAATAGGCCGAAAATTTGTTGGATCAGTAGTACTACCAGATTTGAATAAAGGAACCACTTTACTGTGCTTCATTAGGTCAGGAAATACACCACTTGCAACACAACTATTAAACACAGCTGCTAAATTGGGTGCAATGACATCTATAATTGAAGAAACGGTCTTCACAGAAAGACCCCATAGGTCTGCCGTTTTTTTTGCATCTAGACTTTTGAAACTGCTTACAATATCTTTGCAATTAACTACTGAAAATTTAAAAGTTGTGTCACATTCAGTTACACTTTGTTTAAGTAAGATTTCAGCAGAAATGGAGGAAGATTTTAGAGTTTTGGTAGTTAAAGAAGGAATATTTGTGAAAAATTTCTCAAACTCGGCCGCTACCTCCAAATCTGCTCTTACATCTTTATTATTAATTTTTAAATTAAAGTCTCGATTACGCACTGTATTTCTACCAGTTTCACTGTTTATAATGTTCCACGTCATTCTTATTTTATTAACAGAATTTTTGATCTTATTTTTTAAATAAATAGATTTTGCTGAGGAACAGGCTCGTTTAAATAACTTAGAATAACGTTTGACATATTCCAAAAATACAGGATTATGATTATGCGATTTTTCATGGTACAATTCATATAACTTTTGCCTACTTTTATAAGTTCCTGGAGTTGCCCATTCACTAAACTTAGCACGATTACCAACAGATATTGTTTTTGGTACAAACACTTTGCCAAATTCATCACTGATAAGATGGAACAGTGAGTTATATAATATATTTGGGTCATTGTGACTGGTCAACTCTGGCACTTTCTGGGATATATTACTTCTTAACAATTCTAGGCGGCTTGCATTTATTGGAACAAAGCTAACATATTTGCTTTGGGGTTTGTTTGTTTTTCTTGGAAACACTGCTAGTTGACCACAGTGGTCTGATTCTAGATTATTTATAATGAAATTTTTAATAGGTTTTAGATTAGTAAATATATTGTCTATGCAGGTGGAACTTGTGGCTGTTATCCTAGTTGGTTCCAAGAAAATATTGTACATATTATAAGATTTAAACAGTAACAAAAATTTATCCACTATCTGATTATTTTCTAGTAAATTAATATTAAAGTCTCCACAGATAATCATTGATTTATTTGTATTAGAAAGCTTAATTAATGTTTCCTCCATGCACTTTTCAAAATCATCATATGGTGAGCATGGAGGTCTGTATACACATAGAACAAGGAACTGCTCAAACTCAATACAGGACATTTCTATTACTCGTTCAACAGATAGGCTCACAATGTCTTTTCGTTCTTTGAGTTTTATATTTTTATTTGTAATAATTAAAGAGCCACCACGTATAGATTTTTCTCTGTTGAAGGAGCTAGCAACTAGATGATTATTAAAATTAAATAAGAGTTGGTTCTTTTTAAGCCAGTGTTCAGTAATACAAAGAATATCTATTTTGCTATCATCTATAAACAATTCCAGTTCCAACTCTTTGCCCATCATACCTTGAATGTTCTGATGAACAATATTGATTGATTTCATTGCTCGTTTGGTTTGTCGGTCCCTCTACCAAACACCCTATATAATTGCCCTTTGCGTATCATTAACGTAAATTTACGTGCGTTTCCTTCATAAATCTTATGAAGGAAACGCACTTATTAATTATATAGGAAGGATTAAAGCGATTACTTCCAGACTATCTCTAAGTTTTCAATGTTTATTTGTCGAAATTATAGATTGTTGAGAAAAGCGTATAGAAAAACTAATCACAGATGCCTCGTCTTTGTTCCTTTTCCTAATAACATAAAATAATATCATATTGTGATTTATTCAAAATCTTTTAAAATATATAAAATATTTACAGACTGTGACTAATAATATTGTTGGAATCTATAGAGATTCTACAAATGGAATCCAAAATTGACACTGATTTTCTAGATACGAGTACATACCTTGTATGATAAAATGTTCATTTCAAGTATCGGTTTTAGTCACAAGTGATAAGAGATAAGACTGATATAGTATATAAATTCCCCGAGTTACGGACAAATGGTCGTCTAACATCGACCAGTCTAATCATTGATAATATTTTATGTTTAACTTAACCGTTTAAAATGTGTATAGGTTTTAGTTTATAGAGAGTTATAGTTAATTACAGTACACGTGGCCATTGAACGTTATTACACAAATAGAGTAATTTTAGTCATTAAATTGTAATCATAACTCATGAAATAACATAGTGAGTCATGCCAATGTGAGTTAAAAGTGAAACAAGGATTGAAGGATTCCAATACAGCGTTCATATATATTTATTAATCTGATAGAAGGTACGTGATTTCATGATATGACACATTTTTATTCTCTGTTCTTTTATATCTATACTCTTAACTTCTATAATATTAACGATTCCCTACCTATGGAAGATGAATTGATAACAACGAAGGATGGATAGATCGACCATATAGTGCGTTATTTACATATTGGTAGCGTATTCACTTGTTCAAAAAACTAAACTAAACTACCGACCTAAAAATGTATTATGGTGGTCCTTAATCCGTTAACAATTAAATCCAAAATCATAAAAACACTTAGAATGCCACTTCTAAAATTAGGATTATTCTATTCCATTTTGGGTTATTTTAGCGAGCACCAAGTTATGTGACGACTAAACTGTCTAAAATATGCCCACAATTGAAGAGAAATGTCTAATTTTAGTGCTGTCATTCGAAAGTGTTATGCTAATTTTAACCTCAACAAAATAAGTACTGCCATAATTTAGAGATTTTTAGTTGAGAGAATGCTTACAGAATCGACACCAATATCTGTTACCCATATGATAGAATTTTTTGTACCAAAACCTTATTTCATACTACGAGCAGCTGCGCCTGAGGGTTGCATAACCTTGTATGATGAAAACCTGACTGGGACATTTCCGAGGGACAAATAGTAGACAATATATTATGTTAATCTTGGCTATAAGCTATTTCCATTTATATATATAATATACTTAAATCCATTGAGGTATTTCAGCGATAAGAAGAACAAACATGTTTACGTACTCGCAAACCTTCCTCCGCTGTTATATTAGGGCGATATTTATTTACGTCTCTGTATTGAAGTACCTAAGTTTTAGCTTATATGAATCAAGACGCATTAAATCTTATTTTAAAATATTTTTATGTTAATTTCATCAGGTCAATTACAAAAAAGTTGATGTAATTCATAATTTATTTCACATCTCTCCTACTTTGAAATGAGATTGATGAACATCTTCTTCCCATTTTGAGCGCTCGTCCTTAGAGAAACCAAGCTTAGTTAGAAAAACTAGTTTAGTGAGAAAAACTGTTGAGTCAAATGGGATTAGACGATCATGTTTTTACTTTTCCAGGTATATGCCAGAAGTATCGTTTCTAAATGCAAGAAAATAGAGCATTGAACAGCAGCTCATTAGATAGTTGAAATCGTCAATGATAAGAATAGACATCACAATTTCTTAAAGTGGCACAATCATTACTTCTATCACAAACCCTGAAGAATCACGAGCAATAGCTATATATAGTAACTACTGACAGCTTTGCGACTTTAATAAACAATGTAAGAACTCTAAGTTCTACAATAGGTGATATAGAAGATTCTGGAATCTTCATGACGTGCATGACTGGAGGCAGACATACAAAATTGTATAACGCAATTTCTTTATCGCTTCAATCGTTCATAAAAACTTAAAAACCTTATTTGTTATGTATAATAACGAATTATGAATAGGGGATTAATTTTATCGTATAGAACTGTTTACTTTACTAGTTAATAAGGGAAAAAAACATTACTTATTTAAAACTGGTTACAAACTGGAGATTTATGTTTCGTTTGGAAATTGGTTACGGATTTCAGTTACTTCGTATACCGAAAGAAACAAATGTGTACATGAATTTTATTTCAATTGTCTTTTAATTAGAAATCACAAAATCTTAGTAGTTAACAACGTATGTTTAGAAGCATACGTTGTTCAAATGTCAGGTGTAATAAATTACAATTAATTTGTATATTTTAACTCCAGAAATAAAGAAAGAATCAAGTCGACGCATTTTTGCAAACACTTATAATATTAAGTTAATAAGATTAAGATATGATAGCAATAAGATACTCTTTCGTATTTGTGATCTCCATAGTAATTTTGTACATAATGTATTCCCAGTATGATTATATCACATGGCAAAAACAAGATATCGAAATACTTACTTCAGAAGTTGAGAAAATAGAGTCTACAATGGATGTTGAAATAAAGGACATGGTTGAATCTAGTTTAGACGTTAAATTAAGTACATATAAACACATATCGCCGATATCGGCTCTAACTACTAACACAACTAAAAATACTATGACTACTATTTTGATATGGACACTACCAGGTCATGATCCACTAATGTATTTACTTGCGGGACAGGAAGCATTCGTTGGAAGGAAATGCAAAGTACAAAGTTGCTATATAACAACAGACAAATACTACTTAGCAGATATAAGAGATTTTGACGTAATCCTTTTCAATGGGCCAGAAGTAGTGGACAAAAAACGTCCAAACCTACCTCACGCGCGGTCTCCACGACAAAATTACGTATTTGCCAGTATCGAATCTTCTGATTACTATCCTATCTGCGACAATAAGTTCGACGGTTATTTCAATATATCATGGACGTACAAACTTAATTCAGATATTTTCTACGGCTACATGATAATCAGAAACGATAAAGGCGAGATTATTGGTCCACAAAAGGAAATGCATTGGATGAATATTGAAGATATGAAACCTATAAATAATACTATTCAGCAGAAATTGAGTTCTAAAAAGAAGCTTGCTGCATGGCTGGTCTCAAACTGCCACGCGCCCAGTGGCAGAGATACGTTTGTAAAAAATGTGCAGAGAGAATTAAGGAACCTTGGCACAGATATGACAGTTGACGTCTACGGTAACTGTGGGACCATCCCATGTCCTCGCCACAAGATGCCATACTGTTTGCAGATGTTCGAAGATGACTACTATTTTTACTTTTCATTTGAGAACTCCTTCACTGAAGACTATGTCACTGAAAAACTCTTACATCCTCTTCAACATTACGCTGTGCCTGTGGTATATGGAACTGCTAATTATACCAGGTAAACAATTAGCTCCTATTTAAGATATATTATGCTATCGAATTTAATATCACCCATGGTACAAAACGTTAACCTTAAAAGAAATAAACTTTTTACGGTGGTAAATTTGAATAAACGTTTCGCAAATCTCTAAATATACTGTAGATTTCTCCCTTACTGCCCAGAACTGGGTTTATGCTTTTTCACGGAATTTATTGTGGAACTTTGGTAACTGTCAATCGGTATCATTAGATAAGATTAAGTTACGCATTTCATGTACAATGCGTAATGGCAAATTATATTATATCATATCATCTGACTTACAGACAGCTTTTCAAAAATGGCTAACGTCTATCGAGAGAAGACTAAAGTTAAAAATATATATAAGATTACCCCTATTAATATGTAAAACATGGAAACTATAAAGATTTCAAATAACATAATGAATAACCACAATAACTATTTACATTTGATTTTACATACGTTTCACATTAAACACACACGCACACATGGCTCAGACTAATTTAAAGTTGTTTTTTTCAAATATTTTAATCTTAAAAATTTAAATGTATTTTTTTTAACATTCAGTTATTTCCTTTTATAATTCTAAATAATTATTATGTTATCCAAGCAATGTTAAATGCATATGCTTATCGTTTCAGGTTTATGCCCGATGGTATATATCTCAATGCAAAGGAGCTTGGGCCCAAAGAGCTGGCTAGGCGAATGGTTGAAATTGCAAAGGACAAAGAACAATATTACAACTTCTTCAAGTGGATGAACCATTACTCGTTCCATAACGTGGAAGAAGTCCCTGAAACCGATTTTTTTTGCAAGTTCTGTGAGGCAATGAACGACGAAAGCTTGATGACGAGAACTACTGTGATTGAAAAGTTTAAAGAGTGGTGGAATCCACCAAAAATAAGACCAGGCGCTTGTCCAGCCAGACTTTAACATTGGAAGTGTATATAAATACTCCTGAGACCATTACCTAAGTGTATTTTATGGAATTTTTCCGATCGAATTGATAATAGTGAATAGGGATGCCATTTGTGGTGGCACAGTCACATAAGGATTCAATACTTCCTAAAAGTTAGATTAAAGGTAGGGATCCCCAGCCCAGGTGTCGCCTAACCCCCTTGTTTACCTAGTCTACGTTCTGGAGAATATTGCTGTTCTCCAGTTCTCTAGGCCGTCGCTGGCCTAGTAATCAGGGATGAACCTGCTTAAGTATTAGAAAAGTTTGGTTACTCATAACTCGGAATGTTTACTACTTCCTGAGACGCAGTAGTTAGGTCCCAATTGTATGCAAGCTTCGGCGTGTGTATGTTTAGTATTACATACTAGATCTTTTTGTTGCACGGTGTATACAGTTTACATTGTGGTACTTATTATTATATATTTATTATTATTATATATTTTTATTATATATAGCATTATTATATATAGTATTATAATTATATTTTACATTGAAGCCTCCGTTAGCTCAGTTGGTAGCGACCCTGCTTGCGAAGCGCGTGGCCCCAGGTTCGATCCCTGGCTGAGGCAAACATTTATGTGAGAGAAGACTTTAAAAAAACAAATGTTCTTGTTTCATTTATATGTGATGTGTTATTGTATGTGCCCATGTCCCTTGCGACAAAAAGAATATTAGTGCGGGGTACAAGTGTGTCAACGTTACTTTGTTGTTATTTATTACCTATGCTTAAAAAATATTTAACTACATACAAGGAATGATAAAAGTTTTATTTGCTTGAATACACGTACATTAGGTTAGGCTATTATGTTTTGAATCACTGTATTCGACCAATTTGTCGTGCGAATGTTAATTTAGGCTACCTAATTGATTGATTTTGTATTACCTGTTATTGTCCTGCATTAAAATAAAAATGTATGAAGAAACAAGTTAAATTAACATGAGATTATAGAAATTATAAAATATCAATTCCAATAAGTAAGATATACAATAATTAGCAAATAATTTTAACAACATAATTTAAGACAAATTTATATATTTATTCATATAAAGATTTTCTCTAATGAATAAATATATGAATAGTAATTTATTGTAAATCTTTATTGCCATTTCATAACAGTTTTGTCCCCTTTTTTATTATATATCTTAGGACTACTAACGGTTTTGGCAAAATTTTTCTTTTAGATAAGATATTTTCGTTTTCTTGAAACAGCGTTGGATTATTCCTAACCGACTTAAGCATTTCAAATAGATAAAGAGAAGAGAGTATAATTAGTTTGTGTTATATAAATAAAGGTCTACATGAATCATTCCATTTTAAATGGATTTACGTTAATACGAGTACATTCCAAATATTGAACGTATGCATTTTTTTGCGCTATGAATGCTCTTTGAGTTTCCCATATTATAACGCCATATCTTAAAATCGAACACACGTGGTTATGATATACACTTATAGCGGTCTCTGTGTTTGTAATATTAAAAACTTTTCTTAATGCAAATTTTTAACAAGTTCGATGTCATGATTGTTATAGTGTATGTCAATTGTGTATGTTTATTAATATATTTATACACCGAGCTCGCCGGCGAGCTCGGTGTCTGAATGTGTTTACCTGGGAATCATAACCTTGTGTACCTCGCCCACAGTCATTACCTCGGCCGGAGCCTACACCGTGATCGGAATCACTACCTTGACTGGGGCTACAAACTGAATTACCTCGCCTCCCCCATTTCCGCGACATGAGTCCACACCGCGACCAGGATCGTCGCGTTGTACACTCATGCCTGTACTTTGGGTGGGGATACAGATAGAGAGTGGAGTACCTCGCCCACAGCCGTTACCTGGGCCGTAGTCTACATCGAGGCCGGGGCCGCGGTGTAGACTCCTGCCCGCACCGTGGCTGGGGCTTCATAATGAACCAGAATTACCTCGTCCACAGCCATTACCTGGGCCGGAGCATAAATCGCGACCGGGGGGCCGCTTTCCGCCACGCTCACTACTTTTATAACAATATTTTAGCGGTAGAACAACTCTCCCACCATGATCGTCAACAATGCCACCTTGCGGTGAATTCAGAAAACATCTGCGAGTCAAATACATTCCATTTATCTAATAATACAACAATTTTGCTAATTTTAACCTACTGTAAATAATTTGTCTATAATGTATTTTTTTATAGTGAAATAATTATATATTGTTAACATATGATACTTTTCATCGTCATCATCATCAACTATCACCACCACCAGCGTGTGAAATTTGATTTGGAGGTGTGTAATAGACCCGCACGTGCTAAGTGACCTATTTCTTATATAGTACTAATACTTCCCTTATACTTATCACAGCTGCAAAATTCTTGAAATCTCAGCTATCAAGGACTCGTCCACGGAAGTAATCGTGTCTTATCTTTGTTCACCATTTACCAAAGATACCCTGCGTATTGTCGTTCTTAAGAATATCTCTTACTGATTTGGCTGTCAGAATTTTATCAACCAAAGGTTATTGTATGATTACCTACAAAATCAGAGATCGCACCTTCGTCATATAAGACGGCATTCGACTCTTTTGTTACACGAGATAATGACAGGGACAAATCACATAAATTGATAACAGCAAATAGATTTAATCTCAATTAGCTTATTGTCCGTTAGGTATGAAATGTAAGTATGTGACCATAACTTCTCTAACTCAAAGGAAATCAACACCTATTTTATATTTCATAAATATTATTATACCGTGACCTTCTACGAGCACATATCAATAATAGTGAATAGTTATGCCTAAAGACTTCTAAACCTGGTAAATATTATAAAACTGTACTACGTCAATTACAGGATACGTTACTCTGGATCCAAGATATTTCCTAACTGTCTTTGCCTTAATTAAGGGGTTAGGGGGTAGTGATTATTCAAAAACAAGATAAGTTTCAGGAATTTACTTTCAGATTAAAATTTATATTAATTCAAGAGTTTGATTCTACAGTTACCCACACGTTTCACAAGCAAGTTTGTAGGATACCAAGGAAAAACGTGGAAAAAACCTTGGCCACTCTTTTCATATGATTTCGATATTATAAATATACATAAAATTTAGAACAATAGATCTATATCTAAGAGCTGGAAAGAACACACACACGAATAGTAATATCACGGCGAATTTAGATCGTAATTGTGACTAAACCAAAATATAAAGTAAAAATATAAACCAAAATATAATAAAGGTATTATAAAAGTAAAATTCTATTGATGAAATTGGAATTTGGACGATCTAAATTCTCCGTCTAGATTTAAAATTAACTTAACTTATAAAAGGCCCCCCTGGACGAAGATTCACGATCCACTACACGTCACTGCACTTTATACTGTCATCACTTTCTTAGTGGAGCCTGGTGTCTCCTCTCGACTCTCGAGTTAGAATGTCGCGGCCTCTCACGCCCCCAGCTCTCACGAACAGCGGCAAGCCATCATAGCCGCGAAAGGCCCTGATTGGTTACACCCAGCCGAAGCAATACTGATCTATGTGATTGGATAATGGATAGCGCGTCGTATCGTCCACTCACGTGGTCAAATAATGGCGGGCTCGATTTTTGGCGCCATTTAGTTCTGTAACACAACATTTACAAGTGTATATAACATGTGTTTGATGATTACATACGCCCTTAGCTTGGCATTTACCATAATCTCAGATCCAGGTATTTAAAGTGGCAATCTTTCCATATATTGCTATTGTGACAAGCCGCATCTCTTCTACATGAGAGCAGTTTATTTATAAGCTAACTCGCAGATAAATCGTTACCTATGTTATAGTTTAACTACGCTATAATTGATCTATGCTCAATAAAGATCATTATCCTTTAACATGCAACAAATGGTGTATTTTTGTAAAGTCACACGGCTTGCGTCATAAACATGTTTCAAATATCGTTCCAAAACGGTCCTCCATTGTTCTATTTCCGAATAGGGTTTCTCTATTGTAGATAATTCTTTTTAGACAGCGTATTGCATTTTATGACTGACCAGATGCTAGTTCTTTTGAAACGCGGGATTTCTTGCTTAAGTTATCTTTCACAAGAATCAAAAAAAAATATAATTGCCTTCCACATGTACCACTACAGGTGGATGAGGCGCTGGTTTAACACATAGGATATTTTTCATCATCATTCTATCATCACGCAGGTGAAAGCGCGGGCCGCAACTAGTGTTTGCTATAATTTCAAAATTCTTTCAAAAAATAGCACTATAGGTATAGGCTCGAATCGCATATGTTTGTATTTTTATACTTTTCAATTTGTTATATTTTTCTTGTTGAAAATAAATGTTTGTTAAATAATGCTTTATTGATAAAAGAAGAAATGCAAAGAGAAAAAGAAATATACTTCTTGTATGATAAACCCATTATTTAATACTCGTACATTTTTATTATTTCATTTACATCGCCCTATTATTCACAAAGCCAATAGAGTTACAATAAATTCAGACAGATAGACATATAGAGCCAGAAAGACCAGCTCTACTATCAGAGTATTCAGATCGTTCGAAGACATTCAACTTGACCACAGAATAAATAACAGTAGATAATAATTAGAAAGAATAATAATAAACCCGCACTTTTGTCACCATTGATGGTGGCCCGTTTTATGGGTGGCAAGTCACCTGCCTTAATATTTTAGGATGAGACTGAAATTGGCAGGTGCCGTAGTCTTGTCCATAGCCATCTTGCCATTTAACCCATCTTTGTAATAGATAAGAAATCCATGTCACCATCATCCCAAATTCTTTAAATAGGCCTCTAAGTGTTGGCTTATAGCCCCACTTATGCCTTTGTAAAGGACCGGATAACAAAGCCGTGAAAAAATTTAAATAAAAGAGTAATGATAATAATAATAGTACTTACTTGTCGTACTCTCGTCCACAGCCCACTATACCCCTTATCACTAATAAGTTCATATAAATTGGCTTACCATTTTACCCATTTTTTTGGATTAGATATAAGTACCATGTTACCCTTCATCCAAAATGTCTTTTTTTCATACTACATTGTATATTTTATTTTATACCAAACAGGCCTCTAAGTGTTGGCCACAGCCCCACTTATGCCTTTGTAAAGGACCGGACGTAATCCGTGAAACAAATGGAATAGTACTTAATACTAAAGAATAAAAGTTGCCTTGACGTAAAAAATGCATATCCTAAGACGACAATTAAATAGCAAGACACAGTTTATCAATTACCAGCCCCAAGAGGCACTAAGTTAAAGATTTTTATACAAGTACCGCAATACAGCAATTTGGTAGACCTAATTGACCAATTCAGAACGAGCCATGTTCTAGTCCTTCCAGTTCTCTGTTTTCGATTGATTAATATAAATTGCTTGACACATCCACATGTTTCACAAATATTGACAAGCATGATGACAACTATCTTAACTATCTAAACTTTAAGGTAGTGATGTGTCTCTTGATGAGATGCTGGAGAATAAGATCCAGTTTCGAGGTCATCAAGATAGTCCATGTTACGGGTACACACCAAGGAACACAATCTTAAACTGCTTAGTACTTTCATTTTAATACCATTGTCTTGTGGATGTCCGCACTATACGGTGGCTCGTGTTAGAATGATTCTGTAAATTTTTTTCGGTCGCATTATTTGCTGTCTGCCTCTGCCGGCATTTACAGCATCACCGGATGAGTGGCGAGCACAGATGGCACTCAGCCAGATGCGAGTACAGAAGGTGCACCGCCTAAGGCGAATGTTAAAGACGCTACCCCGCAAAGAGAGAAATAAGCGACTTGCACAATGGCACTACTAAGGGCTTGGGCCGTCGCGAGGACAGAGGGATCGGAGTGAATTATTTGCTTCCATCAATCGATCGTGTTTATAACAAATTGGCTCGCACCAGGAACGATTTTAAAAACCACTTACATTTAGTTTTGAGTGATTGAGCTTTAAGTTACTACAATTAACCAAGTACAAAAATTAATTATTTGATCCATTAAAGGTCGACTCAACAATTAAATTATTTAATTTAGACACTAAGTTACACAATCACACACTACTTGTGAGTCAGAGTGCACACAGTATTCAATTGACAATTAAATTCAACTTAAAGTTGAAGCTTGATGATACTTCGCGCCGACATAACACGTATAATATATCATACAATACGTAGGTGTTAGTAAAAGTGATAAAAATATTGTCTATTTACGTACTGTCATAGTATGCGTATGGGTTTATCCGTTAACACTTAGTCCGATGAATAGATTAGATATGGCCGACCTCGATATGTAATCATGATTAGGCAGAAGAGGTACGAGTAAAGGCTCTAATTATTTGCCAGTGATAACATGGCCGTCAAACACATCGTTCAATTATTGCATAGTTTACTAAATAATATTCAAATATAGATTAACTTACGGTGTTTATGATAAAATGAACCTCAAAATAGAGAGTTAAAACAGACCTAAAATTATCAATAAAAATAGAGTTTAAAATGAGGGTGCTTAGGACGAAAAGGATTATGCTGACAGCATTCTCTGCTATGGTGGTAATGTTAATATACGCATCGTTAAATATCGTAACATACAATCAATCGGAATCGAAAAGCTATACCATTATATTAAATAGTGATGAAGAATTAATAAGTACAAGGAATCCGGGAGCAACTGAAAAAGATGAGGATAATTCGTCAAATTTAAAATATATCCTTCAATGGACTTCCTCGAAAAACGTGCCGTTCATGTTTATGGGCAAGGGACAACAGGGCTTTATCGACAGGAATTGCCCATATACAAACTGTTTTGTTACTGGAGACAAAAGATATTTTGGAGCAGATATAACGAAATTTGATGTTGTCGCGTTTGCCGGACCAGAAGTGATCCGCATGTATAAAAACTCACTGCCTGTCAAACGATCACCGCACCAAAAGTATGCATTCGCGTCAATTGAATCGTCAGACTATTATCCGGTGTGCTCTAACAGATTTGACGGATATTTCAACTGGACGTGGACGTTCCGATTAGACTCGGAAGTAAAATGGGGATATATGGTGATAAGAGATAAAGATAACAAGGTCGTTGGCCCGCGAAAAGAAATGAATTGGATTAAGTTTGAAGATATGGATCCTGTGAGTGATGAGTACAAAAAAGAACTGAGTTCAAAGACCAAAGCTGCAGCTTGGTTTGTATCAAATTGCAATTCAAGAAGTAAAAGGGAAAAGTTTGTTAAAGAACTACAAAAAGAACTAAAACAGTATGATTTAACAGTAGATGTGTATGGAAAGTGCGGTCCATTGAAATGTTCTCGTGCTGATGAGTCGGCGTGCTTTGATTTACTCAAAGAAAAATACTTTTTCTATTTGTCATTCGAGAATTCTTTCAGTGAAGATTATGCCACTGAGAAACTTTTAAACGCTGTACAGCATGATTCAGTGCCTATTGTATATGGAGGAGCTAATTACTCTAGGTACGAAATGTAAACTACCTGACATTTTACTTACTTACTCTCCTTATCCATTTTATTCAATCAATTTACATCCCCCATTCCTGGGGAACCCGTTCAATTTATAGGATAAATATGTATTTTAAGTTAGTCCATAGTCCATATCATGACTGTCTCAAGTTTGATCAAATTCTGTCTCGTTTCAGAACGATCCGCGTACATGACGACAGACAGACAAACAAAAATGTTTGATTTTTTTTATTTATTGGAAATCAATATTTTTGGTTTTATATTAGTAACAAGTGTACTAATTGTTCATTATTATGATTTTTAAAGCACTAACGCCTGCTATGCGAGACCAAACTTTGCGAGCTACGAAAGAAAAATACACATCTTCAGATGGGATTCGATCCTAGGTCTTTCGACAATCCGTGTCAGATGCCATGAGCACTAGGCCAGGGATAATGCCTGTCAAGCTGTTCAATAGATGTCGCCATACGACGGTTAAAATGGTTAAAACAAGTTAAAAGACACTTAAATCAGATCAAGTACACCTTGATAATAATCTTCAAAAAATGTTTAATGTACCAATTTGGCACAGTAACAGTTTTATGATATGTATATATATGTAGATTATAATACAATGGTTTTAAAATAGAATCCCCAATATATAGAATTCTGCCTTGGTTGTAACTACCATAGTACTAGATATTTTGCTCGGAAGCAGTAGTGTGCATACGCTACTGTATCAATATTTAAAGGGGGCTTTAGCTGGTGTGAAACTACTGGGCGAACGAGACTATAATTCAAAGTTAATATTATGGTTGCGGGTGCTGTGCACAGCGTCTAGCACTGCGAGCATGGATTTTCGATAGGATAAAATAAACACCCTACGATAATAGCTATTGCGGCTTGATCCATACTGGAGACAAGGTACAATAGATACAATTAGTTTATCGACGTGGCAAGTTTACCGAACCGACGATCCATGCTCGCACTACAGTTTTGATAAAAAAAATGTTATATAGCAATTATACGTAATAACTCTTTTAGTTTTTAAATAAAATATGTCAACATTGTAATTTCAACTTTCAGGTTTCTGCCAGACGGGTCATATTTAAACGCAAGAGAGCTTGGCGCTGAAGACTTGGCGGCTAAAATGAACCAATTAATCAAAAATCTTGATGAATATTATGAATATTTTAGATGGAAAAAGTACTACTCGTATCATAGAAAAATGGACAGTGTAGAAACTGATGAATACTGTTTATTTTGTACGATATTAAATGATCAAAAGTTGGTGAGGGAACGAAAAGTATATCAAAATTTTAGGGACTGGTGGGACCCTCCTAATCGTTGCTAATCAATATATAACTTATAAAAAGTAGAATTATAAGTATTGTAAAAAGTTTATTTTCTGATTAGAGTAAGGTGAACCGACGATTATTCGCCGTATTTTTTGATATTGCTTTAAATATTAATAGCTTTATCAATTGGATTGAACTTCTTAATGAAATACTACTTTTTAAGGAATAGCAAGCCAGCAAATAAAACTTTTGATATATTTTTTATATTTATCGATTTTCACTGACTTTTTATTTTTAAGTATAGTTGTCCTACATGTACGTATAGGATACAAATCCTGCTATAGAAAAAAAACTTTACATAAGTATATAATATTATTTTCGAAGTACTAGTTTCACCAAAGAATATGTCTGCTTGAAATACGATCATAGCAATCCCTCCGGGACAAGCTATTAAATCATGATAAAAGGCCTATGCCTGAGCATTAGCTATCGCTATTCCCATTTCTTACCATATATGTTGATAAGATCAGTTTTAGTGTGAAAAAGTGACAAACATACACATTGACTCATAGCCATCCCACTCTTTTAATGATGAATTTCTCTATAAATAATATCTATATGATTAAGTAAGGGACATCTGAACATCAATGTGTGTTAAGGCGCGCTCGTATCCGGATATTAGTAAGAAGCAGAATCTTTAAACATCTAGGCCTTAATTAATAAACGTTGCGTAAACCTATATTAGGCGTAACATGCTTTGTCTTGCTTTCACGCGTGACATTTACTGCAAGCGAAAAATTGACAGATAGATGTTTTAACTACTCCGGGTGTAAGCCAAGTTTATTAATATGGCCGCTAGTATAACGAAACAGATCGATAATATTCTATGAAAATACTTAGGTCATAAAAAGAATAGGAAAAATAATAATAACAGAATAGAATTCATAAATATTACTCGCTCTCTGCAGAAAAAAATCCTGAATAGGTCCACAAAAATAAACTTTCACGTCCAAACTCTCAGAATTTTCAGCGATAACACTATATTTTTTAGGTAATACATAGCCATATAGTACTAAAATAGTAAACAGCAGTTTTTTTCAATTGTGTTAGTGTTAGTATACATCGAAAAATCTAAAGAAAACGTACAAAACTAATGCATTTTCGCTTTACATCGTCCAATATAACAAGCGATTTTTAACCTTACGTAAAGCGTCGTAAATTATTTTTAAATTGGGGTTGGACCGCGCCAATCGAAAATAATCCCGTAGTGTCATTTATTACTAAAAACTGCTACATTTAAGTGAGTAAAATAGTAGGTATCTTGCAGACCGAGAAACCAACCACATTAATACAATATTCACCTAAACTATTATTTTCAAACACACAGGCTTCATTTCAATACAAAATGAGAAGACCCTTACTTATCTTGTACTTTAAAGGAAGGTAGCCTTTTACTGCTTAAATAAAATATATGAATTTCCAAAATGGATTACTTACATTTGTTAGGTTCACGGAAAGTAATTGATATAGTGGACGTCCTACGATGTTCAGCAGTGGACGTTCTACGGCTGAGATGATGAATTGATATATCCAATACTATTAATATTGAGACCCAAACTAAGCGAAAACCTGTACCTTGTGACTTATGGCCGGTCCCAATAATCTATCTATCGCCGGTTTACCTTACTAAAGATAGATATTTGACACTATTTGTATAGACGTTATGTCAAGTTTCTATCGGTAGTAAGCAAAACTGTGGTTAGATAGATTATTGGGAATGGCCGTTAGAGACGCGAGTCCCCGATACGATTTTCAAATTATACTTGTAGCGAATACACCATTTCCGTTTATTTTCATTGGACACGTTTAATACTTCTATGATTTAAGAATAAGGTTCTAGACTATACTGGTATCATAATTTTCTAAAATTTTAAATCCAGCAAGGCTTTAAAATTTCAACGTGTTGATGGTGTCAGTGTTAGTAAATGTAACAAAATGCCAGGAGACTGTGTTTGTGCATCATGTGCATACCATGAATGACCAGATAGACAAGTCTTTCGTCAAGTAAACTATGGTAAATGTCACATCTACCCATTACAGTTGGAGTAAGATACAGATCTTTAAATGCTAATTGCCACTGTATCTACTGCCTCGTACCCTGAGTTATAGTTGTACAGTCCTAGTTACCCATTAATTAATTTGCAACAGTGCTCTTCAAACTCTAACAAAGTAATGCTTAACTTTGAGGTAAAATATATGGCATTGCGTTTGTGCCCACCAAGACGCACACCTACAGTGTCCAACCATGTAATAGTTACAACACCACCAGGCAGCACGTGTAGGTACGTATACCAAGAAGAGTAAAGTCGCCTGCAACATGTTACATTCTATAATTTAAAATTTTAATATTTAATTTCATAAAACAACAATATTACTCTAAAATAATTATATTTTTATTATAATAATAATAATACGCACCTATGCCAGTTCTTGAAAACAGTCGTGCTACGCTCTATTGGGATCGATCTATCATCACGGATAGGACTATTGTTGCCAATAGGCCTGATATCGTGATAGTAGATCGATCTCAGCGCCGAGCAGTGCTTATTGACATCACCATTCCGCATGACGAGAACCTCGTGAAAGCCGAGAAGGACAAACTCAGCAAGTACCTTGACTTGGCTCACGAGATTACCGCCATGTGGGATGTGGACTCAACGATCATAGTTCCGATAGTTGTTTCGGCAAACGGCCTTATAGCAAAGAGTCTCGACCAACATCTCAAGAGGCTCTCGCTTGATGGTTGGATCAAGGGTCAGATACAGAAGGCAGTACTCCTTGAAACGGCACGCATCGTCAGGAGGTTCCTCACTCTGCAGCCCTGACCACCGGTAGTTTGGGCCCTGCCCCGCTACTGGCGGAAAGCTAGGTTTAGGTTTTTATAATAATTTTATATTGTTTTATTCAAATATTATAAAAATGTAAATTTAAGAGAAGAATATAAATAAAGAAATAATAATAATAATAATAATATTTATTTAATTCAAAAAAGGGGTACACTGTTATATCAAGCATTACCATAAAAAAGCATGCAAAGTAAAAATAACATATTAATTATTTAATTATTCAGCCATAACAGTTCCATATTTGGTACATCTGTACCAAAAATCTTGCCCTCACGGTAGGATACCCTGAGTCTGTGAGGGCTAGTTTACTTCTTGTTGTTCATGAATTATGAATTGACGTGCTTTCAACTATGTGTAATTTCTAGAGTAATAGGCACTGAGTATACAATAGGTACTGTGAGACATACAGTCTTGTTTACAAGAAGGTGATGACATAGTGTGCGATCTTGAATAGGTTTCTTAAGTTCATCATCATGTTACATGTGGGAGGTGAAAACTATATGAAATAGGTGAGGGCTATGTTTATATTTAAGCTTTAGTGTGCAGATTGCAGGCAAAAAATAAACAATAGTGTAATGCGTATTGAATTTAATAATCGTTATGTAATGGTATTTCGCGTATGTTATCATTGTCATATATTGCTAGTCTAGAGATAGTAAGTAAGTTTTTATTTTCTTTTTACATACATATTGCGTGTCCTTGATTATGTTTAGTTTCTTATTATTATTTTTTATATAAGTATGTTCCCAGGTAATTATGACATCTTTGTCCAATATTTCTTCTTGTCTGCATTGTACACCATTTATGAGTGCGTCTAGATTTTGTTATTACTGGATTATCGTTAGTGGTTGGTAGGGCAGTTTTGTGGAAACGTAATGCACTTGCTAAAATATAAAGTTGTCGAACCGTCAGCTCATTAGTTTCCCTGTACAACATGTCTGTTGGGTACTGAAAGGGTTTTTGTGTGCTACTTTGAGAACAGCACGCTGTGCGCGTTCTATTTGCATAAGATGCGTTGCGTAAGCGGCTCCCCATGAGGTAATACAGCAATTAATAAGGGATTTACACAGCGCTGCATACACCATTTCTATGGTTTTGATATCTGCTATTGTTCTGAGTCTTTTAAATACGTACAAAAGCTTCCTTAAACGATTACTTAGTGTATATATTTGTTTTGTCCAAGATTATCTTTCTGCTTAACGTAATTGTTAATAAATTTATTATTATTCTTATTTATTATTATGTACATATTTGCTACAGACTTCCAAAAAAAGGAAGAGGTACTCAATTTGACTGTTTTTTTTATGTTTGTGTCCTCATAACTTTCGGTAGGGCACAAAATCGCACGGCGTTAAATCGCACGATCTTATTGGCCAGTTGACATCAGAATTTCGTGAGATAATGTGTTCTGGAAATCGTTGCTGTAATAAGTCGATTGTTTCATGCGCGGTGTGGCAGGTTGCGCCGTCCTGCTGAAACCACATTTTGTCCAGATTCATGCCGTCCAGTTGATGCCACAAAAAGTCCGGTATCATATTCCTGTAACGAATGCCGTTCACAGTCAGGCCGAAATTGCAATTTCAGCCTCATTTTCAAAAAAGTAAGGTCAATCACGGCGCCTGACCAAAATCCGCACCAGACAGTTACTCGTTGTGGGTGCATTTGTTTCTCATGGATTGCACGAGGATTTTCTGAGTTCCAAATTGGACAATTTTGTGTATTCACGAAGCCATGCATATGGAAATGCGCTTCATCGGAAAAAATGACCTTTTTCAAAAAATTGACATCGACTTCACTTTGCCCCATTACCCATTGAAAGAATTGCCGGCGCTTTCCATGGTCTGCTGGTTTGAGCTCCTGAGTTAACTGAATCGTGTACGCATGAAGGTGGAGGTGTTTAGAAAAAAATTTGCTGCGTAGTGCTTCGTGAAACTTGAAGTTGTTGAGAACGATGTCGAATTGATGTTTTCGGGTTTTCGGCGACACTCTTGTTTACAGCAGCAATGTTTTAAGAGACCGACCGGTACGTTGACGCAAAAGATTTTTATTATCCATAATTGACCCAGTTTCTTCAAATTTTTTCACCACTCTTCAAATGGTTGACATATTAGGTGTACTTTCTCGGCTGAAAATTTGGCGAAGTTTGCGAGCGGTTTCAGCGTAACTTTCCCCATTTTTGTAATGAGTTTTCACAATTATAACGCGTTGTTCTTTCGAAAAGCGCTCCATTTTTAATAATCGTAATAAACAGAGGTGACAGCTGTCAAATTTCAGAGTTGCCACTTGCATGAAAAAAAAAATATTATAATTTTAAAAAGTGCACTCTTACTGAGACATCCTTTATATTAAACAACTACCGCTTTACTTTACTTTATGTCAGTGCCATTGTAAAACATTATGAAAAAAAATTATTATGCTTGTCCATAATCTGTCTACTCTGGATTTTTCATATAGTAACATAATTGTTTTGTAAATAATACAAACTTACTATTTCATATGCACGTATATGCAACATAAGTAAATGTTTTATTAGTTCTTTATCAGTGAGCAAACAATGTTTGAGTACCAGCAGTAAAATCTTATACGACAAAAACTACGTGTAGTCAACGTCTATTATTTCTATCTTGATCATAAAGTTTCATTTCAAAGTTAATATTTTGATATCATACACTAGTTTCGGTTAACATTGACTTTTAGAACTTGTTTTCGTTGTCGGCTAGTTGAAGCCACCGTAATGTTTGACATAACACTTCTCGAGTCACAATTCGGTGATAAATGGATCGGTGCTCGACGTGCGCGCACTAAGTAACCCGGTATATCAAAACACAAAATAAAATACAAAAAATGAAATCATACTTCGTAAAAGCGCTGTTATATAGCATAGCGATTTCAGTTTTCATTATAATGTACACATCCTTTAGAGATATAATAAACACTAAAAGGATAATGTCGAGTGATAAAACTATACAAAAAAAATTACACGCAAAAAATGATAATGGATTAGAGAGTGCGGATAAAAATATAAAAACAATAAAAGTGATCACATCCGAAGAAAATGTTCCGGAACATAAGAGTGTTAAAAATGTGCCACATAAAAATCAATCTTTAAAATATATCTTACAATGGACCTCAGATCAAAACGTGCCTTTTGTGGATATGGGGGAAGGGCAAAATGGATTTATTTATCGAAATTGTCCATACATCAATTGTTTCGTGACTTCTGATAAATACTTATTAATGGGAGATTACACAAAATTTGATGTTATAGCTTTTGCCGGACCCGAGCTAGCGCAACCTCTCGTATACAATATAGAATTACCTAATAGACGATCAGCCCATCAAAAATATGTTTTTGCAAGTATAGAGTCATCGAACTATTATAAAATATGCAGCAACGACTTCGACGGAGTATTTAACTGGACATGGACGTACAAACTAGATTCAGATGTGCGATGGGGTTATATCGTAGTCAGAGATATGCAAAATAATACAATTGGACCAAAGAAAAATATGAATTGGTTAAAATTGGTCGACATGGATCCTGTTACAGAAGGCTTTAAGGAGAAACTAAAAACAAAGAAGAAAGCCGCCGCATGGTTTGTTTCTAATTGCAATACCAAAAGTAAAAGGGAAATCTTTGTTCGAGACCTTCAAATGGAACTCTATAAATATAAACATGTGGTGGACGTTTATGGATACTGTGGAGATTTTGTCTGTTCTAGGGATAATAAAGAAAAATGTGATGCAAAGATAGCAAACACTTATTATTTTTATTTGTCTTTTGAAAATGCCTTTAGCGAAGATTATGTGACCGAGAAATTATTGCTCGGATTGAACAATGACGCAGTGCCAATTGTATATGGAGGTGCTAATTATTCAAGGTTAGTTATATTTTGTAAGTCTAGGTAAGTAATATCCGTATTAATTTAGTGACAAAAAAATAGAATTTAAGGTTCTTACTTATATTAGTATTTAGTACCAAGTGCTCTGTGTTTTTTTATTAAAAAGTAACCTAGTAGTACTAAGTTTTACTAATTTGGTAATTATTATAATTAGTATTACAATTTTTCTTACCCATTGTATCTGGCTATAGCATCGCGCGCGTATCAGTATAAAATTATCATTATTAGCACGTATCAGAAAGTGGCATCAGTATAAAAGTAAAACCTAGCCCATGTATCCGTCTACTCGTACACATACATTTAAGAAAGATCAAACACTGAGAAATACTGAGCGAAACAGCACGAGCATGTACGCAGGCGGACGCTAGTAACAATTAAAAATAACTTGTAGTACTCAGGGATAATTAAGAATGTACAGATTACAATAATCATTTCTGTGCATTATACAATTTTATAAAATTTGTCTTTGTTTTTTACTCGATAAAGAAAGAGAAGAGCATAATTTGTATGTTTTGCATGTGTAATTTTTGCATAATGACCTAAATTACAAAACTATTATCTAAATAGTTTTGTATCTATTAAATAGTATTACTCAGTCCAGTTCATATCGGTCATGCGGTGTAAATTCGATTGGTGCCTATCTCCGTAATAAACGTCTTTTAAAAATATGTACCTACTAATGTCATTTGATTACATTTTACATTTACATTTGCATTTGATTACAGATTTATGCCAGATGGCATATACCTAAACGCAAGGGAACTTGGAGTTCAAAAATTGGCTGCGAAAATGAATGAACTGATCGAAAACCACGATGAATACGCCAATTATTTCAGATGGAAAAATCACTATTGGTATCATAAAACTTCTGATTACGTGGATACTAATGAATACTGCAAGATGTGTGAGTTGTTAAATGATAAAGAGGCACTAGAGAGAACTACTGTATACAACCATTTGAAAGACTGGTGGAATTCAAACAACGTGTCATGTTATGATCATTAGTTTTATGTACCTATATCTTAAAATTAAATAAGTGTAGCAAAATGGACATCATTTCGGAAAAACATGTTCTCAATTATCGTGTATGATACCATGATATAGCATGCAAATAAATATGAATATCATAGGCCAAGAGTGAGGGTGCGAAATGTCAATATACGAGTACATATACTAGACCACAAAGAAAGCGGGTCTGTTAAAATATTTTTACCTACGTATAAACTGTATTAATTTTATTTCGTCAGTCTAAAGAGGTTGATTATTTAAAAAGTTATTGGTGCCACTTGGCCGCAAATTTGTATTTACTAACATTAATTTAAAAATAATAATTGTATAATACATATATTTATACATGCTGCGAGCGCGACTTGGTTAGGTCCAATATTTTCATTTATGTTTGTATTAGGTACTTTAGGGTTTCCCCATGTTTGAATCTTGTAAGTATTACAATGTACGATAGTGAAAAACAAGGGTTTTAAGTATGAGGTGTGTGATTAAGAGTATTAACTTTTAAAGCACTAACGCCTGCTTAAATCACTAAAGCTGTTCAATAGATGTCGCTCCGTCCCCGTAAGACGGTTAAAGTCAGATAGAGAGTTAAAATTCGTAGATTGGACCCGACCACTCGGTGGCCTAATTGGTCAATGGCGTCTGACACGGAGAGTCAGAAGACGCGGGTTCGAATCCCGTCCGAGGATGTGAATTGTTCTCTCTATACATTTCAATGTCTAAGTTACAAAATTAAAATTTTATATTTACTTTGAAATCTCTTAAAATTAAACAATAATTAAAGTCTATTATTACAATACAATTTATTTATTAATGATTAGGGCAGACGGACGGAACCATTAAGTTTTCTTACTTCACAATATATATATAACCATGCATAAAAAGAAGTAATTACAATAAGAAGTCACTTCGTACATATTTTATGTATATTCAGATAACGTTGAAATATTTTGCTCCTTCGATGTACGACCGAGCGTGAAATTACATACTACAACGCAGGCATGCTTGTTATTTTTCTATAAGTTATGAAATCTGTTTGTTTTATGTCAAAGTTACAACGTTCAGTATAATAAATTATTCAAAATTTTATGAAACTACTTCCACCTCCAGTACTGTATTATGAAATAACAATAAAACAATATCCATGAGTTATAGGAACACTCTAATTGTTAAACCGGGAACTGCATTAAACGCACTACAGATATTTACAGATCAGAGGATGCAATAAAAATTGTATAATAAGTAACTTACTCCACTAGCGCGAAAACATGTTACGCATCAATACGGATGAGGGATGTTTGGAAAATTCACCTCTAATATATCCTCCAAACATCAATAATTCGGTTATTAGGCCGGTTAACGGAACTAATGAGACTTTCATGTATCAGTAGTCCGGATGAACACGTCAGCCGGACATATGCTCATACTACTGATACTCGTATATCAACTATAATCCAAGCGAGTGAAGCCACTGGTTACATTTAGTGTAAAATATTATTAATTAGAACTAAGTATTAGATATATTTATAACCTACAAGTAAAATATCCTGACTCTCTCATTTTAGACATTATGATATTGGTTTATCAAACCAATAGCAGACCTTTCTCTAATTGGGTTAATTCCATTGAAATGCTCAGTCAATCGAGTTTCGAATTTGGGTTGCGAATCAATGATCAAGGATGAAACCCTCTAAATTATTATATATTTTAATGTATATAACGTTAATAATAAGATTGATCACAGCTTTATCACGTGTTTATCCACAAATAGTATTTTTTTGTTGATTTGATAAAAAAATAATAACTAAAGCCAAAATGAAAATGATTTTAAACATAAGGGAATTTCAGGAATTTTTAATATTCAGGAATACATAAAACACATTACATACATTATAAAACTATCCCTGTGGCTTTGTCCACAAGTATAATTCTTTTTCCCAAAATTAATATTTTTCACAATATTACGTGTGAATGTGGATTAATAGGATTGGAGGGATATTTCATATAAAAAAATATTGTTTTTTTAATCAGTACCGGTGATTTATTGGGATTTGCTATTGTACGACTGTACAATACATTTTTAATACAGTTGCTCAAAAAGTGGCGTATTGCAGGGACGTATAGCGTTCGGGATGTGGGCTATTATTATACTCGTGCTTTTTTTTACCTTTCCCGAACTCGTCCGTTCTCTTTCCCAACTGTCAAAATAATTTCTATTAAAAAGATAAACCAACCATGAAGTTTTTACTAAAAAAAACATAGAATTTTTTATGATTCATGCAAATACGTATATTTCTAAAAAGAAGCTACTGATTTGTTTCAATATCAGATTTAATGATTTGATTGTATGAGTTAGGTTAGGTTTCATTTCATTTCATCTCATTAAATTTCATTTTCATTTCATATCAATAAAAAAAATCTACTGAAGACTTGGCTGTATGGGCATAGTTCCCTTTGCCTACCAGAATGGGCGAAGAAAAAAAAATCTCTGCTTATATTCTACGGTTGGCGCCATTTTCCAGAAATTTTCTTTACGAGTTTATTTTTTTAAATTGCTTCATTTTTTCGCAACTGTATTAAAAATAGTCGTTCAGTACACGTGCGGAACCGTCATTGCAACTTTTTCCGACTGTCAACACGTAGTAGACATTTGTCAGGACTCTTTGCAATGACAACCTTTCCCCACTTGTAATGAAATATACTATTTTAAGAATAACATTTTGATATCGTGTTTTTCACTCACTGCACTCATAACCCCTCAGAGTCCACATTGTAAAATATTAAAATATTTGCGCATGTTATGCCAAAAGTCACCTCATAAGATCAAACGCTATGTTTTCAAGCGACGGCAGGTCGATTATAGAAATGTGATAGTTAAACATGCTTAACCGTATAATAGCTCGGTGGCAATACAAAACTCAATGTGTAAAAACTACATATTTGATACCGTACCGTATTTTGCCAAATATATTGAAAATTGTCCAGTAAAATAAATAAAATCCGATATTTGAATGAATTAAACCTTTATAAACTTTTTTATTTAAAATCATTATTCGAATACTTTTATCGTATTTTTCATTAACGAGCCGATTTGTTTTCGGTCTAGTGTATAATCGGCTGCCAAACGTGAGGTATCGCGCGTGAAAACCCCGATTAAGTCAAAGATATCTGAACACGATGCGAGCAAATGTGTTATATGTGAAACCCCAACGGTCCTAGCACAAATAACTGCGTAAGTGTAACGTAACGAGTAGTTAACGTGAAACAGAACAAACTGTCATTTGTCTAGGGCAACTGTGACACAGATAACTCATAGTTTATACACCTAAGCATAACGCGTTGACGCTTTC
This sequence comes from Selenia dentaria, assembly GCA_917880725.1. NCBI lineage: Eukaryota > Metazoa > Arthropoda > Insecta > Lepidoptera > Geometridae > Selenia > Selenia dentaria. The sequence continues at coordinate 31,569,030 of OU862877.1, read as the reverse complement.
AATACGAATAATTTTGTCGCAAATTGTTTGTGCTACGGCCTTAGGATCCCAAACCACGGATACGTAACCGTGAGTGAATCAACGTTCGTGTTCAAATACAGTATTTATTCATCTAGTACCAAAACTTTCACTATTACAGGGAAGAAAACGTAAAAAGGTTAAACAAGTCTGGCATTTGTTTAATTGTATTATACTCGTAGGTAATTAAAATATCTAGACACAAATATAATCACAAAAGTATCCTTTAAGAAATATCAAAATCGATGAGGCGTAGGCGAGTACCTGTCTGAACAAAAGGAATTAAGACAGAAGATAAGTCAAGGTAGTGCCTTTAAGATTGAAGATTTCGATCAAACGGGAAATTTTGTAAACCGGCTTCTTTGTTCCTATAACGTCAGAGTAACTTTAGGGTGATCCAGATAAGAAATGTTTTTCGACCCTTTCTCCTTGGGTTTCATTGAATAAGGTAATGTATATTTTTGGCTTGGTTGTTTTATATACAGTTACATTCATTTAGTCTGAAAGCCTTTATCGTGTACAATACTGAAGTACATTATTTTGATCTACCTTGTAGGGTTCAGCCAGCGTTTGCAATGTAAGCGCTAAAAATGTGTTTTTTAAGACATCACATTAGAAACCTCTAAAATTATCGGTGTTTCTCTATTACATTATGGATGTATTATACATATAAACCTTTCTCTTGAATCGCTTTATTTATTGAAATAGCCGCATTGAAATTCGTTTCGTAATTTTAAAGATCTAAGCATACGTAGCGACAGACAACGGGAAGCGACTATGTTTAATACTATGTAGTGATAAACCCCTCAACGAGCGTTCTCTTAGTTTAAGCTCTAAAGTAATCTACGTCACGGTAATATAATATTACCGTGTCTACGTTATCTATGTAGCTATAGGTATAGTAATACGCAAATGCCGAATGTAGTTAATGTATGGAACTACTGACTACTTATTTTAAACTATTTTTTCTGTCTACATAAACGTAGTCGCGGGCATATGCAAGTCAGTTAAATTGCGCTGAGATTTCCGTTACGTAACTACAAAATTATTTTTAAAGCTCTAACGCTTGCTTAACGATACCAAACATTGCAAATTTAGAGAGAAAAATATACATCCTCGGACGGGATTCGAACCCGCGGTGGTATGCTGCGGTGGTCATGGCATCTGTCACGGATTGTCGGATCACGAAATCCCGCTAAAATTACAATACAATTACAAAATGATATTTTGTAGTTACGTTGGACTACATTTTTTACATAATCTACCCCGTCCCCCGGATTCTGCATCGCGGGAGCCGTGGACACACAAACACACAACACTTAAACATACACATAGTCACACAAACTCCACACCCGAGAATAAACATCTCAGTTCACAAAAATATTTGCTTCGGCCAGGCATCGCACCTGGGACCCCGCGTTTCGAAGGCAGGGTCGTTACCAACATACCCAACGGAGCCGTCAAATACAGCTACGTAATCTTATTTTTACATTTACACTACAGTTATAGAGGTGCATATATGTGGTACCTATTTACAGAACTTTTTATCGTACGGTAATATTGGTATATAGGTATAATGTGACATCCACTTCCGAATAATTCAACGTTTCTAAACTTGAACGAATAACCCACTAAGTTCATTGAAAGCTCTAACGATTCACGTGATTCATCTCTTCCCTAGTTGACCTATTACGTAAATATATCTCTCTGAGTGTTTAATTTCATAAAGGGACTCTGCTAGCCGTATTCCAGAAGGACGATCAGTATTGAATCAAGTCTCGAGTACAAATCTGAGTAAATTGTGCAGGGCGTTTACCCACTGTCAAATCTCTATTCAATTCCAAATTAACAGCTGAGCGTCTTCCAATAACACCTCTGACTAATGGCGATAACAACCTGATCAATATTTGGGTTTGATTTTTTTTTAAATAATGCGTTCAATAAAACATCAAAAGAGATTTTTATTGTATTTGTATTGAATCCAAAGTCCTTCAATTTATTCTGTATTCGAAGTTAGCAATGCTGTGAAGTGACCAAAAGTTTTGTGAGTCTGTACAACAATAAGTGCCAGAGTTACAGCTCATGTATAAGCACAAAGCTCGGTTACCTTGTATTACAACTCATGCATAAACATACTGCTCGGTTACCTAGTGTTTAGTTGTTAATTTTAATTAAAGCCAGACCTGAAGCCGACGATAACACGCCGTGAGTGAGAGTGCTGCAATTTGCATGCCAAGTAACGTACGGTGGTGTCTGCCTACGTAAGTTCGGAATATATATCATCTATCCAAATATCAAATATCGAAGGAGTTTCTACATAAAAAGTCCTTATATGTAAAATTCAAGTATTGATCCTTACTGTGTTTTTTTGAATTGAAAGCTTCTTTAGGCGCGTTGAGCACTTTGTTGGTGAACAAAAATCATGGAACTCGCATCATCGTCATCGGCTTTTTACGTAAAGAAAAATCAAGAAACTCGCGTCATCGTTACCGAACGTAAGGCTTTTTGGTGAAGAAATATCGAATTAATTACTTGATTTTGAATGACTTGAGCTATGGAGAGTGCTATGCTCAGGGTTTCTCTACGTAATCGAATCAGAAATGAGGAGATCAGTAGACGAACTAAAGTCACCGACATAGCCCAGAAGACAAGCCAGTTGAAGTTGCAGTGGGCAGGCCACATAGCACGCAGAACAGTTGGCCGATGGGGCCGGAAGATTCTGACGACCTGATAAAGGTAGCAGGTCGACGTCCTTCCTCCTCCTTCCTTTTGGAAATTTGTGGGGGAGGCATATGTTCAGCAGTGGATGTCTTACGGCTGAGATGATGATGATGATTGTCCTGTAATTTCACCTAACGAGCATCACTGCTTTATGGGTGGCAGTACTTCCCCGGAAGAACTCATTCACTAAGAGTAGAACTCTTTGCTACAAAAACACCTTATTTACTTTACAAGATACCTTATTTAAATAAAAATGAATACCTGTTTCCCTTAGTCACGCCATAACTCGAGTACGACTTGTCCGATTTCTAAAATTTTTTTTGTGTCGTAAGACTTTGTAGAAGGTTTTTACAGAAACAGAAGAAAGTTACACAGAATGTCAGATAATTTAAGAAAACTTGCTTACTATATAAACATCACCACGCGGCTGGAACAGCGGGGCTCAGTTAGTATACTAGTAATTACTCATTCTCGTTTTTTTTTGTTTTGAACGGCTAAAATGCTGTTTGCTACTGTTTGCATTTACAGCGTCACTGGACGGGCACGTGGACGTCGAGTACAGAAAGCACTCAATGTGGACGCAGAAGGCGGTGCGCCTAAAGCACAAAACAATATGGGAGGACAGACTCAGCTTGTTTTTTGCCTAATGCTGTGCTTAAGGCGAGCATGGAAGACGCTTCACCGCAAGATGAGTTAGAGTTAGACGACTTTAGCAATGAGTAGTTTGATAAAATATAACCTCTATTTTAACGCGCACATGTCGAGCTCTTAAATTTAAACTGACAGTGAGAGTGCACTGTCAGTTTAAATTTAAGAGTCCGTCCGAAGTACAGCAACTATGACATTAAAATTTTCTCAATTTGCTCTTGAAAATGTACTGCACAACAATGACAAAAGAGTATTTACATGTGCGTAATGATACGTGTAATGTTCAAATTAAGTTGCTCAAATTAAAACGTACATTAAGTTCATTAATGTAAGCATTGGAATACCAAAGCCATCATTGGAATCACCAACGATGACCCTTAAACTTGGCCGTGAACTTCAACATTGAATTCGAATTTTCATAAGCACCTCCAACTTTTGGGACATCAAAGTGTAAAGAGTAGGTACAAGACAAGATTGAGAATCTTTAAGTGATTGACCGTGCCCTGAGCTCGCTCTCACCTATATTTTGCAGAGGTTCAAGGTGTGAGAATTGCATTTCGTACAAAATTAGGTTCGAGGGAGCAGGCGTGCTTATCAGTCGTATAGGCATCTGATGCTGTTACTAAGATAGCTAGGCTCATGTGAGAAGTAAGCGTATATTATATTTTATCTATGTTTATAAACGGTTCAGTACAGTATACATTTTAAGCGAACTTAAGTAATAATACGGCAATAAGTCTACCACTATCTAATTGACTAAACCACGTTGGGTCCATGTCGTCGCCGGTAAGCCCATACTCATATATCTATAAGAGAGCTAGGCCTGCGTGCCTGCAGTAGCTTAAGAACAGTAATATTTTTCGGAAATAGAATTAGACATATTGGAGAAAATATCATTTAAGGCAATAGATACACCCTTCCGTGATATATATATATCTCCTATAGACACAAGATTAATCAAAGGTTTTCAACTGGCATAGATCTATATATTATATTTGTGTTTTTTGTAGATTCGTACCGTTCACCAAGTTATGATTTTATTCACGTAACGATACGGGCCAGTAGTATTTCGTAGACGTTTGCCTTTACCTGTTGCAGTGGCACACAGAGCTTAGATTTTGAGTTTTGCGTGGCGCTGTACTGCGTTCGTTACCCAGAGATGGATGAGAGTCTCTTTCTCCCAGTAATGTCACTTGCTACTGTGCCTTTCACACCTAAGCTACTCGTAAGTTAATTGTCAAATCTGTCATCAGCTCCCTTATATCCCTTATCAAGGGTTCCGTACCCAAAGGGTTAAACGGGACCCTATTACTAAGATTCCGCTGTTCGTCTGCCTGTCACCAGGCTGTATCTCATGAACCGCGATAGTTAGACAGTGGAAATTTTCACAGCTGATGTATTACTGTTGCCGCTCTAGCAACAAGTACAATAAAACCGGCCAAGAGCTAGTTGGACTATAAATAGAACGGCAAAAAATCGTGTCTGTTGTGTGGGAGATTTATAGATAATGGTACGGAACCCTTCGTGCGCGAGTTTTATACTTGGTTTTAAATTACGTCGTGTACACAATTGTTCCAATTCGTCTTATTAAATAAGATATCGCTCCAAACTGTAACTCCCATACCTACTCATCACCACGAATCCATCTCACGGCTCTTTCCACTCGAAAGAGTTTGTAATTCACAAAGAGTCATAGATTAAAAATTAAAATATCATTAGAGGTGCAAAAGGAAGGCTGGGCTTATGCCGTCAGCTGATAAAAGCTGGAATCATTCGGAGTCAGCGGTTAATGCCCCTGTCAGAAGGGATAACGTAAAGCTGCTGACGATAGCATTTACCGAACTCTCCATTTTCATTTTATTTACTTTTCACACTCATATTATAAATTGGAGATTTTGTGAGTGTGTAACCGCGCGTATAAGTGAGTGAGAATACTTATTACTTGCATGTTGAAACGGATACAATTTATTTGGATGAAATTCGGAATGGAGAATAGTACGGGTGTAGAAACAGAAACTTTTGGATGGTTTGTGGCATGGTATATCTATTATAAAAATGGGTAAAACGTCAAGGCTATTGATATGAACTTATTAGTGATAAGGAAGATAGTGGGCTATAAAAGAGACTACGGCACCTGCCAATTTCAGTCTCATATTAAAATATTTAAGCAGGTAGTGACTTACCACCTACTAGACGGGCCCCCCATAAGAACCACCATCAATAGTGACAAAAGGGGCAACGTTGTTGTGGATGGCTAAAGTGTGTCGAGAGGTGTGCTGCGGTTTCACTAGAGCGCTACTACCAGCGTTATGCCCTTTAACACTTCCACCCTTGGAGCTTTTTGTTACTTGCTCTTGCGTCTCCACCCTCAGACGGTATATTAAGGCAAGCCGGGTGTTAGGGGTCTCTTTTAGTCCCAGGGAGAATCAGGATCCGCGGTATCAACACTCACCGACGGCTCAACACAAGGCCGCCCCTGCGAGATTATTATTTAATAATTATAACATAATTTTGTAAATTAGTTCAAATGTTTTCTGGATTGCTTCGGTGTATGTCTTATTTTTGTTGTTATTTATATAAATGGCAATAAATTACACTTCTTATGATGTTATAAATTTTTTTTAAATTTATTCGATGTATTTTCATTCGTAATTGTATTAGAAAAATATCTAGTTATTTTGTAAACCGCTCGTTTATATTATTGCGTGTAACCGGTGCTAATAATTGTGTTAGCATTTTAGAGTCTGTTGTGAATCTATCTCCTTTCCAAAGAATAACCAGTAAAATTTAAATGTGATGCTTACAAGGGCGTGAAATTTATCTTATAATCTCTACATTCTCGTTTTAGCACAGTAGGTAAGGATTATAACATCAAACCATCGTTTCAAATACTCTCTTGTTTGAAAATTCGGAATTTCCTCCCTGTTTCAAAGAACAAGGATTCCAAGAACTTGTTTATTGTGAAGTTTTATTTAGGTAAAGGCTTTTGCTGAACATTTCGGATTTTCATATTGATATTTTCAAGGAACAATTTAGTTAAGATATTTCATGGACAGGTAGAAGATACCTAATGTTTTCTGTACTACTTTTCAGTAAAGTATTACCTAATGAAATTTATTTCATAATTATTATTTTTAATTTTCAAGTTTTTTTTTTATCTTATGTCATCATAATGTGTCAATAACATCCAGACTACTGAGCCTTAGGTACTGCGTTCGCCTCTTTGATACATACTACGAGTAATTGTTTAGACTCTTCCATTTAGTAATTGAATGCCTCCTCAATGCCCATAAGTTAACAACGTATGAACTTGCGATGCCATACTGGTAAACATTATGATAAACATAGATAGAAGCTAACCTTGAGCAAAGTAATTAATAGCCGCGCGGTCTAAGTACTTTGCCTTGAGGAAGTGTATTTATATTCGTAAAAATAATTATAATATTAATGTATATATTAATTTATAAATATATTTATATATATATAAATTATTTAATTATCATATTTAAATTGTAAATAATCCTATAATAGATATTAAATCTTAGATATTAAAAATTTGATTACATAAAATATGATATTTTTGCAGTTTTTATTATGATAGGTACTATTTTTCCAATTTCATTCTACTCTATTTACAATGTCTTTCTGTCTGAGTCCACAGTGAAGAAACATTACCAAAATATTAACCGTGTTTTTGACAATGTATCGATAAGCGTTCTCATTAACACCTCGACATGTTTGACGGACAGTTCAGACACAAAACTTTGACCTCTACATAAGCCTTTACAAAGATATACTTACGCACGAATCTGATAAACTGAACACGCTAGACTAAACAAAACAAGTTGTGAGACATGTTGTAACGTAGTAGGTTGTTCCTACAACTTACACTGGGTTATAAACCTACACTATGAAGAATAATGTCTACCCTTAATGTCTACACTAGAAGAAAATAAAAGAAACCTAAAGCTTAAAGAATTTAAAATATAATCTGATACGTGAACGACGGGGTTTCACTTTTTTTGCGACAATTATAAACACAATGTGCTATATGACCTGACGAAGATGTATAACTTAATTCTCTTCACTATTAACGGCCGGATGACTATGACAGTCCTTCTCAGGCCCAATGGTGCATCATGGTCGATGGGATGTCCGCAAAGCCCATCAAATTAATAAATCACTCTTTCTATAGGGATATATGATATCAAGTGGCATTTGTCGTTACTATTATTATTACCTGGATCCAAATTAATTTTCAGAGTATCTCTTACATTATTTTAGGCCCTTTATGGCTCCAAATCTAATTCCTCGTCGTCTCTCTGAATTTTCCTCTTCAACGATTTTTCTGCCCTGACTTCTTCTTTTCATTCCTTGTTTTCTTGTAATTTTTTGAAATTTCACGTATCGCACGGTCAGTTAAAAAAACTAGCTGGTAGTAAGTTTTTTTTACAAAATAACATACAATAACGATTTAATGAATTTATTTTATAATATAAACATATATATATATATATGTTTATATAGACAAAATTGTTAGAGTTTAAACAAAATTCGCTGCAGCGCTGAAACAATCATTAGTCGTCTAACGAAACTTTATAAACACACAGCGCTAAAAGTCTATAAAGCCGATCGTCCACTGCCAATTAAACTAAGTTAATTTTGCTTAGATAAGAGTATAACGTAACTTAGCTGACGTAGTTCGCGGTGGACGAACATGTATGAAAAACTTGCTCAACAATGTAAGCTAAACTAACTTAGCTTAGGAGGCGTTGGACGATCGGCTTAAAGGTGTAATGTGACGGTGGAAATGCCGCAACATGGCGCTCGGTAAATATTTTGGTCAAATTCAATTGCAAATTAAGGATCTAGTTGTTTACCGGTAAAAAGTTATTTCTATGTGCCATATTACTTGATTTATTAGTATATGTATATAGCGATATCGCTGCACACACGATGGCTGCAAATTTTCTATACATAGTACGACGCGTTCTCTACACGTACTAATAGAAGCTCAATTTAGCTGGCACCTACAAATATGAAGTATTTTTTTAGAGCACACTTCGACCAAAATAAAATTCAAACATCCAATGTATCCATAAGCAGTCCTACTGACTTTAGATATAGTTCTGAATACTCTGCACCTGAATGTGGCGTAGCTAAATTGTCGAAGTTTACCTGAAGGAGCTCGGCTAACTTGCCTTGTTAAAGTTGTAGTAAAACTTCGCAGATATTCTGACTAATTTGTTAGTTCTTTTTATTAGTTGGCAATACGATTTGCGAAAACCAGAACCATAATTACCTATGTTTACTTTTTAAACGTACTTTGATTACTATGACTCGGATTACTTATGCTGTGTACAGTAGTATAATTATAAAATATTTTATAACGGTATAAGTAACAAAACACAAAAAAGAGGCTTATTATAATTCTGTCTGTCCGTCTACAGTGTGTAAAAAAACGTTATCAAATTTCACATTAACATTTGTTAGATAGAAATCATAGATATATAGGTACATCTAATCTATACTAACAATAATAAAAACGTTTAATCTACCGCTTCGATATAAAATTCTTAAAATCCCCCGTTTTAATTCTTTCTACTTATATAGTCGGAAAGATATATGTATCTATAAATTCCATAGAAAAACTATATATTTATATGGTATGAACACTTTAGTTTTGTTTTTGATGACACCTAATGAAACACACCTACAGGTAGGTACACCTGTAGGTAGTTCAAGTAGGGGAGGGTGAAGGCGTAATAAGTGTAAGCAAGTGGTAGATCATCTTTGCGATAGGCCAAACAGATTAAGGGATTAATTAAGGCATTCATGATTCATCATTACCTATTTCATTATAATTTAAGACGCGCTGGCCCGTCGACGGAACGCACTGCATTCATCCCGCGTTCAATGTGCCTTTAATGTGCACCAGGAAGGGAGCAGTCCGCAAGGATTGATGATAGATTGTAAAGCTTAAAACTAATAATGATTTGATAACCACGACTATTCTGCCAAGAGTGTAATATAATAATTATCATCTCAGCCGTGGTACATCCATTGCTGAACATAGGCCTCGCCCATGATTTTCCTGCATCCAACGTCGTCCTGCGACCTTCATCAGGTCGTCTGTCCACCGTGTCGGTGGACGACCTACGCTGCGCTTGCCGGTCCGTGGTCTCCACTCCAGAAACTTTCGGCCCCATCGGCCATCTGTTCTGCGTGCTATGTGCCCTGCCCACTGCCACTTCAACTGGCTGATCTTCTGGGCTATGTCGGTGACTTTCGTTCTTCTACGGATCTCATTTCTGATTCGATCACGTAGAGAAACCCCGAGCATAGCCCTCTCCAATCCAAAGATAATAACAGCAGGGTAATAATGTAAGTTATTTATTATATATTTATAGTTAAAATAGGTACCTAATTATGATACCAATAACTTTTTCGTAACAAAAGTAGAAGTAGCACAATAGTTATTCAATCGCCAAGCAGTAGTGAGCAAACATTCTTGTGTTTCGGTTTGAAGGGACATGTTTCCAGGGAAATTATAGGAGTTATATAGAATTGTATAGAAATTATATAGGTGCCTACAAAGATTACGAAAGATACGTTTTATACGTATTAAAACTACGTTTGTAAACGACGCCCGTGCCGTCAATTGATGTATATACTTGTATAGATAGATTATGTTTCGACGATGCGCCGGAGTGCGACATACAATTGGTCATTCTATGAGAGCAACAAGGATAGCGCGCAACGATGTCGGAACAAAGATTAGTATTTCTATAGATGCGACAGGACAAAGTGATTTGGAGGTAATCCTCCAAATTATAAGTATTCATTAATATGCATAGTTATAATATTTTATAAATGTATTTAAAATTATCTATTTAAGTAAAAACAAAACATAACTTTCAGTTATAACCATTATTTATATGTATAAATCATGTGTAAACTTATTAATAAATGAAAAATAATAAGGATAGAAACATAAGACTAAAACACATATTTAGAGCTACAATCAGTTATTTACATGTTTATAGATCGTTTTACTTTTAATTTACAATTAGGACAAAACATATTGTGTGATAACATTAGACCCAGTCATATCAACTCAGTCGTAGTAAAATATTATTGAAATCAAAGTGAGTGCCGAGTTTTGTAGTTAAGTTTGCAATAAAACAACAAAATTACTACCTTAACAGTACTTTACACACCTTATTCCAGCCAGGGATAGTTTAGCACATACGGTTCACTGATTTTATATTTAATACATAGTACATTTTAATTAAAAAGAAAGTATCTATTCATTTGTTTCAAAAGAATATACTCTATCTTACAGAATATTAATTTAGTAAAGTAGGTACTAAATCACAGATGCAATGTCACATCTACTCTATTCATCTATGACACGGAACACATCACGTCTCGCTGGTTTGCGAGAATGACAGAACTAAAAATGATTGATTTTAGAGAATGGCATTTTTTAATTTATTTGTAAATATTTCAGTTCTTACAGCAAAATGTAAATGATTTATTGAGGGTTTAACTTTACTGATTAAAGGAAAATTTATCGTAGTATCAAAAAACATAAAAACATTTTAGAACTTTTTATTAAATTTATTTAAAAAATCGTCATACAAAGGGGCGTTTCAGACATCAGTCTTTATTCATGAGACTCCAAATTATAAAAATCCACTTATGTCATTTAATTAGCTTTAAAGCCTCTTAAAAATACAAATTAATACTTACAACAGTGTTTAAAATTTTTGTACTTATAAGTATAACAAATAAAAATAGTTTTATAACAAACTAAAAAAAATAGTAACTTTATATTTAGGTATTAAAACCCTGTTTTTCGAAATAAATGAAATCAAAATAAAAGTGAATTCTTTAATATAAGTAATGAAAAAAAAAACAGGGATATTAATTCTTAAAAGGAAATGTAAAACAAATAAATCATTTATTTTACAACTACTCATAAAATTGTCGATAGTAGTTTGGAATTATATTTTTGTTAACTAAATCTAGTAGTCCTCTCTTCTTATTTTCTGAGATTCCGTTACTTTTTTTATAAGCAGATTGCAATCTGTAATTTTCGTCCAAAGATTTTGATGCACGGCTAGTAACCTTCACACATTTAAATTCATTTTCACCGTAAGATGTTTTATAGAAAAAGAACCCTTTGTGGTCAGCATCTACTTTTAAAATCTTTATGTCTGCCATTTTCACACTCTCATTATCAGTATTTTTACTAAAATTTCTACCCAAGTCAGAAGCTAGCGACTTTAATTCGTAAAAACTTCTATGATCCATTTCTAGGACTTTGTAAGGAGATCCTTTCTTTTTTGCAGTGCGAATAATTGAAATGTACTGATCCGGTGTATAGATAGGGCCCGATTTCAAAGTCTTTTTGATGCTTCTTTCAATGACAGAATGCACACTATCGCCTTCGTTTTGAGTATATGCCCTTTTATCAGAAATGTATGTGTGATACTATTAATATGAGCAAAAGTAGAAACAGCGTACATACACATACTAATAATAAATTTATTCTTTTGCTGTCCGCAGCAGTTATCAGAATAAAAAAATTATATCTAGTTTGGCTTCAGCTGTTAGATCTCTGCCAAGACTTTTTAAATATTCTAAAACACAGGTCCCTATTTCTATAGCTCCTCTATTCATGCCACACGTAGCAGAACGCATTTTTATTTTTCATCTCATAGATCGTAAAGTTTAAGGTATTCACTTTTGAAACATAGTAAAATTAGATACATCTCCCCTAGGACATGGCATCACCGCTTGTAAGTCATAAACTGCTACAATAGTTGATTCTTTATCTTCTGCTTCTTTCTTGTCCTTAACCTTCTCCATTCTTGAAAGCTCTTTTTCTTTTAGATGGTTCTCATATTTAGACTTCAGTCGATTTTTATCTTCTCCAGTTGCGTTATTGTAGGCAACACAATCTTCGCATTGATCCTTCTTAGGTTGGTAAAATGCTATATTAAATTCTCCGTTGAATATTCTATTAAACATGATATAATTAGCACTTTTCTCTCTCTTTTCTTCACACTGTTTCACATAATCTCTATAAATTTCTGCAATAGTCTTACTCCCATCAATATATTCTTTCAGCGTATCTGCTCGACAGTATAATGGCTTTCTATTTTTGGTATCGCCTTAATGAAATTTCTTAAATTATCTTTGATATTATTATCTACGCGACTGTGATTCCCGTGTTTCCCTCGAAGGTCCTCCACTATAATGCCTGAAATGTCACTTCTTGATTTTTCGGTAACTGTTCGAATAAATCTATCAGATACATCCAGCGTAGACATAAAATAACTCTTACAAACTCGAATTCTTTCGCCATCTTTGTCTTTCAAATAAAAAGCGTTATTATTTCGACGTGTACCTTTTTTATATTGATACGTCGGGACAATAGAAGACATATTTAATGCTACAAAAGTTCTTTTACATTGCAAATCAGGTAATTTATAATATGCGTCAAAAATATGGCGTCGAGTCTCATCATCAAACTTTGTGTTACACTTTAACTTGCATTTTTCTGTACATCCTGGTCCTAATCGTCTCTCTCGTATAACTTTATTATTTTTACCTACATATTTTTTCCCTGCATTTCGTAAACGTTTTGCTACATTCGATTTCCAAAGTTCTGGCTGCATTTTCCTCTTACGTGTAATATTTTGGTTTGATTCACGTGAAATATTTTCTTCTTCATTCTCTTCTACTGTTTTATCCGAATCTGACGATAAGTCATTATTTTCAATGTGATAATTAGGATCGGCGATACTATCATCCGATGAAAAATCTCTTTCTTCCTTTCCTTCTTCACTTTCAGCATTCATAATGGTTAATTCAATAGTTTTTGGTTCACTTTCCATTTGTGAATTACTTTCTACTGCAGTCTCATCCTTTATATTCTCGTTTACTGACTCTATACTTACCTTATTTTCTTTGGTTTTATTTTCTAAGCTATGGCTGTGGAGTCCTTTTTCATTTAAATTTATCATTTTATTGGATTTGTTATTACATTCTTCTGTTTCTCTATTGCTGGAGAAAGATGAGCTAGAAGACGAGGAAGATGAGCTAGAACTCGAAGAAGATGAGCTAGAAGATGATGATGACGAAGTGGACGATATGGATGGTGATCTTTGTCGCAAAATCAATTTATTTTCTTCTGAATGATTACCTGAAATTCAATAAACATTTATTTATTTACAGAATAAATACCAAAAGCAACAGTTATCGTAATCGCATGCATTTCACGGGTTTCTTCCAGAGGAATAAGCCATTATGTAATAGAAACACTCACATTTTTGTAATGTAATGTTCGAACCCAGGAGGTTACGATCAGCCACTAGCGTTAGTGTAAACTATTTGCAACAGGACGAACTACACATCGGAATAAAAATAATATCGAAAAATCTTTCAACTGGTTGAATTCCAATCTTTTATTTTGCTTACCTGATATGTTATTATAATTTATATCATTTTCGTTATTTTCATTGCAACTCGTTTCATTTAACGGCAAACGGCTTTTATGTTTATTGGAACCTAAAATATTTTAAATTGTTAATTAGTTGAAAGAATAAATAAAATAAAACAAACTGCAAATACCTATACAAAAATTGTAAGCTAACCTTCTTGTTCACTATTCGTTAAATCATGTTGATCCTCATTTTCTTTATTTTTACTGGTCGCTTCTTTCAACTTTCCCAAAAATAACATTCTTTCTGCCATCCTGAATAACACTGATAAAGATTATGATCTAAAACATAATTTAACGTAAATAATTAATTATCAATGAATACAATATCATAAGCAATCACCCATATTTATTCAAGAATACAGGCGTAAATAGAAATAAGACATAAAAAGATACTTACTTTTATCAGGAATAACGATGGATCACAAAATATGTCACTATTCTTGGAAAAAAAATAACAATTGTTGCAAGCAAACTGTAAATACGTCGGTATTTTCGAGAATCGACCGTGCGTTCACTCTGTTGTCATTGGCTCAACTGAGATGAGCCTGTATTTGTGATTACGCTTCGAGTGTTTTGTCTAGAATGAATAATGACTGTCTCTTTCTAATAAAAGCTGGCGCGAAATTGGCGTTGCGTCTCTGTTCACGATAAAATATCAATGATTTATGATTGCTTGGCATAAAGAATTCAATTTGACAGAATTTTGAATTACGTCGATGTTCTCGCAAACCAGCGGTCTGATAACCGCACTCTCCATCCTTGTCCTACGCACTACCGCATACGTTTCACTATCCTTTTCTATGATTTCAAGCACTTCTTTTCAAGCAATTAATAAAAAAATTAAAAATTATATAAGAAAATGTCAATTTATGAGGACTTACAGGTGATACGTAATTCCTTTTGTTTTGTTTACTGTCCTATAATTATTACTACAGCTCTTGTACGCGCAACATGGCATTTTTAAAGCATTAATTGCGTCTCAATGTAACGCGCGCACGTCGGACAGTCTCTCGCCGAATGAGTGCGGTCAGATACGAGACTGTCCCGGGGGTCGTTTAGACGGGGCCACTTGAGTGCGCTGTATAAATAAAATGTCTAAAAATATCTCCCTTTTTTATATATATAATATCATTGGGTACCTATATATTATTATATACATACCAAATAGCGTGTCGAGCGCAGTGCATTGCAGGGTTTTGAACTGTTGTAGTTTAAAACTTTGAATGGTACCTACTGGACTGGTATATGCAATAGTGACGCTTAACATAAGGCGAATGATTTGATCTTTTCGCCACCATTTTTCATAAATAGAAATAAAACTATTGATATACCTACATCTGTCGTAACAAACAACATAGGATATATATAAGTTAACTACAACTTTAAGTAAAATGTATTATGCTCTGCCTCTCTAACTGCGTCTCCGATGGAATATTTTTTACTCGTTTCATTTAGAGAATAATTTAATGAAAGTGTTCTACATTTTCAATAAATTATTCAAATTGTGTGACACCAAAGATTTAAATTCAATCTTGTTGGATCAAACCTTTCATTACAATCTCTAATTAATTGAAGAGGTATTCTGTTAAGGGAATATTGCGACAAATTTCCTTATCGGATACATTAAATGTCGTCGAGATACAAGAGGAGGGAAGATAACTTCAATATTCAAGAGACCTGAGGGACAAGGTGAAACTTGAAATTCCATCCCTAAGAGACAATTCAATGTCATAATCCGAAAATTGGCGTGGCCTCAGCCGATATGCCCAAGGGCATGCAGTGCTGACTAATGCCAATTAATACGGACTAGAGTGGATCACATGCAAACTGACTGACGTACTTTCCTGACTTTACTAGGGTCGATGTATATATGATCTATCTGTAGGTATGTCTATTTATCTGTACATTTGTATACTTCGACGATAACTTAGGAGTAGTTGTATCGAATCTTTATGAAATTTGGCAGTACAGAGGTGTTGTACATTTTACATGGGTTAAATTAGTTTTGGATAATGGTAAAACCTACTATATCGGGTTTCCCCTCTTATTCGCCTCTGAAGGCGAAGGAAAATCATTTCTAGTTTGATTTAAGTGCTTTGCGCACTTAATTTACAAGTACTCTCTCTTAGAGGAAGGCTCGAGTCCAAGCTGTGGGCACATAATGGGCTGATTATCACACCGTTTTTTAGAGTTTCGTACCCAGAGTACCCTCTAGGTAATAAACTAGCTAATAAACGGGACCCTATTCTATTAGCAAGTCTCCACTGTCTGTCCGTCGGTTACGAGGCTCTATCTCATGAACCGAGATAGTAAGACTAGAGTAATTTTCACCATTGATGTATTTCTGTTGCCGCTGTAACAATAAATACTGAAAATAGAATAAAATAAATATTTAAGGGGCCTCATCCAACAATTTTTTAATATTTTTTGGTCTTAATAACGACAACAAGTACCTACTAAACATTAAATATAGGTTATAGATAATGGGTACGGAACCCTTCGTGCGCCAGTCTGACTCGCACTTGGTCTTTATTGACTATGACTAGTAAGCTATTTGTTGCGCAAACGTCGTTGAAACTTGACTCGTAACTTGACCTCCATTTTATGGAATTTACAATTATTTTGCTATATATTACGTAACCACTGTGTTTCTCTACCTAGTGCTATGACGGTTTCAATACCATCCAGCAAGCAAGCAGCAGCAATATAATATAGAAAGTTAAAGTCAGAATGCATTTTTATCATTCTTTTTAATGGGTTTTGTCACAAGTTACATGATAGACACCTTCACAAAAATAAATTCAAACGCATAAATTAAATTAATAATTATAGTAATTAAATATTATGATTAATTAAGTCGGAATGCATTCTCACTTAACAACTGTGGCAGACTAAAACCATATTATACACGTAATTTGTATAATTACAAAAAAAAACAGCACTATATGCTGCTGGTACTTAATACATACATGGGAAGTATATTTAAAACTACTAAAAAAACCCACATAATCATCAATATTTGGTCAAACGTCTAGATTGATTCACACCTACAAATTTTATTCTAGGCATTTCCACTATTCATTAAGATATACTACATGCGCGCGGTTTATGCATGAAACTTAACACCCCTACATAGAAATGTATCATTCATAATCATAACATTCGGCAAACTCGCGTCCTAGCTCGTTAGTACATATTATTATTCATTCTGTGCGCTCGGGCATTCTCGCAAGACCTGGCCACCGGACCAATCCCGCACCCTCCGACCTGCCACCGCGCGGCCTTTGTTTCTTCCGAAAACGAACGAACGAAAGCCGAAAGGCGAAATGAAAGCTCAGCTCAGTCGCATCGCTCGTGTCGCACGCGTCGCATGCGCCTAACCTTCATTAACGAAGTGATTATTTTCTCTTTGAACACGCCGCGATCTGATAGCCGTCGCGATGGCTTATCAATTTTTATCTCGCGAATACACTCTTATGACTAGTGAAGCTTTGAGGATGTACCGCGAACTGTACCCTAACTCTCGACAACCAAGCCACGCTACAATGTCAAGTGTCTACCAACGTTTGCTGGACCATGGATCTGTTTACACTCCGTCACACGCACAAGGGCGAGGGAGACCTGCGCTCTCACAAAACGTATACGACGATGTCCTTAGCTACTTCGAGGAAGACTCTTGGAGAAGTACCAAGGATGCCGCTCGCCATTTTGGAATTAGCAAGTACTGTGCGTGGAGAATAGTACGTTCAGCAGGCATGCATCCGTACCATTAACGGAAAACGCAGGAACTTACTACAATAGACCGAAGTCCAAGGATGGCGTTTTGCAACTGGATTCTGAGCAATTGCGATGCCAATGTACTATTTTCAGATGAGTGTTTATTCACAAGGATTGGCCTGTTTAATCAGCACAATGAACATTGGTGGTCGATTCGAAATCCAAAGCTGACGCGAGAACATTCGTTCCAACACCGGTTTAGTGTAAATGTGTGGGCGGGAATTCTGAACGACAGACTCATCGGCCCGTATTTCATTGAGGGGCGTCTCACAGAAGAAAGTTATTTGAGCCTTCTTCAGACGATGGTATCGTCTATGTTAGACGACGTACCTCTAGCATACCTGCAAGGATTGTGGTTTCAACAGGACGGTGCTCCAACACACTATCACCGGGCAGTGCGAGAATACCTAAACGACCAGTTCGGAAGCCGTTGGATTGGTCGTGGTGGACCAGTAGCGTGGCCGCCACGCTCACTGGATTTAACGCCAATGGACTTTTTTCTATGGAGTGAAATAAAACGCCGTGTTTATCTCAGTAAACCTGACACAGTGGCAGTGCTAAAACAGCGAATTATTGACGCTTTTGATGAAGTGAAAAGTCTAAACGTGTTAATATCATTACGAAACAATCTTTTAAAACGTGCGCGAGTGTGTATTGACAATGAAGGTGGACACTTTGGAACAGTTATTAAAATATTTGTAAGCACCGAACTAATACCTAGGTATTACATCGATGCTTATACGTTAATTTGTTAAGTGAGTACTGTTTTGTAGGATCCGCGCGCTTTCTAGGCAGATTTTTTTTATGTTTACACTGTGTAAACAAATAAGTCTGCCTAGAAAGCGCGCGGATCCCACCAAAACAGTACTCACTAAACAAACTAATGATTGTTGTGAATTACTGATACTAACTTTTTAAATACGCCATAATTACTTTATTAAGTAAGAATTACAAACTTATCTATCGTTCTTTATGTCAAAAATAATTCAATACCTAACTACCTTACAAATAAAGTAATTTTGTCGGTCCTAAGCCCGCCAAAGTATGAAGGAAAAGTTAGTATTTATCAATTATAAAGTTTCAATGTCAATATTCTTTTATTTATCTACAAATACCTACCTACCTACCAACATTATTGTGAAACTCGACAATCTCTTTCACACCGAACGCTCGGGTGGGGGGTGTAAGAAAGAGTAAGAGAGATATTTTTTCACTGACGCGAATCATGTGTTTTCATTAATAAGTTGTACATAGGCATGTAGTATTTTTGTTAAGATGGTGTCCATACTTTTAGATGGAATTTTCGAAAACTTTAACAATTAATAATTATTTCACTGTGAAGTAATAAAAAATTTGACTACATATCTACAATGTATTAACACTTTTGTACCGCCCTTTTTTTTTTTTGGTAATTATACAAATTACGTATATACAAGAAGCAGAGATCTTCGTATCCCGCGAGGAATATTGATTTATTCGGACAATGTATGTAATTAATAACAATCTTAAAAATGGTATCTGTAGGTAACTACGAGTACGTTTTCATTTCTAATAATACACATCCCACTAATATTATAAATGTGAAAGTTTAGATGGATGGATGGATATCTGTATGTTTGTTACCCAATCACGGCAGAACGGCTGAACGGATCTGATTGAAATTTGGTACAGTGATAGATTATAGTCTGGAATAGCACATAGGGTACTTTCATCATCATCATCAACATCTATCACCAATCGTGTGAATAAGTCTAATATTCTTGGGCATAGCATAGACAATATAACAAGATCTCCGACTAAGTTTAGATTGTAATGATGACTTATGTTCTGTCAGTCTTATGTTCTTTCAAAGATGTGTCAGTTTGTGATAGCGTAGTCAAAGCACGGAATGATTGTGACAGCTCGATTACACCAAGTCCAAGCGAGCGAAGCCGCTGGCGGGTCAGCTAGTATGACATAAAGTACTCATCAACCCTGAGTATGTAGGCATTTAAATCTCCTAGGTGGCCCCACCAGTAACTTTCTGGTTGTACTCGTACTATGCCAAAATATTAGTTATTCTGTGCCAAAACCGTGCCATTTCTACTCTCGCAGAGCGCCACGAGCAACTATCGCGACGTTTGGAGTGCCCGCGGGAAATGAAGCCTTAATTGACAATTTAACTGTCCATCCAATAGCGGATATGTGCTGATGCAGGCATCCGATTTTTGAGCCTCGTTAACGGCTTCGTCGTGTCGAAAGTTAATTATAGCCTTTAGAGAAACGATTGAAAACTTAAATACATAAGTACCTACGTGAACAATTTATTATTACTTAAAGTAATTCAATGATATGACATGATACTATATGATATTTCTATAATATATAATAACTCAGTAAGCAATTCCGTAATATGAAAGTAATACATGGTGAGATTATCCGTGACGGGAGAATTTAATAATTTGCATCGCGGTCGGTGTGCGAATTGTAACAGGCAAGGAAACCCGACTAACTAGACTGTAGATAGATAGATAAAACTCTTTATTCGTACACTATAGTAAATTATAAAAGAGAAAAACATACGATAAAAAAATATAGCAACAGTGCCGAAATATCGGAAACTCGCAGAAAAAATACATGGTAATTATCCCGTTACTAATTTGAATACTTCTAATGTTTGTGACCATGATAGTTTAAAAACTTATACGAATAAAGGGTTTTATCTATCTATCTACGAGAGTCTAGTAAGTCGGGTTTCCTTGCCTCTTACAATTCGCATCCCGATAAATTTTGTTTCTCGTATGTTTTTCTCTTACTATGTTATCATAGTTGTACAAAAGGCGGTCTTATCGCTTAAAGCGATTTCTTCCAGACGACTTTTTTCTCTCTTAGGTAGGTCTCTTATGCAAGAGGCCGTTTTAGTTGGTACCACCGTAGCGCCAAATATTCTACTGTGAGTCAATACTACACAAGGATTATTGTGTTAGGAGTAATGTGTTATGTTATTGTGTAGGGGCACTGTATCAAGTGAAATTATTGTACGAACAAGAGTAAAATACGAATGTCTTGGGGTGTCAACGACAGTGCAGTGCTGCGTAAAACTACTTACAGTTCTAACTCTGGGCAGAACTGCAACTGTCATGGGCAAGCGCAATGCTTACCATCAGGCTCATGATTAGCCCGTTTCGTCATCGTCGTCGTCTATTGGTGAAGGACTTTTCCACAAATTTCCATACTGTTCTTTTAGAGCGGCCTGCATCTAATGTCAGCTTGTGACATATCAGGTAGTCTATCCACCGTGTCGGTGGACGACCTACGCTGCGCTTACCGGTTCGTGGTCTCCATTCCAGAACCTTCCAGCCCCATCGGCCATCTGTTCTGCGTGCTATGTGCCCTGCCCACTGCCACTTTAACTGGCTAATCTTCTGGGCTATGTCAGTGACTTTTATTCTTCTATGGATCTCCTCATTTCTAATTCGATCACCGAGAGTAGAGAAACCCCGAGCATAGCCCTCTCCATTGCTCATTGTGCGACTTTGAGCTTATCTATGAGGCTCATAGTAAGAGAATATAGTCTTAAGGTACCTATAGCGTGACCAGGAGAAATAGGGGTTCATTTTTATAATATATATATACATATATATAGAAATTGATATATTTGCGTTTAGTAAGTTAAAAATAAAACGGATAAGTGAAAAAGTCTAAGTAAGTAAGTCTTGAACTCAATGTTTGCTTTGTCCTTTACAAACTGTAAGTAAAATGTAATAATAATAAATATAAAATGTGTAAATATTATGAAAAATTATTAGCACTTAATATTTTGTAACTCAAGTATACAACATTGATTGATGGTTTAATAAGGAAACATTTTTATTTATCAAGGTACTGCCTAAAGCGGACCAGTCCATAAACTTTGGGTACAATAAATAAATGAGGCTGCAAGATTTGGCCCTCAATACCGCCTGTTGCTCGGAACTTGAGGAGTTTCGTGGTATAATTCCGAAATACTTGTAAAGCATCTGCAGGTATCGGTTTTATCGGGGTTTCTGGTAAACTTTTATTTCACTGTAATTTTGTAGACTAAAGTATACAAAATCTCACATATATATTACATGTATAATATTATACATGTGAAAGTTTAGATGGATGGATGGATAGATTATATAGTATGTTTGTTACTTTTTCACGCCAAAACTACTGAATTGAATGGATTTTAATGAAATTTGGTATGTAGATACCTAGATGAGACGCTGAAATGATATATAGGATACTTTTTCATCATCATCATCATCCATCACCACTCGGGTGAAACTGCGTGGCGCAGCTAGTAATACAATAATGGTTAGCGTAGTCAACCCCTTGGGTAATGTTTTATTTATATTTATAGCAATGTATATATGTATAATCAACTGTATAATGTGCGCACTCATACTAAAGGAGTCGAGTTTTACTCACTGTATCATAGATTATAATAATACATACCTACATGTTTGATCAATTTGTACTGTTTGTTGATTGCTTTTCTGAGGTAGGTTTGTCTTATGTCTTATATTGTATTGTGGCCTGAATTAACAGGCAATCGTTATAGGACCGTAACCTAGGTACATCCTATAATGTAATAATAAATACGAGTAAGTACCTACTTTTTTTTTTCTGTTCAAATTATACTACTCTTGATCGTTCTCGTTTTTTTTTTAGTTTTTAAGTACCTACTTATGGTGGCCGAGCAGCCTACGGAAAGGCATTTATTGCATTTGGTAGACAATTAATTAACCGAAGGACAATTTAAAGATCCGTTTTAGCGAAGTAAACTTACCCGATAACGGTGAACCTCTTGTTTAACATAGGTATTTGTATTTTATTTTTAATAATTCTTACTATGTTGGAGTAGGCCCTGAATGTAACGGTAAAAATGGGTAATAAAGGTTGCTCTAAGGTAACTACTGGCTTTGTCACCCTCACTGATCTATTGTTTTGTCTATGATTATTATTAAATTATGAAAGTATAA
This sequence comes from Selenia dentaria, assembly GCA_917880725.1. Lineage (NCBI taxonomy): Eukaryota > Metazoa > Arthropoda > Insecta > Lepidoptera > Geometridae > Selenia > Selenia dentaria. The sequence goes on along the minus strand of OU862877.1, from coordinate 31,546,362 downwards.
GTATGCATAGCATACAATTTTATGTAAATACCGAGTAACTGCTACTCAAAAACCTCAATGAATGTATAAACCTAAGTTCATTCTATCACAAAATGAGTTTTGTTGTGGGTAGCGTACCAAATATTCTCAACCTAGTAAATATCATATCACAATACTTGTCTTAATAACTGATACCCACTACTGAATCTGTAATACCCATTTACCAAACTTATATGTAGAATGTAACAAACGGTAATTATTGTTTAAATTAATTAAGTACACCTACTACTAACTATTAAAATGTTCTTGTTGCGGGAAGAGGTTGGTATCCGGGAAACAGAATTTCTTGTCCGGACGCCAACACACAAATCGTACAATTAAAACATTGATGTTATTTATATAAGTTAAATTTAAGATTTTCAAATTGTGTTACTTATTACCCAATAAAGTTTGAAGTTTGAAGTATATAAAAATGAACCCCTCTTTTTCCCGGTCATGCTATAACGTGAGAACGGATAGAACAATCTCGTAATTTTTTTTATTGTGTTAATTATTGTCAGGAGAAGGTTCTTATGAAAGAAAAACCAAGACAAGATGAAAGGTTTTGGCGAGACTGAAGGCCGAGCCTACTACGTGAACGAAGTTGCGGGCAGTCGCTAGTTATTAATATTAAGCAGTGATCATACACACACCGATACAGACACACCCTTAATTACTCAATTTATCCCTTCTCTCACATCCTCCCCCCCCCCCTCTCACCCCGAACACATAGATATTTTGACTCGCTTAGATATTTTGTTAAAATAACGTATGTTGAATTTTGCATGGAGAGAAAAAAGAAAAAATGACAATCGTTGATTTAGTTTAATTTTCGTAGATTTGTATTTCGTGAAACATTGACGTGTAATAGTGGTGCATCATTAATCATTCATGCAACATTGTGAAATAAAAGAAAAAGCTCAAATGTTGCGAAGCATTTATTTCTTACACGAGACGCCTTCTGTGTTGTCTGCCGCCGTTTCTCGGCCTGGCAGTAGTTCTAATCGATTAAAACACACTATCATACCTTTACATCGATAATGTGATTTCCGCAACATTTGTCCAGCCGTGCAATTCTGCAATGATTCGTCGACGAGCTCGTCGACGAGCTTACCGATGTAAAACCTTTTTGAGATGTCGCCTTTGTACATAAGGTTGTTTTTCCAACGTTTCTTGTCATCTTGTCATTTGTTTCACGGATGTTGTCAAAGATGCAACTATGTTTATTCTTAGAGAATCGCACGGATGATATAGAACGAAATGTCTGCCAATTCTGTGCTATATTACTATAATATAATAGGTAGGAGAAAAAGTACTTTCGTATTTAGTATGTATAAAATTTAGAAAATCTATTTAGTTGTACTTTACTGTATCTGGTTAGTTTAATATCAATAAATGTAGGACACAAATAAAAAGAAAAGTAGATAAAGGATGGCGGAAAAAAAGATTGAACAAGGACGTGCGAAAATGATTGTGGTCAAAAGGTAGTCAAGCTCCACAAACTAGCTAAACCCGGATTAACATAGGTAAATCAGTGGAATTGGAAGGGCATTGTTTATTGTGAGCTTTTCTTCTTCTACGTCGTTGCCTCATGGCTGAGGGTCGTGGTCATCACAAGTGGTTTTTCCCACTAAGATCTTCCAGGCTTCTCTGTTTTGAGAAAGTTGGATGGATGCGTGAATGGTAGATTTACACGATTGTTTTACAGTATCGGTCCATCAGGTCGGTGATCTTCCTCTACTTCTCTTTCCTTCCAATGGCTGACCACTATCAGCTTTTCTAAATTGTCCGGCTTCCGCCGTGAGCTTTTACCGCCGGGGAAAACCATTGATTCGGACCTCTACTACAAACAATTTATGAGACTAGCAAGAAATTAAACAAAAACACAGCCGGATTAATGATCAGAAAAAAAGTGGTCTTTCATCATTATAACTTGATAAAGACAGACATCATACATAACTTTGGCCTCTCAGCGAAGATCGAGAGAGCTTGGTTGGGAAGCATTAATGCATCCACCATATAGTCCTGACCTTGCATACTCACATTTTTACTTGATTCGGTCTCTTCAGAACTCTTTAGGTAGTGTTAGATTAATACCTGTCAAAAGTACTTGTCGCATATTCATTCATGAAAAGTTCCAACATTATTACAGCAACGGGATTATGCCATTTTCTACAAAATGACAAGTTATCGAACAAAATGGCACATACATATATTATATATTATACAATAAAATGATATCAAACTTGAAAAAGTGCCTTGCTTTTGTTTCTTGTTTCTTCGTGTAAAAATATTCTTATATACAATAAGAATATTTTTACACCAAGAAACTTTTTCCCCTGTACGAGTTCGTTTGTAGAGTAGAAATCTTAAGTCTTGGTGGTATGCACATACTTAATGCTGGTACAATCTATATATATCTATATTAATATTATAAAGAGAAAAGATTTGTATGTAAGAATGTTTGTAACGAATTGGCTCAAAAAGTACTGGACCGATTTCAAAAATTATTTCATCATTGGAAAGCTACATTCACCCTGAGTAACATAGGCTATGTAAGGTTCATCATCATCATCATCATCATCCATCACCGCGCGGGTAAAACCGCTATTTCTCCTGGTCACGCTATACTCATACCTTGAGAAGGGATGAAACAATCTCGCTAATTCTTTTTTGTTGTGTTAATTATTGTCAGGAGATGATTCTTATGAAAGAAACCCCAAGAAAAGATGGGAAGGTTATGGCCAGACTGAAGGCCGAGCCTACTACGCGAACGAAGTCTCGGACAGTATTTAATAATTGTTACGCTGTTACGAGCTGACCGAAAAAGAAAAGTGTATTTGAAACGTTTATTTTTATCTACCTATATTGTTTCATCTTCATCTGCCAGCAAAATTATACTACCTCAATATGAAATCGGTCATTCAAATGTAGTATAGTTGAGACCTTGTGAAAGTTTGATATGCGCATAATACTCAACTGTTTTGTGACTATTTTACGGCAGAATGAATTTCTCTATTTGCGCAAATTGATCAGCAAAACAAAGAGCAAGTAACTTTTACGAACTTCTTTCAGAAATGATGATGGAATCGCGTGAAAACTTACATACTCGTAATACAATGTAATTTGATACTTACCTTTACCCGTCGCGTGTCGCGTATACAACATGGTGTTCGTACAAAAAAGTGCTATGCCATGTTGCGCGTAGGTACACCTAATGTATACACATTTTTATACCTCTTTGTAATTAATTTTATCAGATCAAATGCACTCCATCGGTTTAAATTTGCTTTCAATTGGTTAAAAAAAACTATAAACTATTCAACTGTAGTATTTTTATCTGAACTTGTATGCGTAGTTCGGAAAGACACCGAAAGATGTAGACACTGGACGGGTGAAATCAGTATAAGTGCTTACTGTTTTTTTTATATATATAATTACTTGCCAATGACAGTTGCAGTGCCACCTTGAGCTTATAATTGTAGTTCTGTATAGCGCACTGCACTGTATTTGTCACCCCGAAACATTCATTTTTGAATCTCTTTAGCCCAGTGATTTCAGTTGCTACTGTGCCCTTCACACCCTCAAACAATATTGCTTGCACACTAATGGTTCGCGGTTTGAATATCTGGCACTGTGGTGGTACCACGTAAGACAGCCTCTTTAAAAGAGGCCTTCACCAAACATTCAAACATTCAAACACCGTCCCTTCACGTAGTATATTTTACATCGTTCATATTGACATACTATTAATAATTAATTTTTATTATGAATACTTAACTTTACTTCAATATAAACAAAATAATGGCACTGGGTAAACTATTAGATCATTTTGTATTTTTAGAAAATCACGATTTCGTATATAGTATTACTAATCTAAATACATTTTAAGTGTAAAGAATTATCAATACCAATAGGTATTAATGTTTATAGTATTGCAGCAAACATGATAATTGTAGACGAAAAGGAACATGCGTTATTATGCGATACAAATAAGCCTTATTTTGGGCACTTTTTAAATACTCTACTTTAATAACCAATACATTTTAGTAATGTAAGTCCATTACCCACAACTTTACCATAAGTTTACCTTAATTATTGACGTCGTACGTAGGATAATCTTTATGACTTTAGACCGTTAGAAACAAATATCAACTCGAGTACCTTTTTATACTGACATCACAAGACGTCTTATCTCATTAAAGATAATCCTCTATTGTTATTGCGTGTCATTTTGTTTAATTACCCGAGCAATGTGATTCACGTCTCATTAGTGTGCACTAGACGGTGAAAGACAGCAAGTCTTTAAATTATGCTAAATGAAGATGAGACTCTTTAATACCTAACTTGAATTTAATTTTACACTGAAAGTGACCTATTTGTATTTACTCTTGTTTTACCTACAGTAAATGAATTTTACTAGCTACTGTTCAATTACTGTACAAGATCTGGGGTAATATCGTAAGGAAACCTATTTTATTTTAATTTTTTTTCGAATTATATAGTTGTATATAATAGATAATCATATAAAATACATAATCACAGTATTATTTTGTTTCTTAGACACTATAAACAAAAATGAAATTCTGTTTTACCTGTAACTGTTGGTATTTTTGACCAATATTCAAGCAATGGTTATTATATTAATACCCGTTTTGGGGTTGTTGAACCTCACGGATGCTGGGTGAATTCAGAATTTAGATTTTTATAAAAATAATATCAAGCCTTTTTAACAAACAATTACAAGGCTATAAGCTTTTAAACGATCATGGTCACAAACATTAGAAGTATTCAAATTATCAATGTTTATTACCACTACTTACACACCAAGACTCATTAGAGAAGCGATTGAAATCACAAAGTTCAAAAATTTCAATCGTGAGGATGGTTTTCAACTGTCGAATATCTGGAATCCAGTGATACGATTGTGCCAAAAATAAAACAGTAATAGTCCCAAAGTTCGAGCTGATACGGTTAGTGTTGTGTGCAGATAAATCAAAACTAACAGTGCGAACAATAGTAGTGGTGCCTCGCATAACAAACGGGTACGGAAGAGGGTAGACCGTTTCGCCTGCTTGTAAACATTCACCCACCCGCAATTCCTCAGTTCATCCGTGATTATGGCGCTTGCAACAGTGCCGAAATATCGGAAACTCATAGATAATATACATGGTAATTATCCCGTTGATAATTTGAATACTTCTAATTACAAGGCCGTATGATTTCACCAATAGAATTCATTTTTGCAGCGTGAAGAAATCCATTTAGTCTTTTGCTAAGCTCATCTGAGACAATGTGGTGCACTAGTTTTTGTCATCTATGATATATTATATACTCGTAACAACCTGCGCCTCACGATTTGATTCGCGTGGTGATGTATTACAAAATAAACTAATGAAATAAGATACGTTTTCATCATCGCTATCATCATCATGATGACGGTGATGAAAAGACGTATCTTATTTCCTTCCCGGGATGTAATCTATCACCTTTTTAAATTTCATTGCGATTCGATCAGCCGTTTAGCTGTGATAAGGCTGTGTTTGTTAAACAAAGAGAGACAGAGACAGAGCTACAATCATTTTTTAGAATACTGGTACCTATGGATTACTTGTCCTGACTGATTTAGTAACGCAGTGCGTAACCGCTAGGGCATAAATGGAATTTTGATGGTATATGCGCCTATTACGTTATAAGCAAGGATTTTTTGAAAAATCACCCATAAGGAGGTGAAGCGAGCGAAACCGCTGGCGAGTCAGTTAGTTTTATTGTAACGAGACATTTAATAAACACATCAATTACATATTTTATGTCAGTCTTTTTAACATATATACCAGGAAAGTTATCGGTATTGTATTTTCTACAAAAATACACCAAGTCCCATCATCAGTAAACTCAAGCAATTTCAGTAGGTACAAAAGTTGATTTAAGAATAACATTTAGAATTTGTGCAAACTTTTAAACAGTTAAAATAGATAAACTACCAGGTACTTGTTATACTTTAGTTACCATATATTTAGCTGATGAAGGTACTCCTTCAAATGTAACTCCCCCTATTCTTCCAAGATCTTCGTAGGTAACTTCCGAGACAGTCTCCCATCCTAGTTTTATAGCTGCTTTCTGAGAAGGGAGTGACATCATCCAGGCCCCGGTCATGGGTACTCCGCGCTCTTTGCAAGTTACCATTCTAAGAATAAAAAGACACAAAATGAAATAAACTCAAAATTAAACAAACTTGAAAATTCAGTAGATTTGACCAGACAGACGAAAATGGAACATACGTTTATCAACACACCTTGCTTTGAACAGTTCTCTAGCGATGCCAAGACCTCTATACTCCGGATGTACAGTCACCCCAACATCATCATAAAATGCATGAACATTAAAGTTTTCTATTAACTCTTTGCCGTACACTTCGTACATGTAGGTTATCATTTTCAAGAACTTACTTACTTCTTCTGTTTGTGATTTCTGTAAACATGCAAGGGAAGTAAGTATAAGAATTCTTCTCTTCCTTAACTGTATATCAATATATCAATACCTACCATATACATAATATTAATAAAATATGTATAAGGTACGGTCTGAAGAAAACATGTTGCTATAATTTTTGGCAAAATAACGTATAAAGTTATTTTCTACCGACTTCCAAAACGGAGGCGGCATGTTTTTTTTATGTTTGTTACCTCATTCAATTTTTACTCAGTATTTGAATAATTTAATACCGACTTCCATTCTATTACTTTGATAAAAATCAGTTATTGGAGTGTAACTCAAAAACGAATTTGTTGAAATTGGAAAATGGGACCACACGGGATGCACCACTTTCAAACAAAATAAGAATTTTGATAATCGGTCCACCCAATCGAAAGTTGATAGATCCAAGCAGTAACAAAAAAAATAGTCGAATTGAGTACCTGCTCCTTTTTGGAAGTCGGTAGACAAACATAAAAAAAACAGTCGAATTGAGTACCTCCTCCTTTTTGGAAGTCGTTAGAAAATACAGTTGAATTGAGACCTCCGCCTTTTTTGGAAGTCGGTAGATAAATAACGTGTAAATCTATTGAATCTATGTATATTCAAGTAGGTAGTATATATAATATATATATATATATAAGCAAACTTTGGCACGTTCAATAAGAATATAGGCATTTACTTCAAGAATTTCTTCTACATTCCAGATCGGTGTTCCTATTTTATCTAGGTACATGATTGATCCAGCAACAATCTGCATCTCTCCTGAATTATCTTCCAAGTAACATGCGTCTATTTGGCATTGATCTGATTGATGATGATGAATACTGATTCGCTGATATAAAGGTCTTCATATTCTTTCAATAATTTTTCGCTTGTAGTCAAATCTGGAACAGACATCAAAATAAACAAGGACATACTCAAACAAGCTCTTATATAATAGTAGGTAACTGAAACTAAAAAATATTTTACTTCAAACTTAAGCTTTTTTTTAACTTTAAAAGTAGCTGAAAGGTTTTATCTTTAACACCAACTATTAGATACGTTAGTGTATTTAACCCGTTACTAGCGATTCGCCATATTTGGCCAATAATACAATAGATTTCGCAGAAATCAACCTTCTTTTCCAGGAACTGCAACGGTTCTTTAGCATAAGTAGGTATACGGCGTTCGGAAGGTATGACACGTTTTGAAATAAAGTGAAATATATTATAGTATATACAATTAATGATCAGAGCTCACGAGTTTTATACGACGTTTTTCAATACATGTGTGAGGAATTGAAAAAGGAAAGAGTAATTATATTGACAAAGCTTTAAATTACGCAAATTATAAGAAATGTCCGTGTAAAGTTATCAAAAGCGAAAACTGTTAGGCTTTTGTATTCACAAGAGCCTTATACTACATTATTAAATAAGCCGCTGTTTGTTTTCCGTGTAAAAAAATTTTTTTTTTCACTTGCCAAGTTTAAGTTAAGTGAATATACAGCCTAGTTCAAATTAGAATTTTAAGTGATAAAATGCAAATATTTTAATAATTTATTACAAATTATTGTCAAATATTCATAATTTGATAGTAATAAATGTTTGTTTGATTTAATTCTCCAGTTGACTCGTGATTCGCCATATTTGGCCAATAATACTACTTCATCAGTCGAACGACCCAGACACAATAGAAATTTCATTGTTATATGGACAGTCGACTGGTGAGGGGATACAATAGATTTCGCAGAAATCAACCTACTTTTTCAGGAACTGCAACGTGTGTGGTTAAGGACTTTCACGTTGTTTTATTCCAAAAATGTGTATGGATTTTCAGCAGAATAAACTTATTTTTGGCTTTAAAATAACTGTACTATCCGGGTAGTAATTGAAAATGCTCTGTTTACTCGCCTATTACTTGCATTAACGTACTAACTTTACTGTAGGGATAATTCTATTATGTTCTAATTGTATTATGCACGAGTGTGTTTGATTTCTGTTAGGTCCCTAAAAGCGATGTATATAAGGCTTACTTTGCGAGCAAGTGTGTTGAAAAATATATTTCGAAAAGCTAACCTAAGGGGAAATGGTGCTATAATAAATTGTTTACAACATCCTTTTGGAAGTCAGTAATAAGATAGTTTGTTACCAGTGCGTTCTATGTGTATTAATAACTGAGGAAGCTGAGACTTACTTACACTATAATGGTACGAATAATCAACTGATTGAAATCGCTATTAACCGGATTAGAAATTTGAAAATGTTAAGCAAAGCGCATTGAAGCTGGCAACTGGCTGATCATTGAATATCTATAATAATAATAAAGCTTTATTTAATTTCATACAAGCATTAATCAACTTCATAAAAGGGACAATAATGAAGTTAATATACTAGTTACAATAGATAAATAAAGTTTAAACTAACTTTAACTAACAAAAATTTAACTTGTATAAATTTATTATGCTTGTGTGGCCCCCTTCAGGTAAAAGCCTTCTCCAAAGTGTTCCACCTCTCTCTATCTTTTGCGACGCTCAACCATCCTCTACCCACCATTTGTAAGATGTCATCGGCCCACCTGGCACATGGCCGGCCTCTCGATCTGGTGCCTCGTGGACCCGTGAATATCTATTGGATAGTCAAAAACCGTTTGGATAGTCGAGTTATGATGGTGGTCATGTTTTAGATAGCAAAGTGGACTCGTATATATCGTTAATAACTGCCATTATCGATTTTCTTTATATTGATTATATTTGATATAAAATATATTATTACTATTATTCTCAGCATTTTTTTTCATCTAAGTGCATCGAGCTCTATGTGAACGAGTTCGTCTGAGGCAGTACTGCCATCATTCCTGGGTAGGTACCAATTTCTATCGATTTCGAGTCACAGGGCTATTGTGTATCTCAATTGCTAACAAATGTTAAATGAAACCTTGAAAAATGGCGGCTCTATGTCAGTTTTGGCACCTCCAGTAAGCAAAAAATGTTAGCAAGTTGATGACTGGAGCTGACAAAAGAGACATAAAGCGGCCATTTTTTTAGATTTCAATCAACATTTGTTAGCAACTGATATACATAATAGCCCAGCATATTTTGGTTTGCGACAAGGGAAGGGTTAACAATCACAGGGTTACGGGCGCAGTAACGTTCGTCACTTGGGACGAAATGTTTGACGTCTGTTCTAGGCAGAAGTTACCTCTCAACACCAAGTGGTCCTAGTGCTTAAACCGTCTACTAAAACACAAAAAACTCGACATATTATGAATAAGTGTAATTAGGATATCCACTAACAATAGCACTGGTCTGGGATGCACTTGAATACCTCTGTAAAATATGCTACATAAAATGTATTTTAGTACAATAAGTTTTTTTTGTGATGAAATATAGTACTTCCTTACCAACAATGTATTTTGAAATAAAAGTTATTATTTATTTATATTTATAGCCTAAGCCAAGTTAATATTTTCGGGGCTTGGTTCATTCTATTTATAATTTTTATATTACTTGCCATGAGTAAATACTGATAATATGGTCCAATAACTTAGCAAAATACGTCTCTTTTATAACAGAGACAGCGAAAACAGACCCAAACTAAGAAACATGAGTGCCTCACAGAATTATTTTTATATGATCTACTATTTTTTTTTATATTTGCAATTTGTGTCGTGAAATTATATACCACTAGCTGCACTCCGCGGTTTCACCCGCGTGGTGATGGATGATGATGATGAATCAAATATAGTGTATGTTACTAAGGCATACATACATTCTACTGGTGAAAAAAATTTATGAACCGTTTACGTAATTTCTGCGTTTATCCGTTACAAACAAACTATCAAAACTTTCCTCTTTTTTATTAGAGTAGATAAGGATTAACACCAAGTTACGAAAAATGTGGTCTACTCATAGTTTATACCGACGTATTACAAGGTGTCCCAAGAAGTAGTGATATACTGAAGCTGGGAGGTAGAGGACTTAGAGGGCTATCTGAATCACCCCCATGTACGAGTATGTTCCGCGATTTTTCGTATTTTCGGAGTTATGACTTTTTTTTAAATATTTTAACCTATCGCCGAGTATGATGAGATTTTTATTTATGGTGAGGTGAATTATTGCGGTAGATGCTTGATTTTTTTATGTGCTAAGCTGATAGATAGGCCAATTCAGTATGGTAACATTTACTATCGTTAGATCTTTAAATGAAATTTAAAAAAAATTAAATGCCAAGAAAGATAAAATTACCCAGTATGTTCACAACTTCAAGCGTCCTTAACAAATTAAAATCACATATAAAAAAATACCTTTTAAAAACTTGCTCTATCTATCAGGTGGCTACCCTGAAAATTTCATTTTATTATTCATACGGCTTCAATCAAAAAATTTAAATCTAAATGTGGTATACTAATATTATAAAGAGGAAAGATTTGTAAGTAAGTTGTTTGTAACGAATTGGCTCAAAAAGTTATAGACCGATTTCAAAAATTATTTTACCATTGGAAAGCTACATTCACCCTGAGTAACATGGGATATATAATATTCATCATAATCATCATCATCATCCATTACTTCGCGGGTGAAACCGCGTAGAGCAGCTAGTATTGAACATTTTACACGGAAAAGTAGTTATCGTGACGTAACTGTAATAGTTGTCGCATACTTTTTTGTAGACATTAATGTTCTCTATAAAACTATAATACATCACTTTGCTCTATTGTCAATAGTTTCCGCAGTGTATGAGATATAAGGATTTTTCAGCGTTACTATTGCATATTTTAAATTTGATAAAACTGGTACATAACTGTAACAGTAAGACATGTGGTATTGCAGACTTTATTTTAGATATATATGTTTTCTATAAAACTGCAAGATATTCTTTGTCTATTGTTAATAGTTTCCGCAGCGTAGGTGCGCGATATGAGGATGTTTATTGGTATTTTTTCACACCTTAGGTTACATTATCGAAGTTTTCATACGGGTCGGTAGCTTTATGGAAAATATATAGCATAGGTTACTCAGTGAGAATGTAGCTTTCTAAAAGCAAAAGAATTTTTGAAATTGGTCAAGAGGCCGTAGCACAAACAGTTTACGAAAAAGTATTCGAATAATAAACGTCAACTCGTCACACTGCGTCGTACAAACTAGGAGTTATCTGTGTCACAGTTGACACACAGAGTGGTTTCACGTGAACGACAGCGTACGTTACACTTATGCAGTTGTTCGTGCTAGGCCCACGGTCACTGTCCGTCACGCAAATAAAGTGTGAACTTCGACTCGATAAAACTTTAAAACAAGGCGTTAGGCAGACGACGGGGCGGGGCGGTCTTTTTGACCGCGAAGCAATAAAGACCGCGTCTGACCATCTATGCCCGCGGCTGCCCTCGCCGCTACGTAGCTACGGCGGGCACTGGCGGCGCGGCGCGGTCTTTTTGCCCTCCGTGTGCGTTGGTGTATACTGCATAGGATTCCCTTTGCTTTATCGTTCGCGGCGAAATTGACCGCCCCGGCCTGCCCCGTCGTCTGCAGTGCCTAAATTAGCACAGGCGCGACCTCAATTCCTAGAACGCTTCTCTTTTTGCAGAGTTTATATTATAATACAAATATAATATTAAATATTACAATATAATTATATTATATAAATTTAATAATATCACAGATCTAGTCATTTCATGACATTACAGTGGACTAGACATTTTAAAACTCAAGTGAAAAGCAAAGAAAATAATTCGTATACATACCCGCAACTTTATGAATAAGCTCTTCAGTGATAGTAGTAATTTAAAAACATATTCCATACATCTTTATGATTCTCACTTCCCACTTCCTGTATTCTAAATTGCAATTTCTTTCCATTACGAATCCTTGAGAATGTTGTCCAGACAGGCGGCATGGTGATAATGTTTGAATACTGATATCACATTGAATAATTGTACCTACTTATGTTATTGTTTTATATTGAAGTAGTTAAGCCTTTTATCGATGACAGATATTTACTATCTTTCATCGATCGTAGGACAGTTCACAGACTTCACAATGTGAACTGCGCAACAAAAATAACTCATCGTAGTAGTCTCGTGTGTATGTGTAATCTAATCATCACATCACTCTACATTTTTTTTCCCATTGTAGGTGGACTCGTGCGGATGTAAATTTGCCATTCCTCAAATTATTTATTTAAATATTTATCTTTGCATGAATTGATATATTTCTTTTAGTAGTCAGAGTCAAGTCCCAGTCACATAAACAAGTAAGGTAGTTGGACAGTGCACCAGTCATAAACATTTTTGAACTATGCCGCTTAAAATAAGGCTATGGTAATTATTTTCAACAAAAGGCAACTCTTTTTGTGATCTATGGACATTTCGGTAGACGTCAAATTGAACTTTGACAGCCGACGGCCATTTTGATCCGCCGTATTATCAATGTGAAATACGACTGGGATATCGAAATTGAAAAAACCCGAAAATCTTAGAAGGATCATGTAGCAGGTTTGTTTTTATTATTCATACTTGAAATAAATATACAGAGGTAGTGTATTTTTGTCATTATTTCGTGTTTTAATGATAATTTAAATATTCAAACAAAACATAACCTCAACCGATTATATAATTAATGTATTGGTTAGACACCAGTGTTTATAACTGGATTTAAATTTGGCTGTTTACCCAATAATGGTCATTTTTGTTCATAATTGGATTTTGTTCTGAAATTTTACTAAATGTGTTTACTACTTAAGCAAAGTCTGTCTTAAAGTTGGATGTATAGCGCGTTACTTTATTTTAAGTCTGCCCAGTAATTAACAGTAGTGTCCAAGACTGGTTGTCCATAACAGGGTTAGCGTAATGTTAACCGATTTTATTGCTTTTTTCATAGATATGGCTCCAAAACGAGATTACACAAAGGAGCAGATGATGAAAGCATTTGAAGAAGTTCAGCGAGGGGAAAAGTCTCTGTAGCTGCTTCAAAATATGGCATACCCCGAATAACACTAAGAAATAAAGTAATGGGCATAAGTCCAATGGACTGTAGTCTAGGTCCGTCAACTGTTCTGTCGGAGGAAGAAGAAAAACTACTGGTTACATGGATATTATTCATGGCAGAAAACCATTTCCCCATTACTAAAGACCATCTTTTGGACAGTGTCCAGAAAATAATCAGCACAATGACACAAAAGGCAATTAATATCGATGGCCTGAAAATCCAGATCAGATATGGTATAATCAGGAAGCCATAGTCGAGAATATTGAAAATCCCATCTTAATTACATAATAAAAGAGGATTTATAATGTAAATGAAATTGAGAAATATTTAACTTATGTGTCTCTTTGAATTATTAACATTAAAGTTGTTAATATATTTATTACAAACTTTACATTTTTAAAGTTGAAAGCTGATTTAGTTAGGACTAACTATTATTACTTTTTCTATTTGAGATGATTTAATTAGTATATCTTACTCTTTTTTTCTTAAGATGTAAATGTGATCGAGACTGATTCAAATAAGTTTTTGTATTTTTGTGATATTGTTACCTTTGACCTTACCTTACCTTTGATGGATCCTGGTATGAATGTATAAGCTTGACCTTTTACCTATGGTTTTTTTTTGATATGGTAATTAAAATGGTTTTGTATGACTATTGTATTATTATCTAAGCCTAGGCATTATATCTTTGACATTTAGGATTACTTTGAATTACAGATATTAATTATAAAACATTAGGTTTAAAAAATATTTGTCCATGTTTGAGTGTCCATTACTAGGTACCGTTCATAACTGAGTGTCCAACACTGAAATTTGGCAGTCCATTTAAGGAAACTCAAATTGGGTTTACTTAATCTTCAACAAAAATATTTAATTTTAGATATCCTTGATTAAAGTATTTTGAACTATCATTCAAAGACCTTTTAATCAAAATAACCTTCCACCTAACTAAGGGGGTGACGTATCCCAAATTACAAGACAAAAACGAAAAATTAAATCTTACACTGTCCATGACTGGTTCCTTTACCTTAGTTAAGTCATAAAGGTACTGTCTTGTCTTGTCTTGTCGAAACTACGTTCTATAAAGCGGTGGATAATAGTAAATTATGCACCGAGGAAGTAAATCAGTGTCTTACGTCACGGGCGGTATATTGAACCCTGAGTGTTACGGGACCTTTGGGTTAATCCCTGAGCGCAACGAGGGTTAGTTAGAGTTATGCAGAGTCCTGAGTGAAGCGTGGGGTTAAAGCCGCCTAAGACGAAGACAGGCTTTATCCTCGAGGTGCACACACTCTACTTTTCATACCTACTGCGAGACAATGCAAAACACAGACCTTTAAAAAAGAAGTTATTTATCTAAAAGTTAAATAAATTAATGGTTTATATTCAAATTAGACACATTTGTCCCGTTATAGGACAGAGTAATATTTTTCGAAAGAACATTTTATTGAAAACACTGTTTTAGACCGCGCGAAGTTATAATTAGTACGAATTAGTACTCACGAGATGTAAACTCCGATTTAGTTGCATTTGGAGCACCCGATATTTCGGTACAGTTACATGCACCATGCTCAAAGGTATAACATTTTATAGAAGTTGTTAAAATAACATCAAACACTGTGTATTGTTCCAAATTCATTACGTTCGCACGTAACTTGAACTATGATTTTGAATGCGCAGAGAGGGGCCGTGCGTAATCCATAGCAACGCGGCGCACGACAATCACACTCCATATAGAACGATCGCGCCCTTTTCTTTTTTTTCTGTATGCTATCTCAGTACGAAGAGTTTTCCTAAAACTAACGTTTCAAATCCAAATCACTTTACGCTCATGGGAGTTTCATACAACATTACACCCCTTGGGATGTAATGCCTTGCGTTACGTCGATATTTCGTGATATGTATTGATACGTAACATTTTCAAGCAGGTGGTATAAATTTTTTTTTATGAAAATTCGTCACTGGTAATGAAATGCATTGGTTCTAGGCAGAGGTTATCACTTAACAAGAGGTGGGCTTCGCGCTTGTACCATATCCTAATAACAATAAAAAACATAAATATAAATTAAAATAGCATTTCATCTCTGTATACCTATATAAATGTATAACCCAGCTTGTCATTCGGTTGGAGAAGAGAAAAAGCCGACTACGGCTTCTACCAAGTCAACTAATAGCTATGCAAGCATGACTACGACGACCCGAATTATGACTTAATAAAATTAATAAAAAACAGAAGATATTTACAAAATTTACGAGTAATTGAACTAAAACGGACATGAAGTGTTGCGTTAACTCTATACCACTCAGAGCCAGACCCACTAAAGTTGGTCAGAAGTAGATATATTAAAGGACAATCAGCACAAAACGTATCGACCCCAATTCGAACCAAAAATACACGATAGGAATTATTATTTTCTAAATATTCCGTAGAGAAGTGGAATCACTGTGTTAACCACTTAATAAAAATCGGGGACGAATACTGCGAACACGACGGAATTGTGCATGCCGTTGTTGATTATATTACTAATTTGCAAGATGAGTCTTATGTTTCTGATGATGGCTCCTTCGAAAATTAAGAAATCGGTTCCAGTGATATTGGTATGTACATGTACATGTATATAAATAATCGAGTTATAATTTTTATAATTGTATCTTGCAAACATCACATGAAATATCATATATGTTAAAGCTATAAAAAATTGTAGCGCTGTTTTGTATTATTATTTTACACCTAAATGGTATCTATTGAAACTATCTAAAAGTGACCGGATTTGTAGTGAAATCTACCGACCAATATAAATTATCTCAACATACAACAGTTACAATAGTTTTGAAGAGTAATTTAAAGAAATGTATAACATACAACAACAACTTCAAGTGAATTAAGTGTTCGAGTACCTACCCTTAAGTTCCGTATAAAACTAACGTATAAACTAACTACACTCGAGAGCAATGAATCCGGGTCACTTAAAGAATGTTAAAAATCTCGGAAACTAAAAATGATAGGTTAATGCAATAAATTGTATTTAATAGACAATGTAATACTCCTTAAATGAAAGTAAAAAAAATATGAGTCACCATACATTTTATTAACACAAAATTACATAAAGAAAAAAACTGCTGATCTCTCCTTAAAACAAAAATAGGAAACATGAAATTTTTGAACTTTATTACGATTTTCTTGAATTTTAATACCTCGTATTGCCTCCTCGTGCTTCCATTACTGCGTTTACGCGGTTTGGCATGCTGTACACCAAGTTCCTTATACGATTTTGGGGAATATTCTCCCATTCCTCTGTGAGAGCAATTTTGAGCTCACGAAGCGTGATTGGGGGAGGGTTTCGTTGTTTTACGCATCTGCCTAGCTCGTCCCAAGCATGCTCGATCGGGTTGATATCCGGGCTGCGCGCTGGCCACTCCATACGAGTAATGTTCATCTCTTGAAGGTAGTCATTCACAATCCTACCTGTATGAGGTCGGGCATTGTCATGCATAAATATAGCATCCTCACCTAAATTGACCATAAATGGACCAACGTGATCATTGAGGATTTCTTCCACATATCTTTCGCTAGTTAAAGAGCCGTTTTCTATGATCACCAGCTCTGTGCGACTTTCAGAAGAAATTCCGGCCCACACAAGTACAGACCCACCACCGTAGGCTACTTTTTCTTCGATGCATGCTTGTTTGAATCTTTCCCCTGGTCTTCGATACACTCTGTGTCTTCCATCGTGCTTGTAGAGCATAAATTTTGATTCGTCGGAGAACATAACTTTTGACCAATCTTCAATACTCCAATTTACGTGGCTCTGGGCATATCTTAGTCTTGAAATACGATGCCCACGCTCCAGTTTAGGGCCGTTTGCAGGTCTAAGGGGTTTTAAGTTAGATTCAGCAAGCCGACGTCTTACTGTCCATGCACTTGGGTTACTTCCTCCGAGGCGTCGAAACTGATTTGTGAGTTCAGTTCCTGTGAGAAAGCGATTTCGAAGCATGGTGTTCACCAAGTATCGGTCTTCTCGTGCTGTGGTACACCTGGTTCTGCCCGTTTCTGGTCTGCGTAGGTTAGAACCAGTAGGTTCGTAACGTCGGAGAACTCTTTGTACTGTTGACAGCGACACACCGACAGTCCTGGCTGTATCGCGCTGACTCCGGCCGGTTTCCAGCATTGTAAGTATTCTGGTGCATTCTTCAGGCGTAAGCGACATAATATCAGCTTTAATAATGAATATAGAGCACTATCAACATGGTTTATGTACCCACATAAATGACAGATTACAAACAAAAGCAAAACCAAATGCTGTAATTTCGTAGTTCCATCTTCGAAAGTGGCCTTTTTTCATATTTGATTTTTTTATGATATAACTTTACAATAACTAAGAAGTTTTAATACCTTCATTTAAGGAGTATTACATTGTCTATTAAATACAATTTATTGCATTAACCTAGCATTTTTAGTTTCCGAGATTTTTAGGATTCTTTAAGTGACCCGGATTCATTGCTCTCGAGTGTATATAACTAACTAACTATAAAACCTAATACTGCCTGTAAAGTCCGTCTCTTTTGCTATTTACTTACTCTTTTTTACTACCCGTAGACTCGGCAGTCGCCAGTTATATTTGGTCATTATTGACCAAAGTCAAGTCGTAGTACCTTTGTTTATAAAAAATCTGTTGTACTCGTATTATTACAACAGTTTTTTATAAACATAGGTACTACAATTCCGGGAAATGCGACGTGTGTGGTTAAAAATAATTATATTTGATAGGTAAAGAAGGGTTATAATTATAAAAGACTCACTACAAAAAACGCTACTATAACTCGGATGTATTCATGAACGGTTAATGTATTTAATGTAAATTTTGATAATTAATTACATTGATAAATAATAATTAATGAGTAACATGAATGAACCCGCCCGTTTTAAGTATTTTACCTAATATAGCTACATAGGGTAATATCCTAGTATATATTTACTACCATAACTTCTTAAGATCTATACAATGTTCTTATGATTGCTATAAATAGTTGAGTATGAGTATGCGTATGAGTATTTTTTTTGTGAATTTATTTCAATTTAACTTGATTGAAACTTTCGTAAGTATTACACATTTTAATGCTATTTTGATGGTTTAACTTACGCGGTAGGAATAGTCGAATATCTCGACCGGTTTCGTCACGAAACCGGTCGAGATATTCGACTATTCGGTCACGAAGCTTTCGTGACCGTCCGGGCCACTTCTTCATGGAGTACTTGCGCACCCGGCTGCGTTCGCGCTAGTACTAGCCTACCGCGTAAGTTAAACCGGCAAAATAAAATTAAAATATTAAAATTTATAAGACAATAAAAAACAATATTATATACTTTTATACTTTAATAACCATCAGTTTACATAAACGAGATGCTTCTTCAAACTTAACTCCTTCTATTTTTTCCAGATCTTTGAAATTGAATTCACAAACAGTCTCCCAACCTAATTTTTCAGCAGCTTTTTGAGATCCAATTGAAGTCATCCAGGCACCAGTCATGGGTACTCCGCGTTCCTTGCAAATCACCATTCTGATAAAATAATATGAGATGTTATGGTAAACCAAACATATACCAGCAGTAAGTTATCCAATGAGTTTAATTACTGAAATTTAAATAACCATATCACACTCATTTTATGCAAGTAAAACTAGTGTGTATGCATTTTTATAGTACTACTTTTTAAAGCACTAATGCCTGCTTTAGCGATCTCAAACATTGAAATGTATAGTGTCCTAGTTGGTCAATGGTGTCTGATACGGAGAGTCAGAAGACGCGGGTTCGAATCCCGTCCGAGGATGTGAATTTTTCTCTATATTTATTTATTCTATTATACATTTCAATGTGTATGCATTTGTTTTCGGTTCGCGTAAAGGCTGAACGAATTTGGATGAAATTTAACAAGGGCATAACATACGTTATGTTAGGCTGGGTATAAACCCAGGATTAACACATCAAGGCTATTTTTATCCCCAAAGAATGTCGTCTTTTATTACTTTATAATTTAACGTGGTTGGCATGACATCGTGAGGCGCATTATCTGGCTCCACCACAATTACATGACGACCACGACCGCTCTGTCAAGAGCGTAACGACTGAGAAGAGAGAAGAATTTAACGTGTCCTACGCCGTACAGGCAACTACTATGGAAGAGATTGTGATGATTAAAATAACACGAATATATGTTGAGAAGGTAATATGAACAATTGTAGTTTTAACTTGATTGAAACTTTCGTAAGTATTGCACATTTTAATGTTATTTGGTTAGTTAGTAGAATATCCCAGAACTAGCGCGAACGCAGACGGGTGCGCACGTACTCCATGAAGAAGTGGCCCGGACGGTCACGAAACCGGCCGAGATATTCTACTATTCCTACCGCGTAAGTTAAACCGTCAAATAACATTAAAACAATTTTAGTTTGTTACTAGTATTTTTTTAAGTAGTAGAAATACACGATTCAATTTTTTTGTTTATTAATATGATTTAACGTGGGATATCAAATTAATGAGATTGAAATATAGGCAATGCATTTTTCTTCAAATTATAAAGAGTATGACTTAATTTTATTTTTATTTATAATGTTTATTTATATTTTGCAGTATTATAATTTTACAAACCTAGCTTTAAACAGTTCTCCTGCGAGATCAAGCCCTCTGTAGTCAGGGTGCACAACAATTCCTCTGTCATCGTAGTACAAGTCCAAATTGAACTTCGTAAGAACTTGAAACGAATCGGTCATGGCCTTCGATACTTTTAAGAACGTCTTCATTTCTTCGGAATTAAGCATCTGTAATGATAAACATTTATACTTAGACAAAATCCTAATTTGAATACTCCTTAGAAAAAAAACCAAACAAAATGTATTTCCAGTAGTTTACCCTGCTAGATACAATTGTAATTAAGAGGAGTAAAATCTCATATATAACAATTATTTTAAACATAATCACATCACAATTGAATATGTGTAGTTCTGGTTTCGAGCACCATTAATCAACATTTTATCTCATATTATCTATGTAGACAATTAGCTATCTAGGTGAAAAGATAAACGCTCGCTACGAAGCAATTACCAGAAATATTGCCAGTATTTCTCTTGAGAAAAAACGGTACGTATTTATAGTACAATAACTTTACGCAGTAACTTGTGCCAAAGATTATATAAATACCCCGTCCGCAACATCAGCATCTGAAGCTGGTTCATCTCTCTTCTCAAGAATCATTATAGATCCGCCAACAATTTGCAAATCTTCAGAATCATTTTCCAAGCAACACACGTCTATTTGGTAAACTGATTCTTTGATTAACGAATAAAAACAGTGCTTGTACTCGTTGAACGATTTTTGGTTATCGGTCACTTCTGTAACAGAACGAATAAAGTGATTCTAAAATACTTGTGTTTTCACACAAGATCACTTCCCTGATTCCGGAACTTTCGATAAGTAGTCGGACCAATTTGATTGGATCTTAATCCTACAGTGGAATCAGTTGCGACGCGATCGCTTTCTATAACAAGTAAAATTAGAAAAAAATTAAACTGACTTCCATTCTATTCAGTTATTGGAGTGTAACTCAAAACTACTGGACCGAATTTGAATGAAATTTAAATGGGACCTCACGACGGAAACATAAAATGAATTTTGAGAATCGGTCATTCAAAAGTTATGAGGTAACAAACTTAAAAAAAAACAGTTGAATTGAATACCTTACTGGAGTAACTTTTTTGGAAGTCGGTAGAAAAACGCGACACTTCGTCGTAACAGCTGACAATCATGAGTGCTAAGCTCTGCTGAACGGTTATACAGAACAGCATACTACACTAGAAATATTACTATATTTTTATCTATGTGGTGGACATTGGTGTGGCTTTGTCTTTTGTAAAATTATAGTTAATTCACATTCACACAGTAGGCTCTCAGTAAGTCACTGTCCTGTCTGAGTTACGTTGTAGTATAGTGCTGGATGCAAGTTTATTTTACGGGGAATAAAAAATTCATAGTTTATGTATTTTTTTCTTTTTTATGTCCATACGGTATGAATATGAATTTCATGTATACGTAACATTAATATTTAACTATTAATTATTAACTTACTTGTAGCCTTATGTACAGGCTCTTCGGTAGCAAAGTGATCAAGAAACAAATCCAGCACCTTTTCATGCTTATCACTCTGCATTTCCTGTATACGGAAGTGTATCTCTTCCCCTGCGCGAAACTTTGTAAATCTAGTCCAAACTTTAGCAGGTGTAGACATTGTGACAAGTATCGTTGCACTGATTTATCTGCGAGTACATGTTTTATATTACACAGTATAACAGCATTCCTTATCTCTTACCTATCTGTATAGATATAAGATTATTATTATTAAAAAAGAGATAAGTGATGTTATAAGTATTTAGCTCAGGTACAGGTTCCGTCCACAAGAGATGAACAAGTGGCGAACAGACGCCAGGACAGTTGCTCTGGCGTCCTGGAGCAGACGGTTGGCAGTGGGCCCGCGGAGAGGAGCCGGTGCCACCCAGTTTCTCGAAGCAGTTCGGCCAGTACTGGAGGAGTGGGTATATCGTAGGTACGGGTCGCTCACCTTCCGGATGACACAGATCCTCTCGGGGCATGGATGCTTCGGGAGGTACCTGTGTAACGTGGCTCGGAGGGAAGCGACCCCTGTGTGCCACCAGTGCAGCTGTGCGGAAGAAACCGCGCAGCACGTATTGGAGGTGTGTCCTGGGGCGGAGGATCTGCGGGATTCTCTTGTCGCAGTGGTGGGAGCGGACCTCTCTTTGCCGACTATCATAGCCAAGATGGTCGATGACGAGAGGTCATGGGAAGCAATGGTCTCTTTCTGCGAGGACGTGATGTCGCAGAGAGAGACCGAAGAGCGAGACAGAGAGACTAATCCTCTCTCTCTCCCACTTCGGAGAGCGCGGACACGGAGGCGAGCTATTCGAGCTCGCACTCCGTCTCCGCTAGAAGGGCCTGGGGCGTCGGACGTGGGGACGGCTGGCACCCCTGATCTATGAGGTCCGTCTGAGGAGGTGACGTACTGTATGTCCCAGTGCGTCACTGGAGAGGTACGGGGGAGTTGATTTGTTCCTCCCTCAAGGTGGGTCTGCCCTGAAACAGCGAGGTGCGGACGTCGGCAAAACTGGGCTGCGGAGAATGCGCAAACGGACCCGTGGCCCTGTTTGCAATCGTTGCCGAAGGACATCGTGGGGTTTTTAGTCGGTAGTAGGAGTCCGACATAACCCGCTCGCTATCCCCGGCGAGCGCGTATGCGCAAAAGCATTTTCCCCACGGAAAAAAAAAAGGTCCAGGTTCCGTCGGCCGTCTACGAGGAAAAAGGACGGCACCTGGTCCAGATGGGATTCCAGGTCGGATTCTCAGGATCGCCCAGAAGGAAACGGGAGACTGGCTTCGAGTCCTGTTTGACGCGTGCCTCACGTCAGGGCGGTTCCCGAAGCTGTGGAAGGATGGTAGATTGTGCCTTTTACGGAAGGAGGGCCGAGCTGTTGACTCGCCATCCGGGTACAGGCCCATCGTACTGCTGGATGACACAGGAAAGCTGTTAGAGAGGGTGGTAGCCTCACGTGTCATTCGGCACCTAAAAGATACTGGGCCTGGGCTGTCGGAGGCCCAGTTCGGGTTCAGAGCAGGGCGGTCTACAATAGACGCCCTGCTCTGGCTCAAGGGGTTGACGCAGGAAGCGGTCAGCAAAAGAGATAAGGCGCTGGCAGTTTCGCTAGATATAGCCAACGCCTTCAACAGCCTCCCGCATGGAACAATTCAAGAGGCGCTCCGCTATCACGGAGTGCCCTTGTATCTGCGGAGGCTGTTGCGTGACTATCTCCAAGACCGCGAGATCCTGGTCGAAGGACGCGACGGTCTAAGGCGTCGTCGTGTCTGCTGCGGTGTTCCACAGGGTTCGGTATTGGGACCACTTCTGTGGAACGTAGGCTACGACTGGGTGCTCCGTGGAACGTTGCCTGCAAACATACGGGTTGCGTGCTACGCGGATGATACCCTAGTCGTAGCCAGGGGTAGGGATCTTAGGGACGCAGTGCGGTTGGCCACGGTGGGCACAACCCTCGTTATTGACCGCATTCGCACACTGGGTCTGGAAGTTGCCCTCTCCAAAACCGAGGCCCTACTGTTCCATGGGCCTCGGGGGGAGCCCGTCCAGGTACGCAGGTGAATCTGGGTGATGTCCAGATACCGGTTGGGGCCCAAATGAAATATCTGGGCATTGTCCTGGACGGGAGGTGGGCTTTAAGGGCCCACTTCGCCAAACTGGCCCCAAGAGTCGTGGAGGCCGCAGCTGCCTTGGGAAGGCTACTGCCCAACGTAGGTGGCCCGAGTGCTAATTGCCGCCGGCTATACTCCGGAGTGGTCCGGAGTATGGTTCTGTACGGGGCACCGGTCTGGGTGGACGCTCTCAGTCGTGACAATAAAACCCTGCTGCGACGTCTACAGTGATTCATCGCGACGATGACAATACGCGGGTACTGGACGGTGTCCTGGAGGGCAGCGTGCGTGTTGGCTGGCGATCCCCCCTGGGAGCTCCAAGCGGAGATCCTCGCCGAAGTATACCACTTCGTGGCGGCACGGAGATCCCGGGGAGACTCTCCGACGTGGGAAGAGGTAACAAGCATGCGGTTGCAGGCGCGGGCTGTCCTGTTGCGGCAGTGGACGGAGGACCTATCCCCACCAGTCCCTGGGCAGTGGACGGTGGAGGCCATCCGCCCGGTCCTCCAGAGGTGGGTGAGGCGGCGATTCGGGTCGCTGACCTTCCGATTGGTGCAAGTGCTTTCCGGTCACGGCTGTTTCGGTAAGGCACCAAATAGCGAGATGGGAGGCTACCCCAGCCTGCCACGAATGTGAAGCGCTGGAGGATACGGCGCTCCATACGCTGGAGGTGTGTGCCGCATGGGGTCCCCAGCAGCACACGCTTTCAGCTATAATTGGCGGAGATCACTCGCTGCCGAACGTGGTTAACTCTATGCTCGACAGCGAGAGATCGTGGCAGGCAGTGGCCACCTTCTGTGAAGCGGTAATGACGCAGAAGGAGGCCGCGGAGCGGGTCAGAGAGAATTGATGCTCGAGCTGACCTGCTCCGGCGCAGACGGACGGGGGAACGGAGGAGGCAGTTCGCACGCCTCCTCCCTCCTCTTTAGTGGGGTCACTGGCGGAGAGTCGGGGGGCTCTTCGCCGGCTTGCACGGCCCTACACGTCTAGGGGATGACCTTGGTGAGCAAGATCGTCCCTTCACAGGCGCTGCGGCCCGGTTAAGACCAATCCGGGCCTACCACTGGGGCGAGATGGTGAATGCTAGCGCAACCCTATCTCGCCCCATCTGGCGGAGGACTGCTCACGGGGGGGTTTTAGTGGGTCTGAGCCCCACATACCCCCTACCGTCAACCCCCGTAGCGGAAGGGAAGTGGACAGCATTTCCCTCTTTAAAAAAAAAAGGTACAGATTCCGTTCTTTTGATTTGTAGCGGTTTATGAAATAAAAATAAGCTGATTAACTAATAATGATTTTGAAAATGTTGAATTAAGTATAACGTTAAAACACAATATTACCTTTACACACGGTAGATATAACAGAATATCGTTGCGTTACTGAATGGCATAATGTTACCACCCTCTTGGCAATGACCGGTGTGTCAGTCAGAAAAGCAACGCCATATCTCTAAAGTTACCGACTTCTATCCTGTGGAGTTTTTCTGTGCAGTTTATACATTTCTATGAATAAAATATAAAGTAAAACAATGCAAGGATTTCCATAGGTACTAACATGTTTTCCTGCTCATTAGTAGGTGTATCTTTAATAGTTTATGCATATATAAAAGCGCAACTATAACACGTCATTATAAGATATTATCATGATCTAAGTATATGTTTATTATTACTATTGAAACTTGTTCTTGTTTAATTACACCAAGAAACCTCGCAGAGGTTTGTGCTATGTAGCTCTTAACTGTGTTCGTAATAAAATCAAGATCCAGCTTATTACTGGCCCTCTGAAATCTAGAATTTCCTCGTTTGTGCCTTATGTTATTGTAAGATATAATTATGGTATGAATCCGTTAGTTCTGGTCTCCTGTTGGTCTCTAACAACAGAGAGCTCTCTGTTGGTAGTTTACTGGTTGGTAGAGAGCTAACGGAAATGTCTTCGGAGGCCCAGGTTCGATTCCTGATGCCTACGCCAAACATTTAATGAGAATTTTTTTTTCTTAGGTCTTGGGTGTTGTGATGTGATATTATAAGTGTTCATGCGACGCAAGTAATCCCGTATAATGTGTGGTGGAAAATAATTATTACGGTAATTATATTAAATCTATCTACTACCCTTAAACGAGAAATTCTTGTTTATATTTATTATAAATACTATATATCTGAATCTCGGAAACTCCTCAACGAGTTCCATGAAATTTACTATGTAGGGGGTTTCGGGGGCGATAAATCGATCTAGCTAGGTTTCATTTTTAGATAACATTGTTTTATCCGTGTTTTACCTACCTATATTAAAATACCTAACCAATAACACATTAGCTTAGTGTTGCTTAACAACGCCATCTAGTGTCAAGGAGCTTTAATGTTGCTACTGTTGGTCTAGCACGAATAACTGCGTAAGTGTAACGTAACGTGTCGTTTTTATTTTTTTTTTCGTTTTCCCTCCTTAGCGGGTTATGGTCCCGCACTTCTCGTGCATTTGCCAGTGTCAAGTTATTTGTATTACAAAGCTTTAGTAGAATATTCTGGTGATATTAGTCGTAGTCAGTCAGAGTCTGAGTCCAAAATGTCAGTCAGTCATGGTCCAGTCAGTCTAAGTCATGCTTTAGTAAAGTGGTGACAACTTTACCATCAGCTTCTATGGAGTTTTGGAAAAAACACGGAAAAACACGTTTCACCACATTATATCACTTGCCCACTCCACTTGTTACATTATCCACTTGCCACACTCATGCACATAAAACAGCACTTAATGAGTAAAACGCCCAACAAACAAATACGTCGTATAAGTCTTGACTTGTACGACCTAAAGTTGGATAGCAGTCTTACAATGGTAATGAGATGACTACCAGGTCCTATAGATGTCTTTAATGCAACTAATTAGTCGTGCGACGAATATGTCATAGTAAACTGGTATTAGCAACGTTGGGGAGACTAAACGATATGACGTTATATTACAGTCTTAGCTAAAACGTTTGTACGACAACGCAATAGTCATACTAACGTTATAGTCCAAAACGTTTTGAACACACCAAATTATGTTTTTGGAAAACCTTTATACGACATTTATACAACGTGGATGTTATATAGACGTTTTCATAGTGCCGTTTATATAACAATCAGTACCTTGTTTTACAGCGGTCAATTAAATACTCTTAAATGACTGGGTTGTTTATTGACGACTCAAATATAACCTTTATATTACATGATGTCCGTTTAAAGTCCTGTCCTGACTTTAATCAAACTTGCAGTCGCATTTAAGTCAGGTTTTGACTTTATAATGATTAGACGGCCATATTTACGGAAGCTTGATGAATTTTTCCTACGAAAATGGAATCAAAACAATCGTGGAGACGATTAAAACGTAGTGGAACTTTCAAAAGGAAAGTAAATCGTGAATTTCTTTTATTAAAACACACAACACCAACCAGCGTGGCATTGGTCACAAATGTTGAAAAGGAAAAGTGTACAACACATGAACAACAAAAAGGTTCCGTATCAATATTTATTTTATTACAATAAAATAATTTTTGTTTATCCGTAAATGTAGTGCTGGTTATAATGTGTTTATAAGTAATCAAATTTTGTTCTAAAACAAAATTATGTTTAAAACTATGAATATATATATAAATTTGTCCACAGTTGATGTTGTTCCATCGGGTCCTAGTGGGTCAGCTGTGGAAACGCATGGTATGTTTTTTTTTTCATAACGTATAACCTACCTTCCCAAATTTAGTTTCAAATATATAAGGTGTATTTTTATTCCCGTGAAGATCATACTATACATAAATAACTATACATAAATACTATAGGTACTTATTAAAATAATCATTATTTCCTTAGAAATATGGGCATGTAAAAGAAATA
The DNA here is from genome assembly GCA_917880725.1 of Selenia dentaria. Lineage (NCBI taxonomy): Eukaryota > Metazoa > Arthropoda > Insecta > Lepidoptera > Geometridae > Selenia > Selenia dentaria. Next base: position 31,518,785 of record OU862877.1, on the reverse strand, counting down.
TTGAAATTCATACATAAATGCGATCACAGATTGGTATGGCAAGGCCAATTTTTTTTATATTTTGTCCCGTGGTTCTTGGAAAAAATGTGTGTTTTGATTCCGTACATTGACAGATCGTGCATGTATAAAACTATAGTACATTGTTGTAGAGCCTGGAAAGTAAGCAATAGATGGACAAGTAATACGAGTGTTCATATCTATATTCATAATAGTTTCTTAATATTTATAAAGTTAATTTGTTTTGGTATTTTAGTTTATCAAAGTTAACTTTAAAATTTTAATGTAGAGTGTTTGATTTTCAGATGACTATAGTAGTAATCATTCAGAGCTTACAAGTACAAAAGAATCAACAACTGAATCTTCTGATACAGATGAAGACAAAGACGATACGTTTCGAAAGGATTTGAAAAAATGGGCTCTTGACTTTAATATTTCCCATCATGCCCTTAAAAGTTTAAGCGGAATTGTGAATAAAAGACTTCCTAACATTGTTCCTAATGATCCTAGAACTCTTCTTAGAACAAATGACATGAATTTATCATTTTTCTCAGTAGGAACTGGTAAATATTGGCATAATGGCTTAACGTTGCAACTAAAAGAAACATTAGAACATATTGACGACGTTCCAAATACAATTTCATTGGTTTTTAACATAGATGGCCTCCCTCTTTATAACAGCTCACGACATCAAGTATGGCCTATTCTTTGTCAAATTTATGGAAAAACACATCTTTCGCCAATTGTTGTTGGTGTATATGAAGGAACAGAAAAACCCACCGACCTAGAAGCTTACTTATCGCATCTTGTGACGGAGTTGAAGATTCTTCTTCAAAATCCTATGGAAATTAATACAAAGGAAGGCCTTAAAAAAAACTGCACTTTTCAAATTAAAGCTTTCATATGCGATTCTCCAGCTAGAGCTTTAATCAAAGGTAAGCAGCTCATGTCAAGTAAGTTTAATGCCACATTCTTTTAAATTGTTTTTTTTACAATATTTTTTTTGTTTCAGGAGTGTGCAACTTTAATGGGAAGCAGGGGTGTTTAAAATGCACAGTAGTTGGAGAGTACTCGCAAACATCCCACACTGTTGTTTTTTCTAAAATTGATTGTCCAAAACGAAATGATGCTGATTTTAGATTAAAAAAATATGGCAATCATCATAAGTATAATTCTCCTCTACTTCAGCTGGAATCAATGGATATGGTTGAAGATATACCTGTCGGTGATTCTCTACATTTAATAGACTTAGGTATAACAAAACGACTGCTGATTGGTTGGCGAGATGGTAATTTTGGGAATAAAAATTTAACAAAATTGTGCTCAAGAGATATATGTAAAATATCTGAATTCTTGCTTTCGTGCAAATTGCCGACAGAAATTCATAGGTCGATTAGATCTTTGGGAGTCCTGGCATATTGGAAAGCTTCTGAATACCACACATGTCTAATGTACCTTAGCATCATTATTCTCAAGGATGTGTTGTGTTCTGAAGTATACTACCACTTTTTAACTTATTTTTGCGCAGTTACCATATGTTCTAATGAAAAACATTTTAAATACCTTAGACTTGCGGAAGAAATGTTAAAGTACTTCATTACAGTATACGCGAAGATTTATGGAAATGGATGTTTGACTAGTAATGTACATAATCTTTGTCATTTGATAGACGAAGTAAAAAGATTTGGTATTTTGCAAAACTTTAACGCATACCCGTTTGAAAATAAACTTTTCCGCATTAAAAAAATGGTAAGACAAGGAAACAAACCTTTAAGTCAAATTGCAAAAAGGCTTACAGAACTAAGACATTTAGAATTACAAAACTGTGACCACAAAATTACAGAATATCCTTTTTATAGTACTAAAAGAAATAAGAACGGCGTTGTGTCAATTATACATTTAAAAACGTTTATTTTGTCAACTGAAAGTCATAATAAATGGTTCTTAAGTACAGACAATAAAGTCATTGAAATTATATCTATCAATAATGATGGTGGAAATATACAGATCCATGGGCAAAGCTTGGAGAATTGTACAGATGCATTTGAAACTCCAATGAAATCTTCATTTCTTGATATTTATATGTGTGATGTGAATAACACCATTAAATCAGAGTCTACATATCTTATAGAGAATATTAAATGTAAAATTGTTGGCATTCATTATAATGAGCGTGTATATTTTGTACCTCTTATCCATACTTTGTGAAGGATATTTTGTAATATGTATTTTGTAAATAAAACAAATGTATGTACTTAAGTAGTTTTTTATTAACATGCAAAATCATCAATATAACATTATATGCATATTGACTAGGGAATGCAATCGGTTAACCGTTTTCATACAAATAACCGAGATTTAACCGGTTGACCGGTTATTCTTCATACTAAAAATAACCGTTTGCATTCCCTAATATTGACACAGTAACTTGGCTATGAAATTGCAATAAAAATAGAATTATCAAAAACCATGGTTTTAAATAATTATGTTTTTATTGCAATTTCATTCCCCTGCCCATTCCCATATGCCCTACCTAGGTAGGGCACATGGGAATGCAATGCATGCATTGGGGCAATTATTCTATAACTAGTTATAGAATAATTGTGTACTACCTATTCAGTCATGAATCATTACTTTGGTTCTTTATAATCACAAAACCTAAAAAAATACTATAAATTACTTTGATATACATGTAACTTCTTAGTAATAATATCTTAATGTATATTTTCAGGTATTTAAAATCACAGAGGTAATTACTTGTACTAGAAGCATGAATTATGATTGTACAAGTATAACTTTGTTGTACCTTAAAACTAAAAATTAGGAATAAAATTATGATTTTCTACCTTACTCAAGAAAAAGTTATCTGAGTTAGACTCAAATAAGTTAAACAAAAAACCAATAATATCTTTCTCAAAATCAAATTATTTAAACAAACAGAACATACTGAAACAAGATGATTGTACAACTATTCAGTCTTAATTTTTTTTTTATTACAATAACAAAAAATATCCACTACTCGTGCATAAGTATCTTAAAGTAAAGTCTTAAATTGTATTATAAAGAATTCAAAATCACATATAAAGAGTATTAATCATTGAGCATAGTACCAACTTATCTTTTAAATATAGGGTAAATCGCTAGCGACTGGCCAACTCATACAAAAATGAATTCTGTTTATATATGCATAGAGTTCACTTTTGAAATATGGTACCTCATACTGAAAGTGAACTTTATTATTCACCTACAAACAGAATAATTTTTTTTATGAGTGGTCAGTTATCGAGGGGGGGGAGGGCAGTTATTAGCGATTTACCCTTCAAGGTTATTTTTTAGTCAGTACTCAAATTTTAATTATTTCGTTTAGACCGTGAAACTACACGGCTATCCCCAAGGAACTTTTCAATCTACATTACAAACATAAAATATAATTAGTATAAAATGGAACGTTGAACGTAAACAATCAATCAAAAATAACCTCGTATTTTTTTTCAAGCATCAGTAAAAAAATAATCTAACTACAAATCTGTAGGACTTTTTGCAGCCGTTGCTGGCAATTAAAATATACAATTTTTCTTTAAATCCACTCGCATATTAATACCAAAAATCTCTCCGAGTTCAGTAAATCAAGTTAAACTAAAATCAAATAAATCTGTCTAAAATTCAAATGAAACAATCAAGGAGTAATATGAAGTAAATTACAACTATTTGAGACACTTTTCACTTTAAACTATAATATTAGTATAAGCCGTGGTCTGCAAAGAGGCGTCGTACGCTGCGTCAAGGGTCTACATTTCTGGACGCTACATACGGTGTGAACCTGAGACCAAGGTATGTAGACCCTCGACGCAGCGTACGACGCCTCTTTGCAGACCACGGCTTTAGGTACTGTTATCAGTCGCAGTGTGCTAGTCACCAATAGCAGCTGCTAATGTAGGTATTGCTGGCACTGCTGACAGACTTGGCTGAACAGTGCTGCTTGTATTGTTGTTGGTGGTAATACTGCTGGCTGGATTGAAGAAGTTGTCGAAAAACCATTATTGTTAGTTTTTAATGCTGGCTGGATTAGGGCAACAGTGGGGTCAGTTCAAGAACTATTGTTGTCCGTGGTTGATGCTGGCTGGGTTGGAGCAGCAATGCTGTTAGTAATGATTGATGAATCAATGTTGTTAACGGTTGGTGCTAAAATTGCAGTTGGCAGTTTTGACTGTTTTTGCGATCTACGTCTACTTGACGCAGCTCTTTGAATATTCTGTTTGTTTCTACTAACCGAATGGCGCATTATATTTTTAAAGAACGTTTCGTTTTCTTTCCTTGTATAATAAGCATCCGATTCATGAATGATGCTAAAAAAGACGTCAATGATATTTATAAAGGATTTGAAGCAAACTTTACTAATCTCTTTCTTAGAACCGCCACCCCAAGAACATTGAGTCATTAAACTCCTACTAAACATGGCATCTGCTAATGCATAAGCATTACTGACTCCGCGTCCTTTTCCCTTTCCACAAACACAAGACAGTAGATTCTTAATATTGGATTTATACTCGGGATTTTCTAACAGTTTTTCAAATTTGTTTAAATCTTCCTTGTTAGATATAATCTTAAATTCAACATTTTCTGCTTTTTCGCCAGCCATCACATTACGCTCTGCAATTGCGTCTACCTGTGCACTTAAAAATGATAACTTGCGCAATATTTTGTCCTCCGAGCATTTTAAATAATCTAAATTGATTTGTTGGTTCTGCTGTATTGCTTCGGTCATTACTAAAATTCTCGAAATTGCTTCAGAGTTCGGAGAATTTTCATTTTGCACCTGCAAGGTAACGACATCTTCTGATGGTTGAGGAATATCAGCAACATATTCGTAGACGACACTATTAGCCTGTGTATTATTGCTTGACTCTTCTTCGATTGGCGCCGCAGAAATTTGGTCCTGAAGATAAAAGAAAAAGTATTATGATTATGAGGTGCTTATCATTTAAAATACGAATACTTATAGACTTTCAGATCGTTTAAAATACGAATACTATTAGATTTCAATGTGTCTTAATTTTATTAAGTATAAGCAAGTAGACAAGTACTTCTTCATGTTTATTGAAGTAAATACCGCATTCTTAAATAATGTAGTGTGTTTCTGAGTGCATACGACCCAGAGCTAATTAAATGAGAGAGTGAATAGACTTCTCCTCGCTTTGCCTGTCTCTGCTCTTGAGCTAGATCAGGGTCAAAAGTTAAACCTAATTATTAACAATGATCAATTTCCCCTTAATATTTTAGATAACTCTAATCTACTACATTAAGGTAACTTAAATGACACTAAAACTATCTTAAATCTAAAACAGGCCCTAGTGGCATTGTACCGAGGATGCTGGCGGCATTTCCTCGCTGTATCGCAATATGTGCGAGGAAGTCGCCAGCTCTTCGGTCACGAGTTATGTCAACCAGACGTTTCGCGATTTCGGCAAACAATTTGCGCGCGCTGGGGCCCAATGAACCCAGAGTTTCGACGCCAAAAGGTACAAAATCATACTCTCTACCGAGGCCCTTATATTTATTACGCTTAATATTAGATCCCAGTAATAATAATATTGGTACTTACTGTTACACTTGCGCTTGCAATTTCATCAAAGTATTGTTGAAAAACAACTTTAGATTTTGCCTTTGGCGTTAGTGGTGTACTTTCTTCAATTTCTGTGTCACTTTCTTGTAACATATTAGCTAGCTCTGCTTCTGCACTTTGTTTAGAAAGTAATCCGGTCCTCTTGACCTGGCATTTCATCGTGTGCCAAGAATCGTCAGGACAAGATGATTCTTGTTCTAACAACTCCTCCACTCTCCGTTTTGGCCAATGTAATATTCTATTTTGTTCCCATTTGTCAGGGATAATCGATAGTGAAAATTTTCCGCGCTCCTTTGTTTGTATGATTTTATATGGCATGTTGATGCTGCAAAAAAGCAAAATATAAAATATAAACACAAACTATAGGGTGTATCAAAAATACCAAAGTAATTGCCCTATCTATCGCCTCACGTGACTATGTTAATAAAAATAACAACAAAAATAACAACTCATAATCATGTCGTTACGAAATAGTATCTAGCTATCACAGAGGTTAACACTAACTAACTACCTACGAAATGTAGGAACTATGACCATGTAGGTATCGCAGTATCGCCGCAAATAATAGGTAGGTACGCGGCAAACATTTCATGCTAGCTTTCCGCTTGTCCGCGATAAGAATTAGCCTATGTCATTCTGCCTCTAAACTAACAACACAAAAATTATAACATAAAATCGTTGCGACGATGTGAAGAAACGACAAACAAACAAACGCATTTTCCCATTTCTAATATTAATAATACTTAAGTATGGATTAATATTTCAAAATGCATTTGCATATAACCTACAATATCTACAGTATATTTTCGTGACAAGTATTATGTTTGCGATCTATTTTAAAACTGTTGTGTTTAATTAAAGTTAAAACCAACTCGTACCAACCTCGGTCGCCGGCACGACGGCAGCTCCAGTCACCTGCGTTCACTCACGACGAAAGATGTTTCGCTACTAATGGCGTACTGCGGGGCGGGAGGGAGGTGGATGTTTGTGTTATGCTATACCTATCTTGTTTACTTTAAATTGTACTTGGATGTTAAATGTGTACTTACATTATGATTTTATTTATTGTAAGTCCGCTGGCCAATATATTCTATATAATAGGTTACTTAATGAAATTTATATTCTAATACACGCGAATTAACTCACAATGGGAAGACATAAGAAAACAAAGATAAGTAATAACTTTTGAAATTGTAAGTATGATACTACTACCTTCAACGTTATCAGGAAGTCAGTAGAAACAATAATCACACTCGTCTAGCAAAAAATGATTGTACACGGTAAAATTTAAACAGTTCTGGCACCAAAAATGCTTAAAACGCAATAAATCTTTAATTATATTTTTATTTGATACGATAAAATGAATTGGCCGCAGTGTGTGTAAGTCATCGATACTGTGGCAACCATAGCACTCGTCCGATAATATAAAATGAGTTTCTTCCCATGGCCAAATCAATCTATTAAGAAGTCTAAAATCTGCTCTCGTTAGAAATTTATCTACATCTAAGTACTGAACCATATTTTCAGAAATGTTTAAATGTTTTAAAAACCGCACTGCACTATGAAGTGTTCTTTCCTGAAATAGATTTACAAATAATAAATTTTGGTGAATATTGACAATACGAAAAGGGTTTGTAATATTTTTGAGGAACTCTAATAGCTAGCTGTCATGGCGACCATCATCATCATCATCAGGTCGTACAGAGGTAAGTGTGCGACAAAAGCAACAGTCAGACATTTTTAGAAAAAAATAAACCTATTTTTGTTAATGAAAATATGATTATAACACAAAATTACGAGGGGGCATGAAAATCTGAACAGTATTCACATAGGTATATTATCATAAAACTTCAGTTCCCAGTCAAACTAAATAGCATGAGAGACAGATAAAGTAACCAATATGAAAATTAAATAACACTCACCTTTTTATTTCCTTGTAGTATGTTTATTATTTTACACTAAATTAAATCTTCGAACCACAAACACGTTGCGACGAACATTAATAATATGAATAAGTCGTACAGGTGTTGTCACTTGACTCAAACAAAACGTTTTAGTCATTCAATAACACCTGTACGGCCACAATACAACAATCGAGTCGTTGTAAAGTTAGGATGCGACTACTGCGCGACGAAAGTGGTTATCACATAACATTTGTACGACTGTTGAATGACGTTAACGAAGTTGGCTCGAGCTTTCTGTATGACCATTATACGACCATTTAGGTCGTATAACTGGGGCCATTTTCGCGTTTAGTAAACGTTATTATAACGTTAGTATGACTTTATTATAGCGATGTATGGTATTCAGATAACGTTTACTTAACCTTTATACGACGTTAAATTGTTACTTGGGCGCCACCAATTTTAACATTAACACTGAAAAAAAGCATAAGTTTTGATAAATAGTACAATGGAAAAACGTTGACTTTCCGCGTTCGCGCCAAAACTCTAACGTGTCGTTCATGTGAAACAGTAAAAACTGTCATTTATCTAGGGTAACTGTGACACAGAACTACATAGTTCGTACGCCGAAGCGTGACGTGTTAACGTTTACCATACGAATATACTTTTTCGCAAATTGTTGGTGCTACGGCCTCAGATGAGCGTTTGGTTTAAGTTACGTAGGTATTTATCGAAAACTATTATTCATATTTCTTATGTAAGTAATTTGTATATAAATCAAGTATAGCTCGCCATCCAGATATTTTTATAACGTAGTCTGAGCGTCTTGTATCACACTATGAGTGTGTAAACGCGCTATTATTTTATTAACTAGATATATCTGAAAATGATATACCATTATATTTTGGGTACGTTCCGGTAAGCGCGGTCAACGCTCACAACTGCTCTCGCTGCTCGCGCCCCGGTTTGCCGTTCCCTTTGCTTGACAGTGACAGCTCGCAATGATCACGTAGAGCCACCTTCGAGCCGCGAGCGTTGTGGTCGCGGCGTGAGTGTTTTCGGTGACGTCATCGATAACGTATCGAACGCCGCGAGTGATTTCCGGAACGTAGCCGTAGTAGACTAGAGTTTCTCGAGTTATTTTTTAACCTATTAGCGCGAAAAATTTATTTTACAAAGCCTGTATAAGTTCGAAAGTTATAGAGTTTAAGTACATGTTTTACCGCCACAGCGCACATCATAATAAAATATAATGTACCTACAAATACAGCAGGCTTGGTTGTAAAGCTATAAGGTATATATAGATTTTACGGATTCTTACAATACAAGTTATTTTATTGACAAGTGTAGGTTCTGTGAAAATAAACAACCTTACAAAAAAAAACACTATCCGTGGGTATACTTTGCCGTTTTTTGATTACCAGATGTATATAATAAATTCCACCAAAAAGTTTCACATTAAGTGAAGAAATAAACTGAATGATCGAGCTTGGATAAAATATCTAATTGCAAAATTATAATTCAAAGTCTGTCCAGACGTTTGTATGCTATTAAGCATTTTTTTAAATGCATTTCAAAGTAGTACATAAAACGTAAAAAAATATATTTTTGTCTGTCTGTCTGTCCGGTAGGTAACTTTTTGAAATGGCTGGACCGATTTAGACGCGGCTTGGCAGATAGCTGATGCAATAAGAAGTAAATTAGGCTATTTTTATGACCAAACGCAAACGAAGCCGCGACAGGTCAGTTTTTGATAAAATATAATCAAAATGTGTTATGTTAAGTACTAGCAACTGCCTGTGACTTTGTTCGCGTAGTGATAACCTTTCATATTTTCCTTTTTTTTTAATGTAAGAACCTTCTACGATGTATTAGAAAATATTTAAAAAAATACGACCGAAATCGGTAAAACCGTTCTCAAATTATAGTGAATAGGAGAAATACTGATTTATAGACGTTTTTATTTCAACTGTAATTGTATCGCTACACATTATTTATTATAGCTTTATTTTTTCATAATATTTAAACCTCTTTTGTAGAGTTATCTAGCAGCATCTTTTTATTGTAACATGTTGCATAATATGTGAATAACGCCGTTGGCTAAATTATTAGACTGTATTTATGTAACATCTTTATTTAACATATTATGTAATGTGGCTGTTTGTTTTTCCGAAATAACTAAAAAGTAAAATAAAAAATAGGGGTTCATTTATATATTAGATTTTACCATTATTATTCGATATATAACGAGCTGCTCATTGGGGCTCAACGCTAAAACGATAAGTTGTCTATATTAAAGAAATACAGCTAATCAATTTCCCACTAGATATCTATCGAGAATTGTACGTGAAATAGTGCCACGTCTCTTCATCGATTCATCCAGACTGACACTCCACATTTATAACATTAATGTCATATATAATCCGTAAAGACTGAACCAATAAATTGCTTTCTTATGCGATCGGAAACTTGGCTTCCAATTCCCCGAGAGGCCCATAAAGAATACGGTGATTTACTTCCAACAAGTTGCCGTCGCCGGCTGATTACATAGTCGACCCACGGAGACGGAACTGTGAGCAACCGATTTATAGACCCTTGAGAAAGACCTCAGGAGCATTATTTGATGGAGTACAGATCGTACAGGTAATACATTTTCATATGTGTGATAGAATGTGATAACATTGTTAAATTTGTGAACATTCGTATAATACATTCTTTTTAGATCCTAACTGCTTCAGGATTTTTAGATTTTTACTTTTGAACCTTTTCTATGTGACCATTACCAACCCTGGCAATATCATTCAACTGCTGGTAATTTCATAATTTTTTATTACAAACATCTTAAATCGGTCGGTTTAACGCTACGCCGCTAACTTGATACCGGTCAAAAATGCCACCAAATATATGTTTGAGTCCTTGCCGGACTTAAACCGACATAATAACAAGTGAGTGCAGACAATATCTTTATATTATTATTTTAATGCCACCAAAGTTGGGTTCGGTAAAAAATTTTAGTTAAGCTAGAACAGAAGTTCTTTCGTCAACAAAGTAAAATGTGGCGGAAAAGGTCAGGAAGCAAATCGGGTCCCGTTTTGTAGTTGATTTAACACTATTAAAAATCATTATTAGTTGCGCTGCACGATTTCACCCGCTTGGTGATGTCATAGTGGATGTCGTCTTGCTTACATTATTGCGTGTTTACCATCGAGGAGCAGATTTTCAATGTCTGCTATTCCATTTGGCTGCTTGGACGTTCCGACAGTGGAGGCCTTTACTCTTTCACGCTTCAACGGCTAAGACAATATGTTGAAATTTAGTATGGAAGTAGACGAGGTGCCGGTTTAACACATAGGATACTTTATAAATCTCATTCGGTAATATTCTAATTATGAAATGAAATACACTTTTCTCTTCTTTAAGAAAATTAAAAAATTAAATTAAAGCATTATTCTCCTAACAAAACAATGCTTTAAAACAATTTTTTAATTATTAAAGTACAATGTGTCCCGACCAAGGGGGTTTCAATTCAATTTAAGTACAGATTATCTGTGATGAGCGCGCTGCGCGCGCAACGCGCTGGTTCCGAGCCAATAGACCAATAATAGACTTTTCCACTGATATTGGCAAAATTGTGGTTACGCAGCACAAGGCATACAAACAAGAAGAAGAAGAAGACTTTTTCCATTTTGGCGCTATTTCGTACATAAGAATTTGAGTAATATTTTGTTGGATAAGACTTTAGTAGCAAAAATGTCATGAGATTAAATAAAGTACTGTATACAACTGCATATAATTAGGAATTAAAACACTCGTGTAAACTACACTCATGTTTTAATACCCTCTATTATATGACAGTTGCATAATCTACTATTTTTTCTTCATCATAATCATCATGTATCACCACGTGGGTGAAACTGCGAAGCGCAAATAATAATGCTTTTTAATAGTGTTAAATTAACTATAAAATTGGACCCGATTTGCTTCATGACCTATTCCATCACATTTTACTTAAAATTAGCTGCACCCTGCGGTTTCGACCGTATAGTGATGGATGATGATAAGTCTTTTGTGTTAATCCAGTGCTTCATTTTAGCCGTTCTTGAGCTAGAAATGGTGTTAGTATCCCTAAAGTGTTTTAGATATTATAAATGAAATATGTGATTGAATGCTATCGCTAAACCATTTAGAAAACAACAGAAAACATGCTAATAATAATTCAATCAATACGTCTTATTTTGTATTGAAATGTCGGTAGCGGGTTTTGGAATGTAACTCCAAGTTTCTTCTCCAATTTTTCATATGAAATCTCGTATATGGTTTCCCAGCCATCACGTTCGGACGACTTCCGGGTGCCAATCGCTGTCATCCACGCACCAGTCAGCGGTACTTCGTTTGCCTTGCACACCAAATGTCTGAAATAATTGATAACTTTTTTAAATCCTAACAATATTTGAATTTGGTAGATCTTGCTTCCTGGTAAGTAATAGCATCAATTATACATACACATGTAGAGGTGTTTAAACATAAACAACCACATTCCAACAGTCAAGTCACAAAATAACTAATAGTAGACAGTAGAATCATCATAATGATCATCATCATCTCAGCCGTCTACTGCTGAACATATGCCTCCCCATGTATTTACTCAAGGGCCGGTTAGAAAGTTCGTGGTATCTACAAAAGATGCCAGAGAGCCCCATCGGCCATTTGTTCTGCGTGCTATGTACACCACTGCCACTTCAACTGGATAATCTTCTGGGCTATGTCGGAGTCTTTAGCACGTATACGGATCCTCTCATTTCTAATTTGATCACGTAGGGAGACCCCGAGCATTCTCTAAATAGCTTGTTGTGCGACTTTGAGTTTATTCGTAAGGCCCTTGGATAATATTAATGAGATAACATGTTTTAGTGCCACAAGGCATCACTGAAAAATCACACTTATCAAATACTTTGGTGTTGAGGCACTGAGGCTTATTAGATGAGAAGACTTGACATGACGCTGCCCAGCCGATTTGTATTCGACGAATGGCTTCTTTCTTGAAGTTAGATCTGTCTGTCTGGACTATTTGGCAAAGGTAGTCGTATTCCCCAACGACATCGAGAACTGAATACCCAACTGATACTGGGGTAGGCACAACGTGGACATTAGACATAATCTTTATGTTGTCAATGTTCATCTGGAAAACTTGATTGAAGCCTTCGATCATCGTGCTGAAGTCATCCATGGATTCTGCTATTACTACTATATCGTCAGCAAACCAAAAGTGCGTGATGATATTATGTCTCCTTGGTTCACGTCTTTGAAATGTCTTCAAACTCTGCTACTGGACTCGGTCAGACATGTTGGCGTTATTGTACAATCACTTAAACACTTCGATATACCGAATAGTCATTACGGCAACGCTGGAGAGACTTAAACACTGCCCACGTGTCGACCGAATAGCCACAAACGCTAAACATAGAGGAAAGTTATATTTTTCGGCCTTTTGTATAAACTGCAGTAGTGTGTAGATGTGGTCTATGGTACTATAATCTTTTCGGAAACAGGCTTGTTCCAGATGCTGGAAGTCATCAAGTCAAATGGAAGTCTGCGATTGGTTGAGACGGTACGTGATGACCTTCAAAAACAGCTTATAAAGGTAACTCAAAAGCGAGATGGGTTTGTAATTCCTTAGTCGTATGCTGAGTCGGGAACCATGTTCATGACACACACAGCACCGCGTCGTTTTCTACATGTGTAATGTGTTTATTTAGTGTATTGTGTTCCTTTAATGTGTAGAATATGTAATGTGATGTGTGTGTCTTGAATAAATATGTTTTCTTTCTTTCTTTCTAATTCTTAAACAAAGCTTTGTCACCTTTCTTGAAGAATCACACGACTTGTTCCATGCTTCTGGCGTTTAACCCTCAAGTAAGACTCTAAGTACTGGTGTTCTACCGGCTTTCGAAATTCGTTCTCAAACTGTTTGAAAACCATTCTAATCTCATACAGCTTGGTGTATGGTGATACCTCCAGTATAACTTCGGGTCAGCTTGGCTCTTGGGTTTTCGACCAAGTTACTAACAGGTTTAGTAACCGAGGTCTGTAACTTTTTATAGAACCTCTAGACCTCCCCAAACACTTCTGCTTTGGTCGACGCTACATTGCCATCTTCTCTCATCAGCTTAGTCAACTGGCTTCGCCCAATAGCCATGTTTCTTGCAAATACTTCATTGCCTTTTTTCAGCTCTGGTGTCTCTTTAATAAGGTTAGTATTAAAAGTCCGGAATCATTCCGTAAGGACTTCCATATCTGTCAATTGAGAAGCCGATTTGATTTTCATTGTCAACGGAAGATTGCAGTTTAAATGACAACTCTGTTGCAATCCTTACCTGCTTACAAAGTCAAAGATGATCAAGCTGTTGTTTAGAGAAAACGTGCTACTAGATAGCCTAGTGCAAAGATACTGGAAAAAAGGTGACTCGGCTATCTCACACTCTACATAGTAGAAAACGAAAATGCTTAAACATAGGGAAAATATGATAAGTATAGCAGTAGCGAAACTGTATCGTCTCCGAGTTGATTTATAATATGCAATGCATCGCTTAGTTTTATATGTATTTTACTTTATCATATATTTAACCACGTACTTTATATAATATTATTGACCTAAACTGTAGTTCTAGCTTGTGTGCTTAATTCGCTTATTTCAATTCAGTAATCCTGCTATACCATTTTTAATTAATTTAAAATGTTATTTACCTTAACAAAAAAACTTCAGGAGTAATGCGACAACCTCTGTATTTCGGATGGATAGCAGCACCCATATCGTCCATATACTTGTCGATGTCATACTTCTTCAAAAGTTCAGGAACGGGACACAGATTATTCCATTCATATAGAATATGGTAAAACTTCTTTACTTCTGTAGTTTGCGCCTGTATAATAGAATCTTTACAAATAATACACCTAAAGATGTCAAAAACCTATCTGACAATTTGCGAAAAAGTATTCGTATCGTAAACGGCAACGCGTCACGATACGATACAAACTATGAGTTATCTGTGTCATAGTTGCCCTAGATAAATGACAGTTTGTTCTGTTTCACGTGAACGACACGTTACATTACACTTACGCAGTTATTAGTACTAGCCAGGAATATTAATGCAATACGCAATAGATCAAAAGTCATCAAATCCCAGATCATTCGTTTTAAACATTCTTGTTTGTCAGCGTGTCTGGATGTTTGTTATTTTATAACTCGAGAACTACTTGGATAAGATTTGGACATTTACTTATTTTTTACACTACAGCCTATACTATAATATTGGAGACCCAAATTATGACGGGAACGTAGAACTACATAGTTGCGACGCGTAGGACAAAAACTGTAGATAGTAGGTACCTTTATGAAATTCGTGTACTCTTCATCTCTCCTAAACATATTTAATGAACTATAGGCAATAAGTTCATTACTTTCATCGTCTAAACAGCAGATGTCAATGTAGTAAGATGGGAATTTATACATCTTAGTTATAATTTGTTTGTATTCTTCCATTGCTTCTGGATTATTGTGAATACCTGAAATGAGTATCACACTTTATAAAAATACCTTGTGTTAATTGTTTTTTTTTTCAGTAGGTTGGTAAATCATATTCGTAAGCAAAAAAAACTGTTACAACATACCTAGAACTAATGTTTTTAATGTCATTAAGTGAAAAGACAGGCAAGTCATGCGCCTGATGTTGTCAAGTCAAGCACTACTCTTGCCCATGACAATTGCACTGCCACCCAGAGCTCAGAACGCATTTTTGCGTGGCACTGCCTGCGCTTGTCACCTAGAGACATGCTACAGTGCCCTTCACACCATAACTTAATAATGCTTGCACTCAATTGCTTCGCGGCAGAATATCTGGCACTGCTGTGGTACCAACTAAGACGGACTCTTGCACGGAAGACCTAGTAGATCGGGGTTTCTCCTCTCTTACTATCCGCATCCTGACGGCGGAGAGTACTCTACCTCCTCTAGGCGAACATAACTACTAAATGGTATTATTATAAAAATTTATCATACCTGCTACAATATGAGTGATTTCATATTTTACAAAATAATTCATCGTAAAATCAATAAACTCTTCATAACGGTGATCGCTCAATTTCTCCCAACGAAGTTTCAACTTCTTGCCATTGGTAGTTGTCTTCGAAAACTTGTACCACACTTTAGGAATATTTAAGACGTTTTTAGTCAACATTTTGACTTCGCGTATTGAAACCGAACGTTGACTGAGCTGCAATGTGTATTATAAGTTAACTTATAGTAGTTATGACAATAATAGGGGTTTCAATATGAAATTGCCGGTTTACTGCACTAGCAACTTAGAATTAAAAATAAACTATCATAGTGTCAGATTTAAAACCTAAGAAAGTCAAAAAAAATAGGTTAAATTAAGAAATGAGAGGATCCGTATACGTGCTAAAGACTCCGGCATAGCCCTGAAGATTATCCAGTTGAAGTGGCCGATGAAGTCGAACAAATGGCCGATGGGGCTCTCTGGTATCTTTTGTAGATACCACGAACTTTCCAACCGGCCCTTGAGTAAATACATGGGGAGGCATATGTTCAGCAGTAGACGGCTGAGATGATGATGATAATTATGATGATTCTGCTGTCTGTAACACCAAGGGCGTTACCAACGTTCTGCCGACCACTAAGAAAAATATTATGACTTCCTTCTTAAACAACTTCATATCGTAGCGCAGAGGGAAAACCTTGGCGGGAAGCTTTATCCTTATTTTTGTTGTGCGGGATAAATGTTTTTGAGAAACGTTGCGTAGTTGAGCTTTAAGTATTTGCCATGTATCGAAGTATAATATGTATTGAAGTCGAGTTTCGTTTTAAGCTAATCCCAACGTAACACCACAGCATAAAAATATAAACTGTGGTAATACAATGATACGGTAAATTTGTAATAATAATCCTCTGACAATAAATAAATGTGAAAAATGGAATGGAATTTGTTACTAAATAACTCAAAACCGGCTGAAGGTATTTGGCTAAAATTTGAAGAGGAGATCGTTTGTATCCAGGGCAACTAGGCTACTTTTAATCTTGGTCCCACGCGTTTGTGAGATATCGTATTACGCGTGGGAAGCCACGCGGACCAAGCCGCGTAGCTAGAACACTGAAAGCTTGTTTATAATATTTACAAAAATTCTACGTACTATTTCTACGACCCCTCCACTGCTCGACTATCAGATTTAACACTACAAGACCTGCAGTTAGAAACCATCACTTATCCTCCATACTCACCGGATCTCGCCCCAATCAACTATCTTTTTTTTTCACTATTTGCTCAACGGAAAAAACGCAGCCCAGTTCGGCTTGGTGGATAGGGTACTGGCCAACCCGTGTAGTAGTTTTCAAGCTACCAGGACGTCTTTGACTATAGCCTAATAAATTTTATCCTAAAACAAACCGGGAATGACGGCCGAACGTGCGTTTTGAAGCACAGAAGCGCTCGCAGTTGCATAATGCCACCATCGACACCCATCCGATTCCTAACAGCAGCAAGCGTTGCTTTAGTTGTTCATTGTTTACGATCGCCAAGTCAAGCTCTGCTGCGAGCGTTTATTCACTCACAAACATTAAACATTGAACTTACCATATACATGAGACGACCATCCGATGGTAAGAATAACACGTTAACTAACTGCTCCTGTACTCGAACTGCCATGTTATCGTTATTGTATAAGCTTTTCAACACTTCGATATGCCGATAGTAACACCGGAAATTCACGTTAATCACCGATTTGCATGTTAATCTCGTTTTTCTAAATGTATGTACTGTATTCACCGATATGCGATAAGGTTAATTTATTCGATCTACGTGTAATGGTGAATTAAAATGTAAAAAAATAATTTAATTATATTGTTTTGTTCTACTAGAATTGTTATTTCTAAATGTAGTCGATATGCATATATAATCGTTAGATATAATTTATACTTGTTTCCCTGCTGGGGCTTCGCTCGCTTGCTCTACGGGATACGGTAACACAGAAATATCATCATCATCATCTCAGCCGTAGGACGTCCACTGCTAAACATATGCCTCCCCCATGATTTTCCAAAAGGAACGGTTGAAAGCAGCCTGCATCCAACGTCGTCCTGCGACCTTCATCAGGTCGTCTGTCCTACGCTGCGCTTGCCGGTCCGTGGCCTCCACTCCAGAACCTTTCGGCCCCATCGGCCATCTGTTCTGCGTGCTATGTGCCCTGCCCACTGCCACTTCAACTGGCTAATCTTGTGAGCTATGTCGGTGACTTTCGTTCTTCTACGGATCTCCTCATTTCTGATTCGATCACGTAGAGAAACCCCGAGCATAGCCCTCTCCATAGCTCGTTGTGCGACTTTGAGCTTATCAATGAGGCCCATAGTAAGAGACCACGTTTCAGTGCCAGAAGTCATCACTGGTAACACACATTGGTCGAAGACTCTTGTCTTGAGGCACTGAGGTATTTTTGACGAGAAGACTTCGCGAAGTTTCCGGAACGCTGCCCAGCTGAGTTGGATTCGACGATTGACCTCTTTCTCGAAGTTGGATCTGCCTAGTTTGACTGTCTCTCCCAGGTAGATGTACTCTTCAACAACTTCGAGAACTGAGTTCCCAACTGATATTGGGGTAGGTGCAACATGGGCACTAGACATAATTTTCGTCTTATCCATGTTCATCTTAAGACCTACCCGTTGGGAAACTCGATTGAGGCCTTCGAGCATTGTACTGAGGTCTTCCATGGATTCTGCCATGACTACAATATCGTCGGCAAATCGAAGGTGAGTGAAGTATTCGCTAATATTGATGCCAAGTCCTTGCCATTCCAGAAGCTTGAAGGCGTCTTCCAATATAGCGGTGAACAGTTTCGGAGATATAACGTCTCCCTGTCTCACGCCTCTTTGCAATGGAATTGCCTTCGAACTCTGCTCCTGTACTCGGACTGACATGTAGGCGTTTTGGTACAAACACTTCAGCACTTCAATATACCGATAGTCAATACGGCACCGCTGGAGAGACTCAAGCACTGCCCACGTCTCGATCGAATCAAAGGCTTTCTCATAGTCCACAAACGCTAAACAAAGAGGCAAGTTATACTCTTCGGTCTTCTGTATAACTTGTCGTAGCGTGTGGATGTGATCTGTGATGCTATAGCCTTTTCGGAAACCGGCTTGTTCCACAGGCTGGAATTCATCAAACCTGCGACTGAGACGGTTCGTTATAACCTTCGAAAACAGCTTATAAACATGGTTCAAAAGCGAGATGGGTCTGTAATTTTTAAGTAAAGTGTAGTAAAGTAAAGTAAACCTTTCTTGAAAAACAGCACCACCACGCTTTTGTTCCATGCTTCTGGCGTTGAACCTTCGAGTAAGACGGTATTAAAGAGCTTCTGAAGGACTTTAAGTACCAGTGTTCCACCCGCTTTCAGAAGCTCAGAAGTGATACCGTCGTCACCAGGCGCCTTGTTGTTCTTAAGCTGTTTCAAGGCCATTCTAATCTCGAACAGGCTGATGTCCGGGATATCTTCGGTATAATGTCGGGTTAGCTTGGCTCTTGGGTCTTTGACCGAGCTGCTAACAGGTTTAGCGACCGAGGTGTATAGCTGTCCGTAGAAACTCTCTACCTCTACTAAGACTTCTGCTTTAGTCGACGCTACACTGCCGTCTTCTCTCTTCAGCTTCGTCAACTGGCTTTGCCCAATAGACCTGTCTCTTGCAAACGCTTTGAAGCCCTTGTTCCGCTCTATCGTCTCTATAATACGGTTTGTATTAAAGATCCGGATGTCGTGTCGCAAGGACTTCCATATTTGTCTATTGAGCAGCCTATATGCTTCAGCATCATCCGAAGACTTCAGTTTCAGTGAGCGTCGTTCAGCCATGAGGTTGAGGGTATCGTTGGAGAGTTTCTGTCGCCTATATGTACGGTAGGGTTTCAAGTATTTGGAACCCACTGTATGGGCAGTTTCTACTAACCTGTTATTGATCTCGTCCACTGAAGCGATGTTCTCAAGGCAATTGAAGCGATTGGATAGCTCAAGTTGAAAGCTCTCGGGGTCTTAAATACGGGCATACGTGGGTCAGAGCGTAGACTTCATCAGACGAGACCTCTCCAGTTTGACATTAATATTCACCGTGCCTCTTACCATTCGGTGATCACTGCCGGTTTTAACCCTGACATCAGTGAATATTTGCCTTTTGGTGGTCATAATGAAGTCAATCTCATTTCTCGTGGAACAATCGGGACTCAGCCA
This sequence comes from Selenia dentaria, assembly GCA_917880725.1. Classification (NCBI taxonomy): domain Eukaryota; kingdom Metazoa; phylum Arthropoda; class Insecta; order Lepidoptera; family Geometridae; genus Selenia; species Selenia dentaria. Next base: position 31,498,979 of record OU862877.1, on the reverse strand, counting down.
GGTCCATTTCCTGTGAGGTGGCTTCTGAAAGAAAGAGTTCATCATAAAGAGTCTCTCTTTCTCCAGGAAGTCGGCCAACCTCTGTCCCCTACGGTTCCGTTGTCCATAGCTAAATTGCCCCACTTTCAACTCATCCTCGCTTCTCTTACCCAACTTCGCGTTGAAGTCCCCCATAACAACTAGAAAGTGCGTTTCAGAGGTATGTATGGCACGACTAATGTCCTCATACATATCCTCCACCTCATCATCCGGGTGCGACTTCGACGGTGCGTATATCTGAATGACCTTCAGCGAATATCGTTTGGATACTCTGAGTATTAGGTATACGACCCTATTGGAAACGCTATCGATCGTAACTATGTTGTTAGTAAGGGACTTGTGGATGAGAAAACCGACACCACCTTGGGACTGTTGGTCGCCGTCCCGGTAGTAGAGTAGGTTACCTGATTTTAGGGTTATCGTGTCCTCACCCGCTCTACGGACTTCAGATAACCCCACAATGTCCCAGTGTAACTTACTCATTTCTTCTTCTAGCTCATAAATCTTCTCGTCTGTCCTCATCGTGCGTATGTTGTGTGTCACCAGGGCCAGTCGTCGTCGTTGGGGTTGGTAGACGGGCGTCTGCCGGGGATTCTTAGCACCCCCTGCCCCACCGTTACCGTGGCCGCTACCGTAGCCAGGAAAAGTGGGGCTGCCGGGGACTGGGGGCCTTTTTTTTTTTTTTTTTTTTGTCCCGGGGAAATCCTTTATGGATACCACCCACCACGGGGAGGGAGGTGGTTATGTGGGAGTCCGTATACCCACCAAAACCCCGGGGTGTTCCGTCACTGCCGCCCTCGGCGGGAACGCGGGACAGATTTTTCACACGACCGCGAACCCGCCGTGGCTGTCCGTTGCCGGACCCTTCTCTTCGCGGCACGCCAGAACACATGGCGCGCCGCAACTGCCTCGGAGACCAAACTCGCCAACAATGGGCGCCAGACTTCCCCGTGTCTGGTCGCCCGTGGTCTCCTTGCGGTGGATCGGATACGTAGCCCCACCGCCTGCTACGTCAGCCACAAGGGATAGTCCCCCCGCGACCCCACCTCCTCGAGTCTGCGCCGAGCGCCCGGACCCCACCTCCTCGAGCCTGCACCAAAGTGCCCTACAAGGGGGCCTGGTTCCTATTGTGTCCGTCATTTTGGGGGGATTTTGCCAATACTCGCCACGCTTGGCAGGCGGGTTGGCGAGCGCATTTTTGGGGTTTTAATACTGGGAAGGTGCTGCAGCCCACCTTCCGATTGTTATCCCTTAGCAGATTTCTACGCACCCACGGGTTGAGTTGGGGGGTACTATTCTAAGCCGGTACCCCACGGCAAACCCCACGCAGAAATATATTTGCTAAATATTAATAACTAGCTGCGCTCCGCGGTTTTACCCGCGCGGTGGTGGATGATGAATTTGAATCAAATATAGCGTATGTCACTCAGGCGAAGTGTAGTTTTCTACTGGTGAATTAATATTTTGAACCGGTTATGTCACTGAACTTATATCATACGTAATATATCAATAATATAAAAGATCATTGGGTTATGTAGTTTTTGTGTTTATTTGTTACAAACCAACTATTAAATCTTTCCTATTTATTAATAGAGTACCTATATAAAGTACGAATTATGTGGCCTAGTTTGTACTGGCGTTAATCTATATACATATATATAAAAATGAACCCCTGTTTCTCCTGGTCGAGCTATAACTTGAGAACGGATTTACCAATTGCATTCAATTTTTTTGGAATGTTTTCTAACACTTCGTAGAATAGGTTCTTAACTTAAAAATCAATGTCTTATTACCCTTGGTCATCGCATCACGTGTGAACGGATGGAACAAATTTCGCTTATTCCTTTTATTTGGATTGTGAATTATTGTCAGGAGAAGGTTCTTATGAAAGAAAAATCAAGAAAAGATGGAAGGTTATGGCTAGTCCGATGGCCAACCCTACTACGCGAACGAAGTCGCGAGAAGTCGGTAGTATTTAATAATCATCACATGTTTATTTGAGTATGTGCATCAGCTTAATAATATATCTATCTATCTAAATAGATAGTATACTTATTTAATAATCGTTACAGCAACATTTAAGGATGCAATGTGCCTCAACTATCTACCTAATTGGAGAAATTTAATTATCATAGCTTTATTCAGACTGATTTTATTAATATTACAGTTTTCTTAATAGTTAAATAAATAAATACAATTCATAGAAAAATAGTATATACTTACCTATAGATAAATTTAACAATCTTCGAAAAGCAGGCTCTTCGCGCTCCTCTAAAGTTTTACCAGGGGTTGATGCCCTGGCGCTTATGGCCATGGCAAAGGGCTATTGTCGGAGGCCACTCCTCACTACAACCTAAGAGCAGGTGGAAGACCACAGACCATATAACCACTTGACTGCTCATAAGGCTTCCCCTCAGCTGCCAAGACTATGACAATAAAAAGCTAACGTATCGAACCAACACGTCAGTACTAGTTTGACTGAGGGTGGAGAACAAGCGGATGAAAAAAATTTAAAACAAATTCAATTATGCCTTATTGTTAAGTAAAGTGGTAGCGAAAAAACAGGTAGACATCCAGGTATGCAAAGGATGGAATTACATTTCACAGATAATTTTAGTTTATTAATTATTGGAAGAAAACAAAATACACAAATGAAGTAATTAAACAGTGACTCAAAAATATAAAAAATATGGGAACGCGTTGATGTCTTTTGCCATCCCGTACTGTTCTTTGCAGTTGTAGATAACACCGTCTCTTTTTTTCACTGGGACGTGTAAATTAGTGCGGTTCTCCAATATTAACTGGCAATTTATCGATTGTATATATCGACTGTGAGGAAAATAATTCTTCTATACAATATATTCATTATATTAAGAGTGCATAAAAATTAAAATAAATATTCGGTGTTTTATTTATATTTTCTTCACGTTATCGTCATATATGTAGTAACATTTATATATCTTTATAATATTAATTTTAAAAGCACTAAAGCCTGCTTTAGCGATCTCAAACATTGAAATTTTAACAACAACAATTACAAGGCTACGATGTCAATACGAAAGTTTAAGTATTTCTAAATAATGCTTCTTTCGATTGGATGGTACTGTTAAACTGTCCAATGGATGTCGCTCCGTCCCCGCAAGACGGTTAGTCAAATAGAGAGTTAAAATTCTATGCTCAAACCAGAACCTCGGTGGCCTAGTTGTTCAATGGCGTCTGACACGGAGAGTCAGAAGACGCGGGTTCGAATCCCGTCCGAGGATGGAATTTTTCTCTCTATAAATTTCAATATTTATATATCTTATCTAATAATAATGTAAATAAACAAGCGAATAAAAACCCGAGTGTAATATAAAACATAATAATAATGGTCTTAAAATGAAGTACTATGGACATATACTTAATATATTTTTAAATAAAATCACTATACCTAGCACCTACTCTGTTTGTGCCTCTTTAAGTGACTATTTAGTTTGACTAATTGGATAATTCTACTACTTCTTCTCTGCCCAGCTGGCATCTTTTTATATGATTTAGATATACACACATAGTTATTTTTAACAATAAGATGGAACCGGTTTCTAAAAGTAAAAAGTGCGAGTCGGTCAAAAATATATATAATTTGTAGGTCTCGTCCTTACATTGACAAATTTTACGGTACTTCAAATCCAGTATTGTATAGAATGAGGTGTTGTATCCTTGTATCCTAATGACTGTATAATATACAGTGCCGAAAATGTATATAAATATAATCTAATTAATTGTTTAAAATCATTACTTAATCACATTTTGTGTAAAGGCTTTGGATACTTTGTACAATTAAAACTATTTTAAAATTATAACGATGTTGTTTTACTGTGGTAAAAAATATATAATTTTTGATGGTGGTATTAAGTAAGTACTTACATACTGAATAATCAGTAAGAATACGAGAAACAGCAGTGATACCTATTTTTAAAACGCAAAATATACATACTCCGATCAATGTGTTCTGTTTCACCGTGAAATATCGAATGAATTATTAAGATAATTTCATTAATAGAAGTTTTTTTTTACATAACCTTATTTGCTTAATACTTACATACATATTTCAGATATTTGTACAGTTAAGGTAAACGATAATTTGTAGTGAACTTTATCGACAACTAAGGTGATTACATAATGCTGTACCACAACACTATTTAGGTACTATGAGTAGAGCTACATTTTGAGCCGGCCAATCAAAATCCTTTTTTGTACGTAGCCCCCCGACCCGCGGTGGTGACTTGTGTTCTTAGAAGAAATTGAACTACACGCAGTCAAGTGGTTATATGGTCTGTGTGGAAGACTGATTGTTTAGGCAGTTTGTCTGTCTGCAACCATACGGTCGTTAGGGAAATTATTATTAGGAGGGAATAGGTGGGTTTATGTTTAGGTAAGATATGTAGGTACTTACGGATGTCGGGGTGACTCTGGCTGATTTGAGCTGATGACCTTGAGAGTCCTCGGGGGAGGCGTCCTGCTGTGGACGTCGTGCTGAAGAACTGTTGTTCACTTGTAGGTATAAAGTCCTTGTATTGTTTGTGCACTGGTTTACGCGTAAACACGGGCTGATTAGCGGTCACTCGCGGCTGACGCGTAACGCGAATGTTTGTGCTGATGCGTAAGCGCGGAGGAATTGTTGCGGCCGCGGCGCGAAGGCGGAGCGGTATACGTCCGCTAGCTTCGACTCTAAAATGGTGACTTTTGGGCTGACGCGTAAACGCGGGGCTGATAAGCAGTCGCTCGTGGCGACGTTAAAATGGCGACTGTTTCCGCTGCCCTTCAGCCGCCTGCTCGTAGTTTGACAGCTGCAGGACAGCGGCGGCGGGACGCGCGGGCGGGGGGCATTCCTGAAGTGACGTCGCGCTTTAGCGCGAACACTGATGATGAACAATCTTCTTCGTTTTTGCCTTATTCTTAGTTACTATGCTTAATAGTAATTTATGTTACTGTCATATAATAGAGGGTATTAAAACATGAGTGTAGTTTTTATAAACGAGCCGCAGGCGAGTTACAAAATAAGATTACACGAGTGTTTTAATACCTAATTATATGCAGGTGCATACACTACTTTATTTAATCTTATGACATTTTTGCTACTAAAGTTTTATCCAACAAAATATTAATACTCAAATTCGTATGTACGAAATAGCGCCAAAATGGAAAAGTCTTCTTCTTCTTCTTGTTTGTATGCCTTGTGCTGCGTAACCACAATTTTGCCAATATCAGTGGAAAAAGTCTGTTATTGGTCTATTGGCTCGGAACCAGCGCGTCGCGCGCGCAGCGCGCTCACCACAGGTAATGTGTACTTAAATTGAATTGAAACCTCCTTGGTCGGGACACATTGTACTTTAATAATTAAAAAAATGTTTTAAAGCATTGCTTTGTTAGGAGAATAATGCTTTAATTTATTTTTTTAATTTTCGTAAAGAAGTTTAGTATGTAAATAAGATATGCCAATAAAAGTCTGTATTTCATTTCATAATTAGAATATTACCGAATGAGATTATATAAAAGTTTTTAAAGAAGTATGATACCTATTGCGAAAATCGTATTGTATCGCATAAACTAATCAAGTCATTATGTATCACTGCAGCGATATGAATAGGATCATAGGACACTAGCTCTGGCTCCTCATCCCTCTAATCAATTCAAGTTATTGCCACGGTTTTCTGTAATTTTCTTCAAATAAATCGTACTTAAATTTAATAATGTCTGGATTTTATCCTTGGACTTTCACTTGTCTTATCTTATTCCAAGAAATTTACTCAGAATTCGTATCTTTTATCCAGTTTTTAGTATGTAGCTTAGCTTTGAAATTCAATATTAAGTCTTGATTCACTTCTACAACTGTATAAGGTGAAACATCCCCTCGAACCAGCGTATATGTACCCTCACCTGACTCACCTGATATGTAAATAAGTTTGTTTTGCTATTTGCTATATTAATGCGTGCTATCTGCCTCGTTTTGAGTATGGTGTTTTTTCAATATTCGATGGCACAAATCTACCTTAAATTTATTTTTTACATACAATCTCGATCAAATCTTGTACTTCAGAAACGAACAAAAGAATAATTCTGGAGTTTGCAATATTATGAATACCTACTTATAACTAAAAAACACACCACTAAATCATATCTGTATACAAAATTTAATTATTTCACCACGCGAACGAATCGACATGTCTTATTGGGGAACTCTCGTAAATGACGTTAAGTCAGACATGACCGGGTTCGCACCGACCGCGCGCGCATTTTAAAACAACGTATGAAACAATACGTATAGATATCCGCATCTACGACACTTCTTCATTGTAATTATAATACTTGTTCTCATATACGATTTGGAAATAAAGATAAATACATAATATTTTTCGAAAATAATTATATAGGTATATGCGTAATGGAAAAACTAAACCCAAAATCAAATAAAAAAACTTTGTTAGACATGTCTAAAATCACAAATTTACAAAGTCGTACGTAGGGACCGTCGATATATATATATAACTGCGTTTAGGATGAATTCATCGTGTTCAAATTACCTTAATCGTGGTAAAATCAATTAAGCCAAAAAGTTAAGAAATGTGCCATAAACCTCTGAACACTTCTGGTTTCATACATATGTCGGGCGTTTTATATTGTTGTTAATTAATTATTATAAAATATCTCATGAGAAATAAGTATATAAATAACTTATTATGTTAAAGTACATATGATAAACAAAACAAGAATCTGTATTCAAAGTTCTTGTAAGAAGCTCCTTTTGTTTGCTGAATTATTAGGCCTCGTAAAGACCAAGCCGACCAGGTTATAAATAATTTCCCACCGCTGTTTCTGAGCATCTATTTATAATAACTGGTAACATTTATAAGTAAGGTTTTGCAGAACAGATGTTATGAATAGGGTTCGTTACAACTTAATTAAAAAAACTAATACGTTCATTCTAAAGGCAAACGAGCACAAGATATAGGCAAATTATAATATACCCCTCCAAAATTCATAAACAATGAACCAAAAGGTTCAGTCAATAGGTAAAAGGGGTTATACTCAACCATTAATATACCTATTGTTATAGGTATGTTGGTGGCTATATATTATAACAACTAATCTATTAACTGTTACATTACGGACGTAGGTATATAGCTTGCCTTCGAACCCGTTACACAAGCAATAATGTTATTTCACATTACAGACACAAAGGCTGCAATTCCGTTCAAGTACTGTGGAACTATCGGCTTCATGAGACTATTTGAGCTGGAGCTGTATTGTGTATACCTTTGGGGCCTACTTTTTGTTAAAGATTGTATTGAGCGAATTACACATAAAACTCTATTACACGATCGGCGATTCGTCCACATGTCGTTCACGGACTGACTTTGCAGTATTGTTATTAGTAATTGATGCCGCTCGACTTTGTACTTAACTAAAATGTACATATGCACTGATGCGATAATACAGTTTTAAAAACGAAACGAAGAAGATATAAACGTCCAAATATAATGTTTGCAGTTAAAAACACCTGTTTTATCAGGACCTACACAAGTACAATTAGAAATTTTTATACCGACTTCCATTCTGTTCAGTTATTGAAGTGTATCTCAAAAACTACTGGACCGAATTTGATGAAATAATACCACACGGGAAGCACCAGCTTCCAAACAAAAAAATAATTTTAAGAATCGGTTCACCCAGTCGAAAGTTATAAGGTAACAAATATAAAAAAATATAGTCGAGTTGAGTACCTCCTCCATGTTTTGGAAGTCGGTAGAAAAATTAATTGATTACAAAAAAAAAAGTCAGAAAAGAAAAATCTGCTAATCAGCGACCACTTTCGCTTTATCGATAAATACATCACAACACCCACACGCACATACCTACACATACACTTGTTACCGCACAATTTGTGGCGGTAACAGTTGCTTAGTTATTATTAAATCAACTGCAATAAAGTACAAACTACAGACCCCGTAAGTACTTAATCGAAGGTACATTTTCAATTTGTTTTATGATCGTCATGTACTCATCAATATTCAGTCTGCTATGGAACAGCGTTAATGCTCTGTTATTACAAAGTAACCACAAATTAAAATATAATATTCAATTTCTGTATACTGTGGTAGAGCTCTCGCATGTTCAACAGGTAAACAAAAAATAGCAGAGTTCGTAGCGCTTCTGCAGCGATCCAATTTCGAAATTCACCCGTATTAAGAGTATATAGGTGGAGTATAATTAAAAAGTCTTCTCGCACTTTTAAAAACTTAGGCATCCAGTTAATAAAAAAATATAAACAAAATACTGCTCACTTATCCACTGACTAAACACGAAAACTAAAACTAAAATGTAAGTATGATAAAGATATATTTATATCATTTTAAAACTTCGGGCTAAAATTTGTTTACTTATGTACCGGTATTTACAGCTTCACTAGGCATTTTATTTCCGCGGACGGTAATTCAGCTAAAATTGGACAGGTACTTTACATGGAGCATGCGTCAGCTAAGTAATATTAATACAACAGCAAGTTCTGTATATTTTAATGTGGAGTCATGAATACATGCGGCCTTATCTAAAAACGTATCTTAAATTTAAATAACGTCACTTAGTACGGCGCAGAACATTTTTCCTTTGCGCAGTACTAAATAACGCCATTTAAATTTAAGCAGCGTTTATAAGTAAGGCCGTTAATTTTTACGGAAAACGCTTTTTTAATGTTATGTGATACTTTGTTACTATCTAAACAAATAAATAAAATTGAAGTGTTCTTTGAAATATCTTTTTAATATTATTTTGCTGGGCATTATTGATCTTTTAACTAAATGCATAAGAAAGTATAAACGGTATTATTATATATTATATATTTATAACAAAAACTCAACTTGTCCGTTTTCTGTCTATATGTTAGGATTCCCTTTTTTGGCATAACATTTTTGTGCTAACTGATTTGGCATAACGACTTACGCTATTTTGTCATAATCATGGTTTAACATAATTTGTTCTTTTGCATACTATTTCAGTAAGCATAGATTAAGGCTAATAGTTTTTGCCTTAATTTTGATTTGCATAAAGTTATAAAGCATATTATTTATTCTGACTATATGAGATTTGAGATGAGATTATTGAAAGAAAAGGTAGGTTACAGGGAGCCTTACGCAGCTATAATAAACTCGAGCGTTTTGAAATAAGCTTAGAATAATCATACTTACAATTTTTTATTACTTTGTATCAAAACAAGTCACAAATTGAGAGACCTACTTTGTCATCACAACGCCTAGAGAAATCCATTACTATTTTAAAAATAAATATTTGGTACTTACTAAATAGTCTTCCATGCAAGTTGACATAATAATAAGTAATTTAACAGCATCAGCTGACATATAATGATTTGGTGACTATCGAAACATATATTTATAATGTGCTCTTTGCCGAAACTTTACAGAGAGAGGGGTCGGATCAAGAAGGCCCAAAGGGAATTCTAATATTGATTTAGGTCCGTTAACTTCGAGGTCTAGTCTTATAAACAGATATGAGGGCTCAGGGCTCGTGAACTGTTGACAGTTTGTATCAACATTTATCTGTAATTGTCTAAGTAACACTGGCCCTTTATATACCGTGTTTATTTAGGATCTTTTAGTTATATATAAGTAACTCCATAAACGTAAATTGTAGTATACACAATTTATATGAATTAATCAATACGGCACACACACGGATCGCGTCTCGCGAAATTTGCTTCGAGCTAATAGAAATCGTTCTGTAGGTACCTGTCTTGGTTCCTTATGTGATAAAGACACAATGGCATTTTAAAACATTGAGATATATTCTAATATTATTTATATTAATGTAAGTCGTTAAGTTTGAGACGTGTGGAATCAAATAAAAAAAATACCATTGATTCTAACACTAAATCTGAATCAATAAATTGTTACTACTGGAGCATTTTCTAGTTCAAGTTATACTTTAAAAAAGTAGGTGTATAAACTGATTGTAATGATGAAGTTAGAATACGATATAATTGGGCTGGCTTGAAATTATGTAAAAGTCACTAAAGAAAAAGTAACCTAAGTATATTATAAAAAATATGTTTAATATCTTATGCAGGTACAAAGAAAATCTGTTGAAATGATATAATAAATTTGACATTTCTTACATTTAAACTCTACTTTTCCCCTCTCTTGCAGCTGAATAGTCTCGAAGAGAATTTGCAACTTGTCCATTAGGAAAATGAACGGAGCTTTTTCAACTTTTAATTAACAAGTTACTCGATTTGCACTTCAGGGGGACTTTATATACAATGCCTAACAAGGCAGCAATGAATAGCAAGTTATTCTGTTTAAGTTTGAATCTCGCTAATTCATTTTTATTGTGTTAATTATTGTCTGGAGAAGGTTCTTATGAAAGAAAAATCAAGAAAAGACGGCAGGTTATGGCGAGGCCGAGCGTACTACGTGAACGAAGTCGCGGGCGGTCGCTAGCATACAATAGAATAGCCTCAATTACTTACGTGTTGAGACGTGATATGCAGATAGCCATGTGCAATATTTCTCGACACAAACTACGCTACGAGTATATTTATTTATTTAGCACATGTAACTTACAGACTAATCCAAATCGTTACAAGGCATAACTAAGGTAAGCAATAACTTCCGCTCGAAATTTGCCTACCCTATCACAATATATATCTAAATAAGGCTTTTGAGTGATCATGTCGTTGAGCAGCGTTATCACCCTAGCATTAGGTGCATTGTGTGCGCGGACGGAGTAGATGTGTGATATGTTTCCAGTAGATAATTATTATTATTATATTGCAATGGAATCGCCATCGAAATCTGCTCCTGTACTCGGACTGACATGTTGGCGTTATCGTACAAATACTTCAGCTCTCCAATATACCGATAGTCAACACGGCATCACTGGAGAGACTCAAGCAGACAGAAAAGACATAATTATAATCAAACATAATGCTTCAGTTATATTTAGATTAAGCAAACAACACAATCATATTTGTTAATATATTTTGTCGTGTTTGCTGCTACACGACTGATTATATATAAGTAAGTAATTTCAGCCCGTAATGGTCACCACGATCTTACCGCGTAATCTTCCTGAGGATGGGCATCGGACATGCCCGAAACCTAGGTTGACAACGTCGGCTAACTAGGTAAGTAAAGTCGGTTTTGATAATAAATAAATAATACTTTTTTCCATCATACTTAATTTGTATTCATAGTGCCCTGGGCTATCATTGTTCTTAGCTTCTGGCTCTGCTTGACTTCTGGAACAACATCTGATAAGACACAGATACTTAAACAAGTTTGCGTGGTAGTTTGTGATGCAGTCTATATAAATTATTGTTTAAGTAATCACCCTAGTAGTAACTTATAACATAATTACTTTAAGTAACATAACGTAACTGCATAGTATATTATGTGCATACCCAAGGAAGTTTTATTAAGTACGTCTTAAATTATATGAAAATATGATATTAGATGTGTATGAAGTAAATAAGAAAAACACATACCATAGCAAGTTTGTGGTCATAGTATTTTTTTATATTTTGAGCATGTTCTGGACATGATTAAATAAACAATTTAATATCGACATTATTTTGAGCACACGTTCATAAATAAACTGATAAAGCTCAAAATAAACACAATAACTGGTAGATAAATATTTCGTATCTAAAGTAACTCTTGCAGTAAAAAACGTTTCAACTAACTATATCTAGTTCAATAAGCACATGTAATAGTTTAGATAAAACATTATATTTATGAAATTCTAGCACAGTAAACGAAATAACTTCCTTTTTCTTGTGTTTTCTTCGTGTTGTTCATTTCTTCATCCATCAAAAAACAAATATCAAACTGTGAAACAAGTGATCGATCACGGTCTCCACGTGTTTAGAAGCACGAATAATTTCCATATTTAAATCAGTTTAATATGTATATTAATCACAATAATTTCTTAGGCACATTATTAACAATATGTTTTCGAATTTAGTAATCTTTGTTTCTATCACAAACTAGTAAAGATGCTAACGCATGTTTCTATGTAGGTATGTGATGACTAGTTGACAGCTCAAATGAAAAGTGCACGGGGATTTCACTTCCTTACTTCCCTGGGGGCCTTAGAAAGATGTTGTCTATGGTTGTGCCACCATGCATTACAATGCCACAGGTATCTATGTGCTAACGGTGGCTTCGTTATCTTCATTTCTATTAGAGCAAAGAGTTTGCGTAATCTCATATCGTTGTCTAATCATCATTTGTTTGAGAGTTGTCATTGGTTGACGGAAGTATGTCAATGGTGAAAATTACTATGAGCTAAATTATATTTTACTATCGTGTTTCTATTCCTATAATATAATGTTTATACACAAATGTTGTGTAACTTCATTGTAGGTTATCGGTGAGCAAAGATACTCAATCACGCTCAGGTTATTTGTCGATTCGATGTTTCATGAAGAACGGGTGTAAACAGTATTATGGCTACAGAAGGTAAAGGTGCAACTTGCACCGTGCAAGCACAACTTCGAGCGGCGAACGACTGGATAGATCGCAGCCGGCACACGATGCGGGTATGAGTTTAACATACATAGAGAAATAAGATGGAAACTCATTTTACAATACACGGAAATTCATGACCAAGTGTAATGGCGACCTGTGGAGTACACTCATACGACACTGGTGAATTCTGATGAAGGCATTATGGTGAAGGCATAAAGAGAGACCAAAAAGCAAGAGCGAGGATATGTTTGATGATATAATCACATGGCCTGGTTGACGTGAGATATGCAAAAATGGCAAAGGAGTCATGGTAAGTTTTAAGGTCAGCTTTTGAAGAAAAAGGTCTAAACAACCGCTGCAGACTTTTGTCAAATCTACAAGGCTTAGCGAAATATGTTTAACCAATGAGACTTGGAATGGAAAACTCAAATATAGGGTTGACTATAGACTATGTGAAGATTAAGCTGTTACAAATGCACGATTCATACAGTGCATTGCAGATCTAAGTACAAACACCAAAGATACTGCAATTTTAACGGATAAACCACACTAACCAAGAAATCTCTACACAAAAGTTATTGAATATTTTAATTAAATCTAGTCTTGATATGATAAAATTAAAGTTAAGAAATTATAATTTATTGTAACATTTACGTAAATAAACCTTCTATTAAAACCACTGTATTAAGATATTACTTGATACCTATAAGCCCCGATTTTCTTCAAAACTCTTTTATTATCAATGTAAACACTTGTTCCATGCGTTAAAAAACATTACTTACCTATATCTGTTTCACATAATCATGACTAATATGTACATATTTACAGTTATTTTATACATATTAATGTAATTAATGTATAGTTAGGTACTTACCTAAATAACAAAACGAAAATGTTTAATTAGAAATTGTAATCATGCATGTTTTGAATCGTCATCTCACAAAACATAAGTGCTTTCAATATGTAAGGTAAACAATATGTATTAGTCTTAATAAATTATAATCTTTGTTATTTTATTTTATTTTTAAGCTTATTGCATAGCTTCTTGCATTTTTTTTTCTTTCTTTCTTCTTTTCTTCTTCTTCTTTCTTGCGGGCCTTGAGCGTGGAGACCGAATCCAGAAATTCCGTAACGAAAATAACCTAACACTCCCCACTCCGACTCCATCTATCGATGAATAGCAGAACTTTTAATGACTTTTGAAATATCACGCTTGTCTCTTTAGTACAGCAACTCGCCTCTAGATGGCGTTGGTTAAATAATTATACTGTATGTATGTAAGTGATACCGTCGTCCACGGACATCTGCAATACCGGTGGTCACGAGGATGCGTTGCCGACCTTTGAGGAAGGAAGAGATAGAAGGCGTGAGGGTGGAAGGGAGGGGAAGGATAAGGTGGACGGTAGGGAGGGGGGAATCAGGCCACTAGAAACTCCCACAGACCGACTGAAACGCAATAGCAAGCTATGTTACTTCACCTCCGTATTATGTCTAGCGTAGCGTTATATTCTCTTTGGTATTATGTGGGAGAATGGTACTTCTCCAGTCGTGCCGAAAATAATATTTAGTATCAAAGAGAATATAACGCTACGCTAGATTTTGTATGAATTAATATTTTATTATAATAACAATGATTGTTTTCTTGATATTATTCATGATTAAAATCCATTCCAATTATTAAGCTCTTTGACAGTATTTATCATTAAATTAATAACATTAAATGTATTTACTTAGTTATGGATACACCTGGCCCCTCCGTACTAGATTAAGCTGCTGAGTAAGCTTTATTGTGCTTACTCAGCATAGAAACTCTTAGAACATAAGATTATCATTATGCAGACGCAGCTGCCTGTGTCTCGGCAGGTGTGAACTGCCCATGTACTTTAGATCATAATTATATTAGCCTCCAAATCGGCAACACGTATTTTTATTTTATAATTTTAATTAAATTAATAATTAGTTTTTAAAAACATAATTATACGCGCCCAAATCAAGAGTGGCGCAGCCGTGCCGGATTTTCACCAGTTTCGCGAGTGTGTATGGAGATTTCCCGACGTACAAAACCGTTGGAAAAACCCTGCGTAAGCCGCGAGTGGATCCGTCGAACCAAATAAATTTCTTTTTGATCGGGTCAAAGTAAGCGTATAAACGAGTATGGGAGAAAGAGTGAGCATCGGCTGGTGAGTCAAAATTTTCGCCATTCCTTTGTTTCCTAAATCCTCCTGTATTTCTCATTAGTGTAATTAAGTAACGTGATTGTTATTATTGAGATTGGAACTCTCTCAATATAACGTGCTTGGTTTTCTTAATATGAATTTTTAGTAAGGATAATCTAAATATAGAATTTACATAGAGTAAAGAAACATTCAGACAAAACAGAATATAAATTAGATTATGTTATTGTCTCTCATATTTAGCATAGAATAAATAACTGATCTCGAAATAGATCATTATTCTGTAATAATTGAATCATATATTATGCTAATATGATATAATATAATTAAAATATTTATATTTAAAACTATATTTGCATATAAAAATATTACTTCACATTGACAAACACTTACAAAACTTACAAATTTTACAAAAATATTTTCTTGTGTACGTGTGTATTATACTGTTTTATTTCATGTGTTTTTGTGTGTGTTAAATTTATAGTATTATTCATAATTAAGTGTTGTGTACTCTCTAAACCTTAACTGCTCTACAATGTCGGTCGAAAATGTAGCCATAGTTTCTATTCCAAACGAAGTGATTAGAATTATTCCACTTTTTAATGGTGATAAGCGACATTTAAATTTATACATTAAAAAGTGTGAATATGTCATAGAAAGATTTAATAGTAGAGGCAATGAAGAGCAGAATCTATATGTGTTTCACACGATAACTAGCAGGCTTACGGAGAACGCAGCTGCGCTGTTATCGGAACGTGACGATATCGTCAATTGGTCCGCGTTAAAAGACTTACTTCAGCAACATTTTGGAGATCCGCGTAGCGAAGCATGTATTGGTATTGAATTAGAATCTATGAAAATAAAATCCGGTGAAAGTTTTCTAGAGTTTTGTAACAGGATCCAGAGTGTTCGGTCAGTGTTAATTTCAAAAGTTAATTTAATTACGGACGCAGAAATGAAACGCGCGAAAATAACTATTTACAACAATACAGCTCTGAACGTATTCTTATACAACCTTCCGGAAAATATGGTTCGTATAGTCAGACTAAAATCACCTTCAACATTGGAAGTAGCTTTGAGTATAGTACTCGAAGAAGTTAACTTCCTCGAGCAGTATAGCGCGCGTAACCGATTTCAGAGCAACAGCCAAGTTTCAAAACCAGCTATAGGTATAACCGTGCATACTCCAAGTGCACCAGGGTTTCGATTTGGCAACGTACCTCAACCAACTGGGTTTAGACCCATCATGCCTATTAACACACCTAAATTTAACTTCGGTATTCCTCCTAACGCGCAAATGCAAGGTCAAAACCGACCGCAGCCACAATTCGGCTATAAGCCACAACTGGGGTCTCAGCCACAGCTTGGGTACAGACCACCTCAACAGTTCGGCTATAGGCCACCTCAACAGTTTGGCTACCGACCACCTCAACAGTTTGGCTATAGGCCACCTCAACAGTTTGGGTATAGGCCACCACAACAAATGGGCTATAGACCACCCCAACAATTCGGCTATACACCACCACAGGTACAGAAGCCCCAATTGCAAGTAAGTGACGTATCCATGAGGACAGCGCCTCTTAGGCCACAACAGGGTTTTAGACTAAACGAACTGACATTAGACAGTGATGAAGGACATAATAACTATGATGACGTGTATTACTATCAAGACGAATACTCTTATGATGACGGATCATACTATTATAGTGATGAACCTAACACGGACGAACATAGTGAAACATTAGAACAGACTGACGTTCCTCAATCTCAGGATTTTTGCGAAACCGCTTCGACAGACAAGAAATCTTAGAACTAAATTGCGATCCAAATTTAAAACTTCCGTATGTGTATATAGAAGAAATAGACTCAAATTTTATGATAGATACAGGAAGTATGAGATCATTCATAAGCCCTCGAAAAGCATATGAATATTTTGGTGAATTTGTACGTAAGGAACCATTCCAAGTAGTCAGTACTCATGCATCGAGTAGACATGATGAGGTTATAGAAATTCCCCTAATGCCTACCTTTAATAGCAACGGTTATCACAAATTTTATTTGTATGACGTTGATGCACGTTACGATGGGCTTATTGGAAACGATCTTTTGCAACAATTAGGCGCCCTTATTGATTTAAAGGACAAAGTATTAAAAACTAATGCGGCTTGTATACCAATAATCAACAATAATTTAAATTACATTATTGAACTACCACCACGATCAGAACAGCGAGTCAAACTGCCTATTGACCAACATTCAGGTGACGCTATTCTTGATTTCAAAGAATTTGCAGATGGTTTGCGAATGCCTAGTGCAATAGTGAATTGCATTAATGGCTATGCATCTACGGTAATTCAGAATACCTTAGAGCGTTCTATGACTATAACTATAAAACAACCTTTAACAGTAGTTCAATTTGAAGAAACAGAATGCAACCTTAATTTCACGAAAAATATGACAGACATTGACACAGACAATTTACTTACTGAAAATTTGGACAAAATTAGACTTGACCATACAAACGACGAAGAACGTGAGAAAATTTATAGACTATGTCTAGAGTACAAGGACATATTTTACTGTGATCAACTACCCTTGACATTTACTAATCAGGTCAAACATACTATACGCACCAAAAACGAAGACCCGATATACGTTAAACCATACAGACAGGCCCCGACTCAACAAAATGAAATAAATAGACAGGTAGAAAAGTTATTGACAGACAATGTTATACAAGAGTCTCATTCTCCTTGGAGCGCACCTGTACACCTGGTGCCCAAGAAGATGGACGCATCAGGAGAAGTGAAATATAGAATGGTGATCGACTACAGACGACTGAATGACTTAACAACCGACGACAAATACCCCTTGCCGAATATAAACGACTTATTTGACAAGTTAGGAAAAAGCGTTTACTTCAGTACGATAGATTTAGCTAGCGGGTACCATCAAATCGAAGTCGAGGAAGAGGACAGACAGAAAACAGCATTTAGTACACAAAACGGCCATTTTGAATTTCTCCGTATGCCATTTGGCCTCAAAACGGCACCAGCAACTTTTCAGCGCACAATGGACAATGTGTTAAGAGGCTTACAAGGCCTCCACTGCATGGTGTACCTTGATGACGTAATTATCTACTCAAGTAGTCTAGAGGAACACTTACAAAAACTAAGATTAATATTTGATAGACTGAGACAGACGAATCTAAAGGTACAGTTAGATAAATCCGAGTTTTTACGGAAAGAAGTACTGTACCTTGGACACACTATAACTAAAGATGGATTACGACCTAATGACGATAAAATTAGAGCTGTTCTTGAGTTCCCTTTACCTAAAACTACGACTGAAATTAAAAGTTTTCTTGGCCTTGTCGGTTACTACCGACGATTTATACAAAACTTTGCCAAAATCACCCAACCACTGACATCATGCCTGAAAAAACGAAACAAGATCATCATTGACCAAACTTACATTGACGCCTTCAACAAGTGTAAAGAGCTATTGACTCATGCTCCATTGTTACAGTACCCTGACCATGATAAACCTTTTATTTTGATTACTGACGCTTCGAATGTCGCTTTAGGAGCAGTCTTATCCCAAGGGCAAATAGGTAGTGATAAACCGATTGCTTACGCGAGCCGTACGTTAAGTGATACAGAAACGCGCTATAGCACTATAGAACGTGAGTTACTCGCCATAATTTGGGCAACGAAACATTTTAGGCCATATCTATATGGACGAAAGTTTTACATTTATACGGATCATAGACCTTTGGCTTGGCTTAATTCCCTTAAGGATCCAAATAGTAAGCTCACCCGCTGGAGATTGCGCCTGCAAGACTTCGATTTCGAAATCATATATAAGAAGGGTAAACAAAATACCAACGCAGACGCCCTCTCTCGCATTAGGGTTAATGTTGTAGACTCGGATGATGACGATGGAAACTCAATGAAAGTTAACGTAGAGAGAGAACGAAAAATTCAAGAGCAAATGGAGGAGGTAGTTCAAAGCATTGTTCAACTTTCACCCAAAAAGAAACATAGTCCCAAGCCACCTGTATTAGATAAACCTATAATAGTAGATTCAGATTCTAGTGGTACGATATCAGCTGGTCCTATTTCTATATCCGACGCTTCAACATTTTCTAATACTGAAGATATATCTATATACCCTGTAAGACAACCTTCAGACCAAAGTAGCAGAACACAGACCATACATTCTGCTGGTGACTTAGACTCAACAGGAATACCA
Source organism: Selenia dentaria (assembly GCA_917880725.1). Taxonomy (NCBI): domain Eukaryota; kingdom Metazoa; phylum Arthropoda; class Insecta; order Lepidoptera; family Geometridae; genus Selenia; species Selenia dentaria. Next base: position 31,479,988 of record OU862877.1, on the reverse strand, counting down.
ATTTTAAATGAGGCTATAGACACCAAGCCTAACCAAATTTTGGTATACTCATGGCTTAAAAATGAAATGCATGTTAATGACAAATCTGGGAAACAACAAAAGGTTTTAGAAGTGTTTTTACCAATGAATAACCTGGAATTAATAAAAGAATTCTTAAAAAAATACATTAGGCCAAAAATTAAATATTTCATTTATTTTGAGGAAAGTGAACACCGAAAACAATTTAGTAACATAATAGTTCAACTATTCAAAAAGGATACGATTCGATTATATGAATGCACAGAGCGTGTCGTATATGTTGAGGATGAAAACGAACAAAGAGCAATAGTATTAAAATACCACGAAGGCAAAACGTGCCACCGTGGGATTAAAGAGACATTGGTTAGAATTCGTAGAAGTTTTGGCTGGAGTAACATGCAACAAACAGTTACTGCAATCATCAACGCATGTGCAGCCTGTAAAAAGATGAAGTATGACCGTAAACCTATGAAACCTACTCTGCAATTAACGCAAACACAAGATGCACCTTTCCAAGAAGTATTTATAGATATTTTTAGTATTGAAGGGAAATACTACCTGACTCTCATTGATGCCTTCAGCAAATTAGGACAAGCAATAGAAATTCAAACTAAATCAACTCCCGAAGTAATTAGAGCTTTAATGAAGTACTTTTCGTACTATGGTATACCCAAAAAGATAAGTGCTGATCCAGGAACTGAATTCAATAATGAGCTCCTGAAAGAGTTTTTAGGCTTACATAAAATTGATCTGCACATTGGCACCCCTAACAATCCAAATTCAATGGGTCTCATTGAACGTTTTCACTCAACGATTATAGAAATATACAGACTAGCCAAATATGAAAAGAGATGTACAGACGCAGCTTCAGTAATGACTTACTCAGTAATGGCTTACAATCACACAATCCATTCTGTTACCGAACTAACACCTTTTGAAGTGGTTTTCGGGCACACTGATGCAAGTAACCCCTTTAGCATGAATTTTGAAAGGCAATACTTGCAACAATTAGTTAAAGATCACGCAAAGCGAACAAGAGTCTTGTATGAATTATTAGCTGGGAAAATGGTATCAATAAAAGAAAAGGTTAGAGAGAAGAAAGGGGGAGAAGCGGAAATAGAGTTTCCTGAAGGAAAAACTATTTACGCTAAAGATGTAAACAAACGGAAAAGTAAGGATAAACCCAGATATGTCAAAGCAAAAGTTTTAGGTAAGCCTATAAGGAATGTAGTGCCCGTACAAGTAAGAGAAAGGGAAACAAAAGTTCCTGTTAAAAATATAAAACGCCCTCCACAGGTGGTGCATACTGCTGGTGACGGTGCCGGCGCTGGCCCTTCATCTGCAATCTCTTGAAGGGAACCCGGGGATACTCCCGACTAAAAGTGGTCAAGCATACGTTCAAACTGAGCACTGGATTATAGTAAAGACTATAAACCTAGGAAGAATTTATAGCGATCTCAATTATATAACGAACAGTTTTAAACAACTATGTAATCTAATCGATAGGAATAAACCTTATCGTGAAGAATTTATTAGTATCAAAATGCATACAGAGTTTATACGTAATATAACAATAGAAAAATACCGACAGCTTGTTCCGCGACGCTTAAAAAGAGGCCTTATAAATCCATTGGGATCAATTATTAAAATCATTACGGGAAACCTGGACCATGACGATGCTCTAAAATATGACAAAATGACTTTTCAATTAAGCGAAGATCAAGTAATTATTTCCAAAAAGCTTACTCTGGTCTCTAAAATGTTTGACAGCTTTATTAATGTAACGGAAACGATTAATCAAAATTCTGTAATTTTGGATAAACGTCTCCAAAGAGTAGAGACAATGCTACAAGATTTAGCTGCTAAAGAAAGTAGTTGGGTTTTTTCTACATATATTTTAGGTTTGTTTAATGTCTTTATAAGCAGTTTTCGTACTATATTTATTAGACTAAGTGAGCTAGAAACAGCATTAGCATTAAGTAAAGTATCTATCATGCATCAATCGATTATAAACTCTACGGAGCTATTGTACCACTTACGAGTAATATCTAAGTTCGCAACACTAGTATATCCACCTAATGAAATGAACTTGATAGACTTAGAAGAGACCATTTGTGTAAAAAGTTTTATTAAGAAAAACCAAATCACGTTTATTATGAAAGTTCCACTCACTGATAATTGTACCTATAATTATTATAAGATTTACTCCTTACCAATTTTCCACCATTCCAAAAACATAACCACGTCTATTATCCCAGAATATCCTTACCTTTTGGCGAAAGGAACGAAGTACATACCAATAGATAAGCCGTGCCGCTCACTTTCCGCTGGCGACAACTTTCTATGCACAGAAGATAATATACCTCTGCATCAAGGGTTCAGTTGCATTGAACAGCTGATGAGATTTGACAACGATCTAACATACTGTAGACAGCATGAAATCGAACTCGAAGAAATCAAGATCCAAAGAGTAAACACTGACAGTTGGATACTATTTGCACGTTTGCAGACAACCCTAACTAAGCAATGTAACTACGAGGTCAGTAAACAACCTGTTTTCGGGACTTACCTCGTCACGATAGATGAACCTTGTGACCTAGAGATCAACGGAATCTGGATTCGCCATCATATCTTTATGGAAACTAGTGTAGTAGAACCCTTTCCAGCCATAACATTACCACAGCTACCTATGAACGTGAGCCTACTAAGTGCACATGCACTTAACATGCATGGGATCGCCCTCGACGAGTTGAAGTTTATGTCGTACTCGCTCAAACAAAGTGAAGTGAACAAAGTGATAGAAAGTGTTTTTGATGAAAAACATAACTTTAGTGCGGGCTTAGGATTCGTAACTTTAAGCTTATTAATTCTAAGTATTCTCATTTCTATTCTCTATGTTTATCGAAAAAGAATAACGAAAATTTTGTCAATTACGCAAAATTATCAGAATAACCGTAAAATGGATTCTTCCGATAATTTTACACTTAAGGAGGGAGGAGTTATGGATACACCTGGCCCCTCCGTACTAGATTAAGCTGCTGAGTAAGCTTTATTGTGCTTACTCAGCATAGAAACTCTTAGAACATAAGATTGTCATTATGCAGACGCAGCTGCCTGTGTCTCGGCAGGTGTGAACTGCCCATGTACTTTAGATCATAATTATATTAGCCTCCAAATCGGCAACACGTATTTTTATTTTATAATTTTAATTAAATTAATAATTAGTTTTTAAAAACATAATTATACGCGCCCAAATCAAGAGTACTTACATAATATTATGTATCGTTATTTGTAAACGCATGTGTTATTTGTCAATTCATTATTATAATTAATAACAACTTATACATTTTAAGCAAACATTTTAATACTATTGCTCACCATCTCGGTATGTTACAGAGTTCTTTTAAATCATGTATTAAGAACTGTTTACTTTTAACCTGTGACAATGCAATAAAGTTATTTGATTTATATTAAAAACAAGTAGATTTCTTTCTCTTGCTTGCTTTTGCGCATAGCAGAACGTATTTTGCTGAGGTTCTTAGACGTCATTATATGGCGGATAGCATACATCGTTCAACAACAAATGTGGCTGTACGGCCATATTTTCATTTTTTATTTATACGAGAGTACAATATATACCTGTTATTAATACAAGATCATAGGTTACATATCATTTTCATGCTTGTTTGAAAAAATCTTTTATAGGTTACTGCATATATATATACAGATATTATTTTTACAATCTACTGATTAGTTATATACCCTAGCATTAATTACCTTTTATAAGCTTTAGGTAGCAAACAACCAAAGGTACACCTTACCATCACCTAAAGTCTCCGCCTTACCGCCTCCTATTGATATATGCACTCGGGTCATCATTGATGCGTTGGTTATCAACACCCATATTGAAGGTATCCCTGTAATAGTTTCCCAGAAATTAAAGTTGATTCCACCTTTTACAGAAATACGAAAGACAGGGCCGCGTAAATCAAGTAGTGTGGGATTGCCATATATCTATGGAATCAGTCTCATTGTGTTAATGGCAAGTACGACGGTAAAATTGTAATGCCGAGATAGTCCGTAATAATTTTTTGGAAAGTTAATTTTTTCCCAAAGTAGATGGGGTAAAAAACACACATTGCACATATAGCTCTACGTATACTAGAAGGTTCGACGCGTTATGTGAGTAAGGAATCATCGATAATTCTGACAACTCTACTGAATTGAGTCAATATATGAATTTGATAGTTATTATAAAGATGGTAGCAATACGTGGAGTCTTGCAACAACTTTTACAACAGCTTATAATGCAGACTTGCGTTTTATACAGCAAAAGCTGTTGACTTGTTGTGTAGCACCACCTAGCTTTATTGAGTACAAAAGTGTTTCAGATGTGACTTAAGTATTGTTTGCTTCATAGTACCTACGGAACAGAACATTAATATTTTTAAGATACCTATAAGGGGTGTGGCTAAAATGAGGAGCAACAAACTAAAACATTTTAGATATTTCGCGTGGAGTATTATTTATATTCATGAAATTTTCAAGACAACTGGCAATACCACAGCGCAGCAGTTAATAAGGCAGCATAATTAGTAAAATTAATTAAGCCAGGGTGTACAATACTCTCTTAAAGTTTCCAACCCGCCGCATGCCACGATACGCACTTAAGTACATTAGCTGAAAGCAACCGCAAATTAATTTGTTTAATACGTGCATGTTAATACCCAAAATTATACGACAAAGTTAATTAGAGACACGGGTAATGGAGGAGGACATTATACGCGAGAAGGGTACAAGGGCATACAGAGGCAACGCTGAATCTCTCATGTATGTTTAGTAATAAATATCACACTAATACGAAAAATGCGAAAGTTTGCGAGTGTGTTTGTTACTTTATCAAAGCTGAAACGGTTTTATGAGTTTGTATGAAATATCAGTGACTATTGCGTGCATCCGGAACGTTTTGATTAAAACATATTAGACGGTAGATAAAAATAATTTCATAAGTCTTATTACACGACTAGGTACCATCCAGTCCATCAGATACCATGACCATTGAAAAGTATTGGTAACGCCGGTATTAAAATAATTTAATATAAACCTACACCTTAAGTCGACTTAAAGTAGTAGAAAAAGTGTTAATTTGGTATCAGAGCGAACTACTTACGGCCGGTGCCAACTAACCAATTAGCCACAGTTTTCCTTACTACGGATACTAATTTGACATAACGTGCATACAAATAACAAAGTACTTAGACCGCGCGGTTTACTTTCTTTGCAAACAGTGTTAAATATATCTCTATAATAAGGTAATTCGACGATAGATTTATTGGCACCGGCCGATAATCGCCACTTAAAGTTTGCATGCTATTCCATTGTACTCGTACTTGCGATTTTTAATTATACTAGTTAAGGCTATTAGTTACCAAATTTCCAAGTCGTTTTTATTGTCTTTAGGAGGCCATTTCTACAACTACTATAACTTGGTGGAAGCCCTCTTGTGTAGGATACCGTCTTGGTTGATACCATCACAGTGCCAGATATTCTGCCACGAAGCAAATGTGTCGAAAAGTTGTGTGCAAAAGTTTTTAAGTCTTAAGAGCACTCTTTCAAGTAATCCCAAGAACAAAAAAAATTTAGGCTAATGTGATTCAAAAACATTGATTGATGTAGATTGGGAATAAGAGTCTAGGAGCAGTGACATTCAAAACTGATGGGTGGCACTAAAATTATCATAGGCAAGAGTAGTGCACCTGGAACATGATGGGGATCGCATCCATAAGGTCTTAAAATATTTGCTATTATTCTCAGCCATTTAGATTATGGGACATTTTCTTTGTTATCTGAAAATAAAGCTGCGGCTAATGTGAACATCAGGGAAACAAAAATGCTGACGTTTATGCAAAGCATGCTGCTTTACATGGTAACAAGAGAAATTCCTAAGCTTTCTCTTATGACCTAGCCTCTGCTTGTAACCTTCAAATGCGTAATACTTGAAACTTCCTCTGGCAATGTAAGGGAAAATTTTATGGACAGATCCAACGTTCCAACCCCCAAAGCCTTGGGTTTTTAAATTTTAATATATAAATAAAACGCCAACTTCTACAATTTGTCGCCTACGGCTCGGTCATTTTTGCTCTCGGGTGTTCTTGGTTACATTAAGAGTTCGAGACCATTCGCTTTATGAGTATGAGCTTGATGAGGGCACCACAGACCACGTTTTCTTTGACTGTTTTAAGCTTCAATGTTCATTGTACGAATGCTTCCTCCAGAAATCCCTCTCCTTACTAACCTGAGTTCCCTACTATCTCTTGCTTTTACTCCAATAATCCAAGTCAAAAAAATAAGGTTTTATAATCTTATTACTAATATTAATACGTTACATTTTACTAATATTGTTATTGTATCACTGCTTCAGTTATATTTATTTACATTTTTTTTATCCTGTATATGTCCTGTGTTGTCCTTTTTGTTACAGAATCCAGATGCAAAACTGCTGATCTCAAATATCTTCACCGACTACACTTTGAATATCACCGTTTAATCTCCTACGTTTGTTTCCTTCTTTATCCACGCGACATTGGCGAAATTGCGCAACCCCGTACAAGTCATATAAATAAAAAGAATTGCATTTTTATTTTTATTTATTTATTAGGCTTCTAAAGGGTAATTACATCACATACTAGGATACATGTAAGTATATATTATTCGCTAAACGTATTACCTATTTAAGAGAAACACCGCATGCAATTGAGTAGTGCATGACCTTAGATTAACGCGCGCGGAGACTAATCATTAATCTATGTGCATGACTTACACCGCATCTACATCATTTATTACATATGTATTATTATTTTTTTACAAAACATGGAACTGACTTCAATACCAAAAGTGTAAAATAACTTGTTGAAGTCGGTACCATGATAGTTTCAGCGCATAATACCGACTTCGCCAAGTTATTTCACACTTTTTGGTATTGAAATCAGTTTATTTTTTTGGTAAAAAAATTTTCACCACTTTTAGTGACCCTTGCTACTTACAGAATCGATTAGCACTCACTCTCAATGATGATATCGTTAAGATAGGCGTTATAATTTAGAATTTAAGGAGTGTAATTTAAAAACTACTTGACTGAATTTGATGACATTTAAATGAGACCACCTCGGAAGTATACTCTACCAAACAAAAAAAGAATTTTAAGAATCGGTACACAAATGGCGGAGAAATCGATTAATATACACATAAAAAAATACTTACACGAACATAATAACCGCCGCCTTTTTTGAAGTCGGTTAAAAATAAGCTTGCGTGAGCCATACAAATCGCTACAGCTGGTGGTAATTGTACTTGTATGTGAATGTAGATGGTATGTTCCTTTCGCAACAATATCGGCTTGATTGATAGGTTCGCCACAGTGTATCAAGCAAATTATTCTTCTTTCTGTGAGATACATTTTTCATAGAGCATGATACCAACACATTTGAATGAAATAAAATTGTATCATACTTATAATGATGATGAGACCTTGTAAGTGACGGTACAAGCACGAGGCCCACCTCGTATTACAACCTCTGCCTATAACAGATGCATTACCTCATAAGTCGAACTGCACTGCGCCCTGAGAAATGTTTGGTGCCCGTAAGCTATACGTGATTTTTGCTGTTTCCATTTTTACGTAAAAATTGAATGTAAAAACAATTGAAAGTTAAACAATCAAACACATATTTTTTTTAAACTTAAATTTTCGTGTGAAAAAAGCATCACTCTGAAATCTGACACTATGAAGCTTTCATTTTAATACTAAGTGGCTGGGCTAGTGTGATAAATCGGCAATTTCATATTGAAACCCCTATCGACCCCTGTACATATTGAAAAAAAGAATATAAATAAATCTGTAACTAGTTTACGTTCTATGGTATGTAGGCTTAGTTAAAGGTTTTATGTAATGTTATAAGTACGTATATCTTACTCGTTATATATATTATAGGTTTATTATTGGGTAGATATTGTTTTTATATTATAATCATTGTATTACATTGGTTAGTGGTGCATAACTTGTTTGAGGTTTTCTGTTATTGTGACTGTCTTTGTTTGTTAGCTCGTACGTGCACCGTGTATTCCATCCGTGCATGACGTCACCTGCCGGTTCCACGGAAGACCGGCGCTGGTTTTAGACCAGCATCTGCTGAGTTGGGACCGGTTTGTGGCAAAAAAACAAATTTTACTTCGTTCATTTTATATCTTGTTAATGTGTGTATCTTTTTATGTTTTTAACTACAAATAAAATACTGTCTATTGTCTATTAGAAAGGTATTTATAGATCATTGGCTAGAATTTGATGCTGATTCAATTATCTCTATAACTGCGTTTTGGTTACATTGATCATATACAATGGTGAAATCCGACTTTACTCGTACTTAGTGATAAACTTACAGAAATAAATTCTTGCTTAACCACACACGTTGCAGTTCCTAGAAAAGTAGGTTGATTTCTGCGAAATCTATTGTATTATTGGCCAAATATGGCGAAGCGCGAGTCAACCGCTTAAAAGGTCGCAGGGATTGCCCTTACAATAAATTTGAAATCATTTTCTATATTTTTAATGTTGAAGAAGGCATCTAAAAAAAATTACTATTTGTTAGTGTCAACAAGTACCTATAATACCTGTATGTCAGGGTATGTAGGTATAAAGACTGACCGTTCCCGTAATGAGGACGAGGAGAGCTGCAATGGAACTTGGAACGAGCACAATAAATGGAATTGCATCAGCGACCATTGCAAGCTGCGATGACCGAAATGAAGGGTTTAGTTTTAACCGGATTTTGAAATTGGACGTCTTCTCTACATCTTTTCTACTTTTTATTTAGTCGCGATGCCTTTGTATTTTTTAATTATATTAGAGTTGCTTAATTTTACTGTAAGTTATTTATTATCGACAACAACAAAAACATGTTTCCGTGTATCAGATATTTGTATTGTCTGCGATGTTTTAAACTATATCTTCTTCTCAGCCGATTCGCTCTTGGCATAGCGGTCGTAGTCATCATGTAGAAGTGTTATTGGGGGCAGATGTTATTCGCCTCATGACGTCCCGCCATCTCTTCCTGTTGGCTGTCATCCTGGTACACTCACTTATGGGTCCACCCACTGCGTTCTTGATTTGATCAGTCCATCGCATTTAAACTATATAATTTAGGAAATCAGGAGTTTTCATCCTCGTATCGCCGGTGATGCTGTATATTCTCTGTCATCGCCATTAGTATGTATTAATGACGGCAATTATGAGGACATTATTATTCAAGCATGAATTTAATCACTTTAAAGGCTTGTGGCACGTCTAAACGAAGACTACTTAAAAGCTAAGCTAAACGCGCTCTGCTACGCGCTTTCTTCTCACAACTAGCCGCCTATACGTACAGGAAAAACGTAGTTGTTACACAACCGAGGCCGGAGATAATGTGGAAAACTCAGAATTTGGAACTTTTCGCTGACACAGTAGCAGAAACAAATTGCGACTAAGTATTCATATGGTTAACGTCAACGCTACGCCTCGGCGCACAAACTATGAGCTATCTGCGTCACAGTTGCCCTAGATAAATAACAGTTTGTATTGTTATACGTGAACGTTACGTTACAATTACGCAGTTATTCGTGCTAGGCACACCGTGCTTTTGAGGCTCCGATAGGCCATATTAACCCTCATCTTGGATTTGGCAACAACCCAGTTTAGCACTTAAGATTTTAGTCCTTATTAGAAACCACTTCATGCACTCATACAATGTACTATTTATACATGTTTTTTTTAATAAATGTCAATATTTTATCCTTTACTCCATCCACTCATGCTAAGCAGAATTTTATGATAACGGAGAATAGGAGTATGTTTGCGTGCTCATTACAAAAACGAAATCGCTAATTACTAACCAAGATTTTTTTAAAACGGTGAACTTAGAAAAATCTACCTGGACTCACTGGTCCTATTGCTGTCATATAATTGTACTGGGAATATGGGTAAACGAAGCTTTTATTACTTAAAAGGAGTGTACAAGACATATTTGGTGTGAATCCGTTACATTCACGAAAAGAGTTTCCCCCAGAGTTAAGCATTCATATTTGTCATGTATGTCAATTGTTGAACAGAGTGTATTTGTCAAGAAATATCCTCATATTTTTACGACATTAAGAATACAGACTTAAATACGAGTTACCCGAATAAACGCGTAATTCTTAAAATTAACAAACACGTAAACTGCATCAACACTCATGTGATGGATATTAAAATTGTAATAAACTCATACATAAAAATATAAAACTTCAAACCAAATACCGCTTCAAATTTTTAAGAAATGGATGAATAAGTGGTTAGTAAACAAAATAAAATTCTGTTACAGACTATTTGACCACCCATAGAACATGATACGGAATTTGCTTTTGACAATATATTAATTATTTATCTGGTGTTTTATGTTTTATATCTTATATTTATCAATGTATAGTATGTTTTACATTACATTTTATTCATTTGTTTAATATCATAACTATTCAAATTTTGTATATATACCTACAAAGGTAAAGTACGTATGAATACTTTTATTAATTATAATAACTATAAACCATGGGGGAGGCATATGTTCAACAGTGGAAGTCATCATCATATCAGCCGATGGAACAGCTGAGATGATGATGATGACTATAAACCAGTATTTTAAGCAAATAAAGTATCTAAATCTGAATCTGTTTATATTACATTTACATTGTAGACTTCATCCCTCAACTAAAACGAAACCAAAAGCGCTTACGAAAAATCTATCAAGCATTAAGTAAAGTTTAAGCCTGCAGTAAAAAGACCGTAAAGTCCCGGCTTCAAGGGTGGTAGGTTTATGGTTAAATATTACTTACTTTGTTGTTTGATGACAAAGTACTGAAGCGCAAAAATAATTCAGTTTGGAAGGAAGCCAAAAAGTTACAACATATTTCAGAATTGCATATAGATGAGTACAGAGGTTTAAAAACACAAACCAATAGGATGAACGTGTTTGTTTGCGCTAAGGTGCGTATTATTATTAAAGTTGTATGCTCTCATAAATATTATCCTTCACGGTGGTCTAGCAGTTATGGCCTCTGACGCGGTGAGTCAAAAGACGTGAATTTTAATTTTGACTTTGATTATTTTTGATAGTTAGTTCAGGTAGTACGTATCTATACCATATCTACGAGATGTGGGCGACGAGTGTTATTAATTAACCAATCATAAGGTACTTATTAATTAACTTACCTAGGTACTAGAATAGATATACTAAACACAAACCTAAAGACAAAAGTAAAATGTCTTTAAGATTTTATTTGTTGTTTATGTTAACTAGCGACTGTCGACGACTTCGTTCGCGTAGTAGGCTCGGCCTTCGGCCTCGTCATGCCCTCCCATCTTTTCAAGGTTTTTCTTTCATAAGAACCTTCTTCTGACAATAATTAACACAACAAAAAAGAGTTAGCTAGATTGTTCCATCCGTTCTCAAGTAACAGTGTGACCAGTCGTGCGATTCTGTAATGATTCGTCGTTGCGCTCGTCGACGACCTCACCGATGTCAAAAACTTTATGAGATATTGTACATAAGGTTGTTTTTCCAACGTTTCTTGTCATCGCGTCATTTGTTTCACGGATGTTGTCAAAGATGCAGCGATGTTTGCTCTTAGAGAATCGCACGGCTGGAGAAATAGGCGTTCGGTTTCGTATATAAAGATTAGTACTACTGTAACCTTTTATCTTACTATTATCATTTTTATTCATAGTTATTTATGTAGTTGGAATGCAGTAAGTAGGTATATATAAAATCTCTGAAGTTTCGTCTGATTTCGATGTGCTACCTAGTGCTAAAGTTACCGTGATAATAATAAAAAGTTGTGTTTCGTCGTAAATTAAATATATAATGTGTAACATATATAGGTATGAAAGGCTCCAGCGATTTTCACGAAATTTTGTATGTATGAAGTTTCGGGGGCTATAAATCGATCTAGCCAATGAAAAACAATTGTTTGTACGTGGCGTTCAAACTAGATGGCATAACGACGGAATAACCAACAAAACCTAGTTCGTTGCATTCAAACAAGATGGCGTAACAGTCGCATTGCAAAATCCTGAACCGCAGTGACAATATTCTAACGGAACGTGTGTTGCTATTTGTATTCGTATCTAAATAAATCGAGCAAAGCTCGGTCAACTAGGAACTAATAACAATAACATAGCAGCGTCCACTCCATTGAATCTCGCTTTTAGCAAACCCAATGTGCGATTACGACCGGAGTGCATCATGATATATATATCTATATATATATATATATATATATATAGATATATATATATATCTATATATATATATATATATATATATATATATATATATATATATATATATCATGATGCACTCCGATTTTTATTAACAAGTAGTAGAAGAAGTCCGTATTTGATTACAAGAAAACGAAATAAAGGTTTAACCCTTTAAGTAGCTTAAAAATAAAATTATTTTGGCGCCAAATCGAACGGAAAAGCGCGCGAAAATTCACTATTTAAAAATTAGCGCGCGCCGCAATCGTTTGCAGGAGTAAAATCGTAGTAAAACAGCTATTTGTTCTATTTTATATCTGTATACGGCGTAAATTTACACTGGTTACCGAAGTACATCTTCCTTTATTCTATTATTATGTTATCTGTTTCTTTTTAGTCAAATTATAGAGGTAAAGTGAACCGAATAAATACATAAAAACTTGAACCGCAACAAAAAAATACAAATGAAGTAAATTCTACAAAGACCAATTTTATCTCTCAAGCAGGTGTAAAAGGAGTAAACATACAATCACAACGGCATAATAGACTTTGAAAACCTATACTACCTATTTTATAAATTATCCATAATAATTCCACAAATTGTCATATAAACATATACTCTTATGCTAACCGAATAGATCTCAAAATCGTAGTCCCACTCGTTATCAAACAATATGGCGGCTGCTTTTATCAAATTATCGGAATTGCTCTCAAAACCATTATAGAAGAGGATTATAAGCTTTTTCTTAGGTTTTTACCTCGAAATAGTACTTATTCACGAAAACTATACACAAGAACATGCCTGCGATAGTTTAAGAGATATGGTATCGACGCCCATCGTTTTTTTTACTTGCCCACTGATAATCAAAATAATTTATATTTCTATGTAAAAATGATTTCTAGGTGCTTATTAGTATTAAAAAAAACATCTAATAAACCGAAATGTATTATATATTTGAACAGTTAAAGTTTATGTTCAGTCCTGATATGGGTTTTGACTGCGGTACACCGGTGTACCAGCGCCGCTTTATGCAATATATAGATTTGGCCACCGGTGTACCGGCGCGTACTCAATTAGACTGTATGTGTTTTTTAATGTTTGTTACCTTATAACTTTCGACTGGGTGAACCGATTCTTAAAATTATTTTTTTGTTTGAAAGTTGGTGCTTCCCTTGTAGTCCCAATTTCATCAACTTCAGCGGAGCAGTTTTTGAGATACACTCCAATAGAATGGAAACAAACTGAATAGAATGGAAGTCAGTATATTTTTTTTCAAATTGTACTTGTTCGACTGCGCGTATAAGTAGTATCGAGTGGACATAGAAACTGACATACATACATACAGCTCAAACACATAACCCTCCCTTTGGGACTTCGCTGAAGATTAAGGGGCCAATTCAGGCCCGAGACTAAAAATTCCTAAAAAAAAAATTTTAAATGTGTATATCTAATTTTCTTAAGCCATTTACTCCTAAATATCTACAGTCGCATGTAAATTATGTAGTAGACTAAGACTCGATGTCGAGATTCAATATACAGAACCTTCTAGAGTTACGGGTTCCAGCGTAGGCTTACTCATTATGTCATTGATTGATGTGATTGACACTTATCATATAAATACATACTTACAGGCCATTGACTTGACAAAGTGACACCGTAAAACAGTCTAACATTCACTAACAGTCAATGTTTTTTTTATTATTTAAATTATGTTGAGCATACAATTTAATAAAATTATTAATGTTGCACACACGTGATAGGGTAGATTATATAGGAAACCATTTATATATATTTTTGTAACACCCTTGTAACCTACAAATTGTAACAATAAACATTTCGTTTCATTAGATAAGTAATCTATACAGCCAGTCAAATTCAGCATGTACGGGTTAATCTAATAGTTCGTGTTCCCAGACAAACATCGTTATTGACTCAAGCAGCTCAAGATGCTATTGACTCTGGCTTCATGATCAAATATTGTAATGTACCCTAGGTATATCGTCCTATGTTTTCTATTTACTTATTTGTAGGTGCTTTAGTGTGTGTTAGTACCATTACATATGTCACTGCAACGTGGTCTCTTACTATGCGCCTCATAAGTAAGCTCAAAGTCGCATAACGAGCTGTGGAGAGAGCTAAGCTCGGACTTTTTCGAATCAATCCTGATTCGAACACCGTAAGATCCGTAGAACTAAAGTTACCGAAATAGCGCAGGAAGTAATTCACTAGTAGTGGCTGTGGGCAGGTCACATAGCACACAAAACTGACTGCCGTTGGGGCCTAAAAGAACTGGACTGTAGACCACAGACAGTCCATCGACAAGGTGGACAGACGACCTGACAAAGGTCGCAGGAAGATGCTGGATACAGGCCAATTCCGACCAATCCTTTTGGATATATCTCTGGGAGGCATGAACATAGGTTCAGCAGTGGACGTTCTGCAGCTGAGATGATGATGATAATGGTGACAAATTTTATAGGTTTTTTTATGCAATCAAGTGACGAGACAAGTTGTGCGCCTGGTGGTAAGCACTACGCTTGTACGTCATATCGTTGTAGTGCTACTTACCTAGAGCTTAGAATTACAGAAACAAGGGAGATATGAAAAAGGGGCGCGCCGGTGTCGCAGCAATATGCTCAAAAACAGAACACATTGCTCGCGGTGGTCCGCTTTTGTTTTATGTGACATAACGCTGGTCACGATATTGCAAGTAAACAGTTTACAATGCTTGCTATGTACTTACGAATATTCAAACTTTAAGTTTTAATACCGCAGTAGATAATGAACTTATTGTAGCTAACAGGATACGTTGAATCGCGGAATACAGCGGCGCACGGATTGGCATCTCTCAGATCTCTGTGCTAAGTGGTTAGTTTATACGAGGTCTTAGACATACTCATCCTTGGTTTATATTATTGGTATATTCTAATTAGTTTATTATTATTAGTTATATTATTATTAGTTTGGCTATTAGAGTTAGTTAGCTATAGTTAGAGTAGTTTAGTTTTGCGTAGCACTGCATTGCGTTCATCGCCCCTAGACATCGAGTTTTGGGTTTAATCTCACTCATAGTAAAAATCAAGTTATGTAGATACTACGTATTCAAGGATTACGTTAAACATGATATGAGGAGTACCCAGTTGTGGCCACAATCAGTCATCTGGGTGTCTGTAGCATAACTTTCCCAGTACACAAGTAAAGTATAGACTTGATACATGTTACATATTAGAGTTATATAATTAGGTAGTACTAACTTAGCAGCTGGTTCTATTAAACAGTTTGTATTATTTTACTGTGTGCGTACAATCAAACAGATTAAAACACTTTGTTTTCTTATGTAAATATGTTTTGTGAGTTAAGAAAATGTAACTGAATAATTGTTACGCAGCAATATAAAAAGAAAGGAACATCAATTTATAAAAAAAGTATTTTCTCAGGAGCTAATTCTAGAATAGGTATGTAATAAATTGCATCAAAATCCGTTCATCTGTTGCGAAAACAACAAACTCACATAATATATACCTACAATACACACATATTCGTTTCTGCAATATTAATGCTGATGAAGTAATTAAAAGCTATTAGGTGTTTCCCTTTGATTTAATTTAAATTATTAAAATAAGTAATGTTGGCTTAGAGTTTCCTTTATTTCTATCTTTTACCGTGACCGTTAAAGTTTTAATAAGAAAATATCCCTTGTTTCCGTTCTCCCTGTTTTCGCTTCAATAAAATTTCAAAATGAATTTCTTCATCACTTATTTCCAAACACGTTCAATATAAACGTTAACAATTAAAGATCACAAATTAATAAGTAACTAAAAAACCGCTAGACCAAATTTAATTAAATTTAAATGGGACCAACAGCACCAGCTTTAAAATAAAAAATACATCAAAATCGGGTCACCCAAAGTTATGAGGTAATAAACATAAAAAAAATACGGTCAAATTGAGAACCTCTTCCTTTTTTGAGTTCGGTTAAAAATTGATAAAAATGACTGCCTCGTTATTTTCAGACACGATTTAATAAGGATTAAATCGTGTCTGAAAATGACCGTATTTTTTTTATGTTTATTACCTCATAACTTTGGGTGACCCGATTTTGATGTATTTTTTATTTTAAAGCTGGTGCTGGTGGTCCCATTTAAATTTAATTAAATTTGGTCTAGCGGTTTTTTAGTTACTTTCCAATAACAAAAAAATGTATCGCCAATTTTGATTTTATTCATGATATCATCATTGACGGTGAATGACAATGTTCCCGTACATAACATGGGTCACTAAAAAGAGCGAAATTTTTTTTTTCATTATAAAATGGAGCCGACCACAACACAACACTAAAAAGTGTGAAATAAGTTGTCGAAGTATGCACACAATATTGTGATAATAGGTACTTTTGAACTATCATGGTAACGACTTCAACAAGTTATTTCACAATTTTAAGTGTTGAAGTCGGTTCTGTTTTTGTTATTTTCTACCGAATTCCAAAAAGTAGGAGCTACTCGATTTGCATGTATTTTTTTCTCTATGTTTGTTACCTCATAACTTTCAATTGGGTGAACCGATTCTCATTTTCTTTTTTTATTTGAAAGCTGGTGCTTCCCATGTAAATTTCATCAAATTCGGTCCAGCACTTTTTGAATTACACTTTATAACTGAATAGGATGGAAGTCAGTATTACATTATTAAATAATACGTCATTTTACAGTTTCTACCTATCCAGTATATACCTCATACGATTCAGACTCCAATGCTCTTGCGTTTACTCGGGTCGCTCTTCACGTTCCAAAGATATTTTCAACATTCCTTCGGCCTGTGCCAATTACGGTAAAAATATCATTTTCAGACGCTCACGTACACTTTATAATAAATTCTTAGATGTACTCTACGATTATCTATCTAACTTCAAGAAAAAAATGTAAGACATAATGTAAGTTTAAAAATATATTGCAACGTTGCAGGTATGTGTCCGGCGCGCATTTGTACTCGTGTGTGTACATTTGTGTGGCTACGCACTTTACGAAGTGCGTGGGAAAAATTAGATAATAAAACGATAATTAAAAGTTGAAACGATGTTTGTTATGTATGGATATGAAAAATGTAAAAAAATTATTTTAAAAATCTCACATCCTCAGTCATTTTATGCTTTCAACAATTATATTATACCAACGACTGCTTTCGAATTCGATTGCGTAGTTGCCTTCGGCCTAGCCATAACCTCCTATCTTTTCTTAGTTTTTCTTTCATATGAACCTTATCCTGACAATAATTAACACAACAAAAAATAATTAGCGAGATTGTTCCATCCGTTCTCAAGTTATAGACCACGAGAAATAGGGGTTCATTTATATATAATATATATATATATATTCGTTCGCGTAGTAGGCTCGGCCTTCGGCCTAGCCATAATAAGTACTGAATTGGTAATACTTAGTTTGTTATGATTTACCTGAATAAATAAAAAGTGCTCGTGAGTTGGACACGTATGTAGCTTTT
This sequence comes from Selenia dentaria, assembly GCA_917880725.1. NCBI lineage: Eukaryota > Metazoa > Arthropoda > Insecta > Lepidoptera > Geometridae > Selenia > Selenia dentaria. Next base: position 31,462,151 of record OU862877.1, on the reverse strand, counting down.
ATTTACTTGCGAAACACTTACGTTACGCGCTGTGCCCACCTAAGCAACGCGACAGAAACGTGATTATCCTTTGGCTTGTAGCATGACTCTGGCACGACATTCGATGGACCCACCAGAGTGACGTGCCAGAAACATATTAGAGTACTACTATGTCGTCGTCTGCTGAAGATCATGATGCTCTTGCTTATTTACACATTTTAAATAGGTATTCAAAATTGACGAACACGTTTCTGGTGGCACATACGTGGTTATGAAGGAATAAAATAGATATCCTGCTATATTTAAGACATTTTATGAGTAATAAACTTATTTATTGATACTCGAAAAATTTAGACCTTATTTACTTGAACAGTGGATCAGATTTGGGGAACCAAGAATAAATGAATATTTTATTTCGGGCGAGAGATGAGCGGCGACCGCGAGCTCCGGTGGGTACTACGAAAGGACTGCATCTAAAAATGGAGTATTTGAATACTCCATTTTTCCAATGCAGTTTTACGACATAATAACTGGTGATAACACGATCAACCAATACCGATCCGATCTTCCCATTGGGTTGTGACGACAACATGCAATATATTTGTCATATCATTTCATTTATTCAAGAAAAACCTGTGTATGTAATGTTTTATATTAAAAACTTATTGATATTAATAACTTATTAGACCAGCGATATGAAATATATACTTAAAAAAATGTAAAAATGATATTAAATGACAAGAAGTCAAGAGAGGAAAAATTGGGGAAACAAGACTCGGATTGAACTATGGTCTGGTTTATGATAAAGTATCAAGGAAACACAGCAATTCTTTGAGATGGATTAAGACCCGAGAGATTACTGAAAATTAAGAAAAATAAAATAAATTACGAGGATTCCGGATTTTTATATTTATATTATGAACTACTATAACTATGAACATGAAATTTATATTACACAGTGACATACAATTTGCACAATAATCATGGATATGTGTACAACCGTGTTCAGGCAGTTAAAGGGTATGGGTGCCGATGCAGGCACATGAGACTTAACAATTTAATATCTCAGGGTGATTGGCTCAGTACAGTTCGTCACTTCTAACGAAATGCATTTGTTATATGCAGAGATTATTCCGTAACATAATTAAATTTAAAAAAAAAAAACTATTTTTTCGCCTCCGAACACACATGGAACTTTTAACTTTTTTTTGACGCCTACTGATTAAACCATGATACAATAGAAACATCTTCTTATAAATACAAAGTTGTGAACTGCCGTGCGATTCTCTAATAGAAAACATCGTTACATCTTTGACAACATCCGTGAAACAAATGATGGGATGACAAGAAACGTTGGAAAAACAGCCTTATGTACAAGGGCGATATCTCATAAAGTATTTAGCTCATTGGAGAATCATTAGAGAATCGCACTGCTGCATATATCTATATGATGTATAATTTCAATACTTATCTAGAAATATTCATTTGTTTTTCATGCAAACAGGAAAAACAGCTTATACTAACTCATATCGAGTTAATTAGATTAAAGAGTTATGAAGCACGACGCGCGGAAAGGAAAATGCTATCGACTGAGCTTCACTGGCGCGCATACATTACCATAAGCCAGCGTCTATTGATTTTGCACCAGTTTTCTATAGGAACCTTCTATATTACAATTACTGGAATACTCTCGATACTCTCGCTTAGAATTTAAGCTGTATTAGGTTAGCTTTAGGTTAGTAAAAGTTTACATACATAGTTTATTCGTAAGTAAGCTTTGAAACATTTGCAACTACTATATTATACTACCTATCATAATATTCTGACTACAGTTACCATCTGATCTGTGGTTACCATGAAATGCATTCAATTATATTAGGGAGTCATTGTTTAAGACGATATTTTATAAAAAGAAATTGTCATGAACAAATCATGACACCTTATCTTATTTCATAAATCCTTATTTGTATTTTATAATAAAAACTGTTTTGATACTGACCAGCAATATGGGAGATTTTAAAAATAAAAAATAAAATTATGGAATGACACAGAAGACGCGGGAGAAACAATTTTGATTTTAAGGAGAGATAAAATTAAAAAAAAATTAAAGAAGAAATTATATAATTTAAAAATTCCTGAGAGAAACGATTTTGATTTTTAAGATAGAGGATTTTCTGACCCTAAGAGAATACGTACTACGTTTGGAGAAATATAGAAGAGAAAAGGAAGTTCGGAGCTGATAAATGGCCCAAAGATATTTAAAAAGGGAGTGGTTTGGCATCGTAGCCTTTTGATGAATCTGGTATCGCCAATCCGGTACCCGGAACCAGTTAAACAGTTATATAAATAATTTGGGACTCAGTGTCTATATTTTAAAAAGCAAGACTGATTAAAGAAGTGTGATTTGAGAACCTACAAGTGAAGTGCATTCCAGCTAGGCTATTATGTATCTCAGTTACTAACAGATGTGGATTGAAATCTGAAAAAATGGCCGCTTCATGTCACTTTTGTCAGCTTCAGTGATCAAATTACTAACATTTTTGCTTACTGGAGTTGCCAAAACTGACATAGGGCCGCCATTTTTCAAGATTTCAATCACCATTTGTTAGCAACTGAGATACATAATAGCCCTGCAGGTCACGTTATCTAGATATTATATTTATATTTCTAATGTTACTTTTTATTTACTAATTAACTAACTAGGCCTTCTTCTAGATAATCTAATCAGTGTAGGTAATCTATTACATTACAGGGTGAGAAAATGTTCTTATTTCATACATTTTAGTGTGTGATTTTTCAGTAATTCGGTTTTAGTTTTGGATTGTTTTTAATTGTTAGCTGGTGCGGTGTTTTCGCAAATATTTTGAAAAATAATTCATAATCTTGATTTACTTTATGACATAAAGTTGAACAATTATCATCAAAAGTAACTAATGAGTCAAAAATAGAGTTTTTATGAAGACGATTATTCATTTGGTAGGTATATATATATACATATAATGATGCATATGTGTGTATAGATATATATAATACACATATGCATCATACATCCGTTTAAAGTAGCACTGCATACTAATTAATAAATTACATCACGTACTATATTCGCCCCCCCCCACTCACTTTTAAAATACCAATAATGATATAACCCGCATTGCCAGAAGGTATCTTTGCTTCATTTTAACCAATATAGATATGTCCAGATAGAGAGCATCTTGTACAATAGTGCGTCATGATTGCTACGCGAGTAAAACCAGTGAGCGCCCCAACATTTTTCCCTTATCTACTGTTCAAAGGGAGTCATGCATTCACAGATATATGACATGATAACACATGATATAGTGGTGCTTTGGTGGTACCTAGACCCGACATTTTTTGAAGGTAACTGTTTATTTAACAAGTAAATCTGCTGCAACCACAGCTGGAGCTAGTTTCGTTTTAATGACACCTCCGAGCCAGAATACTTCATCGTTAGCTTAGCACTTCGTAGCTTTATTCAAACCTACATTTATATATGAGTATAATAAGTCGGTACATTGAAAGTATTTTTTATAACAAGCGATCAGAGGCCGCAGCACAAACAATTTGTGAAAAAGTATTAGTATTGAAAGCGTGAACATGTCACGTTTCAGCCGTGCGATTCTCTAATGATTCGTCGATGTGCTCGTCGACGAGCTCACCGATGTCAAATATTTTAAGAGATATAGCTCTTGTACATAAGGTTGTTTTTCCAACGTTTCTTATCATCTCGTCATTTATTTCACGGATGCTGTCAAAGATGCAACGATGTTTGCTCTTAGAGAATCGCACAGCTGCTTACAATCTATGAGTTATCAGTTTCCCTAGATAAATGACAGTTTGTACTGTTTTACGTCAACGACACGGTACGATACACTTACGAAATAATTCGTGCTAGGCCCAATCAAGGGTGATAGAAATAATCAACACGGCAAGTGAGTTAATATACTGGCTTAATTTTGTTTATTTTAGTAATAAAATGCACTAGTTAAGGATTTATATTAAATGCATTCATTTTAGGAGATAATGCGCTCTTTACTAACTAAACATTATAGTTATAGTTTAACACACCAAAGTTATTCCAATCAAAATATGTAATGTACATATAACTATATTTGGAAGAAAGCATTAAACTTTTAAGACATATTTTGAATACAAAATATGCAGCAGTTGTTCAACCTGACCATGCATGCTCACATCTCCTTGTATTACATATGGAGTTCAACCGTTGCCGCTTCAAGCGCTATCAACTTTCTATTACAATACACTAAGTCTAATTAGAAAGATAGTTTGACCACAGTATACTGTGGTTTGACTTTGTAATTTTAGGCTACGTTCCGGGAAGCGCCGAACCACTCGCGGCGCTCGATACGTCATCGATGACGTCACCGAAAACGCTCACGCCGCGACCACAACGCTCGCGGTTCGAAGGTGTGATCATTATGAGCTGTCACTGTCAACCAAAGGGAACGGCAAACCGGGGCGCGACAGTTGTGAGCGTTGAGGGCGCTTGCCGGAACGTACCCTTAGAGAATAATAAAACATTATCAAACAGGATTCGAACCCGCGTCTTCTGACAATCCGTCTCAGACACCATGGATGTTAGGCCATCAAGGCACACATCAGAGAATCAAATTTAAAGGACTCTCTAGTCTATTTTAACCATCGTAAGGGGGACGGGGCGAAATCTATTCATTCGCATTTCACGGTTAAAACCAATTTTAGATGTGTATTTTACTCCTTAAAACTGCAAACGTCAGTGCTTTAAAAATTCAGAATAAAAAAGATGGTAATAAAATTGAGGCTATACTACAAATGGTATTTTTATATATTACTAGCTGACCCGCCTGTGGCAACGCTCACGTGGCCTCGCAGGATTCGGTTAATTACAGTTTTTTAACTATCCCTCGGGGACTCATTAATTTACCGGGATCAAAAGTATCCTATATTGACCAGGGATATAAGCTACCACCAAACAAAATTTCTTTTAAATCGGTCCAGTCGTTTCGGAGATTAGCCCGTACAAACAGACAAACATAGGAACAAAAGCATTGAAATAAACCTAAATCAGTTTGTTGTAAGTCAGTTCCTAAATCATTTCACTCCTTACATCCCCCTGGACTCGGTTTTTAGCAATTTTGTTCATTGTACTGAAATTCGACCTGTACATTTTTAGTATATGTATAGATTGGTATATTCTCGGCCTTTACAATTCCAGCTTCTACACTAATCTAGCTATAGTTGTACATTATGTTATGTATGTTTACATTTATGTAATATAATTTACTTATACCTATTTACTGCGCTGTGCCTAAAGCGTTAACTGATTTAGGGTCACTCCACAACTTACAGGCCCCATTAGACATCAAAGGTCACCGTGAATAAGTAATAGCAAACCCACCGAGACGGAGCGATCAAGTCGCAAACTTTTGTCGCTAGTTACCAAACTTTCACTGATGTTAGTAAACGCCAATCACAATTAAGTTGTTAGAAATTACGGCTCGTGTGGTGTTTGGATACTGACGTTTATTAATCTATACAAATCACAGATATATGTACGTACGACACATTATGTACAATAGATAACGAAAGAGAAGAAATGTTTATACCACACACATGTTATAGTGTGTTACATACATTTCCCAGCACTCCTCCGAACAGATATAACTGGAAGGAACCCCACAGGTTATGTTAACTTTAATCATTGGAGGCAAAGATAGAATAAAACATAAATCATTAATTGAAAGCATAAAAGAAGTTAAACATAGGATGTGAGAGAATATATCGTACTTATTCGGGTTGGCCGGAAATTGGCGTCAAACGTTTTACGTAGTTTTCAAGTTATAAGATAAGTCTTGTGTTTTATTTACATAAATAGCAAACTTAAGACGCTAGAAAAAACATCATACCGTTTTCTATCGACTTCCAAAAAGGAGGAGTACTCAATTCGACTGTATTTTTTTATGTTTGTTACCTCATAACTTTCGACAGTGTGAACCGATTCTCAAAAGTCTATTTTTTTGTTTAAAAGCTGGTGCTTCCCGTGTGGTCCCATATAAATTTCATTAAATTCGGTCCAGTTGTTTTTGAGTTACACTCCAATAACTGAATAGAATGGAAGTCGGTATTAAATTTTTCAAATTGTACTTGTATAAAGTATGTTTGCTGTGATGTTTCTTTTCCTATCTTTTCCTTCTATACGTTATATCTTCTACGTTATATTAGGTACACCATAAACTGTGTTAATTGCTTTTAGTTATCAGCTACGGGTAACTTTATTAAGCATAGCCCAACATGCTTTTGGCATGGTTCTCCTATATAGGTACTCGATATTCAGTACTTTAGCAGACGGTGCTGAAATTGGCTTTACCGAAAGTTGTTTCAGACTTTTTGTACCTGTTTGAAACGAGATATAAATTCAATTATCTGATCACCTCTGTTCCCCGTAAATCTCATTATCTCGAGACGGTTTCCATTAGAGTTGCGTTAAGTTTATTTGTTGTAAACAAAAATCACAGGGAAAAATATGAGTTTTATGTGAGTACTATTGACTTTTACACAATTGAGATTTGTTTATAGCAGACAACAATGCTTTACAAACATTAATTCACTTTTTTTTTAACAGTATTCATCAGAATAATAAACGTTATACTTTTAGTTTGTGGTTCTACTTTATCTATGCTAATAATATTATAATGAGGAAAAATTTGTTTATTTGTTTGAATTGAAGAGGCTCCCAACTTACTGTACCGATTTGTAAGATTGTTTCGCCATCAGAATCCTACATTATCCCCGATGAACATAATGCTATATATTTTGACTGATCATCATCATCCTTTACAATAACGAATACACTCACAAACTACTGGACCGATTTTAACAATTATTTCACCATTAGAATGCATTAGAATGTATATTTCTATTGGCTATAAGTTTTTAATCATCATCGTGATTATCCATCATCACGCGAGTAAAACCGCGCGGCTGGTGAAACATACTTCTAGACGTTACAGCTCGTTAGCTTCTTCAAACACTTATCCAAATTACTAGACAACAAAGTTTTAGGTCTCATCATCATCATCATCTCAGCCGTAGGACGTCCACTGCTGAACATAAGCATCCCCCATGATTTTCCAAAAGGACCGGTTGGAAGCGGCCTGCTTCCAACTTTAATAAAAAAAAATTATTTTATTGCGGCATTTGATTAGTTCCTCGGAAATAGCGCAGAACAAGCACCTGATTAGGATATTGCCAGTTCAATGACAACCTCGGGATTCAGATTTCAGAAGGAATCATTGTGAGAAATCCACAGGATAGTAGCAGGGCATTTTCTAGTACCCACCTGACTAGTTAACTACCACCGTCGAGACTTAAAACTTTTCACAAAGCACGTGACGGTGTGCTTAGGGAATCCTTTATCACACTTTCAGCGATCAAGTATATTGACATGTGTCAATAGGTGAAAACGAGGACGGCACAATAAATATTCCCATAGTAATAGTAGTACAGGACAGTAATACATCCCCATAGGTAAAAAACAGTGTAAGTGCCAAATACCATTAAAACTACACAAAAGAAGCAAGCTTAGTATAAAATATTTTATATATTTTGAGGTAATTAAAATCCAAAACCTGCCCGCGGTACAGGTAGAATCCATTACAGAGCGTGCTACAATCGGCATCACCCTCCGGCAATTTTAACTCTTAACTCGATAGAACATGTAGCATCCGCAAGCGCTCAGAAATACTGAACTTTACTCAAGTTATTCTCTAAAGCTTTGTTAAAATTTGTTAGTTTTTGCTCCTAAGTAATAGAGTAATAGGCGCTGGGGCTTTATGAAAGATATCCTCTTGTTACTTCGGTTTCGATTTAAAGAGTTTATTTCTCAACAAGAAATTAACAGTTAGTTTATGTGAGAAATTTATCTAATGTACATATTGCAATGCATATTGACATTCGACAGACTTAGCCTGAGCGCAGACTTGAGTCACGATAGTTTTAAGACAGACTATTGCTTTACAAAAATTATGATGATGCGCACACTTCAAACAAAACGTCTCATAGACAAAATTGTCTCATAGTCAAAACAGTTTGTTTTAGATGTGCGACGTGTCATAGGCAAAACAATTTGGTTTTAGTTTTAAGACAGACTTGTCTATGTGACGAAAGTCTGTCTTAAAACTGTCTTGACTCCAATGTGCGCTCAGCTTTAGTAACTTAAATAAACTAGGTAGGTACATGGTAAGTTACATAGGGGGAAAAAATAACCAATACAGATATTCCAAAAATGAAATTATAACTTAAATAAACAAAGTTTACTTACGGATTGTTCCATTGCAAGTCGACCTTACTTACTACTTACTGGAATATTATATGTGAATTAAAATTAATACCTACACAATGAGGACTATTAATGCAATACAAAATATTATACATAGAATACTAATATAGACAACATTATTTAATAATTTACTTAAATGTATTTTGATAGGTTACAAGCATGGGTCAGGCGGTATGAATATTATCCTGAGAATCCAAATCAAATCAGGTAATTTTGTAGAGCAGCGGAAGCGCTAGCAGTTAGAACCGGCCTTAGTGTTCTCTACCGATCGACGAAGGGGTATTTTTGTTATTTTCAAATGAGATCTATTGAGGCGTATAAAGCTGACTGACTGAATCTTAGTGGTTGTCTATTCGTTAGGTTTTGTCAGAGGCATTCGGGTGGACTGAAAATTTCTACACAGTGATGACCCTGGTACTATTCCGTAGGAACCTTTTTCGAAATAAAAAACATGTATCAACTAAGAGTATAAGCTATCTGCAATAATCTACATATGCAAATATAACTTTTTCATTGAACAACAAACATTCACTGACCCATAAAGTTTTGTATTTTAATATTAATACAATATTAATATTTAATTTATTACTGAAGCAGCTCAGGACACCAGAGCAAAGTTAGTCCGACACTATACCGAAGACATCCCGGACATCAGCCTGTACGAGATTAGAATGGCTCTCAAACAGCTTAATCTGTCCGACTCAGCAAGACTCATTCGAGTTAAGTTTCATTCATAAATCTATTGTTATTTTTTGCGCTGATGCGGACGGGTTAAGAACAACAAAGCGCCAGGAGAGGACGGAATTACGACTGAACTTCTGAGAGCGGGTGGTAGACCGATACTTTTAAGTCCTCCAGAAATTATTCAATTCTGTCATCTTCGAAGGCAAAACACCGGAAACGTGGCACAAGAGCGTGGTGGTGCTGTTCTTCAAAAAAGGTGATAAAACCTTATTGAAGAATTATAGGCCCATATCGCTCTTGAGCCACGTGTACAAGCTGTTTTCGAGAGTCATCACGAACCGTCTCGCACGCAGGTTTGATGAGTTCCAGCCTCCCGAACAAGCCGGTTTCCGAAGAGGCTTTAGCACCGTAGACCATATTCATACACTACGGCAGATTATACAGAAGACCGAAGAGTATAATCAGCCACTGTGTCTAGCGTTTGTGGATTACGAGAAAGCCTTTGATCCCATCGAGAAGTGGGCCATACTGCAGTCCTTGCAGCGATGCCAAATTGACTATAGGTATATCGAAGCGTTTAAGTGTTTATACAGCAAGGCCACTATGTCAGTCCGGTTACAGGACCAGAGTACGGAACAAATTCCATTGCAGAGAGGTGTCAGACAGGGAGACGTCATCTCTCCGAAACTGTTCACTAACGCATTGGAGGATGTTTTCAAACTTTTGGACTGGAAAGGATGTGGCATCAACAATAATGGCGAATACATCACTAACCTTCGTTTTGCCGATGATATAGTTATAATGGCGGAGTCACTCGAGGATATCGGCACCATGCTCAACGACCTCAGTAGAGTTTCCCAACAGGTTGGTCTTAAGATGAACATGGATAAGACGAAAATCATATCCAATGTCCATGTTCCACCTATACCGGTAATTGTTGGAAACGATACACTCGAAGTTGTAGACGAGTACGTCTACCTGGGACAGACTGTCCAATTAGGTAGGTCCAACTTCGACAAGGAGGTCGCACGAAGAATCCAGCTCGGATGGGCAGCGTTCGGGAAGCTTCGATCCATCTTTTCGTCCCCAATACCTCAGAGCCTGAAAACCAAGGTTTTCAACCAGTGTGTGTTGCCAGTGATGACTTATGGCACTGAGACGTGGTCCCTTACTGTGGGCCTCATAAACAAGCTTGAAGTCGCTCAACGAGCAATGGAGAGGGCTATGCTTGGGGTTTCCCTGCGTGATAAGATCCGAAATGAGCAGAAGGTCACCGACATAGCTCTCAAAATTAGCAAGTTGAAGTGGCAATGGGCAGGCCACATCGCTCGCAGAACTGATAACCGATGGGGAAGAAAGGTTCTCGAGTGGCGACCACGCACCGGAAGGCGTAGTGTAGGCCGGCCCCCCGCTAGGTGGACCGACGACCTCATAAAAACCGCGGGGAATCGCTGGATGCAGGAAGCGAGTAGCCGGTCCAAGTGGCGTTCTATGAGGGAGGCCTATGTTCAGCAGTGGACGTCTTCCGGCTGATAATGATGAATATTTAATTTGATTTCATATTAATATTAATTATTGTAAACTTTCGCACTTTCATATGAATTGACTATTTATTATTTGTTACTAGTTGCGGTCATGTAATATACTAGCTGCGCCCCGTGGTGATGGATGATAATGATGATGAAAGTATCATCCTATGTATTAAACCAGCGCCTCATCTACCTCTAATATTTTTTTAAATAAAATTGGTCAAGCTATTTAAGCGTGAAGAAGCAACAAACATACAACAAGCTCACAAACTTTTTCCTTTATAATATTAAGTTATTCATTATTCATTCGTATAAAAACCCGTAGTTAATTAATAAGACTAAAGCCTATTTATTTGCCTTGAAAATGAGATCAAAGAAAACAATTACGTATACCTATATACCTTATCTCTGAAAATGTGGAGAGACATTGATAAATAACTTCTTCCAAAGAAGTTCAGAGGCGTTAATGAATCACGTACCTACGGGATCACTACCGACTTTGCAGAATCGGCCATTATGATAATGTTATTGGAATCTGAACCCATAGAGCAATGTCTGTTATAGAAAGATTGTACCTATTAAGACGATAAATGGGTCTAGCTTAAAGATATTAAAAATATATTATACATATACCGTCTAGTTATTGGATTGAAATTTGTAAAATAAGGAACACTGTCTTGAAACAGTGTAGTGCAATCAAAAGTATAAAGGCAATAAAAATAAAAATAAAATCACCTAGAAATGGAACCGAATTCAACACCTAAAAGTGTGAAATAACTTGTTGAAGTCGGTACCATGATAGTTCAAAACCTAAGTGCCTATATTATCACAATATTGTGCGCATGGTAACGATTTCGAAGTTATTTCACACTTTTTAGTGTTGAAGACGGTTCCATTTCTTGGTAGAAATATTTTTCACCATTTTTAGAGACGGGATCAGTTGGCATTCACCGTCAATGATGATATTATCAAATCAGATAAATAGGCGAAACAATTTGAATTTGATGAAATTTACATGGCACTAAGTTTAATTATAATAATACAATATATTACCGAGAAGAGACCTCCATAATGTTTTTTTTTTATTGTGACGTCAGCAAAATTATATTCTGTATATATATTATATTCTGTTCCAAATAAAACTCCACAAATCAATGATAGGTTTCGTATATTCGACCGGTAGCGTAACGACGTCCCAGAAAGGTCCGTACTGTGCCGCAGCTCGAACAAGAATGCCCAGTGTTGTCAACCCACATTTTGGAAAATGGTTAGTTTAAGTCCTAAAAATCGGTAGAAGCTGGTAGAACGTCATGGGAAAAACGGTAGATCTACCTCTCAAGTTTAACTGATAAATTAATATAATAACAACGTAAAACAAAAGATTTATTAAAATTAAACAAAATGTTATTTAATATTTATACATGCTTTTATAAAATGTTCAAGTGTTCCGAGCTGGGTGCCCTGTTCTTGATTTTACCTTTCCTGGACAATCATCCTACTAGCTAGAGCTGAGCTAATCTCAGAGTCTTTTGCCGGTTACTAATAATAGCTTCAGTCCTTTGACACCGTTTTAACTATTATTATTAACCAGCAAAACTCACGTTAGGGATCAAACACTTTGAGTCCTTGTTTCGTCTCCGCCATTATCATGTAATTCGCCTCTATTTAGTTATTACTGTTTAGTATATTCAAATTAAAGTTCTAAAATATATATTTTTATAGAAAGTCACAACACAACAAAACAAAATAAAATCACATGTTAAAATAGTAGATTCAACTTTAACTTTTTCAAATATGGCCTCTGTGGGATTGCCGCAATGCCGCCAGTACCACGTATATAGATTAGAAAATAAGCTAAGATTGGTCGGTTACGGAACAATGATCAGCGTCATTATCAACGAATGACAAACATAGAATCAAGTAAACCAACGAAATTGTAGTCAAATTTCCATGCACATACCATGAGCAGTTGACAATGTTGACAGTGACATCTTCGTTTTGTGGGATTTACCTGTGGGTCTAGCACGAAAATCTGCATAAGTGTAACATAATTGTACTGTCAACATTATCAACTGTCACGCGCTGTTAATCTTCTTTATTTTTAGTGAATGCTCACGCCCACGTCTTTGGTTTTTACTTTGCTCGCATCCTGCGCAGAAAGTAGAAACCAAAGACGTGGACTTTACTGGTTCTGGTACACGCATAACTCAAGTTTAATGTCAACATTATTTTCAATAAGATGTGGTATCGAAAATAGGTAGATTTAGGTCTTAGGGTGGTAGATTGGTAGACTCAAGCTAAAATATGTAGATCTACCTATAAGTTGGTAGATATGACAACACTGAATGCCATCCCGTCTTTTTTTTACCTCTTTTTTAGTTTTTTTTTCGGAACGGACTAATGCTGTTTGCCTCTACCGGCATTTACAGCCATCCCGTCGCCAGTGCGACCGCTTTTATAGGTTACGGCGTACTTGCACGTGGTCGTTTTAAACGTTAAGATTGCAATACAAAGTGATGGCATGCGATTTATAAATAATTGTACATCGTAATAAACTTAAATCATTTTGAGAAAAATTAAATAATTAATTTTAATCGGAATAAGTTATTGTAATCAATTTCAAAAGTATGAATCTGTTTTACAACTGAATTCAAATAATCAATTTAACAAATCTAATTGTTATAGACTAATTATTATTGGCTAATTATGGTATCCGCGCCGATATATATGTTAATAAATAAACGCAATAAAGTTACACACACTTAGCTCACTAATTAATTCACATGCCATAATTATGCTGAAAAATTGCTTAGCTGGGTTTTTTCAAAATAATAAATAATATCAGCCTATTAAAAGCTTTTCAGGCGGTAAGATCATTATATAAAATAATATATAATTTTAAAATTTTAAACTAACTTAAATTTTTATTGAAATTGTCGTGAGTTTGACACATTAAAACTATTATTATTAACCGACAAAACAATCACATTAGGGATCGAATACGTCAACCCGGGTTTTGAGCATATCCAATACTCACCTTAAGGGCGAGTGCGCAGCGGCGTCTGCGAGCTCGCCATGAAGAAAATTTTAAGACCCGCCGTTCATAATAATTAATTAATTTAAATAATATTCCTGTAGGGACCAACAAACCAAAACATTATCTGGGTAAGTATATATTTTGTTTTGGGTCGGGTCTTGAATCGAGTCGCCTGAATTTGAGGATTCTGCTACTGTGGAATGGTCAAGGGGCTTTGTCTTGATCCTCCAAATTCGATTTTGGCTGCCGGAGTTACGCGAAAGTATTTTAAATTAATATTTAAAGTTTCTGTAATTTTACACGAAAAACATGCGGATGCGTGAAACGGAACGCAATATCAGGAAATATTGCATAAATTTGAACGTCTGCTATGTTTATGTTCGTGAAACGAAACGTTTTGATCGCTATTTTTGAGGTTTGTGGTGTTTGACGTATGTGACGTTGATTTGACATACACGATTCGCATTATTCCGTTGCTTTCGAGTTTTCGTGAATGTGCTAGACCAACTCAGACCGATTAGGTTGAAAGTAGTCAGAAAACCGACACAGAGCACCCCGACTCCACCTATTCTTGTGGCTACTACCCCTAGAGTGTTTATAAATAATGCGGGAGCCAGAAGCTCAAGGGAGGTCCTGAACGTTGTGGCGAAGCAACGTTCAGGGGCGACCGCTAGAGCTTCTGGCGGGAGCCCACCCGGAGTCCAAGTCAGACCGGTTAGGTCGAAATTAGTGACAAATCCAACTCTGACCCCCCCTCTCTCTCCCCCCCCCCCTAAATTTAGGTGTAAAAGTGTTAGTAGAGTAGACAAAATTATCTTTGATATTAAATTTTTAAAAAAACTACGCGGTTCCGGCAGGGGGAATTGGTAGGGGGGGTTCCCTGCCCCCAACCCCCCTCCTACCCACTCCCCCTACCCCAAAGTTAAGTGTAAAAGTGTTTAAATAGAGTAGAAAAATTGATCTTTGATATTAAATTAAAAAAAAACTACGCGATTCCGGCAGGGAAAAATGGTGGGGGAGGGGGGGGGGGGGGGGGGGGAGGGGGGGGTTCCCAGGTTTTGTAGTACACTTTAGTTTTCTGTTGTGTAGTGTTTCTATTTTGAAAACACACGGAATCCTACTACAATAACTAGCATTAAAAATGTATAAAATTTACTGGGGGATATAAGTATATGTAAATTAGTAAGATATATGTCTATATATTATTATTATGTAATTTGAAGGAAGACAGTTTAGATCCTGAACTAAAACAAATCATTTTTTATTTATTTAAGTTGTAATAAATTGTGAATAAGGAGCAAAATTGTTGTAAAGGTGAAATTAAGTGGGGTTGGCTATAGCCGTCCGGTACCTGATTTTGATGAAGGTGCGAGTTTAGGGGTATCATTGGGGTCCACCTGAAGCCCTTCCAGCAATTTTTTTTTGCCGGAAACGTAGTTTAAATTAATTATGATTAAATTAAAATTTGATAAAAAAAGTGAAATGGAACGCAATGTTGAGAAAATGGTACAATATTAAGTTGTCAAATTAAGTTGTCAAACTGAGTTAAACGAAACGTATCGTTATCGTTAAACGTAAGAAAAAAAAAAGGCGCCATTTTGTCTTACTGACAGATGGACTGTCATCCATTCATTCCGTTTCTCTCGTAGTTTCGTGAATGTGTGCTCTCTTGTTTTTCGATTTTTATTACGACTTTGGCTTTTTCCCTGGACTTCCTTCGATTGCGCGACGACTTGAAACTTGGCTTGCTTACCGGATTTGTTTGGATTGCTCTACGACTTGAACTTGGCTTGAAAACTGGACTGCACTTGGCTGTAATGGAGTATTACAGTACAATACCCGAAGCGGACGCGGTTTCGGCTCCTGATCTGCCCGTCGAACCTGTTGCCGGACCTTCTTCGGCTCCTGATCTGCCCGTCGAGCCTGTAGCCGGACCTTCTTCGGCTCCTGATCTGCCCGTTGAACCTGTCGCCGGACCTTCTTCGAGTAATGACGACGACGACAACGAGCTTATAACCAAACGAAAACTTTGCGTCACTGAAGTGATTGATCATTGGAATTTAACTGACGTTGTGCGAAAATTGGGCACTAAAGACCAATGCATCAAATATAGTGAAGACCAAGGTCTCATACCAACTGAGAAACGGTGTCGAACCCACAGGACATCCATGAAAGTGTCATACTCATGCGGATGCACAAGTTTTGGTACATTTGTGTGCTCAAAAAGATCATGCAAATCTAAATCGGGCAGCGGTGCCAAGATCTCTCGCAGAATTGGCACATTTTTCGAAAATATTGCTATCGACATAATGCATGTTTACTATCTTATATATGCATACTCACAAGGATGGGCCTACGACCAAACAATTCACGAAGACCCTTATAAAAAAGAAAGGAAGCAATGTTTAAGCCCAAATACTATAGCCGATTGGTTTAATTACTGCAGAGAAGTAGTTGTGATATTTTATTTGGAAAAACAAAATCTTTACAGCGGTAAAATTGGAGGCTGTGGGAAAATAGTGCAAATAGACGAAAGTAAATTTGGAAAAAGGAAATATAACAAAGGACGTCACATTGAAGGCCACTGGGTGCTGGGATTAATAGAAGATGGGTCTGAAGACTTAAGATTGGAAGTATGCCCGGACAATAAAAGAGATGCTGATACTCTCATACCTTTAATTCAAAAGCATGTTTTACCTGGAACAACAATCCACACCGATTGTTGGCGGGCATACGATTGTCTGTCTGAATATGGATACATACACAAAAAAGTGAATCATTCAGACCCAGAGAACCCATTTGTGGGTAAAGATGGAATCCACACCCAAAGAATAGAATCCCAGTGGCGAGCAGTGAAGAGGTTTTTCAAAAAACAAAATTATAACAACCCAGAAAACTTTAGTGATATAATTGTTGAATATTTGTGGCGAAGAGACGTGTATAAATATAAAAGAGACTCTTTTGTACATTTAATGAAAGCAATTAAACATGTTTATGAAATAAACAAGTAATGTATTAAAATGTTTGTTTAATTGTGTCTCTCCTAGCCCTTTAACATTAAGTTTTTCTCATCTATCAACATAACTCTGAGACGGACTGGATATGTTATTGTTGTTATATAATACAATGTTAAGTGAACCGCCTTGATAGATTAGGTGTGAAACAAAAAATAGGTTAGGTTAGGTTAGAACATGACAAACAACGCACGAGCCGAGCGAGCGAAGCGAGCGTGCCGCGGGAGCGGCCGGCGAAGTGCCAGAAGCGAACCGCCTTAATAAGTTAGGTGTGAAACAAAAAATAGGTTAGGTTAGGTTAGAACATGACAAACAACGCACGAGCCGAGCGAGCGAAGCGAGCGTGCCGCGGCAGCGGCCGGCGAAGTGCCAGAAGCGAACCGCCTTAATAGATTAGGTGTGAAACAAAAAATAGGTAAAAAATACTGATATAGCCGAAAGTGAGGTTAAGTACTAAAAAAATTATTACTCAAAAACTAAAGGCCTCCGGTGGGGGGGGATGCAGGGGGGCTTCACCCCCTCCCCCTCCCCCCCCCCTCCGCCCCCCCTCCCCCCTCCCCGCGGGTACCGGGCGACTATAGTTTAACCATTAAGTGGTATGTTTGAGTATTTTTTAATGTATTCAATTATTGTGTTAAAAAATGAATACCATCAAAATATACTTAAATGTCTTAGAAATATCTATTTTTTTAAACCGCTGCTTATGAGATAAACTGCTTCAAAAGCCCTCATTTTTATCGACCTCATGAATTGACAGCACCTTAATGACGAAATGAAGTAACTTATCACTACATATAATATAATTACAATTTGAAAAAAATTATACCGACTTCCATTCTATTCAGTTATTGGAGAGTAATTCAACTACGTGACCGAATTTAATGAAATGGGACTATATGGGAAGCACCAGCTTTCAAACAAAAAAAGAGTTTCGAGAATCGGTTCACCCAGTCGAAAGTTATTAGGGAACAAGCATAAAAAAACAGTCGAAATACCTCAAGTCGAGTACCTCCTCCTTTTTGGAAGTCGGTAGAAAAATGTGGAGGTCGAATTTCTGTAAAATGAAAAAAAATGCTAAAAACTGAGTCAAGGGGATTTCAGGAGGGAAATCAACCTAATTTAGATTTTTTTTTAATTTTGTGTTGCTGTTTGTCTATTTGTTTGTTCGTCTGTCTGTTTGTATGAGCTAATCTCCGAAACGACTGGACCGATTGAAATGGAATTTTGTACGGTGGTAGCTTATATCCCTGGTCAACATATACCCTGGTCAGAATACAGGTTACATTTGATCCCGGTAAATTAAACAGTTCCCGCGGGATATTTAAAAAACTGTCATAAACCGTCTCCCGCGAGGCTACGCGAGCGTAACCGCTGGCGGGTCAGCTAGTGATAAAATAAAACCACAGCTAAAGGATTATCACTGAGATTCCGTAGACGTGCGTAATGCTTCCACGACCTGAATAGTAGACAAGGTTTACATATGAAATTAGATTCACAAAAATGATATGAAATGGTTTTACCGAGTGTGATTATTCCATCATTGTTACGAGTATCTTAACTAATATAATAAATGCGAAAGTGAGTTTATACCATCCCCACTCTAAAAAGCTTATTTTATTCACTGAAAACAGTGAATAAAAAATAAATTTTAATCACTATTTTGGTGTTTGAATTCAGAACACACCAATATATTCGACCTCCATTTCAGTGCTTATACAACTTCCTTGCGCAAAAAATACTCTATACAAACTTCTTGTGCAAATAACTCCTCGCGATTTCATTGGGCGATATTTGCGACAAGGAGTTTAGCATTAGAATAAAAACTGTATTGTGTTCTTTGCTGCCATTACAGAAAAAAATATATGATAATAATAATAATAATAAACCGCAGGGGCGGCTTTGTGGCGACCGCAGGGGCGGCTTTGTGGCGAGCCGTCGGTGAGTGGCGACACCGTGGTCTCTGATTCTCCCTGGGGCTAAATGAGACCCCTGACCCCCGGCTTGCCTTAATTGGCCGTCTGGGGTGGAGACGCAAGAGCAAGTAACAAAAAGCTCCAAGAGTGGAAGTGTTAAAGGGCATAACGTCGGTAGTAGCGCTTCAGTGAAACCGCAGCACACCTCTCGACACCCTTTAGTCAGCCACACCAACGTTGCCCTTTCTGTCACCATTCATGGTGGCCTTTATGGGGGGCCCGTTTAGTGGGTGGCAAGTCACCACCTGCCCAAAAATTTTAAAATGAGACTGAATTTGGCAGGTGCCGTAGTCTCTTCCATAGCCCACTATCTTTTTATCACTAATAAAATCATTTCAATAGCCTTGTCATTTTACCCATTTTTATAATAGATATACCATGTCACCATCCATCCAAAAGTTTTTTTTTATACTACCTACTTTGTATTTTTTATACCAAACAGGCCTCTAAGTGTTGGCTACAGCCCCACTTATGCCTTTGTAAAGGACCGGATGAAATCCGTGATTTATTTTGAATAAAAGGAATAATAATAATAATAAGGAAAATACTCTACTTACTTCACCACTTATTTTAGTTTGATAATTCTCGTGGGTTTGAGACATATTTACATATTTATATAATATTAATAACTTCTTTACTCACGTATTTAGCTGACGTTATCGACCTAGGTTTCGGGCATGACCGATTCCCATCCTCAGGGAGTTTAAGCAGAAAGATCGCGGCCAATCGCGGCGAGCACTGCAGGCTGCAGCTCGCTCGGGCCAGCGCGAGAGCCGCGGTGCGTGCGCGGGCACGGTATGTGGTGTGGGGGTGCGCTCGGTACTGGTCACTGACATACTGGTCGCCGCGTCATCTCCCGTATGCTCGGATATTGCCCGGAGCGTTGGTGGTGTAAATCTAGGTCGATAAAGTCGGCTAATTATGTGAGTAAAGTCGGTTTTGATATATTTAATAAAAAATACTCTTATGTTGAGTAATTGTTCCAATTTTAATGTGCATTTCAATTAATTTGAACCAAATTAAACCTTCCTTTTTTCGTCATTAAATATCTATTTTCGCATAGGCTATTTCTTTTTCTCGTAGTCATGGTATAAAGTATAGTATGCAACTCTTGAATTATACGGATTTATACCGAGGGCCATAAATCACTCGCATCGCTCCGGATTTTAACACGTGAACAACTCACTACGCTCATGATTCAATTATCACGAATCACTCCCTGCGGTCGTGGTTCAGTCGTTAGAATCCTTCACTTACTCGTGATTTATCTACGGCCCTCGCTTTAAATCCGTATAATTCACTAATTGCATAAACAATTCATTGTTTGTTATGCTTTCACGCCTAAACAGCTGAAGAGATCTTAATATAATTTTGCAAGTAGATAGATAATATTCCGGCGAAAAACATAGATACTTTTATCGTCAGTATCCATCACCAAGGCGGTGAAACCACGGGGAGCAGCAAGTTATTAATAATGTAGGTCACCAGGAATAAATGTAAACATTACATAATAAAAAACAAGACGTGTTTTGGTTTTTATTCGACTTTTAAGGGACCGAAATGAGAGAACAAAACGTTTGATGATGTATTATCTACGTGTCACAATTAAAATGTATTTACCTATTACATTACACATTTAAACAGAGCCTTTATCAAACCACTATTTTAATATCTATCACTATTATAATATCTTGCTTCTAAATATTATAAATGCTAAAGTTTGGACGGACGGAGGTTTGCTACGTATTCACGCCAGAATGGCCGAACGGAATGTGATGAAATTTGGTATAGATGAGGCGCTGGAATAACACAGAGTAATGGTCATCATCATCATCCATCACCAAGCGGATGAAAGCGCGGGGCGCAGCTAGTATAATAAATATAATATATTAAACTAGCTGTGCCCCACGGTTTCACCGGTGTGGTGATGGAAGATGATGATGATGAGAAAGTATCATACATGTTATTCCAGCGCGTCATCTATCTACATACCAAATTTCATTACAATCCATTTGGTAGTTTTTGGTGAAAGAGTAACAAACATCTATACCTACATACAAACTTTTGCGTTTATAATATTGTTGTTTAGGATATATTATTATATAAATGTTAAAATGGATCCCAATAATTGGGGAGTTCCTGGAAAGATCGATTTAAGTGTGGACCTTGATTGGGTTTCCTCTGCAATTAATTTTGGACAAATGCCTGTGGATGATCGAGTGGCGAACCTTCCGTCCAGTAATGGATATCGGATGCGTGTTTTATATGAGACTCATTTGGAGTTTCATATCAGTCGGTATTTGATTATAATCTACGTAATTTGTGGGCTTTATAATTATAGTGGTAATTGTTACTAACTATTGTACTGTGTTTTTGATTTATATAAAAAATAAATCCTTTAAAAATACTTTATATTTCTATCATTGTCCCTCCAACGTTTAGAGTACTTATACATAAGCAGCTTGCTTATGTATACTCTATGCTCCAATGTCTGAACACGTTTCTCACAGCTTAAGATTTTTCGTTAAGTATCTACTTTTGAGATAGAAAACTATCACGAGTTATGTTCATAATTACGCTTTTAAACCGGAGTCCGGTAAATATTACGCGATCGACCGGCTCAACCAATTGTGAGAAATGATACGTCATTAGATTCGTCTTGGCGGCGTAAGTGTCACCGGGTACATAATAAACTGACTGGGGTGAAGCCTACGAAGAAATAATGTCATGTCAGGAAGCATAATTCAGAACAAATTCCATCAAGGAATATTTTACTCACTACCGAGAGAATTCCATAGAAAAAGTGGACCTTCAAACCAAACGACGTACTATGATTCCAAATACGAATTACTTCCGAGGTTACAAATAGACATGTTCGGTGACTGGTTTAAATTCAGAAGGAAAGCAGGCATTGGTGCACGCGCGTCACGCGCTGCAATGTCTACTATTACAGCTGAGTCATAGCGGCGTAAACGATACTATTGGTTTAGCACGACTGTTATAGAGTCATTTGTTAACGCAGTTTCTGTTCTTGACTTATTATTTCTTCGTAGGGTGTAGCCAAAGATGAGGGTGGATTTTATACGATATAATGTGGGGGCTAACTATTTTCAATCGGGTTTTTAAACGCTGGTTAGTATTATATTTCACTATTATCATAAGAGGCAGTGCGAACGGATTACCAAGCAATTATGTAACACTAGCTGCGCCCTGCGGTTATACTCGCGTGGTGATGGATGATGATGACGACAAAAAGTATCATATGTATAATCCAGCGTCTCATCTACATACCAAATTTCATCAATATAGGCCTACCCGTTTAAGCGTAAAAGAGTAACAAACATCCATCCATATATACTTTCTCGTTTATAATATTTAGGATTCTTAAAAGTTGACAGTATTGAAATACTTTTAATATACCTACATTCAGACATACATACGTTATTTGTTATTTATTAACATTATAAAGAGGAAAGATTTGTTTGTTTGTTTGTTTGAATTGAATAGGCTCCTAAACTTCTGGACCGATTAGAAATACTCTTTCACCAGTAGAATCCTAAATTATCCCTAATGAACATAGGCTATAATATTTTCAAAAAAGTTAGGGATATATCACGGAAAAAAAGATAGGAAAGAGAGGAAAGATATTATGTGATTGTTACACGTAAAACTACTTAACCGATTCAAACAATTCTTTCAGGAGTAGGTATAAAGCTACATTATGCCTGAGTAACATATTACGCTATATTTGATGCATCCTCATCATCATACGTCACTACGCGAGTGAAACCGCGGATCGTAGCTAGTGTTAGATATAAGAGTAACTTAATCAGTGGCGTAGCATTTCTAATATTTGTTTCGTGGGCAGTACGCCCAACAACAAAGGACTCTAGAATTGGAGGCCAACGAATTAGCTATGAAAGCTTCCAATAATACCCCATTTATCTTGTGAGTTAACTAAAGTGAATGGAACATTTGCTTTCCCTTCCTAATCTTGATTTACCATCCCACAGCGTGTAATCTCGCTACCTAATGTCGTCGTTTGACAAACAATGGTAAGACGGAGTAAACCGATTACAGACCGAAGTGTGGACCGGATATCGCTGAAACCTAAATCAAAACACACTATGTCGAAGGTACGCGGCCGAAGGTACGCGACCGAAGTTCGGCATGATTACGCCTGCAATGCTATTTGAATTACTGACGACACATTATGCCAAAATAACGTTGCGTTTTAGCGTAGCCTAACTGCGATCGGGCGTAAGTTCAGCGGCAACTTATTCTGTAGTCTTATTACATACGACCGAAATTCGGCTCGATTGCCGACGAAGATTCGAGGCCGGGGAGCAGCGGGGACGCAGTAATGCCCGCACCCCGCGTGCAATTGCTGTAACTGTAAAGTAATAAATTTTTCAGGATTGGCTTCTCAACAGTAATTACGGAACCCTAATAGGATCACTTTGTTTTGCTTCAATCTGTCCAACTGTTCAACTGTCTGAACTGAATAGTATTCAGTTCAGTGTCTTTAAATTTGTGTGTGTATTCAGTGAATAAACACTGTGTATAAAGTTGCGCAACTGAATTTCTGCCACGTAAGTTCGG
The DNA here is from genome assembly GCA_917880725.1 of Selenia dentaria. Classification (NCBI taxonomy): domain Eukaryota; kingdom Metazoa; phylum Arthropoda; class Insecta; order Lepidoptera; family Geometridae; genus Selenia; species Selenia dentaria. The sequence goes on along the minus strand of OU862877.1, from coordinate 31,438,977 downwards.
CACTAATAGTGTGTCATATCAGCCGAATACGTCGGAACGTATAATCAACCAAGGAACTTTGGTCGCGTACCTTCGGCATAGTGTGTTTAGACACTAAGTGTCGAAACTACGTGTCGTTGATGTATTTAGTATTGTTCCGTAAATCTTTATTTCTCGAATGTTTATTCAATTAGAGATACGATATCAGATGATAATAATAATGATGCGCGGACGGCATACACACATTAACGCATCACTACGTCCAAGTCCTGGGAACAAAAGTACTGATCATCACACATCTATGTACCCCAGTAAGGGATCGAACCTGTGACCCCGAACTTCGAAGGCAGGCTCACTACCAACTGAGCCAATGGGAACGTCTATCAATACCAAACCAAAACAATCACCACGTGGTATACAAATACATATAGAAGAAGGCACTCGATATGTTGATATATACTTATTAGACTTCTCAATAATTTGATGCAGTTTTGGCGGTTGATCACTATCAGCTATTTTTGTGATCTATTAACTCGATGATTTTAGATTTTGATGATGAGGGCTATGCTCGGGGTTTCTCTACGTGATCGAATCAGAAATGAGGAGATCCGTAGAACAACGAAAGTCACCGACATAGCCCAGAAGATTAGCCAGTTAAAGTGACAGTTGGCAGGGCACAAAGCACGCAGAACAGATGGCCGATGGGGCAGGAAGGTTCTGGAATGGAGAACATGGACTGGCGAGCGCAGCGTAGGTCGTCCACCGACACGGTGGACAGACGACCTGATAAAGTTAAAAATAAACCTGATAACGTTATAAAGTCGAAGGCAACGTTGGATGCAGGCCGCTTCCAACCGGTCCTTCAGCTAAGATGATGATGCTGAACTCAATGATTTTAAAATTCAATTCCAATCTTCTATCTTTTAAGAAAGGTGTTGGCTTAAGAAGTATCTCGGTTACCTAAAGCACCTTACTGAATGTCACTGTCTTGTTTTAAAATTGAGTTGTGTATTTTGGTCAAACGATTTCATGACGGAAGCGATAGCAAACCAACATATATACATACTTTGGCATTTTAAATATTGTAGCAGACGGACATAAATCGTATTTTCTAGGGTTAACATACTTATATAAGATTTAATTAACTAGAAAACAATAGGTGGTGGATGGTGGATTTACTATATTTTTCAAATATCGCTTTCCTAAAAAGCTTTGCAACTATAGTAGAAAATTCCAAGGTTTTCTAACTTCTCTACTCAAAGTCGACGTGCGATCTACTTGAAAAGTTCCTACGACACGAAAATCGTTTCACGACGGTACAAAACGTTGTGTGAATGAATTCTCGGTCGTGTATTATAAAATGTACGAGGTTAAGTTAAAATACAGGAAAATTTAAACTTTTGCATAATATTCTTGTTTCAGGAAAACGTCGGATACAAACGTTAAACTTTGACGAGGCTTTGCACTTTCATTGGATATTTTTAAGCATAGTATGTTACATACCACACAACACCGTGTGTTCACATAGTCATAACTTAGGCAAAAGCTGTACCTAGTAATCAGGATGACCTTTTAAATAAAAAAATATAGTGTTCTATGAAACGGCCTTATAAACGCAGCTTAAATTTAAAAATAACGTTTTTAGTATCGCGCACTACTAAACTATTCTGCGCCGTAACTATTTAACATCGGTGAGCTCGTCGACGAACGCATCGACGAATCATTAGAGAATCACACGGCAGATACACGAGCAGCTTGGACCAGTCGGCATGGACGGCTTCAAGCAGCGACTGCTCAGTGAACTACAGTCTTCCACGTAGTCACAGTAGTAGTACATGAAACCGCTCTAGCAGCTGCAAATGCTTCGGGCGGTTGGCAGTCAAGCAGTCGCCAGGCATATACTGACTGCTCGAGCTGCTGACTGCTCTCTTGCAATTACCTCCGCCCGCGCCCTTCAGTCCACGTATCGCGTGCTTCCCGCCCCCAAATTGAAATTGTCACTTGTTGAGCAGTTAATACCGACTGATCGAGCAGTTATTAATGGCAGCTTCAAGCTTTTGACTATGACTGCAAGAGCGGTCCGTGTCCGTCAGTGTACCCGGTCAGGGTAGATTTGAGCGTACTGACACCAAAATGGTTGTAAGTACTTCCAAACTGTTCTTCATTTATTAAGAATGCTTTATGTATATTCGTAGTTACTCGTACACTGTGTCGTCACGTAATAGATTTAATAGGGTGACCATGTCTCGTTTATTATTCATTTGTAATTTGAGTCTGTAAAACTGACCATAATGTATAGAAGACGCTATAGTGCTCAAAGCGTGAGGTTTAACGCTTCAAGCACGCTTTAGCGTCTCCTTTTTATTTTTATTTTTTTGAGGGGGGAAATGCTGTGCACTTCCCTTCCGCCTCGGGGGTGACGGAAGAGGGCGTGTGGGGCTCAGACCCACTAAAACCCCCCCGTGAGCAGTCCTCCGCCAAGGTGGGGCGAGACAGGGTCGCGCTGGCAATCACCATCTCGCCCCAGCGGTAGGCCCGGATTGATCTTAACCGGGCCTCAGTGCCTGTGAAGGGATGACCTTGCTCACCAAGGTCATCCCCTAGACGTGTAGAGCCGTGCAAGCCGACGAAGAGTCCCCCGACTCTTCGCCAGTGACCCCACGATCCAACTGATCCTAAGTCAATACTGTATTTTGATGATATTTACACTGCCAACTACTTAGATCATCTGCCTACTGTAGACTGCTACTCTTAAGGGGATTGCATAGCTAATACTTGTTCATACTAAAAGAAAAAACTCTTTTCTACCTGTAAACATTGTCCTATTTCAGTGATTTTTTTCCATGCAATCAACACATTGTTGGCTATGGGCATAGCGTACGTTTTGATTTTTCCAGTTTTTTTTTCAAGTTTAAAAAAAACTATATCGCTTTGAAATACTGAAAAAATCAAAACGTTCGGGCATAGCAAACAATGTGTCGATTGAATGAAAAAAAATCACTCAAATCGGACAATAGTAGAAAAGAGTTTTTTCTTTTAGTGTAGACAAGTAATCCTCTGTTAAAACTATCTGTACCATTTGGACAAGTTGTTATTCCAAGTGTGTTTTTGAAATACAATATGCATTATTGCACTGCCGACCAGTAGTACCAAAACGCATATCAATTAAATATGACTGGTAGATACACCTAAGTACTTACTACTATACAAGACAAGACATGCAAAGCCGCGGTGGAGTGCTAGTATTACACAAAGCCAACCAACATAAACTGTATTAAAGTTCAGAAAACTTTCTGGATATGACAATGTCAGAATAATTTCTTTTGTATGAAATCGTAGGTTTTAAGAGAATAATTAAGGTTTGTATTTGGGTCAGAATGGCTCCGGGCAGGCGCGCCTGACAGAAAATGAACAATACTACAGTTATGAAAGCAACTTCGATGTCAGGGGCAGCAAGAAAACAAGTTTATGTTTGTTTTAAAAGTTACAAGGTTTTTCTGAACCATCTCATACCGTTGAGTTTGAAGAACATAATTTATTATTTTACATTATTGCGAGTTTCGAAATTCTGGCGGAACCAAATTATTTTGATTGAATACGTATTCAATTACGAGTAGTATATGTGTGTTTTCATTTGTGTAACTTTAAATTGAATTTTCAAATGGAATATATCCATATTGGAATGAACTGTTGTCATTATTGTGATCACAACAGTGAATTAAGAACAAAAATGCAAAGATTAAATTCAGTTTGCCCTTGAGGTTTCTTGTACTAATGAGTCTGCGTCTTTAATTGTTTGATGAATAAATCCTTCACCTCACTCTTCATCTTTTCACGAAACGGGCATTATGTTGTTAACATGACAAAGAGCTCATTCAAATTCGTTTTGCTGAATTATGCAAATGAGATTGTAAGCGCCCGGTAACAAGATAGAACCGCGTACAAAGATTGTCGCTAAACTCGATTCAGCTCGCCTGTTGCTCACTCTTTGTTGATACCAGGTAAATTGTGTAAGTATAAGCAAGATTTGTTAACGGGCAATTTTAAATTGTATAATACAGTACTTACTTTAGTATGATTAGTACCGTTAATGATGATAATTTTATAATAGTAAAACGGGATTATCATGAGTCTTGCGTTGTCGTTGCGCGAGACGATTGACAACTGTTTCAGCTTCGTCCAGAAGCCTTCTTCAGGATATTGAGTGCGGTGCGCTCGTCGTTGCGTTCCGCTTCGCACTACGGGCAGCAGCCCGCTGTGCATGGGAGGTCAGTGCGGGCGGTGGCGGAGCGTGATGCGGTGAATATTGCGTCATCGAGTCTGCAGGCTGCAAGGTACCCTCTTCGTCGCTACTGCTTCCTTCGGGTGGGACCATTGCAGTTTGACATGCGAAACTGACTGTGTCATTACTCTTTTCCACTTGTTCCAGAGTACAATGAAGACACGTTTTTCAGCTTTGTGACAGTGCCCACGCTCCATCACGATTGAAATTTGGATGTAGACGGATTTCTATGGCCTCACGGATTTTAATTTTTACTTGAGAATTTAACGTGAGTTTCAATAATATTTTGGGTTATGATACTCTATATGTTTTATGGGGAAATCTTACCGATCCTATGCAAGTACTCTTATGGAGGATCCCAATAATCTATCTATCCACGGTTTCCTTATTACCGATAGAAATTGGACATAACTTCCATACAAATAGTGTCAAATATCTAACTCTAGTAAGGTAAACCGGCGATAGATAGGTAGATTATTGGGACCGGCCGTTAGATGCACATCGGGGACGACTATCTTTAAGCCATCGCCGTAGTACCGAGTTGTAGGTAAATTTTCTTTTGTTTTTAGTACGAAACATCGAAATAAACCTAGGTATGTCTTCCTTTTGAATAAATAAAAAAAGATATTTGGTATCTCGAATATAACTTGATCTGTAGGTTTAAAAAACGGCTGAGTGCGAGTCCGGCTCGCGCACGAAGGGTTTCATACATATAATAAATCTTTAAATCTCCCATACAACTGACATGATTTTTTTGCCGTTATTATGGAAACCCTCGTGCGCGAGTCCGACTTGCACTTGGCCGGTTTTTAGTATTTGTTATTATAGCGCCAACAAAAACACATCATCTGTGAAAATTTTAACTTTCTAACTATCACAGTTCATGAGATACAGCCTGGTGACAGACGGACAGACGGACGGACAACGAAGTCTTAGTAATAGGGTCCCGTTTTTACCCGGTACGCAACCCTAAAAAGAACGTTTGGTTCTGTGTCCAATATCATATGATTAAATGTAAGTAAACAAATTCTTATCTGTGTGTTAATCTATTCCAGTACGTTAAACAAATAATGCAAAATTTGTACATAATTTCTATATGTACACCTACGCTCATGTTTTATAGCCTCGGCCATGCACAACTCCTAAGTTGATAACCGTGCAAATGACCGGTATGATCAAATCACTTGAGACTGTGTGCATCAAATTATTATAAACGAACAAAATTACAGATTTTAAGTAGGCTAGATACCAGAAGCTCATTCAGCCGCACTCTAACACTTACCCTTAGCTTACAATAACGTCAGTGTCAAGTACATATTTCAAAAAATATTTACCAATTATATATAAACTCGTCTTCAAAACTCGTCAGCTAATGTATATGTAACTTATTACAGGAAGATTGTCAAAATGTGTAAAACAAAAGACTACAATGAATAGAGCTTGCCAAAACACTCTTTTTTTAAGTTTTTAAATATGATCTAGATTTTGGGACCTTTATTAATAAAAGTTGCGTAAACCTATATTAGGCGTAACATGCTTTGTCTTGCTTTCACGCATAACGTTTACTGCAAGCGAAAAATTGACAGATAGATGTTTTAACTACTCCGGGTGTAAGCCAAGTTTATTAATAAGGCCGTAAGAGACTAGTGGAGTAAAACACGAATTTAAATTAAGATTTATTTTTCAACCTAACATTGTCGTAACTTGACAGATCACCAGCTAATTTAACAGGTGTACTCAACTATGAACATTGTTCATACCACTTAAAATTAAATTATACAATCAGTACTGAAAAACAATAATATAATTTATCATTATCACGAAATTTACTTTTATCACGAAAATACTATGCTTAACGTTATTAAATTCACATTAATCAATTCTTTAATCGAAGGATGAAATTCACAAACATCATAAAATATACTCAAATCATTACAAAGGAATCTATTTCACGCTACTTATAAATACATTTCAATTCAATAACATTTTTCAATAATATGAGTAAAAATTATAACAATAAAAATAGTTGGAAGACAATAAACAAATTAAATACAGTTGGAGGAGAATACAGTATAGTTATAAATATAAATATGTATCAGGTAGAAGAAAATACAAAAAAGTAAAGGCAACATTAAATGCTAAAATCTCAAATCTACTTTCCATTGAATACAAAATAGAGTAGTGTTCGGAATGATGAATATAATTCCTTATATGGGAAAATGTCTTAATTACAAAACTTCACACATGACGTACAACGAAAACTTAATAAAGTCTCAACAAGGATTGTAAGGGTCAAATCTCACAGAATCCATAATGCATTGGCATGCAAGTTGCCTAAAATGAACGAAGCGTCATCACTGGTCGTCATAACGAAACACGATACATTGCATATCACAATTCATTCGTCTCTTGTCTTGTCGTTCTCTCGTCATCATGCTTGAAATTGCTATGCGAATTCTATATGAGTTGTAACCCTTAGTCTAACCTCCAATTCCTACAGTATACATTAAATTGAGAGTCTACCCACATATAACTCCACAAGCTAACACGTTAGAAATAGGAAAGGCACAGTCGAAGTATAAAATTTATTGCTGACTTCCCTAACTAGATACTTTTGTCGCTAGAACCACACACTAAATCACATACAAGAAATAAATCTAGTATCTATGAGCCTAAACATTTTTTTTAATACTTTAAGTACTTTGGCATATTTCATCTCGTATTTAGGTGTCTTCTTAAATGCGGAACGTAAGCAGAGACGTTTCGAAATATAACTGATTAACTTAAATTATAAGTTTAAACATATATTTTTTTTAACTTTAGTTAATAAAATAACCGCTAACAAATTTTGTAAATTTGGCACGGCTAGTAACGCTTGCACTAAAAGTAAATTAACTGTGTAACCTAAAAGTAATGCACTTCTGTGCATATTGACATATTCGCTTTGTGTATTCAGAAAAGATTTAGAACTATAAAATGGTTCTACTTTACAGCTATCGTCACTAACTTGTATGTGCGTATTGCCAGTTACATGTCTAAGTTACGTACGTCACTGTAAGAAAATAGGATTCATATCATTCAGAAAATATTTATTTATCATGTGTAGAGATTATAATTCAATTCACGAATGTTTGGTTCCAAACTTGATTCGTGGAGATTGTCAAAAATCTAGTTAGTAACAATTCACAATTCGCTACAAGTCTATACAGTCGTTGATTTAGAAAATATGATACAACTCTATTTTTTCCACAAAAATATTACATCGTAGGCTATAAGTCAAACTTTTGAATTACTATTGCATAATACTAATTCAATGATTAAAGAAATCTAACATTTAAAATTGACACACAATATTATAGATACAAGTAGCTATGGTTGTTCAATAAAACTATATGTACGAATAAAAGTACTTCGCTACAAAACAATTCTTCGTTGAGGTTTTCGAAACTCTTACAGTACAACTATTTCCATAAATAACGAATAAAACTTTAACAGCAAGCACCGTACTAATAAAATTACGAAGTGAACTTTAGCTTTCGTAGAAAACGTTTCACCACAACAAATTGACTAGTTCTAATACCTATCTACGTTTTTATATACCTTACAATAGTTTTAATCAAAGTCCTCTGAACAGTTGAACCGGCCGCAAACGGTAAAAAAGGTATAAAGACGTGGGAGAAGAAATAAGGAGAAGGCCATCTCAAAACATACAACAACTATCACCAGCTTTCGGTTATATACGAGTATGCAGTACTGAACCACAAGCGATACATATCGAGTTTTTTTTTCAAATAGTCAAGTAAAAGTCACTGCACTGAACGCAACCGAGTTCAAACTTTCACTCTTGTTCATTCCTATAGGCGAGATGAGTCGGGCAGGGAAGGGTGACGCTAGAAACTAGCGTCTAGATGTAGACTTCATGATGTTGGTGCGGCCGGCTTCGCCGGGACTAGGAACCGCGCTCTGCAAGCTCCACTCCCACGCCCTCCTCAGGCTCGGGCCGCGAGGCATCCATCTTCCTTCTTTCCGCTATCACTATCCTAATATTTTCCTCCTCGCTGATCGCCGGATTGTTTGCAGAATCGGGCGTGAGTTGATTCGGCGATCGAAGCGAAACGTTAGTCTCACTTGGAGCCGTGGATTCAGTAGACAGCCTTCGCTTAGAACTACTGAGCCTCATACTCTGCCTGTTAGAAGGTACAGCCAATAGCACAGGTCGGAGTAGGCGTGCTTCCTCTCCGCGTAGTGAATTGCGTTTGTCAGCACGTTGCCGACGGTTTTGAGCGAAGGAATCGCGTCGCGGCGGAGATCCAGGTTCAAGCTCATCCGCTTCGTCAGCGTCAATGAATCGCGCGTCTTCTTCATAGAGGGCGGGTGGAGGCTCTGAGGCGGAGTCCTGGCGGCGACGGGTGAAGGCATGCGGAGAGAGCGAGGCTCGACGCGGTGGCAATGCAGACGGCAGTAGTGCGACATGTGAGTGCAAGGTTCGACGGCGACGAGCGGGGGAGGGAATGGGCGGCTTCGGCTCGCTGTATGTAAAGTTGGCTGGAAGGGAGGGTACCTTGTTGAGCGGTCTTACGGTCGGAGACGTGCACTGCTCAAGCGCACGGCATAGCGCTCGATCCTCTTCATCGTCCGCTTCTCTTTCAAGTTCTCTTTCGAGTTCCACGTCCATGTCCATTTCGTCTTCCATCTGTTTGTGGGATTCTTCTAGGTGTTTCATCAGTACCTGTACAAATCATTGAATAATTAATTTATTATTTCTTTATTGAACAATTTATATCTAAGCTTTGCTTATCTTTTCAGTGGCTCGCGCCATATTACCCGTATTATCCGGAGGTACGAGAAGTGGTGTGGCACGTGCGGCTCGCAGCATATTGCATGCTCTTGTGTGAGTGATAAAAATACATATAGTATTCTGTTGCTATGCTAGATTTCTACATATATATGTAACGCTGTCTGCTAAAGTTTGCATGACTCATTTTCATATTATTATTAAAATGTTACTTATACTTAAATATTACATAGTTAATGTTGCTTCTAGGATTGAAATGTATACTAATAATTAACAAAATAATTTTGTTTTTATTACTATGTTTTCATAAAGATATTTTGGGCTACTATGGATTTTCTGTGTAAACTCAAAGTACAAGCACATAGCACGCAGAACAGATGGCCGATGGGACCGGAAGGTTTTTAAGTGGAAACCGACCGGTAAGTGCAACGTAGGTCGTCCGACCACCGACAAGTTGGACAGATAGCCGGATGACTTTGGATACAGGCCGCTTCCAACCGGTCCTTTTGGTAATTTATGGGGGAGGCCAATGATCAGCAGATGTCCGACGGCTGAGATGTTGATGATGGAGATGATGATGAAGAAAGGTATTTAGAGATGAAGTTAAAAAGTCTATATATATATAGGCTATATAGTATCAAATCATGCTCAAGCAAAATAAGCGGATTTCAGCTATGTTAAGTCCAGGGTAGTGAGGATCGGCCGTCAATCAAGCGGTCAATGGATCACGTCCTGCCTTGGGTTTGAGCTCTCATCACTTACCATACTTTCTCACCTTAGCAGCATCTGTGTATTTCGATAACTCCTACTGTGCATGTCTGGTGAGCAACCATTTTCAACCACACAGTCACTGACCATCAAGCGACCATAGTAGATTAACGAAAGTCAATTAAGTGGAAACTTACAGCAACGACCACATTGACAAGTACGAATTGCGCCATCAGCACAAAAACGACGAAGAAGATAGGAGCGATGATGGTGGAGACGCAGCAATTCCTCACGCAATCCACTGAGCTGTCGCAGTCTTCTCTTAGGGTATCTTTCATGATGCCGTTCCAGTTGTCGCCGGTCGCTACGCGGAACAAAGTGAGGAACGCCATGCCAAAATTAGCAAAGTGTGCGTGCTCCCCGAGACCTGTATTGAAAATTTAAATACATTATTTGATAACTAGCAGTTCTTTTTTTGTTCATATCAGATGCGTTATTTAAAAGTTCATCTTTGTTACTTTGTACAGAGAAATTAATATATGTGGTAAGCTATTACTGAAGGCTACTATCGTAGTACTTCCGTACTTCTATAGGCTATATGATAGATACAAGGGGTGTCTTAGCACAATAGTTAAACAACAAGATAAGGACAACAGTTACAACAGTAAGATTAACATTAGAGTCTTCAGATGATCTGAAAACGCTGTTGCCAGGGCTGGCTAATACCTGCACGAGCCTCGTGTGGAGGAATATGATTTATACCCTACTCTCTGCGAGGAAACCTTGACTCCTAGTAATGATAACGTTTTGGATAGATTATATTAAACGTATCTTTTATATATCTAGAATAACTATGGAATTGAATAACTCAATCGTCATTGTTCAGAATCTAATATAATGTTTTCATTAGATGGGTTGAGCATGTGGGTTGATTTATCAATCCCTTTATACGATATCAAAAAGCTTGTTGGAACGCATCCAATTGAATCAAAGGCTTCGTTCTTCCAAACAAGATATTTTGCTCTTGATATTTTGCTCATAATATCTCTTTACTGTGTTTCTAAACAAACATACACAGCACCAACACATTAACACGTCCACACACACCACAATTAAAAGTACTAATGTATTAGTCATTACAATTTTATATTGTGTCTATAATTTAAATGTTATAGGTATATATGTATATCTCTGAGATATGTAACCAGAACCTTTTATTGTAAAGGCTGCTTTTTAGGGAAGACGCTGCCTTTTGTAACGCAATTATCTTAACTAAACCAAGAGGCAAAGTAGGTAATAACGCCAAAGTCGTGTACCTACTATAACTTTGCAATAAAGATTGGTATTTGTATCTGAATAAATAATATTAGAATAAAAGTAAATTTTATTAAAAAATAAAGATATTTCCCTCACCTTGACATGGTATTTCATCAGAGCATTCTAATCTGCCAAAAAGCTCGACTCCCAAAGCGGCAAATATGAAGAATAGTAAAAAAAACAGAAGTCCTAGATTTCCCACTTGCGGCAAAGCTTGCATCACTGTATCTAGCAACGCTCGAATTCCTTTCGCCATCTTTAGAAGTTTTAAGACTCTTGCTATCCTCAGTACTCTCATTACTCTCATTATAGTTGGGTTTATCGGTATTATATTTGTCTCCAATTCCTCTAAAACAATCCCCACTATCGATAATATAACGATGATCACATCGAGTTGATTCCATTTGTCTTTAAGGTATATTTTGAAACCCAAAGCCACTAGCTTCATCAAAGCTTCTAATATAAAGACCGCAGTGAAGAAATAGTTAAATATTTTCAATGCGTATTGCAAGGCCGGCGGCATTCTATAGTATTCGATAGCCATGGTGACTACATTTAGACCAATCACTCCAGCTATGGCCAAGTCGAAATACTTTGATGTGACCACGTTGTGGACGAACAGTCTGTATTGTGAATAATCCGAGTAATATGGCTTCTGGTGCATTTCTGCAATAAAAGATACAATAAGTATGTGGAAGAGTACAAATGGCAATAAATAAAATTGTTGACGATGTCGTTTTCGTCTAGAAAGTTATTGTCTGTTTGGTATAGACGATAAAGTTTGTCATTGATACTAACTGCGTCGTTTTTTCTCCATCTGTAGCGCTCTTTTCGCCGCCCTTCGGACTCTTTCCTCTTTTTCTTGTTCCTCGCGACATCTGTGAAAGTTCTCGACGACGACTCCCACAAACATGTTTAGCACAAAAAACCCAACGAGTAGTATAAACGCGATGAAATATAGTAGGCGCCATTCGGAATAATTCACAATTGGCTGAAACAAAAAAAAAACATTCTCTTTGAAAAGGTTCATAAATCAAAGTTGAATCGTCAGAACATAAGTTATAGAAGTGGATGCTTCTACAAATGTTTTCACATACAGCAGTTATAATCGTCCGGTGGATAATCATTGGAATCGCCTGTGGCGACCAAATGAACGGAGTTACTAATAATCTTAAGCTGAGAATATTTTCAGCCTTTTCATTACACAATTTCCGTTGTATGATTTTTTTAAATAGTCGCCAAATAAAAATATAAAATATGGAGTATGTTGGTCATATTCCTATTTGTATACAATAAATATAAATATGACTAGTCATATTTATATTTAACCTAAGTATGGTTTTGTATATGCAAATGAATGTTGTCAAGTAAATAATATATTTAATTTACGTATCAATATAGATTCAAAGACATTTAAATCGACAACTAATATTAAATATTTAAGAGAGAATTATAATTAGTATCTACCATCGACCTACCTGCTGGTCAACACCCACAGCGTCAAGTCCGGTGTACATAATATTGACCCAGCCGTCCCGCGAGCTCAGTACAAACAAAGACATAAGAGCTTTGCCCAAGTCGTCAAAGTTGTACTTTCTGTTTACCCACACGTTGCCATCTATGGCGAGGCAGTCCGTCTTATTCTTTACGTTTTTTATGTTAGCCCCTTCGCAATAGAAAAACGCACCTTTAAATAGCTGTAAAACATAAGTTACGATTAATTGACATATATTACTGTTCTTTATTGAGTAAATAAGAATTTACTTCAACTATAGTATATAAACAAATTAGAACAGAAGTGCATGTTGGTTATATATTTTAACATGATGCATTCTTAGAGCGCGTTTGCACTATGTCGTAACGAATAACTTATCGTCGGACGACTATCGTCACTAGATGTTCCCATTAGGTATATAACGATTATTATGGAATTTTATCGTTTCACGGCATTTGTGATGACCACGACAGTTAATCGTGTCGTCCTATATGTGAACACCTTCTTTTAAATATATAAGCCACGACACATAAAACTACACGATTATTGGTCGTCACGGCAAGGTGAGAACGCGCCCTTAGTGCTTACTAAAATACGTTATTAGAGTACAACTACAAATGAAATAATTACCCATACATTAAATGTAATTTCATTTTGAGTTATATTTATGTTCAGAAATGCAAAAATCGTTTTAATTTTAGTTAAGACTATTTACACATGTTTGGAAAAAAATGTTCAGTAACGTAGAATAGTTTAACTATAGTTAAATTTTGTAGTTGTTTCCGGAATTTCTACGCTATTTGATTCCAATAACCACATTGCACTGTACCTACCATTCACAGGAATGGTGGCATGGCATTATGCAGGAATATTAACTCGAAGCGTGATGTGTTTCAGAAATGTTACGCTCTCACAGATATTCGGTTATCGAGATCTATAGAGATATCGTTGTTAATACCCTTGATATTTTCCGACATGATACATTATATAGGAAACACAGCGATGCTGTCGTTTACATCTTTTGCATCTTAACTTTGTCATAATTCGCTATGACCTTCACGCGAAAGTTTTAAGTTCAAACGCAGCGATCTTTCTTCTTTTGTATCTAATAATGATATGGCATTATGCAGGGATATTAACTCGAAGCGTGATGTGTTTCAGAAATGTCACGCTCTCACAGATATTCGGTTATCGAGATCTATAGAGATATCGTTGTTAATACCCTTGATATTTTCCGACATGATACATTATATAGGAAACACAGCGATGCTGTCGTTTCCATCTTTTGCTTCTTAACTTTTTCATAAGTCGCTATGACCTTCACGCGAAAGTTTTAAGTTCAAACGCAGCGATCTTTCTTCTTTTGTATCTAATAATGATAATTGAATTCTAAAGAATAAATTTAGGGAATAAATAATTATCCGAATAGTTGGGTTAATCAGAAAAACAGTCTAAAAAAGCTGTTATTGTATTTAACGTAATATTAGATTATGATAGAAACACTGATGACAATAAATAATAATAATAATAATAAATGTTTATTTGACCAAATAAACACATTGTTAACATCAAATGTTCTTATATATAACTAAATACTTAACCCAATACTGATAGTTACAGTTTTGCAGTTTGTACAGGTAAGTAGGTATTATTATAATAGGACTTAATCAAGACATTTAGATTAGATTAGATTTAGATTACAAATTAGATTACAACAATACAAATAGGGCTTTTAAAAGGAGAGCTGTAATCTCTTTCTTGGAGCTTTAGGAGCGATGTTTTATGACAAAGCAGTAATAATATCTGTAAATAACGAATTTCTTACTGACCTGTACACCCAAAATGCCAAATATGATGAAGAATGTACAGCAAATGAGCACTATGTTTCCGATGGGCCTCAATGAAGACAACAGTGTTTGCACTACTAGTTTCAATCCTGGAGCCCTGTTTATGACTCTCAACGGTCGTAATGACCTCAGCAATCTAAAAACCTAAAAATTATCAATTTGTAGGATCAGCTTGTTTTACAAATGTTTCTTTTTGTTTCATCAATAACAAAATATCGAAAAAATCGTGTTTCTGTGTTTTTCAAAGCTTTCAAATATGGCAACATTTTAACTTACTACATTATTATGATTCAAAAGATGTAAAACAGACGGGAAGCATAGGCTTAGTAATAAAATCCCGCAGTTTCGTAAGAAAACAGTAAAAAGACTAATCAACAAATCAGCACATGTTTAGAACATAATATGGGGTATTTATTCAGATCGTATTACTATGATCTGATTATGATATACCTTCTTACAGTTCAGTTTCTTTTGGGGAAATTCAGTGTCCAGTAGTGAACGTCCTACGACTGATATAATAATAATATTTAGTCAGAAGTTAATTACATAAAAAAAATATCATGTTTTATTTACAAGGTATTAAAAATAAAAACAAAATCTAATCTATAAGCCCCATGGTGGGGGAAAAGTTGCCAAAACGCTGGCAGCATTGCCACGCTGGATGGCAATGCTAAGTTTTTGCCGAAAGTAGGCGCCAGCATTTCGGTCACCCGTCGCCTCAACCAAACAATAAAAAAGTTATAAAATAAAAACAGCTACAACTTTTACCTTCTACAAATAAAACTAGAAGTTTATTAGTTTTATTTGTAGAAGGTAAAAGTTGTAACTTGATTATAAAGTAATAACTATAAGTAAGATACTGCTTATAATTGACTACTGAAGCACTGTAGTAAAATGGTGGCAAAACAGTACCAACTGGCAATTTAACTTTACATAACTTCTTACCCTAAGTATGCCGAAAATTCTTGGACTGGACTCCGATACTAAAGACATGAGGAGATCAATGATGGATATAATAACTAGAGAGCCATCCATGATGTTCCAGCCAGAAGTGAAGTATGCGTCATGGCCGTAAAACATACCAGAAGCGACTACCTGTAAATACATATAACAACGATTAGAAACTTAGTATATGACTAAAATATTTTGTATTTCCCGCAAAACTATTGGCCATAGTGTAGTGTCACTGGAAGTGTACTGTTACCCTTCGCACTACCAGTAGTGCCACGCGGTAGTGTCACAGGCAACGAACGATATTATGGACTTATTAAGAACATAACTTGACTCGACTTATAGGTTTTGTAAAGTTACTGACTAAAATAATAATTCACAGTGGACATTTCGAATGATCATTGACCTATTTTCTGAGCATGGGTTGGATGACGAAAAGAACCTTTCATATCTTATTCATAGAAAATACGCTTGAAGTTACCTAAACAGATGGATGACAAAATTACCTTTCGTCCTTGAGAAACAATTTTCCGTGTAGGCAAATTAATATGACTTTATACATAACCTCATATTTTACTTCTCACTATATTATTATTTTTATTTTCCAAAGATTTCAGTTCAATATTTATAATCTTCAATGATAAACAATAAATACTGGTAAATTATCACAGAAATGAAATAGAAAAATGGCAGAAGAGGGGCAATTAAATCTTCGAATGTTTATTCGAGTGCTGATTACGAGTATTTACGTTTAAGGCGAAATGAGTTCCAAATTTAATGATTCGACTTCGCGAAAACTTAGTTTTTCATGGCTTAAACCTAATAACCGAAGTTCGAAAATAAACGTAGTGTCAATTGAATATACGTCCTTATGAAGTATGGGAGCCAATACACGATTGAGCAAACTTGGCTCGATAGAAAAAAATCGGCAACATTCCCTAAATTTTGTAATTTTTCTTACGTGCTTCGTGGGAAAAAAGCATATTTATTCAATTATGGGCAAATATATTTCAATGAACGTATCAAATACGAATTCCCAATGAAATTTACTAGTGAACTATGGAATCCTTTATCATTAAAATTTAATCATTTGATTGTACGAAATAAATATAAAAAGTATTAGCACGTATTCAATAGAATTTTCGCATAACATCGTCCATTCTGGTAAGCAAATCTCAACCTTATGTAAAGCATCGTAAATTGTTTTAAAATTAGGATTGGACCGCGCCTTAACAGAAATTTGTCTAGAACTAGTGAATCAGATTCACATATGGATTTGATTGAGATGATTAAATTAGAGAAGATACTCAAACAAATAGTGAAATGCCTTTTAAAAATAAATATATTTCCAATATTATTCACTACGCTTTTATAAAAGTGTGTGTGTTTTACTGATCAGGTTTTATTAACATTCCTCCAGTGTTTACCTCGGGTAAAAGATCAACCTTCCTTTCAACCCTTGTGTAATCACCTATTATTTCATGTTATCATATATTTACATACTGAACATCTCGCTGATTGAACCAAAGGAATAACTAATAAATAATATTTCTGGCACAGAAACTTTGATAGTGTGAGTCGTGCAAGTAAGCAGGCCAATACTTATTGGTATGTTCAAGCTTATTTATATTTTCGCCATATCCTATTCAACAAGTACTTACATACTTTTCAGGTCGTGTCAAAACATGTCGTGGATCATTAATTCCTACACGTTCCGGGGAGCAATAACATTTCTATCAATATTCTCTAGTCACCGAGGTTATTGAATGTATTTCCATTTATAAGTACTGCTCAGTGGAGTTACCGCGGAACCGTAACGAAATGGTGTTTTGGTATTTATTAATAAAATTTCAGCTACTCTGGCTGTAAACATGTAATTAAATTGTCACATGTCACAAACATACATTCATAAATGTCAATGATACAAAAACTAGGTACTAATAATTTTTTAACATATAACGGAACCGACTTTAACAACAAAAAGTGTGAAATAACTTGTTGAAATTGGTACCATGATAGCTCAAAAGTAGGTACCTATTATCACAATATTGTGCGCATGGTACCGACTTCGATAAGTTATTTTACACTTTTGGTGTTGCAGTCGGTTCAATTTTTTTCAACATTTTTAGTAACCCTTCTACTTACTGGATCGATTGTCAATGATGATATCATCAAGATAAATAACCGAACTAAAGTTGACCAAACAAGAAAAGAGTTTTGAGTTTCGGTACACAAATGGGGGAGAAATCGGCTAAGATACTCAAAAAAAAATACATACACACGAACATATATATTATAACCGCCTCCTTTTTTGAAGTCGGTTAAAAAGAAGGGAACTTGACGTTTTGTGTTTTTGTGATTTGAGCTTATGACTTAGTAATTTAGTTTTAGTCACGTCCTAATCGTCATTAATTTTAAAAGGAGATCTTTTAGTCCTTACTTATTATCCCTTCTGGACATCAGATGTGTTCGAGCATTTTTTTCTACCCCTTCACCATGACCACCATGATAACCGGCAGATTTATATTCCCCCATTAGAAACACGTGGGGGGATACTCTTTTAATATCTGAAGAGCAAATAAACTCTTTAATAATGTTTTATTATTTAACGATGTAATGAAATGTTATTTGAATTTTGAATTTAAATAATGATCATTAAAAAATTGCTTTACTAATGGCACGAATTGCTGAAACGATTTTTTTAGTTATTACTAATATATTAAACTTTTTGGATATTTGCAAATGCAAATTAAATAATTTCATCTTTCTTTTTACAATATATACTGTTCGCGCTAAAGCGCGACGTCACTTCAGGAATGTCCCCCGCCCGCGCGTCCCGCCGCCACTGTCCTGCAGCTGTCAAACTACGAGCAGGCGGCTGAAGGGCAGCGGAAACAGTCACCATTTTAACGGCGCCGCGAGCGACCGCTTATCAGCCCCGCGTTTACGCGTCAGCCCAAAAGTCACCATTTTAGAGTCGAAGCTAGCGGACGTATACCGCTCCGCCTTCGCGCCGCGGCCACAACAATTCCTCCGCGCTTACGCATCAGCACAAACCTTCGCGTTACAAATCAGCCCAAGTCACCGCGACTAACTTCGCCGCGATTGACCGCTAATCAGCCCGTGTTTACGCGTAAACCAGTGCACAAACAATAAAACAATACAAGGACTTTATACCTACAAGTGAACAACAGTTCTTCAGCACGACGTCCACAGCAGGACGCCTCCCCCGAGGATTTAGGTCATCAGCTCCCATCAGATCCAGAGTCACCCCGACGTCCGTAAGTACCTACATATCTTACCTAAACATAAACCCACCTATTCCCTCCTAATAATAATTTCCCTAACGACCGTATGGTTGCAGACAGACAAACTGCTTAACCATATACCACTTTCTGATATGACTGATAAAGTGATAAGGGCCGGTAAAATTATAGCCCTACTTGAAGTAGGTTATACGCAAACTAAGCATGCTAAACGTTAGTCGTTCAACGGTCCAGAGGACTTGGCAACGGAATCAAGAGACCGGTTCGGTCAAAAGAAGACCCAGTTCGGGAAGAAAACGATGCACAGAACCAAGAGATGACCGCTTTTTGGTGAGTCAGGCGTTGCGAAATCGTAAGGCGTCAAGTTTGGACCTGAAGAAGAGCCTTGAAGAAGTAAGAGGAGTAGAAGTTAGCTTGTGAATGGTCAGGAGGAGGCTTTTGGCTGCCAATATCAGGAGTTACCACCCGGCCCGAAGCCCTCAATTACTCCGTGAGCACCGAGTTGCTAGACTTCAGTTCGCTCGAAACTGATGTGCTTCATCTGGATCTGGAGCACTGAAATAAAGTATTGTTTTTTGATGAAGCTTGAATCTATCTGAGTGGAGAGGACCGACGCCGGCGAGTGCTGCGAAGACCACGGGAACGCTATACGGAAGTGTGTATCGAAGAAATCACTCCTTATAGCGGAGGCTCCGTTATGTGTTGGGCAGCAATTAATTCGACGGAGCGTACGGAATTAGTTTTCATAGAAAATGGAATATTAAATGCACACCGGTACATAACGGAAGTCCTTATTCTACATCCACAACCCGTATTTACTGCTCTTGAGGAAGATTAAATTTTTATGGACGACAATGCTCGCGCGCACCGTTCTGGCAACGTGGAAGCGTACATGCAAGAAGTAAAGATCCGTCGTTTAACTTGGCCAGCTCGAAGTTCTCACCTCAATCCAACTGAGCATGTCTAGAAATTCTAAAGAGACGTGTTAGATCAGTGCAACCTGCTCCACAAAACATCAGGGAATTAAAATATTACTCACAGACTGCGAGAATAAATAGTATTGCAGAAGGAGACGTGAAGGTGGCAACAGAAGAAGGTCAAACATTTTTACCACCTTCTTTGACGACACAGTAAAGAAACTGCTCTCTCTGTACTACTTTATAGTATTATCAATCATAATCATTAAATTATGGGCTGGGTAATGATTTCTGTGGCATTATAAGAATTATAAAAAGGGAATGAGAATGTTTTATATTAATAATAAGAATCAACAAACAGCCTTGACTTTGACAGAGAAATAATGAAGTCAAATAGAGATTCTCGCTAAAAAGTCATATCGAATACGTTGTGTACATAATGTGAAAATTCTTGAATATTATGTGATATTACAGCTTTATCTGTTGACGGATAGTCGTGCCAAAAATAATGAGCAAATGAAATCTTGACGGAACTATTTTATGACTTATAACTTCCCATCGAGATACCTATTTATGATGGCTTTGTCCATTATTTATAATACTTAATCATTATTAAAAATGAGCCATTGTTTGCTTAGTTTGTCAGTTTATACGGCTTAAATATTTGATTACTTTGCTACATACAATATTTAGTATTTAAGAGCATTTTGCACTTTTGTAGACGTTTGTAGTTTATCACTTTAAAATAATCAAAACCAGAATCAAAATATATGCCAGTGCACTTAAATGACGTAATAAAATAGAAGTATAAATATTAGCGTATATGATTACTGCAACTACTTGTAATATTACTTCATTTGTGCTACATGCTATCGATGTCATCACAAACCTACATATAATAAGTTTACCATTTCCTTTCCAAGAAACTACCAACAATGTAATCGCAAATGCCATTTATGGAGACGTGACTACACGTTATGGCTGTCTGCTTAAAGCATACGAGCATAAAAAGAACATTACAGCCTTTATGGCATGCTTACACTAGCCTGTCTGAAGAAGATCTGGGGGGTGAGTTTTATGTATTGGTAGCATGCTTTAACGATGATTGAAACCTTGTTAGCAAACGTGTATAGGCAATATTAGTTTTACACTAATAAAAACCTAGTTGCCTATCCTTGTATAAAAATAGATAAAGTATTACATTTTATCTTTTTTAATTATATAGGATTACATATAATATTTAATTTATTTTCGACCACGGAATTGGAATAGGAAAATACTGGAGAGTGTTACAGTCTCACTCCATAGTCGTGACGAAAATTGTAAGAGGCGAAGAATATTAATTTAAGTACTGGGTGGAAGGCCTTTTGTGCCAGAGACCTATTTTTGGTAGAATAGAATATATATATATATGTAATCCAGATCATCACACAACATAACAATAAATAAAATGGATAAAATGGTAAAGGTAACAACCGTGGTGGTGGTAGATACCATAGTGCTAGATGTGAGTCGATAAATTAGTATGCACTACTGTGCTTTTGGGTGCAGGTTTGTGGATGTACTGTAGCTATTGAAATTACTGAGCCAATAATAAAACTGTGCAGTGCACACGGGAAAGCTCAGTTCACAGGCTTGAGCGGCACTGCCACTGTAATGACCAAATGTGGTGCTTACCATAAAGTGCACAACTTATCCGCCTTGTCACATAAAAGTAAAACGTAGAAACAATAACTTTGACTTAACAAAATTACTTTGACAGTTGTTGTTTAATTGCTTGCTCAATTTAACAGTTTCTTGTTGTGTATTGTTTGTTTTCTTAAAATAAATAAAAAACACAAAGAAGTTTGAGAAAGCCATGATTCGTTACTTAGATGCCAATCTAGACGAAAAACTTGTGAAGAAGCACCTAACGGTATACTCGGACAGGTGTCCTCGAATGCTAGTTGTGAATCTACGTATATACTACGCATCATTACAAACTAATCATCAAGTGAACCAGTGTCCAATACTAGCCTATAGATTACGAATAAGATAAAATTCGAAATACCTACCCAGTTATTATGTTCGACAGGCTGGTTGGCGCAGTTGGTAGCACCCCTGCCTTCTGAGCCGCTGGTCCCGGGTTCGATCCCCGGACAGATCAAACATTTGTGTGCATGAATATGTCTGTTTGACCTGTGTCTGGGTGTGTATATGTATTTAAGTATGTATATCAGTCATCAGGTTACACGTGTCATAGTACAGGCTCTGCCTAGTTTGGGACCTGAAGACCTTTGCGTGAATGTTGCTAATATTAAAAAAAAAATTATATATATTTTAAGAAAGATCTTGGGAGGAAACATAACAGAAACCTGTATTTTCGTAATTTCACACTATCCATACCAAGGTTGTTCTATCATAGCATCAATAAACATCTCGCTGCCTAACACAACCTTTCCTAACAGAATCCTTTGTATTGGTACTTGTATTTGGGTATTTCATCGCAGTTCACAGCATATTAACTAATAAATTAGTAACTAATTACATACCTTGATAACATTGCGGTAGCAAATACCTACACAACAGTCAAGACCTAATAATTGTGGTGAAGCAATTGTATTAGGGATTTTTATTCGAGTTTGCAGCATTTCAAAACCAGATGTACATTGATATAAAAATGTCGACAACGAACAAAAGTATGAAGACAAACTTGTTCTGAGGTACCAATTTGTACCATTTAATTACTTAATTTATATATACCTTTATAAACATCTCAATGGCGAACACAACAGTGAAGACATAATTGGCACTGGACAGAAAGGCCCGTTCTTTTGAGTCAGGTGGTATGTT
Organism: Selenia dentaria; assembly: GCA_917880725.1. Lineage (NCBI taxonomy): Eukaryota > Metazoa > Arthropoda > Insecta > Lepidoptera > Geometridae > Selenia > Selenia dentaria. Next base: position 31,416,588 of record OU862877.1, on the reverse strand, counting down.
TGGTCTCTCCATCGCTAGGGTTATGCAGTTCAGCGCAATAAAGAGTAACACGATATTGTCAAACCAGCCGCGGGAGACCATCCAAACGCAGAGTCTTCTCATCCTGTGAAAAAGATTATTTTGAGTTAGTATTCTAATATTCATATTTAGAATATGTAGTTTTAAGTCTGTTTTGTTTTTGCTTATCAAATATCAAACTAAAAACAAGATATGACAAGATTCAATGTGGTTACTGTAATCGTTAGGAACAAGATTGTGATACACATTGACGTATGCTGCTATCACTTCATAATATGATGCTAACTATTCGTGTACGGCATTTGACAATAAAACGATTAAAGATTTTTGTAAATTAAAGGGCATGCCTTTCTCAAAATATATAACGTTAATAAAGTTGATTATACATAAATCGATCACTAGGCCAAGCAAATGAATAAAGAAAAACATATCCTTTTAGGTCAATTATGTTAATGTAGCACATGACCAAGAAGAACCCTCGAGTACTCGAGTGGACCACACACTGTGTATTGTCTCTTATAATGCACGCCACTTAGCTGAGTCTGCAGCTTTCTGCATCCAGTTACTGTCATCCGCGTTCCTACCTCTTTCTTATTTCTTCTCCCTACCTCGCATCAGGACATTCTACGCTACTCTTCTCTGCAGCTTTATTTACTCTTCTTCTGCAGCGGTTAAGGATTCTCCAGAGTATTATTGCAAATATTGAAAGGTTATTGTTAGAATTATGGGTTTTTAGCCTGTTCCATTATAACAATAAGTTTTAGTGAAATTTGGAAGAATTTTATTATAAAAACGTAATAAGGACTTTTGTAACCGAACAAAGCATTATGTATACAACTGTCAAGCGATGGTAGATAGATACAAAATTCATGGAATTGGAATTAATATAATGAGTCCTTATTTGTCGACGACACCTCTTGATGCTGGAGGGCATCAAATTAATATACTCCAAATGTACTTTGGGAGTTGGAAATGTAGCGCCTTGAATTGTTCCGGTACACTTTCAAGTGTCATGTTTTAAAACTTGCAAAATACGTGTTTGTATAAAGTGTGTTTTATAATATAACTAGCTGCGTCCCGCGGTTTTACCCGCGTGATGATGGTTAATGATGATTATGATGAAAAGTAGCATATATGTTACTCGAGCGCCTCATCTATCTACATACCAAATTTAATTACAATCCATTCAGTACTTTTTGCGAGAAACACATAGTAGTAGCAGATAGACATATACCATCGCGGAATTTTCTGTATACCTATACGTACAAAATTCCACCATACCTCATTTTGTTATATCTCAAAGGGTTTTTCGTTTAAAGCTCCCAGACGGCTTATTTTTTCCGACATCTCCAACAAATGTCATGATATTTTAGCCAATGTACACAAAAACTTGACAAATTATATACTTGAACCTTCCTCGAGAACCATTCCATTCTATCCATTGGTGAATAGCATGAACATCGGTGCAGTCGAGAAATTTAACAGGTATTAATAAAGAAAACCGGAAAAGCGCGAGTCGGACAAGAAAGGTTCCGTATCATTTTCTATAATTATCGTCAGACTCGCACATGGCCGGTGTTTTAGAATTTGTTGATTTGTTATGGATGTATAGTGCGGCAACAGAAATACATCATCAGTGAAAATTTCAACTGTCTATCTATCATGGTTAGATACAGCCTAGTGACAGACGCAGACAGACGGACAGTGAAGTCTTAGTAATAGGGCCCCGTTTTACCCTACGGAACCCTAAAAAGTGCTTAGTAGCTAAAGCATGACGTAATCTTGGCTGAAGTGACAGCCATTAAAGCAAATAATATAATATATTTTAAACTATAACTTACTTATTTTCCGGAGCGAAGATGTATAAAGAATAGAATTCTTTTTCCTTGAGACAGCCCGTAGGCTCCATGAACCGAAATAAATCTTTGAAACTGTAATTTCTTCTGTCAAATCTCGTAGAAAACATACAAACGTTGTTAGTAATGGCCATCTGAAATAAAAATCTAGCTTAGAATATGTTTACGAAATCTTCTACGATAATGTAACATAGTTATGCGGCTATTTAAAACATAACATGTCAGTCACGTAAAATAAAAATAACTGCAACTGCTATTTCAAAACATAAAAATCCAACAAAATCACGAAATGAGGAATAGCAGTTATTTTTATTAAACGTGACTCAATCGTAAATTCAGTTTGTCACCACTACGAATTTGTGCCTATATTTTATTCGCTACATTTTCAGGCATTTCTAATGTTTCAGTCGGCGTTAGCATCTACGAAAGCACGCAAAGCGAATTCAATGTTAATCGCGATGATGGATGTTTTTAGAAATGGGTTAAATGAGCATATTGCAAGATCGACGGAATACTAAGTACCTTCAACTGCTTGTATCTAGCCATTTTTGAATTTGCATCGTGATTCGACCGTGCACTGATCTCTATCTGTGTGGAAATATATTCAAATGTTATTTTATGTATGACGGTCCGTAAATACAATCATTAACAACATATTATCTATGTTCATGTAATAGAATTACTATTTTTCTATTTTATAGATATAGACATATTCCAAAACATACACTAATTGGCGAATTTTGACGTAAGTCCAGTGGACCTGGCACTACGTAAGTGTAAGGTAGCGTGCCGTTCACGTGACACAGTACAAACTGTTATTTATCTAGGGCAACTGTGATACACATAACTTATAGTTAGTATGCAGAAACGTGACACGTAGACGCTTACAATACTAATACTTTTTCACAAATTGTTTGTGCTACAGCCTCAAATCTAAAAAATAAGGCAGGTATTCCGAATTTGGACTTGAGTGGAGATTTGATAGTTAAGATGCGTTCCAATTCCAATTTTAAAATAAATAATGCTGGACAATCCACACATCACCATCTAGCCCCAAAGTAAGCTACTCAAAGCTTGTGTTAACGGTACTAGATAACTGATATATTTAATACATGATATAGGTACATAGTTTTTTTTTATTGTACATAGAAAACACCCAGACCAACGGAACAAATTTCTGCAGATCGTACACAAATTTGTTCTAAGGCGGGAATCGAACCCGCAACCTCTTGCGTCGCAGGTGGACTCTCGCCCGCTGCGCCAGTGAGGTCGTCATAATTTACGATGTCAGTCAATAGCTTACGATGAATTACGTAAGGTTGAAAATTGCTAATATAAAGATTCGACGGTGTTATGCGAAAATGCATTAATGTTGTACGTTTTCTTAATATTTTTCGGTAAATACGTATATAATTTAAAGAAATGGTAAATGTTTAATAGTATACCTTAGCTATGGATTACCTAAGGAAATGTACAGTGTTATCACCACTATACTACTTGAAGTTTGGATGTGAAAATTTATTTTTGTGGAGGTATTTATGATTTTTTCTGCGGAAAGCGACTAATATTAATTAATTATATTCACACATTATTTTCGTGTTCGTTTTCTGACCAAAGTATTTTAACTTTGGTAGAAACTGTTTTAATACGCGATAAAGTAAAGCACTGTGAATATTACTTACAGTATACCGAATAAAAAGTGCTTTCTGAAAAATATGTTTCCCTAAAAATACAAATAAAATAAACATTAAACATTTTATTCCACCGAAACCTCCATTTTGTGAAGCGAATCTTTGTTAAAGTCTCTTTGACATCCTCATTTATTTGAATTACAATTAGTTTTAATTAGAGGGCGATAACAGTATCCGCTTCACTGAGTTTTAGGGTTTACCATAATTATGTACCGTTTTCATTTCAGCTATTCCTTTTATAATTATTTGAAGTACCCGTCAAAACACGTTACTCATTTATAATGAAACATGGTTACTTACATTAATTGACGAGCTATCAAAAATTAACAGTTATGGTATTGTTTCAAATATGTGTGTCAAGCTCCATATTTATAATTAAATACAATAAGAATAAGGGACGAGCTAGACGATCTTGACATTCGTATAGCAAATTAAACGGATACAAAATATCCATCTTGTCGTTATTAAGAATAGCCGTATTTTTCTTAAGATTGTTATTTTTTCATTTTCACTTGGGATCGTGTTTCTGTTTAAAACGATGTGGCTTTTTGGAGCTGGTTTATAATTAAATAAGTATGCTTCACATAATAATTATAAAATCCATAGAATATAATTAAAATATAAAAAAATAGATTATCTTAGAAGGCGTTGAGTATACGTATTTTCGATAACGTCAATATCATAAAACATTTTTGTCGTCAATCCTTCCTTTAAATAAAATTATATGAAGGTTACAGTGCTCGTATTAACCATTAATACCGCGAATTTGCACTCTTGCCATACTAGGTTACACGCGTACTCTATCTCTACGTTGTCCTGATCTAAATATAGTCATATGTAATATTAATTCAACGAATTTGAACGAGACTTCATGTCTTAAGGAGTGGACTCCTATACGCTCAAAGCCATAAGTACACCATAAAGTTAAATTACCTCTTCATTGATTTGCTTTATCAACGGCAATGGTTGATTATTTGGTCTTGTAGGTAGAGTCGCCACTTCATTTCGAGACGGTGCTTGTTGGGATGGAGGTGACGTCAGGTTACTCGATTTCACTTCTGATACTGTGGTTACTATGGTGAATGTGAAAAGGAAACATTAAATAAAGAACTGCAGTCCGATATCTAACATCTGCTAGTGAATTGCGAATTGTCACAAATATCTCGACTAACGATGATATGATAAACAAAACAGGGTAGCACCCCGTAGCGATTCCAAAAGTGATAATACATTTCGTTTGGTCAATAAACAGTAAAAAAATATGTTATGTACCTATATGATTGTTTCCTCGATGCCGACCCAACACGGGCGACTCGAAATTGGTCATAGCAAATACTGATATATAAATTTTGTAAATTATACGAGTATTTATTGAAAGTATAATTACACAGCTTTAAAATGATTCGTTGCAGGTAAAGAAGCTAACAATGCCATGATACTTATTGAAGAAACAAGTTAAATATTCTATTAACAATTAATTTACGTGGCTATTAATATAAAATAAATATAAATTGTATAACATTAACGATTGAATTGAATTATTGTTATATGAAAATGCCAATACAACATTTTCATTTCTCAGCGAGCATCATACCCGATCTGTTTTAAAACTGCATAAGAAATTTCAAACATATTCTTTAATATGTAAAGACTTAAAGAAATTATCGCAAAGTAATAATAGAATATAATGATAATTGGTTGTGATTCGTTGAGTGTTATAATAGCAGCCATTAAATAATTATTCAAAGGAAGAAGAATAAATTGAGGAAAACATTAATTGTGAGAAGGGCGCAAAAATGGGTTGAATGAGGAAGTGTAATTAATTTGTACGTACCTGTTATATAATCATTCGTGAGTGATAGCCTGTGTGGAGGAACTTTTGATGTGTCTAATCTTACAGTGGAATCTGCCGAGAAGCCAGCTTCTGGAGCTTTCCACGAAACCTTTTAACACATAAAAATAAAATATAAGATATATTATTACTACGTGAGCGTAAATGATTATCATAGTAGGCAGTTTAACAAGTAAATTATATAGTACAATAAGGAAATGCTAATATAATTGAAATACTGGTAAGGACGTTAATAAATCACGTGTTTCATGCTAAGTGATAAACCATCGTACAACAAGAAAACTCTGTCAAATTCTTATTAATGACACAGCGTAAGGTGCAGTGCGGAGAGTCTCCCTTGGTGTATTCTATAAACAATTTATTATTATTTTCTTTTAACAGTAGTGTGGTTTGAAACGTTCGGCTGTAAAATTGAAGATTAATGAAAAAAGAGAAATTTACTCGGCTATTTTGAGACTTTTTGTTAACCACTGTTTTGGGACATTGTACTAGTACAGCTCGCAGTAGCTCTAGATAAAACTGTTGTTATGGGCAGGCTATGACGCTTAGGTTTTCAGGCGGTCTGAACACTTTGACACAAGACCAGCTACTAGACTATCTTTCTACGTCGTTGCCTCATGACTGAGGGTCGTGGTCATCGCAATTGGTTTTTCCCACTAAGATCTTCCAGGCTTCTCTGTTTTGAGAAAGTTGGATGGATGCGTGAATGGTGGATTTACACGCCTGTTTTACAGTATCGTTCCATCGGGTCGGTGATCTTCCTCTACTTCTCTTTCCTTCCACGTGGCTGACACTATCAGCTTTTCTAAATTGTCCGGCCACGTTCGCCGTGCCACGTGACCAAAGTACTTGAGAACCCTACGCATACATCTAGTCGAGAGTAGAGTTCGGATCTTGAGTTCAGTATCGACACGTTGGTGCGATGCGCTGTCCACGGAACTACCTACAAGCGGCAACTCGCGTGCGTAGTTATGGCCGATACTCTGAGAGGTCGTGTCGGTAGGAATTCAGCAAAGGGAATGTAATAGGTAATTTTTAACAATAAACTAATAGCTTTGATGCTTGCCACGGCAACGGCGTGAAACTTGCAAAATCCACCATTGAAAAGCATTGAGAAAAGTCAGTAGCCTTTGGTGATCCAAAAAGTCAAAAATAAGGTCCGACCTTCACAAAAAGAAAGGGAATGAATATGGAAAACATAAACATTGTTCAAAATGCATCGGGAAATACATATCACTTAATATTGTGGATTTATTCCGCGCGGAACCAGTATGTACTTGTATCATAAAAACTTACATCAGGCAGTAGAGGTGCATTGTGAGCGGATACCCTCCGAGCGGGCTGCGCTATGACCCGCGGCGGAGGGAGTTGACTCCACGTACGATTGTTTGGCATCTCCGATTGTGTATCATTTTTAATCACCATCGACGATGATAATAGCAGCTCGTTCTTTCGTAAGCTAGAGCCTACAAAAATGACACAGAATAACAACTGAAATAAACTTGTAGTTTTGGTGAGGCTACGCTTTGCTGCTCCTCACTCACCGCGGTGGTTCTCCCACGTGTTAGGACATAAAATATCCTATAAGCTTTATTGCCATTTTAATCATCGAGGTTTTAGCGATAATTTGAATATTTTCTCGTTTGAAATGAAATGAAAAGATATACGCGTAATAGTGACGAGTCTTCAAGATTCAACCAGTTATCAATATCTTTGTTTCATTTATAAAATCAATCACTAGAATACTGGTTATAAGTAAAAATGTGAGCTCCAAAAAAGTCCAGCTCTCACATACATTTTTAGTATTTAATGTAACTACTAACTGTAAAAATTTTATGTGTTTTACAAATCCAGTTCAAAAATTGTATTCTTCCAAATTCAGTTGCAATGCTTTCGTAACACCAATTTCTGTGCATAAATGGTGCTACAAGTACTTGTAGCTCAAGTCACTTGAAACTAACATACTTTATTAAAATGAAGTAGCAAGCTTTTGAGCGGTGCCCTTTACTAAAGTTACTTGAGTTATTCAGAGTACATATACAACACAACATTGTTTTGTAATCTAGTAACAAAATATCTATGAAGGTACGGTAATAAATGTATAATTTAAGTTTACATCAATACAAGTACAATTTGAAAAATTTAATACTTCCGACTTCCAATCTATTCAGTTATTCGAGTGTATCTCAAAAACTACTGGACCGAATTTGATGAAACTTAAATAAGACCACACGGGAAGCACTAGCTTTCAAACAAAAATAATTATGAGAATCGGTTCACCCAGTCGAAAGTAATGAGGTAAAACAAACATAAAAAACATACAGCATACATGCTATGGTAGACAGTTTTTCTAAAAAATACTTACCATTACAAACAGCATGGTCTCTTCCATTATTTAGCACCACCGCATCAGAGTCGGATCCCGTTCTTTGTTTTTTTCTCCTTATACTTGGCCTTGAGAGCCTCCAACTGTACCCTCTTTGGACTCTACATTTTTCTTCCCCATTTACTGGGGTCGTTACTACACTTACGTTTCTAGAATAAAATATTAGTGTGAATAAACTGAATTCATTTAACCTTATAATAAGTTTAATAATACAAAATGAACAATTAATGTTATAAAACTACATAATTAGTTTTGGTAAATTTGACATTAGAGTCCCTTTAGATCTTAGTGAGTTTTTTGATTGTATCCTCTCTACGTCTTAGATTAAATTAGATTTCATGGGTCTTTCGTCATGCAAACACTAAAAAAATACGATTTTATCATGTCGGATGCTGTAACAATGGCTGGTTGAGAGCTAATACCATTTATGTCTTGTATTTGAGTTCGTCCGGATATTATCCACAATACATAGACAGCCGGGATACATTTTTAGGTTATTTTACAGGTCAAAAATACAGATGTGTATAAAGAAGCAAACATTTGAAACTCACTTTTGCGACGTCAGCAAACTGGACTTATCACAGGTGTTCAGCACATTATCATCTTTTTCTTTTACAATAATAGCCACCTGTAAATTCTTCTCAGGCAGTGTCGGCGATGTTAATATAGGCTTAGGAGTAGTAGGAGTGGTCGCAGGAGATGCGGATCTTACAGGAGGAAGCGCAAGGGTTAGGGGTGGTGGGGCTAAGGACATTGGAGGGAGTCTGGCCTTGTCTGCCCCGAGCTGTACTTGAGCTGAGTGAAGAGTGAGAGTGTAGCTGTTTGGCGGCTTGAGAAGACCCGGTATGCTAGCACACTGAAAACATTGCATGTTATCAGTGGTTTATAACTTCAGAGGGTTTGTAGCTGTACCGTTTAAGACAGACGCTCCCAAGTTTATATATTTTCATTCGATTGGTGTGTTTAAGCACCGATACAAATTGCAAATTAAAATAGCTTTTTTTAATAGACTCATGCGGCTTATCTTTTAAATGGCTGGCATCTTCCTTTGCTAGTATCTGTGTCTCCCATGGGAGGCGGTATTAAAAATTGCTTCCATATAATAGATACTGGTTAACTTATTCAGTAAATAAATTTAATTTGATAGTTTAGATTTTTATTAATTAGATTTAATTAGATAAATTTAAAATGATAATAAAACCCAAAATAAGTTTGGTAAGTATAGAAAATATTGATTTACTGTGACATAACGTGGAATCCATATAAAAAGGAGTCATTGATCATACAAATTAATTTTTTATTGAACTTTATTCTTTGGTGAAATCACACAAGTCTAACTTTCGCTCGCTACACACCTTTCGGAACAATATACTCGTAATTTGATATTGCTTCATTTTATTTTCACGGTATGTAAGCCGTGCACGAGACTTCGCGTGCTTGAACCAATGATTTGGATAGGAAATGCGACAGTTATATTATCTATTCTTATAATAGTTGAAACACGAAAGACTGAATCGATATACCTATGAAAATCAGTTTCTAACATCGTAGAAGTAGGAATCTATATGTACAATCTCATTGTTTTAACGAAAAGGAGACATACTCGTAATATCATGAGAAACAATTAATGTGAATAAAATTTTGTTTATACACAAGATGATAAAACGAATAACTAGATTGATCAAGTTGACATTATGTTGTTTTTATACAAATAGGTAAAAGGTATCCAACACTTACCGAGGTACGATCAATCGAATCCAAACTGGACAACATAGATGACCTTTCCAAAGTCAAAGCAACATTGAAATCTCTGAAGGAAGCTCCAGGCTCCAAGGTGGTTGATGGAGAATCCTGCGGCGTGGCAGCGGTGTGAGTTATCATGGGTAACATGGAGCTATCCGTGTTTCCAGTACTGTTTGCCAACATCTTTGACTCCTGTGCGATAGCAATATAATTTATTCAAATGCCTACAAATTGCTAGAGAATTTGCGGTTCGGGCCATTAGGGTCAGTAACTAACTAACTAAATAACAAATTAAAACAAAATATTCGAGTTGTTTGGAATCTAAATATGACTGACTCTGTATATAGGTAAGAGTTATTTTTACAACTGCGTAAATAGTTTTCTTAGTATGATGAAAATATTACTCGTAATAACACTTTCCAAAATAAGTCGGTGAAGAAATTGTAAAAAGTTGTTTTCTTATATACCTATAATATATCTACATATGGACTTATATTACGACTTTTCATGTTAGATATAATAAAGTATTCATCCAAAAATAACTTAAACAGTAAAAACCCAAACTAATAATCGAATAATACACATAATAATAATCTTAGTCTCAGACTTTTTTAAAGTGCTATTGTTGTTAAAAACCAAATTGATTTTATTTATTATTTTAAGTATTTCCTAGTATTATTATCTAGAAACGAAATTGAATTGCGTGAAGGTTGAAGTATTCATTTCAGGTTTGTCGTAGCACTTATGAATACTAAAGCAGCCCGCGGCGCCTTTGAATACAACCCAGCGTACTGAATAGGCTCGGCTAGGTTTCGTAGTCTAGAGGGTGACTTTGACCGTGTGCATAATTTATTATTCACACAATTTCTAACTTTTCTTAGTAAAGTCCAAACAACACTCACGTAATGAAATCTTTTCCCGACGTACCGAACCAAATTGAGCTATATCTCACCTTCTGCAAATTACATTTGTTGGATTGGGCGCAGTCCTTACACAGTGTGGGATGGTGGGCGGCAGATTTAGCTTTCCGCCGCTTTATAGACTTTTCCTTGTGTCCGTTAACGTCGTCCTTTGCCTTCCTTACATCGTCCGCTGATCGCCAGTAGTTCTTTATTTCGTTCTGGTCCGGAAATAAATCAAATTGAATAATAAACCCCGCGACGTAACATTTGATTCAATATATTTATAATTTAGTGAGCCAATAAATAAATACCCTAGAAGTGTACAATACAATTGAAAGTAAAACGTATAAAATTTTACTTATGTTAATTGTAAAAAATATAAACAGATAACTTAAAAGCACATACTGTGTGCATATATCCTTATTTAAACGATGTAATTCTACACACGTGTTTTCTACTTTGTTTATACCGTACTTCGAGCGATAAAGTATGTGATTAGATTACCTGAGAGAAGCTGTCGCTTGAATGCGACCCCGAGTTCGAATCGTCATACTGTAACTCGTTGTTATCTGAGAAACACTCGCCCGACAATTTCGATTTTGCCAATTCTCGTTGCTCACGTTCCCTCCTCTCATTTCGCTAAGAGATTTGAATTACACATGAGAGTATGTATTTCGAATTCTGCGAATGTCAACACTAATTACAAATTACTCACCTCAGAGCTGAATCCTTCGACGAGAATAGCTACTAACAAGTTAAACAGCACGTAATTGCCGAAAGTCATGAGCGCCACGAAATATAATGCGGCCCAATGGCTCGTCTTTTCCATTCCGTTAAACAACACAACATTCCAATCTTCCTGCGTTAAAACCTGAAACGTTTTCATCAAAGTGAATATACACAACTCAAACGTGTAAAGCCACTCTACCACATCAAATATCTTCAAATATGTAAATCACTTTAATAAATCAAAATAAGCAAGGTGTGCTGTCATATTGTATTAAGTCGTGCCTTTTGTTGATTGTATAGAATGTTAAATATACAATTTCAGAAGAAATTAAACCAACGAAATATTTAAAATAAATATTTTAGTAGCGTGTTAGTGTAATCAAGTGTTGTATTGTTGTGTTAGTGTACACTACACACAGGGTTATGAAAGGGAACACAGACGGCGATTTGAGTACACAAGCATAAAGGGTTCAGCATAACCTAGAGCTACTAGCTACAAGCAAGATGCACTAACTACAGAGCGCTCGTTAAAATGCATTACGTAACTACAAGTAGATCAGTCTACATTAGCGAATATCTCGCTCGTTTAGTGTACAATCCAATATCTTGTACAAACCAATTACTTTACAATTATGTTTGTCTTTATTCACAACTTTGCCAAAATCATCAATGAAGACAAACATTGTAACATTAAGCCGTTACGAGAAAGACGCGTCGTCTATCCTCTAAAAACATATTCAAACGGGATCGCAAATAAACCGACTAATTGATTGTGGGGCCTAGTCTAGTGGGCTGAGCTAGACTTACCTGGAACACAGTGACGGTAGCCCACAGGATGTTATTATAATGTTTCCTGTCGCATTCGCACTTGGGGTGGTGTGAGACGATCTCAGGGCAGGTACAGTCGCGCTCGGTGCCATTGTCTTCGACGTACTTGCAAAACTTACCACCGAATAGATACATGCCCAGAATACTGCGCGTGGCGGGCCCGATGAAAAAATGAAAGAAAAACAAAATGCTATGCGCATACGCCGCGACCGAGTCACTCAGACGAGATTGTTGCGAGCGACAATAACACTGCCATTTCCCGTTTGAATAACGGAATTAAAACTAATGTTACGGACTATGTACACACTAGTCACTAATGTTAATGTTTTGCTTTTAGTGACGTGCGTCTAAACCTAAAGTGTGACTGTGATTCTTAAAGTGCCGTAAAATATAAATTAGTTTTATTTCAGTCCAATGCAACATGATCAATAGAAACCGAATCCACTATTACAGTAACAATGGACCAAGCCTAATTGGTTAAGCAGTGTTATCGCCGTTGGGACGTTACCACCAACAACGGGTATGTTAATTAATCTAAATTATACAGGTACAGTAATTAACATTGTGTTATTTAGTGCAATTAAGTTCCTCAGTAAACATCACATTATTGTATTTATACTTTATATACTGCCTCGTTATCTTATTGAAAAAATAGAAATGCAATCGAAATAATAAAGAAGATAAAATAGGCGAAAGTAAAGTGCATAAAGATCACCAAGAAAACGTTCATTCATATTGTTCGATAATAAATACTTGTGGTATATATCATTTATCATTCAAAATATGCAATAAATTTCAATTTAAACCATAATCCTGATCAATGCAATGGAAAATAAATAACAAGAAACAATAGACGTGGGACAAAGACTATTCAGCGTAATAAGTAAACTGTAAGTTAAAAGTTGAGGGAAGGAGGAAAAGAATTGAAAATTAGATTGTTAGTGAAATTAAAACAAGGAGTTGGGGCTACCGAAATTAGTGGAAATTGCAAATATAAAATGTATTTATTATATAGATACATAACAACACACACATCGGCTTTACATTTCCGAAGGGTTTGTCAGATGTGTAAAACGTCAAACTACGCTAGTTGTTTTTTTAGTAACTTGTAATTGGGACATGCCTATTACCATAATTAAAAATATTTATTACAAAAACAAAAGTGAACTAATCATTCCACGAATTTCGTTTACAGTACAGAAATACAATACTAAAGTAAAAGAAGCAGCATGCAAAGTGATAATAGATACTGTTTAACTGAGTGCAGTCGTAGTGGGAGTTAAGTAGAGGATTTGACGAGGAAGTTACGCGCGCCTCGGCTCCGAACGACCTCAAGCTAACCTACGTTCAACAAGCTCTCTGACTAAAATGTGCTTTCGACAACTTCGATGGGAGTACTGGTACAGAACAACGGGTGACGTGACACTAATGATGTTGGATCAATCTGTTACGAATGGATCTATCTCACTACGCGGGTTCTAGGGTAGCTGTTACGCGACTGAACGCTTGTTGGCATCACGATGCTGCAAGCGAGATTCTTCGCATTTTTCTTTCTATGTCACAAAATTAAGGGAATGGAAGAAGCGGTCTCTTGCAGCAAGGTGTACGGTCGTTTGTGTACTCGCGTGGTTAGTCGATTAGCCGTCACAAGACTATCTTCTGTTACTGGGATTGTCATACTGTCATGAGTGTTGACCGCTGACGGACCCGTTTGTAAGCGTTTAGTAATGTTGCAAGTTCAGTCTGTTTCTGGATTGTCTGTTAGGTATTTGAATTTGAAAGTTGAATACCTGAAACACCGTGACAAAGGCCCACAAGAGCGTATCAAAGTTTTTTCTGTCACAATCTTGGTCGCCATCTTGGTCTTTCTCGCAGAATTTGCACCCGAAGAGGTTCATACCGAGGATGCTGAACGTTATCACGCAATATTCAATTAGATAACATACGAATACTATTCACCTTTCCAAACATAGAGGACATAAACAATAATAGGGTTAAGATAATAAATATATAAATATAGATATGTGTGTAGGTAGGTAGGTACGGTCTAAAGATGAGCGATAAAGTGCAGGTGTAATAGAAACTCAAGTGGACGAAAAGCACAAAAGCGTGAAAGTCACTATGATTAAGATATAATAAATAGAAGATAAAAGTTGTAAACAGTGTGGATAGTGGCGTGTGTTGTGAAATGTTGAAGACAGAAGTGACACATATATAAGGATAAAAATGAAAAGAAATAGGAGAAATCACTCACAGTTAGTGCACGGGTTAAGGGATGCGGGTGTGACAGTTAAGTAGAAACATTCAGAATTTCATAGTTTTATGGATTGTCGAATAAATCTTCTTTTGCTACGGAAAAATGATAGAGCAATCAATAAGTGATTGCTTGGGACTTCGATCTACTCTACTATCAGGTATGAAATAACATCAGATGTTTAGGAGATCGTAAATAAAATAATAAAGACTTGTAAAATTCCTAAAGCGAGTTCAGACAGGGTAAACACAGAATATTAAATTAAAGAGTTCTTAAGTAACCATAAAATAAAAGTCAAGGTATTTAAGTGTAGCTTGGTTTAAATCTCTGAATGAGAGAGTAAAGAAAAAAACTTTAAAGATAAGTTTTTTCAGAATAGTAAACTAATAAACTCAAATAGCAGTTTCGTATTTTCATCGTCTTATTGAAATTGAATTAAATTCTTTGCTTTATTTCGAGTGTTTTAAGATTCATGCATTTTTATTTATCATTTATCATGAGAATTAGCTTTGAGTGTAAGGGTCGGTATTTTTAATGCATCTTTTTAGGTAAAAAATGTTAAAGTTGACTATGACTTATTTTGATAATGCAATATATTTACCTGAATATAAAAATGAACAACACAAGTAGAGAGAAGAATACTGCGACATTGTCCATGGTCCTTAGCATGACAAACAGCTGTCTGCGCAAGTTTGGCATGAATCGAACTAGTTTCAGTATTCGGAGGAGTCGAAATGTCCGTAACACTGATAGCCCTGAGTTGCCCGCTGATTCTTTTTCATGTCCATGACCGTAGCTTTGGGCTAGTTCAAATGCGCTGTTGAATATAAATATGCAATATATAGTTGACGAGCAGAGAACATAAGAGTCTTAAGACTCTAATGCTCTCTGTTATGTTCTCTCTTTTTAAGTGATAGCAATTGCTATCACTTATGAAGCTATTCAAACAATACAATCTACAGTTTTGAATAAAAAAACCGTAGGTCAAAAATATATTCATGGCATGTTTTTGCTAATCCAGTATAGACAAAGGCTCAAAGCCATATCCTTTAGAAGATGCAGTGAAACTTGGCTTGGCTACCATTTGCCCTATTCACACCTTAATAATATGTAACCTACATTTTACGCCGATCTCATTTTTTAATGAAGCTGAAAATATTGTTCTTCATAATAAATAATAATAATACTTCATCAGTCGAACGACCCAGACACAATAGAAATTTCATTGTTATATTGACAATCGACTGGTGAGGGGATAATCAGCTAACTTATAGCGATACTTAAATATCCGTCAATTACTTTATATCTTTTCTAATAATATAATATTTATGGGAATTATCACTTACCTCAATATGACAATAACTCCGTCAAATACGTTGAACCCATTGGCAATATATTTGAAGGGCCCTTCCGCTACAATCTTGAAAATCATTTCTACTGCGAAAATTGCCGAGAACACAATGTTGCTGATTTCGACTATGACAGTCAATTCCTCGGGTTGATTGTGGTATTCAATGCCCATTGAGAGCGTGTTGATTAGGATGGCTAGTAGGATACCTGTAATAGGAGGACGATCAAACAAGTCAGAGTCAGAGAAAGTAGATTAGAATAGACGATGTCTATTACTCCACATTTTTTACACAATTTATTACACCACTGTCGAGGTCTGTAATAAAGCTATTGACGACTGAGTAATATTTGAAGCTGGAATTCTTTCCAATTGATTCAGCCTAATTAAATACCGTTATTTGTTATTTATATCGAGATTTGCATTATATTTCTTTAATTTTCTAGGAAAAATAAACAAAATACATAAGCGCTTAATCGTCGCGTTCTTCTTCGTGGCTAAATTTTGTGTACCTATGTGCCTCCAAGTACAATAAAAAAAATATGTTCAGATTTCTACTATCGTCATGTTGGACGTTTCAGGAGTGCTATTTCATTGCGTACCAAAAAGAGACGATAACATTTTTTTGTAATAATGAGGCATTATCCGAGAGAGTGGGAAAGATACCATAATAAAAGACCCTATTTTTACTTATTATTATTAGCGTAGTGGTAATCAAGTGATCTTTTGCAATTAATTCAACGTAGGATTGGCGGATTAGGCAATTTCATACAAGTTAAGTAAAGAAATAGCAATACCTAATATACTTTTATACCCTAGGTTATAATAATATACAATATTGTATTCCGAGCACTAGTCGAACTTTCTAAATTAATGACATTTGAACAAACCTTGCTGAAAATATTTGTGATCCACCACGTTCTTGATATGTTTTCTTAATAAACTCATGAACCGGGATATCGTTTTCCAAAATGTCGAGCAAGCGTTTCTGAAACGGCCTTTTCTAGTCTCTTTTGCAGCTGCCTCAGCTGCTAGCAGATCAGCACAGCACGAAAAGTCGTCTATTTCGAGAGTCTATAACACAAAAATTATTGACCATAACTTTAAATTTCTTGTAAAAAGAAACAAAATTACTACAAAGTACGGAAATGCATTATTTTGTAAATCTATTTGGTAGTCCAATTTGTCAGGGTATCTAACGTGCTTTAAGTTCCAAAATGTATTCTTTATTGACACTTATTTCAATTTGTTTAGTCACAGTTTTATCATAATAATAATTATTCGGAATGTCATTTAATGTAAAATGACTGCATTAAAATCAACGGTGTAGCTTACTCGCTTTCAATGTACCTATTCACTTCAGTCACAGGACAATAAATGGAAGGAGGAGTGTAAGAAACTCTCAAACAGTAGTTTATAAGTATATAATTCAGGCCTTCAAGGACCGTAGTCTTACTTTTATTATATCGTTATTAAATATTCTTAATAAGTATCCTGTCCTCTTAGTAAAACCTATATTTATAGTTAAAACATATGTTGTAATATTGTATTCAACAATATTACAACATATGTTTTAACTTACCTTATAGTTGAAGATTTTTTAACTCGCGATTCACCATATTTGGCCAATAATACAATAGATTTCGCAGAAATCAACCTACTTTTCCAGGAACTGCAACGTGTGTAGTTAACATGATCTTACAAATTACATTTATCAAGATCAGAATACAAAATAACTCCTGATTCTTTATATTAGATAATTCTATTGAATTTAGCAAACACACATCCAAGATAAAACAATTTGAAATGAGAAAAGTTTTCTGAAACCTGCAGGCTCTAGGGATCCTATCGAGTTAGCGAAGTTTATCTTGGATACAATAAACCACCAGGATAACAATTAACAAAAGAAAATTATAGTTGCTACATAAACAAAAAATAAACGTGTTTTTGTGAGTAACATAATTTATAATAGTAGTTTATGCAACGGTCATATAATACCTAATTATATGCCTTTGCATACACTATTTTATCTTCACTCATACAGGTGAAATAATACAAAAGTGGAAAATGAGTTAAGTATTTATTTATTGTAATAATTGTTTAAATTATGAATGTTGCAATTATGAAATAGAATATTAATTATGGAGCTGTATTAACACAACAATTAATTTTACAACACATAAATTAAATATTATCCATATTTTTATAAGATAAATATATTTAATTCCAAACTCCCACCCCGGATAAAATATGTGGTATAGCGGGAAATTTAGATTCTCATTGCGCATGACTGCGTAGCGCGCTCATAATGACACAATTTTTCTACAATAAGTCAATAAGCCCATGCCAATAAATTAAAAAGTAAAAGTGTGCTATGAAAATTAAAAAGTTATTTTATGATGCAGTATGTATGCTGTTGTTTGAAAATCCTAGAAAAAGTTCATGGTTATACAATCTTTTTTGAATTCATATTTGGAGTATTACGTTTGTGTGAGTGTAAATAAAAGTTATTTTATTATGCAGTTGTTTGAAAATCGAAGGAAAATGTTGTACAGTAATGAGATTTATTATTTAAAATTTTACCTATCATAGAAAAAAAAAAATTTAAAAAGTTTATACAAGATTTTTGAGACGATAAATGGGTCTAGTTTTAAGATATTAAAAAAATATTATACATATACCGTCTAGTTATTGGATTGAAATTTGTAAAATAAGGAACACTGTCATGAAACAGTGTAGTGCAATCAAAAGTATAAAGGCAATAAAAATCAAAAATAAAATCACCTAGAAATGGAACCGAATTCAACACCTAAAAGTGTGAAATAACTTGTTGAAGTCGGTACCATGATAGTTCAAAACCTAAGTGCCTATATTATCACAATATTGTGCGCATGGTAACGATTTCGAAGTTATTTCACACTTTTTAGTGTTGAAGACGGTTCCATTTCTTGGTAGAAATATTTTTCACCATTTTTAGAGACGGGATCAGTTGGCATTCACCGTCAATGATGATATTATCAAATCAGATAAATAGGCGAAACAATTTGAATTTGATGAAATTTGTATGGCACTAAGTTTAATTATAATAATAAAATATATGACGGAGAAGAGACCTCCATGATGTTTTGTTTTTTTTAATGTGACGTCACCAGCTCTGACGTCACATTTAAAAAATTATATTCTATATATATAATATTCTGTTCCAAATAAAACTCCACAAATCACTGATAGGTTTCGTATATTCGACCGGTAGCGTAACGACGTCCCATAACGTGCGGCAGCTTGAACAAGAATGCCATCCCGTCTTTTTTTACCTTTTTTTTCGTTTTTTTTTCGGAACGGACTAATGCTGTTTGCCTCTACCGGCATTTACAGCCATCCCGTCGCCAGTGCGACCGCTTTTATAGGTTACAGCGTACTTGCACGTGGTCGTTTTAAACGTTAAGATTGCAATACAAAGTGATGGCATGCGATTTATAATTAATTGTACATCGTAATAAACTTAAATCATTTTGAGAATAATCAAATTATTAATTTTAATTGGAATAATTTATTGTAATCAATTTCAAAAGTATGAATCTGTTTTACAACTCAATTCAAATAATCAATTTAACAAATCTAATTGTTATAGACTAATTATTATTGGCTTATTATGGTATCCGCGCCGATATATATGTTAATAAATAAACGTAATAAAGTTACACACACTAAGCACACTAATTAATTCACATGCTATAATTATACTGAAAAATTGCTTAGCAGGATTTTTTCATAATAATATCAGCCTAGTAAAAGCTTTTCAGGCGGTAAGATCATTATATAAAATAATATACAATTTCAAAATTTTAAACTAACTTAAGTTTTTATTGAAATTGTCGTGAGTTTTACACATTAAAACTATTATTATTAACCGACAAAACAATCACATTAGGGATCGAATACGTCAACCCGGGTTTTGAGCATATCTAATACTCACCTTAAGGGCGAGTGCGCAGCGGCGTCTGCGAGCTCGCCATGAAGAACATTTTAAGTCCCGCCGTTCATAATAAATAATTAATTTAAATAATATTCCTGTAGGGACCAACAAACCAAAACATTATCTGGGTAAGTATATATTTTGTTTTTTTATTGATATTCTCAATAAGCGCTAAAACAATCTTGTGAGTTCGATGTTGAAGTTAGTAAAAAATAATCAAAACCTATTTAAGTAACCAAAACGGTTAAAACCGTTAGTATACCTTCTGGCATTTTATTTCACTGTATTATTTAATGAAATAAACAATGTCGAAATTATTTCCAGAAATATTTGCACAGACATTTCCGTTTACGTAATACGGATCCGACATTATTTCTTAGTAGGTTTTCATTATTTACCTCATTCCTGCCCAGAAGAGCAATTTAAGAATTCACCGGAACAACACAATTTCTTTTATTCACTTATATACGAGTACTTTGTAGTACACTTTAGTTTTCTGTTGTGTAGTGTTTCTATTTTGAAAACACACGGAATCCTAATACAATAACTAGCATTAAAAATGTATAAAATTAACTGGGGGATATAAGTATATGTAAATAGTAAGATATATGTCTATATATTATTATTATGTAATTTGAAGGCAGACAGTTTAGATCCTGAACTAAGACAAATATTTTTTTTTATTTATTTAAGTTGTAATAAATTGTGAATAAGGAGCAAAATGGTTGTAAAGGTGAAATTAAGTGGTATGTTTGAGTATTTTTTAATGTATTCTATTATTGTGTTAAAAAAATTAATACCATCAAAATATACTCAAAATTCTTAGAAATGTCTATTTTTTGAAATCGCTGCTTATGAGATAAACTGCTTCAAAAACCCTCATTTTTATCGACCTCATGAATTGACAGGACTAAAATGACGAAATAAAGTAACTTATCACTACATATAATATAATTAAAATTTGAAAAAAAATTATACCGACTTCCATTCTATTCAGTTATTGGAGAGTAACTCAACTACGTGACCGAATTTAATGAAATGGGACTATATGGGAAGGTAGAAGATGGAAAAAACAAAAAAAGAGTTTCGAGAATCGGTTCACCCAGTCGAAAGTTATTAGGGAACAAGCATAAAAAAACAGTCGAATTACCTCAAGTCGAGTACCTCCTCCTTTTTGGAAGTCGGTAGAAAAAAAAATGAAAAAAATGCTAAAAACTGAGTCAGGGGGATTTCAGGAGTGAAATCAACCCAATTTAGATTTTTTTAATTTTGTGTTGCTGTTTGTCTATTTGTTTGTTCGTCTGACTGTTTGTATGGGCTAATCTCCGAAACGACTGGACCGATTGAAATGAAATTTTGTACGGTGGTAGCTTATATCCCTGGTCAACATATACCCTGGTCAGAATACAGGTTACATTTGATCCCGGTAAATTAAACAGTTCCCGCGGGATATTGAAAAAACTGTAATAAACCGTCTCCCGCGAGGCTACGCGAGCGTAACCGCTGGCGGGTCAGCTAGTGATAAAATAAAACCACAGCTAAAGGATTATCACTGAGATTCCGTAGACGTGCGTAGAGCTTCTACGACCTGAATAGTAGACAAGGTTTACATATGAAATTAGATTCACAAAAATGATATGAAATGGTTTTACCGAGTGTGATTATTCCATCATTGTTACGAGTATCTTAACTAATATAATAAATGCGAAAGTGAGTTTATACCATCCCCACTCTAAAAAGCTTATTTTATTCACTGAAAACAGTGAATAAAAAATAAATTTTAATCACTATTTTGGTGTTTGAATTCAGAACACACCAATATATTCGACCTCCATTTCAGTGCTTATACAACTTCCTTGCGCAAAAAATACTCTATACAAACTTCTTGTGCAAATAACTCCTCGCGATTTCATTGGGCGATATTTGCGACAAGGAGTTTAGCATTAGAATAAAAACTGTATTGTGTTCTTTGCTGCCATTACAGAAAAAAATATATGATAATAATAATAATAATAAACCGCAGGGGCGGCTTTGTGGCGACCGCAGGGGCGGCTTTGTGGCGAGCCGTCGGTGAGTGGCGACACCGTGGTCTCTGATTCTCCCTGGGGCTAAATGAGACCCCTGACCCCCGGCTTGCCTTAATTGGCCGTCTGGGGTGGAGACGCAAGAGCAAGTAACAAAAAGCTCCAAGAGTGGAAGTGTTAAAGGGCATAACGTCGGTAGTAGCGCTTCAGTGAAACCGCAGCACACCTCTCGACACCCTTTAGTCAGCCACACCAACGTTGCCCTTTCTGTCACCATTCATGGTGGCCTTTATGGGGGGCCCGTTTAGTGGGTGGCAAGTCACCACCTGCCCAAAAATTTTAAAATGAGACTGAATTTGGCAGGTGCCGTAGTCTCTTCCATAGCCCACTATCTTTTTATCACTAATAAAATCATTTCAATAGCCTTGTCATTTTACCCATTTTTATAATAGATATACCATGTCACCATCCATCCAAAAGTTTTTTTTTATACTACCTACTTTGTATTTTTTATACCAAACAGGCCTCTAAGTGTTGGCTACAGCCCCACTTATGCCTTTGTAAAGGACCGGATGAAATCCGTGATTTATTTTGAATAAAAGGAATAATAATAATAATAAGGAAAATACTCTACTTACTTCACCACTTATTTTAGTTTGATAATTCTCGTGGGTTTGAGACATATTTACATATTTATATAATATTAATAACTTCTTTACTCACGTATTTAGCTGACGTTATCGACCTAGGTTTCGGGCATGACCGATTCCCATCCTCAGGGAGTTTAAGCAGAAAGATCGCGGCCAATCGCGGCGAGCACTGCAGGCTGCAGCTCGCTCGGGCCAGCGCGAGAGCCGCGGTGCGTGCGCGGGCACGGTATGTGGTGTGGGGGTGCGCTCGGTACTGGTCACTGACATACTGGTCGCCGCGTCATCTCCCGTATGCTCGGATATTGCCCGGAGCGTTGGTGGTGTAAATCTAGGTCGATAAAGTCGGCTAATTATGTGAGTAAAGTCGGTTTTGATATATTTAATAAAAAATACTCTTATGTTGAGTAATTGTTCCAATTTTAATGTGCATTTCAATTAATTTGAACCAAATTAAACCTTCCTTTTTTCGTCATTAAATATCTATTTTCGCATAGGCTATTTCTTTTTCTCGTAGTCATGGTATAAAGTATAGTATGCAACTCTTGAATTATACGGATTTATACCGAGGGCCATAAATCACTCGCATCGCTCCGGATTTTAACACGTGAACAACTCACTACGCTCATGATTCAATTATCACGAATCACTCCCTGCGGTCGTGGTTCAGTCGTTAGAATCCTTCACTTACTCGTGATTTATCTACGGCCCTCGCTTTAAATCCGTATAATTCACTAATTGCATAAACAATTCATTGTTTGTTATGCTTTCACGCCTAAACAGCTGAAGAGATCTTAATATAATTTTGCAAGTAGATAGATAATATTCCGGCGAAAAACATAGATACTTTTATCGTCAGTATCCATCACCAAGGCGGTGAAACCACGGGGAGCAGAAAGTTATTAATAATGTAGGTCACCAGGAATAAATGTAAACATTACATAATAAAAAACAAGACGTGTTTTGGTTTTTATTCGACTTTTAAGGGACCGAAATGAGAGAACAAAACGTTTGATGATGTATTATCTACGTGTCACAATTAAAATGTATTTACCTATTACATTACACATTTAAACAGAGCCTTTATCAAACCACTATTTTAATATCTATCACTATTATAATATCTTGCTTCTAAATATTATAAATGCTAAAGTTTGGACGGACGGAGGTTTGCTACGTATTCACGCCAGAATGGCCGAACGGAATGTGATGAAATTTGGTATAGATGAGGCGCTGGAATAACACAGAGTAATGGTCATCATCATCATCCATCACCAAGCGGATGAAAGCGCGGGGCGCAGCTAGTATAATAAATATAATATATTAAACTAGCTGTGCCCCACGGTTTCACCGGTGTGGTGATGGAAGATGATGATGATGAGAAAGTATCATACATGTTATTCCAGCGCGTCATCTATCTACATACCAAATTTCATTACAATCCATTTGGTAGTTTTTGGTGAAAGAGTAACAAACATCTATACCTACATACAAACTTTTGCGTTTATAATATTGTTGTTTAGGATATATTATTATATAAATGTTAAAATGGATCCCAATAATTGGGGAGTTCCTGGAAAGATCGATTTAAGTGTGGACCTTGATTGGGTTTCCTCTGCAATTAATTTTGGACAAATGCCTGTGGATGATCGAGTGGCGAACCTTCCGTCCAGTAATGGATATCGGATGCGTGTTTTATATGAGACTCATTTGGAGTTTCATATCAGTCGGTATTTGATTATAATCTACGTAATTTGTGGGCTTTATAATTATAGTGGTAATTGTTACTAACTATTGTACTGTGTTTTTGATTTATATAAAAAATAAATCCTTTAAAAATACTTTATATTTCTATCATTGTCCCTCCAACGTTTAGAGTACTTATACATAAGCAGCTTGCTTATGTATACTCTATGCTCCAATGTCTGAACACGTTTCTCACAGCTTAAGATTTTTCGTTAAGTAACTACTTTTGAGATAGAAAACTATCACGAGTTATGTTCATAATTACGCTTTTAAACCGGAGTCCGGTAAATATTACGCGATCGACCGGCTCAACCAATTGTGAGAAATGATACGTCATTAGATTCGTCTTGGCGGCGTAAGTGTCACCGGGTACATAATAAACTGACTGGGGTGAAGCCTACGAAGAAATAATGTCATGTCAGGAAGCATAATTCAGAACAAATTCCATCAAGGAATATTTTACTCTCTACCGAGAGAATTCCATAGAAAAAGTGGACCTTCAAACCAAACGACGTACTATGATTCCAAATACGAATTACTTCCGAGGTTACAAATAGACATGTTCGGTGACTGGTTTAAATTCAGAAGGAAAGCAGGCATTGGTGCACGCGCGTCACGCGCTGCAATGTCTACTATTACAGCTGAGTCATAGCGGCGTAAACGATACTATTGGTTTAGCACGACTGTTATAGAGTCATTTGTTAACGCAGTTTCTGTTCTTGACTTATTATTTCTTCGTAGGGTGAAGCCTAAGATGAGGGTGGATTTTATACGATATAATGTGGGGGCTAACTATTTTCAATCGGGTTTTTAAACGCTGGTTAGTATTATATTTCACTATTATCATAAGAGGCAGTGCGAACGGCTTACCAAGCAATTATGTAACACTAGCTGCGCCCTGCGGTTATACTCGCGGGGTGATGGATGATGATGACGACAAAAAGTATCATATGTATAATCCAGCGTCTCATCTACATACCAAATTTCATCAATATAGGCCTACCCGTTTAAGCGTAAAAGAGTAACAAACATCCATCCATATATACTTTCTCGTTTATAATATTTAGGATTCTTAAAAGTTGACAGGTATTGAAATACTTTTAATATACCTACATTCAGACATACATACATTATTTGTTATTTATTAACATTATAAAGAGGAAAGATTTGTTTGTTTGTTTGTTTGAATTGAATAGGCTCCTAAACTTCTGGACCGATTAGAAATACTCTTTCACCAGTAGAATCCTAAATTATCCCTAATGAACATAGGCTATAATATTTTCAAAAAAGTTAGGGATATATCACGGAAAAAAAGATAGGAAAGAGAGGAAAGATATTATGTGATTGTTACACGTAAAACTACTTAACCGATTCAAACAATTCTTTCAGGAGTAGGTATAAAGCTACATTATGCCTGAGTAACATATTACGCTATATTTGATGCATCCTCATCATCATACGTCACTACGCGAGTGAAACCGCGGATCGTAGCTAGTGTTAGATATAAGAGCAACTTAATCAGTGGCGTAGCATTTCTAATATTTGTTTCGTGGGCAGTACGCCAAACAACAAAGGACTCTAGAATTGGTGGCCAACGAATTAGCTATGAAAGCTTCCAATAATACCCCATTTATCTTGTGAGTTAACTAAAGTGAATGGAACATTTGCTTTCCCTTCCTAATCTTGATTTACCATCCCACAGCGTGTAATCTCGCTACCTAATGTCGTCGTTTGACAAACAATGGTAAGACGGAGTAAACCGATTACAGACCGAAGTGTGGACCGGATATCGCTGAAACCTAAATCAAAACACATTATGTCGAAGGTACGCGGCCGAAGGTACGCGACCGAAGTTCGGCATGATTACGCCTGCAATGCTATTTGAATTACTGACGACACATTATGCCAAGATAACGTTGCGTTTTAGCGTAGCCTAACTGCGATCGGGCGTAAGTTCAGCGGCAAATTATTCTGTAGTCTTATTACATACGACCGAAATTCGGCTCGATTGCCGACTAAGATTCGAGGCCGGGGAGCAGCGGGGACGCAGTAATGCCCGCACCCCGCGTGCAATTGCTGTAATTGTAAAGTAATCAATTATTCAGGATTGGCTTCTCAACAGTAATTACGGAACCCTTATAGGATCACTTTGTTTTGCCTCAATCTGTCCAACTGTCTGAACTGAATAGTATTCAGTTCAGTATCTTTAAATTTGTGTGTGTATTCAGTGAATAAACACTGTGTATAAAGTTGCGCAACTGAATTTCTGCCACGTAAGTTCGGCACTAATGGTGTGTCATATCAGCCGAATACGTCGGAACGTATAATCAACCAAGGAACTTCGGTCGCGGACCTTCGGCATAGTGTGTTTAGACACTAAGTGTCGAAACTACGTGTCGTTGATGTATTTAGTATTGTTCTGTAAATCTTTATTTCTCGAATGTTTATTCAATTAGAGATACGATATCAGATGATAATAATAATAATGCGCGGACAGCATACACATTAACGCATCACGACGTCCAAGTCCTGGGAACAAAAGTACTGATCATCACACATCTATGTACCCCAGTAAGGGATCGAACCTGTGACCCCGCGCTTCGAAGGCAGGCTCACTACCAACTGAGCCAATGGGACCGTCTATCAATACCAAAACAATCACCACGTTGTATACAAATACAAGAAGGAGAAGGCACTCGATATGTTGATATATACTTATTAGACTTTTCAATAATTTGATGCAGAGTTTTGGCGGTTGATCACTATCAGCTATTTTTGTGATCTATTAACTCGATGATTTTAGATTTTGATGATGAGGGCTATGCTCGGGGTTTCTCTACGTGATCGAATCAGAAATGAGGAGATCAGTAGAACAACGAAAGTCACCGACATAGCCCAGAAGATTAGCCAGTTAAAGTGACAGTTGGCAGGGCACAAAGCACGCAGAACAGATGGCCGATGGGGCAGGAAGGTTCTGGAATGGAGAACATGGACTGGCGAGCGCAGCGTAGGTCGTCCACCGACACGGTGGACAGACGACCTGATAAAGTTAAAAATAAACCTGATAACGTTATAAAGTCAAAGGCAACGTTGGATGCAGGCCGCTTCCAACCGGTCCTTTTGGAAAATTATGGGGGAGATTTATGTTCAGAAGTGGACGTCCTACGGCTAAGATGATGATGCTGAACTCGATGATTTTAAAATTCAATTCCAATCTTCTATCTTTTAAGAAAGGTGTTGGCTTAAGAAGTATCTCAGTTACCTAAAGTACCTTACTGAATGTCACTGTCTTGTTTTAGAATTGAGTTGTGTATTTTGGTCAAACGATTTCATGACGAAAGCGATGGCAAGCCAACAAACATACTTTGGCATTTAAATATTGTAGCAGACGGACATAAATCGTATTTTCTAAGGTTAACATACTTATATAAGATTTTATACAGAAAAAAATCCTGTGGGCCGGGAATATTCCACGCGAGCGACGGTAAGAACTAGAAAACAAGAAGTGGTGGATGGTGGATTTACTATATTTTCAAATATCGCTATCCTAAAAAGCTTTGCAACTATAGTAGAAATTTCCAAGTTTTTCTAACTTCTCTACTCAAAGTCGACGTGCGATCTACTTGAAAAGTTCCTACGACACGAAAATCGTTTCACGACGGTACAAAACGTTGTGTGAATGAATTCTCTGTCGTGTATTATAAAATGTACGAGGTAAAGTTAAAATACAGGAAAATTTAAACTTTTGCATAATATTCTTGTTTCAGGAAAACGTCGGATACAAACGTTAAACTTTGACGAGGCTTTGCACTTTCATTGGATATTTTTAAGCATAGTATGTTACATACCACACAACACCGTAGTAATATAACAACACATAGTCATAACTTAGGCAAAAGCTGTACCTAGTAATCAGGATGACCTTTTAAATAAAAAAATATAGTGTTCTATGAAACAAACGGCCTTATAAACGCAGCTTAAATTTAAAAATAACGTTTTAAGTATCGCGCACTACTAAACTATTCTGCGCCGTAACTATTTAACATCGGTGAGCTCGTCGACGAATGCATCGACGAATCATTAGAGAATCACACGGCAGATACACGAGCAGCTTGGACCAGTCGGCATGGACGGCTTCAAGCAGCGACTGAACAGTGAACTACAGTCTTCCACGTAGTCACAGTAGTAGTACATGAAACCGCTCTAGCAGCTGCAAATGCTTCGGGCGGTTGGCAGTCAAGCAGTCGCCAGGCATATACTGACTGCTCGAGCTGCTGACTGCTCTCGCGCAATTACGCGTGCTTCCCGCCCCCAAATTGAAATTGTCACTTGTGAAGCAATTAATACCAACTGCTCGAGCAGTTATCAATGGCAGCTTCAAGCTGTTGACTATCGGCCTGTCCCAATAATCTATCTATCGCTGGTTTACCTTACTAGAGTTAGATATTTGACACTATTTGTATGGAAGTTATGTCAAATTTCTAGCGGTAGTAAGGAAAACCGTGGATAGATAGATTATTGGGATCCTGACTGCAAGAGCGGTCCGTGTCCGTCAGTGTACCCGGTCAGGGTAGATTTGAGCGTACTGACACCAAAATGGTTGTAAGTACTTCCAAACCGTTCTTCATTTATTAAGAATGCTGTAGTATATTCGTAGTTACACTGTGTCGTCACGTAATAGATTTAATAGGGTGACCATGACTTGTTTATTATTCATATGTAATTTTAGTCTGTAAAACTGACCATAATGTATGGAAGACGCTATAGTGTGCTCAAAGCGTGAGGTTTAACGCTTCAAACACGCTTTAGCGTCTCCTTTTTTTTTTTTTTTTGGGGGGGGAAATGCTGTGCACTTCCCTTCCGCCACGGGGGTGACGGAAGGGGGCGTGTGGGGCTCAGACCCACTAAAACCCCCCCGTGAGCAGTCCTCCGCCAAGGTGGAACGAGACAGGGTCGCGCTGGCAGTCACCATCTCGCCCCAGCGGTAGGCCCGGATTGATCTTAACCGGGCCTCAGCGCCTGTGAAGGGATGACCTTGCTCACCAAGGTCACCACCTAGACGTGTAGGGCCGTGCAAACCGGCGAAGAGTCCCCCGACTATTCGCCAGTGGCCCCACTACGGAGGAGGGAGGAGACGAGCAAACCGTCTCCTCCATTCCCCCGGTCGTCTGCGCCGGAGCGGGTCAGCTCGAACATCGTTCTCCCTGATCCGCTCCGCGGCCTCCTTCTGCGTCATCACCGCTTCGCAGAAGGTGGCCACCGCCTGCCACGCTCTCTCGCTGCTGAGCATGGAGATCACCACGCTCGGCAGGGAGAGATCTCCGCCTATTTCCGCCGAAAGCGTGTGCCGCTGCGGGCCCCATGCAGCACACACTTCCAGCGTGTGTTGCGCCGTATCCTCCGGCGCCCCACACTCGTGGCAGGCTGGGGTCGCCTCCCTTCTCGCGATTTGATGCACGTACTTTCCGAAACATCCATGTCCGGAAAGCACCTGCACCAATCGGAAGGTCAGCGAACCGAATCGCCGCCTCACCCATCTCTGGAGGACTGGGCGGATGGCCTCCACCGTCCACTGCCCAGGGACTGGTGGAGCCAGGTCCTCCGTCCACCGCCGCAACAAGGCAGCCCGCGCCTGCAACCGCATACGTGTAACCTCCTCCCATACTGGAGCGTCTCCACGGGATCTCCTCGCCGCCACGAAGTGATATACTTCAGCGAGGATCTCCGCTTGGAGCTCCCAGGGGGGATCACTGGCCAGCACGCACGCCGCCGTCCAGGACACCGTCCGGTACCCGCGTATCGCCCTCGTCGCGATGACCCGTTGCGGACGTCGCAGTAGAGTCTTGTTGTCGCGACTGAGGGCGTCCACCCAGACTGGTGCTCCGTAAAGAGCCATACTCCGGATCACTCCGGAGTATAGCCGACGGCAGTTGGCATTCGGGCCACCTACATTGGGCAGCAGCCTACCCAAAAAAGCTGCAGCTCCTACAACTCTTGGGGCCAGTTGTGAAAAATGGCTCCTAAAAGCCCACCGTCTGTCCAGGTTGAGGCCCAGATATTTCATCTGGGCTCCAACCGGGACCAGGACCCCATCCAAAATAACCCGCGTTTCCGGAGGGGGTCCTCCTCGAGGCCCGTGGAACAACAGGGCCTCGGTTTTGGAGAGGGCAACCTCCAGCCCCAGGGTACGAATGCGATCAATTACGAGGGTTGTACCCACCGTGGCCAACCGCACCGCCTCTCTTAGGTCCCTCCCCCTGACTACGACTAGAGTATCGTCTGCGTAGCACGCGACCCGCATGCTTGCAGGTAGCGTACCACGCAGCACCCAGTCGTAGCCTACGTTCCACAGGAGTGGTCCCAGCACTGACCCCTGTGGAACCCCGCAGGAGACACGACGGCGCCGCAAACCGTCGCGCCCTTCCACCAGGACCTCGCGGTTCTGGAGGTAGTCAGCCAACAGCCTCCGCAGATACAACTCTCACTCCATGATAGCGGAGCGCCTCATGTATTGCTCCATGCGGTAGGCTGTTGAACGCGTTGGCTATATCTAGCGAGACAGCCAACGCCTTTTCTCCCGCACTGACCGCATCTTGCGTCCATCCTTTCAGCCAGAGCAGGGCGTCAATTGTAGACCGCCCCGCTCTGAACCCGAACTGGGCCTCTGACAGCCCAGGCCCTGTTCCCTCCAGGTGCCGGATGACACGTGACGCTACCACTCTCTCTAGGAGCTTGCCCGTGTCATCCAGCAGTACGATAGGCCTGTACCCGGAGGGTGAGTCAACGGCTCGGCCCTCCTTCCGCAAGAGGCACAGTCGACCGTCCTTCCAAAGTTTCGGAAACTGTCCTGACGTGAGGCACTTGTCGAACAGTTCCCGAAGCTGGCCGCTCAATTCTCCCAAGGCGATCCTAAGGACCCGCCCTGGAATACCATCTGGACCCGGCGTGGTCCGTCTGCCTTTAAGGCGACCGACCGCGATTTCCATCTCCACTTCAGTCACAGGTGGAATGGGGGCTGGGTCCAATACATCGAAGGAGGACGCTGCCATCGTCGGAGGGATGTAGTTAGGGTTGCTAGCAGGAAAGAGCCCCTCCAAGACCCTGTTTAGGAGTTCTGGCTCTAGGGCTCCTGCTACTGGGGGCGTCCTGCCGCGGAACTTATTCCGGGCGGCTTTATACGGACGCCCCCATGGATCCCTCTCGAGGCCCACGAGCACCTCACCCCAAGCCCGCGATTTGGCTTGACTGATGGCCAGTTGCAGCTTCCGCTTGGCGTCGCGGTATACGTCGAGCAACCGGTTCTCAGCTGCCAGCTCCTCAGCTGACAGCTGGGCATCAGTGCGGCCTTTGCGCCTTCTCCTGCAGCGAGAGTAGGGCCGCCGCGACTCCGAGCAGACAGCTCGAAGATCTGCAATTTCTGCGCACCACCAATACACCTCTCGGCAATTGGCGCGGCGCAGGGACCTCGGCATGGCCGTATCGCATACGGCCGTTACCGCTTTGCGGAAGTGGCTTGCCGCGGCTTCCACTTCCGGCTGCGAAGGGGTGGCCAGCCATGACTGAACAATAGCCGCCTCTTCCGCCAATTTGACGTCAAGGCGACCAATGGCCCAGCGCGGAAATAAAATATTATAATATATTATATTAACATTAATTAAATATAATATTAATATAAAATATAATATAATATCTCATGCCCAAAAAATGTACTGCCACCCAACGTTCCAATGCAGCCGTGCGATTCTCTAAGAGCAAACATCGTTGCATCTTTGACAACATCCGTGAAACAAATGAAGAGATGACAAGAAACGTTGGAAAAGCAACCTTATGTACAAGGGCGATATCTCATAAAGGATTTGACATCGGTGAATCATTAGAGAATCGCGCGACTGTCCGGCCACTTTCCATCACCATGGGATTAACAGATTAGTTTTTTTGTATGATTTTGTAATATTATATTTAGTGATTGTTTAATAATCGAAGTAAAAATTGTTTTTTAAATGAAAATCTAAAGCGTTTTTACTGTATGTATATAAGTATAAAGAAATAAATTCAAATTTTACTTGAGTTCTCACTTGCACCGTTGTACGTAGTACTATTATTTTTTACGAGTATGTTGCGCTTGTTTCTACTTGAGTATAAATATAACGCTATGCAATATTATAATGTAACAAGGAAGTAGAACCACTAAATAACAACCACGTATTAGTCAGCCATGTTTGCAAGGAGATTGCAAGCGGTTGTTGGCAAAATCGCTTCGTAAGCTGAGTACACGCTTGATTAGATTTTAATCAGAGTTTATTGGAAGCCAAAATGCGGTTTGTAAAGCACTCTTTAATTTAGAGTTTGATATTTTGCGGAATCCAAACTTTTTGTTACAGTTGAAAGAGTTATAATCGAACTAATTTGCGCTGCAGATTTCAATTCAGTATTGTTTATTAGGTTAAATGATGAGGAGACGGTAAAAATATGAGAACCAACTGCTCACTATAAGAAATGCACTTCGTCACAAATGACGTACTGCACCCGTTACCTGTAACATAAAGTTATTAAGTCTCATGTGCCTGTAATTTTGCCGGCACCCATACCCTTCAAACCAGTACACAATAATGCGAACTTTATTGCTTCTTGGTAGAAATAAATATGGTGGAAGAGCTTCCCCGGGCGAACTCTATACGGACTCCGGGCGGCTTTATACGGACGCCCCCATGGATCCCTCTCGAGGCCCACGAGCACCTCACCCCAAGCCCGCGATTTGGCTTGACTGATGGCCAGTTGCAGCTTCCGCTTGGCGTCGCGGTATACGTCGAGCAACCGGTTCTCAGCTGCCAGCTCCTCAGCTGACAGCTGGGCATCAGTGCGGCCTTTGCGCCTTCTCCTGCAGCGAGTGTAGGGCCGCCGCGACTCCGAGCAGACAGCTCGAAGATCTGCAATTTCTGCGCACCACCAATACACCTCTCGGCAATTGGCGCGGCGCAGGGACCTCGGCATGGCCGTATCGCATACGGCCGTTACCGCTTTGCGGAAGTGGCTTGCCGCGGCTTCCACTTCCGGCTGCGAAGGGGTGGCCAGCCATGACTGAACAATAGCCGCCTCTTCCGCCAATTTGACGTCAAGGCGACCAATGGCCCAGCGCGAAAAATTCGTTAGCGTCCCGCGTTGCGCTCCTCCCTGATTGTGTGAGGTGGAGATCTCGAACCTAATATATTTATGGTCCGAGAGAGTCTCCACCTCCGACAAAACTCTCCAGGCCCTGACAAGTGCTGCGACCGCTGGGGTGGCGAAAGATACGTCCACCACGGACCCCCCATTATGTCGCACGCACGTGTGGGCCGACCCTCTGTTTAGAAGGGTAAGTCCTGTGGCAACCGCCCATTCCTCGACAATCTCCCCTCGGGAGTCAGTGGACGGGTTGCCCCATGCCCGGGCCTTGGCGTTCAAGTCCCCTAGTAAGAGGACCTGATGTGGTGCCTGCCTCCTCGCCGCTGCGGCCAAGATATCCATAAATACCTCTAGCTCCGCAGCGGGTCTGTTGGGGGAGAAGTATGCGCCTACGATAGCATAATCTCCCCAGTTAGCCACAACGTACCCCGAACCCCTCTCTTCAACTGAGAGAGGGCCGCCACTCATTGGTCCCACAATGGCCACAGAGCCGTCCAAGTCCCCAGCCCAATTGTGATGAGGGGGAACATAGTACGGCTCCGTGGCAACTGCCACGTCTATTGACCACTGCGCCAGTGACTGCATAAACAGATCTTGCGCCCTGGCGCAATGGTTAAGATTAGTCTGGAGGAGATTATGATGCCCGACCTGATCCATTAGTCTGACATTAAAACCTCCTCGCACTCCGGATGCTGTTCAGCCTCACGAGCTAATTGACTTACTGTCGCAGGGATGGCCTGGGTCCTTGAGGCCGTTTCCTTCGTCTTCGGGGGGACGCAGTTTCGTCCTCCCATTATGTGGCCAGATGGCCTTCCCGCATCCGCGCATACCGCGCAGCGCGGGTTCGAACTTTTTGCAGTTTGCCACTCGATGACCGGCGTCTCCACATTTAAAGCACAAGTCCCCTCTGTCGGTTGACGCGGGACACTTCGGGCGCGTATGCCCTAGACACATACATCTAAAGCAGCGCATGGAGCGATCCCCCAATGCCACTACACGCACCGAGCTCCACCCTATCAAAAGCCTGCCCCTTTCGAGCAGCACTTTGGCTGCCGGAACTGGGCAGGAGACAATAGTGGAACCGGCGCCGCCAAAGCCGGTTCCACGCTTTAGCGTTTCCTGATCCAACTGATCCTAAGCTCAATACTGTATTTTGATGATATTTACACTGACAACTACTTAGATCATCTGCTGCCTACTGTAGTCTGCTACTCCAGTTTTTTTTTCAAGTTTGAAAAAATTATATCGCTTTGAAATATTGAAAAAATCAAAACGTACGGGCATAGCAAACAATGTGTCGATTGATTGAAAAAAAAAATACTGAAATCG
Organism: Selenia dentaria; assembly: GCA_917880725.1. NCBI lineage: Eukaryota > Metazoa > Arthropoda > Insecta > Lepidoptera > Geometridae > Selenia > Selenia dentaria. The sequence continues at coordinate 31,382,097 of OU862877.1, read as the reverse complement.
GACATTAGAAAAGAGTTTTTTCTTTTAGTGTAGACAAGTACTAGCTACGCAATCCTCTGTTAAAACTATCTGTACCATTTGGACAAGTTGTTATTCCAAGTGTGTTTTTGAAATACAATAAGCATTATTGCACTGCAGACCAGTAGTACCAAAACGCATATCAATTAAATATGACTGGTAGATACACCTAAGTACTTACTACTATACAAGATAAGACATGCAAAGCCGCGGTGGAGTGCTAGTATTACATAAAGACAACCAACATAAACTGTATTAAAGTTCAGAAAACTTTCTGGATATGACAATGTCAGAATAATTTCTTTTGTATGAAATCGTAGGTTTTTAAGAGAATAATTAAGGTTTGTATTTGGGTCAGAATGGCTCCGGGCAGGCGCGCCTGACAGAAAATGAACAATACTACAGTTATGAAAGCAACTTCGATGTCAGGGGCAGCAAGAAAACAAGTTTATGTTTGTTTTAAAAGTTACAAGGTTTTTCTGAACCATCTCATACCGTTGAGTTTGAAGAACATAATTTATTATTTTACATTATTGCGAGTTTCGAAATTCTGGCGGAACCAAATTATTTTGATTGAATACGTATTCAATTACGAGTAGTATATGTGTGTTTTCATTTGTGTAACTTTAAATTGAATTTTCAAATGGAATATATCCATATTGGAATGAACTGTTGTCATTATTGTGATCACAACAGTGAATTATTAAGAACAAAATGCAGAGATTAAATTCAGTTTGCCCTTGAGGTTTCTTGTACTAATGAGTCTGCGTCTTTAATTGTTTGATGAATAAATCCTTCACCTCACTCTTCATCTTTTCACGAAACGGGCATTATGTTGTTAACATGACAAAGAGCTCATTTAAATTCGTTTTACTGAATTATGCAAATGAGATTGTAAGCGCCCGGTAACAAGATAGAACCGCGTACAAAGATTGTCGCTAAACTCGATTCAGCTCGCCTGTTGCTCTCTCTTTGTTGATACCAGGTAAATTGTGTAAGCTAAATAAGCAAGATTTGTTAACGGGCAATTTTAAATTGTCAATTGCTCTGCGCACTGCAGTAATATCTAGCCAAAGAGTGATAATACAGTACTTACTTTAGTATGATTAGTATCGTTAATGATGATAATTTTATAATAGTAAAAAGGGAATATCATGAGTCTTGCGTTGTCGTTGCGCGAGACGATTGACAACTGTTTCAGCTTCGTCCAGAAGCCTTCTTCAGGATATTGAGTGTGGTGCGCTCGTCGTTGCGTTCCGCTTCGCACTACGGGCAGCAACCCGCTGTGCATGGGAGGTCAGTGCGGGCGGTGGCGGAACGTGATGCGGTGAATATTGCGTCATCGAGTCTGCAGGCTGCAAGGTACCCTCTTCGTCGCTACTGCTTCCTTCGGGTGGGACCACTGCAGTTTGACATGCGAAACTGACTGTGTCATTACTCTTTTCCACTTGTTCCAGAGTACAATGAAGACACGTTTTTCAGCTTTGTGACAGTGCCCACGCTCCATCACGATTGAAATTTGGACGTAGACGGATTTCTATTGCCTCACGGATTTTAATTTTTACTTGAGTTGTTTACTTGAGAATTTAACGTGAGTTTCAATAATATTTTGGGTTATGATACTCTATATGTTTTATGGTAAGCGTCCACTTGTCGGTATCGTACGCAACGGATGCATCGCACGCAACGGATCGTAGCATTCTCTGTATAGAGACTCATATAAGTGCGTCCACCTGTCCGCATCGTACGCATCGCACATCGGCAATGCCGACACCGTTGCTCCGAGAGGCAACTTTTGCGATGCGTGTCGATGACGTCTTACGGAATGCCGGTCAGTGGACGCACCCCTCGCGCTCGCCCTCCATCGTCGGCCATTTGCATTTAGCGTTTGTCGTGTCAACACGCGTTGTTTTTGCAACATGGACGCGTCAAGACTAATCGCAATTGTGCAAGAGTACGAAGAAATTTATAATTTAAAAAACCCTAACTATTCTAACCAGCAAAGAAGGGACAATATTTGGGAGGAAATTGGGAACAGGTTAAATCAAACAGGTTATTTAGATAGTACATAAGTTTATAAATTTTTATTTAATTACTTATACCACAGAGATAGGAACAGATACACGATGCCATACTAAAAAACGTCACGTTGAGGTGGTATGAAAAGCTCATACATTTACGCGCCTTCCAGCCCGAATTCTTCTCAATTGCCAATCTACCGACCCTGCTTCTGAGTTAAAGTAACTTTTGAAGCTATCCCTGACTGCTAAAGCATCTGTGCGTGAATTACCACCTACATTCCTTAGGTTTTGCAGTCCTCTCATAGATGTGTTTAAATCGTTTTCTGTCCAGTGGCATGAGTCATTTCTTAAAAAGTTGTGCAAACAGCATGTAGTCATTACAACAGTTACAATGTGCTCTTCGTGCATAGAAAATCTTCGTTCGAAAATTCTAAATTTTCTTGCCAATATTCCAAATGTATTTTCCACAGTATTTCTCGCACGACTGAGCCGATAGTTAAACACTTTTTTTTCTTCATTTCTTTGGGCATCATCTCGAGAGTATGGTCGCATTAAATACGTGCACAGTGGAAAAGCTTCGTCACCGATGATGACGTGAGGTAGTGGTTCAGTGCCTCCTGGTGGTATTTTTCGTGGAGGTATGTTTAGAGTGCCATCCTGTAAACCTTTGCCTAAACTCGAATTTCTCAAAATAGCATCAGAGTTCTTACCAAACGCACCGACATCTACGACTATGAATTTTTTATCTGCGTCGACTAAGGCTAGCAGTACCAAACTAAAATGTTTTTTATAACAAAAGTAATTTGAACTACTGTGCGGTGGAGCTTGAATAAGCACGTGTTTTCCATCAATGGCAGCGATCGCGTTGGCAAAATTCCATTTCTCGTAAAAACCTTTTTCTGATTCAATCCACGTATCTTCAGAAGGTTTTGGCATCACTATGAGTTGTAGGACTTCAATAATGGCTTCGCAGGTCGAATACACAATTTCTCGCACTGTACGTTCGCCCATCCTGAAGGAAAATGCCAGAGATCGAAAAGAATTCCCAGTGGCTAAGTACCTGAAATAAATAAAATAAAATATTTTTAATTGTTACAGGCAATGCATGCAAGGAGCAATGGACCAGAATCAGAGACAACCATAGGAAGGCTTTGAATTTGCGTAAGACCAAAAGCGGCCAAGCAGCATCGAAACTAAAACCTCCCAAATTCTTCCAAGAACTTTCTTTCCTAGTACCATACCTAAACGATGAGGAAGACCGGCGGTCAAACCTATCGCCAAGAAGTGTCAACAATAACGACGAAACACAGCTTGAAGCACTGTCTGATTCTAGTAATCTAGATACAAGCGATGCAGGAAGTCAACAATCAATTGAATCCGCTCGAGCTGTCGGTAGAAAATCGACCTACGCAGCTTCACAAACTTCACAAGGTCCAACAGCAGCCAACGTTCTACAACAATACTTAACAAGAACGGCACAAAACAGAAATCTGAGTGATCCTCTCGTGGATTTTTTCATCAATATGGCTAAAACAGTAAAGACTTTTCCTCTACAAGACCAAATTCAAATTAAATCTGAATTGTTTCAAATGGTTAATAGCGTGGAGATGAGGCTGACGACAACTCCAATCAATCCTGAATATCCTGATTCTAATCTTATGACATCTGGTTCGAATGAAAGAGAGAGAGTGAGAATTGTTTCAAATATAATGCTTCCGGCACCTACTCGTTCAAATACAACAATGTTTACTTCGTCTGCTATGAACAACATCACAACCATCGCTTCGACACCATCTGTGAATAAAACTCTATACGTGATGTCTCCTCCTCCTCCACCTGCCATGAACGAAACTCTGCACAATCTGTCTTCGGCAATGTTTTCTCGTTCGTCTACACCTATGAACAACATCACAACCATCGCTTCGACACCATCTGTTAATAAAACTCTATACGTGATGTCTCCTCCTCCTCCACCTGCCATGAACGAAACTCTGCACAATCTGTCTTCGGCAATGTTTTCTCGTTCGTCTACACCTAACGAAATGCCGCCTTCACCCATGGATGAAACGATGTCTTCACGTCTCAATAGCGAAACTCTGCGCATGATGTCCTCCCAAGAAAATGTGAACTATACGGATCAAAACACGCAGATTCTCGGCCAATATTTACATAAGAAGTAATGCATACGATGTTTCATTTCAATAAATACCTTAAACACACAGCAAGCCTTTCTTCTGGTCCTATAGCCTCCCTGTATTTAGTATTCTGTCTCAGTAAATGTGGTTTCAGGATATCAACAAGATAATTGAATTTAGCTTGCGACATACGAAAATATTGGAAGAACTTGGTGTCATCGTTTGACAAATCAGGAAACAGGGTGTGATATTCTCCATGTTCCGATCTCTTCTTGAATATGTCGTGTATCCAGATACTATGTTTCCTTTTAACTTTTTTTTCCAATTCTTCCTCTTCTGCTAACAAACAAGCTACAAAGACAATTTGTTCTTCATCGCTTTCCTCGATCCTCACAGAGTCCGCACGTACGCTCACTACGAAAATCCGAATGAACTGGCATCGTCAATCCGTATTCTGGTACTCACCGTCGGTAATCCGTACGCTGCCGATACAGTGGACGCACTGTGAAAACTTGTATCTGTTTGATGCGACGCGTCCGTTGCGTACGATACCGACAAGTGGACGCTTAGCTTTATGGGGAAATCTTACCGATCCTATGCAAGTACTCTTAGATGCACATCGGGGACGACTATCTTCAAGCCATCGCCGTAGTACCGAGGTGTAGGTAAATTTTCTTTTATTTTTAGTACGAAACATCGAAATAAACCTAGTTATATCTTCCTTTTGAAAATTTCAACTTTCTATCACAGTTCATGAGATACAGCCTGGTGACAGACGGACAGACGGACGGATAACGAAGTCTTAGTAATAGGGTCCCGTTTTTACCCGGTACGGAACCCTAAAAGAACGTTTAGTTCTTTGTCCAATATCCCATTGATTTAATGTAAGTAAACATATTCTTATCTGTGTTAATCTATTCCAGTACGTTAAACAAATAATGCAAATTTTGTACATAATTTCCAAATGTACGCCTACCGCTCATGTTTTTATTATTTTTTTTTCTTTAGCTCCTAAGTTGATAACCGTGCAAATGACCGGTATGATCAAATCACTTGAGACTGTGTGCATCAAATTATTATAAACGAATAAAATTACAGATTTTAAGTAGGCTAGATACCAGAAGCTGTCCGTCTCGTCCAAACATGCACTTATGTGACTCATTCAGCCGCACTCTAACACTTACCTTTAGCTTACAATAACGTCAGTGTCAAGTACATATTTCAAAAAATATTTATCAATTATATATAAACTCGTCTTCAAAACTCGTCAGCTAATGTATTACTAATTATGTATTACTAACTTATTACCGGAAGATTGTCAAAATGTGTAAAACAAAAGACTACAATGAATAGAGCTTGCCAAAACACTCTTTTTTTTAGTTTTTAAATATGATCTAGATTTTGGGACCTTTATTAATAAACGTTGCGTAAACCTACATATATTAGGCGTAACATGCTTTGTCTTGCTTTCACGCATGACGTTTACTGCAAACGAAAAATTGACAGATAGATGTTTTAACTACTCCGGGTGTAAGCCAAGTTTATTAATAAGGCCGTAAGAGACTAGTGGAGTAAAACACGAATTTAAATTAAGATTTATTTTTCAACCTAACATTGTCGCAACTTGACAGATCACCAGCTAATTTAACAGGTGTACTCAACTATGAACATTGTTCATACCACTTAAAATTAAATTATACAATCAGTACTGAAAAACAATAATATAATTTATCATTATCACGAAATTTACTTTTATCACGAAAATACTATGCTTAACGTTATTAAATTCACATTAATCAATTCTTTAATCGAAGGATGAAATTCACAAACATCATAAAATATACTCAAATCATTACAAAGGAATCTATTTCACGCTACTTATAAATACATTTCAATTCAATAACATTTTTCAATAATATGAGTAAAAATTATAACAATAAAAATAGTTGGAAGACAATAAACAAATTAAATACAGTTGGAGGAGAATACAGTATAGTTATAAATATAAATATGTATCAGTTAGAAGAAAATACAAAAAAGTAAAGGCAACATTAAATGCTAAAATCTCAAATCTACTTTCCATTGAATACAAAATAGAGTAGTGTTCGGAATGATGAATATAATTCCTTATATGGGAAAATGTCTTAATTACAAAACTTCACACATGACGTACAACGAAAACTTAATAAAGTCTCAACAAGGATTGTAAGGGTCAAATCTCACAGAATCCATAATGCATTGGCATGCAAGTTGCTTAATGAACGAAGCGTCATCACTGGTCGTCATAACGAAACACGATACATTGCATATCACAATTAATTCGATCTCTCGTCATCATGCTTGAAATTGCTATGCGAATTCTATATGAGTTGTAACCCTTAGTCTAACCTCCAATTCCTACAGTATACATTAAATTGAGAGTCTACCCACATTTAACTCCACAAGCTAACACGTTAGAAATAGGAAAGGCACAGTCGAAGTATAAAATTTATTGCTGACTTCCCTAACTAGATACTTTTGTCGCTAGAACCACACACTAAATCACATACAAGAAATAAATCTAGTATCTATGAGCCTAAACATTTTTTTTAATACTTTAAGTACTTTGGCATATTTCTTCTCGTATTTTGGTGTCTTCTTAAATGCGGAACGTAAGCAGAGACGTTTCGAAATATAACTGATTAACTTAAATTATAAGTTTAAACATATATTTTTTTAACTTTAGTTAATAAAATAACCGCTAACAAATTTTGTAAATTTGGCACGGCTAGTAACGCTTGCACTAAAAGTAAATTAACTAAGTAACCTAAAAGTAATGTACTTCTGTGCATATTGACATATTCTCTTTGTGTATTCAGAAAAGATTTAGAACTATAAAATGGTTCTACTTTACAGCTATCGTCACTAACTTGTATGTGCGTATTGCCAGTTACATGTCTAAGTTACGTACGTCACTGTAAGAAAATAGGATTCATATCATTCAGAAAATATTTATTTATTATGTGTAGAGATTATAATTCAATTCACGAATGTTTGGTTCCAAACTTGATTCGTGGAGATTGTCAAAAATCTAGTTAGTAACAATTCACAATTCGCTACAAGTCTATACAGTCGTTGATTTAGAAAATATGATACAACTCTATTTTTTCCACAAAAATATTACATCGTAGGCTATAAGTCAAACTTTTGAATTACTATTTCATAATACTAATTCAATGATTAAAGAAATCTAACATTTAAAATTGACACACAATATTATAGATACAAGTAGCTATGGTTGTTCAATAAAACTATATGTACGAATAAAAGTACTTCGCTACAAAACAATTCTTCGTTGAGGTTTTCGAAACTCTTACAGTACAACTATTTCCATAAATAACGAATAAAACCTTAACAGCAAGCACCGTACTAATAAAATTACGAAGTGAACTTTAGCTTTCGTAGAAAACGTTTCACCACAACAAATTGACTAGTTCTAATACCTATCTACGTTTTTATACACCTAACAATAGTTTTAATCAAAGTCCTCTGAACAGTTGAACCGGCCGCAAACGGTAAAAAAGGTATAAAGACGTGGGAGAAGAAATAAGGAGAAGGCCATCTCAAAACATACAACAACTATCACCAGCTTTCGGTTATATACGAGTATGCAGTACTGAACCACAAGCGATACATATCGAGTTTTTTTTTTCTTCAAATAAGTCACTGCACTGAACGCAACCGAGTTCAAACTTTCACTCTTGTTCATTCCTATAGGCGAGAAGAGTCGGGCAGAGAAGGGTGACGCTAGAAACTAGCGTCTAGATGTAGACTTCATGATGTTGGTGCGGCCGGCTTCGCCGGCACTAGGAACCGCGCTCTGCAAGCTCCACTCCCACGCCCTCCTCAGGCTCGGGCCGCGAGGCATCCATCTTCCTTCTTTCCGCTATCACTATCCTAATATTTTCCTCCTCGCTGATAGCCGGATTGTTTGCAGAATCGGGCGTGAGTTGATTCGGCGATCGAAGCGAAACGTTAGTCTCACTTGGAGCCGCGGACTCAGTAGACAGCCTTCGCTTAGAACTGCTGAGCCTCATACTCTGCCTGTTAGAAGGTACAGCCAATAGCACAGGTCGGAGTAGGCGTGCTTCCTCTCCGCGTAGTGAATTGCGTTTGTCAGCACGTTGCCGACGGTTTTGAGCGAAGGAATCGCGTCGCGGCGGAGAGCCAGGTTCAAGCTCATCCGCTTCGTCAGCGTCAATGAATCGCGCGTCTTCTTCATAGAGGGCGGGTGGAGGCTCTGAGGCAGAGTCCTGGCGGCGACGGGTGAAGGCATGCGGAGAGAGCGAGGCTCGACGCGGTGGCAATGCAGACGGCAGTAGTGCGACATGTGAGTGCAAGGTTCGACGGCGACGAGCGGGGGAGGGAATGGGTGGCTTCGGCTCGCTGTATGTAAAGTTGGCTGGAAGGGAAGGTACCTTGTTGAGCGGTCTTACGGTCGGAGACGTGCACTGCTCAAGCGCACGGCATAGCGCTCGATCCTCTTCATCGTCCGCTTCTCTTTCAAGTTCTCTTTCGAGTTCCACGTCCATGTCCATTTCGTCTTCCATCTGTTTGTGGGATTCTTCTAGGTGTTTCATCAGTACCTGTACAAATCATTGAATAATTATTATTTAATTTAATTTATTATTTCTTTATTGAACAATTTATATCTAAGCTTTGCTTATCTTTTCAGTGGCTCACGCCATATTACCCGTATTATCCGGAGGTACGAGAAGTGGTGTGGCACGTGCGGCTCACAGCATATTGCATGCTCTTGTGTGAGTGATAAAAATACATATAGTATTCTGTTGCTATGCTAGATTTCTACAGATATATGTAACGCTGTCTGCTAAAGTTTGCATGACTCATCTTCATATTATTTTTAAAATGTTACTTATACTTAAATATTACATAGTTAATGTTGCTTCTAGGATTGAAATGTATACTAATAATTAACAAAGTAATTTTGTTTTTATTACTATGTTTTCATAAAGATATTTTGGGCTACTATGGGGTTTCTGTGTAAACTCAAAGTACAAGCACATAGCACGCAGAACAGATGGCCGATCGGACCGGAAGGTTTTTAAGTGGAGACCGACCGGTAAGTGCAACGTAGGTCGTCCGACCACCGACAAGTTGGACAGATAGCCGGATGACTTTGGATACAGGCCGCTTCCAACCGGTCCTTTTGGTAATTTATGGGGGAGGCCAATGATCAGCAGATGTCCGACGGCTGAGATGTTGATGATGGAGATGATGATGATGAAAGGTATTTAGAGATGAAGTTAAAAAGTCTATATATATATATAGGCTATATAGTATCAAATCATGCTCAAGCAAAATAAGCGGATTTCAGCTATGTTAAGTCCGGGGTAGTGAGGATCGGCCGTCAATCAAGCGGTCAATGGATCACGTCCTGCCTTGGGTTTGAGCTCTCATCACTTACTCGTAGCATATTTTCCCACCTCAGCAGCATCTGTGTATTTCGATAACTAATCTTAAGTACCTATTGCTATAAGAGGTCTGGTGAGCAACCATTTTCAACCACACAGTCACTGACCATCAAGCGACCATAGTAGTCTAAACGAAAGTCAATAAAAAGTGGAAACTTACAGCAACGACCACATTGACAAGTACGAATTGCGCCATCAGCACAAAAACGACGAAGAAGATAGGAGCGATGATGGTGGACACGCAGCAATTCCTCACGCAATCCACTGAGCTGTCGCAGTCTTCTCTTAGGGTATCTTTCATGATGCCGTTCCAGTTGTCGCCGGTCGCTACGCGGAACAAAGTGAGGAACGCCATGCCAAAATTAGCAAAGTGTGCGTGCTCCCCGAGACCTGTATTGAAAATTTAAATACATTATTTGATCACTAGCAGTTCTTTTTTTGTTCATATCAGATGCGTTATTTAAAAGTTCATCTTTGTTACTTTGTACAGGGAAATTAATATATGTGGTAAGCTATTACTGAAGGCTACTATCGTTGTACTTCCGTACTTCTATAGGCTATATGATAGATACAAGGGGTGTCTTAGCACAATAGTTAAACAACAAGATAAGGACAACAGTTACAACAGTAAGATTAACATTAGAGTCTTCAGATGATCTGAAAACGCTGTTGCCAGGGCTGGCTAATACCTGCACGAGCCTCGTGTGGAGGAATATGATTTATACCCTACTCTCTGCGAGGAAACCTTGACTCCTAGTAGTGATAACGTTTTGGATAGATTATATTAAACGTATCTTTTATATATCTAGAATAACTATGGAATTGAATAACTCAATCGTCATTGTTCAGAATCTAATATAATGTTTTCATTAGATGGGTTGAGCATGTGGGTTGATTTATCAATCCCTTTATACGATATCAAAAAGCTTGTTGGAACGCATCCAATTGAATCAAAGGCTTCGTTCTTCCAAACAAGATATTTTGCTCTTGATATTTTGCTCATAATATCTCTTTACTGTGTTTCTTAGCTAAACAAACATACACAGCACCAACACATTAACACGTCCACACACACCACAATTAAAAGTACTAATGTATTAGTCATTACAATTTTATATTGTGTCTATAATTTAAATGTTATATGTATATATGTATATCTCTGAGATATGTAACCAGAACCTTTTATTGTAAAGGCTTTTTAGGGAAGACGCTGCCTTTTGTAACGCAATTATCTTAACTAAACCAAGAGGCAAAGTAGGTAATAACGCCAAAGTCGTGTACCTACTATAACTTTGCAATAAAGGTTGGTATTTGTATCTGAATAAATAATATTAGAATAAAAGTAAATTTTATTAAAAAATAAAGATATTTCCCTCACCTTGACATGGTATTTCATCAGAGCATTCTAATCTGCCAAAAAGCTCGACTCCCAAAGCGGCAAATATGAAGAATAGTAGAAAAAACAGAAGTCCTAGATTTCCCACTTGCGGCAAAGCTTGCATCACTGTATCTAGCAACGCTCGAATTCCTTTCGCCATCTTTAGAAGTTTTAAGACTCTTGCTATCCTCAGTACTCTCATTACTCTCATTATAGTTGGGTTTATCGGTATTATATTTGTCTCCAATTCCTCTAAAACAATCCCCACTATCGATAATATAACGATGATCACATCGAGTTGATTCCATTTGTCTTTAAGGTATATTTTGAAACCCAAAGCCACTAGCTTCATCAAAGCTTCTAATATAAAGACCGCAGTAAAGAAATAGTTAAATATTTTCAATGCGTATTGCAAGGCCGGCGGCATTCTATAGTATTCGATAGCCATGGTGACTACATTTAGACCAATCACTCCAGCTATGGCCAAGTCGAAATACTTTGATGTGACCACGTTGTGGACGAACAGTCTGTATTGACAATAATCCGAGTAATATGGCTTCTGGTGCATTTCTGCAATAAAAGATACAATAAGTATGTGGAAGAGTACAAATGGCAATAAATAAAATTGTTGACGATGTCGTTTTCGTCTAGAAAGTTATTGTCTGTTTGGTATAGACGATAAAGTTTGTCATTGATACTAACTGCGTCGTTTTTTCTCCATCTGTAGCGCTCTTTTCGCCGCCCTTCGGACTCTTTCCTCCTTTTCTTGTTCCTCGCGACATCTGTGAAAGTTCTCGACGACGACTCCCACAAACATGTTTAGTACAAAAAACCCAACGAGTAGTATAAACGCGATGAAATATAGTAGGCGCCATTCGGAATAATTCACAATTGGCTGAAACAAAAATTTAGTCTCTGTGAAAAGGTTCATAAATCAAAGTTAAATCGTCAGGAGGATACATAAGTTATAGAAGTAGATGCTTCTACAAATGTTTTCACATACAGCAGTTATAATCGTCCGGTGGATAATCAGGTGGTGAATAATCGCCTGTGACGATCAAGGTAATAATAATCTTAAGCTGAGAATTCAAGTGTTGGCTTATTACAATATTTTCAGCCTTTTCATTACACAATTTCAATTGTATGTTCTTTTTTAAATAGTTGCCAAATAAAAATATAAAATATGGACAATGTTGGTCATATTCCTATTTGTCTACAATAAAATATAAATGTGACTAGAACCTAAGTATGGTTTTGTATATGGAAATGAAAGTTGTCAAGTAAATAACATATTTTAATTTACGTATCAATACAGACTCAAAGACATTTAAATCGACAACTAATATTAAATATTTAAGAGAGAATTAAAATTAGTATCTACCATCGACCTACCTGCTGGTCAACACCCACAGCGTCAAGTCCGGTGTACATAATATTGACCCAGCCGTCCCGCGAGCTCAGTACAAACAAAGACATAAGAGCTTTGCCCAAGTCGTCAAAGTTGTACTTTCTGTTTACCCACACGTTGCCATCTATGGCGAGGCAGTCCGTCTTATTCTTTACGTTTTTTATGTTAGCCCCTTCGCAATAGAAAAACGCACCTTTAAATAGCTGTAAAACATAAGTTACGATTAATTGACATATATTACTGTTCTTTATTGAGTAAATAAGAATTTACTTCAACTATAGTATATAAACAAATTAGAACAGAAGTGCATGTTGGTTATATATTTTAACATGATGCATTCTTAGAGCGCGTTTGCACTATGTCGTAACGAATAACTTATCGTCGGACGACTATCGTCACTAGATGTTCCCATTAGGTCTATAACGATTATTATGGAATTTTATCGTTTCACGGCATTTGTGATGACCACGACAGTTAATCGTGTCGTCCTATATGTGAACACTTTCTTTTAAATATATAAGCCAGGACACATAAAACTACGCGATTATTGGTCGTCACGACAAGGTGAGAACGCGCCCTTAGTGCTTACTAAAATACGTTATTAGAGTACAACTACAAATGAAATAATTACCCATACATTAAATGTAATTTCATTTTGAGTTATATTTATGTTCAGAAATGCAAATATCGTTTTAATTTTAGTTAAGACTATTTACACATGTTTGGAAAAAAATGTTCAGTAACGTAGAATAGTTTAACTATAGTTAAATTTTGTAGTTGTTAACACAGCGATGCTGTCGTTTCCATCTTTTGCTTCTTAATTTTGTCATAATTCGCTATGACCTTCACGCGAAAGTTTTAAGTTCAAACGCAGCGATCTTTCTTTTTTTGTATCTAATAATCATATGGCATTATGCAGGAATATTAACTCGAAGCGTGATGTGTTTCAGAAATGTCACGCTCTCACAGATATTCGGTTATCAAGATCTATAGAGATATCGTTGTTAATACCCTTGATATTTTCCAACATGATACATAATATAGGAAACACAGCGAGGCTGTCGTTTCCATCTTTTGCTTCTTAACTTTGTCATAATTCGCTATGACCTTCACGCGAAAGTTTTAAGTTCAAACGCAGCGATCTTTCTTCTTTTGTATCTAATAATGATAATTGAATTCTAAAGAATATATTTAGGGAATAAAAAAATATCCGAATAGTTGGGTTACTCAGAAAAACAGTCTAAAAAAGCTGTTATTGTATTTAACGTAATATTAGATTATGATAGAAATAATGATGACAATAAATACAAATAGGGCTTTTAAAAGGAGAGTTGTAATCTTTTTCTTGGAGCTTTAGGAGCGATGTTTTATGACAAAGCAGTAATAATATCTGTAAATATCGAATTTCTTACTGACCTGTACACCCAAAATGCCAAATATGATGAAGAATGTACAGCAAATGAGCACTATGTTTCCGATGGGCCTTAATGAAGACAGCAGTGTTTGCACCACTAGTTTCAATCCTGGAGCCCTGTTTATGACTCTCAACGGTCGTAGTGACCTCAGCAATCTAAAAACCTAAAAATTATCAATTTGTAGGATCAGCTTGTTTTACAAATGTTTCTTTTTGTTTCATCAAAAACAAAATATCGAAAAAATCGTGATATATTTGATCGCCATATTTGAAAAGCTTTGAAAAGCACAGAGCTTTTCAAAGCTTTTCAAATATGGCAACATTTCAACTTACTACATATTATGATTCAAAAGATGTAAAACAGACCTTAGTAATAACATCCCGCTGTTTCGCAAGAAAACAGTAAAAAGACTAATCAACAAATCAGCACATGTTTAGGACATAATATGGGGTATTTATTCTGATCGTATGACTATGATCTGATTATGATTTATCTTCTTACAGTTCAGTTTCTTTTGGGGAAATTCAGTGTCCAGTAGTGAACGTCCTACGACTGATATAATAATAATATTTAGTCAGAAGTTAATTACATAAATAAAATTATCACGTATTATTTACAAGGTATTAAAAATAAAAACTTTTCCCCCACCATGGGGCTTATAGATTAGATTTTGATCTATAAGCCCCATGGTGGGGGAAGTTGCCAAAACGCTGGCAGCATTGCCACGCTGGATGGCAATGCTAAGTTTTTGCCGAAAGTAGGCGCCAGCATTTCGGTCACCCGTCGCCTCAACCAAACAATAAAAAAGTTATAAAAGTTATAAAACAAAAACAGCTACAACTTTTACCTTCTACAAATAAAACTAGAATTTAATTAGTTTTATTTGTAGAAGGTAAAAGTTGTAACTTTATTATAAAGTAATAACTATAAGTAAGATACTGGTAATAATTGACTACTGTAGCACTGCAGTAAAATGGTGGCAAAACAGTACCAACTGGCAATTTAACTTTACATAACTTCTTACCCTAAGTATGCCGAAAATTCTTGGACTGGACTCCGATACTAAAGACATGAGGAGATCAATGATGGATATAATAACTAGAGAGCCATCCATGATGTTCCAGCCAGAAGTGAAGTATGCGTCATGGCCGTAAAACATACCAGAAGCGACTACCTGTAAATACATATAACAACGATTAGAAACTTAGTATATGACTAAAATATTTTGTATTTCCCGCAAAACTATTGGCCATAGTGTAGTGTCACTGGAAGTGTACTGTTACCCTTCGCACTACCAGTAGTGCCACGCGGTAGTGTCACAGGCAACGAACGATATTATGGACTTATTAAGAACATAACTTGACTCGAATTATAGGTTTTGTAAAGTTACTGACTAAAATAATAATTCACAGTGGACATTTCGAATGATCATTGACCTATTTTCTGAGCATGGGTTGGATGACGAAAAGAACCTTTCATATCTCATACTTAGAAAATACGCTTGAAGTTACCTAAACAGATGGATGACGAAAGTACCTTTCGTCCTTGAGACACAATTTTCCGTGTAGGCAAATTAATATGACTTTATACATAACCTCATATTTTACTTCTCACTATATTATTATTTTTATTTTCCAAAGTTTTCAGTTCAATATTTATAATCTTCAATTATAAACAATAAATACTGGTAAATAATCACAGAAATGAAATAGAAAAATGGCAGAAGAGGGGCAATTAAATTTTCGAATGTTTATTCGAGTGCTGACGATTGACTGACGTTTAACAGAAATTTGTCTAGAACTAGTGAATCAGATTCACATATGGATTTGATTGAGATGATTAAATAAGATGATTTAATTAGAGAAGATACTCAAACAAATAGTGAAATGCCTTTTAAAAATAAATATCTTTCCAATATTATTCAGTAAGCTTTTATAAAAGTGTGCGTGTTTTACTGATCAGGTTTTATTAACATTCCTCCAGTGTTTACCTCGGGTAAAAGATCAACCTTCCTTTCAACCCTTGTGTAATCACCTATTATTTCATGTTATCATATATTTACATACTGAACATCTCGCTGATTGAACCAAAGGAAAAACTAATAAATAATAAAAAATAAATAATATTTCTGGCACAGAAACTTTGATAGTGTGAGTCGTGCAAGTAAGCAGGCAAATATTTATTGGTATGTTCAAGCTTATTTATATTTTCGCCATATCCTATTCAACAAGTACTTACATACTTTTCAGGTCGTGTCAAAACATGTCGTGGATCATTAATTCCTACACGTTCCGGGGAGCAATAACATTTCTATCAATATTCTCTAGTCACCGAGGTTATTGAATGTATTTCCATTAATAAGTACTGCTCAGTGGAGTTACCGCGGAACCGTTACGAAATGGTGTTTTGGTATTTATTAATAAAATTTCAGCTACTCTGGCTGTAAACATGTAATTAAATTGTCACATGTCACAAACATACATTCATAAATGTCAATGATACAAAAACTAGGTACTAATAATTTTTTAACATATAACGGAACCGACTTTAACAACAAAAAGTGTGAAATAACTTGTTGAAATTGGTACCATGATAGCTCAAAAGTAGGTACCTATTATCACAATATTGTGCGCATGGTACCGACTTCGATAAGTTATTTTACACTTTTGGTGTTGCAGTCGGTTCAATTTTTTTCAACATTTTTAGTAACCCTTCTACTTACTGGATCGATTGTCAATGATGATATCATCAAGATAAATAACCGAACTAAAGTTGACCAAACAAGAAAAGAGTTTTGAGTTTCGGTACACAAATGGGGGAGAAATCGGCTAAGATACTCAAAAAAAAATACATACACACGAACATATATATTATAACCGCCTCCTTTTTTGAAGTCGGTTAAAAAGAAGGGAACTTGACGTTTTGTGTTTTTGTGATTTGAGCTTATGACTTAGTAATTTAGTTTTAGTCACGTCCTAATCGTCATTAATTTTAAAAGGAGATCTTTTAGTCCTTACTTATTATCCCTTCTGGACATCAGATGTGTTCGAGCATTTTTTTCTACCCCTTCACCATGACCACCATGATAACCGGCAGATTTATATTCCCCCATTAGAAACACGTGGGGGGATACTCTTTTAATATCTGAAGAGCAAATAAACTCTTTAATAATGTTTTATTATTTAACGATGTAATGAAATGTTATTTGAATTTTGAATTTAAATAATGATCATTAAAAAATTGCTTTACTAATGGCACGAATTGCTGAAACGATTTTTTTAGTTATTACTAATATATTAAACTTTTTGGATATTTGCAAATGCAAATTAAATAATTTCATCTTTCTTTTTACAATATATACTGTTCGCGCTAAAGCGCGACGTCACTTCAGGAATGTCCCCCGCCCGCGCGTCCCGCCGCCACTGTCCTGCAGCTGTCAAACTACGAGCAGGCGGCTGAAGGGCAGCGGAAACAGTCACCATTTTAACGGCGCCGCGAGCGACCGCTTATCAGCCCCGCGTTTACGCGTCAGCCCAAAAGTCACCATTTTAGAGTCGAAGCTAGCGGACGTATACCGCTCCGCCTTCGCGCCGCGGCCACAACAATTCCTCCGCGCTTACGCATCAGCACAAACCTTCGCGTTACAAATCAGCCCAAGTCACCGCGACTAACTTCGCCGCGATTGACCGCTAATCAGCCCGTGTTTACGCGTAAACCAGTGCACAAACAATAAAACAATACAAGGACTTTATACCTACAAGTGAACAACAGTTCTTCAGCACGACGTCCACAGCAGGACGCCTCCCCCGAGGATTTAGGTCATCAGCTCCCATCAGATCCAGAGTCACCCCGACGTCCGTAAGTACCTACATATCTTACCTAAACATAAACCCACCTATTCCCTCCTAATAATAATTTCCCTAACGACCGTATGGTTGCAGACAGACAAACTGCTTAACCATATACCACTTTCTGATATGACTGATAAAGTGATAAGGGCCGGTAAAATTATAGCCCTACTTGAAGTAGGTTATACGCAAACTAAGCATGCTAAACGTTAGTCGTTCAACGGTCCAGAGGACTTGGCAACGGAATCAAGAGACCGGTTCGGTCAAAAGAAGACCCAGTTCGGGAAGAAAACGATGCACAGAACCAAGAGATGACCGCTTTTTGGTGAGTCAGGCGTTGCGAAATCGTAAGGCGTCAAGTTTGGACCTGAAGAAGAGCCTTGAAGAAGTAAGAGGAGTAGAAGTTAGCTTGTGAATGGTCAGGAGGAGGCTTTTGGCTGCCAATATCAGGAGTTACCACCCGGCCCGAAGCCCTCAATTACTCCGTGAGCACCGAGTTGCTAGACTTCAGTTCGCTCGAAACTGATGTGCTTCATCTGGATCTGGAGCACTGAAATAAAGTATTGTTTTTTGATGAAGCTTGAATCTATCTGAGTGGAGAGGACCGACGCCGGCGAGTGCTGCGAAGACCACGGGAACGCTATACGGAAGTGTGTATCGAAGAAATCACTCCTTATAGCGGAGGCTCCGTTATGTGTTGGGCAGCAATTAATTCGACGGAGCGTACGGAATTAGTTTTCATAGAAAATGGAATATTAAATGCACACCGGTACATAACGGAAGTCCTTATTCTACATCCACAACCCGTATTTACTGCTCTTGAGGAAGATTAAATTTTTATGGACGACAATGCTCGCGCGCACCGTTCTGGCAACGTGGAAGCGTACATGCAAGAAGTAAAGATCCGTCGTTTAACTTGGCCAGCTCGAAGTTCTCACCTCAATCCAACTGAGCATGTCTAGAAATTCTAAAGAGACGTGTTAGATCAGTGCAACCTGCTCCACAAAACATCAGGGAATTAAAATATTACTCACAGACTGCGAGAATAAATAGTATTGCAGAAGGAGACGTGAAGGTGGCAACAGAAGAAGGTCAAACATTTTTACCACCTTCTTTGACGACACAGTAAAGAAACTGCTCTCTCTGTACTACTTTATAGTATTATCAATCATAATCATTAAATTATGGGCTGGGTAATGATTTCTGTGGCATTATAAGAATTATAAAAAGGGAATGAGAATGTTTTATATTAATAATAAGAATCAACAAACAGCCTTGACTTTGACAGAGAAATAATGAAGTCAAATAGAGATTCTCGCTAAAAAGTCATATCGAATACGTTGTGTACATAATGTGAAAATTCTTGAATATTATGTGATATTACAGCTTTATCTGTTGACGGATAGTCGTGCCAAAAATAATGAGCAAATGAAATCTTGACGGAACTATTTTATGACTTATAACTTCCCATCGAGATACCTATTTATGATGGCTTTGTCCATTATTTATAATACTTAATCATTATTAAAAATGAGCCATTGTTTGCTTAGTTTGTCAGTTTATACGGCTTAAATATTTGATTACTTTGCTACATACAATATTTAGTATTTAAGAGCATTTTGCACTTTTGTAGACGTTTGTAGTTTATCACTTTAAAATAATCAAAACCAGAATCAAAATATATGCCAGTGCACTTAAATGACGTAATAAAATAGAAGTATAAATATTAGCGTATATGATTACTGCAACTACTTGTAATATTACTTCATTTGTGCTACATGCTATCGATGTCATCACAAACCTACATATAATAAGTTTACCATTTCCTTTCCAAGAAACTACCAACAATGTAATCGCAAATGCCATTTATGGAGACGTGACTACACGTTATGGCTGTCTGCTTAAAGCATACGAGCATAAAAAGAACATTACAGCCTTTATGGCATGCTTACACTAGCCTGTCTGAAGAAGATCTGGGGGGTGAGTTTTATGTATTGGTAGCATGCTTTAACGATGATTGAAACCTTGTTAGCAAACGTGTATAGGCAATATTAGTTTTACACTAATAAAAACCTAGTTGCCTATCCTTGTATAAAAATAGATAAAGTATTACATTTTATCTTTTTTAATTATATAGGATTACATATAATATTTAATTTATTTTCGACCACGGAATTGGAATAGGAAAATACTGGAGAGTGTTACAGTCTCACTCCATAGTCGTGACGAAAATTGTAAGAGGCGAAGAATATTAATTTAAGTACTGGGTGGAAGGCCTTTTGTGCCAGAGACCTATTTTTGGTAGAATAGAATATATATATATATGTAATCCAGATCATCACACAACATAACAATAAATAAAATGGATAAAATGGTAAAGGTAACAACCGTGGTGGTGGTAGATACCATAGTGCTAGATGTGAGTCGATAAATTAGTATGCACTACTGTGCTTTTGGGTGCAGGTTTGTGGATGTACTGTAGCTATTGAAATTACTGAGCCAATAATAAAACTGTGCAGTGCACACGGGAAAGCTCAGTTCACAGGCTTGAGCGGCACTGCCACTGTAATGACCAAATGTGGTGCTTACCATAAAGTGCACAACTTATCCGCCTTGTCACATAAAAGTAAAACGTAGAAACAATAACTTTGACTTAACAAAATTACTTTGACAGTTGTTGTTTAATTGCTTGCTCAATTTAACAGTTTCTTGTTGTGTATTGTTTGTTTTCTTAAAATAAATAAAAAACACAAAGAAGTTTGAGAAAGCCATGATTCGTTACTTAGATGCCAATCTAGACGAAAAACTTGTGAAGAAGCACCTAACGGTATACTCGGACAGGTGTCCTCGAATGCTAGTTGTGAATCTACGTATATACTACGCATCATTACAAACTAATCATCAAGTGAACCAGTGTCCAATACTAGCCTATAGATTACGAATAAGATAAAATTCGAAATACCTACCCAGTTATTATGTTCGACAGGCTGGTTGGCGCAGTTGGTAGCACCCCTGCCTTCTGAGCCGCTGGTCCCGGGTTCGATCCCCGGACAGATCAAACATTTGTGTGCATGAATATGTCTGTTTGACCTGTGTCTGGGTGTGTATATGTATTTAAGTATGTATATCAGTCATCAGGTTACACGTGTCATAGTACAGGCTCTGCCTAGTTTGGGACCTGAAGACCTTTGCGTGAATGTTGCTAATATTAAAAAAAAAATTATATATATTTTAAGAAAGATCTTGGGAGGAAACATAACAGAAACCTGTATTTTCGTAATTTCACACTATCCATACCAAGGTTGTTCTATCATAGCATCAATAAACATCTCGCTGCCTAACACAACCTTTCCTAACAGAATCCTTTGTATTGGTACTTGTATTTGGGTATTTCATCGCAGTTCACAGCATATTAACTAATAAATTAGTAACTAATTACATACCTTGATAACATTGCGGTAGCAAATACCTACACAACAGTCAAGACCTAATAATTGTGGTGAAGCAATTGTATTAGGGATTTTTATTCGAGTTTGCAGCATTTCAAAACCAGATGTACATTGATATAAAAATGTCGACAACGAACAAAAGTATGAAGACAAACTTGTTCTGAGGTACCAATTTGTACCATTTAATTACTTAATTTATATATACCTTTATAAACATCTCAATGGCGAACACAACAGTGAAGACATAATTGGCACTGGACAGAAAGGCCCGTTCTTTTGAGTCAGGTGGTATGTTTGGTCTCTCCATCGCTAGGGTTATGCAGTTCAGCGCAATAAAGAGTAACACGATATTGTCAAACCAGCCGCGGGAGACCATCCAAACGCAGAGTCTTCTCATCCTGTGAAAAAGATTATTTTGAGTTAGTATTCTAATATTCATATTTAGAATATGTAGTTTTAAGTCTGTTTTGTTTTTGCTTATCAAATATTAAACTAGAAACAAGATATGACAAGATTTAATGTGGTTACTGTAATCGTTAGGAACAAGATTGTGATACACATTGACATATGCTGCTATCACTTCATAATATGATGCTAACTATTCGTGTACGGCATTTGACAATAAAACGATCAAAGATTTTTGTGAATTAAAGGGCATGCCTGTCTCAAAATATATAACGTTAATAAAGTTGATTATACATAAATCGATCACTAGGCCAAGCAAATGAATAAAGACAAACATATCCTTTTAGGTCAATTATGTTAATGTAGCACATGACCAAGAAGAACCCTCGAGTACTCGAGTGGACCACACACTGTGTATTGTCTCTTATAATGCATGCCACTTAGCTGAGTCTGCAGCTTTCTGCATCCAGTTACTGTCATCCGCGTTCCTACCTCTTTCTTATTTCTTCTCCCTACCTCGCATCAGGACATTCTACGCTACTCTTCTCTGCAGCTTTATTTACTCTTCTTCTGCAGCGGTTAAGGATTCTCCAGAGTATTATTGCAAATATTGAAAGGTTATTGTTAGAATTATGGGTTTTTAGCCTGTTCCATTATAACAATAAGTTTTAGTGAAATTTGGAAGAATTTTATTATAAAAACGTAATAAGGACTTTTGTAACCGAACAAAGCATTATGTATACAACTGTCGAGCGATGGTAGATGGATACAAAATTCATGGAATTGGAATTAATATAATGAGTCCTTATTTGTTGACGACACCTCTTGATGCTGGAGGGCATCAAATTAATATACTCCAAATGTACTTTGGGAGTTGGAAATGTAGCGCCTTGAATTGTTCCGGTACACTTTCAAGTGTCATGTTTTAAAACTTGCAAAATACGTGTTTGTATAAAGTGTGTTTTATAATATAACTAGCTGCGTCCCGCGGTTTTACCCGCGTGATGATGGTTAATGATGATTATGATGAAAAGTAGCATATATGTTACTCGAGCGCCTCATCTATCTACATACCAAATTTAATTACAATCCATTCAGTACTTTTTGCGAGAAACACATAGTAGTAGCAGATAGACATATACCATCGCGGAATTTTCTGTATACCTATACGTACAAAATTCCACCATACCTCATTTTATTATATCTCAAAGGGTTTTTCGTTTAAAGCTCCCAGACGGCTTATTTTTTCCGACATCTCCAACAAATCTCATGATATTTTAGCCAATGTACACAAAAACTTGACAAATTATATACTTGAACCTTCCTCGAGAACCATTCCATTCTATCCATTGTTGAATAGCATGAACATCGGTGCAGTCGAGAAATTTAACAGGTATTAATAAAGAAAAGCGCGAGTTGGACACGAAAGGTTCCGTATCATTTTCTATAATTATTTTCAGACTCGCACATGGCCGGTGTTTTAGAATTTGTTGTGATGTTGTGTTGATGGATGTATAGTGCGGCAACAGAAATACATCATGGTTAGATACAGCCTAGTGACAGACGCAGACAGAACGACAGTGAAGTCTTAGTAATAGGGCCCCGTTTTGCCCTACGGAACCCTAAAAAGCGCATAATAGCCAAAGCATGACGTAATCTTGGCTGAAGTGACAGCCATTAAAGCAAATAGTATAATATATTTTAAACTATAACTTACTTATTTTCCGGAGCGAAGATGTATAAAGAATAGAATTCTTTTTCCTTGAGACAGCCCGTAGGCTCCATGAACCGAAATAAATCTTTGAAACTGTAATTTCTTCTGTCAAATCTCGTGGAAAACATACAAACGTTGTTAGTAATGGCCATCTGAAATAAAAATCTAGCTTAGAATATGTTTACGAAATCTTCTACGATAATGTAACATGGTTATGCGGCTATTTAAAACAAAACATGTCAGTCACGTAAAATAAAAATAACTGCTATTTCAAAACATAAAAATCCAACAAAATCACGAAATGAGGAATAGCAGTTATTTTTATTACACGTGACTCAATCGTAAATTCAGTTTGTCACCACTACGAATTTGTGCCTATATTTTATTCGCTACATTCAAACATTTTCAGGCATTTCTAATGTTTCAGTCGGCGTTAGCATCTACGAAAGCACGCAAAGCGAATTCAATGTTAATCGCGATGATGGATGTTTTTAGAAATGGGTTAAATGAGCATATTGCAAGATCGACGGAATACTAAGTACCTTCAACTGCTTGTATCTAGCCATTTTTGAATTTGCATCGTGATTCGACCGTGCACTGATCTCTATCTGTGTGGAAATATATTCAAATGTTATTTTATGTATGACGGTCCGTAAATACAATCATTAACAACATATTATCTATGTTCATGTAATAGAATTACTATTTTTCTATTTTATAGATATAGACATATTCCAAAACATACACTAATTGGCGAATTTTGACGTAAGTCCAGTGGACCTGGCACTACGTAAGTGTAAGGTAGCGTGCCGTTCACGTGACACAGTACAAACTGTTATTTATCTAGGGCAACTGTGATACACATAACTTATAGTTAGTATGCAGAAACGTGACACGTAGACGCTTACAATACTAATACTTTTTCACAAATTGTTTGTGCTACAGCCTCAAATCTAAAAAATAAGGCAGGTATTCCGAATTTGGACTTGAGTGGAGATTTGATAGTTAAGATGCGTTCCAATTCCAATTTTAAAATAAATAATGCTGGACAATCCACACATCACCATCTAGCCCCAAAGTAAGCTACTCAAAGCTTGTGTTAACGGTACTAGATAACTGATATATTTAATACATGATATAGGTACATAGTTTTTTTTTATTGTACATAGAAAACACCCAGACCAACGGAACAAATTTCTGCAGATCGTACACAAATTTGTTCTAAGGCGGGAATCGAACCCGCAACCTCTTGCGTCGCAGGTGGACTCTCGCCCGCTGCGCCAGTGAGGTCGTCATAATTTACGATGTCAGTCAATAGCTTACGATGAATTACGTAAGGTTGAAAATTGCTAATATAAAGATTCGACGGTGTTATGCGAAAATGCATTAATGTTGTACGTTTTCTTAATATTTTTCGGTAAATACGTATATAATTTAAAGAACTGGTAAATGTTTAATAGTATACCTTAGCTATGGATTACCTAAGGAAATGTACAGTGTTATCACCACTATACTACTTGAAGTTTGGATGTGAAAATTTATTTTTGTGGAGGTATTTATGATTTTTTCTGCGGAAAGCGACTAATATTAATTAATTATATTCACACATTATTTTCGTGTTCGTTTTCTGACCAAAGTATTTTGACTTTGGTAGAAACTGTTTTAATACGCGATAAAGTAAAGCACTGTGAATATTACTTACAGTATACCGAATAAAAAGTGCTTTCTGAAAAATATGTTTCCCTAAAAATACAAATAAAATAAACATTAAACATTTTATTCCACCGAAACCTCCATTTTGTGAAGCGAATCTTTGTTAAAGTCTCTTTGACATCCTCATTTATTTGAATTACAATTAGTTTTAATTAGAGGGCGATAACAGTATCCGCTTCACTGAGTTTTAGGGTTTACCATAATTATGTACCGTTTTCATTTCAGCTATTCCTTTTATAATTATTTGAAGTACCCGTCAAAACACGTTACTCATTTATAATGAAACATGGTTACTTACATTAATTGACGAGCTATCAAAAATTAACAGTTATGGTATTGTTTCAAATATGTATGTCAAGCTCCATATTTATAATTAAATACAATAAGAATAAGGGACGAGCTAGACGATCTTGACATTCGTATAGCAAATTAAACGGATACAAAATATCCATCTTATCGTTATTAAGAATAGCCGTATTTTTCTTAAGATTGTTATTTTTTCATTTTCACTTGGGATCGTGTTTCTGTTTAAAACGATGTGGCTATTTTTGGAGCTGGTTTATAATTAAATAAGTATGCTTCACATAATAATTATAAAATCCATAGAATATAAATTAATATAAAAAAATAGATTATATTAGAAGGCGTTGCTTATACGTATTTTCGATAACGTCAATATCATGAAACATTTTTGTCGTCAATCCTTCCTTTAAATAAAATTATATGAAGGTTACAGTGCTCGTATTAACCATTAATACCGCGAATTTGCACTCTTGCCATACTAGGTTACACGCGTACTCTATCTCTACGTTGTCCTGATCTAAATATAGTCATATGTAATATTAATTAAACGAATTTGAACGAGACTTCATGCCTTAAGGAGTGGACTCCTATACGCTCGATACGCTCAAAGCCATAAGTACACCATAAAGT
Organism: Selenia dentaria; assembly: GCA_917880725.1. Classification (NCBI taxonomy): domain Eukaryota; kingdom Metazoa; phylum Arthropoda; class Insecta; order Lepidoptera; family Geometridae; genus Selenia; species Selenia dentaria. The sequence goes on along the minus strand of OU862877.1, from coordinate 31,356,186 downwards.
TAAATTACCTCTTCATTGATTTGCTTTATCAACGGCAATGGTTGATTATTTGGTCTTGTAGGTAGAGTCGCCGCTTCATTTCGAGACGGTGCTTGTTGGGATGGAGGTGACGTCAGGTTACTCGATTTCACTTCTGATACTGTGGTTACTATGGTGAATGTGAAAAGGAAACATTAAATAAAGAACTGCAGTCCGAAATCTAACATCTGCTAGTGAATTGCGAATTGTCACAAATATCTCGACTAACGATGATATGATAAACAAAACAGGGTAGCACCCCGTAGCGATTCCAAAAGTGATAATACATTTCGTTTGGTCAATAAACAGTACAAAAATATGTTATGTACCTATATGATTGTTTCCTCGATGCCGACCCAACACGGGCGACTAGAAATTGGTCATAGCAAATACTGATATATAAATTTTGTAAATTATACGAGTATTTATTGAAAGTATAAATACACAGCTGTAAAGTGATTCATTGCAGGTAAAGAAGCTAACAATGCCATGATACTTATTGAAGAAACAAGTTAAATATTCTATTAACAATTAATTTACGTGGCTATTAATATAAAATAAATATAAATTGTATCACATTAACGATTGAATTGAATTATTGTTATATGAAAATGCCAATACAACATTTTCATTTCTCAGCGAGCATCATACCCGATCTGTTTTAAAACTGCATAAGAAGTTTTAAAGAATATAATGATAATTGGTTGTGATTCGTTGAGTGTTATAATAGCAGCCATTAAATAATTATTCAAAGGAAGAAGAATAAATTGAGGAAAACATTAATTGTGAGAAGGGCGCAAAAATGGGTTGAATGAGGAAGTGTAATTAATTTGTACGTACCTGTTATATAATCATTCGTGAGTGAGAGCCTGTGTGGAGGAACTTTTGATGTGTCTAATCTTACAGTGGAATCTGCCGAGAAGCCAGCTTCTGGAGCTTTCCACGAAACCTTTTAACACATAAAAATAAAATATAAGATATATTATTACTACGTGAGCGTAAATGATTATCATAGTAGGCAGTTTAACAAGTAAATTATATAGTACAATAAGGAAATGCTAATATAATTGAAATACTGGTAAGGACGTTAATAAATCACGTGTTTCATGCTAAGTGATAAACCATCGTACAACAAGAAAACTCTGTCAAATTCTTATTAATGACACAGCGTAAGGTGCAGTGCGGAGAGTCTCCCTTGGTGTATTCTATAAACAATTTATTATTATTTTCTTTTAACAGTAGTGTGGTTTGAAACGTTCGGCTGTAAAATTTAAGATTCATGAAAAAAGAGAAATTTACTCGGCTATTTTGAGACTTTTTGTTAACCACTGTTTTGGGACATTGTACTAGTACAGCTCGCAGTAGCTCTAGATAAAACTGTTGTTATGGGCAGGCTATGACGCTTAGGTTTTCAGGCGGTCTGAACACTTTGACACAAGACCAGCTACTAGACTATCTTTCTACGTCGTTGCCTCATGACTGAGGGTCGTGGTCATCGCAATTGGTTTTTCCCACTAAGATCTTCCAGGCTTCTCTGTTTTGAGAAAGTTGGATGGATGCGTGAATGGTGGATTTACACGCCTGTTTTACAGTATCGTTCCATCGGGTCGGTGATCTTCCTCTACTTCTCTTTCCTTCCACGTGGCTGACACTATCAGCTTTTCTAAATTGTCCGGCCACGTCGCCGTGCCACGTGACCAAAGTACTTGAGAACCCTACGCATACATCTAGTCGAGAGTAGAGTTCGGATCTTGAGTTCAGTATCGAGACGTTGGTGCGATGCGCTGTCCACGGAACTACCTACAAGCGGCAACTCGCGTGCGTAGTTATGGCCGATACTCTGAGAGGTCGTGTCGGTAGGAATTCAGCAAAGGGAATGTAATAGGTAATTTTTAACAATAAACTAATAGCTTTGATGCTTGCCACGGCAACGGCGTGAAACTTGCAAAATCCACCATTGAAAAGCATTGAGAAAAGTCAGTAGCCTTTGGTGATCCAAAAAGTCAAAAATAAGGTCCGACCTTCACAAAAAGAAAGGGAATGAATATGGAAAACATAAACATTGTTCAAAATGCATCGGGAAATACATATCACTTAATATTGTGGATTTATTCCGCGCGGAACCAGTATGTACTTGTATCATAAAAACTTACATCAGGCAGTAGAGGTGCATTGTGAGCGGATACCCTCCGAGCGGGCTGCGCTATGACCCGCGGCGGAGGGAGTTGACTCCACGTACGATTGTTTGGCATCTCCGATTGTGTATCATTTTTAATCACCATCGACGATGATAATAGCAACTCGTTCTTTCGTAAGCTAGAGCCTACAAAAAATCACACAGAATAACAACTGAAATAAAATTGTAGTTTTGGTGAGGCTACGCTTTGCTGCTCCTCACTCACTGCAGTGGTTCTCCCACGTATTAGGACATAAAATATCCTACAAGCTTTATTGCCATTTTAATCATCGAGGTTTTAGCGCTAATTTGAATATTTCCTCGTTTGAAATGAAGAGATATTCGCGTAATAGTGACGAGTCTTCAAGATTCAACCAGATATCAATATCTATGTTTCATTTATAAAATCAATCACTAGAATACTGGTTATAAGTAAAAATGTTAGCTCCAAAAAAGTCCAGGTCTCACATACATTTTTAGTATTTAATGTAACGTAAAAATTAAATGTGTTATACAAATCCAGTTCAAAAATTGTATTCTTCTAAATTCAGTTGCAATGCTTTCTTAACACCAATTTCTGTGCATAAATGGTGCTACAAGTACTTGTAGCTCAAGTCACTTGAGACTAACATACGATATTAAAATGAAGTAGCAAGCTTTTGAGCGGTGCCCTTTACTAAAGTTACTTGAGTATTCAGAGTACATATACAACACAACATTGTTTTGTAATCTAGTAACAAAATTTCTATAAATGAAAAATTTAAGTTTACAACAATATAAGTACAATTTGAAAAATTTTATACCGAGTTCAATTCTATTCAGTCATTCGAGTGTATCTCAAAAACTACTGGACCGAATTTGATGAAATTTAAATTAGACCACATGGGAAGCACCAGCTTTCAAACAAAAATAATTTTAATAATCGGTTCACCCAGTCGAAAGTAATGAGGTAAAACAAACATAAAAAACTTTCAGCATACTACTATGGTAGACAGTTTTTCTAAAAAATACTTACCATTACAAACAGCATGGTCTCTTCCATTATTTAGCACCACCGCATCAGAGTCGGATCCCGTTCTTTGTTTTTTTCTCCTTATACTTGGCCTTGAGAGCCTCCAACTGTACCCTCTTTGAACTCTACATTTTTCTTCCCCATTTACTGGGGTCGTTACTACACTTACGTTTCTAGAATAAAATATTAGTGTGAATAAACTGAATTCATTTAACCTTATAATAAGTTTAATAATACAATATGAACAATTAATGTTATAAAACTACATAATTTGTTTTGGTAAATTTGACGTTAGTGAGTTTTTTGATTGTATCCTCTAAGTCTTAGATTAAATTAGATTTCATGTGTCTTTCGTCATGAAAACACTAAAAAAATACGATGTTATCATGTCGGATGCTGTAACAATAGCTGGTTGAGAGCTAATACCATTTATGTCTTGTATTTGAGTTCGTCTGGATATTATCCACAATACATAGACAGCCGGGATACATTTTTAGGTTATTTTACAGGTCAAAAATACAGATGTGTATAAAGAAGCAAACATTTGAAACTCACTTTTGCGACGTCAGCAAACTGGACTTATCACAGGTGTTCAGCACATTATCATCTTTTTCTTTTACAATAATAGCCACCTGTAAATTCTTCTCAGGCAGTGTCGGCGATGTTAATATAGGCTTAGGAGTAGTAGGAGTGGTCGCAGGCGATGCGGATCTTACAGGAGGAAGCGCAAGGGTTAGGGATGGTGGGGCTAAGGACATTGGAGGGAGTCTGGCCTTGTCTGCCCCGAGCTGTACTTGAGCTGAGTGAAGAGTGAGAGTGTAGCTGTTTGGCGGCTTGAGAAGACCCGGTATGCTAGCACACTGAAAACATTGCATGTTATCAGTGGTTTATAACTTCAGAGGGTTTGTAGCTGTACCGTTTAAGACAGACGCTCCCAAGTTTATATATTTTCATTCGATTGGTGTGTTTAAGCACCGATACAAATTGCAAATTAAAATAGCTTTTTTTTAAAGACTCATGCGGCTTATCTTTTAAATGGCTGGCATCTTCCTTTGCTAGTATCTGTGTCTCCCATGGGAGGCGGTATTAAAAATTGCTTCCATATAATAGATACTGGTTAACTTATTCAGTAAATAAATTTAATTTGATAATAAATGATAATAAAACCCAAAATAAGTTTGGTAAGTATAGAAAATATTGATTTACTGTGACAAAACGTGGAATCCATATAAAAAGGAGTCATTGATCATACAAATTAATTTTTTATTGAACTTTATTCTTTGGTGAAATCACACACGTCTAACTTTCGCTCGCTACACACCTTTCGGAACAATATACTTGTAATTTGATATTGCTTCATTTTATTTTCACGGTATGTAAGCGTGCACGAGACTTCGCGTGCTTGAACCAATGATTTGGATAGGAAATGCGACAGTTATATTACCTATTCTTATAATAGTTGAAACACGAAAGACTAAATCGATATACCTATGAAAATCAGTTTATAACATCGTAGAAGTAGGAATTTATATGTAGGTACAATCTCATTGTTTTAACGAAAAGGAGACATAATATCATGAGAAACAATTAATGTGAATAAAATTTTATTTATACACAAGATGATAAAACGAATAACTAGATTGATCAAGTTGTTTTTATACAAATAGGTAAAAGGTATCCAACACTTACCGAGGTACGATCAATCGAATCTAAACTGGACAACATAGATGACCTTTCCAAAGTCAAAGCAACATTGAAATCTCTGAAGGAAGCTCCAGGCTCCAAGGTGGTCGATGGAGAATCCTGCGGCGTGGCAGCGGTGTGAGTTATCATGGGTAACATGGAGCTATCCGTGTTTCCAGTACTGTTTGCCAACATCTTTGACTCCTGTGCGATAGCAATATAATTTATTCAAATGCCTTCAAATTGCTAGAGAATTCGCGGTTCGGGTCATTAGGGTCAGTAACTAACTAACTAAATAACAAATTAAAACAAAATATTCGAGTTGTTTGGAATCTAAACATGACTGACTCTGTATATAGGTAAGAGTTATTTTTACAACTGCGTAAATAGTTTTCTTAGTATGATGAAAATATTACTCGTAATAACACTTTCCAAAATAAGTCGGTGAAGAAATTGTAAAAAGTTGTTTTCTTATATACCTATAATATATCTACATACGGACTTATATTACGACTTTTCATGTTAGATATAATAAAGTATTCATCCAAAAATAACTTAAACAGTAAAAACCCAAACTAATAATCGAATAATACACATAATAATAATCTTAGTCTCAGACTTTTTTAAAGTGCTATTGTTGTTAAAAACCAAATTGATTTTATTTATTATTTTAAGTATTTCCTAGTATTATTATCTAGAAACGAAATTGAATTGCGTGAAGGTTGAAGTATTCATTTCAGGTTTGTCGTAGCACTTATGAATACTAAAGCAGCCCGCGGCGCCTTTGAATACAACCCAGCGTACTGAATAGGCTCGGCTAGGTTTCGTAGTCTAGAGGGTGACTTTGACCGTGTGCATAATTTATTATTCACACAATTTCTAACTTTTCTTAGTAAAGTCCAAACAACACTCACGTAATGAAATCTTTTCCCGACGTACCGAACCAAATTGAGCTATATCTCACCTTCTGCAAATTACATTTGTTGGATTGGGCGCAGTCCTTACACAGTGTGGGATGGTGGGCGGCAGATTTAGTTTTCCGCCGCTTTATAGACTTTTCCTTGTGTCCGTTAACGTCGTCCTTTGCCTTCCTTACATCGTCCGCTGATCGCCAGTAGTTCTTTATTTCGTTCTGGTCCGGAAATAAATCAAATTGAATAATAAACCCCGCGACGTAACATTTGATTCAATCTATTTATAATTTAGTGAGCCAATAAATAAATACCCTAGAAGTGTACAACAAATAAATTGAAAGTAAAACGTATAAAATTTTACTTATGTTAATTGTAAAAAATATAAACAGATAACTTAAAAGCACATACTGTGTGCATATATCCTTATTTAAACGATGTAATTCTACACACGTGTTTTCTACTTTGTTTATACCGTACTTCGAGCGATAAAGTATGTGATTAGATTACCTGAGAGAAGCTGTCGCTTGAATGCGACCCCGAGTTCGAATCGTCATACTGTAACTCGTTGTTATCTGAGAAACACTCGCCCGACAATTTCGATTTTGCCAATTCTCGTTGCTCACGTTCCCTCCTCTCATTTCGCTAAGAGATTTGAATTACACATGAGAGTATGTATTTCGAATTCTGCGAATGTCAACACTAATTACAAATTACTCACCTCAGAGCTGAATCCTTCGACGAGAATAGCTACTAACAAGTTAAACAGCACGTAATTGCCGAAAGTCATGAGCGCCACGAAATATAATGCGGCCCAATGGCTCGTCTTTTCCATTCCGTTAAACAACACAACATTCCAATCTTCCTGCGTTAAAACCTGAAACGTTTTCATCAAAGTGAATATACACAACTCAAACGTGTAAAGCCACTCTACCACATCAAATATCTTCAAATATGTAAATCACTTTAATAAATCAAAATAAGCAAGGTGTGCTGTCATATTGTATTAAGTCGTGCCTTTTGTTGATTGTATAGAATGTTAAATATACAATTTCAGAAGAAATTAAACCAACGAAATATTTAAAATAAATATTTTAGTAGCGTGTTAGTGTAATCAAGTGTTGTATTGTTGTGTTAGTGTACACTACACACAGGGTTATGAAAGGGAACACAGACGGCGATTTGAGTACACAAGCATAAAGGGTTCAGCATAACCTAGAGCTACTAGCTACAAGCAAGATGCACTAACTACAGAGCGCTCGTTAAAATGCATTACGTAACTACAAGTAGATCAGTCTACATTAGCGAATATCTCGCTCGTTTAGTGTACAATCCAATATCTTGTACAAACCAATTACTTTACAATTATGTTTGTCTTTATTCACAACTTTGCCAAAATCATCAATGAAGACAAACATTGTAACATTAAGCCGTTACGAGAAAGACGCGTCGTCTATCCTCTAAAAACATATTCAAACGGGATCGCAAATAAACCGACTAATTGATTGTGGGGCCTAGTCTAGTGGGCTGAGCTAGACTTACCTGGAACACAGTGACGGTAGCCCACAGGATGTTATTATAATGTTTCCTGTCGCATTCGCACTTGGGGTGGTGTGAGACGATCTCAGGGCAGGTACAGTCGCGCTCGGTGCCATTGTCTTCGACGTACTTGCAAAACTTACCACCGAATAGATACATGCCCAGAATACTGCGCGTGGCGGGCCCGATGAAAAAATGAAAGAAAAACAAAATGCTATGCGCATACGCCGCGACCGAGTCACTCAGACGAGATTGTTGCGAGCGACAATAACACTGCCATTTCCCGTTTGAATAACGGAATTAAAACTAATGTTACGGACTATGTACACACTAGTCACTAATGTTAATGTTTTGCTTTTAGTGACGTGCGTCTAAACCTAAAGTGTGACTGTGATTCTTAAAGTGCCGTAAAATATAAATTAGTTTTATTTCAGTCCAATGCAACATGATCAATAGAAACTGAATCCACTATTACAGTAACAATGGACCAAGCCTAATTGGTTAAGCAGTGTTATCGCCGTTGGGACGTTACCACCAACAACGGGTATGTTAATTAATCTAAATTATACAGGTACAGTAATTAACATTGTGTTATTTAGTGCAATTAAGTTCCTCAGTAAACATCACATTATTGTATTTATACTTTATATACTGCCTCGTTATCTTATTGAAAAAATAGAAATGCAATCGAAATAATAAAGAAGATAAAATAGGCGAAAGTAAAGTGCATAAAGATCACCAAGAAAACGTTCATTCATATTGTTCGATAATAAATACTTGTGGTATATATCATTTATCATTCAAAATATGCAATAAATTTCAATTTAAACCATAATCCTGATCAATGCAATGGAAAATAAATAACAAGAAACAATAGATGTGGGACAAAGACTATTCAGCGTAATAAGTAAACTGTAAGTTAAAAGTTGAGGGAAGGAGGAAAAGAATTGAAAATTAGATTGTTAGTGAAATTAAAACAAGGAGTTGGGGCTACCGAAATTAGTGGAAATTGCAAATATAAAATTTATTTATTATATAGATACATAACAACACACACATCGGCTTTACATTTCCGAAGGGTTTGTCAGATGGGTAAAACATCAAACTACGCTAGTTGTTTTTTTAGTAACTTGTAATTGGGACATGCCTATTACCATAATTAAGAATATTTATTACAAAAACAAAAGTGAACTAATCATTCCACGAATTTCGTTTACAGTACAGAAATACAATACTAAAGTAAAAGAAGCAGCATGCAAAGTGATAATAGATACTGTTTAACTGAGTGCAGTCGTAGTGGGAGTTAAGTAGAGGATTTGACGAGGAAGTTACGCGCGCCTCGGCTCCGAACGACCTCAAGCTAACCTACGTTCAACAAGCTCTCTGACTAAAATGTGCTTTCGACAACTTCGATGGGAGTACTGGTACAGAACAACGGGTGACGTGACACTAATGATGTTGGATCAATCTGTTACGAATGGATCTATCTCACTACGCGGGTTCTAGGGTAGCTGTTACGCGACTGAACGCTTGTTGGCATCACGATGCTGCAAGCGAGATTCTTCGCATTTTTCTTTCTATGTTACAAAACTAAGGGAATGGAAGAAGCGGTCTCTTGCAGCAAGGTGTACGGTCGTTTGTGTACTCGCGTGGTTAGTCGATTAGCCGTCACAAGACTATCTTCTGTTACTGGGATTGTCATACTGTCATGAGTGTTGACCGCTGACGGACCCGTTTGTAAGCGTTTAGTAATGTTGCAAGTTCAGTCTGTTTCTGGATTGTCTGTTAGGTATTTGAATTTGAAAGTTGAATACCTGAAACACCGTGACAAAGGCCCACAAGAGCGTATCAAAGTTTTTTCTGTCACAATCTTGGTCGCCATCTTGGTCTTTCTCGCAGAATTTGCACCCGAAGAGGTTCATACCGAGGATGCTGAACGTTATCACGCAATATTCAATTAGATAACATACGAATACTATTCACCTTTCCAAACATAGAGGACATAAACAATAATAGGGTTAAGATAATAAATATATAAATATAGATATGTGTGTAGGTAGGTAGGTACGGTCTAAAGATGAGCGATAAAGTGCAGGTGTAATAGAAACTCAAGTGGACGAAAAGCACAAAAGCGTGAAAGTCACTATGATTAAGATATAATAAATAGAAGATAAAAGTTGTAAACAGTGTGGATAGTGGCGTGTGTTGTGAAATGTTGAAGACAGAAGTGACACATATATAAGGATAAAAATGAAAAGAAATAGGAGAAATCACTCACAGTTAGTGCACGGGTTAAGGGATGCGGGTGTGACAGTTAAGTAGAAACATTCAGAATTTCATAGTTTTATGGATTGTCGAATAAATCTTCTTTTGCTACGGAAAAATGATAGAGCAATCAATAAGTGATTGCTTGGGACTTCGATCTACTCTACTATCAGGTATGAAATAACATCAGATGTTTAGGAGATCGTAAATAAAATAATAAAGACTTGTAAAATTCCTAAAGCGAGTTCAGACAGGGTAAACACAGAATATTAAATTAAAGAGTTCCTAAGTAACCATAAAATAAAAGTCAAGGTATTTAAGTGTAGCTTGGTTTAAATCTCTGAATGAGAGAGTAAACAAAAAAAACTTTAAAGATAAGTTTTTTCAGAATAGTAAACTAATAAACTCAAATAGCAGTTTCGTATTTTCATCGTCTTATTGAAATTGAATTAAATTCTTTGCTTTATTTTGAGTGTTTTAAGATTCATGCATTTTTATTTATCATTTATATATATGAGAATTAGCTTTGAGTGTAAGGGTCGGTATTTTTAATGCATCTTTTTAGGTAAAAAATTTTAAAGTTGACTATGACTTATTTTGATAATGCAATATATTTACCTGAATATAAAAATGAACAACACAAGTAGAGAGAAGAATACTGCGACATTGTCCATGGTCCTTAGCATGACAAACAGCTGTCTGCGCAAGTTTGGCATGAATCGAACTAGTTTCAGTATTCGGAGGAGTCGAAATGTCCGTAACACTGATAGCCCCGAGTTGCCCGCTGATTCTTTTTCATGTCCATGACCGTAGCTTTGGGCTAGTTCAAATGCGCTGTTGAATATAAATATGCAATATATAGTTGACGAGCAGAGAACATAAGAGTCTTAAGACTCTAATGCTCTCTGTTATGTTCTCTCTTTTTAAGTGATAGCAATTGCTATCACTTATGAAGCTATTCAAACTATACAATCTACAATTTTGAATAAGAAAAACCGTAGGTCAAAAATATATTCATGGCATGTTTTTGCTAATCCAGTATAGACAAAGGCTCAAAGCCATATCCTTTAGAAGATGCAGTGAAACTTGGCTTGGCTACCATTTGCCCTATTCACACCTTAATAATATGTAACCTACATTTTACGCCGATCTCATTTTTTAATGAAGCTGAAAATATTGTTCTTCATAATAAATAATAATAATACTTCATCAGTCGAACGACCCAGACACAATAGAAATTTCATTGTTATATTGACAATCGACTGGTGAGGGGATAATCAGCTAACTTATAGCGATACTTAAATATCCGTCAATTACTTTATATCTTTTCTAATAATAAAATATTTATGGGAATTATCACTTACCTCAATATGACAATAACTCCGTCAAATACGTTGAAGCCATTGGCAATATATTTGAAGGGCCCTTCCGCTACAATCTTGAAAATCATTTCTACTGCGAAAATTGCCGAGAACACAATGTTGCTGATTTCGACTATGACAGTCAATTCCTCGGGTTGATTGTGGTATTCAATGCCCATTGAGAGCGTGTTGATTAGGATGGCTAGTAGGATACCTGTAATAGGAGGACGATCAAACAAGTCAGAGTCAGAGAAAGTAGATTAGAATAGATGATGTCTATTACTCCACATTTTTTACACAATTTATTACACCACTGTCGAGGTCTGTAATAAAGCTATTGACGACTGAGTAATATTTGAAGCTGGAATTCTTTCCAATTGATTCAGCCTAATTAAATACCGTTATTTGTTATTTATATCGAGATTTGCATTATATTTCTTTAATTTTCTAGGAAAAATAAACAAAATACATAAGCGCTTAATCGTCGCGTTCTTCTTCGTGGCTAAATTTTGTGTACCTATGTGCCTCTAAGTACAATAAAAAAAATATGTTCAGATTTCTACTATCGTCATGTTGGACGTTTCAGGAGTGCTATTTCATTGCGTACCAAAAAGAGACGATAACATTTTTTTGTAATAATGAGGCATTATCCGAGAGAGTGGGAAAGATACCATAATAAAAGACCCTATTTTTACTTATTATTATTAGCGTAGTGGTAATCAAGTGATCTTTTGCAATTAATTCAACGTAGGATTGGCGGATTAGGCAATTTCATACAAGTTAAGTAAAGAAATAGAAATACCTAATATACTTTTATACCCTAGGTTATAATAATATACAATATTGTATTCCGAGCACTAGTCGAACTTTCTAAATTAATGACATTTGAACAAACCTTGCTGAAAATATTTGTGATCCACCACGTTCTTGATATGTTTTCTTAATAAACTCATGAACCGGGATATCGTTTTCCAAAAGGTCGAGCAAGCGTTTCTGAAACGGCCTTTTCTAGTCTCTTTTGCAGCTGCCTCAGCTGCTAGCAGATCAGCACAGCACGAAAAGTCGTCTATTTCGAGAGTCTATAACACAAAAATTATTGACCATAACTTTAAATTTCTTGAAAAAAGAAACAAAATTACTACAAAGTACGGAAATGCATTATTTTGTAAATCTATTTGGTAGTCCAATTTGTCAGGGTATCTAACGTGCTTTAAGTTCCAAAATGTATTCTTTATTGACACTTATTTCAATTTGTTTAGTCACAGTTTTATCATAATAATAATTATTCGGTATGTCATTTAATGTAAAATGACTGCATTAAAATCAACGGTGTAGCTTACTCGCTTTCAATGTACCTATTCACTTCAGTCACAGAACAATAAATAGAAGGAGGAGTGTAAGAAACTCTCAAACAGTAGTTTATAAGTATATAATTCAGGCTTTCAAGGACCGTAGTCTTACTTTTATTATATCTTTATTAAATATTCTTAATAAGTATCCTGTCATCTTATTAAATATTATATATTTAACAATATTTATTGTTAAAACATATTTTGTAATATTGTATTCAACAATATTACAACATATGATTTTACTTATCTTATAGCTGAAGATTTTTTAACATGATCTTACAAATTACAATTATCAAGATCAGAATACAAAATAACTCATGATTCTTTATATTAGATAATTATATTGAATTTAGCAAACACACATCCAAGATAAAACAATTTGAAATGAGAAAAGTTTTCCTAAACCTGCAGGCTCTAGGGATCCTATCGAGTTAGCGAAGTTTATCTTGGATACAATAAACCACCGGGATAACAATTAACAAAAGAAAATTATAGTTGCTACAGAAACAAAAAATAAACGTGTTTTTGCGAGTAACATAATTTATAATAGTAGTTTATGCAACGGTCATATAATACCTAATTATATGCCTTTGCATACACTATTTTATCTTCACTCATACAGGTGAAATAATACAAAAGTGGAAAATGAGTTAAGTATTTATTTATTGTAATAATTGTTTAAATTATGAATGTTGCAATTATGAAATAGAATATTAATTATGGAGCTGTATTAACACAACAATTAATTTTACAACACATAAATTAAATATTATCCATATTTTTATAAGATAAATAAATTTTATTCCAAACTCCCACCCCGGATAAAATATGTGGTATAGCGGGAAATTTAGATTCTCATTGCGCATAACTGCGTAGCGCGCTCATAATGACACAATTTTTCTACAATAAGTCAATAAGCTCATGCCAATAAATAAAAAAGTAAAAGTGTGCTATGAAAATTAAAAAGTTATTTTATGATGCAGTATGTATGCTGTTGTTTGAAAATCCTCGAAAAAGTTCATGTTTATACAATCTTTTTTGAATTCATATTTGGAGTATTACGTTTGTGTGAGTAAATAAAAGTTATTTTACTATGCAGTTGTTTAAAAATCGAAGTAATAATAAGAAGAACAATAATGAGATTTATTATTTAAAATTTTACCTATCATAGAAATAAAATATTTTTTAAAAAGTTTATACAATCTTTTTTGAATAAATTATATTGGGAATATTACAATGTGAGTGTAGATAAAATTATTATTAGAGTCTCGCTAAATTGTATAGTTAATGTTTTACACAATTAATACATTACGTTGATAATGTGTATAATTATGTTGTTTACTGTTGTTATGCACTAGTCATGAGTAGAATAAAAATTTCAACGGCAACTGCAATTGTGACTAACAGTAATAACTCTTATTCTGTAAAAGTTTGCGAATTAAGAGCGAACCCTAGATGCATCCGTCAATTGTACTATTTACGGAACCTTTATACAGCAAAACGTTTTCTAGGCGGAAAATTTATATCAGCAAAATCAAACAGAGAGTTAAAATTCGATGCTTGGACCTAATGCCTCGGTGGCTTAGTGGTCATCGCATCTGACACGGATTGTTGGAAAACGCGGGTTTGAATCCCGTCCGAGGATGTAAACTTTTCTCTCTAAAATTGCAATTGTCGGTATCGCTAAGCAGGCGTTAGTGGTTTTAAATCATATTAGAAAAATAAATAATAATTTAAAATATTTAAACTTAATCGTAAATAAAAACAGTATTTTTTTTATAATTAAGACTTTACTTTTATTTATAAATAGTAGTTATTGTTCATTGAGAAGTGCTATAGATTTTGAAGCATATGTTATTTATAATTAGTCAACATTTTATCGAAAACTTATTTGAAACACGGTAAATGTCTCAGAATTATAATCCTTGTTAAATCGTTGTTAAATAAGGCGCGGTCCAACCCCAATTTTAAAATAATTTACGATGCTTTTTGCTGTTGGAAATCGCTTGTTAGATTGGCCGATGTAATGCGAAAATGTATTAATTTTTAATGTTTTCTTTACATTTTTCGTTAAATACTAACACAATTGAAAAAACTGCTGGTTACTAATATAGCACTATATGTTGGCTATATATTATCTAAAAAAATAAAGTGTTATCGCTGAATATTTTGAGAGTTTGGACGTGAAAGTTTATATTTATGGGCCTATTTAGGATTTTTTTGCAGAGGGCGAGTAATATTTATAAATTCTGTTCAGTTATTACTCTTTGCCTGTTCCTTTTCTAACCTAAGTATTTTTTTCATACAATATTATCGATCTGTTTCGTTACACTAGATGTTTAAAGATTCTGCTTTTTACTATTATCAGGATACGAGCGCGCAAGCCAAAGTCGTAAAATTAAAAGATACCATTTATAACAGAGATTCTTAACCATATGACAAGTTTTAATATAATGTTAATTTTATAAGCAAAGTAATAAAATAGAGCCCGTAGCACACCGGCTTTAAGATGATATTGCACTTTTAAACTTTTACTGGCCGTCTGATAAATATGACTGATTCTATTCAGTTTTGAAGCGGAAGTGCAGATCGAATATGTACATATGTTTGCTATACGGTGTAATGCGAACGCAACCGTTTCTGAGATTAGAGAGTTTAAGCAATATAAAATATAACGGTTTGTGGAACTTATAATGCTTATATCCTTTGCACATTTGTTTCGTTTGCAATGCTGTCTCTGGCTTTTGACATGATTTCATTTACTGCGTTAATAAGTGACCACATTGGTTAAAATTATAAATGTTTTGTGTATGTGAAATGTGTTATTTATTTGTTAATAATTATTATATATAATAATTATATTAATATAACGTTATAATTATAAGGTATAGTTGTTTGAAATAGCATACTTAGCTTTCTTATCTCCTTCTAAATCTGTATATCCTGTATAAGTAAGTAACTTTATGTTATAGAGAAGTACCTTATATAGCGGAAATTCATATACTATGTCTACTATAAACAGCAATTAGAACCAGCGTGTTAATGTTTGCGGATTCCCGAGCTCTTTATAAGCCACAAACTAGTCGCGTAACGTCGTAATTGTTAACAGCACAGTTTCTATTTAGTGTTATGTTTAGGTTGGATTTAATACTTGTTCCCGAGGATAAACTTTTAATGAGTCTTATTTATTGTAAGCTTTATAGGTAGGTACTATTGCAAACTTTACCTTCTTTTTGTGTTTTTTACTAATAGCCCAGTCGAATTAGGATTTGATCGAGAAAAAAATATATTAATTGAAAATAACCGAGTTATTCAATAAACAAAAATTGATTCTTAAAATCAAGATTGCAGATGACGCAGCGGATCGATTACCACGCAAAACAAAATTTAGACTGCCAGTGACCTTTTCCCCAGCGAATACCGAAAGAAAATAGCTACTTATAGTTATTTTTCGGCTTTGCCCCGTTTGTAAGCTAATTCGACTGGGCTATAAGGGCAACATTCGGCTACTTAGATATTATACAAAAACAATTCGCTAACTTGTAATTATATAATCATTCACAGTCACATTCTTTATATGTTGAAATTGTTTTGAACCGTCTTCCAAAAAGGAGGTTAAACAGTAGAATTGAAAACTATCAATTCTACTGTTTCTGTCTTTTTATTTTTATGTGTGTATATAATTATATTTATGCAATGTATATAATGATATGTCTAATAATATATATGTCTATAAAAAAGGGAGTCATTAATAGTCACCGACCTGTCTATGTCGGTTCTAGTAATGCGGTGGATGCATTACTAAAACTTTCTAATGCGGATACTAACTTAACTTACTACTTAAATTATCAATATAACCTTTTTCGACGAGAACGGGAGAGGATTTTTGTGTGTGTTAGTCAAAACTTTTTAAGTGAACCTATTTTGATGTTTTTTAATATGAAAGCTAGTAATTCTGGTCTGGTCCGGCATAAATTAAATTAAGACTGAACAGCATTTTTTTTAAATATTTCATTAACATCGGAGCTTAAAATGTTGTGCAGGTCTTTGTAATCATAAATAATCTTTAATTATTTAATCTAATTAATTAATCAATTTTTCAACTTGTATGTAATTAGTGAGCCATTTTGCAGATTGAAAAACCTGGAAAATTTATAAATAAAGATTAACATTGTATGTTATCTAATATTTGCCATCTAACTGATTCGTTTAATAAGTTTGCTAAAGTCGAATCTGAAATCCAAGTGGACTCACGGTATAAACAAAGCCCGACTTCAGCACTTACGAGAAATCGAAAAATTTTACCTGCAGGGCTATTTACATTTGTTAGCAACTGAAATACATATCTCAGTTGATTGTTATTTTAGTAGTTGATATGTTGATTGAAATCTTGAAAAATGGCCGCTCTATGTCAGTTTTGGCAACTCCAGTAAGCAAAAAAATGTTAGTAAATTGATGACTGGAGCTGACAAAAGTGACATAGAGCCGCCATTTTATTCGATTTCAATGAACATTTATTAGCAACTGAGATACATAATAGCCCTGCTGGATAGTTTAGCGATTGAACGACCTGACTTCTACTCCGACTTTTAGTATATTAGTAATCTATGAGATCGATGAAATAGGTAGATAGTTATACATACAGATGACTCACCTTGGCATCACCTTTTTCTTCTCCAGCTCTCTTACTGATCCCTTTAGTAAGTTCTTCAAAGAATGAGTCCAAGGCAACTTGTCCAGTCGGCAATGCTGCTGACAATGCTCCTGACAGTGCCAATAGTTCTTGGCACGACATGGTCCCGCCAGCCGCAGCGCGATCTTCCACCGTGTCTGTCGGCAGGTCGAATTCTACGCCCCAGTAGAAATATGTCACTACGTACTTTAACATTACGTGTGTATACACAGGGTGGAAAGCATTTCCTTTCATGCCATATTCATTGTTGCGTGCAAACTTGTATCGAAAAAATGAATTTTTACACTCTTTGGTGATTTAATCATTTTACTATGAGGAAACGATAATCATTGTCAAATGTTTTAAGAATGTATCATCAAAATCAAAATTAAAAACACATTTCCTTATGACTTTCAAATATTAACGATGTGAGTAGAAGTATGACATAAATAGGCTTAGATTAGATAAATCTCTTTACAGACCATTTCAGTATTACTTAAGTGACAACATCTGAAAAGTTAGTAAAGCTTGAATTTCATCAAGACTGACAGATAATCACATAATCCAATAAGTTCAGTAAAATTACTACCGAAATTTTACTCAACCGTACCGAATAATTTCATTCCAACAAAGTTTTATCAGATTGAAATACTGCAGACATGATTAATGGCCTCGAGTTACATTTCAATATATTTTATTTGTTGAATAGAAATGCTTTCCGAAACAAGACAGGCAATTATTTAAAACACGACTCTTTAGAAAACAGATGAAAGAGTTTAGGTAATCTGAAAACATTTTATATGCAATCATTTATGCCTATTTCTGTTCTAGATAGTATAGAAGATGCGAAGAAATGAGTATCCACAACGTAAACAAATATTTAAATCTCAAGTTATCTTGTAGCTGTCACTGATCGTGAAATGTGAACCTTAAAACTTTTCAAACTAAAATGAGAAAAAAATATATGCAGAATGAAACCACAGTGTGTTTGCAATCTATTATTGATATTAGTAGTTTCATTTTGTTTTTTGTTTTTTTTTTCTAATTGTTTTACTGCGTATTTAGCTTATATTGTGGATACTCTCAGACAAGCCCGTCTAATAGTATGTCTAGAACTACCGTCTCTAGACTCACCACTTTGGCTCTTAAGCCAGTCACGCTGACACAATGAATCTACAAATTGAATTGTTAAAAAGTTCATTGAATATTAAAATATCTCAGATTTTTCAAGCCTAACTTCAAAGATAAGGTGGGGAAAGTTCGCAGTGCGAACAAAGCAACAGGTAAGGTGTTTTCGTTTTGTTAAGCAAAACAGGAGTCTTGTGTAAACGATTCGAAAACTTTTAAGAGTGAAATGATGCACCGCAAATGAACATTGGAGACAAAGATGAATGGCCAAGATTTCAACAGACTATCTACATTAACTGAATCTTAATACCTATAATGTAAAATGATGTTATCAATTTCTATTCATATATCTGAGCTTGCAAAATAATTATTAGCTTTAAAGTTGCTTTTGATCATACAGCATGTTACTGTTCAAAATAGTATCAGCACTAATGACCAACATTTAATAAAATCTTTATACCGATAAAATGGAACTGTACTGAAAACGAACTATTGCTGTTTTCTAGATACTAACCTGTCTGCGTCATTTTTTCCGACGAGCACACATTGTGTGGGTGTGCCACGTGCGGCACGGTCGGTGTATGAAGCACAACCGTGTCACTGAACATCACCGAAGATCTTCGACGGGCAAGTGATGGCGGTGAGAGCAGAGAAAGATTTGATGCGTTCTGTTTAAACGGTAGATTATGGTAATATCAAGGAATTCATCTTGTTTTTATATAGGATAAGGTAAAGGTATGGGCAAGTCTTGCATCTGGTGATAAGCACTGATAAAATAAATTAAGTAGAAGTAAATTTCACTTAATACACCCTTGAGACTTTGTCAAATCATAGCTCTCACTGCTAGCAAATTACTGCTTACTGAATGCAGAATATCAGGCATTGCAAAAACAATAAGAAGCAAGATGACTAAGACTAATAGGTTCACCTAATGTCGGATTTCTCAGCGTCTTACATGCCATTCGTTTTTTATTTTATTTATATACATGACAGATAGACATAGCCTACACTACACTATTGAAAAAAATATGAGCAGTAACGGTACACATAAGTTGACTTTTAAAGCAAACATAGAAGTTAGTGCTTTCAATTGTCTGTTAAGTATTGGGAATGAAAACTATAAATAGATTATTACGTATCATGTACATAAAGACAACAAGCTGTATAGATGGTCTTGTGAATTTGAACATTAAATACGTTACGTCCGTAACATTGATATATAATCATCCTTCGTCACATCAAAATTGATTCGATAGATCTGACCGAGCTGAAAGTTATTTGTTTATCAGCCCTCGAACTCAATCAGTATTGATTGCATTTCCTCAAGCCAACATTTATCCTTTGAGGAAGTTAAACAAAGCTGTATACATGTCAAGGTCGTTTTCCGAGACGACGGCATAATAGAAACTTGCTTCTGTTTCCTATGTATTTTTGTTATCTTCAGTGTGTTTATTACGAAAAGCTTAACAAAAGAAATGTCTCTGTTATTGTGACATTTTGTTGCATGTCATTTTAGTAAATAAAATGCATATCATCCTAGTTTATGCCCGTGACTTTATCCACGTAGAATAAAATAATCGCGACCGTCTGGAACTACCCATTTAATAGGGATGTTAGCGTGTTAATCCCAAATGCAAACCTCCAAATTACATCAAAATACGTTGAGGTATTTTAGAGTGATTGAGTAATAAACATCTAGACATCAAAACTTTCACATATATAATATTAGTGTGATGCATGTTAGCATTATAGAGACAATATTAATTACAAGCAGCCTTAGTCTATAATCTTATAACGATCCAGAATAAGATGAAATAAAACACCAACACGTTACGATATCTTCAAGGAATGATCGTGAAGTCAATATAGTTGTACTACTCGTATTATCCCTTAAAGATATCGTAGTGCACCGCGTTACGTACATGTTTGTCATAGCAAATGCACACTGAGAAAAATCTAAAGCTGAAAGCGTCGTAACAACGGCCGATTTGGAGTTGGTATGATGGCGAAAACCGACCGAACGTAATACGAACAAAAATGCCTTCTATGCAGAAAGCGATAAACGCCCTAGTTTACGGCGATTTCAACAAGTAGAATACGATTAATATGACTTGATATACTTTTTGTTTCAACGTACTATAGAACAGACTAGCCAATGAAACATCAGTAAACATGGTAAGTCAGGTTAATAACGAAGAGCTGACGATGATTTTAAACCTTGGTATTGCAATTTTAACCGTACGTAAGTTGCAATGTAGCATTTTAGTAGTGGTATACTTTATACCTTACTATAAATTGAAAATCATATTGCGCCGTTAGTAAATGTCGCAGATGTACGTCGCTTCCAAACTTAGGTTTACGTTTGTTTAGTTTTTATTGTGAGCGTATTTCATCTTACTAAATAAATAATCAACCTTTTCATAAGGCGAATATTGCCGTAACTACTATGATTTTCACCGAATATTCAGCGTCGTAAACGTAAGGTGATTTTAACAGTATATACTGCTTATTTAACCGGAGTAAGGTCTATTCAAAAAGTGCCTTACGGTACGTTACATTTAACAGTTAGTATCTGTTAAATCTAATAAACCGTTTGTAAATTTTAAAGCGAATTTAAACGTAAGCTTTACAAACTCACCTCACGTAATTACAATTCAGCCGTGTACGAACGAATTCACCTTAGCTCAGAATTCGATTTTTCTCAGTGCAGCTCTTGATATCCGACAAAACTTGACGCTCGGCGTAAAGATCTGACGTAAGTAAATTCTAAACGAGTTCAACTTGTTTCCTTGCTGTATCCGGTAGAATATTGTATACGGAGAATGAAAGCATAAACATTTGCTCCCCTGAATAACAATATTACCAAAATCTCGTAAATAGTATAGTCTCATTTCGATATTATTTGTGTCGAAAAGGTCACATTAAATAAAATTGTCACAACTGCAAGAACCTGCCAGGCTTGTCCTATTTATCGCACATATGCAATGACTATTTTAGAGATAGCATACTTAACACCTGAAAACTATAAAAAAGGTGAAAAAGGTGATTGTATATCTAAACAATCTAAGAGGCTTTTTATTGATACTTAGAATTACGGTATGGTTATTGTTCTTATTTAGCTGTATTTTGTTGTATTCCCTAGTTGCATAAAAAATAAAATATATCTGAACTATGTTATATTAAAAGTTAATTAAAAACTTTTTGGTTGTTACAAATGACGTGATAAAAAGAAAAATAAAGTATTAAAAACATGATTATGTGCATTAGTTTCCAAAAATGTTACTGGTTTATGTACAAAATATTCTTCAAGCATCATTCTTCAATAATACCGCAAATGGCATCGTAAATCAAACTACCCAATTACTCCGCCTAGTTACATAAATAAAAATGTTTGAACTATAATTTTCCTTCTAACAACAGCCACATTCCCTTTAAACATGTCAAAATGCCAAAGGCATTGACAGAATATGCCTACACGGTTACCAGAATCAGGCTTCAGTATGTGTGTCAAGGTCGTACCTCCAAATCGGCTGCAGAGAGCGAAGGCACGCGCAACAGGCTGGGTCGACTCACGGGCTCCTCACTCCCCGCACCACAATCCTCGGTCTGTTTGCCGCCGTTGCTTTGCTAAAAAACAATTATATATATATACAATTCTATATCTATCTATTAATAATTTAAATCACAGATCTAACATTTTATTTTATTTTATGTGTAAAGGATATTTCATTTTGTAATCCTTTACAACTTTTCAACTTCAACTTTTTATTTTAAACTACAATTCTATATCTAACTACTTATAATTAAAATCACTGATGTATGTTGTGTGTAAAGGATATTTCATTTTGTAATCCTTTACAACTTTTCAACTTCAACTTTTTATTTTGAACTACAATTCTATATCTAACTACTTATAATTAAAATCACTGATGTATGTTGTGTGTAAAGGATATTTCATTTTGTAATCCTTTACAACTTTTCAACTTCAACTTTTTATTTTGAACTACAATTCTATATCTAACTACTTATAATTAAAATCACTGATGTATGTTGTGTGTAAAGGATATTTCATTTTGTAATCCTTTACAACTTTTCAACTTCAACTTTTTATTTTGAACTACAATTCTATATCTAACTACTTATAATTAAAATCACTGATGTATGTTGTGTGTAAAGGATATTTAATTTTGTAATCCGTTAAACTTTTATATTTTAAACTACTAATCTATATATTTGTCCCTGTTGCAGTGGAGATGGTGGGTAGTTGGGGTAGTGAGGCCATCGGCTTCATAAATGAAATTGGCCGCCGATTGAGGGATAGAGGCCTTGACTCCCGTTCCGGATCGTACCTGGTGCAAAGACTGGTTATAGCGATTCAGCGCGGAAACGCTGCTAGTGTTGCAGGGTCATCCATGTACGATGCGAGATGGGTTATAAACTAATTTATTATTAGGCATGACGAAAATTATTTATTAAATGTTTAGTAGTTATTAATAAATTAAATCCTATATCTACTAATAATTTAAATCACAGGAGTAACAAAATTTAGGTATAAAGGTCACATTTAATTATTAATATTTAATTTTGTTATCCATAAAACTGTTCTATTTTTAAACTGAAAGATAATACCACTGATAGTGTGTCTACTTTAAATGAAAGTTCTTAGTGTCATCTTCTTACAAACAATAATTCATTCAAAGAAACTTTGCAAATTTTGATAATTTTGACATTCCTCAAAAACAACCACATACCAATATATTCACAATACTGGTCTGTCATAATAACGGAATCTTAATCAAGATTAACTAATGTCATGTAGATAATCAATTTCAGCTTTGGTAGTTGTCCCATCAGCCAATTCAATCAAAATAATGTACGTACATAGAATGAAGGCTCGTACAGGTATGAACCTGAACGATATTTTGCATAATGTGTACTTAAAATTAATAATAGCACATATTCACAATAAGATAAATTAACAATTGAGTTCTTCTAACCAAAACTAGGAATTCTAGATTATACAAATAAGTCATGTACATTAATGTTGGGTGTTAATATAATTATATAAATTATTCAAGGTTTATTTCCTTCATGTCGTACTCAGAGTACATTAAATCAAAGTAATTGCCAAATGACATACACACGTGACGATAAACGTGTGTGTGTATGTGAAAGCAATAAATCGGTCCTAAGGCAATGAAAATTTATTGCAACGGTTTTGTGCTAAATTATTCAGTATAATAACAATTCCGTAGCGTCGTCGTAGAGTTATCGTAGAGGTTATCTACGATAGCCTACGAAACTGTTATGAATAGTGACAGTACTAGAATTGTTTTATTGATCAAAAACCTTCAAACAACTATGGTAGAATTGAATGATTGGTGGGTGGGTAGTAATGTCCTGTTATAACGACGAATATTTTGCGTATATTATTTGAAACAAACTTCTTAGCACTCATATTTTTCACATAATAACTAGATTACTACTTAAAAATAATAGAGTGGTACGCCTTGGTTGGAGTCTTAAAGTTTATTTGGTATTCTCCATACCATTTAACTTTAAAACGAAATCATCAACATAATATTTGTAAGAGACATTCCAAGAAAATTACGAATTATAAATCACAACTAACTAAACTTTTATCGCAACCTCAACGCTAATTATTTTATTTATTTATGTATACTTGATTAACTGATGAAACTTTAATTACATATCCCTTATTGTTTTTTTTTAATACATGTACCGTAACATATGTGCGTATGTGGTAGCTACTAGGTTTGTACTCAGCACTGAAACAGGCGCAGCCGCGGGACATTGTAAAGTAAGTAGGTACTCTACCTGAGGATGGACTCGCGGGCAGCAAGGATGGTGCTGTTTTGGTTTATTTGTTGGCAACTGAAGAGTTTCTCGACTCGTTCGCCATTGTAGTTGAGCACGTTGATATCTATATAGCCTGTACGAAAATAAACTTGAGTAAATCCATGTTAAATGATGACAAAATATTGCAATCGTTTATTTATTCAAACATAAATTATAAAAATGAATGTTGCAATTTGTGCCATAATTTGACAAACAAGTAATGTATCACAAACAAAATCACAGTAAATTTGAGTATAACGTAAACATTGTGAGCAAGCGTACAAATTTGAAAGCAAATCCTTACTTTCAACAAAATCTCGGGGTTTCTATAACGCGCGGATAAAGAGATTTGCAAACAGAAAATGTCGAAATTATGTGTTGTCATTTCGTTAGACCAAGATCTAAATATTTTTTCTAAATATAATAAAAATGTGAATCAATTCAAATGAAATACTAGATCTCATCTTATTGAAATGTACGATTCGTGGAGAAGAAACTATTGACGGGATTATTAATAAAAAGTTATAAAGAACTCGCTGTGGAAGGGAAGTTTATGTTCGCAGAAAACTAACAATGATATTGTTGTTGGAAAAGGGGAAAGAATAGAGGTTTACTTTTGTAACAACAAAGGAATAGTGTTACTATATTACAATATAAACTTTTCGAAGCACCAAATAGAACGCCACTGAGTACTGCGTAAATTACTTTAGTGTCCTAAATAAATAGTAGTTGTATTTATGTTACGGCTAATGTTTCGACACTGCTATTCCATGGTAATATACTCTATATTTGTAAATATAAAATAGATTCAGCTAAATAACTTTCTACATCTATGATATGATGATACGAGTACATGAATGAATCCCTATTTGTTCTGGTCACGCTATAACTTGAGAACGGATCGAACAAATCTTGTTGACTCTTTTTTGTTGTGTTAATTATCAGGAGATGGTTTTTGTAAAAGAAAAACCAATAAAAGACGGAAGACTAACGAGTCCGAAGGCCAAGTCTACTACGCGAACGAAGTCGTGGGCAGTCGCTAGTTTTAGATAAAATTTGATATGAGATGAGAATAATAGCGGGAAGCGCTTTCAGTGACAAATGACGATCACGCGCTACGCTCCCTGACTTTATTTAAACCCTTTATCTCTGTGCCGCTACGTAAAGAGTTCGAGAAGTTGGATTTTTATGAAGAAATTGCCCGTTGTATTTGGATAAGAAGCTCATCAAACATGAAAATCAGCCAATGGCGTTATAATTACTTATTATAAGTAGGTAGTTAGCAGGTCACAGGTAGATCACAAAATATATACAACCTCACAAAATATTTTTTATCATGTATTTATCCTTAGCGCTAACTTAACATGCACTTGGCCGGTACGATAGAGTATAAACAAAAGTAATTTTAACTGCAAATTAATAATATACGGATTTATTCTTCTACTGGTATACTGACGAGCAACGAGCTATGGAGAGGGCAACGCTCGGGGTTTCTCTACGTGATCGAATCAGAAATGAGGAGATCCGTAGAAGAACGAAAGTCACCGACATAGCTCAAAAGATCAGCCAGTTGAAGTGGCAGTGGGCAGAGCACATAGCACGCAGAACAGATGGCCGATGGAGCCGAAAGGTTCTGGAGTGGAGACCACGGACCAGCAAGCGCAGCGTAGTTCATCCACCGACACGGTGGACAGACGACCTGATGAAGGTCGCAGGACGACGTTGGATGCAGGCCACTTCCAACCGGTCCTTTTGGAAAATCATGGGGGAGGCATGTTCAGCAGTGGACGTCCTACAGCTGAGATGATGAAGATGATACTGACGAGACCTTGCTTGTGGCCAAGTTATATGATTTTAGATGGTCAAAAATGTATACCTTTTTGACGTACAAGGGAAAGTTATATTCGGCATAAATGGCGGTAGTTTTCAATAGTGGTAGCTAAACTTATGTACTTGATGATACAATGCATGGATCTTTGAAGGCCTTTTGATAATGGCGCTTGGCACGGATATTCAGAAGATTTTAAGTCCAAAAAGTCAGTCCAAAGTAATGTAATTTTTATCTCTAAACTGGCAAGCTTTAATCGAACTTACTTAATCTTTTTGGTCAGTCTCCTATTAAATCTTCTCCACAAATGAGCGACATATTTAACGATTTCCGCATAACATGTCGCTGGTTCGCTATTGTTCGTGGACGAGGCCAGGGTTGATGAGGAAGTGAATCTTGCTCTCTCGGCCCTCATGCGTTCCATCTCCCGTTTCTTAGTTTCACTGAACTGAGTCGCAATGACGACTAGACAAAGGTTGATCATGAAAAATGACCCAATCTGCAATAGAAATAATGATTAAAAACCTAAAAGAACTAAAGTTTCATCATGTTCTTTGTATATATTATTGTAATAAGAATACTCTTCTGAGCTATATAAATCCATAGAAAAAATAAAAATAACTGGATACCAAGAAGCTTTGTGTCGTTGATGTTTTCATTTTCCCGTAAATATACCTGAATTACTTTCAACTTAATTCCATAAATCACTATCTCCTGAGGATGCCGAGTAGACGAGTAGAGGCGTGCACACGTGTCGAATCGTTTTTGGTTGAATGGGTTTTGGTTGTTTGGTTTTCAGCGGAAGCGTCACTAAATATTTATTCTAATATCGTTTTTGATAATGGATTTCCTCAAAGTAACGCCTGAATCAATAAATTAGCTATAATGTTACTATTATTGATAAAATCACATATGACATCAAAGATGCCAGTAAATGTCATCGATGTTTTACGATATGTTTACTTTTGTACGTAATTAAAGTTCCATAACTTGTTAGAATTGATTTTAATAAGTACATAATAACTAAATGCATATAAACATGCACGGTATATAACGGTACTTATAATAAAAGAAAACATGTAATTATGTTTGTCTGTCTATTTGCCTGTTTGCTTCGAGCATTATTCGAAACAGCTTGACTGATTATGACGGGACTATGCCTGGCAATTAGCAAGGACTACTAGGCTACTTTTGTTTTGGAGGCACGGTTTCCCGCGAGGCCACACGAGCGAAGGCGCACACGAGCGAACTAGTCGTGATATAATATTATAAGCCCCAATTTGAGTTGTATTGTTGTTATCGAGCTTTAATTGTAACGTGTTGTTTTAACTAAGTTACAAGTTTGTCTTTTCCTGACAAGGATAATACCCTAATCACAAACACAAAATTGTTAACCGAATACTTTTTTAATTATCTTTCAAATCTGGGATTATATTAAAGTTAAGTTATTTCTGATCACAAGTTATGTAGAACGAATCGTTTGCTTAAAAAAAGGAATGCTGGTGCCTACTTCGGGAAAAAACTTTCATTTTCATATAGCAATGCGCTGCAAACGTTCTTTCCCTGGGGCTTTAAGATTAGTTTTCAGTTTTAACTTTAGTTTTCTAAGTTTGTATTATTTATAGCTATCGACATTTCAATGTAATATGATAATGTAATATTTCATGAAAATAAATTTTGATGAATTGATTGATTTAATACTGGATTAGTTTGCAGAAAGTAACGTAGTAAGTACATTGTGTTTTTTTTACTTTGCGTTCGTACATATTGATTGCTAAAACTCACGAAACTAGTGATCTGCCATTACGAGACACTCTGATATTCTATAAGACAGTTTTAATAATAGTGTGTATATTTTTAAATACAGCTATGTTATACAGCAGTATACCCAATACCCAATATACAGATCTTTACTTACCACAATTAAAAGTACAAAATAAATCCAATCCCAAAAGCTATGTGCGTCTTGCACGTAGTACATTATGTCTGTCCACCCTTCTAAAGATATTACCTGAAAAATTATATACCAAAGTCAAATTATTGATATTAAAGAAACAAAACAACTTGTTTGGATGGATGAGAAATACCAACAGACACCTACTTGATGAAGGAACTTTAATGAAGGTAAAAAGTAATTCAAACTTACCAAAAATATAGCAACCCAAGCAAGGCCAATATTGTCAAAAGAGATCGTCCCTTGAAATGGATTTGATCCTCTTTGGGTGCAATTTGTATAATACTGATTCCAATTGACGCATGATATATTAGTCGGGGTGTTGTATGAGTACGGCTTGGCCGTCTCATTGCACACCAAGGGGCCGTAGCGATACGGTGGGAAATCTCCGCAATAATGCATCCCACTGTCTTCAGGCGTAGTGCAAATATAATCCAACTCTTTTGAAAACTCGTAGTAGAACGATATGCTATAAAACAAAAAAACCTATTTCAAACTACTTATCAAAACCTAACTCAGTCCCTGAAGGGTTCAAATATAAGTGCCTTTCAGATGTTTTAAATTGTGATTAATGTGTTTTGAGACGAAAGGTCTCGTGTTTTATTCATGAGGATATTTGAAACTGTTAGTAATGGATGCAGTTAGCTTGGAATAAGAACCGCTTGTAAATGGAGCACTATTTCTAACATCCAGAGCTATTTCAGTAACCGCTACTACTTATTTGCCATTAGGAACACGTAAATAGAAAAACGTCAAGTTCAGGGTTGCTTGAGAAACGGAATGTGAAATGTGTTAGTGATTCAGTGTTTTATAGAATGCTGACTGAACTTGACATTGTTTTCTTGGCTACGAACAGCTAGAATTACAGCTTCGGAACATTTGTAGACTGTTGGCGTTATAAATCAAACAGTAAAAGTTCCATTTTATTATCTCATGCAAATACGACATCAATTACAGTATAAGGAGCATGCAAACATGCTTCAAATGAATGTATAATTCGAGATCAAACCTATTAGCCGTCCCGCTTAATGGTAATAGTTGCGCTAATAAAGGTGGCTTAGAAGAGCTCCGTATCGGAGGATAGGTAAGATTAACGGTAGTAGCCTTTCAGACATAATCGTTTAACGACAGAAAGTACATGCCTCTGAACGGAATACGAGCAGTAGCCGTAACCCACATCATTTGGGATGCCCCTCGTTACCCTTGATGACCGCCATAAGCCTTTTATTGTGGTCTCTTACTTCATTCTAAAATGTCTCCACGATGTTAATGAAAGACAAATGATCAACGAATGGTAAAAAGCTTTTAGTATATATCTTTTAACTTTGACACAAATTTTAATGTCAACCAGCAAAAGCGGATTTAATTATTTATGAAAAGTGTCAAAATAAACGAAGCTTATTATGGCGAAATGAAACATAATTATAGCTAATGGACCGTGCTTGAGTTTCAATTGATATATGGTGTTGTTAATAATTAATCTATATTATTGTTATATTATATGATGTGGGAATGGTACAGTATAATTTGGGGAAGTTGATTTATTAATAATCATCTGAAGATCAGTAAACTTTTGTGTATGAAATTTTTTTAAATACGCATTTTCTACAGTTGTGTTCGATAGGGTAAATTTTAATACAGTGAAATTTTTACATTATATTGAAGAAGAAGTCGAAAAAGAATCGGGATCTACCCATGTGTGTTGATCAGAGAACAAATCGGCAGTTCTTGTAAACGTTAGTCAGATAAATGTTTTGAAATACGCTCGCATTGATTAATTTGGTGGTTTTTCAAAACTGCCAATTCGTGAGAGGTAAGCAATACGGAAAGCACATCTGGACGGCAGATGTGTAAAGGTACACGCAACAACAGATCGCAGTATTCTTAGGTATAGACACATTAATTTTTATCGCAAATTCTTACGAGTTGACTCGGACGCGCACTCTGTACCATTCGGACAGGTCTCTGGAACACAAAGTTAGCAAGCCGTGACGAATGTTATGTACCTAGCTTTAGTCTCTATGATTAAAAAATTGAAGATGATTCCACGACGTTTTCTCGATGAACCAGCATATTCTCGAGTTTTATTTATTTTTAATCTGGTGGTATACAACCAGTTTATAAAACATGCTTTAAATGTTAGTGACCATAATAGTCATGAATTAAAAGCAACATTATAAATATTGATGAGTTTACATAAAAATAATCGCCTTGAAATCATCTTCACTACCAAATGTGGAGTGATTAATAGGTTAAATGCTTTTCTATGTACACGTATCAACGTGGTTTTGTATTATTAGCTACTTTATGTTCTATTCTGTTCTATGTTGGGTATTGTATGTAACCATTTAATGTAGCATTATTTTGTTTTTTTATAATGTTTGCCACATTTTAAATCTGTTCGCCATGCGTGTGTTTGCCAGTTAAAACATAATGTGAGTATTGACGGGATGCAATATTTAAGTGTTATGATGTTAGTTCGTAAGCTGATTTCTCAACATGCGCGTTAAAAATGTGACGGTTAGTAATAGTGCAGATAATGTATGCAATGACAAAATGTATTATTAAAATGACACGTATAACCACAGCCATGTGTGTGCGCGGCGAAAATGTAAGCGTTAAATATTGCATGCAGTCAACGTTAGCAATGGGACGTGCCGCTAAGACGAGCGCACGCGAGCAATGGAACAAAATGAAAAATTCATTTCAGCAGCCATTCCATTCATAAAACATTTCCACTCAATGGGCCTCACGCCTCATCTAATTTGGATAATTACTTTTGAACTCTGTACTGTACTTCTATGATTGTGACTAAAGAACGGGATGGGTTAAAATATCGTCATAGCCTCGGAATACCTATCTGTATAAAATTATTTTATAAATTACTAAACATAAACAAATAATGATGTGAAACATACTTGGGCCTCAAGACGTTTGGTGGAAGCACGAGTTCACATCTCTGTCTTAAGATACCTTCCCAAAGCTGGACGCCCACAATGCCAAATATGAAGAACACGAAGAAACATAGCAGCAGAACGTTCCCCAGCATGGGTAACGTATCCAGTAGCAACATCACCAGAATACGCATACCTGCAAAACAAAAACTCGTTAATAACATATCTCTCACAAAAATAATGCAAATCACATTCATTCAAAGAACGGAATCGTTACATGAAACTGTCTAGGAAATAATTTTAAACACAAATGTAGTCGAAGTAGCGGTAGTGTCTACGGCAGACAACCTATATACGCAAATAATATGAAGCAAATCTGAAATACATGACCCGCAGCAACGACAATTGTTGAACGACACTGAATTTTGTGAATTCGTTTACTGCTTAATTGCAGTTTTACATGTGAATGTGAAAATGATTTCAATTAATTTGTTCAACGGGCCAGAGTACTCAAACAGGACTACCCAGCGCCGCACCATGATTTGCAAGCCTTGTTATTTTTAATATGTAGCTGAATTCAACACGTGCTAGTTCAAAATGGAGCATAAATCAGAACTTGTGATTCAATTTAGCGTTGGAAAAAGGCACGTGAGGGCCATAAATCGTGCGAGGGCAAATTAGTGCCGATGTATGTCTAACCGCGAGCAGACGCGGGTGGCTCGATTTAATTTGCGGCGAAGCTGCATTGTCCCAGTTGTTTGCGAGCTCCAGATGGGGTTTAGTGAAACTTCAGTATACGCCCGTCTTTTGTTCGAATGTTAACTGTTTGGAAGTCATGACGGTCCACGAAGCGTTGTACAGATTTATTGAATTCCAATACTGCCTTTAATTCAAGTAGTTATAAACATCTAGAATATTTGGTGAAGTTTCTCTTCTAATATTAAAACAGAACAACGATTTATGTTGCGCATATTTTGTAGAAACACTCAGAAAGATTGCTCAAATTCAACTCATAAACTGGAATATTACTTCGATGTAGAATTCAGACCACTAAATAAGTACCAAAGTCTGGCTTCCCGAAATGAAAATGTTATGACATGAATTTCAAACTCTTGTATGTCTTGAGTATTGGTATCTCATTCTGGTGTAAATGTCTACACTTGAATATAATATACATTTGTTATATATTTTATAAAGAACATAAATCTTTACAAGCCAGCCAGCATAAAGCAGTAAGCCCCTACCTTAAAATAGCAACATTATATAATTTACTAATATCTGCCTACGACTCCTTGATATTATTACTTTTACTACCCAGTGAATCGAGATAGAATTAAGATAAACGAACAGGTGGTCTGCCTAACGCAGAGGAGATGGAGCTACCTAGAAATCTGCTGCACACAATATACGATGCCTACATTCTAGGAAACTTTTAACACTTTTTTTAACTTTTCGAACGCTTTTTAACTCTTTTAACATTTTATAGACATGTACAAAAAAGTAGGTACCGCATCCACGTAGGATTACCAAGCCTCGATTTTATGCAGGTGAGCTTCTTTGCGGTGACAGGAACGGTGGTAAAATCTTGATGTCGGGATTTGTTGAAATAGCTCTTTTGGAAAATGCCCCGTAAATGCTAGCAGAAACATATGAATGTGTGCTTACGAAATTAGTGTTTAAAATATTTTAATATAAGAGACTAGTAAACGAAGTAAACGACAAAAAGGATCACTAATTTATTTTCATTAAAATAGAAAAGTTCTTAACCAGGCAATATATGATTGGTATTTTATACGATATCTTACTTTAAAACGGAGCACAAATTTCAATTTTTGCATTTGATTTTCTCACTGCAATTATTTGGGTCAAAAGAGTTGTTCCAAAATGTATGGAGTTTGGGCGAGGTTCAAATGCGCTATGCCCAATAATAGGCTAACCTACATATAACAGCTTTTTACTGTTAATTTTATTTAACGTGGCTTACTTTTCTCGCTAAAAATGTGCTAACGCTTAGAATTACAACATACAATAAACAATATGGCGGACGGTAACATGTTTTGCACTCAGCGGGAATGACATTTTCACGTTTGATTGGGGTATTTCTTAGTTATTTGTAGTTCATTTGGCGTGACAGGACTTGACAGACAGCCTGAAAATGACAGTTACGTTTTGAATTTACCACACAGTCACCCATAAGTGAGGCACCAATTTAATTGTTTTCAATGTAAGTTGATATACAAAAAGATTTTTAAACCACTATAGTACGCGTTTATCGCGCACGGGTGAATCCACGAGGCGTAAGTAACATATATAATATAATCTCAATTTTGCAAAATGTCGCACAATTATTCCTCGAAGTATATAAAACTATACATATATTAATTAAAGTGTTGTCGATGAGAATATGCTATAAAGTAAAAACATTATAAAGCTAAGAATAGGTATATTATTAATTGGCCTAAGTTTTAACATAAAATTTGTATGTAATGTTTCTTTTTAGATGTAAAAAGTATGTAGTCGTACAATTTAAAAAATGTTTTACATTTAAGTGACTGGAAAATTGACGT
Organism: Selenia dentaria; assembly: GCA_917880725.1. Taxonomy (NCBI): domain Eukaryota; kingdom Metazoa; phylum Arthropoda; class Insecta; order Lepidoptera; family Geometridae; genus Selenia; species Selenia dentaria. Next base: position 31,322,967 of record OU862877.1, on the reverse strand, counting down.
TTCCCGGTGAAGATTCGAACTAATGCCCTGGAGCAGAGCTTGCTGAGTAGGCCGGGCTACTTGTTGCTCCGATCGATACGCCCACGGCCCCTCTTCATATTGCCCGGGTACTATGAGTTGCTGTTGACCTCAGCCAGTTTTGATGGCTGGCTTTGTAATATTGTTTTTATGAATAGAAATTGGGACAGGCCAGTGAGAGGCTTGATTAAAAAAGATAAAAGATCAAGTCTACCTGTAGAACAATGTCTAAGTGTTCGATTAAAATGGGACTAATTATAAGTAGATTTGGCAGCTAATTATTGTAATTAAAAATGTATGTAATGAGGTCATTATTTTAAAAACCTTGTTTGAGCAAAGTCGACATTGCCGCGCTACTTGAAAAGCTCCAGCAAATTTATATGGACTTGAATTGCTGGTGAGTTTTAGCCACCATACATTTCTCTAAAAAAATCAAGTAAACATCAAGTACAAAGAGATTTTATTCAGGACTTGGCTGTATAATTATGTAGATGCAGAACAAACAGCACTACATAATTTATAAAAAAGTGTTAAAAACGTAGTGCCACCAAAGTCAAAAGAAAAATACCAACTTGACTACAAAAAGCATGCACAAAATTACTTGCATTATTTAAGTTATGCACAGCTAATCTTAGCTACGCTCTTGGCCTTAAAACTTGGTCATCATTGTATCCATTGCTGTCTGCCCTACCCTGGCGCTACGCTATGCTTTCGTACACCATCATCGCTGCCAGTAACGCAGTCATTACATACCGCGACGTTAATGTAATATTACTATTGTACGTTAGCCACATAGCTAAACCTTGTTTTAAAACCTCAGCAGTTTTGATGTCAACAAAGAAATCATGTAAATACTATAAATAATTTATCATCGAATTATTGAGCTATACAGCTATAACTTACTTGGCTTGGCTGTCCGATTTAATCGAAAAACAAAACAGGGAAACTAGAAATCGACATCACGCAAAGCCTTTAGTGTGAGGTCACTAAGTAGAAGGGTCGTTATATTAAGAGCTCTTGGCGTCCACTGAGGTTTAAGAAAGCACCTGTTAAGAGCCATAAAGTAATTCTCGGTTAAGTGTTGACTTTGTGAACGAGAGTGGACAGAGCTTTGCATCTTGGTACTATTATTCATTGGTCGAGTAGTTTTGAACAGTAATGATTTTATTAGATTTTCTTTACATTATGTATACAGATTTTATTATATTTTTATTCGTTCACCCGTCAGCGGATTCGTTCGCTTAGTCCATCGGATAAGCAGTTTCTAAGATAAGCGTGCGAAAACGCACAGACGAAACAGATAAACATACAAACAGAGAAATACTCTTAACAATTATTTTTTTCATTCTATTTTCGTTTATAAAAGTACCAATTATAATTTTCTCATATATTATTTCCTGTACAGTTTCAGTGATCTGTTACATTTTTATTATAATATATGTATAGATATAGGTGTCTATTCACTGTCATGATTTGGATACAGTTATTTATCTACCGACTTCCAAAAAAAGGTGGAGGTACTCAATTCGACTGTATGTTTTTTTTTATATATTTGTTTCCTTATAACTTTTGACTGGGTGAACCAATTCTCAAAATTCTTTTTTGTTGGAAAGCTGGTGCTTCCCGTGTGGTCCCATTTAAGTTTCATCAAATTCGGTCTAATAGTTTTTGAGATACATTCCAATTGGTTGGTATTAAATTTTTCAAATTGCACTTGTATTTACATAATCCTGACCGACATTTTTTATCTATCTTATATAGTTTTTAACGTTTACATCTGTAACACAAGGAATCCTAGTAGCTACCAACGCCCCTCCTGAGTGTTTAAAAGCAAAACGTCATTATTAAAAAAGTTTTTGTTTATACTTAAGATAATGTTCATTTACATGTTATTTGATACAAAACTATAATACATACTGTTACGCTAAGCTCTTGTATTTTATTTCTGTTAGCATGTGGCTAATGCGTTGTAAGTAGGTAATAAGAAGTAAATCAATGATTTCAACTCACTTGGTATTCTGTTGATGGCTCGTAGGGGCCTCAATACCCTGATTGTTCTGATCGCTGATAAGTTTATATTTTCCACATTCAATGCGTATTCTAGTGACCTAGAATTAGACAAGCAAACAGGTTATAGCCCGTTTTCAAATCGCAGTAATCATCCTAAAGAATTATTCATTAACATTACACTAGGATCCTGTAATGTTATAGTTAGTGAGCGTTCGGAAATTAAATAACAACATCTTTGTTTGTTTATAAATACCTGCAATCTAAAATAACGTAAAACGAAAACCAAAATATAAAAATAAATTAAAGCATACGTACCCGGCAAAAACAATGAAAAAATCCAACCGATTCCAAGAATCCGCTAAATATGTACCGTGCCCGTAGGTACCCATTGCTATCATTTTGATAGTCATTTCCACGGTGAAAAACGCGAAGATAATGTCATCAAAAACCTGCAACAGAACATTATTAAATTGCTTACATTTTCACGACGGTGGCAAAATAAATTTAATACAGCCCCGGCATTCTTTCCCGCGTAAACAGAAACAAAAGAAGGTCGATGGAATTTACTTTTCTTCGACGAACTTTTCGGGCCGGGAATGTTGGTCGCCTGTGTGAAAATAAAGATAGGAACAAAACTTCCTTTGGTAAGATATTTTTGTAAGCGAAAACCTATTTTCGCTTCAGACATATAAACATATTATACATAAAAATTAATAGTTTTGCAGTTACATAAGTCACTAAGTCTATATCATAATTCGTCATCGCTGGTAAATAGAAACCTCAAAACATTTTAGTTGTTCCGATTGTCCGAAAATCCCAAAATTACATGTTAATTGATTAACATGCTTATTACTTCTATATTATTTATCTACATTATTTCTAAGATTTGTGATTTCTCGAGTTTTAACGTAAAATAAAGAAAAGTATTAGGCGTTCAAGTGTTTACCTGTGCCTGAGTACAAGCAAAGTGTGCAAAATTAAATTACGTGGCTTTTGTGGTTTTCTCGTTAATGTCCTCTGAACTTGCTAGTAATGCTTCCATTGCTAGAACCATTGCCATTACCTACTAGAACGTGACTTAGACAGTCTTCAAAATTACTTACTGATGGATTTTTGTGTGACTGTGTCTTAATTGTGGCTATTTGGATGCAAATCTAGGTCAATGTAACAATTTCGACTACTGGCAAATGTAAAAACCCTTACGAGCAAAATATGAAAGTAAAATAAACGTGTAGCATAAAACTATAATAGGTACACACTTATACATTTATATATACACTTGCATGGTTGTTTAACCACGTGATATATATATACATATATATATGTTTATGTTTAATACAGGGTTTGAACTAAATACTCCAAACCAAAAATGTTTTGCTAGTTAATACAAAAAATATTCTTTAAGAGTCTCTACACTATTAATGAGGTTATGCCTGACTTCGAGTAAGTTTATGGTTACCTACCAAAAATTCATTGACAAGTATCAGTTTTAGTAGGTACCTAACAAGAACTTTTTTGTGCTCGATGACTAGAATCTTGGCTAGAACTGAGGTAAACATTAGAATATTTCAATTTTAGGTATTACAGATTTCTACTTCGAGTCTTATTATTACTTTTCAGTAATAATAATAACATAGCAATATTGTGTTTAGATTTCGAGTTGCAATAATCAAGGACATTGCGGTTGAGATTTTACACTTTGACAAACATAGACTTTCAGAATCTTTGTAAAAGCTTTTATTGCTGTCATACTCACAGTCACTTAATTTAAAAAAAAACAAGTTTTTTTATTTATTTATTATTATGGCAAACTTTTTAAAAACACTTTTGCCAACGACACGTCAGTTATTTTGTTTAATATGTTTTTTTTTTCTTTTGTACATTTGCCATTCTTCAAATTTATTATGTTCATACTTATAACTGCATCAAGTAAGATTTGTATTCTAGTAGTCACAGCCATGGTAACATAAATAGGTCTATGTCACTGTCTTGTCTGAGTCATGTATGTTCTTGTAAAGCGGTGGGTGCATAAGTAAATTTTTTTATGGCTATTGTTGAGGAAAACACAAAAACCAACGTTTCAAGATTTTGTACGATTAGCCTACATTCGTGCTTTATTACGAATAATTAACGATTAATTTTCTATCACTATTATAAGTCAAAACTCGAACAAAGGCAAATCTTCTGTAAAAAAGCTATTGTTGGGGTTTGTCCCATCATCTCTACTTAGAACTACGCTTCATACTACTAACGGCCGGTCCCAATAATCTATCTATCGTCGGTTTAACCTACTAGAGATAGATATTTGACACTATTTGTATGGAAGTTATGTCAAATTTCTATCGGTAGTAAGGTAAACTGTGGATAGATAGATTATTGGGATCCCCCATTAGAGTAGGTAGTACTACTTAGTTAGCACTTCAAGTGCCATGCGATTCTCTAATAATTCGTCGATGCGTTCGTTAACGGACTCACCGATGTCAAATACTTTATCAGATATCGCCCTTGTACATAAGGTTGTTTTTCTAACGTCTTGTCATCTCGCCATTTCTTTTACGGATATTGTCAAAGATGCAACGATGTTTGCTTTTAGAGAATCGCACGGCTGGTCTTATTACTGAGACTGCGCTCCGTACACATTCCAATAAATAAGATTGCCACCTAATGTGTACAGAAAGTTCTCCAATGAGTAATGCCCGCAATAAAGAAGAATATACATACCACATGTTAATGGATTGTGTCCGAAACGGAGGACCTCATAAATAATATACATACATATTGTTTTTTATATGTGGACTCGTACGTTTGTACATTTGCCATTCCTCAAGATATTTAGGTAAATATTTATAGTTGCAACAAGTGAGATTGTGACTTGTCACAGTCAAATAATAAAATATGTCATTAGTCATTGTCACGTCCAAGTCATATATTATAATCCTAGGACGATGTAACACAATCGTCCTAGTTATAATCAATTTGTTGGTGATACATTTTATTAGCCGTGGTGATGTACAAAAAGATTGTACACAAATGTGTGTTAATTCTTACTAACTACCTTTTTTTAACAAAAATGTTAAGCCGACCTCCATTATATTATACCCGATGTCGAAGTTAAATTATTATTTTAAAAACACTTTGAGTCAGATCTTGATCAAATTTAAATGAAGCTACATGAGAAGCACCAGCTTACAATTAAAAAAATATCAATAAAATCCTCTTCGGTTTTTGAAGTTGGATAAATAGGTTTTATTGCTAATTTAAATAGTAAGTTTAAGTTAGTATCCGCATTAGAAAATGTTAGTACATCCACTGTATTACTAAAACAGACTTAGACAGAACATTGACTATTAATGACTGACTTATTTATGTGACTGTGGCCTAACTCTGACTGTTTGAATGGAAATCTAACTTGATGCAACTATAAATATTTACATTGTATAACTTGGATGAATGGCAAATGTACAGATGTACGAAACCAACATACAAAGAAAAAAAAGAAACAAAACTCACCTGTAATATTTTGCACCTGTTCGTGATACACTGGTCGTCCACGCAGGGCTGGTACATCCCGAGAGTGATGCAGTTCAGCAGGATGACTAACATGGAGATTCTTTCGAACCATGTATGGTAAAGGTTAAGGAAACTTTTTAATGTTCATAAGAAAACACAATACTCAGCAGAAGATACACGAATAGATTAGATAACAGTAACATACAAAGAGCACCCAGCCGTTGCATGACTATTTTTCGGGATAAAAAGTAGCATTTTATTTCAGAGCATCTTAGTTATTATGTCAAAATTCCAAACAAAAAGGTACAGCAGTTTTGACCTTAAATAATAACAATATTCCATCTATTAGTATCCAAAAGTGCCTAAGCATGACTGTGTTAGGGTGTGAACAGTACCTACTGTAGCAAATGAAATTACTGAGGCTTCGTGTAGACAAAACTAGCTTCATTTTTAAGCCAGTAAGCTAGTAAGACAGTACACAAGCCAGGACAGTTTTTAATATGGTGGAGTTTTATTTTTAAGCCAGTAGCGCTCTCCCAGCACTGATTTTACTATCCTGGCTTGTGTACCAGCTTCATGTGGCCGGTGTAGCTAGTTTTCCGTTGGCTAGTAAGCAGGAACCACGTGTTTTGTTAATTTATCTAACGTGTTTTTGTGATTTTAAGATGCCCAACTAAGTACGGAGATTAATTTAAAGTTTGTACAACTGCACCAAGACCATTAATATCTATGAAACGCCACCCTTTCAAGTAATAAAGACGACTATAAACGTGGTTCAGGTACAAAAAATGTGTGGCGAAATAAAGAAAGTGGTTATTATCCTGTACCGTTTTTGTAATTCATCTTTTGCGAATTGGTGCAGTTTTCGGAGTAACTCCTTGAGACGAATAATGTGTTTTTTTCGCATGCAATTCATTATGGACGCGTAGTCACCTCAGTCACTGAACTAGCTTAAAATAATGAAGCCTCGTGTAAACGGAACTAGCCTGTTCCTAGCCAGGTCAGCAAGCCAGGACAGTTTAGTAAAAAACTGTCTTGCTATTCTGGCTCGAAAAACTGGCCTCGTGTTACCTGGGCATGAGTGAATGAGAGTAAAAAACCAATGTCTTCGGTCAATGTGTCAAATCGGTGATGAGTTTAATGCATTGTCACGCAAAACTAGGTATACAGTTGCAAAGTCTGGATGGCTGCAACTGTCATGGGTAAGCGATGTGCTTAACATTAGGTTAACGACTTGACTGCCTTGTAGTTGTATAAAAAATACATTTACTGACATTATATCGCCTTAATCACACAAGTTATTTTCCAATTTTACTTGTTGCTTTCTTTGTTACTTGTTTTACCGCACACTCCGTTGTATAAAGCCGTGCGTATCATACGGTTTTTATTTTCATAAAAAAACATGTTTTTTACCAAGAAATTTCATACACGACAATAAAATAGTGTAAATAATCGAATAGCTTTAGCAGAGCTTTTGCTCAATACGTTTGTCTCACTTGAATACTAAAGAGAAAATGAGACGAGAGATTTAGTTCTAATTATAACCGCGCGCATGAGGCGCCATTTTCAAATGCGCGCCATTTTTTTAAATTAAACTCTCAAAGCTTGTTGCGATATTCCAACTGATATATAAACAAAACAAGCTGCACCCCGCGGTTTCACCTGCGTGATGATGGATTATGTTCATGATGTTTTTTATTTCTAAAACACCTTGCATTAGAGCGAACCAAACGAAACAAAAATATATAAGTCAAACGGGTCAAGCCTTTTGGAGTCTTAGCAAGATTAACGAACACCAATTGATTATTTTTAAACAAAATAATAATGAAGATAAGAAAAAATTCAAGGGTGGAATTCGAGATCAATAATATGGAATCTACCTGATATCTTGAATGAGGCGCAAATTGCAGAAAATTGCACTTTGATGCCAAAATCACGTAGGTGCTAAGTAAATGGGTTCCATAATTTTATAATGAAAATCTTGCAGAAATACTCAATCATTCTCTGAAAGTATTCTGATGAAAGTTCCCGCCTTGCCGTGGCGGGGGGGGCTCAGTAGCCGTGGCTTGGGTCACCACGGTGAAGCTAAGAGGAACCAATGGGCCTGCCAGTGATAGCCGATAGCTGGCGGGCCCGAGGTGGGACCGCTCCTATGGGCTTTGCCCTCCAAGTCCACACGGGAGCGGTCACTGTAGGTAGCGGTGGTGTATGGGCGCCACTGCAACTGAGGCGGGCTGCGGTGTCGTATGGGCGGCATCGCGGCTGAGAGTTAGAGGCCGCGGCGGGAGAGGAGTGCCGGTGTTACGGTGAGCCGCTCTCCCTGCCTTCCGCGGCCTTGACCGTGGCGGTTGCGGCACGCCAAGTGTTCTGGCGTGCTGCAAGAGAGAAGGGTCCGGCAACGGACAGCCACGGCGGGTTTGCGGTCGTGTGCGAAATCTGTCCCGCGTTCCCGCCAAAAGCGGCAGTGACGGAACACCGCAGAGGTTTGGTGGGTATGCTGCCCTTCTGGCAGAGACTCCCACATAACCACCGTGCTCCCCCCGGGGCCAGTGGTATCCATAAAGGATTACTCTGCGTAAAAAAAAAAGTTGGAACGTGTTACGGTTCTTTATTTATCACTTTACACGCACAACTAATAAAAAACGTAGTATAGTATTCCATAGAATAATATATAAATCACACAACAAATTAATCTCATCCATATTACTGTTCTAATAACTTGTATCTGAAATTGGGCCAACGGGAAAAAGGACAAGATTTGTTTTATTCAGTGTTGTAGCATTGTCGACTCGGCGTACTCAATGTTTGCAAATATTAAGCAAAAAAATTACAAGGCAAGTGCTGTGTATGTTTGCTTTAGAAGATAATCGATCAAATACTTTTAAATATATCAGTAGTATATAAAAATAATTAGCTCTACATCTGTTTAATTGATGTATTATTTAATAATGAATACATTTTGAGCTCTTGAACCACTGGGAAATTATTTAACAAAAAATCATAAAAACCGGACGTACCACTAAAAAGTTAAACATGTTTATACATAATTAGGCTTTAAAACCGGCTAGGACTCGCGTAATATTTACCGGAAATATTCTCCGACCAGTTTCGAACTTATTTGAAGTTCTTCTTTATATATATTATACTATGTATATATACTAAAAAACGGCAGTGACAGTGACACTGAATGTGACATTGACGTAAGTGACAGTTCGGACGAAAGAAAAATTGTGACAGACACAGCGCGACCGTCGCAGTGCCAGTTATGTGCTGTGGCCCGCGCTCGCCGCTGTGCAGAAGAGTAACTCTTAGAAGAAGAACTTCATATAAGTTTTTGTTTTGTTTCAAAGCTGGTGCTTCCTGTGTAGTCCCATTTAAATTTCATCAAATTCGGTCCAGTAATTTTTGAGTTACACTAAAATAACTGATTTTTACCAAAGTAATAGAATGGAAGTCAGTATTAAATTTTTCAAACTGACTTGTTTATCTATACCGCAGGTTGCCTCGTTTACTTTGAACTAGTTGACGTTAGCATCATGCTGAGGTCTCAGGTTCAAGTCCCAGCTCAGACTCACTTGCTAGTTTGATTTTGACTAGAAATATTTTCAGTAGCCGTTCTATGTCTAAAATTGTGATAAGTAGATATCAACTCACCCTCCCCATTGGAGTAAAATGGGTATATATATGAGTATTATGATTATGGACCTGTCGACCCTTGAACAATGTACAGACGTCATAAATTACATTACATAAAGAATTATTTAAAGACAATTTTCAAATTCAACATTACTGAATATTTAAATCTCCCACAAGTTAAAGGTAAACAGCTAATCTGGTAACACAGCCTCAGAGAACTATAACTGCGGTCGAGTGCTGGGGATTTTCAGGGACCTTGACTTTGTTCTTTATTATGTTTGCAACATATTCCCATGTTTGGTTTATATTTGGTACAAATAAGGTTTGTGCACGTTCAAGGAATTATAGAAACTTTGCGGTTTGCTTTACTTTGTTAGCAATGTGAGCCTAAAACCACAACTAAAACAAATTAGTAGACATAAATTTATACGGCGTAACTGAATTGACGTACTTTTTAGAATTTTACCGTTAAAAGCAAAGTAATAAGCACTCACTTAAAAAAATGCAATTAACTAGGTAATACTTTTTATAATTTTTCTCTGCATCGCTTGCTTTCATGTATTCGTTTCCAAATAAAAAAATGTTTTAGTCAATAACTCTTTTTTAGGATGTTTGATATCTACTTATATTGAGACTTGATTAGGAAGGATACTTCGATTTATAAGCTGCAATAGTACAAGTGTGTAATGTTGGTGATTTCCGCTGAGGCGCAATTGAGCACGGTAATCATCAATACACACGTGTATCATACGACGTTTTTCAACACACTTGTGAAGAAAATAATATAAAAAAGTCATAGTTCTCCTTAATTAGTACTTGTAGATATTTTAATTAATGAATAACTAAATTTCAACAGTGAAATCGAATTGTGAAAAATGGTTCGCAATGGCGGGGAAATTCATCAGTTTTCCTATGCGGCGCGCATCTAACAATGGCGATAGGCCATATACTAGTTTCTTTTTTTTTTTTTTGCTTTTAGCGGATAGAGTTTTAGCCACGTACAAAATGGGTTATTTCAAGTTTGATTTATTACAGAAAAAAACAAAAGTTATAATATATAAATTGTCTATTAAAATACGTAATTTATTTGTACTATTTAATACGATCTTTTTTGCATCGAAACTTTTTTGGAACAAGGTAACTCAACCAATAAAATAAAAAAGTCTATAACTCACTTGTGAACAAGTCACAAGGGTAAAAAGATATATCCAATTTTGATAGGGTAGGATATATGTACTACTTAAGCATTTACAAAGTCAAAGTCAAAATAATTTATTCAATTAAGGCATCAAAAACGCACTTATGAACGTCAATTTTTCATTATAATGTACTTTAAAATCTCTACCGCCGCGTTCCAAAATATATAGAGCCTACCCCTCTTACTTTAGGAAGTAACGTCCGTTGCTCGACTATAGAATAAGATTTTATTTAGTATTCTATCGTCAAGTAATTACTTTACTGAGAAATTACATAGTAACAAGTAATTACTTGTTTATAAATACGAGTGTAAAAAACCAAGTCTTGTATACTAGAGCCTCATACACGATGTTAGTTATTTGAACATTCGGGTATTCGTACGGGTCGAGGCTTCCTTGCATTAATTACACAAGCCGGAAGCTCGATTACGAATACCGTTCCTTGTGGTGAGTTTACTGCAACATCGGAAACTATGGCTGAATTATTAATTACTAGCGACTGCCTGCGACTTTTTTCGCGTAGTAGGCGCGGTCTTCGGCCTCGCCATAAGCTTTTTTTTACGCAGTATTAGAAAACACTAAAAAAATTTGAATGAAATGGGTAAAGCCGTTCTCAAGTTATAGCGTGACCAGGAGAAATAGCGGTTCATTTAGTTTTGTCTATATATATATAGATAAATAGATAAAGGTTGTTTGAATTAAATTAAATAAACGAAACAAAACGAAAAAAAGTAGGTACCTAGATTAACTGTCAACCAACGTTTTACATGATTAATCCGCAATTGTTAATTGTTCACAATAAGCCAAAGTAAGTTGAAACCTTAGAGAATTAAACACTTAAATAGCACATAAAACCCACTTTATCGTTCTGTCATTAGTCACTCATGAAGTTGATACTGAAACTTATACCGCAGAATAAATATAGTACTACGTATTAATACCCGCTATTAAGCTAATAGTCGAATACATTTTATTCAATGCTCGTTACATGTTTGCGTTAATTGTTTTTCGAATATCAGTTTAATGATGGCTCCGTCATAGCTCCTTCCACCTTCAAAGCTAGTGGTCCCAGGTTCCATCTATGCTATGTCCCTAATGTTATTGTGCATGTCCACGACCTCCCTGAGACATAGGGAGTCCTAGCACGCGGGTGTAAATGAATAAACCTTTACGGTATAATGATCGCACTAAACCATACTTTATTAAATCATAGGCGGTGGATAAAATAATAATCATTACTTTATAACAAACAAACTGCTCTTCGCGGATTCACCTGCGTGGTGTTGGATAATGATGATGATGATAAATCAAAGTATATATTTAGATGATCCCTGATGAACATAAGCTACATAGCCTATGTTCATCTAGGATTCAAACTTTTTTTAAATCGGTCCAGTAGTTTCGGAACATAATAAAATTAATTGAAACAAACAAATAAATATGTTCTCGTCATACTATTAATATATAGTATAGACAACTGTTACCTAGTCCACCCGTGACGATGTTCACTGAAAAGTATGTGAAATGTCAACATTTCAATAATATAATACTAGCTACACCTCGCGGTTACACCCGCGTGGTGGTGATAATGATGATGATGATGAAAAGTATCCAATGTGTTTATCCAGCGCCTCATCTACCTCCATTCTAAATCACAACAATATTGGTCCAGCCGTTTGAGCGTGAAGAAGTAACCATACATACAAACACACTTTGACACTCACAAACTTTCGCTTTTATAATATTAGAGTGATATGTGATTTAATCCGTTTAAAGTTGTTTAATTTCATATTTTAAGGCTGAGTTTTAGAGATTTTATTAACCATGATAAATTTATTTTAGGTAAATTATTTTAATATTCGATATTACTACTATTGTAAACCAAATTTTTACACTACTAAAGTAAGTAAGACGGTGACCTACGTCACCTTTGCCCAGAACCGGTGGCCACAACGGCCTACAACCAGTACGGACAATTGCAGTAGAGTCCCACCATTGGCACCACTGAAGGTCAACCTCTAGAGGCACACCAGAGTCTGGTGACCAGACCATTGGTGTAGCCAGGTAGGGGCAGTGGTGGGTCACCGACCAAAAACCTAGAAAACATGATTTAAAATTATTAAATCTGGACGACTCATATTTTTGATCACACGGTCAATGCATGGACTGAAGTGCTTCAGCCCATAAATAAAACCACTTGATAATAAAATGTGTGAAACAAGTATTTTCGATTTGTAACAGGATACTCAACAAGAGGTGCATACCATCTTATCCTATATACGAGTACATTATCACGGTGATTTACATTATTACTCGACTGACGGTATTTGCACCAAGCTCCATAATTCCCTTGGAGGTTTTGTGCCAGAAAGGAAGCAAGCCATAAAAACTAAGCTCACTTAATTTAGTATGAGGACGATTATTACATACCTATATCATACCGCTTCAACATAATTACGAAAAGTATATAATGCAATTAGTGAATAAAGGACGGATTTAAAGCGAGGGCCATAATATATGAATCACGAGTAAGTGAAGGATTCTAAGGACTGAATCGCAAACGTAGAGAGTGATTCGTGATTATTGAATCACGAGTTTAGCGAGTTATACTAATTTATACCATGAGTTATAGAAATAATGTATGCGAATGTAGACATTTAATGCAGAAAAAATTAAGGTTAAATTAATTAAAATGCACATTAAAATTGGAACAATTACTAAACATAAGAGTAATGTTCTTATTGTTCACGCATGCGACGTTCTACGTGCCTGCGATCACAGATTAGGAAGTATATGTATAAATACCTGCGATACACTTATTAATATATATTTTTGTATTTCTTTTCTGTAATAGTAGCAAAGAACACAATACAGTTTTTATTCTAATGCTAAACTCCTTGTCGGTAATATCGACCAATTAAATCTCGAGGAGTTATATGCACAAAGAGTTTGTATGTCGAGTAATCTTTGCGCAAGGAGTTTGTATCGAGTATTTTTACGCAAGGAGGTTGTATACGCATTGAAATGGAGGTCAAATATTTCTGTGTGTTCTAGATTCGAACACCAAACTAATGAGTTTTATTCACTGTTTTCAGTGAATAAAATAAGCTTTTTAGAGTGGGAATGGTATAAATAATATTTTATCTTCAGCCTTACTTTATTACGTACACGTTGGATAGTTAATGCATTTTTTAAATAGGCATAATAACAAACTAAAAAGTTGCTACAAAGTTAACCTGTCGCGTGTAATATAATCGTTGCAAGCTATTCCAACTGTTCTTTGAATATTATCTTCATATCCACATTTCCTTACCGACGTCATCCTTCAAGCCACGCAAAGTATCTTGATCGATGAAACCAAACAAAATATCATAAGTTGAGGCAAGATTAATGGACTCCAATGACCTGCCACTTGCAAGGTCACAGATAAGCTATGGGGTCACGCTGTCATAATACCGTAGCTATTTTAATATGAGTGGGGTATTTATTGATTTCTCTATCAGAGCTCGTTTTGACTATTAGATGCTTGAACTAATATATCTATTAGTTTATATTATACATGATCTTTGGAATAGTCAATCCTTCGGGTAACCTATGTCTATTTCAAATATAGTAGATACTAATATTTCGCTTTTATACTTTATAATATTATAAAGGGGAAAGAGTGGTTTGTTTTTTTTTGTTTGAACTTTGAATTGAATAGGTCTGAAACTACAGGACCGATTTAAAAAACTCTTTCACCATTAGAATTTTTCTACATTATTACTAAAAAACATGGATATATTTCGATTCATCATCATGATCGTCCATCACCTCGCGAGTGAAATAGCGAAGCTTAGCTTTAAAATATAACCAAATTATGACATACATTATGGTACACGTTTTACAAAAACTACATTGATTTTAGATAATTTATTGATTCAGGCGTAACTTTGCGGAAATCCATTATCAAAAAACGATATTAATAAATATTTAGTGACACTTCCGCTGAAAAAGCTTTTCAGCAGAAGTGTCACAAAATATTTTTTAATATCGTTTTTTACATTGGTTTTCTTGTATTAGCTATTATTTATATATGAATCATTATAATTTTATAATTTAACACCTATATGTATAGTATATGTTTGAAAAGGACGAAACTGTTAAGACCTAATCCTATCTTAAGAATTCACACACACAGATTGGCAATAAAATTCTTCATATATTCTTTTTAAATTGAACTAAACGAACTAAATACTTCTAGTGCTGGTTTGATGTTTGAATGCATAGCAAATTTACTACCGTACAGTACCTACTCTCATATATATATATACTTTGGCAATCTTACTACAAAATTACGGCAAATTTACTACAGTACCAACATTAAGTTAGAATACTACAATGAGTACCAATCAAAAGAAAATCTCGCACAAAAGGCCTTTGCGACCACATTGATTTATTATATGTACTTATAGTCGTATATTATTATTTATTAATAAATAAGATTCATATATAGCAGCAAATTTTTATAGGGTCTAGTTAGAGAAAGTGGCCTTTTTTTTCTTTATAAATGGCCTCGTACTTTTGTGCATTTGATATTCCTGAAGCTAAATAGTTAATACATAAAATTGTATCAAGCAAGTGTGATTTTTATTGAAGTAGGTAGTCACAGTCAAGTCTCATGAATAAGTCACTGTCCTGTCTAAGTCACGTTCTAGTAATGCTGTGGATGCATTACTAAACTTTCTATGGTAATTGACGAGAAAAACACAACGTTTCATGATTCTGTTCACTTTGCCTGCACCCGTGCATCATTCCGAACACTTAACAGTTAATGAGCTACCACTATTACACAGTCAAGATTCGAGGAAACACTAACCTAGGAAAACCGCTGTCGTTAACCGGAATAACAATAGATTACCTATTGTGGCTGGTTCCGCGACAGCTGAAGGCTTATGCACAATCAATGACAGCCATTTTTGTGTTTTTCTCGCCTATCCCAAGACTCGATAATATCACAATGGTTTTAACTTGTCTCGATTTGATTTTGTGATGCGAACACGGTTAACCGAAGCTTAGACGAAACAGCAAACCACAGCTTGATCAAAGAGAAACAACCAAAATAACGTCAAGGTAAAAACAACGCTCCATTTCCTTTGTGTACCAATGAGATTATCTCAATAATATATTTGCGTAAGAACTTTCTAAGAACATGAATATGAATAGCAAAGTCGGGCTGACTTGCTCTTCTATTATACTCTTCATCTGTTTACTAAAAGGTCTCACAATGCTCTGGAGTAAGGTTTAGACACATCTAAACGACCATAGCGACACTGAAATTGATACAACTTCCTTATAGCATCGATGACATTTATTGTCCCAGGCGTATACGTGCTCGCTTCGTCCCATAATTTATGAGGCACCTTATACATAGTTCGTGATTGCCTAGTCTGATTTTATCAAATCAATATTTTTCGATTTTATCTGTTTATCTGTCTATTCTTCTAACAATAAGTCATGAATTAAGTGTTACCTATTCTATTCTTTTCCATAACATAGTATTATAGCAAATACAAAGTGAAAAGTGTAAAAACCAATTAAGTAAAAGAGGATTTAAGTGAAGATGTGAGTGACTGTGTAATTTTGTCACTTCTACACACTAAAACGTTCAATCCAATTCAGTTCTTAGATTATAACTGGCTGAACGAGTTTATATAACATTTGGTATGAACATAGCATATACCTAGGATTAAAACATAAAATAAAACGTGTTTAAAAAATTCCAAGTAAAATGATCCTGATAATTTAATTCGACGTATCGATAATTCTCTGTACATTGAACGATAAACGTACCAAATAGAGAATTTGGCAGTTAAATCAAACGATAATAAATTATTGTATGGTTGCTAAAGATACAAGGGGCACCTAGCAACACTCCGCCGCAATGAATAGTGTTGCAATAAATATAACTTATAACTATCATCATACATTCTAAAAAGTAGCAGAAATTCTGCTTGTAAATTATATCTTCTTTAATATTTAGCCTTGCAGAGTTTAGAAGCATGCACCCATCAAATGCAGGCATAGCACGGGCTGTTTATTACTTGGTTATATGATACGATTACAAAATATACATTTCCAAAATGTTGAATGAAGTGGTAGATGCACACTACGAGACAGATCTGTCACTCAGTCCATGCAGTCGCGTTGTTTGCTTAAGTATGTTATAAAGCTTAAACTGCTTAGAGCCATGGGAATGTTCCTGTTTCATAAATCAGTTCCAGACATCATACTGTAGGTAGGTATGTTTATCATTGTTATGCGTTAGACTTTATGGTTCGCTGTAATGAATGCTTTGAAGATTTTAAATGGATGCGGTCGTTAGTTAAAATGGCTTTGTATGTGCGGTACATTATTTGTGTGTTATTAAAATACTCGTATGTAGGTAAGTCCAATAATTCGTTTTAATGCAGCGGCCTAGTTTCTTTAAATTTATTTGATGATACGTACGGGTGTTTAACCCAAGTTTTACAACTATATATTTTAGGTACTACTCGCTAAGAAAAAATGGAAGAAGGACCTTACTGTTCCGACATAATATATTTCATGACAATAAGATAAATTACTTGCGTAGAATGAAACCATCAAATACTTCTTTTATTAAAGCACAAACACTATTACCGTACAAGCCACGTTAATATGTTATCGAATAATAAAATATGCCTACAGAAGGATTTTTCAAATGGACGTGGATGGGCAAATTCGAAACACTGAGGAATAGCGTAAAGTAATCAAAGAAGTCGTCTCGGGCCTGATACTTTTATTATTTCTTAATTCAGTTCTAGTGTAAATGTCTCAATTCCCCGCGTTTTCTTTACATAAACGCTCTCCCCACATATTACCCAATCGGACTGAAAATCCCCGCAATTTGAGGAATTCCCCACAGATTGGCAACGCTGTCATATATACATAAGAAGATGTTCTATTTTTGTGTTATCAGTCATTTCATATACATAATGTATACATATGCCTTGTATTGTAAATAAACTAAGCTCTAGCACCTTCCGGAATAGTTATATCCACAACTGAATCCGAATTTATTTTGAAAACGATAACAAAATGGTCAATGTTTTGATTTCTGTAAAACAGATAAAATGCCATAAAATTCAATATTAAAAATAAAGTTTTTATGAAGTCCAGCATATCCTTTAAAAATAATTTAGTCTTAGAAGACGTAAGAAGCATAGCAAGACTTTTTAAAAACTTGGCTATTACGATCTACGATGCTGGTTATGAAACTGGATTTTATATTTTTTTCTCTTCGATAACTTTTTTTCAACTGTTGTGATATACGTGCAAGTTTCCATTTCCACTGGAAGATTTCTATTTTACATAGAGTATGATACCTACTACCAAAATCTCATATTTTAAAAGCTAAGTACTTTTAACTACATATCAAAATGTATAAAAACGGTTAACTTCGTCGTGGTCAAAAGGAGGAAGAATAAATTTTCTATTTGTTAACTAATAAGTTCCCTTAAATTTGGTTCAAATTATCTCGATGTGTTGTCCAACGTACATTACACACAAATTGTCACTCATCCATGATACGTAGCCGCTTCTCATGTTTTCTTCAGTTTACTAACAGTAGACTAACAATTTAAACTTACCAAAACTGTTCAAAAGAAGTTCGCTAAGCCATTATTTTTACAAAAGAATGATTACAAAGTTATTGAATCTGAAGTTCCTAAGCCTTAGTCAGCTTTGAAAAGATTATTAAACTTCAAAAGAGAATCCGCAATTAGGTGGGCTTTATACACAATGAGATTACGGCTTTTCACAGTGTTTGGCCTCTGACGCGGACGTGATAAACTATGGAAATTAAACTAAATGTAAACTAAGTTTATGACAAATCCTAGTCTAATCTGCTTTCGCCGTTTTGTGCGAAAGCCGAGATGACTCTAGGAGTTAATTAGTTTAAAGGAACGGCCCGAGATTAGTGAAGGCACCCACAGATTACACATTAGTTCCAACGCCATTACTATGATTACGTTCTGGAAAGCGCCGAAATCACTCGCGGCGTTCACACACCCATTCCCTTACAAGCCCACGATCATCGTGAGCGCTGAACGAGCTTGATACTTCATCGATGACGTCACCGAAAACGCTCACACCGTGACCACAACGCTCGCGGATCGAAGGTGGGTTTACATGGTCTTTGCGAGCTGTCACTGTCAACCAAAGGGAACGGCAAACCGGGGGCGAAAGTTGTGAGCGTAGACAGCGCTTACCGGAACGTACCCTATGTAAGCAAATAATTTTCAGTTGCTATGTCAAGATAAAGTTTATTGCTGACCAAGTTCGAACTCCTAAAAAAATACCAAGTGTTAATAAAATGTTACTATATAAAGCATTCATTTGGCTAATTAAAAAATATGTATTAATTTTTGACCTCTATCTTTGCAAAATTTTGTATAGGTTGCAATCAAATTCTATACACATTTCACGTTTGTACTCTCTTCGGTCGTTCCCTCATGACTGAGGATCGTGATCATCATGGCAGCACTTTGGTTCTAACGAACTGTCTCCATCGGCTCCGGTCTGTGGCCATCTCCACCGCGGTGTAAAAGCGGGACGTTGGTGTTTCTTTAAGCTGGTCAGACCACCTGGTCGGAGACCGGCCTCGTGAACGTTTCCCTTCCACGTTTCCCACCACAATGAGCTTTTCCAAGCTGCTGTCGCCACGTCTGGCGATATGGCCAAAATAGCTCATTATACGACGATGACATACGGTAGATAATCGGTCCTTAATTTTTAATTGTGACAGAATTGAGACGTTAAATTCTGTCACGTTTGTACATTGCGGTCATAAAATGGTCGGTTGTATTTCGTATCAGGAATTTTACGAGCACTCAACTATTGTATACCTACTAAAGTACAAAATTTGTGTTTTAATCCCTATCATAATACTAATATAGGTATTTCATCATATTTTTGTATAATATTTTAGCATGCGCCTAACAGATAATTTTCAATATTTAACTCGAAGTAAATCAACGTATATCTTCTTGTAACTAATATAAAAATATCTCGATATTAAAACCATTAAATTAATGGAATAAAGTAAAGTTTTGCGTAGATAATAACAAAAACTGAAGAGACGTAAAAATATCTTACCCACCTGTAACTGATCTAACGAAGTAGGTATATATGTAGCAGTAGTAGTAAGTATGCATGTAAACATAAGTATAAGGTAACATAGCCATATATACTGCCAGAATAGTGTCAAAGGAGAGCGATTCATCATGGAAGTTAGATGGTGTATATGCTTAGACATTTATGTATACCCTAATTAAGCATTCTACTCAAATTCTATGTAATACAATACATACATAGTGCTGTATCAAATGTAGGATTGAAAATTCTGGATTTTAAATAACAATGTTTTTTTTACGAATTGCAAAACCAACAAGTGGTTTGTACCTAGAGTAGTAGTTCAAACCTGCCCACGACATTGCTTTTTCACCTACAACTTTAAGCATCTACCAAAGGTACGATACGACTCAGCAATTTATTTATAAAGGTGCAAGCTGGTATCTGGCTACACGTAGCAGCAGCAGACGACGTGTCGTTGCTTCATGTCGCCGCGACACGTCTTCGCTTCAGATCGCTGCAATCATGACTTCGAACGCGACTGACAGACAGACGGCAACTGTAGATGGCATCAACCATTTGAAAAGCGATACGAAAGGTTTAGTTTAAAAGCTTTTCAGTTTATTTTACTAGGTAGGTTGGTACCCGCAAGCGGCACGGTCGAGCGACAGTGACGTCTGCCGCTCGACGACGTGTCGCTAGTTTCGTGTCGCTAACTACGAATAGTATTTCATAGAAATACATAGAAACCAGTAGTGTCACTGCAACACGTCGTTTGCTGCGGCTTCATGTAGCCGGCTACCTTACTGCACCTTAATATGTTGCATTAAGAATGCAGTGGAGTTTTTATATTAGCATAGTTTTCCCGTGGCGCGTTGAGCCGTTTACTGATGCGTGCTCTCAGTTGTTGCAAACAATATGTACAACCTACTGAAAGCGTTACGTGCACCAGGAAAGTAGGACGCAAACTGTCCTATGATAGAGTTTATTAACAGTAGAACTCTTTGTAAATGATTTTGTCCGGGGAAGTCTACTACCGCCATGCCTCTTCCTACTGCAAAGCAGTAATGTGTAACAACTTAATATCTAAGGGTTACAGACGCAGGGCAGTTCGTACATTGTGACGAAATGCATCTGTTGTAGGCAGAGGTTACCACTTAACACTCATAATAACATAAAAAAGGAAAATTATATCTTTTCTAACAATAAAGTATTCAATTTTTAATATGAAAAACGAGATTCACTCACGTAAAAAAGTCAGATCTTTCAGACTATAGTTTCAACCACATGCGGTGGCCTCTCATTTTTCGTTGACACTCTCCTTGAAAAAGACCACCGGATGTGGTTGAAACTATAGTCGGAAAGATCTGACTTTTTACGTGAGTGAATTCCTTTTTCATATTAAAAATGTGTACAAACCACGTTATAGTTTTCATAATAAAGTATTCAAATTACCTTACTTTGGTTGGATATCATTGCAATTCCAGATGTCTTTAAAACGAGGCAGTTTTGGCAGATTTTTATGTCGGATGAAAGACGAGGTCAAGTCGGTGCGGCTCCCGTCGGTAATAAAACCGACATTAAATGTTCCACTTGGGTGTTTGTCACAGGAAATGGACTAAACTGGGCACTTTTGATCTTCACTTCATTCTACCTTGAACGTTTTCATATTGTGAATGCCTCTCAATAAGACGGGTTACTATCAGGAAATAATTGAATTAATTACAAAGCCTTTGAGCCTAAATACAATACAAGTGAAGGTGCACACTACTACTACGAACAGAATTTCTGGCTAAGCAGAATTAAATACACTCTTTTGCAAAAAAAAACGGGCACCTAAGGAAATTTACGTTCTAAGGTCGATTTTAGTTAATTAAATGAAATTTATTTCTTTGATGTAGTCTGTATAGTGTTTCTTCGAAACACACTTCCGCATAGCGTTCCCGTGGTCTTCGCAGCACTCGCCGGCGTCGGTCCTCTCCAAACAAAGAGATTCTAGCTTCATCAGAAAACAATACTTTATTCCAGTCCTCCAGAGTCCATGAAGCACAGTTCCGAGCAAACTGAAGTCGAGCAACACGGTGCTCACGGAGTAATTTAGGGCCCCGAGCTGGGCGGTAACTCTTGATATTGGTAGCCAAAAGCCTCTTCCTGACCGTCCACAAGCTAACTTCTACTCCTCTTACTTCTTCAAGGCTCTTCTTCAGGTCCGCACTTGACGCCTTACGATTACGCAACGCCTGACTCACCAAAAAGCGGTCATCTCTTGGTTCTCTGCATCGTTTTCTTCCCGAACCGGGTCTTCTTTTGACCTAACCAGTCTCTTGATACCGTTGCCAAGTTCTCTGGACAGTTGAACGACTCACATTTAGTCGCTGAGACACGTAAGTTTGCGAACAACCTTCTTCAAGTAGGGCTATAATTTTACCGGCCCTTATCGCTTTATCACTCATATCAAAAAGTGGTATTTAATGTAAAAAAAAAGATTAAATTGTTTAATTTGCAGAAAATATCCAAAAAGTTTTAAAATATCGTAATCAGTTAAAAATCGTTTCTGCAATTCGCGCCATTAGTAAAGCAATTTTAGAATAATCCACAATAATCATTATTTTTCTTTTAATAATTTCAAATTTTAAATTTGGAACGTAAAGAATCATGCCAGGATGCTTCAAAAAACATGCCAATACATCGTCAAATTAACAAAACCTATTTCTTGTTCTTCTTCATTGAAGTAGAGAAAAAAATCTAAAGTGTCAGTTTTTTTTGCAAAAGAGTTTATGTCTGGTGTGGAGGTCACCTTATCACATTATGGAACAGGCTACCGATGTATGCAACGGTAGAAACGCAATCGCAACACAATTACTTACAATACAAGTACGAATTAAGTCAAAAACTATTAATAGCAAGCCGCTGGCCTGCGATCGAATTTAAATAGCGAGCAGACTACGAAAACTGTCAAAAATTACTAATAATTCTATAATTTTTGTGCAATTGAATTGCCATACCGCAATTCGATAGCTACGTGTGTACAACTTGTCATATGTCACTCGTTATTATTACAATTAGGGACCTGAAGACATTGTGTGGATTTCGTCCCGTATTGTTATCATAGCTATCCATATTTAACACTCATATTTTATTATACAAAATGTCAAATACTTCACAGCCTATTCATAAAAATGCCTAAATCTTCATTATCAAACAGTAATACGAATATTATAATTAAATACATTACGCTTCATATTATTTGTAGAAGTATAAATATTAAAATATATATATCAAGTTACCTAGTACAATAAAACTAATTATATCCCAAAATTATTAATATGTTATATGTAAAAAATAGCATTTAAATCCCTGTTTGCGGGTAGAGTGTCCAAAAAGCTGACAACGTTAACTCGTTGAATAGCCAGGCTGATACATTGGCCGAGGTAAACCGTGTGGTGGTTTAGTCGGTATGGTCTGCTTGCTGCTATGGGTGCAGTTGGTACGTAAAGGGCGAGTCCGACATACCCCGTTGAATCCCCCCGGTTTGGCGGGGATGCATAAGTACATTCCCCACACGTTAATAAAAAAAGGCAAGCATCAGCTCTTTGGGTACCTGTAGTTTCTTTATGGCGCCTGACAGCTCCTTCACTAAACGCCATGCATATGGATCCCAAGAACATCTAATATTTTAAACGAGCGATTCTTGTATATACATTATAATCTGGATCTGGGAAACGGCTCCAGATATTTTTATAAAATTTAGTATGCAGGGGGTTTCCGGGGCGATAAATCGAGCTAGCTAGGTTTCATTTTTTGAAAACTTCTTTTATCCGTGTTTTCAGACAATAAAAAACGATATGATGATGATGATGATGAAGATGAATACTACACGCGTGGCGAATCGAGTTGCTGTACTGAACGAAATATCTTTGCAATCCGCAGCCATCACGCCGGCACGTTGTCACTGCGACGCCGGCAACCGCATCAGCTGTCGCGTTCATAGTGACGCGTGTTTACCTAACTAAGTACTTCTGCTGCCCAACAAGACGAATGACGTAACGTAGACTTAATAATAGAGACTCGTAGTATCATACATAACCTTAATGTGATCTGTTTTACTAATATATGCGACATTTCGACAAAATACTTCAAGGAAATTATCTGAGTGCGTTTTTATTACTTTTTGATGATCTTGTTCAAACTGCACAGAGTGGGTTTATATCTCTCATTATGATGTTATATAAAAGTAACATCCTGATACGGAAAAGAGAAACAGTATAAAGGGTCTTATTTGTAATGTTTTAAGTAACACAGCATGTTTGCCTGTTTGTAATCGCCAAGCCTTCCCACATTATATTTTCACTTTACATCCTTTCTCTTCAAAATAAACTCCCACTTCGAGGAATAATAGGTACTAGCTGATAAGAAGGCCTTATTTATTTATGAATTTCGTTAATTTATAATCTTTCTCGTTTTAATATAATTGCCGCTTTGGTCAGTAGAAAAATATATTAAATTATATTGTCGGCACATATTTACGAGCAATAGATAGGATACAACTTTTATGGTCAGCTAAAATAAATGAAAATTATTGTGCCATTACAATACATGTCAAATTACAATTACACGTATTAAAAATATAAAATAAATTACAAAGGCTAAATTAACCTTCTAGTCAATACTAAATAACCCGCCCCTGTCCACTCCCGGTGGAAAGGTGCCCATTACACTCCGTGTATAGGGTGGTCCGTAACAGGTAACTTATTTTCGGGACAGCAAAACACATACGTATCAAGACAATCGCAACGTGTGATGAAAGATCTTTGAGGCGTTCATGAGCTGTAAGGAGAAGCTTAATTCTAGAAGTAATGGCCTCTGGAACTGCACCAAGAAAAATTGGAGAACCTAAAAGGTTGAAATCAGACGAGGAAAGTTCCTTGAGGCCAGGTAATATAGTACCGAAACGAGTGAAGTGTGTACGAGCCTCAACGCTGCAGGGGAAAAAATCGCACTTCGAGGGTTTCACCTCCAGACCCAGGTCTCTAAGGCGCCAATTATTAGATGTATTATTAATATTTATTATATATTATACTGTTTGCATCACTTCAAAATCGATAACTTCTTACTCTCTCTACTTAATTGTTTCGACGGTCCAAAGGGTCGTCGAAAGAAGAGTGTTTCGTATGTACATGTGTTCTTGTGAGCAAACCACTGTGGAGGGGCGTTAATTTTTTGAATCGTTTATCTGTACCTACCCACTTAATTTTATACACAATTAAGATAATTTTATTAACTATGTATATTTTTAATATCTATAATAAAATATCCAAAAATACATTTTGCCTGTCTCTCCTCTTATCCGTGTGTAGATCTATCCATCCGTCTCTATCCATCCGTCAGTACTCATTACGGAACCCCAACTAGCAATTGCCCGGTTTTTTTTATTTTCAATGACCGAGTGTCAACCCTAACAAAATTGGTAAGAATTTCAAACTCTGTTAGGAAGCTTTCATTCTGTCCGGTTTTCTATGCTTGTAGTGTCAGTCTTCGTAGGTACAACCGTTATTCCATAATAATTAATAATTAATTTAATATATTCTACCTGAAATTTGTAATTGAACAGTATTTAAGACTGAAGGGCATTGTAGCAAGTGAAATAACTGGGCGTATCTCAGTCTTTCATCTCAGATCGATGAGCAGGCAGTGCAGACACAACATTTTAAAGCTTGAAGATCTGGGTCGCACTGTAACTGTCTTGGGGCGAGCGCCACGCCTACAATCAGGAAATACATAATATAGGCTTCTTCACATATAAAAATAGAAATCTTGGCACTGCTGGGCTGGTGGTGCATACCTACCAAGATGGATGCATTGCTAAAAGAGCCTTGCCGCATTATAAATCTGGGTAAAAAGTGCCACGTCAGAATGACTGACTACATCAATAGTTTTGAATGTTTCTGGCTGGTTTCATAATAAATTCACTACTACTAAGTACTATACTTATCATTGATTGGTAATACTTAGTAAGACGGACTCTAGCTAAAGAGCCCAATTACATTATTTAAAACTGGATGAATGACCAGCGTATAAGAATCCCATACATAATATTAACGGCCCGACTTCAAATTTCTGAAAGTTTTCGACTGCTTCGATATAAAATCAAATCTTTAAAATATAGATATCTATAAAAAATTCAAAACCAAAATAGAATACCTTAGTTCCAAAAATAAAAGACAATGCAAACATAGCGAGGTCACGAGATAATAAACAAATTACAGCAAAGCATCTCTCGAGATCCCCCAGATATTTCGACGCCATTTCTCCCATTCTCATCGTCAACGGCCCTCGAAGTGTGCTTACAGAGGAGCTCGGTGTCTGTCATAATTTATGTATTTCCCCTTTTGTCTGCGTAACCTTGTCGTGATTTTTATACAGAACAACATTTGTCATAAAAGCTACAAGTGGATTCCACGAGGGATACTTCACGTAACTACAAAATGTTTCCGGAGTACAAACGCTCTCTCATACAATTTCATGGACTATGAAGTTTATTGTAATATATACGGTTGATGCCATTTCTAAGCAAGCTTAGAAGATACCCTTATTAACTCTTAACTTGAAAAATTCAAGTTGTCGGTTGTCGGTATTGCCACTGCCATAAAATGCTCACGTTTTAGGGAGTTATTCGTATTTAAAATGTAAATATAAATATTATTGTGCTAATGTCGTAAACCACAAAATTAAGTTGAATATTTACTCATAGTAGCTATGAAACATAAAATACATGAAGTTCACGCTAAAAACCTGAGGATCCACCTAAATTAAACTTCACAAGTAAATATCTATAACGCTTTAAATATATGAAAACACTGTATAGATCGCGTTAAAATGTTTTTCTGCGAGAAAAATAACTGTCCCAGCGAAAGGAAAAGGTAAAATGAGAATTTATCACATCGATTTACAAAGAGGCCAGGACCAGGTAGGGTGGCCATGAAGCGGGCTCAATCAGGGCCCGATGAGTAATAAGCTTTGGAAACATTCTGGCGGTCATTACGGGAAGTTTATGTTTGGCCCCGATTGTTGTGTACACAGAGCACTCTCCGTGACACACTAATGATCCGCTGCCTTTTGTAAGCAGAAATATAAAATTTTCGTGATTATATTACAATTTGAACTTATCCAATTATTTTAATGAAGCAGACTTTAAAGAGGTTAGGTGGTAATGGTATTGTATTTATTTCAAACAAAAATAGGGCATTAATTTCTACAAGTACTTATATAGTATAGTATTTTATTTTTATTTTATTTTATTGATTTCATCATCATCATCATCATCTCAGCCGTAGGACGTCCACTGCTGAACATAAGCCTCCCCCATGATTTTCCAAAAGGACCGGTTGGAAGCGGCCTGCATCCAACGTCATCCTGCGACCTTCATCAGGTCGTCTGTCCACCGTGTCGGTGGACGACCAACGCTGTGCTTGCCGGTCCGTGGTCTCCACTCCAGAACCTTTCGGCCCCATCGGCCATCTGTTCTGCGTACTATGTGCCCTGCCAACTGCCACTTCAACTGGCTAATCTTCTGGGCTATGTCGGACTTTTCTTCTTCTACGGATCTCCTCATTTCTGATTCGATCACGTAGAGAAACCCCGAGCATAGCCCTCTCCATAGCTCGTTGTGTGACTTTGAGCTTATCTATGAGGCCCATAGTAAGAGAGTTTATTGATTTACGAAGGTATTACAAATAAAAAATAAAATAAAAACATCTAATTTATAAAATGTAGTCAATTAATTTCCAAATAAAAATTGTGATATTAATTATAGGTTTATAATAACAGTATTACACTCAAAGCTTTAAAGTACAGGGACAGATGAAGATCAATTCCAAATTAAAATCATGTTGATACAACTTTGATACGGTTACGACTCTTAACTACGAGTATATATAATATTACTAGAAAATACTAATACTAGACTATATAATATTTAGATGTAAAATAAACAAAATTACTTTTCTGTACAAATGATCAAACGTGACCTAAATCGTAATAGAAACATTTATTTGTATATATATTTCAAAAACAAGATACTAAAGTAGTACATTTATAGGTGAGCCTTTAATTTGTCTTACAATTCATAACGTAACACTAAGAAAATGTAAATTTTCGTACTTTATACGCGACACATATTCATATCTTTTCTTAATGACTTCACACGTCACTCAGCAAATTCGTACCTACTCGTAATTATACTTAGCAATACTACAAGCATTATATCGCTTTCTAGTAGAATTTCTGAAGAAGGCGGAGAAAGTAAGTGCGAAAATATACAAATTGTAAAAGTTTTTCGTGTCTTGAAAGCAAGCGACATAATACTCATACATACGCATGAGTTTCCATTTGTATCATGCCTTTTTTATGAAGTTTTTGTTGGTGAAACAAGTGGAAACCCACCCATTTGTTTCAAACTCCGCCTGACCCTCAGAATTTTGTTTTTCTTAGCTATTCCCCGGACGAACAGAACACTTCTGAAAAGTAAGGACGATTTTTAGTATAATTTCTTGCATGTAAAATTAAAGACATTAGGCATCACCAAGAAAAGTCGTAAAGTTCTAAGTACAACGTTTATGAGCTCCATCTCAGGTGTGCTCATTTGCTCATGACCACACTCTAAATCGCCAGTATCAAGTAATTACGTTTTATTTACGTTATAATCCCTCTTTTACGCGAAAACGAATGATAAAAGAACCTTCATTCGAGCTTTCACACTTTAAATTCTAAATAAAAATTAAATGATTTCGTCCTAACACGTAAAAAAAGGTCGCAGCCACAATTTTGTTTACCCTTTTTACTCTAATGACCTGTAAAATGAATCCCTTCGCCCACCACATGAGCCATTTAACGCTTCATAACCTATGACAGGGAGATGTACCCGGGCTTCAAACTTTTCTAACTGAATAAGCTAAGCTTTAAGGTTTATTAAATATATACCTTTTAGAAGCACTTAAACGTTGGGTAATCGGTAATATAAATTAGGCGATAGGCGGTAACCATTTTTATGGTTCCATAAGTGTGCCAATATATTGTATATATTGTTTCTGGTTTTTTTTTATTTTACTCAAATAATTGTTTCTGTCTGTGTTATACCCAGCAACACGTAGTTCTAATTTTTAATCGATTTTCTTTGTTCTAATTAGAACAATATGATACTAATATGCATTGTTCTAACATTAGTTTTACTTCTAACTTAATTTGTTGACTTTACTGGCATTATAAAAAAGGTCCAAACTAATAATTTACCTACTATTAAATATTCTGTTAATACTTTAAAAATAATAAAACGCACTAAATACGGGCTACGAAATACAAAACATTTATGTCGCGTCTCTAGAGTTTATTAAAACAATAGTGTCGGTTATGACATTCATTGTAATGATAATAATTGAGATAAGTATCAAATGAGTATCAAATCAACTACAAATAACAGTTTAGTAAAAATATACACAATCAACAACAACAATATAACCCAATTATTTCCTTGTTACTTGCGATGCGATGGATACGCTAAAATAGTCATTTCAATTTACCGTGGTAAGGTTGTGGAATGAGCTCCCGATATTTCGGCGCAGTTTCATGCACCATGTTCACTTCCCGTGTGACTGTGATGACTTCCAGTCTTCCTGTGAACATGGTGCATGTAACTGCGCCAAAATATCGGGAGCTCATTCCACAACCTTACAACGGTAAATATCCCGTTAATAATCATATAACTTTAGTGAACAACCGTGATAGTTTAAGAGGCTATGTGTGATGTGAGAAATGTGTATGTATGTCGGTGTTACTTAACTAGTTTTATTTAAACTGGCTATGAATACATGTTAAGTTTCAAATTCCCATTTAAAATACTTGAATATTCTTAATACTGAACTCTGCGTTTTATATATTACATACTCATATGTCGCATAAAATTTATCTCTATATTTAGCAACGCCTACTAAACTGCCACTAGAAACTACTGAATAAATGATGTAAATATTGCCAACCTACACGTGCTAGCTTCAGTAATAGAACATTTTACAAGTTGCTTTAAATTTGTATTTTCGTATCGTCCGTTTATTTTGCAACACAACATATAGATATATTGATTAACATCAATCTCTCGGATTAGTATATCTATTTTGGCAGTAACGGCAGCCACAAATCACGTCCCATTTTATATTTTTATTCAATTATTGGTAATCCTCCACAAATTGCCAATTAGGTTCTTGAATGCAATGAAGCAAACGATAACGATTGCGTATTAAAATACCGTTCCACATATACCTACTCTCCTAATACCGTAGGCGCACAAAAGGGGATGCCTTTACCGACATTTCACAAAATTCATTTTTGCTCTATTGAAGAATCGAGGAGACGAACCATTTGGAGATTTTAATGAATAATCTTATAGCATTATGTGGGAGAGACTGGTATAACAATAGGTTTGTATTACAGAAGGAGACGCTACCAGCTCGCCTATTGTCCTGGCAATGGAAAGTAGAGGCCGTGCTGTGTTTGAAATGTGCTAGATGCCATTTTCAAATATAATTTCAATAAAACTAAACTAGGTTGTCTAACACGCCGGCTCTTGGATGACTAAGTAAGTATAAACATTAACTACTAAGTAGAAACATTGTAAACATCTATATAAAAAGAATGGCCCCGAGTTTCTTGCCGCTTCTTCTCGGTGGGCTCTATATATTTTGGAACGCGGTGGTAGAGTCTGTAAAGTACATTATAATGAAAAATTGACGTTCATAAGTGCGTCTTTGATGCCTAAAATGAATAAATGATTTTGACTTTGACTTTGATTAAACGGATATCTAATTATGTCGAAAAGGAATCACATTTTCATTAAGTGTTCGAACCCGCATCAACCAAATCTTACACCACCTCAGAGTGATAAATAGAAGAATCGCGACAGTTCAACGTAAAAAAAATGACGTACAAGGTTATACGAACATACACTTCTGCCTTTCCATCAAGAGCATTTGTATATTTTATCGGCAACCAATTAAACCTAAGCAAAATAAGCTTTTAGCCGAAAATATATCTACAACAATACTGGTATCTACCGTTTCATTGAATGATTGTCGTTGATCGTTCATGATGTGGTTTTAGTGATCATAAATCTACCATAAAATAGCATGTTCCGTTCATGTTTTACTGGCGCAATTGTTGGCTTTTATTTTTGTAAGCCAGTGTCATGTCCGCCAATTTTGTGAATGAAACTATTTGAGATGATGTGTTGAGGTTTTAAAAAGATTTAACTGCGGAAGTTATAAACCGAGGAACTTCCTACTATTGGACGTGTCTGTTACCACAACATAAAATTAAATACTTGTGGTCATGAGTTACTTAGTAGCAAAATAAACGAGCCAAACAATCCTTGATGAGACTTATTCACTGACTGAAATAATAAATACGAGTATAATAATAACAAAAATTAAAAATATGTACTAGTGACACTGAAGCGCTCGTAGCGGAGCTTGACTAGGCGATCTTAACCGATCAACAATACTTGCTGCGGTCAGGACTTGGATGGGTGACCGCTAGTGGCATTATTCAACTGAGCGCTTTCGTGCTACGGAAGGCACGTTAAGCCGTCGGTCCCGGTTGCCTTCGACATAGCCTTTAAAAGTAATTACCTTATTTGTTTTGCAATATTAGTATTAACGTATATTTTAGTCATAACATACCTACTGCTATTTTGTATATGTGTGTTAAATTAGATAAAGAAGCGCTCGTAGCGGAGCTCGACTTGGTGATCTTAACCGATCAACAAGTTAAGGAACACTTGCTGCGGTCAGGACATGGATGAGTGACAGCTAGTGGCATTATTCAACTGAGCGCTTCCGGCGCTTCGGAGGTCAAGTTAAGCCGTCGGTCCCGGTAGTTTGTTTTAGGACAACAGCCGTTAGGCTATGTCGAGGGCCTTCGGGCGGCCTGAATACTTTGACATGGATTGCCCACTTACCTATCCACCAAGCCGCATTGGGTCCGCGTGGTGGAGTATGGCCCAACTCTTCTCTCTGAGAGGAAGGCTCGAGTCCCAGCAGTGGGAACAAAATGTGCTGCTTATGATGAACTAGTGATTTCTTCCTCTTAAACGAGGCTTTATTTAGAAGCGCGATTGCGACTATGATTTCAAATCATCGCGCTTCTCGCTTTAATATCTCATTCTTTACAAATGGACTGACATTTCGAATTATTTCTTTCTTGCAATAAAAATACTCTCAAAGCCATTACTTTTGAATGATTGTGTTTAGACTTTGGTTTCGACGTTTTACTCAACAGATAAAAAAGATTTACTTGAAACTAAAATTATTATCTAATTCAGTGGTCTAAGAAGGGCTTTTTTGCAGTTTTGAAACCAGTGAGCGAGTGAGAAATTACAATTCACTCACTGAGTTTTGCATGCCATATTAAAAATTTTAGGACTTTGTTCTAGAATTTTGCTAGTATTATTTATAAAAAGTCAAAAGTAAAGTAAGTTTCGATACAATTATAACCTCTATTTCCTTTGTAGTCCTGTGAAAATATGTACATGTCAGATAAGAGCAATGTGCTTTGTTTCTTGTGCCCTTGAATCCCCCACTGAAACATAAACAAACATTTACTCTCTTGTTGCCCAAAAATCTATTATTTTAGAACCCCTGATTGACAGCGCTCTATTATTTTTGTCATTTCCTTTTTTTCTCGATGTGGGAGTGATTTGAGTCAAGTAGAGCTAAATGAAAATAAAATCCAGGAAAAAAACGATATTGACTTTGACTCGTCGAGCGCTAGACCGACAGACTGTTGTTGAATGTTGACTGTCGGTCTAGCGCTCGACGAGTCAACATCTCCTGAGGATGCCTCGTGTAGAGGCGAAACACGTGTCGAATCGGTTTTGGTTTATTTGGGGTTTCTTGTGTTTTTTATTTTGTATTCTTCCTATTAGCATTTTATGCGGGAGGGAGGGTGGTGCACGCCCCCCAAATAGGCCAAAATCATTGTTTTCTTTTCAGCGGAAGTGTCACTAAATATTTTTTAATATCGTTTTTTTGATAATGGATTTCCGCAAAGTAACGCCTGAATCAATAAATTATCTAAAATCCAGGAACATAATATTTTTACTGGATCCAAAAAAATATGTAAATACATTAACAAGAAGAGATGTGAAATATGTTTTATTAATGTAAAAGCGACGATGTTATCAGTGACTTAAAAGTTGGTATTAAACTACTCGTATACCTAAAGAAAAGTGATAGGTTGACCGTAAATCATTTTAATAAACTTCAAAAAACCTAATACATACACACTCCACACTGCTTTGCGGAAGTTTATTTTATAAACATATGTAAAAGACAGACATAACGTTTTTGACGTCAATATAAACTTTAAGTGAATGGTTCAAAGTTAAAAATTCAATAAGAGTGGTTCTGAATTATTTTGGTCCTTTACATTCGCATTTCTCAAGAAACAAAATTACCTACAAATAACTCTTGTCTCTTTCAGCAGTGATGTTTTGAGATATGTTTGAGTGATATTTTTCGTAACTTAGTGTACCACAGTGTAATATAACTCAATATCGCCTAATAGACTATCACATATGTCGTAGTCTATTTTACATATTCATATATTTTTGTTTCCATTCAGAAAAAATAACTGGTGATAAAAACGAAGCGCTAGCAGCTTGTAGCAACCTCTGTTATCGAGAATTAAATATATTTATACTCAACCGCTGGCGCATCGTGCTTACAACAAATCGCCACATCATAATCAACCAAGTACGGAAACATAAGATACTTAGATTACTGTGCCAGCTACTATCTATTCTAACACAAAATTAAACTCGGTGCACATCCCGCTTTTCTAAATCGTGATCACGAAATTCTCACGGCAAAATATGACATAATATATAAGATTCAAGGATGGATTGCTGGACAAGCAACCAACTATAGCCCTAGACCAACAAACAACACCTGGCTCACAGGGAAACACCTATAGGATAGAAGTGAAGCACACGTGAATACTTCATGTATTTATACCCATACCTATCTTCCTCATAATATTGTTTAGGCTTGTTTACTAGGACACAGATTATACAAACTATAGAGCGCGCGTATCGCTCCGGCCCGTTGTGCCGATTGTAAGCAAATGTTACATACATTTTGTCTATTGTGTAGCGCTTTATTAGATGATTATACTACTTACCGATGAAAATAAGTTACAATTCCTTTAATTTGCTTTCAGGTATCGTTTTTACACCCTGACGCCGTTCATTTCACCGTCACATCTCCATATTACTAGTATTGTAGAGCGAATGTGCTGTTCATACTTGTGCTTTCGGTTCATGTTTACTAAGGCGCGCCTTATAATTTATGTATACTCTATGATATAACATCTCGATTATTATTAAAGACACATTATTGGTTCAAATTTATTGTTAAAACTTAATTTTTGTGATCAGATTGCAAATTTTTTAATGATAATATTTCTTCTACGAATTCAAATATTTTAATTGTACTTAGATATGTGTTTTTACTAGTTAATAACAGCAAAAAACCCTATCGGTATTATTGTAAAATTTTTGAATTACAATTTTTTTCCACATCAACTCTGATTTTTTCGGCTACTGTAAGTTTGTCCTCGTGTAACATAATATTTTACTAATACATATTTAACATAAATAATTATGTATCTGATTCCTTGGTTATTCAACTATCTCTGACTAAAATTCCGTCTCTTAACTCCTTATAGGCATGGTACAGCAGCCATTTGTTCCCAACTCGGCGCAAACATATGACGCGGGCGCAGGTCGTAACAATCGCGAGGGCGCCGCAGCGGCCCTAAGGCGATCTAGTCGATAATTTTGTGTCATTTCATATGATAACATTCATGAAACATGGCTGTAAATATTATGTACATTGTACGTAATGTTAATACATAATATAATAGTTAATAAGTGTAAATAAATGTAAGTAATTGCACATATTATGTTACAAAATCGATATTCATAACTAATATTCAAAAGTTTGGGTTTCTATTGGTACCGTTATAAAAGTTATGTCAAAATATTACTGTGACAATCAAAAATATGCGTAACTCTTAACGAGTACTTAAAAGCTTTTATCATATACTGCAATTAATATTATTACTGTGAGCTATTTATAGGGATTAAAGTTGGAAAAAGAATATCATTACCAAAAAGGAAATACTTGGTTGATTTATCATCTAATACGCACACTATAAAAATAAACCTCATTATTCCTGTGAAATAAAATACAGGCTGTGTAAAATCCACCACGACAATTTTACCCTTGTAATAGAATCCACAAGTACAAGCCTCGGTCTCTCGCCCAGCTATTTACATAATAGTAAGGTAAAGATAGCAGATAGCCCGTGATTTCAACAAGCTGGGGGGCAGTTAGCAAAACAACGAGCTCTAGGTATGGACTTGGTTCCGTGCTTACACAGGTTCCTTGTGGACGAATAAATAATAATTTGCTAATAGTCAACGGTACAGTGAAAATTGAGTTTTCTCTTTTCCTTTATTCTTTACATAGAGTCTAATATACAATATATTGATATCTATAATGAATCTGTTCTCTATTTCCCTTGATCGTCGCATCACGCGTGAATAAATGGAACAGTTTCGCTAATTATTTGTTCATTGTGTTAATTATTGTGAGAAGAAAGTTCTAATGAAACAAACATCAAGACAATGTGTGAGGCATTTATGTATAAGATATAACATTTATGTATATATATATAAGATATTTATGACAGTCCTTCAGGAAATTTTAAGAGATCTGTAAGTTCGTTAAAAATATCCTAAGTTTTTTACAACACGGTCACTAAAACATCCTAAGCGAACCCTCAGACACAATAACATGCTTATGTTGCCCAACTTCTCTTAGCACTGCACTCGACGAGTGCTTTTGTGATGTGCATAAAAAAATAAAATAATAAACCTAACTCACTAAAAAACTAAACCAAATATAGTACATATCTAAACAACCTAAAATCTTCATTAACTCAAAAAAGCTATTATAATATTGAGGATTACATAAAGATTCTTTTTAATAGGCCTCCTAACTCGATGTTAAAAATAACCTGCCCTCCTCTCTACTAGATTTGTTGTGCCCGACCGGGTCCGTAATTGGTATTAGCATCTAAGTTTACCATCTAAGCTATATTGTGGAATGCAAATAAAGGATATAAATATGAATATAAAATTTCATATAAATTATATAGGATGAATTAAAAATAGTGCACGGCTCTCATTAATAAAGCTGTTCCGATCTGCTCTACTCTCAATGCCCGGGTAGAAAGAAAAACTACTTACTCAAGAAATTTTGAATTAGCGTTACTTTAGATTGAGCGCTGCCGTTCTCGGAGAGTACGTTTTATGCCAATGGTTTCTGTTAGAGGCCGTTTCACTTTTTTGTTCGTATCAGAAACTTCGCGTAGGTTGAAAACTATGGCTGGCCAGGCCAGACAGACTTACGATGACTTAGTGAATTCCTTTAAGAAAGCCTTTCTGCTTTCTCTTAAAGAGCCTGGTTTCCTAGTAGGAATCTAATTCGGTGGTCATACTTCGCTTTGCTTAAGTTAATAACCTCGCCTGCACCACCATCTTATCCGCGCCCTACCATAAAAAATATTAGGCACCTCTACAACTAACGTAAAACAATTTACTAAAGAAGTACATTCTCGGAATCTAAGTATTCAAATACTTATATGACTCCTATAATATATTAGACGCATTAAGTTAATGCCTTGTATGTTTTCATAAAATTCGGGTATACTAAAATATAACACTTTGAAATACTCACGCGTCATCGATATTTTATGAATACGTTCAATGTGGTTGATTCTTAAATAAATAAACAGTACAAGGAAATATCCTCAACGTTTCCGTGTATCCCAGCAAGATAATGCAAATCCGCAAATACAATTTGGTATCGTTTGTTGAGGGGCGCGGATGTTTGCACATAACGATGCTACTAACAAGCCATCGCCAACATACTCTTACCTATGTAATGTCTTGTGTTGTGGCCTGTACATGTGTTCAGGCTACTTTGTACTATACAAGCTTATAGCGTATCTGCAATATGTGTCCCTAATCGTACTATTGTGTTGGTTAGAATACTATCTATGTATTTATTTTAGTACAGACATGGTTTTTATGGAAGCGTAACGCCTGCTTCTAAGGAGTAGTGTAATTTTTAAGGCATATAGGATATGATCTACCAAGCGGCACTGGGCGCGCGTTATGGATGGTGCCTCATACCTCTATCTCCAAAAGGAAATCCTGACTCGCATTAGTTGGAACATAATAATTGTCGGTTTAATAAAAGCTATCTGTAAAGAATGAATCCTGAGTCTGTGTCCGCTTCTTCTTTGCGGATGGCTGTATTTATTTTAGAGCTCATCGCAGTAGTAGAGCTATCAAAAGTTGTAAAACAACTTTCATAAACGAAATTTGGCCATGTACATGTTTTTTTTATTTTATCTGGCTAATTTTATATGTGTTGCGCTCGCGGGTTCACTCGTGCGAAAAATAACTATAACAAATATCTTTTTTACGCAGGAACCTAATTATATTTTAATAAAAAGTAGGTTAAGTTACTCTGCCAGTGAAAATCCAGTTAAAATCGATGTAGCCGCTTTGTAAATTTCCCGGAGCAAACATAAATACAGACAAACATTATAGAACGGATTTTTCACTTTGATAGAAATTTGGATAAAAGTTGTATTTTTTTCATTACAAGCAGTAACTTCAATTTTATTAAATACTTTTATTTGTATCGATAGATAAGTAGTGTAGTATAAGTAGATAGAAAATTCTGCTGCCTCACTTTTATGTTATTAACTGTAACTTATTATAATAATACCGTACCTACGGTGGTTACCTACTATATGAGTTACTATGGGCAATATGATACTAATAAGGTATATGATACGGTTGTAGGTTACGGATGCATAGGTTACTACAAAAGAAGAAACTATAGAAGTTACTACAAAATCCATATACCAAGTTCAAAAATCTTGTTCAGAGACGCTAAGCCTATACTCTCAGATCAGGCTTAATTTAATCTGTGCCTATACTACTAAAATCAGATAACATAAATATATCTATATTATATTATGGGATAGGTTGGCATAGGAAGCAAGCGGCTCACCTGATGGTAAGTGATACCGTCTCCCACTGACATCCGCAATACCAGAGGTCTCGAGGATGCGTTGCCGACCTTTGAGAAAGGATGATAGGAAGAAAGAGATAGAAGGGGTGAGGGCGGCCCTACGCCTAGGGGGAAGGAGAGGGAGAACGGGGAAGAGGGAAATCGGGCCTCTGGAACCTCCCACAAACCGACGAAACGCAATAGCAAGCTATGTTAGTTCACGTTAATGTTATGTAGGAGTGTGGTACTATGGTGGTATAAATATAATATGACAATTTATAAGTGCCTATACAGAATAAACAATTTCATTACAAGATAATTTTGTCAAGAAAACATTAAGCAAAACATAAATTAACAATATAAAAACAAAAAAAAAACAACAATAAATAATAAGTAAAAGAAAAACAGTACACATACGTAAATATTCGTCTTTTAAGTGTCACAATGGACGGTCTTACCGCTCATAGCGTTATGCTCTAAACAACCATGTTTCATATGAAATTTTAACAAAAAAAAAGAAAAAAGTAAGTGATGTTTCCAAATAAATTTTACTGGACATGGCACAAAATGCGGAAAAATAGAGAAAAATGGACAAAATACATCATAAAGCTGTACCACAGAATCGGAAAAGGCAAAAAGGTCGTCTAATAAAGAGATGGGAAGATGATTTACCTAGGGACTGGAGAAGATTAGCTCACGACAGAAAAGTGTAGAAGGCACTAGGGAAGGCCTATGTCGAATGATCACCTGACAAACAAACAGGTTCCTGAGAAATAATATTACCTACTTATTCATTTAATTTAGTTTATTTATTATGCACGGAGGATTATAAAATTTGTACTATATTATATTTAAGTAACTCGTGGTCAGTGAAAAAAGGCTTTATCTATCTCATAATCAGCCCAATTTGTTCCCACTGCTGGGGCTCAAGCGTTCCTCTCACGAGAGACGAGTTGGGCCATAATCCACCACGCGGGGCCATTGCGGATTAGTGGATAGGTTAGTGGCCAACCCATGTCGAAGTTTTCAGGCTGCCCGAACGCTCTCGACATAGCCTAACCACTGTTGTCCTAAAACAAACAACCGGGACCGACGGCTTAACTTGACCTCCGAAGCACCGGAAGCGCTCAGTTGAATAATGCCACTAGCAGTCACTCATCCATGTCCTGACCGCAGCAAGTGTTCCTTAACTTGTTGATCGGTTAAGATCACCAAGTCGAGCTCCGCTACGAGCGCTTCTTTATCTAATTTAACACACATATACAAAATAGCAGTAGGTATTTTATGACTAAAATATACGTTAATACTAATATTGCAAAACAAATAAGGTACTTACTTTTAAGATTAATACTGTGCCCTTTACTCGTATTTTAATTAGAACTGTGTTATAAAATACAGGATCTGCCTAAAAGCTTGAAGTTTAATAATAGGAGAAGTTTGTTAGTTATAATATTATTTAAAGAGAATGAAACAATAATCTATACCTTCAACCGTACCTTCCAAAGTTAAGATCTTCTTTAACTAATTATTCTCAGTTGTTAAAATTATTTTATTCTCAGTTATACTTGCCGTGGGGTACCGGCTTAGAATAGTACCCCCCCAACTCTACCCATGGGTGCGTAGAAATCTGCTAAGGGATAACAATCGGAAGGTGGGTATTAAAACCCCAAAACTGCACTCGCCAACCCGCCTGCCAAGCGTGGCGAGTATTGGCAAAATCCCCCCCAAATGGCGGACACAATAGGAACCAGGCCCCCAGTCCCCGGCAGCCCCGCTATTCCTGGCTACGGTAGCGGCCACGGTAACGGTGGGGCAGGGGGTGCTAAGAATCTCCGGCAGACGCCCGGCTACCACCCCCAACGACGACGACTGGCCCTGGTGACACACAACATACGCTCGATGAGGACAGACGAGAAGATTTATGAGCTGGAAGAAGAAATGAGTAAGTTACACTGGGACATTGAAAGTGGGGTTATCTGAAGTCCGTGTAGAGCGGGTGAGGACACGATAACCCTAAAATCAGGTAACCTACTCTACTACCGGGAGGGCGACTAACAGTCCCAAGGTGGTGTCGGTTTTCTCGTCCAAAAGTCCCTTACTAACAACATAGTTACGATCGATAGCGTTTCCAATAGGGTCGTATACCTAATACTCAGAGTATCCAAACGATATTCGCTAAAGTTCATTCAGGTATACGCACCGACGAAGTCGCACCCGGATGATGAGGTGGAGGATATGTGTGAGGACATTAGTCGGGCCATACATACCTCTGAAACGCACTTTCTAGTTGTTATGGGGGACATCAACGCGAAGTTGGGTAAGAGAAGCGAGAATGAGTTGAAAGTGGGGCAATTTGGCTATGGACAACGGAACCGTAGGGGACAGAGGTTGGCCGACTTCCTGGAGAAAGAGGGACTCTTTATGATGAACTCTTTCTTTCAGAAGCCACCTCCCAGGAAATGGACCTGGCTGAGTCCCAATGGTTCCACGAAATGAGGTTGACTTCATTATGACCACCAAAAGGCAAATATTCATTGATGTCTCCGTGATCAACAGGTAGTGATCACCGAATGGTAAGAGGCACGGTGAATATTAATGTCAAACTGGCGAGGTCTCGTCTGATGAAGTCTACGCTCCGACCCACTCGTGCCCGTATTCAAGACCCCGAGAACTTTCAACTTGAGCTATCCAATCGCTTCGATTGCCTCGAGAACATCGCTTCAGTGGACGAGATCAATAACAGATTAGTAGAAACTGTCCATACAGTGGGTTCCAAATACTTTAAACCCCACCGTACAGATAAGCCACAGAAACTCTCCAACGATACCCTCAACCTCATGGCTTAACGACGTTCACTGAAACTGCAGTCTTCGGATGATGCTGAAGCATATAGGCTGCTCAATAGACGAATATGGAAATCCTTTCGACACGTCATCCGGATCTTTAATACAAACCGTATTAAAGAGACGATAGAACGGAACAAGGGCTCCAAAAAGTTTGCAAGAGACAGGTCTATTGGGCAAAGCCAGTTGACGAAGCTGAAGAGAAAAGACGGCAGTGTAGCGTCGACCAAAGCAGAAGTATTAGGAGAGGTAGAGAGTTTCTACGGACAGCTATACACCTCGGACGCTAAACCTGTTAGCAGCTCGGTCAAAGACCCAAGAGCCAAGCTGACCCGACATTATACCGAAGATTTCCCGGACATCAGCCTGTACGTGATTAGAGTGGCCTTGAAACAGCTTAATAACAACAAGGCGCCTGGTGACGACGGTATCACATCTGAGCTTCTGAAAGCGGGTGGAACACCGGTACTTAAAGTCCTTCAGAAGCTCTTTAATACCGTCTTACTCGAAGGTTCAACGCCAGAAGCATGGAACAAAAGCGTGGTGGTGCTGTTCTTCAAGAAAGGTGATAACACTTTACTTAAAAATTACAGACCCATCTCGCTTTTGAGCCATGTTTATAAGCTGTTTTCGAAGGTCATAACGAACCGTCTCAGTCGCAGGTTTGATGAATTCCAGCCTCCGGAACAAGCCAGTTTCCGAAAAGGGTATAGTGCCATAGACCACATCCACACGCTACAACAAGTTATACATGAGACCGAAGAGTATAACTTGCCTCTTTGTTTAGCGTTTGTGGACTATGAGAAAGCCTTTGATTCGATCGAGACGTGGGCAGTGCTAGAGTCTCTCCAGCGGTGCCGTATTGACTATCGGTATATTGAAGTGCTGAAGTGTTTGTACAAAAACGCCTACATGTCAGTCCGAGTACAGGAGCCGAGTTCGAAGGCAATTCCATTGTAAAGAGGCGTGAGACAGGGAGACGTTATATCTCCGAAACTGTTCACCGCTACATTGGAAGACGCCTTCAAGCTTCTGGAATGGCAAGGACTTGGCATCAATATTAACGGCGAATACATTACTCATCTTCGATTTGCCGACGATATTGTAGTCATGGCAGAATCCATGGAAGACCTCAGTACAATGCTCGAAGGCCTCCATCGAGTTTCCCAACGGGTAGGTCTTAAGATGAACATGGATAAGACGAAAATTATGTCTAATGCCCATGTTGTACCTACCCCAATATCAGTTGGGAACTCAGTTCTCGAAGTTGTTGACGAGTACATCTACCTGGGACAGACAGTCAAACTAGGAAGGTCCAACTTCGAGAAAGAGGTCAATCGTCGAATCCAACTCGGCTGGGCAGCGTTCCGGAAACTTCGCGAAGTCTTCTCGTCAAAAATACCTCAGTGCCTCAAGACAAGAGTCTTCGACCAATGTGTGTTACCAGTGATGACTTATGGCACTGAAACGTGGTCTCTTACTATGGGCTTCAT
Organism: Selenia dentaria; assembly: GCA_917880725.1. Classification (NCBI taxonomy): domain Eukaryota; kingdom Metazoa; phylum Arthropoda; class Insecta; order Lepidoptera; family Geometridae; genus Selenia; species Selenia dentaria. The sequence continues at coordinate 31,280,929 of OU862877.1, read as the reverse complement.
TGATAAGCTCAAAGTCGCACAACGAGCTATGGAGAGGGCTATGCTCGGGGTTTCTCTACGTGATCGAATCAGAAATGAGGAGATCCGTAGAAGAACGAAAGTCACCGACATAGCTCACAAGATTAGCCAGTTGAAGTGGCAGTGGGCAGGGCACATAGCACGCAGAACAGATGGCCGATGGGACCGAAAGGTTCTGGAGTGGAGACCACGGACCGACAAGCGCAGCGTAGGTCGTCCACCGATACGGTGGACAGACGACCTGATGAAGGTCGCAGGACGACGTTGGATGCAGGCCGCTTCCAACCGTTACTTTTGGAAAATCATGGGGGAGGTATATGTTCAGCATCATGATGATGATGATGATGATGATTAAAATTATAATCGAAGTCGTTGGTAGGAACTACGACTTAATTTTGGATTCTTCCGACCGAATTCCAAAAAGGATTACACAATTCGACTGTTTTTTTATGTTTGTTACCTCATAACTTTCGACTAGGTAAACAGATCCCCAAAATTCTAGGTCCATGTAAATTTTATCAAATTCGGTCCATTAGTTTTAGTAGAGTTACACTCCAATAACTGTTTTTTACCAAAGTAATGGAATGGAAGTCGGTTTTAAATTTTTTTTAATTGTACTTGTAAATTGTAGATACAAATATTTACAAAATATTAAAGAAAATATAAAGTAAAGCCCCAGCTTTTAGATTAGTGTCAATGTCATTAGTACCACCATGAGTGATGGGGAGAAAAGTGTCCAAAACACTGGCAATTCCTACCCTATAATAATTAATAATATTCAAATAACTGTTTAAATTCGCATCATACTGAGCTTCAACATCAAATAAGCAGGTGTTTTTAATTTACGTATCACTCCGCAGGTTTCCGTTGAACTTACAACGCCGTGTGAAAGTTTAGTTATTTTTTTTATCTTGGATCCGTGCCAGTCCCGACTCTGTTTATTTGTTATGGACAATTTTATAGACCGTACAAACGTGTAAAAATAAAATGTGATACAAATCAGTATTTGTGAATGTAGGCACATTACTTTATTTACTTACACCACATCAGATATTTAGGTATTATATTTATTATCAAAACAATACTTTACAATACAAATACGGGTGTAACATGAAATATGTCGGTAATAATTTGGTTGCCTTGTTTGGTCGTATCATCATTATCATCTTTATATAATATTAAAACCGACTTTACTCACGTAATTAGCCGACGTTCTCGACCTATGTTTCGGGCATGTCCGATGCCCATCCTCAGGGATTTTATGCTGCAAGATCACCCTGTGACCTCAGTAGTCGCCGCGATCTTGCAGCGTCATTACGTGAGTAAAGCCAGTTTTAATATTAAACAAATATGTGTCACAACTCACGAGGATTTTCAAACTAAAATATCAATATCATCATCATTATCAGCCGAAAGACGTCCACTGTCAAACATAGCTAGGCCTCGCCCATAGAACGCCACTTGGAACGGCTGCTCGCTTCCTGAATCCCGCGATTCCCCGCGGTTTCGATGAGATCGTCGGTCAACCAAGCGGGGGGGGGGGGCTCTACCTACGTTTATTTGGTTCTGCGAGCGATGTGGCCAGCCCATTGCTACTTTAACTTGGTAATTTTGAGAGTTCTCCTACGGATCTCCTCATTTCGGATCTTATCACGCAGGTAAACCCGAAGCACTCTCCATTGCTCGTTGAGTGAGTTTGAGCTTGTTAATGAGGCCAATCGGTCTTATATACTATTCAAATTTAAGCCACTTTCATAGGTTCAAAACGGCTCACTTAGCTCCATTTACTCAGTTGAGTAACCCTGTCTTCAAAGCACGGCGTCCCAGGTTCAGTACAGGGTGTCCAGGCGAGGTAGGGGGGGTGTGATTCGACGATAACTTTGTAAGGCTGTGGTGTGCGGGGGAGCGGTAAATGACACGCGCATCACTTTGTAGATTTAGTAGCCATGGATCCGTACTCGGGAGCACATCGCGCTTTCTGCGTGCGCACGTATTACCAAAATCGTAATTCTATCGTTACTGCTCAGCGTTTATTTCGAGCAGAATATCAAACCCGCAGTGTGATTTTAAAGAAGGACTTGCATCTCAAAGCGTACAAAATCCAAGTAGTCCAAGAATTGAAGGAAACAGACTTCATAAAACGAGTTGAATTTGTGCAAGAGATGATGAATCGATTTAGGAATTTCGAAAACATCCTTTTTAGTGACGAGGCCAATTTTCACTTGAACGGTCACGTGAATAAGCAGAATTGTCGCTTTTGGTCTTCGCAAAATCCTCAATTAAAACACCAGAGGCCACTTCACAGCCCTAAAGTTGTTGTATGGGCCGCAATATCTTCAAAAACATCATTGGCCCCTATTTTTTTGAAAACATAAGAGAACGAGCAGTAACTGTCAACAGCGAACGTTACTGTGAAATGCTGAGAACTTTTTTGACCCTACAGTTACAACTGGATACAATTCGAGGACATGGTTCCAGCAAGATGGCGCTACTTGCCATACATCTGACCAGTCTATTGCGGCTGTTACGGAACTGTTCCCAAACAAGGTTATTTCTCGAAGAGGGTCCATTAACTGGCCTCCCAGGAGTCCAGATTTAAGTCCTTTGGACTATTTTTTGTGGGGATACTTGAAAAGCGTAGTTTATCAAAATAAACCCACAACTTTGGCGCAATTGAAGCAGAACATCGTCACAGAAATGGCGGCAATTTCGAGAGCAGTGTGTCGAGGAGTTATTGAAAATTTACGCGCAAGATTAGAGGAGTGCCTTGCAGCGTGGGGGAAGACATTTGGATAACATAATTTTTGCTACTTAATTTTCCATTTAATATTCTTTAATAAAAATATAAATTTTTGTGTAAAATATTTGTACTTTTTTTTAAATTTTGGTTTCCGACTCCCCCTACCTCGCCTGGACACCCTGTATAACAGTGAACGTTAGACAAGGAAAGTCATTCATATAGCAATAGTAATTTTTTATATCTAGCTTCTTAGGATGTTATTTATTTTATATTATTTATTTTAGGTAGAAAACACTTTCATTCTTTCACTCAGTCACAATGTCAGTCATTCATCATTCATTCACTCGTCCCCTCTCGTAATCCATGCAACATAATTTGTACAACCCTATATAACTGAATCCCTTAACATTCATTCGATTCCAACTTTGTTCATACCATTTTAAGAAGTCATTTTTGTCATACATATAAGACAAACAACTGACAAATACTACGGAAATCTGTATTATGACCCAACATTTTTTTGATAAGTTATTTCATTACGATTGTATTGTAACTTTGATAATACAAGCTGTTTTATGCACATGTAAGAGAATTTTTCCTACACTGACTTCTAAATTTCAATTCATTGTGGGCGAACCACATTGTACTAAAAGCTAGACGAGCTTGGTATAAAAACATTAAAAGATTCATTACACGCATGTTGCTCTATGATATAAACCAGATTTTCGTAATTTATTAGATAGTTAGCCTCTACTGCGGTAACAAAGCTGTATTGTTTGCTGCTTTGAAGTTTTTGTTGAAACTCGCGGGGTAAATGCTTTTTGGTTAAAATATCATGTAATCTACGTGATATTTCTCAGGAGGAAAGTTTGGTGTTTTAGCAGGAATATGCAATTTAGAACTGCCGTGCGATTCTCTAAGAGCAAACATCGTTGCATCTTTGACAACATCCGTGAAACAAATGAAGAGAAGACAAGAAACGTTGGAAATACAACATTATGTACAAGGGCGATATATCATAAAGTATTTGACATCGGTGAGCAGCTGTGCGTTTCTGTAAGAGCAAACATCGTTGCATCTTTGACAACATCAGTGAAACAAATGACGAGATGACAAGAAACGTTGGAAAAATAACCTAGTGTACAAGGGCGATATATATATAAAGTATTTGACATCGGTGAGCTCGTCAGCGAACGCATCGACGAATCATTAGAGAATCGCACGGCTGGTCGAGCAGCTCGTCGACGAATCATTAGAGAATCGCACGGCTGTATAGAAGTGCCAAAGTAACAAGTACTTAATTAAACTTAAGGTGCTACATGAATAGGGCATCCGATAACAAAAGGTTTTTTAATTGCAACAGACGACGTAGAGCATTTAATTTTTAATTGAACCTTGTGGTTTTACGACTGTTTCTCAAAGTAAATCCTCGTTCGCTAAATATCTACAAAGGTGTGTGGTATACTAGTGTTATTACATTATTTCTTTTAAAGAGGCCTACTTTTCTATGAGATACCATCCTAGAGCTCAGTGCCAAATCATCATCATCATCTCAGCCGTAGGACGTCCACTGCTAAACATAGGGGGGATGCCAGTGCCAAATATTCTGCTCTTATTCAATAATGGCTTCATTTTTCGGTTTGAAGGATGCAGTTGCAACAAACTTCTCGTGGTATCTGGTAGTGCAGTGTATTACGTAACAAAACTTTTTAATTTAAAACGCTGGGCGGCACTGCATAATTGAGGGTAAAAAATAATGGATTGAATTCTCCCAGTGATTTCCCACGTGATTTTGGCTCTGCACTCACTCGGCCCAGGTTCCATTCGGCCCGAAGAATAATATCAAATACTCCACCACCAATTACGTACAATTTGTACAGTCAGACAAAAAATTTAGATTATTCATAATATCATGGTGAATGGGATATCATGGGAGGAGTACTGACTCCCTCTCGTCACTTAGTTCAACAAAAACCGGAACGTAAAAATTTCCATGCTATATCTAAAATCTAAAATAATACAAAAACTGCTCATCAAACTTATCTTATAAATAGAGCTTTTTTAGTATTAAATTAAATTGAAATATTTATAGGGCCCTCGGTTTGAGAATACCAAAATATTCCTTAGTAACTAATACCCTTCATGAAGGATTGTCCCACTTGGCAAATTTGGAGCTGTCTGAAGCACAATCAAGTCGACAATCTGTCTTATCGAATTAACATACTCATTTCCATAATAACTGCCATAATCTAGTCGTAGGTAGTTCAACGTCGGTTGATTTCACACTCTACTGAAGCTAGAAAATAATAATGTTTATATAATCCATGACGTATTTAATATATCTTCGACATACTTGTATTGACTTCGTTAGGATTTAGGATTCCGCCATCTTTCGGAGACTACGCGTTGAATCGGATTAAAAATCTGTTGTTAAAAGCTTTATGTAGGTAAGTAATTGAAATTTGATCCCTATCTGTTGATAATTTTCAGCGTGAAAAAGCAACACAATATACACACGCGCTCACTTACTCACATGCAAACTTTTGCTTAATTTTGCTTAAATTTGTATTTTGTGTGTTTTTATAGTGTAATTACTTTCGTGTTATTCTATTGTGACGTAAATAGTTTCGTTGTGATTGAACATTTTGTAAACTAGTTAGTATTTTGGAACCACCATTGACATGGCAACATCCAATCAATACTCCTATTTGGATAATAACTTCAATACTTGCTATAGTTTCGCTCACAAATCCCGTAACAGACGAAAAATATTTTGATTTTGATCGTTCATGCTCTTTGTGTTCCAAGCGAAACAAAATAAAGAGTTTGTTGACATTTCAGCCTTATTTTGATGGTAATGATATTAATAACTTTATTTGAATAATACGATTATAATCTTGTTATAATTTTTTACTTTCTTAGCAAAAATTACTAGAATGTGGAATATGGTCTAATAAAAACAGTCGTCTGGGGCAATATTGCTTTCTGATGACTATTTAATTTATAATAAACTAAATTACTATTCAATACGATAAGCATAATGAGTAAATAGTTCAATTCCTTAATTCTTAATGATCTTGTTTATGAACTGATGTTTAACAGTGGTAACATTACTGTTTATTATATAGATCATCTAAAAATTAATTATATCAGTTAGTCATAAAACCTACCTCTAGAAGTAATAATGAAAAACTATTTAACTAAGGTTATTGCGGTTTATCAGCTACAACCAATAAACTGCGGCGAATATTTATAGATATATATACTATACTATATATACTATGTACTACGCTATATATTATACTATATACAAATTACGATATAATTAGTATTATCACATCGCAACTGTTATAGAAAAGAATATGAATATGTACGAAAAAAAATACCAGTACAAGGAAAATACTGAAAGACCACGTCGTGAACCCAATACATGAAACGTAATCAAGAACTTGCGGAAGCAAACAAAAAACCTTACATTGTTACACAACTACAGTACGAATCCTGCTGCAGTACTCTCTTAATTTCCACTTCATTCTACAGCAGCAGACATTATGATACTGATGCTCTGCCTGTTAACTTATTCAGTCCCCGCAGCGCCGGATTAAAACATTGCGGTTGTAATTTTCCAGACAGAATCACCACATATAAAATTAATAGTGTGACGCTTTGTTCTCCCGTATACTACATTTGTATTAACTGTACGCTACATTTGTATTCACTGTACGAATGGTAGAGCTTTTAATACGAATTTGTAGGGTACCGTTAGTATGTCACTGGAACTCATAATGTTTCATCTTGTTCTCAGAATTGTGACTGTTGCATAGATTTAGTATATAATTAATAATTTTATTTATATGGGCAATAGAGTAACATTACCTCAAAATAACCAGCAGTAGCACTATCTGTTCTAGGTACTGTAACCTCAACTCATGTTTTGCAAAGTTCATATAGTTATCCATTATACTTACAAGTCTAGAAGAATCATGTAATCATGTAAACCTGATTCTTCTAGACAATAATTAATCTGCATTGGTCGGTAACGAGGTGGAATTATTTTTCCCTAATCTTTGTAGTTCGGAAGAAAACTAAAAGACAATTTGGCCGTATACTGCTTAGTTTTTTAGTACAGTCTAGTGGTGTTGTATATTTACCTCGTTTAACATTTACATCACCATTATTTAGCTATTAGCTACCTAGTACAGCTCTGATTATAAGAAATTAGCGTCGTAAGTATCGAGTACTTTACATTGCTTCATACATTCTTCATCCTATTCTAATGGGGATTATATCTTTTAATTTGTCTGGTTCCATCATTTCCCAAGGTTATATTTACAGAGTGTGATTAGTAAAATAATTAAAATGATTTAATCCAGTCGTATTATCATATTCTATACAAATCTATTCTCACCAAGATGTACGTAAATATCTTACCTTCAAAACTATATTTAATCTTTATTTATTCAAAGTCAAAATCATTTATTCAATTTAGGCATCAAAGACGCACTTATGAACTTTAAAGACTACCGCCGCGTTCCAAAATATATAGAGCCTACCGAGAAGAAGCGGCAAGAAACTCGGGGCCATTCTTTTTATATAGATGTTTTAACAATGTTTCTACTTAGGTACTATAAATATTAAATTTTATGGGCAAATTTTATGACAGCTTGCTAGAAGTGGAGTATTCCAAGCATCTTTGTCTTCTATATAATGTGGGACTGTGTCGCCAATTTCTTTAATGATGTAACAAATGTTCGCTTGTTTTAGCTCCAGTGTGTTGCCTTACAAAAGAGAACATAATAATGGTATCAGTACGGCAAGACACGCTACACTTTGACACCTTAGTACCCGAGTAGATAGATACTGGAGTGATCAGTCCCAAGCTGTTTTATCATCCAAGTAATCCGAAATTTTGTAATAATCTTTTTGACAGAGTTTAGTTTTCATAGTAATTTTAAACTTATTAATAGACAAATCTCGGATAACACTGGGAACTTTATTATAGAATCGTATACATTGGCTCGTAAAAGAATAACTTATTCTGTGGAGACGCGTTACATGTACGGATAGCTTGTGCTTATTTTGCGTGTTGATAGAATAATAATAACGTTTATCAATTAAACTCTCTACGGAACCTTACATTATACATGTGCATGTGATAGCTAAAGTATTCACTAAAACTATCCCCTGACAAAGGTGGAATAAGAGAAGGGAGATACTGAGATCTAGGAGGAAAATAATCATTTTGCAAGTAGCATAACGGCAATTTGTACCCCTTATAAACAGAAAGCTACGCCGCAGCCATCGTCAAGAGAATAAAATACAAAAAAATTAATAAAAATAACTGATAGAAAAGTATGAAAAGAAAAAAATATCACTGTTTCTTAAAAAATATGGTAGTTAACTAACCAAGGATCAACGACACCTAGCCACTGAAGGATTTTAATTAAAAGCCTCCCCTAATTGTGCCAGCGCTTTAAACTGTGTACAGATTGCCACATTTTGTAAGCCGCGGCTATAAATCTCAAGAAGGTAACAGACGAGCGAATAAGCTCCCAGTCTTGTAGAGGAAAATATAAAGTTATCTGTAAACTGGGCTTCGTTTTTTCTGGCGTTGAATTTTATTCCGTAAACTTTTGTTTTGAAAGAATAAGCTTAACTCGGTCAAATTATCATATCAAACACGATCTTAATAGAAGCATGGTGTTATATATTATTTTTCCTACAAAAAGTCAACTCTAATTGTTTTTGGTTGAGAGTTTGAAAAGTTCTACAGTAAGTTTGCAGTGTGATCATCTAAATATCTGTTTTTCGCAGAATTTCGGGTTAAAAGAGATGTGACACCGGTAGTTTTTCGCAACGTTTCAGATTACGAGAGCTGTAACGCTCACAGAAGTTTACAGATACTCCTGCACCTGATAAAAGCAGGCGGAACGCCAATTCCTACATGCATATAACTGGCTTTTTTTCTACTATGACATAAAATCTATGCAGGACGTATATATAAATTGTTAAAAAATTAAAAAAACTCATATACATAAAATATGTCTCAAATTTTTTCTTGCTTTTGCCAGTTTGCAGATATAGTGTGATTTTTATCTATAGATAATAAGCCACGGTCTAGTTCTAATAATCGATATTAATACCTCCATCAAGCTGCTCATTTGGCAGCAGTCTGTACCTTAAATATTTAATTTATAATTCCATAATGAGCATTTAACTTAATCCTGTTTGAATCTGATTTGTAATTTGGATCAATGGAATTCAGGTGCCCAAAACATCATGCCGCAGGCATCCAAATCCATTGATTTGTATCAATAAAACATGATAAACTTGCATTGTGTTGATTAAGAGGGATTTTAAACTGATACATCTATTTTAATGCTATAGAATAATAGCTGTGACGCAATCCAACAGGCCTACCAGCGTCAAATAACAAACACATAATTCTAAATTGATAAAACGTTCTATAATAAATCGTTTAATTCGTGCCATGAAGTCCAATAAACTTAGCCGTTTACAAACTGCTTGACGACCGAATGGCAAAATGACTTCAGATTCTCAGCGACTCTTCGATGTGTCTGTATAGGTACTACAGAAAATTAGGATTTGACATGAAATCTCCTGCAGGCCTGGTTGTTACCTTTGCCATATATGTATTCCGCCTCCTACACTGATTACACAAATTCACTTGGTGATTGAATGTATTATTTTACTTCTCCACACCAGAATGACTCAAATGCATAGTGCAATCAGTACAGTGTATTAAAAGTCAAAAACTTCGATAACACCGCTACCTAGCCGTAGTCGTCAGTTTGACACAATAATGGTAACACCTACTAGTTCAAATATTTTAATTTTATTGTAATATTAATTTCATATAATATAGTTTAAGATGAAAGTCGAATAAGTTGCATATTAAGCAGATAAAATCATAATGTTATGAGAGTCACTACACTTCAATATCTTAAATATATTGCAAGATAAAATGCAAGAAGATCACAAGTGAAACTAACGATGTTTTTTTAAGTATTTGCAGAAATCTTTCTTATACTAAATACATAAAATGCCTGCTTTTCCTCAAACCATGTTTAACATTTTATACACACTTCAAAACAACTAAGCAAAATGTCTGCTAATATGAATTTGATATTCAGGGAGAAATTTAATGATAATAATGAATAGTACCAATTCAGATAATCTGAATATTAATCTGATTAGCTGTCCAGACGCCTCAAAGAAATTACAGGTGACCAAGAAGCTGGTACTTACCTCAGACAACGTATCAGCCTGGCTATTCAACGAGGTAACGTTGCCAGCTTTTTGGGTTTTATTTGTAATAGGTAGATTTATTTTATATTAGTAACTTTGTACCTATATAGATTAAATTTGGATACTTCTGTATCTGATTTAATATGTCCTTAAAATTACTAAGAGACTCGGACTGAAGACGACAAAAGACGTCTAGACAACGACGATCTGAGACGTAAAGTCTCTACGTCTCGTAGTAGCAGCGCAATGCCGTATAATTTGAAAGCTAAACTAATTATTTGACAAACCGTGATTTGGCACGGCTGATATTATAGGCAAACATTAGGCAACTCCCGTGCCCATTTCACCACTAGTCATTCGTAGCAAAAAGTCAACTGTAGACTTAGATATAATATATCCTAATAACTGAAGCTATAAAAGTTGAATCACAATCCTCAAGAAGGCAAATCAGTTTCAAACCCTACTAGCGAGATTTTCATAAGCCCATCAATTCGGCATACGGCAAATATCTCTGTTTTAGACATTATGCAGAGCTAGCAGAGCACAGTTACCTAATAGAAGCGTCAAAGCTTTGAGCCAGAGGGGCCTGTCAATTATTCACAAGGCGAGCCTCTGGAGTGCACCGCTCGTTCAGTTGTGTTCGTTTTGTACTTCTACGTCTAGTTTTTGCTTTGGAAAAAGACAAAGTAATAACAGAAATATTCAATATTATCAAGAAAAATATTGTAAGAATAGCTGCGCCCTAAACCTCGTTTTCCAGGACAAAATAAGACTAAGTGTAGCCTAATGCTAGATTAATGCCTATACTAATTCATTATCATGTGATTTGTAAGTATTATCACAGTATTTCGCTAAAACAAATTAATTTCACACATAACGACCAAAAAGTTTGAATTAGAGAATAAAAAAGTTAACATAATATGCTAATTCCTTTCTTTTTTAATATTACATTTTGCTAATATCCTTATAAGCAACAGAATCTAAATCCAATCAGCAACAGATTTCAATAATAAAGGGATTATTTTTTATTTAAATCATTCCAGTCGATTCCCGTCAAAAGTAAAGGAATTAAAATAAAAACATGCGGGATAGTCTTTGGGGATAGCCGATAAAGTGAAAACGAAGTAACTTGAAGCATTCGGTGACGATGACCATGATGAGTTCCATGATTTTGTTCACCACAAAGTGCTCAACGCGACTAAAGAAGTTTCCTACTCTGTATCTCAAACAAAGTCAAGCAATGTCCGTTAAGGTGTATAATACTATTCCTCATCATATAAAAGCTCTTAATATAAAAATGTTCAAACTAGAGTTACTTAATTGGTTAAGGACAAAAACCTTTTATTCTGTACAAGAGTTTTTGACATCAAAATAGTTTAATTAAGTAGCCTGTAAACTACGTAGTAATAACTCATGATTGTATGACATTTAATAATTGTATATACCATGTATGACATCATAAATATTTGCGTGCTTTTTTAATTTTAATTTTAATTAAGGCTGAGTGTGAATTAGAACTTATATTATTATTATTTAAGACCTCAAGCTGTACCACATTTACAGCAAATAAACAAATTAAAATTTCAATATATTTCATTTCAAAAAAATAAAAAAAATTATAAACGATTTCTAATAAATCGAGAGCATCACTCTTATCACTACTTTTCTCTTACTCTCGTGGTTTTGGACTTTGCCAATACCGTCCTTATCAAAAAACCATCCTTAGCATACAAACATGAGGTATGTTTATATGAGTATTTTCATTTTATAACAGTGAGCTCCATAACGGCCCGTTAAGTAGCTGGAGTAGCACATGGAATACTTTTAATCCGCAAAAATACAGACTCGATTAAATAGTGACATTAATCTAAGTCGTTAACTACTCGTTGGATTGAGAAACAGTCATCTATATGTTAATCCTAAACCGAAGGAGTACCAGATAGCTTAATAGATATCTCCAATCGCTCCATTCTAAATTTACTATTTTAGTATTTTCTATAAAACACGGGTGCAACGTTTGGTCAAGTTGTAAGGGCTACAGTAAGAACACGTCCTGATGAGTACCAGCATACTCCCAGGTCCAGATTTAGTAGTAAGATAATAACTTCGTAAGGCATTACAATGGATTGTATTATATTTAATACAAAATACATTATTGCACACCAGTCGATATAAATATTACTTAAATGGTAAAACCAGCTTACACTCACGTCTATCATCTAGTCGTTAAAGGCCGTCCATTAATCACGTGATGTTATTTAGCATTTTTTGACCCCCGCTCCCTGTGATACGTGGTGTGGTTAAAGAATAACCCCCCAACCCCCACCGAAAATCACGTGTATTTTTTGTGTAATAATATTAAAGGAAAAGACTAATTATGCGAAAAAATTTATACACGTGATATCTTACTACACCGCCCTCCCCCTTGTGATATTTCGTGATTTTTGCCGTACCGGGGGGTACGGTTTTCAAGCCTCAAATGATTAATGGACCGCCCCTTATACTCCGACCGGTGTTCGGGCAGTACTGTACTGATGCCCATCCTCATGGAGAGCGTGGTCTAGCAGCGAGGGCAGCTAGTCGCGCACTCGACACTAAACATCGCAAGATGCATTGTTGCAAGTGAAACCACTGAGTAAACAAACCGTACTTATATCGCTAACATTATGTAGTATATGCTTAAAGTTTGACAATGAGTGAGCATCAGTACCTACACGAAAATAAAAATACACACAAGAATTGAGAACCTCCTTCTTTTTGTAAGTCGGTTATAAGATGTTTCTCTACTAAACATATTGTAAGTAAGTACTTATCTACCCCGCCTTAAAAAGATTCACATATTTATTTGTATAAAGCCTCGAAATAACTTTGTGTCGTTATTGTGGGGCGCAGACTGACGAGGTGTCGTTTTTCTTATCGTGACATACGACTAGGGTTTTATATTCATTCATCAATCTCGTTTCAAGAACGTTCTCCTCCATTATGTTACTGTAAAAACATGGTATTACATTTTTCTTTGTTTCGGGGAATACGTTAGGGATGATTATAAGACGACGGTATCATAATATTAGAGTATCGGAAAAAAACAGACATGAACTGTACATCGAAGCATACAATAACTACCACGGAGTTTATGTGATTTATTACTGTATTGATGCAGTTTGTGTATCTGGAGGTATATGTTCTGTATTGTTATTAAAACAGTATATTTGCTCGTTTTCTATTGTCACGTTAAATCAATCTTGATAAAAAAGTTATATGCTTCTATGCCCGAGTTTCCAGTACAGATTGCATCCAAAAGCCGTAGTTACTGGACAACTAATAGAACCCAAAAATATTATAACGACGTCAGTTTCATACTATTGGTTAAGACAAGTAAACTATCGGTTCTCCCATCCCTAGATAGAGATTAGCGAATACTAATATAGTTACAACAGTTTCCCTAAGAATTTTACTAAGTATTTGATGACCATAAAACCAACAATACAATATATTGCATAAATTGTATATATTGTATTGTAATTTCGCGAAGTCTTCTCGTCTAAAATACCTCAGTGCCTCAAGGCAAGAGTCTTCGACCAATGTGTGTTACCAGTGATGACTTATGGCACTGAAACGTGGTCTCTTACTATGGGCCTCATAGATAAGTTCAAAGTCGCACAGCAAGCTATGGAGAGGGCTATGCTCGGGGTTTATGTACGTGATCGAATCAGAAATGAGGAGATCCGTAGAAGAACGAAAGTCACCGACATAGCCCAGAAGATTAGCCAGTTAAAGTGGCAGTGGGCAGGGCACATAGCACGCAGAACAGATGGCCGATGGGGCTGGAAGGTTCTGGAATGGAGACCACGGACCGACAAGCGCAGCGTAGGTCGTCTACCGATACGGTGGACAGACGATCTGATAAAGGTCGCAGGACGACGTTGGATGCAGGCCGCTTCAACCGGTCCATTTGGAAAATTATGGGGGAGGCTTATGTTCAGCAGTGGACGTCCTACGGCTGAGATTATATGTGATTCCAGAACAGAAAAATATAATGTACGAATAATATGTATGAGTACTGGTAAGAAATTACATTATGTCTGGATATGTGTTACAGTAAGTGACAGGAGAACAATGCACTCTTGAATACTATCAGGTAATATAACAATTAATTCATCATCATCATCATCTCAGCCGTAGAACAATTAATTAAGATATAATAAATGTATAAAACAAAAAAAAAAAAAACAAGCACATGTTAAGATATAGCATACATTTAGATAAAATAATAAATAAAAAATAAATAAATATTCCACAACTATCACACAACGCCATCTAGTCCCAAGCTAAGCAGAGCACTGGTGTAATGTTTATGTGTTTCCTGGTGTTTTTGATGTTCGTATAGAAAACATTTTATTTTGATCCTAAAACCCATGATGGACTAATGACTAATTACATTGGACTAATAAGACAAAAACAGTTGCATACAGATAAGTTTCCTATGCCTAGTAGGGTAAATCAAAATATAGATTGATTGTTAGGAACTGGCCTAAGTATCAATTACAAAGCCACAAAACAATCTGCAGATCTCGAGTCACTGTTTAAGATAACTTTCCACAAAAACTGTACAGAATTTCACCATTATCTTATGTATTTAAGCAGGACTAATCCTTTCTTTATTATGTTCCAAAATTTAATATTTTATATTCATCAATTTTTATGATATCAGAATTTAATTAACAACATCACGTATTTAGTAGCTTTTAGAAAATAGGGATGGGTACTCATGAATTTTAATTATTTCGCTTGTATAGTCTCTGAGCAAAAACGAAACTCGTTTGTACAATAAATTTACGAATAATAATTTTTAAGTTTGGTATTATAATCCGATCTCGCAAGCAAAATTTTAATAAGCACTGAAGTTAAACCTAAACTCGAATTTTCGGGAGCTTTTTAAAACCCTAACAGGTTACTAATAAACTCGATATCATCATAATCATGATCAGCCCATTTTGTTCCCACTGCTGGGAATCGAGCCTTCCTCTCAGAGTTTGGCAATAATCCACCATGCGGGCCAGTGCGGGTTGGTAGATAGGTTAGTGGCCAATCCGTGTCGAAGTTTTCAGGCCGCCCGAAGGACTTCGACATAGCGTAACGAATGTTGTCCTAAGACAAACAACCGGGACCGACGGCTTAACATGCCCTCCGAAGCACGGAAACGCTCAGTTGAATAATGCCACTAGCGGTCACCGATCCAAGTCCTGACCGCAGCAAGTGATGCTTAACTTGTTAATCGGTTAAGATCGCCAAGTCGAGCTCCGCTACGAGCGCTACAATAAAAAAAGAAACTCGATATAAAATTTATTTAAATATTTATTTATATATTTATTTAAAATAATTATAACGTTGGAATAATCAAATTGAATTCTAATAAACGCGTAATAAGCCGAAGGTGGGATAGCGTCGACATAAATTAACTGTCAAACGCTATACCGACCTCGACCCTAGTATAAGCTTTATAGCACACAATAAGTACTACTAAGTACTTTTTTCCTTTGCTATGAATATGATAACAAGTAGGTGGTCAGTTTTTTACACTACTTGCTATAAAACTTTTCAATGTGCAACTGTCATTCACAGTGAGTGACAATGACAGCTAAGTAAATAACTGGACACCAAATATAATACAATAGAGATTGGACACAAACATGGGATTTTTAAAATTTTATATCGGATATGTCTATGAAATGCGACGTTGCCGTTACGTTATTTCCATAGATTAAATTATATATATGTAGATTTATTTTGAAATCAATATGGTATCTGTGTTTTACTGATGACTATCCCAAAATCAAATATGTAAACTAAGTGTGGGTACTTCATACATCACACATACATTCATAATATCACATCATATTTACATCAGTAGGTGGATTAATAAAATCAGTCGTTCACTTGCTTCACGAACTAGCTGTTTTATTAGACGATTTTGTTTATACTGTACTTTTAATATTCTTTAACTTTGATTTCATAATCGTAATGATAAGCCGAAATCTTTTTTGCTACGATGATACTGACTTGATACTTGTATCCGTAATCGCCACTGCACCAACGGCGCTTTTTTCTAATACTTAAAGTTAGTCGGCATCAATGAAATTGACCCGTTATAACGGACTTAAACTGGAATACTATGTAGTAAATCCTACTTTGGGCAAAAACTTAGCATTGCCATCCAGCGTGCCGCCAGCGTTTTGGGCACTTTTTCCCCCGCCATGGAGCTTATAGATTAGAATCTATTTTTATTATTAATACCTTGTAAAACTATAAATAAAATTTGAAATAAATAATGTGAAATAATGTAAATCCTCTTGTATATTCTTCATTGATACTTTATAAATCGATCGACACAATGTGAAAATACACTGATATTTTTCCAGCTCTTGCAGCTACAGGATTAAATAAATTGTATCTATCGACTTGCAATGTCATTTAGTAATGTAAGCAAAACATATATACAGCGGTTATATTACTATTCTAGGTACAGTATTTGTAAAGTTGAAGGGTGTTTGCTTTCTTAACTGCAAGATGGTGTTAGGGCAATAGGAGAAGTTTAACGAAATGTGAATAAACAGCAGGTTACAACAATAACTATCGATACGTCATCTTTTAACCAATCGCGTATCGCGCGGACACCATGTGTACATTTAAAAAAGTGCTAAGCCATGTCGCGCATACACAAATTGTATACACATTTTTAGACCTCGAGGTTGTAACAAATTTTATCAGATCCAATACACTCTACCGGTACAAACTTGCTTTTAGTTGGTCAAACTATTCAAGAGTAGTATTTTTTAATTGAACTTGTATGCGTAGTTCGGAAATAAACCGAAAAACACTAGACATGGGACGGGTTAAGTATGTTCCAATACTAGTTTAGTTAATGTTTTGTTGAAATGTAACCTACATTATAAATTCATCGATATAACTTATAGGTATTCATTCAAATTCTATTGAAAAGGATATGGATTAGTGATGAGCTTCAAACACCAACTCCTCGGCCGCGTCTCCTGTGTAAAATACCCAAGCACCACTGGCACGAACCCAGGGAAGGGCAGGTTCTGCCCTACCGAGCTCTCCGTACTCAACCCCCCTTCCGAGTCCGATTCCCCCCGTTCGGACCCCGTGGCCCCTTCGGAGTCCGACTCGCGTCCCCCCTCCCGATACCCGTAGTAAGGCATTTCTCCTGCCATCCACTTAACTTATAAGCTCATTGTATCACTAAATAGTCTAATCACTTCACCATGTTTGGAACTTCAACTATACAAATATGTGTCTGTTTGTATTCGTAGGGAATGTTTTGATTGCTCTGATACTGTTGTGCAGAGCCTCGCCATTATTCAGGTGTTAAAGCGTGCTTAGGAAGATTATCTGAAACAAATGAAAAAGAAAGATTATTTATTGTTTTTAAAAATAATGACTGTCAATTGTCGGAATCAGTTTGGTAGAAATTCTGTCTTGTCACATTTTTTAACAATTACAACAACCTATACTTACAATACAAAATGGCAAAGAAATGATAATGAAGCTTGTTTTCAATGCTTTAAGTATGTTTTATTTTAAGTATGTTTTATGTATGTTTTCTTTGAAAAACGATACGGGCTGCACTCGGATTAATCATCAAATGAGTAAGTGAGTGCGAGTTCATTACGGAAACTGAAGTCTTCTCATTAAACAGCTCGACGTCAGACTAAATACCAGACTTCGAGAAACAAAACCTTTAACGAGAAATACAATTAAAATTAATTTTGGATGGTGGAAAGATGGAAGTTTTTTTGTGTGATGCTGCAGATTGTACTTATTTTTTCGACGGACGTGAAACGATTATGGATGCAAACAAAAACTTTACAACCGGTAATTATGGCGGACGTTCGCTTCGAACTGCGGCTGCGTTAATATTAATTCGGCTAGCAATTTTTCTATCAATACTGCGTCTAACTTCGTGACCTATTCATGAAAACGTTCTAGAAGGTTATGAGCTAACGTACCAATTTCATTTTGAATGTACCTGCTCGTTTATATGTCACGTATAAATGAGTATCTTTTAGCACTTATACACCCTCTATTTATGCTTGGAACGACATCAAAGTTTTACGAATATTGCAAGTATCACGACTTCGGAATGACACTAATATTTTTCACATTTAATTTCTGGATATATAAAAAGAGTTGGAGTTACGGATTCCCGTAAAATATATATTTACCGTAACATAGTAGGCTCTCAGTTTATTACGTCATATTTCACAGATACAGGAGGCATTGCTATTTGGGTGAAGTAAGATGTTACTCAATACGGTTGAAGTTTTATGACATCGCTCGTTTATTTCTTCGACTGACTTCACAGTTAAAGTACTTTATAATGGAATATTATAATAATAGCCCAAGTTCAAGTTCGACTCGTATAATTCGAGCTCCTTATTATGGAGTTCACGATATTTATAATCTTTAATAATATTGAAACACGAGATATATTTGTGAGAGTTATTAATTTGTTTTATGCAACCTGTAAAATACCCGCCCGTATTTTACAAAAGATATTCTGGAAACTTTAATTATAAAGTTAAATAGCAGCTTATAAAATTGTTTTTACCTAAAAATGGAACCGACTTCAACAGCGAAAAGTGTGAAATACAATAAATATAATGTTGAAATCGGTAACATGATAGTTCAAAAGTAGGTATAGGTACCTATTATCACATGTGCACACGGTACCGACTTCGACATTTTATTTCACACTTTTTGATGTTGAAGTCGGTTCCATTTTTAGGTAAAAACAAATTTCACTATTTTTAGTGACCCTACTACTACAGGATCGATTGTCAATGATGATATCATCAAGATAAATCAACACTTTACAGTTTTTGGAGTGTAACTCTAAAACTGTTTGACCGAATTTGATGAAATTTAAATGGGACCACCTCGGTAGCATACTCTATCAAACAAAAAAATTGAGAATTAGACCGATTCTCAAAATTTTTTGTTTGATCGATTATGCTACCGAGATAGTTCCATTTAAGAGAGATGGGGGATAAATCGGCTAACATACACATAAAAAAACATACAGACAAACATATAACCTCCTCCTTTTTTGAAGCCGGTTAAAAAGAGTGTGGCGCGACTTGAACTTCACTGGTTTTCTCAATATTTCATTATCATAAAAACTAAATATTTATATACTGTGTATGAAAACCAACTGTCCATTTGATTTAATTTAGAAGTATAAGCCACTGACAGACGAAAAGGCAAAGTTGAGACAACAATAAAGTCCTGTTACTAAAAGTTTCACTCCTAGACAGATCTCAAAAAAGTACCTACAACTTTCCCAACCCAACACACATAATTAATCACTGTTTAGTTTGCAGAATGTACTATCTTCTTAACAAAACCAAAGTGCCAACAATTTGCGGCCAAATAATATCCAACTGTAGCAATTTCAATTGGGGCCGTCAGAAAAATGTGAAGATATGAAACGACTGTCATATTTCACAAACCACCGCCCGTTTCAGTTGAAGTATTTGGTAAAAGGGCGGGATCAAAGTCGCGTTTGTTGAGAAGTCGCCTCTTCGCTTTGCCGATACACAAGTGTGGGAACTTGGGAATGTTCTCTATATCATATACACTTTTACTGCTGGAATACATTTTATTGTCATTCTATTCCGTGGATTTCACGTTATTTCGAGATGAATAGACTTTTTTCTGACTTGCCAATATATATTATATGGTTATGAATTGATACTATTTAAAAAAATAAGATGTATTTATGCGTGAGTGGATATTCAAGATAATAAAGAGTAACAAAAGAGAAGTTACATTTTTGGTCCAGCTAAGTTCTTAGTGGATCTTATATTAATTCAATATAGTGTTATCCTTGACTGAATTAAAACTGCTACGATTGAAGGAGCACAACTATAAGCTACACTCACCCATAATAAATTAAAAACTAGTACTTTTAATAAAAAAGCACCTCGTTGAGTATTTGATATCGAACATCAAGCTTTTAGATTGTTAAGTAAAAAAATAAAATGTGTGGCTGCAGTATTACATATGTAATTTATTGATTCAGGCGTTACTTTGCGGATATCCAATATCAAAAACGATATTGGAAGAAATATTTAGTGATACTTCCGCTTTTGTCACTGTCACTAAATATTTCCTCTAATATCGTTTTTGATATTGCATACGAGTATGTGTTATAAAATACAACTCTATTATACGGTTATAAATAACTAGCTGCTGTCCGCGGTTTCACCCGCGCGGTGATGGATAATGATAAATCTTATATAGCCTAGGTGAAAGAATTTATGAAATCGGTCCAGTACTTTTTAAGCCAATTCGTTACAAACATGCTTACATACAAATCTTTCCTCTTTATAATATTATTATAGATACTATAGATATGGCGAATGTGTATATTTATAAATAGTTAAGTTCTCAAGTAACTCAGTATGTGTCTTATTGAGAATAAATGTCTTTTACATCTCTCATGTTCGGTAAGTAGGTCCTTATTACCCCCAAATGGGGCTTGTAGGTGAGCAATTAGCGCTCTAGGGTAATAATGTAGCTAGAAAAGCACTAGGGCGGTTTACATCTCTCATATTCGGTAAGTAGGACCTTATCACCCCCAAATGGGGCTTGTAGGTGACCAATTAGCGCTCTAGGGTAATAATGTAGCTATAAAAGCCCTAGGGCGGTAAGTAATTTAAAAAACACTTCACTGTTTCAAAAAGTTCGCGTACATCTAACCATCATACAGGCCATAGACATCATGCATTCAGCCCAATGACAAAAAAGGGTCGCTTCGCTATTCAGCCTTGTCTTCGTATGAGTATAATAGTCATCAATTTTATTTTTGTAATGCCGGTTTTTTTCTACTTACCTCACAATCGAGATGTAAAGCAGAGTAGTTAGCTCGGGTGTAAGCATCAATTGCACCCTCGAACTATAGGCGCCCTCGCTGCGCTCGTGCGCCTAAATATCTCGGGCTGCAATTATGCCTTACAGCCCTTGGCTACTAATCTACTATAAACCTTTAAATTGCATAAGTTATTCGTTATGTACATTAGTATCTTCCCTTCTCCTTCTTTTAAATGTCACTTCCAATCTTATTGTAATTGTTAACATTAAAAACCTGTTAGCATTCAACGGTTTTTGTTTGAGTTTCGGATGTTTTAGTTTCGGAAGAGTATGCGGGTGCCAACACTAATAAACGATCTACCTTCTTTCTGTGGCGTATTATGCACACAACGCTCTTACCATTGTTACACGAATCACTCGCAACTATGTTTTGTTCATATTCATATTCATATTCATATTCATATTCATATTCATATTCATATTCATATTCATATTCATATTCATATTCATATTCATATTCATATTCATATTCATATTCATATTCATATTCATATTCATATTCATATTCATATTCATATTCATATTCATATTCATATTCATATTCATATTCATATTCATATTCATATTCATATTCATATTCATATTCATATTCATATTCATATTCATATTCATATTCATATTCATATTCATATTCATATTCATATTCATATTCATATTCATATTCATATTCATATTCATATTCATATTCATATTCATATTCATATTCATATTCATATTCATATTCATATTCATATTCATATTCATATTCATATTCATATTCATATTCATATTCATATTCATATTCATATTCATATTCATATTCATATTCATATTCATATTCATATTCATTTATTCATCTTTTAACATTTCGTTACACTAGGTACGTCAAATTTTTATATTCAATTAAATGTTATATTCAATGTATCTTACATGAACTTATTATACATGCAAAAAATAAACATTAAAATAGGTACACAATTATTTTTACAATGTCATTATGCTACTTCACACATAAATGAGGATTCTGAAAGAGGAATTGTCATAATCTCATTTAGGCAGTAAAATGGATCTTCAATGAAGAAAAATTTGACATGTCTTTTAAAAACATGGAACGTTAAATTAATTATATTATTCTGTACAATTTATTAAACATACATATTTTGTTATACATTCCTTGCTTTTTCACCTTCACTGATCTGTAAAATGGTTTTTTTAATGCGTCTTGTTTCCTGATTGAATATTTATACTCCTTTACTACTGAGACTGACTACTGAGAGCGTATATTTTGCTCATTGAATATTTTTTCCAAAAATTGGAGTATGCTCAAGGTTTTTACTAAAAAGCTTTAGCAGCATGAATTTCCAATTACAGGATTTCTCACCCGATAGACTTAAATAGTTACAGTGTCGTGAGTTTTCTCTGAGCATCCGTCTCTCTATATTCATACCAAAATGTACCCAGGTTTTCAAGCTATTAAGTTAGTAATGGTAACGTATCACTAGCCCACATTTGTGAAGAAGGTGTTTGAACCTTTTTAACCGACTTCTAAAAAGGAGGAGATTATATATTCATGTGTATATATTTTTTATGTGTATGTTAGCCGATACTCCCCCATCTGTGGACCGATTAATAACATTTTTTTTTGTTTGGTATAGTATACTTCCGAGGAGGTCCCATTTAAATTACATCAAGTTCGGTCAAGCAGTGTTTAAGTTACAATCCAAAAACTGAAAAGTGTTGATTTATCTTGATGATATCGATATTGAAAATCGATCCCGTAAATAAGGGTCACTAAATAGGGTAGATAGGAATTTACAAAAAAAAATTAACCCACTTCAACATCAAAAAGTGTGAAATAACTTGTCGAAGATGTGCACAATATTGTGATAATAGGTAAGTACCTACTTTCGAACTGTCATTGTACCGATTTCAACAAGTTATTCACTTTTTGATGTTGAAGTAGGTTAAATCTTTATGGAAAACATTTTTTAACATTGGTAGTGAGTGTTTGAGCAGGAAAATCTTTTGAAATGTAACAAACGTCTGACAAATAAATGTTCTAGATTTTAAGCTCTGGATTATACGTATAAAATTTCATCGGTTTTGATTAAATAATATTGAAAATGGGTTCGAACTATTTCTGTATAAAAGTTAGAACTTGTTTGGAATAATTCATCATTTTTTTCTATGAATCATTTCATCCTGTCCTCATGAGAAGCAAGTAGATCACGTCCAGGTTTATACATATTTATAAAAAAGTTGATCTTTCGTTGCGGAAATGATTTCACCACATTCAAAACAAGCATTTTGTCAAGCATAATTAGTTTTGTAGCAGTGATTCGATTTTAAACAGAAACATTAAAAACCAATTAGAAGCCATTAGTGAGTTCTAAAAAAACACCCATAATTGTATAGGTATAATTAACGAACCTAGAGTAGCTTCACATTTAATTTGATGCCTTTGGTTTGATTTGACTCTATAAAAATTTAATAGTTTTAGTAAAAAAAGGAAATCTAATTATCTGGTAACATGTTTCACGGTTAAATAAATTACTAAATGTTTTAAGGTTTGACGATCTCCGTTGGCTCAGTTGGTATTGACCATGCCTTCGAAACGCGAGATCCCAGCTTCGATTCCTGGCCGGGAAATTTGTGTTAGGAGCAACAATGATAAATTGGGGGTTGGATGTATTTACGATTTCTCGTAGTCTGTTAATGTATGTGTGTCCATGCTTCCCCGGCACAAGCAAACCTAGTGCGGTGTGAACGTTAAATTGCCTAATATAAACGTTCACATTCACAAACATATCTGTTTATACGGATGCAATTTTTCGATAGAAACTAGATAGCACTTCGAGAAACAACCCAGACGCCCGTCAGCACAGTGGAAAGCAATTGTGTTTCAATTTGTCCACCGTATCGATTGTTTGTACAAACAGTAGGAAGTAGTGGGACAAGTAGATACTGTTTTATTTTTTTTATTCTGTTCATATTTAAGAACATTTGATACATTCTAAAGGGTACTCTTTTACATATTAGTATTATTTTGTCAGCTGAGGTGTAATGTTAAATAGGCAAATCTGAGCCAGGTCACCACGATACAGGCTGAGCCTAGTGTGGCGATCATTAGATAAATCTGCATCATTATTGAAATCTCTCTGCATTAATACCTTGTATGCCTAGTTTAGTTTTAGTTTTAATTAAATTTGTTAATATTTAGCTTAAGGTACTTTATGCAGCAAATAAATACATTTTCAGTTTTTTATTTTTTTTATTTAAATATTTATTAGAAATGGTTAAAAAATATCCAATGCTGTTGATAATGTTCCATTACATTTATAAATTATACTAGCTGCGCTCCGCGGTTTCACCCGCGCGGTGATGGATGATGATGATCATGAACCAAATAGTTGATTAAAAATTATCAACTATTTGGTATTATTTATTATTAAGTATTACTTTTTTAAAACACTAACGCCTGCTTTAGCGATCTCAAACATTGAAATTTATAGAAAGATAAATTCCATCCTCGGACGGGATTGGAACCCGCGTCTTCTGACTCTCCGTGTCAGACGCCATTGACCAACTAGACCACCGAGGTTCGGGACCGAGCATCGAATTTTAACTCTCTATTTGACTAACCGTCTTGCGGGGACGGAGCGACATCTATTGGACAGTTTAACAGTACCATCCAACCAAAAGAGGCATTATTTAGAAATACTTAAGCTTTCGTGTTGACATCGCAGCCCTTGTAATTTTTATAGTATTACTTTTTGAAAGCACTAACGCCTACTTTAGCGATCTCAAAAATTTAAATTTATAGAGAGAAAAAAACAACTATCAACTAACATTGAAATAGAGAACACGCGGGTTCGATTACCGTCCGAGGATGGAATTTTTCTCTATAAATTTCAATATATTATATTTTTTATATTATAAATTTAATAAAATAAAATTTCAATATATTATAAAATGTTATACTAAAAAATAACTATCAACTATGATAGTTGTTTTTTAGTATAACATAATACACGTCACAAAAATAGCTGATTACAGCAAGCATACACAAGTAAGTATTATATGTATTGCGATAACTGTGATAAAAATCAGTTAGTTAGTAAGGACGTATATACGAGTACTATCATAACAATAGCAATACTTTTATAATAAACAGTAACATCCGTACGTTGGTAAAATAACAAGAAAAATTTGAAAAAAATTATACTGAGTTCCATTCTATTCAGTTATTGGAGTGTAACTCAAAAACTACTGGACCGAATTTAACGAAATTTAAATAGCACCACACGGAAAGCACAAGCTTTCAAACAAAAAGAAATTGGGGAATCGGTTCACCCTATAAAAAAGTTATGAGGTACTAAATATAAAAAAAACAGTCGAATTGAGTATCTCCTCCTTTTTGGAAGTCAGTAGATAAATTCATCATAATATTATGTATCATCATTAAAAATGCAATTATACAATTATTTGAAGTCGTATGTCAATGGAATTATAAATTTACATGTCAAAAGAATCACAATTGTATATCTGAAAGAAATTACAAAAAATCCATTATTTTTAATTCAATTTATTCGATTGATCAGCCAGCGTTTGAGTTTTAATTTGAATATATTAAGACCGGACACAGCACCTACTTCCACAGTCAGTCGATTATAAACACTTGGTCCCATCGAGAGTTACTCGTAGCTTGTTAGACTTGGCAAGAGAACGGCTCACCTCACAGTTGCTAGCGTTACGTTAATCAGCCATAATATAGCTTAATACTGGGAGAAAGATTTTTTAAACCGGTTATGTAGTTTTTGTGTGTATCTGTTGCAAACAAACTATCAATTTTTTGTTCTTTGTAGGTAAGGATTAACACCAAGGTAAGAATAATTTGGCTTACTTCGTACCAGTGTTAATAGTGCATATTTTAACACGGAAAAGTAGTTATTGTGACATGCAACAACACGTTAGACATATGGTAACGCATATTTTTTATAGACGTTGATGTCCTCTATAAAACTATAGTACCTACATAACTTTGGTCTATTGTCAATAGTTTCCGCAGTGTACGCGATTTTTTTGCTTTACTATTGCATACTTTAAATTGAAAAAGTATTTATTTTGACATAAGTGTAATGACATGGCATCACGGACTTTATTGTAGATATTGATGTTTTCTATAAAACTGCAGTACATCACTTTCCTCTATTCTTAATAGTTTTCTTAGTGTACGCGATGTAGGGATGTTTTTTGGTATTTTTTTCACACCTTGGGTTACATTATCTAAGTATTCATACGGATCCAGAACTTTTATGAAATCTTGTATAGCCTATATTACTCAGTGATAGTGTAGCTTTCTAACGACCAAATTAATTTTTGAAACGGCCCAGTAGTTTTTAAGTTTATTCGTTACATACAAAAATATAAATCTTTCCTCTTTATAATATTAGTATATAGATAAAGATATACATATATTTTGATTGCTTTATATAACCAATACATTAATTACTGGTATCATATTGAACAATTAAAGTGCCAGCCAATACCTGCATGGTCATTCACTCCAAAATGAAACGCGTGAACTACGAGAATGGTCATGGCTTTTTTTATCAGTGTACATTCCAACATTTGCTTGTAGTACAATCAATCAAGTAAATGTGTACGAAAATATTCAGAAAGGAAAATATGAAACCAATTATATAATCTCACTTAGTTTGCTAAGCAATAACTTTCTAATTTGATTTATTTCGTAAGTCGATATATATTGTAGCATGTTTTAGAAGATTTATGTGAGCCTACAAGCAGACCCTTATTTCAAGATTTTATGTATAAAAATAAACTAACTTTGAGCGATCGGTACTGTAGAAACTTAAATGATTGAGAGTTGTTCCAACGCTACTTGCTAGTTTTATATTATTTGTCACGTAGTATACAGCTACCATATTCTATAAGCTAAACTTCTATTTTGTATTTGTGAAATCGTTTAATTTGGTTTTAAGATTTCATAAACATTGTATTTTTACGTGTTATATAAGTAGTAGTTATAATTTATATTATGAACACAATAAAAAACTAATAATAAATGTTGGTGACCGAAATGCTGGTGTTACTTTGGGCAAAAAGATAGCATTGCCATTCAGCATGGCAATGCCGCCAGCATTGTGGCCAATTTTCCCTCCACCATGGGGCTTATAGATTAGGTTTTACTTTTACTTATGCTGTAAGTATTTATATCTCTGTAATAAACAATATACTTTTAGTAAATAATATTATGTTATCATATATGTACATCATTACTTACAACAAAGAACTGTTAACTTATACTTTACGTTTTAATGAATATTAAATTCATGATAAAATTAATATAATACGGTTGAACCATTCAAATTGTATACATAATTTTTTCTCTATTAATAGATGTATTTATTTTTACATTATATTCATTAGAGCTGTGGGCAAATAGTTCTACATTTTTAAGTATTAACCTCATATTTAGAATACAAGTGCTAATTCTAATTCTAACTAACTAACTAATGCTAATTCTACAAGTGTACAATAATTATGTTTGTATTTTAGATATAAATCGTTATGTCATATAACTTTTCGTATCTAAAATACATACCTACATAAAGACACGCATATTAAATCTCAGATTTATCTTAGTGTGTACATGTTTTGTTATTAACTATGTAAAATCTAGTCAGTCTTAGATAGAAATAATTATATTGTGAACTTTTAGAGCATTTGCAGGGATCAGATGCGGGTACAAACCTGATAGAAGATGACCAAAGTGGCCACAAAAACGAAGAAAACATGATTTTATTGATGAAACAGTTTATCAATGACGACTATGAACTCTCTCCTTTAAAATATTCATTCTTATTCTACATTCATCGCGTACAGTTTTGCGCGTTATCACACATACGGTTATTGCCATAATTCCGTACATACGGCCGCTTTCCTACCATAAACCGACATGCTTCAGTACCTTACACAACCTCACTATTCAATTCTCTACTTTAGACTTTATGTGCTTCAAAGTTAGGTCGAATGTCGTATGTCAAGAGCTTGTCAAGTTAATTGCCGTACCTTCACGCAGTTTGCCAAAAGCACTTCAAACAACAGGAGTGGTTGTTATAGTGTGACCGAGGTACAGGCGATTCGCTTTTTTATTAAATATATTTTTTTGTATTTTATAAGACCCTATCCTTATTTTATTACTAGCTCGGTTCTATGGCATTTTGGTATCTTTCATTAATCATAAAAAAAAATAACACAAAAAGGAACCGACCAAAAAGTGTGAAATAACTTGTTGAAATCGGTACTATGATAGTTCAAAAGTAGGTACCTATTATCACAATAGTGTGCGCATGGCACATGGTGTTGAAGTCGGTTCCATTCGATTGTGAATGATTATATCATCAAGATATATCAACACTTTTCAGTTTTTGGAGTGTAACTCAAAAACTGCTTGACCGAATTTGATGAAATTTTAACATGAAACAAAAACTGACAGAACACAAATGGGTGAGAAATTGGCTAACATACACATAAAAAAGAAATACAAACACACGAACATATAACCTCCTCCTTTTTTGAAGTCGGTTAAAAACGACCGATTAATTTATTAAATTTTTGTTCGTAAACTATTTATGCTAATGATAATGATTTTCATTTGGCTTTGGTTAAGTTTAAAAGCAAATCGTAACAAGCTCATAATACGGTGTCAATTTAAAAAATGTGCGGCATCGTAATTTAAGTAAGTATATTGATATTATTATTATAAGTATTCTAATCCTGTAATTCAAAGAAAAATAGGTATTATATACATAAATGTCTCACTATATTATAATATGTGGAGCAGTGGAACTCTTCGTGAATGAGTTCGTCCTGGGAAGTACTACCACGTTCGCAATACTGTGTTAAGTGCGATTCTCTAAGACCAAACATCGTTGAATCTTTGACAACATCCGTGAAACAAATGACGAGATGACAAGATACGTTGGAAAAACAACCTTGTGTACAAGGGCGATATCTCATAAACTCATAGGCCTTTATTAATAAACGTTGCGTAAACCTATATTAGGCGTAACATGCTTTGTCTTGCTTTCACGCGTGACATTTACTGCAAGCGAAAAATTTACAGATAGATGTTTTAACTACTCCCAGTGTAAGCCAAGTTTATTAATAAGGCCGATAAAGTATTTGATATCGGTGAGCTTATAGTGAATAATTAGAGAATCGCACGGCAGTGAGCTTACGGAATTAAATTCAAGTTGGTTGTAAAAAAGTTAAGAATAAACATATTATGTCGTATGACATTATGTAGAAGAGAAAGATGCTTGCAGCTACGAAGAAATATACATTATTCCTTCGTAGGCTTGCAGTGCCTACTTCACTTCCATGCCAAGTTGACATCAGAGGGCTGAGCAAGAGAATCCGTTTAAGTGTAACATAATCGCATCGTTAACGTATTTATTGTTTATTGCTTACAAATACTAGAAACACTTGTTATTACATACATGACAAATTGTTATCATATAAAATTTATCTTAAATACCAGTACATTTGCATGTTTAAGCAATGGGCGCCAAACTAGGCGCGGCCTGTATCTTGGATACCCGAAACCATACCCCCGTGGAACCCGATTTAGTACAAACTGTCATTTATCTAGTGCAATAGTGGCACCGATAACTCATAGTTTTACTGTTTACCTAAAAAAACGATAACGTTACACCTGAGTAGATTTGCGTGCTAGGCCGACTGCAGACACATCCGTGTAGTTAAATAACTTATAAATAATTTTGAAATAAATATATAATTTTAAAACAAAATCACAGTATAAGTATTAAAATAACTCACCAAGAACATTAACGATTCATAAATTTTATATAAGACCTACACGACAAATTAATAAGCTGACATAAATAAAATTAATAGCAGTAAAGCTCATTCAACTATTAAAATTTACAGTATCATAGTAGCAGTTGTGAAAACATCAAAGCTAAGAAACTGTTGATGTGACGTTAATGTATAAAGTATTATAGTTATGTTTCATCTATATAATCTTTACGCATATATTATCTCAACTAATCTATATATAGGGTGTTTGGTAGAGGGACCGACAAACCAAATGAGCGTGTTCGGGGGACCACTTGGAGAATACAAGTTGGCCAAAAAATATCCCCGACCCCCCAATATGTTTAACTTTTTTTTGTGATTTTTCCCTTTTTCTCCGAAATTGTACCTATTTCATCATCATCATCATCTCAGCCGTAGGACGTCCACTGCTGAACATAGGCCTCCCCCATGATTTTCCAAAAGGACCGGTTGGAAGCGGCCTGCATCCAACGTCATCCTGCGACCTTCATCAGGTCGTCTGTCCACCGTGTCGGTGGACGACCTACGCTGCGCTTGCCGGTCCGTGGTCTCCACTCCAGAACCTTTCGGCCCCATCGGCCATCTGTTCTGCGTGCTATGTGCCCTGCCTACTGCCACTTCAACTGGCTAATCTTCTGGGCTATGTCAGTGACTTTCGTTCTTCTACGGATCTCCTCATTTCTGATTCGATCACGTAGAGAAACCCCGAGCATAGCCCTCTCCATAGCTCGTTGTGCGACTTTGAGCTTATCTATGAGGCCCATAGTAAGAGACCACGTTTCAGTGCCATAAGTCATCACTGGTAACACAAATTGGTCGAAGACTCTTGTCTTGAGGCACTGAGGTATTTTTGACGAGAAGACTTCGCGAAGTTTCCGGAACGCTGCCCAGCCGAGCTGGATTCGACGATTGACCTCTTTCTCGAAGTTGGACCTGCCTAGTTTGACTGTCTGGTAGATGTATGTACCTATTTACGACCATAACATTTGTAAAATCTGTTTTAGACCGGATGTTTTTAATTGAATTTGGTCTCTAATACACCTTCAGGCCACGCAAAGCAAAATTGGATACAAAACAGAGCTAACTAACTGATTTAGTTAAAAAAATTGGGGTGTCGGGGATTTTTTTTGGCCAACTTGTATTCTCCAAGTGGGCCCCCGAACACGCTCATTTGGTTTGTCGGTCCCTCTACCAAACACCCTGTATATATAAAAGAATATGTCCTGACTGGCTGACTGACTGACAGACAACGCACAGCCTAAACCACTGATCGTAAAGACTTGAAATTTGAAGGGTCCTTGATGAGTAAAGAAGTACTAAAAATGGGGTTTTCCAAATTCTACCCCTAAGGGGGTCAAAAGGGGTGAAAACGTTTGTATGAAACTTCTTTGTTTTGAAACTTATAGTTGTGAAAATTTGCATTTGGATAGGTCATTCAAAATAAAAAATGTCGGACTAATTTTTTTTTGGATAGTGGTTGTTTAAGAGGGTGAAATAAAGGCGTGAAAGTTTGTATGGAGATTTTTTTGTTTTCGAACATACAGTGGTGAAAATTAGCATTTGGGCAGTTTAAAGTGATGATTTCAATATTTATTGACAGGGATGTCTTAATGGGTGAAACGAGGGATATTTTTTTTCTAATGTTCTTTGTTTTTGGAGCTACAGTGATGAAAATTTATAACTGGATAGGTAATTTAAAATAAATACTGATGCTTTCAATATGTTTGTCAGGAATGACTTAAGGGGGTAAAATGAGGGATGTAACAACTTCTACAATATTATAAACTGCAGAGGTCAAGTTTCTGTAAAATGAAAAATATGCTAAAACCCGAGTCAGGGGATGTAAGGAGTGTAAAATAAGTTCAAATTGTTTGTTTCTCTGTATGTTTGTATGTCTGTCTGTTTGTACGGGCTAACCTCCGAATCGACTGGACCGATTTAAATGAAATTTCGTATGGTGGTAGCTTATATATATACTTTTGATCCCGGTTAATTAAAGAGTACCGTAGGATAATTAAAAATCTGTAATTACCGTATCCCGCGAGGCCACGCGAGGGAAGCCGCTGGTGGGTCAGCTAGTATTATATAGTTTGTGAGTTTGTTTGTAGATCTTAAACTGCTATAACCTATTGGGAAAATTATCTTATCAGTAGAAAGTTCCATTATTTCTGAGTGACATAATCTAAATTTAATTCATCATCATCATCGTCCATAACTATGCGACTGAAAGTGCGGAGCGCAGCCAGCTTTCTCCTGGTCACGCTATAACTTGAGAACGGATGGAACAATTTCGTTAATTCTTTTTTGTTGTGTTAATTACGGCTAGGAGGTAGTTCTAATGAAAGAAAATACGAGATAAGACTGGTGGTTATGGCGAAGCCGAAGGCCGAGCCTACTACGCGAACGAAGTCGCGGGCAGATGCTAGTAATATTATAAATCCGAAAGTAAATCTGTTTCGTTCAGTAGATTACTCGTGTAGTTTGTTTTTTTATGAATGTTTGGATTATAATGAAATTTGCTACGACGATAGATCATATCCCATGGAAGGACATAGGATACATTTAAGAACCCGTTCCGATACCACACTTTTCATCATCATCATCATCACCATCCATCACCACACAGGTGAAATGTATTCGATGTTGCAAGTACGCAATTCTCTTGGTGTATTGAAGAATATGATACAGTCATATTCTTCAATACAGTTTCTCCGGATTATTGACGTGTTTACTTGGAGGTCTCGTATAATTAAGTTGACACATACTTGGTAAACAAGCTACTCTTAGATGATATAATGATACAATAGTACGACTTTTCGCAAATATAAATTGTGGCTTTTACAGTGTCCCTTGTCTAGAAAATTTGGTACGTTTTCAATACTTATCGGCGCAATCCAAATGCTACGAAAACTTTTTACAATCAATATATTCTCCGATATAATACAGGATCAAAATTTACTCTAGCAGAATCACAGAACCATATAAGTGTACAAATCCAAAAGGTTCTAAAGTTAATTGAAATAACTCCTGAAGATCATAAAGTTATAGTCGTATCAATGGAGCTGCAATCCGTATTCTCAAGAGACATCAAGTAATTAGACTGTCATGTAATATATACATATTACTTGTATGAAAATAGAATACTAGAAACATTAATCATACAAATGACAAACAAACAACTCCATACGAACCGCGTCACTTGGTAACACGTTGTTTCCATAAATCACAAGCTAACAGTTTCCGTAAGGGCGTGACACACGTGCGTTTTCCGGATGCGGAATCACACACATTTAAAGCTCGCTGGTGTTTTAAATTTTTACTTAAGTTGGTACATACTCTTTATTTTACTCTGAATGGTAAATGTATGACAAGAAAAGTTAAAACAATTTATAGTAAATGTTCCTATTTAATTTTTAACAAAAAATGGTGATTTTAAATATTATTAGTTTGCATATATTTAAATACATATAATTATGTACTAGCTGCGGCTTGAGACTTAAATTTGACCGTACGGTAAATGATTAAAGAACGTTCCGTACATTTATTCGAGACGGACTAACCCACCAGCGACTTCTATATGCGCTTCATCCATTTATACTTACAACATAAAAGGTATAAATTGCCAAAACTTCAAGTTTGTAGCTCTAACATACACTCGAGAGCAATGAATCCGGGTCACTTAAAGAATGTTAAAAATCTCGGAAACTAAAAATGATAGGTTAATGCAATAAATTGTATTTAATAGACAATGTAATACTCCTTAAATGAGAGTAAAAAAAATATGAGTCACCATACATTTTATTAACACAAAATTACATAAAGAAAAAAACTGCTGATCTCTCCTTAAAACAAAAATAGGAAACATGAAATTTTTGAACTTTATTACGATTTTCTTGAATTTTAATACTTCGTATTGCCTCCTCGTGCTTTCATTACTGCGTTTACGCGGTTTGGCATGCTGTACACCAAATTCCTTATACGATTTTGGGGAATATTCTCCCATTCCTCTGTGAAAGCAATTTTGAGCTCACGAAGCGTGATTGGGGGAGGGTTTCGTTGTTTTACGCATCTGCCTAGCTCGTCCCAAGCATGCTCGATCGGGTTGATATCCGGGCTGCGCGCTGGCCACTCCATACGAGTAATGTTCATCTCTTGAAGGTAGTCATTCACAATCCTACCTGTATGAGGTCGGGCATTGTCATGCATAAATATAGCATTCTCACCTAAATTGACCATAAATGGACCAACGTGATCATTGAGGATTTCTTCCACATATCTTTCGCTAGTTAAAGAGCCGTTTTCTATGATCACCAGCTCTGTGCGACTTTCAGAAGAAATTCCGGCCCACACAAGTACAGACCCACCACCGTAGGCTACTTTTTCTTCGATGCATGCTTGCTTGAATCTTTCCCCTGGTCTTCGATACACTCTGTGTCTTCCATCGTGCTTGTAGAGCATAAATTTTGATTCGTCGGAGAACATAACTTTTGACCAATCTTCAATACTCCAATTTACGTGGCTCTGGGCATATCTTAGTCTTGAAATACGATGCCCACGCTCCAGTTTAGGGCCGTTTGCAGGTCTAAGGGGTTTTAAGTTAGATTCAGCAAGCCGACGTCTTACTATCCATGCACTTGGGTTACTTCCTCCGAGGCGTCGAAACTGATTTGTGAGTTCAGTTCCTGTGAGAAAGCGATTTCGAAGCATGGTGTTCACCAAGTATCGGTCTTCTCGTGCTGTGGTACACCTGGTTCTGCCCGTTCCTGGTCTGCGTAGGTTAGAACCAGTTTCTTCGTAACGTCGGAGAACTCTTTGTACTGTTGACAGCGACACACCGACAGTCCTGGCTGTATCGCGCTGACTCCGGCCGGTTTCCAGCATTGTAAGTATTCTGGTGCATTCTTCAGGCGTAAGCGACATAATTTCAGCTTGAATAATGAATATAGAGCACTATCAACATGGTTTATGTACCCACATAAATGACAGATTACAAACAAAAGCAAAACCAAATGCTGTAATTTCGTAGTTCCATCTTCGAAAGTGGCCCTTTTTCAAATTTGATTTTTTTATGATATAACTTTACAATAACTAAGAAGTTTTAATACCTTCATTTAAGGAGTATTACACTGTCTATTAAATACAATTTATTGCATTAACCTAGCATTTTTAGTTTCCGAGATTTTTAGGATTCTTTAAGTGACCCGGATTCATTGCTCCCGAGTGTACTTGATCGAAGCTCTAGCGTTTTAAGCTGTGCGTATAAATCAGTCAATCAGTAAGGACAAATAAAATTTATATATCTTTTTGTCCTTACCCTTACTGACTTGACTTATACGTACTAGATAAAAGAAATGCAAAAATGCAATGAAACATAATTCTAAACTTTTATCATTCATCAATATATCAATATATCCTTCATATCTGTGCTATCTCAAATAACGTTTTAACTTCCTTAACTGTCCTTCACACCCACTAAGGTCATCAGAAAATCTTGTTCTTGCGATTCCTCCACATTCAAGTTCTTTTTACAATTGTTCATTTACTGTCCAACCCTCCTGTGGAATTCCTTACCTATTTCAATCAGACGTGCAACATCTATAAACATTTTTAAGGATCAAATAAAAAAATTATATCTAAACATATAATACTGCACTGCACTTTTTTATTGTCCCTTAATTGCTTTAGGTTTATGTATTTATGTTATTATATTGGTATTTATACCTATTGGTTACATATTTTTATTGTTGGGTATGACATTTTTCTAGTACATGGCAATAATATGATATTACAAGAGTACGTATTGTTATATCCTTTTTGTATTATCTCGTTATGTTATTGTTATTTTTCCATTGCTTTTTATATCCATGTTTACTTATGTTTTAATAACGCGCCCATGTCGATGAATTTTAAATATACATTCCATCCTAAGGTTGCCTGGTTGCTTTTAGCAATAAGGCCGCCCATTGTGACACAATTTTTGTAATTATTACATTTATGTTTTCATATTGTTATGTTTTTGTGAACAATAAAGTATTATCTATCTATCTATCTATCAATATAATATATGAATAGGTTTTACTTTCCTGTTTAGTACAAAACATTTTAATGGGTTGTATTCGAAAACGTAACCATTTAAAAACAAGACCCTGCCCTGCATCACACTGTGATCTCTGGATGTAGGCGAGATATAGTCATTCGAGGAGAATGATGTCTGTAACGAACAAATAAAATGTTTAACGCAGTAGGCAAGGCCTGTCAAATTATATGGTCTTGTTTAGTTTTGCTTAAAAGTCGATCTTCTGTTTTTAGAAGCTGAAATGAAGATTGTAAAAACCGTTTATTCATTACCTCTGTACCTTGCAAGAGAAAATTATGTTTTTACATTAATTAAATTATTTATCACCTTTAGCGCAATATTAGTTATATATGAATAATTAGCCAAAATAATATAAGTTATACATAATTATGTACTTATTTAATTGATAAAAACTATAAACAAAAAGATATAAATAAGTAGTAAAATCTCTGCGGGATTCAATTAAAATGGTAATTAGTAGTAAAATAGAACTCTGCTAAATAGAAATGGAAGTATGGATCTCGACGATCATAATTTGAATTCACACGTGTGACCGAACTAAACTATCTGCGTGAACCCTAGAAGGAGCATAGGTCAGCGAAATTCTAATATATAATTCAGTCACATCACAGAACGTGAGGTGGCATAGGGTGTCATGGTAGAAGAAGGTTCCTGCAATATAGATTTCCGTAGGCCTTTATTCGACTGTGCGAGTCACGGTGCGGCCCGACACTTACAAATGGGTTATATGCGCCTCGCAAGCACACGTTGTACAAACCGGCATGTCACTACTGATTCATAGTGAAGTGTAGGTAAGGAATATATTAATTAATATCTTTTAACATAACTCACAATCAGGCCATTGCTAGAACACAGGACTCTCACAAAGTAGGAGGAAGTACCAAAATCTGCACGTGTTTTTGTCATTTCTATGGTAGTTATAAAAAAGTGGGGGCTTTCATGAATTTTAAGCGATTTAAAAAATAGAGGTACTATGTTCGACTGTATGTATTTTCTACCGACTTTTAAAAAGGAGGAGGTACTCAATTCGACTGGTTTTTTTTGTTTGTTACCTCATAATTTTGGACAGGATGAACCGATTCTCAAAATTATTTTTTGCTTGAAAGCTGGTGCTTCCCGTGTGGTCCCATTTTCAAATTTTTGTGCTTCAAATTTCATCAAATTCGTTCTAGTAGTTTTTGAGATACACTCCAATAACTGAATAGAATGGAAGGCTGTATTAAATTTTTTAAATTGTATTTATATGTTTATTATTTGAAAGACTATACTCCTGAGGTGGTTCCATTAAAATTTCATATTCGATCAAGCGGTTTTGATTTACACTCTAATAACTGTGAAAGTGTTTCGGATATCTTGATGATATCCTCATTGGCGGTGAATGATAATCGATTCATATACCTACTTATGGATCGATTGTCATTCACCGCCAATAAGGGTCACTAAAACAAAAAGAAATAGAACTTGTCTGTGTGTGAAAAAGTGTTAAATAACTTGTTGAAGTCGGTACCATGATAGTTTAAAAGTGCCTATCACAATATTGTGCGCATAGTACCGACTTCGACAAGTTATTTCACACTGTCTTTTTAACCGACTTCAAAAAGGAGAAGGTTCTGTCTGACTGTATGTACCTTTTTTAGTGTTGAAGTCGGTTCTTTTTTTGGTAATAAAATTGTTAGTGCCCTTCCTTTCCAGGTATGTCCATGGATTTCAAAATGATATGAGAAAAGCACCTCTATATCCGCTTTACCCATCAAAGCAGTAGACAGTTTAATTAGTGACTTTATAGGTATGTGAGGAATGTTTTTATTTGCACAACTATAGGGGATAATCGATCATAATCAATCATTATAAATGTCCTGTCTGACTCACTGATTCATCAACGTAAAAATCTTAACGGTTAGGGAAACATGAGATTTAGACAGTTGTTGCTTTTTGGGTTGTCATCCAATAAGGAAAAATATTTTGGAAATTTCACCCCTTCAGGGAGTGAGAGATCACCTAGTCAAGGATAAGGATGTTTCGTAAAATACTCGTATTATGGTACTATTTATCTATGAGTTATTAACTTTATTTCTACTTATTTTATTTCAAACAAGCACTGTATGTAAAATTGTATTTAAATCACAATTTCAGCATAAGCATATAGGTATCAGGAATATCCAAATTATCAACAGGATAATTACCATGTATATTTTCTGTGAGCTCGAACTCAAGCCCAAAGTTCGAGCTTTAACGGTTAGTGTTGTGTGTCGAGATAAATCAAAAACAAACACTGCGAACAATAGTAGTGGTGCCTCGCATAACAAACGAGTATGGAAGAGAGTAGACCGTTTCGTCTGCTCGTAAACATTCACCCACCCGCAATTCCTCAGTTCATCCGTGATCATGGCGCTTGCAACAGTGCCGAAATATCGGAAACTCACAGAAAATATACATGGTAATTATCGCGTTGATTTTTGTATATTTATAATATTTATGACCATGAGAGTTTAAAAACGTATATAGGCAGTTAAACGTGTATAGCATATAGGCAGTTTGTGAAATGGTACTGGGATGAGTAAACTACAGTAATCGCAAAAACTTAAGTTAATTTATGCCCAGTTTTAGAATATAATACTGGCACAATTACTTTTTAAAACTTGTTAAATACATTGTAAATAATTGACTTGTTAAAAATATATTTCTGCACACTCTCCTTTGTTAAACTTCGGCTAACGTAATTATATAATACGTTCAACTTATAACCACTTTTCCCGGTTTGATAATAACCTCTTTGGTGCACGGACAGACGCAGTCTCAATATTATGAACTAATCGTGAATATTCGATACTCACGGTTTCTCCATCTACCTACATCTTCTAGAATCTATATTTACAAATCATCCGCCATGGGCGTTTTTCTTGACACAATACAAAAACTTGTTATTCCAGTATTGGGTATTTGGTAAATTCACCGTGAAACATGAAACAAACTCAGACGAAGGCCTCAGCACAAGAATAGTTTTTTATTGTGGCTTTTGTTCCTAAATGCCACTTTAGCACCTTTTTAAATATCGATTTCACAAGAATCAGTATGTTTCGTCAAGTTTAAGAAGTAACGTGAGATGTCGAAGAGAGATCAGTCGTACTATGATGTGTTGATGAGTTTACCCTAATAGTGTGTGTATTTACTCGTATTGTAAGGTCATCACTGGTAGAATCAGAAGACTAGTATATTTGATTGAAATAATAAACATACATTACAGTAATTAAAAATAGTGTAATATCATTTATGACGAAACATTTTGAAGATATTATACGAGTCAGAGTCAACCTCGAGACGGACAATGGAGTAACGGTTTCCTATATAATCGGTTCACGGT
Source organism: Selenia dentaria (assembly GCA_917880725.1). Taxonomy (NCBI): domain Eukaryota; kingdom Metazoa; phylum Arthropoda; class Insecta; order Lepidoptera; family Geometridae; genus Selenia; species Selenia dentaria. The sequence goes on along the minus strand of OU862877.1, from coordinate 31,241,629 downwards.
TATCTCTTATAAGAAGTTATTCATATAAAAATCTTTTGTACTACATCAATTCTCTGTGGAGTTAAAGCTTAAAATGATTATATTTTGTGCTGCAAAGCATATGAGCACAGTATTACAGTGTTTTGATTTCAATACGCTTCTTTTGTTATAAAAACTAACGTGGTTTTCACTCGTGTTTAATTAGAAATACGGGATTACTCACGTAATATTTATCGGATAGGTCCGAGTATGGTTTCGACCACATTCGGTAGTATTTTTCAAGGAGTGTTCGGAAAGCCCGCGTCGATGATGTCTCGCTTAGCAAGCTTAGTTTCGCGCGACGATATTACGTGAGTAATCCCATATTTATAAATAAAATACGCTTCTTTTTTCACCCATAACCCTATCTCGAATGGGATTCAAAACGCAATATCGTGGGGCGATGAAAGGTTTTTTTTTACTTTTTTACAGTTTAGTTCCAAATGTATCTTAAAGCACTGGATAACACTGCTACTGTCACAGGCAGGTTGGTGCCGACTACCTATGCACGATTTTCCCGTTTTGTCACTTAATAGTATCAAAAATGTTACCATGTTCATCATACGAGTATGTCACACTTACGTATTATTCGAATCGGTATATTTGTAATGTACTGTTTTCGACAATTGTGGGTTTTAACAATTATCTTTCAACAACAGTTGTCGGAAACAGTACATTACAAATATACCTATTCGAATGTTAATAACATATTATTATATATATTACATATACATATATATACATATATATATATACCTAATATAATCTTCATTATCAGCCCATTACGTTTCTACTAAGGGCTCAAGAAGTTAAATAATTATGCTTATAGTAATGTCTAAAATAATATTTCAACATTATGGCTATAATAAATATAAGCAATAATATAATAAAACATAAATTAAGTAGTTAAGAATGTTAAGAATGTTACATGCAAAATCATAATCTATGATTTGTCAACAAAACTTTAATTATATTTTATTACGCTTCAGCGTGCGGGCAATAAAACTTAAACCATTGGCATTAAGATCTGATGGTCCCATTATGTTTATGGGTGGGCAAACAGTTTCCAATTAATACCGCAACCACTGAAATGAAAATAAGTACTAAAAATTTAATTACAAATATTAATATTTTAGGAACAACTGTACAAAGTAGGTGCAACCTGATAGCAAGAAAGCTACAAAGGTACCCATACACACAGTTTTAGGCAGTTTTCTACCGACTCCCAAAAAGGAGGAGGTACTCAATTCGACTGTTTTTTTTTATGTTTGTTACCTCATAACTTTCGATTTGGTAGAACGATTCTCAAAATTCTTACAAAATTAATTTTCTTTTTAAGATTCTTAAAATAATGTTTGTTTTGAAAGCTGGTGCTTTCCGTGTAGTTCCATTTAAATTTCATCAAATTCGGTCAAGTAGTTTTAGAGTTACACTCCAAAAACTGATTTTACCAAAGTAATAGAATGGAAGTCGGTATTAAATTTTTCAAATTGCACTTGTTAATACGTTTAGTAAGAAAACTTCAAAATAAAATGCTAGAATTTGTTTGTACAGATCCTTAAATTTTAATATCTTTTATCATAAGAGTCTCGGTTCCAGGAATGGTATTCTCATAGGAATGTCATATTAACTCCCACAAACTTTTATATATGTAGAGTTTTTGAGAATCGTGTGACATTGATTATTTATATTTTCTACCAACTTCCAAAAAAGGAGGAGGTAAGTACTCAATTCGACCGTATTTTTTTAATGTTTGTTTCCTTATAACTTTCGACTACGACGAACCAATTCTTAAAGCTATTTTTGGTTGAGAATTATCGTGCTTCCCGTGTGTTCCCATATACATTTCATCAAATACGGTTTAGTAGTTTTTAAGTTCCACTCCAATATAATAACTGAATAGAATGGAAGTCGTTTCAATTTTTTCAAATTGTACTTGTAACTTATACACACACACACAAACATAACAAATACATATAATAAAAATGTTACAAATCGCTGTGATGGAAGATATAATGAGTATGAAAAATACATATGTCAGTATTTTTGTCTGTTTATCTGTTTGTCTGTGCGTTTGTGCACGCTTATCTCAGAAACGGCTTATTCGATTTAGACTTGGTAAAATCACATCTAAATCGGATAGCCGGAGAAGCCAAACTAAAATTTAGTGTTAAGCTTCACTTAATATTAGTGTTTGTTTTATGTAAATATGTTCATAAATAATAAAGTTACTAAAATTTAAAGAATATCTCTCTCGCCTCTACACCAAGACCAAGCGCCACTAAAGCGAACGAGTCAACTAGTATTATATAAAGCACTACCTGCAATCGGTTCTGCAGCAAATGGATAATGTTCTTACACGTATTTTCGTGTTAACTTCAGAAAACTCGTTACTTCTGGAGCGTCCACAACAATTTCATCTGCAGTAAATCGAGCGAGACCGTACAGGTCAGCGTTTAACCTAAGAGCTTTCTCATCGGCTCCGACAAACTTTACTCTAGCTCGTGCGGTTACAATAGATTTCCCGGTTCCCTATGAGGAAAACGACTTTTTCGAAAAAAGGAACGTCGTCGTCGCAAATATTGAAGTTTTCCAGAGAGCAATGAATAGCGTTCATCGAGAGAAACGGTCAAATATTCTCGAACGTTCTGTAAAGCGACCTCCGACCGAGCATACTCTTGAAGCTTTATTACAGATGTATGACGCAATAACATTCCTGTGGACATTCGATATCGAGCTGAGAGTAGTTTCTGCTATCAATTCTGTGACGTTGTGGATATTATATAGGAGCAATCCGTTTAAGAGCTTTTGGTGAAGAGCAGAGTGTATAATCTTTACTATATCCCCTCATGTGTCGATATCATTATAACAATGAAATTTCTATTGTGTCTGGCCGTGTGACTCTTGATGGAATATTTGCGGACACTTACTATATATTATACTAGTGACTGCCTTCGACTCCGTTCACGTAGTAGGCTCGACCTTCGGCCTCGCGATGTCATTCCATCTTTTCTTGATTTTTCTTTCATAAGAACCTTCTCTTGACAATTTTAATTAAAACAACAAGAAAGAATAAGCGACATTGTGCCATCTGTTCACGCGTGATGCGATAACTAAGGGAAATAGAGATTCATTTTTATATAATATATAAAGTAGGACGTAATACAAAATTCGGCCTCGCCATAACCTCCCATCTTTTCTTATTTGTTTTTTAATGTTCTTCCTTCTACGAAGTATTACAAAAATATAAATTTTTAAACTATCATGTCACAAACATTAGAAGTATTTAAATTATCAACGGGATAACTACCATGTATATTTTCTGTGAGTTCTGAAAGAATGGAAACTCACAGAAAATATACATGGTAATTATCCCGTTGATAATTTGAATACTTCTAATTCATAATTCATATAATAATCATCACTCATAATTCTAATTTATTGAATACTTCTAGTTCTGAGAGAACGGAAACTCACAGAAAATATACATGGTAATTATCCCGTTGATAATTTGAATACTTCTAATTACAAAACATTTTAAAAAAGATGATTGCAATCGGTGAAGCAGTTCTCAAATTATAGCGTGACCAGGAGAAATAGGGGTTCATTTATATATATATATATATATATATATATATATATAAATGAACCCCTATTTCTCCTTCCTTTTTGTCGAAGCCGATGCGAATAATATCAACGCGTATTAGCGCAAACAGTCCTAATATAAAAAACTGGAAATAATGTACCAAAGAATTCATCACTGTAAAATTCATTGCTTAAATAATTAGCTGTTGCATATCCTATATAAAGGTTGTCTGGAAGAGATCGCGGTATTATTATCGCGGTACAATGTTATTTTTAAGTTATGATTGTATTTGTTGATTTTATTTAGTTAAACATGTACAGTAAAGAGTTATCTATATATCTATCCTTTTTATGCACGTAGTAAATGCCGATTAAGCGATAAGGTGGCAAGAAGCTCACCTATATCAAACGTGACTAAAACATAAGTGTATAAAATAAGAAGATCGGAGATCAGAGGATTGACGGCATTGTATCATGACACCATAATATGGTGTCATTCATCTCTAATTGACTCTTCTATTCTGCTATTCACTATACGTGTGTAGGTATGAGTAGATTCCTACACAGTACTAAACGGCAACTAGGTAATAGATAGGTACTAAATGTGTTTGTCACTGTAAAGATATCGTCGCAAGCTAAACTCGTACGCCACGTTTCACGACGAGTCTAGAGTTGCACTCGCCGCGGCCGACTGACTTTAGTGCAAACAGATCAATGCATTAGGGTTGACAGAGTTTATTTACTGCATTTAATAGCCGCCTTCAAATAACATATAATAATATATAATATTCAAGTTCACTTGACTTCACCTCATGTTTTTTTCTGTTTGAATAACTCTTTTACATGACTTTAAAAGTGTACTAAAGTTTTTTATGTGGTTATTGAAATACGTTTAACAAGTATATATTTTATATTACGAGTAATAACAATTAAACCTATTTGACAACGATTTCTTTAGTTATAAATTATTTATGCCTTTTCTGTTGTATTATAGATAGTCGTTAAACATAATGTGGCGTAAAGGCAAAGGCACCTACCGGTCTTTTGCAACACGCAATTCCTTTTTTCGCACGTAAATCTTAGCCTATTAGTTCCACAAGGGCCCTAATAAGGTTACACACTGTTTTAGACTTTCGCGGTTGTTAACTACATTATAATTCGTACTTACGGCATGTACACCACGATTAGGCGGGTTTTGGAGTTCCCAATATTACCTAATAAGGTTATTTATTAATTGCCAAAACTAAGTTTATTTTAAGAGCAGTAGAATTCTTTGTGAATGAGTTCGTTCGGGGATGTACTGTACACTGTCATCACTGTGTACATTATTCTACCGTGAAGTAGTGACATTCTGAATACTATGTTCTGGTTTGAAGTCGGCAAAATCACACGTACGTGAGACTTAACTTAATGTATCCGGGCTACGGGCGCAGTGTAGTTCGAAACTTGTGGTGAAATACATGTGTTCTAGGCAGAGGTAACCACTTAACACCAGGTGCGCCTCGTGCTTGTACCGTGTCATAATACCATTAATAACTAAAAATAATATAAAACATCTAACATCTAACAAAAATAATATAAAACTGTCGGTCTAGCGCTCGACGAATCAACATCTCCTGAAGATGCTTCTTGTAGAGGCGAAACACGTGTCGAATCGTTTTTGGTTGATTGGGTTGTTGTTTTGTGTATTGTTTATTCTGTATAGATACTTCCTATTTGCAGTTTGTGCGGGATGGTGGTTCACACCGCAACTCGGCCAAAAACATTGTTTTTAGCGGAAGTGTCACTAAATATTTCTTCTAATATCGTTTTTAATATAAAACATATTTTGCCATTTAGAAATAAAAACAAATAAAAAAGGATAGAACTATGAGTTGAATTGAGTTGAGAGATGAGCTTTATATATTTTATTGACAATTCAGTTCGACACTCCCACATTTCTAGGAATCTATGTTTGAAATCTATCCATATAATCAAGCTAGTTTTTTCTAGCTCAATTTTCTGGGACAATGAAACTTCCTGAGACGATTAACTAGCAGGCACAAAAACCATGTTTCATGCGTTTGTTCCCTACGGCTGCAGTCACATGACACATTTACCATCACGATCACTTTATAATTAATCAATTATTATTACTCTTAATATAAACTAGATATAGTCTAATATAATCTTAATAAACTTAAAAAATAATATTGAAAATCCCACTGCGAATTAATACATTTTTTTAAATCCCAAGCTAGAATTACGACTGAATATACAAATCATCTATCCTTTGTTATTGTTTTTTTATCAAATCCATCGAATTTGTCGTAAGCTATATATTTCAGCTGATCAATCCAGAAGATGTAGAATAAGTTGGGTGCGGCCCATATTAGACTAGAAAAAAATAATTGTACGCAAGCCTTAGGGCTCTGTTTTGACAGCCCTACATTATTAAAATATGTAGACGTTGGCGATCCGTGATGTATGCTCGGAATCGGTTCCGTTGTGACTGCACAATAGGTTAACGTTATTTCTGTCTGTCGGTCTCCAGACATCATGCAGTACTATATAACCACTGCTATAAGTTTGTTCAAACAAATAACTGTTTTATGGTGCTAGTAATTTAATTGCGTCTACAGTTCAGCCTTTGGTGCAACTGATACTTTAAGTACCATATATAAAGGTTGAAATTCATAGAGACAAAAATTCACATCCGCGGGGGGATTCGAATCCGCATCTTCTGACTATCCGTGTCAGAGCCTCGGTGGCTTAGATGGTCATGGCATCTGACACGGATAGTCAGAAGACGCGGGTTTGAATCCCGTCCGAGGATGTGAATTTTTCTCTCTATAAATTTCAATGTTTGAGATCGCTACGCAGGCGTTAGTGCTTTGAAAAGTAATACCTACCATAAAAATATATAAAGGTCTTTGAATGTGATAATTTTTTGTATCTAAGATCTAATATTTTTACTAGCAAAAATAAATATATTCACAAACATTTATGACCATGCGAGTCGATACTCTCGTACTTATTCGCTAATAATAGGTGTAGCGACTGTGCCTTAGCGATGGCTACAGTCGTACTACACTCACAGTCAACTAGTTGGATATTATGTGCTTTATAGGAAGTATGAATGAGATTACGCCCATAAATTTGACGGATCCTTATATATCAACAAAATATGTGTATTTTCGTAATTTGCTAAAATAATTAAGTTCTGACTGTTCCTGGGAGGTAGGCCTTTTTTTGTTTCTGGGGGGAAACCCGGACACTGTGGGGAACATCCGGGTTAAGAACACTTTATAAACTTTATTTTGACAAAAACGCATCCTAATAGATTGTTGAGAAAATTAATTGGATAAGTGAAATGTATACCTTTCAATCTTATTACTACCAATGTCATTCTCAATACTTTCACAATGGTAATTTCCGTATATAAACTTAGTTCCGTATTAATGATCGCGTTACTGTTCTACGAGCATTCTTGTTAAGGCGCGCTCGTATCCTGATAATACTAAAAAGTTAAATCTTTAAATATTTAGTGTAACGAAACAGATCGATCGACAGGAACAGGCAAAGAGTAATAACCGAACAGAATTAATAAATATTACTCGCTCTCTGCAGCAAAAAATCCTGAAGCCATTAAAATAAACTTTCTCGTCCAAAGTCTCAGAATTTTCAGCGTTAACACTATATTTTTTAGGTAATACTTTTTTTGTAACTGACAGTTTTTTTCAATTGTGTTAGTATATATCGAAATATATTAAGAAAACGTACAAAATTAATGCATTTTTGCATAACATCCTCCCATATAACAAGCGATTTTCAACCTTACGTAAAGCATCGTAAATTATTTTAAAATTGGGGTTGGACCGCACCTTAATAAAACAAAATCACTTACTTATGATCTTAATTCAACTCGATAGTTCTTAAAGGTTCGTCATCACCTCATTCCATGCGTAAGAAGTCGTGGCCAGTATAGTTACGTACTGAGTAGAAAAAATATATATAATAATGAAAAAAAAAGTATGGAACAATTATTAATTCTAAGACTTCCAGTAACAATGTATTGTATACCACCTTGAAGATTTAGTAATAAAGATCTATAGCTATAAATGTAATTGCATATGTTTTTTTTATCCTTTCGAAAGCTTTCACAATCCTGAACCTTTTAACGAGCAATTCTTGTATCTATGTATTTATATAATCTGAACGGAAACGGTTCCAACTATTTTCATTAAATTTAGTATGCAGGGGAGTTTGGGGGCAATAAATCGATCTAGCTAGGTTTCATTTTTCGACACAGCAACACTAAAGCTACAGCTAGATGGCGTTGTTAAGCGACACTAAGCTAAAATCACTTAGTCAAAAAAAGAGCATCGTCATCCAGGTACTGGATATAACGCTAACAAAATCGATATTTCAAACATCAGTCAACCATATCTCGTTATCATTTAAAGTAAATCTATACCAAAGCATTCGGTCAATACGTTAATGCATAGGTCAACCGCTGGCATTTCAGGACGTAACGTGATGGATGACTTCACTGATTATAATTAGAGATGGTGTCCAGTCTGTTCACTGGACGAACCAACTCGGTGAAGTCATCTGGATGTTTCTAGAGGCGTCAAACTGTAGTTTTCTCGTATAGTTTATTAGTCGTTAGCCGCTAGAAAAGGCAGAATGTGCGCAGTAACTAATTCGAAGAACAAATAAAACGTACGCTTTGTAAAACAGTTTACTCATTAATAATTAATTGAGATACCAATGCCAATGAAATTATGACATACAAAGTGATAAGGTTATTAAATTAATAAGGTTGTTATAATAATTGTATTTCAATCCTACCTATAAATTACGAAGTTTAGCAATGATAATTGTGTTAACAGTGAGTTGGATGGAAGAAGAAACATGTAAAAAGTAATTTGTAACAAATCATACACTCGACTTCTTCCAGCTAACTTGTGTAACTTGAATTCAATCCGAGTTAGCTGAATTTCAACACGAGTTGACTCGATTTGTGTTTTTTCTGAGTTGGCACATCACTATTATTATTATGTTATTTGATGTAAAAAAGCCATCACGTCATCATTAATTTTATGAGACTTAATATCTCAGGTTTATGGGCGCAGTGCATTTCGTCACTTGTAATGTAATGAATAATCTGTTACAGGCTGAACTTACTGCTCAGGCTCATCAGGAACTTGCTTGGATGCTTGTTCCGTTTCCTTAGAAATAAAAAACCTTCTTTTTATTACATTTTGTTAGTAATGAAAAAAATGATCCGATTTGGAGCTGTAGTGTAAGTCGGTCGCACATAGTATGGGTAAGGACACTAATGTATGTTGCTATAAGCCTTTTATAAAGGTATCACGTCGTCATTTAATAATCCTTTGAGTTTATTATGCAAGTTGACTGATTTTGTCCTGTGGCAAAGTACGGCGCAGCCTCGAGTAAATAGAACGTTATCGCGATGAATAGACGATAAAAGTGAAAAGGGAGCGGAGGACGCTTGCCGGCAATTATTACGTGAGTGCCGGAAGAGCGGTCGAGGTTGGCAGTTTTTAAGTGTCATTGTTTTCTGTTGCATAGGTATGCTACCAACAAAACGTAGCGATGCGATGTGTACTTGTTTTGTGGCGATGTTGACGTCCCTACACGCTTCTCGCGCTAAACCTGCGTGAATCAAGGCTAGTAGAGAAGACGTTTTACTTATAGATATTTACTTACTTTGCCAGTGGCGTCTTCGGCCATTAATATACTAGAATACGTTTACGAGTCACAGTATTTATATTATTACAATACTCGCGTAAGTCACATAATTTATATGTTTAGTAGTGATGTTATCTGTCCGTTCGTTAAGTTGATGTTTCGTTCCATCGTGAACTTTAGCAACTAAAGCCAAACTTTCCATGTTTTACAACTCAGTAAGAGATGAAGACTGGGACAATTGCATAATTAGTGAAACGAAAGGTTTGTTATGTTTAAAATTGCTATTGTTGATAGTTGATCAGGGAAAGCTGAATGGTTACTTATAACCACGGGCAATGATTTTAGAATTAAATGTTGCAATTGGCATATTATTGGCATTTTAATAGCCAGTAACGCTTTCAGTGTTCCCCAACAATGTTGCTCTATATTGCAGTATAATTCCGCCTTCCGGTATTATTTTACCCATTTACTTTACCCAATGCTTGTACCTTAACACATGTCGCTTGGCCATTTTCTGCATCTAATTATCTAATAAGAATTTATTTGTTTTAAGTAATGTTATAATGTTGAGTACCGATCCAATACATATTGCATTCAGCTGTTTTGGGGTGAAGAGGAAATAAACGTACAGTTTTAGAACTCTCGCAATTAAGTACTCATATAATATTGTTAATGTCACAAGTGGAATTGTAGCCTTACAATAACCATCCCACTATCCCCTTGTACTATAACCATTCCACATAAGCTAACGAGATTAGTTGGTGGTGGTACCCTGGCGCGAATATTTCTGTGATTAGTAAAAATGTTTGTTCTCATATCTTGGATATTGTGATGTGTTTATATCATAAGTGTGTCCATGTCTTCTATTCTAAAATAAAAACTACTCTGCTAAAACGAAATCTATACGTTGTTTAATTTTAAAAAATCGAGAACATACTGTGTTAAATGAAAATCCTTTTAAGAATCATTATCTGTAATACCTAATCATTATATTACATTATAAATCTATACTAATATTATAAAGAGGAAAGTAGTGTTTATTAGGATTGAATAGGTTCCGAAACTATTGAACCGATTTGTTAAATTCTTTCGTTATTAGAATTCTACATTATCTCTGATAAACATAGGCTATATTTTGATTAATCATCATCATCGATCAAAACGCGGGTAAAATCGCGGTAGTACCTAATAATTATATACTAAAGGACGCATAATATGTGATATAAATACGGTCATTAGTATGTGTAGCTACTTGGTAGCAATTTGTACCGTTTCCAACAAACTGAACAACTCTCAAAAACACAAAATACTACTCAAACAAGAAGCGGGGTTTAAATGGCCCTTCAAAGTTTGCTTTCCTACAGAGTCCTCCAAAGATAAACAGAACTACGAAGCCCATGAATAAAGAAGCTACGAGAAAATATTAGCTGGAACATACATAGGCGTGTTTAGAGTCCGTTGGAACAGAATATTATTATTTGCACGTACTTATTCGTGTAAGGTATAAATAAGGATCTGTATCCAAGTTTGGAATGGGAGAGTACCGGTGATTTCGTTCCAGCAAAATTTATCAGAACAATATGAAAGATGTAGATAGATAGATAGATAATTCTTTATTGTTACACCACTTAATATACAAAAATAACATAAAAGTAAAAGAAAGCTTAAAATAAAGTGTTACAATGGGCGGCCTTATCACTAATAGTGATCTCTTCCAGGCAACCTTAGGATGGAGAGGAAAGTCAGGAATAACAAGACGGGGCGTAATATAAAGATAAAGGTACAATCAAATCAAGACAATAATACATTACTAAATCAAATTAATAATAAATTATAAACAAAAAAAAAAAATATCTACTAATACATAAAAATACACTAATACATATTGAAATATATATAAACATATAAATAATTCATTGATATACTTACATAATATATATATATATACAGCTTTCACTGAAAAAGAGTGATCATAAAATACTGTGCCATGCTGAGGCATACTGAGGGCAAGATTTTCTGATGACCTAAGATTGAGAACGTTGGCATTGTGAAGGAAATTGAAACGTTCCTTAAGATAGCGCGGGGTCAAAGGATTGAACAAAATATTGTAAAGGAGAGAGAGTATGTGAGCATTCCGGCGAAGACGTATAGGGAGCCACTTGAGCTTTGATCGATATTGAGATATGTGATCATACTTGCGCAAACCAAATATAAATCTTTTGCAGAAGTTTTGAAGACGCTCAAGCTTATCTAGTTGATTCTCAGTGAGATCTGGATAGCAGACATCAGCGTAATCTAGAATTGGGAGTAGAAGAGATTGAACTAGAGCAATTTTAGTGGTGACAGGAAGAAAGTTGCGCAGCCTTTTTAAAGCGCCAGCGGTGGCGTACAATTTGCGACTAGTAATTAGCTGAGGAGCCCAACTTAAGCAATGATCGATTGTCAACCCTAGATTTTTTAAAGATGTACTATAGGGAATAGGGACTCCATCAAAATGAATGGATGGAATCGTTGACAAGTCCACCTTTGAGATTAACTGCGAACTTCCCACAATCATTACCTGCGTCTTGCTATGATTTATTTTCAGACCAAATTGTCTGCACCATGTTGTAATGCAATTTAAATCAGCATTTATTAGGTCTTCGGCTCCAGAAAGCTGGTCAAGAGGGGCTTTAGAGTAGATTTGTAGATCGTCTGCGTATAAGTGGTAGGAGGAAGAAAAATTAATAAATATTGCGAAAAGGAGAGGAGATTAAACGCCGCCTTGTGGAACACCTGCAATTGCATCACACCAGGAAGAGAACTTCTCTTCTAGACGGATCCGTTGCCGGCGCCCAAATAAATAACTGTGAAACCAATCGAGTACCGTTGGAGATATGTTAATTGAGCGTAGTATGGCTAGAAGTATGTCAAAGTCAACTGTGTTAAAAGCATTACTAAAATCTAGTAATGTGAGTATAGTTAAGTTTCTGTTGTCCATGGATAAGCGAATGTCATCAGTGATCTTCACGAGAGTGCTTACTGTGCTGTGGCCAGGACGAAAACCGGATTGGAAAGGATTTAGTAGGTCATGAGAGGATAAATATTTGCTTATTTGGCTGTGGACTAGGCGCTCAAGAACTTTTAATAGAAATGGGAGAATGGATATAGGACCATATTCAGTAAAAGATTTGGGATTGGGTTTTTTGGGTAAGGGAATAATTTGTGCATCTTTCCAGATAGTGGGATAAATGCCGTTTGTCATGGAGTTATTAAATATAAGGCAGATAACAGGAAGGATGATGTCAAGGATGGGCACTATCATATTGCGACTAATTCCATCACCGCCTACAGCATTGGAAGTGATCGATAATAAGCTCTTCTTAACATCACAAGCGGACACTCGATTAAAAACAAAAGGAGAGTAGTCAGGAATCGGTAACGTTGAAAGATAATTAATAGTATTAGATTTTTCAGATACATCAATAGGAAGCACTGAAGAGAAATAGAGATTGAGAGAATCTATGTTTATGTTGTTAGGGATACTATCTTGAAGAGATTTACCAATTCCAAAAGACCTTAGAAACTGCCAGACTTTTGCTGGATCATCATTATCGACTGATTTATGAATATGGCGACGCAGGGTACATAATTTATTGGAGTTACTACTAGCAAATAATTTAAGGTGGCTTATGACCTTTTTTTATTTAATAACTTGTATCTTGAGGGATATAGAATTTAATTTAATAATAGGTAATTAATAATGAGCTAGTATAAATATATGTTCGTAGGCGATAAAAGTGGGAAGAATGTTAATACACTCGACTAAGATGCTTAGTAAACGGCCACCTAATACGCTCGAATATTGGCGTTACATAGAAGAACGTTTCAGGAAACTGGCAATTGATATTACCTATAACATAATCGTGTTATTTCAACGTTTTTCTTCGATATTTATGTATAACTACATAAAATTGATAGGTTGGTTTGTATTAGGAGCAGACATATCTCTTCAGCCTTCTTTCTCTATCTGATGCTACGCGCAGAAACAAATACATAAATAAAACGGATATCATTCCGTAAGTAACAATAAGTTTTAATATTTTTGTAGAAAAAACCTGGAGTTGAAATACGGAACAGCGAGCGCACCGTAGGTCGTCTAGCAACACAGTAAACAGATGTCCTAATAAAAGTTTCAGGATATCATTGGTGCAGTTATTTTCATTAATTCCTTTAGGGCGTTTAAAATTAAGGCTTATTGGATTCCTTTCAAGAACGTGTAAGTCGCTTGCCTGATGGTGAGTGTCACGCTCGCACAAGACAGTCCTATTCGCCAAGATCAACCGTGCGATTATCTAAGAGCAACATCGTTGCATCTTTGACGATATCCGTGAAACAAATGACGGGATGACAAGATACATTGGAAAAACAACCTTATGTACAAAGGCGATATCTCAAAGTATTTGACATCGGTGAGCTCGCCGACGAACGCAAAGACGAATTATTACAGAATCGCACGGCAGGAATAATAAAAATAATAAAAGTTTATTTCATAAGGCATTTACAAATAACATATATTAGAGTAGAATCACCTGGTTCCCAAACTAGGCTTGTAAAAGCCCGTAATATAAAGTTTAAGTAATCAGTGAATTGCGCTTCATCGACCAGCAGTAGTGTTTTTACACTACAGTTTCGAGGCAAAATATCCTGCGTCGAATTATATCTATCCAGCAAAACCGACTGGCTCCATCAGGGGACCATGTGTAGGGCTTCGCTGAAGGACGGGAATTACTTGAACCTCAAAACGTGCGTGTCTCAGCCCTCAAATGTGAAATGGTATCTTTATTAATGTTTGCGACAGCCAAATAACCAAAAATAAGCTAATTTAACCATTTCCAAGTTTAGTAACTGAAAAGGCTACTACTATAAAATTTTAACAAAAAATGGAACCGACTTCAATACCAAAAGTATGAAATAACAAGTATTATCACAATATTGTGCGCATTGTACCGACTCCGACAAGTTATTTCACACTTTTTGGTATTCAACTCGGTTCAATTATTGGTTAAAAATTTTTTGACAATTTTTAGTGACTCTTGCTACTTACGGGATCGATTGTCAATCACCGTTAGTGATGATATGATCAAGATAGGCGTAACACTTTTTAGTTTTTGGTATGTAACATAAAAACTGCTAGACCGAATTCGATGAAATTTAAATGTAACCTAGGAAGTATACCTACCTACCAAACTAAAAACGAAAATTGAGAATTGGTCCACAAATGGGGGAGAAATCGGCTTACATAGTCACACAACAAAAATACATACACACCTACATATAACCTCCACCTTTTTGAAGTCGTTATAAAATATTAAAAATAGTGCAATGCTCAAGGAATTTCCAATCACATGAACAAGTACTCGGTTCCAGCACTCGTAGCACGGAAGTGGTTTAATTTTCGCGTTCCAATCCAGTCAATAAGTGACAGCACTATCAAAAGCTAAAAGCGTCGATATGTGCGAGTCTGCAAAGTGGTTCACTCGAGCGTTATCGTACCCAACACCATTATAGATGTGTATAGCAAACGCATTCGTTATTTTATGTGATTAAATCCAACATTCAAATGTTTACTTTCACTCTGAACATATTGATGCCTGTTTTGGGATTTTTTTTTTGTAGTTTTGTGTTCCTGTCCAGAAGATATTTGTATAGACTACTTACTACATTTAAGTTAGGTTACCTCAAAAAGACTGGGGGAGGCCTACACCAAAGAGGCGACAACTACGACTATACAACACAGTGACCTGACAAGATAAATCGCATAATATATTGACATAAAAATTTAATTTTGACATGCTCTCATTAACATCTTATAATATCCTTTAAATTTAATTAATACATATTATTTGGGACATGAGACATAAAGAAAAGTGAAATGTGTGATAATAACAAATAGATACTAATGCAATGTAATAATAATCTTGTAGTTGAATAAAGGCTTTTTTACTTTTTTACTTTACTTTTACTTTTACTTTACCTCAAAAAGAATATAATATAACTTTGTCTACCGACTTCCAAAAAAAGGAGGAGGTACTCAATTCGACTGTATTTTTTTTATGTTTCATACCTCATAACTTTCGACTGGGTGAACCGATTCTCAAATTTATTTTTTGTTTGATAGCTGGTGCTTCCCGTGTGGTCCTATTTATTCCAAACCAAAAAAAAGGTCCTATTTCATTCAATTCGGTCTAGTAGTTTTTGAGATACACTCCAATAACTGAATAGAATGGAAGTCGGTATGAAACTTTTCAAATTGTACTTGTTGTCCATCTGTCTGTCTGTCCGTCCGTATGTCTGTGTGTTTGTATGTCGAGACCTTTTTTTAGGAATGTGTCTAAACGAGCGTATCTAGTTGAATTTTATATCATTTACTTGGATGTTCGGTCTCTTTCAGCTGTGATTCAAACTTGTAAGTCAGTGCAATCCAAAGACATGACCGTTTATAAAGTTATATGATTATTAACGGGATATTTACCGTGGTAAGGTTGTGGAATGAGCTCCCGATATTTCGGCGCAGTTACATGCACCATGTTCACGGGAAGACTGAAGAATGCGGGTGGTTGGTCAAAAAGTTTAAAAGTTAGGTGCAGACATTGACCAACCACCCGCATTCTTCAGTCTTCCCGTGAACATGGTGCATGTAACTGCGCCGAAATATCGGGAGCTCATTCCACAACCTTACCACGGTAAATATCCCGTTAATAATCATATAACTTTAGAGAACAACCGTGATAGTTTAAAACAATGACCGTTTATGTCGCATAATTTCGCATATTTTCCTATTTCACAAAGAAACCAAAATCTATACAGGGTACTTCTCGTTGGCCTCGAATTATGTTATTTGGAAACAACTCTAACAGCACACATAAAGGAACAATCTGAAAAACACTTTTAGTAACAAAAGTTACTAATTAACTATCAGCAACTTATTTGCCGTAGGTGCAATATTAGTGTCTAGGGATCGAACGGCAAAGTTAAGTTTGTCCTTTAACCAAGTTTCTCATTTAGTTAGAGCAATAATGTAAAATGCTTTCATAATGTACAGAACCCTCGTTGTGCGAATACAACTCGCACTTTACTGGTATTTATTTATTAAGTACCTGTTATTCTTTATATTTCTCTATATAAAATAAATATTTTTTTGATATTTGTAGGTAAACTTATTCACTTACGTACATGTAAAAATACACGTGGCCACTCGTATATTACTTCAAAGCTTCTATAAGCTCACTACAAACAACCGAGCGATTATCTAAGAGCAAACATCGTTGCATCTTTGACAACATCCGTGAAACAAATGACAAGGAATGTTGGAAAAACAACCTTATGTACAAGGGCGATATCTCATAAAGTATTTGACATCGGTGAGCTCGTCGACGAATCTTTAGAGAATCGCATGGCAGTGCGTTAACATTTGACCAACCCATCAATTGTGACATCTCTGAAGTTAGACTTCTTAAGACGATCTTTTTTTACTCTCTTGGAAGTGTGATGTTCAAGCCTTGGCCGGGGTATAATTATTTTATTTTATTTTATTTCTAATCCCTTTAAACGAGCAATTATTGTATATATGTGCATATTTTATTTTATTATATAAGTATATATAATCTGAATCTTGAAAACAGCTCCAATAATTTTCATGAAATTTAGTACGCCGTGGATATTGGGGGCGATAAAACGATCTAGCTAGGTTCATTTAAAAAACGACGTTTTGTCCGTGTTTTCAGGCAATTAAAAACTGCTGCAATTACATTAAGGCCACTAGGGCCATCAGCTTAAACAACAACTAAACTGTTTTACCGACACAGCAGCTACTTGACAATAGATGGCGTTGTTAAGCAACACTAAGCCAATGCGTGTTTGGTTTGAAGTTAGACCTAGAAAATAGTTTAATTACGAGCAAATCTCGGTCATCCGTCTTTTGTTTTAAATGTAGAAATATGTACTCTCAAAAAATAAGCACAAATTTGTTATTGTATACATTCTTTTATATGAGAGTAGATGTTTAAAAAATGCTATGAAATATATAATAATGCTATAGAGTTATATAATGTTTGCTACAAATGCTGTTCAGGGTCACGAAACTCAGGTAAACGAGCGTCGTCTCCCGTCAATGGACGCGATAAAAGCAAATGCGTCCGCTGTTTACTGAATATCACGAGAACCAGCTTGATAATGTTTTTACGAGGTATTGCGACCCATCCAAATGTTTTTGCAAATGTATTGTGATAGCAAAATAGTAGTGCTTAATAATTTTATATTTCATTTTACTATTCTGTTCTGTTTAATGGTTTCAAATTAAATCAGTTGATGAGTCAACACGTGTTAAAGTATACAACAGGTACGTCTAAACGTATACATCTGCGTTTAATATGGATCGGTGCGGCGGAAAACAAAATTAGCTATACCATAAAGCGTTTTTTCTAGATAAATACTGCATGTTTTAACCTGATACTTTTCATTACTCTTTACTTTAAACTACAAACCTTGGATATAACTGTCAACTTGTTAATTTTGGCATAACAACGGGTGGTGAAATGGTGCGGTTAACATCACCAAATACCAGATTACTTGGCCGTATCAATTGTCACTAACATAGGTCCAACTATACAAATTAATAAAATTTAAGTGTCAGTTTGTAATGCCAAAAAAAGAGCTTTTTCTTTAATACAAATTTTAAGTTTTTTCGTGGTAGTGCCACGCTGCAACCCCACAGCCGAATGGGCCGGCACGACCGGACCACGGCACCACACTCCCACATAACATCGACGTGAAGTAACGTAGTTTGATATTGCGTTTCGTCGGTTTGTGGGAGGTTCCAGAGGCCCAATTCCCCCCTTCCCTGTTCTCCTTCTCCTTTCCCTCTCCCTCCGCCCTCACCCTTCTACCTCTTCCTTTCTATCATCCTTCGTCAAAGGACGGCAACGCATCCTCGAAATCTCTGGTATTGCGGATGTCCGTGGGCGATGGTATTACTTACCATCAGGTGGGCCGCTTGCTCGTTCACCAACCTATCCCATAAAAAAAACTCGTAGATACGGTTCAAAAGTATAACAAACAAAGAACTTCAAAAATGTTTGTCTGTCAGAGCCTGTCTGCTTCGAAACGGCTGAACCAATTTTGCCAGGGCTTTCACTGGCAGAGCCGATGTTAAAAGGAGTAATATAATAAAGCGTTAAACAAAGAATTAAAGTTGCGCGCAAAATCATTATTTCACTAGGTACGTTATAAATATTGACAATATGAATTATAGAGCATTTGAATGAGCGTCTCACACCTCATTCGATCTCACAGTGACCACACAATACATAACTCGTCTGTAATTTCGCTGAATGCGCTGTATTGCCCGTGCTACTGAAACAGTGATAAAATAGAGATACGTGGGCAACCTATCGTATGTCATTTGTCTCTCAATACACTCAAAGTATATACAGTTTGACGCACACATACACACAATGCGAGTACGTGTAGTGCGGTATCGGTAACACATGCGCTGCACATACGATGACGCGTACAATACTAAAATCGATGGAATAAGCTTCTAATGAAGCTCGGCAGTCAAACGCAAAGCTTGCTATCACGTTGAAACGTGATACGTATTCTACAGAGCAGAATTTATGTTTATAACGATAACAGCTTTTATCATAGGATTCAATAATTCAATCTAATGCAATTAATTATACTTATGCATGTAGCTAAAATAGGCCTTTTTTTACTATTTTAGCTAGCAATTGTTATGGATTACTGGGAATCACCTATATTGTATGTATAACTAGGATAAGTTTATAGAAGGTATGGTGTTTAAATTATTCAAAATCAAATCAAAATCAAAAATGATTTATTTTTTCAAGGCAATGTTACAAAAATTATATAAATGAAAAACCTGGTTCCTAAACTAGGCTCATAAAGATCCAAGCCTCTCTCGTCGGTGAAACGATCAATCATTGCCATTAAATTCTATACACTTATACAATAAAAATTAAAATTAAAATAAAAAGATATTAAAATTAGTTTAAGAAATGAAAATATCATTAAACTTAGAATTAAAGATAGATTTAAATGTAAAATTCAGATTAGAACTAATATTAACATTAAAATTTAAATAAATTAAATTAATAAAAATCAAGATTAAAATTAATACAAAATCACAATTAAAATCAAATATTAACAAACATTGCATTCCAATATCACCACGGCACTACCAGTTCGGTTAATTATTATCCTGTTGGAACGTGTTTCTTCGATAAAACTAGCCATCGTTTTAAACTTATTAAATTTAAAAAAAAAAAAATTATATCAGGCCTTGCGGTATGTTATATGTAAGCTATTCTCATAATGTTATTACGTAAGGTTAATGACGACCTAATCTAATTGTGTATCATATAAACCGTGAAATACAATTATCCTAGGTACAAATTATTTCAGCACTTCCAGACCGTTTTATCTCTACCAAACTTGGGGGTTGCAATCATGAGCAATGACGTATCGATTGAGTAGCACATTACGCTCTTCGAAACATTCAACACAACATTCCCCTAATTCCCTCGCAAAACTAGCCGTCATATCTGTCAAAACAGCACCGTATCGGCCCATCGACATCGGCACGCTGCGCCCGCATGACGCAGAATATCAAAGCCCGACGTTGGTTAATCTCACCACGTCGACTTCGCAACGCCCGCTTTGTTGCCGATTGTTTACTCTACGTTCTATTTTTGCTGTCCATCATCTGGCCATTGTTACGGCGTTTACGGCACTGATCGAGCTGCGGTTTGCGAGTGCCTTTTGTGGCACCCATTCTCGTAGGACATTGTCTGTCGCGGGACATTATACGATCACGACCTTTTAATGTTATTAGGTTGGTACATAGTTTGGTTATTACTTAGTTGGTTTGGCAGCAGCTGTACTTAGCTGCATAAGATTAATAGTTTCATTTTAGATGAACAGTTTTTTTCTACTGTCTTCCAAAAAAAGGAGGAGGTACTCAATTCGACTGTACTTTTTTATGTTTGTCACCTCATAGCTTTCGACTGGGTGAACCGATTCTCTAATTATTGAAAGTTGGTAAGGGTTCCCGTGTGGCCCCATTCAAATTTCATCAAATTCGGTCGAGAAGTTTTTGAGATACACTCCAATAACTTAATAGAATGGTATTATTTTTTTTAAATTGTAAATGTTGTCCATCTCCAATGACAGTTTTTGATACTGTCATTGTCCATCTCTTTCCGTAGCGAGCATGGAGAGTCGGTTCTATAAACTTATCACATCGACAAGCTAAGCTCATGTACCGCATCTCGTCTCTTGCATGGATGTAGCGATCGATATATGGCCAGCTGTCTTTTATCGATAATTACTGTAAAAATATCCTATCGACAATCCAAGCTGGCAGTGCTGTAAGCACACATATAACAGGTATATCCTACTTAGTATGCCGGTTTTTGAGAACTTTTCTATATACTTTTTTAAACATTCGACATTGATTTCACATTCACAAATAAAACATTTTATTGAAACAAGTACTTTATCTACACGTTATTTGCGTCAATCAAAGCGTTTGATTAAACGAGATACGAGTACGTAGGTAGGCATGATTTATTAGGATGATACAACACGTGATTCAACCAGACAAAATCAACGAAACTACAACTTTTGTATTACTTTCGCACAGGATTGTAATTCCATAAACATTCAATCCAACAGTGAATACCGAAAAGTAGTAATGAACGTAAATTGTACACTCTAAGGAAATGTCCAAATTGACATAATATCAACCTTATTACAAAGAGAGAGGGTCGAATAGTGATCAAGCAGAATTTTGTTTATGGTAGATAATGTATCAATGAAGTAGTCCGTTCAAGGGAAGCCGGGAATAGAAACGAAGCAAAACAAAATATGTTACTAAAACATGTGGATCTGCTCATAATACACCGAGGAGAGAATAAGTGAAGTTCATTTACGTGTGCATTAAATGTGAACACGATGTAACAGATGGTAATAGAACGTCTGTTTGAATAGTTTCCATTTCTGGATTTGCGAATTGCAAGCATAAGACAAAGGCTAGGCTACATATATTCTCGAGATTTGGCAGCTTGATGTTTGTTTTGTAGATCAGTTATTTTACTTGGGAGACTCTCTTTACATGAAGATATGTTTAAGAAATTGTAGGTAATACTTAAGATGAAAAGATAATCAAGACGACTGCGAATAGATGGATATGTTGAAATGGCCCTAGGCAATATGCCGGTCTGTACAACTCCTTATATAATTACGCATAATAATAATTACTTTTTACTCGCATAATATATTTCTTATAATTTCTTATCGGATAGGAATCTTACCCAAGAGTATTCGAAGAAATAAATGCGATCTCGGATGAATGCATTCGTGGCTAAAAGGCCATGCCTTCTGACTGTCTGAATATGCGGGATCAAACCATGTTCGAAGATATTTCTCTCTTTCTCTTTCTGAACAATGCAAAATTTGTCAAATTCATTCCTCATGCTAATAATGTTACTAACCAGTATGGTTATACATGTTTATCAATTGGCGAAATGGAAAAGTTTAGCAAAGCACTACAAAAAATATCAACTATGATATTTTAACTTTTCGTACGTATGTTGTTTGTATTTCCCCACCCGTAAGTTGTTAGACCTAGAGCTATAGGTTTTAGACTTTTATTTGTTGGTTTATTTTTAGTGTAACACGATAAAACTGGCTCAGATGCGGCTGGCAGGTATTAGTAGCCTACTCTTTTACTTGAGCTATTTCTAATTCGTTCTCCGCAAGCTTTTATGAACGTAATATTTTATTTATTGTTTAGATCCAGACAATGATTTAGGTCTTTGCAAAATCTACGTGGAATTTAGAAAGGAAAACTATTTTATACGAGTGTTAGATCTATTTCCTTTTGAATTCTTGACATACCTGTTTCAAAATGTATCTACGAGTATATCCATCTTTATCTTTGGTGCAATTTCTCAGTTTTGGTTCTTATCAAGGCGAATAGCATTGCTAACCAAAGAGGATCACAGAGGAGTTTTTTGTCGCACTTCAACTATAGGCTTATCGTTATTTGCATATCTGTATATTCACAATAGGTACCTACGTGTTACTTATCTACGCTCGATATTTTGAGGGTGTCCATCTAGATGAGCAAATACTTTTTTGACAACATTCTGTCTTGACTTTTTTATTATGTCTGAGTTTACAGTAGAGCAAGTTTATACGTTTAGACAGGAAAATTGTTTTTGTTGTATAGTCAATTTGCCCGCAGTCGAGTCGAGGCAAGTTTCAAATATACATTATAATAAATAAACCACGGAAGTACCTACCGCTTTACAAAAATGATGTTTCACGTATGGTTTTCTACATGGATGTATTGATTAAAAAATAAAATTGCATTATCTCCCTCTACCATGACTTTAAAAACGTGCCTACAGTAATAAGTAACCAAAAAATAAAAATAACGTACAATATATTTATGTATTATAATCAAAGTTTCTACGAGCAATACTACGATTTACATAAAAATTAATGTTCATGAGTTCTCCAGTATTTTTAATATCAGGGTCACTAATTAGAGGTATTAGTTGTTGAATCTGATCAGGCTTATCCCTTCGGATAATTAAAAGGTAATTTTATTTTCAGATTTTATCAATGTTAAAATTCGACTCTAGAGATTTATATCACTGGAAATAGATACTGATATTCGATGTTGGTAAGAAGGAGTACCATAAAAATAGGTAAACCCAAGTATATAATCTTATGCATCGTGTGTGACATGCCCTAAATGTACAAATTGAGGGAATAATGCACATGTAGCCGTGATTACTAGGTACTGTATATTTAGTCAAAATTTTCCGTAACCTATAATTAAAAATAGGTAAACCCAAGTACCTATATAATCTTATGCATCGTGTGTGACATGCCCTAAATGTACAAATTGAGGGAATAATGCACATGTAGCCGTGATTACTAGGTACTGTATATTTAGTCAAAATTTTCCGTAACCTATAATAGATTATACAAATATGTGAAATATTTTTACATATTTTACTTTGTCATATAGCGCAACTATCGACTTTGCAACATAGCAGTTTTACGTTTTACTATCAAACTATGAAACAGCTTAAATGATTGGTCTCCGCGCGCGCGCTTCGATAAAGCGAGACCAAATTAATCTAAGGAAAACAGTATTATATACAAAGTCTTCATCTTGCCGTAAGTGGTTCACTTACGGCGTAGTTCAACTGTTTAGTCATACTAATTTTATTGTGATACGATTACATTTCATTCAATTTATTTGACACAATCCGGATCTATTATATATGTAGGAATACAACGTTAGAAGTAAGCATGATAATGGTGACGAACGAATGGTGTGTGAGAGAAAGGTACGATGAATGAGCGAGAGAGAACACTTAAAAAGAAAGATGGCGAGTGCGTGACAAAAACTGTGTAAAGACGGAGAGTATTTTTAAGATAAAATTAGTAGCAGCGGTCCTGCGGTGTAAAATAAAAGGAAGAATAGGAGAATTAAAGAAGAGAAGATACGTAAGACGTTTTTATTTACGACGACTCCCCTAGCTTCCTACATATACTCGTATTACATCATTTTTCAACACACTTTTTCATAAAATGGCTCTACTTTCACCGCAATTAAGCACATAATGGCACCTGTAATCAAACTGTAACTTCTTCATTGCTGTTATTCACAAGTGAGATATATAGTTTTATTTTATTTTATTGGTTGATTTGCTTTGTTCTTAAAAAAAGTTTCGATACAATAAAGATCGTGTTCAATACAAATAAATTAATGTACCTATTGCTTGCTCATTTCCTGCAACTTCGTATTTGAATTGATAATTTCAAGTTGTACGTGTTTAATAAAAAAACTTTTAGTTAAATATAACTTCTGTTTTCTCTGTAGTAAAGAAAAACTAGAAATTCCTCGTTTTGTACGTGGCTAAAAAGCTATCCGCGCAAAAAAAAAGAAACCTCATTATTTTAGTCTATGGCCGATCGCCATTGTTAGATGCGCGCGCAAAGGAAAACTGATTATTTTCCCCCTACAAGCATTATTTTCTTTTTCACATGTGTGTTAAAAATCATTTTATTACACTTGTAGGTACTAGCATTTACGAAGACTTGCAGAATTGTGACAATTTAGTCACAGAAGCCATCCAATAAGAAGAAAAAGAAGTACACTTGTAGGTTTTGTTAACGTTTCTCATGCAATAGTATAATGGAATATCTGGAATCTGTCGGTATGTCATGTCATGAGCTCTTGCCAATTTCAATAGTGGTTCCTGTTAAATGTCAATAATCATTATGGATAATGTGTGAACAAATAACCTATTTATACAATGGATGTGAGATTGTTATGACAGTGCGTGGGCAATATTTTAATAGCCATTAAAGCGGTGTCATAATGCTGACAATCACATCATTTTGCAGTGAAATGTAATAACGACAATTATTTCTTGAACAGAAACACAAAACCAATAAGTTTCGTTTTATGCCTAAGGTACAGTACCTACAATATAGAATACAATATACAAACAAACAATAGACAACACATGTACACCGTGAGAAACTCCTCGCCGCGATTCAGGACTTTGCAATGGGTTTGTTACGCCATCTAGTTCGAACGCAAAGCAACACATGTTCGGTGAGAATCTGGTCACCACGATTCAGGATTTTGTAATGCGACTGTTACGCCATCTAGTTTGAACGCAACGAAGTAACTGTTGTTTTTCATTGCCAATTGCAAATTTGTACGGCTGTCGTTTCAGCCTTATATCCAGTTTTATAAAAATGAAACTTAGCTATATACACGAATTGCTCGTTGAAAGTATTAGATAAGTGCAAGAGGCGGTCGATAATAAGGTCGAGTAAATTGATCATTTACACTTAGATGTCTTCATTAATTCCATGAGTGGAAACTTCGTATTTTGAAGTTGCAGGTTAGATTCTGCCGTATCAAATATTTCTGTATTGAGCCGTAATCTTTGCCCTTGGGTCTTATAAATTTGTTGTAGTCATGTGCGCAAGCGTGAAACAAATAGCTACGTACAAAGCCGGTTCCTTTCTGAATTCACACTTAATATTTTTGATTTCTGTGTCAGATTTTAGTCCAAACTTGATATCAAAATTCAAACCCAAACCTTAGCTTATATTATTCATCCCAGCAGCAACTTCCAGCGGAACACGAAAAAAACCGTATGATGTTAATCAAGTTTGGTAGTCCGTACGTTTGGCTCGGTGCCGACAGTTCATGTCCACTACAAAACTAGCTACTAGTTAAGGTGACCTAGAGTCACTCACCGGAACTAGCCGAAACCACAATTACATTTGTGCCAATGCGACATTTGGCTCATCTCGACTTAACTCTGCCAAAGTTAGAGGTAGCTCTTAATTAGACTGTTATCAACTGTCGAGGTTACTACGTTAGATCTTATTAGTTATTCGGTGAGAACGAAGGAGTCATTCTACTCGAATTGCTTTCAGTTGTCTGTGTTTTTAAAGTAAAGGCTTTTGTGCAGATCAATATAGAATTAGAAAGTGTATATCTATCTTCTACACATATAATGAAATTGTAAAGGATCGCTGTCTGTACATAGAAGGTATATGAGAAAATATATTATTGGGACTATTATAAACGAAAATATAATGACAAAAAATGATTTTCTGTGCGTCTGTGCACGCCAATCTCAGAAACGGATAATCCAATTTAGATGTGCTTTTCACTAATATATGTATTTCGGTAACCTTTAATGTACATTTAGTGTTTGTTGTCAATCGGTTCATAAATAAAAAAGTTATTGAATAATAAAAGTTACTTTTATTTTAAAGCCGCCGTACCCTGCGAGGCCACGCAAACGAAGCCGCGGGCGAGTCAACTAGTAAAAAATAAAATTCTTTGTATGTTTTAAATAAAGAGGAAAATACGTTAACCTAATTAATTATTTTAGGACTAAGTTTGTATTGTTTTCGTGGTGAAATACTAATAATATTACTTTATTTACTTGTAATTCTATAATACCTTAGATGAGCCTGTATTATGGAAGGAAGTATTTTTAACCGACTTTATTATATTATGTTCTATTGTATGTATTTTTATTTATTATATGTTAGCTGATTTCTCCCCTATTTGTAGACCGATTCTCAAAATAATTTTTTGTTTGATAGAGTATGATCGGTTGGAACGAGGTGGTTCCATTTAAATTTCATCAAATTCGGTCAAGCCATTTTTGAGGTGCACTCCAAAAACTAAAAAAAGTGTTACGCCTATCTTTATGATATCATCATTGACGGTGAATGACAATCGATCCGTTATGTAGCAAGGGTCACTAAAAATAGTGCATTTTTTTTTAAATGGAACAGACGAAAACGACAAAAAGTGTGAAATAACTTGTGGAAGTCGGTATCATGCGCACAATATTATACCATATTATACTAGTTTGATAGGCTGACTTTTGAACTGTCATGGTATCGACTTCAACAAATTATTTCACACTTTTGCTACTAAAGTCGGTTCCATTTTAAGGTACTTTTTTAATAAATGTATGTGCGCATTAGGGTGTGTCTAGTACAATCACACACAGAGCTCTTCGGCGAGCTCGACGCAAGTAATGCATCCTGGTTAGATTCTCTCCAAATAGTCAAAGACTTCAAATTCATAGGGCAACGAAGAACACTGATGCGATTATCTCCGACTCCCGCATGTCCTGGTGAGCGCCCAACCGTGGTATCTTACCGGTACCTTAGCAAGTCGCTTACTCCTGTCCGTACGAAGCGTCTTCAAAACTTGCCTTACCTTCTGCGCCCGCATCTGGCTGAGTGCCATCTGAGCTCGCCACCCGTCCGGTCACGCCCTAAATGCCGGTAGGGGTAAACAGCATTTAGTCTGTTCCAAATAAAATACAAAAATAAAAGAATGTGTGTAGTATATGTATCTGGAGGGTTTTAGTGCATAAAACTTTTCCTTCTGTCACGAGCCACCTTATTTATACCACATGAGACAAGTGTTTTATGTATGTGCTCACAGTAATATGAGTGCAATGAATAACTTTAAGCAAGTAGTTAATCGGTTGCATTCATTTTCACGGAAGCGGTCCGCATAAAATGCCACTGGCGGTCACCCATCTGAGTCCCGACTGCAGTAAGATAGGTTGAACCATGATCAGTTGAGAATGGCAAGGCAAGCTCCGCTAGAGAATGCATGTAATGAAAAAAAATATATAATCAGAATAAAAAAATATACGATGAGTCTTTTCGTTATGCAGCTTTTGATGTATTATTATGACATATTTTTTTTATTTTATAATCTATGTTTCCCTACAATAACAGTTAAAATGAATAATAAACCGAGGAAACTGAATTGGCTTACCAAAGGTATAAAAAAATCTAGCATAACGAAACGTAAATATACCTAATATATAGCAAAAGTAATATTAATAAGGAAGTAAATAAAAATAAATTGAATATATATAATAAAATATTTAAAAAAATTATAATGAAATCTCAAAGGGTTGTAAATGCAAATCGTATTAAAAGTAATAAAAACAAAGGTAAAGCCATATGGGATGCTATATCATCATCAACTAACAACAATATAATAAAAAATAACATTGAAACTATAAATTATAATAATGTGACATATATTTATCCGCTAGACATTTCCAATATTTTTAATAATTATTTTATAAATCTGACATCTAATAATGAAATTAATGAAAATGATACATACCAATATAATATAAATAATAACACAAATACAATTTTTATCAACCCTGTAGATTCTAAAGAATTTTCAACTTGATTATGAGTTTAAACAACAGTAAGACAAGTGGTTATGACGATATTACCACTAAAATGCTCAAAAATAGTGCCTCTTGGATATGTCATCCTCTTGCTCATATTGTTAATTTATCTTTTCTGGAAGGTGTTTTTCCTTCACAATTAAAATTGCCAATAGTTAAACCTTTGCTCAAGAAGGGTAATAAATGTGATCCAAGTAATTATCGCCCCATAACTATAGTACCGATCTTATCAAAAATATTAGAAAAGGCTATGCTTGTAAGACTAAGTGGTTTTCTTACAAAATTCAAGATTTTGCGGGAGGAACAATTTGGTTTTCGTAAAGGGAGGTCAACTACACTTGCATGTTTCAACTTGATAAGATTTATTACTGAAAATATTAATGAAGGTACACCAATAATATCGCTATTTTTAGATATGTCCAAAGCCTTTGACTTTGTTGATCACTCTTTATTATTATATAAATTAGAACGTTATGGCATACGAGGTCCGGCTTATAAATGGATAGAGAGTTATTTAAAAAATAGGGAACAGTGTACGGAAATAACAAAAATGATTGCAATGAAACATAATAATCTTGTTAAAGTAAAGTATAGATCGGAGCCATTGATTAATAATACTGGGGTCCCTCAAGGCAGTATACTTGGCACATTGCTCTTCCTAATTTATATAAACGAACTTCCAGATGCCACTACTCATAAAAGTATACTTTTTGCCGATGATACTACAATAATAATTAAATGTACCAATAAGGAACTGGCTCAGCACACGGTTGATAATGCTCTAGCAGACGTAATACTTTGGATGAAATCAAACAAGTTGAATATTAATATGAACAAAACTAATATAATACAATTTCAATCATATAATTCTAATCCATTTAAACTTGACATGTGGACATTTATACATTTTTAGGACTGACGCTTGACAAACATCTTAATTGGAAAAAACATGTTGATTTATTGTGTAAGAAGCTAAATCGCTTTATATTTGCTTAAAAAAAATATTAGAAACACTGTGTCTGTGGAGGCTGCGTTGACTGCATATCATGGCTACGTATCGTCGTTGCTCAGATACGGCCTGATAATGTGGGGTGACTCGGTCGACGTAGACAGGGTGTTCAAGATTCAAAAGAGATGTATTAGAATTATAAATAAAGCTTGGTTCTTGGACAGCTGCAGACCGCTATTCAAAGCATGTAACATACTTCCTCTACCATGTATGTACATCCTGGAAATTTGTATTTTTGTGAAAAATCATCCAGAGTATTTCAAAAAACGCTGTGAAGCTCTTACCCGGCAAGCGCGAGCAAGGTTTGACAACCTTCTGTACCAACCCCCAGCACGGAAGGATTTGTACAGAAGGAATGTTTATAATATGTGCATAGTAAAATATAATAAAATACCAAATGACATTAAAATATTAAATGGCAATAACTTTAGACGAAAATTGACTATTTATTTGCTGGACAAGAGTTTTTATAGTGTTAAGGAGTTTAGAGACTCAAAATTGTAATGATTTGTTAATAATTTGATTTTAATGCTATTTATTTCTTTATTTTGACATTTATCTATTTTAATTACAATACCATTTTTTCTTTTTCTAACTTGATATTTACTTTAATATTATGTACAATCTTAATTTTTTAAGTTCAAGAATTCGCACGTCTGCTAGCAGATTGCTACAATTTGCCACATTTATATTATTTAAGACCTTTATGACTGTATTCTGGCGAATAAATAATTTGATTGATTGATTGATTGATATGATATCGTCTTTTACCTGAATAGATAGATATACTACGGTTTTAAACAGTATCCCATTATACACCGGTCAATTTTATTATCTATTACTATTACCTCTCCTTGTTTTTCTTTCTTTCATTTACGTGACATTGGTGGATTTGTGGTAGGTAAAGCCAAAAAACGGTAAAGCCACAAAAACCTTGACTGAAGAGCGAAGTGAGTTTGTTTAAGGGTTGCATTATTTTCTTAAAATTATGTGTTCCCTTACAACAACGCGCTCCATCATCGATCGCATCATCACTTAACATCAGGTGCGATAGTGTTCAAGTGCTACCCAGTTCGGTATAAAAAAAAAATGTGCGATGCCCCGATACTTATTATTTAATAAGTTTTCTCGCCATCAAACACAACTCTTCACGCTTCCTTCGTTCCAAATTCTCCGATACAAGACCGTAAACGTAAACATCGCCTTCGGGGCGCATGTCCGAGGAAGGTCAGTCGAGTTTTTTCGCCAGTATTTACTCTTCGATTGTTATGATAGTTGATTTATAGCGAGCATATTCTGCAGTAAAGCTTGGTAACGTGAAATCCTCATGAATCATGGTAATGGCGAGATAAACATAATTTATACAAAGGTCAAGACCAGTATAAGGTGCTGTTTACGGTATTTCATATTCCTATACCAATAGTAAACTCTTTGAAATCAGATTCTTAGTACATAAATTTAAAAAATAATGATGATGGAATTGAAAGCTAAGGAGTAACATTTATAAATTAGGTATGTAGTTGTAGTTACCGGACAGTAAGTATTAGAATACTTACTACCTACAATAAGATTAATCCGGTATACAAGATTATTACTTCTACCTTTCATCCCGGAAATATGTGACTGTTGGCTATGTGTTAATGCTGGAAATAATATACATTGTATCCATAATATACCAATATACATACTATATCTATTTATATATCTATATACATAAACATGAACTCCTATTTCTCCTGGTCACTCTATAACTTGAGAACGGCTTTACCGATTTCATTAATCTTTTAAAAAAATGTTTTAATAATACGTCAAAGGTTCTTACATTTAAAAAAATATGAAAATATGGGAGGTTATAACAAACATAAAGGCCGAGACTACTACGCGAACGAAGTTGCGGGCTGTCGCTATATATAAAAATAAACCCCCTATTTCTCCCTGGTCACGCTATAACTTGAGAACGAATAGAACAATCTCGGTAATTTTTATTTTGTTGTGTTATTTATTGTCAGGCACTAAAAACAATAGCACAAAACATAACTTCACCGCCAAACACAGATGAAAATATAAACATTGATTAAATTTTTTTTAAAGGTTACAGATACATGTTCGTTTGTAATGTTGCCATAGAAAGAAAATATATTACGCTAAAGAATTAAACTCTATGGTTAAACATTGGGATGACTTTAGAAAATAAACAAAAGAAAAACGCGCGTTAGTTCAACGTGCAACAATTGTTGCACCGACAATTTGGACTTCAAAATAACAGTCCCCATTTGTTGCCTTGTAAAAGTAGTCGGTATGAACAAACATTTATATCAATTACATCAACATGACAAATGATAAAGTTATCAGTGAGTATGTTAGTGTTAACCAATGAGATTATATATGGATATATATATATATACCTCCGTTTAT
Organism: Selenia dentaria; assembly: GCA_917880725.1. Taxonomy (NCBI): domain Eukaryota; kingdom Metazoa; phylum Arthropoda; class Insecta; order Lepidoptera; family Geometridae; genus Selenia; species Selenia dentaria. The sequence goes on along the minus strand of OU862877.1, from coordinate 31,210,045 downwards.
ATACAACATCAGTGGTGTTCATATGATTGTTATTTATTCACGTTCCAACAGCTGAACGGGTTAAAATAGGTTTGGATGAAACTTGGCTTTGTAAAGCTTATACGCAAAATGTACAATGCTTACTTTTTGTCCCGGGTAGATATATATAGGGACAGTTTCTTCCCATTCAGCTACGATGCCTCATATACCAGCTTAGTCCTCATTTACTGATTTTAATATAATACTTCTTTAAAGAAGTATTTACTTCTTTACTCGCTATAATCGACCTGGTCATACTTACAAAATATGTATGTAGGGTAGCATATACCACGTGGGTGGAGCTTTGGGACTCAGCTGCTTCATAGTTATTTATAAAACTAGACGACTTATATCACTTTTCAATAGGTACCGTGAAGGGTTTCCCTTCACCGGTCGTGAATCGTGCCTATTCTACTATACAAAATTGACACAATGCAGACCAAAATGCACCCATTTCAAATACTCGAAGCAGCTTAAGCGCACTTACATCAGAAAATTAGGGTTCATCATCGTACTCTGTAGTACTGACTCGACTCTACACCGCAACCCGCTTTTGAGAGGGCTTGCTTTAGCCGCACACTGGTTTTGTGGCTACACTGCTATGGACGGAACATCGCCGTGTTGTACTTGTGTCTGGTAGTAAAAAGTAGGACATTAATTAATTTTCTCCCTAAATTTTAGATAACAAACATTAAAATTTTCAGATATAGACATTGAGCACCAGGTATTGAGGTTTATTTTACCTGCACCCGCTTCTGTTCCACCCGCGCATAAATTACTATGACATAAAAACATTTATCCGGGACAAGGTACTCAGCTAAATTATTTAATATTAATTCTGGGAATAATTTATACGTTGAGCAGTTTCAGCGTGATTTTAACATTTTTGTTTTAATATAAAAAAATATACAATAATAAAACTGTAGAGGCTAAAATTCAGTTTGTATATAGATAAAACTTAGAAAATCCTATCAGAGCTGATATCCCCTCTCATGTTAATTTGAAAGATTTTCCTAATACCAATTAGAAATAAGCAACAGATCATACCTAGATAAAAATTATAAACTTTTGTATGTTTGTCGGTATCTACGAGTATGTGTGTTACCTTAGAATACACGAACTGTTGGATAGACTTAAATCGCGTTCTCAGTCATTCAGCTTTTTCATCTGTCACAGGGTAGAGTATGTGCATGTTAATGTGACGTCAGAGAACCGAATTATTAATCAACTTTTGGTTTCATAATCAGCCCATTTTCGAAGGCTCGAGTACCAACAGTTCCCACTGTTGGTACTCGAGCCTTCCTATCAGAGTTGGGCCATAAACCACCACGCGGGCCCAGTGCAGCTTGGTGGATTGGGTAGCGACCAACCCATGTTAAAGTTTTCAGGCCGCTCGAAGGCCTTCGACATAGCCTAACGACTGTTGTCCTAAGACAAACAACTGATACCGAAGGCTTAACGTGCCCTCCGAAGCACGGAAGCGCTCAGTTGAATAATGCAGTGGCATTATTCACTAGCGGTCACCCATGCAAGTTCTGACCGCAGCAAGCGTTGCTTAACTTGTTGATCGGTTAAGATCGCCAAGTCAAGCTCCGCTACGAGCGCTTCGTTTTGGTTTAATATTTTCTAAGTTATCGAATTAATGTTGTTTTCATTGGTATTTAACTACTTTGGCCCAATAATTAGATATGATGCCACAAAATATAACCTCTAGTAGCCAAGCTGTGAAGGGAAACATGCTGAAATAATATGCGTTACGTTAAAATACAAGAATTAAAATCTAATACAAAAATCTAATATAAAATACAAGAATTAATATCTAGGCGCATTACATTCTTAAAACACGCAAATGTAGCCGGTTACAAGCTTACAATTGTATTGGTTTCAATCCTTATGACGCTCAATTGACTCATTTACAATATCTATATTGTTATTTTATTTTATTTTACCGATAGATTTCTTCTTTTCTCTTATTGGAAGATAAAATGGATTTATTGGACGAATTTAGCATGACTTAATTGTATTTGCTTGTTTGCGTGTAAAGGTCCAGACAAAATTGACTGTTCTGAATTACTTAATAATTTGTGTGGCTTAATTTTACATCCTATAGACGTACCACATGATAACCCACAGTAATGCGTAAGAGCACGTAACATTATAGTTAGAATAACAATTGTAGCCTTATTCTTACCATAATGCTACCTCAGAAACGATCTAACTTGAATACGATTACGCGCAATAAGTTTTGAGTTTTGACTTTTGGCAGGTATACATTTTTTTACTGAATTCCAAAAAAAGAAGGAGGTTCTCAAGACGAGGAGTTTTTATGTAATATCACGCATCTGTTTACAGAGTAGACCGATTTTAATAATTAGTTTTTTGTTTGATAGAGTAAACTTTCGAGGTGGTCCCAATTAATTTTCATCATTATCGGTCGAGCTGTTTTAAATTTACAATTCAAAAACTAACAAGTGTTTCGCCTATCACGATGATATCGTAATTGACGGAATGACAATAAGCAGCGGGCCACTGAAAAAGGTAAAAAAAAATACCAGAAAATGGAACCGACTTCAACACTAAAAAGTGTGAAATAACCATGATAATTCAACAGTGCCTAATATCACAATATTGTGCACATTTTTTTTAACATTTAACTAAGTTGATAAAATCAAAAGAAATATGTAATGACAGCTCCGCTGGAAGAATGCTTATGGCTGAGATTCAGTGGGCAGTGCCTAAAAAATCTGTGAGTTAGACACGAAGTTTATACGAGAGTGACACTGCACGTCTGCCATACGTAAACATTTCTTTTGATATTATTTTAATACAGATTTCCACATAGTACCGCCTAAACCTATTAACTATCCTAACTAAGTTAGTAATAATAAACTCCTGGTTAGTGATTTATCCTGTAAACGATATGGTCGTGCTAAATATCATTTTAAGCCGTTACGGTCGTAATTAAACTTAAAAACTTGAACTTTTATCCGATCGACGTGATTTTACTACAAAGGACTAAAATTTTATCACCCCCATAGTGACGTATATTATAAACTTTTAGGTATAGCAAACATGTTTTTGTCTTTCTGTAAAATAATATAGGGAAAATGTATTGTCACTCCAAAAAGACTAAACTAAAAACAAATACAACATTTTAAATCATAGCTTGAAATTATTAAATAAAAAGGTATCTTAACATTATCTTAACTGTATCAACATTGTAAAAGTTATACTCTAAAACTATGATAAATATTTAACCAAGGGTTAATTTTCTAATACCACTACCGTAAGCAACGCAAGCCGCAAGCGGGTCAGCTTGTTGAAAACAAACAATGGAATGATGCGGAAATCAGAACAAAACGCTATGCTCTGTCAATCATTGCAATAAAATCAAAATGCTAAAACTAAGGCCGATCTATTTCAGTACGAGTGAACATGAGTAACGTAGCGCAGTCAGAGTCAGATGGCACTCTTAAAGATCTTAAACAGCTATTGTGTTCGACTATAAACCTAATTTTAAAAGCTACTAACATAACAATGTAGGTGAGTACTATAATATAAGTATACAACCATTATATCCCCTTGTATTTGTTATGTGAGAATATCAGAAAGCCTTTTTTGTTTATTTATCAAATTCATACTGTGCTTGTAGAATACCCTAATCACACAGTAGACCAACCTTAATTAACACTTATTTGTCTGTATATCTAGATTTATAAAATATTGGATTACTAAAAAAATTAGACAAAACTTATCGTTTTGTCTGAATTTTATTACGTATTTTTATTATTAGTCAAAGTCTTAGCTTATGAACATGTCATCGAACATATTAAAGCTTTTGCGGACCGCTGCAAATATACAAGGAAGTTTCAATGAATTCAAAATTGGGTACGTTATAGATAATTAAATAAGATAAAACTTACAACTATTATATAAAATTATATTTAGCACGTGAATATTAAATGAGTGGATTAATATTGGAATGTCATTCATCAAGCCAAACGCATCATATGATGTGTTTCATTTTAATTAATTAATATATGTATTGATATGTGATGAACTATAGAAGTAACCGTTCGCATATTTGGTAGATACTCTACCTTCGAAGCAAAGGTACTAAGGTTAAATCCCTGACCGAGGAAATGTTCGTGCGATAACAATATATTTTTAATTAATACCTACTTAACACCTATAAAAGTATTCATTGCTTACAAATTTTTATAGGTATATGTAGGTGAATGCTCACCATCGTGCCTGTATCGTGGCATAATAACTGACCAAGAGTGATTCAGAATCGTTCACGCAGAGTTTTGTACTTCCCTACCAACACTCAATTTATTTGTTGCTGTAAAACTTCTCAAGTAGACATCACGCTTTTGAAATGTTACCCTAGAGCCAGTTTGGGACCATCAATGTCCGTCGATCGCACCAAGTTTGAGGTTTGTGTATATTACCATTTTTACGATGGAGCAAAATCAAAAATCATTGTGTACAACACGTTTCTTTTAGGGGAAACGCCTCATTTATTGATTGTTTATTGTACTTTAAAATATTTTTTAGGAAATCACATAATATATATACACATATTCTGTTATTATAAGTTAGGTATAATTTTATAACAATCAGTGCGAGTCGGGATGCAACTACGGGCGCAGATCACTCTAGGCGCCCTGGTGAAGTCTTCCGAATGAATCCAAAACAATTGTCAACCGTGATATAGGCAAGTCTTACGTTAATTTCATATTATTTACACACAGAAATGATTATTATTATTAATCCTTTTATGAGAATCCTTTTACAGACAACAAAGAGACAGGCGAATTCTAAGCCCGAGACAATCCTCCAATTTAAAGAAATCCTAGATGAGGTGTTCCGCAGTGTCGTGCGGTACCCTAAATACTGCTATAATATTATAAAAAAATTAAAATAAGCATTGCTAGTTATAATGGAAAGCAACAGTTTCCTAAAGCTTTCTGGTATAATAATTAAGCCCTGACCCTGTTTATAATTTGCCCTGGAATGTTTTCTAAGTTACAAAATGTAATTTTAAAATACAAAGGTACGAGTAAAAAATAAAATAAGAAGTCAGCTTGGCTTTTGAGATTTTACCAAGCGCCGGCTGAAAATGTATTATTTAAGCAATAATTTTCTTCATTCGTTCGCGTTCTGAAATTCCAGTTTAATCCGCTTGAATGGAGTGTGGCAATTTTGGTAATTCCAAATTGATGTTCTGGCATGCCAATAAAAATTAAAATAATTATTGTAATTCGAAGTGATTTTAACACTTATTAACACGATAACGATAGATTTGAGATAAAAAAATTATCCAATATATTATTGTGTACTAGCGACTGCCCGCGACGTCGTTCGCGTAGTAGGCTCGGCCTCCGTACTTGCCATAACCTTCGTCTTTTCTTGGTTTTTTGTTTTGGAACCTTCTCCTGACAATAATTAACACAACAAAAAAGAATTAACGAGATTATTCTATCCGTTCTCAAGTTATAGCGCGACCAGGAGAATTTTTTATGTATATAGAAGATATAATGAGAATACAAAATAAAAAAAATTACGTATCTGTCTTTTTTTCTACCGACTTCCAAAAAGAAGGAGGTACTCAATTCAACTGTTTTTTTTTATCAACGCATGACTTTATAAAGAAAATACATAAGGATTCATAAAGATACCTTAGCTTTTTTAGCTTTTCGTGTATCACCACTTGATGATGCGTAAGTAATCACCATCTCAATCTATACAATATGGGATAATAATATAATAATATGGGACAACATCCACACAAAGGTCTTCAGGTCCTAAACTAGGCAGAGCCTTGTACTATGACACGTGTAACCTGATGACTGATATACATACATATACATACCCAGACACGGATCAAACAGACATGTTCATGCACATAAATGGTTGACCTGCCCGGGGATCAAACCCGGGACCAGCGGCTCAGAAGGCAGGGGTGCTACCAACTGAGCCAACTGGCCTATACATGTCCTGGATATATGATTTTGGACCTCTTCTCTGGTTGCCTGTAACTAAACAGTAACCGTATATTATTATCCTCCCCCTCCAGTTACTGCAAAAAGTGGCCAAATTCAAGTTTACTTTGCTCTCTCTACTCAGAACAATATTATAATATGACCAACATTATCAACAATAAACATGTGCTAAAAAATTTGTTTCAAGTATTAAACTGTATTTTTAACTACGATCTAACTGCAAACTTAGTTTGTAATAGTAATCTTTTTTTGTGAAATATGTACTAAACTGCTTTCCGATTATTATCTTAAAATTCAAAATTTCCTGATTCTACGTCGAGTCGCAGTGTTTTAAATAGAAACCCTTATAGGAGCACTTCATTGTCCGTATGTCTGTCAAGACCTTATTTCTCTAAGCGCGTGGTTGTATCTAATTTAAATTAATATCATTTACTTAGGTCTAGGGTTACTTGGTGCTGTAAAAAAGAAGTTTCTTAGTCAACGCCATCAAAAATAATTATTATTTATGCCGCGTTATTTGGAAATGAGTGAACTGTAGTTATGTCACATAAAGTATCTTATTATTATTAAAAACTTACAATTGCAGTTTGATAATTGAGTGTTACGTACTTGAGAAGATTTTTTTAAAAACAAATCTTAATTTCTCCTTCATTTCAAATTATATTCTCGTTCTCTTTGTACCTATAATAACCCTCGGTGCGCGTCAGACTTGCACTTGTCCAGTTTTATTCTACGCGACATAGGTACTCATATATCACGATCAAGAAATGAATAAACTAATTCCATTCGACCGGTTCCATCCATCTTAAGGGTGTCATGTTTACACTTTTCTTTGTCGATATTATATAGCGAACCTACACGTTATGTTGTCAATGCATATTTGTAATAGTCATGCGATTTCAATACAATAAATTAACGAGACGTAAAAATCTGTCTGCACTCCAGTCCAAATCTAGTACCTACTTTTATATCAATAATAGACTGGGACTGTTGTGAGTGTGGATTGATTAGATTGGAGAAAACTATCACTAACCATTGGTAGGATGATCGTCACACTAATCTTATATGTGCGACTGTGTGTGAGTGAATGAAGAAGTGAGCGCGTGAGTATATGTTTGTTACTTCTTCACGTTTACACGACTCACCACCCAGGCTGAACGCATATATCCCAATTCAGGGGGTACTTCTCGGAAATCGTGATAACCTTCCATACAAAAGAATGTGCGCGCAGAAAGTACTATCAATATAAAATAAATATATGTTTTAGTTTTTGTATAATTTAATGTATATAGGATCAGCTAACAAACATCTTATGAAACTAATATCTTACCGAATATCGCATCCTAAAATAATTAGTAAAATAGAAAGTAAATACACAGCCAACTTATTAAATGCTAAGTATCATTAAGGCACTAATTCGATTTAGAAGAACTTTCTGAATGTGAAGCCCGAAGTAGGCTGCCAGGATTGTGAAGGCATAAACGGAGAAACAGACTTAGAGAGTCCAGCTTTGAAATCCAGTGAAGAGTCAGGAGTTCGGAAGAGGTTCAGGTTACCCGTAGCGGAGTAGTCAGTCTGTTGGAATAGTGGTGTGCGTGCTACGCTCAGCCCTGCACCAACCTTAAAAATAATAAGAAAAATTATGAAGTAATTTAATTTACACATTTTAGCACAATTTCTAAAGATAATCTTAAAATTTGCTTTAGACGCATTATGAATGTTCATCAGTAGAATCATATTTCTGAGAATTGTGTTCTTTCATGGCCAGTGCAAATTTATTATTCTTACGTTTTAGATCTGAAAAACTGTGAATATATTGCTGCATAATAAGTAACTATAAAAACTTATCAAAAAACAGTTTTACCATCTGATTATCACCAAGGCTTGGCGAATATCAGGTCAATTACGAGATATTCTTCTTCAAATTTTCAAAACAGAAAATCGCAAATATGTCTTGTGTAGTATGAAAGCCAAACAGTTTTAAGAACACACTAGCAATAACCAATAAAATGATTAGGCAAATGAGACTATAGAATGGTCTTTGGCTGAACACACGTAGGTTAATTCGGTTCAGAATTTCAATGATTAATTAGCTATGATGCAACTTCAACTGTTACAGTCATGTGCTTATTATCGGCAAAAAGATGCATGATGATGATGAAAAACAACTAAATAATAAAATTATTTACCTTGTTTCTGTACATATAGTCGAGGCCGCCTCCAACCGTATTAAAACTGGGCACAGCGTGGTTATTGAGCGTAGTACGAGCAGCAAAAGCGTTTGCATCCAGATTATGGTTATTGTTATGGAACAAGTTCAGATTTCCTGCTGCAGCCATACGATCTCCAACGCTAGGAAGGTGAGTCTTTGTCAGCGTCAGCCCATGACCATTGATATTGTCTAACGCTAGACCAGCAGTTCCGGCAGCGAGTCTTCGATCCTTTCCAAAATCAAGACCTCCGATAGCACTGAAGACGTTCTTGTCGGTGCCAGCAAACGGTACCTTCATGTTGAGACCGGAAGTGCCATCAGAGTTAAGTGCAAAGCTGCCGTGTGCCTGACGCCGTTCTCGTGCTGCTCGTATTGGCACCATTAACTCTTCACCTACCAAAACTGGTGATGGTTCCTCGAAGTAAGCATCAGGCAAGGCAAAATATCGTGGTTCGAGCTCTTCGTGTACTAGGCTTCTTCCGTTGACTCCCATCACTAGAACGGCACAAGCGAAAAATTTGACTGCAAGCATTGTGGATTTTGAGTTTCTTTATTTCGTTGGAGAAATAGGTGTATCTTCTTATTGACTTAGTCGTGGAATGAAGTCTTGAATGATTCTATGTCTTTATATACTAAAGTCAAAAGCTGTAAAGGAATCCCCTTTGCTGAGATAAAACGCCGCAACAACTCAATTGATAATGGGAGGCAAAAAGGTCTCCATTTGATTGATAAGTGCAAGTGTGTAGGTACATAACTGGGAGTAGGTTAATTCCCGGCGCTGTGTTGTGCTGTGTGGTGTTGCTTTGTACCTACTGCTCTGCGGTTGGGGTTATCTCCTTTTCTGTCATGCAATGTACCTACATGAAACATAATTAATATTATGTAGTTATTTAGAGTATTATTAATATAGATATGATTTCTTGATTCTTTATGAAATAAATAAATATAATGTTATAATATGAAAAAACAAGCTACTGTCCACTACTTAGTCTACGTGGAACAGTAGTGTTACTTCTTTGTGCATATATACTCTACACAGATTCACTTGCTGACTCAAAAATGTTTGCATTTATAATATACCTATACCTAATATGTATATATATATATATATAAAGTAGGTCCATAATATACACGGAAAACTACGTAAGCTAACAAGTCACTTTTTTATGACTAAGAAACTACTACTACTACTACTATATAATAATATAATAATAATAAGCCTATATTCCCAATATTAAATTAAGTAACATATCTCTAAGAGGTCTTTAATTTTAATTAACTAATATATACTACATACTAAATATTTTACATTATTTATTTTGTTTTTTTATTGGGCTACTACTACTACTACCTACCTACATGAAATATTAATCAACTAGCAGATATATTTTTTATGAGTGAATATAGGTACCGGATCACTAATGATAGTATCATGTATGTAGAACATGTTGTGTGTGAGTGAGAATTCGTTTCTTCTTCAAGCTGAAACGGAGTTCAACGGATATATACATTACGAAATGGAGATAGTTTATATGCAGAATCAGCACATAGGCTACTTGTATCTCGATTCAACGAGCAGTTCCCCAGGGATCGGGATAGCCTTGTTCTACGGACGAACTCGCGGGCAGGTAGGTACAGGTACTAACATATTGATTAATAATACATATACCTATTGATTTACCTTCGTAAAACACGAAAAAGAGCAACAACTGAACTTTACTTGAACTGGAACCAAAACAAGACAAATGCAATTTGAAAAATTTAACACCGACTTCCATTCTATTACTTTGGTATAAATCAGTTATTGGAGTGTAACTCAAAAACGATTGGATCAAATTTGATAACATTTACATGGGACTACACAGGAAGCACCAGCTTTCAATCAAAAAAACATTTTTGGAAATCGGTTCACCCAGTCGAAATGTATGAACTAACCAAACTTAAAAAAATACATTCGAATTTAAGTACCACCTCCTCCTCTGGAAGTCGGTAGAAAATAAACTAAAAGTTTAATAACATTATTACGGAAATAATTAGCCCACCCTCCTTTTGGGCTTGGGTAATTATATATACTGTTAAAATCGCACCATCAAGCTGATTATATATACTGTTAAAATCGCACCATCAAGCTGATTATATATCCTGTTAAAATCGCACCATCAAGATGATTATAAAGATCTGTTAAAATTGCTTGAGCCGTTGAGAAGTTACGAGCTGATATAGGACCGGAGATATATACTCGTAATATACTTAGACATACGTACATGTCAGACACGTAAGCCTCCCTTTGGGCTTTACCGCAATCGGGTAAAAATATAAGCCAAACCTAATATACTAATAATATACTAAAATGTATAATCTCCTAACTAATAAATGTAATTAACTTCCAAAATAAATATCATCAAGCACGTTCCTTGAAGTTCTGCCAAAACCAAATTGCGAGTAAGACCATGTCCACAACTCCGCAAGGCCGGAAACATGTGGCATACGCAAAAATGTATTGTAAACAAACTCTTACAAATGAATTTTGATGAACTGGAGCCATTGGCGGGTATATTGGGATATCCTTCGGTATTCCCGTTTGGTAAACCAGGTCGGAGTAACATATGTTTTGTTATGAACCGGCATTATTAATTTACCACCAAGACGAAATTGATCAATATGACAGCAGAATCAACTGAAAATATCCAATATTATCAATTTGCAAGAATAATGTCCAAATATGTAAATGCCTAACCAGAATAACGTCCAATATAGGAACGTGCAACTAATAAAATAACCATATTATTAAATAGAAAAGGCTGCTTAGTAAAATGGTCTGCAATACTAATGTCCAATCAGAAAATGTCCAAGTATTATGATGCCCAACATAATACGAGTAGTTCTGCGAACAGTAGACCTCGCGTGCATAGTTTAATCAGCGGCAATTTTTTGCAGTCTCAGTTATCCGCAGGTCATCTAAATTCAGAAAATGATTAATATGACTAAATATATTTCGTCAAAACCATGACCAATTTTGCGAAAATGTTGTATGTTAGTACCAAATATTTGGTTTTATATATATTTGGTAATATTTCTAGTACCAAATGTTCTTGCGGAATATTACCGAAATTGTCCAGTTTTGTACCATTGCTCATATTCGAAAGTCCTCTTTAAAGTCAGGTACCTACTCGTAATGTGTGTACCAAATTTGATCAAAATCGGTCAGTATATAGCGCCGCAGCAAACTTCCCCCACTTTTTTAGGAAAAGTACCCCCCACGCTAAAAATATATTGAATATAAAAATGCATACCAACTTTCGTCAAGATTGGTTTAATAATGCGACCTGTACAGGAACATCAACATACAACATAACAAACATATGGACATATAAAAGTCAATTTGGCCAGTTGAAGCAGTGACGCTTCGCTCGTTCAATCGGTATAATAAAATAATAGTTATTCGTGCGAATTATGTACTTCTTATATTTTAAATGTGAATTCGTAATGTTTGTAATGTTAATAATATACACCACTACGAATTTAAGTGTCAAATTTATCGATCGGCAAGTTCGGTACTTGCACTGCTGACTTTAAAGAGAGGAATTTCGAATATATGTGCATAATTGGTCAAGTGGTTGCCGAGATAATAGGTTGTGAAGTACTGCGAAGAATTGCCGTTGATAAGACAATGTGCTCGCAAGGTCTACTGTTCGCAGACTACTCTATACTACTCGCCACTAATTTACGTAGATACTGTGGTGTATGATTGTTTTACTGTGAGGGTACATTGTAATAACTATCATGTAGGGTTCGTAGGGTACCTTGCCTTTCTAATATACGAGTATATATCAGTTATGTCGCCGACTCCGTGTTTCATTGCTCGCTCCGCCTCAAATATTCCCTATCCTACTGATACAAGTAGGTAAATTGTTCAGTTCAACAACAAGGCCGGTCTACGATCACTCAAGTGTCGTTATGAGGAGTTACAAAGCAATCGGCAATGTCAATGTCTAATGCAACTTCAAAGAGCTTCAGTTTAAAGTAAATATTTTGCGAATTCGTGTAGTTTTACAAAGTCAAACTAAACAATGCTTGTCTTCTATTGTTCTTTGTTACATGGATGTGGCCTTAAATGTCTACATACAAAGGAAGATAGGCCCACTGAGTTATATGTATCTTTTACTCGTAACTAAAAGGATAGAGCTTTGAATGTCTAAATACCTTTGCGGTAAATAGAAACATATTCTAATACATTTATGCATATTTATACAGACACGTCAGAATTATCAATAGTTTAATCCATCAAAGGTCATTGGTCATCATGCGGCCAGACACAATAGAAATTTCATTCTTATAATATAACGACTCTTGAAGGGTTAAGGTTAAAATTATGTATTATATTTATTTATTTCTTATTATAGTAGGTATCTATATTTATTTAGGTAACTAATGCAATTCTAAATTGTTCACCATGATTCATCATCATCATCTCAGTCGTAGGACGTCCGCTGCTGTACATATGCGTCCCCCACATATTTCCAAAGAACAATTGAAAAAGCGGCTTGAATCCAACGTCGCGCCGTCCTGCGAGCTTTATCAGCGAGTCATCTGTCCATCTTGTCTGTGGACGACCTATACTGCGCTTGCCGGTCCATGGTCTCCACTCCGTAACCTTCCAGCCCCATCGGCCATATGGTCAGCGTGGTACGTGCTTTGCCCACTGCTACTTCAACTGGCTAATATTCATCACGATTAAAGCCAAGCTATTAATAAAGAAATGTACATGTCCATAATATAATAATTATTAATTACATCATAAGAACATAAAAAATCAGTTACAGTTCATTGTTCTGTCATTGCGTTATATATTGTGTTTTTTTTAATATTTATATCTCGGCCACTGTTTCTTGGAAATTTATTCGTCCGCGTCGCACGTCTACGTAACAGCATGAACAGGAAACATTTGAGGGGAATTACTTATTGTGGCATATGTATAATTAACGTACATTAATACTTCAAGGCCAGCACTGCAGATTTGATGCGCTATATTATTAGAGAGTAATATTAGAACCATATATACCTGATTTTTATTGGCATATAATAAAGAACGCCTCTTTCAGTTGTATTGGTTCTGCTGTTTGGTCCTGTAATCGAGTCGATCATTAGTCCCCATACTTAAGGCGCTGTCAGCTCAGCGTTTGGCTATACGCTTAATTTCCTTTACTTGAAATCAAGCAATTTTTTTTATTATGATTTTTGACGTTCTCACGAGATGCGCATCTCGTGAGAACGTCAAAAATCATAATAAAAAAATAATGTGCACAATTAAATTAAATAAATAATCCGTCAATGTCTGTGTATTAAAAATTACTATTTTATGATATGTGTTGCAAAGAGAAATACTGCTTTACAGGTCAAAGGGTTAAGTGGTTTGTTTGATTTTTTGTTAATGTACTCTATTATGTTAAAATATGTTTTTAATTCCATCAATGTGTACTTAGAAGTCTTAAAAATGTCATATTATTTTTTGGGGTTTTAATTAAATCGCTGCTTAAGAGATAAACTGCTTTTGAAACCTTCATTTTTATCGACATCATGATATGACAGCACCTTTGGGGATCGCGTATATTAGATCTCCAGAAAATACATCTGAATACACCTTGTATATTCCACGTCTTCGCTTTTTACGCCTTTTTTCCAAGGGGTAGATGGGAAGATACAAATCCAGCCCGGTATCACACGGACGATCCCTTTTGTTATCAATATTGAGTATATTTACACTTCTTTTGACTTTTTAATACTGTTTCCGCTAGGTGGCACTTGTCGAAATCAGTTTAAAACTTTAGTTTATTTTAAATATGAATTTCATTTGTTAAAATACTTAAAATAAATGTTAACTGTGTTTTATATGGTTACCGACATTTTGACTAATATTTACTGTTAAATGGAACTCTATTGACCGGTAGACTATTTTCTGGAATCGCCGCTTGGTGGCGTGGTCGCTACCTAGTGGAGGGAGTGGCTGCTGTATCGCGTTAGTCAGTATAAAAAGGAGTGGAACCGCCATCCACGACTCAGTTGATCACTTGCAGTGGCATAGTGCGCTACTAAAAGAAGTGTACCAGTAATTTACGAGCTGTGCAACTAAATTATATGTAAGTAATGTGTATCATTTTTGGTGTGCTTATATTATTTTCAAAAATTTTATGTTGTAGTGCGCTTGTTTTTTTATATTGGTGCGAATGAAAACTGCTGAATATATTAAACAGTGTTTTTACCAGAATCTGCATTATTTATTGTACTAAAACCGCCCATATGAAGATTAGTAAGGTTTGTTGGAGAAATTTCTAACATATCAGAAGTGGGATTACTCACGGATAATTTTTATTATTTTTGCTTCATTATGATTATATTGGCGCTTGACATATGAAAGAAAAAGCATTTATGCTTTGTCTCAGAACAGTTGAATCGGCTATGTGTTTGTTTTTTCGGCAGATTGATCGATGGAGAAGTCCAATGAAGAGCGTAATCACTCGCCTATCGTGTCTCATCCGAATGTCAGACAAGTGCGCACACCGCAGCGATCCTCTGGTAAACGCCGACAACGTGCGAGTCGCAGTCGTAGCCGAATATCAAGGCGCAGCCGCAGCACATCACGTCATCCGAGAAAAAGGTACCGCATTAGTCGCGAAGACTCTATGAGCCGCGAGGGCTCTGCAGTACGACGTCACAGCCGCGAGGGCTCTGCAGTACGTCGTCATAGCCGCGAGGGCTCTGCAGTGCGACATCATAGCCGCGAGGGCTCTGCAGTACGTCGTCATAGCCGCGAGGGCTCTGCAGTACGACGTCATAGCCGCGAGGGCTCTGCAGTACGACGTCATAGCCGCGAGGGCTCTGCAGTACGACGACACAGCCGCGAGGGCTCCACCGTGCAGTGCCGCAGCCGCGAGGGCTCCGCCGTGCGACATCATAGCCGCGAGGGCTCTGCAGTACGTCGTCATAGCCGCGAGGGCTCTGCAGTACGACGTCATAGCCGCGAGGGCTCTGCAGTACGATGTCATAGCCGCGAGGGCTCTGCAGTACGACGACACAGCCGCGAGGGCTCCACCGTGCAGCGCCGCAGCCGCGAGGGTTCCGCCGTGCAGCGCCGCAGCTACGAGGGCTCCGCCGTGCAGCGCCGCAGCCGCGAGGACTCCGCCGTGCAGTGCCGCAGCCGCGAGGGCTCCGCCGTGCAGCGCCGCAGTCCCATCCGCTCCACTGAGCGTCGCCGCAGCCGCGAAGGCTCCGTCGTGCAGCGCCGCAGCCGCGGGGGCTCCGCCATGCAGCGCCGCAGCCCCATCCCTTCCGCTAAGCGTCACCGCAGCCGCTCTGCTGTCCGTCGCCGCAGCCGCGACTACTCGGCTGAGCGTAGTCAAACACATGTAACTGGTGAGCTGTTATCTAAATTATCCGATATTTTAAGTAAAGTAGCTTCTAGTAATCAGCATGAAAAGTTTAGTAACGTAAATGTTGTCCCAGAATTCAATCCATCTTTGAAAAATCAAAATATGACTACGTGGTTACATAAAATCAATGAAATCAGCCGCCTTTATAAATGGACAGATAGACAAATAATTCATTATGCTTTGCCGAAGCTAACTGGTAATGCTAAACGTTGGTATGAAGGTTTAACTACTATAAATTATACATGGGTGGAATGGCAACAGAAGTTGAAAGCCGCGTTTCCTTCTGGCGAAAATTATGGTCAAATGCTTTCAGACATGTTGGATAAGCGAGCTAAATTTGGTGATTCTTTAGAAGATTACTACTATGAGAAGGTAGCATTACTCAATAGGTGCGAGATAAAAGCGAAAAGGGCAGTAGAATGCATAATTTTTGGCATCGAAGATAGGGCAGTTAGGCTGGGTGCTGAAGCAGCCCAATTCAAAGATCCTGACAAAATTTTAGCGTATTTACGAAGTGTCAAAAGTAGGAAGAATGAATTTAATAGACCTCCGCCAAAAAAATTTTTACCTAAAGACACAAATACTACAAACATCAATAAGACTATTAGGTGTTTCAAATGCAATGAAGAAGGTCATAGAATCATATCATGTCCACAAGTAAAAAAATGCACTAACTGTTTTAAAATTGGTCACGAAGCCAAAGATTGTTTCCGCAAAGAACAATCCAAGGAACAAAATAAAAATATATTAGAAATTTCAAGTAACGACTCTAACGTTAAAGATAAATACATACAGACTGCAACTATTAATGGGCACAAAATAACTAGCTTTATAGACATGGGTAGTGACTGTACTCTCATCAGAAAAACTGATGCTGATACAATCTTGTCAAAATGGGACAGTTCGAAAGTTACGACAATGACAGGATACGGGGGTGGCATTGTTCAAGCATTAGGAGAATGTATGGTAGAAATAGACATCCAAGAAGTTCGCGTTTGGGTAAAAGTACTTGTGGTACCAGACCATACCCTTAGTTACCCATTACTAGTTGGACAAACCTACACTGAGTCACCATATATAAAAATTGTAAAAACTGACACAGAATTAATAATTATGCGAAAAATGAAAGAAGATAATATTATTAAATTATTTATTAAAAACGATATCGAAGTCGAACCCGGGTGTACTCTAATAGATGTTTCTTCTTCAGTTCATCATACTGGTCCAATTTTAATCAACGATAGTTGTAGATTAAAACCTAAGTATGAATATAATCTCGAGGGAGGTCTGTACTCTTTGGAAGGTGGATTCACAACTTTATTATTGACTAACTTGTCAGACAATAAGATACTTTTTAAAAGAAACGAACTTCTAGCCAGAGCTCAAACGTTGAAAATTGTTAACATAAATAGCAATCTCACAGTTAACAAAATAAATATTGAAGGTGAAAAATTAAAACCGTTTACAATGAACGAAATAACCACTGGAAATGATATTTCACTTGAACAGAAATCATTACTTTTGAAAACAATTAACAAACATAGAAAA
Organism: Selenia dentaria; assembly: GCA_917880725.1. Classification (NCBI taxonomy): domain Eukaryota; kingdom Metazoa; phylum Arthropoda; class Insecta; order Lepidoptera; family Geometridae; genus Selenia; species Selenia dentaria. The sequence continues at coordinate 31,192,832 of OU862877.1, read as the reverse complement.
ACTTTTGCCACAAATTTGGAAGAACTTGGTTGTACTAATGTTGAAAAAATGAGTATCGAACTTTTAGACCCAGAGCCGGTAGTCTACAGACCTTACAGGTTATCACATAAAGAAAGAGATGAAGTTAGGAAAATGACTGATGAACTTCTTGATCATGGTATTATTAGTGAATCTTGCTCCCCATTTGCAAGCCCGATAATAGTAGTACAAAAAAAGAATGGTGAAAAACGACTTTGCATCGACTACAGGGCTTTAAATAAAAAAACTATTAAACAACATTACCCATTGCCTAGGATAGAAGATCAGTTGGATAGATTGTCAGGTTACAAGTTCTACACTACACTTGATTTAGCATCAGGATACTATCAAGTTGAAATCAATGATAAAGATAAGGAAAAGACTGCTTTTGTTACACCGGACGGACAGTTCCAATTTAATAGGATGCCTTTCGGATTGGCGAATGCCCCTGCTGTCTTTCAGCGAACCATTAACAAAGTATTAAATGACCTACGATTCAATTCTATAATTATTTATATGGATGATGTTCTTTTACCGTCAGCTACATTCGAAGAAGGGCTAAAAAAATTGGAGATAGTTTTGGAGAAATTAGCTAATGCAGGACTCACCTTGAAATTGCCAAAATGTCACTTTTTTCATACGCAAATTGATTTTTTAGGATTTGAAGTTTCTGAAAATGGTATTAAACCAGGTAAAAATAAAATTGAAGCTGTTGATAAATTTCCAACACCCGTTAATGTACATAATGTCAGGCAGTTCCTCGGTCTAGCTAGTTTCTTTAGGCGGTTTATCCAAAACTTTGCTGCAATAGCCAGACCAATGTCCCAACTGTTAAAAAAAGATGCAACATGGTGCTGGGGACCTGAACAACAAGAAGCTTTTACTGAACTTAAAACTAGATTGATTTCTCGCCCAGTGTTAACGTTATTTAATCCTAATGCACTAACTGAACTTCATACCGATGCTAGCAAACACGGTGTAGGCGGGATACTTTTGCAGAAACAGAACGACCAAACTCTTAAACCTGTAGCTTTTTACAGCAGACAGACTTCACCCGAAGAGCAACACTTCTCTTCTTATGAGCTTGAAACTCTAGCCGTCATTAGCTCGCTGGTAAAATTTAGACCTTACCTCATCGGGTTGCATTTCACAATTGTCACAGATTGTAACTCATTGCGAGCTACCTTTACTAAAAGAGACATGATTCCCCGTGTTTCTCGGTGGTGGAGTCTAATCCAAGAATTCGACTTTAATATAACGTACAAACCCGGAAAATCCATGAATCATGTAGATGCGCTGAGTAGGAACCCCTTAAGAGAGAACAGACAAGAGATTGAATCTCCTAATGAAAATCTTCAGATATTACATATAACAACTGAATGGCTTGCAACAGTGCAAATGGATGATGAGGAAACCCAAAGAATAAAAAAGATATTAGATGACAAGGAGTCTGAAGATATAGTTTATATAAAGCAAAATTATGTATTAAAACGAGGCTTAGTTTACAGGTTGACCAATGAAGGACCCAAGTGGTTGGTACCAAAAGGTGTACGTTGGCAACTATTAAAATCATGTCACGATGATATTGGTCACTTTTCTCTTGAAAAAACTCTTGACAAAATTAGATCTGATTATTGGTTTCCAAAAATGAGCAAAACCGTTAAAATGTATTGTCAAGCTTGCATTCAATGTGCTCATGGCAAAGCCCCAAGTGGAAAGAAGTCTGGATACCTTCACTCAATTCCTAAAGTACCCCAGCCTTTTCACACTGTTCATACAGATCATCTTGGCCCATTTAACGAAAGCAAAAAAAAGAACAAATATATATTGGCTATCATTGATGGATTTACTAAATTTATTACCCTCAATGCCGTTAAAAATACTAAGAGCAATACTACTATAGGTGTGTTCAAAAATTATTTCTCGTTATTTGGTGTTCCGAGTAGAATTATTTCAGATAGAGGCACCACTTTTACTAGCAGTAAATTCAAAGAGTTTTTATCTGAAAAAGGTGTAAAACACATTTTAAACGCTGTGGCTACACCGCGAGCCAACGGACAGGTAGAACGCTTTAATCGTACAGTACTAGGTGCGTTAACTACAATGACTCATGGAAAAGGCGAGCAAAATTGGGACGAGTATTTACAGGAAATTCAGTGGGGAATAAACAACACTATAAACAAAACTACGGGAAAAACTCCTGCTGAATTACTTTTTGGTCTACGATTAACTGGTTCTAGCGACAGTAATTTAAAACTAGCAGTTACTGATGATAATGAGGTGACTTCTGGTAGTTTAGAACAGATGCGAAACGAAGCTTTAAGTAAAATTTCTCATACACAAGAGAAGCAAGCGAACAATTTTAATAAATCTCGCGCTCCACCACGACAGTTTGATGTTGGTCAACTAGTTCGCGTTGAAAGGGAAGTAGCCCAGAAGGGCAAAAGTAAAAAATTAGTTACCAAATGCTTAGGTCCCTATCGTGTCAGGAAAGTTATGCCAAATGACAGGTACGAAGTTGAGGATACCCCTGTCACACGCAAGAAAGGAAAACCTAAATACACGGGTATTTTTCCTGTAGACAAAATTCACCCATGGCTTGTTTTCAAATCCAATAACGAAATTGAAACATCATCAGAAGATGAACTTGACCAACGGCAAAATGATGATTTGATAAATGAGATGGATTGAATAGTGGAAATGATTGATCAAATCTTAATTATTTTCTTATATCTCTGCAGTCGTATAATCTGTAATATATGAATCAATTGATCATTTATAGCATTTATAGATTATGAATTTTGTGTAACAACGTCTATAGTAATAAGATAACAAAGTAGAAAGCTAAGCTCGAGGACTCGCTTAATAGTCAGGATGGACGAATGTTATCAATATTGAGTATATTTACACTTCTTTTGACTTTTTAATACTGTTTCCGCTAGGTGGCACTTGTCGAAATCAGTTTAAAACTTTAGTTTATTTTAAATATGAATTTCATTTGTTAAAATACTTAAAATAAATGTTAACTGTGTTTTATATGGTTACCGACATTTTGACTAATATTTACTGTTAAATGGAACTCTATTGACCGGTAGACTATTTTCTGGAATCGCCGCTTGGTGGCGTGGTCGCTACCTAGTGGAGGGAGTGGCTGCTGTATCGCGTTAGTCAGTATAAAAAGGAGTGGAACCGCCATCCACGACTCAGTTGATCACTTGCAGTGGCATAGTGCGCTACTAAAAGAAGTGTACCAGTAATTTACGAGCTGTGCAACTAAATTATATGTAAGTAATGTGTATCATTTTTGGTGTGCTTATATTATTTTCAAAATTTTTATGTTGTAGTGCGCTTGTTTTTTTATATTGGTGCGAATGAAAACTGCTGAATATATTAAACAGTGTTTTTACCAGAATCTGCATTATTTATTGTACCAAAACCGCCCATATGAAGATTAGTAAGGTTTGTTGGAGAAATTTCTAACACTTTGGTCATAAATTAATATAGTATTTACTTCGTCTATGGCGTCTATAAATAGGTCCCAAACAACATACATCAATTCGAAATCTATGTGGGGTTAATTTGGGACAAATTTGGTTTAAACAGTTCATAACTTCGATCGTAATCCTAAATTCGATAATGTCAGTTGTACAGCTGAAGCTAAATAACATTTGCCGCCTAGTCACGTACAGATGACATCTCGTAATGTACAGATATCTCATCTCGCATCGTTATCGAATGTCTCGGTAACTCGAAGTGCCCTCGTAAACCCTTGATAGGTCTTTGTGAATTGAAATAAGTTCTTATCAAACTGAGTTACGACACTTTATGTCGTAAATACCATGTTTAATATTCCTACTTAACGATAATCAACGCATACGCTGTGAAAACAGTAACTATACCTAATTTTGTAGTAATAATTGGTTTTCATTGTTTTGTCTTATATGCCAAACATTTCAGGCGTTAATAAAATTGTATGTTTTAAAATTGTTGTCTCTTGTGTTTTTACGATAAGAGCGAGACATGTGTCTAGTGGTGTGTAAACATAATTATATGGCAATAATTATTTTAAGCGACCTTTAATCTTGAGATGACGGCAGATAGCAGTGACATTATTTTAAGATCGTCATGAGTTTTAATCATAATTATTTATGTTTCCTGTACCATCACTATAATACACACATGTTAAGATTTAAACATACCCCACACACCTCACTAATTCTCAATTATGATTATAATATGGTATATATTAAATCTAATATAATCTAATATATAATGCGTAAATCTAGTTTACTGCCCTTTCATTTGTGACAATTTAATTACAATTTATCTGAACTCCGCTGAAAACATCGATATACTTACTAATTATAATATTGAAAGCCATATATATCGCTCAAAATAGTTTAATTAAATTTTATTAATTGAAAAGATTCATGTTAATTATTAAAATATGTTTAGTCCAAAGGTTTTATGATTCAATATTGAAAATGATCAAATTAAACATTATGATTAAAGTTATTTTGAAAACTATTTAAACTGCAGATAGATCTTTCATTCTTGTTAAATAATTAAAATGTAGCTCTATAAATAAAAATCTTTACGAAGCTGTTAGAGCGAACAGTTCCATTAAATAAAACTACAGCCGCCTATCAATTGGTGGAGCAAATTAATTAAGCTCAACTTGACGGGGCTTCTGAACGTTAAATCTATTAGAAGACGTATCTATTGTTCTCTGTTCAGCCATAGTTTGAACAGACGCTGAGAAAATCTCATGAAACTCTGTCGAGGGTCGCCATTATAGACGATACTTTTTAACTTAGGTTCTTTACTATAAGTTTTTTATATTGAAATTAATTGTACTTTATTTCAAATTCACAATTAAAATCAAACAATAAACACTCTTTTTAATGTTATTTGGACGGTTTAACTTACGCAGTAGGTATAGTCGAATATCTCGACCGGTTGCAGTTGCGAAACCGGTCGAGATGTTCGACTATACCCACCGCGTAAGTTAAACCGTCAAAATAACACTAAATTAAACAGTCTGTCGGGGAATGGAATTACTAAAAATTGGTTGTATCCAATATAATGACATGACATTGTGTACGATTTTTATTAAGTAGGTACTTATACAATTTATGCTTTATTAATATACACGTAAATATTTATTTTGAAGGTTTTGAATGTTTGGTTTAAGGTTTAAAGACATTTATTCTCAAATAAGACATTACATATCACTTACTTGAGAACAATTTCAAACATATAGGTACATAATTATAACATCGTCATGTCGTATCTAGTAAGCGCCCAACGTATTGCTTAAGAGGCTGTAATCTGCGATTAAATATTGAGCGAGTTCTTTTTTTAATACGTTGAATGAGTTTACATTTTTTATGCGCGAGGGTATCTTATTATATAGTTGTGTTCCTTCAAATGTAAGTATTTTTTGTCGTAGTTTGTTCTAGCTTTTGGTAGGACCAAAAAACTAGCTCGCCGGTTACTTCGTTTTGTAATTTCTTTTATTTTTGTAAACGTAATATTACTGTGTATGCTTTTGTTTTAGAGCTAATGTAACCCTACTTTAGAATCAAGCCTTTTTAAAGGTGTTCGCTTTCTCCATTAAAATAATATTACACTTCATACAATTTGAATTAAATAAGTAGATAATAAAGGACGATGTAATTTTCTAAACAAGTAAAATACCCCTTTTGAAGTGTTCATTGTCAACACTTCTGGAACTTTCTGTAACAATACCGCCTTAGTAAGATTTTAAAAATAAAGTTTTCCCGTCTCTCTTTATTACTGGCCATTATTCAAAACTCTGAAAGTCTCACTGGAAAGGTAAGAATTATTACGTTTTTATTAATTTGATTCTTGGCCCCTTCCAATTTTAAGATTCTCTTGTCTGCATATTCCATCAATTAGATAGCGTTTTATTCTACTTATTGCATCATATCACAAAGTCGTCTATCTGTTTATCTATCTGTATTCTGTACGTCTATTTTTCCATATGACTTCTGTCGATCTGTTTTCCTTCTTGTGCGTATAAGTGTGTATATGTGTGCCAGTAACTAAAAGAAACGTTTGTTTAGAAACATTTTCAGTCTTAACAATAGACTATTAATATTGAAAGTTTTGCATATAACAGATTATCTGACAGATCAGTGTGTCATGCCGTATGGCACTAGGCAAGCAAAATCTTATATTGTTTGTTTAACAGGCTAAATGCTGTTTGCCTCTACCGGCATTTATACAGTGATCAGAAGTCTGGAAAGTTCAGACGGTACTCATTCAGATCTGAATACGAGAAAATGTAATTTCCCTTTTTTGCCTATGGATTTCGAATGGCAATGCTGCAATTTCAACAGGGTTATAGTATATATCACGCAAGAAGCATAAAAAAAGAGCAACAGTGACAATTTCAATAATCTTGCCGTTTTATAAATTTACTTATTACCATATTTATAAAATACAAGATATTCAATAGTTATGAGTGGATTCGATGAACTATTGCCATATTAGTGAACAACATTATATACTTATCCTCAGTTCTGAAACACCTAAAAAGTTTGAAAAAATTGTTTATATAATTATGTAAAAACCCGTAATTCATAGTATATAACGCAGTGACAGTTTCAAGCAAAGCTCTATTGGTATTGATTTGCTTGTGCGTAGACTGAACTAAAATTCTCTAAGCTATGGTAGTTCTTATTATGGTAATATTAAAATCCATATTCATGTAACACTTAGAATGACAATTCTTAACATATGATTATTCTATTCAAATGTGGGTAGTACACATCAGTTTACATCAGTTTAGACAAGTTTAGAGAGACGAATTTACATGACGATTAAATTTGCATTAAACATACCCAGAGTTAACACGAAGTCACCGACATAGCCCAGAAGATTAGCCAGTTAAAGTGGCAGTGGGCAGGGCACATAGCACGCAGAACAGATGGCCGATGGGGCTGGAAGCTTCTGGAATGGAGACCACGGACTGGCAAGCGCAGCGTAGGTCGTCCACCGACACGGTGGACAGACGACCTGATAAAGGTCGCAGGACGACGTTGGATGCAGGCCGCTTCCAACCGGTCCTTTTGGAAAATTATGGGGGAGGCATATGTTCAGCAGAGGACATCCTATGGCTGAGATGATGATGATACCCACAGTTAAACAAAAACGGCAAATTTAAGCATTGTCACTTGCAAGCATTATACGAATTTTGACTTAAGCGTGAACAGAATAAGAACTACCATAATTTACTAAAAATATAGTTTAGTTCGATAGTTTAGTTTGGTATTCTGAACAAGCGAATTGCTACCATTGTGTATTTCGTCACGTATTTTTTCAATGAAAATATCCATTGAATATGCCACTGAACATCGTAACTTGTCGGGACAGTGGTCCTAAAAGCAGAATCTAGGCCCTTCCGTGGCGAGACTATATAGCAGGCGTTTTCCACATTGGTTGGACCGTGTAACCGAGAACAATAGACAGAGAACATTCTCTAGTTTTTACATTGCGAACTAGCTTTGCAGCCTGCATAGCTTCATGGCTATTTTTTGTATTTCGTGAATTATGACTTCGTAGGTACAAATCGCTTTATAATGAACTTATTGGATATTAGCGACTGCCCGCGACTTCTTTCGCGTAGTAGGCCCGGCCTCCAGCCGTTATAGCAATTTGTACCTACGTAGTCATAACTCACAATGTTTTTTTTTATAGAGTATCTCTATCGTATAATAGAGTTAGTTATTTTATAGAAAAAAAACTTCTAGGCCTATTTATGTACAATCTTGACTAAAAAGTAGATAGTTTCAAAAAGCGCTGTATATGTGATATATTTCGGTATATTTTGTATAGGACCATCCCTTTTTTTGAGTGGGTGGAATACTTTTACGTACTCGTATACCCGCCTACCTGGGGGGCGGATGCCGATAATATTACCGAACCAACCAACAAATAATCATAAAAATCAAGTTTTTGACAAAGCCATACTTGCACATGGTAGTTTCAGATTTGATCCATTCTTATTGGCGGAGTAATCTCATATCAAACACAAAAAAACCAGAGGAATTGAGAATCTACTCTTATTTTAAGTATGTTAGAAACCTGTAATTTTGACATTACTAATATATTTTTCAAATGTATTTATTTGTATTGACATTTTGAGGGTGGTGCAAATGCAGTGTACTACCCTTCTGCTAAGGGGGGGAAGGAGTTGTGTAGGGCTTAAATAGTGAGCAGTTATTAAGCAAGACCGCCGGGAATTAACCTATTCCCAGTTATGTACCTACACATTTGCGCTTATCAATTTAATGGGGACTGTTGTGTTTTCTCCTAGTTAGCAGTTGAGTTGTTGCGGCGTTTTATCTCAGCAAAGGGGATTCCTTTACAGCTTTTGGCTTTAGTATATAAAGACATAGAATCATTCAAGACTTCATTCCACGACTAAGTCGATAAGAAGATACATCTATTTCTCCAACGTAATAAAGAAAACTACCACATCCACAATGCTTGCAGTCAAATTGTTCGCTTTTGCCGTTCTAGTGATGGGAGTCAACGGAAGAAGCCTAGTACACGAAGAGCTCGAACCACGATATTTCGCCTTGCCTGATGCTTACTTCGAGGAACCATCACCAGTGTTGGTAGACGCAGAGTCAATGGTGCCAATACATGCGGCACGAGAACGGCGTCAGGCACACGGCAGCTTTGCACTTAACTCTGATGGCACTTCCGGTCTTAACATGAAGGTACCGTTTGCTGGCACCGACAAGAACGTCTTCAGCGCTATCGGAGGTCTTGATTTTGGAAACGATCGAAGACTCGCAGCCGGAACTGCTGGTCTAGCGTTAGACAATATCAATGGTCATGGGCTGACGTTGACAAAGACTCACCTTCCTGGCGTTGGAGATCGTATGGCTGCAGCAGGAAATCTGAACTTGTTCCATAACAATAATCATAATCTGGATGCAAACGCTTTTGCTGCTCGTACTACGCTCAATAACCATGTAGTGCCCAGTTTTAATACGGTTGGAGGCGGCCTCGACTATATGTACAGAAACAAGGTAAATAATTGTATTACTTAGTTGTATTTCATCATCATCAGTCATCTTTTTGCCGATAATAAGCACATGACTTCAAAAGTTGCAGTTGCATCAACGCCAATCAATCATTGAAATTCTGAACCGAATTAACCTACATTTGTTCAGCCAAAGACAATTTTATAGTCTTATTTGCCTAGTGTTTAATTGGCTAGCTCTTCAAAACAATTTGGCTTCCATACTACACGTAGTATATGCAATTTTCTGTGTTGAAGTAGAATATCTCGAAGCCTGGCCCTGGTATTCGTCAAGCCTTGGTGGAAATCAGGAGGAAAAACTGTTTTCCTTTAATTTTGATAAGTTTTTATAGTTTCTTATTATGCAGTAATATACTCACAGTTTCTCAGATCCAAAACGTAAGAATAATAAATATGCACTGGCCATGAAAGAACACAATTCTCGGAAACGTGATTCTACTGACTAAGAACGTTCATAATGCGTCTAAAAGCAAATTTTAAGATTATCTTTAGAAATTGTGCTAAAATATTTAAATTAAATTACTTCATAATTTTCTTATTACTTTTAAGGTTGGTGCGGGGATGAGCGTAGCACGCACACCACTGTTCCAACAGACTGACTACTCCGCTACGGGTAACCTGAACATCTTCCGAACTCCTGACTCTTCACTGGATTTCAAAGCTGGACTCTCTAAGTCTGTTTCTCCATTTATGCCTTCACAATCCTGGCAGCCTACTACAGGATTCACATTCAGAAAGTTCTTCTAAATCGTCTCGATATAGTGCCCTAGTGATATTTAGCATTTAATAAGTTGCCTGTGTATTTACTTTCTATTTTACCAATTATTTTAGGATGCGATATTCGGTAAGATATTAGTTTCATAAGATGTTTGTTTCTAAAGAAGTAAGCTAATCTGATTATACATTAAATTATACAAAAACTAAAACATATATTTGTTTTATACTGATACTAGTTTCTAGCCGTGCCTTCGCTTGCATGGAATAAGGTAATCGCGATCCTTCGGGAACTACCAACTGAATTGGGATATATGCAGTAGTGCATGTGTTCAGCCTGGGTATTAAACTATCTCAAATACAAATTGCCTGCAAAACTGTTGAGTCGTGTAAACGTGAAAAAGTAACAAACAATGTTATTTTTGTTACATGCACTTACATACCTATACTCACGCGCTCACTTCCTCATTCACTCACACACAGACGCATATATAATACTAGCTGCTCTCTGCGGTTTCACCCGCGCGGTGATGGATGATGATGATGATGATGATGATGATGAATCTTATATAGCCTATGTTACTCAGGGTGAATGTAGCTTTCCAATGGTGAAAGAATTTTTGAAGTCAGTCGAATACTTTTTGAGCCAATTCGTTACAAACAAACATACAAATCTTTCCTCTTTGTAATATTAGTATAGATTAGTGTGACGATAAACCTACCAATGGTCCGTGATAGTTTTCTTCACTTCACTTTCTAGTCCACACTCACAACAGTCCCAGTCTATTATTGATATAAAAGGACTAGATTTGGACTGGAGTGTAGACATATTTTTGAGTCTCATTAATTTATTGTATTGAAATCGCATCACTATTACAAATATGCATTGACAAAATAACGTGTAGGTTCACCATATGATATCGGCAAAGAAAAGTGTAAACGTGTCACCCTTAAAAATCTATGGAACCGGTCGAATGGAATTAGTTTATTCATTTCTTGATCGTGATATCTGTGTACCTATGTCGCCTAGAATCAAACTGGACACGTGCAAGTCGAACGCGCACCAAGGGTATTATAATAATAATAATAATAATTTTATTTATTTGGAACCATAACACGATTAGTTACAAACATATAGGATTCGATGACACCTGCAGAAGTATTAACTGTGTCGCAGATGTCAACGCCCTCCTCCGAAAGTCAGCTAATAACATAGTTCCTTAGTAACAAACAAGGTACAACTATATAACATATTATGTAAATACCTACGAGAAAACTAATTTTAGTATTATTCTAACAATGAAAATATATGTTGGAAAGACGAAAAAATTTATATTTATTTAATATCAAAAACGACCCATGTGTCAAACTCATGAGAATTTTAAAACTAAAATTTGAATTTATTACTTTTTAAATATTGTATTTAAAAAAATATTCGAATACGTTACAGTCAATTCTCCAACTTCAAGTGTAAGTTTGTAATAATAATAAAATATTTTATGTGACATATTATCACTTTTCCAAATAATGAGCCATAAATACTCATTATTGTTTGATGAACTTGACTTAGAAACTTGCGTTTTTACAGATCCAAGTAAACCTAGACCTATTATTTGATATTAATTGTGATACCACGCGACTGAGACTAGGGTCTAGTCAGACATACGGACAACGAAGTGATCCTATATGGTGGAACCCATATAGGATCCCTTTAAATTAAACACAGGAGTTTAAATAATATATAACTCGACGAAGACTCAGGAAGTTTGAAATTTGACGATAATGGAATAATCGGAAAACAGTGTGGTACGTATGTCACAAAAAAACATTAGTATTACAAACTAAATTTGCAGTTAGAACGTAGTTAAAATATTGTTTTATATCTGAAAAAAATATTTTTAAACAACAAAGAAAAAGACCACAGATGTTTGTCATATTGTAATATTTTTCAGAGTAGAGCAAGGTAGACTTGAATTTGACCATGTTTTCCATCAACTTATATCAGAGGGATAATAATATACGGTTACACGGAATACTGTTTAGTTACAGGCAACCACAAAAAAGGTCTAAGAAATGATAAATTCAGGACCTGACCCTTATCTAAAAACCAAAAAAATTAAGGTATGTCTGTATCTTTAAAAATTATAGCGTTAAGTAAAAAATATCAACAAAACATAAAATTACCGACGTACACACAATAAAATATCAGATATTTTATCAGATAAATCTATCTCAATTCATTAAATGAAAATATCATTAACAGAACTCAGAATTATACTGACTTATTTTTTATTATTATTGACATACCAGAACATCAATTTAGACTAACTTAATTGCCACACTCCGTTTAAGCGGATTAAACGGTAATTTCAGAACGCGAAAAAGAAGAAATGTATTTCTTAAATAATAATTTTTCAGTCGGTGTTTGGTAAAATCTCAAACGCCAAGCTGACTTGTGTTTAATTTTTTTCTTGTACTTTTGTGTTTAAAATAACATTTTGTAACTTAGAAAATATGCCCGGAAACATTATAAATAAGGTCAGGGCTTAGTTTACCGCAGAAGGCTCTAGAAAACTGTTTTTTACTATTTTACCAATGTTTATTCCACATATTTTTTTTATTACTGGTTAGTTTTTCTAATATTAAAGTAGTTGTGGTACGTAGTCTCTGACACTATGGGACACCTTATTTAGGATTCCTTTTAATGGGAGCCAGTTACTTCTCTAGATCTTGTTATTATTGTGTATTGTGTGTCAAGAGTACCACCATCTTCAGCCGAATCATCATTGACTGTCACTAAGATAGTGCCCAAAAGCTTATTAATTAAAAAAGTGTTTTGGCGTTTATATTTATAGGCCTATTTAGTATTTGATTTATCTAGTATTTTAAGTCGAGTCTAAACGACAGGTTATTTTTACCATTTATTTTCCCTAAATTCGGGCCTATATGACCTCTTTCCTAACTTGTCACATAAAAACTCCGCAGATAATCTTCAGGTTCCAAATTAACTCTTCGCAGTAAAACGGTACACCTTTCACGCCTAACACCGTCCTGAGATTTGGCACGAGTACGGCCTATATCATACCGTTCTTACATCAAGTACGGTTAATCACTCTTCTTGTCATGATACCGGCTTATGAACTTCGAAGATATGCCAGCGATCCGTAGCCGGATTAGCAGTGGTTCTCACTCGGAACTAGGTCAGAGAGTTCTGTTTATGGGGAATATTATCTGACTCGGCTGTGGAGACGATAGGTAAATACGAGTAGGTAGATATAGATAAATTCATAGTTCACGCACGCTCCAGTGTTACTCAATTATGATACGATGGCTTTGACTGTTTTATTTAATTAACCGTTTCAGTGAGTCTCTGATTACTACAGTCTGATAGTTCAGCGTCACAGCTGCTCATGACTGTTGCAGAAGCCTTGAAATTAAAGACCAACGCACACTTTGTTGAGTAAGTAATTAACTACGAGTAACATTTAATGCAAGTAATAAGTGATAAGGAATATATCATATTTTTCCAATTTGCAGTCCACATATTTTTCCTCCCTAATGGCCACATCGCCAGTAAACACACAAGAAGGTCGATAGCTTGTGCTATATACAGCTGCGGATTTTCCACAAACGAGCTAATAGTGGTCTTAGAAGCTTTTACGTAACTGAAACGTGATGCAGAAGTAGCATAAGTTCCCTTAGAAATTATCATACATGATGTGAAATACAGATAGAAAAATTATCAAACTTAAATTTCTAATCTCATTCACACAAGTACTCCATCACGTAGTAGAACCTTTATAAGTATAAAATATAAGCATATACTCTGTAAGTGTAAATATATATTGTCTGTACGTATAATGTCATACGCTAAACAATACTGAGATAAATAATAAGCTTAGATCTAGGGCTCGCTATCAGACTCGACTTCCGCCGTTATAGTTTATAGTTGTACTTCCGTTGTGTGCACTACCGTTCTTGCATCCCCTTTTTAAATTTAACCCAGCGCTATGAATGTAGTTGTAATGTAAAATATTTCATTCAAAAAGATGTTACTGGGTGAACGTTTCCATGTCTCAGAGTGTGAATTGCAGTGCAGTGATGCATAGAACCGGCATGGATATGTATAATGATTATCATTAGGCAACATCTTTCTTGTAAAATAACATTTATTTATAGTATTAGACTACATTAATAAATATAATATGAATAGTTCCACAATTGTGGGGTTGTGGATGGGACATTGTGGGGTTATCTGAAGTCCGTAGAGCGGGTGAGGACACGATAACCCTAAAATCAGGTAACCTACTCTACCACCGGGAGGGCGACCAACAGTCCCAAGGTGGTGTCGGGTTTCTCGTCCACAAGTCCCTTACTAACAACATAGTTAAGATCGATAGCGTTTCCAATAGGGTCGTATACCTAATACTCAGAGTATCCAAACGATATTCGCTGAAGGTCATTCAGATATACGCACCGACGAAGTCGCACCCGGATGATGAGGTGGAGGATATGTATGAGGACATTAGTCGGGCCATACATACCTCTGAAACACACTTTCTAGTTGTTATGGGGGACTTCAACGCGAAGTTGGGTAAGAGAAGCGAGGATGAGTCGAAAGTGGGGCAATTTGGCTATGGACAACGGAACCGTAGGGGACAGAGGTTGGCCGACTTCCTGGAGAAAGAGGGACTCTTTATGATGAACTCTTTCTTTCAGAAGCCACCTCACAGGAAATGGACCTGGCTGAGTCCCGATGGTTCCACGAGAAATGAGATTGACTTCATTATGACCACCAAAAGGCAAATATTCACTGATGTCTCCGTGATCAACAGGGTTAAAACCGGTAGTGATCACCGAATGGTAAGAGGCACGGTGAATATAAATGTCAAACTGGAGAGGTCTCGTCTGATGAAGTCTACGCTCCGACCTACTCGTGCCCATATTCAAGACCCCGAGAGCTTTCAACTTGACCTATCCAATCGCTTCGATTGCCTTGAGAACATCGCTTCAGTGGACGAGATCAATAACAGGTTAGTAGAAACTGTCCATACAGTGGGTTCCAAGTACTTTAAACCCCACCGTACAGATAGGCCACAGAAACTCTCCAACGATACCCTCAAACTCATGGCTGAACGACGCTCATTGAAACTGCAGTCTTCGGATGATGCTGAAGCATATAAGCTGCTCAATAGACGAATATGGAAGTCCTTGCGACACGACATCCGGATCTTTAATACAAACCGTATTAAAGAGACGATAGAGCGTAAAAAGGCTCCAAAGTGTTTGCAAGAGACATGTCTATTGGGCAAAGCCAGTTGACGAAGCTGAAGAGAGGAGACGGCAGTGTAGCGTCGACCAAAGCGGAAGTGCTAGGAGAGGTCGAGAGTTTCTACGGACAGTTATACACCTCGGTCGCTAAACCTGTTAGCAGCTCGGTCAAAGACCCAAGAGCCAAGCTGACCCGACATTATACCGAAGATATCCCGGACATCAGCCTGTACGAGATTAGAATGGCCTTGAAACAGCTTAAGAACAACAAGGCGCCTGGTGACGACGGTATCACATCTGAGCTTCTGAAAGCGGGTGGAACACCGGTACTTAAAGTCCTTCAGAAGCTCTTTAATACCGTCTTACTCGAAGGTTCAACGCCAGAAGCATGGAACAAAAGCGTGGTGGTGCTGTTCTTCAAGAAAGGTGACAACACTTTACTTAAAAATTACAGACCCATCTCGCTTTTGAGCCATGTTTATAAGCTATTTTCGAAGGTCATAACGAACCGTCTCAGTCGCAGGTTTGATGAATTCCAGCCTCCGGAACAAGCCGGTTTCCGAAAAGGCTATAGTACCATTGACCACATCCACACGCTACGGCAAGTTATACAGAAGACCGAAGAGTATAACTTGCCTCTTTGTCTAGCGTTTGTGGACTATGAGAAAGCCTTTGATTCGATCGAGACGTGGGCAGTGCTTGAGTCTCTCCAGCGGTGCCGTATTGACTATCGGTATATTGAAGTGCTGAAGTGTTTGTACAAAAACGCCTACATGTCAGTCCGAGTACAGGAGCAGAGTTCGAAGGCAATTCCATTGCAAAGAGGCGTGAGACAGGGAGACGTTATATCTCCGAAACTGTTCAACGCTACATTGGAAGACGCCTTCAAGCTTCTGGAATGGCAAGGACTTGGCATCAATATTAACGGCGAATACATCACTCACCTTCGATTTGCCGACGATATTGTAGTCATGGCAGAATCCATGGAAGACCTCAGTACAATGCTCGAAGGCCTCCATCGAGTTTCCCAACGGGTAGGTCTTAAAATGAACATGGACAAGACGAAAATTATGTCTAATGCCCATGTTGTACCTACCCCAATATCAGTTGGGAACTCAGTTCTCGAAGTTGTTGACGAGTACATCTACCTGGGACAGACAGTCAAACTAGGCAGGTCCAACTTCGAGAAAGAGGTCAATCGTCGAATCCAACTCGGCTGGGCAGCGTTCCGGAAACTTCGCGAAGTCTTCTCGTCAAAAATACCTCAGTGCCTCAAGACAAGAGTCTTCGACCAATGTGTGTTACCAGTGATGACTTATGGCACTGAAACGTGGTCTCTTACTATGGGCCTCATAGATAAGCTCAAAGTCGCACAACGAGCTATGGAGAGGGCTATGCTCGGGGTTTCTCTACGTGATCGAATCAGAAATGAGGAGATCCGTAGAAGAACGAAAGTCACCGACATAGCTCAGAAGATTAGCCAGTTGAAGTGGCAGTGGGCAGGGCACATAGCACGCAGAACAGATGGCCGATGGGGCCGAAAGGTTCTGGAGTGGAGACCACGTACCGGCAAGCGCAGCGTAGGTCGTCCACCGACACGGTGGACAGACGACCTGAGGAAGGTCGCAGGACGACGTTGGATGCAGGCCGCTTCCAACCGGTCCTTTTGGAAAACCATGGGGGAGGCCTATGTTCAGCAGTGGACGTCCTACGGCTGAGATGATGAGATGAAGATGAGTTCCACAATTATTGCACGCATGATATCAATAATATCTTATGTTGTAAAATTATTAGGTACATTATAATGTCTACAATAACGAGATAGTTATTTTCACGTTGATTAGATAGTTAGATTAATAGAAAAAATACACATCCTCAGTTACCTTGTATTTTTGAGTTTCTATTTAATTTTATTTGGAGCGCTTACGGTTAACATTACAAAACAGGTTTTATTAAATAACTTAAGAAAAACCACATGCAATTAATACGCCTCCACATGCAACTATTTATTGCTTTGTCTTTTTTTCATTCGTATTTGTATTTATACCATCCCGTAAACTATGTCCCGTAAACTTTCTATTGTTTGCAACTTCAAACTCAATTTAAAAACTTTAACATTATTACAACTTAAACGTTACATTTTATAGAAGTAAATTAATAAAAAAATACAGTTTCCAATGCAGTCATTTACACTTATACCTACATATAAATGACTTTAATACAAATAAAATGTCCTCTTTATAAGCAAATCTTAAAAAGGATTTTTAAGTGCATATAAATAATAGTGTTATAAAATGATGCGGTTTATTTAAATATTTTAATTCAAAATTTAAGCATAAAATTTTTTATTTTAAACTCTGGACTCATCGTGCATGCTTGTTTTCTTTTGAATAAATGATTAATAACCAAATCCAAAAAACTTTACTAGGGAAGATGCTTCATAGCTAATATTACTCACGGTATTATAACACTCTAGAAAGGCAATGGATCGAAGCTAACTAGCTTTTGAGTTAATTAGGAATGAATAAGAAAGCCTGAGAAAGTTTCAGTAATGTAATCTAGTAAGAGTAAGGATCTAAGCTGTCGCTAGAGTAGTATAACTCGCTCCACCTGAAGCTTTAGAAAATTATTGTGGCACAGGAATACCATTCATGAATAAAATGTGTTATTTCAGCATATAAAAAGGATACAAGCACAATTTAAAAAAAATAATACCGACTTCCATTCTATTCACTTATTGTAGTCTAACTCAAAAACTACTGGACCGAGTTTAATAAAATTTAAATGGGACCACACGGAAAGCATCAGCTTTTAAACACAAAATACTCGTATTTTTGAGAATCAGTTCACTGAATCGAAAGTTTTGAGGTAAACATAAAAGAAATACAGTCGAATTGAGTACCTCCTCGTTTTTGAAAGTCGGTAGAAAATATACCTAATCTCATCAAAATCTTACATGCCGTTTTCGTGCTGAGTTCACAAGTACCAACATGATATCATAGATAGTGAAATTGTCAGTCAAGGATGTCTTAGTACAAGTAAATTTAAATAATATATGTATTATATCAAGTTCTACATTCTATTTTCGCTGTAAAACTATTAATCAACGAGATGCAAACGCACTGTCCGTAAAGTTGCATTGTAAAAAAGACCCTTTATGTTTTAGAACAAAGGTTACAAGAACCAATTGTTCATAACGTAGCGGCCGTTACGTCCGTAACGTCACGCCGTCGCCGCCGTTACAAGCGCGTAGCAAACCACATACCGAGTAGCGAGGGAGGCAGCAATTTTTGCAAAAATGTTAAAAATTGTACCTGCGAAATTGGGTAGGAATGCGCGAGTTCAGAATTTTTCGATATTTGTGATGGATTAGACATTTTTAACATACTTTTGTAATTTTATTTAAAAACTGCTTGAAACACGTTAGAGGACAAATTTAAACGTTTTTTTAGCATTATTTTTCAAATCGTTCTCATATTGTTCGCTTTGTGTGCTTGCTTATGTTAACCTCTCAAAATGTATATGTCATCTTTTTTTCAGCGTTTTTAATAATGTAATGGAAATAAGCATTTTTCTGTTCGTATAATTATATATATATAGCTAGCTGATCGACAGTGGCTTCATTCGATTCACCGACAATTCTACCTTAGGATGCATATAACTATAAAAGGTTTCAACTGCCAGAATTTTAAGTTTGTATTCTCAGCAGTTTAAGTTCTGCGTTGATGAATAAGTCAGCTATTAATATGTAGGTATAGTTAACTATTCATATGATAATTAGAAGAAAACCAACTGAAAAAATCTTATTACTAATAATAAGATTTTTTCAGTTGGTTTTCTTTTTTCGTTGGTTTAACAAAAGCATATTTCTCATGTTCCTTTCTTAGGAAAGGAACATGAGAAATATGCTTTTGTTCCATCGCTCTAATCTGACGTTGTATTAAATTGATAGCTGATAACTTATAAGATTTGAAAATTATTACGCATGTTTAGTTTGCTGTGTGCTACGAAGAAATAATGTCAGGAAGCATAACTCAGAACAAATTTCACACAAAAAGTGGTCCTTCAAACCAAAACGACGTATGATTCCAAATACGAATTACTTCCGAGTTTACAATTAGACATGTTCGGTGATTGGTTTAAATTTCAAAAGGAAAGCAGGGATTGATTCACGCGCGTGCTGCAAAGTCTACTATGACAGCTAAGTCATAGCGGCGTGAACGATGTTAGTGGTTTAGCACGACTTTTATTGGGACATTTTTTAAGGCAGTTACTCTTCTTAATATTATTTCTTCGTAGGCTGTGTGTTTATATTTGACAGCAAACTAAGGACAAACGTAGAAAGGCCGAATACAGCTCTTGCTCAATGATACGCCCTATGCCTTTTTTCTATATCTTCCATAACCGTGTTTACAATTCTCGTGAAAACATTCAAGCTCGCACACAAAAAAGAACCGCAGAGAGCATTTCGTTGTTATCACATCCCTTACAACCTTTTTCGAGTTGCCGACCATTGTACAACTTTTTTGCGGTGGCCAGCTGCAGGACCACACTCGTAATGAATTGGGATACAAATCTTATAAATAAATATGAAAAAATATACAAGATAAGCCTACCAGAATTTCAACTGAATATATCAGTTTTAAACATCAAAACAGCATTGTAATTTGATATAAATAGGTAAATACAACACTAGATATTTATTGTTTTATATCAATCAGTTTTTTCAATCAGTTTTCAATTTATCAATCAGTGACGAGACCAATAAGTCGCTCGCCTGATGTAAAGCGTCACACTTTGTCCTGTATTTCGCTGGAAACATGCCCCTTCAAAAAAACACAGTAATGCTTGCACACTACTGCTTCTCGGTTGTATAACTGGCCAATGTATGGTACTTCCCCAGGAGGGTTGTGGAAGTCTTACCACTACAAAGACTAAAGTTGAATAAGACTAAATCATCGGGAATATGGTCTGTTTCCCACAGAATGTGTCCTCAGCTCTGCATTTCTGCTCAGGGCTAAACAAAATAACTTACTATACTGAGCCACAACGAAAACTGGTCGGTTCTTTGCGGCCAAGCGTTTTTTTTTATTTATTACTATTTATATACCCTGAAGTTTTTTAATTCGAATTATATAGATTTATTTAACCCTAACCGAATAAATTGTATAATAAAACTATAGGTACCATAGATTTAGTATAAAGCTATAATTACATTTAGTTCCGTTATTCGTAGTCCATCCGTATAGCAATATAACGGCAAAAGTGCGTTTGCCGGTATGTCCTCTGTTCACCATTCTTTCACGCTTAAAAAATACAAAACCGATTTTAATGAAATTCGGCATAGATACTCGTATACAGCTCGACTCGACTTGTGATATTTTTTTATCAATAAATTGATTACTCTGATTACTCTAGTCTGCAAAAGGATAAAAGTATTTTTATCCCGTAAAATGTACCTGTAAGATATACCACAACAATATGCGTGTAACAAAAATAAATTGTATTTATCTCGCACGCAATCATAATGTTTGCATAATGTAAAATTTACCTAGAGCTGTATGCAAAAAATTACCATCATATCTGGAGCAACTCTTACAGATTTAAATAGCATAGATTCCAAGTCTCCGTGATCACTGATCCGTGATTGTATAAAGAAACGTGTCTCAAGTTCTCTATGAAAACTATGTTGTTACATTTGCATCTGCCCCACTTTTAACAAGACTTCCTTATCCAAGGCCAACAATCCAAACTAATACCAAATCTAGCTGATTTATTTGTCAAATTATGGCAATATTCCAAGTGTTCCATTTGTATACTCTGCTAAACCCCTTACAGCGGTCAAGTGGGTTATCTCAGATATTCAGAATGTTCAGGGATAATAAAAACTCTGATGCAGCCTATCTATATCTATCTATAGATCTATCTAAATCATCGGGAATATCGGTAAATTAAGGGATAAAGCGTCATTTTTATAAGTTAAGGAAAATAAATTTCTTCTGATTTTTTTCTATCAACAGAGAAACCGTCAGCAAATCATTAAAAACACCTCATTACTATAATATATGTGACACATGTATCCTGTCTTAATGTTATTTTGACGGTTTAACTTACGCAGTAGTTATAGTGGAATACCCCGACCGGTTTCGTGACCGTCCGGGCCACTTCTTTATGAAGTACTTGCGCACCCGGCTGCGTTCGCGCTAGTACTGTTACCTACTACAGTACTAGAGCGAACGCAACCGGGTCTTGAGGTCCGTACCTCAAACAGAAAATGGAACCCTTATAGGATGTCCGTCTGTCTGTCTGTCAAGACCCTTTTTCTCAGTAGAGGTATCAAGTTGATTTTTTTAACAAATAAGTATTCGTTTTGCGGTCTCTTGTTAGCTGTGATTAAATCAAACTTGTAACTCAACGCGATCAAAAGATATGGTCGTGTATGCTTCGTATATCAGAGGAATCAAAACCTAAAGGGTATGTACTTCCCGGTGACCTAGTACCATGAAATTCGGTAAGAAGTGATTTCTTAAAGTACATATAAAAGGAAAAATTTGAAAACCGTAAACACCTATGCAGGTTGAAAACATATAAAAGAAGATGCACAAACAAATACAACCTTCATATTTGCGGTTGGTCCATATCCGTGTCTAGGGATCGAACAGCAAAGTTAAGTTTGTCCTTTAACTTAGTTTGTCTTTAGTCAGAAGTAAAGATGTCTTGGCTCCGTAATATTAGGGAGTAGACAGGGATTAAGACCGTGGAGCAATTGATCAGATTGGCGCTTGACAAGGAACAATTTAAGAAGCTGACTGCCAACCTTCAGTAATGGAGAGGCACTTAAAGCAGAAGAAGTCTTTAGTCAGAGCAACAATTTTAGATGCTTTCGTAATGTACGGAACCATCGGGGCGTGAGTTCAACTGACACTGCGTTGTTTTTTACAAATATCTATTTAAGTGACTGTTCTGACTATATTTGCACATACAGCCATAAAAAAAATGTTTGGATCTCTTTGAAAAGTCGTAATATTTTTGTTAAGGTATTATTATATATTATATATTATGATTTCTTCGTCTTTTTAGTTGCTATTGATGGAATTGTCAGACCATTCCGTGGGCACCATTTTGTACCTACTGGTCGATGATTATGCGCCCGCCCATCGAGCTCAACGAATCAATGCTGGTCTCCAAGAATACATCACAAGGTTAGACTGGCCTGCCGGCTCGCCTGAAACCCAATAGAGCTGGCGTGGGTTGCTCTTAAGCGATCTGTTTGGAACCGTCAGCCACGTCCCCAGACAGTGCCAGAGCTCAGGGAAGCCGCTATTCAAGAATGGGACAGGTTACCCCAAGAAATACTGGATAACTTGATTCTCAGCATGTCCAGGAGGATCACCGCAGGGGAAGAGTTATATTATATTCAACATCTATCTATAAGCAACTTCTTAACCTTATACTGTAATTATAGCTGTTAGCCCCCCAAATAAAATGAAAAATTGAATATAAACCTTTAATTAATAAATTGTTGATTAAATTCAATTAAAAAAATTATATCAGTTAATACTAGTGATCACAAAACTTTTTTTGATGTGTCTGTGAGGATCCTAATACAACTAACGTATACTTTCCCACTCGTGTTACCAGGTGTTCATGAACTAAAAAGAGATCTATTTTAGTTCATGAACACCTAGTAACTAAACTTCGAATGTATATTTGTGTTGATGTTTTCGAGTGCCATAGCTTCGGACTTACCGCAAATATGTGTAGCAAGAAGGGAAGTAAAAAAACTTTTGCCATAAAGAGAATTCGACGTAACAGACGACTATTCCACCTTACTCAGCTAATGCTAAGAAAAATGTGTACCTGTAACTCTCATTCGCATACCTACATTATGTAAGACTACAGAAAAAAGTACTGGCTTAAAGGTTGAAATCTAGTACTTGAAAAATGTGTGCTATGTTTATGTATAGTACAAGTATGTCAGCGGTATTTATGAAGTACTGTCGCTCGGCTGACTGCGTTGGCGAGATGGGATCCTCTCAGCCGCACGCCATTTTATTTTTACGCTATCCGTGAACATTAAGGACTAACGTTTTTATAGCAAAAAGGCCTAGGTTCTTACACGCGACTCTGCATGACATGTAGGTAGGTTGAAAATGTACCTATACTTATATAGCTATCAAAACAAGGTGCTATAGTAACATAATTATATATAGTCTCATTACTCTAGTGCTATCAATGCAAAATTATATTTGCACGTATAAGTGTTTGTTTGTTAAGTACTCTTTCATGTCAAAGCTACTAAACAGCCGTGCGATTCTCTAAGAGCAAACATCGTTACATCTTTGACAAAATCCGTGAAACAAATGAAGAGATGACAAGAAACGTTTGAAAAGCAACCTTATGTACAAGGGCGATACGAGCGCATCGACGAATCATTAAAGGATCACACGGCTGACTTGCCTCAATGTTCGATGTACATGCCTTCAATAAGATGTAACATTTCACCACTTTCAAAAGCTTCTTAGCATTAAATTTCATAAAAACGGACATCAAAATTATTCTAAAATGAAGTTAATTATATTATTTTTCTGTTTAAAATAATTCTTATCCACATTGTTATAAAATGTGGTACCATATAATTTTTTTTGAAAATTATGAAATATATACATCTTATTGCAGGCGACTGTACTCGTATGTTGCTGATGCTTTGTTTACTATTTTCCAGGTAAGTATATTTTTCTTGTGGTGTCAGTATGACACTACGTGACTCTATTACTAATCCTACACTGTCGCATCCGTTGGTCTGTAAGTTTGTAAGCTCTAATTTAAAGGGGCTACATCTTTAGTAAAAAAAAAACCACAGTACAATAAAGTAGAAACCAAGAAGCCCCAAGCAAGCAATGATTTTATTTTGTATTACGTGCAGATAGAACCACAGCGCGCATCATTAAATGTATTAATTGTTACAGAGTTTACCTGAGAACTCCACATAAAAATAGTTCAGTAGGTTCTATTTTGAATACGAATTCATTAGCATCAATAAAATGTTGTAAATACGATAGAAAACACTTTATAAAAG
This sequence comes from Selenia dentaria, assembly GCA_917880725.1. NCBI lineage: Eukaryota > Metazoa > Arthropoda > Insecta > Lepidoptera > Geometridae > Selenia > Selenia dentaria. The sequence continues at coordinate 31,168,668 of OU862877.1, read as the reverse complement.
GAACTTTATTTAAATACATATATATACGCTCGTTGTTGATGATCTTCTCAACTCTGCTGTTTTTTGTGTGTGTAAGTATGTTACCGAAAATAGATTATCATGTATCTTCTGGTGAAGAATCGCGTCAACCATTTCACTTGTGTTTCTTGTTGAATCGACTATAGGTACTTTTGATTCTCATTTAAGTTTTGACAACGTCAGATGAAACATTTTTGTGTTATGATAATTATAAAGATAAAAATGTTGGTAGGTTATTTAAGTGGCATCAAGTCATAACAAATAGCCTACTTGGGATTTTGTACTTCAGGTGTAAAAATCAGTTTCATATGATGTTAAAGAATTTAATATTTCATGTGATAAATTGAGTATGATATATGGATCAAAATTAAACAGGTAGCAATTCACAATTTTTGCAGTTTTTCGAAAGTAACTCTCAACTTGCATGCCTTGTAATATCTACGGTTTTTCTGTTTCTTTTATTTGAATTTAATTCATTTTATTTTAATATTATTACCCTATTATTTATTTATTTTCTACTGTATTTTAAAAAACTACATAGCTTTAAAATGGACATTAAGTATATTAATAACTAAGGATAAATAAACGTACGTAAAACTTATGCTTTCGGAAAAGTAAGAAAAACAATAACAATTAGATACGTATCTGTTGTCAGTACATACATCAGTACCTACGAAGAAATAATATTTTTTTTTATATATTTATTTCTCTCTATACATTTCAATGTTTGAGATCGCTTAAGCAGGCGTTAGTGCTTTAAAACGTAATACTATAAAAATTACAAGGGCTGCGATGTCAATACGAAAGTTTCAAGTATTTCTAAATAATGCTTCTTTCGGTTGGATGGTACTGTTAAACTGTCCAATAGATGTCGCTCCGTCCCCGCAAGACGGTTAGTCAAATAGAGAGTTAAAATTCGATGCTCGGACCAGATTCTCGGTGGCCTAGTTGGTCGATGGCGTCTGACACGGAGAGTCAGAAGACGCGGGTTCGAATCCCGTCCGAGGATGGAATTTTTCTCTCTATACATTTCAATGTTTGAAGAAATAATAGTCTATTTCTTCGTAGATCTGTACACCTTCGAATAGTATTCAGTTCAATATGGTATTTTTCAAAGTCGGTGACAAATTTTAACTTTCATAAAAATGAACCCACAGCTCAGCTACTATTTATTATCAGTATCTGAGCTGTGGATTCATTATATAACATATGTTATATACACATAAAAATCATCAATCTGCATGCTTACCAGTTCCAATTAGGTATTCAAAACCACTGCATTTTTTGTGTAGTGTGAACGAAATCCCATTGACAAAGTTTTTCCAGCACGACCGTGATAAATGAAAACTTGACGCTGTGAAAAGTTTTCAATAGATCTGAATAAAAAATATCAGACCTTTGAAATATTTGTAATGCTTGTGAGCGAATTCGTTTTTCACAACCGCTATTGAATTAGGCGGGCTATAACATCAGAAGAATTCAGATCGTATATCATATTGGCGTAGGCCTATATATCCCCGAAGGGTCGGCAGAGGAGTATATAAATACCGATATCTCACCATATTTCATAAAGAAAATGTCGCTGCGGTGTCCGCTGAGCGATTTGGGTATATTACTCGTATTATGCAATTACTCGAAATCTGTTCTGTATTATATGATCTGATCAGAGTTGTCTTAAAAAACAACTTAATGTATCTCTACTTACTTTACTTTAGTATGTTTTTTCAGTTAGAAGAGAAACGAAAGAGTTCAACAAAGGTTTTCAATGTGTTGCTATGAATAATAGAGAGGGGTCAGCAGAAACTACGTTGAATCTGAGCCACCCTGAGCTCACCGGATTGTTAGCCTTACCCACAAGTTACCTTCACTTGTTTAGGGATGTTTTCGTGCTAGTAAAATATACACGTACGAGTAGGTAGGGAAAGCATTTTCGAACCTGCCGTGCGATTCTCCAATGATTCGTTGATGCGCTTGTCGACGAGCTCACCGATGTCAAATACTTTGAGATATCGCCCTTGTACATTAGGTTGTTTTTCCAAAGTTTCTTGCAATCTCGTCATTTGTTTCATGGATGTTGTCAAAGATGTAACGATCTTTGCTCTTAGACAATCCTAGGGCAGGACGATTCCATGAACTATGAGTAGCGTAACTTATACTCTAGACAGAAGAACTTATAATACTCTTAGAAAATCCATCAAATATAGGTACTAGCCTACCATTTTAAAAGAGAATCATAGTTTTATGAGAAAATCATGACAAGCCGATAGCAGGATGGTATCAGTAAAGCCGTAAAGCCCTCCGATGTTATTGGCCAATAACTGTTGAATGATGTTAAAATGATATAGGCATAGATGATGTTAGAAAATCTTAGACTTTTTTAGCTAATAAATCTACTAACAAGGCTAAAGCCTGGACATATCGGACAGTCTAAGAAGTAAACAGACCATTTCAAAACCATATCGATAAATCTACACGGACCCTTACCTAAGTCTAAAAAAGGTTACAGTTATGCCCTGGTAGTAGCGGATACCTTTTGAAAGTATGTTTTCTTGTTTCCCTTAGAAGCTGTTACTGCCATCATAAATCTTAGGATATATAATCTGCCTTATACGTTGTTCTAATCATATAAAAGGTAACTAAGACAAGCAAATTTTAGTCTGTACTCCGTCTGACCCATATAACCATAAACCGAGTTATTGTGATAATAATCAAGGGCTAGATATAAAATAACAAAATTAAAGAACAGAGTACAAAATATATTTTATTTCACCATTAATTGAGGTGATATGTTTCAAATTATTAATTACAACTATATCAAATTATTAGTTACAAATTATTAACTAAAATAATTTAGTTAACACTGAGCTCAAAACTTGGCAATATTTTTTTTATTTTTACTTTATACTTAAAACATCTTATAAGAAGCACTAACCACAGACGACGTGGAGTCAACTTGTTGAATACTTTGAAAAATACATGGATGTTTATTTTATTTTTCTACAAAAGTAGGTCTTTGCATTCCTCCCGTCATAACAAAGCATGAAAATGTCCAAGAATTAAGTGGGTTTCTCATTTGAATAATAAACAAAGTTCTAATGGGCCTTTTACACGAGGTGAGTAGGTGAGATAGGCTAGTAAGTCAGGATACGGCACCAGTTTGTAATTATTCGTTGAGTCATATTATCACTATTTTACTAGCCATGTCTTATTAAATGTTCAGAGACATTAATATAAAAATATGTATTGAAATAATTTTTTACATTCACAGAATCAATTTTTTACTAATTTTATAGTAATTTTGTATAAGGCAGGTCTTTGGTGAGACAGCACAATTTAGTAGCCAGTACAATACTCGTAGATACGGTCACAGTGGTCTGGTATAATTTGGTGTTTATTTCAGAAACCATAAAGCTATTTCGAATGGAAGTCACAAGAAGACAATGATAGACGATGATCTTGTCGATAATAAAATTTTGACGTAAAGTACAGTATTCAAATTCAATTCATATTAAGTAATCAGTCATATAATATACAACTTACCGTATGGACTATCTGAAATTTGCTCAAATCCTCGCCGCCACTGACAGTGATAATACGTTTTTTATATAAATTAATCAAAAAAAATCCAAATTACAGATTTATAAAGTTTCTATTAAATAAATCAGATTTATTAACGTAGTAAAACCAAAAGAATGTATCTTGCTTTAATACAATTTGAATTATTCTTTCCGATACTTCAAGTTTCATTACGTTTCTTTTGTCGAAAAAGAATAACAGCTGGTGAGGCTAAATATTGGAAGATTCTTCGTCTTATAAGCAATGAAGCGACATCAGTAGACTGACGCGTTCTGTAATAAGGTGGCTGGGAATGCGGACCTACTCAGGGTTGTGTAAAAGGTCTTCATGTGGTTTCACTAGGCAGGGCGCTAATTACTAGTAAAAGAAAACTATAATACATATTTGCTTTTACAACATAAATGCAAAAGGGATTCCGTTTGCCTGTTGCTCTTTCACAAATAGGATATGAAACTAATTTTATTAACTTATATCTGAGATACACCAAGACATAACTTCGTGCACATCGCTATAGAATACATTTTTTAAGAAACAAATGTCAAAATTTTCCTTTTCATACATACGTAGTATTTTCATATATACCTTGCAACCGCGAACGCAACATGTTGTAGCAATATGCTTTAGTCACGGTTGTACGTACTCTACACACGTTGCAGCGGCAATCACAATTTCATTCCGCGTTGGAACACCACAGCGTGCACACGTGTATGAAAATGGCTCAAACGCTGTCCAAATATTAGAAAACGGGTCTTGAAATTTAGTTCGCTGAACTACTGCTGAGACTGAGAGACAGTACACATTAATTTTTACTTTATACATTAATAGGTGCACAGCAATACTACAATATATTTATAATTTTGGATAGGAAGGAACAATTATTCAATATCAAATAAGTCAATTATTATCACAAAGAAAAAACATTAGCTGCTAACAAAAGTAAAAATACGCCATAACTATTTTATTATTCCACAAATGTGCCAAGTCATTAATAGATTTCTGAAATTCTTATCAATATAGTTTTTTCTGTAGTGTAAATGTTTGCATCCATTTACATATTTCATTTAATAAAATTCACAGCGACGTTAGCCACGGGCGGCGGCACGATCGCGACTGAACCCAGATTGCATGCAACCGCACTACTCACGTAACAACGCGGCTTACAATTTGCTGTAACAATCTGCTGGATGCTAGGACGTACGATACGACGACCAACATGTTGGAAGGGAGTCACAACGATACAATTTGCTGGATCACAGCAGATTGCTACAGCATGTTGCATTCGAAATTGCATGGTGTGTAGAGAGCTAATATTTCGGGTATATAGGTAAAAACGGCTTCATTAATCTTAGTACTGGTAAGCAATTGCTCGAATAGAAATACTTTTTACTTTTACGTCAAAATCTTTAGATTCGTTATGTAGCTAGAATAATAGGTATATATATATATATACAAGGTTACTGCTAATTAACTGGCGATACGCGACAGGCGTGATGGGTATCGATAACAAAAACTAAAAAAAATGAAAAAAAAATATTTTTTTTAATATCATTTTGAATATCACGCTTTTAAAATTGTTTTATTTTTAGTGTAAAAGTGGTCGTTTGACAAAAGGTGTGATTAGATTATTTATTGGGGACAACAGAAGTTTAATGATGAATAAGTTAGGTAGATACCTACATGGGATTGCCTTTGGCTTGTTATGAGCAGATAGGATGTAACGCTTACCAAGAGAGTGATGGACATGAAATTTCATGGATAGATTAGGTAGCTAAAACAAAAGATGGATGGACGTCGGAGCACACTGACATGCGACATCGCCGCCGCTGCTCCGCGGCGCGCTGCACTTCGAACCAGCGATATCAAGCGGCGGCCGCCGTTTCAATCACTAAGCGATCGCAACGGAGCGGGTGGGTGCGCGAGCGTCTTTAATTCAAAACAGCTGATGCTTTTACTTAGTGATTATTCTTTTTTATTGTTTTGTTAGTGATTCTAAGCACCATACAGTATTGTGTATCGCTTATTATCTCATTGATAACTCAAAGACAAGTTGAAAAAAAAACTTAAAAAAAATAATTTTTTTTTAATTTTTTTTAGTTTTTGTTATCGATACCCAACACGCCTGTCGCGTATCGCCAGTTAATTAGCAGTAACCTTGTATATATATTATGAGTTATAATAAATAAATGAAATTATTTTTAGAATCCTAAGGTGAGAATAGATACTTTTTTACCATGTGTACACTATTTGTCCGTCTATTCTTTTGTCACCTGTATTTTTTGCACCTATTTTTTTAATATATATATGTATGATGGTGATTTTGTTTTTAATATAAAAAATAAATAAGGAAAAAGTAGTAGAGATATTATGCACTCCATACAAAAACACGCGCTTTCACTGAATAACTTTTTATTAGAATTAGAATAAATTAATAACTGAATGTAATTTATAGTAATGCGTAAATAAAATAAAAGTAATGTATATTTCATAAGTGATGTGAATGAAAATATATAAATATGTGTGATTAACTGTGTTTCATTTCAACTCGCCCAAACATCCCTTAATACGTCTCTGCGAAACCTTCTCCAGTCTTCATTTTATTGAATGGCGGGTTTCTAAAGGGAAATTGCCCTCAATATAAAAGTTCGATAACGGGCGAGATTGACAAGGTATTACGTTAACTTCATGCGATAGAGTGGCACTTTTCAGATATTCGGTAAACTCTATATTCAGTACCTACCTGTAGATAAGAGTTGAATATGTATTAGGCGATAGAGGTTAAAGCCATTAAACTGATTATTCAGGTGGGTAGTTAGTGAATCTATCCCAACTATAGTGATAGTGACAGCGTTGAATACTAAACAATTATACTATACCCCATGGTAACAATTTTTAATAAATCCATGTAGACATGAAGACAACTTTGCAACTAAAAACAGAGTATATTTTCTGGAATGGTTTTTGTAATGGCGCCAAAGATTTACAATGGGATTCCAAACTACATAAAAGAGTGCAATGACTATAACTTATTTAAATCCAAACTTGTTAAATTTTTAATTGACCATACCTTTTATTCAGTGAGCGATTTTATGTCATTTCAGTAGTAAAATCGTACGTGAAATTGTTTGTTTATGCCCAGTTGACGTGCTACAATTTATTATAATTATTATGTTTATTATTTATTATGAAGATTATTGATATTAATTTAGAATGTTATATTGACGTATATTTGTATGCTCACAAGGCTGATCACGGCATGAACCATATACCTACCTAATAATTAAGATCTTTGTTAATAACCTGTGTATCACAAATACATTATTTGATTTGATTTGATTTGGAACGAGACTCGAAATCGGGTCTTCTAACCAACCGATGAACGTTTTTTCTCTCTAGCTGTTTTTTAAATCTATTGGAAAGGTATTATAATGGAAGAATCGCATTATTTACAGTTCTGTTAATAAAATGGAGGCCTGGGTACTAGTCTCCTCTGTTGTTGGCTGTCTTACTCTAAATACTTCTTGCGGTTTCTTTACATTCCATGTAAGCTTTTTGGACAAGGCATGTAATGCGTGGCTTTTGATATCCTGCCTCGAAACTCAAAGTTAACAGCAATACTGTGTTTATGTTCGATGGTCACAGTAACTATTAAAATTACTTGGCAGTAGGTTAAAGGAGAAAGATAAGTTACTGAGAAACAGGCGCATCGTAAGGCCGCGATGAACTCACACTTTTCGGTGACCTGCCGCTGCAAAAGCTCACAAAGAAGTGAACTATCAATTAAAAATACGGGATTAATCACGTAATATTTATCGGAAAGTGCTAAGCGAGACGTCATCGACGCGTCCCGAACACTCCTTGAAAAAGGCCACCGAATGTGGTCGAAACTATAGTCGGACCTATCCGATAAATATTACGTGAGTAATCCCGTATTTTTAATTAATAAAGAAGTGAACTAATTACCTATAGCATCATAGTAGCCAATAAGTGCTTAGGTAGTACTTACTAAGTAGATGGTATTTACAATTGAACTTATTTCTTGTCATCGTTCAATTGGCGTAAAAGTGAGAACTTACTACGTGTATCTTCATAGCATTTCTATCACAATATCTTACTTCCATTTCTTTATTTTCTCTCGACAATGATTCTAGGGCATGGTTCAGACGTTCGCACTCGTTACGGAAATTGTTAACATCAGCTCGTTATTCTGAACATTGCCCGTTTTATTGTCGATTCTGATACCAATTGGGAAGCAATTGGCATGAAAATGATGAAATGAAAATTTATATTTTCACGTTGGAACTAAAAAAATGTAATTATAATAAATGAACGCAAACAGGTGGTGACTGATGCTGTACTGACTGCAAGGTATTACAACATATTATCTTCCTTACTGCATAAACATGCAGCAGTGTGAAGTAAGTACTAATCATGCATCGGCATAAAAGTTTATAACGAATGAATTACCTATTATACACTGATACGGTAATTCATTCGTTATATACTTTAAACATAAATAAATAATATTATACATATAAAAGAAAATACTTTTGTACATATTTTAAACAGGTATTGTAAGAAACAACATCCCGGTCATAAACTAATATTGTGCCTCTTAAGGGAAAAAGCAACTATCGAATCCGGATAAAAAGAAACCTACAATTACATTGATTCTAGGTTTGTCTACATCTCTATGTTGCCACTATTAAAAACTCAAGTAATATCACGTAAATATTATTTTAGCTTTTGAGCTTATTAGATACTGGTTTTCCTATATTCTCTGAAAAATATATTCATTTTGTTAGAAAAAAGTGTTAAGTATTAAGATAGTATATTATATAGAAAGTATATTTCTAAGTTTTAGTACATTATGTTCATAATGTATTACAACTAAATAGTATGTCCATATATAAACTCGTTTTGAAGTTAATTATTTGAACTTTACAATATGAATGAGAGTAGGTTAAAATTAATTATGGTTTTATATAATGAGGTTGTTTTATGGAGTTGAAGTATGGAATGTTTTATTCCGTACGAGTGAATGTTGTGTATTGAAACATTATAAACGTGTGAAACTTTAAGCAAACAAAATCAATGCAGTAGGTTTCATATATATTATTTCATATAACCCTTCAAGAGTCGTTATATTATAACAATGCAATTTCTATTGTATCTGGCCGCATAATAACCAACGACCTTTGGTGGAATATATTTCATATTATCTGGCCGCATAATAACCAACGACCTTTGGTGGAATGTATCTGGCCGCATAATAACCAACGACCTTTGGTGGAATATATTTCATTATTGCCTAAGTTATGGTACGCAATATTTTGTTTACTGATTAACTGATCCATACTCTAACGGCGAAAGAGGAATTATTTCACTTTCTCCCCCCTCGGATGATGCACTCTCTGTAAGCTAAGTATGAAAATATTCGTATTGACACAGATTCCTAACGCCACGGGGGTGCGGGAGAACCCGCACCTTCGATTAAAGTTTCTTCCATTTTCTATCATTCTTTGTAACATCACGACTTGCCGTCGAGCTGAAGCGATCACATTCAGACGGCTGTAAGTGGAACGCTGTACGCCGTCTGCCTTATCTAGTTCCGTGTGATTATGCCGTTAACAATAGGCATTTGTTCGTTGAGATCGCAATGTACCTACAGTACGTATTATATTCTATCATGCAATCTGTTTTTGACTGATGATACTCCTTTTATATACATGGATATATACGGGGTTAATTCAAATTCAAAGTTTGCATAAGTATACAACTTATCATCTTATCATCTTAACAATTGATATATTTGGGTTACTATCTTCTTCTTCTTTCAGTGCGTCTCCATTACAAAGGGTTGGCAGTCAGCTTCTTAAATTTTTCCTTGTGAATCGCCAATCTGAACAAGTGCTCCACGGTCTTAATCCCTGTCCACTCCCTGGTATTACGGAGCCAAGACATCTTTCGTCTACCCGATTTACGCTTCCCGGGTACATTTCCCATCATGATGGTCTGCAGGAGAGAATACCGATCATGCCGTAGAACATGTCCGAGGTAGGCGACCTTTCTCTTCTTGATAGTCTGGATCAGTTCCACATTCTTTCCCATTCGGCACAAAACTTACGTTCGTGACTTTATCCGTCCAACTGATGCGAAGCATGCGATCACATTTCAAAATCTTCTACTTTTTTACGGAGCTCTGCTTTCATGGTCCACGCTTCACACCCATACAAGATGACGGCAGCATTGAAGGAGCCTGGTTCTCAATTCGATGGTTAGTTGACGACTGTTACGTGGGTTACTATAGAAACTTTTTATATTATTGTTAGTATGTACTTTATTTTTTACTTAAAACGCCGTGATCTCACGCGGAATCGTATATATCACGCGAAATGTTTCAGAATAGGCACTTTGATATCTTCAGCCGCAACGTTTAGAAAAATGTTGTACCCCGTATCTTGCTCACGAGTGACACATTATTTCCTAATGACGGCATTAAAGTCTTCAATACTGAATGCTTTTAACTACTAACGCGGATTAATGCAAAGCATGTGTTTATTTTGAATTCAACAAAATCTTTCCTCATGATGAGGGAAAGAAATATTAGGTCCACCTTATCTCTATAATTTTTAGAGTTATCTAGTACTAAAAGTAAATGTTAGAAACATACATATAAGATAGTTGTGCCCGTCTTGACCTTTTAACTCTGCACGAAATTATGCAAAAAGTTTAGGTACAGATTTCAATTTGAAAAGAGCAAAAACGGTAACTATGTACGGGGTGATATCAATACATGTCAAAAACTGATGATTATACGCCCGTGTAGCATGTTAGTAAAAAGACTGATTGAAATGAATATTTTTAAGAACTTAGCATTTTTTATCAGTTGCAAAATGTGTCCCGACAAAAGAATGGTCTTGAAATCCTTTGTAATAAATGGAACGCAATAGAATTTCATACGATAACACATTCAGTTCAGAATAATAAAATAAATACTGGTAATATGTACTGCATACTTTAATATAAGCAAGATTTTTACAAAAGAACGTTTAAGTACAAAATAAATACGATATGCACGAGTTTTCCTCTGTTATACATTGCTCGAATATTTTGAAAAGAGCTTGTTGAAATGTACAAACAAAAAACTCGAATAACGCACACAATAAAACGAGATCCAATATTGTTTTAATTTACAATTCATGTATAGAACAATGTACGTACCTCTACTGTGAAGAGAAGTGAGGATTGGACGAAAGTAATCAACTAAATAGAATATTACAAAAACACTCAGTGAGAAACAATATTGACTTGGTTCGTTATCACCGGGGAGAGGTCGATACCTGAAACAAAATATAGAAAAGTTAATGATTTCTTTCGATTTCATGTTTCGAGAAGCGCTCATAGCGTAGCTTGACTTGGCGATTTTCAACTAATCAACAAGTTAAGCAACGTTTGCTGCGTTCAGGACTTGGATGGGTGACCGCTAGTGGCATTGTTCAACTGAGCGCTTCCGTGCTTCGGAGGGCACGTTAAGCCATCGGTCCCGGTTGTTTATCTTAGGTCAACAGTCGTTAGGCTATGTCGAAGGCCTTCGGGCGACCTGAAAACTTCGACATGGGTTGGCCACTAACCCTATCCACCAAGCCGCACTGGGCCCGCGTGGTGGATTGTGGCCCGACTCCTCTCTGTGTGAGGATGGCTCGAGTCTCAACAGTGGGAACAAAGTGGGCTGATTATAATTATGATTATGAATGATTTCTAACATTTACTAGAGATTTCTATTTTACGCACTAAAGTTACTGGATACTACGAATTTAAATAATCTAGTATTGTTTAATATACTATGTAGTTCAATAGTAGACACCGCTATCATTATTAAGGATCTAATCTTAGTTCAAGGGTCCAAATATTCAAAATACAGCAGCTAAATTTTAAATAGGTACCAACTCCGTGGATTTACATCCAAATTGTTCCAAAAAATAAAGCTAAGTTTAAAATAAAGCTGGTGCCTACTCCAACACGGAACTGATGCCAAATGGCAACGATATGAATACCTGAGTTATGTATTGTGTCTGAAACTACAAGCGTTCTATTTTCATACGAAAACCGAACCACATTCCATTCCGTAATATATTTGAATCGACATTCCGTTCGGAGGAGTGCGTCAATCAATTAATATTTTGCTCCAGTCATAGTTATGTGAATTATCAATTCACAAAATCAGCTTTAGTTTTTTTACTTCTTTGCATTTTGTCTGTGTCTTCATAAATGTCTATGGTAGAGAATCCTTGTCTTTGTCTAAGTTCCGTATTTCCGAATTTCGCTCAGTAGTGAATCTAAGTTTGAGTACAGATTAGAGTAATTTTTGAGGATTTACTGTCAAATCTTCACTCAAGTCGAGATCACAAGTTAGCGTCTTTCTGGAACACCAGCCCAAGTATTCTAAGAGAATCCGTGTTTATCTCGAACAAAGATTTTTAAGACGAATTTCCATTCACGCGGGAATATCGCTAACTTTTTCAGGGAGCTTTTGTTCATTGTTGCGACGTGACGGTTTGTAAGAGTAAGGGCGGATATATACGGACTGCTCGAGCAGCTAGCCAGTGATCAACATACACGGACCGCTCTTACAGTCATAGTCAACAGCTTGAAGCTGCCATTGATAACTGCTCGAGCAGTTGATATTAACTGCTCGAGCAGTTGATATTAACTGCTCAACAAGTCACAATTTTAATTCAGGGGCGAGAAGCGCCCGCCCGTTGAATAAAGACCGCGGGCGGAGGTAACTACGCGAGAGCAGTAGACAGCTCGAGCAGTCAGTGTATGCCTGGCGAATGCTTGACCGCATACTGCCTGCACTACTTGCAACTTCTCGAGCAGTTTCGTGAATGTGTGTACATAGAAAACTGTAGTTCACTGTGCAGTCGCAGCTTGAAGCAGTCCACGCTTACTGTTTCAAGCTGCCCGTGTATCTGGGGCCTACGGTTCTATACAATGTCGGTTTGTTCTACGTTTAGACTAGGGTAGAGATTGTTACACATACAATATTCTAACTACACTAGAGTATATTTACCTACGTATGTAGGAGAATATGCTCTTAAGTGAATCTCTACACACGCGGTTACCCTATACATATATAAGTATACTCAGTATGATGTCATACCTTCTTCGACCGCATCACCACTGACTATCGAGTGCGTGGTAAAACACTTGTCTATCACTTCTATAACTGTGCGTGTTAGTAATTACCACCGCAGAGCTTCATAGGTGTAATTTAAAAGCTTTAGAAGTTGAGATTGAAGGACACTGTAACTAATGTAACAAGTGCAATTACTGGGCGATGAAATCACTGGGCGAATGTGACTACAGTGGGTCTCTAGCATGAATAACTGCGTAAGTGTAACGTAACGTGTTGTTCACGTGAAACAGTACAAACTGTCATTTATCTAGGACAACAGGTAACTCATAGTTTGTACGCTGAAGCGTGACGCGTTGACGCTTACGTTTGCGAAATATTATTCTTATCGTAAGCGTCAACGCGTCACGCTCGCGTCGGCGTATATAAACAATAAATGCCAGTTTGTACTCTCTCACGCGAACGATACGTAACTTTACACTTACGCAGTTATTCTTGCTAGGCCTATAGATTTGGGTCACACTACAACTGCCATGGGCTGGTGTAACGCTAACGATCACACGAACTACTTGCTCATATCATCACTCACTAGTATAAGAAAAAAACGTATAAACATATAGATGATGAATGTGAAATAAACAACAATATGAAACAACTCTACCCAGTTTATTTCAGGTTTGTAGATAGGGCTTGTAGACTATTTTACGTATAGATGTGCTATATTAATGTTCCATTAGTGCAATCTGTCGAACTCGCAGATAGCAGAATGCAGTGATAAATCTCTACAATGGAAACAATATTAAACTAAGCCTGTAGAGCATTTAGATCTAAAAGCTATGGTATACGTACATCGTACGCGCGTAAGCGAGCTCAATTTCCCTGTTAGCTAATACAATGCTAAAGAAATATTTTGCAACGTTTAACAATAAAAAGTTATTAATAATTCAAACAAGTATACCTACTGGAATTATAAAAATAAGCATTGCTTACAAAAAGACACAATAACAATCGATGAATTAAAATCTGAATTAAATTTGTATCGAAATAATAATAATTTTGATCTGAAAGATCTTAGCGTTTGTCCAAAATTCAATGCAGCGTTGAAATTCAGAACTTATCTCTAGATGAAGCTGCAACTGTGAATGGCTCACCGGACGGTTACTGCCGCGCCCCTTCTAATTTAATAAATTTGCCAAATTGAATAAACTCATAGTACTTTGTAGCATTAAAGTTCATTCGTTCGGAATTCACATCATTACTAAATCTCGACCACGACTGAGAAGATCCGGAACGAAACACATCGTACTTGTCTTTTTACATTTTTTTCCACACTAATGTGAAAATGTGAAAGTGACCGGTACTGAATGGATTTGGATGAATATTGGAGTGGAGATGCTATGTACCTGTAATATACACATAGGCTACTTTTCGATACAACGGGCAGTTCACGAAGAATCGCGACCTCAATCCACGCGAACGAACTCCCAAGCGGATACTAGTCAAGAATATAAACCTCTAATTCACGACGAGCCACCTGTGAGATGTTGTTGTAAAATTTAGTTAGCTGAATCTGATCATAGTTTTTCTACCGCCTTCCAAAAAAGGAGGAGGTACTCATTTCGACTGTATGTTTGTTACCTCATAACTTTCGACTGAGTTTTGTTTGAAAGCTGGTGCTTGCCGTGTGGTCCCATTTAATTCATTAAATTAGGTCCAGTAATTTTTGAGATACAATAACTGAAGTAAGAGAATGGAAGTCAGTATTAAATTTTTCAAATTGTACTTGTTTAAATATAATATCAAGTTGTGGCAAATCGTGTGCCTGATGGTAAGCATCAAGCTTGCCTCGTCATGAAAGTTGCAGTTCCTTCCAGAGCTTAGAGTCTTTTGTGGCACTGCGCTGCGTTCTGATGAACAACGTTAAATTTTTGGGGTAACCCCCAAAGATATTGCTAGAGGCCAACCAGTATACCAGGTATACCAGTTATCAGGGTACCAGGTACCAGGGTCTTTCAAGCGGGGCGTGAAAAAGCATGTCAGGTCATCATAGGGGTGGCGATAGGGCAGCTTACGGCTGCACTAATGGTCATTGCTTCTTGATTCTTGATCTTGATTGAGTCACTTTGATAAACCAATATTAAAAAAAGTTATGAAGGTATATATGAAAAATATATCCATATTTTTTCCAACATAGAGTGTCAAAGTTAACTGACAATAATTTTGTAAACCATAGCTAGTCAAAACTTTATTTATTTTACTTAATTAACAATGTTCATTACTTTGATTTGTGTTTGCGATTAATATCACTGTTATTAGAGATTACAATATTAAAAAAATCACTTTTACATTCTACTTTCACCTTTTCGAAAAATGCCTATTAGCGCTTGGTTGGACTTGGGTTATTTTTCATAACTGGTATACCTCGGCTTCTGGCCCGGTACTTGGTTATCGTTTGAGTTTCGGGGTTTCTGATATATAGCATATATTATGCTCACGATAATAACTGATGATATTTTAAGGCTAATCGTATGGTAGGTAAAGTGAATTATATGTAATTGGCATTTTGGTCTTATATTCATTATGTTTGTTATATTATAAATTATATGAGCTGTTGTAAAACTTTTACTACGTGGAAAAATATCTGGCTCTTTGGTGGTACCAACCAAGACGACTTCTTGCACAAGAGTCCTACCATACATTAGGTCAGATTTCCTCGTCTTCTACGATTCACATCATTTCGAGTAAAAAAAAAAATTCTGTTATATTTCCTAAAGCAGTGAGCATCTTATTTAGTAGACAGCTAACTGTTTGTTGTTCTTATTGTTTTACTATTTATTTTTCCGGATTTCGTTGTTCCGGAACTCCTATGAACAGGTGATGAAACTATTTTCATCGGTTTTCTAACATTCCCGCATATTACACTCGATCGGATTACCACCCTTAGTGAAGTAATAAATAAAATATTTATCGGCAGCTGACGTGGATATCTTTGGAGATCTTAAACTTGAATAAATGAGTTATAAAATAACATTACATTTACATTCAACCTACGCCGTTACGTTTTACCTAAAACTAAGCTCTTGTTTTTCATTATTGATAACGCAGGATGTATGCTGTTTTGATTTCACCGAGGAATCATTTAAAAAACTTGAGCGAGTTCTAAATTCTGTATAAAGCTTGCACGAGGATGTGTTTAATTTCCGTATAAAGCTCACGTCGCTTCCTATTCGCATACATCGTAATTCTCATATCCTTTCTCTTCACCTCAGTATACTGTTTCATTCAGGCTGAGTAAAATTATTACATTAACAAAACACTCAATTTTCGTATGATTTTAACTTTGTTTAGAAAAAATATACTCGGGTTTCGGAAACCGAAAAAGCGAGGAACGCTAAAGCCCTACTATTTACAAACCAATTCTCGTACTAACCTACTTCATTTCGCTCATAAACATTCACAGTACATATCCTGAAACACCCACATAATCAGCTTCCATAAACATTTCGTGCCGAACGCAACGAAAGTAGATAAATAAAGACAACTCCCAAATGGTCCGGCTGACCGCACGTTTGTTTGCAATCATTTGCGCGTCCATTGAATGAACGATACGTGTTTATTGCAACATAAATAGTAGACAAAATGGACAGGCAGGTGAATAAAAGTGGGAGAAACTGTACTCTAGCGATCAATCACACATTTATGAATAAATACTGACGGCTTGTTGACAGCCATTATATTAGAACAACTGTGGCGAAGCAGTTTTAAAGCGAAACAGATCGAGCAACCCCTTATCATGGCTGCTAACTGCAGTTTAGGTACTGCTACTTTGTAATTTACTTTGTTTGACGCTGAACCAAAGAGTCTAAGTACCTATCTAATCCTAAATGACTGACAGATTCATGAACCAAATATGATGGCAGTTGATACCTTTTTCAGCATCCAATAGGATGCTTGTAATATAGGTAGGATTTGAAGACTGAAATAAACTAAACCACAAAAACTGAACTAAATTAAGTACACATTGAAGGAATTAAAATCATATTTTAACATACTACAGTACATTAAAAAAATTCAAACATACAATTTAATTTCACATTTAAAACAGTTTTTCTATTTATGCACTATTGTACAAACACATATCATAAAATGCAATTTTTAACACACATACGGATACGAATATTTTTTTTATTTAAAAGTCCACATTAATTTTTATTAATTTTGTACGAATTTACGAGATACACTTGCTTGATTTCAAGTAAAGGAAATTGTACGTAGCCAAGCGCTGAGCTGAGAGCGCCTTAAGTTAACCACTCGTGTAATTCACTGTCGTAAGTCACCGTGAACTTAAGATCAAACTTTTAACACGGTTAGTAAAACTGCAAAGATACATACGAGTAAGTTTCATTGGATACATTTTCCAGTACTTGGTCAAGGTTTGTGAGCTAGAACACCCGCCTAGTTCAAATCCCTTTCCAAATATTCTAAACTGTCTGTTCTTTCGTCGTCATACTGAACAAATATTTACGCAACAGAAAACTTTCCAAGAACATGCAAATTATTTCCTGCATTTCAAGTATTTGAGTATTGAGTATTTAAAATGGTTCATGGTTACTCGGAGTGAAACTTAGTTTCTTTTAACTATTCCAAATATAATGAAATTGCCTAAATAAGGTCTCGAGTTTTATTTTACCTATTTATTTCAGAAGGAATCCGTATTGTGTATAAGCTAACGTCAAACCATGACGCTGATCCTTTGGTTGTTAGAAAAGGGTCGACTTCGAACGTGATTTAATTCATCGTTATTTACCTCATAGTGCCTGATCTTCCACGATGTTTATTCTTTAAGCGAAAGTTATCAGTACGAAAAGCGAATAAACCAAAGCAGCATTGTGCTCTCGGAACTCGTTTGTCACGTTTTTTGAACTCCTTGATTAATTCAAAACTCACAGAATCTAAATACGATTGAAAATGAAGCATTCTCTAAGGACATATATTTTAAAATCAAATCCTTACAAGTACTTAACTCATACTTGGCCAGGAAGGCTTACTTACTGGATTCTGCAGTAATGTTCTATTTCAGAATTTGGTTGTATAAGGTAGGCAGTACAAGCATCATTGCCTAATTTAAAAAAAACCAAAAGCACGACAAGAGATACAAAAACGCGACACGGTGAGTTTTTTTTGCAATGAATATACATTTTCATAATATTTTTTTGTTGTTATTATAAAAAATATATATCTTAAATGTTATAAATTGTAAAAATTAGCTTTTCAACGACAAATTCTCTCTCTCTCTCTGTGTTAAATACCGCAGCATTCCAAATGAAGCAAAATACAAAAACTTTTCGCATAGAATAATCGACAGAAACTTTACTGATTATAGGTAGGTACTGACTATAGATAGGTAGGTAAGCTGGTTTTAGTTAAATTACTCGTGTTATTTAAGTAAAACGGTATACAAGCCTGGACCCGTAATAATTGCATTGCTGGATGTGAAAATTGCTATCAATCAGTCAATCAACCAAATTTATTTTTGTTCAGGTAAGTTACATTAATACAATCTTATTTATAATGAATTACAATAAATTACTAAAAAAATAGCTAAGATGCCATCGAGCTAAGCCTAGCAGCGCTTTCGGCCTTCAAGCTTGGTCATCATTAGCCCTTGATGTCCGCGCTGTAAAGGCTTTTTCAAAATTCCAGCTTATCCGTCAAGGGCTACAATACTGACCGCGCTGTGATGGTCTGGACCTGCGCTTTCGGCCATCATCATCGCAGTCGTTAGAGACCGCGACAGTAATGTACAAACCACACCGGTTTAATTTTATTTCCGAGTGGGCACTGCGTTGTAAAATAGTTAAATATGTTCCACAAAATAATAACACAACATTCTACTCATAAATATTTTCATCTTAAGCTTCTTCACTCGAAAACGTTGTAGTCAACGAAAAAATAGAATTAAAACCTCGACGAGAAAATTTAATGCTGCGATCCGTTTAAGTACCACGATATTAAACGACAAAAAGTTCCATAAAACTGCTTGTTACAGATCCTCGGGATACAATTTCGCCAGATGTTTCACGAAGCTATTATGCTGATATGATGAAATTGTATCATAACTATGCTTTGGAGAGATATTACAAGTCAAAAAATCTCTGTTGCTTTAGCATCGTAGTTTTTCGACATGGTATTTTGAGGAGATGTTAAACATAATTATCTATTAGTTTCACGGCAAATTTGGAGTTCGTAAATAATGGATTTAGTAATGTATAGAGCAATGTAGAGTTGGGCATATAATGACGTAAGTAAGCTAGGAACCACTACTTTACATTTTAAGCTCCTTCAGGCCATCTGCGTGTGTGTATACATAATTTATATGCCACACCAAACATATTAACAAATCCATTAATCATACATTGCGGAGATTTGGCCCAAATATACAGTGAAACGCTGGCAGTAGAGCTCTCGTCTTTATTTTCAGGAGATTAACAAAGTCAAGAGACGCTTGCTGCAGTCAAGATTTGGATTGGTGACCGATTGTGGCATTTTCAATTGACCACTTCCATGTTTCGGAGGACACGTTAAGCCGTCGGTGCCGGTTTTGTCTTAGAATAAAAGTCGTTAGGCTGCATCGACTAGGCCTATGGGCGGCTTGAAAACGACGACAAGGGTTGGTCACTAGCCTTTCCACCAAGCCGCACTTCGGTCCGTGTGTTGGATTATGGCCCAACTCCTCTCTCTCTGAGAGAAAGGCTCGAGTCCCAGTAGTGGGAACATAATGGGTTGGTTATGTGTGTCGTCAAGGAGACGGTACTGGTCTTGAGACAACAGACGTTAGCTGGTGTCGGAAGCCTTCATGAATCAACTACAGTTATGTTTTTTGTAGTGCTGCGCATTGCAGATCATTCACTACCTATGAAAGATAACAAAAATTTAATAGTAATAATTTCTCAAAACATAAAAGATATTCTTCAAATTATAACTCTCTTCGAGGTAGAATAGGAAAAACACGGACTTCGCTAAAGAGTTAAAGAGTTCCATTCCTTGAAAAGTAGAAGTAAATGGCTTCATCCGTATATTTGGAAGGTTTACCTTGTGGTGACGCGTGGCAATATATTTGATTGTTTGATGGTAAACTATAGCGGATGAATAATAGCTGGATCAACAACAGGTTTGGTGGTTTTTCTAATGTCAAAAGAAGTTAATAAACTTAAAAGTGTAAACTGCCAAATTCTCCTAATAACTTCACGCATAAATCGTATCTCAATTGGTATTGGAATGTTATTTTATTAAACTAGCTGATGTGCACTGCGGTTACACCCGCGTGGTGTTTGATGATGATGAACATTAATTAGTTAATGTATAAATTATATAAACTAAGTAAGTTAATCCAGCATCCAGTTAATCTACTTATATACCAAATTTCATCCAAAATTGGTCCAGCCGTTTGAGCGTAAAAAAGTAACAAACATACAAACACAATAAAAAAACTTTCGCATTTATAATAATATATTCAATACGAGGTACGCAGCGATGGGGCCGAAAAGTTTTGGACTGAAGACCACGGACCGGCAAGCGCAGCATACGTCGTCCACTGACAAGGCGGACAGACGACCTGATAAACGTAGCGGGACGACGTTGGATGAGGGCCGCTTCAACCAACTTTTGGAAAATTATGGGGGAGTTCTATGTTCAGCCGTGGACATCCTACGGCTGAGATAATGATGATGATGCATTCTAAAGCAACGGTCAATGGAAACCACGAAACATGTTTAGAAAACAAACGAGTTGTTATAAATTTGGTGATTAATTTTTGCCAATAATTAAAAACGCTTGATTGGCTAATGCTATTGTCTTACTGTTTTATGAACGATGTATGAATGAAACCGTTAGTTATCAAAGCTATAAGCTCTCTTACATGTAACCAATACAGGTTAAATATTACGACATAATATATTGATCCTTAGAACCAGAAAATCAATGCCATATTTTCATAATAACAGTATCGGATACGGTTTCCAAGTCATTGCGCCCTGTATCGGGCTTTGCGTCACATGACATGGGATCAAAACGGGATGACGAATGCTCGTGACTTGTCAGATCCTTGCTCCTGAAATCAACTACGTTTTTGAAACACACAAATAATTTGTTCTTAACATGGCATTTGAACGATTTTTAAAACTATCCTGAAACCAAAGTGTTCCAAAATTAACCATTTCTAGATAAAGAAACACAAACGGTGACTTAAATTTAAACAATGATATACATACTGACGATGTGACTGTTACTGAACTCTGAATATTTGTTTACTTTTAGTAACTTGACTTACTTGCTGAACGGCAAATTTTCGAAACGTACAAATGTATATGCACTAATAATAAGAGGGAACTTTGCTTGTTTGTTTGGTTGTAATGATAAACTCAAAAAAGATACCGATATTATTTTGAAAATTTTATATTTCCACGGGACGGGCCAAAGTACTAATATTAGAAAAAGGAAAAGTTTATATTTTTGTATCTTTGTAACGAATAAACCCAAAAGCTCCTGGACCGATTTTAAAAATTCCTTTACATAAAATGCTACATTATCTGTAAGTATATAAGCTCGTAACTCGTATTTTGATTCATTATCATCTATCACCGTGCGGGTGAAGAATATTATAAAGAAAATAACAATTGTCGCTTTTACTACAAAGCATACAAAGACTTTTTTCCCTCAATACCGCCGAGTTAATTATAAATTTCCATTTCCTATTCAAACAGACAGTATGCTGTGTAAGATACCCTTTTACCTTCAATGTTTTATCATCCTTCAATTATCATCTAAGTAAAATTTAACTTTAGTGGTTTTTTACTATTACTAAAACTTATTTGTTGTTGTTTAATTAATACTGAGCATTACGGTCCAGCTTTCATTTTAGTCATGTGTGTTTAGTCATTAGTTATAGTAAGAAACTTTATTTTAGTCCACATTTTCCAATTCGCATAATATATAAAATAAAATACTAAATGTCGTAGAGTACGTTATAACATTCTAAATAACTCATGATACTTTCGTTTATTTAAATACTACATCTCATTTCATCTCAAACTCTTCATGCTTCATGCTAAGACAGTTAAGATTTGTGTCGTTCGTTCCCATTTCATGAAACATTTTGCTCCAGTAGGCCAGTCTCAGAATAAGTATATTCTTCAATACAAGTAATTGCTCAAGATTTCTATGACATTCAATTTCCTAGAGCCACGGGCGCTCACTGAAACTTATTACGTTTCTAAAAAGGCTAGTCACATCAAAAGATATTATTTCGTTTGATGTTCTACTAGATACGAATGTAAAAGCTTGTTTAATTTCTGTGATAATAATAATGTGTGTATAGTCGTCAGGGAACCCCGTGGTGCTTATGTTTTACATCAAGTACTTTACTTATGATGTCTAAGAGAGTAGCGAATGTATTTTTATCTGTTTACAATTTCACCATATTTCTTTCAATCTCTCACAAAACCTTTGATGGTATTACATCTATATAAAAATAATGGCCCCGAGTTTTTTGCCGGTTCTTCTCGGTAGGCTCTATATATTTTGGAACGCGGCGGTAATCTTTAAAGTACATTATAATTAAAAATTGACGTTTATAAGTGCGTCTTTGATGCCTAAATTGAATAAATGATTTTGACTTTGATTATACACGCGTTTTTTTAATTTCCAACAGACAATCATTTAACCTAGCTCTTATCTGATCAAGATCCAATACATACATATCATTTATTATCCTCCACTAATATATTATATACAGACATGCATAGCTATTTTGTAAGTTAATATGTGAGACATATATATTATATAGAACATAATCTCCCCAAATATACGAGCGCTATTCAACCAGAATCCAAGAGCATGCTTTTCTGGAAAAGTCTATTCAAAGTAATGATTGCGTACAGAAATACTTCTTCTCTTTCGTTTCATGAAACATTTTGCATGCAATTCACTCTTGACAGAGCGGTAGTGAGCGTTATGTAGTAGTGATGGTGGGGTCAGAAATTATACATGACGTCACTCTATTTTTGCCTGTTGGCGGCTATCCTCGTGCACTCATGTAAGGAGCCGCCGACCGCATATTAAACTTGATAGATAGATAGATAGATAGAAAACTCTTTATTTGTACACTATAATAAGATATAAAAAAGAAAAACATACGATAGAAAAAATATAACATAGTTGTACAAAAAGCGGTCTTATCGCTTAAAGCGATTTCTTCCAGATAACCTTTGGGTAGATAGAATAGTATTTTCAGGGACAGTGGTGAAGAGTATCAGCGTAAATATAGACAATAATGAATATGTACCTAAACTGATTAAAATATATATATATATATATATAATATTATTATACACATTTATATATACTAATACATATAAACTACAAGCCTAATATAATACAATATAAGAACATATATAATAATTATAATAAGTGTCAAAAATAGATTTGAAATTTTAGCAAACACCAATCTGTGACAGATATAATTTTTAATTCGATCTTTAAAGATATTTAATGAGGGAGAATGACGTACTGAAACTGGCAAACTATTCCAAAGGTGAACTCCCTGCACGGTAATTGACGCATTGTAGAACGATGAAGAGTGAGAAGGTGTTTTTAGCGCCAGTGTTCCTGATGATCTCAAAGGCAGAGAATTTTTTAAGTAAAGAAACTGAAAACGTTATTTAAGATAGCCGGGGGTGGATGGATTGTACAATATATTGTACAGCAGGGTCAGCATGTGAGTTTTCCGACGAAGACGTATAGCTAACCACTTGAGTTTATGACGAAATTTAGAAACGTGATCATATTTGCGAAGTCCAAATATGAACCTAATACAGAAATTTTGTAAGCGCTCAAGTTTATTTAATTGATCTTCTGTAAGATCTCAGTAGTAGGCGTCAGCATAGTCGGGAGAAGAAGAGTTTGAGCAAGTGTAACTTTGGTTGCAGTCTGAAGAAAGTTTCGCAGTCGCTTCATTGCCCCTGCAGAAGCATACAGCTTGCGACTGACAGCCTGGATTTGTGGACCCCATGATAGAGAATCGTCCATAATTACTCCAAGATTCTTTACTTCTTTACTGTAAGGGATTGTTACTCCGTTAAAGATTACTGAAGGTAATTGAAGCCAATTAATTTTGGATAGCATGTGGGAGCTGCCTAGTACTCGTATTATCACTTGTGTTTTCATTGGGTTAACTTGCAGGCCATATTGTTGACTCCATTCTGATATGCGTATTAAATTATTATTGGTTATTTGGATAGACTCTGCCAGTTTATCATAAGGAGCCTGGGAATAAATCTGCAAATCATCTGCATAGGGGTGGTAGGAACACGAAAGATTATTAGAGATAGAATTTATGAAAGAAGCAAAATATAGTAAAGGAGAGACTTGATTTGATCGGTACATCGCATCGGTGACCTACCGCGCAGTCTGGTGCCTTCCACTCTGCCTTGGACGACTAGGCGCTCTATGGAGTAGTTGTCTCGTCTAGAAACACTTCTAAATAAAGCTAGTATGCGGGATTGGACAGTAACCAATAGACACTGCTTAATACCTAGTTTTTTTGATGTAGCATATGTACTCAGCCAAGTGTATCCGGGTATATACTCGTCTAGATCCCAAGTACATTCTCTGAAGCTAGAACGGTACAATGGTGCAAAAATACCAACAGACCTCCCGAAACCCCTGTACCTAGTGCTGACACAGGAGGAAAATCCTCCTTTGTCGGCAAATGATACGGGTCAGGGGAAAGGTCCAGCACAACAGTACACGAGGCACAGGGCTTGAGCAACGAAACGGTGATGATCATTCAGACGCATAAAGCATTTGATTGTGTGGAACACCGTATACTGATTCGAAAGCTTTTCCATTATGGTATTCGTGGAGCTGCGCTTGATGTCATCGAGTCATATTTATCTGACAGGATGCAAAAGGTTGGCATAAATGGTTGTAACATCTTCAGGATCTATAATTAAAATGGGTGTTCCACAAGGGTCCATTTTAGGGCCTTTTTTGTTCTTAGTTTACATTAACGACTTGCCACTTATGGCCAAGGATCTTTGTGATATTGTTTTATTTGCGGATGACACATCTCTGATTTTTAAAGTAGATAGGAAAAATAGCACACTAATTCAAGTAAACAACGCTCTATCTATTATCTCTAAATGGTTCTCAACTAATAATTTACTTCTGAATTCAAAAAAGACAAAATGTTTGAATTTTTCTTTGCCTACTGTTCAATATTTGGAGTTCAACGTTATGCTTGATGGAGTTAAACTCGTAATGGACAAGGAAACAGTCTTCCTAGGCATTAAAATTGACGCAAAATTACAATGGGGTCCTCATATAAATGCCCTGTCTGGGAGACTCAGTTCTGCTGCATATGCAGTACGTAAAATAAGAGAGCTAACAGATGCTTCTACGGCGCGGTTAGTGTATTTTGCATATTTCCACAGCGTAATGTCATATGGGATATTGCTATGGGGTTCAGCGGCTAATATAGTGACCATATTTATCCTTCAGAAACGTGCTATTAGAGCTATATACGAAATGGGTCTCCATGAATCTTTGAGAGATTTATTTAAAGAAATCAATATATTAACGTTGCCTTCCTTATATGTATTTGAAAATATAATGTATGTTCGTAAAAATTTACATAAATATAAGTTAAATAGTGATCACCACACTTTTAATACCAGAAATACAAATAGGATAGCTGTACCTAGTTTTAGACTTGCGAAGACTAATAAGTAATTCCTAGGAAATTGTGTGCGTTTTTACAATAAAATCCCAAAGCACATAACTGAGCTCACAGAGGGCAAATTCAAGTTGACTGTAAAAAACGTTTTAATAAAAAAAGCTTACTATAAAGTTCGACATTATATAGAAGAGTAGCGCGGCGGTAGAGTCTTTAAAGTACATTATAATGAAAAGTTGACGTTCATAAGTGCGTCTTTGATGCCTAAATTGAATAAATGATTTTGACTTTGACTTTTGACTTTGACGAAGGAGTGAGTCACAAAGCTCCGAGACAGAGTCTCTCACGCAGTAGTGACAGTGTCGCGACACTCAGTGAGTTGCACTTCACAGACAACAACTCGGATGCTATCGGCGAATTAGTCAGGCGGACGACAAAGGCAATGGCAAAACAAATAGCAGATTACAACATCAATGTGTAATATCAGTATAATAAGGAAAATAGTGTATCTAGATTAAGCCATATACAGTATTCTTTTTGTAATCTAAAACTGTGATGTTTGGAAAAAGAAGTCTCCATTCAAAATGTAGATATGTTATTTTAATTAATCCATAACTTTAAAAATGGTACGGACCATAGTGTCTGTCATGTGTAATTAATTATATAAAAAACCTAGTTTTTGGAGTATCGAGACGTTGGTGCGAAACTCAGTCCACAATACCCCAAGCATTCTCCTGCAGCACCATATTTCGAGAACATCAATCTTCTTTCTTTCCCGACATACTCGCCATGCTAGCGAAAGCAAAACAGTATAGTTGTGTCCATCCACTCGCTTATTCTAGTGCTAGTGTACCTACCACCCATTCACAATCTTGCACTTTTCGTATTTGTCATTACCAACCCATCTTCGTGCACTACTATAAACATAAGCATCTCCTTATTTACGTCTTAAAGTCTGGGTTTCAAGTCTCAGGATCTAGTCTGCCTGCCGCCTTCTTAAACACCTTTCTTTACTAAGTCGCAGGTCTTCTTTTCTTTGTGATTAGGTTAATCTGTCCGAACCAGCAAGCCTCATTCGAGGCAAGTTTCATTCATAAATCTTACTATAACTTATTATATATTACTCTAAGACGATGGCGAAGACGATGGCGATTAGCGGGTAAAACACAAACTTTTTAGATAACGTCGTTTTATCCGTGTTTTCAGGCAATGAAAAACTGTTAAAACAAACTGTTTTACCGACAAAGCAATACTAAGGCTTCAAGCTATATAAGTTACGTTATAAAGCTAAGCTTTACATATAAGTTAAGAATGAATTCTTCCGTTAACAATTACTTTTTACCATGGTTGCCTACAATCGGAAGTTTTTAGCTTTTATAGTTTATGGAGAATATTATTTTATATCAAATGATTACTGTCCATGTTCGCAGATACAATAATTTAGATCTGCTGTTTGTTAGATTTATTTTGATTGGATTTTGAAATAGCTTTCCCGGTATTCCATGTTCGTTGGACTAAGGGCATGTCCAAGTTAACAATAGTCAGATACAAGATTCTATTATCTGCCCAATAAGTCACAATTTCAATTCAGGGGCGCTTCAAGCCGCTCGTATATACATATCCAATGCAGTCGCAGCTGCTTCTGACATTCGCTTCTGAATGCATGCTGACTGCTTCAAGCTGCGACTGCAGATAAAGATAAAATACATTTATTTGCCAGAATCATTATTGAAACAAATTCTTAAGATGGATTGGTTTTTTGTTTTGTATCACATGTTTTGCCTGGGAAGGCGTGCAAACTTGAGAGATGGTTTGCATATTTTTATTACCTAGTAAATTAATTAGCTATTAATTAACTGCACAGTGAACTACTGTCTACTACATACACACATGTACACGCAACCGCTCGAGCAGTTGCAAATGCTTCGGGCGGCTGGCAGACAAGCTGTCGCCAGACATACACTGCTCGAACAGTCAGCTCGAGCAGTCGACTGCTCTCGCGTAGATACCTCCGTCCGCGCTCTTTATTAGATAGATAGATAGATAGATAGATAGATAATTCTTTATTGTTACACCACTTAATATACAAAAATAGCATAAAAGTAAAAGAAAGCTTAAAATAAAGTGTTACAATGGGCGGCCTTATCACTAATAGTGATCTCTTCCAAGCAACCTTAGGATGGAGAGGAAATACAGGAATAACAAGACGGGGCGTAATATAAAGATAAAGGTACAATCAAATCAAGACAATAATACATTACTAAATCTTTTAAATTAATAATAAATTATAAACAAGAAAAGAAAAATATCTACTAATACATAAAATTACACTAATACATATTGAAATATATATAAACATATAATTAATTCATTGATATACTTACATAATATATGTATATATATATATATATATATATATATATATACACTACAATACAATATACTTCCATACAAATATTTATTCCATGCCACGCGCGCTTCCCGACCATGAATTGAATTGTAAGTTACAATATATTGAGCAGGTAATACCAACTGCTCGATCGGTTATCAACGGCAGCATCAAGCTGTTGACTATGACTGCAAGAGGGGTCCGTGTATGTTGATCACTGGCTAACTGCTCGAGCAGCCCGTGTATATCAGCTCTTAGTCGTTGAGTCTCATATGTGCCTGTAATTTTGCCAGCAAGCACACCTTCAAGCCAAAAGGCAGTATTCCGTACATCACTGCTTCACAGTAGAAAAAGGTATAATGGTGGCAGTACGTACTACCCCCGAAGAATTCATTCATAAAGAGTTTTACCTACTGTTCTTGCACTCGTATTTATAAACAAGTAATTAGTAATTTCTCAACGAAGTAATTACTTCACGATAGAGTACTTCAACATAAAATCTTATTCTAAAGCCGAGCAATGAACGTTACTACTAAAGTAAATGCATGACATAACCCTATCAAAACTGGATGTATATTTTTACACTTGTATTAGGATGTTCTCATAGGATTTTACTTTTTACAGCATAATAGATCCTTCACAGTTCAGACTTGTGTGCGAATATCATTTTTATACAAATAATATAATAATTTTGTAATAAGAACGAAAAATTGCCGTGTTCTCATTGCTCAAGCAAAGGAAATGGTGACTATTACTCGGCTAAGAATTCTAGCCTTTGATAGTTCTAACTTGAGCAAATCATGTATAAAATTCAAGTATTTATAAGACGTTATCACGTTAAAAACCTTGTGGGTACATGTACAAACTTACTTATAAAGGGGATAAAATAACGAGTTTGGTGAGCTTTGACCTTTAACACTATCATTGTCTGTAAACTTTACGCGTACAAATATTGAATGCGATTAGCGACAGAATTTGCCTTCTCTCCTAAATTGAACTTAACAATGAAAAACTTCGGCTTCACTGAGTCCCGTAAGATAACTTAAGATCCCTTAAGAACCTTAAGACAATTCGTTCAGTTCTATTCAGACCTTTAATTTTATTTAAAACTCCCGGAAGACTTTCCAAATCAGAAGGTAGAGCTGGATTAGAATTATCGATAGAAGAAAGGGGAACATTGACGATAAATCACTTTAAGATTACAACTTTTCGTTCAAAGACAGAATCCGATAAGGTGTCTACTTTAGGTATAGATTGTATTTTTTTGCAGAAACTTAAGAATTTTGACGTAAGGCAGTTTGTTTTATATCTACAATATGTAATTACCTATATAAATTATAATCAATATATCCATATAATAATGTTATTAAAAGAAAAAGTAAAATATAGTTAGATATTTTGCCGTCATTGTCTTTGTTTTCATGCAATTATATTAAGAACCTCGCGAACCCTACAGTCCCGGCTTTAGCGTGAGACTGTTCTATGTTATATTTTATGTTATTTGCTGATGGAATCAACGTGATAAAGGTGTTGCTTTTTCTTTTATGTAGGTATAGAGAACATAGTGTTTTATAAATATGTTTTGTGTTTTTTATGTGAATCAGTGACGAGACGAGCAAAACGGTCGCCTGATTTTAAGCGCCATGCTTGTCCATAACAGTTCAGTACCATTCAGAATTTTAAACTACAAGAGTCCAAAACCCCGCATGGTAATGCACTGTTCTCGCCACGCTGACATATAAGATGCTAATTCTCTTGCCCTGCATTTTGGCTGGAAACTTTGCCCCTCAACGAAACACTGTAATGTTTGCACACTACTGCTTCACGGTTGAATAACTGGCAAAGGTATGATACTTTCTCAGGCAGACTCTGCAATAATTCTAGCACTACTTGTGTTGTGTTATATATCAGAAAACATATTGTATCGACCCCACAATGAGATAAGTATAACAGGGTAAAATATAACACTACGCCAATTTATGTCAGTGTCATGCTTTGTCTAATACTCTGCAGGCTTCCTTCACAAATATTTTTTCTACTCGTATAAATCTATTCCTTATTTGGTACTTTGATTAGCATCAAAATGCCAAACAAATCCCCGAAGCTATACCCTTATGCAATCCAAAAGATAACGCCTCTCAATTTGACAAACCGCCCCGGAGTTCCGCTTCTAGTCACATTCGACGCGAAAATGGAGAAATATATTCACTTTCGCTCCGGAATCGTACAATAGATCATTGAGATGGGTTCTTTTGCTTCCTTTAAACCCCATATTCGTGAGGCCGCGGACCCAATGGCGCAGAAATCGCGAGACCCATCTCGAGACGGGATTTGGACTTATTGAATTTTGGGAACGCGATATTTTCCGGATGGAATGAAAAGATGCGGTAGGTATGTAATGACCACATTTACTGTTATGGAGACTCCGGAATTTTGCGAGTGCGTGTCGTAGACTGGAATGGATTGAAGACTAAATCAAAATAATTTTGCGCGTTTATATTTATACAAAATTTGCTGATCTGGTTGTCTCTAATTAGCTATCAGAAGGCCGATTTAATCACGATCATAGTTCTAAAATCCTTATTGTTCTGTATATTTATACTGTATTTTTATGTAATAAACATTTAGGTCTTGTATTGTTTGTATATGTTTTTCTTTAGTACTTGTTATATTTCAATCTTGTCGTTACTAATGTTCAGTGAATTTTATTTTAACTAGGGACCAATCGTTTTGAAATGTATAAATTCAGACTAGTTAATAAAACGGTTTCTCCATCAGAACGCTGTCCAGACTGTACTTAAGCATAACAACTTCCAAGATGACTCAAGTGGAAATCTCGGGACCGATCTACGGAGCACTATCGTGATGGGAATTTCAGTAAGCAACCGTTACTCAAACTGAACGTCAACGAGCAAATTTCTACCTTATTTTAAAGCTCATACCGTTGTCAACCAAGAGGCTGAAATATTTGCAGACCAATTTAGCCCATATTTCCTAATTTGTGTAATGGAGTGCTTCGATTTCTGATCGCAGTTTATCCTTCTTAGTAAATCGGTTTCTGTTACCTGAAATATTTCGTTATACAGAATAGAAAGATAAGATGCTAGGCACGTTGGAAAAAATAACAACGAAGCACTTTCACTAATATTTGTAATATTTATTACGAGTATTAATTCGTATGAGTTTATATTCGATTTATCGTATTTTGAAGTCTCGAGATATTAAGAAATTTGAGAACCTTGTCCCGAAACTTTTTGTTACGGTTATCGAAACTATATTGAAATAATTTTGTTACAAAATGTTACATAAAATGCTCACTCTCTGTACTCTAAGACTGAAAACGTCATGTGTTATAGCCAAGTAATTATCTTGCTATACGTACGTACGTAATTTACTGAATGAACTACAAAACCGTTCATTGACTTTACAAACGCATAAATAAAAAGTATTTATAAGCAGTTCCAAGTTCATATATTTTACAAGTGGTTCGCTCCATAATTGAACTTCGCGCACGTAGGACCGATTTAGATATTTTGCATCATATTTTGCAGTATCGATCTCAACCCAGAGGCAAGCAATTATTTTTCTTATTTACAACATACAAGGTTTGAACATGTTTAACGAACCAGCCTTTCACTAAATTTCATTCATATCCGCTTAAAATTATCTTATTTGGATACTGTAGACTTGACTTAGCCAATGTGGAACGCTTATATCACGTTTTGCCTCTTTCGACACTGATAATGCTCGCATCATAAATATTATCGTAACTTAATTCGCAAAAATTTCAAATACCTAATTATTTTTATTTTTGACGTGAATGCCAGCAGCACGCACGAAAAAGTATGACTCATTGTCACGTTCCGCTTGAGCGGAGCGTTTAAGCGAGAGCGCGGAAAAAGCGATATAGTAGCACGATCGGCCTAATCATTCGGTTTGTCTTATGACGGTATAACGTAAAATTATCGTTTTGACTTTACAGACAATCATTTTTTAATCAAGATCAACCGCGACATCAAAAATCGTACTGGTAAGGATATTAAATAATCTTAGCCGCATATAATAACTGTTGGTCATTCAAAACTTTCCGAAAAATATCTTCACTATTATCGAGCCAACTAAATCACAGTTACTTTTTAATTACCCCACGTTCGAGCTGTTTATTTAGTTTGCGCGAAACCACAGCCGACTCGCCATTACGGCACAATAAAAACAAAATTCTGCAACTTTATGATTTTTAATAACGGAAACATCCACTCCTCTTGACCCGGAAACCTTGTTCGTTCATTCGTTGATTTTGTTCACTCGTTCACAACTCGGAAATAAATCAAGTATATTTTTAAAGTACGAAATGAGGCAATTGTTGCCGGTTCAGTTGCAGTTAAAACATTGAAGCTTCATAAATCTACGGTGAAAGAATAACATGTCATGAATGTTTTACGTGACTTATAGAGTTTGTGAACATATAAAACGGGTGAAATACAAATAAAGAACGGGTGGTTGGTAGCTATAGAGAGAGGGATATATAGATATCTGACTCTATTATTTTACTTACGACAGCTTTACAAGTACTTTTTATGTACATCTAGGTACTTACCCCGTAATGCACATTTATGTACTATAATATTATAAGTGCTTTCATTTTTGTCGCTGTTTCTGTCGATTTTTTGACGCGTCTACTAATAATAAAAATAGGATAGGATTTCTTATGTGTTTGAATTAATCGTGATTTATTCAGTTTCATATATTTACTTCTCACTCTAGTATCAACAATGTATCTTATTCCAGTCTACCATCATGAGGAAAATATTAAAAAAACTAAAATGTAGTAAGTTACTTAAAATACTTGATAGTGAGGCTTCATATGAATGAGTACTTTCCTAGGGCTAAAGTACTCAGTAGTCAGACAGTCAATGTGCCGATGGTATGCATCAAAGGGTGACTCAAGTATAATTTCCTTCAAAATCAATAGAAGTTGTATCTATTTCATCATCCAACGGAAGACCAACGCTGGTTTTAAACCAGCATTATGCTGATTTTGGGACCATTTTATGACATAGTACGAGTAAATTGTAGCAGTCATCATCATCATCATCATCTCAGCCGTAGGACGTCCACTGCTGAACATAGGCCTCCCCCATGATTTTCCAAAAGGACCGGTTGGAAGCGGCCTGCATCCAACGTCGTCCTGCGACCTTCCTCAGGTCGTCTGTCCACCGTGTCGGTGGACGACCTACGCTGCGCTTGCCGGTCCGTGGTCTCCACTCCAGAACCTTTCGGCCCCATCGGCCATCTGTTCTGCGTGCTATGTGCCCTGCCCACTGCCACTTCAACTGGCTGATCTTCTGGGCTATGTCGGTGACTTTCGTTCTTCTACGGATCTCCTCATTTCTGATTCGATCACGTAGAGAAACCCCGAGCATAGCCCTCTCCATAGCTCGTTGTGCGACTTTGAGCTTGTCTATGAGGCCCATA
Organism: Selenia dentaria; assembly: GCA_917880725.1. Taxonomy (NCBI): domain Eukaryota; kingdom Metazoa; phylum Arthropoda; class Insecta; order Lepidoptera; family Geometridae; genus Selenia; species Selenia dentaria. The sequence continues at coordinate 31,135,341 of OU862877.1, read as the reverse complement.
GTAAGAGACCACGTTTCAGTGCCATAAGTCATCACTGGTAACACACACTGGTCGAAGACTCTTGTCTTGAGGCACTGAGGTATTTTTGACGAGAAGACTTCGCGAAGTTTCCGGAACGCTGCCCAGCCGAGTTGGATTCGACGATTGACCTCTTTCTCGAAGTTGGACCTGCCTAGTTTGACTGTCTGTCCCAGGTAGATGTACTCGTCAACAACTTCGAGAACTGAGTTCCCAACTGATATTGGGGTAGGTACAACATGGGCATTAGACATAATTTTCGTCTTATCCATGTTCATCTTAAGACCTACCCGTTGGGAAACTCGATGGAGGCCTTCGAGCATTGTACTGAGGTCTTCCATGGATTCTGCCATGACTACAATATCGTCGGCAAATCGAAGGTGAGTGATGTATTCGCCGTTAATATTAATGCCAAGTCCTTGCCATTCCAGAAGCTTGAAGGCGTCTTGTTGTAATTGTAGCAGTACATGCAGTCAATTGTAATTCTTCTTTCTTACTTTTATCAATACATTTTGTATGCTGCCGTCAAATTATATTTCATTTCATATTTGGTGAATCTGTTATACTGTATCTGTTAAACACAATTATAAATACACAAAGTTATTTTCAAAAAAAATATTTATATTTGAATACATCACAAAAAATATTTTGGGTGTCATTGAAATGCCAGGTAAATATGTTTATCAGTGTAAGGGAAATCAAAAAGAATACTCAACACAGAAAACAGCACAAAAGAAAATACCGAACATGGTTACAAATTTTTTTTACCTAGCAACCACAAGCTGACGGATTCTCCGCCTATTTACAACATAATTGAGCTCGTGTTTGTTTGGTTTGTTTTAAAAAATTCATAACTCTCCCCAAAGAACGCACTGCCAACTGTGTACGTAGCTAATGGAACCTCAGAGCGTAGAAATGAGACTTGCGAAACACACACACATTTATATTAATTTTATCAACCAAATTTATTATTAGAATTTGTTTTGTTACGCTACTCAATATATCACGTTTTTGTCATTTGTTCCATTGAGATTCTTTTAGATTTCTTGACAGATCATATGCCCTATGTCATTGTCGTGAAAAAGACGGTTTTGATAAAGGTTCCATAATAATATCCAACTACAAGTTTAGCCTGTAGACGCTCCTAAGGAATTTACAAGCATACGTTTACTATTTACTTATTTACATAAGTATATAATATCTACGTACTATATACTATATTTTATTATGAAAACTAACGTGGTTTGTACACATATTTGATATGAAAAACGGGATTCACTTACGTACAAAAAGTCAGATCTTTCCGACTATAGTTTCAACCACATCCGGTGGTCTTTTTCAAGGAGAGTGCAGAACGCTCGCGGCACGTCTCGCCTCGCACGACTTTTTTACGTGAGTGAATCCCGTTTTTCATATTTAAATATATACTATATAGTATATACATATATACATGCGTAAATACAATAGGTACTAAAATACATGCATACAATATAAAGCATCACTGGTCACTTCAGACGAGAAAAGATCAAAGTTTAGTAATGAGGATGAATGTTTATACTCGGACTGTATAGTTCATCATAACGTAGGGGAAACCGCGGGGTGCAGCTAATATTCTATAATAAAATTATACGTTTTAGTATCGAATGTGGACGCCCTGCGGCCAGGTGGAGAGACGACCTGCGGAAGGCGGCTGGCAGTAACTGGATGCAGAGAGCTGAAGACCGAGCTCTGTAGCGTACTTTAGGAGAGGCGTATGTCCAGCAGTGGACGAATGTGGGCTGATGATGATGACTATGATCGAATGTTGAATGCAAAAATAGGAGAGAGGAGGACCTCTTTCTTATTTTGCTGTACCCAATTATTGGGTTTACACTGAACTGCTATATCGTAGGTATCTAATTAAAATCTGACCTTGTACGAGTAGAATGCAATAAATTTGAAATTGAGTTTGCAATTATATAGTACTATAATTTGTATATAATGTTCACATATTTCAATACTGCGAATCCTAAGGTTCCATTCTAGTCCAAACTCTAAATAAGTATGCTTTATTCATCATTCATCATGTCAGTTAAACTGACGTCCAGATCAAAACTACATTATGAAAGCTGTTCAAAAACCTACTCTAAATATCTGGTAATTTAGTGTAAAGTATATTTGCTCGCAGAACTGATAACCGATGGGGAAAAAAGGTTCTCGAGAGGCGACCACGCACCGGAAGACGATGTATAGGCCGGCCCCCCGCTAGGTGGACCGACGACTTCGTCAAAACCGCGGGTAAACGCTGGATGCAGGAAGCTGGTAATCGGTCCAAGTGACGTTCTATGGGAGAGGCAGTGGACGTCTTCCGGCTGATAATGATGATGATGATATCTGCTAAAAACTGATATTATTATTATAATAAACCGCTTGCCTTCAAAACCAAAAATACAGTCATCTATTTCATACGATACTTGCAACCTTTACTCGGAGCCACCGTAAGTTCTCGATAAAGACATTATCATAACTATAGCTCATAATATATCATAACCTAGTAATGTCATAGATTATAATTTATTGATTCAGGCGTAACTTTGCGGAAATCCATTATCAAAAAACGATATTAAAAAATATTTAGTGACACTTCCGCTGAAAAAACAATGATTTTGGCCTATTTCGGGGTGTGCACCACCCTCCCTCCCGCACAAACTGCTTAATAGGAAGAAGGGGGTGAAGTTAGTGGGGCACCAAATATTTTTTAATATCGTTTTTTGTCATAGATTATGTCACAGAATAAGTATATTTAAGCTCTTGAAGCGATATTGGATCCCGCTACTGATATGTTTAACTGTGAACTTTATCACGCGATGATCTAAGTAATTTGGTTTTCTGTGAATAGATTGATTGATGATTGATGCATACAGATTGATATATATATAGATGGATTGATGAATACATGTATACAAATAGGTGCATAAAATAACAACTTCTTGTCACCTTGTCTAGAGGTTTCAAACATACTTAATAAACACTAGTGACATTTTTTTTTATATTCTGGTTATTTGATTGGTATTATATACTAATATATAATACCTTGTACGACTTTACCCACACGCTATATATAAACTGTTCAGTATTAGATATAGCTATTACTTGCGTAAGACCCCTGAGAATGGGCATCGGAAATTCTTGCGTGGGTCGAGAAATTCGGCTAGCTACGTGAGTAAAGTCGTTTTTATACATATCTGTACTGGTTATAAAGACTATATATGCCTACATAAAAGTAATATTCAACGATACCGTATCTGCACGCTTCCACGATCCTGAACGGAACCGATTTATCTCGGAACTCTATAAAAATACGTAACGCAAACACGACCAAATTGCTGCCTTCGGTTGCCGTACGGTCAATATTTGTGAATTCATCGCAGAAGACACATTAAAACGGTGGTACTCCATCGTAATCCTTATCGGGTATTTACAAACTTGACTTGATTATTAAGCTCTCTTGAAATACAGTGCATGCTTTCAAGCGACCTTAATATCATACATTCACGTACCTAAAAGTCTAAAAGGATACACCTAAAATATTTATGTTTAACTTGTTACCAAGCAAATTATTATCAAGTATAGCAAATTGTAACGCCGAATATATATTGAATGATCTCCAAAAATGGTAAATGATCACCAACATTAATAATCCGCGCTCGGCTAGCGTGTTGTTGTAACCAGTAACCTAACACTCTTTGCTTCGCTCGTCGTCGCACCTATACATGTCTTTGCTCTGACCGATACTCCGGGGAAAAGTTTGGTTAGTTGGCAATTCGGCATTTGCTAATTTGACTGATAGGATTTGGCGGTAGTTTACTAAATTTGGTGATCAATGTATATATCCCCTACACAAAATAAGCCTCGTTATTTAAGATTATACTTAGTATGTATCTATAGGGAATCCTACTGGCGAGTGTAATGATCATCAGTATTTTTTTTAAGCATATTAAATTCACATAAGTCTATGAATGTGTTACAATTAGAGTAGTTACATATTGATCAATGTCATATTTAAACTGTAAACAGTCCAAAAGCTCATAGGATTTCCAAAACTATCAATGGGCTTGGTGGATTCGATTCGTGACCAAAATGCTGGCACATATATAACTCAACTGATCAGCATTGCGATTCATCTGGGTAATGCTGCCAGCATCATAGATACGCTGACAACAGGACCGGAATTTTGAGTAATTACAAAATGGTTGCCATTTCTTAATAATGTGATATGTTGTTCAACTAATACTGGTATTATAGTAGTTTTCACAGTATACTTACGCATGCAGCTTATTATTTTACATCATCTGCTGGAAGACGTATACTGTCATCATAATCATAATCAGCCCATTTTATTCCCACTGTTGGGACTCGAGCCTTCCTCTCAGAGAGAGGAGTTGAGCCATAATCCACCACGCGGGCCCAGTGCCGCATGGTGGATAGGTTAGTGGCCAACTCATGTCGAAATTTCAGGCCGCCCGAATGCCTTCGACATAGCCTGTTATATAATATACATTCGACTGTTCTCCTGAGACTTACAACCGGGACTGACGGCTTAACGTGCCCTCCGAAGCACGGAAGCGCTCAGTTGAATAATGCCACTAGCGGTCACCCATCCAAGTCCTGACCACAAGAAGCGTTGCTTAATTTGTTGTTCGGTTAAGATCACAAAGTCAAGCTCCGATTCGAGCGCTTCGTTTAACTGTAGAACATAGCATTTATCGAAATAAGAACTAAACCTTTAATTTTTTTATCCGCTACATTCTTGGTTTCAACAGTAAAAGGTACAAGATAAAAATAAGTCCGATAGATTTGTAAAGCAACTATATTAAGGAACGGAGCCACTTAATGTCCCATTAAAGAGCATTAGGACTAAAATTATAGCCCGTCCAAGATAATATTGCGGTGTACTTACTGTACGTAATGTTGGGCTGATTCACTCGTTTATCTTATAAGCACGTGTTCGGCAAAATAATGGATCCAAATCTCGAGGATACTTGAAATTTCTCTCGTGGGGGACGGAGTTAGGAAAACCTTTCTATCTTCGGGTTAAGAATCGTAACAGGTGAGGAAACCCGACTTACTTAGGTGGAAAGCCTCTTGTACATGAGCTCGTCTTGGTTGCTTGTGGTGCCACAGGCAACACACTGGAACTAATATTTGTAGTACCTAAGTGAAAACATTGTAAAAACATCTATATAAAAATAATGGCCCCGAGTTTCTTGCCGCTTCTACTCGGTAGGCTCTATACATATATTTTGGAACGCGGCGGTAGTCTTTAAAGTACATTATAATGAAAAATTGACATTCATAAGTGCGTTTTGATGCCTAAATTTAATAAATGATTTTGACTTTGACTTTGACACTATCACCAGATGCGCAAGTCAGATAGAGCGTTAAATATGTAAGCTAGAATTCGATGTTACTAACTACTTGAGTAACTCAAATGCTTATTAAGATACAATTATAATTATTTATTTGAGAAAATGGCATTCACAAAAATAAGATAACGATAGAGCGCGTATTCGATACGCAACGTAGGTTATCCATCGACAAGGTGGACAAAAAGTCGCATGACGATTTTGGATGCAGGCCGCTTCCAACCAATCCTTTTGGAAAATTATGAGGGAGGCATATGTTCAGCAGTGGACGTACCACGGCTGAGAGATGATGAGAACATCTGGTCGCCAAAGTAGGCTGGTGGGTCTGTGGTTATAGGTCTGTGGTATTAGTAGAAAGCCGAATGATTCGATCAATCATGTCTAAGTAACTAGCAAAGACACGCTTTTTAAGAAAAATAAACGCACAAACCACTTGTTTTTGGAGCTGCGATGTCACACGCGTACATAAAACATCAAACTTATAACTCATCTCTTTTGTAGATCTTATAACGCAAAATATAAATATAATACATTACGAACATAAAGTAGTAGGTACTAAATTAATATATGCCAAAATACCAACTCAATTAGATACATAGTTCAAACATTCAGGTGAGCTCTTGAATAACTTTTACGAGAAAACTCTGAAACTCTAGAGAATGTGAATATTAAAACCGTGCAAGTGCCTTCACTTTCTTTACTTAGGTTATTTTAATGCTAGATATTGTAATATTGTATCCGGAACTATTTAATTTTACAACATTTTGCGTGAGTCGGTGATTATGGTAGTAGTAGTTCACTGTTAACAGTAAAATTACAACTGTGATCAAAACACCAGAAAACTTGCTAAGAACTAAGATTATTATAGTATAAGGTTGTCAGAGGTATGACAATAGCTAGAGTAGGTACTAGATTTTTCATACCACCTGCTCGAAAATGTCCAATTAAATATCACGCAATATCAACGTAAAGCAAGGCATTATATCGCCGGGGATGTAATTTTCTATGAACTGACCTTGGGTGTAAAGTGATTTGAATTTGAAACGTTAGTTGTAGGAAAACTCTTAGTATGGAGACAGCATTCAGAAAAAAAAAGAAAAAATGTGCGGTCGTACTATAAGCAGTGCGTTCGAATAGCCCTAAGTTGGCGAAAATACGCTATGCGCCGCGTTGCTATGGGTTACGCCCCTCTCTGCGCATTCAAGTCCATAGTTGAAGTTACATGCCGCGATCTGGTGTTTGATGTTATTCAACTTTCATAAAATATTATTATTTTCAACGTGGTTCATGTAACTGTACTGAAATATCGGGTGCTCCATAAGCTACTAAATCGTGGTCTGTAGACCACTCTCATGACTATTACATTATTTTTCGCGGTTGTGAACTTAGTTAACAACCGCGAAAGTCTAAAACTATAAATGTTCCTTCCAAAGATCTCTGTCTCTGTCCTCTATAACGGGACAAATGTGTCCAATTTGAATATTAACTATTATTGTATTTAACTTTTAACTAAATAACTGATATTTTAAAGTTCTGAGTTTTTACCGTCTCGCAGTAGGTATGAAAATTAGAGTATGCACCTCGAGGATAAAGTCTGTCTTTGTCTTGGGCGGCTTTAACCCCTCGCTTCACTCAGGACTCTACATAAGTCCCACGCTTCGCTCAGGAATTAAATCTTAATCTAACCCAAGAGTCCCCGTTACACTCAGGGTTATTATACCGCCCACGACGTAAGACACTGCTTTTTTTCCCTCGGTGCATAATCTATACATTTCTCAGGAACGTGTCTCTTAACTTATTTTATGTTTGCAGGTCTTAACTCGTAAAACATTGTTAATACTGGCTTACCAACTTAACGTATGGATCCTCTACATTGAGACTTTGATAGACATGATTTGATTGACATAATAATGAGAATTACTTCTAACTCAATGAAGCGAGTCACTTAGTAAGTTATAATAAGGAAAACAAAGGACTATTTATCTGAAGTACTTATCTATTAGTGGAGTACTTACAAAATACACTATACACTATAATGAATTTTTATTTTGTGTGCTTGAATGTACATTATAGCATAGGCAAGTCCTCTTGCCCGATATGCCATTTTGTCATTTTAGTCATTCTACTAATACGACGATTTTAAATTTCAGACCTTTTACTAGTAGTTCATTTTGCTTTTGTGACGATAGGCTCACAAAGACATTTTACTAAATGTTCCTTCAAATACGGAGGGGCTAATGTACCTACAACCTGACGTCAATAATTAAGAGTAAAAATAGTACATTTAGTATTCATTACGCCCGTTACTGAAGCAGCTCAGGACACCAGAGCAAAGTTAGTCCGACACTATACCGAAGACATCCCGGACATCAGCCTGTACGAGATTAGAATGGCTCTCAAACAGCTTAAGAACAACAAGGCGCCAGGAGAGGACGGAATTACGACTGAACTTCTGAGAGCGGGTGGTAGACCGATACTTTTAGTCCTCCAGAAGTTATTCAATTCTGTCATCTTCGGAGGCAAAACACCGGAAACGTGGCACAAGAGCGTGGTGGTGCTGTTCTTCAAAAAAGGTGATAAAACCTTATTGAAGAATTATAGGCCTATATCGCTCTTGAGCCACGTGTACAAGCTGTTTTCGAGAGTCATCACGAACCGTCTCGCACGCAGGTTTGATGAGTTCCAGCCTCCTGAACAAGCCGGTTTCCGAAGAGGCTTTAGCACCGTAGACCACATTCATACACTACGGCAGATTATACAGAAGACCGAAGAGTATAATCAGCCACTGTGTCTAGCGTTTGTGGATTACGAGAAAGCCTTTGATTCTATCGAGAAGTGGGCCATACTGCAGTCCTTGCAGCGATGCCAAATTGACTATAGGTATATCGAAGCGTTGAAGTGTTTATACAGCAAGGCCACTATGTCAGTCCGATTACAGGACCAGAGTACGGAACAAATTCCATTGCAGAGAGGTGTGAGACAGGGAGACGTCATTTCTCCGAAACTGTTCACTAACGCATTGGAGGATGTTTTCAAACTTTTGGACTGGAAAGGATGTGGCATCAACATTAATGGCGAATACATCACTAACCTTCGTTTTGCCGATGATATAGTTATAATGGCGGAGTCGCTCGAGGATATCGGCACCATGCTCAACGACCTCAGTAGAGTTTCCCAACAGGTTGGTCTTAAGATGAACATGGATAAGACGAAAATCATGTCCAATGTCCATGTTCCACCTATACCGGTAATTGTTGGAAACGATACACTCGAAGTTGTAGACGAGTACGTCTACCTGGGACAGACTGTCCAATTAGGTAGGTCCAACTTCGACAAGGAGGTCGCACGAAGAATCCAGCTCGGATGGGCAGCGTTCGGGAAGCTTCGATCCATCTTTTCGTCCCCAATACCTCAGAGCCTGAAAACCAAGGTTTTCAACCAGCGTGTGTTGCCAGTGATGACTTATGGCACTGAGACGTGGTCCCTTACTGTGGGCCTCATTAACAAGCTTCAAGTCGCTCAACGAGCAATGGAGAGGGCTATGCTTGGGGTTTCCCTGCGTGATAAGATCCGAAATGAGGAGATCCGTAGGAGAACTAAGGTCACCGACATAGCTCTCAAAATTAGCAAGTTGAAGTGGCAATGGGCAGGCCACATCGCTCGCAGAACTGATAACCTATGGGGAAGAAAGGTTCTCGAGTGGCGACCACGCACCGGAAGGCGTAGTGTAGGCCGGCCCCCCGCTAGGTGGACCGACGACCTCATAAAAACCGCGGGGAATCGCTGGATGCAGGAAGCGAGTAGCCGGTCCAAGTGGCGTTCTATGGGGGAGGCCTATGTTCAGCAGTGGACGTCTTCCGGCTGATAATGATGATGATGATGACGCCTGCAGATATGCATTTGTATTCTACATTCGTCACGATCCCATCACAGAATTGTCGAAGATGCAATGGTTACTTGTCATGCAAATCATGGGGAGTATAAGTAAGTATATATTCCATGTGATCTGTGATATATACATAAGTTAAGTATCACTCCATGTACCAGGTACCTATCTATGGAGTGATAGCGGAGTCAAACAAACTTGGCACTAGTGTGTTGATCTTTGTTTACAATTAACCACAACTAAGACATGCCTTACGGATTTTCAATCAAATTACATTAAATGCTTAAAACAGAAGTGTGCTTAGGTACACTGCTGTCTAAGTTTGAAGGGCTTTGTAGCAAATGAAATTACGGGGCGATTAAAACTAAGTGATTATGAAACTGAAACTTAGACTGTGCGACTCTACGGCCATTTGTGATAAGGTTGATTGTAAGCATCAGACCCTGATGGCTCTGCACTGCTTACCCTGAAACAAATCTCTTACCCGTATTGTCACCATTTGACAGGAAACATCTAAGGATAATTTGAACTATCAATTGATTACATATCAACATGATTGAGCACATGCCACAGAAAATTAAGTCCTCGGCCGGAGGACTATACCTAGCTTTTCTGTGGTGAAGGAAAATGTAACCTAATTAAACTAATCGTTTTTAAGAGTAGACATACTGTTATTAAATATATCCTGTAACAGAACAGCTTCGTTGCTACGATCGTAAACCTGCAAGGAGTACTTCAGCTAGGCCAAGGTTTCTATAAATAATTACTTACTCGTTTATTCCCGACGGGAAAAATTGGAACGTCCAGCGGCGCCTTAATTCTTAAAGCTATTTTACAGATTACACACTAGTTACTACGACAATGCTAATACGATACTATTGTGTTCAGAACATGTTAAATATTTCAAATCCATTCTAGAGCTGCCCTACCATAAACGTATTATATCAGGACAGTTGTAGAGTTATATTAAAATGTCAACAGAACTCTTAAACATGGACGGGTTTTAGCATTACAGCCAACTATTGCCCACGTGTTCTAACATTCCAGCAAAGACTGTTCTGCAACTCATGACGTTATTTTAACATTAGGTTTGCCTCAAATCAAACAAAACAAGCGTACAAAAATTATGACCATATATATAATGCTAATACCCCGTAAAAATTCTAGTATTTATGTTCTAGTGTATCTACACACAAGAGTTAACATCAGAACAATCAGAACAACAATTAGATTAAACGGTAAATATCCCGTTTCTGATGTTAACTCTTGCAAAAGTGACCGTGATAGTATAAAAACTTATCTTCTTCATCGCTACGCTCTTGACAGAGCGGTCGTGGTCGTCACTTCAGGTTGTGTAACGCGCCTTACAATGCGTCGCCACACAAAAACTTATACCTACACAGTTCAACACTAGAATAGTTTTGGTATTAAATATTTTTTTTTATATATTTTTGTTGTACGAAATATATAAAATTTTAAAATAATGCTATTTGTATTGTGCATTAAAGCACAATATACACGATATTGAGATTGCAAGATTGCAGAGAAGACAATTGAAAAATCAATTGTCGCTCTAGAAGAAACTCAGTTTGTTAACATGAACGAGATCGCCAACAGAGCAACTTTATACGGGCAAAATTTTATATCGAAGGATATTGACCGAACATTTAGATTGTATTGATGACTGCATGAACTTTCATTATTCTACCACTTTATACGTAAAGCCTTTGCTCCGTGACGGACCGGAGTTAAAGAACTTACTTCTCTGTACGATCGCGAATCATGCAAGGCGAGGTAGCCCATTAGACAGTAGGCCTCTGGTCCAAGAAGCCGCCATGACTGGTACCACCACGCCATTCTTAACTTTAGTTCTAAGTTTGGCGATGACATAGCTATTACCCATGATAGGTGTTTTATCGACAAAGATTTCTATGCAAATGGACAATATTATAAACAAAAACTAGAAAGCAACAGTAACAAATTCCAATTTAATATTAAGTTATCTAAAATTTTCTAATTGAGATTCTGACAAAATATTCTCCTGTAAATTAACACAAACATGTCAGTATATTTCGGCATACGAATCCGAAGCTAATTTGAGTTATGTTTAGAAAACAGTTTCAATTAAGGAAATATTTCCTCCGATATTTAGGTTACAACCAGTTTGTAATATTATGGCCACTCTTAATTAAAGTTAACCCACACCGAAGGCATTTTATGTGTAATTTAACCTACTTTTGAAATATGTGCCTTGTTTATTTACGAAATGTTATAATTATTAAAAATCTTGTGCATAAGTAAAAGTATTGAAATCACTACCTTCCCATTAAATACATACATATCCCTATACATTTCTGAATTAGACTTTTAGCTATACATTTCGCTAGTTATGTTTTTGCTCTAACATAACTGTGGGCGTCTTTAAATTGTATCTCATGTCAGTCGTATTTCATAGGTAGAGGCGTTTACGACACGTGACAGACTATGGAAAAGTAGTGCAATTCTGAATATATGTATAGTGAATAGAATAAAAAACAGGAACAGTATTAAATCTTTTTAGACTGATTTGTATTCAATATATCAATATTGCGGCTGAGCCGAAGTTATAGTACTCGTAATAATCATCAAGATATTCAGGTCCCTAACTAGGCAGACCCTGTACGTGCCTGTACTATGATAACTGACTGATATACATACGTATATACATATACACACCAAGACACAACTCAAACAGACATGTTCATGCACACAAATGTTTGACCTGTCCCAGGATCAACCTAAGGAGCAGCGGCTCAGAAGGGTTACTATCAACTACGTCAACCGCAGTCACTTCTGTAATACGACGAGTAATGTCAGGGTGATAAGCGCAGTATTACTCTATGCCGCACATTAAATCATAAATCATGATTGGAGCTTAAAGCTCTAGTGGCATAGCAGCTGTATTAACAGCATTAGGCTTACGATCGCGAGAAAGATAATAGTATCTGCCGTGCGATTCTCTAAGTGCAAACATCGTTGCATCTTTGACTACATCCGTGAAACAAATGACGAGATGACAAGAAACGTTGGAAAAATAACCCTAGGTACAAGGGTGAAATCTCTTAAGTATTTGACACGAGCGCACCGACGAATCCTTAGAGAATCGCATGGCTGCCCATTTCACATAACATTTACAATTCTTTTACATGTCTCTATCAACCATGAGTAAATACCAGATGTAACACGAGGGTATTATAGGTATGTTCTGTTACGTCTCCTCCATTATTCTTCAAAGATTACAAAAGAATCCGGAACATGTGAGCGAAGCGCGTATCATGTCAGGATTCGACAAGTGAAGTGAGGCGTTAAGCTTCGGAAAATAGAAACAGAAAAATATTTGCTGAAAGCCGAGACGTGAGAAAGTCTTAGTGAAGACAATAAAATATAATGTCTAGGAAAGCTGTGGGGATACAGTCGTGAAATTATATGATTTCAGTTCCAATAAGTTGTTACCGATTTCTGTTGTTTGCTGTCGTCAATCTAAAAGTGTTTTATTATACAATTCAGTAAATAACAATGTTCTTAACTACTTTATAACGATTAGTGTATTATCTTTTTATTTCTTTTAGCTTATCTAAATTGCTACACTAATTATGAACAATTACTATCTGATACTATATAATTTACTTTAAACTATCAAAAACAAGAACACCCTTAATTTAGAGTACACCATCAATGAGAACCATAGACAACCCTTTACTTTTTACTAAATTATCTACCTGCCTATAACTAATATATATATACACACAACTACATTCTACAACTCTACTAGAAGATACCCTCGAAAATTAAAAGTGTTAACCCATTTAATGCATTTAAGACCCAACTACGAGTAGCTCAACACGTCATCACTGATCATAAACTTCTACGTAAATGAATGCACTGGATGGGGCACCATCCATAGTGTTAACTGTATTAGACGGTATGACGAATGTATTGATTTTATTTATGTTTAAGCACTGTTCTCAAGTAAGTGACTATGTCTTATTGAGAATAAATATATTTATATATTATATATATACTCGTATATATATATACATATATAAATACACCTATTGCTCCTGGTCACGCTATAACTTGAGAACGGATGGAACAGTCTCGCTAATTCCTTTTTTGTTGTGTTATTTATTGTCAGGGGAAGGTTCTTATGAAAGATAAACCAAGAAAAGACGGGAGGTTATGGCGAGGCCGAAGGCCGAGCCTACTACGTGAACGAAGTCGCGGGCAGTCGCTAGTATTTTCCTGGTGACGCTATAACTTGAGAATGGCTTTACCGATTTCATTCATCTTTTTTAAAATGTTTAATAATACTTCGTTGAAAATTCTTACAAATAAAAAAAATAATAAGAGATGGGAGGTTATGGAAAGGCCGAAGGCCGAAGTTTATTTATAGTTTGCTATTCATCTGCTGTGCGCTCCAACAACTACAATGTGTCAAGTTTTGCAGGGTTTAGCAAGAAAAAATACTGGGCAGACAAGAACCACAGTTTTCTGAGTGAAAAACACACTCCCGATACAACTATCACTGAAATACAAACAGGACATAGTCACTGCTATGCGTAGCATAGCGTGTTCCTTATGTTAGTGCTCCACTGTCGTCTCGTTCCTAAATAGTTTAAAAACCATCATTAGGTACTTGTCATCAGCAACAATTTAGCAAGCGTTCATTTATCTAGGTATTATTGTTGTATTTCTTTCTCATCTCGAGATGGCAAATAATTTGTTTGAAAATAAGTACCAATACACTCGTAGTAACTTGCCCTCAATATTTTTCCGCAAAGAAAACAAGTGAGTATATTATTCCTTATCGTCTCAATTTACGTTCCAACATAAGTGTTGGACGAATACCCGAGTCAAATAGTGTCTTGATCTATTGCGATACCTTCATCTTATCTCCTATATATATATATAGGTACTGTTTTTTGCAGTTTTCAAGCACATCTAATTTAAATATAGTATTTTATGTTTATGTCAAATGCAAATGCCTTTACTTAATTGTATATTTATAATACTAGCTGCGCCTCGCGGTTTCAACTGCGTGATGATGGGTCATGTTGACGATTAATTTTCTTTATTCCTAAACCACCCCTATATTGAAAAAAAGGGTGATAAATCGGTAAAGTCGTTCTCAAGTTATAGCGCGTGACCAGAAAAAATAAAGATTCATTTTTATTTAAACACATCAACCAATTCTAGGGACATCGAATATTTCATTGTTTATAAAGAAAATAAAAAATACGGGAGGTTATGGCGAGGCCGCAGGCCGAGCCTACTACGCGAACGAAGTCGCCGGCAGCGTCAGAGCTAGTATTAATTAAAATGCAACTTTAATCAGTTTGTTTCTTGTTTCGTATTTAATATATAACATTTCAAATAGAACACGATGAAATCGACGAACTATTCTGGAGTTATAGATTTTTTTTTGCTGTAACATTTACACGTGGTCAAAAGCTCAAATTTAATGTTTAAAACTTAATTTTGAAATTAACTTACTAAGCTTAACATTTTTTTCAGAAATGTGTGTTTATATTGAACAACGATGCTATATGGTTCAACCTCTAGATCTTTGTCTAATCGTTAAATGTTTACCAAAGTATCGCCAATCCACAAGTTATCACCGTAAAGGATCGAATTATCCTATCGTTCCATGAGCATGTCTAAACTCTGAATTTACCTAATCACTATAATTTAATCTGTCACTGAACACTGGCACGGAGCCAAAACACATATTAACAGTTCCTAAAGAAATCCTTTGTATAGTTCTAAGTTACAATCCTATTAGTGATTTAGTTTCGCAGCGGGCTTTGTGATTTTCTGCACGCTTCGGCTGAACACATTCCTGACATATTTCTTAAAATATAAACAGAGATATTGACAGGACTGTAATCAAAAATGTATGTGTCAATAGCTTTAGTTGATATTCTAACTCTAACTTGCATTTGGTTTAGTTATATCCCCGGTAAGAGGAATAGCCACCAATTAGATCATAAAAGTGTATATATGTAAAAGTAATTACAATTAAGACATTACAAGACAAGAGTCTTCGACCAATGTGTGTTACCAGTGATGACTTATGGCACTGAAACGTGGTCTCTTACTATGGGCCTCATATATAAGCTCAAAGTCGCACAACGAGCTGTGGAGAGGGCTATGCTCGGGGTTTCTCTACGTGATCGAATCAGAAATGAGAAGATCCGTAGAAGAACGAAAGTCACCGACATAGCCCAGAAGATTAGCCAGTTAAAGTGGCAGTGGACTGGGCAGGGCACATAGCACACAGAATAGATGGCCGGTGGGGCCGGAAGGTTCTGGAGTGGAGACCATTGATCGGCAAGCGCAGCGTAGGTCGTCCACCGACACGGTGGACAGACGACCTGATAAAGGTCGCTGGACGAGGTTGGATGCAGGCCGCTTCCAACCGGTCCTTTTGGAAAATTATGGGGGAGGCATATACTGAACATATTCAGTAGTGGACGACCTACAGCTGAGATGATGATGAAGATGATGAATTACAATTTAATTTTTAAAATGCAAGTTCAAATATTTTGCAGAGTAATTCAAACAACACTTTGGAACAAAATGCCTAATATAAAATATATATGAAAAAGACTAGGAGGTTAATACTCTTTCGTTTTTTTTAGGTGTAATTATAAATGTCCGTAAAATGTACTAATCCTCAACACCGACATAATACATTGTACACATTATACATTTTATCTAAATACCTACCCATGAGATTAAAATAAATTGAAACCAAATAAAAAAATATGATTATTCCTTTTGGCAATATACTCCAGTTTCCGTAAAGTACTTCTTTAATTGAACTATAAATAATTCTTAAGTACGTATTACTGACAACTATACATTGACTTTTTTTGGTTGTGGAAATCATTATCTACGATTAAATAGTTCACCTAGGCACGTCTTATATGAATAAAATAGATAGATAGTGCATCAATTTAAAACCATAGACCTTTATCAAAATTACTGACCTACAAAACCTAAGAGGGGTGCACTCACACATTTTAAATTCTAAAATTAAATTAATTATCTGCGTTATTCTAAAGTACTGACTTAAGAGGGTGCACAAAATAGATGTAGAGTCGAACGCAACAAGTAAGCTCGGGCTGACCCCGCAAGCCTTTGTTAAGCGTATATAGCTTTACACAATTCAATTATAATCACTATACGACCGGAAAATAACCTTGCCGAGCTCGTTTTTTAAAGAAAAGTGTATTTTCTGCCTCCCTTTGTACATTAATGGCGATTGTTTGAGTAAATGACTCGCTGACGGAATAATGAGTTATGGAACGAGCTTAATGAGCACGAAAGGTAATTTGTGAATGGTATTGTTTCACTGTTACTGCACTTACCTCATTAATTTTGCGATTTCTGCTTAAAATATGCATATTATTAAAGTAACTCTAAATAATGATTATAAACTAAATAGTTACTTACCTCAAAAATCCAAAGTGTGTAGTAGACAAAAGAGAAAAATTGCAAAAAAAAATTAGACACAAAATGTATGTTTTTAAACACGTTGAGCACTTTTTGATTTGAATTCACTAGTCCACTGTAAGGTTCGAATCGCGAGCTGCCTTAGCGAGAGGAGCGTGAGCGCGGGCAAGCGGCGTCCAGCTAGGGCGGAGGCGGCGGTTGCACTGGCTCGCGTCCCGCCCGCCCTGCTCCCCTTTACCTGTTACAGCTTACAGGTACTAGGTACCCCATACATCCAGAACTGGAACTAAGTAGCAGCTATTGATGAGTTAATCCGATTGATTTTCCCGCGCGCGATTAAGTAAGAGTACCCTAAAGCGCTATTGCCTATTTGTCATTTGTTTATCAACCGTCAAATGGAAGTTCCTTCGAGATTTGAATGATTATTTACTAGTATATTCCATATGAAATGGAAATCACAGTAGTGTACATATTTATCTTTATAAACAGTCGTGATATTCTTTTCTGGGAGCGCATTGTAAGCTTCCCGGAATCTCTGGATTCATAAATTTTCGTCTAACGATAAACATTGCGTACGTCGCTGGTATAGAGGAATTTGCCGAAATTCAACATATTGCAAATAATTACGTCACGATAGATGATTTTTATCCTTCATCGCAGATGATCTATTTTGGGTTAGTTATATTCTTTTTTTGTAAGAAAACCTATTACAAACTTCTTACTGGGGCAAAAGTTTTATTCAAATTTTAATTAGCTATGGTGAAACAAATTTTAAACAATAACACCTAACCTAATAATTTATTTTATTTTATTTTACAATTTTAGGAAAACTTACATTTAGGTCTAATAACTAGAATACTTAAATATTGTACTAAGGGTTGTGTATGTTATTATTAATTATAGTTAGTTATATAGTTATATTATTATAGTTATTATAAATTTTAAAATGAGGTAAGTAAGCTCATTTAAAAATTTGATTTATTTCTAAGGCGGCGCAGCCTACGGTACCTACATGACTACCACGAAACGTGGCCAAAGTACGAAAACAAAATTGAGAAACGGCAACAACTGTATTACAAAATAAATAGTAGGTTTTAATTAGATCTTCTTTCAAAACTGCAGTTAATTTGAGCTCGCACACAACTCGCGAGATCACTGAGCTATATAAATCAATGCGCGAGATAGCAACGATCTTATCAGTAAGCTTATCTACGTTAAAAACCCTGGTCACAATTGGACTGTTTTGTTTTACTGTAGTTAGACTGAGGCTCACTTATTAACCTATAATATATATTACAGCGTTCTACCTATTTAAAAAAAATCAGGCGCCCTTTTACGCAGATACGGTACGAAAAAGTCAAACATCCATCCATCCCAACAGTTAGAGTAGGTACGCTTTTATATCATTATTTTACTTAAATTATGACATGTCATAATAACACATATATGTGTATCATAATTTAGGCGTGATTGTTGTTTTACATTATGATAAGTGGACACTAACAAAAGCTTGTGCCAACTTATAATTGGACTTTTGAGGTGAAATTGTCCTAAACGTATACTTAACCCGCTTTTTCGTGAAGTGTGTAATTTTTTCAGACTTTCCATACAATAAAAAAATTATCGAAAAATAATGTGACGACATTATTTTACATTTAGGCAGTTTGATTTAGTCGTCGGTAAACTATATTCCACCATTAAATCAGCAATATATACAAGTACTCTCTTCAAAGGCTACTACAAAATCCCTGCAACTGTATTTTTATTCAGCACTGAAACCTCTCCTGTAATCACGCTACACACAGAGCGAGTGGGTCCGTAGGGCCTCGACACTATACGTTTTACACACTGTAAAAGTACTGACATACAGGATATTAAGTTCGCGATTTTTCTTGCAGACACCCGTTTTAATCTTTTAGTTGTTCAGCATATACTTATCATATGAATAGAGGCTGATATTATTGTGTAGACTCATCAGACCTTGTGAGTGAGAGAAAGTATTTGCTGCGCCCATGGCTGGGGCCTCGAATGAAAATTATTATACACTAGAACATTTTTCGGGTAAATAAAAGTTATGCTTGGGGTTTCCCTGCGTGATAACTTCCGAAATGCGGAAATCCGTAGGAGAACTAAGGTCACCGACGTAGCTCTCAAAATAAGCAAGTTGAAGTGGCAATGGGCAGGCCACATTGTTCGCAGAACTGATAACCGATGGGGAAGAAAGGGTCGCGTGTGGCGACCACACACCGGAAGACGTAGTGTAGGTCGGCCCACTAGGTGGACCGACGATCTCATCAAAACTGAGGGGAATCGCTGGATGCAGGAATCAAGTAGCCGTACAAGTGGCGTTCTATGGGATGGGGGAGGCATATGTACAGCAGTGGACGCTTCCGGCTCATAATGATGATGATGATTATAACACAGTTTCATATCAGTAACAGCGACCTATGTTAAGATCGTCAGCCAGCAAATAGGCTCGGTATTTATGCCGTGAAATAATAGTAAGAAACGTTCATCTATCCAAACAGACAATACGTCATAGGTAATAATATAAAGATACCGGCTGCACTCACTCAGTATTATATGTTGGTTTAAGTTCGACAACGTTTCGAACGTATAACTAGTTCTTTTTCAGAGGCCGTAGCACAAACAATTTACGAAAAAGTGTTCGTATCGTAAGCGTCAAAACGTCACGCTTTGCCTTACAAACTATGAGTAATCTGCGTTACAGTTAGCCCTAGATACATGACAGTTGGTACTGTTTCACGTGAACGACACGTTACGTTACACTAACGCAGTTATTCGTGATAGGCCCACAGGGAGTGTTCACACTCACATAACGTCAATAAAATTACCTATTTCAATTTTTAATTTGATATTATAATGAGGTTGCTAAATATTTTCCATAGACCTAGCTAACGATAAAAAAAATCTCTATCGCTATCGGACTATTTCTTTTCTAGCGACTTCCAAAAAGGAATAGGTACCAATTCGACTGTATTTTTTTATGTTTGTTATCTCATTCGCCTGGGTGAACTGATTCTCAAAATTATTTATTATCTCTATATAAATTATATATTATATCATGTGTGGTCCCATTTAATTCAATTTAAATTTCATCAATTCATCAAATTCACGGTCTAAGAGTAGTAGTTATTTAGTAACAATCCAATAACTGAATAGAATGGAAGTCAGTTTCAAATATTTCAAATTGTGCTTGTTTACTGTTAATGGGACATAGACAAACTTGCCTTTTAACTTTTAATATCTTGCTTTTTGGTGACAGGTTAAAAAAATTACGACATAGGTTATAATTATATTTTTCGTTTGTGACGTTTGATTCGCTCCTTCATTACTTTGATTATATTAAATTAAATTCCATTATTAATGAATACCATAAACATAACTTATTACATGCAGGTTTATCCTTAACACAACTCCGACTCGCACTTGGCTACTTTGTGTATTTTTTTTTATTTATGTGATTCTATAATAATATTACCAAGTTTGACATTTGTATGTATTGATTTTTGTTTTAATCAAACCAGATCAAAACAAAAAACGTTAAAATTATGTCTGTTGTATCAGGACATAATACTTTTATACTTTTCGATGCTGTTATTATTTATCGACGAGTTCCGTATCTCAAAAGGAAAACGAAACCCTTATAGAATCACGTTGTGGTCCGACTTCCCGTCTGTCTGACAGTCAAGACCCTATTTCTCAGGATTGCGCAAAGGTTAAATTAAAAAGGTTAAAGTATTAAATTAATTTCAAGAGGGAATCAAAAACTATAGAGAACCTACTTCCCGTTGAGCTAGAATATTGAAAATTGGCAAGAAGCCATGTTTTACAGCGCATAATAAAATCTGATAACCGTTAGTATGTAGTTTCATAGGTTAAATTTGTAACCAAACAAGTGAATATATTATTACACCCTTTTCATTTGCGGTTATGATAATAAGATAATAATATCTTGTACTGCTGTGCTACCGACCAGGGAGGCCTCTTTCTCAAGAAGCTACCATCTAGTAAGTTGGGTTTCCTCGTCTTAAAAGATTCGCATTTTGAAGGTGGAGAGATTATTTTTTAACTCTGCCCCCTCACTGAGTTAAAATACGTCAGTTATAGTAACACATTACACTTATAATCCCGCAGTCTCGTACAGAGCCCTAAAAACTTTTATACATTACAAGGTGTCAAACGTAGTGTCATTACAGTGCAAAGTTCAAAGTAAACTAGCAAATTCAACCAATAGAAGCGTTTACTAGAAATATGGGCATTTATGGCATTCATGAGCAGCGTGGCCTATCAAGGCATTCAATAATAAACCAGCCAAGTAACGTTCACACACACATACCTCCACTCTCGAATTCACCTGTGTCGTCATCATTTTAGATCCAGTGTCCATGATAGAGCATCATGGACACTGGATCTAAAATGATTAATTTTTAAATTACTTCAAAAAAGGAGAGTTATATGTACCTATGTTTTTTTATTGTGTATGTTTGCCGATTTTTCCCCCATTTGTAGACCGATTCTCAAATTTATTTTTTGTCTGCATGGTAGAGTATACTTCCAAAGTGTTCCACTTTGGAAGTATGCTCTACCGACCAAACATACCGACTTCAACGAGTTATTTCGCACTTTTTGGTGTTGAAGTCGGTTACATTGTATGGTCAAAACAAGTACAATTTGAAAAATTTTTACACCGACATCCGTTCTATTCAGTTATTGGAGTGTAACTCAAAAACTGCTGGACCGAATTTGATGAAATTGAATAAATGGGACCACATGGAAAGCACCAGCTTTCAAACAAAAAAAAATATTTTAAGAATCGGTTCACCCAATCGAAAGTTATGAGGTAACAAACATAAAAAAAACAGTCGAATTGAGTACCTCCTGCTTTTTGGAAGTCGGTAGAAAATTGAACTCTTCATTTTTTTCGGAAATTTATTTTTCTTTAATTTTAAGTAATTTTCAGGTTTTAGGTTTTTGGTTGTGCTTGTGTGTCCCAGACTTAAATGTCTCCTCCGGGCCAAATTATGCGTTGTAGGTTGCGGAAAACTTTGCTGACGTAAGACAGAAAATTTCACGTATTAAATACTAAACATAGTAAATTTAGGTTTCTTAGATTTTTTCCTTTTAAGTGGATGTATATTTATTATTTATATGTACAAGGATCTGTCTAGTAATATGTATTCTAAAGGATCGAATCCGAAACGAGGTGATCCGGCAGAGAACTAAAGTAACAACATAGCTCAAACAATGAGTAAACTGAAGTGGCAATGGGCTGGTCACATCAGTCGTAGAATCGATAACCGTAGATGGAATAGACGGGTTCTCGAATGGAGACCACGTGTCGGCAAGCGTAGCGTGGGACGACCTTCAGCCAGATGTAGCGACGATCTGCGCAAGGTAGCTGGCAGTCATTGGATGAGCAGAGCCGAAGATCGGGCTCAGTGGCGCGCTTTGGTTGAGACATATGTCCAGCAGTGGACTTTTATAGGCTGATGATGATGATATGTACATTTGCCTCAAATTATTTAGACTTTTAATAACTTTTTATTAACCTACAATTAAGTGATTGTAAAAATTAAATAGTTAAGTAATTGTTATTGTATAAAGTTTTTAGACATTTTTATTAAGTCACAGTAGTGGTCACAGTCACATAGACATAGACATAGACATATATTTATTGATAATATTCATTACAAGTCAAGAAAAAAAAATATAGGAACTTAAATCACAGCTCGTGATTAGCAAAAATGGCAACAAAAAAGGATTATTAATGCCTACAATATCATAATTAACTTACTTTATTAATATTCATATAAGAATATAAGTTTTTTTAAAGTCATTAATACAATTCTTTGTATTAAATAAACTATACTAATAATAATTATATTAAAGTGACTGACATAAACGAATGATAATTACTATTGTTAATAAATAAACTCAAATTATTGTAAATTTATATTATTAATACATAAGCAATTTATTCATCTGAGGTTTACCACATTGTCACATATCTATAAATTCTTTATAGGAGTAAAATTATTGTTTTATGAGCCAGGTTTTTAATTTAGCTCGAAAAGTGGTTATGCTAGGTGTATGGATGAGTCATAAATGAGTCTGTCATAAAGTCACTGTCCAATGTCACGTTCCATATCCGCAGAGGCGAACCACTGGACGAAGGTAGACCCCTCTTGCGGTTTTAACAGTACAAACGCGGACCACACCATCTTTTGAAGGATGGACATTTGTACAATCGCCAATGGCTAAGCGAGCGGTGGATCATTGTCATTCATAAGAATTACGATAGTACCAGTTGCGATTGGTACAGAATGATCTGGATGCAGAACTGAAACTTTGGCGATTGACGAGAAAACACACAAAACAACGTTTTCATGATTTGGTTAGTTTTGCCTACTCATGCACAATCACGAACAATTCACGGTTAATAAACCTGAATCCACCACTATTACACGTCAAAACTCGAAGAAACACAAATCTAGGAAAATTAAACAAAATTGATAACCACTGTTTGGGCTTTTTCCCGACATCTATAGTTAGTTACAGTAAAACCTTTTTTTATTTGCTAGAATACCTAATCAATTCAACCTAAAATAGATTAGACGTGGGTGCGACGTCCGAGATACTTGATTTACAAAAAAGCTTTAAATTCTGACTGAAGACGATATCGTTATAGCCATTTGAGATTTTTTCAGGTAGGTTCTACATTTATTTTTAGAAAAAACAAAGATTGTGTTAGTATATGTAAAAAATTGTGTGTATGTAAGATATTAAAACAAATACTGCGAATTGAGGTCAAGGCAGGATCATGTTGATATTTTAATACTAGCTGACCCGCCCAAAACTACGCTCGTTTGGTCTACGCATCATATGAATATCTACACGTTATACGTCACTTGACTGCCGAAAACGAAATCTCAACAATATATTCCCTGAGTTAGGTTACGATTATGATGGGACCGTGGATGTATTAGAGGTATATTTTAAACATCTTAAAAGTAAAATAAATGGTAAGTTTAGGATTTTGATACCTATCAACTGAAACTGATGTTGTAATTGGAAAACTCAGTTTTTATAGAATATGTGCACATTCTGATTGTGAGTCTGCTATTAGTTTAATTTAAGCAAACATTTATTTACTTTCATATAATATACATAGTTTGCTTATTATGAATGTCATCCTTAGAGATATTAAAATATATCTGTGATATCACTGAAATCTCCACAGAATCAGAATTGGGAGCAATATCA
The DNA here is from genome assembly GCA_917880725.1 of Selenia dentaria. Taxonomy (NCBI): domain Eukaryota; kingdom Metazoa; phylum Arthropoda; class Insecta; order Lepidoptera; family Geometridae; genus Selenia; species Selenia dentaria. Next base: position 31,111,248 of record OU862877.1, on the reverse strand, counting down.
TCGAGAAGCAAAATGAAGTCCTGCCCATTCCACACATTTCTGCAAAAAGTTCTTCCGTGTAATGATGACGTCACACATTCTCTCACAGCATGTATCTTACAAGCAATGTATGTAAGCGTCCCTCAGGGAAAAAGTAAGTGAATAGGTATTTCTGCCAGCGCGTTTCTTCCAAAGCAAATACACTGAATGAATATTCAATCCCTATTGTAATTGTGATCGCATACACGTCACGGGAATCAATTTCATTTCTCTTGTTCGCTTTATTTGTTTGAATAAAAAATATCTAAATATTGGTTGTTTGGGGGTTCACACAATACGTCATTAGTTCGTGACATATAATGTTATAAGTACGAGTATTTAACCAATAAACATACAAAGCCTACCTACCTACCTAATACCTAGTGAGGAGGTAAGGTCGGTGTTGAAAGTTTTTACCAATTGTCTACATACCTTAATTAGTATTAAAAGAAATTACTTTTAGACCTGGATAGAGATGCCAATTGATACCAACTGATAAATCTGTTATCAAGATTTCAGGTTTTCAGACCAAACTCGGCCCAGATTTCACCCTTGAACGGATATTATCAATATAACATATTTTCTTCTTACATATAAGAATAAATTGTTGTTCGTTCGTCTCGTGAATACTCAAAAACAACTTGATCGATTTGACTTTTTTAGTCGCCCTAATACCCCTGTAGGGGTAGGAATTAGACATGCGCAAAACAGTGCACTAGAATGTAATGTGACATGTCATTACAGTTTAGCTCGTGTGATATTACACTGTGATATCACTCGAAACATCACTTAGAGCACTTAGCACTTGGTATTACTCGTATCATCACATGAGATTTCTGATACCGCACATTGCATCGACATAAACTTAGCACAGGAGATGTTTATATCACGTTTCGATGTTATAATACAAGACGTAATTTTCATTTCCTTGTATTAAAATTAAAAATATAGGCAGGTAAGTAAGTAGGAATACATATTTTGTTGTAAGTTGATTTTCCATCATTCATAGCAATCTGGAAAAGAAACAAAATACTAATCTACGAAAAAAATACTAATCCAATTGTAGGAACAATAATACTATTGACATCTCTTTCTACTTCATTGTAATCTCTAGCTATAGAGCTGTAAAGCAGTACAAACTCGAAGCTAGCCGAACGCCAGCTAGCCGTCTAACTTCGTCTGTTCCGTATTGCGCGGTCCCGCGGTGTGCCATGTCATAGTGTAATACTGTAATGAGTTCGGCGCCCGAGTGATGTGTGATGCCATATCACACTCTCGCGTAATATCACCCGCGTAATATTACTTGCATCACCTACACATGTCTAGAAGGAATAAAGAAAACATCATCAACATCATTCATCACCACGCAGGTCAAACCGCGGAGCGCAGGTAGTAGGCAGGCTGTATCGATCTCCGCGTGTGCATTCGCTAACTCCTCCTAAACCACGAAACGGATTATATTAAGATGCGATTTTTTTCATTTGTTGCATGTGTATTTTTCATGGAATAAAACTTAAGCTGTTGTTAACCAGGATAACAATAGATTTTTTATTGTGTCTGGTTCCTGTCATGACCAACTAGGCCACCGAGGCTCGAGGTCCGAGTATCAAATTTTTACCCTCTATCTGATTTTAACCGTCGTATATGGACGGAGTTACATCTATTGAACAGCTTTGACAGCATTATCCAACCGAAAGAAGTCTTTTTACAAATACTTAACTTTAGTATCGATGTCACAACCCTTCATAATTTTTATAGCATTGCTTTTTTAAATTACACTCGTGCGATGCCGAGGCGGGTCGCTAGTAAAATATAAACCCTAAAATATATAAAATACCCCCCATGGTGCTCGAGAAAATAAGATCCAAATTAAAAGCAGTATTTCTTTAAATGACCGATGGGTCCAATTTGCAAATAGCCATTTATTGTGGTATTCAAGAGGGTCGGCGTATTTTCAGCAGTGGACGTTTTTCGGCTTGTAATGATTTATGATGATGATTTTGTTCATCAACTTTATTTATTTATGGCTGTGACAGTGAGTATTAGGTATATTAAATAGTAATTGACGTTCACAAACATTTGCGTCCTTGTTTGATGCCTATATTGAATAAATGTTATTGAATTTTATCAAATAAACAGAAAAGTGCGAATACCTGAATATTCAATTCCAGCTTGATCCAATATACGTGAATTGATTAAATTCTCTTGTATGTTTTATTCATTTGAGGATTGAGTCCATACAATAGTAAATGGCGGGTTAAAAAGCAGCCAAATTAGTGCTGAATAAATAAAGATAAACTTAGTTTGAGCTTAATATTAACACGTCCTATTAACTTACAAAAATTTTTGTTAGTGTTCAAGTAGTGATATTTTCTTAAAACATAAAAAATGATTAACAACTATTAGCCATTAGATTCAGCTATGGTGTCCTGTAATAAGCATGACGCTACATGTTTTTGGTAAAATTTTTTAGGTTAAATGTAACTAAAAAAATATTTGTTTCTTTTGTTTTTCTTTTGTTTGGCCATAACACGGAAATCTCACATACTTGCATACCCGATTTCTCCTTTCGTAACAATAGGTAGGGGAAAGTGAACGAGATTTTCGCGAGCGTATATTCAAGTGCAAATCCTTTGAATATTCATTCGCAACTATTGTCATGAATTCTATACGGATGGGTATTTTTTCTCGTTTTGTTTGTTTACTCAAAAGAACTTTATTCTATTGGATTTAGTCCTGGAATACCGATTAAGTATTATTATAATCGGAGAATATGTATTACAAATGCAAAGTATGTGAGTGTGCGTGTTACTTTTTCACGCTGACTCGGCTCAACGAATTTCAGTGAAATTCAGAAGATAGCTTGTACCCTGCATTAATACTGAGGCTTCAGCTTCTGCCTTTTGTTTAAAAAATATTCTTATGGTATGATAATCATTTTAAGCACGGGTGAAGCCCTGGCACACACCTCTTTTTTATGGTATATGTTGGCACAGGAGCAAGTGGCTCACCTGATGGTAAGTGATACCGTCGCCCACAGACATCCGCAATACGAGAGGTCTCGAGGATGCGTTGCCAACCTTTGAGGAAGGAAGATAGGAAGGAAGAGATAGAAGGCGTGAGGGTGTAGAAAGAGAGGGAGGAAAGGGAGAACAGGGGACGGGGGAATCGGGCCTCCGTAACCTCCCACAAACCGAATGAAAGGAAATAGCAAGCTATTTTACTTCACCTCGGTGTTATGTGGGAGTGCGGTACTTCCCCGGTCGTGCCGCCCCATTCGGCTGCGGGGTTACAGCGTGGCACTACCACCGAAAAAAATCGCTCGTTATTTAATATTATTACAATCGTGTGATAAGTTGACGGCAGCGCATCCGGATCCGCAGCGTAAGTATGTCTACTATCGCGGCGATGTTTTAACAATAAGACAATACAACTTCTAGTTATTAAATTCATAAATTTTAAGATTCCGCAGTACTTACCTACTACAGGAAGCTCTTATACTCTTATTAGACCGTTCTGTTCATCCAATTCATCCACAGCTCCATATAAGTATTTCTACAGTTACAAACGCTTGCGTAAAATTTAGCATAAAAACAGCCAATTACACAACGTTCAATTAAATCTATGAGAAAGTTCTCGGAAAATGATTCCTATATCTAAACCTTTTAACAGCAGTAGAGTAGAACCCCTTGTGAATGAGTTCGTCCGCAGTAATACTGCCACCATACCTTTTTCTACCGTGAAGCAGTATTGCTCGCAATGCTGTGTTTTGGTTTGAAGGTATAGTTGCCGGCGATATTAATGACACATGAGACTTAACAACTTAATCAAGGTTACGGGCTCAGTGCAGTTCGCCACTTGTGAGGAAATGCATCTGTTCCAGGCAGAGATTACCTCTTAACATCAGGTGGGCTTCGAGCTTGTACCGTTTCCTAAAACATAAAATACATGTGAAAGAAAAATACATGTAAAACAAAAAGTCACGTATAATTTAGTTATGAACTTGTGTGAAAAGGAGATGTATTTTTTACTGCACCATTGTATTGAGTAGTGTTGTATGTTGTCTATTGAAACAGGTACCTAATGTTTCATACATCACTTTTATATGTTATAGCAATTTGTTTCACCCTGCCATTTCTAAACTATGAAACGTAGAAATTAATTTATTCTTTCATTTTAATAAACCTCGATATACATTCTTGTTCAGAGTTATTTTGAATATACCTAGTTCAATAACATTTCGAGCAATACAATGTTATTTAGTGATCGATACAAACTGTATAATACTTGAGATGTCCTAGTTCAAAACCTTATTATATACAGAGGTACTGGTACTCAATTAGCATCCTTTTAAGAACATATTCTGTACATTAAAACAAACAACTTTTGTTCTAAAACTTATCCCAAAACTAAACAAATTTCCCAAAAAAAAATTTTAGTTTTTGGGATTCTCTCTTACACTTCATAACTCTACAATTGATTACTAGTAACCCTGTATAAACATTTTTAGAAACAATATTCCGTTCGATTACTCTATAAAAAGTATGCGATGGCGCAAAATGTTTTATTTTGTTTGTAATTAAAGCTACAGAACCCTATATTGAGCAAAGCCCGACATGCTCTTCGCAAGGTATAATAAACCTATAAAGCAAGTTAATTTAGTTTGTATAATACGCTTTGTATTTTGTAAGTGAATGTCAGTAGTTATTTTGTCTTTTAATTATAAATATAATCCTCTTCTATATCCGCTCTATTATTGGCAAAACTAACCTAATATAATAACTGATTGGTTCGTTCCTAATGAAAATCCCGAGTAACCGTATACAGTTGACTCTACTTTAAAAATGCAAATAAAGCTTCACGGTGATATCTCTTCTCGACTTCAGGTCTTATTAATCTGACAAAATAAAGACTCCTGGGCTGTGAGGCATTAATTTGAAAATATTGCGTCTGTCTCAGGTCCAAGCAAACAAATTTAAAACTCTGTCATAAGTAGAAAAAATATTCTTATTTAACAAGTTATTCAAAAGAAAAATTAGACGCAAAAGTTGGTAACGTTAATATAATAAAATGACGTAAGTGTGGCACGTTTTGGGTCAACTGATGACCCAATGTCCTACGATGTATAAGTGTCGTTTTGTGTAGATAAAAGTTAATATTTGTATAACGTCAGAAAAACTACTATTTCAGATTTTTTGTGTAACACCATTTCTTACTTTATTTTTCTTGCTAATTAGTAACCTCATGAAACGTATAAAAACTAAGTTCGTACATAATTATGTTTTACACTGGAAACGGTCGAATATTTGAGATATGTAATTATTGTACATAAGAACTGTATCACGAAACAATATTTTTACTAATTGAATTGAATGAACTGTAATTAGGCCGGGATCTATAGGGGGGACAAACCGGGGCAAGCGCCCTGGGCGGCGCATTCAGAGGGCGCCAAAATCATAATATGGTATGATTAAAAATAAAATACTTGCACCTAGCATACGGAAGCCTGGTTGGCTCACCGTCCACTTATAAGGAAAATGCAGGCACACACACACCACAAGCACATTTTATTGGAACTCATTTCCTTAATTTTTCTATTTCAATTAAGAATTCAATCCGATCTTAAACAATTAAATACTATAGTTCCATGTGTGACTGCAACATTTGAAATGATGTCCTGAACTGGCGTTGTTACAGCAGGTACACAAGTAGTCACGAGAAAATTACTGATCAATAAAGATCATTCTTGAGCAAACAAGATGTACCTACAGCTAATTAAATGATGAACACCCAAAAAACAGAGTTTAGGTCCACTGAGTGCAACGGTGCCTACCGTTGCACTCAGTGGACCTAAACTATAACTAATTAGACACACAACGCGTGGTTCGGAACAATGGCTAATAAGGAAAATATTAAAAGTTCCTAGCTGTTTACTTGAAAACAAAAATGCACTTTATTTGCCTGCCAGTAAGAAACTCGCCAGAACTTCTAATTCAGCCTTATGTTATTAATATAAACAAGGCTTCATTATTTGGAAAAAGAAACAGAAAGATTAGCTGAGAATGAAGTATCACAAACGCATAAAGAATATTTTACCGAATGGATACTTAATTCGTCTGTCTGCAAATGAAACCGTATCAGGGCATCGATTGCAATATAGAGCGATTGATTCACTCTGGAAAAGAAAAGTGGAGACATGTCCTACATGTAATAATGGACATCTGCAAACTGTGGGCGAAGCTTAAGCAAACTGACAATAATTAAAACTTATCGACGCAACAATGAGTCAGGAACGTAAATCTGGCCTTGCAATCCTAGCTATTAAAAACAAAACTGCCTTTGAGACGGTCTTTGATGAGCTTATAGAATTTTTCGCCGAAAAAACGCCATGTAAAACTGTAGCAAAATTAAAAGTATAAGACCTAAAGATTGTAAAAGTCTTGATTGTATGTCGTCTTTCCTAATTATGTTTCCTATACCCGGGAAAAAGTAGATCTACTTACATAAATCTAAAAAAATACTGTCCCATTTACGAAAAATGCCAACCATTTTATATGTATCTCAAACACTGGAGAGGAGCGCCACTATTAAACTTTTGCCCTGGTTCGAAAAAATCGTAGATCCGGGCTGACTGTAGTTGTGCGTTAAAGATTTAATTCCTGCAAACAGAGACCTATCCTAAAAATGCAAAGTAGGCAACACTTTGAAAAACTAAAATAAACGAAAATATTCTGGTCATATCAATCAAATCATATCAAAAACAATTTAAATAAAGTATCACAATTTTACCGATTAATTTCATACTTTTAACGTTATACGTTATACTGACAACCATAACCCATAAAATTTCAAAACAAACACGGATTTTCGGATTATAAAACGGACGAATTATTATAGCAAGAATTACTTACTGTGACTTTTATAATGTTTGGCACCTTCTAATAAAACCGAACTAAAACCTTCTGAAAATTTATCTCTAATCATATATCATGCGTGATTGGCTGTTCCCCGTTTATGGACTCTAATGGACTGGCGAAGATATTCTTTTAGGAAAAATTATGAAAAGGTCAGAGTGACTTTTCTGAGGACGAAAAGGGTACAAGGTCGCCGTTCTAATATAAGATTAAAGACAACACTGGCATGGACAGGTAATACCGAAAGGGGGATTATATTGAGAGGTGAGGCAATAAAAGGCCAATAAGTTTTCTTCATATTGACGTGTATCTAATAACGTTTATTTCTCTTCGTCTTTGGAAATAAATCTTATCATGAGGCAGTTGCGGCACACGTGGATTGCTTGTGAAGACTTACTGACAGGGCAATTTAGCTGCCAAAGAGTTTTGGTTTAGCGATAATTAAATAACGTTATATCTTGATTAGGTACTATATGATTTTTGAAAGTATAAATGAACAAAATTATTTTCCCTCTTGGGATCAAATTGTAAAGGAAGTCGATTAAACTGTTTTATTGATTTTTACTCACAAGGTCTTCAGGCAGACAAACTAGCCCGAGCCTGATCGTCATCTGATGACTGATATTACATAGGTATACCTATGTATACTTTTATACATATACGTATCCAGACACAGGAGAAACAGACATGTTCATTGTTCATGCACAAAGTTGTTTGACCTGTCCGGGTATCGAACCTGGGACCTGTTACCAACTGCGCCAACTAGCCAGCTATCAACTAGGAGGTAGGTTTCTTATACAAGATACCGTCTTGGTTGTGTACCTGTGTGCAAATGAAATTAGTAAGCGAATAGAACATAACACCGTTTATTAATTAGGTATGCATTTTTAAAGAACTAACGCCATGCTTAGTGCAAACAAAACTATTCAAATTAGGAAATATAAATATGCGGCCTTACTTATAAACGTAGCTTAAATCAAAGATTACGAAAGATACGTTTTATACGTATTAAAACCACGTTTGTAAACGACGACGCCCGTGCCGTCAATTGATGTATATACTTGTATAGATAGATTATGTTTCAACGATGCGCCGGAGTGCGACATAAAATCGGTCATTCTATGAGAGCTACAAGGATAGCGCGCAACGATGTCGGAACAAAGATTAGTATTTCTATAGATGCGACAAGACAAAGTGATTCGGAGGATTAATGCATACTTACAATACTTTATAAATGTAATTAAAATTTCTATTTTAGTAAAAACAAAACACAACTTTCAGTTATAATCATTATTTATATGTATACATCAAGTGTAAGCTTATTGATGAATGGAAAAATAATAAGTATAGAAACAAAAGACTAAAACACATATTTAGAACTACAATCAGTTATTTAAATGTATATAGATCATTTTACTTTTAATTTACGATTAGGACATAACATATTGTGTGATAACATTAGACCCAGTCATATCAACTCAGCCGTAGTAAAATATTATTGAAATCAAAGTGAGTGCAGATTTTTGTAGTTAAGTTTGCAATAAAAGAACAAAATTACTACCTAAAAAGTACTTTACACACCTTATTCCAGCGAGGGATAGTTTAGCACATACGGTTCACTGACTTTATATTTAATACATAGTACATTTAAATTCAAAAGAAAGTATTAATTAATTTGTTTGTAGATAAACCCAAAAGACATTATCACCCCTATGAATTAAAATTTAAATGTGCAACCTATTTATGTGCAAAGTATAATGGATTTTATAAACTTTTTTCGGATGGTTCCTTAACGGATCACGGAAGAGGTGCCGCATTCTTAGACGCAGAAAATGGTAACTTCATGAAGGTAATGATAAGATCAAAAATAAGTATAATGAACGTGGAACTTGTTGCCTTAGCGGAAGTCTTATCTTATATAGAATCGATAAACTGTAATAAATTCGTTGTATTCACTGACTCCAAAAGTGCAATATTTCATCTTGCACGTTGTGTCAGTGGGTCTAGCTTCAGAGGCATTCCAATAGCATATAGTATTTCAAGCGGTTTGATTAATATTCGAAGTATGAACAAAACTATCAAAATTCAGTGGATTCCTTCTAATATTGGTCTGATGGGTAACGAGAAAGTGGATAGACTTGCAAAAGAAGCAGCTTCGGACGGATTAAGAGTTAATTGTTTGCCGAATTATACAGACTTAATATCATTTATAAAAAAAACAGTCATTTGAGTCGTGGTCAGAGTACTTCGATAAAAGATCGTTATCTAAAGGTATATGGTACAAAACGGTTCAACCTTCACTTCCTCGTTTTCCATGGTTTATGAAGAGTAAAATGGGAAGGAATGAAATAGTAACGGCATTAAGGCTTCGATCGGGGCACATTCCTATGAACAAGTTTGGATTCATGATGGGCAAAACGAATAGTCCTAACTGCGAACAGTGTGGTACAATTGAGGACGTCTTCCATGTTATCATGGAATGTGCCCGGAACGAAGGACTCCGTCGACAGTTATTTGCTGACGACCACGAGTTCTGGCAGGTAGGAGGATGTAATGGAGTATTATCTGAGCTTTATTCTGAAGATGCCAAAAAGGTATATGATCTGTACCAGGCAGTCATCAAGACTCTTAGTACATAGGGTAAGCTTATTTTGTTGTTTATTGTTTTTTTCTGTAATTTAGTTTAATAATGAATAACGAACAAGGGTGGCTTATTCTTACAGAATAAACCCTGTATAAAATAAATAAAGAGAAAAAAAAAATGTTTCAAAAGAATATCCTCTACCTTACAGAATATTAATTTTGTAAAGTAGGTACTAAATCACAAATGCAATATCACATCTACTCTATTCATCTATGACACGGAACACATCACGTCTGATAACCGCGCTCTCCATCCTTGTCCTGCGCACTACTACATACGTTTCACTATCATTTTCTATGATTTCAAGCACTTCTTTTCAAGCAATTCAAAAAAATATATAAATTACAAAAGAAAATGTCAATTTATGAGGACTTACAAGGTGATACGTAATTCCTTTTATTTGTTTACTGTACTATAATTGTTACTACAGCTCTTGTACGCGCAACATGGCATTTTTAAAACATCAATTGCGTCACAATGTAACGCGTGCACGTCGGACAGTCTCTCGCCGAATGAGTGCGGTCGTATACGAGACTGTCCCGGGGGTCGTTTAGACGGGGCCATTTGAGTGCGCGATATAACATATCTCCCTCTTTTTATATATATAATATCATTGGCTTAAATTTAAATAACGTCACTTAGTACGGCGCAGAACATTTTTCCAGTCCGCAGTACTAAATAACGTCATTTAAAGTTAAGCAGCGTTTACAAGTAAGGCCGTAGGAAGGTTAATTAAAACTAAAATGAAAATAGTTATAGAAAATAGTTCCTCTCTCGGGTGCCTCGATTGACTAGCATATACAAGTGGCCATAACGTCTGACTGACACGGTGAGTCAAAAGACGATAATAGCAAGATATTTTTTATCACAAAAAGGTTTACCAAAAAACGAAACCAGAACACACTTTTTAGTGTTGAAGTCGGTTAAATTTTTTTGGTAAAATTGTTTTTCACCCTTTTTAGTGACCCTTCCAGGATCGATTGTCATTCACCGTCAATGATGATATCATCAAATCATCAAAATAGGCAAAACACTTTTTCAGTTAATGGAGTGTAACTCAAAACTGCTGGACCTACAGTGCGAGTACCGTAGTATAGTCGTTAAATTTGTCGAGTCGCTAAGATCGATAATTTTAACGAATCGTATCGCCCCTAGAAATTATGGAAGTCATATCGACGACTTACGATCGTCAAATTGTCGGCAGTAGGTATATCGATTATTACGAATTGTTTGTATTCCACAATGCGTCCTTCTATAATTTGAAGATTTCTACTAGCATTTCGCTCTTACTACGATCAAAAGAAGGCCGAAGTCTATTTTTTATTGAATACTAGCTGCGCCTTGCGTTTACACCCGCATGGTGATGGATGATAACGAAGATGATGAAAATTATCCTATGTGTTAATTCAGCGCCCCATCTACCTCCATGACACATTTCATCAAAATTGGGCCAGCCGTTTGAGCGTAAGAGAATAATAAACATCCATTCATCCATAAATACAAACTTTCACGCTTATAATTTTAGTAGGATCAAACGCAACTAAACAATATCCCGATTCCGTCGCCTGTCAATAAGCTATATCGAGGTCATTTTCAAAGCTGACAAAACAATCGTTAAAATCGGTTAAATAGACGATCTTCAGATCGTCTATTAATTAAACAGTTCCATGTTAGGGTTATCGTTATCGAATTTGTCTACCGATCGCTTAATTTTGTTACTTACTTGCAATGATCGACAAAGGATAGATATAGCCAGTTTTTTTCGAAGTATGACGAATTCAAGACTCAAAGTTGTTGATCGGTAACTTGCACTGCAGATTTGATAAAATTTAAATGGGGTTGATGAATTATTTCACTTGAAAGCCACCAGCTTCACCATCAATCATCAAATAAAAAAAGAATCATCATAATTAGGTCAACTACTCGAAAGTACTAAGGTAACAAACATAAAAAAATACAATCTAATTGAGAACCTCCTCCCTTTATGAAGTAGGTAAAAAATTATGTTTCGAGATTCCGAGCGCAGTAAAGTGTCTAAAACGATAAACATTAACCCCATGTGTCGCAGGAGGCAGGGACACACAATACACAACATCCAAGACCCCAGAACAAACATAGCACCGACCAGGGTTCGAATTTGGGACCCCGCGTTTCGAAGGCAACCAACCAATCAAGCTAATGGAACTTGCTATATGGAACACGCTAGTGCCATCTTACTCATCTTGTCCCGTGATAATATAGAATAGTATCGATCTCAATTACTTACTAGGCATCTAGCGCAGGGCTTGCTTGATGGCTGAAGCCAAACTATGTACGGAATTTAATTAGAATCGTGGAGTTTCGTATCACTCAATAACTACTATGTAATCTTGAATGTAGGTAATATGTCATGGTAGTTATTCAAGACCCACAACTACTCTGTAAACTGCTCTGTGTAAAACTACCAAAGATTAAATCTTAATACTTACAAGGGTAGATACCAACCCAAACCACGCTGCTTACGTCCGACGAATAAACGTAGAAAGCTAAACTTATATATTATTTTAAAAAGTAAAGATACGCAAAGCGCTCGCAGAGGAGCTTGACTTAGCGTTCTTAACCGATCAACAATATTAAGCAATGTTTGCTGAGGTCAGAAGTTAGATGGGTGACCGCTAGTGGCATTGTTGATTCAGGGGGCATGTTAAGCCGTCGGTCCCGGTTGTTTGTCTTAGGACAATGGTTGTTAGGCTATTACGAAGGCCTTCGGGCGGCACGAAAACTTCAACATGCGTTGGTCACTAGCCTATAGGCAGGTACACCAAGCCACACTGGCCGGTGGTTTTGTTGGTCCAGGCTATTGATTGAAGTACCTACTTGCATCAATGGTTCGGACACGTCGTGAAGTCGCGACGGTGGATTCCAGGATGGGACAATAGTAGATTGTATCATAAGGGAGCAAAATAATATTTTTACGGCGAGGGCGCTTTTTGAATCCAGAGCGAAGTGAGGGATTCTAGAGTAGAATCCCGAGCGTAGCGAGGGATTCTTTAGTAGAATCCTGAACGTAGCGAGGGGTTCGAAGTACGTCGCCCGAGCCAAAAATATATTTTGCGCCCGAGTGATACACTCTACTTTTCATCACCCACTATGAGAAAATAAAAGCGCCTCATATTTTATTGTAATATTATTATTTAATAAAACATAGAGTAACAACTAAATTGAAATTAAATAGTATCCTTTATTAAAACAACTAAAAACTTATATTTACATTTGAGACATTTTCGCAATTATGAAAATGTATTGTTAAAGTTTTATTAGGAATAGAGATTGTTGTAGATTTTGTATTCTGCGTGTTTGAAATGTCCGAATCTGGATCATTTTGAGGAAAATGTGACGGTGAATCTCGTTGTTTGGATGTAGATAGGCGCGGCGACAGTGGTATGGATGGATTCACTGAAGGTTGCAATTTAATGTTTTCCACGATGCGTTCAGATGTTTTCGCCTTGTTCTCAATGGAATCTTCTATATACCCTTCTGCTACAGCACTCGATTTCCATCCTCTATGTCGCTTGAGAACAGTTAAGTCCGCTCCAGTATCTGCCAAAAGGGTAGCAGAAGTACGACGAAAACAATGTCCTGTATACAGTTTGATATCTGGTAACTTCAAATAAGTAGCAATTTCTTGTGGCATGTTAGAAATTTTATTTTTTCCCATCACTTGTTTGAAGCACTTGCCATTTTGATAACGCAGTCTTCATAGCAGCAGGACGCAGGTCCAGGTATTTCTGTACAATAGTTTTGTATTCTCCTCGTATTACGAAGGATCGGTCAATTTTGGTTTTTGTATCGGTCAGCTTTACTAACAGTAAATCATCCGAGTGATTTTCGACATCATCAACAGTTATTTTTAAAAGTTCATTGCCACGACAAGCTCCATGTAATCCGAAAATTAAAGCCACCTGTAACAAAACCGAATGTGAATAAGACAAGTATCTATCAAAGTACAGGTTACAATAAAATGTACATTTTTATACACTATGATTATATTTTACTAATCCACCGTAAACATAGTTACCTACTTACTTTTACGGCAAGAAAGACTTTGTCGGGTGCCTCATTAAGGAAAGTCTCCACGTTTTTGACTGAGAACACTTTGGATTTTTTAGGTTTAAATCCATCAGACATCCTCTTCAGGTACGCTATTAATTTCGAATATGTGTCCAGTTTTACATCGTTATTAGAACTGACTGTTGATTTTAGCATTGAGTATGTACTCCAAAGAGTGGAAGGTTGTTTAGTTTTGGCTAAGTACTGGAAGTAGGCCAAAAACACAGATTCTGAAAAATTCTTGGCGCTTCTTGCATTTCTCCATTCAATAAAATTACCATAGGCTTTCATATATTTCTCCCGGGATTTTGCAGGTATGTAATAGATTATCCATCACATTTCTTGCGTCAGTTCTAATGCTTTCAGGAGTTAATTCTATACTTTCACTGTCACTTGAAGAACTCATTTTTCAAAACAAAACAAAACAATGAATTTCTAACAATCCGTGAAAATTTACGAAAACGCGGGCTGTAGTTCGCGATTTTTTAATTTGTTTTTTTTTTCATTCATCCGGCGGCGTGACTATGGGCCGTCGTACCAGCCAGTCTTTATTCAAACAATATTTGCGTTCGATTTCTTTGGTGCTGAACACTAAGATGTTCCAAATTCAAAAAGTGCGCGGCAAAGATAATTGCGGCGCACTTATAAAGAGAATTAAAAACTCATTACTGCACGCTAAAACTTTCTTATAGAAAACACCACCTTTGGGTGCACATAAAGGCGAACCAAGTCGTCCTTTTCGAATAGATGGGATGAAAAATATTATTGAGAACTTATGAAAAGACAATTTCTCAGTAACAGTCCGGAGTATGAAACTGTGCTGGGTAAATAAAAGGTTTAATATTCTAAGGGCGCGGATGGAGGGAGGAGGTTTTAGTCCGTACACACTGGCTCTCCCATCCCCGCCGGAGGACTCGGACATAACCTCAGAGATTTTTTTTTTTTTTTAAGAATGGCCATGACGCGGCTTGCGTATTGTGCCAATTTCAAACTTCAGAGATACTCTTCCGCGGTATCCATAAAGGATTTATTCCTGCCGAAAAAAAAAATTGTGCTGGGTAGATATCAATACATTCGCTTCTTATTATTATTACACAGGGCCTAAAAAACATAGCTGGTGAAATGTGGGTGATAAAATAATACACCTCTTTCTGCTATCCATACTATAGCAACCCTTCTGGTATATAACAATATGTAGTCTTATTGCATGCATACGGTGTGTGACGTGTACATAGTTACTGTATATGCGTTTGTTCGTTCGACAATAATATAGTAATGAAAATTAATCGCTGTTTGTGCAAGAAGAGTGCAATGTGTGTGTTTCTTGCGAATGCTGAGTTTAAATCCGAACCAAGTATATTGTAATTAAATGATGTGAAGAAAACAGTCCTAAATAAATTGTTTTTTTTTATAAAAAAAAATTGTGGTCAGTAACAAAGTTGACTTTTACTCACAGCTATTAAACAACACTGTTTAGAACTAGTTCTTGTAAGTACAAGTGACTTTTGATGCTAGCCTTAGGCGACGATGTACTAAGGAACTGTTACGTGATTTTATATTATACATATAGGTGTACAGAGTATCTTGTAGTCTTAATTGTATTTTGTAATTCAACATCAACGACGTGATCATTTTGTGAGGCGTTAGGTGTTTATATATTTAGGTTTCCCAAATATTCTGTGGACTGAGGATGTATAATGCCTATAGTTTCATAAAAAAACTTCAATTTATTTTGGAAGAACCTTCGCACTTTAAGTGCGCGGCGAGACGCAACTACGAGCATTCTGCAATCTCCTTGAAAAAAAAACACCGAATTTGGTTGAAACTATAGTTGGAAAGATCTGACTCATTTATGTGAGTGATTCCCATTTCTCATATTAAAAAAACATTCAATATTGTATCAAAAAGACATTCACGTAAGTACATTCAATCACTTCATGATTATAATGAGTCTAATATAGATTTTTCATCCCATCTATTCGAAAAGGACGACTTGGTTCGCCTTTATGTGCACCCAAAGGTGGTGTTTTCTATAAGAAAGTTTTAGCGGGCAGTAATGAGTTTTTAATCCTCTTTATAAGTGCGCCGCAATTATCTTTGCCGCGCACTTTTTGAATTTGGAACATCTTAGTGTTCAGCACCAAAGAAATCGAACGCAAATATTGTTTGAATAAAGACTGGCTGGTACGACGGCCCATAGTAACGCCGCCGGATGAATGAAAAAAAAAAAATTAAAAAAGCGCGAACTACAGCCCGCGTTTTCGTAAATTTTCACGGATTGTTAGAAATTCATTCATCTTTGTTTTGTTTTGTTTTGAAAAATGAGTTCTTCAAGTGACAGTGAAAGTATAGAATTAACTCCTGAAAGCATTAGAACTGACGCAAGAAATGTGATGGATAATCTATTACCTGCAAAATCCCGGGAGAAATATATGAAAGCCTATGGTAATTTTATTGAATGGAGAAATGCAAGAAGCGCCAAGAATTTTTCAGAATCTGTGTTTTTGGCCTACTTCCAGTACTTAGCCAAAACTAAACCACCTTCCACTCTTTGGAGTACATACTCAATGCTAAAATCAACAGTCAGTTCTAATAACGATGTAAAACTGGACACATATTCGAAATTAATAGCGTACCTGAAGAGGATGTCTGATGGATTTAAACCTAAAAAATCCAAAGTGTTCTCAGTCAAAAACGTGGAGACTTTCCTTAATGAGGCACCCGACAAAGTCTTTCTTGCCGTAAAAGTAAGTAGGTAACTATGTTTACGGTGGATTAGTAAAATATAATCATAGTGTATAAAAATGCACATTTTATTGTAACCTGTACTTTGATAGATACTTGTCTTATTCACATTCGGTTTTGTTACAGGTGGCTTTAATTTTCGGATTACATGGAGCTTGTCGTGGCAATGAACTTTTAAAAATAACTGTTGATGATGTCGAAAATCACTCGGATGATTTACTGTTAGTAAAGCTGACCGATACAAAAACCAAAATTGACCGATCCTTCGTAATACGAGGAGAATACAAAACTATTGTACAGAAATACCTGGACCTGCGTCCTGCTGCTATGAAGACTGCGCTATCAAAATGGCAAGTGCTTCAAACAAGTGATGGGAAAAAATAAAATTTCTAACATGCCACAAGAAATTGCTACTTATTTGAAGTTACCAGATATCAAACTGTATACAGGACATTGTTTTCGTCGTACTTCTGCTAACCTTTTGGCAGATACTGGAGCGGACTTAACTGTTCTCAAGCGACATGGAGGATGGAAATCGAGTGCTGTAGCAGAAGGGTATATAGAAGATTCCATTGAGAACAAGGCGAAAACATCTGAACGCATCGTGGAAAACATTAAATTGCAACCTTCAGTTAATCCATCCATACCACTGTCGCCGCGCCTATCTACATCCAAACAACGAGATTCACCGTCACATTTTCCTCAAAATGATCCAGATTCGGACATTTCAAACACGCAGAATATAAAATCTACAACAATCTCTATTCCTAATAAAACTGTAACAATAAATTTTCATAATTGCGAAAATGTCTCAAATGTAAATTTAAGTTTTTAGTTGTTTTAATAAAGGATACTATTTAATTTCAATTTAGTTGTTACTCTATGTTTTATTAAATAATAATATTACAATAAAATATGAGGCGCTTTTATTTTCTCATAGTGGGTGATGAAAAGTAGAGTGTATCACTCGGGCGCAAAATATATTTTTGGCTCGGGCGACGTACTTTGAATCCCTCGCTACGTTCAGGATTCTACTAAAGAATCCCTCGCTACGCTCGGGATTCTACTCTAGAATCCCTCACTTCGCTCTGGATTCAAAAAAGCGCCCTCGCCGTAAAAATATTATTTTGCCCCCTTATGATACAATCTACTATTTTACGTACGTAAAAATCACAAAACCAACTTAAATTCTGATATACACAATTACGTGATGAACAAACTAAATGTCGGGACGATCCAAGCGACTGACCAAAAAAACAAAAATTACAAAGCATTTTTACTTTTACTGGGTTTTTTCCGGGTAAAATAGCCTTTGTATAGCTAAATGCTAGATAGTCTACAACATTCTACATGAATCTGGTTATCTTAAAATATTATTTCAACTCATTCTTTCTTCAATCACAAACAGTTCCAAATATTCGCGAAACAAACTAAATTTGATTTATTATAGTATAGGCGTATTTTGATACCAAATACGATAGATAAGTTACCAGAGAGTAGGAGAGCAATTCAAGAGTGCGGAGACTGATATTGCAAAAGCCGGAGGGAACGTGATCTCTTAAGAATAAAATCTCTTTTTTATAATCTAAAGTGACATTTGATACTGGTTCAAACGATCAGGCGCTACAGCCCACGCTGATGCTTTATGTCCTAGTCAGATGTAAGGACCAACTTCTCGTGAGGTCGATTTAAGTCATTGATGTAACTTGTATTCTTTCACAAATTGAGATATTTATTCTACAGCTGTAGGTACCACCAGAGTGCCCCAGTGCAGGTGGTGGACTCTTTTGCAAGTGTCCTGTCTTGGTTGATTTCTACTGGGTATAAGGTTAAGGTTCATAACAAGTTATTGGGCGAATGGGAGTGAACAGCTATGTCTCGGGGTGGCGAGCTCTGTGAAGTACCGTGCACTAATTTGAAGATCCGAGTCAAACTGCAATTGCCATGGACAGTCATGAAGCTCATCATTGAAGGAACTAGTTACCCGTCTTGTTGTTGCTTATGTATTTAAAAACAACCAACTTATACTAATATAAAGATACCGGCTTCACTCACTTGGTATGTCGGTTAAGGTCCGAAGACGTTTCGAACGTGTAACTCGTATAAGAAGTTCTTCTTCAGGGAGTGTTCACGCTTGGAGATCGCAGTGCGCGACGCGATCTCCAAGCGTGAACACTTCCTGAAGAAGAACGTCTTTATTAGTATAATGTGTCTCACGATAGTTTTCATACTCTAACAAGCAACTTATTTACTTAGCATAATTTAAATAAAATTAGAATAATTTCATAAATTCTAAAAGTATTGCAGCTTTTACATAATATCACACAAGGACCGTTACATAAAATGCTTATGACATTTGATTATGTATTACAATTTTCTACCGACTGCCAAACAGGAGGAGGTACTCAATTCGATTGTTTTTTTAAATGTGTGTTACCTCATAGCTTTCGACTGGGTGAACCGATTCTCAAAATTCTTTTTTTGTTTGAAAGCTGGTGCTTCCCTTGTAGTCCAATTTAAGTTTCATCAAATTCGGTTTAGTAGTTTTTGAGTTACATTTAAATAACTGAATAGAATGAGAGTCGGTATTAAATTTTTCAAAATTGTTCTTGTTACGTAGACTGTTAGTTGTTTTCGCTGATTAAAAGGTTTAAAGGTATTTGTTTGGACTATTGTGAAACTATAAAAAACATTTAGAAAGGGTAAATAGCCCATTTCCTGCAATGATTTTATTCAACCCTTTCATTGAAAAAAACGACATCAAATACAAACTCACCCTCAGCATCAATTCTGCATATTTGTCCATCATACAGTTTTGCCAATTTCAAACCTCAGAGATACTCTTCCGCGGTATCCATAAAGGATTTATTCCTGCCGAAAAAAAAATTGTGCTGGGTAGATATCAATACATTCGCTTCTTATTATTATTACACAGGGCCTAAAAAACATAGTTGGTGAAATGTGGGTGATAAAATAATACACCTCTTTCTGCTATCCATACTATAGCAACCCTTCTGGTATATAACAATATGTAGTCTTATTGCATGCATACGGTGTGTGACGTGTACATAGTTACTGTAAATGCGTTTGTTCGTTCGACAATAATATAGTAATGAAAATTAATCGCTGTTTGTGCAAGAAGAGTGCAATGTGTGTGTTTCTTGCGAATGCTGAGTTTAAATCCGAACCAAGTATACTGTAATTAAATGATGTGAAGAAAACAGTCCTAAATAAATTGTTTTTTTTTATAAAAAAAAATTGTGGTCAGTAACAAAGTTGACTTTTACTCACAGCTATTAAACAACACTGTTTAGAACTAGTTCTTGTAAGTACAAGTGACTTTTGATGCTAGCCTTAGGCGACGATGTACTAAGGAACTGTTACGTGATTTTATATTATACATATAGGTGTACAGAGTATCTTGTAGTCTTAATTGTATTTTGTAATTCAACATCAACGACGTGATCATTTTGTGAGGCGTTAGGTGTTTATATATTTAGGTTTCCCAAATATTCTGTGGACTGAGGATGTATAATGCCTATAGTTTCATAAAAAAACTTCAATTTATTTTGGAAGAACCTTCGCACTTTAAGTGCGCGGCGAGACGCAACTACGAGCATTCTGCAATCTCCTTGAAAAAAAACACCGGATTTGGTTGAAACTATAGTTGGAAAGATCTGACTCATTTATGTGAGTGATTCCCATTTCTCATATTAAAAAAAACATTCAATATTGTATCAAAAAGACATTCACGTAAGTACATTCAATCACTTCATGATTATAATGAGTCTAATATAGATTTTTTTACGTACGTAAAAATCACAAAACCAACTTAAAATCTGATATACACAATTACGTGATGAACAAACTAAATGTCGGGACGATCCAAGCGACTGACCAAAAAAACAAAAATTACAAAGCATTTTTACTTTTACTGGGTTTTTTCCGGGTAAAATAGCCTTTGTATAGCTAAATGCTAGATAGTCTACAACATTCTACATGAATCTGGTTATCTTAAAATATTATTTCAACTCATTCTTTCTTCAATCACAAACAGTTCCAAATATTCGCGAAACAAACTAAATTTGATTTATTATAGTATAGGCGTATTTTGATACCAAATACGATAGATAAGTTACCAGAGAGTAGGAGAGCAATTCAAGAGTGCGGAGACTGATATTGCAAAAGCCGGAGGGAACGTGATCTCTTAAGAATAAAATCTCTTTTTTATAATCTAAAGTGACATTTGATACTGGTTCAAACGATCAGGCGCTACAGCCCACGCTGATGCTTTATGTCCTAGTCAGATGTAAGGACCAACTTCTCGTGAGGTCGATTTAAGTCATTGATGTAACTTGTATTCTTTCACAAATTGAGATATTTATTCTACAGCTGTAGGTACCACCAGAGTGCCCCAGTGCAGGTGGTGGACTCTTTTGCAAGTGTCCTGTCTTGGTTGATTTCTACTGGGTATAAGGTTAAGGTTCATAACAAGTTATTGGGCGAATGGGAGTGAACAGCTATGTCTCGGGGTGGCGAGCTCTGTGAAGTACCGTGCACTAATTTGAAGATCCGAGTCAAACTGCAATTGCCATGGACAGTCATGAAGCTCATCATTGAAGGAACTAGTTACCCGTCTTGTTGTTGCTTATGTATTTAAAAACAACCAACTTATACTAATATAAAGATACCGGCTTCACTCACTTGGTATGTCGGTTAAGGTCCGAAGACGTTTCGAACGTGTAACTCGTATAAGAAGTTCTTCTTCAGGGAGTGTTCACGCTTGGAGATCGCAGTGCGCGACGCGATCTCCAAGCGTGAACACTTCCTGAAGAAGAACGTCTTTATTAGTATAATGTGTCTCACGATAGTTTTCATACTCTAACAAGCAACTTATTTACTTAGCATAGTTTAAATAAAATTAGAATAATTTCATAAATTCTAAAAGTATTGCAGCTTTTAGATAATATCACACAAGGACCGTTACATAAAATGCTTATGACATTTGATTATGTATTACAATTTTCTACCGACTGCCAAACAGGAGGAGGTACTCAATTCGATTGTTTTTTTTAATGTGTGTTACCTCATAGCTTTCGACTGGGTGAACCGATTCTCAAAATTCTTTTTTTGTTTGAAAGCTGGTGCTTCCCTTGTAGTCCAATTTAAGTTTCATCAAATTCGGTTTAGTAGTTTTTGAGTTACATTTAAATAACTGAATAGAATGAGAGTCGGTATTAAATTTTTCAAAATTGTTCTTGTTACGTAGACTGTTAGTTGTTTTCACTGATTAAAAGGTTTAAAGGTATTTGTTTGGACTATTGTGAAACTATAAAAAACGTTTAGAAAGGGTAAATAGCCCATTTCCTGCAATGATTTTATTCCACCCTTTCATTGAAAAAAACGACATCAAATACAAACTCACCCTCAGCATCAATTCTGCATATTTGTCCATCATACAGTTTTAATGTCACTGATTGTATACTTTAAGTTGTTTTACGTTGGTAAAATAAATACCTACTTTCTATAAGGGGTGGGTATTTAAAACATTTTAAACAACAAACAACACCGGAGGCGCATTGGAATGGCTAAAAGCGCCATGTCTCAGCTTCAGAAGATATGGAAAAACAGAGGGATAAAGCTGAAAACGAAAATCAGACTAGTTCGGACCCTGATTTTTTCCATTTTCCTGTATGGAGCTGAGACATGGACGCTAAAAGCAGCAGATCGAGGGCGCATTGATGCATTCGAAATGTGGTGCTGGAGGAGAATGCTGAGAATACCATGGACAGCTCATCGGACCAACGCATCGATATTAAAACAACTCAAGATCTCAACTAGATTGTCTACCATTTGTCTCAAGCGTATCTTGGAGTACTTCGGCCATATTGCGAGGAAAGACAACGACAATCTAGTTAATAGTAACAGGCAAAGTCGATGGAAAGCGATCTCGAGGCCGCAGCCCGATGCGTTGGTCTGACCAGATTCGCACCACCCTATACACATCAGTATACGATGCGCTGCATGTCGCCGAGGATAGGGGAAGATGGAGTAAAATCATAAAGGAGAGACTGATGGGAGGTGGGGGTCACGACCCTCAGACATGAGGAGCACGACGCGAGGAGGAGGAGGTACAGGAACATTATTTCGCTATTAAAAAATATTTATGTATGTACCATAGCAATGTATGAGTTATTATTCTAAATAAGTTTCTAAGCTCACGATGCTACATGAAAATTATTGTTATTAATCTTGTTGACAAAATTGCTAAAACAGTCATCATTTGGTATCTTCATACAATGGCGATTTTACAATAGATCGTTAGAGTTGTACAAACAACCATACTCTTAATCGCCATCCATGTTTTTGTGACCATCACATAACAACTATTGCATGAAGATCATATTAATTGTCTTATCTATTTTCATTCAGTTTTTCAGATCAGTGTGTGCTGCCTGTATTTACTTATGGAGCCGAGACTATGACCCTGACTGCACACTCCGCAGAATGATTATGTGTTGCCCAGCGAGCGATCGAGAGAACAATGCTTGGTATCATCTCCATACGCGACCGGAAAACTAACGAGTGGATGGAACACTCAAAAACCAAAGTAAGGGACGTGATCAAGGACATATCGAAGCGCAAGTGGCGATGGGCAGGACATATTGCGCGAATAGACCACGAATGATTTACTCGGAGGTTGCTAGAGTGGAGACCACGACTATACGCAAGACCCAGAGGAAGACCACCTAAAATACAAAGTAGACATCAGACGTCACGCAGGTCATGATTGGATGATAAAAGGTTAAGACCTACGGTATTAGAGGACGCTTACATCCAGAGAGGATATGAAAAGGCTGCTATTGATTGATTTGATTGATCGATTTTCATACCCCTTGGTCCCACAACGAAGTTTGTGAGAGGGCTCTGATTCGATCCGTAGACAAACTAAAGTTCATATCCCGCACAATAAAAAGGCAGTGGATAGTGCAAATATAGCACGCAGAACTGTTGGCCAATGGGGCGGGATTTTATGGAGTGGAGACCACGGACCGACAATCACAGTGTAGGTTGATCTAATAAAGGTTAAATTAAAAAAAAAAACAAATAAAAGGCAGGCCGCTAAATTCCAACCGGTACGTTTGGAAATATACGGAGGAGGATATTCCGTTCACTAGTAGACTTCCTAAGGCTGAGATGATGACGATGACGGTCGATTATAGAGAGATACTACGATATTACTAAATACGAGTCCACTATTTATATATCCACCGATTCATGAAAATTTTAACTTTTTAAGCCATGAACTGGACTTTCTGTAGTCTCATGTAGTCAGAAATCTAGTTAATAACAGGAACACATGTGATGAAATCCTTTTGGTTAAAGCATTGTATTCTGGTGTACACGTGTGCGTTAAATTTGATATGTAGTCTACTTCTTATTACATTTACCGATTTAATGGGGCAGTGCAGAAAGTATGGTAAAGAACATGAGTGAACTGAATGGGTGTATATAGATTATGTGCAACAATAGTACATTGTTCACCGAGAGGAGAAAGTGACCGATTACCGTCGAGGGTGTCGTTTGAAGCCCGAGCCGTAGGCGAGGGCTTTAAAACACCCGAGATCGGGAATCGCACTTTCTCTCGAGTGATACATAGTGCTTTATACTACACCTAGAGGAAAATAAAAAACTAAATCTTTACTAATTGAAATTTATATTGAAATTGTTGCAGTTAGTGAAGCTTAATGTAACACTTTTTCCATTAATGTTTGTTTGAGATGTTTGCGATAATGTAGGAGGAATAACTGGCTGTGCTGTTGGCACTGCGCTCGTAGAAGGCTGTGGTGCCAAAGGGGCAACTGGCTGCTGAGGGGCATCTGGCATCGCCGCGCTCGTTGATGGTTGAGGAGATGAGTCTTGATGCACATTAATCGATCCCGATATTTGGTTATTTATTCGTGTTTTGTTTTCTACGGAATTCTCTATGTAGCTTTCTGCAACAGCGGACGATTTCCAACCACCGTGACGTTTTATTGTGGTTAAATCAGCACCAGTATTGGCAAGAATAGTCGCTGAAGTTCTGCGAAAGCAGTGGCCAGTGTATTCTAGTGGATTGAGTAAATTAAGGTACGAAGCTATTTCTCTTGGCACAGTACTTATTTTGTTTTTCCCAATTACTTGTTTCGTACATTTTTTGTTTTTATATTGTAGTAAAAACCGATTGGTTTTGGGGTCACTGGGGCGAATTTCGTTATATTTCTTCACTATCTCATAAAATAAGCCCGATATAACAAATGATCGCTGAATTTTGGTTTTTGTGTTAGGAATATTGACGATTATTCCATTTTCGAGGATTTCGATATCGTCTGTTGTCATATCCACAAGTTCTTGCGAACGACAGGCCCCATTTACTCCTAAAATCAAAATAACCTGTAAACAAAAATATCAAACATGAAAACCTAGTAGAATTCTACTCATAAATAGGTACGTAATAAATTTTAAACCAGTGCATTTTGTTCATAAACTTACCTTCATCAACAAATATTTGTCATCTGGAGCATTCTGCAAAAAGGAATAAACATCCTTTGTAGTAAGCACTTTTGATTTCTTACTACGGAATCCCTCCGACTTTCTTTTCAGAAATGCTGTAAGTTTTTTGTATTCTTGAATATTTATGTCGTTTCTTGTCAATATAGTACTTTTCAACATTGAGTACATAGACCATAACGTACTTGGTTTGTATTTTTGCGCTTTTTCACTGAAATAAGCTAGCAAAACAGTTTCAGAAAAAGATGCCGCATTTTTTTCACTTTTCCATTGCAAAAAATCGTCATAAGTTTTATTATATTTTTTAATTGATTTCTGTGGTAAAAGGTAATCAATCAGTATTTTTGCTGTTTCCTTCAACTGCGGCGGAGTTAAAAAATCTTCATCATCACTATCACTACTTATCATTTTGATAGTTTTATTTTACTTTTCTACGAAAACTGAATCCTCAAACAACACACAAATTGAAAATGGCGCCAATGGCGTCTGCAATTTTCACATGTTCTTTTTTCAAATTGTTTGACACCATCCAACACACAGCTAGTGGCCAGTGTCATTTTGCGAACTTGGAGATAAAAACTCACTGTAAAAACTTTTTGGCTTTTGATATTTAGGTTACCAGCGCATAGTCTTACCCAAAATTAAAAAAGAAAAACCACGTAAGAAATGGATTTTCATACACTTTTCTCTCCCGCTCAGATGCGTTTTCTCGCCGCATATTTGTTCGATATGCAATGACGTACTTTCTACCGTAAATTTGATAAAGTATCAAGGTACTTTCCGAGCAGGTGTAGTATAAAATACTTTGCACTTAACTAAAACGTGTACTTAATTAAGTGATTCGTAAAGTATTTAGTATTCAAATTACAGAATTGCCCCTTGGCCCTGTTTCATATCGTTTCTCTCCCGTTCCGTTTGTTTGCGCGAACAATGCGGTTTAAAATATGTATGTTACACTGTGTTTTGCCGTTAGCCGTTATGTAAGTTGCGAAACGAAAGCTTCGTTTTTGCCTACCGGGATCCGGACGCCGTGTTAATTTTACATGTATAGGTACTTATATATTACTGGTCGATAGAAAATCTAAACCAATGTCTCGGGGTGACTGGCCCAATGCAGTATCACGCAAAACTACAGTTCTAAGCCCTGGTGGTACTGCAACTGCCATTGGCTAGCGTAGGGCTTAACATTAGGCGCATGACGTCTTGTCAATTGCCATAAAAAATAAAACGGTAAGTCATATTTGTGTATATGAGTTTACGCGTGTGTGCGTCTGGATGTAGGAAGTAATTTTCATCAGTGGTAGCGGTTTCATGCTGCATATTGGATTCGAAACTACTCGTATAAATCAAATTAATCTACAAACCCTATTTTAATATAGTCTGGCTACCATCGACATAAAGGATGATGTTCTCTTTTATTTCTTAGGCATTTCGACGGTAGGTATTTAAGATTTCACTTTCAGCCTCATAAACCAACCAAGGCCTACCTATCAGTTATCTTCTATATGTCTTTTGGTTTTTCTTTCACCAATAGTCCAAGTAATTACGTAAATATAAAAATCAGGCACAAGTCATAAAATCTGAAGTAGATGTACCTGTCATGTTGTATGAAAACTTATTAGATTATATACAGTTTCCATACTATACTATAATATATGAAACGATATTATCTCAATTGTATTGATTCTTACAACTGCCATAATGTTGCAGTTATCGTCAAACGGCCTCTTTTCATTGTGTGATGATGGTGAAAGAACTGACGGTGTGGCCTAATAGGAAAGGCCAGTATAGTACCACTTGGCCTTAACTATGAGAAATGTGCCGTGTGCCGTCAAATGTTCACCGTCACAGCATCATGTGTTCACCATAATCTGTAAAACAAACGCTTACCTACTTGTTGTTGTTTGAACTCTTTGAAAACACACACAAACTGTTCCAGTTTAAATTAAAACAAAAAGTAAAACGTGCTTTGAAAAGGTTTTATTGGGTGACCAAATCTACGAAAACTTTGTCGGTACAAATAAGCTCACGCCATGTGGGTAAGGAAAGGCAGAGCGGGCGGAAGTCCGGGAATTATAAAAAAGTTAACACAATACCTAGGTAATAATAATAATATATTTTACAAAAGATACAATTTTTTTTTGAAATTATATTATGGCAATTCGAGGTAAGACAGACTTTAGCAAGATTAGGTACTCATAAAAACCATGTTACAGACACTTGTCTTGATACTTGCTTGTACTCTTCAAATCTTATAAAACATAATGTACGGTGGGGGTTTTGGCTCTTGCTGTGGCAGTTGCCGCGACGGATGCTGCGGTTGGTGTTGCTGCCTTTACACAAGGATCTACACGTACTGCATGAAGATATACTAACCTCTCGCTGTAAGCTGTAGCTTTATGCAGTATCGAAGTATAATTTACATCCATGCAGTCATGCTGAAATAACAATATCTAAACATGTTCTTTACAATCAAAGCAAGTGATGAGATGTGCGAGTTGTGCTACTGACAATATTGTTAGTGATCATAACGTCTGCCCATAACAGTAGGTCTACCATGAGTTTACAACATTGACACTAATCGATGCTAGATATCGACTGCCGCGAAAAAATGTATGAAAAAATGAACTGTGCCACCTTGCGGTCAATTGTAGAACTAAAATTGACAGCGAGTACGCCAATCACAAGCTTAATAGGTAGGCGAGATCGAGTATCCACTATAGATGAGATTTATTTTGCCAACTCATCGTAGAGGTAGTTTCCGAGCCACTCTGATGTTTAACTAGAATGGGATCGCCAACCAAAACACATTATGTGGGCCGATGCATCGACACATGTCGCCAGAACGATCAGACGCGCACTACATAGTGGCTGTTAAATACAGTATCTTTGCCGAATATACAATTAAAAGAGAGAATGATTTATCTGGATATTATTAACCTTGCCTTCGAAGTGTGGGACCCCAGATTCTATCTCTGACCAGGGCAAATACATCTGTGATGAGCAGAGATGTTTATTCTCAGGATTTGTTTTGTATGTGTCTAAACCTCCCGCCAATCATGGTATCCTAGTGCAGGGTATATTAACTTTACATGGTATCTATATGTATAATACACCAGTACCTAAATACAAGTTTCAACCGTTTCTTTCAGAAATGTACTTTAAATTGTTTTTAACTTTCTCGTATAGTATATGTCGTGCCTGTACCTAACCCTTGCGTAAGAAATATATATTGTCGGTGATGTTATATGGCTCGAAATACACCTGCTTTTATCATTATAATGATACGAGTATACATCTCTTATTCAAGTATCCTTTTGCCTGACGTAGTTCTTACTTCTTATATATAATTCGCCAGACGTCTTTGTTGTATAAACGTAGTTCTACTGCGAGTGAAATAATAATGTACCTAGAAGTTCCTGAGTGGCTTTATTTTTTATGTCAGTCACGAAGCCCGTGCCAGGTATTATGTACGTATGAAAATTGCAGGACCATCCAAAAGTCTAAAGCAAGTACTAGGTAGGTGCCGAATAGGTTACAGGCGCTGATACAGCAACAGTGAACTTTTTCCAGCTATAGATCGACATAGTTTAATTGCCAGGTCTCAATTTCTAGGAATAAAATTAGGAAGCGCACTGCTAGGCAATGAAATGCCTAAGAGTGCCTAAGAGTGCGTCCCAACTATTAACTTTTCTAAGTACAACTATCTTCTACAAACGCTGAAAAAAAACTATATCACATCAATGTCAATACTATGTATGGTACCGCCACTTTTTCAAAACATGCAGTTTTTTAACTTAAACTTAACTTCGTATAAGTAGGTATACAAAGTTAGTTAAGTTACCAATCCCACAGTGCAAGTACCGAACTTACCGATCGATAAATTTGAGTCTTAAATTCGTCATACTTCAAATAAACTGGCTATATCAATCTTTTGTTGATCATTGCAAGAAAGTAACAAAACAAAGCGATCAGTAGACACATTCGATAAGCTTTTACGATTTTAACGATAACCCTAGCATGGAACTGTTAAATACGTTTGAGATCGTCGATTTAATCGATTTTAACGATTGTTTTGTAAGCTTTGAAAATGACCTCGATATAGCTTATCGACAGGCGACGGGAATGGGGATATTGTTTAGTTTGCGTTTGATCTTACTAATATTATAAACGCGAAAGTTTGTATTTATGGGTGAATGGATGTTTGTTATTCTCTTACGCTCAAACGGCTGGCCCAATTTTGATGAAATTTGGCATAGAGATAGATGGGGCGCTGAATTAACACAGGATAATTTTCAACAACATCGTCATCATCCACCACCAAGCGGGTGTAACCGCGGGGCGCAGCTAGTATTCAATAAAAAAAATAGACTTCGGCCTTCTTTTGATCGTAGAAGACCGCACTCGTAGAAATCTTCAAATGATAGAAGGACACATCGTGACATACCCATTGAACCACAACTTCACCATCCCACCGGAAAGACAATTAAGTAAAGTAAGTCTGATGATTTTCCAACGTTAAAAATCCACAGAAGAAGAAGAAAGTTAATCTGTGACATTAAAAGATATAGAGGCGATTTACAAAAGTCATAAGACTCAATTATGGTTATGAAATTAAAGTAGGTGCGAGTACCACGCATTTAGCAATATATGTTATATATAATACACATACATACATACGATACATATTCTAATAAACAGTATCTTCGGGCAAGTTATTAATATACCGCAGACAGCATTAAAGCAAATCTAGACCTGTTTGATACTGCTCTGGAATTCCCGATCACAAGATTCTATACAAATAATCGATAATGTAAACACACCATAAATGTACCTATGTGTTACTACTATATACAGTTGTACATAGCTATAAGTATGTTTATTTACTCATATGTATTGTTTAACTTGAAACAATACTACTATTAGCATTATTATTATTACCTTTAATTATGGGATATTGCTATGGGGTTCAGCGGCTGATATAGAGACCATCTTTATCCTACAAAAACGTGCTATTCGAGCTATATACGAAATGGGTGAATGTTCGAGAGATTTATTTAAAGAAATCAATATATGCCTTCCTGCTTTAATGTATGTTTGTAAAAATGTACATATATATAGGTAAGTTAAATAGTGATCAGCACCCTTTTAACACTAGAAATACAAATAGGGTAGCTGTACCTAGTTTTAAACTTGCGAATACTAATAAGTAGTTCCTAGGAAATTTTGTGCATTTTTACAATAAAATCCCAAAACACATAACTGAGCTCACAGAGGGAAAATTCAAGTTGACTGTGAAAAAAATTGATTATATAAAGCTTATTATAAAGTCCGACATTATATAGAAGATAAAGATGCTTGGAATACTCCACTACTGGCAAGCTGTCATTCTGCCACCCATAATATTAGTAGTACCTAAATAGAAACATTATAAACATCTATATAAAAAGAATGGCCCCGAGTTTCTTGCCCTTCTTCTCTATATATTTTGACGGCGGTAGAGACATTTAAAGTACATATAATGAAAATTGACGTTCATAAGTGCGTCTTTGATGCCTAAATTGAATAAATGATTTTGACTTTGAATTAGCGTAATAGTTTTATAATATTATATAACCTAATTAGGCACTTTAGTCGTTTATAGAGTCGACCTTCAGTAATGGGGAATACGACGCGAGGAGGGGGAATTATACTTACTGCGTAGCAATACGAACACCCTGAGCTATGTGAGATAGATAGTGTAGGGTAAGACACCTGAATGTCTTCAATGCAAAGTCCTAAGGGTAATTAGTTTTCACTAATAACGTTTGACTTAATTATATTTCATGAAGTGCTGATGATTAGGGACAAGTTGATCGCACGATCCATCGACGTTGATGGGATCACAGATTAGAATTAGTTAGTTACCTATTTCTAGATCTAAATAGGTAACGCGGATGGTGGGCTCTTAAAATCATCTTATGAAACTGAAATATAAGTATAGGTACCCACTGAAATCAGGATAACAGTTCGATGTGATACTCACGGAGATATGTGTAGGTACCTAAAGTAATTGTTTCGGATGTAATCGTATTTTTCACGCCTTGTTACATACGTAAGTGATGCTGAAGAAGATTATGACATACATGATCAGGCAAATTAACGAAAGTTATCTTCACTATGTTTATTTGTGACGGTGAATCTAGCCAGACTGCGGCGGGTATGAATCCAGAATGTGATCACACTTACGCGAAGAGCCCGACTGCGCGGTGCCAGCGTGTACTTTCAGTCACAGTGTATTGTAACGAATTGGTTATCGGGTACCTCTGCTCTGGTTCAAATGCGGATTCGACAATTCCTTGCGACGGGAATGTAACGTGTGGATTAGAATATTATGTGCTGCAGATGTGTAGAAACGAACACCCAAATTGTATTATACCATTTACCCCGCAATAGAATTACCTACATCGCGGGAAGCATTGACTCACATTTACATCACAAGTATCCATTACCCGAGAACAAATATGCTTACCACACAAACATTTGTCCAGACCAAGGATCGAACCATGGAATTCTCGCTTCGAACGCAAGGCTGCTATCAACTACGCTACTACAACAGCTACGGTGCTGTAAATGTTTGCCGTGTATGTTTTTTGCTCAATGGCTTAGGGAGCGATGTTTCGCAGGGATTAAATCCTGTAGTACGTAATTTCTTTGACATTGATGTGAAAGTGCATGGACTATTCCTTCAGTACCTAGATAGTTGTATTATTACTGTGATACCTAATCTGTTATCTACACACATCTCACACTCACACTTTATGATTATAGGTGAAAAAGAAGAAATGCATCTTGATATTTACATTGATTTTAGCCTTTAGGGGCCTCCCCGCTGAAAATAAATTAGGAGAAATTATATCCGGGCCTTCATCACATTGGGTTACATTGGTAGCGTAGGTGTGTTCAGAAGCTTAACTTCCAAACCGTGAAATTGGATCATCTCTCATAACTTGGTTGATAAACATTACGCACGGGCTAATCCGCGAGTCTGAAATGGTTTTGTCGTGTTGTTCAGATTAGATAGGTATCACAGGAAAGTTAATGAAAATTATTGATCGACATAAGCGAGGTCCCAGTCTAAAAGGAGTCTTGACAAAGGTTTTTGTATGATTGTTTGAAGATAACCTGCCAAATTCTCTTAAGATCTGATCAACCGGATCAGATTGTATTAGAATTCGGCAGCAGGTTAGGCCGTATTAATATATATTTTTATGTTAATATTAAAGTGAATTCCATTCCAGTAGGGATTGTTTATGTTAGTATTAGTAGCTTTAAGGTGGTAGTATCTAGTTAGGTAATTACACATTCCTAAATTTTATCTTAGCTAGTGATTTTATAGTTTACAAAATTTTACTATATTATAAAAAAAATTGCTTACTTCTAGATCTTACGTTAGGATCAATGATGCTAGATGTAATCCTAATAAGGTCATACTTATAACTTAACCAACTAAACTTTAAATGACGTTATTTTGTACTGCGAACAGCAACACACATTGTGCACTTACTTATATGACGTTTTGGTTTGTGGTTTCCTTCAGCAAAACTTTTGAGGAGGACCAAAGAGAATACAATACTAAGTAAGTAACAAGTAAAGAGTATATTATATTTTTTAGTTTCAGTTTGTACATATATGTATAGTCTACAAATCGATATTGTAGATATATTATTTTTTCTAAAAATAACTTTTCTAGTCACTATTCAACTGTGTTAAACCAAAGTAGTACCTTAGGCACTCCAAAACTCGTCTTAACTACTAACTTTGACAAATACAAATTGACCACAGTAAAACGTGATTTTTCGTTTAAAGCAGCAGGGTGAATAGTCTTATAAAACCTTATTACTGATTCAGGCGTCAGTAGAAGTTTAATTTGAGAGGCGTTCACTTCAGAGTTGGAGCATTGTCTTGACTGAAACAGACTCCAAACCGGCACGAGTGCAGCGGCGATAACTGTAGCGTTGGTACTGGAGACAAATGACGAAGTTGCAGAAACGTTGTGCCTCAGCGTTGAGCATTTAAGGCGAAATTAGTGTAGAATACGACCAAATTTCATGATACGACTTCGTGAAAACTTAATTTTTCGATGCTTAAACCTGATTCAAATTATTAAATAAACACGAAAAAAACATAGTGTAAATTGAATATACGTTCTTATGAAGTATGGGAGCAATACACGATTGATCAAACTTGGCTCGATAGAAAAAAATCGGCAACATTCCCTAAATTTAGCAATTTTTTTTACATGTTCCGTGGGAAAAAGTATTTTTATTCAATTATGGGCAAATATATTTCAATGAATGTATCATATTCAAATTCCCAATAAAATTTACTAGTGAACTATGGACTCCTTTATCATTAGAATTTAATCATTTAATTGTACGAAATAAATTTAAAAAGTATTAGCACGTATTCAATTGCATCTTCGCATTACATCGTCCAATCTGATAAGCATTCTCAACCTTATGTAAAGCATCGTAAATTGTTTTAAAATTAGGATTGGACCGCGCCTTAATGAATTTTCTTGGATCAACAGAAGCTCGCTCTAGATTTTTGTTGGTTATTGATTCAGCGTTAAGCTAACGCTGAAACTATATGAATGGTGGCATAAATATTTAGCATTTAAGGCTCAGATTTTACATCATAGACAACAAGAAGCCGGAACTTAAGGAAGGTGTAGTTATAATTCTTCCCTTTACTATGATACAATGGCAAGCAAGCTGGGCCAACCATTTCTAGATAAGCATGATAGGTAGGATAGGTATTTACCGTGAGGGGACATAGTACATAGGCCTCTTGTGCAAGATTCCGTCTTGGTTAGTACCATCGCAGTGCCAGATTAATCTACATAAAAGCAATAGTGCGCAAGCATTACTGTGTTAGGGTATGAAGGGCACTGTAGCAAGCGAAATTATTAGGCGATAGAGATTTAAAAACCCAATATCTCGGGGTGACGAACGCAGCGCAGCGCAACGTAAAAGTTTTCGAATAAGCTCTGGGTTGCACTGCAGCTGTCATGGACAGATGTTTTACTTATAAGTACCAATAATACGAACAAGATAACGGTTTGCTCGTCCAAGTATAAATTGTATGAATTAGAAGTATTCAAATGAACTCATCCGTGATCAAGGCGCTTGCAACAGTGCCGAAATGTCGGAAACTCACAGAAAATATACATGGTAATTATCCCGTTGATAATTTGAATACTTATAATGTTTGTGACCATGATAGTTTAAAACTTATATATTGTATGATTATTCATTAAAGCAGCAATAGTTTGCGTTAATTCAGGAGCTTCCACTCTTCCTGTTCCTTTACTATCAAAGGTTTGTGGTTTTTAAACATAACTGATTAAACTTCAAATAGTAAAGTTTAAGTGCTACTGGCATTTTGCTGGTTATATTTTTTGGTTAGGTACACTAAAAATAATACATTGTGGTACCGATAAATGAGTTTTGTAATCGCCTTGCTTTCAAATATTCCAAATAATCTACCCAGATCCAGATAATCGAGTGTCTGTTTTAAAACTATTGAACTTTCATACATACAAAGTTTCACTCTACCGCAAAGTTCCTAATAATTCAAACGCTTTTAGATAGATTTAGTAACTTGTATCCCATCAAAAACATAAATGTGAAATGACAGCCAAGTTCAACATTATGATATACCTAAATGCCTCGTTTATTGACTTAAACTACAAAAGAAGTGAGATCTAAATGGGTGCCAAGTATTTATAACAGACAAGTTATTTCACACTTTTTGGTATTGAAGTCGGTTCCATTTTTAGGGAAAATAAATTTGTGTAACAATATTAAGTGTAGTATTCCGATCGTTATATAATCACGTGGAGACCTTAAGATCCATATAAAGACCGGTTGTCATCATTTCTGATTGCTGATGCTGACATAGCAGACACTACAAGTAAATGTTCCTAATAAAATCAATTAATTGAAAAATTGTCATAAAATTTTACAAATTGCTAGTTTCTGATTTATTCCTTTGTACCCACCTACCTATCTGGATGCCAACTTTCTAAGTCATCTGGAACTGGGTTAGAGTTATGATCTATAGAATCAGGCAGTGATAAAAATTACGATTTTAGACATTAATATCTAAATAACAGTATGAGGTGTGTTTATAAAATTTGAAACACATATGTACTCGTATTTCGCAAGTTTGAATATATGAGCCAAATTTGAAAAACATGTTATGTCAAATAGGTTTTGAGTTATGAGAGCGTCAAAAGTGGCTCCAAATGGTTCGTTTAATATTACACACGGTGCTGCTCGCCAGTTCTAGCTTGAACTTGGCTTGACACGCTACCGCGGGTCTAGATAAATCAACCTAAAAACTTGAGTATTATATATAAAAAATATAGGAATATCAGACAACATTTCACTGTATTAGTTGGACTTAACGAAAACAGTTGTATGGGTGTCTACTTTATTATTTAAAACAATTAACTTGAATCCAGATTCTAGTACTTAACCCTAGATAAAAAAATACACACGGTCCCCTAAAATTCATTTTTAAGATTCATTGATCAGGATATGCGTTAAACCCCCATTTTACTAGCTTGACTTGCCCTTGACACTTTTAGTTCTATATTAGAAAAAACCCATATAAAGTCAATGGGCAACCTCGACATAGACGCAATTACTTTCAGAGAATATTCTCTCGGATGCGAGCTTTGTAACTTATTTCGAAGCGATATAGAAGCTCCTTATAACCATAAATTACACGCGCCAGGAAACTAAGCCCATAAAGCGATGACAGATTAATACTCTTCAATTAACATAATGCTTTATAATCCGCTAAATACATTCCCGTAATAATATGTATATACTTACTTAGGTATACTTAGCTGAGAAACCTACAACAAAGTGAGTAGGTACACTTTTAACTCAATAAGTACTTACCATTGTTGTTTCATGATTAATTAATCAATTAGATGATCATTAAAGAATATAACAGACAAACGAGCTGACGCTTCGCTCGCATGGTCTACGCCGTGGACCATGCGAGTTACGATGTTACTTTTTAGTCCAGTCAAATTAGGCAAAAGAGTGGAAATAATTCAAATGGAAATAACAGTGGTTTTTTTTAATTTATTATGGTTTAATATGCTTTAAGAATCATGCCTAACTCAATCCCTCTGAAACTTAACCTCCGGAAGAGGGTTAAATCGAGTAAAAACTTTGAAATTGCATAACTTCATTCAGAAAAGAGTGGCGATCGTTATAGTTTTATACTTTACCTAAAGTATTATAATCTACCTTCTTACTTGGTATTTTTCAACCAACTTCCAATAAACAGGAGTATTTTATCAAGTCGAGGTGTATATTTTTATGTATAATCACGAAAAACTTTTTGCAGAGTAGTCGGATTTTAATTCTTATTTTTGTTCGGTAGAGTATAGAAGTTTGGTAGAGTATAGTAGTTTGGTAGAGTAAGTTTCTTGTTATTAGCTGAATCCAAAAAGAGGAGGAGGTATCTCAAATCGACCGTATATAGGTAGAATTTCGTAATGCTACCTGAAGGGAAAGTATTCTTAATTTTGTAGATAGAAAATTTTACTCATTGAAAACATTCCTTTATTTTTGAAAAGAAAGAAAACTGCATTCAAAGATTTTCAAAAATCCGCTTACCACACCCTGGAATCGAACCGACTAAAATCTCTAAAAATTACATCCTCTACTTTTAT
Source organism: Selenia dentaria (assembly GCA_917880725.1). NCBI lineage: Eukaryota > Metazoa > Arthropoda > Insecta > Lepidoptera > Geometridae > Selenia > Selenia dentaria. Next base: position 31,074,548 of record OU862877.1, on the reverse strand, counting down.
TGCATCGATCTAGGGTCAAATATAAGGAAGCAATCTCTCTTGGGTGCAGGCCACACAAGATCGGTCGCTCTGGAAATAAGAATAAAATATATATTATATATATAATAATATGAAAATAATAAATTTGTGTACCCAAGAAAATGGAGCCCATTTTTAGCAACTAATTAGTTAGTTAACCATTTTTGTAAATAAATAAAATAATTAAATATTTCATGGTTGTCCCTTCATTTAATTGATAACGTTTGCTAGAGAGATTGAATGCTTATATTGGATCTAACGATCGATGCAATAAAAGTAGAGGGGGTAATTTGCAAGCGAATTTTCGAAAACCGTTTAATACAGTTTTCTTTCTTTTTTTAAAAAAATAAAGGAATGTTTTCTTTGAGTAAAAATATGTATATGCAGTATTAAGAGTACTTTCTTTTCAGGTGGCATTACAAAATTCCATCCTGTATATATTTTTATGTGATTTCGCGGATAACTTCGTCGTTTATAAACCGATTTTGATGTTTCTTTTATTGTTTGAAAGAGTATACTTGCGAGGTCCCGGGTTAAATTTCATCAAATTCGGTCAAGCAGTTTTTGAGTTACATTCCAATAACTGATAAGTTTTTCGTATCTTGATATCATCATTGACAGTAGTCATCCCGTAAGTTGCAGGTCACTAAAATTGGCGAAAAATTTTTTTACGTTCAAATAGAACCACCTTTAACACTAAAAAGTGTGAAATAATTTTGTGAAGTCGGAAGCATGCGCACAATATTGCGATAATAGGTACTTTTGAATTATCATGGTTCACCAACTTCAACAAGTTATTTCACACTTTTTAGTATTGAAGTCGGTTCTATTTTATGGTATTTTTAAGTTCTATAATTAGCGTTTAATGTTTGATACCTAAATTTAATAAATCATTTGTAATAACTAGGTACAACTTAAATACATTTGTCATGTACATCATCATCATCTCAGCCGTAGGACGTCCACTGCTGAACATAGGCCTCCCCCATGATTTTCCAAAAGAACCGGTTGGAAGCGGCCTGCATCCAACGTCGTCCTGCGACCTTCATCAGGTCGTCTGTCCACCGTGTCGGTGGACGACCTACGCTGCGCTTGCCGGTCCGTGGTCTCCACTCCAGAACCTTTCGGCCCCATCGGCCATCTGTTCTGCGTGCTATGTGCCCTGCCCACTGCCACTTCAACTGGCTAATCTTCTGGGCTATGTCGGTGACTTTCGTTCTTCTACGGATCTCCTCATTTCTGATTCGATCACGTAGAGAAACCCCGAGCAGAGCCCTCTCCATAAATCGTTGTGCGACTTTGAGCTTTTCTATAAGGCCCATAGTAAGAGACCACGTTTCAGTGCCACAAGTCATCACTGGTAACACACATTGGTCGAAGACTCTTGTCTTGAGGCACTGAGGTATTTTTGACGAGAAGACTTCGCGAAGTTTCCGGAACGCTGCCAAGCCGAGTTGGATTCGACGATTGACCTCTTTCTCGAAGTTGGACCTGCCTAGTTTGACTGTCTGTCCCAGGTAGATGTGCTCGTCAACAACTTCGAGAACTGAGTTCCCAACTGATATTGGGGTAGGTACAACATGGGCATTAGACATAATTTTCGTCTTATCCATTTTCATCTTAAGACCTACCCGTTGGGAAACTCGATGGAGGCCTTCGAGCATTGTACTGAGGTCTTCCATGGATTCTGCCATGACTACAATATCGTCGGCAAATCGAAGGTGAGTGATGTATTCGCCATTAATATTGATGCCAAGTCCTTGCCATTCCAGAAGCTTGAAGGCGTCTTCCAATGTAGCGGTGAACAGTTTCGGAGATATAACGTCTCCCTGTCTCACGCCTCTTTGCAATGGAATCGCCTTCGAACTCTGCTCCTGTACTCGGACTGACATGTAGGCGTTTTTGTACAAACACTTCAGCACTTCAATATACCGATAGTCAATACGGCACCGCTGGAGAGACTCAAGCACTGCCCACGTCTCGATCGAATCAAAGGCTTTCTCATAGTCCACAAACGCTAAACAAAGAGGCAAGTTATACTCTTCGGTCTTATGTATAACTTGCCGTAGCGTGTGGATGTGGTCTATGGTACTATAGCCTTTTGGGAAACCAGCTTGTTCCGGAGGCTGGAATTCATCAAACCTGCGACTGAGACGGTTCGCTATGACCTTCGAAAACAGCTTATAAACATGGCTCAAAAGCGAGATGGGTCTGTAATTTATAAGTAAAGTGTTGTCACCTTTCTTGAAGAACAGCACCACCACGCTTTTGTTCCATGCTTCTGGCGTTGAACCTTCGAGTAAGACGGTATTAAAGAGCTTCTGAAGGACTTTAAGTACCGGTGTTCCACCCGCTTTCAGAAGCTCAGATGTGATACCGTCGTCACCAGGCGCCTTGTTGTTCTTAAGCTGTTTCAAGGCCATTCTAATCTCGTACAGGCTGATGTCCGGGATATCTTCGGTATAACGTCGGGTCAGCTTGGCTCTTGGGTCTTTGACCGAGCTGCTAACAGGTTTAGCGACCGAGGTGTATAGCTGTCCGTAGAAACTCTCTACCTCTCCTAATACTTCTGCTTTGGTCGACGCTACACTGCCGTCTTCTCTCTTCAGCTTCGTCAACTGGCTTTGCCCAATAGACATGTCTCTTGCAAACACTTTGGAGCCTTTTTTCCGCTCTATCGTCTCTTTAATACGGTTTGTATTAAAGATCCGGATGTCGTGTCGCAAGGACTTCCATATTCGTCTTTTGAGCAGCGTATATGCTTCAGCATCATGCGAAGACTGCATTTTCAGTTTAGCGTCGTTCAGCCATGAGGTTGAGGGTATCGTTGTAGAATTTCTGTGGCCTATCTGTACGGTGGGGTTTAAAGTATTTGGAACCCACTGTATGGACAGTTTCTACTAACCTGTTATTGATCTCGTTCACTGAAGCGATGTTCTCAAGGCAATCGAAGCGATTGGATAGCTCAAGTTGAAAGCTCTCGGGGTCTTGTATATGGGCACGAGTGGGTCGGAGCGTAGACTTCATCAGACGAGACCTCTCCAGTTTGACATTAATATTCACCGTGCCTCTTACCATTCGGTGATCACTACCGGTTTTAACCCTGTTGATCACGGAGACATCAGTGAATATTTGCCTTTTGGTGGTCATAATGAAGTCAATCTCATTTCTCGTGGAACCATCGGGACTCAGCCAGGTCCATTTCCTGTGAGGTGGCTTCTGAAAGAAAGAGTTCATCATAAAGAGTCCCTCTTTCTCTAGGAAGTCGGCCAACCTCTATCCCCTACGGTTCCATTGTCCATAGCCAAATTGCCCCACTTTCGACTCATCCTCGCTTCTCTTACCCAACTTCGCGTTGAAGTCCCCCATAACAACTAGAAAGTGCGTTTCAGAGGTATGTATGGCCCGACTAATGTCCTCATACATATCCTCCACCTCATCATCCGGGTGCGACTTCGTCGGTGCGTATACCTGAATGACCTTTAGCGAATATCGTTTGGATACTCTGAGTATTAGGTATACGACCCTATTGGAAACGCTATCGATCTTAACTATGTTGTTAGTAAGGGACTTGTGGACGAGAAACCCGACACCACCTTGGGACTGTTGGTCGCCCTCCCGGTGGTAGAGTAGGTTACCTGATTTTAGGGTTATCGTGTCCTCACCCGCTCTACGGACTTCAGAAAACCCCACAATGTCCCAGTGTAGCTTACTCATTTCTTCTTCCAGCTCATATATCTTCTCGTCTGTCCTCATCGTTATCAGGGCCAGTCGTCGTCGTTGGGGGTGGTAGCCGGGCGTCTGCCGGGGATTCTTAGCACCCCCTGCCCCACCGTTACCGTGGCCGCTAGCGTAGCCAGGAATAGCGGGGCTGCCGGGGACTGGGGGCCTGGTTCTTTTTGTCCAATCCATTGAGGGGTTTTTGCCAATACTCGCCACGCTTGGCAGGCGGGTTGGCGAGCGCAGTTTTGAGGTTTTAATACTGGGAAGATGCTGCTGCCCACCTTCCGGTTGTTATCCCTTACCAGATTTTTACGCACCCACGGGTAGAGTTGGGGGGGTACTATTCTAAGCTGGTACCCCACGGCACCTAAGCCGGTACCCCACGGCACTTGTTTTGTCAGGTTAGTATGTTCTTAACCTTTTAACTCGCGATTCGCCATATTTAGCCAAGAACACAACAGATAAATAGAATAGATTTCGCAGATATCAACCTATTTTTTCAGGAACTGCAAGGTGTGTGGTTAAGAAACCACTGTAAAGGTACTGCATAATAATTCAATGACTTTGCGTACATAATTAATTAAAACCTATTTAGCCATAAATCCTCTAGCTAGATAATATATACTCCCAACCGGTTCTATGTATGGTATAAGCTGCGATTTGCTTGAATGTCCATAGCTATAACAAAAACATTTCAAACATTAACTTACCTGTGGTAGCGTAGGCATGATTTACCACATTAACAGGTTATCAAGTCATGCTATAGACTATTACATAATTACTGTTTATCTCGACCAAAATAGATGAGATCCCACATGAATTGCCCAAACATCTTAACATTGTATTAACGTTACGCGAGGCGTACCTAAACGATTATTCGCCCATTCAGGGTCGGAAACAAGGGCCCTACTTACCATCCTCGCCGAGCCGACCATCGCTTTCACTAATGTAGATATTTTCTTTCTATCTCGGCAGAGCTGCAAACAGATTCCATGCCATAGTCCCGGGATGTTGTCTTCTGACAAGTTCAGTAAAAACAGGAAAATTATATACAATTTATTTTTACCAATAAATGGAAACTACTTCAATCCTAAAAGTGTGAAATAACTTATAAGTCGGTACCATGATAGTTTAAAAGTAGGTACCTTTTGTCACAATATTGTGTGCATGGTAACGACAAGTTATTTCACACTTTTTAGTATTGCTACCTACATACGGAATCGATTGTCATACACCGTCAATGATGATACCATCAAGATGGGCGTAGCAATTTTTAGTTTTTGGAGTGTGACTCAAAAATTGCTTATCCGAATTTGATGAAATTGGGAACACCTCGGAAGTATACTATACCAAACAAAAAAGAATTTTAAGAATCGGTCAACAGATGGGGGACATATCGATTAACATACACTTAAAAAAATACATACACACGAACATATAACCGCCTCCTTTTTTGAAATCGGTTAAAAAAGTCAGATAGGCTACGAGCAGATGATATCTCTTCGTCGTAGCAACCTTCGTAGGTACCTATGTATAAATGGAACAAAACGATTTCGTATGCGGGACGACGCTGAGACGTTGATGAATTAAAAATGACTACTTACCAAATGTGGTAAAACCTTGATACAGTTCTAGAACACAACTTCATTGTATTTTTACTTCTTCTACTTAAAGTGCCTCTGCAACTAGTGGAGGTTGGCGATCAGTTTTTCTTGTTTTTGGTTCGACGGAACAACTCAGACTTAATAAATATAGATCATCCATTAAATAGCATTCATGTCATCTTTAAGGTTTATGGGTTCGCCAGCTGAGTATCTTTATGCGGGATTTAAGAGGGGATTGGCACATTTCACATAACACTAAATAAAATAAATGCTACATTTGAGCATCATGTGTATATTTATTGCTATTTCATCCTGATACAGCTTAACGGATTTTAATATTTTTTGAACCCAGGATCGACCCATATGTTACTTTTAATCTGGATTCAACAGTCAGTTTCCAAACCTGTTGCACCTGAAACCTTATTGCATGCGGATGACTTTAGGGGCAGTACCTAGTGTAAAAAAATTACTCCCGAAGTGCACTAGCTTAGTTGTACGGTGAACAGGACTAAAAGTATGGAATAAAACATTTGGGTCACAAGTACAATTTGAAAAATTTAATACCTACTTCCATTATACTCAGTTATTGGAGTGTAAGACCTAAGACCTAAGTGGCGTGCAATTGGAGAGGCCTATGTCCAGCAGTGGACTGCTACAGGCTGATGATGATGATGATGATTGGAGTGTATCTCAAAAACTACTTGACCGAATTTGATGAAATTTAAATGGGACAACACGGAAATAATTTTGAGAATCGGCTTACCCAGTCGAACGTTTTGAGGTAACAAACATTAAAAAAAAACACAGTCGAAGTGAGTACCTCCTTCTTTTTTTGGAAGACGGTAGAAAAGTGGCGACCTTTCTAGAGTTAAGAATGCTACCGATACGTGCGGATGTTACGTGGTGGAGTAAGGAAAAATAGGTAAGTTATACAATGTAAAATAATCAAAGCTGTGTATGTAAATTTTGTATGTGCACAGCAAGGCGTAGTTTTACCGACCACACTTCTCTGTTAACAACATTCTGTCTTGACTTTTTATTGTGTCTGAGAATCAAAGTATACATGATATATAATAAACACCTTTGAGAATTCAACCAACTCTCTAAAGGCCGTATTCAAGAAGTAGGTACGCTCCGTAGTGAATCTAGGCTTGAGTACAGATCCGAAGAGCATTATGTTTCTCAATTGCAATCGAATGTTGATTGAAATCTAAAAATATGTGGTTTTGTGAAGGGTTTTGTGTCACTTTTGTCCGCTTCAGTCATCAGCTTAGTAACATTTTTGCTTACTGGAGTTGTCAAAACGGGTATTGAGCCGCCATGTTTAAATTTTTCGGGTTAGTTACTGAAACCTCCATTCCCTGAGGGACCCGTCTCGGGTTTTGGATTGATTGGTGATATAATACAATTTAAACAATAAAAATATATATACAATAAAATTAATTAAACATCAATCTTGCTTAAAATTCAGTCGTAACCGTACTTTCAACTAGATTGATCGTATTTAAAACTCAGCGGCCGCTCTAATGCCGACCTATAAAATTTCGCGCTGCGTAATCTAAACGCAAAAACGTAGTGATGGCGCAATCGAAGCGCTCCGATAATATCGTGGTGAACGAGCTCCTAGCGTTTGTGCAAAACAAGCTTGACATCATGGATGAAGTCAGCTTGCAGCAGATTTGTACATCTAGCTACACAGAGGCTGATATCCTCGCTGCCAAGAAAATTTTAGCTGATACCATAGTGACGACCGTCCGCATTGGGACACGACAGAGAGACGGAAGCGGTAGGAAAGACCTGGAGGACATATTTAGGGTGTTTAAAATGACGGACCTAGATGATGTCGCCACGTATGTGGCTAAGGACCTCTGCCGCCTGCCACCGATTACGTTTGACCATGTCGACGTCACCAGCCTTTTAAAGGATATTCTTTTATTATAAGCCGACGTTTCCGATATCAGAAGAAAACTAGATGCATCGGAATCTACAGTCTCCGAGTTGAAAAGTGAGCTTGCTGCATTGCGCAATACTGTGAAATTGCCTTCGCCCGCTTCGATACAAAATTTGACAGTATGGCGACGTGCTATCCGACAACGTAAATCACGACTCAGCGTTTCCGTGCAACATGACGCCGATTCACCGCGGGGCAATGACTGAGGTTCTCGACCGACTCCGATCGCTGAGACATCGCCAACTCAGCAATCTTCAAGTTCTCCTGCGTTACTGACACCATCCGGAAACCAGAAGAAGTCATATGCACAAGTGGCCTCCACAAAGAGCCTGCGGATCAAATCATCCCTATTCCGAAGGATGAAGTAGCGAGAACCGCTTCTAAAATAAAGATTATTGATAGGGAAGTTTTCACCCTCGTGCAGAAAAGGAAACCTCGCCCTCGACAGACACGTAATAAACGTGGTACCGCCCCTCCGAGTGCGGAAAATACAAGACTACAAGCAGTCGAACCGACCATTCTTTTATATCTCTCCCGCCTGGACCCAACTACATCGGGGATTGACGTCATTCAATACGTTAAAGAGAGATATCAGAGGCGTATCGGAAAAACAAGTTATCACTTTACCTTAGACCGGCTGGAATCCAGTAGGACGAGGAACTTCAAATCGTATGTGGTTCGGGTTCCTGCGAAGCACAAGGACATTTTCATCGTTCCAGACTTTTGGCCGGAAGGAGTTGTGTATAGACGCTACAGGGAAGCCAGACAGCAACAAAATCCTAAAATATAAATATTTATGTATGTTAGTCTGTAAGGTATATATTAATTATGAGTCATAGAATAACTTTAATGTTATCTTAATTTACTTGAATTAAAGATTATTATTATTATTATTATTTTTATTCAACCAATTTCACGGGTTTCACCCGGTCCTTTACAAAGGCATAAGTGGGGCTGTAGCCAACACTTAGAGGCCTGTTTGATATAAAAATACAATGTAGTATAAAAACAGAAACATTTTGGATGGAAGGTTACAGGTTATCTATTACAAAAATGGGTAAAATGGCATGGTTATTGATATGTACTTATTAGTGATACGGGAGATAGTGGGCTATGTTCGAGACTACAGCACCTGCCAATTTCAGTCTCATCTTAAAATATTTAGGCAGGTGGTGACTTGCCACTCACTAAACGGGCCCCCCATAAAAGCCACCATCAATGGTGACAAAAGGGGCAATGTTGGTGTGAATGGCTAAAGGGTGTCGAGAGGTGTGCTGCGGTTTCACTAGAGCGCTACTACCGGCGTTATGCCCTTTAACACTTCCACCCTTGGAGCTTTTTGTTACTTGCTCTTGCGTCTCCACCCCCAGACGGCCAATTAAGGCAAGCTGGGGGTCAGGGGTCTCATTTAGCCCCAGGAAGAATCAGGGTCCGCGGTGTCGCCACTCACCGACGGCTCGCCACAAAGCCGCCCCTGCGGTTTTATTTTATTTTATTATTATTATTATTATTTATTTTATTATTATTATTATTAAAAGTACTATGAGCAGAAAAAGGGTTCAACTAAATTGTTTTGTACTTATTATGACACTTAACATTAAGGATAAGGAATAAATAATAAGATAAAGATCATGATGCAAATAATCGTGTATATTAATACAATATAGTATTTGCTGGAATAATCGCAGGTTTGTTTGATTATCACACTAATTAGTTTGACAATTATAATAAAATTATGGTTTAACGAACATTATATATTCAATCTTAATAATAGTAAATAAGACATGTGAATATTCTATTATTTTATACTTGGACAATAATCTTAAAATATGTACGAATTCAGCCTTACTTTCAACAATCCCTTTAACGCTTCACAACATACAACTTTAACATTATATAAAAAACGTACTCTTTGTACCATGTGCTTAATATTTTTTTAAGTACATAAAGCAATTCGTTTAAAAGTTACAATAATAAATAATCATCTCTAAAAATAATCTAACCTAATATAATCTAACCTAAGATGCAAATGGCAAAGTCATGCATTTTATACGACGTAGGTACTTCTAACGGACAGGCGTTCTTGTCCTATATACCTTCAGACACTAAAAGTTTTCGTATTTTTGCAAAACCAAGAAAATGCGCCAAATCTGCTATTTTTATCGCATAAATCATCAAATTAAACAAACATTCCCTTGTATTCTGTTCTAAGTGAGAGCTGCCAGAGTGCCCAGTTCTGGAAGACTCGGCCTGGGGCTACGTTAGGCGACCCTTCGCAAATTACCTTCCTCGTTAATCACGCTGTCGGCTTCTTTGTAAACACGTACGGAAATACGCTCGAATAGTGTTTTGTGACTAAACTACAAGGGGATGTTCTTTGTTTAGTGTGCTTTAATTTGTTACAGAGTTAGAGGAATCAAAATATTTACTGAGGGGATTGAGTAGGTTCACGTATACGATACGCAATGGCCTGAATAAACATTTTGAATTCATTATATATTTTACTAGTTACGCCCCGCGGCTCAACCCGTGTGGAATAGTAGAGCACAGAGGGGGTAAAGCAGTGTCTTACGTCATAGGCGGTATAATGAACCCTGAGTGTAACGGGGACTCTTGGGCTAAGATGGTAAGATTTAATTCCCGAGCGAAGCGAGGGAGTTATGTTGAGTCCTGAGTAAAGCGAGGGGTTAAAGCCGCCCAAGACGAAGACGAAGACATTATGTCAATTAATATTGACATTAGTGTTTTGAATACACATTTCAATATTATTAAAAACGTATGCTGATTATTAAAATTAATGATGTACATTTTAAAATAGTGTAATTTAACATAAGTGACCAGAATATTATCACAGCAACATCCATATGTTTTTACAATGTGATTGTAGGTATGTACGAGTAACAACATGTGCCTACATACTACACAGATTTAACTTAAATATATTCATAGTCATATCTATAACCTACTAGCAACGTTTGTTTCGCTCATGCCGGGTATAGTTCTTAGTAGGTATAATTATTTGTTCTGTTACATAGAGTAGGTACTTAACTTAATGACGTATCGTATAATATCTACAGGGTTATTGGTAATTAGACCGGATCCTTTTAAGGGGTGGTAGGGAATGCCATTTGCAACAATATGACTGTACATTGTGATATCCGGAAATGAATCATTTCTGTGATATTCTTCTTTTTATTTTTTTTTGGAAAATCCAGTTTTACTACTTTAAAATTCAATAAAAAAAAAAGTAATCAACCGATTTCAATTCTGTTCGCAGTTTTAGAGAAACCTTGTTACAGCTCTTAATAATAAACTTAAATAATATCGTACTAATGTAGATCCATCCAAAAACTAGAGGCTTTTTCATAATTTTTATTTGATAATTTTTGTAACATGCTTTACAAAAACCTTTATTTTCTCTACAAAAACGATAGTAAATTAAGTCTGCATTTTATTGAAAAAACATCTACAAGTCTTTAGCTATCCAACGAGGTAAAAAAATTAGCACTTTATTACACAGTTGCAGAAATAATGCGATTACAAAAGGCCGAGAAAGGAATGAGAATAGTCCATGAGAAGTAGCTATGGAAGAAATACTTTCTTAAGGTAACTTAATTTCTTTTAAAGAAATAAAAGAGTAGATGTAATTAGTCTGTATTTATTATTTTTACAGTTCGTTCTCAAAATGTGAGCCAGAATTTTGAATGCAGAGACGCATACGTCTGCGTAAATTGCTTTTAACAACACTTGTATTTAAATTAATTTTAATTTTTTCTGCTGCATTTATTATGCGCTGTTTCAGTTCTTCGATGGTTGCCACAGGTCCAAGAGTATCGTCGTACACCAAGCTTTTCATGTGACCCCATACGTAATAGTCGACGGGAGTCAAGTCGGGACTTCTGGCCGGCCACGGAATGGGTCCTCCTCTGCCAATCCACTTATTGGGATATTGACGATTGAGCCACTCACGGACGATCAAACTAAAATGTGCGGGGCAACCATCATGTTGGTAAATCATGTTTCTGCGGGTTTCAAGGGGTACTTCACTGAGTAGCTCATAAAGTTCGTTTCTCAAAAAAAATTCATACGCTTCACCATTGAGGTTGTTGGGCAGAAAGAAAGGGCCGATCAATTCATTCTTAATAATGCCCATCCACACATTAACGGAAAACCTTCTTTGTGATCCTTGTAATCTTTTCTTGTTTGGGTTACCGTCATCTTTCGGGGCCCAATAATGAATATTATGATAATTTGATATTCCATCCTGATTAAATTTGGATTCGGCGGTCCATAAGATTTTTAATAAAAATTGGCATCTCTCCATATCGGTGTTCAACATGAATCTGCAAAATTCGACTCTACGTGCAGGATCTCCGTCTTGGATAACTTGTACCGGAGTCAAATGATACGGGTAGAGTCTTGAGCGGTGCACCTGTGTTTCCATACTTTTCCATTGCGACATGCCAAGACGTCGTGCAATGATGTTTGTTGAAGTCGTAGGATCTTGCTCTAACATGCGACATTATCTGTTCCTCTTCATCCGAATGATAAATAACGAGATCGTCCAGCATCACTTTGTCGTCTTTGAACTTGACCAGTTTCTCGTAGTCGCCGGTACACTCCGTCAAATACACTCACATGGGGTAAACGGCGCTGTGGAAATCGAGACTGATACTCCGTTCGAGCATGTGTAGCGACGCCGTTGGCAAAACCATAGCAAAACAGTATGTCCGCATACTCTTCGTTTGTGAACTCTCGAAGCCGAGGTAGATAGTCGTGGGATTCCGCAGTCATGATCAGATCCTTTAGTACAAGCCAAGTCGTCGGGTAAGCAATCAATCAAAAAGTCCAGTTCACTAGCCGAATCACAGAAAAAGAAGTTACACAAGTCCAATAACGTTATCAAGGTCGAAATTTAATCGTAATAAACGGTTGCCAAAGAGCGTCTGAACAGTACGATGCGCTTGAGCAAACTGGGTTCTCATTGCTCGTTCAACAAACATAAGCGAGAGGGAGACGGCGCATTCAACATGGATACCGTTGTCTAAAACCCTTTCTCGGAATGTCTCTACCTGAGTCTTTGTTATCGCATTATTTCTGCAATTGTGCAATAAAGTGCTAATTTTTTTACCTCGTTGGATAGCTAAAGACTTGTAGATGTTTTTTAAATAAAATGCAGACTTAATTTACTATTGTTTTTGTAGAGAAAATAAAGGTTTTTGTAAAGCATCTTACAAAAATTATCAAATAAAAATTATGAAATAGCCTCTAGTTTTTGGATGGATCTACATTAGTACGATATTATTGTTTATTATTAAGAGCTGTAACAAGGTTTCTCTAAAACTGCGAACAGAATTGAAATCGGTTGATTACTTTTTTTTTTATTGAATTTTAAAGTAGTAAAACTGGATTTTCCAAAAAAAAATAAAAAAAAATAATATCACAGAAATGATTCATTTCCGGATATCACAATGTACAGTCATATTGTTGCAAATGGCATTCCCTACCACCCCTTAAAAGGATCCGGTCTAATTACCAATAACCCTGTATACATAGAGAGTTCTGAAATATCTTAATAAGATAGCTTCGATTCTCCAATGATTCGTCTATGCGCTCGTCGACGAGCTCACCGATGTCAAATACTTTGAGATATCGCCCCTGTACACAAGGTTGTTTTTCCAACGTTTTATGTCATCTCGTCATTTGTTTTACGGATGTTGTCAAAGATGCAACGATGTTTGCTCTTAGAGAATCGCGCACGGCTGTCCGGGAATATAATTTGGAGCAAAATAAATGAATATAAATTAAGTATCAACCAAACAAAAGGACTCTACCTCGGTAATGTTACAGATAACTTGACCGTGACTGCCGCAACTGCGTTGTTGAGTAAAGTAGGTCCCTATGAACCGCAATGAAAGCTGTGCCTTTAGTAATAACGTTGAATTCACTTCGTTTCCAAAGGCAAATTAAATATCAAATACCTACCGAAAATTCAAACTCTAATATCCATATTCCCAAACAAACCCTTCCACAAGTTCACAAGAAGATTAAGGTCGGCGGCCAATCCGAGGGCCACAAGCGAGACCAAGTCATCAGTCCCAAGCCCTATAACACCCCGCCATAGAATTAGACCTTTTCTACCTTTGAGTTTATCATGTTATCCCGCCCTGAGGCTATATTTTGTTATTCAAAACAAGTAACTACTCATAGGTACCTAAAATAAGAGATTTTGTAAACTGAAGCCAAGATTTTAGAGTTGCGAGGTAATTATCTTATAACAATAACTTCACCAGTAAATCATTATCGTAGAGCAGACCGGCTGCCTTCATTTTTATAGTGTATTGGTCTCTCGCTCTTAAGCCATCGCAATTACCACCATTACATTTTATTATGGCACTTTCATATCTAATTCATAGAAGAATGTATAGATTCCTTAAACAGATTCGTATCATTCAAAAATAATTATTATTTGCCTAACTAAATAACTGGCTAACTGCGAGTCGGACACCACGCACACTGGAGGGTTCTGTACCACTATACAATACATTTGTTTTATGCTTAGGTCAATCCCGTCACCCACCAGCTTGCTTTTTACTGTAAATTTAAAGTTTACTTCTTTTGTAATTTTAAAGTCATTTTAAATAATACTTTAAACTATAATCATAGCAAGTTGTATGTTTTAAGATTTATACGATAGAGCAAAAACAAAAACGTTAAATACTTATTTCTTATTAACCTCAACTTTCTAACTTAACTCATTTACCTACAACCTCTATATAAAATCACTTTTGGTTTTTATTATTTAAGATGTCCGCTACATTTCAGAACTGAGTCAAATTAAAAATATTATGGCTAAACTAAATTATTTTGAAAAAAATATCTGGCTACCACATAAATAACGGTTCGAAAAAACAGCCCTTTTTATACGTGGAATAGAAAGACGGACAGCGTAGACTTAAATGGTCCCGTAGTCTTGCACGGAACCCTAAAAATAGGCCCCGAAGGCAGGGGCGAGTGTGCGCTACAAAAGCGCGGCAGAATCGATCGAGCAACAGGTCCCAGCGGCCTTGTGGCAGAGAGTTCACTTGAAACATCTCGTTTAATGGAACAGGGTGTACGCAGACGAGCGATGTCAGCTGCCTCAGGCCCGAAATAGGTCAAGCAGGTATGTCCTGCTCTTCAGGTGTTCGTACACCGTTGGGACTCGTCAACACGATTAGCGGTTTTAGAAGAACTTCTTCTGATAAATGTTAGCTGAGGTGTTTAATTTTTTTTTTTGTAAAATGAGTTTTAGTAGGTCATTGTAGCAATTTACTTGTTCAAAAAATGTAATTTTAGGAAATTACCGTTGTTATTATTCTGTTCAAGCTAAAGTCCAAATTTGTATAAAGCTTGCGAATGACCATTCTTAAATTTGCTATTTATTTTTTATATATTATTTTAAAGCACTAACGCCTGCTTAGCGAAACCAACATTGCAATTTTAGTGATGATGAACTAAATAGAGTTGAAAATTCGCTGCTCGAACGGCAAGCTTGGGTGGCCTAGTGGCCATGGCGTCTGACACAGATTGTCGGAAGACGCGGGTTCAGTCTCGTCCGCCTATGTGAATTTTTGTCTCTTAAATTGCAATTCTATTCAAGTATGGTACAAATCTAATCGTGTATGGTACACATTTAATCGACGTATAACTTGGTGCTCTCTAAACAAGTCTAAACTGATATAAATCTTCCCACAATTGAATCGAATAATCATATATTTAGAATTGTCATTCTAAGTGTTACACGAATGTGGATTTTAGTATAAACAGAATAAGAACCGCCTAAACCCAGTATAAAAAAGATACCAAGGCTGTCGCTGTTAAATTTTCTCATGGGGCAGTCATTTGACCGTAGGTGGAGCCGCGCAGTGTATATAATAAATCATAAAGTAATCTCCATACAGGCGGATTTGGAGTCCGTACCTAACAGTCTTAAATTTCCAGTTGCAGAAGTGCCCACGTAGCAAATGTACGTCCCGCGGAGCTAATGTGTATCTCAGTTGCTAACAAATGTTGATTGAGATCTAAAAAAATGGCGGCGCTATGTCACTTTTGTCAGCTCCAGTCATCAATATTCTAATCTTTTTGCTGACCGAAGTTGTCAAAACTGACATAGAGCCGCCATTTTTTTCGATTTCAATCATCATTTGTTAGCAACTGAGATACATAATAGCCCTACTACTGATGACGTTATTCACTTTACGACGTGTCGGACGCAGGATATAACCACATTTTTCTCCGATGAGATATTTTATAATATATCTATAGAATATATGATAAGTATTCAAAACTATTACATAGGTATTAAACAAGTACAATTTGAAAAATTGAATACCGACTTCCATTCTTTTGAGTTATTGGAATGTATCTCAAAAACTACTGGACCAAATTTGATGAAATTTAATGGGACTACGCCAACTTTCAAACAAAAAAAGAATTTTGCGAATCAGTTCACCCAGTCGAAAGTTATGAGGTAACAAACATTAAAAAACACAGTCGAATTGAGTACCTCCTCCATTTTTTGGAAGTCGGTGGAAAAACAAGATAAAAAAGAAAGAAAAAAGGACGACATCTTCAGAAGAAAATAAAATTCATGATGTCTCATGTTGTTGCTAGCATCAATTTTTACTTTAGGTAGGTACTACTAGTTTCCGAAAAATTGTTAGTACCAATGCAATACTTAACTTCTATCTAATTTAGAGTTTGAAAGTTTAGCATTTTTTCTGTGATAGTCAGATCTTAAAGCGAGACAGATTAAATCTTTGCTTTTGACTATTCGATTTTCAATATCCTTCCCGGCTCCACGCCTCCGTTTTAAGTACCAGTTCACCTTTACCTACTTACGCACAAAAACAAAACATATATTATTATATATGTACCTTTGTTGATGCCTACAAAAACTCAATAGTCAATACAAAGCAGGCTCATCCATCTCTTAGACCTTCATTTATCCCCAGGACACCGATCCATGTATATTTTGGTATTTACTTACATGGAAATATACAACACTATACCGTGCCCTACAAGTTGGGGTTGTTGAGTAAGAAACAACCAAATTTTGTAAGGAATCAACTTAGACTTTTTAAGGCAAAATATATTTTTCATTGCGCATTATACAGAACAATTCAAAGCTGCTCCTTGCATTAATCCAAATGCATACACCTACACCGACCTTGACTCTAGCAGACATCCTCATTCGTGGTAGGTATACGAGATAGATAGATAGATAAACTCTTTAATGCAACACCACATTATAAAATACAACAAACAAATGAAAAACTTAAAATTAAGTGTCACAATGGGCGGTCTTATCGCTCAGAGCGATCTCTCCCAGACAACCATGAGAGCATACGAGTTATTGATACAACCTATATTAGTGGCAAGAAACATTATTATAAATATTGATCTAGTACAAAATATCATGATTGTCTAACTCGTTGCTTATTACTAGCACGCTTGAATAGTTATATAGAATAGTGAGATAGGTAGAATTATAGGTTCTCAAAGCTTTTTTTTGACGTTTTCATGACGAATATTCTGAAGAGCTTCTTAATCTTTATGCGTGTGACCCAAAATAAAAACATAGGCACACACACCACATACGCACACATACACACACCCACTCACACACACACACACACACACACACACACAGAGAGAGAGAGAGAGAGAGAGAGAGAGAGAGAGAGAGAGAGAGAGAGAGAGAGAGAGAGAGAGAGAGAGAGAGAGAGAGAGAGAGAGAGAGAGAGAGAGAGAGAGAGAGAGAGAGAGAGAGAGAGAGACTCATACTCATTCGGTAAATCTTGTAAAAAACAATTGTTTGTAAAAAAATATTTAAGAATATGTTACATGAATTTTAGGAACTAACTGTACTATAGAAATTAAGGAGGAGGGCGTTGGTATCCGCAACACAGTTTTTCTCCAAAACTCTCGCGGGTATCATCGTTTTTCTTAACAATTTATGCCATTGTTTAAGTTCCATGAATAAAGATTTATTATTATTAATATTATTCCTTCCTTACCATTCCGATCCCAAACTACTCGTTCCGGCCTAGCATGTCGTAGCGGCGCTCGACTTGGCGATCTTAACCGATCCACAAGTTAAGCAACACTTGCTGCGGTCTTGACTTGGATGGGTGACCGCTAGTGCCATTATTCAACTGAGCACTCCCGTGACAACAGTCGTTAGGCTATTTAGCTATGTCGAAGGCCTTCGAGCGGCCTGGAAACTTCGACATGGGTTGGTAACTAACCTATCCACCAATCCGCACTGTGCTGGATTATGGCCCAACTCCTCTCTCTGAGCGGAAGGCTATAGTCCCAGCAGTGGGAACAAAATGGGCTGATATGATTTATGATGACCCTGGGTACAAAATAAACGTGTGCCCTGGTTGTCTTTCAAGCGGGCGTGAAAAAGCATCTTACAGGTCGTCATAGGGGTGGCGATTAACGCAGCTTCCGGCTGCATTAATGGTCATCCCGTCTTGGTTCCATCTCCGCTTTCCATCAGGCGAGAGGGAGTCACTTTGATAAACCATTATGAAAATCCTAGTTAGTGTATATCTATCTCATGTAGTAACAGTTGAAGAGCGTGCCAACTGTAATGATCCGAATTGAAACATTTATTGTGTTTCCGTCCCCATACGTCGATTTATTGTATTTGTTTTCTAGGCTAGATGCTGTTCGCGAGTTTGAATGAATATTCTATCCACTACGAAACATAATTAACAGAGATACCTTAGTTACGTCATTTGTCATACCTAATCAAGACAGTTTTAACCATTACATATTCTTTATGTAGATAATTGGCTAGGTGTGAAATAGTTGACCGAGTGAGTACGAAGCACAAGCATGCTGTTGTCTCTGCAATAGCTTGGGCTAATATGCTTTCGAATGCATCCTGTTGGATGTTCTCTATAGGTCGCATTTCTCTCATGAAATTTTGTGAGCAGGTTCGATAATTAAGTATATTTTATTTTGTCCATTCAGCTTTTGGGAAAAAAATAATTTCAAAGGTTTTTAGTAAGCTAAAATGAAACTAGATGGTGTTGGCAATTTAAAGTGCGCGAAGTATCTTTATTCAGTATAAACTATGCTGACATACTCGCGATTTTTTGTCATGTAATCAGCACATTGCTTACTTTGCCCGTACGTTTTGATTTTTTCAGTTTTTTTTTTATGTTTTAAGAAAGTATATAGTTATAGTACTTTGAAATACTGAAAAAATCAAAACGTACGGGCATAGTAAACAATGAGTTAAATGAAAAAAAATCACTGATATCGGACAATGTTTGAGGTAGAAAAGAGTTATTTCTTTTAGTATGGACAAGTACTAACTATGCAATCCTCTTGATGCAAACAGTTTCCTACTCAACCTCTCGTTTCAGATATAATGCTGTCATTGGCATCTAGCTTTCAGTCTTAGCTTCAGTTCTTAGCACAACCCTAACAGACTTGTGACGTCATACTTTCGCAGTATATCAATGTCGATAGTATATATACAATGCCTTACTAAAATAAAATAACATCTATGAAAGACGATATGCTGACAAGTATGGTCACATTTTAGGCTACATAGGTGGTATCCGTTTCTTTTTGGCACAAAAATACTTGTATTGGAAAAATGAGCGCACTGTCGCTTTTGTATTTTTGGTGAGCGAACTAACTAAGATTTTAAAGATTTATTAATTTACTAGTGTTCACCACAGCTTTGTCCATGTGAAAGTATACATTTTAGAAAATTCTGGTTAGAGTGTTATACTTTGTAACAATGTCTTTTGTAGGAATGTAGGTACTATGTCAATCATGAATGAACTCGTCATTATTCCAACTCGCACTTGGCCTAATTTCTGGTGGATGTGACCACAACCTTTTTCGATGGATGGATCCGCACCTGCTACGGGACCGATTTGAAAAAAGTTTCACCATTAGTATCCACATTATTCCTGATAAACATCGGTTATATAATATTTTCATATAAATTTGGGATCCGTATCAAAACTTCGATAATGTAAATTTTATATCGCCTACACTGCGGAAACTATTGATAACAGAGGAAAATGATGTAGTAGGTACCAACAGTTTTATAGAGAACATCAATATCGACAAAAAAAAATATATTAATTTAATAATAATAATAATGATGGTGGCCTTTATGGGGGGCCCGGTTAGTGGATGGCAAGTCACCACCTGCCTAAATATTTTAACTTGAGACTAAAATTGGCAGGTGCCGTAGTCTCTTCCATAGCCCACTATCTTCCATATCACTAATAAGTTCATATCAATAGCCTGGCCATTTTACCTATATTTGTAATAGTTACCATGTTACCCTTCATCCAACATTTTTTCTGTTTTTAATACTCCTTCGTATTTTTTTTACCAAACAGGCTTCTAAGTGTTGGCTACAGCCCCACTTATGCCTTTGTAAAGGACCGGATGAAATCCGAGATTTTGTTTTGAATAAAAGAAATAATAATAATAATTGAATACCATTATATCTAACTATTACAGTTTTATGTCACAATAAAGAATCCAATTATAGTAACCAATAGTAACGGTGAAAAATCCACATATAACGTACGCTGCGGAAACTATTGACAATAGAGCAAAGTGATGTACTGCAGTTTTATAGAAAACATCAATACCTATGTGCAACAAAGTCCACAATAC
The DNA here is from genome assembly GCA_917880725.1 of Selenia dentaria. NCBI lineage: Eukaryota > Metazoa > Arthropoda > Insecta > Lepidoptera > Geometridae > Selenia > Selenia dentaria. Next base: position 31,054,544 of record OU862877.1, on the reverse strand, counting down.
TATATGTGTAACTATTACAGTTATGTTAAAATAACTACTTTTTGTGTTAAAATATGCAATAGTAACACCGAAAAGTCCTTATGTCGCGTACGCTCCGGAAACTATTGACAATCGAGCAAAGTGATGTCCCTACTACAATTTTAAAATAGACATCAATATCTACAAAAAAGTCTGCAATAGCTTAGCAACTATTACAGTTATGTCATAAAAACGACTTTTCCATGTTAAAATATGCAATATTAACGCCGGTACGAACTAGGTCACATCATTCGTATCTTGGTATTCATCCATATCTACTCTAATAATAAAGAGGAAAGATTTGATTGTTTGTATATAACTTTGTAATGGATCATCATCATCATCTCAGCCGTAGGACGTCCACTGTTAACCATAAGCCTCCTCCATAATTTTCCAAAAGGACCGGTTAGAAGCGGCCTGCATCCAACGTCGTCCTGCGACCTTTATCAGGTCGTCTGTCCACCGTGTCGGTGGACGACCTATGCTGCGCTTGCCGGTTCGTGGTCTCCATTCCAGAACCTTCCGGCCCCATCGGCCATCTGTTCTGCGTGCTATGTGCCCTGCCCACTGCCACTTTAACTGGCTAATCTTCTGGGCTATGTCAGTGACTCTCGTTCTTTTACGGATCTCCTCATTTCTGATAAGATCACGTAGAGAAACCTCGAGCATAGCCCTCTCCATAGCTCGTTGTGCGACTTTGAGCTTACGTATGAGGACCATAGTAAGAAACCACAATGTAATGAATAAACAAATTTAATAAAAAAAAAACAAGAAATTTTTTCACCAGTACTTTCTATATTATCCCTGAGTAACATACGCTATATTTGATTCATCGTCATCACGCGGGTGAAACCGCGTAGCGCAGCTAGAATTCTATAATTCTGGCACAAGATACCTACTGTAGGTTTTTTTTTTATACCGAACTGGGTAGCACTTGACCACTATCTCACCTGATGTTAAGTGATGATGCGATCGATGATGGAGCGCGTAGGTCAATCAAAATCAAATCAAAAATCATTTATTTGTTCAAGGCAATGTGACAAAAATTATATAAATGAAAAAAAAACTAAACCTAAACTAAAACTAAATCCTAAACTAGGCTCATAAAGGCCTGTGTGATAGGATCCAGGCCTCTCTCGTCGGTGAACCGATAAATCATTGCCATGAAATTCTATACACTTATACAATTAAAATTAAAATTAAATTTAAAATAAAAAGAAAATTAAAATTAGTATAAGAAATAAAAATATCATTAAACTTAGAATTAAAATTACATTTAAATATAGAATTCAGATTAGAACTAATATTAACATTTAAATTTAAATAAAAATCTGATTATTAATAAGATCAAAATCACAATCAAAATCAAATATTAACAAACATGGCATTCCAATAAAAGTAATATTAGACAACAAAATCTTAAAATCATAATAATAACAAATATTTAATTCCAATAAAAATAATACTAATAACAAAACCAAACTGTAGTATAAAGCAGTATTATACCAAGAGTTTATTAAATATAAGTAAAATAATTAACACGTTATATGTTACTTAAAATACAAACATTATGGAGCTATACGAGCAAGGAACGTGTGTGTGCGATTTTATCAGATTTAATAGCAAGTGTCTGTGAGGGTAATTTGACTAGTGTGCAGATGTGAGTGTAGTCAGTGAATGTGAGTAGTGTTGTATATGTGTGTTGTATGTTGTGAATGTGAGTAGTGTTGTATATGTGTGTTGTATGTTGTGAAAGTATAATTTTTTCTTGTTGACTAACTAACTTGATGAGAAAAGTAAGGTTTCAGTATCATTATAATCCATGGCAACTAGATAACGAAATAAAACTTTTTTAACCTCGTAACTTGAAAGAGAATGGATTTTATATTTTTTATTGATTTGGTTGTACATATACGGACAAATAAAATGTATGAATTTAGTAGCAAAAGTAGTATTAGCGTTAGGTATAATAACAACATTATGTATGACTCGTCTTTGTAATGCTATGGGATCGTATGAGCTTGATATATGCTGGAAGAGAACTGCTTGTTGTGTATAAAGTTGTCTAACTGTAAGAATTCTTACAGTTAGACAACTTTATATACAACAAGCAGTTCTCTTCCAGCGTTGGCATTCTCTATGAAGGTCTACTGTGGGATATCTAAAAGGGCGTTTAGTGCCACATTTTAATAGGCCTCTTTGTGCTCTTTCTAGTGGCAGCAGCGTGGTTTTGTAAGTACCACCCCACGAAGTGATGCAGTAAGTTATGATAGATTGGCAGAGAGCAAAGTACAAGAGTTTATATAGTTATTAGTTATACTTATATAGTATATTTACATCATTTCGAAAAATCCCTGGGCCTGGACTTCCAATATGTACCTACCTAACTGTGACCCGGTACGCGGGTACTGTCTAATGGAATTCCTAGAATCGGATACTAAGGACCGGACAAGATAATTAAAATGAAATATGTGACACAACTTGCATGGACGCTAACTCAAACTTCTATCCGTAGAAGGAAAACTAAGGATAGATAGATTATGTAACTCTATCATAGATAGGTATTTTACACTACTTACATGGACGTTATGTCAAATTTCTATCCGTAGAAGGAAAACTAAGGATAGATAGATTATGTAACTCTATCATAGATAGATATTTTACACTACTTACATGGACGTTATGTCAAATTTCTATCCGTAGAAGGAAAACTAAAGATAGATAGATTATGTAACTCTATCATAGATAGATATTTTACACTACTTACATGGACGTTATGTGAAATTTCTATCCGTAGTAGAAGGAAAACTAAGGATAGATAGATTATGTAACTCTATCATAGATAGGTATTTTACACTACTTACATGGACGTTATGTCAAATTTCTATCCGTAGAAGAAAAACTAAGGATAGATAGATTATGTAACTCTATCATAGATAGGTATTTTACATTACTTACATGGACGTTATGTCAAATTTCTATCCGTTGAAGGAAAACTAAGGATAGATAGATTATGTAACTCTATCATAGATAGATATTTTACACTACTTACATGGACGTTATGTCAAATTTCTATCCGTAGAAGGAAAACTAAAGATAGATAGATTATGTAACTCTATCATAAATAGATATTTTACACTACTTGCATGGACGTTATGTCAAACTTCTATCCGTAGTAGAAGGAAAACTAAGGATAGATAGATTATGTAACTCTATCATAGATAGGTATTTTATACTACTTACATGGACGTTATGTCAAATTTCTATCCGTAGAAGGAAAACTAAGGATAGATAGATTATGTAACTCTATCATAGATAGGTATTTTATACTACTTACATGGACGTTATGTCAAATTTCTATCCGTAGAAGGAAAACTAAGGATAGATAGATTATGTAACTCTATCATAGATAGATATTTTACACTACTTACATGGACGTTATGTCAAATTTCTATCCGTAGAAGGAAAACTAAAGATAGATAGATTATGTAACTCTATCATAAATAGATATTTTACACTACTTGCATGGACGTTATGTCAAACTTCTATCCGTAGTAGAAGGAAAACTAAGGATAGATAGATTATGTAACTCTATCATAGATAGGGTCTTACTAAAGGGTCGACAGCTCTACTTAACTGATAGAAACTAAAAAAAAATACCTGTACATATTTTTGTAATTTTGTAATGAAACGCCTACTTATTACACATTAGTAGCTGTAGTTCAGAAATTTTACTATTAAAGTGGATAGTATTCTACTGTTTTGTGATCGTCATGATGTAGGCAAGTTTTTTATTTGATTGGCTACAAAACTCTAATACATTTTTTTTACACCACAGGTGTTCAAACTTAGCTATAAAATAAATTCCAGAAATAAAAATTATGTTTAGAGACTACTAGTTAACTACTATTTTAAGTAGGTAAGTTTTTTTAAAGGTAATTTAGGAATACCACTATTAGGGAACACGTCAAAATAAAAAAATCCAAATTAGGCCTCATGTAGCGGGCGTAATGACCACAAATATGAGAAAAACTGGAAAATTTCTAAATTTTACAAAAAATGTCATAAACCTCGAACTGTTGGAAATAGAATTTTTTGTTTTAGGATGTGGGGCCCCACCTTCCCCCCCGCACATGCACGTGCAGGATTATCCACTATTTCTGGGAAACCCTGTATATTATGTAGTACCTACGTAAAGTAATTAATTAAAGGAGAAAAAAATGCAAGAGGTAAATTTTCTCAATGTTTTCTCGAGTTTAAGTAATGAAACATTTAGATTTAGTCCGCAAATGGCAACGTGGCCACATGCATGGCTAGAATTTTTACAAGTTGTACGTACCTCCATATATTCGCATTTATATTTTATGTGCTCATTAATGTTGATTGTGATATTGGAGTATCAAACAAAACCCACTTAACCCACCATTAAAATCAATGTTAAATTAATCTTGAGGTATTAACTTTCATGACCAGTTATCGATTCCAAACCACCCCGTTCAATATTGTGCACTAATTATTATCAAAGGCCTTAATAATGATTTCTAAGCCTTTTGCGATTCGTAAACATTGAAATTAAGCAAATATAAATTGAGTAATTGTTTCATTTTATATTATTTTTATACCGACCCGACATCCCATCAATTCAGTGTAGACTAGATGACCGGTACCTATTATATTAAAGACTTATGAAAGTATTTTTATAAGTACCAAATAAAACAAAAATATCTTATACACTTCAGAAAGTGTCCCATTACTCGTTCATTAACGGGTTACACCACAGATCACAGAAACAAGGGAGATTTGAAAAGGGGCGAGGCCAATGTCGCAGTAATATGCCCAAAAACAGAATACATTGCCCACGGCAACTTTTGTATTATGTGACTGAACGCCGGTCGCAATATTGCATGGAAACAGTTTACAATGCTTGCTCTGTAATTACGAATAATCAAACGTTAATTTTTAATACCGCAGTGGATAATGAACTTATTGAAGTCTATTTGGAGTTACGTTGAATCGCGGAATACGGCCGCTTCTTGCTACACCAAGTTTTGATTAGGTGTTCATTTATAAGTGAAGATGAACTTCCACAGAACATGCTTATACAATGGCGAAGCTGGACCCAGTGGCCAACAGCCAGTGTCATATAGGTTTACAAAACGTACTTGTGAGATACTTGGCAAAGAATTAACAGTGTCGATATGTTGATGTAATTAATAAAGTCGATGAAGAAGAAAATTATTTGACCGTAACATTTTTGAAAGTTTGTGATGACAAGTTACAAACCTTCAAACAATATGAATGTGACTGTGATTAAAAATTCAAAGCTGGAGAATCTTAACCTAATTTTAAAGAGAAAGATAATATTTTATCAGTTCTCTGTTCTAGTGGACGTTTTTGAAAGATAACTTTGTACTTAATTAAATATTTTATAATAACTAATGGTCATAATAAATAAAAAGTTATAATTTATGCTCAACAGATCTCTTTTATGTTAAATAATACTTTTAATTGTATCATACCTTGTTGACTAGTTGATATGACTTTTTATAGTAAAGCTAAGTCAAGGAATGAAAATCACTGTAAGTCATACTTATATAAGTTTCAAGTTATACAATTTATAAATTCATCTGAGTTACAACATATTAATACTTGGGTTCCTTTTAATATGGAGCTATTTGTTTTATTTTCGACATTTTATTACTCGTTTTTAAAACTCACGATTGAAGTATTGAAATTACACCATATCTATGTCTAATTTGAATAAATAATTTAAAAATAATGGGATTTCGGTGTTATTCATACAGTCCCGTCACATGTTACAGTATCCTGTCAAGATTTTTTACACAATCTGTAATAGGTATCTTCGAAAATAGCAATACATTCAATTGGCCGATTTGTGTATCAGATTTGGTGGCATAACTATTTCTCTTTTATCAGAACCCCTAAATTTAATACCCGGTCAACTTTGCTTAGTCAGTGAACTAGCTTACAGAACCCATATAACTGTTACAGACAAAATACTCGTACAATTTAAGATAGGAAGGAATAAAGCCCATCACACTCGATGAAGATACTATAAAATATATATTATATTATTAGGTATTACTTAGAGCAGATTTGGACATATCGCTCACCATATAATTCAATGAGCGACCACACACGGTGAATATACTATAATATTTTACCTTAGAGTAACTTAAGATGCTACCGATATTCGAAAGGCATGTTAACATACGCTAAGACTACTGCAGATAATGAAGACATCTTAAAATAGTGTCCGATACTGATCTTAAGATCAAATACAGGTGTCCACAAAACCGTTGCAGTAAAGTGACGTCTTCAGTTACCGAACAAATTTATATTTTCACAATAAAAACTAATAAAGCTTCACATTATCTTATGTAGGGTACCTATTATGTTTCGAACCTGTAGACTTATTTTCTGTAAATAAAAATGAAACTAACGTCTGACTAACGCGATTGTGTCAAACAAAGGAAATCATCGAAAAAGTGAGACTTTCTATCTACTAACCGAACTAGCGGTATGACAATTTTATCTTATTAGATTTTTTTAATATTCTATGGGCCTAACCTCCATAGGTTTTTCTAGATTGTAGGCACTACGTATAGATCAATCAAACTAGGTAACTACTAAATCGATATTAGCATTCTTGATGAAATAAGGTTATGTTATATTATTAGACTAGCTGCAGCCGCGACTTCGTTCGCTTGGCCCTTTAATTAATGCTTTCAGTATAAACCCCATCAAAATTGGTCCAGCCTTTTCAGAAATTACCCGGATTATAGAGGCAGACAGACAAATAACTAAAAAACTGGTAGGTATCGTGCAAATAACCATATGAATGTAGGAAAAAGCTGTTTTTTTTTTAAGATCATTGTAAAGTTTAAATTCACTACGGTATTTCCTGTGTTTTATGTGATCTTCTTATCCAGATTCTTCGTTTTTTTACTTTTAGCTAGTATGACGGTTATATCATATTCACAGTCCCAATCATCATCTGAGGAACTGTCCAACAGGTCTAGGAACAAAATACGAATCATCGCAAAATAAAAAATATGAACACTTTCTGTATATTACAGTGTGAACGATCGAGACGTGCGGCTCCCGAGACGGGCTCCGATAGAATGTACGCTTGATAGATATATTATAGTAGCTTCGCCGTGTGTGGTGGGTTAAGTTAACATAATCTTTTACTTTCGACGCTATAATATATATTATCTTAGTCGTGTGTGATGGGCTTAAGGAAATGTGAAAGGCAGGTTATATTGGCTAATAATAAAATACATAAAAAAAATAAAAATAGTGTCACAGCCCCATTATAATTTAATTATAAAGTAAATAAATATTTAATTAGCATGGTAGTTCCATCAATAACATTTGCAATATACAAATCTGGTTACACATCATTATTTATTCAGACTGATGTCAAAAATATGCATGTAAGACTTAATTGGCATTGGAATATTAAATTAAGTGAATATCAAATAAGATTAAAAGCACAATTACTATTATTTACAAGACGAAGGTAACAATATATCACAATCAAATTCAATAGCTATTATGTCTGACGAGCGCAGTAGAGCAGCAGGCATCACAACTCCAACCGGAGTTGTTAAATCTCTCACAAGAACTTCTGTTCCATCTGTTTTCCAGCCGGAAAAGTTTGCAGACAGCCTATTTTGCTCAAAGGTAACAATGCTGCATGGTTGACCTAAAAATTATAATTTTACTATCACAAGCTTACATCATTATATTATTTTTTAAGTGCAATATGGCAAGTTAAAACTGAGCGACTTAAGAGTAAAGAATTGCCTGGAGGTGCATATACGGAGCAGTGGCACACAAAGCTTTCTAGCTTAATACTCAGGGTGACACTACAACTGCTACATATATTATATTAACTAAACATCTTGTAAATTTCCATAAGAATATAACAAAAGATATGAGGTGTTCCACTGACACTATATTGACAGGCCAGGGGGCTGATTCCACTAACTAAATTGCAATCGAACCGTGGCTGAACAGTGACTTTTAATATGTTTTCTTATTCTGGTATTGAAAACAGTCCGGCTGCAGTTACGTTTCTGTTGACGTCGCGATCAGTCAAAACCTTCTATTCTGTTATCTCTATAGATCATGACGCGACACTTAATCATATTCATATATAGTAGTGTTTAATGTGTATTTAATATGGTAGTACAGTTTAAGGTGGCGTTACGTTCCAATTTGTGTATAGAAATAGTAGATTGGGTTTTGGGTAATGATCAAACGCAACCGGAGTCGAACTGCAGTTGCAGCACGATAGATTGTTGAACGATGTCAAATAGTAGAAGCCCTCAGCCCCCAGGTGCCACAATTGGCATCAGCCCTACCATCTACACTGCTAGTCCCGGGTTCGATCCCCAGACCTTACGGTGTCCACCATTTCCACTGTCATTATCACTAAAGTTCATGTGAATATTGACTTCTGTACCACATGCCATATTCGGGTGCATCCTGTATTTTTAAACGGTTAAAAATTGGAGATATTCACACTCCTTTCATTCTGCTAGATTTGTTACGTCATGTACATTTTCACGTCCTAGCGTATATTTTTTATATATTTTAATAAATACTGATGCTTTTGTTGCGTCTATAGTACATAATATTAATTTCGCGTCCTATTTTGTCATTTTTTTGTTTCGTACTTGGTTTCTTTTACATATTCACGTTTTACAAAGTTTTACTCTAAACTCTAAAGAGTATGCGGAGTAGTTTGTGGGTAGGTAATATTTGTTGTGCACTCTACCAACTACCTACAAAAATAACCTTAACTAGGGTTGGAGCCACAATAATTCCTTACTTTGTTTTAAGCACTTCGCCGGCCGCAGCCGCGGCACGCTCGCTTCGCTCGCTCGAGTTGTGCACAGTATTGTCTCAGTCAAAATTTAACCTAACCTAGGGTTGGAGCCATAATCTTTCATAACTTTTTTTAACTCAGAGTGATCCCACATTATTTTATTTGCATAACCGACTTCATACACTGTCTCTTGACCTGCAAAAATAATAAAAATAATGTTGGCGCATTTTGAAATAAACGTCTTGTACTAAAATAGCGATGTTTTACCTGCAATTAAAACATTTATTAAACATACTTACCTAATTCGAAACCTAATTATACATGAGAGTAGCGTACTCGACTTCCGTTCCGAACAAGTCATGCTGTGATTGGTCCGCCCGATCTCCTCGCCCAATCAGCGTCGACTCCGCCCCTTCCGCTCCCCTCAAATGTCAACCATCACCCCAGGTAGTGCGCCTAGCGCAACTTGGCTTCATTGGTTTTCTCGTGTTATGCCACCAGGCAGGTATAGAAAGTGTTAGGTTTCGAATTAGGTAAGTATGTTTAATAAATGTTTTAATTGCAGGTAAAACATCGCTATTAAACAACTGTACCGTAATTCGAAACCTAATTATACATGAGAGATGTGTTTGTTATCGCCTGGTGGTGATGGTGACGCCAATGTGATAAATCTTTAATAAGTATTATATGTTCTGACGCCCAGCGGTCCAGGTTTCATTCACAAAACTTTTGTTGTCTGCGTAAGCATGAATTCTAGGTGTAGGAAAATTAGACTGCTCATTTTAGTAAATGAAACGTCCATTATTTGATTTGTCTGCCAAATCACTGCGAACAAAGAGTAAATAAGGAAGGTACGCCCAATTTCTCAATGGAACTGCTTGCAGACTTGAGGCAAGGTCAATTCATCAATACGTTCCACTAATTATGAGTTTTACCAAATTAGTACCTAACCTTGGCACGTGTTGCTGTTCAAGGTTTATTTATGTACTGCTTGCAACCCACCTTTTAACTCTCGTAATCACTCATGATGTTTTGAATGTGGGGCGGAGCCCCGAGCATTCTTGAATGAGTGTAGTATATATATATTTAAATGCCGAGTGCAGTCAGTGTGCTGGACACATTACAACTGTCTGTTTCGTGAGAGTATCTGTTTTAAGACCATAGCAGTGCTAAAGTAGTTTGCAGTTCCGTAATTTAATTCTGGAAAAAAGCTTATAAACTATTGTGACATAGAAATAACGATGGCTACTATGTCCCTTGAATTAGGTAGATAAAAACTATTTTCTTCACATATGTTCTGAATAAAATTATTGATTTATTAAGGTATCGCCTTCCAGGTTGGGGGTCGCGGTCGCCTTGGCTAAAATAGTGATTTTAGCTTTAAATATTTATATTTAAGTAGGTATTATTATAATTTCGACTTAAAAATGCATGAGGTAAGTATTCCAGATTTGTGAATTAAAAATATACTAAGGGTCGTTTTAATAAGATTGGTTTAGAATCTTGCAAGATTAGACCACTTGGGTTTTTGTTGGTTTCCTGGGTAATTATCTCACGAAGAGTGCTATTTTTTCCAAGCTAAACTTTCTCCAAGGAGCAGATAAGCCTAAACATTTTCTTGCATTATAGTCGGTTAGATTTTGATACATTCGTACATCTACGAGTACAAACTTTTTGTATCATTTCTATCGCACGCGACAATGGTTAGTCACCCACACAGGAAGCCGACCAGTCGGTCGGCATTGTTGGGACTCTGGATAGATTTGTAATCGTGAACGGGTAATCCAACGATCTATTTAACAGCCTTCATAAAAAAAAAAAAAACGATAACTAGCGGTACCAATGTTTAAAAACAATGAGTCGTTTAGAATAAAACATACCTAATAGCATCGGTAACTGAGTAATCGTGAGGTTTAAATCGGGTTGCTAATGCGACGACTGTTTCTCACTGTAATTCAGCGATCAGGAAAATTCCTGTTGATTTGTTTTAAATCGGCTAGTATTTCTTATGGTATGCCTGGGGATAAACCCAACCCTACTCTGAAGTTCCAAGTCAGCCGGTGGGGCGTAACAGTGACCTTGGGAATCTAATCTGTCGATTGTGCAGAAATTGTGGGCACTCGTAAGCTTGGCGAAAGGCAAAAAGATAGGTTTCTTGTTTGCCCCACTTTACAAAAACTGTGTGTTAGTTTTGTGGTAGATCACTGTTTGGCAATACCACTCGGAACAGAGCTTCCAAAATAAATAGCTTTTCCATGAGCTGTGAGCTTTGATCTTACTCTAGTTCATAGTAGGTTTTTAAGGATAACTAATCATTTCTGTGTACCTATATTTTGCAACGAATACGAGGATGCGTAAACGAGGTACTCGCATATATTCACGGTTAATACAATAAGGTTTTGCAGTATTAGTAGTATCTGATGCGTCAGAAGGAATTCAAATTATTATTACAATTATCCCCAGCCTTGCTCAGTGTCAGGATTTTTGTGATGCTCGCAACCGCACATGTTTTTGGGGCACTGAGCTAAAGACAGATTGCAAGCAGATATTTTTTGAGTCATTCGTATATAAACTAAAATAGTCTAGAAATAGTCATTGTAAATGAACTGAAGGAAACGGTGATTGTTTGAATCGACCGACAAGTGATCCAGAGGAAGATCGACCTTGGCCATCCAGTCTACTCTTAGAGAAAGTAGCACGCAATGCTCGATCCAGTCTTCTCTTGGAGAAACTAGCACGCAATCATGGTTAATCAATCTGAATTTTAAGAGGGCACCGTAGGTACTTGTTCAAGTTTTTCTGATCCCAAAAACGGTCTTGGTGTGCCGTTGCCTTTAAGTCTGAGAATATTGCTAACAGATTAGAAAAGACTGGCTTCCCATTTTTATGACACCTCGAGTGTGCATTTCGTCAACCACTTTCATTTCAATTCAGTTAGATATTTTGCTGTAACGGTCGCTCGACAAAAGCAATGACAATTTCGTGGATAATGGTAAATAGTAGTTACTTATTATGTTTTGAATGTCGAGCGGAGCTCCGAGCATTCTTCGATGCGTTCGGTAGCTCGACAAAAGCAATGACCGTTTCTTTTTGCACGGTATACAGTCACTTATTATGCTTAGAATGCAGAGCGGAGCTCCGAGCATTCTTCGATGTGTTTAGCTTTGTTACGGTAGCTCGACAAAAGCAATGACCGTTTCTTTGTGAACGGTATACAGTCACTTATTATGCTTAGAATGCAGAGCGGAGCTCTTAGCATTCTTCGATGCGTTTAGCTTTGTTACGGTAGCTCGACAAAAGAAATGACGTTTTCTTTTTGAACCGTACACAGTTGTCACTTATTATGCTTATAATGTAGAGCGGAGCTCCGAGCATTCTTCGATGCGCTTAACATTTGTTACGGTCGCTCGACAAATGCAATGATGTTTTGTGGTACACATTATAGTCACTTATTATGCTTAGAATGTAGAGCGGAGCTCCGAGCATACTTCGATGAGTTTAACTTTGTTATGGTCGCTGGATAAAAGCAATGACATTTTCTTTTTGAATGGTACACAGTAGCCCCTTATGCTTAGAATGTGAAGCGGAGTTCCAAGCATTCTTCGATGAGTTTAACTTTGCTTAATGACCCTCACGAAGGGCTGCTTGTATGCATATTTTATTATTATCACCTATCTCGATGCAAACTAAGCCTCTTGAGCTTTTTGAATGGTGTACGGAAGCCATTTATTACGTTTAGAATATAGAGCGGAGCCTCAAGACTTTTACAACGAGTAATTTTTCTTGAGAACCAGTGATTGCAACCTTTTTTGGTAGCTGCCTGGCACGGAAGGGTTTCGAGTCAGAATCTTTTCGTTTTATTTCGTTGCTTCCATATTATGATTTCCTGTCCTATCCCGATGGGATGAGGAGGAATTATGCCTCTTGTCGGGCTGTAAAATTTGTTAGTTACACCGGCAACGCCCTCATGTTAGGGATCGAATATGTCGACCCGGGTTTCAAGCAAAACAGACTCATCTTTGGGTGTGCAGCAGCGACTGCGAACTACAGTTGGCCACTGCAGACATTGGCGTGTGCTGTGTCACTTTCTAGACTGACCTACTTTGACGTAGCAATGTGGTAGGGTAGTGGCAGTTAGCCCGTGTTGTTCAGAAACTTATCTTGTGATGCAGTTTTTAGATGTGTTTCATTGCGTTTTGTTTCACCAGAGGTCCAGGCCAATATTTCGTATGTAGGTTGTTTAACAATTACATATAGTCCAGGGACTAAAAGACTAAGATATATTCGAAGATAAGCCAAAACGCGACCTGAGAATATATGTTATTCTACCAGCTCTGCCTAAATAACATCGAATTTTTCAGTTTTGCTACTTTACCTGGTGTGAAAGTGCATGAATATATGTAGAAGTTTTCTTTGTACATTTTCGTATTAGAATGTGCTTTAACAGATTTTAGCCAATCTGGTACATTAGTCAGTCGATTGCATGTCATCTAAGAAACCATTTAAACTGTTTTAAGTCTGGTTTTGTGGGACTCTTTCACTAACGAGTGAACGACTTCGACTGGTTAAGCAAAGCGTAAAGTAAGCGTAGCGTTTGATTTCATTATGGGGATCACACCATAGCTAATGAACTCATAACATTGGAGATAGAAGTGTTTGAGTTTTATAGTATTGGACATTATTACAATATTGTTCAAACCTTCTTCAAGTTTCTACATAACCTTTCTTTTCCGGAGGGGAAAATAAAATTATTACACGCTTTAACCATTTGAAAGTTCAATGATTTTAATTTGAGGTGCTCAGTAGGGCTTATTCTCGTTTGATTACCCACACATGTTTGGGTCTGCTCAAATCGCAGTACAAGTCAGAATGACTGTAACTTGGATTGTAATTTACCACGATTATATTATAGTTGATGAAAAATAGTAAGTGTAACTCACGGTTTGGTGATGAGCCGGAGCTAAACTACGAACCAACACTTGAATCCGATACCGTTGGTAGGTTATCATCTTCTTTTTCCTGTTTTTATTCCGCTTCTTTCATCGTTGGGGCTGGACCAGTATAACTATCAATTTAAAGAATCTAAAATTCAACTGAAACAGTTAAAATATTTCATTTATATCTAGAACCAGCGATAGCACTGGCTATAAATAAAAAAAATTATTAGTATTGAAGCGAACGGTAACACCGTTAAAATATTTTTAGTAAGTATATATAATTGCACATGAACTTATTAATTGGTTCAGGACTTTACCTGAACATTTACCAGCATGACGCAGTCAGTAAAGTAAATATTTCGTACTTACGACTGCTCCGGATGAAAATCCAAACGCCAATGAAGCCAAGTTGCGCTAGGCGCACTACCTGGGGTGATGGTTGACATTTGAGGGGAGCGGAAGGGGCGGAGTCGACGCTGATTGGGCGAGGAGATCGGGCGGACCAATCACAGCATGACTTGTTCGGAACGGAAGTCGAGTACGCTACTCTCATGTATAATTAGGTTTCGAATTACGGTACAGTTGTTTAATAAGTCAAAATTCTTATATTTGGTAAAATAATTCTTGATGAAAATTTTAATACCATATACCAGGCCAAATTAAACAATACAATTATATAATAGGCAACGTCTAGTACTAAAATACCGTGAGAGTAACTCTATTACTTATACATATTTGGTAAAACAATTCTGGATAAAAAAGCATTCATACCAAATCAAACAATAAAATTGTATAATAGGCAACATCTGGTAGGTACTAAAATAAAATCAAAGTAGCTCTAATACTTATTCATATTTGGTAAAACAACTCTGGATGAAAACATTAACTTTCAGGCCAAAACAAACAATAAAATAGATACTAATGTTGTTTTGAAAATTGTTCATTCACCAAATTTTTTTAATAGTTAAACGATTTATGCAATACCTTCATGTTTCTTTTTTCCTTGCAAGTGTGTTGAAAAAATGCGTAAAAACTCGTGAGCAACTTGTTCCCTAAAATCTCGGCTGATTTACCCCCTCGCCTGCGGCTCGGGCTGCAACCCACAGCCTCGTGTATAATAAGCAACATAGCTCACTTGTATCATAATATACTATAGTCAAATCCTTTCGTACGGATTAATATAGCGTCCGCAAAGTTCACAAGCAGAATCAAACAATCATCGCACGCCCCAAATCTCATAGCCTCAACACACCCAAGCGGCAACGTCGCATTTCATTCGAAGGGCAACTATACGCACTGTACGATGTGGCAACGTCGCATTGTTGCATTGGAGGTGGACGCAACATTATCGGCAATATCTACGAAAATATACACCACAAAAATATACAGCGATGCAGCAACTCTAGCGGACAATCGGTGAACCGCATTATACTCATCCAGATATTCTGGAGGTCCCTGGCGTCCCAACGGTTTTTTTGCTATAGGTGCTCAATGCCTATAGCTATGGAATGGTGGTAATTAGAGGTGAAAATAATCTTGCATCCGTATACCGGACGCAGTAAGTCGGTGGACACAGTATTACTATGGGATTTTTTGAGGGTGGATGCAAAGGTTATAGCGTGATGTAAATATATATATATTATAGATTATTTTCACCTATATATATATATATATATATATATATATATATATATATATATAATGCAAGGCAAGCTCGCCTGATGTAAGTGTCATGCATGTCATGTAACAGATAACTTTCACCCAAAGCTATAACCTCTGGAGTCCAACAGCAGCAATAGCAAAAAAACCTGCTAAGAGAACAACAAACTTTACGCATTTATCACCTAAACTTAAACTCAGTCACCCTGTCAGCTACTAAGACAAACTTATGCTTTAAAAGTCCTACTACTTGCAAGGAACTAAATCAAACCAAAAACTCTATTACCTACCATTCAATTCGCTGACGGCCTGCAGAAACGACTCTCGTAATTTTGCATTAGCTTCCTGTCTGGAAGTTAATTCTTCATTTTCTGGTGCACTAGAGATCATTATTAAATTTATTCGGCTAAAAATAACAAATTTAGTCCCAGTTTATTGCTTTGTTTCAGATGGTTTCCAATTTACAATTCCTGTTTTGTTTACCCTTGTTTACCTGACTTCTTCTTCATTAGTCAACACGATTTGTTGGCTGACATTAGCTACCACTCACTGCTGCCAGTGTCAAGCTTCCCATATGTGGATTCGTACGTTTGTACATTTGCCATTCCTCAGGTCACGTTTTCGAGGAATCTGAATTCTAGGGTACCTACCGAATTGGTTAAAATGTAATGAAGTGACGGGGATTCTTAGAACACTGAAAAATATTTTATTACTAGCGGGTGCCTGCGGCTGAGTTTGTGTAGTAGGCTTTGCCTTCGGCCTGGCCATAAACTCCCATTTTTCTTATTATTTTTTACCTCGACCTACAATTAGAATTAATATTCACCTTTCCTTGGTAGAAAGCTTGTGAGATATAGCGGTGATTATGTTGTACGGGCCCTTTTGCTAGACTACTTGACACTCAGAAATAATCGAATAACGAAGAATATTAAGCTAAGACTTTAAGTTAAGGCCTATTCAAACCTGGGCGTTATTCGCCACCGCGAGCGATAGAGGATTCCGAAAGGGTATGCGTAAATTTCACTGTCCACACCAAAGCGGATATCTCTACCGCGCGAGGTAGAGATATTCGTTGGCAACCAATGACCTTCTATACACAAGGACATATCGGCCGCACGCTACTTACGGGACGGCAAAAGTGTGCTTAAAGGCGATGTAAGCACACTTTTCACCTTAGTCGTGTGTTGATCGCAAAGCTGTCAGGATGCCGAATTGTGTCATAAAAAAGTACTGAAATAATAATCTAACCACGAAAGAAAAGGTTGGCGGTACCACCTACCACCGGTAAGGTTATTATATTTATCAAAGATATCACCCGAAAAAGTGTAAAGAAAGTGGTAAAACCATTATTGTTCTCAAAGTTGGAAATGAAAACAATAGAGTCGCTTTTTTTTTAAAGTGTTATATCTAAAGTTTATTATTTTTAGTCACATTTTTAGATGTTTTAATTATACACGTTGAATTTTATCGAAATTCGTGAAATAACATTCGCTGTTTCATTACCAGTATTACAAGCTAGGATAGTCTGGTCCATCTCAATTTCAGGTGTTTTAAGTCAGGTTTAGGTGTTAAATGCCTATACGACAGCATATAATATGGACTGGCGCAAAGTACGAAGGCCTAGTTGACATAGATATTGGTAAGGATGATTGGCAGACCAAAAGGCTAGTCAGTCAGACCATTGAACTTCTTGTTATTTCACTACATCAGGGCCGGACTTTGCCCATTGCCTGTTTTTTATTCAAAACTAAACTGGAGCTATGAAAGCAATCATAATTAACATCGATTTAAAAACATGCCACGAAGCTGGTATCAAAACTGTATCGTTGATGCAAATCCAACATCAATTGCATGAAAGCGCTCCGATGTGACCTTGACAACAAAGAAAACATGAGTACAACGTTTCAGCACCCTAGCAGTGACTATAGAGTTGCTGTTTTCTTAGATGCGTGCCACATGGTGAAATTAATATGAAACCTAATGGAGTCTTAAAAGGATTTTTTAAATGAAAGTGATGCAACCTTAATGGAGTCTCATACGTTTCTTTTATGGTCCTAATTTTAAAAATCCCATTCACTAAAGCACTTAGGTACTAACTCATTACCAAATCTGATAAGTAAAATACATACACTTAGAAATGTTAATTTGTTTTTTAAGGTCATGTCATATACCTGCCTCACCAAAAAAACAACCCGTCGCTACTCCACTGTTGTCTCTGTTCAACTTAAAATCTACATATTATGAAGCTTCAACTGTTTATTCGTTTTACATTACTGCTTATACATCGAGTGCATTTTAAAGGACTGGAGTGAGAGCGGAAATGTATGAACATAACAGTTGAAGCTTCATATAGTGAAGTTAGAGGCATGTGCCATGTTTCGGCTTAGTTCTTACATGGCGTGGTATGTCCTTATGTATAGAAAGTCATTGTTGGCAACGGTTAGCGGGGCGGCGAAACTAGTTTCGCCAAACAAGAGAAAATACCGCCTCACTAGGCGGTACAAGTTTTGCTGCACTTATGGAACTTTATACTATTTACTACCCACAGCGGTAATAAATAGTATTTCGCTACCCACAGCGGTAGCGAATAACGCTCAGGTCTGAATAGGCCTTAAGAACCTTCTACGAAGTATTAGGCTACGTTCCGGTAAGCGCCGAAACCACTTGCAGCGTTCGCATACCCATTCCCTTACAAGCCCATGATCATCGTGAGTGAGCTTGATACGTCATCGATGACGTCACCGAAAAGTTCACAACGCTCACAGATCGTGGTTAGGTTTTCGCCTCGGAAGAATAACAGGGCATGGAATCCGGGCTAAAACAGAACCGAGTACTTTAAAGTTTATTCATTTATGTCGAATAGCATGTCCTAAGGTGTGAGTGAAACAAAACATGGCTGTTTGTATTAATTATTTTTGAACGTGTCACAAGCAAAAATTGAGCAATGTCAAATGGTTACCTTTGATCATCTTATAATGCTACCAAATACAAAAGTTCTATCGAATACGTCAAACTACTTTAAGTCTTGTAGTTTTATGTTAATCCCATAGTTCGAGAAAAGAAAATGAGGATGGATCGTCACAATCCAAAAATTAACTTGTGACAACCTGCATGATAACGAAACAAAACGGTATTATATGTCTCTTTCCTACGCACTATTAACATCGTAAGTAAAAAACGATAGGCATATGTATTTCATTTCTGATTTAGCCCGGCTTCCATGTCCTGTTATTGTTCCGAGGTTTTCGTGGTCGTTGCGAGCTGTCACTGTCAAACACAAAATTTAAAGGATTCTATCAATATATGACAGAAAAATTGGCGCGCTGTTTGCGACCGTCCCCTATGAGTTGAACATTGCAAGCACTGAATCATAGCGGAACGCTAAACCTGCGCGCGACAGTTGTGAGCGTTGACGGCGCTTTCCGGAACGTACCCTTAGAAAATATTACAAAAAATTATGAATGATAATCAAAATCAAATTATTTTACATTAATTCTGTATAGGCCTACGGCACTTACAAATTGTAATTTTGCATTATTTTTTCTTAAATCTACAACCGGATCGGAACGCGACCACGACTGAGAAGATCCGGCAAGAAACTCGGCGGTCTTGTCTTTTCTATATTAATATTATAAAGAGGAAAGATTTGTATGTATGTTTGTAACGAATTGGCTCAAAAAGTACTGGACCGATTTGAAAAATTCTTTCACCATTGGAAAGCTACATTCACCCTGAGTAACATAGGCTATATAAGATTCATCATCATGATTATCATCATCCATCACCACGCGGGTGAAACCGTGGAGAGCAATACAAGAGTAGGTAGATCCTGGAGTGATCAGTCCCAAGCTGTTTTATCCTCCAAGAAATCCGAAAATTTGTAAAGCCTTTATGACACAGTTTAGTTTTATTAGTACCTAATTTAGAACTTATGAATAAGCAAATACGGATAACATTGGGAATATATAGTATTACTGTTTATAGTAATAACGCCTGCTTAAGCGATCTCAAACATTGAAATTTATAGAGAGAAAAATTCCATCCTCGGACGGGATTCGAACCCGCGTCTTCTGACTCTCCGTGTCAGACGCCATTGACCAACTAGGCCACCGAGAATCTGGTCCGGGCATCGAATTTTAACTCTCTATTTGACTAACCGTCTTGTGAGGACGGAGCGACATCTATTGGACAGTTTAACAGTACCATCCAACCGAAAGAAGCATTATTTAGAAATACTTGAAACTTTCGTATTGACATCGCAGCCCTTGTAATTTTTATAGTATTACTGTTTAAAGCACTAACGCCTGCTTAAGCGATCTTAATCATTGAAGTTTATGGAGAAAAATTCCATCCTCGGAAGGGATTCGAACCCGCGTCTTCTGACTCTGACACCATTTATAAATAATATGATGTGGAATATAAGTGTTAGTAATACAGAAAATAACAATATTAAATAAGATGACGACGAAGGTAACAATACCAAGTTTATGACGGGTCAATGGCTTTTGGTCAATTTGGGAATCACTATGTAGGACAAGTTTTACATTTAAATTAACTTAGACAGCCAACCGTAAATTCACACGCAAGGATTTTTAAGGAATCAGGTTCAATCTTTTTATTCCCTCAGTTAGAGGTTGTCATCCAAATAACACATCTAGAAGATATCGTGCGTAAATTACCGAACTCATTTATATGCCGAAGAGGTCAAATAGTATTCAAATTATTATTTGAAAACTACAAGATTTATTAGCATTCTGATATGTTAAAATTAGCTAAACATAATAATTGTCATGCCTTGTTTAAATATTAATGACTGATTTCATAAACCAAATACCTAATTATGATTTAAAATAATGCTAAGTATTGTAACTTGAAAGTTCTTAAAGAATTTCGAGCAAATCTTGTTTACTTATTTCTTAGGCAAATAAAAAAGTTTTTAACCCCTGTAGAGATCTAGTATGATGCTCTTGCCCCGATTTAGAAAAAGACGCGTTTATTAATCTGTCCGCATCAAGTTTACGCCATAACAAACGATTTATAAATGAACTGGGGGCTTGCTGATTCGGACGGGTTGGAATCTTGAACGTAATTTCATCTGCCTAAAGTGTTATGTCGATTGTCAGGTTCCAACGGACAATGTTGTACGTATTTTTAACTATATTAAAGCTGTACAGACTGAAGTTAGGTATATACGTTACTCTTCCCCCTTTGAAGGGGCAAGAGGGTCCACTCATGCCGATTTTTAAATACCTACTATTGAAACATACTATGTTTCATACGTTTTGTTGTATTACAAATAGCTTCATATAAAACTAAAATTAATGTGCTAATGTTTGGTAGTTTTAATATACGAATTGGTGCAAAACTGTGGCCACAGTGACAACACGAATCAAACTTTAAAAAAAGTATGACCCTCTTGCCCCGACTCACCTTAATTACGAGTATAAAGTCGTTGTCAAAATGTCCTGGCCGAATTTCTCTAATTTTTCGCGCAATCAATTCGTAATTCCTTACAAATAGCAAGCTTCGTACCCACTTATCTCACTTCTATCTATGTAGGTAGGTACATCTCTATTAACTACCAGATAGAACTTTTAGCGAAGTTTTTCAAGGAGACAAAACTTCAAGCGACAGTTGTTTGTTTTCGCTCTCAAACTTCAGTATAAAACTTTAGCTATGCCCCGCAAGCTCTGTAAACATTTCATAAGACTAGTTTTACGAGTTCAGCAACGGCATTTCATTACTGACAAAGTTTTTCTTTTATGCGCACGGCATAGCTTTGAGAGTAATTGCTATATCTCAATTTTGAAGGCAGTGATTTCAATTTTTTTACAATATGTGGCTAAAAGCACTGATTTCACCTTTCTAGAACCGCGGGTCCGTATCGAGTGCGCATTTCTCTACCTACAATCTGTCGCTAAAAGCACATGCCTCAACTTTCTGAAACCACGGGTCCGTATCGAGTGTGCATTTCTCCACCTACAATATGTCGCTAAAAGCACAGGCCTCAACTTTCTGGAACCGCGAGTCCGTATCGAGTGCACATTCACTTATCTACCTTCTGTGGCTAAAAGCACTGGCCTGAACTTTATGAAAACGCGGGTCCGTATCGAATGCGCATTTATTTCTCTACCATCGGTGGCTAAAAGCACTGGCCTCAACTTTCTGCAACCGCGTGTCTGTATCGAGTGCGCATTTTTTTGTCTACAATCTGTGGTTTTAAACACTGGCCTCAACTTTCTGGAACCGCGGGTCCGTATCGAGTGCGCATTTCTCTACCTTCAATTTTCTGGAACTGCGGGTCAGTATCGAGTGCTCAATTATTTCTCTACCATCTGTGGTTAAATGCACTGGCCTCAACTTTCTGCAACCGCGTGTCCGTATCGAGTGCGCATTTCTCTACCTACAATCTGTGGCTAAAATCGATTCTTTTCTTTATCACGGTAAAATGCCCAAAACAGCTAAAACATCGTCGTCTGTCACTGGTGCCGCCATGGCTTCAACTGAACGTCGCTGCCGATTTGACAGTTTAAACTGATCTTATGTGTAGTTTATGGACGAACTGCAGATTGGTTCAAGCCTGCAGCATCATTGCGATTGGACGATAGGAAGGATGGTGTATGGTCGCCATTCGAAATATAGTTACCATGTACATTTTCTTTGAGTTTCTAATATTTCGACACTGTTGCAAGCGCCATGATCAAGGATGAATTGAGGAAATGCGATTGGGTGACAATGGATGAATGTTAACGAGCAGATGAAGCCGGTCTACATGGCAACTATCCCGTTAATATTAATATTTCCAATTTGGTTCAAATATGCGAGCTGTGTTGGAATAGCTTACCTATACCTAGGACTCTGTCGCGGTCAAGCTAAACCTTCGATTTAACCAGTATTGTCACTGTCACGCATTCTCGGCCCATATCACATTTTATGTACCATGATAGCTCGCTAAGTTTATCTTAGCTCGCATATCCATGGCTAAATGAGCAAAGCTACTAGCAGGTTGGCCAGTATTCGTATTACTTATAAGGAGGATTTGCATCAGGGGTATAAATGTTGTAAATAAAACTACGAAATTAAGTGCTATGCTTTTACTGCTTGAAAATTAATTCTAGTCGTTCACACATTGAAAACACGCGACAATAACATCGTAAATAGAAGAAAATGATAAATACCTGAATCACTCCTCTGTGGAAACCGGTTTAAAGATAAAACAGTAAACTCCCTATGTTATATTATCATCTACACATTACATTCACTTTTATTTTAAGCGTGAAAATTAACAAGTCCATCATGACGGCACTACATGCAATTATAAATTTGGAGTAGCGAACGTCAACGTTTCTTATATTATATGTGACTATTATATGTCACCTCGAAAGCCGTTGTTGTGTAGTTGTAGCCTTTGGGATTATTTGGTGCCGCTGCCTCTTCAGCAATGTGGTAGGTGCCTTAACTTTGATAAGTACCTCAACTTTCGGTGGTCGATGAGCAGAACTCTTCATATACGGTTTGCCAACTGAAAAGTCCATTCGAGTATGCTAGTAGAGAGTCCTTCAGAGTTCGGACGAATCGATTGCTAGAATTGACTTTGATAACATATTTACAACTAGACATCTGACAACTTATGGCTATGAAATTATTATAATCAATTGGTAGCAATACGATTCTTTTTAAAGGGGTAGTGGTTATAGCAGCACCAAGTTTTTTAAAATTTGAAAAATATATTTTAAAATCAGTTCATGAGTTACGGTAAAAAACTTGTTGCCACACATTTTGAACATTTGGGTACCTGGAAACAGAGTAGGTGGTGATATTCGCACAGTGTGCTCCATTCGCGACTCCGTGATATGGAATTCACATGACAAATTATGAAGGCACCTATCAACATTATAAGAATACACCGCTAAAGCTATTAAGATAACTTGACCCTATACCGAATGTCCTCACATGATTGGTTATGCAAAAGATGTCGACTGTCAACTGAAAGTCATCTTGAGAAGGTGTCAATGATTTTTACCAAACCCCCAGAGGTCCGGTTTTGATATGGTTTGTTTTATTTGAAATAGAAGACAAGAGTTATTGCGAGGGTATTGAAATGTAGCTTGGCTATATTTTGGTTAAAAGTAGGTATTTCTGACATCTCCAAGATCTTAGGCGTCATTACTACCCTTAAATAGTTTCAGTGCAGTTTAAAAATATCTGAGCTAAAGCTGCAGTCAGAAATTAATTATTGATTCTAATGTTTAATTTCTTGGTGTCGGTATTACTTCAGATTCTGATGATAACCAGCTCGAGTATATATGGGTTACAATCATTACGCAGGCTTTTAGTTGGCGCTTTGACAGTCCTGACGCAGTTTTCAAACTATCTGTGCCACAACCCTTGGGTCTTATAGTAACCGAGTCAACAGAGCCCGAAACAGTAATTATGTATTTTTTGGGACGGGGGTTAAATTTTGCACTCCGCTTTTTTAGAAAAAAATTCATTAGTATCTCGTATAAGCCGAAAATAAAGCGAAAGGCCGCTGCTTGCTACTGCTCTGTATGTGTAATTAAAAAATATAT
This sequence comes from Selenia dentaria, assembly GCA_917880725.1. NCBI lineage: Eukaryota > Metazoa > Arthropoda > Insecta > Lepidoptera > Geometridae > Selenia > Selenia dentaria. The sequence continues at coordinate 31,030,500 of OU862877.1, read as the reverse complement.
TTATTAACGAAAATTAAAAGAAAACACATTTTATTTGGTATTTACTTAGCTTTTTGTTAAATTCAAAAGCCAAATTTAAAATAGTGATCAAATAGCAGACTCCTTTTACTACACCAACCATGCGGAGACATGTTCTTACTGAATATCACAACCAGAAACGAGAATAAGAAAACATTTAAATCCGGCCCGACAAGACTATCAACCATAAGTTGCCATAAGTTAAATAACATCATTTTGTACTGCGTACTTTAACTGTTCTGCGGGGTACTAAATGACGTAATCTAAATTTATACAGCGTTTATATGGCCGATAGTCGTATAGGGCCAAATAAAGCCGTAATAGATTAAAATATAATTTAGTGTAAGGTCAAGTTAATCATCAGTGTGTATTTTTAAGCTTTCTTGAAAACTTCGTCTATTAGACAGTAAAATGTATCTCTGTCAGCCTCGTAAGGTCGATAAGCTTAGGTGATCATAGGCAATGCAAAATTTTGATAAGTCTTTGATAATAGATTCAAAGCCCTAGTTAGTTACGAATGGTTTTATCCCCAAAACAAATCCTAACAAATACCTGGCATCACACGAGCGATCAGCCCCCACTGACCTCACGAACGAAACATACAAGTTATTGAAATACCTCGAAACAATGCTGAAGCGAGCCGCTCGTCTGCAAAGGCTCTATTGTGAAGGAACGCCAATGAAATCGCATCGAGTGTGACAGAAAAGGCGTTCGACCAATGAGCCTTTCGCACAATCCTCGTCAACTATTCAAAATACCAATCAAATACCTGGCAAGTCCGTCGGTGTGACGACAACTATCGAATCGAGAGTGCAACGGGGATCGACATTACGCCCCATTTACTTTACCGAAGTTATATTTTGGTATGCTATATTTAGCTGTAAAACAACAGTGTTCACTTTAATAGTTGTACATTTTTGGGAGGGTGGTTTTGTATGGCGTGATACGTACATTTTACGGGGATGTTAGTGTGCTATGGTATGGTAGGGATGCGTGAATTGGAAAAGTAGGTCGGTTGTGGGATTCGCAAGTTGTGATAATTCCGGGGTCATATACTTACCGGTTTCAGGTGCATTTTGTGATACCTCAGACATTCTTAGCGGCGATCGCGGGAGCGCCGCCGTGACTTAGAATCGTGAGATGACCCTAAAATACAACGTAACCATTTAATACAGTTTGATTTATCAAAATTATGTTTGGGGTAAACATTCCCTGTAATTATTTAAGTATAGACATATTTTCAATACATTATTTATACTTTATATAGGTACACAGAGTCGACCTAGTACCCAGATAATATTTTTTTTGTTATTGACCTTAGTATGACTGCATGATTTATATAAAAAAATCAGACTGGTTAATACACAGATACAAAAGTATAAAAAAATTATACTTTCTGCATTTTTCTTTACTTAATTTTTCATGGAATTTTAAACCTTTTTTTGAATATCCCACATCCTTAAAGAAATCAATACTGACTGTTTTTTCAGTTGTGTCGCGAAAAATATCAAGTGTTCTTACTGTAGTAACAGAGCGCCGTTATCTTACCATGGCAGAGATGCAAAGAACTGAGCAATTCTCGAAATGAAAAATACGCAAGCCAACATTTTACATCACTTCAGCATTCCATTTGGCAACTCTATGGGTGCGTTATTGCGACACAAGTGACCCGGCTGAACAGAGCCCAGGTCAAGGGAATTTAAGTCTGATAAAACCAGGTAACATATAGACGTAAACCGAAGCCGACTGCCCAAAGATCGCATCAAGCCTAGAGATCTTATTAAGATAAAAATAATGGCGTAGGTTAGACGGTTATTTCAGGGAATTAATAATCATAATGTATAAAGAGATTTGTACAAATATATGTGGTAACTTTTTGTGCCTTGTAAATACGCCTATTTTTTAAATTTATATTCACTTTATTTACTTCTGTTGCTTATGGCTAACATTTGGCAGATAAATTACATCACTTTCCTCGTTTGTACTATAAGTACATACATACGTTTAGCACCTAAAGTAATGATATAATACTAACGTCTCTCCTTGCGATGGCGACGTTCGCGGTCACGCTCGCGGTCCTTATCGCGATCGCGGTCGCGGTCCCGATCTCTCTCGTCGTGACGAGTCTTCTCCTCGCGGCTCGACCTGTAAAAAATATTCCTATAATTTCCAATAAACTGATCTAACGTCGGAACTCAGTCGAAAAGGCCCTTTTTAGTATCCATCTCGAGTTACTATTAGAAAGAATTTATGTACTTTTCATAACACAGTGTACTATATATGTTAGTATGTACATTGTTTGTGCCGTCCTGTGTAAGGTTCGTGTTGCCATATCTTCAGATTAAATTTACCTTGAAGCAAAATTCAAGACGACGCAATTAAATTCACTGCTCATTCTCTGCAGTTTACTTCGATTCTATTTACGCGACATTGGCAGATTTGTGCAAACCCACACAAGTCACACACAAAATAAATTGTAGTCGACTTTTTATTCAGGCAATATTAAGAATTATGCGTTAAGAATTCCTACTATTCGGCGCATTTCGTAAAATTAAAATAACTTTAACGTTAACTAATAATAATATTAATACCAGAGGCGGCGATGTAGCGAGCCGTCGGTGAGTGGCGACACCGTGGACCCCGATTCTCCCTGGGGCTAAATGAGACCCCTGACCCCCGGCTTAATTGGCCGTCTGGGGGTGGAGACGCAAGAGCAAGTAACAAAAGCTCCCACAGTGGAAGTGTTAAAGTGCATAACGCTGGAAGTAGCGCTCTAGTGAAACCGCAGCACACCTCAATAGAAACAATGTCAACCGCGAAAGTTTTGAAGGAAAACTGTGTTGCGGCCATCATCCTCAATAACTAGAAAACACCTTGTTCCACAGAATACAAAAAGTAAAAAATAAATAAATATATATATAATATATTTTATATAATCTCATTCGGTAATATTCTAATTATGAAATGAAATACAGACTTTTATTGGCATATTTTATTTACATACTTCTATAAGAAAATAAAAAAATTAAATTAAAGCATTATTCTTAACAAAACAATGCTTTAAATTATTTTTTTTATTATTAAAGTACAATGTGTCCCGACCAAGGAGGTTTCAATTCAATTTAAGTACACATCATCTGTGGTGAGCGCGCTGCGCGCGCAATGCGCTGGTTCCGAGCCAATAGACCAATAACAGGGGGTCGTGCCGTACCTCAGAGCGTGGTTGTTTAGTTGTTTTCCAACTCGCTCTGAGGTACGGAACGGTCACGGTTGTTTCCTGACCTCAAACAGACTTTGACAAACTCGACATTGACAGATCACTTGATCCTTACCTAATTTTCATTGAGACGAGAGAAGAAGAAGATTGGTGTAGTCTGATTGGTCAAAGTTATGTCAGATTCGGGTTGCAACCTTCTACCGATCGATTTTGATGGTTAAAAAGTTGCGACGCTCCGAGGTTCGGGACGCTCGCGTTAGAACAACCGAGTGCTTTACCCTCAGGTTCGGAACGGCGTTAGTGCGGAAAAATGCACTTCGAGTGCACTCCGAGTGCGCTCTCATCGAGGTTCTGAACGCGACCCTGACTTTTTCCACTGATATTGGCAAAACTGTGGTTACGCCGCACAAGCCATACAAACCAGAAGAAGAAGAAGAAGACTTTTTCCATTTTGGCGCTATTTCGTACATACGAATTTGAGTAATATTTTGTTGGAAAAACTTTAGTAGCAAAAATGTCATGAGATTAGATAAAGTAGTGTATGCAACTGCATATAATTAGGTATTAAAACACTCGTGTCATCTTATTTTGAAACTCGCCTGCGGCTCGTTTCAAAAAACTACCTCATGTTTTAATACCCTCTATTATATGACAGTTGCATAAACTACTATTAACTGATACTTATAGGATAAGGATACTTATTATTCCAATTCAACAGATACGCCCCGAGAAAATGCAATAATCATATTGGCATACAATGTAATAGCGTTTAACGTTAGACTTTTGTTTATAAAACGCCCTGAAGTCGGGTTAACGTGGGCTCACGTAAGCCTGAACTTAACAAAATAATAGGTGTAAATCGAGACATTAGACCCGTGCTCACCATAGCCACGAATCTAATATCACTACATATTAAAAAACAATCACTACATATTATAAAATAAAGTCCTCCGCAGCGTCTGTCTGTTCGCGATAAACTCAAAAACTACTGCACCGATTTTCATGTTGCTTTCACCAAAATGGATAGAGTTGTTCTCGAGGAAGGTTTTAGTATATACTTTGTCAAGTTTTTATATACATTAGCTAAAATATAATGATATTGGTTGGTGTCGGAAAAAATAAGCCGTCGCCGGGGAGCTTTCAACGAAAACGCTGCCTAAGCTCTTTGAGATATAACAATGATGTATGGTGGAATTGTGTATCTTAACTCGTGTCTACTGAAAAGCCCGCAATGGCTATGTCTACTCTGAACGATAAAATACTATATCCATTTTGAAACTTTATAATTGGGTAATTATGTATGTTTGTTACTCTTACACGCAAAAACTACTGATGATAAAAAATACTATATAATACTTTTTCATCATCATCATCATCCATCACCACTCGCGTGAAACCGTGGGGAGCAGCTAGTCCATAATAAACGTCAGTTGTAAACAGTTCTTACCGATGTCGCTCCTTGTCTTTCTCCCTTTTATCGTCCTTCTCTTCCTTCTTGTCCCGGTCACCACGATCACCGCGCTCGCTACGGTCACTCCGGTCGCCGCGGTCACGTTCTCTATCTCGCTCCATCCGTTCCCTGTCTCGCCTGTCTGACCCAAGTCCGCCACCGCTACGAGCTAAACGTTCGCGCTCTCTATCTTCCCGCCGTTTTTTCTCTTTCTCTTGTTGTTCCTTTTCGCGAGCCTCGTTAATCTCTTCGTAGGCTTGACGGAGCTTGAAATACCTGAAAGTTTTATTTTGGCAGATAGTTTATGCAATTTGTTCAATAAGAATGCGTTATTGAAAAGGTTTACACGCAACTGTGATACTACAGTCTTTTTGAAATAGCTAGTCACTGACAGGTCCATAGAACCTAAATATATCATGTGACACATAAAGTTTAATATTTCAATTTAGCAGTAAAGCAATAAGCAAACTTACAAGAAAATCACTAAAAAATTAGGCAAAAGACAGAAGGAATAGTTTGGAAGTTATATATTCAGGTATGGATATTCACATTCAATGTTAAGTTTTTATCTTAGCCTCAAAAAAGTCAGCTGCCCTATTGCTAGCTTGTGGAGTGAATCAAATGCCATTATATCCGATACAGGGCTCTTGAAATTGTTTTTATACAACCTTGGGTATCCCTTGATACATTAGCAGCTTGTTTCTATATCCAGTCTACTGAGGGTTTACCTTACCTTAAAACATACTTTACGACCTTGTATTTTAAAGACCATTATTGCATGATTTTGAGTTAAATGCCGGCAAAGTTGTTTTTATTAAAATACTATATAAAGGCTATAGATAGTAACAGATGTGGTGCCGTTATTGTTTTCGGTAATGTAAGTGTCTCTCTCCCTCTCATTACTCACTCATGGGCGGTTAGAATAAAAGGTTATTTAATGAAATAGGTAAATCTGTTTCATTGTATAGAAACATCATTGTCTGTATAGAAACGTCATGAAGTCAGCTAGGTTATCTAGACATGAAGTGACATTGGCCGGTACTCCAGATACACTTTCCGTTATGAATTTCGACTTGAATGGAAATTTGACAGTAAACATTTCTACGTTTTCTTTTCTATCGGCCGCATGGCCAGCAAATTATATGAATTCCTACAGTTTCTAAGGAATTAATATGTAGAGCTATAGTACTAGGAATGACACTTGCAACTGTTAGAAGCGTTTATTAGATTGCTTATGAGATAAATTGTTATGCAGTAGTTCTATTCCTACACCTACTTCTACTCTTACTCTTATATAGATATATCTATAACTAGATATGTGTTCATATATAATTATCATGTGAGACAGTCTGGCCTACTGATAACCGGTATGTTTTTATAATCAGGGTAATAGATCAGATCCGGATACAAACGAGAACACAAGCCTTCCCTCTTGCAACATATTGCTCAACATAAATGTAGACAGTTATTTTAGGATAATGAAGATCTCACCCCACATGTTGTTTCCCAGACAAATGGTCATCAATACGCTGCTGTGCATCACCAACAATCAGGAAGGCACCACAGACTGGACAAACTTCCATCTGCTTCTCTTGGGCGGCCGCAAGCTCGGCGGTCATGGACCAATGGCTGCAAGGGAAACAATGCTTATATCAAAGAAGAACACCTTTAGAAAGAAAATAGCCATTGTGAGAGTCAAAGATTTATAGCTATCCCATTTTTGTGATACAGAATCTGGGGTACATGTAATGTAACTAGTGTTAATGTTCAACAGTGAGTGTGATTTGTTTAAACAAGCAACTTTAGCTGGCAATATAATGCAAATGTATGATAAAAAGTGATGTATATAACATAACATTCATTTTAAAAGACCTATTACATGATAGCCCACTCAAAGGGGTGCAGTAAAAACATTTCAATTGCTTTTTAAATTTAGATAATTGGGATATATATCAAAACCATATTTATTTTTATATTTACAACATTTTTTGCACTTAGGTTTCATACTGTCCACAAAGGCATAGCTTCATATATGCTTCAAAAACGCCGTGCCGCTTGTGCAGCCTAGGGTACTGAACTCTTCCTCGAGGCGTATTATACGCGTACGTTACGAATCATTTGCGACAATGCCGTTGAAGAATGAATACTTTATTTTGGCTTATGACTGCATTCGAAGTTGCCGAAAACGACGATTATATTGAACGCATCATATAAAAAATATACCGCCCATTATATTTAATTTGCCACCTCACTCTAGTCCGAGCTTTTTCAGTTAATTCTAGGATATTCAGCAAGATTATTGTTGCACAAACACGGATATTTTTCTAATATCTGAACTAATTTCGTAACCGGTCCTGCCATTTTTAGAAAAACAAACATGTGCTTTCGCTTTTTCGATGTACGCCCCGGCGTATGATATGTGGTTTGGTCGGCGTCAAGAAGCCTGCATGTGCTGCATGCGACCGCGACGTTGCCGCTCCGTCGACAGAGTATACAAAACCACTAATGTTTTGTATGTAAACTGTGAGCAGGCGTACACCAAGCATATAATGACGAATACGCGTCTATGAAGCTACGCGTCCGTGGACAGTAGGCCTTAAGCTGAGAAGGAACAGGCAGTCTGAATAACTAACATACGGAACAATCTTACAAAGAGACTTTATAGTTGAGCAGCACCTTGAAAAATTATAAGCATCCTTTTGCAAGCAATTCCCATTACACCAATAATTGAATGTGTTGTAACAAAACCATTTTATTTATGTAAATACCTGTTTTCTTGTTGTTTAAGAAGTTGGTCTCTTTCATCTTTCAACCTATCACATAATTTCATCAGACCCTGTGCTTGTTCCACATCACCCCTGGTCCCTGCTTCTTCCGCCTCTTGTACTAAGGATTTAACCTTCTCTGACAAAAGTTGCACCTGTGAATATAAAGTGGGTTTACATTGCCTCATTACAATAGTTATAATAATAATAAAATATAAATAAACCGCAGGGGCGGCTTTGTGGAGAGCTGTCGGTGAGTGGCGATACCGTGGACCCCATTTCTCCAGAGGTCACACCCCTGACATCTGGCTTGCCTTAATTGGCTGTCTGGTGGGGATGAGGCAAGAACAATTACCAAAAGCTCCAAAGATGGAAGCGTTAAAGGGCATTAGGTTAAAGGAAGAAGTGCTCTAATTAAACCACAGCACACCTCTCGACACCCTTTAGCCTTCCTCACCAATGTTGCCCTCTTCGTCGCCAATAATGGCGGCCCTTATGGGGGCCCGTCAGCCCCAAATTTTAACAGATACATGAGAAATGACACTTTGATGCTAATTAGAAGCCTACTATTCAAAATCGGGATCTCATTTTTTCCCATAACATTTTTGCCCTAACTGATTTGGCAAAACGACTTACGCATATTTGTTTTTGTCATAATCATAGTTTGACATTATAGTTTTTTGGCATACTATCTCAGTAAGAATAAATATAGCTGTTGAGGCTAATAGTTTTTGCCCCATTTTTGATTTGCATAAAGTTATAAATAAGGCTGTTTATTCGTCTAATAGTTATTACGCATAAATATCCATTGTTTCTCTGAATTTCAACAAATTCAATACTTTGAGAAGTTGCTTACTTAAAAAAATATATATCGACAAGTCATTGCTTACACCCCACAACATTTGCAAAACTTTATTGTTCCCTTATTTTGCTTAAATATCATTATGCGATATTACTAATGCATAATGAAATTTAAGTAAAGCATACTATTCTAAAGCATAAACTTACAATTTTACTGTGCTTAAAGTAGTTATGCTTTAAAAATTGTGCCTTTAAAAGTTATGCCAAATGAATATTGTGCATAACTATTATTATAAGTGAATATCTGCCACATTAAATTATGCAAAATACTGGGAAAATATTGGGAACCTTCAAAATCTGTACATGTGTTAATTTTCAAATGTGTTTTAAGTGGAGGTGGATTCTGTGAGAGTTGTTAAAAATGGAAATGATATAATTTGATTACCTGTTCCTGGTTTTTTTCAGTCTGAGCTGCAGTCATCGGTGGACCCTCAGGTTTTGAATTCATCAAATCCAGTCTTTGTTTTCCTTTTTGTATTTTTCCTAAAACAAAAAATATGGTCAAACCTAGAAATAAAATTATTTTTTTACATGAAGATAACTTACATACCCTTAGATGATGATATTAGAAAACCATATTATACCCATTAAATACTTCTACTTTTTAGCTTGATTCAACAGGTAAGTTTTCGAAACTTCTAGTCCAGGACTTAAATGATATGATGGACAAGTGCAGATGCAAAATAACTCAGTGTTTAAGAAACATTAAGTTTCTTTCTTTCTATTCTTTCACAAAATTCTGTTAACATATCAATGTTTCTCTATTAAGAAGCTTTTGTAAAATTATTATTTTATTCTGCTACTATTCAATGCATACACATCACAGGTCACAAGTAGTCACAACCTTAACATACTAGTGGACCCTAATGTAAACATAGTCTTGTGGAACTTAAGACTGATTTGATTTTTCTCTTCTGAAATCTTCTTGTCTAGATATATAGCTTCTACAGGGTTACCAAGAGTAAATTCAGAAGTATACTCACTCTCAACATCATTTATCATGTGGCGACAAAATCGTAAAAACTCATCAACATGTTGATTCTTCATGTATGAAGGCTCAGCTTTCTCAAACAAATCTTTAACTTCATCATCATGGACTTTAGGGCATACTCCAAGGTCTGCCCTTGTATTCACAAACAAGTCATGAGGACAAAACTTTACCATATAGTACTTGCAATACTGAAAAAAAAATTAGCTTACATTAAATGCTGGCTATTATTGCCATTCCTGACCAATGACTTACTTATGTAAGAAATCCGTTAGGTATTACTGAATTTGGAGTAGTCAGAGTATGCACTCCTATTGCATGGATATAGAAATGCCAATGAAATATAGCAAGCAACAAAGGAGAGTCCCAAACACCTGGTGCAAATTTAAGTTGTTTGTAATGTTGATTTAAGGTGCATTTGAATAGTCCCTAGTTGGGGAAAGCAACAGCTAAAATGCTAAAATTGCTCACAAGGGTGTTCGAATTGTGAATTTATGGTTGAAAATGTTACAAACTAAAATGATAAGATTTTTCTATAAGTGGTACATACTACATGAAACACCTAAACAAAATGTGTATTCTTATATAATACAAGACAATATTCTCGCACAAATGGAGTAGTTTCCTGATTATCATTAGATCTAGTATCCTTCAACTTCAATAACAATAATGTCACACTCCAATGGATAAAGGGGCATAGCGATTCCAGAGGTAATGATGCGGCTGATGAGTTAGCTAGGAGAGGTTCCGGAATGAGATGTGCAGGACCAGAACCAATGATCCTCCTACCTTTCAGTAAAATTGGTACATGAATTCTCAAAAAAACTAAAGACCAGCATCAGGACTACTGGGCAAGTATCGAGGGTTGTAGGCAGTCGAAAGAGGCTTTTCCGATTATAAATCTGAAATTCTCCAGAAAACAAACATCTGTTTAATTTAGGTGTTTATTATTTATTATTTATTGTTTTTTTTATTTCGACAGCCCCCTATGCAGAGGCGGAAGAAACGACTGCACATCTGCTCATCGAATGCAGGAGCGTGGCGATACAAAGGGCAGCCAACCTCGGCTCGCCGAGGACAGTGTGGGAAGCCTGTGCCAAGCTGAAGGAGCTGCTGGCTTTCCTGGGCGACACCGGGTGGCTGGGCTGATCAGAGTCACCCGGCTATCACGCAAAATGGGCCGCGCCACAGCGGTCTGGTTGCAGAAAACAGCCAGCCCACCAAGTACCAAGTACCTTCAACTTCTCTAGGTGATAGACTCAATAACCATAGTGCACATGCACAGGACTGGAAACAGTGTATAATATCTGTGAAACAAAGTGATTATATTATCTTTTTATCTCTGTATGTACAAGATGAAGGATTTCAGAGAAATTGTTATCTTAACCTGTCGCATGTCGAGAGTACACAATGTTGCACAAACACATTATTATGTTCATCATGATCACAAACTGTCAGAATTGATTAGATTTTTATTCATTTCTCTGAATTTAATAATTTTATATATCTATAAAAAGTAGATATTTGTTTAATTGGTAATTTCCTATGGTTTTACTTAATATTTAAACACACAGGAAAACCAAAACTTGCATTGAGTTGTAAACTAATGGTCTTGAAATTATATTTCATTCTTCCATTTATGTACAGGTATTACTAACTTTTTATAGTTTTCTAGATAAACTATGAATGAAATGTTCAATATGCCTAGATTGTGTTGATGTGTGTTCTAATTTAAATAGGCTACATGTCTGATAATAAGTGACAAGCTCTGCATTTGATTCTATTTATTCTGGCAGTGACTTAAGGAACCACACCATATTTTGTGTAATAGTGTAAAATTTGTCATGAAATCTCTCATCACTGATGCATGAGGCATACAGAAACTGCATATTATGTTTTACCAACTTGTGTTCTGATGGGCATAAATACCTGTGTTTTTACCTCAGAATTAGGCAATTTCAAACACCAGTTCGAGCCCTTGTTTTTGCATTCTGATTGTACATCGAATATAAGAGCTCTCGTTGTTTTAGTGCACATTTTATGAAAAAACATAAAATATCACCGATAGGGAAAAAAAATGTAATGCTATGATTTTGACAGATTGATACACTTGTAAACATAGCAAAGTAATCAAAATGTAAGTAAAAAAATCCTAGATTATGCGCTAGTCTCCCAAAACCTACTGTATACTACCAAAAACTACTAGAACTAAGAAGTATCGTTATTGGATTGCAGGTTTTCTTCAAAAGTGAAAAAGCACAAATCCAGTCAAGGGTGATGAAAGCTAATGACAGTTTTTTCCATGGTGATTAATTTTATATACAAATATAAAATTAATCACCATGGAAAAAACTGTAACTTATATAATATACAGTGTACATACAAATGTACACTGTATATTATATAAGTTACTGATTGATTTACTGGTTGACTACTTTACGAACAAAGTATTTGAATTTACTCATTTAATAATATTATAGCAATAGTCTTTGAGCATGTGAATATTGTATGGCAGTTTTGGCATTTTACACATTTTTTTATTATTGTGTTCAAGCTTCAATGCACTCCACAACTTATAAATTTGCTTTTAGTTGGTCAAACTAATCAACCATAGTACCTATTTTTTTGCCTAAACTTTCATGCGTAGTTTGGAAAGATACCTACCTAACGATTACTTTGCCCGCGCCACAAAACTGCAAAGATTTTTGAGTATTTCTCATTTATAATTATTCTTTGAAACCCAGTTTGGTTTGTAGAATTTTTAATAAGAATTGCAATAAAATAAAAAAACCAACAAGAAAATTTATATTTAATAAAAAAAAATTTTTTTAGTGATCACTAAGTCTAGAAAATGGGCCCCCCAAGTTGAAAAAAAAAAACATTATTGGCCGAAATTTCAAAGTAGCTCTTATTTTTTATGTAATTATTAATAACCTAAGCATATGTTACTAGGTAAAAATAATATTTCTGTTCTAGACATTCAAAATATTTATAATAATCAAATCAAAATCCTGTCTTGGTAAGCATTATTTATTGATAAAACTAAATTTTTTTTATGATAATTTTTCTTCTATAAATTCAAATATTTGAACATAATTAGTTAGATATGTGTTTTTACTATTTAATTACTGCAAAAAACCTATAGGTATTAATGTAAAATTTTTAAATTACAATTTTTTTCCACATCCACTCAGATTTTTTCAGTTACATCAAGTTTGTCCTCGTGTAACATAACATTTTACTAATACATTTGACATGAATGTTTATGTATCAGATTCCTTGGTTATTCAACTATCTCTGACAAAAATTTCGTCTCTTAACTCGCTATAGGTATGGCACAAGAGTCATTTATTCCCAACTCGGCACAAACTTATGATGCGGGCGCAGGTCGTAACACTCGGGAGCAATCACGAGGGCGCCACAGGGCTCCTTAGGCAAGTTAGTCATTAAGGAAGTAGACATCGGACGGGTTAAAGTGCATTTGTTTAGCAATGAGGGCATTGGTGGTGTTGCCATTGTTAGGTCTTTTGTTAAAGCATTTGTAAATCTCAAAAACATTATTTTTGTCACTTTTGCCCACACCCTACTCGAACGCTAGACCGAGCATAAGACCTAAAATGATTATGCTGTAAAATAGATAGTTGTCAAAATACAATCACAAACAACCATGCTCCAGACATGGGTCAAAACCGTGGCTTTTTAGCTTTTCAAACGCTGAACAAAATTAAAGAGCCATAAACGACATTTTCATTCCCAATTCGAACGCCCGAGCGTTTTTAGCATTTTCACCAACTTGGGGATATTTGAATGCATTATTATTTTTCAAGTAGGGTGTGGGCAAAAGTGGAAAAATGAATGTTTTGAGCTATACAAATGCTTCAACTATAATGCCAACAATGCTATCGCCACCAATGCCCTCAATCGAACGCACCTTTATTGAATTAACAAGTATGGTCAAAAAATGCACCCGGGACAATTTGCTATTAGAGTTGTGTGTTGTTATTGTTAATTCGTGCAGGGAACACTTTATTGCAGTAACCATGAATATATTTTACCCAAGTGATCTAGCTCCATGCCAGTTCAGATACAAATGACTACCTACATTTATGAGAAATGTTGCAAATAGGTTAGTTTCCAAATAAAAAAATGCCTACTTCTTTGGTTCCCCCGTAGATAAGTTACAAATATTAATTTACCTCGGGATCTTCCCAATTGGGTTTCTTGATCTTTTCATTAGGATTAGTATTGCGATGCCGTCCCATTAACTCATCAAGCAACTGAGCAGCTGCAAGCACTGCCATTGTGACTGGTGATGCCGAAGATGGTGGCTAGACCACCTTTAATATACGATTATCTTTACCGCTGACTTAGCACAACCACATATGCAAATTAGCGTAAATCTACGATGATTATTAGAAAAATTACACGTTCATCGAGGTTTATTGTAATTTATATTATAATCAAGCACAGCACAGACCAAGGAACTTAATCTCGCCCATAGAGAACATTTGTATACTGGAGATAGAGTTGTCATTCCAGCATTATCGCACGCAGCGCCATCTATTGATTTGTTATGAAAACTATCATGTATTCTGTGACTTTATTATACCTTTACTAATTTTACTATTTTTACTTGCCTACCTGTTTCATTGGTCATTATTTTATCCTTAGTTGAACTTTAATAATCAAAATGTTTTTCAATTTTATAAGTATCAAATATTTATGAGTATACATTTTGGCTAATAGTTAAACTACGAATTATAACGGACCTGTGTCACTTTGTGGGTTGGGGAAAATTAATAAAAGCATAGTATATTTTAACATTTTTTAATTTAAATATTTTGCACCTTTTTTGCAATACGCCAAAGCTAATTTTTGGACTCTATCATTTTGGTCGTAATCAGATCTGTTCCCACTTAAAACTTTGTTTGTATCTTTACACCAATTCGGTATGTAAAGTTTTTTTTTGGTATTTTTTTTATATTTTTATTTCGTAGATTAGGTCATTATAAGAAACTAATTTCAATATTTTTGTTTTATATTCAGTAGTTATTTTATAATATTTTTTTGAAAATTTGAATCCTATGACGTCACTTTTTTGCACAAATATGTAGTTGCGTTGAGGAGCCAAGAAAAGCACGCGAGTAAAAAAAAATAAACTAGAACACTTGACAGTGACACCTACTAATTCGTAAGTCTCTATTCAATCAAAACAAAAGTGCAAAAAAGTGACGTCATTTAGAGGTCAATGAAAGTCGAATTATTTCATCGTTTTTTGTTAAAATAAATGGCATCTTATCGTTTTAAAAGGTCAGAGTAGAAAAATAAGGGTTTGTAACATAAAATCTCGAAATTTTTTTTAGCATACCGAATTGTAAATGAATATATTTATTGATAAGTTTTCTAAATTTTCTATGATGTCTGTTCTGTGAACAGGAGCCTTACTATGAGCTCTAAAAGCAGGACTTCTACACAACTGCCGGGTTTATTCGTACCATGACAACTTTAAACCAGGCCTGCCCAGGCCTACTATTCAAGAACCGCAGAAAAACCGTTCAACTGTTTTTTTTTTGTATGGACTCTCGTTAACATGTCGCTCTAAATCCACTAAGTTTATCAACTAACAAACGTATAGGCGTCTGTAATGTTGGTTATAGTTAATTATTAGAATACCTCGGACAACATTATCAATTCTTCTTTGAGAAAACAATATTTAAACAGTTCCCCTAAATGAGCGTTATGGTATGATTTCATTAAAAACTGTTTAAGCCAGGTTAAAGAAATGCACGGAACTTGCATGGTTTTTATGAAGCTGATAGTAAGGCCCCTGCACACTTTATAAACTTGTAATTTATTAGTTTTTGAATATTGTTTTATATTTTTCTTCTTAAATCATGTGTGTTCCTTCAAAGTGAACTCGTAATACTCGTCACCTTAACTACGAAATTACCTTGCAAATATAGTGTAGGTACCGCAGATTACTGAGTATATTGCTTCGAGTATGATATTTCGTATCAAAGTGTGAGTGACAAACTCTTCGAGTACACAGTATGTTGGTCTCGCACTAATATATCGCCACCTATTGCATTTAGCCATATCGCGAAATTTTCCTAGTTTTTATTTTCATTCGGAAATAAATGTAGAATCGTGTTGTCTTCACCTGGAATTAATATTAACAATTATTAAAGGTTATTTTTTATTTTTTTTATTTTTTTAAATTTATTTAAGGATCAACAAACAGTACACAGCGGAAGTACAAAAATAAATCAGTATAAATAAAACAGTTAATAGCTGGTGTACCAGCATCGTTGACCACAGATTGGATATAAATATTTTGTGTACAAAGATATAAATTATACAGTTATGCATTATTTCATTTACATATTAAATTTCTTCGTTAACTAATTGTGCTAGGTGTAAGTAGTTGTAAATATATTTGTTGGTCTGCCTATACCAAATGAGGAACTAAATAGTTTTTCATCAAGTTTTAGCAGACCACTACCAAAAATACATTTTTATATTATTATACTATTACGTAAGTAGAGAAGTATGTCTCGTGACTGTGCCCCAGGGGGGCAGCGCCAGGGGTTCCTCGTAGTCGACTAGCAAACAAAGGACAAAGACGAGCAAGTCTTTTTGATGCTGAATCAAGAACATTTTAGGAAGAATGTTTGTTACTATCACCATCCGAAGCCCCCAACACCGACCTCCGGAATTCACCGACACGAGCATGAAAAATGTCGATACTATTAAAGTGATCGTTATAAGATTTAGTCATACGACACAAAGGAGACCGTTGACCCGAATTGGTGCGACAGGCTGCGATAGAGAAGGTTTTGTTCTCATTCCGTGAACTGGTTCTTGTAGGAACTTTGTAACATAGCCTGTTCACCAACTCGGGGCAATCATAACGATTGTGACATATGTCATACAAAAGCAGAGCACCAAGTTGCAACCTTCTTGATTTTAAGTCAACTAAGTTATATTTCTCAAGCAGGTCTTCATAAGACATGACACTACGATTAGATCTATAGTTGATACAACGCAAGAATTTCTTTTGAACCCTTTCTATATCTTTAGTATAACATTTATAGTAGGGGTTCCATACTGATGCAGCGTATTCGAGCTGCGATCGGACTAGTGATTTGAATAATATATTGTAAGTAAGCTCATTTTTAAATTTATTGGCACATCTTAAAACAAAGTTATACATTTTAAAACCTCGTGCAATAATATTATGTACATGTATATCTAAAATTAATTTACTATCCAGAGTTATACCTAGATCCTTGATTACTGTGACTTTATCAAGATTCGAATTACACAGTGAATATGTAAAGTTACTTGTACTTTTTTTACGAGTAAAAACGATTGATTTACATTTATTAAGACTAAGCGTTAGTTTATTGCTACTACAAAACATTGAGAACCGGTCCAGATCCGACTGAAAATTGATGTGATCTTCATAGGTATTAATGGTATGATAAACTTTTAGGTCGTCAGCGTATAATAAAAACTTACAATGTTTAAAACACTTGAAAATGTCATTGATGTACAGTATAAATAACAAGGGCCCCAATATAGATCCCTGTGGGACCCCTGAACCAACTGGGACTAGCTCCGACACATAACCATTAATAACTACTTTTTGAGATCGATTCATAATATAGGATTTGAACCAGCGCCATAAGTTTCCACGAATGCCATTAAACGCAATTTTGGCTAATAGTATATTATGATCCACTCTGTCGAAAGCTTTTCGAAAATCCGTATACACCGCATCAGTTTGTTTGTTAATATCCATATTATTAAATAACTCAGTGATGTATATCAATAGATTCGTAACTGTAGAACGGCGTTGAACAAAACCATGTTGGTTGGGTATGATATTTGGATGTAAACTAGGATATATAGCATTATGAATTAATCTCTCGAGTAGTTTCGGCAGAGCAGACAGAATGGAGATGGGACGATAATTTTCTACATCATTTTTCGGGCCACTTTTATGTACTGGTACTATACGCGCCCTCTTCCATGCTTGATAACAGACGCCTTCACTCAAGCATAAATTAAAAATGTGTTGTACGGGCATACAAATGGAATATGCTGTATGTTTTAAGAAGGATTGAGGAATACCATCAGTTCCCGCTCCCTTTGTAGGGTCTAATCTGAGAAGTTCACGTTTGACATTGTCAATTGTGAAACTTACATCGCTAATAATCGTGCTTGTGTTAATGTCATCTACATTGTGCAAATTTTCTATGTCATAATCATTAGGAATTACTGATGGTTCAAAAACTGATTGGAAGTATTTGGAATATAAGTTGCATATTTTAGTAGGATCACTAGCAGATTCTTGCTGATAGTTAACAGTGATAGGTATATCGGAGTTTTTCTTTCTATTAGAAATGTAGGTCCAAAAAAATTTTACATTACTTTTAATACTATTTTCAACATTTTTAATATAGTTATTATAACAAGTATTAATTCCAACGCGGAGTCGCTTTCTGTACAAAGAAAATATTTCATAGTCTGATTTGTTTTTGTAAACTTTCCATTTTATCCAGGCTTTTTTCTTGTTATTATATATATGTCTCAGTGGTGAGTTAAACCATACAGGAAAATCAGAGCTACACACAAATTTCTTAGGAATATTTCTTGATATAATGCCATAAATAATTTCATAAAACGTGTCGATTGCCGATTTAGATGTTTTATTTTTGAACTCCAACTCCCAGGGCAGGCGGTAGGGGCGCAGGGGGGGGTGACTATGCGTATGCGCGCTCCTTTAGCCAGCGAGCGGAGCACGGCAATAATCACCCCGCCGCCGTCCCGCCGGCCTGTCGCCGCGCGGTCCCGGTCGCATCGAAATAAAATATATCGCGCATCAATCAATTCACTATCGTAGATGTCAACTGTTAACCAAGTTTCTGTCAATATAATTATATCATAAGAATGTATCAGTATGTTCATGTAGAGAGTATGCAACTTTGAACGTAAACCACGACAGTTCTGATAATAAACAGTTAAAACATTTTTATCCATTGTGACTGAATACAATGTATGGTATTAGTAAAAATGTGTAAGAGACGGAACTCTCGTAATAAAATTCAGTAACAGAGGGCATACTGTAACATACAGTAAAGTAAGAGGTTATACAGTAACATAATTTATACGAACACCAGATGTGCCACCATTTCATTATCTGCCTATGATCTATTTTAATTGATTTTACAAATTGCACGTCATATTTATTACAATTATTGACGTTGTTAAACATTACACATTTACTACAATGATGTGTCATTACCGATGTATGCAACAAGTTATTGCCATTATAAATAAATATAAATGGCTTACTACAAATAATATAATAATATATATTACGACATGCATGTTTATTTTTTTTTATTTTGCTATTATGACATTTACTAACGAAATATGCTTCCAAAGTTAGTAGCCCGACCGAGTCATAAAACTGAACTGAGATTTTAGGTATTAAAGGTTCATCGAAAATAGTTCTAATGTTATTAGTATTTGTATAATAAATCACTATATGTATACTATTTAATATTAAAAAATGACTATACGAGTTGCTTGCAATTAGAATATAAGACTTACATGTCAATAATAATATTATTACGATAGGCTGACAAAAACTAAGTAGTCGACACAGAAATATTAGTCTCGGTCCGTCATCATAGATACATTGTGGTATCAGTACAATATACTTTTTAAAGGTTAAAGTTACATTGATGCTTTTGTAATATAAGATTGATGTGATAAAATAAACAATAACTACAGTTATACAACAGTCACACTACTTAGTACGTTTGCATGGCATAAAAAAAATTACTACAGTAGGTACGATCCTTATAGGTAGAAATACGCATCATTTTATTTTAGAGAGGTCTAGAGAGTTACGTATAGCTATCACTGGTGCATTATCCGATTTACGAAGTAGGACGTTCCCGTGCTTGATCCAGACATACTTATATTCCTTTGATTTAGCCTTTTCCCGGCACTCGCGAAACAATGTTTTATTTCTTAAGGTTAGGTGTTCATTAGCATAAATTTTGTTCGATGGCCCATTTATGGATAATTGCGATGAGTCAACGCCTTTCTTTGCTCTAAAAGCGGTCAAAAAGTTGTCGCGTAGGTATCTTGTCGCA
This sequence comes from Selenia dentaria, assembly GCA_917880725.1. Taxonomy (NCBI): domain Eukaryota; kingdom Metazoa; phylum Arthropoda; class Insecta; order Lepidoptera; family Geometridae; genus Selenia; species Selenia dentaria. The sequence goes on along the minus strand of OU862877.1, from coordinate 31,011,029 downwards.
AACTTGACGATAACATTTTTTTTTTACACTAATATGATCTATCAATCATCCGTACAGATTTCAGCTTTGTAACTGAAATCTGCATCGCATAGTTATGATCTCACAGTAGAAAAGTAGGTATTGAAACTTACGGATCTTTTTGCAGTTCGGGACATGACGAAAATCCAATTTGCTATGCACAAAAATAGAGTCCGAAATAATTCGCAAAGATAAATCGATATATTCGCAGCCGTTGGAATCCAAATATTTGCCAGGTCAGGAAAGGTACGCAGAATCGTCAGAGTCAGTGAAACAAGCCAGGTCATCGTAAATCCACGGAAAAAAATTCGCATATCCATTCACTCGAGAAGAAAGAAAATGATAATAAATTTGACAATGTCGATTTATCAGTTATTTGAAAGATTCAAGTAAAAGTATACATACTCTAATCTATGAATAAAATATTGTTTTTACATTTGTAAAGTAGACTCTTATAGTTTGTATATTTGCCTAAACTATTGACTGAAAAAAGAGCCATCTTTTGATTTGTTATGCAATGATAATAGGATCTATACTTTTCTTCTAAATGATAACACCATGATGTCGCCTTACGGCGAGGCACAGACTGCAGCAAACATAGAGTAAGTAAACTATATATATATATATATATGGAGATAGAGACATCAGCTTAAGAAACGCTCAAAGCGACATCCAACGTAAAGTGAATCAACTAATTTACGTGACGTCAGATCACGTGACCTGATATCAATATCTGCCGTGGTCCGTTTTGCGATAAATTTGCTCACAGTGCTATCGTCTACCAAAGCTGGTCCGAGACAAACATCGCGATTTTGACAGCTCGTGGCACTGTAAGCGTGTTGTTAATTCGGACCAAAGTTGTAGCAATAATTAACCATTTGCGCGCGAAAAACAAATTCATAAAAATATCGTGCATACTGTGAAGGTTAACTATGTAGTGTGTGGATTAAAAAGAAATAATGGAATGGATGGACCGACTTTTACATCAAAAAGAAGGGACACCAGTAAATACATTGTAGAAATAAACAAACACCTGTCACTTTTGACAGAACGCTCACGACGATTATGGTGTAGAGCATGGTTCATGTAATCGTCAATATGGCGGCAGTTAAGACGTCATCGATGACGTAGCGTGGGCCATCGTAATCACGCTCACGGTGAAAGGGACCGATTTTTATCGCGCTAATATAGATTATGGCCAATTAGGACCGCAGTGATCATAAAATTATTTATATAATGAAATATTTCTTTATTTTAAACAGCATTAGGTATACTGTTCAAAATAAAAAAAATATTTCAATACCAAGTTTTTACCAGCCTATGGTTAATAAGGGATTGACAGGCTTATTAAAACTACAGGATTAGTTTAACGTAAATATTTATTTTTCATAAAAATTAACATATAGACAAGGTAATTTTATTGAACCTGAACATATCCCCATCCATGATGAAAGGATTATTATTTCTACTCAAAACTTTGATATTCCCCCTGAATATCAAAGTTTTTCTTACATCAGCTTTGTAAAATCGATGCAAGTTCCGTGCAGTTCTTAAACCTGGCTTTAATAGTTTTGAATGAAAACCATGACGCTCATTTAGAATTTTTCCTTCATTCAATAACATGGTCTACATCTATGGTCCCTGCTTGTAAAGGCTGAGCCATAATTTGTTGTTTTTGTGTGAATCTCCTACCCATTTTGTTTTTTGTTACTTCTTTAAATAGCATCATTATGAAAAGGGCTGCAAGGCTTGTAAATTTTCTTAGTGTATTTTGAAGTTACATTTTTAGGAAGCTTTAGAGTTTTTTCAGTCTTGTTGCATAAGTATCCTTTTCCTTCTTAATCTTGTTTAACATCTGCACAAACATTGTTTGATTGTCGACATGTGTCCCTGAAATAAACAAATTGGTTTATAATGTTGTACCTTGACACCTAGCCAGAAATCAAGCATGCATTCCTGATGTTTATGTGAGTGGGCTGGCAATACACACACAGGATTCTACTATTTCATGGGATTGATTATCTAAAAGTGGAAATACTAATACGTAAAAATATACGTTTCAGATTGATTGAAAATGATACTACAATCTCACCTGATGGTAACTGATGAGGTGATAAAAGATGGTGAATAGGCTCAACCTAGAATTGGAGCATTACTGATAAGGCCATTTTTACATTATTACTTTTGCATTGATCGCAAAAAAGTTTCAAGATATTGTGTCTTTGTATTGACAACTACCAAAGACATTAGTTATGGTAGGTATCTAATCTAACTCACATTGGTGGGTACCTACATTTACGGAACCTGATGGTATATTTTAATGTAATCACATATCATTAATGACTCAGCACCCTTTTTAAGCTTAGAATAAAAGATTTCAACCTCAATGTACATCGATGGATGTGGAGAGGTAGGTTATGAAGGTAATCAATTTTCATAAATATTTCTTTCCTTACCTTTTAGTGTTACCTTCTTCATCTGGTTATGAGCAGTTCTGAACTGTGGTTTAAATTCAAAAATTCAAAATTCAAAAATTATTTATTCAGTTTAGGCATCATAGACACTCTTATGAACGTCAAAATTTTTAAATGATTCTACCGCTGTCTTCGGAAAAGAACCACCGCCGAGAAGAAGCAGCAAGAAACTCGTGGGCCATTATTTTTTCAAGTCTTTGTACATTGAGGTTACATATGAGTAGTATTAAAATAACAAATTTATTCAATAGTTGGCTACTAGGCAGAAGTGGAAAGCTTCCAGGCATCTTTGTCTTCTAAGTAGTGACTCAATTTATAATAGGCTTTTTTCATTAGTATATTTTTGACACGTAACTTGAATTTCCCTTTAGTGAGCTCAGTAATGTCTTTCGGGATTTTATTATAGAAACGTACACAATTGCCTAAGAAGGACTTATTTTTAGTTTTCGTGAGTCTAAATTTAGATACAGCTATCCTATCCTTATTTCTAGTATTAATATTATGCATATCACTATTTATTCTAAACTTCTTTATATTTTTACGAACGTACATTATATTTTCTAGGATATACAAAGATGGAAGAGTTAATATGTTAATTTCTTTGAACATTTGTCTTAAGGATTCGCGGGGACCCATTTCGTAGATGGCTCGTACTGCCCACTTTTGCAATATAAAAACTGTCTCTATGTCCGCCGCTGACCCCCACAGCAGGATACCATATGGCATTATGCTGTGGAAGTAAGCAAAGTAGACCAGTCGAGCAGTAGCTATATCTGTCAATTGCCTAATTTTATGAACCGCATATGCAGCTGAGCTCAGTCTTCCAGATAGTGCATCAATATGAGGACCCCATTGTAATTTAGAGTCTATGCTAATACCTAGAAAGACTATTGCCTTGTCAATTTTCAATTTATTTCCGTCGAGTAATACGTTTGGCTCTATATGTCTTACATTAGGCATGGAAAATTTTAAACATTTCGTTTTCTTTGCGTTGAGAAGCAGGTTGTTTGCGGCGAACCAATTTGAAACAATAGTTAACGCGTTGTTAACTTGAACTAGTTCTCTATCTTTCCTATCTACTTTAAAAATCAGAGAAGTATCATCCGCAAAAAGAACTATGTCAGCAAGGTCCTCAACCATATGTGGTAAGTCATTGATATATGCTAAGAATAAGAACGGACCCAAGATCGACCCCTGTGGAACCCCCATTCTGACCAAAGATCCAGAAGATGTCACGCCATTAATGACAACTTTTTGCTGCCTATCAGATAAGTATGATTCTACAAGTTTCAGAGCAGCTCCACGAATTCCATAGTGGTGTAGCTTATAAATTAGAGTGCGGTGCTCTACACAATCGAAAGCTTTGGAGAGATCACAAAATACGCCAATGGCATCCTGTGAGCTCTCCCAAGCCTCCAGCACATGCTTGACTAACTGGACTCCTGCATCTGTAGTTGATCTGCTTTTCGTGAAACCGAACTGATTTTCGTGTAAAATCCTATGTTCATTAAAATGAGACAAGAGTTGTTGAAGCATTATCTTTTCGAATATTTTGCTCAAAGCCGGAAGCACAGAGACCGGTCTATAATTTGAGGGGTCGGCCTTACTACCTGATTCAAAAATAGGGGTGATTTTACTCATTTTCATTAGGTCAGGAAATGTACCTCTATCAATACATAAATTAAATATGATCATCAAATGTGGCGCTATAACTTCTATTATTGACTCTAGCATTTTTACGGATAATCCCCATAAATCCTCTGTTGCTTTAACGTTTAAACTTTTAAATGTTTTTATTATTTCAAAAGTAGATATATGTCGGAACCTAAATTCAGGAATTTGGAGCGGGAAGTTGTCTTTCAGAAAGCCCACTGCAACACAAGGGCAAGAATCAAGAGATTTGGTGACTTCTAGTGGTATGTTAGAAAAGAAATTTTCAAATGAATTCGCAACATGACTTGGGTCTGAAACTTTTTGGTTATCTATTTCTAGCACATATTCTGAATTAAAAGATTTACTTTCACCGGTCTCTGTATTAATAGTTTTCCAAACTGTTATAATTTTGTCATTAAATTTTCGAATTTTATCCCTTATAAACAAAGCTTTTGCGCGTTTGCATACTGACTTAAAAACTTTTGAGTAATTTCTTACGTAATCATGAAAATCTTTACTAGAAGTTAAAGATTTTTTGTGATATAACTCAAACATTATGTCTCTACTTTTTCGAATACCTCTAGTTGACCATTCACCAAATTGTAACCTACCGTTGAGCTGCAGTTTTTTCTTCGGACAGATATCATTAAATTCTGTACGTACTAATGAAAATAATGTACTATAAATGTCATGTGGATCTTCAGAAGTGAATTCCACCAGACTAAGTTTCAACTCTATGTTTTGTTTAAGCTTTTCTAGTTTACCTTTTGTTAGCGGCCTATGTTCGATAATGGTATTTTTCTTAGTTCTTCCGATTTCGAATTTGATAGCGAGGCCATTGTGTGGATTATGGTGTGGAGGTTTATTCACTGCTATTGTAGGTTCTTGATTAACCTCTTTAGATGGTAACAGATTTAGTGGAGGGGTAAAATCGGCAAAAGTTTAATCATTGAAAATATAAAAATTATCATAATACTATAATCAGGTTTTTATATTCATTCAATACATGGCATACATATTTTTCATGGACATTGGTAAGCCTTTGACTACAAACTCAAGCACCACTTGATCAGGGTAAGTGGGGAAATTGTTGTTATTGTGCGGACCGCAACTGGTGTTCCATGTCAAGGTTGCAGTACGGAGATTTGGGGGCCAAAATAGCCTGCTCCACCACAGGTTCACATTCTGCAAGTGCACTCTTTCTTTTCCTCACTGCATCATGATTGTCACACCTAAGGCATGGCACAGTAGTTGTGGTCACACTATAGTCAAAAGGGACCTACCTAAAATGGGAACTAGCAGAATGGGACAGCTTCAGGATACCATTAGGTGTTTGGCAATAGATTTTCTTATTGAAGAGTTGCCTTACCACCATTGCATGGTTTGAGGTCATGGATAGAATAATAAATTAAATTACCTGCAGAAGTAGACGGAAATGTGTAAATATAAGGCAGTGCAAAATACTGCTCCATGGAAATAAAACGAAGTCTATGGTCCAACGAAGCGTCTCTGCTATATAGGTTGTGTGTTGGTCTTCCTGTCCATGTTACATTTTTCAACCAATCTTGACGAAACTTGGTATATATGTTCTACTATTCAATATAAGATTGACTGTGCCCGTGAGGTCTACTGTTCGCAGAGATACAGGAACTACTAGTTTATTAAGTTTAAGTTACTGTGCTTACTGGTTTTTCCACATTTTGTTACACAGCAACTTCTTGCGGAACCAGACATTTTTCCAATTAGGTTTGAGTCGTTGTTATGTAGATCAGAGTCCAGTGAGCGTTGCAGGGGTAAGCTATTGTAAGTAGAGTGGTCGGAGTCCGTAAACAAATAAAAAGTAGTGTAATTTATCAAAGATATTTATTGAAACACTTTCACGAAAACAAAATTGAAACTGAAAGAAAATAATTTGAATTTAATGATGGGCGTTATAGATTATAATAAATCGATAATGCAAACTGAAAAGCTATCAAGATTTTCAATCGATTATAATATAATATATTTAAAATAATTGACTTGACTTCCTAAATAGATGGTTTTTGTGTTGTGACTACTTGAGACTAAACTGATTGTCACAATTCTGCCAGTGTCTGTACACGCTAGTGTCATAAGCCGTGAGAAATAATTATGTAGGTTGTAGTCTAATATTTATAAGGTCAGTAATAAAAAAAACAAAAGGATTTGAAAATCCCTCCTGGTTTTGTATCCACCTTATATAATGACTAGCTGTGCGCCGCGGTTTCATCCGCACGGTGATGGATGATTAATCAAATATAGTGTATGTTACTCAGGCATAAATCATATAATAATATAGCTATCTACTAGAGTCTGGCTAACGAAAGTAGATACTGGATTTTTTGCAAACTTTTTATATGACAACACTAAAGTGTTCCTATCATCGGATATTTACCCTACAAATTGGGGTATTTTAAGCAGAAAGTACTTAGGAACAATTAATTCCAAAAAGGCATTTTTAAAACAAACTTATTTTAAACATTTTATAAAATGAGTTTTAAAAATTCGTACGTGTGCTAAAATTGTATTCATCGAAAATAAGTATCGTATGTACGTGTTAGATCATTTCAAGAGCAACACTAAGCCTTAAGTTAATCTAATAAATAGCTTAATTAATTAGGTACACTATTTACTAGAGAAAAACTTTAAAGAAATTAATTTTCGGCTGTTTTCCGAAAGATTTGGTAAAATCAGAATCAGTGTATGGTATCCCTATTTCTGACGCAACAAGATGGCGTGTTGTTGATGTTTCGTTGTGTTGTGGTTGACTTGCGTATAGTTTTGTTGTGATATATCCGTGTTAATGCTATAAAAATTAATAAAACCATAAAGAGTGAAGTGCAAAAACTATTGTTTTGTATGATTTCGAAATATGAAGAGAAAAAGCTTGTGAAACAAGCCGTATTGCGAGATAAACAGGATTGTTTACGTACTGTGACTGATTTTTTAGGTTAGTACGGTCAAAATGTCTTTTGAATAAGTACATATTAGTTTTAGTTACTTTAGATAATGTTATTGTTCTTTTACATATAGTCTTGAGGATAATGCACGAACTGCTGAAGTAAAACAAGCAATTGAAAAGGTCACACATTTAGATCAAAAAGATATGATGAAATCGTAGAACTAGTACTTAGAAGAACTATCTTCACTCACCGGTAAGTTTTCACTCAACGTTAATCTTAGACTAGTTTTGTAATACTTGTATATTTTCTATTCTTTCTTAGTTAGACTCACGATAATTGACATTTTATTTTATTCTTTTTACAGATGTAAGTGTTATTACATTGAAGAGAATTAAAAAAGAAGGTGCGGTGAACGAAGGGGTCTGGAGGACTCCAGGTATAAAACGACCTCACCCTTCAAAAGTGTCGAACTTAGATAGTTTCGATATGGATGTTATTCGTAATAAAGTAAACGAATTTTACTGTGTGAGGAAACAAGACAAGTACCAACATTAAGATCTTTGTTGGTAGAGTTAAAAGAAAGTATAGAATTTGGTGGATGTCGTGAAACTCTCCGTCGCATATTATTAGCCATCGGTTATGAATTTAAGAAAAACAAAAATGAACGTTCATTATTAATTGAACGATATGATATAGCTGCATGGAGACATCGCTTTTTGCGTTCCATTGCATCGAAACGTGCAGAAGGCAAGCCAATAATCTACTTAGATGAAACTTATGTCCACAAAACCTATAAGCCAAAAAAAAGTTGGCAAGGCCATCAACAAGTGGAATAATTGAAAATATATCGTCAGGAAAACGATATATTATTGTGCATGCAGGATCAGAGAAAGGCCCTATTCCAAACTCATTGTTAGTATTTAGCACCAAATTGAAAATGGCCGACTGCCACCATGACATGAATTCCACAAACTTCAACAAATGGCTTCAAGAAAAGCTTATTCCCAATTTGAATGAACCAAGTGTAATTGTAATGGACAATGCATCATACCATTCTGTCATAATAAATAAAGCGCCCACATCTCAAAATCGAAAGTGAGGGATACAGAATTGGCTTACATTGAATGGTATTTCATTTGAAACATACAATTCAAAAGCAGAGTTGCTCTGCTTAGTAAAACAGAACACACCAGAACCTATTTATGAAGCTGATGAACTTTTAAGCCAAAACGGACATGAAGTGCTAAGACTTCTTCCATATCATTGTGACCTAAATGCTATAGAACTCATATGGAGTCTAGCAAAAAGAAATGTGGGAAGCAAAAATGTAAGCCGAACTCCAAAAGAGTTCGAGGATCTCATAAAACAATCTTTTGAGTTTATTACAGCCGATGATTGGAAAAAATGGCAGACCATGTCATTCATGTGGAAGACAAGTACAAAAGAAGAGACCATATAACTGAAAATAATTTAGAAAGCTTCATCATCAATTTAAGAGACAGCAGCGACTCCAGTGATTCTGACGATTCACTCCATGTAGAATTTTTAGATTCAGATTTTATTATAGTGATTAAAAACAGTATAAAAATATATGGTGTTGTTTTCTTTGATACATACTCACATAGATTTACAAAAATTTAAACTCATGATAATATTGATACTCATGATAGTGTTTGACAGCCTGTTTGTTTCTTTAATACGCCACATTGACGTATCCGTGTCATGTTTGATATGGAGTTAATAAAGAGTTAACAAGTGATATAAGCTACTTTTAATCTCGTCATAACGCGGACAAAATTGCAAGCATCCACTAGTAAAATAAAAATGAATGTCAAAGTATCAAAGTGAGTTGTTCCAACTTTCCTTTTTAATTTAGGGCTGCCATGCTGATATTTTTTAAATTTGCCGCGCTTTATCAGTATCAACTTTCATTAGCCAGACTCTAGTAAAATATATTATTGAACCGAATGTAGTTATCGCGCTTATCTGTTACAAACAAACTTTCAAATCTTTTCTCTTTATTATGAGTCTAGATAAGGATTAACTAACAGCAAGGTTATGCCTGTAGTAACTTTGTACTAACTAGAAAGGAGTCATATATCCAGTATTATTTCAATTGAAACAACCAATACATTATCGCGAACTTAGATTAAATTTTATATCGCATGTCTTTTTAACATATTTTATAATAAAACTATAATGAGTAGTAATAAATTCACCGTTTGCCACGCAGCGAGACAGGCCAGACGTTAAAAATCGTAACAGACTCGTCAGGGATAGGTACAACATTTAGGGCTCTTGGGTGAACCCTGTGCCTTTAGTTTACCCATTTTGGTGAAACCCAGTCACAGAAAGGTATTTAGTACTGTTAAACCTCCCACTACTTTCAGTTACAAAAAACTTCCCTCGCCGAAAGTCTACCCTGGATGCAGCGGCTATGTCATGTTGGAGTATGGAACAGGCTAAATTAAAGTTAAACCGAGCGGACGAACATATAACCTTCTCCTTTCCTCACTTACTAAGGAGGAGAAAATCAGTTACTAAGTGTTATGTACCGTTTGTAATCCACGGGGAGCTACTTCTTCAATATAAATCTTTTTCTCATTTGAGGGGGGGTCGGATATATTATATATTTTATACTTTCAGAAAGAAGATAGCATCAGCATAGCTATTTAATCCATGATGCTAATTCCTGAATTTCACCACCGCACCATACGTAATCAACAGGATTTTCATTCTTTCTATCTCAAGCTACTTTTGAAAAGGCATACTCTCTTCAAAGTTGCAGAGTATTCGTTTAAAAGTCGCCAAATAAAGAAAAATAACGCAAATATACTAGTATTACATGAATATGGTATTATAACCTTAAAAGTTGCTGGAACGAAATTTAATTCAAGTTATTGAGACATTCCATTAACATACCAACTTAAAACATAAATAAATAGTTAATTTGCTGATAAATATGAAATTTCAGTTCCAAAAATAAATTTAAACTTGATTACACTATGGCGTTTTACTTGTTTTGACGAAGTTCTGTTGGCCTCTTACATTTTGCGGCCCTCTCAATTTACACTTTTCATATTTTTCTTATAAAAACATTGGCTATGCTCTTGATAATTGGGGTTTAATATTATTTTGCTGCTTGCGACTATAGGTTTTCTCAATTTATTTCTGTTTACACATTTTATGTCTAAATAAAACATTGAATAAATTACAATAAAAAGCGTGTAACATTGAACCCGCTTTTTTGGAAGTCGGTTAAAATTTAAAATAATTTTATGACGAGTTTAGGAAGCTTTTTATAACAGATAATACTAACATGAAAATCATTTGAAAACAGTCAACAAACAGCACAATAGTAATCATAAGTATCCAAAGAATATAACAAACATTTTATAACAAACATTTTTCAGAAAAAGATTTGAAAAGTGTAGATGAGAGGGCTGCAGAATGTTATAGGCCTCATAACTAGTAGTTATGGAATCGATATCGATACATTTTAGCCGCGTTTTATTGCCTGTACAAAATCGGTCCATGTTGATAATGCACAGCCAATAATCCAATGCCAACCATAGACAAATGAATATAGAATCTCATCTTCATACCTCGCTTGTTTTGGCGAGTTGGATTCACTCTCCAACTCAAAAAAACTAAAGTCACAGTAGGTGCAACGACGAGCGAAGCGAAGAGAAGCATTAGGTTCAACGTTGACCACACAAAACCAGAATTATGATGAATGACACTGAACAGCGGACTGAAATATTGTTAAATTTTGTAAAATATATCTACACTGGAACATGCAAACGAGGCTTTATCAGTACCTTGTCTATTTGGTCTGTGATGTACACGGATTATTGGCTGTACATTATCACCACGTAAAAAAAGTGTACGACCTGTATTTCACGGCTAATAATGCACAGCTTGTATTGTACAGCCAATAATTCAAAGACATTCCACGGAATATTGGATGCGTATTATTGCCTGAACATTATAAGGAGTAAGGACTCAGCCGAATTAGGAAAAACGAAAATTTTATTATTTTGGGCTTACGGCTTCTTAACCCGTCCCGTGTATAGTGTTTTTCGGTTTATTTCCGTACGACGCATAATAGTTCTAATAAAAATACTACTCTTGAATAGTTTGACCAAATAAGAGCAAGTTTATAACGGTGGAGTGTATTGGATCTGATAAAATTAGTTACAAACTCGAGCTCTAACAATGTGTATACACTTTGTGTGTGCGCAACATGGCTTAGCACTTTAGCTTAGCTTTTTAAACGCATTATACGCTTTATACGCAGTTCCGCTTTTTGTCGAATTTTCATTTCAGCATTAAAAATATTATTATGGCCCGTTAACTATATACTTTTTTTGGGCAAAACGGGTTTTGAATCTAGAGCTAGAAAAAACATTGGATTTTTCAACATCCATCGAAACGCTGTCCGTGAGACAGTGTTCGGGAGGAAGATCAGCTAGCAGGTTGGGATCGTTACTAGCCCACTTACGCAATTCCATATGACCGCGCTTGAGAAGTTCTACTACTTCTGCTTTCGTTTGAACAGCTTTGTTTAAATCTGAACAACCAGTTACGATGACATCTATGTAGACGTCGGTCATTATAACCAATTGAGCGAGAGGTAGATCACTACTCAGCAATCATCGTCAGCAAGTTGTTGGACTGTACGACAAGCTAGAAACGGGGATGACAAAACACCGTAGGTAACGGTGTTCAACCTGTATTCTGAAATAGGTTGCGATGGGTAAAATCTCCAAAATATCCTTTGATAATCTCGATGTTTTTCGTTTATTTGAATTTGACGGTACATTTTACACACGTCAGCAGAAAATACAACAGCATGAAGACGAAACCTAAGTAGAATTTCAAAAATGTTGGCTTGCAACTTTGAACCGATGAGTAAGGATTCGTTAAGCGATACGCCAGTGATGGCGTCCTTATGAGAAGCATCGAATACGACGCGTAGTTTTGTACTGACTCTATCAGGGCGAAGAACACAATGATGTGGAATGTAGTACTTTCCATGTTGCAAATCTTCCACAAGCACAGGACTCATGTGACCACACTGAAGATACTCAGCCATAAAGCTCGAGTATTGTTCTTTAAGAACCGAATCATTGGAAAGTTTACGCTCCTACGAGTGAAAGCGACGTAATGCTGAAGCTCGTGATCCGGGAAACGAGGGCTCCGCATCTTCTTTAAAAGGCAAATAAACACTGTAACGTCCTGTTGCATCACGAGTTGTTGTATTACGATAAATCTGTTCACATCGTTGATCTGCTGCAGTCATCTTCTTGACGCACGGAAGATAACCGAGCTCCCAGAGATTCTTGACTTCCTGGAACATCTGGTCATCCGACACGAAAAACGAGTTTATGTTGTTTTCTGATTGATTATCGCCAACGCTTCCTAGTAGAAGCCAGCCGGACACAGAATTCAACGCAGATGGTTGCTTTGGCCCTCCACTCACGCTTCCTGGTAGAATTAGAGAGGGGAAGATCTCTGCACCAAGAAGAATATCGATCGGACCAGGTTGTCACAATCTATATCAGCCAAATTGAGACCACGAATATGAAGCCAAGATGATTTATCAAGCCTGACACTTGGCATATTTCCACAAACATAAGGTATTGTCAGCGCCTTAACGTTAAAAGTCACCCGACCGTTTATACCTGTCTGAAGTTGAACAGCTCCGGAAATGGAGGCTGACGATTGACCTAAGCCACGAACTTGACGTGAGGTCATACGTTTATCAAGTCCTAAAAGTTTCACTGCTCTGAAATGAAATGGGCTTGACTACCACTGTCGATGACAGCGCGAAAGGATTGATGGCAGAGAGGAGGATGGCAGTGGATAGAAGAACAACCGAACCGTCACCAAGGTTAGTCAGTAAACGAACGGATTCACTGGTTAGGTTTCTGTTCAGAAAATAGCGTCGAATTATCCTGATGTAGGAGCGTATCATCATACGCTGATCATCATGCCGTCAGATGCATCCATCTGACGGCATTTCTGGCATGTGAAAGGTGATTTGCAATCGCGAATGATGTGTGAGGGTTTTAAGCAGTTAAAACACCAACGGTTTTTCCTAGCAAAGTCGTGCCATTCTGGAACCGACAGAGCCGCGAATGACTTGCAATGTGAGATGGAATTATGTTCTGAACAGAAAGAGCACTTCATAATCGCCCCTGACACAGCAGTTGAAGTGGGGCTAGATGGCTTCACTTCTGGTTAAATGGTTGTCTTCTCTGAATGTGACAGTAATGACGATGTCATTTTCTTGTTACTATTGGTATTTGTAACTTGATAGATGTCTTGTTACTACTACTCGTAGACTGTTGACTCTCCCGATTACACAAAAAGTGGGTATCTCGCACGAGCGCGTTGCATTGCGATTTGAGAAAATCTTTTAGAGCACTGTAGGATGGTAGTTCCGACGAGAAAGGTGCTTGTTCGAAAGCGCAGCGCGTCTTTGAATCCAACTTCGATAACAAATGATAACATAAAACAAAGTCCCAATGTTCCGTCGGCAAGCTAAGACTTTTTAGAATAATCAAGTTTTCATTAAAAAGGTCCAACACGCATCTTAATTCGGTAGGTGAGCTTACCTTCAAGTTAATGTTTTATATTTCTTGCTAACAAGTAAAAGCGAATTCACGCTTGTCGCGATATCGAGTTACTAGGGTTTTGTAAGCTTCAGCATAGTAAGTGCCTTGTAACGGAAAGGTACGAATAAGTCCCAATGCGTCCCCGAATAAACTAGCTTGGAGGTACTGCATACGATCCGAGTCTGTTAATGATTCATTCGAGTGAATAAGCGAATTGAACGCATCGTAAAACATAGGCCACTCTTTGATGTTACCATGAAACCGTGGAAGATCGATCTTGGGAAGCCTAATAGCGGATGTAGGTAAACAAAGTTGTGTGGGCGACTCCCCAGAGGCAGAAGGAGGAACTAGTTTACGATGAGTCGCGAGCACTTGGAAATAAATATCATCGAACTCGCTACGAATAATGTCTTCTTCTTCTGCCTCCGCATCGTCAACAATGCTCAGAATGTCGCTATGCGCTTCCTCGAAATTATCCGCGTACTTTTTCACCGCAGAATAATATGCCATGAATTCATCCACGCGAGACGAATCCGATACTGCTAAATGAGCCACTTCCAAAGTTTTTCGTACTCGGTTAAGTGCTAGTGTACGTTTACGTCGTAATACGGGTAAGTCACTATTAGTCAGTTCACGAATCTCTAATGATTTCTTCTTCTTTGAAAGAAGAGCGCGTTTGGGGACGTAAAACATCTTAGCAGACATCTAGTTTGAATGTAAAGGTCAAGAATGAACGAAAATTAAGTAATATTAATTATCGACGGAACCAAAGCACAGCCCTATTTGTGGAATGAACTCTAGTTTGAATGTGCAAATCAAGAATGAACGAAAATTAAATAATATTAACTATCGACGGACCCAAAGCACAACCCTATTGTTGATTGAACTCTAGTTTGAATGTGCAAACAAGAATGAACGAAAATTAAATAATATTAATTATCGACGGAACCAAAGCACAACCCTATTTATTGATTGAACTCTAGTTTGAATGTGCAAATCAAGAATGAACGAAAATTAAATAATATTAATTATCGACGGAAACAATTGCACAATCTATTTGTTCATGGAACCCTAGCCTTAAGTGTTCTAAACAACAACAATCGAAAATTAAACAAATTTAATATCGATGTAACCAAAACACTTATTTTTACGACACCAAAAGTGTGAAGTTACAACAATAACTTAGTAATTATTGTTGTACATGTTAGATAAACCGAATATTTTGTATATTGAAGTTTTCATTATCGAAATAAAAACTGGAATTATCAATCGTATTGCTTTAGACGGTTTCACTTTGTTTGTATTGAACCCTAACTCGAATTTTGAAACGAAACACAAAAGAATCGAGCGAGAAAGAATATTACGTTCTACGCACGAAACAATAATTCTGAATTCGATAGATACAAACCGTTGAACTAATGCGTTAGTCACTATGATGGAATGTCAAGATGAAGAAATACACCCAACGAGTACCAGAGTAATGGACGGTAAACAATTAATGGAGTTACAAAAATAGATTGGAAGGTTTGTTATTTCTTTATCGAGTTACTATTTGAAATGAAAATAAATACGATAATAAATACTAGATATTGAGGGCTAACGTGTTGTTCATATACTTAAGAAGAAATATTCACTATTTAACGATTAAATATGGTCGCCGCTGGGCCGGCCATTTGAGCAATTTACGTAAACAATGAAAATTCTTGCTAATTTAGTTGGATTACTTTTATAAAAGTACTAGGTGTCGGGCGGTGCGCGGGCCACGAGTGGCCCGCGTTTGTCCTTGTGCATTAGTTTTTGTTGCTAAACTTTAACCATTTGAACAGAAAAGTCAAAATTTTCATACAAGTTCAATTGCAGAAATTTTGCCTTTAATTACAGTTTAAGTCGGGGCATAGAAGCCATTCGGAATATTAATTTTAAAAAAACTGGTCCTTGTGTATGCTTGTTAAGGGATCCAACCCCTAAGTACAGTGGTTAACGTAAGCAATTGCCTTGGAGACCAGCTTGAGAGGTCAAAAATAATCTGCATTCAGTTGCGTAAAAAATCATAACTCCCATACAAGTACAAAGCGAGCATTTCTCTTAGTGCAATTGAGGCTCAAGGGTAGAGCGGTCAGCTGGAGTTAAAAAGACAAAAAAGTGTAGTAGAGTCGTTAGATTGTAGGTAGTAGTACATACCAGAATTCTTTAAAATTTTTTTAGGGGCTCTACTTCTAAGTGTGGTCGGTGGTAAATGTGTCACAAAAGTCTCCACAGGTGTCCAAGGAAACTTCCTTCGAGATCTTTTTTATTCAAGCTTCCTTTTCAAGAACATGGTTGTATGGAAGAGATCTCTCTGACCGATAAGACCGCCCATCGTTTCACTTAATTTAAAGTTTTTTATTGTTGAGTAATAGTATTATATTATATTATACTATTTATATGTTAGTTATATTTTATAATGTAGTGTTGCAATAAAGAGTTTATCTATCAATTTTCCTACCTACATACGAGTATATGCAGTAGAATTCTTCTTGAATGAGTTCATCCGGGGAATACTGCCACCATACCTGTTTCCACCCTGAAGCAATAACGTTCGCAATATTGTGTTCTGGTTTTGAAGGGTATGGGTGCGGGTAAAATTACAGGCACATTGAGACTTAAAAATGTCTCATTTTTACGTGCGCAATGCAGTTGTGAGGACACACGTCTGCTAAAGGCAGAGATTAGCACCTAACACCTGAGACTCTATGGTACTGGGTATCTACAAGTGTGTGAACATTATATTTTATAGTAACTTTGTTATTTCATTGATATTTAAATTTTCCTTCTATAGAACAGTATATCTACTCGTATTAAGATATTTACACTGTAGGAACTTTGGCATCTATACTCGTAAGATGTAGAGGAATAATCTCTGAGCTGCAGTGATAGGTAAGCTGTTATTAACGTATGTTTAAAAAAAATACTATAAAATGTGTAAATATTAAAAGTATCATTCCATCCCACAACTTATTTGATTTCAATTTTGTTAATAAGTAGATTATTATTTTATAACTCCTGCACTACAAATTACCTCAAACTTTTGTGTCAAGTATGTAACAGAAATAATACTGACCATGACATAACACTTACTGATTTCACATGCTAATGTACCCTTACAGTACCTAACGCTTACGCACTAATGATTCGCGGCAGAACACAGTAAGTAGAGTCCCTTGCATCTTACGTTTCGCATTTCAATCGCATTCAAACAACGAAGGGAAAACTGTTTAGTTCTGGCTTTTCATTAAATAAGTAGTTGGAAATAACCATTCAAACAACGAAGGGAAAACTGTTTAATTCTGGCTTTTCATTAAATAAGTAGTTGGAAATAACCTGCTCATCCTTGTTTCGGTATACTACGTTTCACAAATTAATTCTTCAATCAATCCGGCGCGGGGCGAGTTTACATGTCCTCTCTTCCATACGCAGGTAAAGACGTTTGATGACGGCGAGAGAGATGTATAAACACACACTTTTCGTAAAAACTGTATTAATTAAGAATGTAATACGGCTCCTTTTTTATATATACCCTATATTTATATAATATATAGTATATTTTGCAAGTTTTCGTGTAACAATTTATGTTATAATTAAAGTGGTAGTAAAAAAGTATCACTCAAAACTTGGTAAAAATAAACTTTAACGAAAAAAAAATTATACCCGTTATTTTTAAATTAAAAGATAACAAATCGTCAAATATACAGGATATCCGCGAAGAGGTGAGCAGCAGTGTTTGAAACACCTGCGTTTTGTCGGATATTTTTTTGATCCCATGTAATAGGGGGCGAGCCTATTGCCACCTACGAGACACTGTTCCAGACTCCGGACTGCTATTGAGAATTACTTTGCCAGAAAATCCCACGACCCTAACATTCCAAAACGGCGCTCCACCAATTCCAGACCAAGCGAGCGAAGCCGCTGGAAGCGCTGGCGAGCTAGTTTATACATTTGTATAATCAAGTTACGTGGTATGTTCGTGACATCTGCTCACTAATAATATACAATATGTAATCAGTGACATCTCTTTTATTAAATCGACCTTAAATATATCTTTTTTTATTCATTTCTACCTACTTACCGTACCAGTAGTAATGTAAGCAGTAATATTCGCAATACTGTGGTTTGGTATGAAAGGTATGGGTGCCGGTGACATTTCTGTGTCTCAGAATTACAGGCGCAGTACCAGCCGCAAAGACTGCCCCAAATACCAGGTGGGCTTCGTGCATATGCCGACTCCTAATATCACAAAGAAAAACCCTAACCTATTATACTTGTTAGTAATCTTAGTACGGGGGTTTGACTGTGTGAACATAATTACAAACGGACGGGCGGCTCTCCAGATGGTAAGTGATCACTGTTGCCCACGAAAATCTGCAATACGAGAAGTATCGAGATTGAGTTGCCAGCCTTTGAGGAAGCAATTCAGGCCATTCCAATGATACCTCATTTGAAACATAATATATCTGAATACATATATTCTTTAGAAACTTGGGCATCCATATTGCAATGTGAATGTGAGCAGGGTACATAACACGCCAAACTGATGGCTGATGGAGCCAGACGGTTTTGGAACCCTGCATGGCACTGAACGCTTCGCTCTTGCAGTGGAGATTACAGACCAGCAAGCGCAGCGTAGGTCGTCCACCGATAAATTGGAGATCAAACGACCTCATAAACGTCTCAAGAAGACGTTGGATACGAGCCGCTTCCATCTCGTCCTTTCATAAATCTATGGGAGAGGGTCATCTTTGGCAATGAACATCTTACGGCAGAATTGATAGTAGTGAGATCCTGGTATAAAATTTGATTGTTTCTTGTATGTATATATCGACATTCCACGTGGATGTATGTCGGTTCAAGCCTCATATCTAAATATATTACATAAACAAATTCAGCTCGCAAACGTAAATCTTGTAAAAATGTTCGCATAAAATTTTATGTTTTGTTCATTTTTTATTTCACACACTGTTTCTTTTATTATTCACATTTGTAAAATGTCACCCTCACAACAATTAATTACCAAAAAATAAAAAGTACGTCTAGTAGTGTGTAATATTATTTGTGCACTACTCTATCGTTAGTCATGAACCACAAGCCACAATCATTCATTACTTAGTTTCAAACGCTTCGCCGACCGCTGCCGCGGCACGCTCGCTTTGCTCGCTCGGCTTGCGCTTAGTTTTGTTACAGTTCAAACCTAACCTAACCTAGGGTTGGATGATAAATTAAGTGTCGGTTTAATGCAGGGATATCTTTCGTATGCCATATTCTAATAACTTATGAGTCATGCATGTTAGAAAACCATCTGTTATAGCGCAGGCACTCATACAAACAACTTCAAACTAAGGTCTGTGGCTCTTTTTATTAGACCCATACTCAATTATTTATTGCAATCGTATGTATATTTTGTATAGATCTTAAGGTTATGGTAGTAATAAATGGCCCTATTCGTGTGTAGCAATATTAGAGGAACAATACTAAGAACGGGCCGACTCATTCATGTTACTCTAAATTAATTAACAATTATCAAAATTATTATTTATCAACATTTAAAATAAATGCATGAATCGTTCATGAGTTCTTCCAAGTTACGGTAGCATTTTTTTAGTAGTAAGTTGTTTAATCGCTTTGTAAAAATATAATGCCTCTCTTTATAGCTTTATAGCTTGTAAGTCATAAGGTATTTGATAAAGTAAGTATTTATTGACATAACATCATTTGCTCATGAGCTGTGCATTTTCAATTTTGATATAGGCAGTACTAATTTATATTAAATCTTGTTGGATACTTTCAAAAAATTGTGGGTATTTTCTAAACAAACTATTTACTGTCATGCCTTGTGTATACAAAATAACTATTTAATAAATAAGAACGGCTCCAAAACGTCTGAATCCATTTTAGCGACTGTCTGCAAGCTTACTTTCGACCATGAGCAACTCCACGACTCTCATGCTATGCCTTGCATCTACAAATTGCAATCGGTTTTCTTATCTCTATCTTACGGAACGCTCTAACTATTAAATACCTCGTGATTTACAAAAGGAATAAGAACAACCACTATAGTCTATAGTCATTTGATTTGATGCATTATAAAAAATAGCATACCTATCATTAGATTCGCCTTAGCCACGCAAGTGTCATTACATTTATTATCTCTCAATAAATCAAATATATAGTTTGCTTTAATTATATTTACATACTTCACAACAAAAAAATAACAAGTACTACGGAAATGGTCTACCAAAATAAAGATCTCCTAAATTTTTGCGTTACTTATAGAATCAGCCTCGCAAAATGTTTAAACAAAGTTATCTTCATTTTCCCCAACATTCATGCGCTGCCTTCCGCCTCAAGTCAAGCCAGAAACCTTCGGCTCTCATATCTTTGTTCAGTGTGATCAGTGTTTATTTATGACACTGAACATGGTCACTGTCATACGGTGAACATAGTCTTAGTTGTAAGGTATTTTATATAACTTTTCATAAAATAGCAAGCGATTACCACCTTACCTACCATGTTCTACATAAAACATACATACACTATCATCAACTAATATTAAATTGTAAAAGTACTCGAGACTTCAAATGGATTTATAAATGGAAGTTTGCTACTCCTACACGAAAAAGCAACTGAACTGATTTATGTAAAATTTTGAACAGAAGTAGCCTTTTACAACGCTTGTACCTTTACAACTGAAAAAAACTGTAGTAAAATTTTCAGGGCACGCAGCTTGCTTATATAATCAGTGATGTCTGTTCAGCACGCTCACTTTGCTCGCTCGGCTTCACGAACTTTTTTCACAGTTCAAACCTAACCTAATGATGACATCGTTAAGATAGGCGTAGCACTTTCCAGTAATTGGAGTGTAACTCAAAAACTGTTTCACCCAATTTGATGAAATGTAAATGGGACTACCACGGAAGTATACTCTACCAAACCAAAAAAAAATAACTTTAAGAATCGGTGCATAAATCGGGGAGCAACGGTCAACATACAAAAAAACATGCAATAGAACATATAAACTCCTCCTTTTTTGAAGTCGGTTAAAAAGAATAGTATGTCAAACAATACATTATTAAATGTGATATTTCTGAAGAAGTCATTGGAGATTGTAATTAAATATAATTTGTAGAATTATCATTTAATTAGATGAACCATGTCTTAATATGTATTATTTTTTAAATGACAATTTTTAATTTCCACTAATGTTAATTAAAGAGCGAAAATTTCAGCAGCAAAAAAAAAGGTGTCGGTGAAATTACAGAATATTAAGAAACATAGTATACCAAACATAACACACTTATATTCTTTGAACTAATGTAGGTAGTAAGTAGGTTGGTGAAAACGTTTTTAGCAGAACTCTTTTAAAGTCAGAAGTTTATATTTTTTTTAAAGTGGACACCATAAAAATAACAATAACATTGTAATGTACCCGTGATAGTTATGATTTACTAATATATAAATATATATGAAGCTGTTAATATTATAATTAACAAAAAAGTATAGGTGTGCATGCAGAAACATATCCACTCATACGAAAGTTCTCTATACTCGAAGAAAAGTGCTGAAAGAAAAGTCTGTTCAGGCATTCGCTCGTCTGTGTAAATATTTTCTTATCATAATTTTAACATTCTGTTTCATTCTGTTAACATTTATTCAGTACCTAAAACAAAATGCAACTTATTACGATTTGCAGTGTTACAGATATTGTATTCAACAGCAAAGTAACGCTCCTCCTCGTTTTACTCGTCACTGCACCTATCATAACTCAGCTCTGACCAAATAATCCACAAAAGAAATGGTTGTGTATTTAATTATTATACTTCATAGATACTTTGTTGTTGTCAAGCTCTTAATGAGCTCACTTGTACCCTTCTATTTCACTCCGCGATCTTGAAAAACAGCCCGTTTAGACTTACTTACCAACTTTGTTTAAGTTGGCCGGCATTTTGAATCCGTCATCTCGGATTTTAAACATATTCTCCAAAATGCACTTCCGGTCCCCTATTACATTACTTCTAACACCCCGTACCTATCTATTATGGTTGCGGAGTTATAGCTGTTCATATAATTGGAGTGGATTTTAATTACGAATAATGTCAAGGAATCAAACCAGTGTAATAAAATAAAAGAGTATGTCATAATTGCTAATACTCTAATTGTATTTATTGTATTTATCACTCAAGTAGTCGTCAACTGTACCTATAGTTGAATTTTACAATAAGTATCTTCTTCAGATTATTATAAAATTCTTTAATTCAACAATGTGTTATCTTCATATTATCCGGCAAATTATTGAATACTTTGGTTGA
The DNA here is from genome assembly GCA_917880725.1 of Selenia dentaria. NCBI lineage: Eukaryota > Metazoa > Arthropoda > Insecta > Lepidoptera > Geometridae > Selenia > Selenia dentaria. The sequence continues at coordinate 30,989,001 of OU862877.1, read as the reverse complement.
CATTACATAAATACTTTTACAAAAAATATACAGTTTATGAAACACAATGCGGATTTATTTCGATTTTGTTACGATAACATAAGAAGCGCTTTGATTATTTTTAATTTTCATTCTGTTACTTTGGTGTTTCTTAGGCTACGTGAACAAATATCATTTGTTTTTTAAATATCATTATATTATCTTATTTTTCAAGCCTTAACGCCTGCTTTGCGAGATCAAACTTAATAACTTATTACAAATAATTGGTCTTTGAGGATGGACATCAGTACTGCCCGAACACCGGTCGGAGTAATAACGACCAGATAATAGACGTGAGTGTTTGCCGATTTACCATTCCAAAGTAATAATTAGATTTAGTAAACCATCCTTGTGGAAGTCTTAAAACGCACATAAACTTTCAATGCACTGCTGTTTTTGCGGCGGCGTGAACGTTTTTGATACTTACTGTGCCTTAGTCGTGCCAATATATTAGTTGAAATAAAATGGTTGTATCAGATTAATACGTAATACATTCTTGATGATCAGTTAAACAGACCAGCTTAATCGTCTTCAAGGGATGTCCTACTTTGCATTACCAAAACGTACTATCTGTGAACAATGTTTTTTCCAGGGTTAAACCCGCATAAATTACTGACATCTTTTCCAAAATGATCTGAACTAACTTTATTTGTTTGGTAAGGATCTTACTGACCACAAGATACGTAATATGACCTGATGGTAACAAAACTTTATATCTACACTATAATATTATAAAGAGGAACGATTTTGTTGGTTTGAATTGAAACTACTGGACCGATGATAAATTATGTGATAGTGAAATATGAAATACCTCTCGTATGCCATATTCTAACAACTTTTGAGTCATGTTAGAAAACCATCTGTTATAGCGCAGGTACTCATACAAACGCCGTTAGCCAGATACTGAAATATTTCTTTCAATTTTATCGTCTCCAAATATTTTTACCCCCTAAAACTAAACTGATGTCGGATGGTATTTTCAAAGCAAGACGCAGCATGCTTATTATAATATTATAAAGCGAAAGCGTATTTGTCGCTAAGTAGTTAATTGTTTGTTTGTTCTTCTTTTATGCTTAAACTGTTGATGAAATGTCACACAGAAATAAACCGGAAACAATCTGCTACGCCGTAGCAAACCGTAGCAGCTTTGGTATATCAAATATCAACGCAGACGGAGCCGCAAACAAAAGGTACTCCATGATTTTTTAACTTGATTTTTAAACTATTAAACTGATGTAGACTGGAGTCACTGTGCTAAATCTCCAATTATAATGTCGTACCTATTAATTTATCAAAAATAAAAAATAACTGTTGAAACGATACTAAACAAATATCTAATGAACCCACTTATATCTGCTGTTCCATAAGATAATATAACTTTTTACATTCTTAGTTTGTAGTCGTGTTCTTTATTTTTATAATTATCTTCAGTACTTGTTAGAATCATAGCGTGTTCTGGACAAAAAAAGAATAAAGGTCTAATACCTTAATACAACCTAATAATCTTTGTATAGCTTATTATGGCAACAGCAAATTGTGAAATATTCCCTATGGTAACAGGAACGAAAGTTCTCTATAATCTAAATGGTGCTGAAATAAAAACCTGTTTAGTCATTCGCTCGTCTGAGTACATAGAATTATTTGATAGTGTATAGCGGATAAACGCAAAAACTACTAACCGGTTCCAAAAAATATTTCACCAGTAGAAAACTCTATTATGCCTGAGTAACATACGCTATATTTATCATCATCATCGACCTTCACCGCTCGGTTGTAACCGCGGAGCACAGCTAGTCATTAATAAATCTATCAAGCCATTCATGCCAACAGCTAATTTTAATGAATTTGTATGGAAAATATTTTATAGTTGAATCGTAAAATCATGTTATCATATTTAATGATATTATTGTAAGTAATTACATAAAACTTAGGTACCTATATAGTTTCAACAAACACCTGAACCTGTCCTAAATACTGCGTGTGGATGAACATGTCTGCTTGAGCTGTGTCTGAGTGTGTAGATGTATATAAGTATGTATATTAGTCATCAGGTTACCATAGTACAGCTGTGCCTAGTTTGGGACCTGAACACCGCGTGTGGGTGAACATGTATGTTTGAGCTGTGTCTGGGTGTGTATATGTATATAAGTATGTATATCAGTCATTAGGTTACCATAGTACAGGCTCTGCCTAGTAGATAATCATTCATTCCTTAGTTTTAAGCGTTTCGCCAGCCGCTGCCGCGGCACGCTCGCTTTGCTCGCTCGGCTTACGCGTAGTTTTGTCGCAGTTCAAACCTAACCTAACCAAAGGTCGCATGATATATTAAGTGTCGGTGAAATGCAGGGATACCTTTCGTATGCCATATTCTAATAACTTATGAGTCACGTTAGAAAACCATCTGTTATAGCGCAGGTACTCATACGAACACCGTAAGCAAGATACTGAATTATTACATTCAGTTTTTTTAACGGTTTCGAATATTTTTTACCTTTTAAAACTAAGGTAACAATGGCTCTCGTTTCAGACGCATACCCGATTATTTATTGAAATCATATTTATATTGTATACATCTAATGTTATGGTAGTAATAAATTTCCCTATTCGTTTGTAGCAATATTAGAGGAACAATACTAAGAACGGGCCGACTCATTCATGTTACTATAAATTAATTCACATTTATCAAAATAATTATTTATCATTATTTGAAATAATTGCATGAATCGTTCATGAGTTCATCAAAGTCACAGTAGCATTTTTTATTAGTAAGTAATTTAATGGCTTTGTAAAAATGTTATGCCTGAATTTAGCTTAAAGTTCAGCAAAAGTCATTATGTATTCTATCAAGTATTTATTGACATAACATTTGCCCATGAGCTGTGCATTTTTAATTTTGATATGGGCAGTACTAATTTATATTGAATCTTGTTCGATTCTGCACACATTTTTTGAATATAAGTTGTGGGTATTTGCTATCAAACTATTGACTATCATACCTTGTGTATACAAAAGAACTATTAAATTAATAAGAACGGCTCCAAAATGTCTGAATCTATTTCATTGGCTGTCTGCAAGCTTATGTTCGACCCTGACATATCAGAATACAAATATCAGTTAAAGTGGATTCCTATCCGTAAGTGCCACGAATCTCATGCTATGCTTTGCCTCTACAATCTTCAATCAGTTTCCTTCTCCCTATCTTACGGAACGCTGTAATTATTAAATACCTTGTGATATACAAATGGAATAAGAACAACCGTGGCGGAAATAAACCCCACTATATTTTCTATTTATTTAAATGACCCTTAAGTCGAAATGACTTGATGCATTATATGGGGGTCTTCAAAACACGAGTGCATAGGTATCTTCTGGGTAAGCGCGCTCCATCATCGATCGCATCATCACTTAGCATCAGGTGAGATAGTGGTCAAGTGCTACCCAGTTTGGTATAAAAAAAAAAAAAAAAAATTAATCATTAGATTCGCCTTAGCCACACAAGTGTCGTAACATTTTTAATCTCTCAATAAAAGAAGACTTCGGATCCTCTATTTTACTCCGTTCATGTGTGATCAGTGATTATTTATGACACTGAACTTGGTCACTGACTAAGGGATTCATATGTAAGCTCAAAGTCATACAACGAACTTTAGAAAGGGCTATGCTCGGTGTATTCCGTAGTGATTAAATCGGAAATGAGGACTGATTTAGTACACGAACGAAAGTCATGCATAGCCCAGAGGATTAGCCAGTTGAAGTGGCAGTGGACATGACACATAACGCCTTGAACTAATGGCCGATGGGGCCGGTAACCACAGACCGAACTTTTATACAGGTCGCTTCCATGCGGTCTTTTGTAAATCGATCGGGACGCATATGTTTAGCAGTGGACGTCTTACATTAATTTATTGTAACGTGCATATTAGGGGACAGATTGCAAAGTTACATTTCGCCAAGCAGCCGCTAGAGTATAAAAAGCAAGCGATAAAAACTTACGTATGCATAAATAAACTCTAAAAGAATAAAACATAACTCTCAATCTCAAAACATTCGAGTAAACCCTACATCTTTGAAATATGTGATAGGAAGGCTGCTAATTTTGAATTTTAATAAAAACATATACCTAAATCTTAAATAACACTTAAAAGTGCTTGAGACTATTGAAGTTTGTGTTTCAGCTTTTGTGAGTTCTGCCCAACGCGTGTGATCGACTGCTTGCTTTCTACTTGCCCCTGGACTACGAGTCGTTTTATGGAGTTTTCATGTCGAATAATGTGTCCGAAGTATTTCAGGACACGTATTTGCACAGTCTTAGATAATCTCTCGTTCGTCCGCAGCAGTCGCCGCCAGCACCACATTTCAAGGGCATCGATTTTGCCTCGGTCTCTCAGGTGAACCGTTCATGTTTCTGCGCCATAGAGAAATATCGGCAACACTAAAGTTTACTTCATGCAGAGTTTCGTGGATTTGGTGATATTTCGGTTGCACCTGACTCTTTTGACCTTATCAACGGCAGATCTTGTCTTAGCACGTCTTTTTTGAATTTCGTTCTCATAGCCCCTCGTGTTTGTGCTCGTGGATCCTAGGTACACGTAGGATTGAACAATTTCACAGTTGCCAATCACAGAAATGTCAGGTTGATTTAGTTCAGTTCGGTCTACGATTATCATCTTGGTTTTGTCTCTGTTGATCACAAGCCTGTAGCCTCTCCGGCTTGTTGTCTCTAAACGTGTCAACAGGTGTTCCTTTTTTTTTTATTTGAGCGAGAAGAGTAGTATCATCGTATCTCATCATAAGTTGGATATCTTCCGACCTCCTACTGAAACACCCTTGTCCCAATGTTCCAAAGCGATTCTCATGATATACTTACTCCGTATATATGTGTGTGGAGACGTAAGAAAACAGTGTTAGCTGTAAGTATCAAGAACGGCGTAAGTTTACTGAGCACACAGCTATATTCTTAAAAAAAATCTGCGTCGAACGGTCTGGGTCTCATATCGCTACTATAAGATTTTTACAATAGGTATAATTTTGAAAAGTTTCCTTGTTCAATTAGCTAGGAATAAGTCACTTAAACACAGTGTTTTAACACTACACTACAGCAAAAGTTCAGTTTATTATTAAACATCTGATATAACTAACAGCATTCCTATGCCAATAAAGTGTAATGTATTATATCAGCATTTTTTAGAGTTAGTCTTACATCTGTTATATAGTAGGTAATGTATTAAATACCTATTCAAGTATAAGCATTTCAAATGTGTGGAAAATACGAAACTTATCTCCATAGAAGTCACCAAACTACTTACGACGTCAGGTCTTTAAATGAAAAGTCAATTGCTGTAAGTAGTAAAAAGCCTACAGTTAATAACTTTAACAAAAATATTTTCATTGCTCTTCATGAGTATTATTACTATAACAAAACTGTGTTACAAAAATCATATTTCTGTCAAAGATTTTTTGAAGACGTTTTTAATGTTCTTTGGCTCTGGGGAAAAGTTGGGTTTTGGCTAAACAACTTACAGCAAACTTACAGCAAAAACGTTTTCTTGCATCGATATATATTATAATTAGTTGTCATGAAAAGCTAAGTATTTGTCGGTTCATGATTTTTTGTTTATTAATATGTTCTTTGCACAGAGATAGTGCAATTGGAGAGGCCTATGTCCAGCAGTGGACTGCTACAGGCTGATGATGATGATGATGATGATGACAGAGATAGTCCCGAAAAATATTTCACGATGTATGAAAAGTGAGGAGCGTATTCTTTATATATATTCATTACTCAAAAGTAAGTAATGACTTAATTTACTAAATAACTCTGCAATTTTCTATAAAATTGTTGTATTCCTTGTTTTAATTGACTCGAAACTCGTTACAAGTACATTTTAAAATAAATATTAAAACAGTTTTTTTTAAAGTATCCCTAGTGTTTAACCTTAGTAAAAGTAATTTATATGTAACGTAAATAATGATATACATATTTTAAACAAAAATAACATTAAGTTAATGCGTACATATCTTAGAGAGGTAGGTAGGAGTATTTATCAAACACCCATATCAGATATGTATTGCTCCCATATAAGGCCTATTGCCACCTACAGGGCAGTGTTCCAGACGCCGGACAGTTTGAATTTCTCTGTCAGAAAATTCCAACAACTGTCCTAACCGGGAATCCAAACCAAGAGTTCTACATTCCAAAGCAGCGCTGCCACCACTACACCAACGATACATTAAAACGATATTTCTCATCATTGCTCATATTTATTCAATTCATTTGTGTGGCTTTGAATCTCGTAGACACTTTCTATAGGCACCCATCCAACCATCATTTGTTTTCTCTTAGTTGATTTTAACCGGTGTATGGGGATGTATTGCAACATTTGGTTTATCTAAGCAAGCATTAGCACTTAAAAATCATAATATTATAATAAAACTAAGGTATAAATACTAAAACATAACGCTCAATGTGTGGTTTCAGTTAAGTCTTAAGGTAAAATTCTTTGAACTAAATGTGGTAGGCAATAGTGTATGTAGTTGGTAGTATATCATTATATCCCTATCTATATCCAACCGTAGGTTGATGTTGTTTATCCGTTTGTCCATCTGTCCGTCTGACTGAGAGTCTGGTAGAGCAGGTAGGTCGTCCACCGACAATGTGGAAGACGTACTAAATAAGGTCGCAGGACTATCTTGGATGCATGCAGCTTTCATCTGGTCCTTCCGTATGCATATCTTCAGCAGTAAACGTTTTACGTCTCATATAATAATAAATGTAGGGAGCCCTTGTTTGAAAATTTTACTATTCCATGTGTAGGTTTTCACATGGATGTATATAGGTCGTAAAACCTACTAAGGAATTAGATTGCACTTCATTGTTCGGTATGTATAGGATTTAGTATGTACCAAGGCAATTAACTGGTTTTAATTTTGTTCTGCTAACTCCCACTACCATATAAATATACTTATTCCATCATCATCTTCACTTAAAAAAAACCAAGTTACGTATCAAATATACCTGCCTATTAAGTTTGACCTAGGGGACGGTCGCAGTGCTTTTTACCTACATTCTTTGGCATTAATATAAATTAAGATTGAAGAACTTTACAAATCGTAACATTGGCATTAATTTTATTTACACACACGAAGCTTCACAACTTTAATATGCAACATTTTATTCAATCTATTGTTTCCAATTTCATTTTCCGCCATAGCTTAAGGAACGATTTGATAGCGATATTCAATGCAGAACCACAAAACATCTTGACCATAAAATGCCTACTCATGTTTTTAGTTGCTACTGTAAGCTGTTAACTTTAAAAACAGTCAAATAACTTTAAAAACAGTCAAATTAGTAATTGTGTAAAGTCAAGTCTTTCTCTTGATATATTCCAAAGAGAATACAATACTACGTATATATATATATTTAAGGACGAATGAAAAGAGCTATACATATCTCAATAAGCTGGGTTCTAATTCTATATAGTTAAAAAAAATATTGTTCCAAGTGTGAACAGCACACCACACGTCGTATGTATTTTAATTACATACATTGCAGCAAGCATCTCTACCATGACATTAAGATATTGACCTTCGAAATCTGTGTATTATATCTGTGTATGTGTCCCCTTGAAAGGTCTATAAGCCTATTATATATACATTTATTGCTGAAAAGTAAGTAGAAGCTTAAGATGTCTTCATTAGTTTTCCAGCTAACTGTGACACTTAAGCTTCTTAGATGACATTGCACCCTTTTTATGTCACTGAGTGGAGGTTGTCTGGACTCAAATTTATAAGAATAGCCACTTCACACACATGCGGACTCTGTAAAATCCATACCACTTCAGCCATTTAGGAATTTACGTAGGTACGTGCTATACATATGTAGTGGAAACGACTTTACATGTATGTAATTAGTTTTACCATTACATAGAGGTGGCATCGAGAGTAACTTGATGAAGAAACTGATATATCTAGGGGTCTTTGCAACAAAGTTAACTCAAATTACATGACGCGTTTCTTATAAATTTAGGTACTCTTTAATTCAAAGGTATCTTTTCCATAGCTTTATGCATTTAATTTCTATCTACCCTAATCGTACCCGTCTAAACACTGAAGTAATAACATATACCTAGAGTATACAGACAGCGTCTCTACCTTAAGTAGATGTCTAAATAAATTTGATTCGTGAATACATATATAGGAATAAACAATTAAAAAACCTTAGAACGGCCAAATTGAACAAAGAAATGCGTGAAAAGATGTAAGACTAAGTGTATGTACCTCTACTAATAATATGGACAGATATAAGTCTGAAATAAATGAATTCTATTCTATTCTATTCTATTCTATGTACCAAGACAATTAACTGGTTTTATTTTTGTTCTGCTTACTCCCACAGTCCCACTACGATATAATTATACTATTTACATTATAAGATTAACTTAAAAATAAACCAACCTGCGTACCATATATTGGCACATCAAGATTGACCTAGGGGACGGTCGCAGTGTTTTTTACTTCCATTCCTTGACTTTCAGAAAACAAATGTTAGATTGATGAACTTTACAAATCGTAACACCTCTAAAACTTTGGTATTCATTTCACTAACGTTGTGCGTAAGTTTGACCTGTATTAGAGTTTGTATCTCATCTGTAGTGGCTACTTTTCCGACAACTTCGTGACTTTAATGTGTTACATTTTACTTAATCTAGTGTTTCTAATCTTCATTTTCGAATGATTTAATCGCGATATTCAATGCAGAACCACAAAACATCTTTACCATAAAATGCCTACTCTGCACGCTTCTAGTTGCTACGGTAAGTTGTTTACTTTAAAAGCAGTCAAATTAATTATTTTGACAAGCTATTCTCTTGATATATTCAAAGGAAAATGAATAGAGCTATACATTTCTCAATAAGCTGAGTTCTTATTCAATATGGTTGAAAAAAAAATACAGTCCCAAGCGTGAACACCACACCACACTTTGTATTTATTTTATTAACATGGATGTATGTCGTACCAGTGACTAACGAATGACAACAAGTAAGCATCTCTACCATGACATTAAGATCATGACCTTCAAAATCTGTATATTAATGTCCCCATGAAAGGCCTATAAGCCTATTATATATAGATATATTTATTGCTCAAAAGTAAGTAATGGCTTAAGATGTCGGCATTAGTTTTCCAGCTAACTGTGACACCTTAAGCTTCTGCACCCTTTTTATACCACTGCGTGAAGTGTTGTTTGGACTCAAGTTCATAACAAACCCAAGCCTACGAAGGAAATTTAACGTTTACTTGTAGCATGTCATATCAGTAGTACGTAAAATGTAGAATTTTTACATGTTAAGAGCTCTTTTTCTCTACGATCATCAGAGCACTTAATGTTAAGTACCCCGATAACCCGCACCAATTTTTTTGGTTCCTACTTTGTGTTGAAGCTGTTCGTCTATGGAACACTTTACTCTACGAAATTATATGCGCGCCTTCTTTAGGCATCTTCAAAAAACGTGTCAAAGCATTTAGCTTCGCGAAATAACTAACTGCAAACCTACTTATTATCTTTTTTATAATAATTAAATGGTATATGTATAGTATGTATATATTTTGTAGTATATTACGTATAGTATAATTATATAAGTAAAGTTTGTATACGAGTATATTATAAGTATTTTTTTATATTTATAATCTTGAGTTTTGCTATATGTAGTGTTTAGTACACTTGTTTTATTCACACCGTCCTTATAAGTTTATGCCTATTTCTTTCCGTGAATGGTTGTCTGAAAGAGATCGCTCTGAGCGATAAGACCACCCATTCTGACACTTTAAATTTAAAGTACAATACAATACAATACAATAACTCTTTATTGCTTACCACACAAACAAAAACAGTAGGTAAATTAACTAATTAATCTACTTACAAGTAAGGATCTTAGATCTAAGCTGGTAATACAATTGGCGGTCTTATCGCTAATGCAATCTCTTACAGACAACCTTTTAATTGCCTATTTAATTGTGAAATATTTTGATTGTGATTTTATTTTATTCTATTTTATTTATTTGTAACATATATTTGTATTGTGGTGTTTCACTAAAGAGTTAATCTACATATCTGTATAATTATCAATCAAGTACTTATAGTAGTATTCATGATTTACACAATTTCATGACATTACCTATGTTAACGTGGGCAGATGTCTTGAAGATCATTGAAATTTTGAAATAAACTCGCTATGAAAGCCTTCTATTTCCTCGTAGGCTCAAAACTCGGACTCGCTTCGCTTAGAAGCACGCTCGGCCTTCGGCCTCACTTCGCTTAGAAAGACGCTCGGCCTTCGGTCTCGCTTCGCTTAGAAGCATGCTCGGCCTTCGGCCTCGCTTCGCTTAGAAGTACGCTCGGCCTTCGGCCTCGCTTCGCTTAGAAGTACGCTCGGCCTTCGGCCTCGCTTCGCTTAGAAGCATGCTCGGCCTTCGGCCTCGCTTCGCTTAGAAGTACGCTCGGCCTTCAGCCTCGCTTCGCTTAGAAGCACTCTTGGCCTTCTACCTATATAGCTCGGCCTGCGGCCTCGCCAGTATAGCTCGGCCTACGGCCTCGCGGGCTCTAATTTCGACCTATGGCCATTGTGAAAATTATGAACAATGCCGTCATCAAGAAATGGGTTTCATCTTTCCAATTGAGGGCTCTTCAAACCCTTAGATATCGATTTTCAGTTGGATCGGACTAATATTTAAGGTAGCCGCCATCTTGAATCCGCCATCTTGGATTTTTGACATGTCCGCCAAATTGCATTTTCGGTTCCCTAAAATATTAGTTCAAACCCCTCGTACCTATCTTTAACGGTTTCGGCGTTATAAGCATTTACATTTTGTATGGGCGCGATCGTCTTTTGTTCGGGAGGTGTATTTTTTTTTTAATTTTTAGGAAATGCCCAGGGTGCTTGTCAATATTAGTTTTGGCACTAACTACTTATCTCTTTTAGTTTCCGAGACCCGTCAAGCTGTTCCATCAGAAGTTACACATTCAGGTCATTTCAGGTGTCACTTAAGGACGTAAGACCACTGCCTATACTTTTCACTTACAAAGCCTCAGCGTTCCATCATGCCAACATGTCGAAAAACTACGATAAAATTTCCAGAGAAAAAAATTGTATGGCGGCCATGTTGAAAAATGATGTCATCAAAAAATGGATTTCATATTTCGAATCGGGGACTCTAAAAACCCTTAGATATCGATTTTCAGTCGGATCGGACTAATATTTAAGGTAGCCGCCATCTTGAATCCGCCATCTTGGATTTTTGACATTTCCGCCAAACTGCACTTCCGGTCCCCTTAAACATTAGTTCAAACACCCCGTACCTATCTTTAACGGTTGCGGCGTTATAAGCATTTACATTTTGTATGGGCGCGATCGTCTTTTGTTCGGGAGGTGTGTTTTTTTTTTAATTTTTAGGAAATGCCCAGGGTGCTTGTCAACATTAGTTTTGGCACTTACCCCCTATCTCCTTTAGTTTCCGAGAGCCGTTGACCTGTTCTACCTGGTATTCCACGTTCAGCTCCATTCAGTTTCTCCTAAAGTCACCTATCGTAACCCCACATATAACCCTACAAAACCATAATCCCCATCACGCCCACTGGGAGAAACGATCCATTAAAGATCCAAAAAAACATATGTATGGCGGCCATATTGAAAAATGACGTCATCAAAAAATGGTTTTCATATTTGGAATGTGGGACCCCAAAAACCCCCCGATACCAATTTTGAGCCGGATCGGACCAACTTTCAATTCGGCCGCCATTTTGAATCCGCCATCTTGGATTTTTGATACTTTTACCAAATTACCCTTCCGATTCCTTATGACATTTGGTCAAACACTTTATACTTATCTCAAACGGTTTAGGAATTATAAGCATTTACATTTTGTATGGGAGCGATCGTCTTTTGTTTGGGAGGTATGTTTTTTTTTTAATTTTTGGCAGTTGCCCAGGGTTTTGGTCATTTTTAGTTTTGGCACTAACCCCCTATGATTTATAGTTTCCGAGAGCCGTTGACCAGTTCCATCAGACTTCAACAATCAGCACTTTTCGGATTTTTCCCCCACTCGAATTGAGCCCCCCTACACTTTTCCCCTACATCTTCTATACCCCCCATTGCTCCTTCTAGGAGAACAAAGGGATCAGTCAGTCAGTCAGTACATGAATGGTAATCGAGCTATAAATATAAATCGAGAATAATAATAATTCCCGGGTTTCGGCACCAAAACCAATACAAGGTTTAACGCGATTTGAAGCGATTAGTCATGGTCTTCGCATGGACGGCCACTCTACTTGAGCGGCGGGAGCGCACGTCACGCCATGGCAAGGGCACCCGAATCACTGCTGCGTCACCGAGCATAGCCGATTACCGATCGGCTGGTGCGGTTGACATTGCCGCGGGCTTCTTTCTTCTAAACCGCTCCAGGAAGCCTGCTTGCGCTCTTCATCGCGCTTGTTTGTCGTTACATGTCTTAACATACAAAGTGCTTCGCAAACTCAATGAAATCGTATTGAAAACGTTTAACTAACTAACTAACTATGAATTGATGACGATACAGATAGCATTGGTAAGTTCTACACAAGCTTTATCACAAAAAACCCGGAACATGCGGCCAGTCTATTGCCATTAGCTATGCTTTTGAGTCGCTGTACTGATCAAGCTGATCGTAATTTACAAGGTAGTGATGACGAATGGCGAAGATCACCAATTGTTAAACATACACTTCCAACCGAATTATTAAGTTCACAAGACTTTGCTGACCATTTTTGGCATAAGGTAATTACGTGTGTATATATTCTTATTCATTACTATTATTTATTTACCTATACGCTTGTTTTCCTAGACATTCAACGTTTAGGCAGTATTTCATAGGCTGCTGTAAAATTTTCAAAGCATCTTAAAGCATGTTCTAAAAAATTACTGCTAACCAAATTTATAACTTTCCAATAGCAGAGGTCGGAGAATCCGAAAACGATGCGGAGGATGTATTTTCTTTTGAATAGACTAGATATTAGTCTAGTCCTCCGCATCGTTTTCACATTCTCCGACCTCTGCTTTTGGAAAGTAGTTATTTTTTTAATAGATATAAATAAATGGTAACAAGAAGAAAATCTGCTTTTTTTATTGAAAGTCCTCTTTTTTGAAGCAAAGCTACCGCTTTTTCAATTACCTCATCTGGCAGCACTGGTACCCAAAATAAAACAGAATGGCATAAGGACAAGTATCCAAAGCCATGTTAATAAAAAAAAAAACACAGAATATCAGTGAATATTTATTTATATTTATAATAAATTACACGGAATGATGGATCAAACAAAGATAAAACGTAATGTTTATTTTCTCTTTGCAAAGAGAATATAGTTACTTAGGACAGGAGTGTCATCATCATCGCAAAGTATTAAAAATTTATTAAAACCAATAATATATGTCTGTAAAAGCGAAACCATTTTTTAATACTATTTATATTCATATTACTTTTATTTGATTCCGTACCGTACAAACAATGGTCACTCCTACAGGGTTGGGGGAGTACAAGGGCAAAATATCCGCCAAAAACCTTTTAGTTCGTAAGAATAGGCCCTTCGTGAGCGTTTTTAGCGAAAATAACGCTAAAAACGCTCACAATGTTCAAATTGGGAATCTGTGGGTTTTTCCCCCAAAGGAATTTTTCCACCAAAATGTGTAAGTTTTGACCCACGTCCGGAGCTTGTTTGTGATCGTTTTTTGACATTTTATCATAATATTTGCTACAGCATAATCATGCGATTTTAGGTCTTATGCTCAGTTGAGCGTTCGAATAGGGTGTGGGCAAAAGTGGCAAAAATAACGTTTTTGAGCTTTACAATCGCTATAACAAAAGATAAACAAAACCACCTTTTGAGTGCAAGAACATGACAGAAAAAAAGCGTAAGAAACGTCGAAATAATCGGACGTCATTTTTCAAAGAAAATATTTTTTAGTTTCTTCTATAGGATCAGTAGTAATAAAGTGTATATATTTTCAGTATTTAGTGAGTATTTGTCCTTATTAAGTGTATTAGTTTATATTCACCGGACTCGGTAAGTTTTTAGCTTATTCTACATGAATGAACCGCCCGAACCGGCCACACCGGGGGCCTCAGTCCCCCCGGCAGCTAATTTTGTGATGATTTCTACCAACAAAGTATTGTCTAATGTCTACTAGAGTCTGGAATGGACACGGATGGATCAGTAACTCAGCGCGCTGCCCCTAAAAAGAGCCGTTTGAGTAAAATTTGCGAAAATTGTGACATGAAAAAGAGGAAGCATGGGCAGGCAATTGATGGTAAAACTGGTTGTCGCTGTTCAGATAGCGAAGCTAGCGATAACATAAGTAATAATAATATTAACATCCCTATAATACATTGGTATTGAAAATCCTACTGAGCTTATTCCTTCTTCATCCAACACTGGTCTTATCCTAGTCCCCTAAGTTATACTTCAATTGCAAGAACAAAGTACGAATCGACCGATATTGCACCATTCATTGTTCATATACAACGTGAAATTAAAACACCAAATGACGGTTCCATTCTGCACCCAGTTAAATTTAGGAAGTTCTTAAAAAGGAATGCCTTTCAAAGTATAGTAAATGGTTCGGTGAAAAGAATAGGTAGAAACCGGATTTCGCTTGATTTTTCTGACTTTAGCGACGTCAATTCATTCTTATTTAGTAAAAGCCTGGAAACTAATACCTTAAGAGCGTTTATACGTACTTTCAACATAACTCGAATGGGTCTGGTTCGCAGGGTACCGTCAGAGTGGTCACCAGAAGAAGTTATTGAGAATATTTCTGTTCCTGATGGATGTGGCGGAAATCTAAAAGTTAGGAGAAAAAATTATAAAACAATCATAGACGGATCCCCTGTGTGGAAACCTACACAGAGTAAAGTAATCACATTTGATGGACAGGTATTACCTAAAAGAATATTTATGTGCTACAATGCATTGCCCGTTGAGCTTTATTCATACCCTACTATTCAATGTTACAAATGTTGCCGTTTCGGGCATACAAAGGTTCAATGTCGTGCTAAGCCTAGATGTTTTAAGTGTGGAAATGACCATTCGGATGATACCTGTGACGTAGAGGAATAAATAGTATCGTGTTGTCTATGCTTGGGAGCTTCTTTTGCAATTAGTAAGTCTAGAAGCAGCTAAATTGATTCCTCCTGTAAACAAATCATATGCGGCCGTTGTCAGCTCCATCCCTAGTGTAGTTTCAGCTCATCCCATTTCTGCTCCTACATATACTAACCATAGCCATCATCCCATACGTCATACAAAAAAACATCATCATCATCAGCCTGTAGCAGTCCGCTGCTGGACATAGGCCTCTCCAATTGCACGCCACTTAGGTCTATCTTAGGCTTCTCGCATCCAGTTTTTGCCAGCCGTCTTGCGTAGATCGTCACTCCACCGTGCCTCAGGACGTCCAACACTACGTTTGCCGAGACGCGGTCTCAACTCTAGAACTCGTTTACCCCAACGGTTGTCAGTTCTACGGCCAATATGGATAGCTCACTGCCACTTCAGCTTGCTGATCCGGTGGGCTATGTCGATGACCTTCGTTCTCTGACGGATCACTTCATTTCTGATGCGAATTCTCAGAGAAACACCGAGCATAGCCCTTTCCATAGCCCGCTCAGCGATCTTAAGCTTGTGGACTATTCGGAGCCGTCAGTGTCCACGTTTCGGCTCCGTATGTCATGACGGGTAGGACGCACTGATTGAAGACTTTCGTCTTCAGGCACTGTGGAATCGGCGAAGTAAGGACTCGGCGTAGCTTCCCAAACGCTGCCCAGCCCAGCCGAATTCTTCTATTCACCTCGTTCTCAAAGTTGTTTTTTCCCAACTGCAATGTCTGCCCGAGGTACACATATTTTTGAACAACTTCGAGAACGGCGCCGTGTATCGCAATCGGTTCCGGTAGAACATGTTCGTTGAACATGACCTTGGTTTTGTCCAAGTTCATCCGTAGGCCGATGCGTATAGAAGAGTCAGCCAGGTCATTCAGCATCTGTTGCAGGTCCTGCAGCGTCTCTGCCACGATGACGATATCGTCAGCAAATCGCAAGTGAGAGATGTATTCGCCGTTGATATTAATGCCACGTCCATTCCAGTTCAGCGTCTTGAAAATATCCTTGTTTAATGAGTTTCCGTGGTAGCAGCGCAAGTCGGCAGTCAGCAGCAATCTGAATTACAATACAATCCCAATATGTTCGACGAAAACTTTAATAATTTATCTGATTAACTTACTCAGACACGTAAATTATTAAAAGAGAAGAAATTTGAAGGATGAAGAAGTTATTGTCGGTCAATTTCTCCTGCTATCAACCCTTCGGTAGTATGGAGTAATATAAGAAGATTTAGAAACTATGTTAGTGAGTCTACTAACTCAGCACTTCCACCAGATCTGTACGACTAATTCTTTAATAACTTTGCACCACCCCCAGTTCCAGAGCAGGATTTCTTCTGTAATTATACTACTTAAATTTGATAAACATCATTATGTTATCAGAAAATTTACCCAAATCTTGGAAATCACAGTAAGTTATTCCCATTCTTAAACTAGGTAAAGCTCCAACTGAAATATCTTCATATCGTAGGTGTACTTTGGATAGTGTGGGTACTTTTGTAACTACTATTAGAGTAGCATTTTCACGCAATGAATCAGTTGTTGCAACATTTTTAGATCTAGAGTCCGCATACGATAATGTTCTTCTCAATGTTCTCAAATCAAAGCTACATAAACTTGATATTCAGAAATCCTCTCATGTTTCATTTTTAATCTCACGTCCGGAAGATCAATGAAATTAGACCAAGCAAGGGATCAGTACAGACTTGTGTGGAAAGGGCTTCCGCAGGGTCCAGTATCCTTTACTGTTGAACATATATACTTAAGATTTGGATTCTTCCCTTCAAGGCTAAGCTGAAATTTTACAATATGCTGATGGCATAGTGTTAAACTCCTCGAACAGATCCATTATTACAGCAAGTACTCATTTAAAAATTCTTTGAATCTTGTTAAAGATTGGTTAGACAAAAATGGCTCGAATATCTCTGCTCATAAAAGTTCTGCTGTCGTATTCACGCGCCAACGGCTACCTCCACCAATATCAATACACTTTGATAATAACTTAATACCTATGAAAACACATATTAGGTTTTTGGGGGTATATCTAGATTCAAAACTTTCTGGTATTCCACACACTGAGTACGTTGTAGCAAAATGTAAAAAGTTTTTAAATATATTGCGTTGTCTTTCGGGTTGTGTTAAAGCTTTTCTACAGCGCTCTGGTACGAAGTGTTCTAGACTATGGGACCTTTTTACTAGAGCCATGTAGTGTGGCTGGACTTCGGAAATTGTATCCAATCAAAAGCTTTAAGAATTATCTCTGGTGCAATTAAGTCAAGCCCTCTAAACGCGCTACAAGTAGAATGTGAGGAACCTCCTCTTCATTTGAGGAGACAGTTTTTATCCGATTGTATGTTTTACCACAATTTACAATTTTCGAATAACTTATTAATATCAAAACTTTATCATCTCGCTAATGTTATAGAGTCGTCGGATTATTGGAACCACAAACCTCTCCTTTGTTTAGTTCAAAGCTTAATTAAATTTAAAGGAATTTGTGCTCCGACCTATCGTTCTCCAAGACTTAGCCTGTCTGACAGTAGTTTTGAAGCACAAATACAAATCCCAACAGTTCACCTTAATTTAGAAATCGATAGATACAATAACCACGCTAATATACACTTTAAATCAATTGTACAAGAAAACTCTCCTGATTGGCATCACTTGTGCGTCTAAACACTCGTCAGATAGTTTGGTAGGTGTAAGTGTTTATCATGTTCAATACAATATTGTGAAAAAATTAAAATGTCCATCTTAAACATCAGTATTTTCAGGAGAATGTCTTGGCCTTGTTAAGGCCATTGATTACATTTTGCTATTTACACTTAAAAGAAGTTTAATAATAAGTGACTCCATGAGCAGCTTAGAAGCATTACTGACGTATCCTTTTAAGTCAAAACTACAATTCCCACTTATATCTAAAGCTAGAAATAAACTACATTTATGTACTTTGAACGGCCTTTCCGTTACTTTTGTTTGGGTACCTAGTCATTGTGGTATCACAGGCAATGAAAAAGCTGATAGACTTGCTAATCAGTCTGTGGCGTGTGAAGATCTCGTTCCATTCATAAACTACATAGGTACATGACTTAGTTTCTCTTCCTAGATCTTATCTCCGAGATATCTGGAATAGACTCTGGGAGAGAAGTGGCCGTATCAAAGGAAAACATTATTTTTGCATACAACCACAGATTTGCACCAAACCATGGTTTTCTAATATAAAACTTAATAAGTAATATTTCAAACTTTTTGTATATATTTATCGCACCACCATGTTTTAAAGTACAAAATGAATAACTAAAACTAACAAACAAGGTAAGATGATGACAAAAGGAAAAGCCACTTGCTTGACACTGGTAGATTTTAGTCATGCAAAGCCAAATGGGCGGAGAAAAAAAAACATGACACTGGTAGAGTAACGTCTTCCATCGTTAAAAAGCTACACAAGAAGAAGAAGAAGAAGAAGAAGAAGAAGAAGGATAAAAAATCTTTTTTATCTAACAACTTAGTACTTTTATTGCCCCTATTAATTTGCAGCTGGTCTGGTTGCATTTTTGGTCGGTGCTGATCGTGGGCTTGTCTAAGTCTATTGTGTTTGATTTAAAAACATTCCAAAATCATAAATGCATAGGTAGGCAGCACATGATACAAAATGGGTGGCTTGTTTAGTAAACAAAAGAAACCAGTTAGCAGGATTACTGAACAAGACAAGGCGGTCCTGCAGTTAAAACAACAACGGGATAAACTGAAACAATACCAGAAAAGGATAGAATTAAATCTTGAGAGAGATCGACAGTTAGCCAAGAAGCTCTTGAGTGAAGGAAAACGTGATAGAGCCAAGTTGTTGCTCAAGAAGAAAAAATATCAAGAAAACCTACTACAGAATACAGATGCGCAGTTAGAAAACTTAGAACAACTGACTCATGACCTAGAATTTGCACAAATAGAAGTACAGGTATGTAGATTCCTTATCATTCTCCCTTACCATTCAAGCTATTTACTATCTACTGGCACTCCTACTGACATAGCTTGAATGACTGACAATACCAACTCCATTTATCTGAAATATTAATAAATCTACATATATAAAAATGAACCCCTATTTTTCTGGAACTTGAGAATGGATGAATGAATCTCGCTAATTCTTTTTTATTGTGTTAATTATTGTCAGGCGAAAAAAAAACCAAGAAAAGATGGGAGATTATGGTGAGGCCAAAGGCCGAGCCTATTACACTAAACAAGTTGAGGGCAATTACTAGTATAATACAAATTAGGTACTACAGATTATAAAAATATTTAGCGCTGCCTTTAGCATGCTTCATTTTATAGATTTGCAAGATTTTGACTCTTGATAGAATATCAGTACAGGACATTGGCGAAATTGCGCAACCGTTCAAAAGCCATTTAACTCATTCTTTTTTTTAACCGTAATTAATTAAAACAAAAGATTTCATTTATATTTTAATGGTTGCTATGTGCAAATAGTACTTACAAACTTATGAAAAGACTAAAATTATTTATTACCAGGCAAATATTACAGGATCTTTATTGTAAAAACTTATTGGTAGTTTTGCTCATACTCTTAAAGCAGCTTACTACCTACCCAGTGCGTTTGAATAGGCTATTTGTGATCGTTTTTAGCGAAAATAACGCTCACAAGGGGCATTCAAATTGGGAATCTGTGGGTGAAAATTTCGTTCATGTCTCTTTTTGATCAGCGTTCGGAAATTAAAAAAAGTGCAATTTTTGACCCACATCCAGGGCATTGTTGTTTGTGATTGTTATTTGACAGCATAATCATGCGATTTTAGGTCTTATGCTCAGTTGAGTGTTCGGATAGGGTATGGGCAAAAATAATATTTAAATGGTGAATAGAAATCATCCGCCTTCTTTTTCATCATGGCTTTGTAATTTTACCTTATGAAGAATAAGGTACATTTACTTTCATATAAATGCGGACGAAGTTGCGCATAACTGCTAGTTTCTCATATAGGTATGTTTGCGTATGGGATACGCTTTATTTTGTAGATTATCTGTATTTTGTACAATATTACAGAATTCACAGTAAAATGTAATCATAATCATTCCGTCATTATCTCTTGCCATACGGCGGCGTCTGGACTTCAAATGACACCATGAGTAGACGCGCCGTTGCAGTCACATGATTACACCTTTCAGTGACCTTTCCTTTCTTATCACTGACATTTTGATAGTGTTGTATGTAAATTTTATAGAATTAAATTAAATTGTACCTGAATTTTCTGTATTTTAAAGCCATATTGGAACATATTTTCTTCCTTTTCATGGAAAATACTTCGTTCCGAAAAATACTCTGAAACCTCACCACATATCACCAGAGGAGGGGAAATGGAGGGTTAGAAAATTCCTAAAACATGTGATTGATGAACCCAAAGCAAAAACGAAATTTTCTATTTTGTTTCAGGTCATTGATGGTTTGAAGATAGGTAATGATGCTCTAAAGAAGGTAAACGCGGTACTTAATATTGATGAAATTGAAAAGATACTTGATGAGACTAGAGAAGGAATTGAAAAGCAGAGAGAGATTGATGAGATGATTTCTGGTCAACTGACACAGGAGGATGAAGATGAAGTTGAGGCGGAGCTTGAAGCTATTCTTGATGTGAAGCATGAACTTCCTGATGTGCCTATAGATGAACTGCCAGAACTTGAAGAAGAAAAGGAGGTTCCTGTCAAACCTCAGAGAATCAAACAACCCAAAGTAGCTCTTGAAGCATAAGATAATAAAAAATGTAAATTGCAAATACTTACTGTAAATAAGATGACTAGCTAAATATATTTTTTAATCTGCATACCTAAGATGTTGTGTGATATATATTTATATTTACATATGTACAAGTTATCTTTTTACTTTCAGTTCTAGGAAAAAAGCTGTATGGATATTTTAGATGGGAAAAACATATTTGTATCCTTGCATTATTATGCTTAAGTACCAATGTACCCACAAATTTTCACTAAAAACTGTTTCATATTATTTCTATTTCATTGGATTTAAAAAAAAAACATGGCCTTGATTCTTTGAAGATTGCATTTACTCATAAAGTAACAGAATTAAAAAAAAGTTTCTTCTATTGCTTAGTTGTATTGTAACCACTGATAGAGACGCCTATCAGCTTTTCTATGGTTTTAACACTTCTGATTTAAGCTTTTTTGAAAGTATCAGGCCTCTGCAGTTTATTATTAGTTTATCAGTCGAATGACCCAGACTCAATAGACATTTCATTGTTATATTGACAATCAACTGGTGAGGGGTGGAATAAATAAATGATTTTTCTTAAACTTAACTAGACACACAAAGAAGATTGGCAAACCAACCACCAATATATACTCAATAATGATGATGGTACTAATAAAACAATTAAATAACTTTATTTTTTTAATCTCATCCATATCAAATTTCTGAACATAAGTTAAAACATTTTAGTAAACTATTGTTCCTAAAGGTAAAAAATATAAATAGGTGTGGCACCATTGATGATTTGATAAGTTATCATTTGGCTCTGAAAGGTACATATCTACCTCAATGTCCTCACCAAAACATGCTACATCAACGATTTAAAATCGTAACCAACCACAATTGTGATTAATATAATTGATATATCTTTTATTAGTCTTAAGTGCTAATTATTACAACTATACATAGTTAAAATACTATTTACAAGTACAATACACAACTATAGAATTATAAATGAAAGTTAAAAGTAGCCTTGAAAGTGATTAGAACACCACTCTCAGTGATCAGAGGTTGCTTCAATCAAAAGCTTTACTAAGGGTAATTAATAAACCGATCTCGGCTTTGGGTATGGTCTACCTACAATACTAGTCAAGTGGAGCTATTTAATAAACACCACGATGATATTTGATGCATCACAATCATACTATTAAATAAACCAATCTCAAATCTCCAGAGATGTATCATAAAAAAATAAACAATATGATTAAGTGCAGTCGGTAAGCCGATATTCCAGAAAGGCGCGCAGTGGGCCTAGCACGAATAACTGAGTAGGTGTAACGTAACGTGTCACGGGAAACAGTACAAACTGACATTTATCTAGGGCAACTGGAATACAGATAACTCTTAGTTTGTGCGCCTAAGTGTGACACGTTGACGCTTACGATACGCATTCATTTTCGCAAATTGTTTGTGCTACGGCCTCTGTCGTGAATCTTCGTTTGATTGAGTACAAATGTGAGTAAATTTGCAATACTCAATTCTTCACTCAAGTTTCACAACCGGGTCTTTATAGAATACAGGTCAGATCGTGAACACAGAAAAACTGAGTCGTTTTCTATGATCGTGAACATGTGATGGCAGGAAAAATCGCACACTCTAATCATTTGTGTTGTGTTAAGTGATTTTGAATTGATATTCATAACATATACTAGATACTAAAAGTATCTCAGTGTGATGATCGCAGAAAAATGTACCTCATAGTAAGCTCTCGATGGCTCTGCACTATTCATAGGAAAGCATTGTTATTACCATTACGCGTGCGACTTGCCCACCTCGTAACTTGATACCGTATATTATAGTATATAAAAAAACTTTATTACAGTCCCAGGAAGAGAATAATTATGATTGTAGTTCAATCTTGCAGTGTTTACTATCCGCCTATTCCGAGTTGAATGACCGATAATTTGTTTGTTAAATGTGGCTTTATCAATATTTATCAAGGTTCCTTACCTAATAGGTACGTAGTACTTCATAATAGAATGTGTTCGTGATTAAGCTTCTTAGCACATAAGATTAAGCTTATTATATCTTATTGGAGATGCTGCTCTTGAGAATGGTCTTATTTGAGATGATTTTGATATTGTGTTCATTAATTAGCAACGATAAAATGTTGATGTCTTGAGCTTGAGGTCTTATCAACCAAGATCACTTGTTTAATACAGTAGTACTATGAACCCAACTATTCTCAGTAATAAAGCACAATCATAATTATATTTTAAAGCAAGGAAAAAGTTTTATTTCATTAAAAAAATTTAATGATTGTAAATTGTGCGAGTAAGTTACACTCAATGATATACAGCATGGTTTTGGATGATATCCAATTCCTAAAATCTTTCGGATATTACATTATGGATATAGACTCTAATGATTCTAAAGAAAGACACCTGTATTAATTGAACCAATAGATTCTGTTGTTGATAAGGGTCACAAAGGGTTCTGCTGTTCTTAAATCAAATGGTATCGAAACAACAAAAACAGTATCCCGCTTGTTTTAGTTTGAATAGGCGAGTTATCTACTGTGAAAAAATAATAAAATAGTAAACATTTGCGTTTTTCATTGCATGTTGCATGTTCGTTAACAGCAACCGAATCCACTGGTTCAACCCACAGGTATCCTGTTTTTTGAAAATGTACCAGTTTGTCGATATTGCTGAAGATATAAAAAAAAACTGACCTACATAATGTTATATAACTTAACCCTTGAGGGTTTCTACGATAGTTAAAATTTATTTTTATTTATCATTTGACACTATTAAATTGGTCAATACAGTGGTACATTTAGCTTCGAAATGTGACAATCTGGGTCAAGCCACCAACTTATTTGGGCTCGAAGTTCTCAACTGCACAACTTTCATATGATGCGAGATATTAGAACCTGTGCCTGATGCCAAATAACTTAGTCGAAGGCCACTCATAAATGGCGCCGGGCGCGGGCGGCTTCCTATTCCATTCAAAATGCATGGAAATAAAGCGCAATTTAGAACACACGATATGTAGTTGCTCGGACGTGGTTATGACGCGCCATTTCTGATTTCTGATAGGCGGTAACAATTATCCCACCTTTTTATTATAAATGTTTGCTTTTACTATGTGAAGAATGGTTTGTGTTAAAGTTAAATTAGTCATCAATAAAAGGATTGTTGCATCACTTTCCGATTATTAACGTCAATTCGCGCGTGGCTTTTATTTAGCAACCCTTGTGTACATAAAAGTATACTTTACTGTAATTAATTATGTACATACCTATCTAATATTACTATACATTTTCTCTTACTAAACAACACTCTTTGTACTGTTACGTACACACATGGCTAAGAATTTTTTAACATTTTAATAAAGAATGCCAAAAAAAATTGGGGCAAGCATTTATGTATCAATCAATTGGTATTGATACAAATTGATTCCTAGTGAACACGAAACCTTCTCTTGGCCACATTACAATTCTGGGGACCGATTCCACTCCACACACTGCAATCGAACCTTAGCTGAACTGTAACTCTTTATTTGTTTTCTTGTTCTCGTACAGAAAAACAGTCAAGCTGTAATTAAGTTTCTATTGACGCTAGCAATCACATTATATTTTGCAAACTCTATAGAATGTAACGCTAACTCATAGCGTTTAATACATATGTAATATAAATTAGTGTTTAAGTTGATGTTACGTTGCAATTCGTCTCTAGAAAATAGCTGAATGGCTTTTGATCGAACAGCGACTGAATTGACAGTTGCAGGGGGATAAATTGTTAAATATTGTGAAATAGTAGAGTTGGCCTTCTGTGCTGATGAGCAAGTATTTTGATAGAATCGTATCCTACCACAAACAAGCCCACTAGGCCTATTAGGCCGCACTTTTACCATCCACATTTGATAAAACTTTTTAGTTACATATTGCAAAAGTTTTAGCTTTCATATTTTTTGAAGAAAAATTCTTGGCTGACTTTGAACTCGTATGCAATGCTCGGTAGAAGCTACCTTAGTGGCTACTTCAAACAATACATTCTGCCTATATGTAGCTGGTATTTTGTTTTTGGAACACTTTGATTCCATTCTAGGATAAGTTTGCATTTTATAAAATAATTTATTGGGAATCCATAGATAATGCTTAACCATTTTATTATCTCTTGTTTAATTGATGGTCCCTATTTTTAAAGTATACAACACCTATCATAAATATGTTAAAATTACTAATAATTCAGAATTTTTCAATATAATAGGTAAACCAAAATGTATGGACAAAAATTAGCTTCGTTTTAGTTGAAGATTTTCAGACGGAATGTTTGTTTATTTTAAATGTTAAAATGTATTCAGATTTTGAAAAATCATGAAATACTTAACTAATCTATTGTGTTATAATGTGGTAACCACTTCTTCTAATAGTATACAGTTAAAATAAGTAGATACTTTTTAGAAATCGCCATACAGCTCGCCATAAGAAAAACTAGCTTCTCTCATATAAAATAAGCTTCAATCACATACCAAATTAGTGTTAAAAGCATCCTGAGAATAATTAATTGTCTGTAAATATGACAAACATAGTTAGTTCTGAATTATAAATAGCGATAATTGTATAAGTAATCACTAATGGCAGAAACTTCCAGAATGTAGAAAAAAATAAAATAAAAAACCGAATCACACAAGTTAAAATTACAGAGAAACCTTTATATTACACATGATTAATTTAATTTACTATTTAAAAATAAATCTATAGTTCAATACCTAAGTAATATCTACATAACATTTCCTAATATTTACAAAAATATATCTCTTTCTCATAGAAATTCTAATGGAAGTTTGTAACAGTCAACTTGAGTCGGAAGGGCTGCCTTACATTATCCAGAATTGAGAAACTTAACTACATGTACTGTGCAAAAACTAAATAAAAGTCAGATTTAACTCATCCAAACCAATATATAAAATAGAAAATTCGGCTATTTATGAGCAATAAAATTCCGCTAGTATAAACTTGTGTGGATTTTCAAGGGATGTGTTGAATGTCCATCGAGTAGGTAAAAACGAATGAACAGAGGCTGAAGCACACAACTAACGGAAAAATGGTCCATGTTTCATGGTACAAACTATTAATTATCTGTGTTACAGTTGTACTTGATAAATCATAGTTTGTATTGAATTACATTGTTTTATGTCAAAACTATTATATTTTTGACATAAATAATTTTTGGTTATACTCATGCTAACTTTACCGCTGAACCGATTGAACACTCAACACAATACTTTGATTGAATCTACGATTAATGATATGGGAAGAAACATAACTCTCATACAATCACCTGTTAAATTTTATACTCGTAAATCCATCCAATTCATATAATACAAAAAACGCACGCGATTTCAATGTCAATTCCATTGGAGTACAAATACACTGAATAACATTCGCATGTGATCGGTTGTGTCATGTTCAATTGTGTTACCGATCGTGATACCATTGGTGGCGATGAAGCGGTGACGTGGCCAACGTTATTCTAAAATATGTTTACGTGTTTATTTTTTAAATTGCTTCATTTAATACAATTTCTTAAATCTATAGATCGGGAATACTTTTAGAAAGTAGTATTGAACTTCTTAAATCTATAGATTCGGAATTCTTTTAGAAATTGGTATTGAATATTTTTTAAAGTACAAGTACAGCATAGCGAAAATACAACTATGGTCTAAATTTTTATTCAAGTTATTTAAGCTGTCGCCTTTAGGAATCCCCATGGTCAAAAGTAGATATGAGGAGTTAGATATGACTGAAATGTCACATAGGCTAGTTGGCTTCTTTTTTAAAGCATATCACATTCTTGTTTACAACAATTTCAACACATACAATTGTTTGCAATAAGTGTTTTCCATGGTTAATATCTAATTAGATACTTCCATATTTCTAAAGGCTCAAGATTCTCATGAGGTTTTGTATTATTATACCTCACTTTTTTAACATCGTTCATCAAAGTAGTAAATGAACAAACAAAAATGGAATCAAAAAGTGATGAACATTAATATAGCCCTACATTAATTTTAACACATGATTTATGAACATTAATTAGCTACGCTAATCGCCTACCCTATGATGAGAGATGCTTTTACACACTCTGCTTGAAAGACCTGGCGTCAAACTGCAAGCAAAAACATATGTAAACACTAATTGTGTGAATAAGTTTGAAATCATGTATGGCATTCATGTTGTAAACATTTTTCAGACTTGTCCAGTATGGGTTTTTAAAATGTTTATTAGCTTTTAGGAATCCTGTCGAATAAAGTAGATATGACTGAAATGTCACATAGGCTAGTTGACTTTATTTATATCTTTATCTTTTTTATAGCGGTTCACATTATATGAAAAGTGATGCCAGATATTTTCATACCCGTATGACTTCTACACCACTTAATGACACACGACAGCATAATTGCAGAAATAAATCACGCAAAAACACAATAATAAACACGTTCAAAACTTTCCGGGGGACAACCGCACGCCTCGAGTGACACGGCGAACTGATGGCGCCGCGCGGTACAGTTTTCAAGCAACGCCCACCGCGGTATAGTTTTCAAGGTAGGTACCGTTTTTTATTTTCATTTC
This sequence comes from Selenia dentaria, assembly GCA_917880725.1. Lineage (NCBI taxonomy): Eukaryota > Metazoa > Arthropoda > Insecta > Lepidoptera > Geometridae > Selenia > Selenia dentaria. The sequence continues at coordinate 30,961,442 of OU862877.1, read as the reverse complement.
TTCCCACATTATTATTCGTAAGATTGAACATTTACTTTACCAAGTTGCATACTTAAGTAAAATTGTGTCTTCATTCAGATTTTACCAGCACAGTAGTTTTCAAAAGCTATAACAAATTCCTTAAGAATAATTCCTATTACATAGCTTTTTATGATTTAAATTATCCTTATTCAACATAATTAATGTAATGGTGACTAACAAAAACTATAATTCTTAATACAAAAGTACATGGTCTTGTCAAACAACTTGAGCCACTATAGTAATAGTGCTTATTACAGATTATACAACTGTTACATTGGAATTGTCATATCATCTTAATTTTAACTGTTATTGTATCGTAGCAATCCACATGGCAGTTATTTAACAAAGCCTATCTAACTTATTTCTCACTGTGCGCATGGTTCTTCAAGTTACTATAAGCACTTTTTTATATTCACATTTACTTCACTAATTGGTTCAATTTTGACGACAAGCGCAGTATCTTAAAACAGTATAATTAACATCACTGATGGCCGAAATTCACTGCAATCACTTGTTTTTGTAGTCTACAAAGCGGTCCAGTGGTCAGGCTGGCCGTTGGAGTCGTCAGGTCAGCTAGCGGCGAATTCTACGCCGGCTAAGAGCTCATGCTAGTAGGTGACACTGACCGGATGATGAGAAATAGCTGGGCCGGTGTGGTGTTGTGTGGCGACCGTGTGTGTAAATGTTGTCGACGTTATGCCAGATGAGCTCGATGTAGCAGCTCTGACTACTTGCTGTGAATGAAAAGTCTGATTGATCACACTAATATTATAAAAGCGAAAAAATGTGAGTACATTTGTTTCTTCTTGCGTGTGTGAAAGTTGAAATGATGATAGCTTACACTGGATTAAAACTTAACTGTATTTTTTTTCGGAAAAATGCTCCTGTGGAATAGCCATTTTCAGGCGGGTGGCGTCGCGGGGTGTAAGTAAATTATATAACGCTCAAAGATCACATAGGTATGAAATTACTGATCCTACTAACATTAACAGAATTGCTTGTATCAAGGGAATCAAGAAAAAACAACCATTGTTGTTTTTTATGAAACATTAGACTTGACCACTAACTGTTTGGTCTGCATGAGGGCAAAGATCTGAACTGACGTCCCAGTTCGAGTGTATTCTTATTTCCCCTGCCAACTAACCTAGCTATTCCATATTGTATTGGAGTTTGGTTTTAGGTAGTATGATCACATTTGATGGTCAATGACAATACAGAATTAGAGCTAGAATGGTAACTGCCTCTCAAAGACACACACGGCTTTTACTGACTGGTAACACGGTAGTAGGTGCTAGTGGTAGATGTGGATATATAATAGAAATATATATATGTATGTAAGAAATATGTATAATAGAAAGTGCTCTACCACCGTTACATGGATTTCGAGATGTATCTTTTCAGAAAGATCAAGCTGAGAAAGAGGAGGATTTGAATTGCCAGTGAAAGCCAGTCACCAGTTATGTAGTGTATGAGTGTGTGTGTAATAGCCTAATGGCTATCATCGCTATATTCATATTATTGTTGAGCTTATGACAAAATGTCGAGTATTACAATGAAAGTTGTTAGGATTTAATATTGAGTATAATATGTATATCAGTTTTCTCATTGAATATTGATGATGATACAAATACAAAATACTTTTATTGACATATACATTTTTTATACAAATTTAATGAATCCATAGGCTCCCGAACTAGAGTTACTGTGTTTCAGGAGGCAATGGCATCTCTCATGAAAGACTTATCTCTAAATATGTCATTAAGTGGATACAATACTTTTATTTTTGGTTTTGATAAATCTTGATATCCCAATTATATTATAAATGTGAAAGTTTGGATGGATGGATAAATGGATGTGTGTTACTTAATGACGGCCGAACGGCTGAATGGATCTGGTAGAAATTTGGCACAGAGATAGATTATAGTCTGAAATAGCACATAGGCTACTTTTCATCATCATCATCACCATTATCATCTATTATCACACCAAGCGGGTGAAAAATCCTAATATTCTTGAGGGCTGCATAGACAAAATAACAAGATCTCCGCCTACGCCAAGATCGTAATGATGACTTACTTTCTGTCAATAGAGTTGAAAAAAGATGTGTCACTTTCTGATAGCTTATAGTGCGTTCGAATAGCCCCAAGTTGGCGAAAATAACGCTAAAAACGCTCAGAAGCGCGCTCGAATTGGTAATCTGTTGGGAATGGTGAAAATGTCGTTTCGGGCTCGCGTAGCTATAAAAGAGGTAATTATGCCACCGAAAAGGGTATGCGTAGGGTTCTCAAGTACTTTGTTCACGTGGCCACGGCGGAGGCCGGACAATTTAGAAAAGCTAATAGTGGTCGGCCACGTGGAAGGAAAGAGAAGTAGAGCAAGATCACCGACCCGTTAGAACGATACTGTAAAACAGGCGTGTAAATCCACCATTCACGCATCCATCCAACTTTCTCAAAACAGAGAAGCCTGGAAGATCTTAGTGGGAAAAACCACTTGTGATGACCACGACCCTCAGCCATAAGGCAACGACGTAGAAGAAGAATATCATGTAATAGGGGAGAGCCTACGGCCACCTACTAGGCACTGTTCCAGTCTCCGGACTGTTATAGAGAATATATTTTTTTCTCAGAAAATCCTAATAACTGTCCAACCCAGGGATCGAACCCATGACCTCGAGGTTCCAAAACGGCACTTCCACCCCTACGCCAAGACTAAGCGAGCGAAGCCGTTGCGGGTCAGCTAGTAGAAATATAAATATAAACTTACTTGGTTTGTTATCTGCATTACAGTAGAACTGTTTGGAGAGTTTTGAGGTACTATTATGCTTTCCGTCGGCCGCACTTCTTCCACTCTACAAAAAAAATTAATAAATTAGTTCTCCTGCAATTCACTTAGGGTTACAACTGGGGGATTGATTTTATTGGTAGCCTTACCAAGGATTTTGCATGCAATGGCATCTGATCCGCATTGTTTAAATTAATAAATATCCAAAAAATTATAGGTTTCAAACTTCAATATTGCCTGATCCAATCATCCACACAAGTGGACACAAGTTTTAGGTGAGGCCCCTAGGGAATCAGTTTTTTTTTTAACTTCATCATAACCTTATTATTGTATGATGAACACATAGCATTATCATGGCCATTTTTGCCATATTTAAGACATATTACTTTGCCGGTTGAGCCGCTTCATGTGGCACAAAAGGTATATTGAAATAACATTAATACTAGCATGCGCTATAGAGTATCTCTTGCACTTATGTTATGTTTATTTAAAATTATTTCGATATCTACGATGGGGCTAAGTGGTGACAACTTGAAACTTTTGGCAGATTTAAAGTTTATCTCTCAATGTTGTGAAGGTGAAAAAAGATTAAACAAACCATGTCACAATTCACAGATGCTGCTTTAAATCTTCATATATTTTTACAATGAAACGCAAAGAGTAGCAGGAAAGGCTATAAAGTAATGGAAAGTTTGCTATTCAATTGATGATATGATCTTGAGCAGTAGTCTTAGATAAAAAGGTGATATCTGTAATAATTGGAATAGCTTAATTAAAATACATACATTTAATTACTCGAAAAAGCCCCTATTCACGTAATGACTCAGATAAGAATTGTAAATTTCTTCACATAAAAAAAGAACTAAACATACTTCCTGCATGCGACTGAAGTCAAAAAGTGAAGGTTAAAACTTAACAAAATTGCCTATAAACAACGGTCTAGACCTTTCAGTCAGTAATTAAATACCGACAGTCCTCGTACTTACGGCATGTTAGGTTCTCGAAATAGGCGACGTAAATCGAAACGACGTAAGTCGAGACATATTTTTTCATATGTTTATATGTAAAATTCAAGGGCTAGGTTCCACAAGGATTCAAAATAAAAAAAACTGCATTTATAACAAAGGATACTTTATTATCAAAAGTAAGTTCTTAAAATAATTATATATGCACTTATGAAATAGCTAGTTATTTTTGGTATTTGTGTGTTATTAATTTTAATAATAGTTATAAAACTTTAAAATGTAATCACAATATGTAATAAGAAATAACAAATCTTAGATTTAACCTCCATTGTAATTGTCTTTCTTACTCTCTTCTTCACTTTACTATTACTGTCTTGTTTAGGTAGCATAGTTTAAAATTCACTTAAATATGTATGTAAAAACAAAAAATGTCAAAGATAAAAAAAAATACTAATCTATTATTACGTCTTGATTGTCCGGTGTCCCTGAAGTAATTAAACAAAATCAGCGGCATGTGCGGGGTAATCCCCGCACGCCGACACCGCGCCCCGACGGCCCCACGGACATTGACCTCGCGACAAGTGAGTTCTCCTATGCCGGAAATCGAATCAAATGACGTATGTTTGAGGAATAGTGTCAAAACATTGTTCGACGTAACTTGAAACGACGTAAATCGAGGACTGCCTGTAATCCGATACATATTATGTTCGTAACCTATTACTTACAATGTAGAAAAGCGTAAATGCCTAAGTTTTCACGGTTTTACTTCATGATAGCCCGATAAGAACTTCAAGCATGTAATCAAATAGCAAATTTTAATGTGAAAAAACAAGGCAGCGTCGAGTAGAACATTAAATATTTTAAACCTCTGTGTGGCATTACAACTGAACTGGCTATGTTCCATTGTAGGATCCTATATAGATAGTGTAGATACCTATACAGATAAATAAAAATTAAGTGTCTTTTTGTAATTCCAAATTAACAGCTTTTCATATGAAAGTATATACTATTGGTCCTAAGACTGTTTGTTCCGGCTAATCTCTGAAACGGCTGGACCGATTTTAATGGGACTTTCACTGGCTAGTGTTATAAATAATTAGCTTATAATTAACCCCTCACCAGTCGATTGTCAATATAACTGTGAGGTTTATGAGGTTCATGAAGGTTTCTTCAATAAAGGTTTTCTTAAACTTCACTTTCCATGCGTTTTATTTCTTCAAATACAGTTTTTCTTCTTAAAATTAGACTTAGGTACAAGTGTATATGGTGGGCAAGAATTTTTCTAACTTAGCTACTATATATAGGATTTACTATGTTTGGCAACTAGCGTGCCGCTCACCTAGCGTGTATGAATTAGTGCGGGAAAGAGAGAGCGATAAACTGTACACCTATCTCGCTCTGTCGTTCGCTCTATTTAAAACTTTAAACTAAAAAATGGATCATTGTCCGTAACATTCTCCCCCCGGCGCAGCACTGCGAAGCCCCTCTTCAGTCGGGAGGACGATGAGCCTCCTCACCGGTCGCTTGAAGACTCCCCCTCTCGTCCGTACATCCGCACTTCTTACTATACCGTCCGGTCCCGTATAAACTTTGTTTACTTGGCCCCGTGGCCAAACGTTACGTGGTAGTAAACCGTCGACTATTAGGACTACATCGCCTATCTTTATGTTGTTAAAATCTTTACGTACGTCTCCTCGGGGAGTTAAGGTAGGTAAGTACTCGTCTATCCACCTAGCCCAGAACATATTCGCTAACGCCTGCGAGGCGCGCCATAGTCGCCTATCCGCTACGTCGCAAGTACCTACATGCGGTAACCCGACCGCGGTCCCCAGTAAAAAGTGGTTCGGCGTCAGAGCTTCCGCGTCGTCGTGACTAACGGCTACGTGCGTCAAAGGTCGCGCGTTTATAGTATGTTCGATTTCCGTAAGCGCGGTAGCTAGTACCTCCTCCTTCGGTGACCGTTCGTTCAACACGACTTTTAAGGCGCGTTTCACTGAGGAAATAAGCCTTTCCCAACACCCCCCTTCATTAGGTCCACCCGGGTTCGAGTATGACCACCGTACTCTTCGACTTAACGCGTAGTCTCGTAGCGCGGGTAACCACTCCTCGAAAGCTTTGTCTAACTCGACTTGGGCCCCCTTGGAATTCGTACCGTTATCGGAAAATATTAACTCCGGCCATCCGCGTCGGGACGCCATTCGGCGCATGGCTAACACTGCCGAATCCGTACTCAGGCTCGCGACGAGTTCGATGTGTACCGCGCGAGTGATCATGCAGGTAAATAGCATGCCCCAACGTTTTTCCTTTCGTCTGCCTATCGTCACCCACATAGGGCCGAAGCAGTCGATACCGCACCGGGAAAACGGCCTGCTGTATGCGGTCAACCTAGCCTTAGGTAAGTCGCCTTTGACCGGTACCGCCGGCGCCGCCCTACGTAGTTTACATAACGCGCATTTTCCTACTACTGACCGTACCGACGGTCGTAGGCGCAATATCCAATAACGTTGCCTCAAGTTGTTGACTATTTGTTCGCGACCTACGTGACTATTACGTATGTGTTCACGTTTTATTAGTAAACGAGTCAGCGGGTGCGCACCGTCGAGTATAGGGGGAGATTTCATCTCCTCCGGTACTGTAGCCGCGTTTATCCTCCCATGTAGACATAGTAGGCCGTCCTTGTTACACGTCGGGTCCAACCTGTATAGCCGGCTTTGTCTTTCTACGTTCCTTCCGGCCGCGACTTTCTTTATTTCCTCCGGGAAGCTTTCGCGTTGAGCTTCTTTTATTAATGTTTTTTCGGCGCGGTCGATATGTTCGAGCGCGAGAAAAGACTTTCGCTTTTGACATTTTTCGATGAACACTAAAACGTACTGTTAGACTAGGTTCCCGACAAGTTTTAAAAAAAAACAAGATTTATGGAAACAGAGATTTATTAACACTTTTATTACTATTATTTACACTTTTCACTTATTTTCTCCTTGTTGGATCACTCGGGTTTTAAATAATCGCGCACTACTATTACTGATGAGAGGCAGAGTAACCTTGTAAAATTGAATAACAATGAATGACAATAATATCCAAAAATTATGGGTTTATATACAAAACAATATTGCTGACTTGTTGAAATGCATTGACGTCAATCGCTAGAATGCGAGTGTGGTCGATTGCAAGATCGGCAGATATTAGGGTTGTAACATTTCCCCCCTTTAAGACGGAACATACTAAACGGATAGTATGTGAGTAAGGATTGATCCAACAGAGATTACAAGATTGAGACAATGAAATACAGGACTAAGAGACATAATGGAATAGTAATTAATTAAAAATAACAATAAAGTAGTAAACAATTAGAAAGTTGCAATGAAAAATAGAAAAATAAGATTAACGATTAGATAGTAGAAATTAATTGAAAAGTAAAACTAACAATTAAGTAGATAGTAGCAATGAACTAGGACAATTAAAATTAACATTGTAAACATAACGGTTTAGCAATAGGATAAGAAAAGTACCAGACATAAATTTAATTATATTTCAAGATTCCTTCTTGGAGATGACATAGAAACACTAGACATAGAATTAGAGTCAGAACTAGAAGTTTCAGAGTTGTGTCCAATAGTGGTCATCTCAATATTTGACCTGGAATGAATATGAGATTGAGGCTTTGAATAGCATTTATTAAATATTTTAACACAACATCCGGAAGTAGTAGCTCTGCGTTTAGGGCAAATACACAAATAAAGTTTATAAGACAAAAATGAAAAAACAGATAAGGATAACAATGTTGTCAAGATGCTGAAGTAGTATCCATATTTAATGTGATAAGGCTGATTTTCGATCTCTGTCAACTCGTCATTGAATTGGTTTAGTTTATGAGTCGCGTATTGTAAGGAGTCCAGATTTATATGAGACAATCTTATTGGAGTTAAATATGGAATACTATTATTAATTTTTATTTTAGAACAGCAATCATCGTTGATGATGTTAAAGTTAGGTGATGGTATATACATTTTTGTTTCGTATTCATTACTGAGAACAAACTGCATTAGTTTGTGATATGCTTTACAATTTTTAGGAACAGTTAATATTCCTGTTCCGACTACGTCATGATCGACAATATTACCATTGCAATTAAGAGATAGCCTTGCGATATCTGACTGAACGTAAATCCACTTATTGTTCATTAGTTTTTGCCAGATATCGACATTACCGTACATTAGTTTGTAACTGCAAGAGTCTGGGATATCACTTAGAAATTCACTGAAAATAAGCACTTCACAGATAGGATTTGAAACACTAGATTGTACATTAGCTAATTTACACAAATAATAGTTATTCTCCATTAATTTACACTCACTTAGGTCGTCCATTGCAGAATACGTCAATTTGTCTTCAGTTATTGCTAAGTACTTTGTGGATGGGCTTATTAAAGCAAAAGAGTTTGGTTTATGAATATCATGAGGTGTAGGGAGAGCATAAATGTGATAGAGATTATAATCTACGAGCAAAGCTAAGGGTATTTTTACTACGAATACTAATTTACTATCGCTAACGAAAGAAGATACATCTGCTATATCTATGAGAATATGAATGTTATCTAGAGTTAGCTCGATTGGAAAGTTGCGAATTAGATCGTTGTTTCTTGAATTTAATTCGTTAAGCAATTGCATGGGACTTAGTATAGAAGGATGTACTACATTTTGTTTACCGAAAAGTATAGAATCTATAAGATCTGTCAGTTTAAAATTAAGAATCATGAGAGAGCTTTCTAATGCACTGAACGTCATTGCGAGATGCGAGGTAACTTCGAGTTTATTGGTGCTGGTTGAAATCGTTTCTAGAATTGAGTCAAGTTTAACCATGTTTTCGTTAAGTGCGACTTCGTTATGGTTTAACCTTTGAATCGTATTATTAAAAGATGAAAGAGTAGATGAAATAATATGGATGTTCTGTTTCATTAAGGAAGCTAAGTGACGTTGATCATCTTGGACCGCGTTAATAGCGTCAGTGAAAGCTTTGGCATCGTCTTCATCGAGAGAACCGAATAGCTGTTTAAGGATAGGACCGCCTATACCAAACCAAGCGGATCGTCTAAGTCTAGAGCTAGTATTATTATTAATAAGATGAGATAGAGAATTATAATTAGAATTAACACTGTAATATAAGGTTTCTAAAGGACTAAGGACATTAGAGCAATCTATCTTAATATCAGGATAAGAATAGCAAATACGTTTAGAACTCGCTAACATTTTATTAATAGTTTCTAAATGAGGCTTAAAGTAAGAAATATCAGTAAACGTTAAAACATTCCAATAGTTATTATAATATCTTAGAGTACCTAGAGGGTCAAAGTAAAGACCGGGACTGTTGACGATAGGCGACGTTAGATTGGAGTTGGAGACGGAGACGACTCCTGGCGTGATGGCCCTGGAAGAGGATTTTCATGAGCTAACTTGATTTGATCGAAATGATAACGTATATGCCTACGATTAACAAGAAGTGTGACATTGTTATTATTATGGACCTTAAGGACTCGAAAAGGACCTTTCCATATTGAGGACAGTGCTTTGCGTAATCTATGGTGTTGTTTAAGGTAGACCATGTCTCCGACATTGTAGGTAACGTCTTTAGCATGTTTGTCATAATATGCTTTTGATCTTTCTTTGTTTCGAAGGATGTTTTCGCGAGCTATGTTTCTAGAGTTGATTAACTTTTGTTTTAAAGTTTTAATGTAGTCAGGATAAGTAGCTGTAGGATCAATATCATAGATGGAGCTGGGAATGTTAGGCTTGCAACCAAATAATAATTCATGAGGTGTAAAGTTAGTAGATGAATGCACACATGAGTTATATGAAATGATAGCAGTAGGTATGAATTTATGCCAGTCGTTTTGATTTTCATTGACATAGGACTTAAGGTATTCCTTTAGAGTAGCATGACTTCTCTCAAGAGCACCGTTTGTCTGAGGATGGTATGGCGATGAGAATAAATGTTTGATTTTGAAGAAAGTGGCAACTTGTTTGTATACATCGGCAATGAAATGAACACCTTGATCTGAAAGAATGGTTTTTGGAATCCCGTAATGGCTGATGAATTTAATGAGACATTGAGATGTCTGTTCTGCTGTAGATTCAACGATAGGATAGGCCATGGAATATTTAGTTAAATCATCTTGAAACGTGACGATGTACCTGTACCCTTCAGAACCAGACTCAGGAAGTGGACCAACTATATCGGTGCAGATTCGTTGCAGAGGCTCAGAAGATGTGGTAGTGATCTCCATGGGAGCTTTGTTGGTTTTTCGAAGTGCTTTGTTTTGTTGACAGGATGTGCAGTTTCGAACATATCTCTCTATTTCGCTTTTCATACCTTTCCAATAAAAGGTATCCTTTAATTTATTATACATTCGGTTTGAACCTATATGACCACCGATAGGAGAATCGTGATTTTCTTTCAGGATGATAGGGACTTCGCTTGGGGTAGGATATCGAACTGTGTTATGGTAAACATTTACTTTGATTTGAGTTCCGTGAAAGATATAAGCTATTATCTCATAGATGAGGAGGAATTTCAACTTATCGAAAGGGTTGGCAAAGTCCGATAAAGCGATTTCTTTGACTTCGGAATGAAATATGACAAGTTGGTTTCGTAATTCTTTCAGGACATTAAATAAGTCTTTATAAGTGGTTGACTCAAAGTGGTGTACTTTAGTGAAGAGATGGAAGAAAGTCTTATTATTGACTGTAGAAGTTTTTACGTGATGTAGTTCCTTTTCAGATTTTATGAAGTCTTCTTTATCTTCAAGAAGGTCAAGAATATCTTTACAGTATAAGTTGGATTCATCAAGATCAATTGAAGTCGGATAGGCAATTATAGGGCATGACGTCTTTAAAAGATTTTGGTTGTATTCAAAAACTTGGGTATCGTAGTTGGTAGGGCTTGAACGTGATTTTAAGAATGATTCGTAATTTAGGTTATCTGTTAGGTCTATGTTAAAATCATTTATAGCATTAATGGGAGGACGAGAGAGTCCATCGGCGTTTGAATTAATTCTACCTTGCTTGTAGCTACCAAATTAGCTACAAGCAAGCAAGCTGGAGATTAAAAGTCGAATTCTTCGAGTTTTAATCTCCAGCGAACAAGTTTGCTGCTGGGGTCTTTGCAGTTCATGAGCCAGATTAAAGGACGATGATCAGTAACGATCTTGAATTTCCTACCGTAGAGGTAAGGTCTGAAAGTTTGAGTTCCAAAGATGATTGCTAAAAGTTCCTTTTCCGTAGTGCTATAATTACCTTCTGCACTATTAAGCGTTCTAGAAGCATAGGCGATGGGAAGATCATTTCCATCTTCACACTGGGAAAGGACAGCACCTAATGCATAGTTAGAAGCGTCTGTGGTTAGTACAAATGTTTTGCTGAAATCTGGATACTGCAGAATTGGAGCATTGGTGAGCAAGTTTTTAAGCGTAATGAATGAATGATTTTGAGAATCACCCCAAATGAATTCAGTGTCTTTACGAAGTAGTGATGTTAAAGGTTTAGTGATTTTAGCAAAGTCTTTTATAAATTTACGATAATAACCAACCAGGCCAAGAAAGCTCTTTATATGTTTAGGGTTTTTGGGAGTTGGATAATCAAGAACAGCTTTAACTTTGTCGGGGTTTGGTGAGACACCTTTATCGGTGATGATGTGACCAAGATAAGCGACTTCCTTTCTAAGGAATTCGCACTTATCTGGTTGGAGTTTGAGGTTGTGTTTTCTTAGGGCATCGAAAACAAGTTTGAGCTTTTGAATATGCGAGTTTAAGTCATGGGAGTAGATTATGACGTCATCGAGATAGATGAAGCAGTGTATGCCTTGTAGGCCTGAAAGGACAGTGTTCATCAACCTCTGAAACGTCGCTGGAGCATTTTTTAGACCAAAAGGCATTCGAGTATACTCAAAATGCCCATTGGGAACTGAAAATGCAGTTTTAGGAGCATCAGCATCCTTGACTCGGATCTGATGGAAGCCAGATGCCAGATCTAACGTTGTAAAGTATTTGCTATGTCCTAACTGGTCAAGAATATCGGTGATGTTTGGAATAGGATAAGCGTCACCTATGGTAACATCGTTTAATTTACGATAGTCAACTACGATGCGCCATTTCTTTTCGCCGGAAGCATCTTGCTTTTTGGGGACAATCCATATAGGAGAAGACCAAGGAGAATCGGAGGGTCTGATGATTTTCTGGTGTAGCATCTTTTGAATTTGTTTGTTGACTTCTTGTTTATGGATCTCGGGATACCGATAGGTTTTTGCATGGATAGGTTGGGAATCAGTGGTTTTGATTTCATGTGTAAGGGTATCCGTGCAAGTAAGGATATCACCTTCTAAATGAAACAGATCAGAATAATCAGAGCATAGCTGTAAAAGGGCTTTTGACTCTTCGTCATTGAGATGGGAGGATCTGACTTGATTTTGTACATTTTTAATCCGATCGCGGGAGTTAGCTGAAACGGTCTGTGTTACTGTGTTTACTGAGTGTATTTGATTTCTAATGTCTTCGAGAGTATGACAAGGGTAAATTTCAACATTGAGAGATTGAATAATGACATCGCGATGTGTGGTGTTTAAAATAGATACATTTGCATGTTTATTAGGTTTCACTCTAGTTAAACAGCTGGCTAGATAAACACCATTTTGGATTTCAGATTTTTCCACAAAACCATATGTGATCTCTGGGTTTGAGATAGCACATTCAATGACCATCTCTGAACGAGCTGGAATGGTGTATCGAGGCTTTGTAAAGTGAAGGTTGAGCTGATATTTTCCAATAGTCAGAGTGTTGCTTTTGTAATCTACGTTACAATTATAGAGCTTCATCAGATCATTTCCTACAATGCCATCAAAATGAATGTCAACTTTATCCGATATAAGGTGAAAAGTGCTGTAGATCGTTTCGCTCTTGGAGACTTTGAGGTCAAGTTTAAAATTGCCAAGAGTGGATGAATAATTGGCGTCGCTATCGATACCTTTGAATTTAATGACTGCAGGATCAAGAACAGGTTGGATTTCAAGGGCTGATTTTTTAACAAATGAAACAGTGGAACCAGAATCGACTAAGAACACTAGCGGTTTACTAGAATATTGGCTTGTAACGTATATGTGAGGTAGGTGAGTTTTATAATTTATGTTTACCTCATAACTAGCCTCACATTCATCTCTTGAGTTAGGAACGGATTTATTAGATGCAGTGGGAAGTGTACGAGATCTAGTAGTTTTGGTAAGCTTATTTAAATTAGGAGAGATAGTAAATTTACTACTCGTGGGTTGAGTAAGAACTTTTGAACTAGTAGGTTTGGAAATAGAATCAATGCGTTTGGGTACAGTGAATATAAAAGGTTCAGTAGATTTGCAGAATTTAGTAGGTTTATTGTACTTGGTAATTTTTGCAGATTTAGTAGGCATCGTAAAATTTGTAGATTTAGAACATATATTAGAACTGGTAGAATTGGTAGGACTAGTAGATTTGGTAGATTTAGTAGACATAGTAGATTTAGTAGATATAGTAGACATAGTAGATTTAGTAGATATAGTAGGATTGGTGTGTTTGGTAGATTTAGTAGACATAGTGGGTTTGTTAGATTTAGTAGGGTTGGTAGATTTAGTAGAATTGGTAGGTTTTGTAGATTTAGTAGGATTGGTAGATTTTGTAGAATTGGTAGATTTAGTAGAATTGGTAGATTTTGTAGATTTAGTTGGAATGATAGTCTTCATAGATAAATTATCAAATAAAGAGTTCATCCCGTCAGCGTCGGTTTGAGTGGCGGATTCCGTACGACGCGGGACCGGAATCATAGTCAGTTTAAATCAGAGCGTGAATCAGAATCAAAAGAATCTTCCCGGATGCTGCGATCATCCTCATTGTGGGAAAGATTATGAATCTGTTTTGTAGATTTGTGACGTGAATTATTGAATTGTCTCTTACGACATTCATGAATCTCGTGACCCAGGTTTTTACAGTATCTGCATACTTTCACTGGGTTTTGGGGTACAGTGGCTGATGTAGAAGGATGTTGAGGAATGTTATTATTGACGTTGTGCACAGGGCGCTCACGAAAGGAAATTGGACGCTCGCGATTAAAGCAGTTTCGGTCAAGATGCCCTGTTTTGCCACAGATTTTGCACTTTGGTCTTAATTGGTTAGCCGTTTGAGTTTGCAGGGCATAATTATGCAGCTTCTCTTCTTGAATGGCAAGGTTAACCGCTTCGTTTAGGTTCGAGGGATTTCTACACCTAAGGATTGTTGATATATGACTCGGTAACCCTAACAAGAAAGTATGAAGCGCTAAGTCCTCGGTATTTGCAATACGGCCTTTTAATTCGGAAGGATCTCTCGTAGAGTGTGTGATGTCAGTCTGTAATCGTGTTAAACATGTCTCTAATCGTAAACTATACTGACTGACAGATTCGTTATATTTTTGTTTACACTGTTGTAGATCTAAAAATAAATGATCTCTATGTTTGGTTTCGCCAAAAGTGGTTTTTAGAAACGATTTCAATTCAGACCAATTTTCGAATATTTTTAATGCACAAGTGGATTCCGCTTTGCCTTCGAATTGTGACAATATGTATTTAAATAGAATGTCTTTTTGTGCAATTGAAGCTAACGACAATGCACTTTCGCAATTACGCAAAAACGAAGTTAATTTATTTTTATCACCATCGAAAGGCTTAATGAATTTAGTAAGGACCCCGAAATTAATATTTTCCTCTAAAGGTACTAAGGAACTGCTGGAAGACATTTTTTTATCACCTTTAAGACTCTCGTTAACCATTGTTAAATAAGTAATAGAAAATAGAAAAAACAATCACAAAGTACTCAGACAAAACAGAAAACAATAATTGTAAAATCACTTACAGAACGATGAATAGTAGAGACGTCATTGGAGTTAGCTATGCGGAGTCGGGTTACGGCACGAGCCGTCGCGTCGGTTGACCAGGTGGAGTGTATCGTGTTACACAATACAAGGCGCCGGTGCGATGACCTCGGTGATCACGGGCAGTATGCGCGTGATAATGGATTCCCTCAGAGCCTCGTGGATGGCTTGGAGCTTGGCAGGCGTCCCAAGGGAAGAGTAGAGTAGGGTGGCTGGTTCCTCTTGAAGTCCCAATAAGCAGGGTGACTCGGTGTAAGGGTAGGTGACCCACAACACAGTGGAGCCACGTGTAGTTTTCGAGCCAAGGGTCAGCAGGGGTAGCTCGGTGTGATGTGAATACACAGTGGAGCTAGGCTGACGGGCTCGGTAGCGGCGATGCAGTGGCGTAAACAAGCTGGCGGTAGGCAGTAGCGTGCAATAGCCAACTTAGAGCCACATGCGATGAGACGAAACGTCGTGAAAGTGCAGGAGGACCCTCGTCAGGTAGGGGCGACCAGGGGACAGTAATTATCCCTTTTGTTCTGACACCAATAATGTTAGACTAGGTTCCCGACTTGTTTTAAAAAAAAACAAGATTTATGGAAACAGAGATTTATTAACACTTTTATTACTATTATTTACACTTGTCACTTATTTTCTCCTTGTTGGATCACTCGGGTTTTAAATAATCGCGCACTACTATTACTGATGAGAGGCAGAGTAACCTTGTAAAATTGAATAACAATGAATGACAATAATATCCAAAAATTATGGGTTTATATACAAAACAATATTGCTGACTTGTTGAAATGCATTGACGTCAATCGCTAGAATGCGAGTGTGGTCGATTGCAAGATCGGCAGATATTAGGGTTGTAACAGTACGCCATTGCTCGTACCGCGCGTTCGTAACTCGAAAAACGTTTTATATCTAACAACGGTGTGAACTCGCTCGCGTGTGTAGTGAATACCTCGGCGTGCTCTTCGTGTGCGATTTTCTCCTGCGGCCAGTCATCCTCGTGTCCGTACAAGAACGCGGGCCCTGTGAACCACCGGTCTGTGGCGCGTAATTGATTGTTGCCGGGTCGGCTGGCGTCGTCCGCACAGTTACTCGCGGTGTCGCACCATCGCCACTGCTCGGCGCGAGTTAAGTCGGTAATCTCGCTCAACCGGTGATCGACGTATGGCGCGTATCGAGTCGTATCGTTCCGTATCCACTGTAGCACCGTTTTGGAGTCACTCCACATTATGACTTCGTCAGGCTTACGCCGATGTCCCTCGATGACGTCACGCGCTAACCGTGCACCCATAAGTGCCGCCTGTAGTTCCAACCTAGGGATACTTTGTGCTTTCATAGGAGCGACTTTGGCTTTGCCGGCCACCAACATGACGTGCACACTCCCATCTCTTCTGCTGAAGCGATAATACGCCGCCGTTACTACAGCCTGTGCGCTGGCATCGTTCATGACATGTAACTGCACGCGCATTATTTCCGTACTTACATCGTAACACCGCGGTATATGTAAGTTAGCTATAAATTTCAAGTCCTCGTACCATTCGCGAAATACGGTCGCTTCTTCGTATGGTAGCGGGTCGTCCCATTCGACCTTTTTCTTCCAGAGTCCTTGTAACATTATTTTTGCCGTGATAGTATACGGACTGAGTAGACCTAGAGGGTCGAATATTGACATCACGGCGCCTAGCGCTTCGCGCTTGGTGGGGGTTCGATTCCCGTTTTTCACGTCGTCCGGTACACGCGGCATTTTTGTATTGAATGCTAGTTCGTCCGTATTAGGCGCCCATATTATGCCGAGCGTTTTCTCGTGCGGATGTGCGCTCGCCCCCAGCTGTTTAGGCGCGCTCGCTTTGTTGACGTCGGGAATGTGAGATAGCAGATGTTCTCGATTCGAATTCCAACCTGCTAGCTCGAACGACGCCCCCGCGTGCACTTCTTGCACCTCTCGTATCGTTCGCGCGGCTATTTCTTCTGAGTCGAAACTATCAACCCAGTCGTCCATATAATGACTGTGCGTGATCGCGGTATGGGCGAGTGGGTGAGTCGTTTTATGATCGTCGGCGTTTCTATCTCTTACGCTGTGCGCGAGAAACGGCGAGCTTCGTGCTCCGAATATCATTGAAGTCATCACGTACTTCTCGGGTGGCTGACTACGCTCGTCTCCGCGCCACAAAAAGTGCTGTGCGACTCGGTCGCATTTACGAATTTTTATTCGCATAAACATTTCCCGTATGTCGGCGGTGACTGCTATCGGTTTTTCCCTAAAACGGAATAGCACGCCGTGTAAGGATTGCAATAAGTCTGGTCCGTCGAGCAAGGCGTCGTTCAGACAAACACCCCCGCTGTGTGCGGCTGCGTCGTGTACTAGCCTGACTTTGTTAGGTTTGTGTGGGTTCGTTACGGCGAAATGCGGTAGGTACCATAATCGCTGATCGCCCTCGTGATCCTCGTCGCATCGCTCTGCGTACCCCTTCTGTATTAAACCTTCCATTTGCGCGGTGTAAGCGGCCTTAAACTGCGGTGACTTATCCATTTTTCGTTCGATACTTCGTAGTCGACTTAATGCCATGTCGTAGTTCGGTGGCATAGTAACGTCATCGGTTTTCCACGGTAGACCTACTTCGTAGTGATCGCCTACCTTCTTAGCGGTGTGTTCGAATATCTCTTTCGCACGTTCCTCTCGCTCTAACGTTCGTCTCTTCATAGACACGCCTAGGGCATCTAGCTCAAAGTGAGTTTTTACGAGGTCGTCGAGTTTTTCGTCGTATTGACTCGTCCTGATATGTAGTACCGCTTCGCTATCTAGCTTTATAAGACTCCTAGGTACCGACCCGTGTACGATCCACCCCAACTTAGTGAGCGATGCAGCCGGGTGATTCATCTTTCCCGTCAACAGCTTTCGAGTTACTATCAAGTGCCAGTTATCCGCCCCGATAAGTATCCGTGGTTTGGCTTCATCGTAGCACATATGTTCGATATTTACGTCGCGTAAGTGCGAGTGCTGTAACCACTCGGATTTAACCGACTGCGAACCTAGGGCTATGCTATTCACGGTGCGAGCGTTTATTGGGTGGTATTCTTTCTCGCTCTGGCCTCTTATCTCGATTTTTATGCACTGACTGTCGGGCTCCCTTTGGCTGGTCGCTACCCCGTGGATGTTGAGCGCTCGTGTCGGGCCCCGTGCTCCGACCATTTCGGCGATCTCTCGGTCCAGAAGGGTGATAGTCGATCCCTCGTCTAGTAGCGCGTATGTATGTGTTTCTTTTCCGTCGGGTCCTCTGATCATGACTGGACAGACCTTCAATAACACCTTGTTATCCTTAGCTGATCGCGCCGTCGCTGCGATGACGTCATCGTCTGACGCTGCGTTGACGGACTCGCTGCTTTTCATATGTAACAGTGCGTGGTGCGGTTGACGACACTCTCCCACCCCGCAGTGTTTACTTTTACAGTGAAATCTTCTATGTTTACTATTCATGCACTTGAAACATGTGCGACTTTCCTTCGCCCACTCCCAGCGTTGGGATGTAGGCATTGCGGCGATCTTCGGGCACTTGTTCGTATCGTGTTCGGCTCCGCAGCAGAAACATACCCTTTTCTTGGTATCGTCTGTTGTAGCATACACGTTCGCGCCCTTGCTTCGCTCGTTTCGTCGTTGTTCCGTGTGCTTATATACGGCACCTCTCGTGGCCGTCGTAGTGGCTGTGGTCGACGAGTAGGTATATCTAATTGCTCGGTCCGCCTCGCGCATTAGGAATCGTGACAGGGTGACGATCTCGGGCTCCGATCGGTTTCCGTATTCGGACGCGTAATCACACCACCTTGACTTAATATGCGGCGTTAATTTATCCGTGACCTGTCGAGCTAGCATCGGGTTCTGTAGATAACCCCTTTCGTCGATGCACATAATAGTCGTCGTTATGTTCTGCAGTTTAATCGCGAAACCGTTTAACTCGGTCGCTGACGTACCTAAACGTGGTAGTTTCTTAATGTCGTCTAACGCTTTGTCGATTATTGCTTCCGGTCGACCGAAACATTGTTCCATAGTTTGCATTATGATAGACGGCTCGGCTGCTGTATACAACAGCGCCGATACGCATTCGCGTGCTTCGCCTCGTAGGCACGCTCTAAGCCGTGCGAGATTTTCCGCCGGTGAAAACTTGTGCATGCCGGTTGACTCTCGCATGGCCGCCTTGAAAGGTAACCATTCACCCGTGGCTCCACTGAACGCTGGTAAGTCCTGAGTCTGCCTAGATGGTATTCGCGTTCGGGCCATTCGCTCTAAGGCTTCCGCTAGATGTTCTATGTCTCTGTCTCGCGGTCTGTTGGGCGTAGGCGACCTGGGCCTCCGCGCCTCTTCGAACGTAACACGGTTGTGTGTTGATACCGTTGGCCTTCCCGTAACTCCTTCCCTCGTAGTCGGTGGAAGTGATGGGTATCTTCCTGCACTCGTTTCTTGTTCCGTGTCCTCGGGTTGCTCCCCCCGTGGCTGATTGTGATGCAACCACTCTTTGACGCGTTGTTCCGTTTCGGCTGCTTCCTCGGGACATATGCTATCTCTGTCTGTCTCTTCGCGTATGGTTGCGACGTCCAATGCAAGTCGTTTTCTTATAAGAGTCGCTTGTAATTGTAATTCTTGGCGTCTAATTTCCGCGAGTTTTTCTTCGGCTTCCAGCTCGGCTTGACGAATGCGACCCGCTGCGCTCGCTGTGGATTTATGAGACCGTACCGACGGTGCGCGCGTTGCCCTACTTGTCGCGCCTACAACGTGCTCGGTGAGACGCGGTACCGTTCGCGTCATCCCTACCTCGTTCGCGGTTGTACCGACGCGTGTAGTCGCGGTGGACTGCGGGTCCACTGGGACGCTGTTCGCGGACGGCAACGCGGGAGAGTCTTCATGCACCAGGATTGGTGCCCTTTCTTCCGCGGCTTGGCTTCTTGTCGTCGGCATCTTCGGCTCTTGACTGCCCCTATGGTCCCTAACCCCCTAGCACCCTAACAGCCCTAACAACCCTAACTGCCCTACCAAGTCTTACCCCCCACCTGTCGTCGACACGTGGCACCTTTGGGTGATCTTCTCACTCGATCACACGGCGCACCGTTCGGTGATCTTCTTTCTTCTACCTCGAAGAACCCGTTGCAGTAGCACCGTTGGGTGATCTTCACAAACTCAGATGACGACCACGATCCCCCGGGTTATAATGAAAACCCGTGATCTGGTCCGCCGTACGTTGTAGTCCTCTATATGCGGGTGATATTGGCAGATCGTGGGGACGCGTTCGGTAGTCCCTCGTTCTGATCTGCCGTTTTCCGTTCCACACACGCCGCTGTAGAGATTTTCTCGTTATTTCCCGAAGTGTAGCTCAGCATGAACTTGGATTACATGAGCGTGTTCGGTATATCCTTGTTCGTTTCTCGTCTTCAAATACTGGCTGCAGACATCCGGCGCTTTCGAAGGACCATTAAAATGTGAGGTTTATGAGGTTCATGAAGGTTTCTTCAATAAAGGTTTTCTTAAACTTCACTTTCCATGCGTTTTATTTCTTCAAATACAGTTTTTCTTCTTAAAATTAGACTTAGGTACAAGTGTATATGGTGGGCAAGAATTTTTCTAACTTAGCTACTATATATAGGATTTACAATGTTTGGCAACTAGCGTGCCGCTCACCTAGCGTGTATGAATTAGTGAGGGAAAGAGAGAGCGATATACTGTACACCTATCTCGCTCTGTCGTTCGCTCTATTTAAAACTTTAAACTAAAAAATGGATCATTGTCCGTAACAATAACAAAGAAATTTCTATTGTGTCTGGGTCGTTCGACTGATGAAGTATTAATATAATTTAGGCTACTTTTATTTCATCATCATCATCCATCACCATGCGGAGCACAGTTAGTTTGTATTAACAAAGGAGTTACATACTTGGGTTTGCATTCGAGCGATAACGGATCGACCTCGATTTTGACACACTTCGCAGTACAATCCTCTTCTGGCTGAGTTCGCGGCTCGGCGGCAGGAGTATCGCCCGCGTCTGTGTGGGTGCGACGATGCGAGATTAGATGTCCTGAAAAGTGAAACAAAACTTAAATTGTTAAAGTTTTAATATTTTTAACGATAGAATTATCAAGATAATTATGTTGAGGATGGTAACAATTAAAAAAAAGAAATAGTTAGAGATGTTTATATTTAAACAATTATGAAAATGCATCGTAACAATTTTATTTCATTCTCATTACTTGAGGAAGAATTTCTTCTTTTTGTAAACATCTACATTTATAACTAAATTTCGAATTTGGTGTAAGCGATTACTAAACGAACGAAGGCGGAATGTATTTCGCGCGTATGTTTACTTCTTCACAAACTTATTTAATTCGGCGCGGGGTTTATTTACTGCCTATTACCTACTTGCGTTCATACAATATTCGTGATCGATTACTTTGGTGATTGGAACATTTACTTACAATATCCACATTCAAAATTCAAGTCACGTTTAGCCCCTAGAGATTAAAAAGCTATTTTGTTCCATGTTTACGAGCACCAAACTAGCACCTTTCGAATAGATGTGATAAATAATAATATATAATTAGCTCGCTGGTTTAGATTGGTGTTCTGCACAAACAAGTTGCTATCAATAACATGTAACATGAAACTTATTTATAATTGTTCTAAAACACTGTTTTAAACTATCACGGTTGTTCTCTAAAGTTATATGATTATTAACGGGATATTTACCGTGGTAAGGTTGTGGAATGAGCTCCCGATATTAACTGCGAAAATTAACTGCAGCTGCGGAAGTTCGTACATAGGACAGACGAAGCGAACTGTTTCATGCCGCATCAAGGAACGCATAAAGGCAGTAAAAAACAATGAGACACAAATCTGCCATAGCTGAGCATCTGCTGGACGCGGGTCCTAACCACTGGATTGAATTCCATAACCCTAAAATCTTGTCCACCGAACGCCATTACATACCAAGGCTAGTAAAGGAAACTATTGAAATCTCGAAATGCCAGAATTTCAATCGAGGTGATGGTTTTCAACTCGCCAGTGCGTGGAATCCAGTATTAGGTTGTTTTAAAAATAAAAGTCCGCGTTCAAAATGTGCTCAAAATACTATACGCAGTGATACAGTGAGTGTGTTTTGTCGGGACTTAGGATCGAGTTCGAGTTCCAGTGATAACCGTAGCAAAAGACTAAGAAAGAGGGTAGATCGTTATGTCTGCACCTAACTTTTAAACTTTTTGACCAACCACCCGCATTCTTCAGTCTTCCCGTGAACATGGTGCATGTAACTGCGCCGAAATATCGGGAGCTCATTCCACAACCTTACCACGGTAAATATCCCGTTAATAATCATATAATTGTTCTAAAGCAGCGGAAACGATGCACGAAGCATATATAAGTGTCTACACTTATATATGCTTTGTGCATCGTTTCCGCTTATTCATCGTATACACCGTCTACAGTGTATACGATGAATAATAAAAAATTCACATTTAGTTAATGTCATAACAGTACAGCATAAAGCAAGACTGATGTGCGCTGTACTAGAAGGTATGCTCAAGTTATAAAAATAATATAATGAAATGTATCATACATAATACAGAATACAAACAATTAAATATACATACACTCACTTACGAACCTTCGTAAAGATATCGTTCGTCTCTATTGTGTGTTGGTGGGAGTATGATCGTAAGTATGATTATTCTTATCTTACCATCTGACGCAGTACCATCTTTACGAAATTCTAATGTTCTGTGATCATACCTTTACACATAAAGTCTTTAGAGCAAACATCACAGCGGAAGGGCCGCGCGCCGCCGCCCGCTTTTTGATGTGAGCGTTCGTGGAACATCAAATTGCCTTTGAGTGGGAAAGACTTGCCGCATTCGCCGCAACTGTAAGGTCTCTCACCGCAACTGTGAGATCTGTGAATTTAAATGCGTATCGTCATAATATACTCTATAAATTTATTGTAAAAACAAGAACATACTCATACTATACTATATTCATACATTAATCTTAATAATTAAGGCGCGGTTCAATCCCAATTTTAAAATAATTTACTGTGCTTTACGTAATATTAAAAATTGCTTAACAGATCGGACGGTGTAATACGAAGATGCATTAATTTTTACGTTTTCTTTTATTTTTCGATATATACTAACACAATTTAAAAAACTGCTGCTACTTTAATACTGTACGTTAGCTATGCAAAAACAGCTACCAAAAAAAAATTGTTTTAATGCTGAAAATTCTGAGAGTTTGGATGTGAAAGTTTATTTTTGTGGGCTTTAGATTTTTTTCTGCGGAAAGCTACGAATAATAATAAGTCAGGAACAGTAACTGCGTTAAAAAAATGACCCAACAAAAGTCGTGTTCAAGAAGGCGGGGCTTAAAAGTCGTGTTCAGTACGTCATCAGTCGGACATTTTTCTTGCAAGCGAGCACACGTGAAATCTTCGCATACATTTTAATTTATATCATTGTGAAATACAGCTGTGAATCATCATGCCAGCATGTGTTGTGAAGTGGTGCAGGATCCATACAAGATTAAAATGTCCAGGAATCACTTTTATTAGTGCGTAGTAGCAAACTCATATTTATATTCAAAGATGTTCAAATACGTATACAAACCGAGATGGTCAATACTATGCAAAATAAAGTCAGTCTATTTTTGTTTAATGTATATTTTTTTACAGAACTGAATATTGAAATGTAACAGCAATGTATTTTGCTTATTTTGTTTTATTTTCATTTCCTTGCCGATCCAATGCAGTAAAATAAATGCCTCTCTGCACTTAAGCTAGAAAGACAAAAGTATGACTAGATGACTGTGAAAACCAGTATTATATACTTACTCCGTTCATTATGAAGAACAAAATAAAAAAGTAAATTGAAAGATATTGTATATGTACCATGTTACACAAAACTGCAGATCCTCCCAGTTTGTACAGTAAGTACTACTGGTTTTTTAGTTATATTATTATGTATATCAAATCTTATATTAAGCATTTTAACGCTGATGATTAGTCCCGAAAAAAATCAACATCTCTAAAAAATACTACATAAAATGAACAATTAACAGTAATAACCGATTACCTACAGTTGCATAATATAGCATTAAAAAATAGTTCAGTGTTTGGTTGAATTACGTAAGTACGTTTAATTTTTCAAGCTAATGTAAATTCACCCTCTGCAAATTTTGAAGAGGTTTACTTGAGTTGCTCATAAATGAAGGTATTCTGCGACCACTGAAAAACGTCCACCAGGCAAATAACGAATATCCTATCCTACTGCCTACTTATATCCCACTAATATCATAAATCCTTATCTTGTTAAAAAAGGCATACTTAACATGAAGTTCAGGAGAGAGCTCCATCTGGCAAGTGTTACTCAGAGGGTTATTTGGAGTGGGAAGCCTGAATATTTGTTCGAAAAAATTACATGGATCAAAGATTTACATCACATCAATACCCGCTCTAAATTTCATAATGCACTAGCTATATCTAAACATAATTCCAAAGGCTTTAAAGGCTGCTTAAAAAAGTATCGCGCGTCAAAAGTTTGGAATAATCTCCCGCCACCTTTGAAAAGAAAACTCAGTGTTCAGGCGTTCAAAATCCGAGTTAAGTTAAGTTTACTGGTTCTCCAAAAACATAATTTTGAAGCGGCCTTTAAAATTACAAAGGTTTCAAGTAACGTAGAACCTGAATAACTTTCCTGTTCGAGAAAGGTGTAGGACTACCTACCGTAGACTCCTACGTCATGCATAATTATACACTTACACAATCACACACATTTACAAGCACACCATACATTTTTGTTTTTTGTTCCTTGCGGAACTCCCTGACACGGGAAACGATTCATAAATCCACTAGAACGCCACTTTTGATTGAACGTAATCGTATATTATAATCATATAACGTTCAATTTCTGCTGTTTTTAAGATTGTGTATTTTATTTTTGATTCTCGCTTTTTTCACCTCCTCTTTAATGTACCTCGGCATAGACCATAGTCCGAGAACAGGGATGGACTGAAAACCAGCGTTGCGCTTACATTACGAATGTAAACGCAACACAAGCTGAGTCTACCCCTTTTGCCCTAAATGTGGTACTGTTGTCTAGGCTTATTAAGTAAGATCCATACTCTGACTTAATGTTAATTAGTTCATTGTTTTGTTTGTACCTAACCGTGTTATTTTAGTGGCAATAAATTGATTTATTATTATTATTATAAATGTGAAAGTGTGGATGGATGGATGATTTTAATGAATGTTTGTTACTCAATCACAGCAGAACGGCTAAACGGATCTGATTGAAATTTGTCACAGAGATAGAATATAGTCTGGAATAGCACATAGGCTAATTTTCATCATCATTATAATCACCCACGCGGGTGAAACGGCCTAATATTCTTGGGTACAGCATAGACATAATAACAAGATCTCCACCGACGCCAAGATCGTAATGATGACTTACTTTCTGTCAATAGAGTTCTGTCAAAGTTGTGTCAGTTTCTGATAGATTATATAGTGCGTTCGAATAGCCCCAAGTTGACGAAAATAACGCTAAAACGCTCACAATGGCGTTCGAATTGGAAATTTGTGGATGATGTCGTTTAGGGCTCTTTTTGTCCACCGTCCGCAAAGCTAAAAAAGGGTTATTTATGCCACCGAAAAGTACAATTATTAACCGACGTCCGGAGCTGCGGTTGTTTTTGATAATTTTTTGACACAACTATCTATTTGACAGCACAATCGTGCGATTTTAGGTCTTATGCACGGCTTAGTGTGTGTGATTGATACACTTAGTATTTATTTTTTCTCTTGGATTTCTATTATAACAATGGCGTTTGACCATGTACATATTTTATGATATTTTGGTATTTTTAGATGGATGTCTGGTCAGGGTGAGGCCTTGGAGAAGATAATAAGCTACTCGAAGTACTAACCCTGCGCAGACGTAGTCGCGGGCACCAGCTAGTTAAATATATTTTTGGTTATTTAATCTCACTTTACTTCATTGCGGAAAAAGAGTCTCTTCTAATTACTTCTAGACGAAAACTTAATATTTGGCGGGAAATAAAGTTCACTGAATTTTAAAAAGTAACCGATATAAAAAAACAAATAAAAAACATTGTGTATCTTATTGACTTGGTCCAATCCACTTGTTGCATTACATCGTCCACGCCGCTACGACTCAGTTGTCATAGTAGACGTTGCAGCACGCGCGTGAACCAATCACTGCTTTCCTTCTGAATTTAAACCAATCGCCGAACATGTCTATTTGTAACCTCGGAAGTAATTCGTATTTGGAATCATACGTCGTTTTGGTTTGAAGGGCCACTTTTTGTGTGGAATTTGTTCTGAATTATGCTTCCTGACTTATTATTATTCGTAGGCGGAAAGCGAGTAATATTTATGAACTCTTCGGTTACTATTCTTTGTTTGTTACCTACTGTTTTTGTTCACGATAGGTACAGTTGTTGGGTAAATGTATAAGAGTTACGTACATTTTAACGCGACTCACGTGACACACACTTGGGTATCTAAATATGATTACTATTATCTCCTTGAATGGACAGAGTTGATGAACATTCCCTCCATTGTAGGGCTGTGAATCGAAGATGAATGTAGATTTTACAAAAGTACTAATATAATAGATGATCGCGATCAACAAGTACCACCCGGGTAGGTAATTCTTAAGATTGACTAGTGAATAAAAATCTCTCTGAAAATAGTAAAACACACTTTTTTCGCGAAATATGTCTAAAGTCCTTACCTCATATGAGTCATCAGATGCTCTTTTCTCGTAAACGGTTTTGAGCACACTTTGCAAGTATGCGCTGCGTCTCCGGTGTGTTGTTTCAAATGGTTGGTAAGGTGTTCTTTGCGGGTGAAAGTCTTTTGGCAGTAGTCGCAACGGTGCGGCGATTCACCGGTGTGAATTCTGTGGACCAATTGGCACATAATTAATATTGTATAATGCACAGAATGGTCAGTCTCCCATCCAGCGTAATCCACTTTCACCCCGGATTGCAGGACTCAATTTTAGAATTTAGAATTACATTGAATATAAGATAATGATACGAAAGGATGGTGTGGAACCGTCTCGTAAATATATTTTCAGTACATTTGCTCGAAAATAATATAAGAAGTACACACGGTGTGGAAGTTAATTCCCGCATACTCAGTGCATGCATTTTTAATGCACCTGATTTTGCTTTTTGATGTGATGTGCGCAACAGACAGTAGCGGGCACATATTATTTCGGCTTTAGATTCATAAAGCCGCATAAGACGAACCCACTCAGTCTCAAAATAAAGTTAAAGTTTATCAAGAATTAAAACAAAAACTTCATTTAATAATATACATAGATTTAAAAACCATATGTATAAATAATATTAAAAATATAACCATATATTCATGTCTATATTAGCTTACGTAAAATGTAATAAAAGAAGCCATGCAGGTACATAATAAACAAAATCAAAAGTGCAATGCAGTTTTTGTAATGATTCATCCAATATAAAACATTCCATCGAAAATAAGTTCTATACCAATGCAAGGTCATTAAATGAACTTACGCGTTGTCGATATCGCGAGCATTATCGAGATACATTCGTTAATCCATCACCGCACTTCTAAAGGGCTTCCCAAGACGACGAAAATAATTTGTCATACGTGATATCGACGACGCATTTCATGTTGAGCCCAATTTATTATTAGAAAATTATAATTAACACGAGTTATAATAAACACAATTTCATTTCACTTTTATTCACTCACATTCGTGATGAAAGGCAGAAATAAGTTTTTAAAATGCTGAATTATGAAAAGTAACAACATTGGGTAGGCGTTATTAGAAAAATTATATTAATTCATTCAAATAAAACGGATTTTACTTATATTTTATACAGTGTAGTGAAGGTGAGACGTCACCACTTGCTATTGCAGTTTCCAAGGGGCAATGTCAAGGACTAATTTTGTTATTGTAGGGCAGCTTGACAAATGAACTAATATTTTTTTTTATTTCATCGCTATTAAGCCGCACCACTAAGCCGAAGATGCCGAAGCGAAGGTATTGATAATTTATTTATTAGACATTGGTATTGTATATAGTAGTAATTAACATAAAAACTTATTTATTTGACATTATGTATTTTGATATATATATTATTTTATTATAATTTGCACGGTTTATGAGTTTATTTGCCTGAAATAAATATATTTGTATTTGTAGTAAGATATTCGCAACTCAATAGATAATATTAATCTCGTGGTTAGAACAACTCGTAGGTAATTATTTATTACTCACCTGACATGATTCGTGAGGTGTTCTTTCCTCGAGAATGTTTTAGTGCAGAAGGGACACTTGTGCGGCGTTTCCCCAGTGTGCAGATTCACGTGGTTCGTAAGATGCTCCTTGCGTGAAAACGACTTCGAACAGAATGTGCACTTGAATGGAGTTTCTCCCGTGTGTTGCCTGTTTTTGGAGTATTTTTTATAATTAGATGTGTTTAAAATCTTTCTGCAACCTGCGCAGATTATCGTTGTCATCTGTGGCTACTATATTAGTGACTGCACTGGTAATAATAAATCGTAGCGATCTGTACAGTGAAATCAGAGGTCCATAAGACAATCATACATACGCCGATGCTCTCAGTTCGTTGCTAAAACATGTCGTCCATATCTGAAGATAATGATGCAGTACTTGTGTTTATTGTTGGACTATGTGCTTGGATAGAAACGATGCCGATTTCAGAATTTCAATCGGAAGGGGCAAGGAAACCTGATCTAAGCAGGCGGTAGATTCTTAAACGAAATGTTACTTTTCGTAAAGCTCTCGTTACAATAATAGCCTCTTGTGAGGGCAGCCTGTATTTTGAGTACTAGATATTCAGCTATCAAGCAGTGTCATAGCAAACCTTTTCACTAAAGCATACATTTGAAGAGTGCTATACCAAGTCAAATTACTGGTTAAATGAGATTGAGAACTTATATCAGGGTTATGGACGCAGCAGTGCAGGGTTTTGTAATTCGAAGCTCTGGGCACTGCAACAACTTTTGCTTGTCTCGTCATTTTTACCGTAAAAAGTTTACTTGTTCGACAAAACTACCAGATTTAGGAGTGAAGTCGTGTGTTTGCGGAATACCAGTAATATGTGTTTGTTGGATGTATGGATGGTATACTTACCATACGAGATTTAACGATAGGCCAAAGAATTACCGAGAAGGCATGTGTTGTGATTCTGATGCACAGATATGTATATAATATGTACAGTAGATAACGCAAAAATTTCCCTTATCCGAACCCCGACTAAGCGTCAAGGTTGGCCGCCGCTGCCTTCAGTCCGCGCACGTCTGCTGTAGCCGGACGGCCGCGAAAAATAAATTGCGTGATGATTAATTGTAATAGCGCAAGAATTACGAGCCCCCAAGGCAAGGAAATATTTCCTATCATAGGTAAGTTATTTTAAAATTATATTACGCGTAAATTCACGTAATTCAATTTTAAAAAGTCGCTTGGTTTCAATATCATCACAAATCGTGATACTTCCGTTATTTATTGTTCATATATATTTGTGTGCCGATGCGTTGTTAAGTATACGTACCACACATGGTTGAAGAGATGTTATGTCCCGATGAAGATATTTTGTAGTGGAAGCAGGCACGTGGAGTGATGTGATGCATTGTTTAATATACGTACCGCACATGATTGACGAGATGCTCCTTCCTGGTGAAGGTCTTGTTGCAGTAGGAGCAGGCGTGTGGAGTGAGGCCGGTGTGTTGCCGCAAGTGGTTGTTGAGATGCTCCTTACGTGAGAACGCGCGTGGACAGTACGTGCACTTATGCGGGGTCTCGCCCGTGTGTTGTCTGCGCAACAGAGTACATTCCGATTTGTTTATAAGCTCTTATAGTTACACTGATATGGATTATTTGTGTATCTTTTATATTATTATAGTATAAGTGGTATTCTGTACATTTTTACTGGTATTATATAAGTTTACACGTCAAATACACAAGAGTACTTACAAATGCTATATTATTCAAGTTAATTGTTTTTTCATCTTAATTTAGGTTGGTGAGCATAAGAAAACATTTGATGGTAATAACAAAAATAATTTATTAATTTTTAAACATTAGCATTTTTTTATTTATTAAAATTCTTATAGTTTTCATATCAATATATTAATTTACTGCATGCCTGCTCATAGGAAATCATTCACCAATGCTAATTACTACTGATTTTCAAACAAACGAGTCCCATATTGAATAATTTAATTGTCTCACAATTTCAAGAAACTTTTCTAAACTTAACTGATAATAATTACGTTCTGATACATGTAACTGCCATACAAGTTCCCGCTCAGAGCAAATTTTATGAGTTAAATTGTAATATTAACCATACTATCATATCTTTTATTAGCAGAGTGGGGCCAAAAGAAGAGCCCAAATCGGAATGCACAATGCTGTGCTACTGAGGGAAGACCTCACACAAATGCCGTCTGTATCATGCTATCAGTATACGAATACTTCAATTGTATTGCATGTTCACAATCTATGAGTATCATTATAATATTTTAGGTTGCGGAATAAAAAGAACTAAAACAGTAAATTAGGCTGCGCGGCCTATCAGAGTCTAAGTATAATATTTCAATTTTTGGTGTATTATTAAAATGAGTAAATATACAGCGAGTGTCGTCGGGAAGTATAATTGTCATGCACAAGTTACATACCTACTAAATTATTAGCACATGCAAAAACTAAAGACAATTCTACGATAGACAGACACTGTTTATGGCATGGCTTGTAGCACAGCATTGTACCGAAAAACATTTGTTACTAGAAAATACATTAAAATAAACTAACGCAAAGCTTCTTTTTTGTCGCATAAGTTATATAATTCACATCAGAGTTCGTGAAAAAGAAGCTTTGATGGTTTATTATGAAATTTGTAATGATCTATTGTGATCATGGAGGTTGATTCATAATGTGCCATTTTTTAATGTAAATAGTACAAGAAATTAAACTAGCAGAGTCAAAGAATTTTTTTTTGTTGGGCCTGTGGTATGGAGTATTCCAAAAACTTTACGCTCGGCTAATGTGCTAATGATCAAAATGATACTGACACTTATTGGCTCCATTAATCAGAACTGGGCACTTCTGTTAGTATTCAGAGTATGCTGCCAACAGGTAGTGGGTTGTAATGATTGAGCTATTCTATTTTTCTTATAGTAGTTATTTTTTTTTCAAGAAAAAACAAATTCTATTATTAATAGTTGATTCTGCCGGGACGATATAACTTGGGCAGAGCCAAATCGAGTGCATACAGTTAAACACAGATCATGGAATATGATCGGTACATTCTAGAAAAATTTTTAAGAGGATATTAACCTATTCGAGAAATAAAATTTACACAATGACAATCTATCTGTTTTTGAGTCAATATAGATAAAATTGTGTGGCCTTTTTAACTTCAGCAAATGACAATTTTAAACACGCTTATAAACTATTTAATTGTATGTAGTATTTTTTTACATAAATTGTTTTCATTGAATGTCCCTGTCAAATGTTCTACATCATCAACTCGGGCCTCATAGACATAAATGAGCAAAATGCAATCAACCTCCATACAGCTCTCCTTGACCATAGACTCACCTGACATGGTTGGTGAGATGTTCCTTTCTCGTGAATGACTTTGCACAGTATGTACAGCGATGCGGCGACTCGCCTGTGTGTTGTCTCACATGATTTGTGAGGTGTTCCTTGCGAGTGAAGGACTTTGTGCAGAAAGAACACTTGTGGGGTGACTCGCCGGTGTGTTGACGGACGTGGTTCACTGTCGAATATAATTAAAGTTTATATACATACTACTATTCACTTTTCTCATTAGATTATTTAAAATTGTTGAAAGGAGCAAAGCCAAAATCTGTTAGTTACAATTATTGATTTAGTGATCAATTTAATAACGACAAAGTGTGTTACATGATGAAGCTCGTTTTGTACCATGTACCTTTTTCATAGAGAAGGAATTTACGTAGAAGCTCAACAAAAAAAAAAGGTGTGCGTCTCGGGACGTTCGACAGAAGTGATAAATTTCATTAGTCTAGCGCTGTGGGGTGGAGTGAGAGAGGATGCGTGAGAGAAAGGGAAGCCAGACAGACTGGCGCTGTAACGTAACAAATAGGTTCACCCTCCCATAAGAAGCTATTACTTCAAATATCAGTTTACAGAATATCCAAGGCAATATTATTCTTGAAAAGCAGCTGTGAGTAGCTCTGGCTTCATACAAAACTTCTGTACTATTATATTGCACCTAAAACAGTTTTCCTTCTCGCCATTTCATTACGAGACAGATAAAATTGGATAGTCCTACCGAATGTTTCTATCCATAGCTCGGGCTTTAGTTTTTGATAACAATAGCAATGCAATTAAATTCACAGCATGGTGGCTTTCTAGTGCTCACCTTACCACCCTCAAGATTGAAAACCTGCCATGAAGTACCCGATGGTGGCTTCCAGTAACTGTCCTTAAAAGCTAGTAGCCATAATTTGAAGTCTAGCGGCGTGATACTACATTTATTGACCGAGTAGTGCGAAGCACGAGCATAGCGTCCTTGGCAATAGCTTGGGCAAAAATGTTTCATAGTCCGGTATGCGGCTGTTCTCCTCTACAGGTCGCATTTTCAACCGATTCTCGTGAAATTTTGTGACTAGGTCGGTTATTTTTTATTTTTTTATTGATTCAGTTTTTGAATTTTTTTTATATAAATATTTTTATAGGTTTTTAGTATCCTATGCAAAGACATACATAGAGGTCTACAGTTCACAGAGCTGCTAGTTTAACATGATTATACAGTGTTATTTCTTCAACAAAAAGCCTTTAGTTGATGCACCAAACAAACGCACATACATACACATTATGTTAAAGTTAAAAGTCAAAATCAAATTCAAATAGCAAGTTCGAATTTCTTAAATGCGTTTCGCTGCTGCACCCGCGCTTGAAATGACTATTTCGCGAAAAAGGCCATGTCGTAGTCCTGGGTACAAGCTATATCCATTCCTAATTAATTCGCTTTCAAACTTTCGCATTTAATATTTAACTTCTTCTGAGTGTGATTATTCATTCTATAGTACATATTATCAGGTCATATGGTTAATGTGTTGCACAGAGTGTTGGTCTAGACTGAGCGAAAGTCTATTTGCTTAACAACATAAGTTATGGAATGTGTACATTAATCACCTGATTATAAAATGTGGACTAAAGATATCCCAAAGCTTTATGGGAATTTCCAATACAAAATTTGCTATCATGCTTATTCTTTATGGAGGCGATAAATCCAGCAATGACAATCCGCATGGGGTATTTTGTGCAACTAAACCATACTTAATTCGCGGGATTATCTGTGGTCCACGTTTTATGATACGGCGGTATGTGTATAACTTTGTAAATCAAACTTATTACCGAGATGGTCCTTCCTCGTGAAAGCCTTAGGGCAGTATCCACACTGGAATGGTGTTTCCCCGGTGTGTTGTCGCACGTGGTTCACAAGATGTTCGCGTCTCGTAAACGACTTAGAACAGAAATTGCAGCGGTGAGGAGATTCACCAGTGTGTTGACGGACGTGATTTAGTAGGTGTTCTTTGCGAGTGAACGTTTTTGAACAAAAGTCGCAACGATGGGGGGTTTCACCTGTAAGAAATAAATGTACTTATTACTTACGGAAATAAAAAAAATATAGTATGGTGTGGAGGTATTATAATAGATAAGTCTCTCTCTGTGTCTGCTATAGTCTGACCGAAACAGCTGTATGACAGGTAATAGCCTTAGGTATGACAGACGTGGTGCGGAGAGGAAAAGCCTCAGTAACTATGCTGCAATCCATGACAGCCCGTGGCAGAAAATGCGGGCGAACCCCCGCACCTCACCGCGCACATATGGTCAGACAATCATTTGCAGTCAAATGGTGGGAATTTAATTCTGTGTACTGTCCTAATGGAATAACAAATATTAAGACACTAATAACAAATACTTAAATGAGATATTACATTTAAACATGATTTATTCAGTAACAAAACATGAAACTAATATAATAAAATTATCGACCTAAAATAGTTGCCAATGGTACTGATTCGCAACTCTAAACTATGGTAGTTCTTATGTTAACACTAAAATCTACATTCGAGTAACACTTAGAATGATAATTCTAAACATATGATTATCCTATTCAAATGTGGGTAGTCTTACATCAGTTTAGATTAGTTTAGAGAGCACAAACTTGCATGACGATTAAATTTGCACTAAACATACCCACAATTAAACAGAAAGGCCAAATTTAAGAATTGTCACTTGCATGCATTATACGAATTTGGACTTAAGCATGAACACAATAAGAACTACCACATATTTACTAAAAATAGATTTTAGTTTGCTAGTTTAGTTTGGTGTTCGGAACAAGCGAATTACAACCAATGTATTTCATAGATGTTTAGTCACTGAATTCTAACCATCTGAGTAAATACATGTAACAAATAAATATTAAAGATTGACATATAACTCATATCCATTATCCCAGTCCATCGCATCTCTAGAGTAATAAGTAAATATCTCAACTGTTTCCATCAACCAATGTGAAACTGGGTACATAGTCACATTTAATATTTTTATGTAAATAGATAGACAGATAACACTTCAATGAACTTACGCGTTTAAACAAATGACAGCAAACAATTAATAAAAACTTAAAAATAACATAGTAGAATGGGCGATCTTATCGCTAACAAGCGATCTCTTCCAAACAACCTATGGATACATAATGTACTTAACAGTGAGATTTATCGGACTAAAATACATAATGAAAATATTAGACGGTCCCATTAAATTTGTATGCACTATTCACTGCAATATAAGAGAACTGAATCAATCCATGTTATACTCGTTGAAATCTCTAGCAGTCATAAATCAATACTAACCAGTATGCCACAGAATGTGATTGCTGTAGTGTTCCTTTCTAGTAAAAGACTTCCCACACATTTCGCATCTGAACGGCGTATCGTTCGTATGTGACCGCACATGGTTCGTCAAATGTTCCTTTCGAGTATATTTCTTGCCACAAGTTTGGCACTGATGAGGCGTCTCACCTAGTGGCGGGCAGAAAATACAACGTTAACATTTCAATGATGCAACTATCTCACTCGAAACGTTTAGTTTGTCTTTCGTGTAAACTGCTATCTCGCAAATTATCGTGATAGATTTTAATTCGTCATAATTAAATAGTTGAATCATTCAATTGTTTGTTTATACTTTCTGCACCACTGGTGTCAACCCATACTGCACTGATGCAGGCTTGGGGTTTCCGCGAATGATAATGGTACAAACTAAAAATTCCGAAAATAAATGTGTAACTTATAGTGCTAAGGTACCATTTACAAAATAATGTATATATTATCATTAAGAAATACATTATTTCGTATTGGAATGTATGATATAAAGAAGTCTCCTGTTATATTGTTATGAAACGTTGAAAAGTATGTATACTGATTAAGATTAATTAATTTACAATAATTAATATGAATAGAATGGCAATAAATTACATTATTACATGCTGCATTAAACTATATATTACCAGAACAATAATAGCGTTCTTTATAGATTTACTTCTCAATATTTTGATTAATAAACATAATTCAGTTCTTAATATAAATTGTTATATATTTAAACAAAGTTACAATTATGAATAAGGTTGCCAAAATACTACAAACACAATGTTACTCTTAGCTGGTACTCATGCATATCTCTACTCACGAGGTTATGCATTAGTATTCTTCTTTTAGCTTTGTGATGAGAATTTTATTTAAAGTTTTACATATACACATTATGTGTTACTACAGGCAGTAAGATTGATAGTAGCACAGGTAGTAGATAGCAGCTACTACATGTGGTTCAAAAGAAATCCTAATTCACAGATTTTATTTCTTTTGATTTCTATAGTTTATAAATATCTATTTACTACTATATAATTACTTGCGGGTTGATATCCGTAATAGATTTCTATTATAAGATATCAATGCTTATACGTTATTACAAGCGGAATGATCGCGGAACCACTATAGAATGCAGATGCAGTCATTAACATTAAGACCAGACATATCTGTCTACCGATATCATCCAATTGCATCCTCAAGTGGTCCTTCGATCCTGACACTTCCAACATTGCGAAAATATAACTCACAATAAAGAAATATCACAGATATCCCGTAAGTAACAATATGTAAGGAACATAAGTTTGAATGTTTTGGATACTGACCTGTATGCCACATGACATGGTTCATAAAATGTTCTTTTCTGGTAAAGCTTTTCTTGCAGATGTCACATCGATGCGGAGTTTCGCCCGTGTGTTTCCGCACGTGATTCACCATATGCTCTTTGCGAGTGAAGGTTTTGGCGCAAAACTCGCATCTGCGTGAAGAGTAAAACTTTTATAGTTATTGTAGTAAAGTGTGGACAGAAGAAGTTGTATTCTGGTCATATGATAATTTACACACTCATAACATATTACAACTTCATTTCTGCTTATCACAGAAATATTTGCCACCGCGAGGGATCAGGTCTAGGACCCCGTACTTTAAAGCCTGGGTTGGAATACCATCGTAGCTGACGGGGCTTTCGTATATTGGATGGATCGAAAATAGGTACAGAGTGGTTAAATGTATTTATGACCAAATTATTGTGGTGGATATTTGATTTTTTACAAATGATTTCGATCTTTAAATGTTTGTTCTTTTTTCTAGTGTCTTTCTAAGAAGAATAAAGGATCAAACTTGACACAGAAATAATCCGAAATCCAAAGGACTTAATTCATCTCGACGCAATGCGTAAAATTATACATGTTAGAATCATAGTGAAATGCGAGCGAAGTCAGACGCAGCTAGATAAAGAATATATAAATTAATTTCAATATTATTTAACATACCTGTATGGAGTCTCCCCGGTGTGACTTCTCACATGGTTGTCTAAATGTTCTTTACGCGAGAAAGTTTTATGGCAAGTTGTGCAAGCGTAAGGTTTGTCTTGAGCCATCCTTTTGGCGTGTCTCTCGGCTGGATCTCCAGCTAAAATAAACCAGTAATTTATACGAAAGTGTATATATGTATATGTGAATATATAACCAGGTGGGCCTAGGACATGAAAAAATGAAACTTCAAGTACTGCAATGAGAGACATGGATTTATGTAGCATGAGGTCCTTAGGCAGTTTCCTGATTTTCGGTAAGACAGCAGCAATATCGGCATATCGAGCAATATCCGATCGGCATACCGAGCCAATGTCGAACACATATCTACTCTAATAATAAAGGGATCACCTGCTTGGGATCTAGTGATCAAGCTAATGAAATCACAAAGCCAGACAATACTGCACGATCTCTAGATACTGTGACTACTGTGTGCGTCGGAAACGTTTTGATTAAAATTTGATAGGCGGTACATAAAAGTAATAATCTATAAATTTATACTTAACAGATAACTGTCATCTAGTCTGCCCGTGACCATGCTTAGCAACGTCGGGTTAAAAAAACAACATTTTACGCGATTTAATCCGTTTAAATTATGGATAAACTCAAAAATTATTTAACCGATTAAAACAATTTTTCACTAGTAGAAAGCTATATTAGTCCTAAGTAACATAGGCTAGTTTTGATTCATCATCATCATTTATCACCCACGCGGGAACGCGGAGCAGTTAGTTCGGGAACAAAGTCCTAATGGTCTAATATGCTTTCGACATCGGCTTCATTAACACCCAGTATCATTATATCATTTCTTGCACATTTCTCCAGTGCTCCCAGCCTCCGAAACAAAATTACGAAACCTGATACTGGATTATTTAGTGTTGGCGTTGGCAATATAGCTAACGACTGTTGTCCTTAGAGAAAATTCCTGGACCGGCGGCGGTGTTTCCGACACACGAAAGAGCTGTTTCATGGTATTAATCAATGGCGACCTACTATACTGTACGAATGTACTATAATAATGTAGGTTTAAAGAAGTATATAGTAGTGATATTAGACTTAGTGCAGATCTGAATAAATATCCACAAAAGTTCTTGAATAAGCCCACTGATGCATAGCGGAGACAAAATTAAAATACTTTGTGAGTAACAAGATGGTTAGATTCGACTCTGCGTCAGTGTACTTTGTGTGTTTGTGTTATTATAAAACGTGGACTAAAGATAGTCCCGAATTTAAACCATGGTTTCCAAGCTCATTTCATCTAAGAAATTATCTTAAACCACGGTTTAAACCTTTCTACAAAAATAGTCAAAGCAATTTTATCCAATGAGGGTAAACCGTCAATCCCATGTCCTCTATATCGGTCCGTACCTTGTACTTGAGGTTTCAGTGAAGATAACATTGTGATGAAATCCAGTGGTACAGTCACGAGCACCAATATGGATACACTTTCCTAAATTGAAAAGCAATTTTCTATAGAAATAACGATTGTAACGTGAACATAGGATGTTTTCAATAAAAATATAAGTTCCAGAATAATATGCTCGTAAAAACATGTAATTTTAATCAGTACAGTAGAAGAAAAACAGAATAGTTGTAATGTGTTTACATATTGGTGCTGGTGACTGTACCGTCGTGACTAGTACTGCCCGTAAAATTGAAAACCTCTCACTAAGCACTTCACTGTACGTTACGTACGGTAGCTGTTCTTAATTCAGTCTCCATTTTAGATCTAGTGTGTTTTTTATGTTATTATGAAATTGTACAAGCCAGAGTTACACTCCAGTGGTAGCCTCTGCGTAAGTCAGATGCATTTTCTAACAAGCAACAAACTCCACTGCGTCCATAACACTGAGACATTAAGTTGTTAAAGCCACATGTGCCTGTGATTTCGCCGGCGACCACACCTTCAACCAAAAAAAAAACAGTATTGCGACCATTACTGCTTCACGGTAGAAAAAGATATGGTTGCAGTACTTCCCCAGGAGAACTCACTCACTAAGAGTTCTACTACTCTTAAAACCATGATACCACCTTCGACCGCATTATCACTGACCATCAAACAAGTCAAACACTAGTCTATATAGTTTAAAAATTACTTACCAAGATGGCATTTTCCATGGCGTGACAGTTCGACTGGATTGGCGAAAGAGGAACCGCAAACTTGGCATGCGTAAGGTTTGCTCTCGCCATGGTACCGTCTGCAATCAGAACCACTTAATATTCTGTACAAGACAGATAGCTATTCTTGAGACCGGGATTTAATTATATGGATCTCAACATGAGATGTGGAAATAACACTAAAGGATTTTTTAAATTGTAATAAGGTTATGGATGAAGCACGAGGCACACCTGCCGTCTTATTTTCTAACTTGAATGAGAATGAAATGTCACTTTATTCTCATTCCCGTTATTGGTTCCAGCCAATGGGCTTGCAGGGTTTCGCCCAGAATGGGATTCAAATGCCAAAATGAATCCCATTCTACGTATAGATAAAAAATAAGGCCGCTGGTTTTTATCGGTAACCTATGCCTATAACAGATGCAGTTCTTTACAGACGAACTGCACTGTGCCCATCATTGTGAAACAAAATGGTTAAGTCTCATGTGCCTGTAATTTTACCGACATCCATACCCTTCTAACCGAAATTTGAACTTGGTATTTATTATATTAATAACAATAATGTATTACTACTTGGTGTTAGTAATAGGTATGGGTCTACGGTATGGGTACATAACAACCCTAAAAAAACTCGTTCACAAACACTTCTACTGTATCTAAATTAACTACTGGTACCAGAAACCCTGTGCACAAATTAAACATAAAATGGTTAAGTCTCATGTGCCTGTAATTTCACCGACATCCATACCCTTCAAACCGAAATTTGAACTTGGTATTTATTATATTAATAACAATAATGTATTACTACTTGGTGTTAGTAATAGGTATGGGTCTACGGTATGGGTACATAACAACCCTAAAAAAACTCTTTCACAAACACTTCTACTGTATCTAAATTAACTACTGGTACCAGAAACCCTGTGCACAAATTAAACATAAAATGGTTAAGTCTCATGTGCCTGTAATTTCACCGACATCCATACCCTTCAAACCGAAAAGCAATGTAACATTACTACTTGGTGGTAGAAATAGGTATGGGTGAAGAACTACCCCAAACAAACTCGTTCACAAAGAGTTCTACTGTTTCCATGTTAACTACTGGTGCCAGAAACTGCAAAAACTATCCAACAGAAACGTTTTTCCGGAATAAACAGAAAACCTTATGTGTTATTCCAGGTCATAAACTACCTCTTGTTAAAAACTTAGCGTGTATGGTATAGTAGTTTTGGTGTGCAAGAGAAACATGCGCAAAAATACACAGTTAGGTATTTTAGTGTTTTCTTTGATGGAATCATGGATGATAAAATAGTGAATGCAACTGCACATAATTAAGTGCTACGGTGGGAGCAGCAGTTAGTACAATTTAGACAGATTCCATTTTATTATAAAATACAGTCACGAGTTATAACCGTGGACTCGGAACTATCTATAGCCCACTTTTTATAATTAAACCGACTTTGTTCAAGTTTACATTAAGTAGAAGTTATATTACCCATATTGGTATAGTTCTCAACAATACATAAAAGCACGCATGTATCTAACATATATTATTACAGATATATTTATGGAAAATAATTAAACTTAATTTGATTTATAATGAATCCGTGATGAATTAATCCCACTGAAAAATAAAAAAACCAATACTACGGCTCACTTGCACGGCGTCTCATTGTATACGTTTAGCGTTAAACAAAATTAAATCATCATTCTGTTTCTGTCTTTTATTTGGAAGGTGATAAAGACAGAATGACCTCTTAAATAAGCTTTACGTTAATTTTACTTAGCGAATGTCGTGCAAAACGACCTTAGTGGATACCAAATAACCACTTAAAATTGCATTTAAATTTTTCTTGGAAATTTGTAATTACCTGTGAACAATAAGTTTTTTATTTTTTTTATTCTAATTTAATTTGGGGATTTGAGTCACACATTGACTATGTCAGTCCTATGAACCATTACATTCATATTACTATCAATAGATATCAATTGTCAATGCATAGCTTGTAGATGCCCTGATAGGGCAACCTAGCTGCACCAGATGTTGGCTCAGCTAGGATGCTCTGGAGTAGACCCACATCAAGCTGTACTAGATTCAGTGACGTGCATATATTAAGTCTCCATTAGAAGATGATAAATATCTTCGAATACTGCACATAAGTTACAAATGGGGCTCTCTGTAATTTTTCATTAAAAATTTAAAGCCATTCAGGGGCATATGTCCAGAACTTGCATTATAAATTTTCTTGAAAATTAGAAATTACCTGTGAACAATAAGTTGGTATCGAAACTGGAACACTTTTCCGCATATATCACAAGGATGGTGACCGGGTGAGGACTCCGCTTCGGACATCCCCTGGCTAGGACCCGGAACTTCGATTTCTATCTCACTCTATAAAAAGATAATATATAAGAAATACATATTCAGTGAAGTAGCTTTATTATAGTCTGACCGCAATCACTGTACCGCGCCTTAGGTATGTGCACGGTGAGGCGCGGGGGTTCTCCTGCGTATTCGCTGCCACACCATAGGATTACACCATAGTTACTAAGGCTTAAGGCCAAGGCGCGGTACAGCGGTTGCGGCCAGACTATAGAGTCACGACTATTAGAAATTTAGTTCACACTCATATTATAAACAAGAAAGATTTCATTTGTTTCTTTGTAATGGAAAAACTAAAAAAAATACTAAAATGGATTTAAAAATTCTTTCACCTGTAGCATACTCCTTTATTCCTGAGTGACATAGATTTCATTCATTATCATCATCGTCCATCAACAAGTGGGTGAAACCGCGGAGCGCAGCTAGTATAAAATATATTAGGAGAATCGGTATTTTCAACCTTGGCATTTTGATAAATTTCCCTCGAACATCTAAACGCCAATGTCGACGTCGCGTCACACCCGTTTAGTGTTCAATCCCGGATCCAGTTTTTTTGTTATACCAATGAAATATGGAATACGACACCTTACAACAGTTTGAGGCTTCCACTAAAGAAAACAACTGTATGGGGCTAGACCCGCAAAGTGTCCGGGAATCAGACTACTCGAGATCCTCCGATTTGCTGTTATGACTGTTGTCCTAACACAGCAACCGGGACGAATGGACTGATGTGGCTTCTATAGCATGTGATAAATTATAGTAGATCCAACCGTTTATCCTCTTTTTGACAGATCTAATTTGTCAGTTAAAGTGTTGTGACCAAGTGATTATAGTGGACACGATTTCGATTCATTTTTCTATCGAGTCTGTGCGGAAAGAGAATAGTCCTAGGAATGGCGCCATGACCATGGCTATTGGCCATCTAGAAATACGTCAGCCAATGGGGAATGTTGAAAGGGCGTGGACAGGCCGTCATGGCATGGCCATCTAGAAACGCATCAGCCAATGGGAAATGCTGACGCATTTCTAGATGGCCATGCCCAGATGGCGAGGCCACGCCGTCCGGTTACACCCGTGTAGTTTCCAAGGTAAGCTATCAAATTCTGAGTTATAAGTTTTCACTTCTATCGGCAATTCCTATGACTGCCAATTTTTTTGTCTATGGGTAAGCAGTAGTATTTTATCAAGGTAGTAAAACTCAATGGTCCACCGCCGTTTTGTATTTGTCACTGTCACTCGCAACAAGACGCCCGTGCTAGTAATTATTTGCTGAGTTTTATATTGGAACTATAAAATGCCGAAAGGATCAGTGCTGAAAGGACAGACGAGAGAAATGGTGATCAAGCTTCGTAATTACTTTGAAGCAGAGTATCAAAATGGCGGCCCGCTTTTACCATTGTCGCAAGTGAGAGAGCGCGTTGCGGCCGCGTTAGGTATTAGTGCATCTACGATTACAAAAATTACTACCGAAGCCTACGGAACAAGCGGCATGCAGGAGAATAAGCTTCGTACGCCGAAGAAAAAACGCCAACCACGTCGTGTGACTTCGGTTGACAACTTTGACGCAGACGCTATACGCCGTCATATATATAACTATTACTTACGTAAAGAAGTTCCAACACTTAAAAAACTTGTTGCTTCTTTGCGTGAATGTGATTTGTTCCGAGGTCAAAAATCGTCATTGGTAAAGGTCTTGAATGAAATTGGATTTACTTATAAAAAATCGGACAAACGCAAAATATTGATGGAGCGTCGCGACGTAGCTTTTGCTCGTTGCGAATTTTTGAGCGAAGCCAAAAAAATTACAGATTGGTCAAATGTTGTTTTCACTGACGAAACTTGGCTGAATGCGAACCACACAGTGTCTAAGAGCTGGACTGATGACACCGCTGCTTCCACTACCTCAGTACCGATGGGAAAAGGAGAACGTCTAATCATTTGCCATGCAGGGTCTGTGAAAGGATTCATGCCAGATGCTTTGTTGGCCTTTAAATCCAAAAAAACAGTTGAGTACCACGAAGAAATGAATTCTGAGGTTTACGAAAGTTGGTTTAAGGAAATGGTACAATCATTGGAAGAACCGTCAGTTATTATTATGGATAACGCATCCTATCACTCACGCCAAATTGATAAAATGCCGACCCAGGCCGACAAAAAACAAGTAATCATTGACTGGCTTCAACGACATGGTGAAAATGTTGATAACTCCTTACTAAAAGTACAATTATTACTAAATATATTACGAACAAAAAAACACTTCCCAAAACGATATGTGATCGACGAAATAGCTGCAGAACATGGTCATTGGGTTCTTAGACTTCCACCCTATCATTGTCAATACAATGCCATTGAATTAATATGGGCTCAAGTTAAAGGACACGCTGCTAGAAATAACACAAAACCCCCATTCACGGCAAACAAAATGGTAAATTTATTAAAAAATGCATGTGTGAAAGTAACTGCGGAAAGCTGGCAAAATGTAATTCAAAAAACACAAGAAACTATAATGGCAGATTGGGATAAACACGTGGCGATAGATTATATGAGTCAACAATTAATTATAAATGTCGGCAATAGCTCGAGTGACAGCAACGATGAATCTGATTTTGATTAATAAATAAATAAAAATAAAAGATTAGATTTCGTTTGCTTAAATTGGAATTGGGGTTGCTCAAACTTTACTATTTTCTGGTACCAAACGGCAGACTTTAATGTCTGCCATCCCCAGCGAGCAACACGGAAGGGAGTAGCCTTAGCTAAAAAATATTGTTCAAATCTTTCTGTCATTTCTTGCGGGAGGGGAAGTTGCACACTAGCGCAAAGCCGCACTATTACATACAAAACATACCTGTACCGATCCATTGCCGATCATACTCACACAACCAAATCACTAACACATAAAAAATAAAGCACCATTCACAAATCTAGCCCCGCCCTCACCCCACAGTATATTATCAAACTCCATGGTCCATGCGGACTTGTACTTTGACAGAGGGGAAACGCTGTGTATGCCTACTCCCTTCCGTGTTGCTCGCTGGCCATCCCAGATTTAACCGGTAACAGCTTCGTCAAGTATGACTTGTACTTGTAATCATCATAGTCATCATAACCTTGT
The DNA here is from genome assembly GCA_917880725.1 of Selenia dentaria. NCBI lineage: Eukaryota > Metazoa > Arthropoda > Insecta > Lepidoptera > Geometridae > Selenia > Selenia dentaria. Next base: position 30,917,127 of record OU862877.1, on the reverse strand, counting down.
TCTTTTTTGGATATACACCAGGAGATAAACACGTCTTCAAATAATGCTGTATGTTTTCCTGAGGCGCATCAATATAACGGTTTTACATAAAAATAAATCCGATATTATGTGCCGAGAACGGAAAACACCCGTGTAAAAATAGTTCATAAACAATATCGATATCTCAATCGTAACTTCGTAACATCACTATGTTGATAGCCATAGAACGTAATTTTTTAAAAACGTTTGTTATTTTATGGAATTTATAAAAAAACTACTGCACTTATGGACTCATTTTGTGAAAGATGATTATTATACGGGATCAAGGAGCAAATTTAAGCAGTTGTCATATTTTTAAAACCTCGCATTTATAAGTTAACTTTTGCGTAACATCGTCATGTTACGTTCTATTGGTGCTGTCAAAAAGAGGATAAACGGTTGGATCTACTATAGTTGACAAGAAAACAAACTAGAAGCATCTATCCACGCACTACTTATAGTACAATCGCGCCTTTTTTCTTTTTTTTCTGTATGCTGTCTGCGTACTAAGAGTTTTCCTACAACTAACGTTCCAAATCCAAATTACTTTACACCCAAGGGAGTTTCATACAAAATTACAACCCCGGGGATGTAATTTTGTATGAAAGCTTGTTTGAATGCCTAGCTTTACGTTGATATTCTAAACTTGGCTTACTAACAAATATAACAGAGCCCAGTAATTTTATCGACGGTAATTGCCTTCTAATAAAAATCGACAATACATACAATATTATTGCCATCTATAGATCTCCTTCTGTGTACAATGTAGATCACTTAAATAACTCTATAGAACATGTGATAAAAAATCAGTCAGGGAATACCTCAATTTTAATCGGAGATATGAACATTGATATAAAGCCCACGACTGATCCAAGGTCACATAATTATTTAGACTTAATAACATTTTTTTTGTATCTGGACCACGGTTTTGTATCTGGACACTATCTACCCACACGTGGCTATAATTGTCTGGACCATGCATTTATAGTGTCATCGTTTCAGTCTCCGTTGTGGTTTGTTCATCAGGAATAAGCGACCACGATTGTGTCCTAGTAAGTCTAGCGGGACCATCTCGCACGAGTAGAGAAGCAAAAACTGTTACGAAAATTGACTATACCGCAGTTGTTAACGATTTGGATCTGATAACCTGGTCGACTTTATATTCTCAGTCTAATGTAAATAATGCCTGCAAAGAATTTATAAATATAGTAAACAAAACGATCGAGTCATACAAAAATATCAATCGTTCGGAATTCCAAATGTATTCGCAAAATCTGGATTACTCCAGGGTTGATCAATTGCATAAGACGTAGAGACCAACTACAACTTGCAGCTAAAAAGAAACCGAAAAACATAAACTTACAAACTGAATACAAACGCTATAGAAACCACTGTAATAACATACTGCAGAATCTCAAAGATGCATATGACTGTCAGAAAATAGAGACTAGTAAAGGGGATAGTAAGAAAGTATGGGAGGCAATAAAGGACGTATGCAACATCAAATCAATTAAATCATCGAATGCCAGCTTATTACGTACTGCACCGACGCCAGCTGAAGCTTTGAACAATGCAAATCAGTTCTTCTCCTCAATAGGTGAAACACTGGCAAACGATATATTAACGAAACGAAAACAGACAGAACAAGATTTGTGTATGCACATCAAAATAACGAACTCGCCGTCAAAATCTTTGTTCTTAACTCCAACAAATCCTGCACAAATTAGAAAAATAATAAGTAGTCTAAAATCTAAATCGGCTCCTGGAAGTGACAATATTAGTAACTATTTATTAAAAATGTGTAAGAACAGCCTAGCTGCCCCTATAGCTTTTTTATGCAATTCAAGCCTTGAAAGTGGGGTTGTGCCCGATGAGTACAAAAGAGCTAATGTCTGTCCCATACATAAAAGCGGAGGCACTGAGCTTGTTACAAACTACAGGCCAATATCACTGTTAAGCTCAATCTCCAAAATACTGGAACGAGTAGTTAACAACAGCCTCATGTCCTTTCTAGAAAAAGATAAAATACTCTCAGACAATCAATTCGGGTTTAGGTCTGGTAAGTCTCCAGAAGATGCTGTCACTTCGTTAGTGGATTATGTCGCTAATAAACTGGACTCAGGAAGAAGGTGTGTAGGGGTATTCCTGGACCTCGCCAAGGCTTATATAGAATAGCACTAGAGTGGTTCAAATCCTACCCAAGTGACCTGAAACAGAGAGTAAAATTGAACGATAATAACATGAGTGATTATCTCGAAGTGTCTTTCGGAATCCCACAAGGTAGCGTGCTGAGACCTTCATTGTTTTTGGCCTACTTAAATGACCTCTGCAGCATAACCCTAAAACAAGTTAAACTGTTTGCATTTGCGGATGACACTGCCATTATTTTTGATGGTCATGACTGGAGTGACGTGAGCCATAATGCAAACAATGGTCTACGCGAGGTAGTGCATTGGCTAGAACCTACGAAGAAATAATAGTCAGGAACTGTAACTGCGTTAAAAAAATGACCCAACAAAAGTCGTGTTCAAGTAGGCGGGGCTTAAAAGTCGTGTTCAGTACGTCATCAGTCGGACATTTTTCTTGCAAGCGAGCACACTTCAAATCTTCGCGTACATTTTCATTTTTATCATTGTGAACTTCAGTTGTGGATCATCATGCCAGCATTCGTTGTGAAGTGGTGCAGAAACAATACACGATTAAAATGTCCAGGGATCACTTTTACTAGTAAATAATAGCAGAATTATAATTATTCAAAGATGTTCAAATTACGTTAACAAATCGAGATGGTCAATACCATGCAAAATAAAGTCAGTCAATTTTTATTTAATTTAGGATGTATTTTTTTCTTCAGGACTAAATATTGAAATGTATGTAATGTGCAATGGTTTTGCTTGTTATGTTTTATTCCGCTGCACTTAAGCTAGAAAAACAAGAGTATGACTGCCTGTGAAAACTATCATAGTTATACTACGTTAATTTTGACGGAAAACAATAAAATTATAGATAATAAAAAAAATTTGGACCACGTTACACAAAACTGCAGTACCTTCTGATTTTTTTTTTAAATTATGTTATATAAAATATCATATTTATCTTTTTATGCTGATGATTTGTCCCGAAGAAATATCAACATCTTTAAGAGCCTTTATTCTGCGCTGCGCTTCGCGAGTTTAGGTATTTTACATTAGCGATTTACTTACTAGCGCGCCCTGCGGCAGTGGCCTTACCGATTGAGCAAAATAGTGCGCATTAATATTTGGATCTTTTTTTATCTACTTTGGATTTTATGTCACAAATAGACGTAGGTCAAAGGTTTGATGCACTAGATGTCATATAAAATTATTTTTTAGAATCCCACTTAGAAATGTTACCTCAATAAGTATCAGCAAGTTTTGAGCGCACTAATATTTAGTTGTGTAAGCGCAGGCGTCAGAGCGATACGTCCTCTGACCTCTCTCGCTGCGTCTGAAAATTCGTGACTGGCGCGAACGGTTTTATGATTGATTTTTAAAACGTGTGTGTGTAGAAACCGCTCGGCAATAACAAACTAATTAATAATTTCTAAATGTAGTCTATGGAACTTGAACTTGTTAATCAAATAATGTTCTATTACATCAGGTAAGAATAACTTACATAATGTACTATATCAATCATTATTATGTGACCCTTCAAACACTCAGCAAAAACGCGAATTGACGCTTCCAAAGCGTTTACGCTCTAAAGAGATACTACAGACAATGAACAATAAACGATTGCCTTCAGTTGGTAAAGCGTTTACGCTCTAAAGAGATACTACAGACAATGAACAATAAACGATTGCCTACAGTTGGTATGTAATATATGTAACTATACCTATAGCATTAAAAAAACAGTTCATAGTTTGGTCAAATTAAAGTACGTTTAATTTTTCAAGCTAATGAAAATTCACCCTCTGCAAATTTTAAAGTGGTTTAGCTTTGCTAATTAATTTGTCAGTAATATCAACACAGTGCTTTTCAAAAGTAATTCTATAAATTGATTGAATTTTCTAAATTGATAATGAAGGTATTCTGTGACCACTGAAAAACATCCAGTTGGCAAATAAAGACTTATTTTTTTTTGTAAAATGTATAAACTTAAAATGATTCATAATCTTTCTTTACTACATTGCGAAGAATCTCTTCTAATGTCTTCTAGACAAAATCTTAGTAAATTAATCATATTTCGCGAGACATACGAGATTTGTGATTGATTTATTATTAAGTTGGTCCAGTCCACTCGTTGCATAACATCGTCCACGCCGCTATGACTCTGCTGTCATTGTAGACGTTGCAGCACGCGCTTAAACCAATCCCTGCTTTCCTTCTGAATTTAAACCAATCACCGAACATGTCTATTTGTAACCTCGGAAGTAATTTTTATTTGGAATCATACGTTGTTTTGATTTGAAGGGCCACTTTTTGTGTGGAATTTGTTCTGAATTATGCTTCCTGACTATTATTTCTTCGTAGGCTAGAACTAAACCTACTAACGCTAAACGCCAGCAAAAGTAAAATTATTGCTTTCAGAGTCTCATGTCGTAGTGCGCCCAATGATGAGTTAAACATCAAACTACACTCCTGCAATAGTGCAAACACAGCGGAATGTAAGTGTCCAAAGCTGGGTCAAGAAAAATACTTCAAATATCTGGACATATATATTGACGAACTGTTGTCATGGACCAAACAAATCCAAGTCCTCAGCGGCCGCCTCCGCAAGTTACTTTTTGTTTTTAAACGCTTGCGTAACGTTGCGAACGAAAAGATCATATCGATGGTATATATATCATTGGTCCAATCAGTACTTAGCTACTGTATACTCTCTCATAAAACTAGAACGAGCACAGCGATCTGTCCTAAAAGTGGCTTACAAAAAACCATATAGATATCCGACAGACACTTTATACCAAGAAACGAAACATCCGAGGGTCAGACAAATATTTATCGTAGCAAGTGTACTTCGTTTCCATAGGACAGCACTCAATAATTTTTCCTGGTCAGTACCAAAAACAAATACGGGAATAGGGAAAAGGACTTATAGTTTCCTGGGCTGTTTCCCATACAATAAACTTAACAAAGAACTCAACATATATAGAAATAACAAACAAAAATACAAAAAGACAGTTTTAGAGTTTTTATACAACCTAGACTACAATAGAACAGAAGAGCTATTGCGAGTCACTGTGTAAAACGCTATATTTCAGTAATGTAAAAATATAATAACAATTATTCCTTTCTTTTTCTTTTTTAAAGCATAATCTCACTTCATGTCTATCATTTGATGTCGGTCATAAAATGTAAATAAATAAAATAAAAACACACGCTAATACTGACATAACTCCACACAGTTTTGTTGCCAACAAACATAATATATTATAACATTTCAGTAAATTCAATCATTAATCTTTCTATAAATGAAATTACTGCTACTATTATTAATATAATACCAATTTTTAATGCAAGAAAAACAAAGCACTCAGCCATATTATTTTGATTGTAAATTTATTTGTAATTCCGCTATTTATGTAATAGGATATTGCCAAAGTTTGATAATGTAATGCATCACTGGAAGATAACTAGTTTTCGCAACACAGGGAATCCTACCGCGAAAATTAGTGGTTGAACTCTTGTCCAGATCTTAAGTTATTTAATCAATAGTTCGCATATAATTATGTTATGTCACAATTTAATTTGCCAATAAATTATTATTATTATATGTAATTGGACATTTTCGAGCAGGTGGTATGAAAAATAATATAATGGATGTAATTATAGAAATATTCGATCGAAATATAGATATATAACAATTTGATTTTCACTTAGTTGAATTGCTTTTGAAAATCACTGTTTATTTTGACAGTTTATGTTATCATTTTACTTGCTTTTAATTATTTTTTTATTTATCTTACCCCTTTTTGTGTCTGGCCATCAGAATTGAGTTTCCCGAACACTTCATGGTAAGCCAGCAGCTGTGAGAGGTCTTCGACATTGACTTTGTACATGGCAGTCATGTCATGGTCAGATCCAGTGGTTATCTTTACGACTGCGCCTTCCATGCCCATCGCTCCCACACTCTATGACAATAAAATTAATATTGCTATCTATATGAGCTGAATGATATAGCACATTATATGAAAACACACTATAGCACTTTAAAAGCCAGTTTCAGAAACGATCTTTAACTTTTAAAGACTTCATTAAATGTTATTCTAACATTAAATCGTTGCACAAACGAAAATTGTGTCAAATTTTAAAGTTCCTTTGAATGTATCTAAAGAAACGTCAAATTGTCCCTATATCGTGTATTTTGAGTTGCACGAAACAAAAAAAAAACAGAGTCCACCATTAGTGCTGTTCCTGTTATGTTCCTCGCCGCCAAATCTCGGACCAAGTAAATTTTCTAAAAGAGTAGTAAAGAGTTTCATATACCTATTGTACCAAATTTCCAAAAATGCAGTTCTGCAGATCAAAATATGTTATTGATTTGGAACCAATAACCAAAAGAAATAAAACAATTGATGATTGATAAAGTGTAATTTGCGATACGTTCTCGTTTTTTAAACAGACTTTTTTAAAGTGTTTGCTACATTGTAATGTAGCAAAAACTTGTGTGACTAAACTTGTAAGTTTTGTCACTTTTTAATGCCGACTTTAGTTTAAGGATCATTAAGATGTCAAATTATTATATAATTGTCTTTCATGCAACGTCATTAAAATAATGGTTCCATTAGCATTACAGCTGGATTAACTAATGAAGTGATAATGGAAAGCTTTCTGCAACTGGCTGTAAATAAGATAAATACCAAAAAATTAACCATCTCAAAATCTAGAACTCCAGTTTATTTTCGATACATAGAAAGAAGGGATAACAACTATTATTTGATTGAATCTTACCTTTAAATCAAGGCCTTTGATATCTTTAATTTCTGTAGGTATAGTGAACTGGGCAGTGTCCAGTTTCGCTTGCGCCTTCTCATCTTTTACGATGGCCAATGGATCGGACGCACTCGCTTCGATAGACGTAGTTCCATCAGCATTGTGGGTTACAAGGATGTTGGCAGGTTCGCCGGTCGCTTGTTCAATGCGGACCACATTTTCAAGGACTTGTGTGCCGAGCTGTGATTTGTAATAATACATTGTATTAGTGGTCAATTAATGCAGTGACTAGATACACATGGTAAGATATTTTACCAAAGTTATCTCCGTAGCAGAATTGAATCGACTAGTTTCAATTTAAGAAAGGGGAAACATTGACGATGATAATATAATTACTGAAAGTAAGATGGTATAAGCTAAATCTAGGTATTTTAATTCATTTATTACATATTAAACCATAAATTAGTCATTAGTACAATACCATCAACTCTTTGCATTATTATCTACACTATATAATATTAGTGTAGATAATTGGAAAAGAATACGCTCCTAAACTAATGGACCGAATTGAATAAATCTTTCACAATTAGAATCCTACATTATCCCTGATGAACATAGGCGATAGAATATAAAAAAGTTAGGGTTCTAACTACTACTCCACGGTATGAAAACTTCGATAATGTAACCAAAGGTGTGAAAAATATACCAAAAAACATCCTCATATCGCGTACGCTGCGGAAACTATTAACAATAGAGCAACGTGGTGTACTACAGCTTTATAGAGGACATCAATATCTACAAAAACGTCTGCGATACCATAATATGTCTATTACAGTTGTTGAGTTGTCACAATAACTACTTTTTCATATTAAAATTTGCTATAGTAACGCCGGTATAAACTAGGCCACATCATTAGTACCTTGCTATCCATCAAAGTCAAAGTCAAAATCATTTATTCAATTTAGGCATCAAAGACGCACTTATGAACGTCAATTTTTCATTATAATGTACTTTAAAGACTACCGCCGCGTTCCAAAATATATAGAGCCTACCGAGAAGAAGCGGCAAGAAACTCGGGGCCATTCTTTTTATATAGATGTTTTACAATGTTTTTACTTAGGTACTACAAATATTAGCTCCAGTGTGTTGCCTTACAAAAGAGTACAAAATAATGGTACCAGTAGGACAAGACACGCTACACTTTGACATCTTAGTACACAAGTAGATAGATCCTGGAGTGATCAGTCCCAAGCTGTTTTATCCTCCAAGTAATCCGAAATTTTGTAATAACCTTTTTGACAGAGTTTAGTTTTAATAGTAATTTTAAACTTATTAATAGGCAAATCTCGGATAACATTGGGAACTTTATTATAGAATCCATCCTTTTCTACTCTAAGAATAAAGAGGAAAGATTTGATTGTTTGTTTGTTTGTTTGTAATGGATACACGTAAAATTATTTAACTGATTGAAAAAATCTTTCACCAGTAGTAAGCTACATTATGCCCAATATGCCATATTTGATTCATAACCATCATGATCCATCACCACAAGGGTGACACCGCGGAGCGCAGCTAGTATTATAATAAGCAGATACGGTCATTATGGTATTATACTCGTATTATATAGATTCTGTACAATGGAATACCATACTAAATTTAACATACCTGTTGCCCCACAATTTGCTGCAACTGGTGAACTGTCAGAGTATGGTCTGAAGGTAGTTTTATGGTCTCGTGCAGTTCGTCTTTGTCTACCATCTTACTGCTGCCAGGTTCGACGACGGTGACAATTCCATCTTCGCTGACAGTCAATTGGATCTACATGGAAATTGACACAATGTTTCGTGTTACTAGCCAGTTGCCTCATTAACCTAACAATGTTTACTATCAGTTGCCCTTACAGTTAGCCAAAAAAAATGATTCTTACTTGTTGAGTTTTTTTGTTGTTGATGGTACTACATAGCTCAGTGTGTTTTATAAATATAGAGCAAATTTAAAATAGTATCTCCACAATTATGCTGCAATACTGGGGTTGTTTGGAAACGTTTACTAACCCAGTTGCCATGGAGCTTTTTTGTAGTGAAATTCCTCTGTGACCCTAGCACGAAAATCTGCTTAAGTGTAACGTTATCGTATCGTTTACATATTCAGTACAAACTATGAGCTATCTGTACCGCTATTGTACTAGATAAATGACAGTTTGTACTAAATACGTTAACGATGCGATTACTTTATACTTTAACAGATTTTCGTGCTCAGCTCACAGGTACGAGTAAAATACCCGTTCAGGGCACCGGGCATCGACTGCTGAGCATAAAGCGGCGAAGCGAGGCACGGATGGTCCGAGAAAACATCGCCACCGAGTAATTAGGTGAGAACCTACCTACCTAGTCTCTTGTTAAGTTAAAGTTTGTGTGACATCCAGGTCAGTGCGCGTTTCCATAAAAAACTTCTACAGGATTGTGTACTCATATTTTTAAATCTCGTTTTTACAAAAAATTACGGAAACTAAAGTTTCTTTTCAACCGTCTTCCAAAACGGAGTAGGTTCTCAATTCGCCTGTATATTTTATTATGTGTGTCAGAATTTATTTTCTAAGTGATCCGATTTTATCATCTACATCAGATCTTAAAATTTTGAGCAGAGGTATCTTTAAAAATAGATTGCAAGTCAGTTTCAAAAAGTGTATTATTTGGGAGCACAAACATGACGTGTACATAACAAAATTGTTTACTTTATACTTTTAAATTTTTACTGGACGAGTTTGTTTTACTGTTCGTAGGTTACTTTGCCATTTTCGGAAGTATGAGTATTGTTTACTATTACATTTACATCACTACAGCTGCTACAATATCAGGTAAAACATGCAACACAAATGCCAATAAAGAGGTAATGAATACAAATAAACATGATCTCTTACCTCGCTGACCTGCAGTACAACGCGATTCATATAAGCAGCGTGAGCACAGGAACATAATTATATATTACAAGTGCACAGTGTTAAGCATTTAGCAGTTAAGTTTTCGTAATATCAATCAATGTGTACAACTCTTATCATAGTATAATGTTAAAGGCAGATTTAGATTAAACAAAGGCAAGATCCAGTTTCGCCGCACAGTGACGCTGGCAATTCACTAAAACAATGTTAACAGTTTATCGTCCAGTCCAGTATTCAATGCTTGATCGACGTAGAACGTTTGCATATTTTTAATACCTGGGACTTTCCCCCGAATGATTTCGTCTACCGGGATCCCTTTTTCGCATAACTTTTTAGTCGTAACTGATTTGGCACAACGAGTTACGCATATTTTATTTTGTCATAATCATAGTTTGACATAATTGTTTTTTGGCATACTAGTTCAGTAAGCATAAATATAATTTAGACTAATAGTTTTTGCTCTAATTTTTATTTGCATAAAGTTAAAAGGCATATTTATTCGTCTAATAGTTATTAGGCATAAAGATCCAGTGTACCTCTGAATTTCGATGAGTTCAATACTTCGACAGTTGCTTACTTAGAAAAAAAATATAGTTTCTAAGACATTGCTTCAACAGAACAAATAAAGAATAACTACTTCAGAACGTAGCGGAGTATAAGAACAAAGTCACGATAGGTGCAACGAGCGAAGCGAGGAGCGTTAGGCTCAATGGTGACCACACAACGCGCGAGCCGAGCGAGCGTTCCGCGGTAACGTCCGTCGAAGCGCCAGAATTGAGCTATACCTCGATAAGGCCGTAACGCAGAACTTTTGAGATAATATACTTGTCGAATATTGGTCCTGTCTAAGCAATGACTTGTCGATATATATTTTTTCGAAGTAAGTGACTTGTCAATGTATTGGAGTTCAGAATGGAAATTCAGAGGTACTACACCCCACAATATTTCAAAAACTTTCATTTTTCTCTTATTATGCTTAAATTTCATTATGCATAAATAAATTTAGGCTTTATAATAGTATGCATAAAGTAGTTATGCTTTAAAAATTGTGCCAAATGATATTATGCGTTGCTATTATTAGGATAAGTGAATGTATGCCACGTTAAATTATGACATAAAAATTTATGCAAGAAAATGGGGAACCTCTCTACCAGTGTCACTAGATCAGTATAATCAGATCATACCTGAGAATGGCGGCGGCGCCACGATTTTGAGCGGTCTATGTGGGGTTAGTTTCATTAGGAATTTATGTTACGAAATTTCGAATCGGGATTCCGTAAACACATCACATACATACGTTTATTATCGTTTGGAATAATATAATTGCGATTGCATTGTTACTGCATCTAGCTAAGAAGAAGAAATTACGTCGCCTTTACTGGGTGCATTACCTTTATTTAACAAATAATGTTACGCGACTCATACTAAATCTAGGGCTACGTTCCGGAAAGCGCCAAAATCACTCGCGGCGCTCGATACGTCATTGATGACGTCACCGAAAACGCTCACGCCGCGACCACAACGCTTACGGTTCGAAGGTAGCTACGTGATCATTGCGAGGTGTCACTGTCAACCAAAGGGAACGGCATACCGGGGCGCGAGCAGCGAGAGCAGTTGTGAGCGTTGACGGTGCTTACCGGAACATACCCTTTGTCTTGCTACCATGAATAATTTTAAATCAGAGAAGACTTCAAACGGAAAATACTGTACGTATGTGATACGTCCATGGATCCGGATGGATTTACTGCATTCGAGATCTCGAATCGATATTTCGAAAAGGTTTCAAGAATGTCGTTTAGATAGGTTAGCTCGAAGTCCTGACCTCAATCCATTGAGCTTTGTCTGGGATGTTCAAAAGAGACGTGTTAGATCAGTGCAACCTGCTCCAGAAAACATCAGGGAGTTTAGTAAGACCTCTTTTTGTAATATTCATTGAAGTAAAGTAAAGAATAAATCTAAAGTGCCCGTTTTTTTCCCAAAAGGCTTTATATGTTATTGTATCAATCTAAATCTGCCTTTATGTTTATGGAATCACACGAACCTGTTGATTGGTGTGGTCAGGACGCGTTGCCATCAGTTGCTGTTGCATTATGTGTTGAGAATGGTGACCCTGCAGAAAAAATATACGAGTTTGTGGAATGTCTATCGCGCAATTGGTGCTTCCAAAGGCCTTATACCAGAGTTTTTACTTTTTTTGTTGTAAAGTGTGTTGGATATCCTATATGTTTGTTTAAATACTTATACCGCTGTTATTTTGGTTTTAGTTATTATGCAAGACAAACCTGACATACCTACCCAATGTTCGAAGGATATCCTTTAAAACCCTCCAAAAGTTAGGTGTTATAAGATACTTTGTTGGTGTGTGTTTGTACCTATGTCTGGCATAGCTCCAAAACGAATGGTCTTCGTTTAAATTCGCTGAATGAAGCGTGGTTTTGCGAGATGGTTCTTATTCAAGTAAGATTGAAATTATTGAGCCATTAAGCCCATAACTGTAATGTTACGATTTCTGTCATCATGACAGTGGCATGCATGTTTAATCCTTCCTATACCGGCGTGATAATTAAAACAAAAGATTTATGAATGAAACTGACGTATATATACGTCTCTAGGACGCAAAGGGTTAAACCAAATGTTAAAGTAATACTTGATTGAGATTTGATTGATTCATATAATTTTTCATGCCTTAACTACAGGAATAGTTTACAAAGATTAAATAGCATTAATGTGTAAAATACGAAAATTTGTTAGTGAGTGTGTATGTTTGTTAGATTTTCACGCTGAAACGGGTGGAGATTTTGATGAAATTTTGAATGGTGATAACTTATACCAAGCATTCTATACTATACTTTTTATGTTGCTTGAACAGGTAGTTTCTCCTAGAGATATCGATAACCTTATTCCTCACGGACAAAGTTGCGGGTAGAAGGTAATGTTATATAGTTACTGTGACCAATTAAATTTTCAATTCTTGCGCTCCTCATGATATTTAATAGAATAATATAGAATTAAAAATGACCTCATTTAACCCGTCCAGTGACTACTTCTTTCGGTGTCTTTCCGAACTACTCATAAAAGTTCAGATAAAAAATACTACACTTGAATAGTTGGAGCAACTAAAAGCAAGTTTATACCGGTGGAGTGCATTTGACCTAATAAAATTAGTCACAAACCAGAGGTTTGTAAAAATGTGTATACATTAGGTGTATACGCCACATAGCTTAGCGGTTTTTTGTACTTACACATGGTGTACGCTCGACACGCGACGGGTTTAACATGTTTTAAAAATTGAATTAATTCCATATACATACATTCACTAAATATTGTCCATGCACGTTTAAAGAACAGTTGAAGATTGTTAGAAAATGAAGTTTGTCATGCACTGGTTTTGAATGAAAATCTACTGTCATTGAAAGAAGAATCAGTAAGATTCCATAAAGATGACTAACATGCCAGATATGAAGACATACAACCTTTTTACTTCCATGCATGTAACTTTGAAGCTGTCACAATGCCTATTGTCTACACAACAGCAACATGTGGCATTCCCGCTAGTACTGAGTGTTATCACGTGATTTACCATATCAATGTTATGGTGTTGTACAAATTCGACCCGGTTATTGGGTACCTGCTGATGAGTCTGCCCAGTGGCGATTGAAACCTGAGTTTGTCCGGACACCTGTTGTGTTAGCTCTTGATGCTGACTGTGTGCCACCAGCGTTTCTGGAAATGTAAAATAAGAGAACTCTCGTTTAATTAAAGCTTAGAACCTCATGCATTTCTTGAAATATATGTATGAACATTAAACAGGGTTGAAACAATAATGTTTTCTTTTATGACTATCTCTGCAAATAGTGATTTGAGTTTTATTTAGTTTTGAGACACACAGATGATTAAAGTAATGTCCTTCTGCTTTTGTAAGTAAAGCAGATTATTTTTTTAATTTCTGAAATCATTATTATAATTATTACTTTCATGGAAAGGATTCACTATTAGTGCGTTCGAATAGATCACTTCTGAGCGTTTTTAGCGAAAATAACGCTAAAAACGCTCACAAGGGGCGTTCGAATTGGGAATCTGTAGGTGAAAATGTTGTTCATGTCTCTTTTTGTTCAGCGTTCGGAAAGCTAAAAAAGATGAATTTTTGCCACCAAATAGTGCAATTTTTAACCCACGTCCAGAGCATGGTTGTTTGTGATCGTTATTTGACAGCATAATCATGCGATTTTAGGTCTTATGCTCAGTTGAGCGTTCGAATAGGGTGTGGGCAAAAGTGCCAAAAAAAACGTTTTTGAGCTTTACAAATGCTTTAACAAAAGAGCCATCATGACAACGCCACCAATGCCCTTATAAGCTAAACGAACGCACCTAAAAGTTATATTTTTACTGACATAAAGATAACACCTATTATATAAATGATTGTTGATTTTTATTATGATAACTCACCTTGCTTGCCCCTATCGCACGAAGAAGACTTTCAAATAAAACCGAAAAAAATTACATTGTGATATCGACACCGCGAAGTCAGTGCGTATTATGCACAACCAGCGTTGCGCGACATCTGATTTTTAGAAAAATTTAAAATCTTCGAAATAAATGCTTCGTAAATTTTATAAAAGCAGAATTACTCATCCGATTTAATCCACAGCTATCCTATGCACAGTTCTTCATCTTTATTAAAGAGAAAAAGGAAACTTAAAAAGAAGTTAAATCTTCAGATAAATTTATTGATTCAGGCGTTACTTTGCGGAAATCCATTACCAAAAAATATTTAGTGACACTTCCGCTGAAAAAAACAATTATTTAAGCGGAAGTGTCACTAAATAGTTTTTAATATCGTTTCTTCAGATAAATATCATGAATAAGTAGTTCTTATACCTAAATATTTATTCTCTTATTGTAAGTTGCAATTTGTAACACTTTGTGACTTGTGTTTTTGTATTTTTTTATTCTGAAGACCAAGGACTCAACTAGGTACCTATTGATAGGGTAAATCCGTTTTAAAAATAACAATATTTATTAAATACATTTCTTTGGCTATTTCTGCTATCGATTGTCACGTAAACGTAATTTAAAACTCAAATATACAAACACTTAAAAAATTCTGAAAAGGTACGCTTTTTTTACTTTCGACGAAGAATCCCGCCTTTTTAAATCAAAAAGTTTAAAAATATCTGGCAATGCTGTTCACAACCTTAAACTTATTGAGCATTAAGTTCAGAATGCCTTACCATGTGTTTGCCCTGATTGTGTAGCAATGATCTGTGACACAGGTATTTGTTGAGCACCTGCCGACACTGTAACCTGTGACTGTCCACCATGATGCCCAAGTATGATATTCGGATCGCCGTTGAGTATACTAGCGTGTTGACCAAGATCCTGAAATAAAATAAAGTTTAAAAAAAATATTTCCATTACCGATACTGACTGACACACTTATAGAGAAAAAAAGTTATAACGTGAGACAACATCCACACAAGGCCTTCAGGTCCCAAACTAGGCAGAGCCTGTACTATGGCAACCTGATGACTGATATACATACATATACACACACTGATCAAACAGGCATGTTCATGTACACAAATGATTGACCTGTCCGAGGATCGAACTCGGGACCCGCGGCTCATACGGTAGGGACGCTACCAACTGCGCCAACCGGTCTGTCAAGATATAGTCTTATAGAGAAGTATTACAGATCGCGGGAAGTAAGTTGAACTATGCGCAGAATACATTTTCGGGTCTCAATCGAAGTGCGAGGCGAGGGGCAGTGCATAACCATAGCAACGCGGCAACAAACAATCACACTCCGCCCCTCACTGCACGCGCACGCTTCGCGCGACCCTGAAGTACAATCGCGCAAAAAGGTTTCAGTTCAATTCAATTTAATTTCAATAAAATGACAAGACCACAACCAACTTTATGGAGACAAGCGAATGGAATTGTTTTTGACATATATAATTATATTTTAACAGAAAACAACATTAATGATTATACTAGTTACACTATAGCATCAATCGAATCGAAGAAGCTTACGTCGAAAGAGACCACGTCATCGATAATATGAAGGAAGAAATTATAACCCAGTCGGAGATTCTGATAGCAGTGATTCCGAGTTGGATTCTTCAACTGACATAAGATGAAATCGCAACGCTGCCCAAGTTCTAGCATATCACTTGAATAATTATGTAGGTGTAACGCTCATGAATAATAGTGAGATTAGTAACTGTTCTATTTAATAATACCTAACGATTACTTCCCACAACACTTTGTTCGAGAAATACAATGATTTTGAAAGGAAGTCCGAGTTTACGAGTATTTTTATGAAATTTGATATTTGGTTTAACTTGCGTTTTATTTTTAACCACCGCTGACTAAGTATTCGTCTATCCATAACTTTACCTGCGCAGACCACCGTTTTGTTTCAACTTACGTGTCGCGATCTGTACTAGGTAGTTGTATGTCATGTTTAGAGTAACATAAATTTAAGTACCACATTAGGAAGAAGTTTTTCTCTAATAAGAATAGTCAGTTTGTAACAGTTTGTAATAGTCAGTAACAGCCTGTTTTGATACCTTGTCTATTTTATTGTCTCTTTGACCAGAGATTGAAATTTGACCGAAGTCCCATACAAATTGTGTCATACTTCTATCTCTGATAAGGGCAACCATAGACAGATATTATGACCCACCATTAGCTACATGTGAATTGAGTACCCATTTGTTTCACTTTATGGATAACTTTTCTAGTTTCAAGGTGGCAAAACAGCAAGCAGTAGTGTCAATACCCTGGGATAGATGGAATTCAAAATCGTAATAAAATGATTTTTATGTGTTATACTTTATACACTAACGGTCTTACTTATAAACGCTGCTTAAAGTTAATTAACGTCACTTAGTACGGAGCACAACAAAATTGTCGGGCCGTTCATATTAGGGTCTAGTCTCTTTAGTATTGCGCACAACAAAATTGTTGTGCGCAATACTAAATAAAGTCATTTAAAATTAAACAGCGTTTATAAGTAAGACCCTAATATGAACGGCCTTACTCATAAACGTTGCTTAAATTTAAATAACGTCATTTAGTACGGCGCAGAACATTTTTCCTTTACGCAGTAGGTACTAAATAACGTCATTTAAAGTTAAGCAGCGTTTATAAGTAAGGCCGTATAACTACTAATAACATACTATCTCAAATTGAGAAAAATACTGATTCTGATCCTTTTTCCTCCTTACCTTTCAAATGTGAAAGTTTGCATGTATGGATGTCTCAATCACAAAAAAATGCCTGAACGGTTTGTGTGGAGTGGAGTTTTGATGGTTTGTACCCGGGATTTAAATATAGGCTACTATTTATCCTGATACAATGCGTTAGTCCCGAAGGAGCACCAGTACCTTACTCCTTGCGAACGAATTCGCGAGCAGATGGATACTAGTAGTTATTCAGAAAATCATGTACAAAATTTTGATTTTTTGTTTTGAGAGTGTATCAACCACTTAATAGCATCATCATCATCATCTCAGCCGTAGGATGTCCACTACTGAACATATGCCTCCCCCATAATTTTCCAAAAGGACCGGTTGGAAGCGGCCTGCATCCAACATAGTCCTGCAACCTTTATCAGGTAGTCTGTCCACTTTGTCGGTGGACGACCTACGCTGCGCTTGCCGGTTCGTGGTCTCCACTCCAGAACCTTTCGGCCCCATCGGCCATCTGTTCTGCGTGCTATGTGCCCTGCCCACTGCCACTTCAACTGGCTAATCTTCTGGGCTATGTCGGTGACTTTCGTTCTTCTACGGATCTCCTCATTTCTGATTCGATCATGTAGAGAAACCCCGAGCATAGCCCTCTCCATAGCTCGTTGTGCCACTATGAGCTTATTTATGAGACCCATTGTAAGAGACCACGTTTCAGTGCCATATCTCATAACTGGTAGCACAGATTGGTCAAAAATTCTTGTATTAAGGCACCCTCTGACCCAGACTGAGCTATGTCAGTGACTTTCGTACTTCTACGGATCTCCTCATTTCTGATTCGATCACATAGAGAAACCCCGAGCATAGCCCTCTCCATAGCTCGTTGTGCGACTTTGAGCTTATCTATAAGGCCCATAGTAAGAGACCATGTTTCAGTGCCATAATTCATCACTGGTAACAGACATTGGTCGAAGACTCTTGTCTTGAGGCACTGTAGTATTTTTAACGAGAAGACTTCGCGAAGTTTCCGGAACGCTGCCTTAGTAGCATGAGCAAGTTTACATGATAATTCAATCTTCCTTCGATATTCTCATCGGCCCGCATAATGTTATTAAATGGTAAATTATTATCAAAGGTTGTCTGGAAGATTTCGCTTTTAGCG
Source organism: Selenia dentaria (assembly GCA_917880725.1). Classification (NCBI taxonomy): domain Eukaryota; kingdom Metazoa; phylum Arthropoda; class Insecta; order Lepidoptera; family Geometridae; genus Selenia; species Selenia dentaria. The sequence continues at coordinate 30,898,920 of OU862877.1, read as the reverse complement.
ATAAGACCGCCCTTCTGTGCCTATTATTATGTTTTATTATTTTGTGATTTCTTTGGTGCCAATAAAGAGTTTTTGTATTGTATCAATTATTTTTCCAATATCAAAAAGTAGCTTATTTTTAATTATCAACTAAAATAAGTCAAAAGTTTTACTAGTTTGGGCTGGATTGGAGCATGACAAAGATGCATCCAGACATACTTTTCCATTTATAATATTAGTGTATGTAACAAAAATTTAGGTTATGTGCACAATTTAATGAACATAGTAAGGCAGCATTTTCAAGGTCAGAATTAATAGATTCTAAATGCGAAGTTTACAATTTGCATAAATTAGATTTTGCAGGTTGTGTTCTACTATACTGAATAGTCTACTTTAGTGCAAGTGGTTTCGGCTGTATAAATGATTGATATTGCAAAGTAATAATCAAAAGTAATCAGGTGTGATAAAAATCTTGTCCATGCCTTCTGTGACACAGGAATCCTAGTGTATGAGTGTATAAACATTAAAAGGACATAAATATATGGAGGAGGCATGTGTTACAGTAGTGAAAATATGATAGTTTTGGTCAGAATTAGAGAAATAATATATAGAAATTTTATAACTTTTGATTATATGTATCTGATAAGAATACTGTACCATCTGTAAATAAAATTAGAGACCCAGAGTTTCAACAAGAAAGCACCTACTTAATTCATGTGAAAACATTATGCCTTCCCACATTGAGGTTCAACGTCAATGCCCAACATCGCCTTAAACACATGCGATCCCTTCCATAGCTATCACAGTCGAGGGCAGCTAACCTCGGCTCGCCGAGGACAGTGTGGGAAGCCTGCGCCAAGCCGAAGGAGCTGCTGGCTTTCCTGGGCGACACCGGGTGGCTGGACTGATCAGCGACACCCGGCTATCACGCAAAATGGGCCGCGCCACAGCGGCCTGGTTGCGGAAAAGAGCCAGCCCACCAAGTACCAAGTACCAAGTAAGTAAGCTATCACAGTGCACACTGACAAACGTGACCGCTTCAACGCAATTATCTTTGATGTGCCTAGAAATACCGCCAGCCGATATATCGCCCAACGTCAACGGCAATATTAATGCCGTTGTCGAATTATCGCGATAAGGGGTGGCTACATCTACGGTTAACGTGCAACAACGCGATAATAAACGGTGTTTCTCCTCAATGTGGCCAAGGCATTAGACATGTAAGCTGCAGTGTTAAATCCAAGTACCAATACCCATCTTGTTTTCTAAAACAAATACATTTATGGCTCACAATGCTGTACCAAAATAAGAATAAATTATTTCATGGTTAATAAACGATAAAACAAACAAATAGAATGATAAGTGCTACCTTCAATGCAACATTGCTGCATTTTAATCTAGAGTGCATAAAATGTGAATCTTTTTTTGGTGTTGACTTACTATTTTTCTCTATGTTTATTTTTTTAACTATTAGATACAGTAAAATAAGAACAATTACTTAATTAAAACTTATTATTTTTATTAAAATATGTATGTTAAATCTGTAGCCATTTAACCAATAACATAATATAATTCCAAGAAATGCAACATAGTGGATAAATAACATGGAAAGAGACCAGATCAAGGAAACCAGACATACAAAATTTTGGATTTCTTATGTAAGGTGTAGTCTGGATTGGTACCACTACTCCTCCAAATTCTGCCACAAAGCAATAGTGGAGAAGGATTACTGTGTTGGTGTGTGAAGGACACTGTAGCAAATATAGTTACTTGGCAAATAACTTTATTTGCTTATAGCAATAAAAAGAAACTACAAGGACAGGATCTTGACACTCAAAACATCAATTCTACATCAATGTTTTTAAACTATCATGGTCACAAACTTAACTTATTAGAAATATTCAAATAATTATTCTGTTGCAACAGTGCCAAAATAGCAGAAACTCATAGAAAACATACCTACATGGTAAATATCTCTATAATAATTTTAATATTTACAATTAATTCTAAGCTCAGGATGGCATGTCATGAGCAGCCCGTAGTGCTTATGACGTGCCTATCTCCTCACTTGATAGTGTACAAAAAATATGCTATATAGGAATATCTCAGAGATGTATCTGAGACTCAATATTCAGACACATATTTAGTGTTTGTAAGAATAATTGATGTGCCTGAGGCATTACATATACTAATATCGAAAATAACTTAGTAGGCACATTAGGCACTTAGTATACATATAATACAAAAAAAAATTACCTGTACTGGTTTTCCATTTTCAATTCTCGTGCCAGTAGGCAATCCATATACTGAGACTTGTGGAATCGGGCCAGGAAATAAGTTAGTAAACACCCAATACTTCGCTACGCTGGACAAAGCCACATTCACAGCTGCTGTATTCACTCGCAAATCTGTGGCAGATGTAGTTGCAGGTAGGCTTCCTTGCTGCTGCTGCACTCTTTGAACCTGAGACTGCAAGTATTACACAAATTATTAATTAGCCCGGTCAGAATAAATCTACGTAAAACGCGGAAACCACACGAACCTCTGAATTCCCAGGAGGCTGACCACCACCCGTATTGATATTGTGATGTTCCGGATTCATGTTTAGTCTTTCTTTAACAATAAATATCGACCTTCACTGTATTATTTACAAATATACAACATTTTCTAAAGTTTGAGTATCGGCATTGTCATAATTTGACTGTCACCGAAATGGAGGCGCGGGGGACGCGACGGGCCGCCATTACGAATACACAATAACATCTTCCACAGTGTTTCTCAATTCATTTCTTAAATTTAGAACCACCAAGTTGTTAAATAAACGGTAAGAAACGAGGAGCACCGCACTAAACTTTTTAAAAATTTTAACAATTTAAGGATTTCCCAAAAATTTGCTAAAAACTCATCTCGAGCTCCACGAAACACTTCAAGGAACGAAAGTTTTGTCTTTGGTTGATTTTGTCATGGTCACGGTAATGCCAACATGACGGAGCACACAATTTCACATTTTCATGCACCGAACAAGTTCTCAACAATAATTTATTTATATTAAAAATTTAAAATCATTGTAAATTATGAGTAATTTAGTAAATAAAAACAATCGATTAATGTGCTTTCACGTGTTATCTATCAGCTGTTGTGAATAACAGAATAAATTCATCTGAGGAGCGGTAGATGGCGCTATTCAAAAATGTACCAAGTGACAACATTACAAAAATTTAAATGCATTCAAAATAAATATAAAAGAACTGGCTGCGCTCCGCGGTTTCACCCGCGGGGTGATGGATGATGATACGGATGAATCATATAATAACGTTTGTTACTCAGACACAATGTGCAGCTTTATATTTGTGAAAGAATTGTTTAAATCAGTTAAATAGTTATACGTGTAGATAATCATTAAGTATAAAGCAACAAACAATCATATAACTTTTGTCCTTATTATTTTAGTAGATAAGGATATCATTAATACCCAAGTAAGAATAATGTGGCCTGGTTTCGTTACTATTGCATATTTCAAAATGCATTAAATCATTTGGATTAAAATTATCTATTAGTGATTACAAAACAAATTGTACTTTAATAGGTAAATATTTTTCAATTTGTAATCAGGAAAAAAGTTACAGAGCAAACTTTTAGGTTTTTGAGCAGGTGAAACACTGGCCGTAACAGGAACAAGCGTGCGTCTGTAAAAACTATAACTTTTCGCAGTTTTAATTTGTTTAAAATAAAAGACGCCCGCAGGGAAAGAAATATAGATATTTCTTTTACTTATAAATTAACTTTTTTCTCATTACAGAAAAAAAATTAGCTATCGCTCAAAATATTAAGAAATTCGAAACGAGAAATTTTTCCTGTTGTGTTATTTGCTATTTATTCTCCAGTGCCAGATAAATATTGTGCAATTTTATTATATAACTATCCAATGTATTTTTTTTTCAAGTTTGTTTCAGTAACTTACCTATAAAAATATTTAATAAAAAATATTGTATATATTTTAGTATTATTATGTCAGTAGGTAATTGTGCGACGAAAAACATAGCGTTTTACGGATCTTTGGATTCTGGCAGCGCCAGGTTAAGTACCTTTCTATATACATAAAAACTTGAACAGCAACAAAAAAATAACACATGAAATAAATTCTACAAAGACCAATTTTGTTTGTTTGATCTCTCAATCAGGTGTAAAAGGAGAATACATACAATCACAACGGACTTTGAAAACCTATACCACCTATTTTATAAATTATCCATAATAAATCTACAAATTATCATACAAACATACCTATACTCTAACGCTAACCAAATAGATCTCAAAATCGTAGTTCCACTCGTTATCAAAACAATATGGCGGCTGCCTTTATCAAATTATGGGAATAAAATTGCTCATAAAACCCTAATATAAGAGGATTATAATATAATAATCTTATATAATAATCTTAGGTTTTTACCTCGAAATGGTACTTATTCACGAAAACAATACACTAGCACACGCACGCCTGCGAAAGTTTAAGAGATATGGTATCGACGCCCATTGTTTTTTTACTAGCCTACTGATAACCAAAAAAATGTATATTACTATGTAAAAATGATTTCTAGGTGCTTATTAGTATTAGAAAAATATCAAATAAACTGAAATGTATTACATATTTGCACAGTTAACATTTATGTTCAGTCCTGATATGGGTTTTGACTGCGGTACACCGGTGTACCAGCGCGGCTTTATGCAATGTATAGATGTGGCTACCGGTGTGCAGGCGCGGGTTTATAGGATAAGTATGTAATGTGTAAGTTTTTGTGTTTGATTGCGTGTATATACAGATTTGTCCATACAGAGCGACATATTCGCCAGCGAAAAAGTTCTATAAATAAAGAAAAAAAAAAGAGTTTATTTATCTGTCAATGCCTATTTCTTACACAAAAACGCTCTAAAAACATTAAACTGGCGTTTTCATCAGGCATGGCATGTTAAGGCGCGCTCGTATCCTGATAATAGTAAAAAGCAGAATCTTTAAACATCTAGTGTAACGAAACAGATCAATAATATTGTATGAAAAATATACATAATAATATAATAATATACATTCATATTATGACATATTATGTGGATGTGTGGATCTTTGTTACTCTGTCACGTTCAATCGGCGGGGGCAATTTTAATGAAATTTGGTATGGAGGTAGATGAGGCGCTGGATTAACACACAGTATACTTTTATCATCATCATCCATCACCACGCGAGTGAAAATGCGTAATATGCTTGGGCACAGCATAGACAAAATAATAAGATCTCCGCCTACGTCAAGATCGTAATGATGAGTTCTGGCAAAGTTTGTGTCAGTTTCTGATACCTTAGTCAAAAGCACGCCATCATTTTGACAGCTCGATACACTAGACGTGCTCGGCGATTGTCAAGGATGATGAAATGTAACACAAATACCGTCAAGAGGGATGATATGTAATGACAGTTTTTTTCCATAGTGATTTATTTTATATTTGTATGTACGCAAGTCCTGTAAGTATTTTATTATTAATGTTTACTGGTTGATATACTAAGTATTTAAATTTACTCATATAATACTAATATAGCATTTGCGTTTGACCATGTACATATTTTATTGTATTATATTGTATATGTACATTTTGGTATAAACATAGATGGCCTTGGAGAATATAATAAGCTTCTCGAAGTATCCTGCGCAGACGTTGTCGCGGGCACCAGCTAGTGATATTATAATGTGAAAGTTTGTTTAAAGGTATGTTTGTAATTCAATCACGCAAAAACGGGTAGTTCCCGAGGGTTCGCGAGAAACTTATACACTCGAGAGCAATGAATCCGGGTCACTTAAAGAATGTTAAAAATCTCGGAAACTAAAAATGATAGGTTAATGCAATAAATTGTATTTAATAGACAATGTAATACTCCTTAAATGAAAGTAAAAAAAATATGAGTCACCATACATTTTATTAACACAAAATTACATAAAGAAAAAAACTGCTGATCTCTCCTTAAAACAAAAATAGGAAACATGAAATTTTTGAACTTTATTACGATTTTCTTGAATTTTAATACTTCGTATTGCCTCCTCGTGCTTCCATTACTGCGTTTACGCGGTTTGGCATGCTGTACCTACACCAAGATCCTTATACGATTTTGGGGAATATTCTCCCATTCCTCTGTGAGAGCAATTTTGAGCTCACGAAGCGTGATTGGGGGAGGGTTTCGTTGTTTTACGCATCTGCCTAGCTCGTCCCAAGCATGCTCGATAGGGTTGATATCCGGGCTGCGCGCTGGCCACTCCATACGAGTAATGTTCATCTCTTGAAGGTAGTCATTCACAATCCTACCTGTATGAGGTCGGGCATTGTCATGCATAAATATAGCATCCTCACCTAAATTGACCATAAATGGACCAACGTGATCATTGAGGATTTCTTCCACATATCTTTCGCTAGTTAAAGAGCCGTTTTCTATGATCACCAGCTCTGTGCGACTTTTAGAAGAAATTCCGGCCCACACAAGTACAGACCCACCACCGTAGGCTACTTTTTCTTCGATGCATGCTTGCTTGAATAATAAATTTTGATTCGTCGGAGAACATAACTTTTGACCAATCTTCAATACTCCAATTTACGTGGCTCTGGGCATATCTTAGTCTTGAAATACGATGCCCACGCTCCAGTTTAGGGCCGTTTGCAGGTCTAAGGGGTTTTAAGTTAGATTCAGCAAGCCGACGTCTTACTGTCCATGCACTTGGGTTACTTCCTCCGAGGCGTCGAAACTGATTTGTGAGTTCAGTTCCTGTGAGAAAGCGATTTCGAAGCATGGTGTTCACCAAGTATCGGTCTTCTCGTGCTGTGGTACACTTGGTTCTGCCCGTTCCTGGTCTGCGTAGGTTAGATAGAACCAGTTTCTTCGTAACGTCGGAGAACTCTTTGTACTGTTGACAGCGACACACCGACAGTCCTGGCTGTATCGCGCTGACTCCGGCCGGTTTCCAGCATTGTAAGTATTCTGGTGCATTCTTCAGGCGTAAGCGACATAATTTCAGCTTGAATAATGTATATAGAGCACTATCAACATGGTTTATGTACCCACATAAATGACAGATTACAAACAAAAGCAAAACCAAATGCTGTAATTTCGTAGCTCCATCTTCGAAAGTGGCCCTTTTTCAAATTTGATTTTTTTATGATATAACTTTACAATAACTAAGAAGTTTTAATACCTTCATTTAAGGAGTATTACATTGTCTATTAAATACAATTTATTGCATTAACCTAGCATTTTTAGTTTCCGAGATTTTTAGGATTCTTTAAGTGACCCGGATTCATTGCTCTCGAGTGTATTAGTCAGAAGTCGCGAGTGGATAGTAGTATATAACAAATTAAATGGTAAAACCGGCAAACACTCACGTCTTCTACTCCGACCGGTGTTCGGGCAGTACTGTACTGATGTCCATCCTCATGGAGAGCCTGGTCTAGCAGCGAGGGCCACTAGTCGCGCAGTTAACAAAAACAAACATGATAATACAATCTTTATTTTATTTCGGTAAACTTAAAATTATGATACCTACATTTTATATTAAAAAAACCTGTGTTAAAGAGTCTCGCTCTTCCATTAGTACATGTTATATAGAATAAGTAAGTACATGAAGTTGCTTCAAAAAATTAACAAATTAATTAAGTCGAGTAGCGTAAGTTAAATAACCTAAGTTAAATACATATGTTAAGTTAGATTATAAATTTTGTTAAGATCAAGTATATGCGTGGAGTGTGTGTGCTTGATTATCAGTATTTCAGGAGCACCCAGGAAGTAGTAAGTGATTGTATGTATGTATTAAACTTATAAGGAGTACCTAGACAGTAGGATAAGTGTGATTATAATATTTTATTACCAATACAGGATTGCTCAATAGTTCTTGAATAATCATACTTAATATAATAGCCTTAGATGCTATTATTGCACTTGCTACCGACAATTACAACTAGTGAGTAGGCGAAATGCATAAGTATCTACAACATTATCAATTTTGCTTGCAGTAAGCATCCAATTGGCTGTAACTAGAGCGAGTTGATACCGAATCGCTTCATCGAACTTTGTACTGTTGTACACTACGTCGCAATTCCAGGAGCAAGGATAGCAGCCCCTCGTTCATACCTACCTACAGTTAACTACGTCTACGTTGAATGGATTTGAACGTAGTTGGCTGGTACCGCCGGAACTCGTAGCAAAATACGGTTTGACTCAGTAATAACTGCGAGGCTACACGGACCGCGCGCCTGTCCTCTCTCTGCCCGCGACAACATTTACGTCAGACTTTAGAAACTTTTTGAATAACAAACTTTTTAAATTTTCGTTTCTTGTAACGTGCCAGTGCTACGTTAGAATACTGTAAAAGACACTGTAGACTATATAATTTGATATCTGATTAAAACGCGTACCTCGTCGATTGTCATTTGTTTTGATTATAGGAAACGACGAGGTAGCAGTTTTGCCGCCGGCCGGTCATCTCTTGCAGGTATGTCCGTTTATAATACACACACATAAACAATATTATTGTTTTGTTTAATTTATAATACGCATAATACGGGCTCTGTAAATAGTTTTATGAAGTTACTTAATTTGTTAGGTGTTAGTTGCGTTGCTCATTCGAAAGACGCGCAGAAATTACTGTGGTTGGTTTAATACCGCAACTTGCTATTGTTAAAGTAATTCAATTTCTATAATGGAACTTGTGAAAAAATGTGCGCGTCGTGTATAAACGTACACAAATAAATTACGGGTGTCTAAATTAATAGTTTAGGTAGCACCTGTATCAACATAATCTGACTGCAAATAATAAAACTTGGGCAAATATGAATAAAATTTAGGTAGGTAGGTTTCCATGTATTAAACGGATAACATATTTCAGTGTACGATTCACTCGGAATAATGACTTTAGGCCCCATAAACTGTTTGAATCAGTTAGGTAAATCCTTATTTACATAACTTGAAGAGAGTATCATTTTATTTCTTACTCTACATTTCTTGAACTACGAACTATACTTACTCTACTTACGTGTAGTACTCTGTACGTTTCTTAAATGTATATATATAATACCATAATGAACTTAATAAACTTTCAGTTTATAAAATCGGAACATTTTTTTCGTATTGAAATTCTCGTGAGTTTGACACATATTAAACTATTATTATTAACCGGCCAAACACTCAAGTTAGGGATCGAATACGTCGATCTAAAGTAGTAAAGTTTAAACTGTTTCATAAAATACTTAAATAAATTATTATCGTTTTGTCCAATCACGTACCTAGTTAAATCATTTGATTTAAGTTTAAGTTACCAATATGTTAGCTTGAAATTTGTAAAAGTAATTGTTAGTACCACAACAAGATTGAGGAAAAATATATTTACCGGTTAAAATTTTATAGACTTGATGTCTATATCATAAAACTTTACTATTTTTACCACCTTTCAAATTTGCAGGTTCGTAGTACCATAAGTAACAGTATCGGCTTTTATTACAACACATTCCGGTTTTAGATTCAAGTATCAATTTATTTTACACAAAGTTCGACTATTATATTCTATATTACGAGGCGTACTGGCAAAATAGTTCCAAGGCAAACTAGATGTTATAGATACATTGAAAGAAGTGTATCTATATATACATATATATAGTATTCAGAAGCTTGATATGAAATTATGTTTCTTTATAGTTCGACTTTACGCTGCACGACTGGTGTTGCATAATGTGAACAAGTGCAATTTGAAAAATTTAATACCGTCTTCCAATCAATTACTTTGCACCATGGAAGCACCAGCTTTCAAACTAATTTTTAGGAATCGGTTCACCCAGTCGAAAGTTATGAGGTAACAAACATTTAAAAAAAACAGTCGAATTGAGTACCTCCTCCTTTTTTGGAAATCGGTAGAAAATACATTAAGTTTTTTTTAAAGTTTCGATTAAATAGTAAATTAAATTAAGTAATGAAACATTGACGTTTATAAGTGTGTATTTGATGCCTAAATTGAATAAATGATTTTGACTTTGAAAACTCTAGCAGTAACATGTTTTTATTACACTACCAACTCGCACATTGCAAAGTATCTTGAAATATTAAGGCATAGAGCCTAGGACCTCAATGGATCTGACCATAGACCAAATTATATACTAGGAAAGATCTGACAGCAATGGCAATGAAAGTAGTAACGTTGTTGTTTTAAAGGACATAAACTCAGTATCGTTCTTGCTATAGACTCTACATATGACTGCATGACCGAGGGAGGAGACTCTATCTATACTTATTCTATAGTATAGAGTCTCCACTGGTCTCCACCCCCGGTCAGTAATTAAAAAGTGGTGAGTCGTGGTCTGATTTTACCCTCCTAGAAGAATTAGTTGAAGGTAAAGTATTAAAAGAAATTAGGCTGGAAACGGTAACATCCAAGTTACGTCTCTATGTTTAACTTTTATAATTAGGTAAGTTTATTACGAAAAATACACTTTATGTTTAGTTCCGGAAACAACAATTTCAATACCTTACTGTATTTAGGCTTACTGCCGTATTGTCTACAGTCTATTTTTATTTAGATAGTTGTATGGATTGATGTTAAATAAACATTTATTTTACAATATTTTAATGAGAACAAGTTCTCTTCTCATGAAGTCAGAAATCGATAACATAGCCCTTCTATCCTGAAGAGAAGGTCTTGACTCTACAACTTCAGTGTATGCTGGTCGTCAGATTATTATGTTGCCCTACCTTTCATCGAATTTATGTTTATTTAGCTATATAGATTACTAGCTGACCCGCCAGCGTCTTCGTACGCTTGGTCTTAGAGGTTTCATTATTAATCCCAAAAACAACCCTTAAGGGTCGAATTTCACATAATGCCGTCTTAGTGAGCACCTACGTCCTAAAAAGAACCCCCATGTAAAATTTTAAACTTTTAGCATTCGCAGTAACGAAGTTTCATACAAACTATTTACCCCAAAAAATACCCTTACGGGTTGAATTTCATAAAATCCCGTCTTAGTGAGCATCTACGTCCTAAAAAGAACCCCCATGTAAAATTTTAAATTTTAAGCATTCGCAGTAACGAAGTTTCATACAAACTATCAACCCCAAAAAATACCCTTACGGGTTGAATTTCATAAAATCCCGTCTTAGTGAGCACCTACGTCCTAAAAAGAACCCCCATGTAAAATTTTAAACTTTTAGCATTCGCAGTAACGAAGTTTCATACAAACTATCAACCCCAAAAATGCCGTTAGGGGTCGAATTTCATACCTTTCATCGAATTTATGTTTATTTGGCTATATAGATTACTAGCTGACCCGCCAGCCTCTTCGTACGCTTGGTCTTAGAGGTTTCATTATTAATCCCAAAAACAACCCTTAAGGGTCGAATTTCACATAATGCCGTCTTAGTGAGCACCTACGTCCTAAAAAGAACCCCCATGTAAAATTTTAAACTTTTAGCATTCGCAGTAACGAAGTTTCATACAAACTATCAACCCCAAAAATGCCGTTAGGGGTCGAATTTCATAAAATCTCGTCTTAGTGAGCACCTACGTCCTAAAAATAACCCCCATGTAAAATTTTAAACTTTTAGCATTCGCAGTAACGAAGTTTCATACAAACTATCAACCCCAAAAAATACCCTTACGGGTTGAATTTCATAAAATCCCGTCGAAGTGAGCACCTACGTCCTAAAAAGAACCCCCATGTAAAATTTTAAACTTTTAGCATTCGCAGTAACGAAGTTTCATACAAACTATCAACCCCAAAAATACCCTTACGGGTTGAATTTCATAAAATCCCGTCTTAGTGAGCACCTACGTCCTAAAAAGAACCCCCATGTAAAATTTTAAACTTTTAGCATTCGCAGTAACGAAGTTTCATACGAACTATCAACCCCAAAAATGCCGTTAGGGGTCGAATTTCATACCTTTCATCGAATTTATGTTTATTTGGCTATATAGATTACTAGCTGACCCACCAGCCTCTTCGTACGCTTGGTCTTAGAGGTTTCATTATTAATCCGAAAAACAACCCTTAAGGGTCGAATTTCACATAATGCCGTCTTAGTGAGCACCTACGTCCTAAAAAGAACCCCCATGTAAAATTTTAAACTTTTAGCATTCGCAGTAACGAAGTTTCATACAAACTATCAACCCCAAAAATGCCGTTAGGGGTCGAATTTCATAAAATTCCGTCTTAGTGAGCACCTACGTCCTAAAAATAACCCCCATGTAAAATTTTAAACTTTTAGCATTCGCAGTAACGAAGTTTCATACAAACTATCAACCCCAAAAAATACCCTTACGGGTTGAATTTCATAAAATCCCGTCGAAGTGAGCACCTACGTCCTAAAAAGAACCCCCATGTAAAATTTTAAACTTTTAGCATTCGCAGTAACAAAGTTTCATACAAACTATCAACCCCAAAAATACCCTTACGGGTTGAATTTCATAAAATCCCGTCTTAGTGAGCACCTACGTCCTAAAAAGAACCCGCATGTAAAATTTGAAACTCCTAACACGTGTAGTTTCTTAGATTTCGTGATGAGTGAGTGAGTGAGTGACCTTTCGTTTTTATATATTTATATAGATTATTATTATTATTATATAGATAGATAGATAGGTATGGGCATATGCAGACATATATCAAACATACTGCATTATGTTTATCAAGAGTTATATATATATAACTCTTGATATATAGATACGAGTACTTTGCTGCAATACAAGATACGAGTGTTTATTTAAAAAAATAGAAACCGTTTTCACTACTGACGTGCAACTTCTACGCCTGAAACTATAATACCTATATTCCTTATACGCAAAACTTTTTTATATTATTGGGTATTATGTTAATATTACTATACTTTTACTACTAGCACACACACTACAGGTTTCCGGTTCGGGTTTCGAGTACGTCAAGCGCTTTGCGAATCGATCCAACAAAAAAATTAATACAGTGAGAAATAGTGAACATTTCGTACGACAGCATCGCTTCAGATATTCCTCGTACGTGGGTTCGTTGGAATAACACCCGAGGTACACCGAAACATACGAAAAAAAGTGAAAAGACTTGATCACAAATCTCGCACACATTATTTTGAGGTTATTTTGTCAAGTAAGTTTTTCGACAGACCACAGACAAGACGCAGTGTACCAACATAAAAATTTTAAAAGGTTGCTTTTAGAAATTGAATTCAGTTACGTTCCATTTCACGATAATATGACTACTCAGCTGTCACCAGAGATGTCGCTGCTTTTGTCGAAAATGACAGAAGAATTAAATAAACAAACAAACACAATCACGGAAAATATTACTGCAGCTGTTTTACGAAAAGTAGATGAAAAAATACAGCCCGTAATAGAAGAAAATCAAAAATTAAAAAGCGAAGTGGAAAAATTGGGTAAAAGGATACAATACCTCGAAACAAACAGTCGAAAAAATAATGTAATACTTCACGGGCTCCCAGAACCAAAGGAGGAAACACATGAGGATTTAACCACCTTAGTGACGACGACACTGAAAGACATAGACGCGAAACTTGAAATTGGAGAAATAGACAGACTGCAGAGGCTGGGAAAAAAGGGAGATGATGGAAAAAAAACTAGACCAATTGTACTAGCCACCACCACATTGCAGAAAAAAATACAAATCCTTAAAAACAAAAAGAAAATGAAACCAAACACCTACATTACCCAGGATCTGTCGAAAGAAATACTGCAGTTAAAGAAATAAAATAGGAATAATTACAAAAAAGACAATGAAAAAAGAAAAAGATCAGAAACCCCAAGCCCCGGCAACGTGAACGAAAAACAAAATACCCCAAAAGTGCAAAGAAAAGATGCATTTCAATTCATGCGCGAGAGATCATATTCACTATCAGACAAGAACACATATAGATACTAATACAGCATTATCAAGAACCGGACAATCACAACTTCTTCATAATCCACAACAAACAAAATGTCTCCCAGCACGGCTGGTCCCCGCGGGAGCACTAGACCAAAACCCTCCAACAAAAAGATGTCCAACAATCAAAATTGCAACATTGAACACAAGAACCTTAAGGGAACAAGTAAGCTTACTAGAATTAGAAAAGTCTTTAGAAAATATAAACTATGACATTCTAGGCATAAGCGAAATGCGAAGATTAGATGAGAAAATAGTAGAATATGAAGACTACATTCTATACCAGAAAGGAGAAATAGCAGGTCATAAAGGAGTAGGCTTTTTGATTAAAAAATCGCTGAAATACTACATACAGGAATTAATAGGAATTTCCGATAGACTAGCTATACTTAACATCAAATTACCAGGATATAAGAAAACTTGGACAGTCATACAAGTTTATTCACCTACTGAACAAGCTGCCAAGACGGATATTGAAGACTTCTACAACAAGCTATCATACACAGTAAAGAAATATCATAACAATAACCTTATAGTTATGGGAGACTTTAACGCACAGGTTGGCAAAAGAGAAGCAGAGGAGGAACTTATAATGGGAAATTATGGCCATGGAAAAAGAAGCAAAAATGGGGAAAAATTAATCAATTTTTTAATGCAAAACAATTTAACACTTCTCAATTCAGTCTTCAAGAAAAAACCTAAAACTAAATGGACTTGGCTATCCCCAGACGGAAAATATAAAAACGAAATTTATTATATTCTTACGAATAAGGCTAAATTCTTTAATGATACACATGTTTTACAGAACCTAAACTTTAATACTAATCACCGTATGGTACGCTGTTGCTTAAACATGTACCCACCAAAGAAATCCAGGCAAGCCATAACAAACTTACTTCTGCCAGTGGAACAATACACGAAAAATATCGACCCGTCTTCTATCAAGCCATTGTTAGAAATAGTTAACTCCGATATAAGTGTAAATCCGATCAAATAGATATGAAGTTGTCACAATTAAAGAAAATAAGTCCAGTCAAGGATACAAATAAATTTAGTGAAAACACAATAAAGCTCCTAGATGAGAGAAAGATATTAATTACAGACAATAACCACAGCAAAAAAAACAGAAAACTAATTTCAAACCTTAGCAAACAAATAAGGGAAGATATGAGAAAAGATAGGAAAATAAGGAGAATTAAACAATTAGAAGAAGAAATACAAAAAACAGGTGGAACAAAAAAAGCTTTTAAGGCACTTAAAGAGCACGGAAAGGAATGGATCCCAAGTCTAAAAAACAGTAAATCTAATAACAAAGCAACAAACCGTACAGAAGTTCAAAAACTTGCCACAGATTACTATAGAAAACTCTACTCTAATAGTGAAGTTGACCAAGTAACCGACGTCAGTAAAAAACAAACCAAAACATATGATGAGGTACCAATAATACTTACACAAGAAGTACAGAAAGCGATTAACTCTCAAAAATTAGAAAGATCTCCAGGACCTGACAATATACCAAATGAACTAATGAGAGGCACAGTTCAAGAACTAAGCCTAATTCTAGCAAAGTTATTCAATGAAATACTCAAGACAGGTATCATACCAAAGCAGTGGGGAGAATCGCATATAATTTTACTACACAAAAAAGGAGCTATAGATGACATCGGGAACTACAGACCAATAAGCCTCATATCAAATGTGTACAAGGTCTTCGCAAAAGTAATTTTAGAAAGAATAACAAGAGTACTAGATGAAAATCAACCTATAGAGCAGGCGGGATTCAGGAAGAACTACAGCACCATTGACCATATCCATACTATCAAACAAATTTTAGAAAAATATAATGAATATCAGAAACACCTATACATAGCATTTATCGATTACTCCAAAGCCTTTGACAGTTTGAATCATAAATATATCTGGCCAATCTTAAGGCAGCAAGGAGTTGAGAACGCATACATTGAAGCGATTAAAAACATTTACAGTAAAAGTAAAAGCTGCATAAAACTAGAATCTATAGGAGACCCATTTTCTATAAACAGAGGAGTCAGACAAGGAGATCCACTGTCCCCCAAATTATTTAACGCTGTGCTCGAAAGCATCTTTAGGAAACTACCCTAGGATGAATATGGCCTTAATATCAACGGCAGTCGCTTAAATCACTTGAGATTCGCCGACGATATAGTTTTACTTGAAGAAGATCCTACAAAACTTCAAGTCATGGTACAAGCTCTAGCTGATAAAAGCAAGGAAGTGGGACTCGAAATGAATGCTAGCAAAACTAAAATGATGACCAACTCTATAGAGGTAGATATATTAATGGATGGAAATAAGTTTGAATATGTTAGCGAGTATGTCTACTTAGGACAAATTATTTCTCCCAATGACTCAATGTCTAAAGAGGTAAATAAAAGAGTAGCTAGTGGTTGGAAAAAATATTGGTCTCTCAAAGAAATAATGAAAAACAAAGAATTAAGCATACATATAAAAAAGAAGACATTCAACACTTGCATTCTTCCCTGCATAACATATGGGTGTGAGACCTGGTCCCTTACTGAAAATCATCGAGAGAGATTAGCTAAGTGTCAACGGGCAATGGAAAGAAGTATGCTGGGGATAAAAATCAGGGACAAAATCAGGAATATAGAGATAAGGAAGAAAACCAAAGTTACCGACATACTTACTCGTATTGACCACCAGAAATGGGGCTGGACTGGCCATATGCTACGTTACCCAACAGACAAATGGAGCAAGCAAGTCACAACATGGTATCCAAGAGACGGCACCAGGAGACAGGGACGCCCAAAAATAAGATGGGAGGATGATATACGCCTGACATTGGGGCCATATTGGACAAGGGTTGCACAGGACAGACTTCAATGGAGGCAGTTGGAGGAGGCCTATGCCAAAAGGCACACCGAGTTGAGGGACATCTTGTAGATTAGTATTAATAATGTTCTTTTATAAGTAAATATTGTAAAGATCCTCATTCTCGGAAATAAAGGCTATATTATTATTATTTTTATTCAACCAATTTCACGGGTTTCACCCGGTCCTTTACAAAGGCATAAGTGGGGCTGTAGCCAACACTTAGAGGCCTGTTTGATATAAAAATACAATGTAGTATAAAAACAGAAACATTTTGGATGGATAAGGTTACAGGTTATCTATTACAAAAATGGGTAAAATGGCATGGTTATTGAAATGTACTTATTAGTGATACGGGAGATAGTGGGCTATGGTCGAGACTACGGCACCTGCCAATTTCAGTCTCATCTTAAAATATTTAGGCAGGTGGTGACTTGCCACTCACTAAACGGGCCCCCCATAAAAGCCACCATCAATGGTGACAAAAGGGGCAACGTTGGTGTGAATGGCTAAAGGGTGTCGAGAGGTGTGCTGCGGTTTCACTAGAGCGCTACTACCGGCGTTATGCCCTTTAACACTTCCACCCTTGGAGCTTTTTGTTACTTGCTCTTGCGTCTCCACCCCCAGACAGCCAATAAAGGCAAGCCGGGGGTCAGGGGTCTCATTTAGCCCCAGGGAGAATCAGGGTCCACGGTGTCGCCACTCACCGACGGCTCGCCACAAAGCCGCCCCTGCGGTTTTATTATTATTATTATTATTATATTACTACTAGCACATAATAAAAGGTTTACATATACTGTGCTACTATTGAAAATAGAACCACCAGCTTTTTGAAGTCGCTTAAAATGTGTCTGAAACAAGAAATGATGTCCTAAAGTTCGATGTGAATCAAAATTCCAAGGTCAGTACTTCGGAACATTTCCAAATACCCTTTTATTGTAATAGAAGGTATTAATAATAACAAAGCTGCGTCTGTCAGTAGTGACATCTACAAATAATTATCTATCTATACATATAAAAATGAACCCGTATTTCTCCTGGTCATGACTTGAGATAAGAACGGAAGGAACAATCTCGCTAATTCTATTTTTCTTGTGTTCATTATTGTCAGGAGAAGGTTCTTATGAAAGAAAAACCAAGAAAACATGGGAGGTTCCAGCAAGGCCGAAGGCCGAGCCTACTACGCTAACGAAGTCGCGGGCAGTCGCTATAGATAAATAGCAAATAAAATCTTAAAACCAAGTTCCTTTAAATTTTCCTGTTGTATTCGTTTAACCATGAAAACAATTCTGAAACATTCTCGTATAATAGACAAGGTACATAAATCAATTTTGTTATGAAATTTTTTTTAGAGAACTATTTATATACAAATTTATATACCTACTTATGCATTTTCGACTGACGTTCTGGCTATACGTTATTCTGTGGTTCTGGCATATGTGTAATAAATACTATACTATGGTTCTGGTGTATTACCACATAATAAATAATAGGCATAAATATATAGAAATGTCCGACGGCTACAAAGCTGCTCGGAAGGAATTTCATAATATATTCTGTCTTCAAGGCGAACCAAATATTGCATTTCTTTATGAAAAAATCTCACTCTTTGTTTCGAGAATCAAATTTAAAATGTTTATTTATAATGTTATATAATATAACAAATGTTAACATATAAAAACTATACACACATAAAACACAGCTCATAAAAAATACTTAAATTATAAGCACAAAAAAAACTAATTGTATTATAGGAGAGTAGGTATACTATATATATATATATATATATATATATATATATATATATATATATATATATATATATATATATATATATATAGTATACCTACTCTCCTATAATACAATTAGTTTTTTTTATATATACTATTGATCATGTTTCCTCGCCTTCAAGATTCTTCGGAGGTTCTTTCCGACGATGGAGGATTTATTATTATTTACATATTATCTTGCCATTTATATGTTATATGTTATATGTTATAGTTCACCTCTGTATTGAATTTTATAAAAAGTACACCAAAACCATTATTTTTTTTTACCCACATATATCTATGTAAGTATTTTATTATTTTACGAAACATATTAAGTAAATATTTTTTAAACTAAAGGTTTGCATTGCAAAACAGAGAAGGTACACGTTATTTTGGATTAAATAAAGTTCAGGTCTCTACCAACTCTATTATTTAATCGGTCTCTGGTTTTACCCCTAATGACGTACAGACAAAATCAATTTGTACCTACCTATTCATTTATTCAGTTCAATTCAACGTCATGAATAAATTGTGTTTATCTAACTATGTTATTAGGCATCCAGTTATGTTCCACTCGCCACCGGATCGAAACAAAAGTTACCCTAGATACCCTCATGATTTAACCTACCCGTTCTCTATTCTATTAATTATTCAGATATAAGTAAGTAGGTAAAGGTTTGCATAGAATTACGAGTATTTAAATAGAAGATTCTAATGGCCGACATTAGTCTAAATTTGTAAAATCCATATCAAGTTACTTTTTACAGACTTATCACGCACAGAGGATTTACAAAATACTATATACATATAACATTTTGCCTAATATCGACGTTTAGATCACTTTAGAGGATTGCATAGCTAGTACTTCCATGCTAAAAGAGAAAACTCTTTTCTACCTCTTAACATTGTCCGATTTCAGTGATTTTTTTTTTCATGGAATCATAGCATTGTTTACTATGCCCGTACGTTTTGATTTTTTCAGTATTTCAAAGTACTATTAATTTTCTTTTTTAGAACTTAAAAAAACTGAAAAAATCAAAACGTACGGGCAAAGTAAACAATGTCATGATTCCATGAAAAAAAAACCACTGAAATCGGACAATGTTAAGAGGTAGAAAAGAGTTTTCTCTTTTAGCATGGAAAGTACTAGCTATGCAATCCTCTTAAGACTACCCTCTTATTCAAACTGGAGCCGCGAACCAAATGTACTGTATAATATTATACCAAGCATCACATATATACTATGATGATCCTTGATAATATTTAAACGTAGGCATCGGTTTAAAAAAATATTGTTCATGTAAGGTTTTCTATATACATGGATATTTGTCGTACCACTGATTATGGAAATAGATTGCATTAATCCTCTCTACCATGACATTAAAGATGATACTATCAAAATGTATGTGTTTATACACCTCTCGGCTTCATTAATCAAAACCTTTTTAAACCTACATATGCATTATATATACATTGATCATTACCAGAGTGTTCAAGTATCCCGCAGAGTATATAGAGCTCTTGAGCGCAGTGCCATAATTATGACTCGATGAAGTTATGCAATGATTATGAATTAGGGGGAGGTGTGTCAACAATATGATATTGTGATATTTACCTGTGCGCAAAAAGCCCTGATATTTTCATTAATCATGAATTCAATTCTCAAGACAAGAGTATTCGACCAATGTGTGTTACCAGTGATGACTTATGGGCACTGAAACGTGGTCTCTTACTATGGGCCTCATAAGCAAGCTCAACGAGCTATGGAGAGGGCTTTGCTCGGAGTTTCTCTGCGTGATCGAATCAGAAATGAGGATATCCGCAGACGAACTAACGTCACCTACATAGCCCAGAAGATAAGCCAGTTGAAGTGGCAGTGGACAGGCCACATAACACGCAGAACAGATGGACGATGGGGCAGGAAGGTTCTGGAGTGGAGACCACGGACCGACAAGCGCAGCGTAGGTCGTCCACCAACAAGGTGGACTGACGACCTGAAAATTGATGGAATGGAAATTCCAATTAAATATGCCAGAGGCGCGGTAATATTAGAGGAATCTTCTAAAAAAACACGCTTTTAAAATAATAGCATTCTATCAGATTATGACCTTTTGGAGATACGATGGCGCTGACATATAAACAGACAAAAGTGCATAGACAGACAGACACCGATGTCAAAATGTCAAATGTCAAACTGATGTTACAACTATTTGTGAAAATTGTACCTATTCTGTACCCAGTCTACCCGCAAATGTTGATGATGTAGGTTTTTTGTAAATTCCAGGGTTCATTCATACCTACTTTTTAGAGGGGTGGCTTTTGCAGTGTCCGCTGGGGGAAGTACCACACTTTTGCCCAATATTTAACTGTGAAGCAGTAGTGTGCAAAAATACTGTTTCCTTGATGGGCAATGTTTGCTCAGGAGGCAGTGCATGGCAATGCACTTCACTCGCTGCGTGTTGCAGTCATGAAACATTTGTAGTTTAAAATTCTGGCACTGAATTGTTATGGGCAAGCGTGACGCATAACATCAGGTGAACGACTTGCTCGTCTCGTCACCGATTGACATAAAAAAGTATACTTTCGCATTTATAATATTGTTAATAATAATAGGATTAGCAGGTTGGCAGTATATGTTTTGTGTTTTGTTTGTTTTTCCAGCTCTTGCTACTCTCTAACGCTCTTGTATTAATCAGCCCTACCCTAATATCTTAATAATGTGCACGATACTTAAATCACGCAGCTTAAATTCGTCAGTATAAAATGAATAAGATTTTTTACCAAAAAAAAGGAACTGACTTCAACACCTAAAAGTGTGAAAAATCGGTACCATGATAGTTCAAAAATAGGTTCCTATTATCACAATATTGTGCGCATGGTACCGACTTCGACAAGTTATTTCACACTTTTAGGAGTTGAAATCTGTTCTATTTTTTGATAACACATTTTTTTCACCTTTTTATTGACTCTCCTAGTTACATGATCGATTGTCAATGACGATATCATCAAGATCAAATGGGGGAGAATAGTCTAATATACACATAAAAAAAAATTACATACACACGACATATAACCTCTTCCTTTTTTGAAGACGGTTAAAAAGTAAATTACCACGGATGGTAGGCAACCCATAATCAAAGTCTGTGATTAAAAATTCATCATTTAATTGAAAATGAGCGTTCACGGATAAGAAGAAAATTGATTTTCAGTTTACAACCTGGTTGATTTCAGCGCATGCCATTGCATAACGTAAGGCGTCGGTTACAATGGCCCAAGAGGTATAAACACGGGAGTTGTTTACAAACTGTTGCATTGCCGCCGATTGCGCTAGCCACCGATACCATTTTATGTTCTTGTTGGCATTTCCACTTGCACGAGAGTTTTATGATTTTTCATTATACATACGGTGATGGTTAAGGGAAGGATTCGATTGTATCATTTTAAGTTTATAAATTATTATTTATATAGAGAACACATGACTTTTATTTATAGTTTTCATATTATCCAATTTACTCCAAGTTATCATATTAATCCAATTTCAAAATATGGAACTAGTTTTGCTTTACTGAAGTAACAAATCTCTACTCACTCTACTTTTGACCTGATCTTGATGAAATTAAAATGGGATAGATTATCCAACAAAATGGAAGAGATTTTCTAATAAGAGGCGAAGAAATCGCTTAACATGCACAACAATACAGACTTTTCCATACAACTGAGTACTTACCTCCTTTTTTGTAATTCGTTCGGTTTAAATATTGGTTATAGAACTTCAAATGTCTCAAGTTTATAATAAACTAGCTGTGCTCCGCGGTTTCACCCGCGTGGTAATGATGATGAATCAAAATCCTTTCAGGAATAGCCTATGTTACTCAGGGATAATGATGCGTTCTAATGTTGAAAGAATGTTTGATATCGGTCCAGTTGTTTTTGAGTATATTCGTCACAAACATACAAAATAAACGTTCACACCCCCGCACTAAGATACCGTATGTCGCAGAAGGCATGAACCATTAACATCATCACGACCAAGACCCGAGTACAAACATTTCTGCTTATCAATTGTTGTCCAAGCCGGGGATCGAAGCTGGGACCCCTCGCATCCAAGGCAGGGTATGGTAATGGTAGCGACCAACTAGGCTCACGGGGCCATCAAAGTTTCAAGATATTCGAATGAATATCTAAATTTTACGCATGGCGAGTGAAATAGTTTTATAACCGACGATTCATGTTTATATGACTTTATAACATTACTGGAACTGATTTTAAAGACTATGTTTATTTGATATGTCTTCAAGCTGATTTTATATAAACTTTAGCAACGTTTGTTGATATGTTTTTGAGTTTGTTTGAGATAATAGAAACAATATATAACAGGTACTAAAATAACGTTATTGAATTGTTTATAAGTAAGGCATAGCACGTAGAACAAATGGTCGATGGGGCTGAAAAGTTCTGGAGTGGAGACCACGGACCAGCAAGCGCAACGTAGGTCGTCCATCCACAAGGTGGACGGACGCAGTGGACGTCGGATGCACGCCGCTACCGACCGGTCCTTTTGAAAATTTGTGAGGAAGGCGTGACATGATGAAGTAAGGCAAATGCCTTATCGTCAATTTAGACGATATCATGGTCTCAGGTAATAATTGCAATAGTGTCAGGTGTCATATTTTTAAACTAATTATGTGTGTCATAAAACAATACATACACGCACCAACCACAAATGTTTTATGGACACTAAACTTTTGCGTTTAGCATCTACAGAAGGAAATGAGTACCTTCATGTACTAAGTTGTCATATAAATATCTAAACAATCAGAAAATATCTTTTATTCTTGTCCTTGGCTTGCATTTTGTATTAGTATAGATGAGGTAGCCTCGCCTTCGCCACCTCGCCTTTATATGATAGTCCATCTGGAATGGCAAGTGAGGGTCGTGTCATTCAATGCGCCCTACACCTGAAGTGGTGTACCCAGCCACCTTCTATTAATACAAACTATCTTACTTAGGTACAAAGGTTTGTTCTTGTTATTATTATACCTACCAACTATTTCATGTGCACCTGCTCGATATAAGTATATGTTGTTATGTGAATATGTATATAGGGCTATAGGGTATAAAAACTTACAGCAACACTAATATGGCGGCCTTAATTAACGTCCCAGAGAGAATATATGCGTCAGTTTCATTCATAAATTCTATTGTTTTAATTATCACGGTTTAAGAAAGAATAAAGTGCTATTCTTGATTTCAATTAAATAATAAAATGTCGAACCTCTCGAGTAAGGTATCAAAGATGATTTTTTGTTATTAGGAGACGGATCAAGCACGGCGCTGAGTTTTATGTTATTTTTCAGCCCAAAGTCTAAATTATTTATTCAATCAAGGCATGAAAGCCGCACTTATAAACGTCAATTATTCAACACTGTTTTAAACTATCACGGTTGAACACATAAAGGCAGTAAAAAACAATGAAAGACACAAATCTGCCATAGCTGAGCATCTGCTGGACGCGGGTCCTAACCACTGGATTGAATTCCATAACCCTAAAATCTTGTCCACCGAACGCTATTACATACCAAGGCTAGTAAAGGAAACTATTGTGATCTCGAAATGCCAGAATTTCAATCGAGGTGATGGTTTTCAACTCGCCAGTGCGTGGAATCCAGTATTAGATTGTTTTAAAAATAAAAGTCCGCGTTCAAAATGTGTTCCAAATACTATACGCAGTGATACAGTGAGTGTGTTTTGTCGGGACTTAGGATCGAGTTCGAGTTCCAGTGATAACCGTAGCAAAAGACTAAGAAAGAGGGTACGAGTAGATCGTTATGTCTACACCTAACTTTTTAACTTTTCGACCAACCACCCGCATTCTTCAGTCTTCCCGTGAACATGGTGCATGTAACTGCGCCGAAATATCGGGAGCTCATTCCACAACCTTACCACGGTAAATATCCCGTTAATAATCATATAACTTTAGTCAATTATTCATACTTTAAAAACTCTACCGCCACATTCCAAAATATGTAGAGCCTACCGAGAAGAAGCGGCGAAACTGGGGGCCATTCTATTCATATAGATTTTTACAATGGTTCTACTTAGGTAGTACTATTATTACATTTTATGGGTGGCAGATAAAAATTAAACGTTCTTCGCCTTTTGTAAGGCTCACGTAAATGTGGAAGGTTGGCGAACTCATTCATCTTAAGTCCAGGCTAATGAAGGATACAGTCGGTGCTGACCAATGTTTGCCAACGACTGTTATAATGGTTGATGTCTTCCAAAGAAATTTAAAAATAATGTATAATATTGCAAAAATGTACCTATGTCTACTTTATAATTAATTTATCTTCTTACTGAACTTACTTCTTAATTTTACGACGAAAGTTTTCCAAGATTTAGAATAAATACAACATTTAAATAAAAACTTCATATGTATTTACATAATTGTTTTATTAATTGGTGTGTACATTAAATTACTATATTATAGACGTAATGTTTAATGTATATTGGTCATAATTTTATTATACTTAACCATAGTCTCTTTTCTTGTTACTTTCTCCTTTTTTTTTGCGAGTAAAATAATGATGATTTTTGATTAAATATTGATGATTTAGCTTTCAATAGAAGTATCGTTGACCAGTCAATTCTACATGAGAAGATAGGTACTAAACAATTTAGTACTTTCTTAGCATCTCCCAAATCAGCGAGTGATTAAAGAAAATAAATATGGCGGTTGTAACCCACCATAATTGTACTCGTATATCTAATGCAACAAAAACTATTTAAACACAAGAAGTAAAATGATTTAATTGACGAATTTTCAAAATATAGTGAAAATCATAATGTGGCGGTTGTAAACCACCATAATTGTACTCGTATATCTAATGCAACAAAAACTATTTAAACACAAGAAGTAAAATGATTTAATTGACGAATTTTCAAAATATAGTGAAAATCATAATGTGGCGGTTGTAAACCACCATAATTGTACTCGTATATCTAATGCAACAAAAACTATTTAAACACAAGAAGTAAAATGATTTAATTGACGAATTTTCAAAATATAGTGAAAATCATAATGAGGCGGTTGTAAACCACCATAATTGTACTCGTATATCTAATGCAACAAAAACTATTTAAACACAAGAAGTAAAATGATTTAATTGACGAATTTTCAAAATATAGTGAAAATCATAATGTGGCGGTTGTAAACCACCATAATTGTACTCGTATATCTAATGCAACAAAAACTATTTAAACACAAGAAGTAAAATGATTTAATTGACGAATTTTCAAAATATAGTGAAAATCATAATGTGGCGGTTGTAAACCACCATAATTGTACTCGTATATCTAATGCAACAAAAACTATTTAAACACAAGAAGTAAAATGATTTAATTGACGAATTTTCAAAATATAGTGAAAATCATAATGTGGCGGTTGTAAACCACCATAATTGTACTCGTATATCTAATGCAACAAAAACTATTTAAACACAAGAAGTAAAATGATTTAATTGACGAATTTTCAAAATATAGTGAAAATCATAATGTGGCGGTTGTAAACCACCATAATTGTACTCGTATATCTAATGCAACAAAAACTATTTAAACACAAGAAGTAAAATGATTTAATTGACGAATTTTCAAAATATAGTGAAAATCATAATGTGGCGGTTGTAAACCACCATAATTGTACTCGTATATCTAATGCAACAAAAACTATTTAAACACAAGAAGTAAAATGATTTAATTGACGAATTTTCAAAATATAGTGAAAATCATAATGTGGCGGTTGTAAACCACCATAATTGTACTCGTATATCTAATGCAACAAAAACTATTTAAACACAAGAAGTAAAATGATTTAATTGACGAATTTTCAAAATATAGTGAAAATCATAATGTGGCGGTTGTAAACCACCATAATTGTACTCGTATATCTAATGCAACAAAAACTATTTAAACACAAGAAGTAAAATGATTTAATTGACGAATTTTCAAAATATAGTGAAAATCATTATGATCATTATTATATAGACCTGAGCATTAAGAACTTAAATGTAATCTATATATATAAAAATGAACCCACATGTTTTTTACTGGTCACACTATAACTTCAGAACGGCTTTACCGATTATGTTCATTTTTATAATGGTTCATATACGAGTACTTTGTAAAAGGTCCTGACATTAAAAAAAAATAAGTCAAGATGGGAGATTATGGCGAGGCCGAAGGCCGAGCTTACTCATCATCATCATCATCTCAGCCGTAGGACGTCCTTTGCTGAACATAGGCCTCCCCCATGATTTTCCAAAAGGACCGGTTGGAAGCGGCCTGCATCCAACGTCGTCCTGCGACCTTCCTCAGGTCGTCTGTCCACCGTGTCGGTGGACGACCTACGCTGCGCTTGCCGGTACGTGGTCTCCACTCCAGAACCTTTCGGCCCCATCGGCCATCTGTTCTGCGTGCTATGTGCCCTGCCCACTGCCACTTCAACTGGCTAATCTTCTGAAGATTAGCCGAGCTTACTACGCCAACAAAATCGTGGGCAGTCTCTAGTAAGGAAATAAAAACAACCACCTGTTATGCGAACTTTATGCCGTATATGTAATAAGCTATACTCGTATATCATAATAATAATAGCTATGCTCTTGTGGAAACTAAATACTTACCAATCCTACATGAACATTAACTCAAAACAAAGCATTCATTATGTGTAATGCCAGAATCTTAGGTAAAAATAATAGTAAGTTAAGTAAAATAATAGGTTTAGAAATAATAAATACGCTCAAAATCACCTCAAAACCCGTACAACTGTGATGAGCTTTGCGGTAGTAGGCACACATACACTTCCGCTTTTTAAGCACAAGTAGGATATGAGATTTAACATTTATAAGATTTAACAGCCTAATATCTCAGGGCTACGAACGCAGTGCAGAACGTCACTTGTGACGGAATGCATCTGTTACAGGAATATGGTTACCACTTAACACCAGGGGCCTTATTCGCTATGACCACTCAGACACGGAACGCGACTCGTTACGATATCAAGGAATTCTCGTGGATTCAATACAAATTTACTATCGTTCCTTGAAGATATCGTCACGCACCACGTTACGTGCTGGGTGGTCATAGCGAATAACGGCTCTTGTGGGCCTTGTTTATTCCGGATTCCGTTCCGTACCTGATGACATAAAAAATGGATTTATACCTATACTGCAAGAAAAGAAGTTGATAAACAAAATGACACCATTATTCCACCATATCATTATGTGGTATGTAGCTAATAACTGGCCAAAGGTAGTATTTTTCATGTCTCATTTCCTTTTTAGAAAATAGTAGTATCCATTGTGTAATTAGCTTCATACTGCCACTTATAGTGCCTACTGGATGCCAAGAGACAACAATATGCGCTTTATTAGTCTTGTGCACTAGTGCATACATTGCTAATAAAAAAATGGTTTAGGAACAGTCGGATGCCTTTCATAATGCGCTCCGCCGAGATTGATTGATCTGATGATTTAGTGTGAATCAGTATTATTTATATAGATATATTAACCTATATATGTCTACACTTATATTATAAAGAGGAAAGATTTGTTTGTTTGTAATCTATATATCCTACATCCGATAGATTAACCGCCAGTTTCTGAAAGGTTTGTCAAAGTTTGATCAGCAGGGCTATTACGTATCTCAGTTGCTAATAAATGTTGATTGAAATAAAATTTGTTAGAAACTGAGATACATAATAGCCCTTGCAGCTAGCAGACGGAATAATGACCGCTGATTGGTCACATATCGCGTCACAGAATACCATTGACCAATGAGCGTTTAGTATTTAGTTGGTTAACTAATCAAGGCTTTGACAAACGTTCTAGAAACGAGGGGTAGGTAAATCTGGGAATGCATTGCAAAGGCTGTTTGAACTTAGAATACATCATAAAATAAGGGGAACAGTTGTCAAACGGAAGCTTGTTCGGTATAAAATATTTTTACCTTGCAGCATTGCCGCTCTCCCAGACATAGAACATTTTTATAAGGGGTCTCCCTCGTTACTTGGGAGATTGGTTCCTTGTTGTCTTGCCAATTGCAAGTTGGGTTCGCAAAGATAACTTCGATAAATTAGGTTATCAAACTAATATTATTATTAACTTCCGAAACACTATAGGTTATATAGGGATTGAATACTGCCAGTGCCAGCCGAGGGCTCGCAGACGACGCTGCGCAATCGCCCTGAAGATGAATGGTCTAAATCCGGGTCGATGTATTCAATCCCTATCGTAGATTTTTTGCCGGCTAATAATAATAAACATTTAATATGTGTCAAACTCAAGAGAAATTCGATACAAAAATTTGTAGGTATACTTACAGCAGAAAATTATAAGTAGTATACCCTATATGTTGATGCTAGATAAAGCATTGTATATAGTTCGCCATCTTAAAATAACAGAGAAATAGCACATTTGAAAATAAAACAACGTCATGCACTGAGATCATTGACCATATATACCAGTCGTTGATATGTGATGGGAACAATAACGGCCCCAAGTTTGATTTGAGTAAAGACGTAGATGAATTTCCTCCTTTATTCGGTACATCTAGCTGTTGCAAATCAAGGCGCATGGGTACTAGTAGGCTTTCGTACTAGAATCATCAAAGCTTTACAAAAACAAGTTTTTTTGTTGTTTCTTATTACATTTAGGTAGTTGGTTTAAAATTCAACTACAATTTTGATCTTGTCAGGGAAGTCCCTAAGTGTTTAATCAATTGGAGTTGTATCCTATCCTATAGCATACCAAACCAATGACCATTACAAGTTTTCAATAACTTCCTTCATACTCATCTTCATTTGTCTTTCCGATTCAAAATTTTCTAATTCATTTTTGAAGCACTTGGTCCGATCTCGGGGAAAGTATTCTACCGAATCGGTCGCTTGTAAGACTGTGTACGGCTACGATATGGACGGCAAGCGTTTGCATGAAAACATCTCCAATAAGTACAATAAAACATAACTATAATACATGTCTACTTTCTTTTAGCGTTGATTTCAGTATTGTATTAACATTTGATATTGAACTCGCGCAATGGTCAACCTGTGTGAAGTTGGCAGCCAAACTCAGCAGCCATTATAAACCGACCAAATTAAGATGTCGCGTGTGGCGGGTGGGTTATTCCGGTGGATTTGACCATGTTCCGGAACTTGTTTTGGAATGAATCATACCTCGTTAGAAAGCTACTGAAACGATCTTTCAGGCGTAGTATTCAGAAATTACTCGCGACATTTCAGAAACTCGCAAATCAGAAATAACTACTGCAATAGTTTGGCTGCTGGCTTATTACGGTTGTTTTGACCATGTTCCGGGACCTGTTTTGGAATGAATCATACCTCGTTAGAAAGCTACTGAAACGATCTTTCAGACGTAGTATTCAGAAATTACTCGCGACATTTCAGAAACTCGCAAATCAGAAATAACTACTGCAATAGTTTGGCTGCTGGCTTATTACGGTTGTTTTGACCATGTTCCGGGACTTGTTTTGGAATGAATCTTACCTCGTTAGATAGCTACTGAAACGATCTTTCAGACGTAGTTTTCAGAAATTACTCGCGACATTTCAGAAACTCGCAAATCAGAAATAACTACTGCAATAGTTTGGCTGCTGGCTTATTACGGTTGTTTTGACCATGTTTCGGGAGCTGTTTTGGAATGAATCATACCTCGTTAGAAAGCTACTGCAACGATCTTTCAGACGTAGTATTTAGAAATTACTCGCGACATTTCAGAAACTCGCAAATCAGAAATAACTACTGCAATAGTTTGGCTGCTGGCTTATTACGGTTGTTTTGACCATGTTCCGGGACTTGTTTTGGAATGAATCTTACCTCGTTAGATAGCTACTGAAACGATCTTTCAGACGTAGTATTCAGAAATTACTCGCGACATTTCAGAAACTCGCAAATCAGAAATAACTACTGCAATAGTTTGGCTGCTGGCTTGTTACGGTTGTTTTGACCATGTTCCGGGACTTGTTTTGGAATGAATCTTACCTCGTTAGATAGCTACTGAAACGATCTTTCAGACGTAGTATTCAGAAATTACTCGCGACATTTCAGAAACTCGCAAATCAGAAATAACTACTGCAATAGTTTGGCTGCTGGCTTATTAAGGTTGTTTTGACCATGTTCCGGGACCTGTTTTGGAATGAATGATACCTCGTTAGAAAGCTACTGAAACGATCTTTCAGACGTAGTCTTCAGAAATTACTCGCGACATTTCAGAAACTCGCAAATCGGAAATACCTACTCTGCGATAGTTTGGCTGCTGGCTTATTACGGTTGTTATGACCATGTTCCGGGACCTGTTTTGGAATGAATCATACCTTGTTAGAAAGCTACTGAAACAATCTTTCAGACGTAGTATTCAGAAATTACTCGCGACATTTCAGACAGCCGCAAATCTTGTAAACTTTACAGTAGGTATTGTTCCAATAGATACCGAATTATAAC
This sequence comes from Selenia dentaria, assembly GCA_917880725.1. Lineage (NCBI taxonomy): Eukaryota > Metazoa > Arthropoda > Insecta > Lepidoptera > Geometridae > Selenia > Selenia dentaria. The sequence goes on along the minus strand of OU862877.1, from coordinate 30,867,858 downwards.
AGTTGGTATCAGTTGTCTTGGATTTAAAAAAGAATATTATTTTCGTGATCGGCACCCCTGCAGACCTTGAAAACGTCACCCATGTGACCCATGTCCATAGTCAGCGTCTACTCAACTAGGTACCTACCTATATACCTACTAATCGATTAACCAGTGCTAGATATTCCATGCTTAGAACTTTAGGTAGTATTACGTGGCACTGGACTGCGCTCATCACCCCGAGCTGAGTCATTGATGTTTGATTTGAACCTTCACCTAGTAATTAAAACGCTGTGTCAATAAGTGCCGACAGTCGGCGCATCGTTTGTCGGCACTTATCAAAGATCACTAGAAGACACGTGTAAGTAAGATTAGTGCTGGGGTATAAGAGATAACACTAATCGATTGAGGAGACACTAGACTCGGATTTTATAATTCGATGTGGAAAATTATAATACATATAATAATAGTGACTTTGAGATTAAGTCTTAAACTGAAAAATATTTACCGCGCACCTTAATGTAAAACAATCTTGCGTTCTCTAAAGCCTGCTAAAAAGTCAGCGATGACATAATTATGTCTATCTTTAAGGATAAAATGCAACATATATATATATTTTAATTCTTAGAAAAGTGGGCAATTAAATGCGGTAATTGGAAAACTATAGTTTTCCGTTAACTATAGTTAAATACTGCATTTGAATAAATTTATTTATTCAAATGCGGTATTAATCCTTATTATTTTAAATAAGTAAGACGCTGTAGACATTTTATGCACATTATGTTACCTCTTTACACCATATAATTTAAACGAATATCTTAGAAGTATAGAATATCGCAATAGGATTACGGATGCGAGAATAAATTGTGTAAAAGGAAAGATGAATAATTAAGTATATACATATATATATAAACTGGCTGGTGCCCACGACTTTGTCTGCGCAGCATTAGTAGCTTTCGAGTAGCTTATTATCTTCTTCAAGGCAAGATCTACCTTTATACCAAAATGTCATAAAATATGTAAATGGTCAAACGCAATTGCTATAATGGTATTATATGAGTAAATTTATTATTGAAATACTTAATATATCAATCAGTACACATTAATAATAAAAAACAGGACTTTCGTACATACAAATATAAAAATTTTAAATTTACAGAGATAAAAATACACATCCTCGGACGGGATTCGAACCCGCGTCTTCCGACAATCCGTGTCAGACGACATGACCATCTAAGCCACCGAGGCTCGTCTTATTCCAGAAATCCCCTTAACTGATTCCCTGCTACGGGAATTTCTGGACTTTTTGTCCAAAAATCCCCTGCGCGTCGTCTTCTGAAGTCGGAAGGGGATAATTGGACAAACATTCTATAAATTCCCTTAACCATTCAATTGGACAAAAAGACCAGTTATCCCCTTAACCAGTTATTTGCAATAAAATTAAAAAAATACATAAAAATCACAAAATCGTAATCGTATAAAAAATCAAAATAATCAAAACCAACAATTTTCACCAGGATATATGCACCGAATTTTATTATAAAAACTTTCATATCACTGTCACCATCATCATCATCAGCAAGTATCAATCCACTGCTGGTCATAACCCTCTCCTAATGCACGCCACTGAGGCCGATCTTTTAGGCTAATATAATAAGCAACGCGCACAAGTTTCATACGACGTTTTTCAACACACTTACTTGCTTGAAAAAAACTTCAGGTATTTCTTTATTTATTAAAACAATTATTGAAGGTACAATTGGTAAAATTATAGGCTAACGCTTTGCTATTAAAAACATCATTATTTTGCTCTTGGGAGACTGGAGTAAATGTTGGAGATTGCGCATTGTTCTCGTAGGGAGTAAGAAAAAGTGTTTCATCATTGTTATGAGTAGTAGATACTATTATTTAACTTTTGAATCTGATGCATACATATAAATTACATAAATGAATTATTTGCTAAAATGTAATTGTTTTCTATTGTTTTTGACGACTACAGTTTTTTTATTTGCAAAATGTTTTTTTAATTTTAACGTTACAATATTTTGCTCATTTTAAAAACTTAACTTTAATTTTCCCACTCGTGCGGGAATGAAAAGTAAAAAGCACGCGTTCGAAATACGCTGCATTTTGATTCTAATTACCGTTCAATAAGAGTCCCTTTTCAAGTAGGTGTGTTGAAAAACACATTTTTACATTAATTCTCCTACAAAGCTACAAAGATGGTCTATAATTACAGATTTTATTATTTGTACAATATTTTGTTTGCCTATATAAAAACACTATATTATTTAACTTTGAATTTCAAATTCCATTCTATTCCTACCATACTTATATACAAGTATTTAAGAACCACAATTGAATAAAACCCTTTAAAATGACGAGAATAAAAATAATTCTTATTTACTGGCAATCTTATTAAAATGGCCCTGGCAATTATGGCAATAAATATTTACCGTTGATACATAATTATTATCATTTGAAAAGCAAAATTTTCGACAATTAGATAATCGAGTGATTATCGATTAATAAATGTCGATTTAAATCGACATTTATTAATCGAATTGCGAAAACCGCACTGAATTTGATCCGCCGGCGGACCGAGACCGCTCGGCTGGGCGGTAGGCACTTATAGCGCGCAAGTACATGGAGTGACGGAGGCCTGACATTAGTAACTAGCTGTGATTAGTTGTCAGTCGTCATCAGTGTTGTCATATCTACCTACTTATAGGTAGATCTACCTATTTTAGCTTGAGTCTACCTATCTACCACCCGAAGCCCTAAATCTGCCTATTTTCGATACCACGTCTTATTGAAAATAATTTTGACATTAAACTTAGTTATGCGTGTAACAGAACCAGTAACGTCCACGTCTTTGGTTTCTACTTTCTGCGCAGGATGCGAGCAAAGTAAAAACCAAAGACGTGGACGTGAGCATTCACTAAAAATAAAGAACATTAACAGCTCGTGACAATCTCACGAAACGAAGGTGTCACTGTCAACATTGTCAACTGCTCATGGTATGTGCATGGAAATTTGACTACAATTTCGTTGGTTTACTTGATTCTGTTTATGTCATTCGTTGATAATGACGCTGATCATTGTTCCATAACCGACCAATCTTAGCTTATTTTCTAATCTATATACGTGGTACTGGCGGCATTGCGGCAATCCCACAGAGGTAATTTATTTGAAAATGTTAAAGTTGAATCTACTATTTTAACGTGGGATTTTATTTTGTTTTGTTGTGTTGTGACTTTTAATAAAAATGTACATTTTAGAACTTTAATTTGAATATACTAAACAGTAATAACTAAATAGAGGCGAATTACATGATAATGGCGGAGACGAAACACGGAGTCAAAGTGTTCGATCCCTAACGTGAGTTATGCCGGTTATAATAATAGTTTAACGGTGTCAACGGTCAGTAGCTACTCGTATTATTAGTAACCGGCAAAAGACTCTGAGATTAGCTCAGCTCTAGCTAGTAGGATAATTGTGCAGGAAATGTAAAACCAAGAACGGGGAACCCAGCTCGGAACACTTGAACATTTTATAAAAGCATGTATAAATATTAAATAACATTTTGTTTAATTTTGATAAATCTTTTGTTTTACGTTGTTATATATATAATTATATTAATTATAAATAAAACTTTAGAGGTAGATCTACCGTTTTTTCCATGACATACTACCAACTTCTACCGATTTTTAGGACTTAATCTACCAATTTTCCAAAATGTGGGTTGACAACACTGGTCGTCATGTTCTCTATATTTTTACACAACATGCGATAAAACCACGATAATTTTGCAGTAAATATAGGATATTTCTTAGACTACGGATCTGGCAACACTGCTCAAGAACATCACAGGCGCCGACAAAGATACGCCGACTCTGCGTGTCTTTGTCGCCACGCTTTTCTAAATGCCGATCCACGTGCAAGTGCAGGGGGTCTAGCACGAATAACTGCGTATGAACTGCAATTTATCTAGGGCAACTGTGACAAAGACACCTCATAGTTTGTACGCCGAAGCGTGACGTAGGTAGGTATTGACGTTTACAGTACGAATACTTTTTCAGAAAATTGCTTATGCTATGGACTCAGGTAGGACTTTCTGTAATCTGTGGTGCACTACAAATGTCTATAAAAATGCGTAATAAAAATAAAAATTCAATAACCCACTAACATTTACTTACCTAGGTACCTAAATTTAGAATCGCATCGCGGTACCTAGGCCGTAGAAAACTTAAGTACCTACCTATTAACTAGGACGAGTAAGTTGTTTTATGCAATTAGGTAATTGACGATACTGGCAAGTCGCGCACCTGATGATAAACAGTAGGCACGTTTCATGATAGTTGCAAACAATAATGCAAGCATTACTGTATTAGGGTTTAGGGTGTGACAGTCGCTGTAGCAAGTGGAATTACCTACTAGATGAAGGTTCACTTTACTTGACTCGGGGTGATGAGCGAAGTTCAGTGCCACGTAATAGTACCTACCTACAGTTCTAAGCCATGGATGGAACTGAATATCTCTGGCACTGCGGTGGTGCCAACCAAGACGGCCTCATGCATAAGAATCCTACCGCCTAGCAGGTACCTATCTACCTGAGTCAGCCTTCCTCGGCTCGTATATACCTAAATAAAAATCGATTAGTAGGTATACCTAGTTGAGTAGACGCTGACTATGGACATGGGTCACATGGGTGACGTTTTCTAGGTTAGCAGGGGTGCCGATCACGAAAATAATATTCATTTTGAAATCCAAGACAACTGATACCAACTTTTATAATTCGGTATCTATTGGAACAATACCTACTGTAAAGTTTACAAGATTTGCGGCTGTCTGAAATGTCGCGAGTAATTACTGAATACTACGTCTGAAAGATCGTTTCAGTAGCTTTCTAACGAGGTATGATTCATTCCAAAACAGGTCCCGGAACATGGTCAAAACAACCGTAATAAGCCAGCAGCCAAACTATCGCAGAGTAGGTATTTCCGATTTGCGAGTTTCTGAAATGTCGCGAGTAATTTCTGAATACTACGTCTGAAAGATCGTTTCAGTAGCTTTCTAACGAGGTATCATTCATTCCAAAACAGGTCCCGGAACATGGTCAAAACAACCGTAATAAGCCAGCAGCCAAACTATTGCAGTAGTTATTTCTGATTTGCGAGTTTCTGAAATGTCGCGAGTAATTTCTGAATACTACGTCTGAAAGATCGTTTCAGTAGCTTTCTAACGAGGTATGATTCATTCCAAAACAGGTCCCGGAACATGGTCAAAACAACCGTAATAAGCCAGCAGCCAAACTATTGCAGTAGTTATTTCTGATTTGCGAGTTTCTGAAATGTCGCGAGTAATTTCTGAATACTACGTCTGAAAGATCGTTTCAGTAGCTATCTAACGAGGTAAGATTCATTCCAAAACAAGTCCCGGAACATGGTCAAAACAACCGTAATAAGCCAGCAGCCAAACTATCGCAGAGTAGGTATTTCCGATTTGCGAGTTTCTGAAATGTCGCGAGTAATTTCTGAATACTACGTCTGAAAGATCGTTTCAGTAGCTTTCTAACGAGGTATCATTCATTCCAAAACAGGTCCCGGAACATGGTCAAAACAACCGTAATAAGCCAGCAGCCAAACTATTGCAGTAGTTATTTCTGATTTGCGAGTTTCTGAAATGTCGCGAGTAATTTCTGAATACTACGTCTGAAAGATCGTTTCAGTAGCTATCTAACGAGGTAAGATTCATTCCAAAACAAGTCCCGGAACATGGTCAAAACAACCGTAATAAGCCAGCAGCCAAACTATTGCAGTAGTTATTTCTGATTTGCGAGTTTCTGAAATGTCGCGAGTAATTTCTGAAGACTACGTCTGAAAGATCGTTTCAGTAGCTTTCTAACGAGGTATGATTCATTCCAAAACAGGTCCCGGAACATGGTCAAAACAACCGTAATAAGCCAGCAGCCAAACTATTGCAGTAGTTATTTCTGATTTGCGAGTTTCTGAAATGTCGCGAGTAATTTCTGAATACTACGTCTGAAAGATCGTTTCAGTAGCTATCTAACGAGGTAAGATTCATTCCAAAACAAGTCCCGGAACATGGTCAAAACAACCGTAATAAGCCAGCAGCCAAACTATTGCAGTAGTTATTTCTGATTTGCGAGTTTCTGAAATGTCGCGAGTAATTTCTGAATACTACGTCTGAAAGATCGTTTCAGTAGCTATCTAACGAGGTAAGATTCATTCCAAAACAAGTCCCGGAACATGGTCAAAACAACCGTAATAAGCCAGCAGCCAAACTATCGCAAAGTAGGTATTTCTGATTTGCGAGTTTCTGAAATGTCGCGAGTAATTTCTGAATACTACGTCTGAAAGATCGTTTCAGTAGCTTTCTAACGAGGTATGATTCATTCCAAAACAGGTCCCGGAACATGGTCAAAACAACCGTAATAAGCCAGCAGCCAAACTATTGCAGTAGTTATTTCTGATTTGCGAGTTTCTGAAATGTCGCGAGTAATTTCTGAATACTACGTCTGAAAGATCGTTTCAGTAGCTATCTAACGAGGTAAGATTCATTCCAAAACAAGTCCCGGAACATGGTCAAAACAACCGTAATAAGCCAGCAGCCAAACTATTGCAGTAGTTATTTCTGATTTGCGAGCTTCTGAAATGTCGCGAGTAATTTCTGAATACTACGTCTGAAAGATCGTTTCAGTAGCTTTCTAACGAGGTATGATTCATTCCAAAACAGGTCCCGGAACATGGTCAAAACAACCGTAATAAGCCAGCAGCCAAACTATTGCAGTAGTTATTTCTGATTTGCGAGTTTCTGAAATGTCGCGAGTAATTTCTGAATACTACGTCTGAAAGATCATTTCAGTAGCTTTCTAACGAGGTATGATTCATTCCAAAACAGGTCCCGGAACATGGTCAAAACAACCGTAATAAGCCAGCAGCCAAACTATCGCAGAGTAGGTATTTCCGATTTGCGAGTTTCTGAAATGTCGCGAGTGATTTCTGAATACTACGTCTGAAAGATCGTTGCAGTAGCTTTCTAACGAGGTATGATTCATTCCAAAACAGCTCCCGAAACATGGTCAAAACAACCGTAATAAGCCAGCAGCCAAACTATTGCAGTAGTTATTTCTGATTTGCGAGTTTCTGAAATGTCGCGAGTAATTTCTGAATACTACGTCTGAAAGATCGTTTCAGTAGCTATCTAACGAGGTAAGATTCATTCCAAAACAAGTCCCGGAACATGGTCAAAACAACCGTAATAAGCCAGCAGCCAAACTATTGCAGTAGTTATTTCTGATTTGCGAGTTTTTGAAATGTCGCGAGTAATTTCTGAATACAACGTCTGAAAGATCGTTTCAGTAGCTTTCTAACGAGGTACGATTAATTCCAAAACAAGTCCCGGAACATGGTCAAAACAACCGGATTAACCCGGCAGCCAAACTATCGCAGAGTAGGTATTTCCGATTTGCGAGTTTCTGAAATGTCGCGAGTAATTTCTGAATACTACGTCTGAAAGATCGTTTCAGTAGCTTTCTAACGAGGTATGATTCATTCCAAAACAGGTCCCGGAACATGGTCAAAACAACCGTAATAAGCCAGCAGCCAAACTATTGCAGTAGTTATTTCTGATTTGCGAGTTTCTGAAATGTCGCGAGTAATTTCTGAATACTACGTCTGAAAGATCGTTTCAGTAGCTTTCTAACGAGGTATGATTCATTCCAAAACAGGTCCCGGAACATGGTCAAAACAACCGTAATAAGCCAACAGCCAAACTATTGCAGTAGTTATTTCTGATTTGCGAGTTTCTGAAATGTCGCGAGTAATTTCTGAATACTACGTCTGAAAGATCGTTTCAGTAGCTATCTAACGAGGTAAGATTCATTCCAAAACAAGTCCCGGAACATGGTCAAAACAACCGTAATAAGCCAGCAGCCAAACTATTGCAGTAGTTATTTCTGATTTGCGAGCTTCTGAATTGTCGCGAGTAATTTCTGAATACTACGTCTGAAAGATCGTTTCAGTAGCTTTCTAACGAGGTATGATTCATTCCAAAACAGGTCCCGGAACATGGTCAAAACAACCGTAATAAGCCAGCAGCCAAACTATCGCAGAGTAGGTATTTCCGATTTGCGAGTTTCTGAAATGTCGCGAGTAATTTCTGAATACTACGTCTGAAAGATCGTTTCAGTAGCTTTCTAACGAGGTATCATTCATTCCAAAACAGGTCCCGGAACATGGTCAAAACAACCGTAATAAGCCAGCAGCCAAACTATTGCAGTAGTTATTTCTGATTTGCGAGTTTCTGAAATGTCGCGAGTAATTTCTGAATACTACGTCTGAAAGATCGTTTCAGTAGCTTTCTAACGAGGGATGATTTATTCCAAAACAGGTCCCGGAACATGGTCAAAACAACCGTAATAAGCCAGCAGCCAAACTATCGCAGAGTAGGTATTTCCGATTTGCGAGTTTCTGAAATGTCGCGAGTAATTTCTGAATACTACGTCTGAAAGATCGTTTCAGTAGCTTTCTAACGAGGTATGATTCATTCCAAAACAGGTCCCGGAACATGGTCAAAACAACCGTAATAAGCCAGCAGCCAAACTATTGCAGTAGTTATTTCTGATTTGCGAGTTTCTGAAATGTCGCGAGTAATTTCTGAATACTACGTCTGAAAGATCGTTTCAGTAGCTATCTAACGAGGTAAGATTCATTCCAAAACAAGTCCCGGAACATGGTCAAAACAACCGTAATAAGCCAGCAGCCAAACTATTGCAGTAGTTATTTCTGATTTGCGAGCTTCTGAATTGTCGCGAGTAATTTCTGAATACTACGTCTGAAAGATCGTTTCAGTAGCTTTCTAACGAGGTATGATTCATTCAAAAACAGGTCCCGGAACATGGTCAAAACAACCGTAATAAGCCAGCAGCCAAACTATCGCAGAGTATGTATTTCAGATTTGCGAGTTTCTGAAATGTCGCGAGTAATTTCTGAATACTACGTCTGAAAGATCGTTTCAGTAGCTTTCTAACGAGGTATGATTCATTCCAAAACAGGTCCCGGAACATGGTCAAAACAACCGTAATAAGCCAGCAGCCAAACTATTGCAGTAGTTATTTCTGATTTGCGAGTTTCTGAAATGTCGCGAGTAATTTCTGAATACTACGTCTGAAAGATCGTTTCAGTAGCTATCTAACGAGGTAAGATTCATTCCAAAACAAGTCCCGGAACATGGTCAAAACAACCGTAATAAGCCAGCAGCCAAACTATTGCAGTAGTTATTTCTGATTTGCGAGTTTCTGAAATGTCACGAGTAATTTCTGAATACTACGTCTGAAAGATCGTTTCAGTAGCTTTCTAACGAGGTATGATTCATTCCAAAACAGGTCCCGGAACATGGTCAAAACAACCGTAATAAGCCAGCAGCCAAACTATTGCAGTAGTTATTTCTGATTTGCGAGTTTCTGAAATGTCGCGAGTAATTTCTGAATACTACGTCTGAAAGATCGTTTCAGTAGCTTTCTAACGAGGTATGATTCATTCCAAAACAGGTCCCGGAACATGGTCAAAACAACCGTAATAAGCCAACAGCCAAACTATTGCAGTAGTTATTTCTGATTTGCGAGTTTCTGAAATGTCGCGAGTAATTTCTGAATACTACGTCTGAAAGATCGTTTCAGTAGCTATCTAACGAGGTAAGATTCATTCCAAAACAAGTCCCGGAACATGGTCAAAACAACCGTAATAAGCCAGCAGCCAAACTATTGCAGTAGTTATTTCTGATTTGCGAGCTTCTGAATTGTCGCGAGTAATTTCTGAATACTACGTCTGAAAGATCGTTTCAGTAGCTTTCTAACGAGGTATGATTCATTCCAAAACAGGTCCCGGAACATGGTCAAAACAACCGTAATAAGCCAGCAGCCAAACTATCGCAGAGTAGGTATTTCCGATTTGCGAGTTTCTGAAATGTCGCGAGTAATTTCTGAATACTACGTCTGAAAGATCGTTTCAGTAGCTTTCTAACGAGGTATCATTCATTCCAAAACAGGTCCCGGAACATGGTCAAAACAACCGTAATAAGCCAGCAGCCAAACTATTGCAGTAGTTATTTCTGATTTGCGAGTTTCTGAAATGTCGCGAGTAATTTCTGAATACTACGTCTGAAAGATCGTTTCAGTAGCTTTCTAACGAGGTATGATTCATTCCAAAACAGGTCCCGGAACATGGTCAAAACAACCGTAATAAGCCAGCAGCCAAACTATCGCAGAGTAGGTATTTCCGATTTGCGAGTTTCTGAAATGTCGCGAGTAATTTCTGAATACTACGTCTGAAAGATCGTTTCAGTAGCTATCTAACGAGGTAAGATTCATTCCAAAACAAGTCCCGGAACATGGTCAAAACAACCGTAATAAGCCAGCAGCCAAACTATTGCAGTAGTTATTTCTGATTTGCGAGTTTCTGAAATGTCGCGAGTAATTTCTGAATACTACGTCTGAAAGATCGTTTCAGTAGCTTTCTAACGAGGTATGATTCATTCCAAAACAGGTCCCGAAACATGGTCATAACAACCGTAATAAGCCAGCAGCCAAACTATTGCAGTAGTTATTTCTGATTTGCGAGTTTCTGAAATGTCGCGAGTAATTTCTGAATACTACGTCTGAAAGATCGTTTCAGTAGCTATCTAACGAGGTAAGATTCATTCCAAAACAAGTCCCGGAACATGGTCAAAACAACCGTAATAAGCCAGCAGCCAAACTATTGCAGTAGTTATTTCTGATTTGCGAGTTTCTGAAATGTCGCGAGTAATTTCTGAATACTACGTCTGAAAGATCGTTGCAGTAGCTTTCTAACGAGGTATGATTCATTCCAAAACAGCTCCCGAAACATGGTCAAAACAACCGTAATAAGCCAGCAGCCAAACTATTGCAGTAGTTATTTCTGATTTGCGAGTTTCTGAAATGTCGCGAGTAATTTCTGAATACTACGTCTGAAAGATCGTTTCAGTAGCTTTCTAACGAGGTATGATTCATTCCAAAACAGGTCCCGGAACATGGTCAAAACAACCGTAATAAGCCAGCAGCCAAACTATCGCAGAGTAGGTATTTCCGATTTGCGAGTTTCTGAAATGTCGCGAGTAATTTCTGAATACTACGTCTGAAAGATCGTTTCAGTAGCTTTCTAACGAGGTATGATTCATTCCAAAACAGGTCCCGGAACATGGTCAAAACAACCGTAATAAGCCAGCAGCCAAACTATTGCAGTAGTTATTTCTGATTTGCGAGTTTCTGAAATGTCGCGAGTAATTTCTGAATACTACGTCTGCAAGATCGTTTCAGTAGCTTTCTAACGAGGTATGATTCATTCCAAAACAAGTTCCGGAACATGGTCAAATCCACCGGAATAACCCACCCGCCACACGCGACATCTTAGTTTGGTCGGTTTATAATGGCTGCTGAGTTTGGCTGCCAACTTCACACAGGTCAATGGTCACCTATATCTCTGTAACATGGTCACATATATCTAACGATACCATTCATAAAACATTGATTTAAGTATTTATTATAATTTAGAAGCTATTACCACAGTATAAATAATAGTACTTAGTAATTACTTACCTTTATATTTAAGCTTGCTTTTGTAGGATTTTTATATTTAACCATTTGACCTTTCTTACTCGGAATATAGTTTCCAATGGGCCGTGCGAGTCGGTAATCAATGAAATTTTATAAATATTAAAAAGGGCAGGTAGGTCCTGCAGTCTAAGAGTGCAAATTTAACACCTTTCAACTTTATTCTCAGACTACTATAAAAAAGGTGCTACTATATAAACGATAGTCTCGAGTTCTATAAAAAGGTACTAGGTACTATCACTTCACTACATATATATATATACTATAATATAACTGTAAAAGGTCGAATTTCTGTACTGTGAAAAAATGCTAATAACCGAGTCAGGTTCGATTTCACTTCTTACAAAGTAATAGTAAAGTGTGAAATCGAAATATTGTTTTTTTTCAAATTTTTTGTTTCAATGTCAGTCTTTTTATACGGGCTACTCTCCGAAACGACTGAAGATTCAAATGAAATTTTGTATGGTTACCACCACCAGCTTATGCCCCTGGTCAACATATAGAATACATTTGATCCCGGTAAATTAAAGAACTCCCGTGGGATAGTTAAAAAACTGTAATTAACCGTATCCCAAGAGGTTACGCGAGCTAGTATACAATAAAAATTATTTTCATACTCGTAGTATAGTCTGAGACTTTATACAGCGTTAAAAATCTTGATGATTTCATAAATTAGAAAATCCACTCAATAAAACATAACATCACTAAACGCTAACCAATACAAAACATTTATTCATACCTGTATGTGTCCGGAATGTTTAAACTTTAACAAGACGGGCATATTTTAGTAATCATGCTCCTTAGACAGGACATGACGTCACGTCTCTACTACTTGTCCATGTTGCATCTTCAACTAAAATCTTGTTTAACTTTGTATGCATTTGAAGTTTGCAAAACAAAGAGCAGTTGCAAGGAAATAACTAGGTATATTACTATGTTTGTATCAAAGAAAGTACAACGAAAATATTTAACAAGAGTTTTTTTCCTACCTTCTATAAGAAAAGTAGAAAATAGTATATCTGTTTGTAAGTGCTGAAGTTATAACTTCACATTTTCATTCAAGTATAGGTACTGTACATATATACTACTCAAAACCAAATAAGGGCCACTAAGATTTGTTGCTGTACCACGAAAACAGTAAAGACATTACATTGTTTAATTTATGTAACTACAAAATCATGTTATTGCTTTCAATGTAGGCCAACAATTGTTTAAAATAATGATCATGAATTGCTTTTTTAGTCTTCATAACTAAGCTTCATAATTAAATTTGCTATTTTGAACAGAAAACATGAACATAAGAAAATGATCGAAATAAAACAAACACCTACTGTCTTGTCTTTTTTGTTTGTTCTTTTTAGTTACGAGATATGTCCGATTGCTGAGAGAGGGCTCTCAGCAATGCACTTCTGAAGCCTCTGGATCAAATTCCTCAAGTTTTCATCTGGAATCTCCTCCCGGATACATTTTAAAGCGTCAATCAGCTGCTGTTGGCTGTAGAAGCTTTTTTTTTGTACCAGGGAAATCCTTTATGGATACCACCTACACGGGAAGGTAGATGGTTTTGTGGGAGTCCGTATACCCACCAAAACCCCGGGGTGTTCCGTCACTGCCGTGGCCCGAGCACGAACATTTGCTAAAGTGTAACGTTATCGTATCGTTGTCGTATACAAACTATGAGTTATCTGTGTCACTATTGGATTAGATACATGACAGTTTGTACTGAATACGTCAACAATACGATAACGTTACACTTTAGCAAATGTTCGTGCTCGGGCCACTGCTATTGGCGGGAACGCGGGACAGATTTCGCACACGAACGCGAACCCGCCGCGGCTATCCGTTGCCGGACCCTACTCTTCTCGGTACGCTAGAACAAATGGCGCGCCGCAACTGCCTCGGAGACAAAACCCGCCAACAATGGGCGCCAGACTTCCCCGCGTCTGGACGCCCGTGGTCCCCTTGCGGTGGGTGGAAACGTAGCCTCACCGCCTGTTACGTCAGCCACATGGGATAACCGACTCTCCTTTCCCCCCCGCGACCCCACCTCCTCGAGTCTGCGCCAAAGCGCCCGGACCCCGCCACTCCTATGTGGACTTGGCGGCCAAAGCCGATAGGAGCGGCCCCGCCCTAGCCGGCCAGCGCACCCCATCGCCGGCGCTGCCCCTGGGTTCCTCTTAGCTTCACCGTGGTGATCCAAGCCACGGCTACTGAGCCTCCCCGCCGCGTCAATGCGGGAACCCTTCGGGGGTTGTAGAATGCTAACTCATTCTCTCTAACCCTTCGTTTCAATTGGTCCCACCCACATATGCTCAATATGATTTAAATCCAGACTATTAGCTGGCCATGGAAATACCTGAATATGAGACTCTTCTATCACAGCTTGGGTCGCTTGAGCTCTGTGTGCATGGGCATTGTCTTGCATCGGGATGAATCCAGTACCACTCGCTGTGAGCTTGAGGCCTGGTGATGTCTTCGATGTACCGTTCTGCAGTTACAGTACCGGTCAGGGTTTAAAATGATTAGCTCAGATTTCCCGTGTATTGTAATCCCACTCCAAACCATTACGTTGAGACCAACGGTCAACTGCGTAGATACAGGCCCCCGAAACCGCTCGCCATTCGTCTCAGAGTCGTAATACGCCAATCATTATTAAAAAAATGTGACTTTGCTGTCGTCTGTATAAAGCACCTTGTTGCATTTTATCCTCCAGTTCAAATACTGACGGTAGAATGTTAAACGTCGTCTTGACATTTGATGGTCTTCGTGCAATCTAATAGGTATGGATAATTTGGTCACTGACACGGGTACCATCTTACTATTCACACAGTATCTTGCACTGTGCCATAATTCGTGTTCCATTTAGGTACGGAACTCTAAAACAATAAAGTGCAATAGGTTTACATTTAGAATGTAAATGCTAGAACCGGTAAACGTTACCTAACTGTATTTGCATAATATTATCTTTTATCTATTCGACATTGCATATACTGATCTAAATGTTTGCGACGGCGGCGCTTTGTCTATGTGTCATATATCATTATACACTTGCTACCTATATATAATAAGGTGCTGTCATAGCATGATGTCGATAAAAATTAGGGTTTTTAATGCGGTTTATCTCATAAGCAGCGTTTTATACATAACTAAAAAAAAAAAAAATATGATATTTATAAGACTTCGAAGTACCTACTTGGCGGAATTTAAAACATAATTAACATACCTTACAACATACATTAATAAATATTCAAACGTACCAGTTTATTTCACCTTTAAAACAGTTTTTCTCTTTATTCACTATTGTATTTGTCATTACAAACACATATCACTAGATAGCAATTTTTAATACACATCCATTGACGGATTACTTTTTTATTTAAGAGTGCACATTATTTTTTCATGAATTTTGTACGTTTTTACGAGATGCGCTTGCTTGATTTCAAGTGAAGGAAATTGAACGTAGACAAGCGCTGAGCTGACAGCGCCTTAAAACGGTAATATCAACAGTAGGGAGGGAGGGGGGAGTAGGGAGGGTCTGCAACTCTGCACATTGCTCTTATATCGTGTTAATTTCTTAAATGACTACATATATATTATATAGCTATAGGTACTTCTACCTACGTTGTTTGAAACTGATGCATTCGAATACAAATACTATTTTCTATGTCAATAAAATGTACAGCATGAACTTTAAATTCTTAGAAGACAAAAAAGCTTATTTATGTGAATTTGTTCTCCAAACAGTCTTGCAAGCTATTTCATAATTAATGTAGCAACTGCAACTTTTTGCACGCTCATAATATGACAGCCAGCTGTTTACAAAAGCTATTACGTATTTGAAAAAAGCGATGATGATAATGCTCTAAGTGCAATGATCCATGTGTTATGTTATTTTGTGCGGATAGTTTGCAGTAATTATACCTATTGTTATTGCGAATGACATAACTTGTTATAACACGACAATATTATAATACACTAATGTTATTGTGAAAGTGTGTAAGTAATTGTTTTACTTCTTCACGTTGAAACGGTTTGATTTGAGTAAACTTTCGATAAAAAAGTTATCTTATATCCACGGTTACTTTTGTGTTAAAATGTTCCAGTGAGATTCCTGTTAACTCTCGCACGGGGATAGCCGTGGGGTGCAAGTTGTAAGTTATAATAAAATATTGTGAATGGCTTTGATAGTATCTGTAAAATGTGAGTCATATAATAATAAAACGGGATGAACGTGACTCTTGCGCGTTGTCGATATCACGATTGACAATTGTTGCGAAGAGGGACGCAACGACAAGCGCACCGCACTCAATATCCCGTGCGATTCTCTAAGAGCAAACTTTAACATTGCTGCATCTTTGACAACATCCGTGGAACAAATGAAGAGATGACAAGAATCGTTCGAAAAGCAACCTTATGTACAATGGCGATATCTCATAAAGTATTTGATTGATCGCATTGATGAATCATTAGAGAATCGCATGGCTGAAGAAGGCTTCCGGACGAAGCCGAAACAATTGTCGATCGTGATATTGACAACGCGTAACTCTCACGTTAACCCCCGTTTTTTACAAAAAATATATATATCATTAGATATAATATAGTACATGCCTATAGTTTTTGTCAGTCGGTCAGTAAACAGTTTTTAACATCGGTGTTTATGTACAATGCTGTAATAAGGCACTTATTTAGCAACTTATATCTTATATTAACATATATATATATATATATATATATATATATATATATATATATATAAACATATATACTTATATCTTATATTAACACTTATATCAACATCAAGTTGTGTTGATGATGATGATGAAAAGTATGTGTTAATCCAGCGCCTGAGCTACCTCCATGATTTTTTTATTTCAAAATTGATCCAGCCCTTTGAGTGTGAAGAAGTAACAAACACACAAACACACTCACAAATTTCGCCTTTATAATATTAGTGTGATGTACGGCCACAGCATAAAAATCGTACAGTAGGCCAACGCCATTGATGTCACGCGAAATGTCGCTTTTGTGTAGGTATGCGGCATTTCTGTAGGGTTGTCACTACAATACAATATTGTTTTTTGTATATACTGGTTCAATATTTGTGTATGTGTTCGTAATATATGTATGTACAGTACAAGGAATAAAATGAAAAAAATTTAGAACAACATATACGACGACTTTTATTATTATCAAATGCACTATAGCTAGGTTAGTACATCTAATACCTGATTGTAGATGACTGATTCTTATTGTTCGTACTGATTCTTATTTCATCTACAAATGCGAAACTGAAAGGTATTTTCGGCATTTAGATTAAATTTTATCTTTAAGATCGCGATTGTTGAATTTGACGATGTAGTAAATTCTCATACTGAGAAACAATCTTAATAAAAAATCGGACGGGAAGCAGGTTTTGTATAAAAATTAATGTTCTTTGATTGTACTGTTGATATATTTGACTTCCAATGTTATATCCAACATACGTTGTAAAACTTGCCTTTTAAGTGTTACTCTATAAAATCGTCTGGAGGAACTTGCAGCCCACCGAATGGATATTTTTTGTATTATAAGCTTTTTCGTCGAAAATACGTATGTATACATTTTTGGATGTGGATTGGAAATCGTATGAAGAAGCGTACTTTATCATTTCAATACATCTTGAAGCTTGAATTATAGGTACGTCATATTCGTAATCGGCATCCCCGAAAACCATAGAAATGAAACCATGTTGATTTTATTTAAAAAACCGCGTCCACACTCTTGAATCTCAAAATATATTGTCTAAAAGGCCTCAGACGAAATAAAATAGTTTATTTTTATTTTGTCTGAGTAATACCACCACACCACCTACAAAAACCATTCTAAGAAAAAACAAAAGTCTCGTAAACAGTACTATCATGCTTAATTAACAAATATCGCTGTGCGAATATTATTGATTTCATTTCAAAAATTATACACAGTAGATATACTCTTACTTAGACTACTAGGCTACTTGCACCAACGTTCTTAAACATGTTTAGGTATATCGTAATTAAACATAGTATCTCATGGTAATTGGGTTTAATTAAGTACAATTTAAACATGCTTTAGAATGATGGCGCAAGAAGACTTTAATCAAAACCGCCTCGAAAAAATATAAGTAAAAAATACCTATACCTACATACACAAAATAACCACATACAGAAAGTGAACTCACTCAGATTTTTTTCGAGAAGGTTGTTTATTTATTCATTTACAGTCACGTCATAACCACGTATTACTGTCCGCCATTTCACTTACATATATTATACAAAACATGAAAACACAATCTAGCACCGTAACAAAATAAGTAATAGCAATGGACTTACCTTTCTTCAGTGCGTGGAAACTGATTAAATTTAAAATTTTTATTTGAAATTTCATTTTTTCTCTCACACACACACAATTAAGTCTCTCACAGCATGAAAGTATAGTATGAACCATTATAAATGATTTCAACTTAAACAATACAATCAAAGTAAAATCGTCAACCCCGACTGACATGTCCCAAACGAGTGTATGGTAGTTTGGGCTCGCTACCGTTCCTCTCGCACCCCGCAAACCCCGCACGATTGCTCTGTCTAGACGTGTCCGTTGGATGACTGTAAGGTTTACACAGACTGTGGTACGGCATCATAAGGCAACGTTACCTAAAGTGAAACCAAGTACCTAATACATAGCGATAACACTGCAAATTGAAGTTACATAGTGTAAGTTTCTCTTTTACGAACTTTCCCTCCAATCTGCCTAACCCTAAATAAATCATTAGTTTATAATTAAGCAATCAAAATTATCTAATAAGCAAAATTTTCGACCTAATTCAAACAAAAAGAAAAAGTATTGTCCCTAATTGGTAAATTAAGATACCTACTTAACCCAATATCTTTTCACCTATTATCTAACCCCAGTTGCAGCCTACCCACGCTGGATAATTTGTTATCTAATACAACAGATTCACTACTAGTCACTACGTAGTAGCGTAAAAATGACAAAAAACGAAAGCGAACATTACGCTCTACAATTCGGCACGAACTTTGTGGTCACGGCCAACTGGTCCGTCGCAATAATAACAATATTAAACCACAATTATATTTACTACAGGCTTATTCAGTAATCTGTGCTACAGGTACAATACTTAGATATTGTAACAGTAAACAATTTTGACCTAGTTACTTTTAAGTCAATGAACCAAGTTCTTGCGGTCCAAAAATCCACTGCAAGTGCAAGCACAGGAGTTGGTTTGATAACATACAAAGACTGTACAACCTTATAACCTGGGCAAGAGACAATGCCAAAGTGGTAATCTCAAGACATAATCTGTTACTTGACTTGAGTTTATCTATAGGCATATCTATGTCTTTGGGCCTAGCACGAATAACTGCGTAAGTGTAACGTAACGTTCACGTGATACAGTACAAACTGTCATTTATCTAGGGCAACTGTGACACAGATAACACATTGTTTATACGCCGAAGCGTGACATGTTGACGCTTTCAATACGAATACTTTTTCCCAAATTGTTTGTGCTACTGCCTATTCCTTTAAAAAGGCATGAGCATTAGTAACTGAATTTATTACAATTATTGTTATTTTTATTACAACTATAAATAGACACATGACGCAAATGTAAATAGCCACATGTTAGGCAGATGTCCAGGTGCAGTAATCCAAGCATCTTCGCTCTTCTACATATAATAATATGTTTTTAAATACTTTAGCAAAACTACTTTAACTGAAACTTTTTTGTAAATCTTAATAACAAAATAATTTATGTCTATTGAATATATTTCTATATTTAAAGAAATATTTTTATATTGTATATCTATTTTGTGTAAAATGTACCGTGCCTGTTTGCAACCGAGAAAGTAGAATAAACATTAGTTATATTTTTATTTAATTTCATAGGATTATGTGTACTATAGGTAGTAGGTACATCTTAGTACAAAATACTTCTATGATACTAATATAAGAGGAATTTATAAAATATTAATTAAATTGGTACATCGGTACGTTCCGTAAGAGGTTTAACTGTCAAACGACCGGACGGTATTCTGGAGTCGTGGGTTCAAAACGCACCGATTGCCGATTATAATTTCAAAAAATGTGAACTTATATTCCGGTTAAAAAAAAACATTATAAATAAAATTCCATGGTTTAAGTACCCACTTCTAGCAGATATCTAGTTAGGACCAGTATGTGCCTATCTGGACCTAGGTAACAGGTAGGTAGACCTAGCCTCTGATGTTTTTGCACTATTGTATTCTAAAAGTTGTTAAATAGAAAATGAAATTAAAAAGACATTTTTGTGCAAGCCGAAGATGATGCAACTAGCAAGAGACCTACCACATAACCAGAGTTGTAACCTCTGCCTTTAGATAAACATTGCATCACCTCACAAGGTTCGTCCACGTAGGTCATGACCTGTGACCATAAAGCATGCGCCAGTCAGTACTGTGACATATTCATAAAATCTCACGCACCTGTAGGTACCTAACTATTACTAGTCAACTTCGAATATAAGTATAGTGTCACCAAATTATCTGCTCAGGTGGACAAATTTGGATCTACAGTTTACATCCATCCATACAACATACCTACCTACAAACTTTCGCGTTTATAAAGAATTATTGCAGAGTTTGCAGATTAAATAGTAACTTGAAAGACTGTCCTATGTTTTGATTCTCTTTTTTCTTGGTGATATTCTTATGTTGCAATACCAAATTCTCAAAGTCGCACAACGAGCTATGGAGAGGGCTATGCTCGGGGTTTCTCTACGTGATCGAATCAGAAATGAGGAGATCCGTAGAAGAACGAAAGTCACCGACATAGCCCAGAAGATTAGCCAGTTGAAGTGGCAGTGGGCAGGGCACATAGCACGCAGAACAGATGGCCGATGGGGCCGAAAGGTTCTGGAGTGGAGACCACGGACCGGCAAGCGCAGCGTAGGTCGTCCACCGACACGGTGGACAGACGACCTGATGAAGGTAGCAGGACGACGTTGGATGCAGGCCGCTTCCAACCAGTCCTTTTGGAAAATCATGGGGGAGGCGTATGTTCAGCAGTGGACGTCCTACGGCTGAGATGATGATGATGATGATACCAAATTCTCCACCAGCCACGATGTCATCTGAACAGATATGATTGGTGGGACTGTAAGACTCTATCATGATTTATCAAGGCTGAGCCGCTGAGAGTAAAAAAATAATTTTTCATCTTTTAAGGCAAAATTAAAGTTTAGATTTAGCCATAATACGGTTCACATAAAGGCTTACTCACCACTTATTCATTAACGTTCTGAGATTAATATTGAAATAATAAAAAAAAACGGTTCTATTAAAAAAAAACTTAAGGTAATTTAACTTACATATATTTTAATTTACCTGTATCACATAAATAAACAATACTAAAAATACTATTAGTATTGTTTATTAATATAGGTGAGTTAAGTCTTCTAAATAGTTAATCTTCTAACATCTAAATAGTAAGTCTTAATATTTAATTCAGCTGCGTAAATTAGCGCAGGTGAATTAAGTCTACTAATTAGTATTGTTAATGCAGCTAGGTCAATTACCGCAGGTGAATTAAGTCTACCACCGATTAAGGTAGGTTTTGAGTCGGGTCACATCATGCGCGGATCCACCGTGGTGGGCATGATGGGCATGCCCACAACCCTAAGACTTTTGATGTCATACTTTTACTGTCTATAAATGCCGATAGGCGTAGGATCTCAACTGCCGCTGAACCAGACATAATAGAAAATTGTTATCCTGGTTAACGTGATGCCATAATAAAATAAAATAAATATTAAGAAAGACGATATGCCGAAATGATATGTCACATTTTTGACCACATACTATCCTATCGGCTTCTACTTCTATTCTACTTGAATTCGGCACATGAATACTTTTATTGGAAAAAAGATATGAATGTTTGCTTTAGTCATTTTGACAGCGAAGATAATAACATTTTACATATTTATTAATTTTCTATGTAGTGGTGGTTTTGGCCACGTGAAACAACGCATTTTAGAGAATCTTGGCAAGAATGTCATACTGAGAGTGTAAGAATGCACTAAGTATATCGATTATTAATGAACTCGTAATTATTCAGACTCGCACCACGCCGATTTTCTGGTGGCTGTGACCACAACCTATTTAGAGGGCTAGATCCGCTCCTGGGTCACATATAGAGTGTAAGTAGAAAATAAATGATGCAGGTAGACCTCGGATCATACAAATGTATGATCTGATAGGTAGACCCTGTCAGGTTCTAAAACAGCTTTGCACAGTCACTTATTCGAAATCCATTGTCTGCGCTCATTATAAAGAAACTTTTGATTTAGTAAAGATACAATAAAGCCAGCAAATACTATACAACATGCTTTAAAATCTGTGAAAACCACTGATCATTAAAAAATGATGACGCATGTTATCCCTAGATGGCAGTGTGAAATATTGAATCATTAACAGGCAGTTCTTTTTGTTATTAACTCTTAACTATAAACAACCTTCTTCTAACTCCCTGTAACCGCAATCAACCAATGATTCAACAATTATTGTATAATTTGTCGAGGGCATGTTGGGTTGGGCCATGATTTGTATAGAGTTCCTTGGATCCATGGTAGAGGTACATAAAATTGTTTAAATAGTCAAATAGAAAGCATATCGCGTATTGCAGAAAACATAGCATTGTAGTATATTTTACTAGTATATAAACTAGTCTAAAAATAAAACCTCAATAAGTTTTAAATATTTTTTAGGTAGAGTTTTTGCTAAGGGAAACAAGGAATATTAAAAGCATGTACTTTCCATAATATATGTAAAGTTAAGGGGTAGGTACACATTGTAAGTACCACTTTCACGAGCCACATATAACATATTATATGCAAGTACACCTACTGATACAAAGTGAGGCATTAAACATTAATTTTAATCACAATATTCAATACTTTGTACTACGGCACTTCCTTAAAAACGAGAACTTTCGCAATATGAGTGCGATGTGATATCGCTAATACCTCATAATACATATGAGTACTAACGTATATGTATAATGGGTAGGTATAAGCTGGATCACACGTGTGACCTGCTCATTGTTGCATTACGTTACCGTAGTTTTTATTACCCAACTCGTATTGAGTGCACTTTTGTGCACTAAATACGTATCCACGCAACTTACAAAAAATACATTAAGTACCTGCTTTCGCTTTAGAATATGTAAAAATAACAAATTATTAAAACGCCGTATTTTTGACCGACTTAAAATAAAAGAAGGCTTCTCAAAATATATATATATATATTATGTGTGTTTGTGGATAACTTCGTCGTTTATGAAAAATGTTTAATGCTTCTTGTTTGTTTAGTAGTGTATACTTCCTAGGTGGTCTCATATAAATTTCATCAAATGCGGTGCAGCCGTTTTTGAGTTACACTGCCATAACTGAAAAGTGTTTCGCCTATTTTGATGATTTGGTAATATCATTATTGACGGCAAATTACAATTGATCCCGTAAGTAGCAAGTGTCACTATACGGGGTGAAAAACATTTTTACCCAAAACATGGAACCGACTTCAACACTAAAAAGTGTGAAATAACTTGTCGTCTTGTCGAAATAAGTCAGTAATGCGCACAATATTGTGATAATAGGTACATTAGAACTATCATGGTACCGACTTCAACAAGTTATTTCACACTTATTAGAGTGGAAGTCGGTTCCATTTTTTTGTAAACATATTTTTACGTATACATCAATATCACCATAAAAGACGCACACGCACGTAACTACTCATATCATCTTTTCTGATTGTCCCGTAACTGCGAATATGAATCGGTTCCAAGTAATGGTTATTCATTACGAGCATTCTCTGAAACTAGCCTTATCTCATTCTGATTTATGACAATTGAACAGAAACGTGACTGCTTCACAGGCTTCTTTTAGCAGTAATTAGTTACAGACTGCATGGAAATCGAAGCAACTGATTTTTACGATCATGTACTTACAATTGCTTAAGGCGCATCCCAAAGCAAATGACATTTAGAACCTGGGGCGGTAGGTGACAGAACAAACAGTAGAAAGTAAAATAAATCACTTAACGGTTAATCCACCATTGTACACCAAATTTCAATAACAAGTTTTAGTTCGAGTGGAGATGTAAGATATCGGTTTTTCTGTCTTAATTTCGGTCGTTTTTTAGAATTTATTTCTTAGATAATATACATTATAAATATATTAATGTAAATGACATTTGAAACGAAAAATATGTTTGAAATTATCATGATCGTTTTTATTTTGTTTAATATCCTTGGAAATTACGCGAAGATAACTTCTACATACACATCAGGTTCTGCGCAGCGTTTGCTATGGGAAGCGTCTTAATTACTTATTTCTAAAGGACAAAAGCATAGACAGATGCCAATCCGTGCGCTGAGTACAAAACCTGCAGGGATAATTATGAATCTCGGTTCCTAACAAATGATGATTGAAATCTTGAAAAATGGCGGCTCTATGTCAGTTTGGACAACTCCAGTTAGCCAAAATGTTAGTAAGTTGATGACTGGAGCTGACATAGAGCGGCCATCTTTATCGATTTCAATCAACATGTGTTATAAACTGAGATACAAAATAGCCCTACTGGTGTCGCAAGCAGGGGCCGTATTTCGCGATTCGACGTATTAGCCTCAATAAGTTCATTATCCACTTCGGTATTAAAAAACTAAAGTAAATTATCTAAATATCTTGTATTCTTAGATCCTTGATTTATCTCCTTCCAATATTGCTCTATCTTGACTCTCTATCTGGCTAGTTTTCCCAATAATAATAAGGTTCTTATTCAAACGCATTCAGACTTTCATGGCGACCTCATCTAAAATGCAATGAAAATCAGAACTGCCTCCTTTCTATGAAGTCGTTAAAAACTAAAGTACATTATCTAAATACCTTGTATTCTTAGATCCTTGATTAATCTCCTTCCATTATTGTTCTATCTTGACTATCTGGCTAGTTTTCACAATAATAATACTAAGGTTCTTATTCAAACGCATCCAGACTTTCATGGCGACCTCATCCAAAATGCAATGAAATTCAGAACTGCCTCCTTTCCATGAAGTCGTTAAAAAACTAAAGTACATTATCTAAATATCTCGTGTTCTTATATCCTTGATAATTTTCTTTCCATTATTGTCCTATCTCAAGTCTATTTGTGGCTATTTTTCCCCAGTAATAATGAGCTTCTTACTAAAACTTATCCAGACTTCATGCCGACCTCATCAAAGCTCTACTTTCGTTTCATTTCGTTCGTTTCTATCAGGTCCTATATTGACACTAGAGTGTTTTACATAGACTGAATCACAACACGGGCATTACGAATTGCTTAATTAAGTTAGTTGCAAAATGTAATCTGCTATTTACGAGTTCTGTACAGGCGTGTCATATTAATGTCCTTAGATTTTAATAGGTAAATGCGTGAGAAAGGTATTATGTAATTAGTGATAGATTGGTGCGCAAATGAATTTTTTGCCGTTCCATTTCATTGTTGATTGATTAACTTGCATGGAATGAAACCAATTTTAATTTAGATTTTTGATGGATTGGCGTAAGAATTAATAATATGCATTGCGGTTGTGAAATTGATTCGGTAATTAGGTTCACACGTGGAAATATAATTAAGTATACGGAATTTCTATTTGCAGGTATTTCTGATCGATGATTTTTTGAATTTAAGCAGTAAGGACAGACACCTACGAGTAAAACGTTGTAGTAACGTAATTAATTATGTCACTGTAAACATAGTTCAGCAGTACAAATAGCAAACTTTGGCATTTACAATATTACTAGCTTTCTTCGCCGACTGCGCCCGTTTGAAATAGTTGTGATCTCTTAGTAACTATCCGTTGATTCAGAATAAATAAATACTCCTCCTTGTTCTAAAGGAGGTTCGTTTTAGATACATAACTCGGAACTTTAACATTAATATAGGTTTTTAATGAATATGCAAATCGTATAAAATAAAACCCGTGTAAATATCTCAGCGGTACTAGTATATTTTTTTTAAATTATTTTTTTATTGGCAAAATAGGCAGATAAGCAGGCGGCCTACCTCATTGAAAGTGGTCACCGTCGCCTTTAGACGTTTGCAACATCAAAGGTGTTACCAACGTGCTGCCGACCTCTAAGAAATTTATATCTATCATGATGCACCGATACCTAATCGAGCTTCTATAACAGTGGTTATATTCTTCATAAACTCCCGCCGAAGTTTTCTCCTTCGCGCTATGAAATGGGGTTGTTTAAAAAGGGCGTCATTAAATTTCTTAGAGATCAGCAGCGCGTTGGTAACGTCTTTGATGTTGCAAATGTCTAAAGGCGACGGTGACAACTTTCAATCAGGGGCCTTACTATCAGCTTCATAAAAACCATGCAAGTTCCCTGCAGTTTTTAAACCTGGCATAAATAGTTTTGAATGAAATCATACCAAGACGCTCTTTAGGATTTAGGTTAACTGTTTGAACATTGTTATCGCAAAGGTGAACGGATAATGTTTTCTCTGACATTCTAACAATTTACTATAACCAATATAGCAGACGTCTACAAAAAAACAGGTGAACGGTTTTTCTGCGGTTCTTGAATAGTAGGCCTGGGCAGGCCTGCTCTAACGTTGTCATGGTACGAAAAAGCCGGGCAGTTTTCTAGAAGTCCTGCTTTAAGAGCTCATAGTAAGGCCCCAGGTGGGCGCCCGCTTGTCTGCCTATTTTGGCAATAACAGTTGATACGCCAGCTTTCTAATTTTGTCTCATCAAACATCTTTCTACCAACCGTTCACACTAGTTTATAGTCAGAACAGATTTTCCGGCAGCTAACAATAGATAAGGCCAAGGTCACAGACAATGGCATTGTCATGATCACAATCTCCGATTACACTACACTAGACTCTATAGCTAGAGCAAGGTTTTTATATGTTTAGGACTATTACAGACAGACAGGCGATTTAATAAATAATTTAATAATTTAATAAATTTACAATAATAATGATAATCATACACAATGTATATATTTATTAAAAGCTTTATTTTTCTTGCCATTTCGAATTGATGATTAATTTTATATTTGTATGTACGCAGGTACTATATTTTATTATTAGTGTTTACTGATTGATTTACTAAGTATTTAAAACTAATATAATACTATTATAGCAATTGCGTTTGACCATATAAATATTTTACGACATTTTGGTATAAAGATAGGTATGGCCTTGGAGAAGATATTAAGCTACTCTAATCCTGCGCAGACGAAGTCGCGGGCACCAGCTAGTAAATAATAATTGTTACTAAATGATAATTGAACACATGTTTAGCTCAACCAATTTTTGCAATTTTAGAGATAACAAAAAATATATATGTATAATTAAATAAAAATTAAGAAAACTACAAATTAACTTAACTAAAAATAAATATGTATAACCTACTACAAAGTAAGTAAAGGGGCCACGTGGTCTAAGTACTTTGCCTACTATGAACATAAGTACAGAGAACTCAGAGACGTATCCGTATATACACATACACAGTTACACCGTTTTAATATAGTTTTAATAATATACACACTCACTCACTCACACAATAACTCATAAACTTTGGAAGTACCTATAACCACTAGCTTTTTTCTTCCCGACTTCACCCGCGAGAAATAAGGTTGTGTTATTGCCATAGAGATCTAGAGAGATGCCAACCCATGCGCTGAGTACAAAACCTGGTGTCGCAAGCAGCAGCCGTATTCCGTCATTCAACGTATTCTGTTAGCTTCAATAAGTTCATAATCCACTGCGGTATTAAAACTTAACGTTTGAATATTCGTAAGTACAGAGCAAGCTTTGTAAACTGTATACATGCAATATCGCAACCGGCGTTCGGTCACATAAATACAAGTTGCAAACCACCGCGAGCAATGTGTTCTGTTTAATCTGTTTTTGGGCATATTGCTGCGACACCGGCCCCGCCTTTTTCATATCTCCCTTGTTTCTGTGTTATGTGGTTGAGCCTTAGTAGCTACCCGCCTCAACGGGTAGATTAATAAATATACACACTCACTCACATCCTCACTCAACCCATAAACATTCGCATTTATAATACTAGTAGTTCTGCGAACAGTAGACTTCGCGAACACTGGTTTCTTCTGATATTATCAACATCAACCGGTAGATGGCGCTCACCCAGCTTACCCCTTTTTAGGAAAAACCCCTATCCAATCAAAAACACCAATCACCAAATATTTTTACAGCATTGTAGAACCTGTATACCAAATTTCATCAAGATGAAAGAAAATTTGGCGTGTCGTTGCTAACATGAAAATCCAATTGCATATAGAAAGAAACCAATCATTAATAGAGTTAAATTATTGTTAATAGAATGATAAGAGTTTCTTCAATAAATATAATAATTATGTCAAGTGGCGACCGTGAAAACCATTCTACAAGAACTCGGATGTGTGGAAAATGCCTTAATCCCACGATTTAAACAATGAGGATTTATAAAATTAATTGCACGTAGTATATCTACGCTTAACATTCATTCAGCCATTCTTGAAACTCCTTATGTTCAGTGAATGAACACAGAGCAGGTAAATATATATTGAGTGATAAATTGATTCATTCTAAGTGACCGTGGCTTGAGTAAAGGCAAAAAATTAATGATGTCCTATATTCGACAACTAATAGGTATTAATTTGATTTTTGACGGTGTTTATATATATGTACTGAACAAAATATTTAATTTTAGTATTAACAGTTAGTTTATTGACTTGGATTTCCCAAATTTATGTAAGTATAGGAAATATTGCGATATTTGAGTTTAGAGGTCTATAAAGCTAGCTAAATATAAATTAATTGATTAGATATTTGGTGTGAATTAATTGAAATAGTAGCAATACTGAAATTGTACATAGTAATAATAGTATTTGGTATGAACAGTCTGTCAGTAATAGTTACTAATACTAATGAAAAAATCATATCAACGCGCACGGCAAGGTGGCTGCAATGATAATGAAGTTAGTTAAATCTCTACAAATAAAAATGAATCGCCGAAATGTATGTACGCACAACTTCCGAACGACTTTACCGATTTGAATAATTCTTTTTTGATTTTGTGATCCTGATACAGGGATGGTTTTAAAATAAAAATAAATCTTCGACATCATCCATCACCACGCAGGTGAAATCTCGGGGCGCAGCTAGTAAGTAAATGAAGTGATATTTATAAAATTCAAACGTTCAAACAAAACACGTTTCATCCAAAATATCACTTATTTTATCTGTAAAAGTCATCGGAGTGTTTATAATCGACCCGCTAAACCTATCCGCTTCCTTCACGACCTAGGGTACCTATTCAATTCAAATTCATTTATTTCGATCGCCAATTTGCTCATACAATTATTAAAATAAAACATTAAAAACATAAAACTAGGTACATATTTAAAATTAATAAAATAGATTTAAACTAACACACACCTTTCACCATTTGCTTGTTAGTCAGTACATGTACCATTGAGCAGTGGTTCATGTACTGACAGTCAAACCTATTCGCAAATACGTTCAGGATGGTGTTGGGGCTGGCCCGGACCCTGCGCGCCAGGGATGTGCATTAAATAATAAATAAATAAATAATAAATATTAAATAATCAAAAATCTAAAGCGAAATATTTACAAACACAACGCCAACATGGTACTTATCTTTACATGCCAGATTTTTTTTAAATCAGAGCACCAACTGTTTTATGATAATTATGTACTCTTTGTTTTCAGACGTGTGTTAGACATTTCATATCAGCGAGATAAGAAATATGAATGCAGTTGATTTGTTTGGCTTCAACGTTTTTTTATTTTTGGTAAAATATTATCTTTATCAGGTAGTAATAATCATTATCAATCATGCATTATACGTGATATTTCCATAAAGTATGGAACTTTATTGATAATCGTAAATTTATTCTTTTACTCTACATATTTAAAAAGGACGTATTTTTGAATCACAGCATTGTTCGTTTTATCCTTACTTATAATATTTCTATTCTTGGAAAACATTTTAGAAAATTTCAATGAAAAGACCAAAAATTTTGGGAAAGGTGACACAGTTTATATTCTTATAAGTCAATATCAGCATACATATGTGGTAAATAACGCGTACATAAAGAAGTTGCAAAATATAGTAGAACGTCCGCAGAGGGAATTTAATGTTATGATAACCGGTATGCGATATGATTTCAGAAATAATGACAAAATTTTCATGCTTAACAACAAAATAGCTTCTCTAGCAAACATGAATGAAAATGTGAAGTTCGTAGATATAAACTTTAGTTCAACATACGGCATAGTAAAAAGTCAAATCGTTCAGCATATAATGGCAGTGTATACACAAAGTTTCAGAGGGACTTCTTCCCTTACATTTATTAAGTACCAAAGTCAACTAAATAATCAACTTTACGAAACAAATTTTCAGTTGAACGAGCATACTGTAAACAAAACATGATTATTCATTCAAATATGCAAAGTATTCACAATAAATATTTAGAACTGGAATGTTTAGTGGCTTCACACAAATGTGAAGTTTTATGCTTAACTGAAACATGGGCTAAAGATCATCATTTGATTGGTATGAATATCAACAATTATAAACTTGCTACCTATTTTCACAGAAAAATGTTTGAACACGGCGGAACGGCTATATTTGTAAAAGAGGGCATTGATTATAAAATAAGGAATGATCTCAATAACTTATCTTTCGAAATGAATTGTGAGCTTGCCGCTATTGAAATGCGTGCCTCAAAAACTGTAATTGTCTGCTTGTATAGACCAGATCAGGATCTTCTCTTATTCTTTGACATACTAACAAAACTTTTGCACAAGCTAACTAGAGAAGGCAAGCCAATAATAGTGGCTGGTGATTTTAATTTAAACTTGTTGACTCCGGATAATAATAATATAAAAAAATTTCTTGACATTCTTATTAATTTTGACTGCAGATGCGTTATTGACAAGCCTACAAGAACACAAGGTGCTAGTTCATCGTGTATTGATAATTTTATTGTTAATTTTGAAGCTGCTTATGGAACGGTTATGGATCTGAAGCTTTCAGACCACAATGTAATTATGCTTAAAATACCAAGTGAACATAGAAAGAAAATTCAGGCGAATGTTCCAATATACACACGAATATTTTCTAAGAATAATTTCAGTTATTTTCATTACCTCTTTAATATAGACTATCAAAAAATATATGACCAAATTTATAATGCAAAAAATGCAAATACCAAAACGAATATTTTCTTAGAATCTATATTATACTGCTACAACATCGCGTTTCCAAGGAAAAAATTACGAAGTAAAAAATTTAACCAAAAGCTCACAACGACAGGCATTGATATATCAAAGAAAAATCTTGCGAAACTTGAAATGATCCAAAATATGATTCCAACCGAACAAAGAAAAATTAAAATTCGGAAATACAAAAAAATTTTAAGAAAAGTATTGAAGTCAGCTAAAAAATTTCAATACTCACAGAGAATTACATTAGCAAAGAATAAAATTCATGAGACATGGAAAATAGTTAATGAACAAGTTAAGAATAAAATTAGAGTTCAAACCAACGTCAAATGTATTAAATATGATAGTGTAAAGATAGCAGATAGTAAATTAATCGCAGATTTGTTTAATAATTTCTTTTTAAATATCGCTCGTGACCTTACGAAAGGTATCCGGATAAATATAGATAAATGTTTATATTATTTAAATAAGGTAAGAAAACCTATGTCATGTATAAAATTTGAAATGTTAGGTACGGATGAGCTAAGAGAAATAGTTCTGAACATGAAAGGCAAGAAATCATTAGACGTTTACGATATGCATACTAAAACAGTAAAGGAAATTCTATTGAGAAATTATTTACTACTGGATCTTTTTTGTCAGGTCATTAACTCGTGCTTAAAAGCAGGCGTTTTTCCTGATTCCTTAAAGTTTGGAAGAATAATACCTCTCTATAAAAAGGGTGAACACGACGACCCAAAAAATTATCGACCTATATGTATACTTCCAACCTTGTCAAAAATCTTAGAGTTGGTAATAAAGAAGAAAATTCTAAGCTATTTTGAAATAAATGAGTTGTTTACACCAGCCCAATTCGGGTTTCGAAAAAATAGATCCACGGAACTAGCCATTAGGGAAGTAGTACTCTACATTTTACAGAGTTTTGATGAATCCCAAAAATGTGCTAGCATATATTGTGACTTATCAAAAGCATTTGATTGTTTGCGACATGACATACTTATCCTTAAATTAAAACACTATGGTTTTTGTGGAGTAGAATTAAATATGATGATTTCATATCTGTCAGATCGATCACAGATTGTTAGTGTAAGTGAGTACAAATCTGAAGTGGGTCATGTTGATATAGGTGTCCCCCAGGGCTCAGTACTTGGGCCACTTTTGTTTTTAATATATGTCAACGACCTCGCAAACTGTCTTCCTGAATGGGCTATTATCAACCAATTTGCTGACGATACCCACGTAGGCATAAAAGACCGGAATGAAATAATTTTGAATGAAAAGATAATTAAGGCAATGGTGAGTTTGCAAGCTTGGTTTGAAAGTAATGGGATAGTTTTAAACAAAGATAAAAGTATTATAATGAAATATTATACTAAAAAAATTAAACAGTACAAAGCTACAACAACTGAAAATGTGTTTCTCGGCTACACAATTGACTATACATTAAGTCATGCTCCTCATATTGATAAAGTATGTCAAAAATTATCAAGTGCGAACTATGCCCTTTTGAAACTTAAGCCCCTTGTTAATAAAACAACGCTTATATCTGTATACTATGCCTATGTTCACTCTGTGCTAAGTTATGCAATAACAATATGGGGAAATGGTTCTGATGTGGGTAAAATATTAAGATGTCAAAAGAGATCAGTCAGAATAATTATTGGACTGAAAAGGAGGGTATCAGCAAAGAAGTACTTTATTTAAAATAAAATCATGACAGTTATATCCCTCTATATATATAAATGTTTATTACAGATACACCTTGAAAAAGATAAATATCTTAGGAAAATGGACACTCACAGTTATAACTTAAGAAATAAGGAAAAACTTCACGAACCTAAGGTGAAGCTTGTAAAAGTAAAAAAGCAAGGTTCCTGCAACAAAATAAAAATGTACAATAAACTGCCTATATCAATATCAGATTTACCTATGCTAGATTTTAAAACAAAATTAAAAGTATTTTTCCAAAGAAATCCATTTTACAATTTAAGTGAGTTTATGGATATGAAAATTAATGAATCCTCTTTTATAAACATTGACTAATAAAATACATTTTAATTATATAGGTACAATATTTTAATAATGTTACTCTGGTAGATTATAATTGCCTAACTAAGTACTTGACATATTTTATAAATGATTATTGGATGATACTGATGTACTTACATATCTTAATTTAATGTATAATTTAATAATTTTATATTTCATATTGATTCTTTTATCAATTTAAATTACCTACTTGACATACTTATTTAAAGAATGATTATGCTGATATTCCTACTTCCTTATTTTAATTCAATGTATAATTCTATATTATTCTATAAATTTTGTAACTATATTAATTAATGACTTTTTTGTTATAATAATTAATTAATGACATTATTAATAATAAGAATCTATTGTAAAATGACATACCTAATATAACGTTCATTGTTATAAGGCAAATAAATAATCTGAATCTGAATCTGAATCTAGCTTTTCAGGCATTACGATTTTTGTTTTATATTATTGTAGTTGAAAGAGTAATCAAATATGGCAACACGTGTTTTATTAAGATGCTCCCTCACTTCAAACATTCGCCTGTAATGTAACGTTTCAGAGTTGAGCATTACATCAGTGAGGGAGGAGAACCGAGCATTACAGCGCGCAAACTGTAATGTACGGGTTCGAGCATTGCGTTGGTGAGCTCTAATAGAGTCCCAGTTGCGCTCAGGGCCCAATATGTCGCCTGTGACGTTAAGACACTGCTTTACTCTCTCGGTGCATAATCTACTATTATGTGGTGAATATAAGGTCATGTTGACGTTTATTTATATTGTTCGGAGACACAATATTAACCATACAATAGTTAGAGTTAGTATCATTCGTAAAAACGTAAAAGAAAGAGGATAGGTAGGTCTTCAGTTGGCTGAGTTTACATGGCACATGATGGCGCGGGTTAGGCGATTTCGGTCTAAAATGATAATTGTCCAGGTATATGAATGTCAAGGGAGCCGAGATATCGGGAACTCGAAAGCAAATAAATATAACACGAGGTGCCTATATTTTTTCTAATTAAGTACATAAAATCTATACATACATAGGGGAAAAAAACTAATTAAGGAATTAGATGAAATGATGAAAGTCGTATTAAAATCCAACGCGTGATTATAGAGTCAGATAGACGCGGATAAAGCGACTTTATACTATGTAGCTACCTATATATTATGTAAAATGTCTCGATCTATCTAATTAAAAGTAATTAAATTAAATTAATTAAATTAAAAATTAAATTAATCTATCTAATATTGTTCATTTATAAAATGGGTAATTTAAACTATTTCAAATTGAGTATCTGATATTGGTAAACTATCTATTCTGCTTACGTACAGGTACTTACATTTTGTATACATGTGTTTATAATCGGTAACAGTGATTTTGGTTAATTACGAAAGGTTTTGGCAAATCATCTCCACAGTGGTTTTGTTGGTAACTGCTTTGTTATGATTAAAGATACGTTAGTAAGTCTTCAAAGTATATTTTGTGGTAATGTTGGTGTTATTTATTTATATACAAGGAAGTAATTTCTGAATTGTGGTTATTCGCTCGCTTAGAAGGAAGTAAGTGCTTACGTTATGAATTTTGGTTTCTGTTATCTGTGATTTTGATTATCAATCATTCATTAAAATATCTCAGGTGCGCATTTGAATTTACACATTATTAAAATGTACTGGGGATCGGGCTATTATTTAATTATTTTTATCTCATCCGAAACATTTGTTGATTGTTTTATTAATATAAATGTTACATATAAAGAAACCAATATACGAACATGCCCATATCACGCGAAAAATACTGAATTAAATTTTGACGCGTGTAAGACGCATTACAAATTCTCCATACCTATTAAAAATCGATCTTTCGCATACTATTGATCATAGTAAGTGAAAATTGTATAAACGATAAAAGTTTGCCTCAAACATATCTTAATTTTGGAGTTAGGGATTTAACATAATATTCAGTTCATTACAAGTCAGGAAATGTATCAGTAAAAATTGTATAGCGAAACCTGCTTCCAATCCCTTCTCACCCCTAATCGTTTTTCTATGTGAATATAGCTATTCTTTGTTCGTCAAGTGTGATGCTGGAGAGTTATATTTCATGTGAAAAATCTTATATACGTACTAAGCAGTGCCAGCACCAAATCTTCCTACTAACAATGATGTACAGGTACGCATGAAGTGTATCTTTCACAATGTGCTGCCGTGCGATTTTCTAAGAGCAAACATCGTTGCATCTTTGACAACATCCGTGAAACAAATGACGAGATAAGGAAAGTTGGAAAAACAACCTTGTTACAAGGGCAATATCTCATAAAGTATTTGACATCGGTGAGCTCGTCGACGAGCGCCTCGTAGAATTATTACAGAATCGCACGGCTGTTCTATTGACATTGATGTAAATAATATGATCACTGGCCAGTATAGGAAGTAACTATATTAAAAAAACAACAGAGCCAGGCGGCAATATCCGTGTTTAAAAATATTGGCAAGTGACAAAATCCAGTGAGGAAGTCGGGAAATACGTTTGCGTAGACAAGACACCAAAGTCACCGTAACTAGTACACCACAGTCCTAGTTTAACCTTTTATAAACCTTTCCTACTCGCATATAAGCAAATTATATTATTATTCGAAGAATCTTGATTTTGATTTAGTTGCAACGTGGGTAGCTACCATTAACAACTCAGTATTGTAGAGTCAGGCGTCAAAACCGATTTCATTTGTATCCTTAAAAGTATATCACAATACTCCACCAATCGAATAACCAAGAACAAAGCCGCACTCTACCGAGCACAAGCAATCTTCTCACGACAATGTCGAAACTAGATAAAAATCGAGTGTAATAGATGCGAAACTTTTTTATAAGCCACGTTTTTGTTTCGCTGTTAGTACGGCGCGTGAGCTATGCAATGGCATTTAATTCATATTGCATAATGTGTTTAGATGAATAGCTGTAAGGGATCATTATGTTAAATTCTTTTTAATATGGTGTTAAAATATCCATTGCATGAGAGCTGATAGCTTAGTATTAATATATTGAATTGTTTGATTGAGATATTATGAATTGTAGATGCAACACCGCCTTACTACAAAACGGGGACTAAATATACTCCCGAGTATAAGCCATGGTATGGGCAAATTTTGTAGATGAAATTCCCTTAAACCTAACGCACGGTTAAAAAACTCAAAACTATTTATAGCCCGTTTTATAGGTGGTATGAATTTACAGTTTACTTCTTCTCCAGTGCCATCTTCTAATAGAGGTCGGCGATCATTAGTGCAATTTGAACCCTCGACACAGCAGTTTTGAACAGTGAACGGGTGCTTTTATTATACCACTGGCGTAAGTTCTCCAGTCATGATGTTCTTCTCCTACCAGCACTGCGTTTGCCTTGTACTTACAGTTTACACAGATAAGGAAATAAGGCAATTGAAAAAACATAACTATTTAATGTCCTACTTAAAAGATAAAGTACCTATGCTATTATATGTACTGAAATTAAGTGATAACATTAAATATATCTCGTTGAGATAGTTTGCGACAGAAGTAAGTGATTATGTCTTCACCAGTATCAGTAATGTGGACATGGTAAAATGTTTTGCCCAATACATCGAACAATGTGTCATCATTGCTTAAAACCTGCTAAACTTAGTACCTACTAATATAAAAGTGAGCAAACGTCACTTTTGCCTACCATAAGTATAAAATAAGAAAGAATCTCTAACTAGGAGTTTTGTAAGAACCAAAGTGGTTTATATCTTGTGCTTTGAATTGCACTACACTCAGAACTCCAACTTAGAATCACTCGATACGCTCGTAATTCAATTGTAGAATCCTTTGCATGCTCTGGAGTCTTTGACTCCAGAACTCTACTCAAAAATTATTTTTTGGTGTCCTGTTTCACTGATAACTATTACACATGGCTTGCACCAAAAAGCATTGTATAGTAATGTTTAGAAACTTGTTTGACATAATTCACAAATTGTTTTGTTGAGGTTTGCGTTCCCACTTCAGAATACTGTAGAGGATTTGCGTCGTTTCTGAATTTCGCAACATGTTTAGATCATCAGCATGTTGTGTGACAGTGCGTACGCTACTCTATATATTGACATAAAATAGTGTTTACATGTTTACATGTGAATGTGGCAGTGCAAAATCACAGCAAGGTACGATACCTATCATTCGTGTAGTCTACATAAAATTATCTTTTTGTTACTCATATTATTTTTAACACGGTAATAATAAGTATCATTCGACTGTTTATTCTAACGTTAATCTCCTTCCTGATAAATCATCTAAATTGGTTTAACATGGCCATTCAATACCAACTATTTATTATACCCTACCATTATTTGCTCATTCCAAATTTTACCCATCTATTCTAATTTAATTTCTATATTCTGCGCGTCAAATATCATTTATTTCACTGTGTTTGTGTTGTAATGTCAGTATTATATTTACATATGATTTATCGGTGGATCAACTCTCAGGTCGTCATTATCATTCAGAAACATTTCGAAAAAGTTCATTTGGATCTTATTACAATTTAATTTTACCAATTAAAATATAGATGTAAAATTAAGCGATATGAATTGTATATTCACTAAACATAGGATATTTTTCTAACAACACACAAGTGAAAGTGTAGACGTATCAACGCGGAACAACGTGTATAATCTGACATATTGAGAAATGACCGGCGGCGATGACCCCGGCTGTTTGTCCGGACGGGTCATTCCTAGACAATTGATTCACTGAGACACCGCAAATGTGGCCCTGATTGTATGACGTCATTGATGTCGATTATATTCACCTATACACATAACTAGCTGACCCGACAGCGGCTTAGCTTGATTGGTCTTGATGTAGTAGTGGAAGTGCCGTTTTGGAATCGGGTTGTATAATTGGGATTTTCTGACAATTCTCAATAGCAGTTCATTACATGGGATCAAAAATATATCAGGCGAAGCGCAAGTGTTCAGGAAACCCACCGCTGCTATCCCTTCGAGGATATATATAGGTGTGACGATATGTCATTTATGCAAATGGGTTGATCAACTTTTTTTTGTCCGACCCCTGTCCTAAATGTTTATGTATCATTTTCTTGAAAAGTGAAGTTGTTTCTTCATAAAATAAATGTTTGCCTAGGTATTAATGTCGTGATAATTCAATAAATACAATGTTTAGGAACAAGAACCCTAATTTTATTTAAATTTTGGTGGTTGTCTGATGGACGCAAAGTATAATTTCATATCGGAACTCTCTGTCCCCGAGCCATACTCGTGTATTTGACTAGACACACTGTAAAAAAAATGTGTGATCACATAAAAACAAAATTACCTTAATTTTTCTGCTTTATTGCATGGTTCTATAAAGTGTTAGTAATAAATTTTTTTTTGCCCTCTATTGGCGATATTTAAAATTATCTCACTGTCCCCCAAACTTCTTGCGTATATTAGGTCTATCAGACATCCGCTAATAACTTCTAGAATTTTCACACAGATGGCATTACAATTATCTAGGCACTAAGTAATTAAATTTAACAAACGCAACAGCTAAATCGCCATTTTGATTTTCGGAGAAATTTTGAGTTTGTCTGCCAAGGTCAGCTCACGGTCCGGTTGTGTGTTTATTGTGTGTCCGCTGAAACACCGCGCGAATATCGTAAGTTTTAAACCTTTAATTATTTATTTTATTGTCATAGTTTTGTGCTCATCTTAAGTTGATTTTAATGGTAAAAACAAGTATATTACTGTAATATATTAGTGCTAAAATTTATAAAACATGTAAAATGTCCTGTGGACAACTATCACTTGGACAACTAAAACGGTTGCCCAAGAGACTGTATAAGTTGTCCAGTGGAAAAACACTATATTTTTCCGCTTTTGATATCAGTTTCATTTTATTATTAAGTACATAACCACCCACCAGTCATAAAACAGTCTTAATAGCAGAATATAAATGATTTAAAAACAAGGTTACCTATTTCGCACCCTACTTATTCCGCGCAAGTTTTATGATCTGATATTAAGCTTGAAATTTACATTTGTGTGCGATTTTTTTAATTTTAGTGCTAATATAACGAAATGGGGACAAATTTGTCTTTGCAAGATACATACGAACGCAGCATACAAGGCTAAAGCCTTAAAAATCAAAAATGTTTTGGAGTCGCTTAGTCTAAGTTCACACATTATGTAAACTGTATGTGTCACCATTAAAACACTGTATGCTTGGTATATGCAAAGCATGTAAAGACAAAAAGATTAAGCTAAATACAGATAAAATTCAATGCATTATACAGTGGTTTGATTGGAAAAGAGAAGAAAAAATTGACATAAAAGATAGTAAAAAGATAAGGACTGTAAAAAAAAATAAAGAAAATACTATAACAAATCTTATTACGAATTATGAAACAGATTTAATTATCCTAAAAACACACGTGTTTTACTTGAAGAACCAATACAAGAGTATTCGCCGAAGCGTGGACAACATTCAACCAAATGAAGCAGTGGTCTTGGTAGACTTTAGCGAAAATCATAGTGCTAAATGTACACAGGAAATTCAGACCTATCATTTTGGAGGATCGCGGCAGCAGGTGACACTCCATACAGGTGTCGTATATATGAGTAATGGAGAAAACAATCATAAAGCCATGTCATTTGCACCGTTTCTCACTGTAATATACACCAACCAGCTGCCATATGAGCGCACTTGCACCCAATTTTAACAAATATACTGACGTATTATGCAGCCATAAATTGTCACATATTATTTCTGATGTAATGGCCCGTTTTCCCAATACAGGCAAAAAGGTTTTTTTTTTTGGCTTGCACGACGATGTTTGATTATGGGTTTAAAGCATATACGTGGTCTTTATTCGAAGCAGGACATGGAAAGGGCCCAGCTAATGGTATAGGAAGCTATTTGAAACGAGCTGCAGATAATATGGTCGCTACTGGAATGGACATAACCAACGCAACAGATTTTTATAATGCTTTAGAAGGGAAAAGCAAAGTAAAATTGTTCTTTGTACACAAAGACGAAATTTACATAATCCAGAAAGAAATACCAAAAAATATTGTCCCTCTTGTGGGAACAGTTCATGTACAATGTGTTCACGAAGACTCGTGGCAAGATACGATATAGAAATTTTAGCTGTTTTTGCCAACGGGGATTCTGTGAATGCTTAAATACAAAAATATTCAACCCAATTCCGCCCAAAAAAAGAGAGTCACTCAGAAAGTTGCATACCATGAATATACTAGCGACGAAAATTTGCCATTGAGTAACCTGCTTAAAGCATCAAATGAGAAAGACATATCTTTTAATGATTTACGAACACCACGATTAGAAAAATTCTACAACTACCTATGTGTATGATTCTTCGGACAGTTCTGATAACGAAATCGACGAATGTAATAAATATTCATTTGCACATAACTGCTATAATACAGTTCGAAACACTTCCTTTACTGGACCTGAGCCTGAACACAAAGACAGCTAGCAGTCGTCTTCATCGGAGCAAAATAATAATAATCTACCAGGACCTGGAGATTACTTATTAGTTAAAGTTTATGGGGCCAAAGGAAAATTTTATAAGTATGTTTGTGCTGCTGAAAGTGATATCGGAGATGATCGAGAGATTAAAGTTACTTTCCTCAAAGCTGTCAAACATGGAAAACTGTTTGTCCTTGACCAAAACATCATCTCGTACGTTACTAACGATGACATCATAAAAAAGCTCCCAAAGGTATCGAGTACAAAAGAGGTGAAGTATATTACAAATTCTCATCCAATGTAGACGTTTTTGCAAAATAAATGGTTATATTATTATGCTGCATCTGTGAAAGGCAGAATGTATTTCCTTTTTATTGGACTTTGGGGTCAGTTGTAAAATAATTTAAATGAAGATGATTTTGAATGCTTAATTTTACTTTGCAAGACTATGTTTAGAATAAGTACCATATGATATTATCTTGTTTTAATTTTTTCTTTTATTGGACTTTATAGCAAGTTGTGGTATAATTACGATTAAGAGGATTTTGACTGATTCGTTTTTAAAAGAGAATTATGATAGTAGATAACTGTTTTTAATTTTTATATGTAAATAGAATAATTTGTTTTTAATACTGTTATTTAGATTTTTTCTCTCTCTACATCCTACCGAGAAAACAATACAAACAGTATTATTTTCTCATACTTACTGCATCTAGATAAGTTTTATTTTTCAACTGTTACTAGATTTTTGTGCCACATGTTTTTTATTTTAAATATCTTTATTGGTTTACCTCGTGCGTTTTAAAAACTGTGTTTAATATTAGTGCCTTAATGAAGGGGACATCTGTTTTAATTTTAGTTTTTCTCTCAGAAGTTGAGTTTTTTGTTTAATTTGATTACATTATTGTATAGTACTAATAAAAAAACGATTTCTTAGTCGGTTTTAGAAAAATAATAGTAAAGAATTATTAATTTAACTACAATAATATTTTATTGTTAATATTACTATTGATATGAGCAATAATAAGTTTTAAAAAGAGGTATAGCTCTTAAGCACGAAATAGTCAAAATCTGGGGGCAACTTGGTTGTCCAAGAGACCTTCCCTTGTACAACCACGTTGTCCCCAGATTTTCGGCCAGTAAATTTTAATTTATCTGTTGCATGAAAAAGAAATAGCCAAATCTAAATTAACTACACTATTTTAACGGAGGGATATAATTTCTCTTCGTTATTAAGTATGTTTAGTTCTGTTTATTCGTTATTTTAATTTACTTTCAGATTATTTTCAGACCAAGAGTTGTCCAAGAGACTATACATTGCTCAATAAATGGAGATTAATTAGTGATGATACAATATATAAATATTAATAAGAAACACAATTTAATCCGTAACACAACACATATCTTAGTGTGTACTCTTAGCTATAGTTTGAGCATATAACAATTATTATATTTAGTTGTCCAAGGGAAAGATTTTTCGCTTCTTTTGTATGTTTTTGGTTAAAACTCTAGATAAAAATAACAAAAGTGTGCTGCTCGTAGCAGGATCATAAAATTAGATAAACTATCAACATGGTAATATACTTGACACCCTAAAAACGAATAGAAAAATTTATTTCAAAACTTTTCAGAATAGGACAAAAAAAAGTTGATCTACCCAAATACCCAATATTTGCATAAATTAAAACACAACGTGTTACTTTCTAGTTATTACGGTTTTAGCCGTACCATAGAAGTTCATGTGCACCGGCCAGTCAATCGAGACCCCAGTTTTATATGAGACCGTGTAGCATAGAGAGATCGAGCTCCCATCTTGGATTTATGTGAC
Source organism: Selenia dentaria (assembly GCA_917880725.1). Classification (NCBI taxonomy): domain Eukaryota; kingdom Metazoa; phylum Arthropoda; class Insecta; order Lepidoptera; family Geometridae; genus Selenia; species Selenia dentaria. Next base: position 30,825,534 of record OU862877.1, on the reverse strand, counting down.
GGATCAAGATTAAATATTTATAGTTGGGAACTCCTGGCTCTATTCTATCCATATACCAAATTTCATCGAAATCATTGCGGTAGTTATTAAGTAACGCGTGAGCATACAGACAGACAGACAGTTTTTTTTCAATTACATGATATTCTTCTTTAGTACGTAATTTTACGTCATCTGACCAATTTTTTTTTAGTGTTCTTCCAAGTACAGACTTTTTGGCCTCTTCTCATTTATTATAAGTATAGTTGATACTCAGATGAATTTCTCGAAATAAAAGTAGGTACCAAAAATATATGCCCGTTAATCTAGTTCCTATATGTTTTAGTGCATCGCGAATATGCAAACCTGTCCATATTCATAGTTGCTCGTAAGTACGGATATGGACAGATTTGCTTGCATACACATATTATTAAAATATTGTCTGAATGAGTCCGAACAAAGTTTCGAAAAAATATTGAATATTCGGGGTAACTGAAAGTTCTTTTTTCAGCACAGTGTCTGTCGGGTCAGAAAGTAGATAGATAATAAATAAACATAGGATCAGTAGTAGTAACAAAACATGTGTTTCCTTTTATTGAAGAGTCAATATACAAAGATTCCCAGCATTCTCAACGGATAAAGAATAGTAAAGAATTATTGATTAAGTAATGTATGTATAGGTTGTATAATTTCAGTATGTGGTTATGTTTATACGACCTACATATTATTCTGATGATAGGCAATCAATATATGTATGTCTGACAATTGTTGATAATAATAGTTATGGGGCCGCTTCCGGGCCGGTTCAAGGCCGTTGGGGGAGCACCTAGTGCTCCATAAGAAAGTAGAAGTGAATCTCTGCAAATGGTTCTCTGCAGGGTAATTACGTGTCTTATTTACAATATCTGGAAAAATGGCAGCTCTATGTCAGACAGTGTCTATGTTGACACCAGTAAGCAGAAATGTTAGTAAATTGCTGACTGGAGCTGACAAAAGTGATACAAAGCCGATTCAATGATTTCAATCAAACATTTGATTGCAAGTGAGATACATAATAGCTTTGCGGTTGTTGGCAGTCAGGCGACTAGGCTAATTTATTGTGTGACTAGGCCAGATCAGGATTCTAGAGCAACCAGAACTCTAGATAGAAACTGTTTTGTAAAAGGCCGTAATGGGTCACGCTGTTAGGGGTCTGCAAGCAGCAGCCGATTTGTTAATGTTACATTAATCTTAGCTAGTGACATGACTGGGCGAAATGGACTAAATAACTTTATTGTATCCGGGTGACGAAAGCGTTTTGGTGTCGCGCGAAGCTATACAAATCTAGGTAATACTGCAACTGCTATGGTTAATCAGTGCTTTCACAAAATGTCCGTTTGTACAATGTATGATCATATCAATCATATATCATACCTTCCAATATAACTATACTGCGTACGGCACGAACATTCACTAGTATACGAGTTGCTCAATCTATTATTAGCCCTTGAAGCATAAACCGTAGCAGTTATAAGTTATACAAATAAAAAACATCTTGAACAAAAGCGCAGTACCGCTTTGTAGTCTCAAAGGAAACAGTGTGACTTCACACTCATAACAGCGATTTGCAAGTGAATAGACGGACCCTGCGCACGCGCCGCCGTCGGCGTCGGCGATCTGCATAATGTCTGACGCTTATGGTAATCGATTGCTATTGTCCGCCGCTACTGTATATTGATGGAAATAAGAATAATAATTACTTATATAATAAATAGATGTAGAAGAAAGAAGGAAAATCTGTAACTATCAATTGAAGAGATGGACCAGTCTTGCGACTGGTGGAAAGCACCAAACTTCCCCAGATATAGTCACGAATCAAAGTTTTAAGCTTAAAGTTTTGCATGGCGCAGTACTGTGCTCGTATACCCCGAGACCCCAATGAACATTGGTTCACTAACACAACAAAGTTTCACTTGTTAAACCATAACACAGTACTAATGCTTGGTAACAGAATATCTGGCACTGTGGTATCACCAACTGATGAGGTTTCTTGCACCTGATGGCGAGAAAACCAGCGTAGTGTAACGATAGGATACTTTGTATGAAGACTTCAAACGTGCAAGTATACTAGTTGCTTTGTGTGACCTGTACAGGAGGACCAAGAGTTAAAGCAATACGCTTACGCGATGATGCTGTCATCGCGTAAGCATATTGCTTCAACTGGCCAAACTGACTTTTATTTCACCTGTCCATAGGTTTTGTTAGGTAGTATGTTGGTCCTCCTGTAAACGTCGAATTTTTTCAACCAATCTTGACCAAACATGGTATGCATATTCTACTGTTTTTGCAATTTTTGAGCGGGGAGTACTTTTACTAAAAAGGGGGAAATTTGCTGCGGTGCTACTTAACGACCGATTTTGATAATTTGGTACCTAACTTTAAGGAGGAATTTCATATATGAGCCATAGATATGAGCATAATTGATCAAGTGGCTGCCGAGAAAATCGGTTGTGAAGTGGAAAATAAAAGTGCGCGATTTTGGTAAAATTTCAAATACAGATAGCTCAGACTGCGAAAAATTGCCACTGATAAGACTGTGCTCGCAAGGTCTACTATTCGCAAACTGCTAGTTTAATTCCGGACTGAGTTTCGACTATTTCATAGAAGTTGACGCACACAATATTATGTATCTCCTTCTTCTTCGTCGCTACGCCCTTGACAGAGTGGTCGTGGTCGTCACTTCAGGTTGTACTTTCATGACGACTTTCTTGGGTTTATAGTGCAGTGGTTTCCCCTTGCCTTCTGCGCCAGACGTTTTAAGGAGAATTTAAATCCCAAGGCTGCTGAAGCCTCCTCCAGGGTTGCCCGATGGGGTGTATAGTTATACCGCCATTGCTCGGTCGCCAGAGCCTCGCCTGTTGTCTAGCAGGGAGCACGGAAACCTATTAGTCGCCGTCGCCTTTCAGCGCGTGCAGGTGAGGTTGACATTAGGGCCGGAAGATGTTTACTAGTCCGTTACTCCCCACATTATGGATCTATTCAATGCAAATACACTTATTGCGTTGACAGTCTGTGTGGGTGGGTTGATATTATTAGTGTTTTCGATAAGTTGATAAAAGTATATACTAGAGCGATATCACAATATCATATCAATAATACCCTACATTATATAGTATGGCTGGATGGATGTATGTTTGATACTCTTTCACGCAAAAAGTACTATTATAATAAAGTTTGAAATATCAGCGATTTGAGATGACATTTCAAACTTAATTAGATCCTTAGAATAACTATGTACTAAAGAAACCAAATACGTGTTTGAAGCCATTTACGGCATAATAATGTACTTATTGATTTCTTTTTTTTTATAATGATTTATCAAAGTGACTCCCTCTCGCCTGATGAAAAACGAAGATGGAATCAAGAAGCAATGACCTGACAGATACTTTTTCAAGCCCCGCTTGAAAGACCCAGGGTCATAGCCGCAAGGAAATACGTACGTCGTGATAACGGCTCACTTTGCTTGCAACGTCGGTATACGAGTATACGACTTTATAATAAATTGATTAAATACCTAGTAGTAAAATGTATAATAGTTCTTCGTATTTAAAAAAAAGAATGTGTGTATTTTTACATAAATGTACGGAACACATTTTTACCAATCAACTACACAAGTTTTATGGGAAAGCATTTTACCAGAGGATATATTGTGTTTGCGTGCGTGATGAGGCAAGTAAACACAGCACACATACTCGTCGGTACCGATTTTGTAGCGCTCGCTGTTGTCCTAACCTAAAGGTGCAAATTGGAAGCCAGCTACATGAAGCCGGCTACATGAAGCCGCGGCAAACATCGTGTCGTAGCGACACTACAGGTTTCTATGTATTTCTATAAAATACCATTCGTAGTTAGCGACACAAAGCTAGCGAAGCGTCGTCCAACGGCAGACGTCACTGTCGCTCGACCGCAGATCGCGGGTACTAATCTACCTAGTAAAACAACTGAAAAGTTTTTAAAGTAAACCTTTCGTATCGCTTTTCAAATGGTTGATGCCATCTGCAGTTGCCGTCTGCAGTCGGGTTCGAAATCATGACTGCAGCGACATGAAGCGACGACGTGTCGCGGCGACATGAAGTGACGACACGTCGTCTGCTGCTGCTACGTGTAGCCGGCTACCAACTTGCACCTTAAGATTAGATTATAATATCGGAATGATTAGATCGCGTGCTTTTTATCCTGCAAAATACTAGCAGTGTCTGAGTCTAGCAGTGGTGCGATGCTAGTGTTACATAAAACCTTACCAATTGTACAAACACAAATCACTCAGCACTCAGCGAATTGTGATGGGACTTTACGTCATTTTCGTACGGAAATAACGCCAAGGTCTTTTACTCGTTTAGTAATTTTGAACTCAATGTCTAGGTAGACTAAGTGTATTTTAAATAGTACGGTTTTTTTATTATAAATAGATAGAAACAGTCAAAAAGATTTATTTATAAAATTTTATTGAACTCCGCAGCTCTCTCCACGTGCCCGAAAAAGTACCATCCTACAGGAACTTTGTTCCGCGGTCAAAGAAGGCGATGTATCACATCGTACATACACTACGTATCCACACAATTAAATGTTCAGACAAATTGAACAATAAGTAATATGTAATAGTAAAAATATTAATTATTCCATATAAAGATACATACCTAAATACGTTCGCAATAATGCCATGTGATTAGTTCGATATGCAAACAGAAACAGACATAATATACATATTATATAACCACATGTATGCCATACCTAACTAACTTGTACCTATATAATGTAAACACATAACTTACCTGTAAGTATATAAAGTATCTTTTATCCATTGATATTTCTGAAATATTATGCCGATTACCATTAGTTGATTAACATATGTTAATAAACTAATTTTATAAATTTTATAGACATATTATATTTTTATGGTACCGTACTTCAAGAAGACAAAAGGAACCCTTCTTAATTGTCCGTCTATCTGTCAAGACTCGTTTTCTCAGGAGTGCGTGGAGATATCGTTTTCGTACGTAGAACGGCGCTAAATACTGAAGTCTGTAACGTGACGCAAGGTTAAAAGAGCCTTACAATTAATATGAAATATTTAGTTCTACAGTTCTAACAGTCTACATACGCAAGCAAAAAATACAAAAATACGATCGCTACCAAACCGAAGGCCCCGTCTAGCTCAGTTCTTCAGGTAGAGACCCTGTCCTTGAAGCCCGGGGTCCCAAGTTCAATACCTTTCCAGGGCAAATATTTGTGTGATGTTCCAAAAACGTATATAATTTTGGATCTCGTCGTCGTCGTCGCGTCGTTATCCTCATTACTGAGGGTCGTGATTCCCTTTCTGAATAATTTCATCTCTGACTAAGCTTCGCCATCTGTTTCTATTGTTTGCGTCGTGAAGTGCCTTATGAAGATTTGTGTCCAGAGCAGAGCGGATCTGGTCGGACCACCTTAAAGGGCTGCGCCCTCTTGATCGTTTTCCTTCGACGTTGCCTGTAACTATTAGTTTTTCTAGGTTGTGACCCTCTTTCCTTATTTTGGATCTAGGATGTATGTAATGCTTGTAATATGTGAGTGTGTCAAGACTTCGGGCGACACAGGGAATACTAGTGCTGGGGTAGGAGTTTATAAACATCATTTATTTATATAAATGAAAATCTATTCACTTCCCTATGACCTAGAATTATGTAATCAAAATTAATAGTCTTACAGCATAAGTAAAAGAGTCCAAGAATCATTATTTTAGTATTTTTTTGTGTTTGCTCTATTGTATTTGTTTTTACCAATTAATGGAACCGACTTCAATACCAAAAGTATGAAATAACTTGTCGTAAAAATATTTTTAATCCTTTAGTGACCCTTGCTACTTACGGGACGTTTGGCATTCACCGTCAATAATGATATCAAAATAGGCAAACCACTTTTCAGATAATGGAGTGTATCTAAAAAACCACAATATCGAATTCGACAAAATTTAAAGGGGACTACATAGGAAGTATCTACCAAACAAAAAAACAATCATCAAAATCGGACTACTCTGAAAAAAGTTCTGCGTGGTCATAAAAATACGACTTGAGAACCTCCGCCTTTTGGTTTCGGTTGAAAATATGTAGGTAGAAATAACTCTAAAATACAAGAACTAATAAAAACTTGCTAAGTGCAAGCTTGCGTACCGGATAATTACATGACACATACGAATAATAGCATGACATAGATATTTACAAGTGGTATGGCGGTAGGTCAGGAGGCAACGATGCGAAAGCCCGACTCGCACTTGGCCAGTTAGTATTTACATAGTTTTCTTCGTTTAGGGTTAGTACGAGTATTTACTTGCTACATAATAGATTTTTATATACATGTCATTTTAGGTTTGATCAAGTAAATAACTAGTAAAGCGCCATGCCATGCTTAATATTCGCGACCCAATCTTGGCCTCCGATACATGAGACTGCCATTGGTCTCGGTCTCTTACTGCCTTCCACCAGTCGACTCCACCTCTTTGTTCCAGCGATATTTGGACTTGCCAACAGATCAGCGCTCACTTGGAACTCCAAGATACGATTTCATGGCGCTGCGATCGTCCCACATACTTTTTTTAAACTTGATAGGTGTTTAACCACTATTTCACTTGATGGTCAGGGATGATGCGGCCTAAGGTGGTATCACACAGGACCTAGATTAGCGACTGCCACTCAAGGACACATGTGAGGTGAGGGCACACACGGGACACACTGTGAAGTGCTTAGCGACATATTTTCTAACATGAAGGTAGTAGCTAGCCAGGCGGACACTAAAAGTGCTCTACCACCATGCTGTGGATTTCATCACGAAGTTATCTTCACCGAAAGATCAAGCCCGAGGTGGGGATCGATCCCGTGTCCGTCTCATCGACGACCAAGCCTTGTTACCTCCTGAGCTATCATGGCTTCAGAACTGTTAAGATTCTCTGTAAGAGCGGAGTGTCTGGTTTTTGACATCTCCCATGATGTTCATCCCACAGGGTTCCTCACTACGATTACTACGAGCAGTTTTTCGAAACCTTTACCTAACATTGCCTTCAGAAACATGCAATACGTATTCTTAATCGTTGTAATAAATAGAAGACTATTAACGAAGCATTGTTTAATAAGGTCAGTAGTCTTTGAACTCAAACTTACTCCATTCATCATCAAACCAGTTTCAATCAATTCCGTTGCACCGTTTCAGCATGTGATGTGATTTATAGGGACATTAAATGTTCAACTCATAATATTTGCGGACCGGAACAAAATGAGACATCTGTGAAGCCATATATACTCAACACTGAACGCTCATAATGAGATTTTAACTAGGCGACTACTTAGCGACACCATTTTATTAGGTCACATTCGATTGATGACTTGATTTATTGTTTAACATATTATCTCGTGTTGGCTGTGTTTGAATGTCATGGCACAGATTAATGATTCAATAGGTTACTTAGTTAATGATTTGCGATTTTTTATTAGTACAGTAATTAGTAAATTATAAGCCTTATTGTAACTTAAGGATTAGCTTACTGATGTGTACTAAGAATTTAATCAGTACCTAAGTGTAATCAATAAGCAACATTGAGGTCATGTTGGAAACAAAGCTAGGCATAACCTATGTTATGGTTTACGTCACTTCCCTTCGTATGTGTTGCATGTTAATAATCCCTATGTATTGGATATTTTTTTCCGTTATTTTACATCGTAGTCGACTTTAACATCCATGTAGATATGGAACAGTGGACTGTTACAGTTAACCTTAAGCAAATAATTATATCATGAGAGTCTATGTAAACTTAATATCATTATATTTATGTTCGTATTATACGAGCACTTTGAATCATGCGGAATATAGCTTCGTCTTAGGTGCAAAGAAATCGTTCGCATCGTTTCTGTTAAAGATACTTACTTAAATATAATTATTTTAGGTTCGAAATTAAAGCTATGGAGTTGAGAAGGAAAAGTTGTGGCAAAAGTTTGGAGAAATTTGTGTTAACGGAATTTGTGAGAGTTAATGTTACGCCTGATATTTACTCTCACAAAATTACACATAATTTTTGGTGGTGCTTTGCAATGACGACGGAACACGATGGAAAGTGATAGCGCTATATAAGATAGGCTACGGGCTCAAAATATAATATTGCACTGCTGGTATGATTAAGGCATTGCCTGCCCGTGAACACTCAAACACAATCAATTCGGGCTTAAATTATTTCAAATCTGATTAATTATGTACCTACTTTAATGGCTTCTTTTATTTTACGTAGGTACTAATTAGATTAGACAATAGGTTTCTATTATGTAACTTTCAAGTAAGATGTTCGATGTTCGTTATTATTTTAAACACTACTATTAGGTATAGAGTTAGGATATAAAATATGTCTGTATAGAGTACTATCGAGTAAATGAAGTACAGTTTGAACAATTTAATACCGACTTCCATTTTATTCAGTTATTGGAGTGTATCTCAAAAACTACTAGACCGAATTTGATGAAAGAATGGGAAGAAATAAATGGGACCACACAGGAAGCACCAGCTTTCAAACAAAAAAATAATTTTGAGAATCGGTCACCTAGTCGAAAGTTGTAAGGTTAAAATAAAAAATACAGTCGAATTGAGTACCTCCTCCTTTTTTGGAAGTCGGTAGAAAATATAAAAAAAATCTCTTTATAATATTAGCGTAGATGTAGACGAGTCGAGCACTTTTTGGGTGAAGAAAAATCAAGGTAGGTACTCGCGTCATCGTCACCGTCCTCGAACTTTTGGTCATATTAATGTAGTTTTGAAGTGAACACTTCTTTAGGCGGGAAAATGGTTTCTATGACTAGCTATTGTTGTTGATTGTGTGTCTAGAAAATAATTCGGATAATTTTCACCACAGACCATTATAATGTACTACGTTTTGACTTCTATCGGCAGTCCTCAAAGACTGCACCGCATTATTTATTTTTCTTTTTAATTGGACTCGTATCAACTCGTGATACATTTGTCACAGTCCTGCCTCACCCTAGCATACACAATTATACTTATAATCCATCAAAGGTCGTTGGTCATCATAGGGCCAGACACAATAGAAATGTCATTGTTATAATATAACGACTATTGAAGGGATATGTAAAACTAAAAAAATGTGAGAGCGGATATGAGTATGAATAATTAAGTTTATTTGTGTTCCTATAAAGATAGGTTTAATTACATTATTATTTAAAATTTATAAAAAGATACAAATATTTACAGAATTATTTACATTTCAGCGAAGCGGTGGATCTACCACTAAAATTGTCTATGGCGATTGAGGAGGAGAACACAAAAACTTCTCCTACACTCTACACTCGTTCAACGTCACAAACACTTAACGGTTAATTATCCGCCATTATTAATTTATTACAAGTAAAACATCGGAAGAAACACAAATAATCAGAAAATGAAACAAATTCTTATATCCATATATTTTCCATCATCATCATCAGCCCATTTTATTCCCACAGCTGGGACTCGAGCCTTCCTCTCAGAGAGAGGAGATCGGGCCATAATTCACCACGCGGGCCCAGTGCGGATTGGTGGATAGGTTAGTGGCCAACCCATGTCGAAGTTGAATAATGCCACTAGCGGTCACCAATCCAAGTCCTGACAGCAGCAAGTGTTGCAAGCTAAGATCGCCAAGTCGAGCTCCACTACGAACGCTTCGTCCAATCCATATATTGTTGGGCCCTTTTCTGCCAATTAATATAGAGCCTTCGATAAAAGCAAACATCGTTTCGAGTTCATGTACGCAACAAGAAAACTTTGTAGCCAGCATAACACTTTATTGGCAAAATATCAATATGCGCAATGGCAGTTAATACCAGGAACCGTTCTAAAAATTATACTGGACAGAAAACTCTGCGCAACATCTGCTTGTAGTACAATTAAACTCTAAACTTTGAGTGAACTTCATCAGTTAAATGTCATTGTATCTGTAGTAAGCATCAACCTTGCATAATAAGTTAGTTATATAATATAATCTTATTTAGTTAGGTATAGAAAGAATATAATTAGGTATAGATAGAATAAATATAATCCATACAAAACATAAGGTATATGCAAAAAATACCAAAAAACTTGAACCTACTTCAACACTAAAAAGTGTGAAATGACTTGTTGAAGTCAGTTTAATTTTTTGGTAAACATTTTGTTTCACCCTTTTTAGTGACCTTTGTTACTTACGGGATCGATCGTCATTCAGTCAATTAGGTACGATATCATGAAAATAGACGAAACTTAAAAAAAAATAGATAAACTTTTCAGGTATTAAATTGTAACTCAAAAACCGCTTTACAGAATTTGATGATACGAGTATTTAAAAGGTCCACCTCGGAAGTATGCTCTGTCAAACAAAACAGAATGATTAAACTATGATAAAAATATCGCGTGATTATTCATAAAAAAATATAGGCATCGTCTTGAAAACCTCCTCCATTTTTTGGAAGTCGGTAGAAAAAATCCAAGACGACACTGATTATATTTTCGGGCATATAATTATTGTATAGGCGTTTTTGCATCTATGCACTATTAACATTAACATCGATCGTGATTAAAATAATAATCGTGCTCTGTACCAGATTAGTCAATCCAATGCAACGCTAAAAAATATTTAGTGGTTATGAAAGTGACCCTCTGCAATGACCTGTTGCGTTACCAAGCAAATCACAACGTAGGTAGTATCAATAAACTGTGACAATTCAATGCGTATATTTGAATTTCTAGGTAGTAACACATATATAATAATAATAATATAGGATAACATCCACACAAGGTCTTCAAGTCCTAAACAAGGCATAACCTGAACTATGGTAACCAGGTGACTGGCATACATATAAATATACACACACAGACATGTTCATACACACAAATGTTTGACCTGTCCATGGATCGACCCCGGGAGCAGCGGCTGAGATGGCAAGGTTGTTCCATCTACGCCAACCGGCCAGACGGAAACTTTAATATTAATCTATTTTTTTTCGGCCGAGTGGCCTTAGAAACAATCTTTTTCGTGGCAAACTAGTTAAAAAGTAATCAAGGTTAAAATTCGTGTGATTTTTATAATAAAGTTAATATGTGGTATGAATTAAAATTAATCTATATGTGTATATAGGTTGGTACCTATTTGTTTGTTAATTTTTTAGAGATTTATATTCTTGTTAATTAACACAAATTGTTTCATTTATGTCTATTACCTGTTATAGTCTTGTTTTGTGGATGGATCACCACAATTACCTTCTGATATATTATTTTTATCAGAAGATAAGCCAGTTAAAGTGGCCGAACTGAAGGCCGACGGGGCTGGAAGGTTCTGGAGTGGAGACCACGGACCAGCAAGCGCAGCGTAGGTCGTCAAAGTGGACAGACAACCTGATATAGGTCGCGGGATGACGTTGGATGCATGTCGCTTCCAACCTGTCCGTTTGGAAATTTATGGGGGGATGTTATTTTTAAGTTATTTGTTATACTTACTGGTGCTTAACCAATTAAAAATAAGTTTATGTTAGATACATTGAGGAATGTAAACTTTATACGGAAAACCTTATAACTTTTACCTTTTGCATAATTCCTTGCTTATAATTTAAATCAAGGCTGTTCAAGTCGAGTAAATTATAACCTGTTTTGAGTTACTTACCTATAAAACCGGCATAACTGACCTTCATAATTTCGTAGAAGTGCATTGGCTTATGAAAAGATAAAATTATACTTTTTATTATGGCAATGGTTTACTTTGTTCATATATGCATAGGTAAATAAGATTGGCCTTATTAGATTGTGCAAGAGAGCTCAATTTGCAGTAAATTTAATGGCTTATTTACCTATTAGAAATTCTCTTAACAATTGATTCGTTACTAAACTAGTAACGAATCAATTGTTGTATCAAAAACAAATACAATTATATAATGTCTATACTTACCTGAGAAATTCACCTACTTGATACCATACTCGTATACCTATAAAGAAAATTTAAAGTTGTGTGACAATAATCACAACAAAACTTTCACAAAGTCACACAAAATTGCAAAAAAATCACATAAGAACACTGAACACATAAGATCACAGAATGTAGTAACAAAGTGCAGAAGAATTTATTAAAGCAAAGCTAGATTTTAAATATGGATCGGGGATCGGACAATAGACACATATCGGTAAACCTTATCTTTACATTGAGCTGGAATGAATGGATGGATGGATCACTTCGTGTACCTATATAGGTATACTCCAGTAAGGGTCTACTCTCGAATTGAAACTGACCAGATCATACCATCAGTTCTACCTTCCATTCCAGCTTCTGGGAGATCAATTCTGCATATAGAATATACAAATTGGTACATAGATTGCCACCACAGACCCAGTTGTCCGTGAGAGCTCTCCTGTTCCCAAAATTGTATGAATTGGGATTAGCCAAAAATGATCAATGCTGTTGGGTTCGTGACAACATGACCTAACGAACTTACAATATGTATCATAATAACCATAGTATCCTGTAAGGCACAGTGTCTCAAAATCTCTTTTCTCTCAAAATACCGTTTTGATACGCTTGGATAAAATATTACAAACAGGCAGTGATTGTTGTGTACTGTATATTCAAAAAAGATACAAAAACATTGAAGTTAAGGTGAATTTAAAATCAATAAATTGTGGAGACGCATAGGTAATAAGCATAATGTAGGTGCAAGTACGAGTATCATAATCAGCCCATTTTGTTCCTACTGCTGGGACTCGAGCTTTCCTCTCAGAGAGACGAGTCTGGCCATAATCCACCACGCGGGCCCAGTGCGGTAAATATTGGTGGATAGGTTAGTGGCCAACCCATGTGCCAAGTTTTCAGGCCGCCTGAAGGCCCTTGACATAGCCTAACGACTGTTGTATTAAGGCAAACAACCGGGACCGACGGCTTAACGTGCCCTCCGAAGCACGGAAACGCTCAGTTGATACTACCACTAGCGGTCCAAGTCCTGACCGCAGCAAGTGTTGCTCGGTTAAGATTGCCAAGTCGAGCTCCGCTACGAGCGCTTCACTCCTCGGTGCAAGTATGTATGTCAACAAAACAATTATATAACTACGAGTATTTTAGCTACTTGCCAAGCCAACAATAACTGTGACAATAAAATTCATGAGATTATTATTTATATGATTTGCAGTCATTCACTCCATTCAACAGCAATAAATGGTAATCAAAGATTCCGCTGGTTTTTACAACGATATTTAATTCACGTAAAAGTTACAATGACCTTGCTTTGCCAAAACCGGATTCAATGCGGTAAATGGAAAAGTATTGGTAAATGTCTGAAAATAGATTAAAATAACGGTATTGACGAAAGGTTATCATAATGACAGTAGAGGTATTTCACGGTTGTCTCAGTTAAATCTGATGACACAGACGGAAGTAGAATCTCTACTAGGTAAATAGGTGCGAAGAGCTAGGGCTACCATGTAGTGAAAAAACATCCAGTGACAAATTTACTAGAATAATAATTTAATTAATAGAAGAATAATAATTTTAATAAACAATTGTAAAATACAAAATTTCATGCATGTAAAATGGCGTGCGACAACCATGAGTCGTATAACTCGCTCGACAACTTTCGCGGCTCGTCCCATACTACAAGTGAACTCTTACGTCATGTGTCCATCTGTTCATTGTCATTGATTTCTTGAACTTTATCAGTTATGTTTGTGTGTCAAATAAAGTTGAATAATTTCGAGAGTAAACATTGATATATAAAAAAGTAAATTGAGTAAACATATTTGAGGTACATATTTATTTATTTATGCATCAAGATTATATTAAGGCTGGTCGTAAAAATAAGTATGTAGGTAGGTACTTATTACAAAAGCATATGTGTATTACTTATGTTTAAACAAATATACGAGTAAAAATAATAAATTCCATTTATACAAGCTCCTCCCTATTTTTATAATTGTTATAAAAAAAAACTGTTATAATAACATAATTATAAGTCCTTAATAAAAACCTGTATGTAAATACTCGTAAGATACTAGGTGCGTTCGTTTAGCTTATGAGGGCATTGGTGGCGTTGTCATTGATGGCTCTTTTGTTAAAGCGTTCGTAAAGCTCAAAAACGTTATTTTTGCCACTTTTGCCCATACTCTATTCGAACGCTCAACTGACGATAAGACCTAAAATTAACTGTACGCAAGATTATACTGTAAAATACATAGCTGTCAAATAACGATCACAAACAACCATGCTCCGGACGTGGGTCAAAAATTGCACTTTTTGGTGGCAAAATACCTCTTTTTTAGCTTTCCGAACACTGACCAAAAAAGGGCATGAACGACATTTTCACCCACAGATTCCCAATTCGAACGACCCTTGTGAGCGTTTATAGCGTTATTTTCGCTAAAAACGCTCAGATGTGACCTATTCGAACGCACTAGCTGTAAGCGAAGTACTTTGAGCGCGCGGCATTTACTTACTTTGCTGTAACGAATTACGAGTAGAAACCTCCTCCATTCCTACAAGTCAAGAATCGACTCTACCTGAGGCGAATATTCTAGCTAGGACCTCGTGCTTTGGGTTTGAATGTAGTAGGGTCACTACGAACTACCAGCCATGGGGCGACCTTACGATACCTATATCTGGATCAATATAATACCTACCGTACTAACCTTATATCAGGGGCTCTTTACGGTACAGCTATAAGGGTTAATCACCGTTTACGCATTTCGGTACAGGTTATTGTAACCGAAAACTTTCTACACTTATTTAACCGTTATCACATTTCGGTACCGAAATCGGAAGAGCGCGGCGTTGCAGAATATTTAATAGAGTCGCGTGCATTGTTTCGGCGCAGAGATCCGAGTACCTATCGTTCTATCTATCGCACTCTGACAAAGATGCCGCGCCGCTAGCGCTGTTTCATTCTACCCGCGTGCGCGCGTATTTCGGTACCGAAATTGTATACCGGTACCTAAAATTACCAATACCGAAATGATAAGGTATCGTAAAATTACGGTATGACGTCATACCAAAATTTTTAGATACCATTATTTTAACGGTAGCTAAGTCCCTGCCTTATATACCTTCACGTGATTCAGTTATGAATTTATTTTATTGCGATGTAGGCAAGAGAGTGTTGGGCAACATAATCAGAAATAGTTTGTTTACGATTGCATTTACGATCTACTTGCAAAATTATATGGCTAGGCGATAAAGGACTTGGAAATGGAAACGTTTTTGTGAAGAAGTATAAAATGCAAATCTGATATAGGTATTCAAAAATATGAGACAGAATACTATGAATATTCAATTGATAGTCAATATTCGATCACAGTCCATTCTTGTTTGTTTCTTTCCAAAAGAGGTTCCTGTAGCTCTACCATTAGTTGGCAACATAAATGTCATCTATACTCGATACTCAGACCGTGGTCCGTTTTGCGATAATTTTGCTCACAGTGCTATCGTCTACCAAAGCTGGTCCGAGACAAATATCGCGATTTTGACAGCTCATGGCACTGTAAGCGTGTTGTTAATTCGGACCAGAGTTGTAGAAATAACGAACCATTTGCGCGCGAAAAACAAATTCATAAAAATATCGTGCATAGTGTGAAGGTTAACTATGTGGTGTGTGGATTAAAAAGAAATAATGGAATGGATGGACCGACTTTCACAACAAAAACAAGGGACACCAGTACAGACATTGTAGAAATAAACAAACACCTGTCACTTTTGACAGAACGCTCACGACGATTATGGCGCTAATAGCGATTATGGCTCAATTGGGACCGTACTGTCAATCTCGCCTACCTATTAAGCTTGTTATTGGCGTACTCGCTGTCAATTTTAGTTCTACAATTAACCGCGAGGTGACACTGTTCATTTTTCATACATTTTTTTGCGGCAGTCGATAGCGAGCATCGATTGGATTGGGGTCAACGTTGTAAACTCATGGTAGACCTACAGTATTCATATACGATTAACTGTAGTGTTTAGCCGCTATTCAAACCCTATTTGTAGTACTATTATTTATTCTGTGCCTATGTCACTGATTTTGTTTATTATTTTTCGTAGTCTGGACCCTTAACTGGATCCTACGTTTTATTGAAATATTTAGGTTTTAATAAAGAGGCGCCGGGTGACCGAAGGGCTGGTGCCTACTTTGGAAAAAATAGTATTGCCATCCAACGTGCTTGTACATATTAAACTATTTATTATATATATTAAATATGTTTTATATTCATATTAAACTATTATAACGTGTCGCTTCCAGAAGTAGGTATAACTAATTGTTCTTATAATTTAAATTGTGGTCCTCAAAATTGCATGGATTCTATTCAGTTCAATAATTACAGAACATTAAACAAAAACAACTTTAATCGTCCTTAAATTAAATTGAGAAAGTCTTGTTCAGTATTTGGTTCAGTTACAATTTTATTATATACTTATACTAGCGACTGCCCCGGCTTCGTTCGCGTAGTAGGCTCGGCCTTCGGATTCGCCATAACCGCCTGTCTTTTCTTATTTTTTAAAATGTAAGAACCTTCTACGAAAAATTGGAAAATATTAAAAAAAAATATGAATCAAAACGGTAAATCCGTTCTCAAGTTATAGCGTGACCAGGAACAATAGGAGTTCATTTATATATATATAGTCAAAGTCAAAATCATTTATTCAATTTAGGCATCAAAGACGCACTTATGAACGTCCATTTTTCATTTATAAAATTGTCTTATTTGATATTTGACAGAGATATAGGTAGAGTATTGTAACCAACGTTATATACACATAACGTGGTTCCATGTACTTGTTAGTTATATGAGAAGGCGCGCATGAATACAAAACAAATTTCATTTCATAGTTAAATTTAAAGGGCTTAAGCTCTAAATAATAAAGACGATAATAGAGTTATCGGTGGACGAAATTTTAAATTTGTTAAATGCTAAAAAATAATAAATGTGGAACATGTTACGTTGACAGATTTATTTCAAGTGTGAACCTAAGCGATAATATTTCTGTTATATTATTGGTTCCCATTAACGCAAGTATTGATTTTTAGGGTTGGCAGATTTCTAAAACTATAGATTTATTCAGAAATTGTTATAAGATTGAAGTAAATTTAGTGTCATAAACAAATATTATTAATTTAACATGAAATGGATACTATTTATTCTACTATAATGTTTATACAAGTTTTCTTCATAAAATTAACGGAAAGTTTAATTAATAAAATTCTACGTGTTAGTATCATTTCAAAATGACGTAGGCAATATATATACGAAAGTAGTTTTGTAATGTATTTGCAGTGTAAAGCTATGTTGCTTACAGCTTCATAACTACAAGAAAGGTTGAGTTTACATTCAAAATGATGATGTGAATCAATTTAATATTGAATGCTCATTTAAGTGAAAAATACATTTGCGAGCTATGTTAAATAAAAATATATTTTAACCTGATTTTGGTATTAACTTGCAACTATGAACAAACCAAAATTTTGTTCAACCCTATAACGCCTTCTTAATTTCTTTCAAAGTGCGAAGTCAAATAACCAACCATATAGTCGACTGCAGTATGTAATGTTCCGACAAATTAAAACGTTTTTTTATGTACAGAAATACTTTGCATTCCAATATGAAATTTATTAAGGGTTTGACGGTGTGTTGAATGTTGTTATTTTAATATAAAATAAAAAGGAAAATATAACAAATAGATTCATAGTCGCCTATCTATCTGAGGGATAGGTTCCAAAAGTTAAGTTGCTAGCTGAAAAGATAAATGTTAATATAACATATAATAAGAGTTTACTAGCTTTTGTTGGTGTAATCGTATTTGCTGGAAGTTCGTCTACTGCATCAAGGATAACATATTTGACCAGAAATTTCAACAAAAAATTGAAGTGCATAAGTGGATTTCAGTTAAGCGACGATTTTATCAAAATCTATAAATTTTGAACTAATGTGTGTCTCAAGTATCTGACAGGCGTGAGACTTGGCTAAAATATTGGAAATATTTGTTAATTTTGAAGAGTTACATGTGGCAGTCGGGGTCCAGCCAACGTTGAAAACGGTCGAAATCAGGAACATCGTAAAGATTTCCATTTCATAAATAACGTCGCGAGTGAGTGATAAAGTGAAATAAAATAGAAGTCTTTTCAATGAGCTAAATTTCAATTGTGCAGTGTTTATTTACATGAAGTCATTGTTGAATTTTAAACTTATATGTAATATAGTAATTCATTAGTTCGCGAGTGAGTGTTAAAGTGCAGTGCTAATTTATGTAGAGTAAATGATAACTTGTATGTATATATGTTATATTTTATGCATAAACTTAGTTTATTTTATTTAAGTTTCAGTTTAGCGACATAGCGGCTGTCGGCGGTTTTCGACTACGTTGTATTTATAATTTATATGTTAGGGATCTGAAAAATGCGTTCACTTTCCTTTTACAGAGATAGCAGCTGGGTGGACTTCGTTGGTCATTTTATTGTAAGGGTAGAATATTTTAGGTAAAGTATTGCTAGAAAACTAATTATGAGAAGTGCTGTCTGTGTGTTTATGAAGTGAATTACCAAACATCGCAACAAATGTTAAAATTTCAAATGGAGCCTTTCTTTACAATACTATTTAATTCAAATTCCGCACATATTCATTTCTTTGATCAATTCAATTTTGTCTACATTAAACGGATTTATAATCAACGCAACGAACATAATAAGCTTCATCATCATAAAATTTCAACATGACTCTGATTATCAGAAGATGAATTATCACTAATCAAACTGAAATTAAAATAATTACATTTCTAAACTGGAGGTTTACTCAAGGAATTGGAGCATTGTAATATTTACTTTACAATATTACGGATTATAAATGATATCTACATATATTATGGAAGGAGACAATCACCTTTGGACGAGACTTATCAATATACATAAATCAGATATTATAATTGCTACAAAATACTTGGCTGTTAAATCTCCATAAAAATTTACAACGATATCTTCTTATTAATAAATATACTCTTAATACAAATACAAAACTAATTAAATAAATAAATTTAGGTACATATAGGTACATACACTATTTAATTCATGCGGGGATGACAAGATGTCGGCAGAAACCTTATAACACGAAGAGACGAAGAACGGACGCTTGCTAATCATTGTCGCCACAGCAGGGAAGTGCTAGCCACTGGGGGGAAAATTACTCAGAGTCTTGATCAACGTCTGGATTCAAGCCTGCTGAATTCATGACCGCGATCGGATTCGTACATTCACTAGGTACACATACACACACGAGTCATTAAATTCCTTTAGGGTTAGTTCGCGTTATTTGGAATTTAGTGATTAAATAATATTCGTTACTAGGTAAATTTAACATAAAATAGTAATTTAATTTTAAACATCGGGAAATTAAATTGAATGATAGAGAAGTATGTTTTTAAATAAAACAAATCGTAGTCAAATGATCGGTATGTGCGTGACGGTTTGAATGTTTAGTTTCTTGGAGAAGTGTAGGTTGAAATCAACTGACGGATTTGCTGGTTCCTGGAGTGAGGTGCTAGGGTGCAGGGAGCCTCACATAAATCAAATCGTTTAGGGTTCCTATTTATAGATCTTAAAAGATCTAGATTCCACAACTCCCCCTTTCAATTTATTTTAGGAATTGCTGTCACAGATTTGGCTAAGAAAGAAGTGTGGTTTGTATTATAACATGATGTCTATAACTTTATATTTTATATTCCTTTAAGTTATATTATTGTATGTTATATGTTTATAAATGTATGTGTATGTGTGTGTTACAAATTATGGCCATGAAGAAAGAAGATCAAGAATCCAGCCAACAGTAGCTGTTTTCTGTAAGTTGCATGCTTTCAGTTGCCCCTTATATTTTCTTTATTTGTCCTGAATTTATTTGATTTCTATTTGATGTGTTTCTTTTGACAGCAATATTTTATATTTGTTCTTTTTATGTGTTGTTTTGTGTGTACTATTTGATTTCACTTGATATGGTTTATTTAATGTGTTTCTTTTGATTTTCAACTGATTTATATTTGATGTGTTTTATCCCTCTTTTTAGGAACGTATTTTCACTACCTACTTATAATTTTCCATTAACTTTACTAATATAAAATTACCAGATACTCCATTACATTATTGATTTATTAATATATACAATATAAATTAAACACAACGTAAAGGGTCCATATTAATAAACATTCGAGACGATCACATTTGGCCAAAGTTAAAAATAATACCAGCTAGTTACAAAAATGTTACGATATTGACTAGGTAGATTTAGTTTTGACTAAATACTTACATTATATGTAAGCTATTTAAGTTACAGTATATAGGTAGATTACCTTAAAATAAAACATGTCTCTCTGTCAAATATCAAATAAGACAATTTTAAAAATGAGCGGTCGCTATACTGATGGTCTCCGCTCCGTTCTTAATAAGTGCTCCATATAAGTTTGAATTGAATATAGAACAGTGTAAGCATGATTATGAATAAATAACACATAAAATATTCGGAACATAGATTAACATTGTAAAAGAAGTCCGACAATAGCCTTTATAATACGAGACATTTATTCTAACGGCGCTGGATGTATGCGATTAATCATAATTTGTCACACGGCTATTTTTGCTTTATTTCTGTTGGAGCTCGCGATCAGAGCTTGTAAAGTCAGTTCACTATTTTATTAGGTTCGGCCATACATTCTACAAAGTATATACTTATATGAATGAGTGAAATATATTTTATTTTATTTTATTCAGAAAACTAACAGCTACTTAAAAAACATAAATACTTTAACTTATATACTTACTTTGTTACAATAACTAACGTGGTTTCCTCCTCCTCCTTGACAAAGACTTCTTGAAAAAGACCACCGAATGTGGTCGAAACTATAGTCGGACCTATCCGATAAATATTACGTGAGTAATCCCGTATTTATAATTAAAAATAGTATACTTATGGCCAATTAAAAGTTTTCACATATAAATAACTTTTTACAAACGATACGACGACGGGGACTCATACAAATACTAAATAGTAAATCTAAATTTGTGATGATTTACGAATCAAAGAAAGAATTGTTTAACACTCGTTTTAGTTTTAGCGCTATTGTATTAACAATATCTACATCTATTTCTCTAGTCATTGAAATGTAACACTTATATCTTACTCCTAATCTTGATTTGAGAAATTATATTATACTCGTACAAAGGGGCAGCGCTACTCCTAAAGAGAAAGCCCGAAGTAGTATTTATTAAATTAACAGATGTAAACTACTCTTATGAACATAATGTTTTTAAAGTCTTAACATTCAGTCATCATCATCATCATCATCATCTCAGCCGTAGGACGTCCACGCTGCCTACCTACGCTGCGCTTGCCGGGCCGAGGTCTCCACTCCAGAACCTTTCGGCCCCATCGGCCATCTGTTCTGCGTGCTATGTGCCCTGCCCACTGCCACTTCAACTGGCTAATCTTGTGAGCTATGTCGGTGACTTTCGTTCTTCTACGGATCTCCTCATTTCTGATTCGATCACGTAGAGAAACCCCGAGCATAGCCCTCTCCATAGCTCGTTGTGTGACTTTGAGCTTATCAATGAGGCCCATAGTAAGAGACCACGTTTCAGTGCCATAAGTCATCACTGGTAACACACATTGATCGAAGACTCTTGTCTTGAGGCACTGAGGTATTTTTGACGAGAAGACTTCGCGAAGTTTCCGGAACGCTGCCCAACATTCAGTAGTACGATTTTATTTAGTTTTCTAAAAAAGTCAATTAATTGAAAATTTATCTTCACGGTCAGTTTTGTTGATCCAATGTTACTATTACACTTCCTTGTCATGCCAATCCAACAATCTGCAGAGCAGTAAAAAAATGGTTAGTATTTTGGTTTTAATTATGACGTCATAAGTTGCCTGGTTGCAATGGAAAGAACCGTTGATTAATATATACATACCCTTCATTGTTTCCTTCACTAATATATAATTATGGGAAACGTAAAAACTTCGGACATTATTTCGACTTACTTTTAGCATTATTAATTACTCTCACCCGCTATACGTATTCAACTAGATACGAGTATTTACAATGTTGCACAATTATTTGTTATCTTTTATCAGGAAGTGTAATAATCTTAATGTAATAATACTTTTTGACAACGATATTAAACTGTCAATTGTAATGTGATGTGATTTTTATAAGCAATATCAGTATGTTTCTGATAATCGTAGTTAATCCTTGAGAAGGCAAAGTATCAATTATATGTACTTAATTTGGAGTTTTAAAACTTGTTTTATGCTATTGATTTACGTAATTTTCCACACTGAGCAGTTGTTAAACTTTTGAAAATAAGTTGCCTTTATTTGCATATACCTTGTTTATCAACTTGATTGTCTTTTTGATCATAATTGTTTATTTTAATTACATAATTAAAGGGTTAAGGTAAGTCTGCTCAGCAACTTGTATTTCAGAGAAGTATGCATTGGCTGTATGTATGTACAAATACAAATAGTTTGTTGACATAAAAAGTAGGTACATTATATATTTGAATCCATAGGCTCCCGAGCTAGTGTGAACTGTGTTTCAGGAGCCAGTTGCTTCTCCCATAAATACATAGCAGGTAATTATGTCAGATCTTTGATATTAAAAACTTATAAATGTGAATGTGCTGTTGTTATAAGATGTATGGTTTATGTGTATGTGTATGTGTCCGAGTATGTGTATATAATATATATATTTAAATGTAGGCAGGAATATCTTTAAAAATTAATATACTAATATACTTATCTATAGTTTCTATGACAAATATCTGAATACTCGCTACCTCCACACTAGGGCTTGCATTCGAATATTCGAATAATTCGAATATTATATTAGTTCGAATATTCGAATACTGAAATTCGCAATATTCGAATATTCGATTAAAATCAAGTTAGATTTAGGCAGTACTTGGTGTATGTAACTAACTCTAGAAGCTCGAGAGATTTATAAGATCTCACAAAAACGAGACAAAGTTATAGAACCAATTACTAACTTAATTATGATTGTTTGATTTATACGAGTAAGACCTGTTAAGAATGTTTGTGTACCTAGTGTACCTACTTACCTACGTATCTACTTAATTAGTCTAGTATCTACTTACTACCGTGTTACCGTTACTTACCGTGTTTATTTACTTCTTGTTGTGAAATTTATTATTAAAGATAGGTAGGTATTGTAGGTATAGGTAGGTAGGTATATATACCAACTCACCTAGATTTCAAAGACTGTTTTTTACTAAGAATTTGTGATTGTGTTTAATATATGTTACTCTAATTGCTAATTTTATTATGGTATTTAATGATTTATAAAACCGCTTAAGTAGTTTGTGTACCTACATACTTACTCTAGTAACAACTTACTACCGTGTTACCGTTACTTATAGTGTTTATTTACTTGTTATTGTGTAAAATTTTATTATAGATATTGTTAAAATACCTACTCACCTAGATTTTGAAGATCTTTTTTTATTAAAAGAATCTTTGGTTGATTATGACTGTAAATCGCCAATGCCAAATGCCTCGTTACGGCGACACCACCTTTTATTAATTTTATTTCAATTTGATATTTTATTTTGTTTATGCAAATAACACTTAAAAGAATAAAAGCAGAGGTGATTTTAATAAAAAACCTAGTTTTTTCTGTTATTCGAATAATATTCGAATAATTCGAATAGTACCCGAAAGAAAATCGAATATACGAATATCAAAATTTTCAAGCCCTACTCCACACTATTGGTATGAATTTACTTCTTCCTTAATAAGCATACAATGATATTTCAATATTTATCACTTCGTAAATATATTCTAATAGAACACAAACAATATCTACATCTACGTAAGTATAGTATAGACTCGCCGTATGAAATATTATATTTCATTACACTTTCTGTTTGTTCTATCGCGTTCATTTTACACGATATATTCAAGTGGCTGTATCATTGTGGTCTTGTTCATTGTACAGCTAATATGTGGAATGATTAGTGTACAGCTGAAAGATTGGTTTAGAATGTTGTGTTTTATTGACAAGTCGGTATTCCAGCCGGCCTTGCCCCACGGCGGCGACATTCGAACTCTAGTTTTAGCTCACAGTATGCGTGGGCGATCTTTCTACTCTGCGATATTTGCTGAAAACACTCTGCTTGCGCGCATCGCCGGATCAGCTTACACGCGTTTTTTCTACATTTCTTTGTAAACAACATGTGATTGAGTGGTTGCAGGCTGCATTGTAACTGGTACAGTGATAAGTGTAGTGATGAATTATTTCCACTTCTGTTTAGTGTTATTGTACCGGTAAGATCTCATTGCGTTGTTCGTTTTTAGTCCTGATTGATTAATGATTATTTACATATAATGCTTTTAATTAGTTCTAATCTAGTATTGTGTTCATTCTTGCTAAATAATTGGAAATTTGCTTATGTAATTTTGCTATATGATAAAGCTTTAAATAATAATAATATAATATAATCATTTTAATATAATATCTTTACAAATGACAACATTTGTGTACTGCTTTAATGTGAGGTAATTCATATCTATCTATATGTACCTGTATAAAAATGATCCCTTATTTCTCCTGATCACGCTATAACTTGAGAACTGATGGAACAATTTCGCTAATTCTTTTTTGTTTATAATCATTGTCAGGAGAAGGTTCTTATGAAATAAAAACCAAGAAAAGATGGGAGGTTATGGCGAGGCTGAAGGCCGAGCCTACTACGAGAATGAAGTCGCGGTCAGTCGCTAGTATATTTATATAATAATCCATGCTTCGTCGATAGGTACTTATTTTTCTATGAAGGGAAGTTTTTAAATTTTCACATTACATAGAACGATCCAAAAAGATCTCAAGGCTTGTAAGAAGTAGATTTCCTATGATTTATTGAAGCTTGTAGGATTATAGTAAGATTTTCTTGAATGAATGTGATTGTTCTCGCAGTTTTGGAGGTCAGGCTTAGTTTCATTGAAGTTTAGTACAAAGTATTTTGTAGTAATAATAATTTATTCAAACTACAAGGTGATATTCGCTCCCGATAACTTCTTTGTGCTGGAATAATAAATACAACTAGTGATGTTTTTGAAATTTTATCCACTTTTTATGAGTTATAGAAATTTCATTGTTATGTTGATTTTGACTCATGAGGGGTTTGTATACCTACACATAAAATCACATATTTAATTGAAAAAATATTAGAATAAGACCGCGTTAAAGAGTGCTTCGTACTATTGACCCTTACGCATCGGTCGACGTTAGTTTCATTCGTATATCAAAGTAGATTTTGGTAGCAAAAATATAACACTTGATGAACCCTAGTTCATAGTAGATGAAACGTAATTAGATGGCACTATGCCATTTCATAGAATTACTTACGTGTCAACAGGACAACTATATTTTTTATTGCATTATTTTAAAGCATTAACACCTGCTTACTGATACCAAAACCAACTTTAAAATTAAATAGAGAGTTAAAATTCGATGCTTGGACGGTATGCCTCGGTGGCCTAGCGGTCATGGCGTCTGACACGGGTTGATGGGGGACGCGGGTACGAGTACCGTCCGGGGATGAAGTCTACTTATAGTTATACTGCGCTGCGATATACTTACACAGAGGCACATAGTAACGCCAGTTTCTTTTGAAAATCGAAGACTTTGAAAAAGTCACCTGAAATATCAATTGTATAAACTTACCGACTTATTTTTTGATTAATTTTCTGACAGCTCTAAATATCACAATCATTTGCCATAGGCAAAGTAAGTAAATGCGCGGTATAGGTACTTTGTCATAGGTTTAGTGGTTTAGTTATAATCGTCTAGTTCTGGGATGCTGTGACATACGGAAATGCAAACAACAGACATTGGAGTACGAACACCATTGTTTTCCAAATTTGGTACGGAACACTTGAAACTTGCTGTGATTTTAGTATCCTTACTTATCTTTAATATACTTACTTATTTTAATACAAGTACACCTTATTATCTTTAATATACTTATATCAAGTTAAGAAGAATCTACGTTTTTACTTTATCTAAGTATACTAGTTATATTATAAAGAGGAAGGATTTGTATGTTTGTTTGTAACGAAACGGCTCAAAAAGTACTGGACCGATTTCAAAAACTCTTTCACCATTGGAAAGCTACATTCACCTTGAGTAACATAGGCTATATAAGGTTCATCATCATCATCATCATCCATCCCCGCGCGGGTGAAATGTTGTATGTTGTATGTGAGTGTGTAAGAACCTTTGCTTCTTATTCGTGCTGAAACGGTTCAAAGAATTCTCGTGTTTTTTTTAATCACTTAAAATTAATAATATTAATAATAAGTTTTTCAGTAGTTTTGCAGTAGTTTTGCAGAACTTAGTTTTCTTAGCAGAACTATCCAGTGACGTCTTAACTTCACTTACTTTCCTTCCTACAATTCCATGCCATAGCTGGTTCTGCATGATCTGTGAAGGACCTCTTCAAACAAAACAATGATTGAATGAAACATAAAAAAGCAAAAGAATGCGCATTTTTATGGCAGTTCTTTAGAGAAGCTAGTAATTAAATTATATAGCACATAATTATGACATGTAGCCAAGTGTGTGTGATGTATTCCATATCACACACATCCAATATATACATATAGGCTTCAGGTCACCATGGCAACAGTTTCACAACTGAAGTTTCGTTTGTCAGGTTTCACGTTTTCTACTGTGAAAATGAAATATCACAAATACAGTCAAGGGTGATGAAATGTAATGAAATAGTTTTTGCCTTGGTAACTAATTATATTTGCATGTAAGTCGTGTGTTTTATTGTTAGTAAATCAAAGGTGTAACACATTGATATTTTTACACCTTTCGTTACCTTGATCACCCTTGACTGTATTTGTGCCTTTTCACTTTCACAGAAAACGCGAAATCCGTGAAACTAAACAGTGTAGTTCGTTTTTGGGAGTAGGCCTCGTATCCAAAAAAACCTGGTACGCAACACGTGGTAGTAGTGAGCATAACAAACTGCAAATGGTTTCCATTTCTTGCTGACTGTACCAAAGCGTGACTACTGCTAATAACTAAGAGCTAAGAGCTTGATAAATCCCGAAATTTGCAAACTGACCTTTTGAATTGTGTAGGAATCAACCAATCAAGTTTTTGATGTCTGAGAAAGCACTATTGCCGAATAAAGTACCTATTCTAACAGAATATAGAATAGGTACTTTTTTGGGCAACCGGTGCACAACCGGTTGTCATAATCCATCCACCATATTAGAAAAGGTGACATTACCAAAGAGTTTGTTTGCGAGCTATAGGCACAACCTGTTGCCAAAATTACCAGATGATGAAGAATTTGCACGCAGAATAATACTTTTTTATGCAAGTTTAGAGAAAAAACATCTATATCTGCACACGGGATTCAAACCCGCGTATTCCAACAATCTGTGTCAGATAGCATAACTGCTAGGCCACCGAGGCATCCAATCAAGCATCGAATTTATCTCTCTAGTGGATTTTAATTGTTGTACGGGGATTACTCTTACAATATTACTTATTATACACGAATATAAGGGTAGCTATAATCTAACAAATTACTTTTTATTAAATTTATGGCTGCGCCCTGAGGTTTCAACTTTCACCGGCGTGGTGATGGATGATGATGATGATGATGAAAATTATTTCATGTATAAACCAGTGCCTCATCTATGTACCTACCAAATTTTATCCAAATCAGTTAACCCGTTTTGCGTAATTGAGTAACTGAGACCCATACATTTTAGGACTAACCTTATTTAGGAACGAAGAAAATAAAATACATGGCTCTGTCTACAAGATTTCCAGGAGCTCAATTACTTTTTCATTATTATCCTATGTCCTTCCCCGGGATACAATCTATCTTCTTGTCAAATTTCATCGAGATCCGTTCAGTCGTTTAGGCGTGAAAGCGTAACAAACAAACAAACTAGAACTTTCGAATTTGTATTAGTTTGGATTTTAAAACAAAGGTATGACTCGGTGTAATAGTGCAATCAAAGCCAGCTACGTATTTTTTTCTATTCTCAATTATTTTTTTGTTTGATAAATCATAATATCCAATACGGTCTTGTTAAGATATGATTTACACAATTATTATAATTAAGCACCCACAACAATATTTATAACTCTCGATCGGTATACATAAGATTAGATTTTAACAGAAAATGCTATAAGTCTCAACTTATGAGGATTGCATAGCTATTAGTTGTCCATACTGAAAGACATAACTCTTTTCTACCTCTTAACGTTGTCCGATTCAAGTGATTTTTTTTTCATGTAAAACACATTTTTTACTGTGCCCGTACGTTTTGATTTTGTCAGTTTTATTAAGTTCTAAAAATTAAATTTTTAGTACTTTGAAATGCATACAATCCTCTTATAGGGCGATATCAGAACACTAAATAATGAACTACTAAAGATCGCATTGTTTATGAATCGTACACAGCTTGTAACACAAGTCTATTTACCTTACCCTCCGAACTAGTGGGTCTAGCACCAAGTGCGTAAGTGTAACGTAACGTGTCGTTCACCGGGAAACAGTACAAACTGTTATTTATCTACGGCAACTGTGACACAGATATCTCATAGTTTGTAAGCCGAAGCGTGACGCGTTGACGGTTACGATACGAATACTTCTTCGCAACTACGGGCTTTGTTCGAAAACTGTATCTCGGTAGATAAACTATGACATTGCAGTACGTAGCACGGCACTATTGGAATTTGAAGACATTAGACCCATATGTTAACGGGTCTATATAAAAACACGTAATGATGCACATAACATGTGTTTTGCAATAAGTATTTGGTGACGGACTCCACAAACCAGTCTCCGACCTTGGTTAAGAACCGGTATCGCCACTGTTATATCTTGTAAACTTCGCAAGTGTTCCAGGCAATACGGTATTCAGTAGACTATTTCGAAATTATTTAGACACTGCCGAGTTCCAGTGCGGTCAAACAGCGAGCTTAGTGCTTTCTTAAGTCTGTTGTAGTCGACTATATTGGACGAAAATCTACATACCCGAAATTCCATGAAAATCAAAACTGTACATAAATTTTTACCCGACTACAGTGAAGCCCCAATGGAAGGTTGCGTGATTGGTCAGTATTTATATGTATGTTTTTCTATTCATATTTCAGTAAGTGTTCAGTTGTAAGTACTTAAAATCTCAATGGATTTTGTTAAATGATACGTCATTAGATTCGTATGATGGCGCGATTTTCACTGGATACAATATTACCCGACTGCGGCGAAGCCCAAAAGGAGGGCTTATTGCAGATAATGTGCGGGCTAATTAATTCCGTAATCAGGTTCACATTCAACTTTCAGTTTGTTTTCATGTTCTTGCGAACGCAAGTATAATTTTTTATCTGTGCCTGTAGTCATGGGCGATGGTTCTTTTTTCAAAACTTCGTAATCTTCTAGAACAGGGTTTCTCAAACTTTCGACTCCACGGACACCCGCAAGGCTATTATGTATCTCAGTTGCTAACAAATGTTGATTGAAATCTAATAAAATTGCCACTCTAAGTCACTTTTGTCAGCTCCAGTTTCAACTTACTAACATTTTTGCTTACTAGAGTTGTCAAAACTGACATAGAACCGCCATTTTTCGAGATTTCATTCAACAACTGTTAGCAACTGAGATACATAATAGCCCTGCTGTTAAAGTTTTCAGGTGACAGTGAACTCCTTAACTAACTAAATGAATCCCCTCTACCCTCAAAGAAAAGAATAAAATTGACTGTTAAGGATAATAAGGTTTTTGTATCAATTAAAGGTAACAAATAAATTGCTAAAAGAAATGTAATATTAATGTGATGGATGTGGTTGTCATATATATGTCAAAAATGGAGTCAATTTAAGAAATAATTTTAGACAATATTAACCTTAATTCTGACTCGGTATCAAGTCGCCTGCCAGTCATCAAGCCACCATTACGGAAATCTTGTCGCGATCCCCCTGTCGTTGATTGGCGAACCCCTAGCCTAGGGGTTCGCTTACCCCACTTTGAGAAACACTGGCCTAGAATATTGGTTAAGAAATCATGAACCTCCTCAAAAACCCTTATAAACTCACTGTAATAATCATTTCGTTATAAATATGGTATTATACTTATATTTTGTGTTAATCAATTACGTTTTCCGCAGAAATGTTAGCCATTATGCAGCGTGTGCGTGCGAGAACGTTGATTCAATTAAACTTTCTTCGATATTTTTATATGCCCACATAAAGCTACTTAGTTGGAGATCACCAATAGCTTTAAGTACTTTTTTAAGTCTAATGTAGAGTAGACGTGATAAAACACTTATATATATGAAAAAATGTGCGGGATTGGCTCGCACACCAGGGGTACCCACTCATACTAACACATCTTATGTTTGTGTTGTGTTGTTGCAGATAATTTGTTTTATTTTATTTTACGGGGCTTATATTTGACCGGTGTTTATTATTAGTAATTATATTTAGAGATGCGCCCTTTATTTTATCTCTTTGTTTGGATATCAACCATACTTTGATAATACATCAACAGGCAACATTATAGAGCAAAAGATACAACTCTTTTAAAGTACAACAGGCAGACAAACAGACAGGCGGGGTGTAGGCTTTGATAAATTCAAATTAAATAGTTAATTCTTGAAGGGTCCTAGCAATCCTACCTAGATCTAGGTATATATATATATATGTGTATGGAACTCTAAAAACCAAAAATGTTACTTCTTAGCTACTTCTTAGATGACAGCTTTCATGAATAAGCTGCGGGCAAGACAAATAAACAACTTCACTTTATATCGTATATGTATATCGCCAGTTAAAACATGAACAGACAGAACAGGTACACATATACACAAAGAGAATTATTTTTATCGAAATATACCTTTCTAACCTTTTAGGCCATTGGCGTAAAGAAAGGCGTAATGGTGTGATAAAGGATAGACAGGCGGGGTGTAGGCTTTGATAAATTCAAATTAAATAGTTAATTCTTGAAGTGTCCTAGCAACCAGACCTAGATCTAGGTATATGTGTGGAACCCTAAAAACCAAAAATGTTACTTCTTAGCTACTTCTTAGATGACAGCTTTCATGAATAATTTTAACATAATTCACAAAACATGGTGCACTGTATTTAATTAAAATGACAATAAACACTTTCTGATCATAAATAATGTAATTATCTACACTTACAATTGTCATTGCATTCGCACAAAATTATTTTTATATACGAAACAACTGTAAAAATATTTAACGATCGTTAAATTTGATTCATTACAGTTTTACAGACATGTGCATATAATAATAGTTCAATAGTAGGCTTACCTACTATTGACATCTTTTTAAAATAGTTAAAACGAATAATTAATATTCCCGAGTTTATTTTTATTACGCCGACAAGAGGATAGCTTCATTTATATGTATAGCTTCGATCGAAGTTAATAATCATAATTATAATATTCATATTTTTTCAATAATTCGTAACCATTTCCGCCCATACCCTTTGAAATTAGTTAAAAAAGTTAAAAAAACAATATCTTTGTTATATTATATGGTTTGAATTTGGTATTCTTCAACAATATTGCAAAAACATACTTTCCCCAACTCCGTCATGGAAACTTCAATGCCACGGTAATGTTCATATTACCGTCGTCATGCTATGTAAATTTAGTAGCAGTAGATTTCTTTGTGGACGAGTTTGCTGGAAAAAGTACCACCACGATATGAAGCACCGTTTATGAGATAAGCTGCTTTAAAAATCCTCTTTTTATCTATGTGAGGAGCTGACAGCACCATAATACGGGCATATGCATGTGTTATAGGCAGAGGTAACCGCTTATACACATATGGAACTCGTGCTTGTACCGTTTTCTAATAACATAAAACAAATAAGAATCACTTATTAAATAACTCAAAATTTAGTATTGTTATTATCGACGAACATAAAGTTTGTTAAACAATAGAATTATTAGCCTTACAGTGATCTCAAGATAGAACCTACCTATCACGACAATGTCTTCTGAAGAGCAAGGAAAAAAATGTGAATTTTGTTATAAAAACTAACGTGGTTTTCACTCATTTTTAATTAGAAATACGGGATTACTCACGTAATATTTACCGGATAGGTCCGACTATAGTTTCGACCACATTCGGTGGTCTTTTTCAAGGAGTGTTCGGGACGCCCGCGTCGATGACGTCAAGTTTAGTGAATTTTATTTTATTAAATCAACAACTTTGGTGAAATATTTATTTAAAGTTTAAGGAAGGTAAAATTTGAGCAACTAGTTAAAGCTCAGTGTACAACAAACATGTTTTAGTAGACTGTAGTTGTAGTTAGTGAAATGTTTTATCCGGGTATGTTGATATTTGATATATTTTTCGAGTTTTTACAGTATTCAGGGTAATCTTGGGTGATTGTTTGGTAACATGTATATTTGTCTATTTTCTTCAGCTCTTACAGTAATATTTTTGGATTGCACAGGATATTTTTTTTAAGCAACGATCATAAAGTTTGTTAAAGAACAGAATTATTCGCCGTAGTGATCTCAAGATTGTACTGCTCCCTATCACGACAATGTCATCTGAAGAGCGAGCTCCCGGCATAACCAGAAGCGGATGACTCGTTTAGTGAGTGAAATCGATCTACTGGGGATATTCTAGCATTATTCTTAGCGGACGACACCATCAAACAACATGGAGAAGCACTTTCTTGCCGGATCTTCTCTGTCGTGGTCGCTTTCGGATCCAGTTGTCGATTTAAGAAATATTAAATGTAATATGACAATTTGTAAGTCCTTAAGGTCCTTAAGGTCCTTAGGCCTATACAGAATAAACGATTTCATTTTCATTTCATTTTCATTTTCACTAGCCGTTAAAATTTTCGAAGACTTTCGGCAGAGACTGGCAATATAGCCTTATTATAGTGTAGTCCGAATCACGCCAATAGCATTATTAGCGCGTTCAAAAGTGTCGCGAAATAGTGTGAGCGGGAAATGGTTGGCGAATGTGAAGCCGTAAGTGACGCCATTTCCAGACTTGGCAGTGCTATTGCTCTTGTCGTGAGAGTCCGTATGTCAAATTTGACATTTGCTTATGTCACAGTGAGTTGCTAGCTTAGTTTACCTACCGGTCCTATATCATTCGTAAGCTAACAGCGCTGTGAGTGACGAAATCGCATTTTTTTATATTGGACTAGCGGTGATAGCACCGCAAGCGTTGAAAGCGAATAACGGAATGCCGCAGATTAGAAATCTTGCGTCATATTATGATTTACCCATTGGTCTCTGTCACAGATGACAGAAACAAGAGAGATATGAAAAGCGGACGGGGCCGGTGTCGCAGCAATATGCCCAAAAACAGAACACAATGCTCGCGGTGGTTCGCAACTTTTGTATTAGGTGACTGAACGCCAGTCGTGATATTGTATGTTAACAGTCTACAATGCTGGCTCTGAACTTACGAATATTCAAACGTTAAGTTTTAATACCGCAGTGGATAAGCTTATTGAAGCTAACAGAATACTTTGAATCGCAGAATACGACCGCTGCGCTGCTTGCGACACCAGGTTTTTTGTACTCAGCGCACGGATTAGCATCTCTCTAGATCTCTATGATCTCTGTGATTGGCTGTCGGACTGCTTAAGAAATAGATCGATAGTAGTAGAAATAGTAATTAACGGCTTATGTATGTAAGTTAAGTAATTAGAAATAAAATACTAATTTGATACAATTACTATATAGCTATCATTATTATAATTACTGTCCATACTCAAGAAATTATAATAATTATAGTAATAGGGTACATTTCTTATTTATCTTTATTTCATTGAAGGAGGCCATTGTTACTACCAAATATGTACTGAATTTAAATTTTGTTTTGATTATTATGTATTGCGGTCAATGTTCCGTCGGAGCACCAATGTAACCTTTCGTTATTTTTTATTCATACATTGTATCTTTCCAAATATGTATTTGATTATCTCTACAGTATCTATATATTTGTATGATAATGTATACTACCTACTTTCTTATACCTATTATATTAATAAAATTATTATTATTAAATGTGATTCCGTGCGTTACAGAGGACTGGTTCCACTAACTGAATTTTTACTCGAACTGCAATCGAACCATAGCCAAAAAAGGCTTTTATACGTTTTCTTACTCTGTTATTGAAAACAGTCCAGCCGCAGTTACGTTTCTATTGACGTCACTGATCGGTCCGAACTTTATATTCTGCTAACTCGATAGATCTTGAACGCGGAGCTAACTCATTTTCGAGTATAGCGTGTATCGTAGCGTTTATTATATATATATTTGTATATATCGGTTGTCCCAAAACCTACGGGGCGAAAGGCCAAGGTTACCAGGTTATACCAGTTATGAAAAAAATTGAAAAAAAATCCATGTAATATAGAAAGAGCCAAGCGTAGAAATAGACATTTTTCGAAAAAGTTGTAAATTTTTTACCGTGTTTTTTTAAATCATGTAATATCTAATATAACAAGGCTATTAATTGCAACCATTTATCATTTGTCTAAAGAAAAAGTAGAATGAGTTTTTGGGTAACTATCGAACCAAGACGGGAGTCGAATTGTAGTTGCAGCAGAATAGATTGATAAGCATTTTGAATTGGTAGAATTGGCCTCCAATACCTAAATATTATAGACGCTTACTATTAACATCATGTTCACTTCCGTTATTTGTTAATATTAAAAAATATTTTTTTTTCTCTTTCCAGTTTTTCATTTTTCTACGACCCAAGTGCTAAAAACAGTTAACGTAACATTAAAACTTTCAGTTCGTGACAATTTTAATTTATTTGCGTATTTTCTGTGTACTTAAGTATCTCAAAGGAGTGCTGGGGCAATTAGTAGGCAAGTTTCGAGGCTGTCAGTGGTACAAACTTTCTGTTTGATTTTGAACGTTTTTAGCTCTAATGACCGCCGGCCGCCCTTAATGGCGGGCTGATGGCTCGGCACTTATTGACATTTTAGTACTGGTTATTAATATTTATTGTCGATGGCATCTTCATATTTGGCCTTAATTTGATGGGGGTAATATTAGCCTTCTCGAGGAAGGGTCGTAAAATGAAATAGTTGATAGGTCAGGCTGTGTGTATTAAATAAAGCTTTTTATATCTATACTAGCGAGAAAAAAGATGAAAAAATGTGAACTTTGTTACCTTTTTGGAGCTCGGTTATTTAGCTGGTGTTTCCTTGACTTCTTGCTTCAGATTTGCAGGTGCATAGAGCAATGACAACTCCTGTTTTATTATATATATAAGCTTTCCGTGAAAATGTATCTAATTTTTAAAATTAAAATTGATAGAGAAAAACGTATCAAAATCCGATGCGTGGTTGAGGTTGAGGAGGAGTAAGCGGGTATATAGACAGACGGACGCGTAATGGGACTTTATTTTATACTTTGTAAGGAAAGATAAGGATGCTATTCCTATAACATTTCATTATACATTACGATCGTAAAGTATCTATATCGATAAATATAGTACTTACCGTTTTTACATTCTTCTCTAACCTTTATTTTTCTTTCCAGGCACCTGGGTGCTGCAGTATATTTCTGTTGTGGGTGAGTTTCAAAGACATCGTGTAGTTACCTTATAAATAACAAAGTGTTCCACAAAGATAATAGATAAAAGATCATAAGACGGCTACAATGAAAGTGCTTATATAAGAACAAAAAAGGTTTATATTAATAGTAGTCAGTAATGAAGTTATTGACCGGTCATCTAACGGCCGGTCTCAATAATCTTTCTGTCGACGGTTTATCTATCTCTAGTCCTTACTAGAGATAGATATTTAACACTATTTGTATGGGCGTTATGTCTAATATCTATCCGTAGTTAGGAAAACTGTGGATAGATAGATTATTGGGATCCCCCATAAGTGATATTGAGCTTGATAACTATGGAATTTTCTGTAAACTAACTCACCTTAAAAAATTATGAAAATTTGGTAAGATTTGTCCATATACTCTTGAATCTATGTAGAAAATATAATCTTTTTTTATTCTTAATATTTTTTTAGGCCATTTTCAAAATTTTTCTCTCCGTAAAACCATCCTCGTACTTCAAGGAATATTCTAAAAAAAGCAAAATCGGTTCAGCTGCTCTCGAGATTTGCGCTTAGCAACACATTCAGCGATTCATTTGATATTATATATTATATAACGTATCATATTGAACCAGGAATTTATCAGAATGCAAACGCTAGGCTGCGATATGATTTTCACATCACCAAGTACTACATTCATATAAATTCACTATCATATTAAAGTTTTGTGATTTTACCTGAGTACTTAAATTTAAGTAGCATTTAGTAGTACTTAAATTTAAGTAGCTTAGATATTCCTGACAATATGGATGCTCAGAGAAGTTGCCTTAACAATGCATCGTCTTGACACCTCACACGGCACGACCTATCGACTTACTTTGCTTTACGATTTCTGAATACCATTGAACCTATATCGGCGCGATGCCTATTCGCTACCTGTGGCTAAGCTTGAGTAACAGTCACTTTGTGCTAGCCTATGTGGTTCACATATACTTATATGTTGGGGTACTTTCTAGTTACATTGTAGTGTTTGAACGCAAAGTGAGTTGTTTTCTTTTAAACCGGCATATATAGCTACGTATAGTTTTAGACTTCTAAGTTTGTGTCACAGAATGAGAGAGAATTGGGACTAGTTACTCCTCGAGACCGATACCAATAACTAAATTGGTTCCAACTGCAATCGAACCGTAGCTGAATACGTTTTCTTATTCTGTTAATAAAATAAAACAACCACTTCTTCTTACACAGTCTTCTTAAACAGTTTTTTTTGCAGATACTCGGGAAACAGAATTTCTTGCCCGAGTGTCATAACACTGCATTATAAAGTAATAGAATTAATGTATAATTGTTACGTAGGTAAGTAGGTACGATATTAACTTACCTACACATTCAAACTCGCAGGAGGTCGATGACATTCGGGAATCAGATTTTCTTGTCCGAATGTCAACAAACCATAAATATAGTACCTACCTACCTACATGTGCTTCTATTTGTTTAATTACTTAGCTTTAAGTATATTGTGTTAAGTACCTATAATACTTTAAAGATGTTTACATTAGTTAGATACCAGTTGCTTGTATGCACTTTTGTATGTTAATTAATACGTACAACGTACCTACCTACCTACACAGTTTATATTTTTGTGCTGTGGTACCTACGAGCAACTGTGGTAATCTACAGAATGTTTTATGTTGAGTATTACTAGTTAATGAACTGTTTTGTAAGAACCCCCAATAAAGATTATTATTATTTATTTATTTATATTTATTAAACAGTCCAGCTGCAGTTAATTTCTATTGATCAGCGATCGATCAAAACTCTATATTATGCTAACTCAATACATTAACGTGACGTTAACTCATATTCGTACAATAGTGTTTATGTTACGATTATGATGACGTTACGGTTATTGATGTCTTTAGAAATAGAATGGATTTTTGGGTAATGATAGAACAACAATAGGAGTTAAGCTGCAGTTGCAACGGGATAGATTGTTGAAACGCTGTGAAAAATTAAGTAGAATTGTACCCTGGACTGCATTTTTAAGGTTTCGTTAAATTACACAACAGTATCATCAGATCAACGAGTGTTACCAGTGATGTGAATCTTTTGGCCGTAACTCATCATTGCTCTTTGAAATTTTAGAGAGAAAAGTCGGCCGACAATCTGTGTCAGACGCCATGACCGAGGTGATCGGTCCGAACATCTAATAACCATAGTAATTTAAAATAAATAAAGGGACGGCGCTATAAAATCCTCTTCTCTCACTATGCCACATACGTTTATTCAAAGTCACTACACTAGGCATGGAGAGGGCGATGCTCAGGGTTTTTGTATTAGGTCGAATAAGAAATGAGGAGGTCCGTCGTTGAACTAAGACAAATATAATATAATACGATAATATAAGATTTTTGGCATCAAAGTAAACCATCAAAAATATTCACTCCGGGGTCTTATTCGCTATGACCGTTTAATCACATGACCCGGCAAGGTATCTTATTATATCATTGAGGAATGTTCGTGTCAATACCATTTTACTATCATTCCATGAAAATATCCTAACGCACTGCGTTACGATATCATATTGATGAGTCATAGCAAATAAGACCCCAGATTGTCCTGACGGGCAGACGGGGAATGGACAAACGACAAACGGGGACGAAGTTTGTTGTGGCAAAAACATTTATTTATTTAATGGCTCAGCCAACAGCATATTAACAATTTTAACTATAAAAAATTCGAATCATTGGCCCAATTATAGGACAACACGTATAACAATATTATAGAATAATTTTAACCATGATCACTTAATTATTAGTTAATTAGAACATACGCTATCAACTAAAGATAACAGTACCGACTTCCATTCTATTCAGTTATTGGAGTGTATCTCAAAAACTACTTGACGAAATTTGATAAATAGGACCACACGGGAAGCACCAGCTTTCAAACAAAAACAGAATTTTGAGAATCGGTTCACCTAGTCGAAAGTTATGAGGTAACAAAACGATAGATAGATTATTGGGATCGGCCGTTAGTAGTTATCTTTTTGAATTAGCTTAATGTTTTTCCGTAACAAAGGCAAACTGATTGTTAAATAACACCGTAGTTTCATAACAATATTTCATAGACATAATAATGCTGCATGCAACTAGGGGAAAGTTGACGGTAACACGAGTGAGTGCACCATGAAATCACAGTACAAACTCGAAGTATAAACGCATCAGTTGAGGAATGTCACCAAATGGACGTGTATTCAAATTCAAATTCAAGTCTCATTCAAATTTATTATCAAAAATTCAAAAGATTTTAGAATAAAGAATTTTAGAAACTTAAGGCAACATCAATAATTAAAATATCAATCCTACTTCCTACTTATTAATATTATAAACGCGAAAGTTTGTGAGTATGGATGTATGGATGTGTGAATCTTTGTTACTTATTATAGTGCACAAACGGCTGGGGTTATTTTGATGAAATTTGGTATGGAGGTAGATAAGGCACTGATTTAACATATAGGATACTTTTCATCATCATCATCAATCATCAAGCGGGTAAAAGAGCGTAATATGCTTGGGCACAGCATAGACAAAATAATAAGACCTCCACCTACGTCAAGATCAGTTCAGAGAGAGACAGTTCTGTCAAAGTTTGTGTCAGTTTCTGATAGCTTAGTCAAAAGCCAAGTCAATTTAACAGCTCGATACACTAGACGTGTTCGGCGACCGCCAAGGGTGATGAAATGTAATGACAGTTTTTTTCCATAGTGAGACTAATTCTATTTTATTATTATTGTTTACTGATTGATATACTAAGTATTAAAATGTATACTATTATAGCAATTGCGTTTGACCAATGTACATATTTTTTTTACATTTTGGTATAAAGATAGATATGCCCTTGGAGAAATAATAAGCTACTCGAAGTAATAATCCTGCGCAGACGTAGTCGCGGGCACAAGCTAGTATTCCATATAAAACAATAAGCCTCAGAACCCTATGCTAAGCTAAGAAGCCTGTGTTATAGGGTTCTGTATATGACGTATCTATAGTATGAACCAGCAGGTTTGCTACTATCTTTTATGAGTTTTTTATGACAAAAATAAACCAGATGTCGAAAAAATTATCCAACAATAGCGATCGTTGATTTTGTTTCATTTTGTATTTAGTGTGGATAAATGGTGCGCGAGCGAGAAAAGCGAAACGTATTTTTGTGTTTTCCTCTTCGAACGCTTTAGTAAGGTTAGTAATATACCCACAGCTTTACTAGTACGTGACTTGGACAGGACAGTGACATAATAATAGACTTATTTATGTGACTTCGACTACTTGAATACACATCTCACTTGATGAAACTAAAGTAATACACATAATAAACTTCAGGAATGGCAAATGTACAAAGCAAAAAATTAAAAATAATTTGGCATTTATAGTAGGTATGGTAGCCATATGTATAAAGCGGATCAGTCGCGTGATGAAGTGTCCTAATTGGTAACTCCTTCAGGGTTGGGCAAAATATTATCCTCTTTCTGTATCCGACAAAAACTTAGAGTGCAAGAACATGACACTGGTAGAGCAACGTCTTCCAAAGTCAAAAAGCCACAGAAGAAGAAGACGAAGAAGAAGAATAAGAAGAAGAAGAAGAAGAAGAAGAAGAAGAAGTGTCATATTCGAGGGATTAAGTTGTTGAAACATGCATAATTACAATAGAGCTATCGGAGAGTTGTAAATATTTGAATACATTATTATTAACCAGCAAAACACTCGCGTTAAGGATCGAATACGTCGACCCGGGTAATCGGTCCGAATCAGCAAGCCTCCGCTTCATTCATAACTCTTTTGTTATAGCGTAAACTTGATGCGGACGGATTAAACAATTTTACATGCTTACGTGTCTAATACCGTAAATAAATATAGCATGTTCTCCATCCACTGATAAGATTACAAATCTTAGGATGATGAGGCCTAATAAAATAATAAAGGTGAAAATATACGGTTACGATTTTTATACGGATGTA
Source organism: Selenia dentaria (assembly GCA_917880725.1). Lineage (NCBI taxonomy): Eukaryota > Metazoa > Arthropoda > Insecta > Lepidoptera > Geometridae > Selenia > Selenia dentaria. Next base: position 30,784,897 of record OU862877.1, on the reverse strand, counting down.
AATTTGATATTTTTAGTGTTTTCACTTTCTGTCTAGTTAGTGAATAACAAGTGATACGAATGGATTCGTTGCATGACCGATTTTATTTATTTTGGAGCTATTAAACGTCAAGAACCAAGACCGCTTTCTCTGATCGGTAACTTAAGCATTAGGTATAGATGAATTCCGGGCTGGTTTTAAAATATAAGAGTGAACAAATTATAAATAGAAAATCTAGATAATCTTCATGTACAAAATAGAACTTAAGGTATTCGTCATTTCAAAGAAACAAAAATATTACACCAATTTAATTTTGTTGCAATAAAAATAGCGACCCGGATCCATCAACTGTTGAGCTAAAGTATTTAAGTTTGAAGCACGTGCGGTTTTTTAAAGATATCGGCTTTTTTGGTCAGCATTTCTAGGAATTATTTGGTCTCTTGCACCACTAGACTTGGATTCATGACTGGCCTACTACTTTATACTTTATTACACTACTCTCGGTATTAGGATGGTACAGATCGCGCGGCGAGAGTTTGGCTTTGACCTTCGGGTGGAGGGGATTACTGCGCATGGGTACTGTCGCGCCATGTGACAGAGAGAGACAAGAGTCCCTCGTCTTCGATGTGACAGAGAGAGACAAGAGTCCTTCGTCCCTCTAGCCACCCTGTGATACCCAATTTTTGACTTCTGCGCAATAACGGTCAAAGCCAAACTCTCGCCGCGTACCTAATAGACTCGCCCCGTAGTAAAACCCAAAACATGACAGGTAGGTACATTATATAAAACTAGCTGGTGCCCGCGACGTCGTCTGCGCAGGATTAGTACTTCGAGTAGCTTACTATCTTCTCTAAGGCCTATCTTTATACCAAAATGTAATAAAATATGTACCTACATGGTTATATGAGTAAATTTAAGTACTTAGTAAATTAATCAGTAAACATTAATAATAAAATACAGTACCTACGTACATATAAATATAAAAGTAATCACCATGGAAAAAAAAACTGTCATCCCATTTCATTCAACGATATTTGTGTTACATTTCATAACTATTGACGGTCGCTGCGCAAGTCTAGTGTATTGAGCTGTGAAAATGATAGCGTGCTTTTGACTAAGCTATCAACTGACTCAAACTTTGACAGAACTGCCATCATTACGATCTTAAAACGTAGGCCGCGATCTTGTTATTTTGTCTATGCTGTGCCCGAGAATAATACGCTTTTACACCCGCGTAGTGATGGATGATAATGTAAAGTATCCTTTGTGTTATTCCAGCGTCTCATCTACCTTCTTACCAAATTTCATTAAAATTGGCCCCACCGTTTGTGCGTGAAAGAGTAACAAACATCCACACATCCATACATCCATACTCATAAACTTTCGCATTTACATATACAATAATATATATAGTAAGATAGTAGGATGATTTTCCAAGTAGCAACTATGCTCAGCGAGACCAAATTCTGCAATTTTAGAGGGATAAATTACAGATGTCTTAATTTTTTCATTAAATTTGCACGCCTTCTTGCAGGCTGAATTCAGTGATATTATTATTAGTTTAAGACTTTATATAAGTTTGTATACAAATAAACTATTTAATTGATTAAATTATTGAAATAATTTCACGCCCCAGAGTTAAATTTGATACCCGACGGATCGCTCCGGTGGTGTAGTGGTCATGGCATCGAAAAGCGCGGCTTCTTATCCACGTTGTGTATCTTTTTCCCTAAAATTTCAAATTCGTACCGGTAAAATTATGAGGTTTATACACTCTAATCGATTCTTTAGGGAAGTAAATAAAACGTGGTAGGCACCGACATTTCCTTTTGCCCCTACAAAATGCATAGAAACAACTAAAACTGCATGTAAATTATGTTCCTATCAGTACACGTATTGATTACTACCTATATCTCGCTTCACGCACTATATCGGGCAGTTATGTAACACGTGCCAAAGAATAGCAAACAGTTTGTATATAGGACTGGCAGGATTGCGTGTTCAAGCTACATGTTCCGCTTCCGAAGATACGCAACACTTTTTGCTCCAAAGAGCGTGTGAACATTGTAAAAGTATTAATATATGTTAGTAGGTTTCCGCTAGTAACCCTATCTGTGTTTTCCCTGTTTTGCGGTGCACTTAAAAAGTACCTAGATACGAGCAATTGCATCAGAAATAAAAGCCTCCAATTGTATAAGCAGCCCAATAAGTTATGAAGAGTGTACGTCAACAGTGTTGTTCTATGACGCAGTACTTTTTGGGAAGGTATACAATGGGCCATTCTTTGTATTAATAATAATAATTGCCTGTGTAACAGCTGCATTAAAGGTATACTTGTGTATATCTATTCTTATAGCGTTTGAAAAGTCGTTTGAAAAAACCATAACACTGAATGTCTAGACGTTGTTACCCGAATTTAAAATCTTGTTTTATGGTTTAAATTAAGCTTTAATAATAATAAAATAACCTTCAACTTTTTCTCTTATTAACTAGCGACTTAAAAAAAAGCGGTTACGCAAAAAACGCACATTTCCAACCAAGTATAGTTTTAACCATATCAGGTTGCCTTGTTCAAAGAGAGCAAAAGACGCTCGCTATTGCCCCACTTTGCACTCATGTACCTAAATCAGGTACCTGTGAATATAATGTAACATTATCTTTCATCCGCGACTCCGAGAGAAACCCCGAAGTATAGCTGTTGGGTGTAGGGTTACCAGATCAGGACAAATCCTGAGATCTCATGGGTTTTTCAGGATTTCGGCCGGATTTTGTAAATCTCTGAACGCCGAACGAGTGCTCGTATTAATGTACGCGTAATTATTGAGTATTTTAAAAATGTATCAATTTAAACCCTTTGAAAAAAAGTCAAGCAATAATATAATCCTTTTAATGCTATAAACGCAAAAGTTGTATGGATATATGTATGTATATGTTTGTATGTGTTTGTTAGGATGCGCGATTTTCTCTTTCAGGCAAAAACTACTAAATGAATGTTAATGAAATATGGTATGTAGATAGATGAGGCGCTGGAATAACTTAATGATACTTTTTCATCATCATCATAATAATAATAATAATAATACCGCAGGGGCGGCTTTGTGGCGAGCCGTCGGTGAGTGGCGACACCGCGGACCCTGATTCTCCCTGGGGCTAAATGAGACCCCTGACCCCCGGCTTGCCTTAATTGGCCGTCTGGGGGTGGAGACGCAAGAGCAAGTAACAAAAAGCTCCAAGGGTGGAAGTGTTAAAGCGCATAACGCCGGTAGTAGCGCTCTAGTGAAACCGCAGCACACCTCTCGACACCCTTTAGCCATCCACACCAACGTTTCCCCTTTTGTCACCACTCTTGGTGGTCTTTATGGGGGGCCCGTTTAGTGGATGGCAAGTCACCACCTGCCCAAAAATTTTAAAATTAGACTGAAATTGGCAGGTGCCGTAGTCTCTTCCATATCCTACTATCTTCCTTATCACTAATAAGTTCATACCAATAGCCTGGCCATTTTACCCATTGTTGTAATAGTTATAAGTACCATGTTACCCTTCATCCAACATTCTTTCTGTTTTTGATACCCTGCATTTTTATACCAAACAGGCCTCTAAGTGTTGGCTACAGCCCCACTTATGCCTTTGTAAAGGACCGGATGAAATCCGTGAAACTTTTTGAATAATAATAATAATAAAACATGTTTATTGCCACAACAAAGTACATTTATAAAACAACACTAAATATTTTATTCTTAGGCAATAAGGGTATGCTCAGCACTGTGCTGCGTAGACACTTAGTCTATGCAAGGCTGATTTTCAGCATACTCCTTTTTCTCGAAGAAAGATGTTACTCGAGGCATATTTGAGAGTAGCAGGTTAGAATGATCACCACGCGAGTTTAACCGCGGGGCGCAGCTTTACGGAATAGAATAATTGCCAACCTGAGTCCTTATCTAAATAGGTCCAACTACATAGCAAAGAACAGCTAATATATATAATAGAAATCTTGAACAAATAATCTGAATCGCATAATTATCTTATCTGTGTTATTGTGGTAATACTCAACTGTCAGAGAGAATTATTTCAACAGGGCGACGACACCTGTATGAGCGCGTGCCAAATCAGCCGGAATCTGAACATCAGGTAGGTATTCTTCAGTAGGGCTGCTAGCGATCACCTTTAAGCTAACGAACATTTTGCATTGCACCACACACTATGTTCTACGAGCATGGTATGACGATAATATACAAGTGCAATTAGAAAAATTTAATACCGACTTCCATTCTATTACTTCGGTGAAAATTAGTTATTGGAGTGTAACTCAAAAAGTATTGAACCGAATTTGATAAAATTTACATGGGACCACACGGGAAACACCAGCATTCAAACAAAAAAAACTTTAAATGAAATTTAAATTGCAAATTTTGGAAATCGGTTTACCCAGTTGAAAGTTATGAGGTAACAAACATAAAAAAAATACAGTCGAATTGAGTACCTCCTCCATTTTGTACACTAATTATCGATAAAAGACATAGCCATCGCAGCTAGATCCATGCTAGAGACATGGTACGATAAATAAACATCAGTATACCGACGTGACAAGTTTATCGTTGATAGATCTATGCTTGCACTGCTCATAATAGATAAAACTACATAACCGGCATAACTATATAAAAAGGTATAGTTTAAATTGATTTATATTGCCCCTACACCCTACAGGAACCACTTTCGGGAGAGAGATGAAGCTAATTCTGAGCAATAGTTACCTTCATTCGTAATCCATTTACATTGTGACCCGTTCCAGCGTGCAGACGTAATTTTTTTTTATATAAACGCATTTACAATACATATTATCAGTCCTTAAATGAAACAAAACAAAGTCCTAACTAATGCAGTTATTTAAAATAAAAATATTATAATACAAAAATATGTCAAACTTAAATAATAATCCTTAATAAAATGTCCAATTAAATACACTCGAGAGCAATGAATCCGGGTCACTTAAAGAATGTTAAAAATCTCGGATACTAAAAATGATAGGTTAATGCAATAAATTGTATTTAATAGACAATGTAATACTCCTTAAATGAAAGTAAAAAAAATATGAGTCACCATACATTTTATTAACACAAAATTACATAAAGAAAAAAACTGCTGATCTCTCCTTAAAACAAAAATAGGAAACATGAAATTTTTGAACTTTATTACGATTTTCTTGAATTTTAATACTTCGTATTGCCTCCTCGTGCTTCCATTACTGCGTTTACGCGGTTTGGCATGCTGTACACCAAGTTCCTTATACGATTTTGGGGAATATTCTCCCATTCCTCTGTGAGAGCAATTTTGAGCTCACGAAGCGTGATTGAGGGAGGGTTTCGTTGTTTTACGCATCTGCCTAGCTCGTCCCAAGCATGCTCGATCGGGTTGATATCCGGGCTGCGCGCTGGCCACTCCATACGAGTAATGTTCATCTCTTGAAGGTAGTCATTCACAATCCTACCTGTATGAGGTCGGGCATTGTCATGCATAAATATAGCATCCTCACCTAAATTGACCATTAATGGACCAACGTGATCATTGAGGATTTCTTCCACATATCTTTCGCTAGTTAAAGAGCCGTTTTCTATGATCACCAGCTCTGTGCGACTTTCAGAAGAAATTCCGGCCCACACAAGTACAGACCCACCACCGTAGGCTACTTTTTCTTCGATGCATGCTTGCTTGAATCTTTCCCCTGGTCTTCGATACACTCTGTGTCTTCCATCGTGCTTGTAGAGCATAAATTTTGATTCGTCGGAGAACATAACTTTTGACCAATCTTCAATACTCCAATTTACGTGGCTCTGGGCATATCTTAGTCTTGAAATACGATGCCCACGCTCCAGTTTAGGGCCGTTTGCAGGTCTAAGGGGTTTTAAGTTAGATTCAGCAAGCCGACGTCTTACTGTCCATGCACTTGGGTTACTTCCTCCGAGGCGTCGAAACTGATTTGTGAGTTCAGTTCCTGTGAGAAAGCGATTTCGAAGCATGGTGTTCACCAAGTATCGGTCTTCTCGTGCTGTGGTACACCTGGTTCTGCCCGTTCCTGGTCTGCGTAGGTTAGAACCAGTTTCTTCGTAACGTCGGAGAACTCTTTGTACTGTTGACAGCGACACACCGACAGTCCTGGCTGTATCGCGCTGACTCCGGCCGGTTTCCAGCATTGTAAGTATTCTGGTGCATTCTTCAGGCGTAAGCGACATAATTTCAGCTTGAATAATAAATATAGAGCACTATCAACATGGTTTATGTACCCACATAAATGACAGATTACAAACAAAAGCAAAACCAAATGCTGTAATTTCGTAGTTCCATCTTCGAAAGTGGCCCTTTTTCAAATTTGATTTTTTTATGATATAACTTTACAATAACTAAGAAGTTTTAATACCTTCATTTAAGGAGTATTACATTGTCTATTAAATACAATTTATTGCATTAACCTAGCATTTTTAGTTTCCGAGATTTTTAGGATTCTTTAAGTGACCCGGATTCATTGCTCTTGAGTGTATTATTCACAAAATGTCAGCATTAAATTTACAATATTAGAACAACTATCATTAAATGTCACAATCGGGAAACGTACTGAGGAACGCGTTGGGGTCGCACATGGCGCGGTGAATCGGGGTGTACCGCCGATGTACCGCCGATGTACCGTACGATACCGGCCAGGGAAGAAAAACTTGCGCCTGTGATTAGGACTCACTCACTCACTCACAAATATTCTCACATATATGACGACACTACATACGTGTTTGTTTTTATCATCATCAGTTAGTTAATGGATACTGTCTCTGTTTCGTTGTCAGTTTCATCGGTTTAAGCGATGCCATCGATGTGGTGGTTAGGTATTAATCTTACCGGTGAAGATAAAATGGCGCATCGTAATGATATCCTTAGAGCGGTAGTTAGGCAATTCCTAGGCCTGCCTAGCTATAGCTAAAAATCACCCTCAAAATAATATCGATGGCTGCCCTTGAGAGCCAGTAGGAAGACATGCCAGCATTGGTTTTGTGTGCTATACTACATACCTATCTTCAACCACATCGTCACTGATCATGAAAAGATATTAAACAAATCTTCTTAAAGATATTACTCGAATCTTCTTAAAGATATTACTCAAATCTTCTTAAAGATATTACTCAAATCTTCTTAAAGATATTACTCGAATCTTCTTAAAGATATTACTCGAATCTTCTTAAAGAAATTACTCAAATCTTCATAAAGATATTACTCAAATCTTCTTAAAGATATTACTCAAATCTTCTTAAAGATATTACTCGAATCTTCATAAAGATATTACTCAAATCTTCTTAAAGATATTACTCGAATCTTCTTAAATATATAACTCAAATCTTCTTAAAGATATTACTCAAATCTTCATAAATATATTACTCAAATCTTCTTAAAGATATTACTCGAAACTTCTTAAAGAAATTACTCAAATCTTCATAAAGATATTACTCAAATCTTCTTAAAGATATTACTCGAATCTTCTTAAAGAAATTACTCAAATCTTCATAAAGATATTACTCAAATCTTCTTAAAGATATTACTCAAATCTTCTTAAAGATATTACTCAAATCTTCATAAAGATATTACTCAAATCTTCTTAAAGATATTACTCGAATCTTCTTAAATATATAACTCAAATCTTCTTAAAGATATTACTCAAATCTTCATAAAAATATTACTCAAATCTTCTTAATAACTCGAATCTTCTTAAAGAAATTACTCAAATCTTCATAAAGATATTACTCAAATCTTCTTAAAGATATTACTCAAATCTTCTTAAAGATATTACTCAAATCTTCATAAAGATATTACTCAAATCTTCTTAAAGATATTACTCGAATCTTCTTAAATATATAACTCAAATCTTCTTAAAGATATTAGTCAAATCTTCATAAAGATATTACTCAAATCTTCATAAAGATATTACTCAAATCTTCTTAAAGATGTCATTTACACGATATAGTTGACCTAGTGGAAATGTATTCGTACTGTCAACAAAGAAAACTGAATTTTCTGAGTAAACTGAATGATTGAGGGAAATCTGCATTAGTCTACACTAATATTATAACGAGGAAATATTTGTATTGTGTGTGTGTGTGTGTGTGTTTGTAATGAATAAACTCAAAAACTACTGTGTTCTGTGTGTGAATAATTTCACTATCGGAAAGGTACATTCACGCTGAGTAACATACGCTATACTTGATCAATCCTCATCATCATCCATCACCACGCGGGTGTCACCTCAGACCGCAGTTAGTAACTAATAATTCTCTCTCATGGAAAACGGCGTGAATATACAAAATAATTATATATAAAAAAACTTTATTTTTCTAACTCTACTGCTGGCTGAGTGCCATCTGCGCTCGCCACCCGTCCGGTGACGCTGTAAATGCCGGTAGAGGCAAACAGCATTAGTCCGTTCGAAAAAAAATCTAACTCTACTTTACTCTACATATCTTATGATATGTGGATCCAATCTTATTTAGGTGCAATTATCTTTTTTCATCAACATTTATGAAATGCTTTTAACAATATGATAAGTACACGAGCCTAATCATAAATAACTGAAAAAAACTTGAGTACCAATTGTCTTAAAAGTTCAAACATGGCTTATACCGCATCACACGCAGGGAAGCTAAATATTTTATGTGGACATTAATCTTTATTGTTTGAAAGAAAGAAAGAAAGAAAGAAAATAGATTTATTCAGGACATCACACAACATAACATACAAAAATACTGACAAAATAGGACAACCATCATAATAATAATGTTGCGTAATGCCATGAAAGAGCCCCGACTCAGCATACGCTAGGGTAAACTAAAAATTAAACTTGTTTAAATTAAACTTAATAAAATAGCCTTCCCTTTCTCTACGATTTCTCGGAGAAATGCATGAAGAGATGATAGACGGCACAGCACTCACAATTCGAATGACGTAGATCTTTTCATTCGTTATGCTAATTTGTTACAGTAATCATGACTAGACCGTAGGCTATGCGCAAGAACAACAACAGTAATAGTTATTAAGAAACGAACTAGTGCCTTTGGAAGCTGCATCTACTAAGAAATCAGGTAGAGAAAACTGCCTTAAAAAAATTACCCAATAAAAGTAGTGCTAAATAAATAACATCGTTCGCGCCGCTATGACTTAGCTGTCATAGTAGACGTTGCAGCACGTGCGTTGCACAGCGTGGATCAATCCCTGCTTTCCGTCTGAATTTAAACCAATCACCGAACATGTTTATTTGTTACCTCGGAAGTAATTCGTATTTGGAATCAATCGTCGTTTTGATATGAAGGGCCACTTTTTGTGTGGAATTTGTTCTGAATTATGATACCTGACATTATTTCTTCGTAGTAAAAAATGAATAAATATTTACCGTGCAAATCAATATCCTTAAAACATAAAATCGAAAAATTTCTAAAAACTGAAACGACAAAATAAATAACCTGCTCACAAAGTTTCTCGAAGATCGGTTAAGAAGAAGAGAAGAACAGCCGAACATCCGGACATACTAAAGCATTTTTGCCTAAACTATTGTAGATATAAGGCTGCATAACAATTCAACATTATGCTATTTGTGAGTCCGTCTACATACGAGGCGCTAAAGAATTTACATGATGCAATAACTTTCCAGGCCCATTGGAGCAATAAATTGTTGGAATGGACACAATGTGTATAGTTCATTTTTGCGTGTATATACCAAATAGTAATCTAACCTATTGTGCATTAGGTTGTAATCATCTTGAATATAAAATCGTTCGCTAGTAAAACTGATTTGTTTATTATTGATATCTAAGCTATATTACAGGGATGGTTTATGTATTTAAAAAACTATCAACATCATCCATCTACACACAGGTGAAACCGCGGGGCGCAGCTAGCGTTATATGCACCCGACAACTTGAACCCTTTACTATTCCATAGGAATTTCGAGATAAAAAGTATCCTAAAATATCCTATATATTATATTATATATTTTATAATTATTTATATATATACATATATATATATATATATATATATATATATATATATATATATATATATATATATATATATATATATATATATATATATATATATATATATATAGGTACATATATATATTATAATTTCATTAATATAATTTATAGGTAACTATAGTACTGGTTGAAGTCATATTTAAGAAATAATGTTATTGAAATTAAACATATACATGTGTAATTAAAATGGTTTAATAGCTTGGTGTGAATGAGTAACAATCAGTAACATCTAAACAGACATACTTACCTACTATTTTATTTAAATAAATAATTAATAAAAACGTTTTTTTACTTATATAAATTTTCACCACAGCAGCTAAATATTCTGTCTCCAAGGATTTGTGTGCATGCGCACTATTGTGTTAATGTTTTGAAGGGCACTGGAGCCAACGAAATTACCACGCAACGCGAACGCGGCCCAAGCGCAGCTATGACTGGAAGTGACGAGTGCAGTGCCACGCAAAGCTTATGATAAAAGCTCTGCGTAGAACTGTCATGGTACACCATGACAGTTGCAGTTCCAGCCGTGCGATTCTCTAATGATTCGTCGACGCGCTCGTCGAAGAGCTCACCGATGTCAAATACTTTATGAGATATCACCCTTGTACATAAGGTAATTTTTCCAACGTTTCTTGTCATCTCGTCATTTGTTTCACGGATGTTGTTAAGGATGCAACGATGTTTGCTCTTAGTGAATCGAATCACACGAATATCGACATTGGCCCTGTCAACTTTTTTAATATATTAAAGTACTAGCTGCGCCCTGCGGTTACACCCACGTGGTGATGGATGATGATGATGGAAACTATGTGTTAATCCAGTGCCTCATCTACATCCATACCAAATTTCATCAAAATTGGTCCAGCCCTTTGAGCGTAAAAGAGTAAAAAACATCACTATTCATCCATCCAACCACTACTATTATTAGTATAACATTTCAATTAAATTTACTCAAATTGATCACTCAAGTTTGGACAAGTTACGCTAGTATTCATATAAAACAATCTAATACAGTACAAACTATTATTTATCTAGTACAACTATGACACAGATAACTGAGAGATTATACGTCGGGGGCGTCATTCTGTTGTTCATGTTGACTATAATATTACTTTTCACTATTTATTCATGCTAAGTCCACAGGTCAACGACTTTCCGATCTCGTCATCTGGTAATTTAGGCAAATCGCTTCTAAGCCAATTTAGCGTTTTAGACATACTGCTTCTTTAGCATTTCACGCTAAAGGCAAACAGTTTCCTAGACAACTTCTTGTTTATGATGCTGTCATTAGCATAATGCATTTCAAGTAATTCGATCCTAAAGGGTCTAAACATACACATACAAACATACATACATTTGACGGCAAATTTTTATATTGCCCCATTTTTTTATTTATCGTATTATGCTTAACTTCAAGTTGCATACTAAGGGATACACTTTCCCAAAATGAAGAGGTTTTGTGGTGAGAAGAACGATGATTTTGTTTTAACATTTTATCGGGGTTTAAAATTCACAATTTGACTTTTTGAGCCATTCAAGCCTAAATTACCTAAATTATCTATGATAACAACTCAGTTTGACGACATATTACTGTTATTTCCTTATTTTATAATTTACTAGGATTTAGCCGGTAAAGTACGCTCATAAAAACTAATATCTATAGTTATTTACTACTCTATAACTAACTACGCTAATAAAACCTCATTTCTGTAGTTATCTACTATTTAAACTCATATCTGTATTTTTTTAACAAAACAGGTTGCTCATTATCCGGCACGCATTGTTGCCACCCCTAAATTTAAGCAGATACACATCGTTACGCTACTAAATACGGACAGTTATATATTCAGTACATTGTCATTGTCAGAAACGATTGTAGCAGGGCGTGTCGTATCGCATAGCAGTCTAATTCGAGGGGACAACCTATAATAATTGAGCGTTTCCGTTTCTTATTATTCGGTTAGATGTTTGGCATTTGGATCGTAGAGAGTGGAGTTAAGACTTTGACGATCACGACGGTAATAGAGAAATAATGCAAAGATAGAGGTCCCAGTAAATAATAGCTGAAGCTCGTTTGTGTGTGAGTGATGTGTGATTGGATATTATATCTCTTTTCGTTTATAATGTCGTAGGTAAGACGTTTTATGTGAAGCCATTGAATGACCGCGAGGGATATGTAAATATATAGGGTAAAAAAAGAAAAATAAAGTGACACGTTGAATTTACTGCCGTTTCAACAGAATCTATTGACACTGAATTGAAGTACTTAAGAGGATTGCATAGCTAGTACTTTCCGTACTAAAAGAGAAAACTCTTTTCTACCTCTTAACATTGTCCGATTTCAGTGATTTTAGTTTCATGGAATCATCACATTGTTTACTATGCCCGTACGTTTTGATTTTTTCAGTTTGTTTAAGTTCTTAAAAAGGTAATTTATAGTACTTTGAAATACTGAAAAAATGAAAACGTACGGGCAAAGTAAACAATGTGATGATTCCATGAAAAAAAATCACTGCAATCGGACAATGTTAAGAGGTAGAAAAGAGTTTTCTCTTTTAGTATGGAAAGTACTAGCTATGCAATCCTCTTACTTAATTAAAATTAAAACCTTTTAAAGTTAGTACAATATTATAATGTTAATAGTAGATTAGTAGCCAAGGGCTGTAAGGCATGATGATGATGATGAAAATATCTTTATACCAAATTTCATCAGCATGGTTCAGACGTTTGTACAAGTATATAAAATAATAATTGTATATACCATATGGAGAATAATAATAATATTTATTAGTCAACTGTTCTATTTTAAATAACACGTTCATCCGGTATACCGGTAATTTTAAATTAATACAGTTTGATATCCATTTTACGATTCTGTGTGTAGTGGGAAACGAAGTTTTCTGTTTTGTTTCTTGTGCAGGGGTGTGTTCGCATTTAAATTTACTAAGTTATTACTTAGATATGTTTTGTGTTATGCACTAGTGTTTTATATTGAAAAAGATGCGTATATATAGATGTATTATATATACGAGTATATCTATATATAATTATAGCAACGTTGTGACGGGCTTGAGTCATTGCAAACGCTTTTGTCAATGGTTACTCCGTTACTTATTCAATGTTTATACAATAGAAAATAAGTGTGTCAAATTTGAAGCGAATCATTTATAATGTAGTTTAATTTAAGAATTAGTTTCACATTTAGAGATAAAAGCCACATTATTTCATTTCTTAGTACTTCTCAATGTAACGCTTGATTTTGTATGTAAATGGGATAAGTTTTTATTTACGCTTCACGGTATGTTTTTACATTATTTGAAATGCAACTATATCCCTTCAAGAGTCGTTATATTATAACAATGACATTTCTATTGTGTCTGGCCCTATGATGACCAACGACCTTTGATGGATTATGTAACAATACTAAGAACAAACTTTGTAGATAGATAGATAGCTTAATAACGCTCTATTGAGACACCACATGTATGACTTAATATTAGAAAAAAAACAAACAATGCTAAAAACTAGGTGTAACAATGGGCGGTCTTATTGCTCAGAGCGATCTTATCCAGACAACCCATGTTTACTTTATGTTTACTTATTTGTACATAGTGGAACTTTTATATCATTTAGGATTTAGTGCGATGACGATGCAGTGGAAGGTGGTATCACAATATACCTAGAATGGCGACTTACTTGTGAAAGAATCACAAAGTTATAGTTTCATTTTATTTTATTGATAGGCTAATTATTAATTCCTATCTCTTGATTAGGTCAGTGATGATGCGGTCGAAGATGTTATCACACTAGACCTAGAATGTCGACCAACACTCAAGGACAGATCCTCGGCTGAACCCATCGTTAGGTACTTCCGACACAAAGTCATGATATATTTTCATTCATACAAGTACTTCCGGTAGGTGATAAGTTCTAGTGAAATCATTCATTTCACTAAAAGTGTCCTACCCCCATGCCGTAGATTTCATCCCGCTCCCTTCATAGAAATCTCAAGGCTAAGGTAGGAATCAATCCTTCAAACTCTTTTGAAAATATCCATAATACAGGAGTTCAATTCAGCTCATCAATAGGCAGAAGTGCCTTTACCCCAATAGCTTAATAACGCAATGGCATACACCTATCAACGTAAGTCAAACGTGATGTGTCATACGTTTGGCTGATGACGTTAGGTGTAACGCATGACTGACAACATATTACCTCATTCTTCTACCAGCACGGAAGAGTGCGGTACATGATTATGTTTGCGGCCGCAATAAACCAAGTAATATGTTTCTGGCATTACGACCAGAAAAAAGTATAGTTAGTTTTGACTACTGGCATTATTTTAATGCGGGAAGCTTTGATCCATCTTTTCGTCCACTACCTCAGAGACTGATGAAAATCATGCTTTTCAACCAGTGTGCGGTCCCTTTTTGTTGGCCTCATTAACAAGCTCAAAGTTGCTCAACGAGCATTGATGAGGGCTATGCTTGGAGTTTCCCTGCGTGATAAGATCCGAAATGACAAGATCTAGGGGAACTAAGGTCACTGACGTAGCTCTCAAAATTTGCAAGTTGAAGTGGCAATGGGCAAGCCACATCGCTCACAGAACCGACCGACAAGAAAGGTTCTCGAGTGGCGACCACGCACCGGAAGACGTAGTGTAGGCCAGCTCCCCGCTAGGTGGATCGACGAATTGGTAGACGCAGGAAGCGAGTAGCCGTTCCAAGTGGCGTTCTATGGGGGAGGCAGCAGAAGCAACTGGAATCATTTCCAGTTGCTTCTGCTGCTTCTTCTTCTCTTCCATTCAAGTGGAACTCAAGACCTACGTCTTACCAAAACTATACAATTAAAAAGGGTCTATACCATTACAAGATGATTTACTCTTACCTTTTCCAAATACCTATCTACTACATAGATAACACGCTTGAGTGTAATTGATAGTGTACGGCCTGTATTCCAGAAATACGCTTAGTAGTAAATCTAGGTTTAACTCGTCCGCATCAGGACAAAAAATAACAATAGATTTATGAATGAAACTTGCCTGGAATGAGAGTTGCTGATTCGGACGGGTTAAGTACAGCTGTGCGATTCTGTAATGATTCGTCGACGAGCTCGTGGACGAGCTCACCGATGTAAAATACTACGCCCTTGTACATAAGGTTGCTTTTCCAACGTTTCTTGTCATCTCTTTATTTGTTTCACGGATGTTGTCAAAGATGCAACGTTGTTTGCTCTTAGAGAATCGCACGGCTGATTATAATGTCATAGAATTTATGTACTGTCTGCATTACAAAATATACACTATGTTGAGATTACAACTAAGCGTATTTCTGGAATACCGACCTTAGTTTTCCCATAAGTGAACGGTATTTCACCTGTTTCCCTTAACATGGAAGGTAAATTATTGCAAGTTTGTGTACAGTAGTAAAACAAACTAATAGGAAAGGAGTAGTACTTTAGTTCTCGTTGGAGTTGATTTCTCACATTAAAATTACGTTACAATATTGAATGCTCTTCAACCCGTTCCGTGTTGTGCAACATGCGTGCTGCGTGAGTTTCTTGTATTTTCACGCAAAACTACAGAGGCGAGAAAATAAATGTTACTCGGATTAGGTACAATACGTATACGTAATAGTTAGCACGACGATACAATAACAGAAAACTGAAGTAGATATTAAAAGTTACTCGCGCGATCTGAATGCAGCTCTAAAGGCAAGTGCCTCAGAAGTGGAAACGTAATGGGCATATTGTGTTCAGTATGAGTTCCTGGCTTAAGGATTGACTTGTTTCACTACAAGGAATAGCGACCACCAAAATAATAAGTCGGGCAAAACATGACCATAATATTACTGTTGGTATTGGAGCGTGTATACCTACACCTCGCTACGGCTTTGTGAAGACGAAATGGTGTGTATCTTCTTAATATATATGACGGAAAAAGAACCTCCGGAGTGTTTTTAAAAAGTGTGACGTCAGCATTGCTGACGTCACAATTGTTGTTTTCATGATGATCACTCATTTTTGGGTCCTCGAAGTAAAACTTCACAAGTACTTTTATAAGCTTCGTATATTCAACGAGCAGCGTAACAACGTCACAAAGAGGTCCGTACTGTACGGCGACTCGAGAGCGACTGAGACGAGCACCTTTTTTTTTTTTTTTTTTTTTTTTTTAGAACGGACTAATGCTGTTTGCCTCTACCGGCATTTACAGCGTCACCGGACGGTTGGCGAGCGCAGATGGCACTCAGCCAGATGCGGGCGCAGAGGGCGCACCGCCTAAGGCGAGCGTTGAAGACGCTTCGCCGCAAGGAGGGGAGTAGGCGACTTGCTCAAGGGCACCACTAGGGTACGGACCTCGGCTTGGGCCGTCGCCAGGAGAGAGGGGAGTAGGAGAGAATCGCCCCGGTACATAAGTGTACCGTTGAAAGTGGGCCCTATGAATTTTAACTCTACGACTATTTGGAGAGAATCTAACCAAGACATAACTTTTGCCTCGAGCTCGCCGGCGAGCTCGGTGTTTGACTGTGTTTACCACTAAATCATAACCTTGTGTACCTCGCCTCCTCCCATTTCCGCGACATGGGTCCACACCGTGACCAGGATCGTCGCGTTGTGCACTCATGACTGTACTTTGGGTGGGGCTACAATAAGAATGTGTAATACAGCCCTGGTCGGGTCTACAACCATTACCGGGGTTCCCTTGGGACGACGCTAAAGCTGCCGAAGTAACGGCTGCAATGGGGTCGTCCGGGTCACCCAAAATATGCCTTGGACGGCGACGGGGGGGAAGGAAGTGGGGATCGGTTATGTCAGTGGAGTAGTTCGCCGCTTCGACCACGAGGGGATTCGAGTGGTGGGGAGCTTTGTCGAAGTGGCGGCGGGAGCAGTCTTTCATATACTGCGTAATAGAGGGGAGGGTGAAATCGCAGTGCAGTTCGGCGTTCCGCAAGTACCACGGAGCGCCCACTGCCCTGCGCATAAAGCGATTCTGAATCACTTGAAGTTTGTGGAGGTCGTGTTTCTGAGCATGGGCGAACGCTACAGATGCGTAAGTCATGATTGGGCGGATGCAAAGTTTGTAAAGAGTCGTCTTATTTCTAAGAGACATTTTACTGTTTTTGCCTATGAGGGGATTAAGACGACCCATAATGAAGGCCGCCCTATTGCGAACAATCTGGATGTGTTTCGCGAAAGTGAGTTGGCGATCAAGGGTGACGCCCAGGTATTTGGCAGATTTAGCCCAAGGGATGGGTTCGCCGAATAGGACTATGGGTGACGGCATGAGATTCCGCCGGGTCTCAGTGAAGTACACTGCTGCACTTTTGCTAGGATTTACTGCAATCCGCCATTTACGAAACCATGCACCGATAACGGTGATGGCTCGTTGGATGGCGCATCTCTGCCTGACCTTGAACCAGCCAGTAGAGTAGATTGCAGTATCATCCGCAAACTGAGCGATCTGAACATTAGGTTCAGATCGTGGGATGTCGCTGGTGTACAGCGAGAAGAGAATGGGTGAGAGTACAGAGCCCTGAGGGACACCTGCGTGAATGGGATGCGGGGAGGAGAGCGTTCCCTCGGTGCGATAGCTAAACGTTCGATCCCTGAGAAAGTCTTGTAAGATGAGTACAAGACGGTCTGGCACACCCAGTTGGTACAGCTTGAATATCAAGCCGTTGTGCCAGACTTTGTCGAACGCTTTCGCTACGTCGAGGAAGACAGCTATGGTCCCTTGGGGCTTTGGTTTCTTATTGAAGCCGCCTAGGATGTGCTCCGTTACGCGGTGCACTTGTTGGACGCAAGAGTGTTTGGCTCTAAAACCAAATTGCTCATCGGGAAGGAGGTTATTGGACCTAACGTGGGACCAGAGTCGGTTCACAATGAGCCGCTCGTAAATCTTCCCCAGAGAGCTGAGGAGACTTATGGGACGGTAGCTGGAGGGCTCGGCTGCCGGTTTGCCTGGTTTGTGAATACCAATGACAATGGCATGCTTCCAAGTGTCTGGGAAGGAGCAGTTGCTCATAGCCGCATTGAAGATGCTAACTAAGAGATGGACTAGTGGGACTGAGAAGTGTTTAATCACCTTGTTGCTGATACCATCAGCACCAGGGGATTTACGGGTCTTGAGGCTCTTGATCAGAGACACAACCTCGGATGATTTTACCGGTGGGAGGAGTGGGAGGTCAGAGATGGACATAGAGCTTTTACGTTCGACTTCAGATTCCACCGAATCGAGGTGTTTCTGGTCGACGTGATCTACATTTAGAGTACACTGAGCCTCAAGGCTATCAGCTAAACACTCGGCTTTGTCTTCGTCAAGGAACGCTATGGAGAGGGGAGGTGGCCTAATGAGTGGAGGCATTGTCTGTTGTCCGTCAGATTTCAGAGTTCGAGCCAACTGCCAGTATGCCTGGTGAGTTGGCTCAATCTCCGACAGTTTGTCGTCCCACCTTTGATCACGCAGCTCACTCATGCGTTTCCTTACAGCACGCTGTAAATAGCGCATGGTGGCTTTATTCTCTGGGGTTGGCATCGAGTCATACGCCCTAGTGGCGGTGTTCTTAGCTGTCAGTAACCTCCTCGCACCCTCGGGCAGTTCAAAGCGGCGACCATCCGCCACTTGGACCTGCTTTGAGGATTCACCTACTGCGGTGCGGAGGTGGTCACTGAGAGCCTCGATCGCAATTGACACGTCTTCTACTGTCTGTATGTCATCGGGGATTCTATCGAGAGCGGGTGAACTGATAGCTTGGAGGGATTCCCCCAGTTGCTTCCAGTTCACTACCGTTCTAGTGATAGGGGTTATGTCCGTCGGGTCGGGGCCTAATTTCAACAATACAGGGCGGTGGTCTGAAGTCAGTTCGTGTAACACTTCTATAGAGCGCAACCGGAGGGTGACGTTCTTGAGAAGTGCTATGTCAAGTATGTCTGGTCGTTGGTTGTCAACATAGGGATATCTTGTGGGCTCCAGAGGGGAGAGAATATCAAAGTTTAAGTGGCTGACCAAGCCTTCAAGGATTTTACCATTATTATTGTTACTAATACAGTTCCATATGACATGTTTACTGTTGAAGTCACCGATCAGAAGGACGGAGCTTCCTAGAGAGAAGAGGGCTTCCAAGTCTGTCTGTAATAGTTCTTTACCAGAGGGGAGGTAACATGAGGCTATGATGACAGGTTGATGACCTGACATCGCTAGAAAGCAAACAGAGGCTTCTAGTATTCTAAGTGGTGGAGTAACAATTGGGATACAGTGCAGAGCTCTTTTGTAATAGATGAGAGTGCCACCTTTTGGGGTGGCCACTCTATCATTACGAACCAAACGGTAATTTGCAAACCTAGGGTTCGCTGTACCTGGTTTCAGAAAGGTCTCCTGCACGCATAGGATATCGACCTGATGGGTCTTACAAAATTCGTGAACTTCGTCCTTTTGACTAGAGAGGCCGTCAGCGTTGAAAGTCGCTACGGTGACTGAGTGGGGCTTAATTCGTTTCGGTGTACTATCCATATTGGATGATACCTAAGAAACGCTGGGGAGGGCGTAGCGCCTCACTGCGCTGATTAGACCCGCGTGTGTGAGCGTGGCTCGCAAGCGGTCTTGGTCGTTTGTGGCAGTACGAAGTTTGTGCGCGAATGCACGTACTTCGTCCACGTCTATGACCATCGCGTAGTCCATGACAAGGGCTATGTCGGCCGCCAGGTCAGATTGACCTGGGGCGTCCATGAGCCCAGCCATTGGAGGCCTAGAGAGCGGCGGTTTGGGCTTAGGAGCCGGCGCGCTGGCAGAGGCCTGCGGGCGGGCGGGGGTGAGGGGGGCGCTTGCTTGTACCATGCTCAAGGGCTTGGACCAAGCGTTGCGTGCGGGCGCGGGAACAACAGGTGTTGCCTGCGGTGCGGGTGTAAGGTTAGGCTTAGGGCCGTTCCCTTGTGAGCGGGTAGTGACCGGGCGAGGAGGGGGAATAGGCCTCCTAGCCGGCCCACTGGGTGCGCGGGGTGCCTTAGGGCAACCGCGGTAGTTGGCGGTATGTCCCTGTGTGCCGCAGAGGACACAACTAGGCGGGTCTGATGAGTCCCTAGTGCGAGAACACTGGGCTGTCCCGTGATCCCCTAGGCACTTGACGCACCTCGGGCGGGCGAAACAGAATCGGGCGGCATGCCCGTACAATTGGCAGTTATGACACTGGCCAGGTGCTCGGTTTCGGAATGGGGGTTGAACGGTGATCCCCGAGAGGTTCACAACCGTTTTAATATTGAAAATCGCTTTGCCCTCTGGCGTGCGACTGAGGATGACCAAAAGTAGGTCATAGGGTTTGCGGTCCTTGCCACTGTACATGCGGTGGCATTCGCGGACGGGGTAGCCTTGCGCCTTCAAGTCGGCGAGGACACTATCGGTCTGTACCTCTTTAGGTACGCCGCGTATGACTACTCGTAATACCTTCTCTTCCTCGAGAGCATAAGTGTGAAAACTTATGCTCTCGTTTTTGAGAAGTCGAGTAAGCGCCCTATGGTCGCTTGGGGTAGGCACCTGGACTTTAATACCCAGTTGGGTTGAGCGGGCGCTAGTATATTGGATCTTACGATCCGTCAAAAGTCGTGAGACCATGTCCCACTTCGCCTTGTCCTGGAGGAACAGAGGCGGCGGCGGTTTCTCGCGTCTAACTGACGCTCCTTAAGAGGAGACGTCGCGTTGAGACGCGGCGATGCTTGCGGGAGCATCGGAGTGAGCGAGAGGGTCGCGGGAGGTGGGAGCGAGAGAGCCTGATGGCTTCGCTCCCGGGGCGGTGCAGGCCGCTTTGGGTGGCGGGGAGGGAGCCTCTGAGGCGGCTTTGGGGACGCGCTTTCTCTTTCCGACGGTAGTGAACCCGTCGTTGGAGATGTTGCCAACAGAGTTAGCGCGGGAGCGGGAGAACTCTACATCCATCTCATTTTCCGAGTTGGACGCTGAGTCGTAGGCGCGTTCGTACATGGTCCGAGGGACCGGCGAGCGATCGCGGGGTGGTAGAGGTGCGCGGGGAGCGCGGGGCGCATAGGGCGCAGGGTCGGGGGAGAGAGGGCTATCTAACGGCTTGAACGCCGAAGAACCGAAGGGCGCCCTCGGAGGGAGGGAGCCGGAGGAGGGAATTTGGGAGTCCGTGAAGCGGGGTCTCTCTTTAAAGTCCCTATTGGACTGGAGATACTCGGACAGCATGTCCGGGTAGCAATTAGACACCCACGAGGCGAACGCCTGAGGCGAAACGCCCTGCGGGAGGCTCATAGCGGGGGAGGGAGATAGTAGAGACATCTCGAGGGGAATACTCGAGATGCGAGTGAGGGGTGAGTGACACTCCCGCCGGGTACAGGCGGGAGAGTGAGTGCCTAGGTGACCCTACTGTGTGCCCTCTGCCAGTCTTATTGTGCAGTGGGATGTGTGCCTAAACGCGAGGCCCTAGCTGCTCCGGGGGCGAGGAGAGAAGACCGAGTAAAACCCGGCTTCCAACCAAACACTTGCCCAGAGAATAGGAGAGTAGGATAGGGTAGGGTGGGAAGGAGATACCTGCCGTCGGCGAGGGGAGACCCCAAGGCCGGTGAAGGCAGGCCCGTCCGGTTTTAGCCGTTCCCTCCCACGCTCAGGAGGGAAAGGCTTGACGCACCGGGTCCGCGCCCAACTGGGTGGCGTTAACACCGCAAGGATCGTCCAGAAGACCACGTGAAGCGTGGATTTGTTTGACTCGACTTTGAAAATTGAAAAATTAAAAATCGAAACTAGAGTTCGCTCTGAGAAGAGCGGTTTTGATTAGACAATGAACAATAGGTGATTGATGTGTCGAAGCGCTCTTACAAGAGCGCGCTTCTTCCGCGACGCGAGCCGAGCCGAGCCGAACGCCTCCGTGCGCCGAACGGTACACGAAGCGGTGGCTTGACGTCGAATCTGCACACAGAAAATCCACTATTAGCGAAGTCCAACACTGAATCCTCTTCAATCGAAACGATACAGGTAACCGGCACACTACACAGGGAAACGAAGTTTTCTGTTTTGTTTCTTGTGCAGGTGTGTGTTCGCATTTAAATTTACTAAGTTATTACTTAGATATGTTTTGTGTTATGCACTATTGTTTTATATTGAAAAAGATGCGTATATATAGATGTATTATATATACGAGTATATCTATATATAATTATAGCTACGTTGTGACGGGCTTGAGTCATTGCAAGCGCTTTTGTCAATGGTTACTCCGTTACTTATTCAATGTTTATACAATAGAAAATAAGTGTGTCAAATTTGAAGCGAATCATTTATAATGTAGTTTAATTTAAGAATTACTTTCACATTTAGAGATAAAAGCCACATTATTACATTTCTTAGTAGTTCTCAATGTAACGCTTGATTTTGTATGTAAATGGGATAAGTTTTTATTTACGCTTCACGGTATGTTTTTACATTATTTGTAATGCAACCCTTCAAGAGTCGTTATATTAAAACAATGACATTTCTATTGTGTCTGGCCCTATGATGACCAACGACCTTTGATGGATTATGTAACAATACTAAGAACAAACTTTGTAGATAGATCGATAGCTTAATAACGCTCTATTGAGACACCACATGTATGACTTAATATTAGAAAAAAAAAATACAATGCTAAAAACTAGGTGTAACAATGGACGGTCTTATCGCTCAGAGCGATCTTTTCCAGACAACCCATGTTTACTTTATGTTTACTTATTTGTACATAGTGGAACTTTTATATCATTTAGGATTTAGTGAGATGACGATGCAGTGGAAGGGATCACAATATACCTAGAATGGCGACTTACCTGTGAAAGAATCACAAAGTTATAGTTTAATTTTATTTTATTGATAGGCTAATTATTAATTCCTATCTCTTGATTAGGTCAGTGATGATGCGGTCGAAGGTGTTATCACACTAGATCTAGAATGTCGACCAACACTCAAGGATCCTCGGCTTAACACCGGTACTTCCGACACAAAGTCATGATATATTTTCATTCATAAGTACTTCCGGTAGGTGATAAGTTCTAGTGAAATCATTCATTTCACTAAAAGTGTCCTACCCCCATGCCGTAGATTTCATCCCGCTCCTTTCATAGAAATATCAAGGCTAAGGTAGGAATCAATCCAAGGGTCACCTGAATGGTGACCAACTAATGCATAGTAATAACTGTAAAAACTCTTTAACTCTTTTGAAAATATCCATAATACAGGAGTTCAATTCGGCTCATCAATAGGCAGAAGTGCCTTTACCTCAATAGCTTAATAACGCAATGGCATACACCTATCAACGTAAGTCAAACGTGATGTGTCATACGTTTGGCTGATGACGTTAGGTGTCACGCATGACTGACAACATATTACCTCATTCTTCTACCAGCACGGAAGCGTGCGGTACATGATTTAGTTTGCAGCCGCAAAAAACCAAGTATTATATATTTCTGGCATTACGACCAGAAAAAAGTTTATTTACTTTTGACTACTGGTATTATTTTAATGCGGGAAGCTTTGATCCATCTTTTCGTCCACAATAATAGAGACTGAAAATAGAGACTGATGCAAATCATGCTTTTCAACCAGTGTGCGGTCCCTTTTTGTTGGCCTCATTAACAAGCTCAAAGTTGCTCAACGAGCATTGATGAGGGCTGTGCTTGGGGTTTCCCTGGATCCGAAATGAGAAGATCTGTAGAGGAACTAAGGTCACTGACGTAGCTCTCAAAGTTTGCAAGTTGAAGTGGCAATGGGCAAGCCACATCGCTCACAGAACCGACCGACAAGAAAGGTTCTCGAGTGGCGACCACGCACCGGAAGACGTAGTGTACGCCAGCTCCCCGCTAGGTGGATCGACGACCTTATCGACGAATTGGTAGACGCAGGAAGCGAGTAGCCGTTCAAAGTGGCGTTCTATGGGGGAGGCAGCAGAAGCAACTGGAATCATTTCCAGTTGCTTCTGCTGCTTCTTCTTCTCTTCCATTCAAGTGGAACTCAAGACCTACGTCTTAACAAAACTATACAATTAAAAGGGGTCTATACCATTACAAGATGATTTACTCTTACCTTTTCCAAATACCTATCTACTACATAGATAACACGCTTGAGTGTAATTGATAGTGTACGGCCTGTATTCCAGAAATACGCTTAGTAGTAAATCTAGGTTTAACTCGTCCGCATCAGGACAAAAAATAACAATAGATTTATGAATGAAACTTGCCTGGAATGAGAGTTGCTGATTCGGACGGGTTAAGTACAGCTGTGCGATTCTGTAATGATTCGTCGACGAGCTCGTGGACGAGCTCACCGATGTAAAATACTACGCCCTTGTACATAAGGTTGCTTTTCCAACGTTTTTTGTCATCTCTTTATTTGTTTCACGGATGTTGTCAAAGATGCAACGGTGTTTGCTCTTAGAGAATCGCACGGCTGATTATAATGTCATAGAATTTAGGTACTGTCTGCATTACAAAATATACACTATGTTGAGATTACAACTAAGCGTCTTTCTGGAATACTGACCTTAGTTTTCCCATAAGTGAACGGTATTTCACCTGTTTCCCTTAACATGGAAAGTAAATTATTGCAAGTTTGTGTACAGTAGTAAAACAAACTAATAGGAAAGGAGTAGTACTTTAGTTCTCCTTGGAGTTAATTTCTCACATTAAAATTACGTTACAATATTGAATGCTCTTCAACCCGTTCCGTGTTGTGCAACATGCGTGCTGCGTGAGTTTCTTGTATTTTCACGCAAAACTACAGAGGCGAGAAAATAAATGTTACTCGGATTAGGTACAATACGTATACGTAATAGTTAGCACGACGATACAATAACAGAAAACTGAAGTAGATATTAAAAGTTACTCGCGCGATCTGAATGCAGCTCTAAAGGCAAGTGCCTCAGAAGTGGAAACGTAATGGGCATATTGTGTTCAGTATGAGTTCCTGGCTTAAGGATTGACTTGTTTCACTACAAGGAATAGCGACCACCAAAATAATAAGTCGGGCAAAACATGACCATAATATTACTGTTGGTATTGGAGCGTGTATACCTACACCTCGCTACGGCTTTGTGAAGACGAAATGGTGTGTATCTTCTTAATATATATGACGGAAAAAGAACCTCCGGAGTGTTTTTAAAAAGTGTGACGTCAGCATTGCTGACGTCACAATTGTTGTTTTCATGATGATCACTCATTTTTGGGTCCTCGAAGTAAAACTTCACAAGTACTTTTATAAGCTTCGTATATTCAACGAGCAGCGTAACAACGTCACAAAGAGGTCCGTACTGTACGGCGACTCGAGAGCGACTGAGACGAGCACCTTTTTTTTTTTTTTTTTTTTTTTTTTAGAACGGACTAATGCTGTTTGCCTCTACCGGCATTTACAGCGTCACCGGACGGTTGGCGAGCGCAGATGGCACTCAGCCAGATGCGGGCGCAGAGGGCGCACCGCCTAAGGCGAGCGTTGAAGACGCTTCGCCGCAAGGAGGGGAGTAGGCGACTTGCTCAAGGGCACCACTAGGGTACGGACCTCGGCTTGGGCCGTCGCCAGGAGAGAGGGGAGTAGGAGAGAATCGCCACGGTACATAAGTGTACCGTTGAAAGTGGGCCCTATGAATTTTAACTCTACGACTATTTGGAGAGAATCTAACCAAGACATAACTTTTGCCTCGAGCTCGCCGGCGAGCTCGGTGTTTGACTGTGTTTACCACTAAATCATAACCTTGTGTACCTCGCCTCCTCCCATTTCCGCGACATGGGTCCACACCGTGACCAGGATCGTCGCGTTGTGCACTCATGACTGTACTTTGGGTGGGGCTACAATAAGAATGTGTAATACAGCCCTGGTCGGGTCTACAACCATTACCGGGGTTCCCTTGGGACGACGCTAAAGCTGCCGAAGTAACGGCTGCAATGGGGTCGTCCGGGTCACCCAAAATATGCCTTGGACGGCGACGGGGGGGAAGGAAGTGGGGATCGGTTATGTCAGTGGAGTAGTTCGCCGCTTCGACCACGAGGGGATTCGAGTGGTGGGGAGCTTTGTCGAAGTGGCGGCGGGAGCAGTCTTTCATATACTGCGTAATAGAGGGGAGGGTGAAATCGCAGTGCAGTTCGGCGTTCCGCAAGTACCACGGAGCGCCCACTGCCCTGCGCATAAAGCGATTCTGAATCACTTGAAGTTTGTGGAGGTCGTGTTTCTGAGCATGGGCGAACGCTACAGATGCGTAAGTCATGATTGGGCGGATGCAAAGTTTGTAAAGAGTCGTCTTATTTCTAAGAGACATTTTACTGTTTTTGCCTATGAGGGGATTAAGACGACCCATAATGAAGGCCGCCCTATTGCGAACAATCTGGATGTGTTTCGCGAAAGTGAGTTGGCGATCAAGGGTGACGCCCAGGTATTTGGCAGATTTAGCCCAAGGGATGGGTTCGCCGAATAGGACTATGGGTGACGGCATGAGATTCCGCCGGGTCTCAGTGAAGTACACTGCTGCACTTTTGCTAGGATTTACTGCAATCCGCCATTTACGAAACCATGCACCGATAACGGTGATGGCTCGTTGGATGGCGCATCTCTGCCTGACCTTGAACCAGCCAGTAGAGTAGATTGCAGTATCATCCGCAAACTGAGCGATCTGAACATTAGGTTCAGATCGTGGGATGTCGCTGGTGTACAGCGAGAAGAGAATGGGTGAGAGTACAGAGCCCTGAGGGACACCTGCGTGAATGGGATGCGGGGAGGAGAGCGTTCCCTCGGTGCGATAGCTAAACGTTCGATCCCTGAGAAAGTCTTGTAAGATGAGTACAAGACGGTCTGGCACACCCAGTTGGTACAGCTTGAATATCAAGCCGTTGTGCCAGACTTTGTCGAACGCTTTCGCTACGTCGAGGAAGACAGCTATGGTCCCTTGGGGCTTTGGTTTCTTATTGAAGCCGCCTAGGATGTGCTCCGTTACGCGGTGCACTTGTTGGACGCAAGAGTGTTTGGCTCTAAAACCAAATTGCTCATCGGGAAGGAGGTTATTGGACCTAACGTGGGACCAGAGTCGGTTCACAATGAGCCGCTCGTAAATCTTCCCCAGAGAGCTGAGGAGACTTATGGGACGGTAGCTGGAGGGCTCGGCTGCCGGTTTGCCTGGTTTGTGAATACCAATGACAATGGCATGCTTCCAAGTGTCTGGGAAGGAGCAGTTGCTCATAGCCGCATTGAAGATGCTAACTAAGAGATGGACTAGTGGGACTGAGAAGTGTTTAATCACCTTGTTGCTGATACCATCAGCACCAGGGGATTTACGGGTCTTGAGGCTCTTGATCAGAGACACAACCTCGGATGATTTTACCGGTGGGAGGAGTGGGAGGTCAGAGATGGACATAGAGCTTTTACGTTCGACTTCAGATTCCACCGAATCGAGGTGTTTCTGGTCGACGTGATCTACATTTAGAGTACACTGAGCCTCAAGGCTATCAGCTAAACACTCGGCTTTGTCTTCGTCAAGGAACGCTATGGAGAGGGGAGGTGGCCTAATGAGTGGAGGCATTGTCTGTTGTCCGTCAGATTTCAGAGTTCGAGCCAACTGCCAGTATGCCTGGTGAGTTGGCTCAATCTCCGACAGTTTGTCGTCCCACCTTTGATCACGCAGCTCACTCATGCGTTTCCTTACAGCACGCTGTAAATAGCGCATGGTGGCTTTATTCTCTGGGGTTGGCATCGAGTCATACGCCCTAGTGGCGGTGTTCTTAGCTGTCAGTAACCTCCTCGCACCCTCGGGCAGTTCAAAGCGGCGACCATCCGCCACTTGGACCTGCTTTGAGGATTCACCTACTGCGGTGCGGAGGTGGTCACTGAGAGCCTCGATCGCAATTGACACGTCTTCTACTGTCTGTATGTCATCGGGGATTCTATCGAGAGCGGGTGAACTGATAGCTTGGAGGGATTCCCCCAGTTGCTTCCAGTTCACTACCGTTCTAGTGATAGGGGTTATGTCCGTCGGGTCGGGGCCTAATTTCAACAATACAGGGCGGTGGTCTGAAGTCAGTTCGTGTAACACTTCTATAGAGCGCAACCGGAGGGTGACGTTCTTGAGAAGTGCTATGTCAAGTATGTCTGGTCGTTGGTTGTCAACATAGGGATATCTTGTGGGCTCCAGAGGGGAGAGAATATCAAAGTTTAAGTGGCTGACCAAGCCTTCAAGGATTTTACCATTATTATTGTTACTAATACAGTTCCATATGACATGTTTACTGTTGAAGTCACCGATCAGAAGGACGGAGCTTCCTAGAGAGAAGAGGGCTTCCAAGTCTGTCTGTAATAGTTCTTTACCAGAGGGGAGGTAACATGAGGCTATGATGACAGGTTGATGACCTGACATCGCTAGAAAGCAAACAGAGGCTTCTAGTATTCTAAGTGGTGGAGTAACAATTGGGATACAGTGCAGAGCTCTTTTGTAATAGATGAGAGTGCCACCTTTTGGGGTGGCCACTCTATCATTACGAACCAAACGGTAATTTGCAAACCTAGGGTTCGCTGTACCTGGTTTCAGAAAGGTCTCCTGCACGCATAGGATATCGACCTGATGGGTCTTACAAAATTCGTGAACTTCGTCCTTTTGACTAGAGAGGCCGTCAGCGTTGAAAGTCGCTACGGTGACTGAGTGGGGCTTAATTCGTTTCGGTGTACTATCCATATTGGATGATACCTAAGAAACGCTGGGGAGGGCGTAGCGCCTCACTGCGCTGATTAGACCCGCGTGTGTGAGCGTGGCTCGCAAGCGGTCTTGGTCGTTTGTGGCAGTACGAAGTTTGTGCGCGAATGCACGTACTTCATCCACGTCTATGACCATCGCGTAGTCCATGACAAGGGCTATGTCGGCCGCCAGGTCAGATTGACCTGGGGCGTCCATGAGCCCAGCCATTGGAGGCCTAGAGAGCGGCGGTTTGGGCTTAGGAGCCGGCGCGCTGGCAGAGGCCTGCGGGCGGGCGGGGGTGAGGGGGGCGCTTGCTTGTACCATGCTCAAGGGCTTGGACCAAGCGTTGCGTGCGGGCGCGGGAACAACAGGTGTTGCCTGCGGTGCGGGTGTAAGGTTAGGCTTAGGGCCGTTCCCTTGTGAGCGGGTAGTGACCGGGCGAGGAGGGGGAATAGGCCTCCTAGCCGGCCCACTGGGTGCGCGGGGTGCCTTAGGGCAACCGCGGTAGTTGGCGGTATGTCCCTGTGTGCCGCAGAGGACACAACTAGGCGGGTCTGATGAGTCCCTAGTGCGAGAACACTGGGCTGTCCCGTGATCCCCTAGGCACTTGACGCACCTCGGGCGGGCGAAACAGAATCGGGCGGCATGCCCGTACAATTGGCAGTTATGACACTGGCCAGGTGCTCGGTTTCGGAATGGGGGTTGAACGGTGATCCCCGAGAGGTTCACAACCGTTTTAATATTGAAAATCGCTTTGCCCTCTGGCGTGCGACTGAGGATGACCAAAAGTAGGTCATAGGGTTTGCGGTCCTTGCCACTGTACATGCGGTGGCATTCGCGGACGGGGTAGCCTTGCGCCTTCAAGTCGGCGAGGACACTATCGGTCTGTACCTCTTTAGGTACGCCGCGTATGACTACTCGTAATACCTTCTCTTCCTCGAGAGCATAAGTGTGAAAACTTATGCTCTCGTTTTTGAGAAGTCGAGTAAGCGCCCTATGGTCGCTTGGGGTAGGCACCTGGACTTTAATACCCAGTTGGGTTGAGCGGGCGCTAGTATATTGGATCTTACGATCCGTCAAAAGTCGTGAGACCATGTCCCACTTCGCCTTGTCCTGGAGGAACAGAGGCGGCGGCGGTTTCTCGCGTCTAACTGACGCTCCTTAAGAGGAGACGTCGCGTTGAGACGCGGCGATGCTTGCGGGAGCATCGGAGTGAGCGAGAGGGTCGCGGGAGGTGGGAGCGAGAGAGCCTGATGGCTTCGCTCCCGGGGCGGTGCAGGCCGCTTTGGGTGGCGGGGAGGGAGCCTCTGAGGCGGCTTTGGGGACGCGCTTTCTCTTTCCGACGGTAGTGAACCCGTCGTTGGAGATGTTGCCAACAGAGTTAGCGCGGGAGCGGGAGAACTCTACATCCATCTCATTTTCCGAGTTGGACGCTGAGTCGTAGGCGCGTTCGTACATGGTCCGAGGGACCGGCGAGCGATCGCGGGGTGGTAGAGGTGCGCGGGGAGCGCGGGGCGCATAGGGCGCAGGGTCGGGGGAGAGAGGGCTATCTAACGGCTTGAACGCCGAAGAACCGAAGGGCGCCCTCGGAGGGAGGGAGCCGGAGGAGGGAATTTGGGAGTCCGTGAAGCGGGGTCTCTCTTTAAAGTCCCTATTGGACTGGAGATACTCGGACAGCATGTCCGGGTAGCAATTAGACACCCACGAGGCGAACGCCTGAGGCGAAACGCCCTGCGGGAGGCTCATAGCGGGGGAGGGAGATAGTAGAGACATCTCGAGGGGAATACTCGAGATGCGAGTGAGGGGTGAGTGACACTCCCGCCGGGTACAGGCGGGAGAGTGAGTGCCTAGGTGACCCTACTGTGTGCCCTCTGCCAGTCTTATTGTGCAGTGGGATGTGTGCCTAAACGCGAGGCCCTAGCTGCTCCGGGGGCGAGGAGAGAAGACCGAGTAAAACCCGGCTTCCAACCAAACACTTGCCCAGAGAATAGGAGAGTAGGATAGGGTAGGGTGGGAAGGAGATACCTGCCGTCGGCGAGGGGAGACCCCAAGGCCGGTGAAGGCAGGCCCGTCCGGTTTTAGCCGTTCCCTCCCACGCTCAGGAGGGAAAGGCTTGACGCACCGGGTCCGCGCCCAACTGGGTGGCGTTAACACCGCAAGGATCGTCCAGAAGACCACGTGAAGCGTGGATTTGTTTGACTCGACTTTGAAAATTGAAAAATTAAAAATCGAAACTAGAGTTCGCTCTGAGAAGAGCGGTTTTGATTAGACAATGAACAATAGGTGATTGATGTGTCGAAGCGCTCTTACAAGAGCGCGCTTCTTCCGCGACGCGAGCCGAGCCGAGCCGAACGCCTCCGTGCGCCGAACGGTACACGAAGCGGTGGCTTGACGTCGAATCTGCACACAGAAAATCCACTATTAGCGAAGTCCAACACTGAATCCTCTTCAATCGAAACGATACAGGTAACCGGCACTAAAAGCGCAAGCACTTTTAGGTCGATCGGAATATTCTCGGGGAGCACTTGAGCGCACGTCCGTCCCACTCGAGCGCGCTGACCGGAATGGCGACACGTTGCCGGACGACGAGCGACTGATACTGCCTCGAGACGAGCACCTACAGTGCGGCCGTATTTATAGGACTCGGCGCACGTGCACGAGTTTACAAGTTTGTTGGTAAAGTATTGAAATTACAATCATAACATTAATTTTACATCGTAATCAACTCAAAAATAATCAACTGATGATTTATAAACTATTTTTAGGGCAATCAAATGATTAAACTTAATTATTCTCGACGAACTGTTGTAGTTGCGCCGATACGGCCATACTGACAGGCGGTGCGCGCTCTGCACCAGCCTCGTTGGTTCTCGTAGATTGTTATGGATTCTCGTAGATTATTTGGATTCTCGTAGACCTGAAAGAAATGAAATAACTTTCTTTGAGTAGTGCGTCTGTAAGCGACCTGCGTTGCTATGTCTTTTTGGGGATATCAATGCTTATAGGGTTAGTAGGTTCTCGTAGAGTTCTCGGAGGGTCTCGGAGGGTCTCGTAGAATTCTCGAAGGGTCTCGTAGAGTTCTCGGAGGGTCTCGTAGAATTCTCGAAGGGTCTCGTAGAATTCTCGAAGGGTCTCGTAGAATTCTCGAAGGGTCTCGTAGAGTTCTCGGAGAGTTATTTGAAATATTTGGATTTAGTTACTTATCTTTTATTCTGATGGGTCCTCTTGGTTAGAGTCGTGGTTTGGCTGTACTTGCAGCCCTTCTCGTGAGGTCGACGGAATGGGCTCATTTGATTCTGCAGTGGGATCTCGTTGAATAGGTGATTCGTTTCCCGCCGATACGGTCATACTGACAGGCGGTGCGCGCTCTGCACCAGCCTTGTTGACTCGTTAACTCTCGCAGACTGCTGTTAATTATGGCTGGCCTGCAAAGAATGAGATATTCTCTGAGTAGTGAGTCTGTAAACAACTTACGTTGCTTTATCTTGTTTGTTACATTAACATAACTGTTATGTTACCTTAGGAGTCTTTTGATTAGTAAACAGTACACAAAGACATCGTGCACTGCCTTATTGATTTAGAATCTGTGGTGTATACGTGTCTACCCATAGTTCCACAAGGCGTCCCCACGGTATCTCAGGGTTCACTTGTGGATGCATCAAGGATCCGTGGTTAGCTCAAGGGTAACACATGGTTTAGCTCAGAGGTATCACTCTCCAGACATTTTATTCTTTTAGATTCTAGTTGCAAATATCGTGAAACATAATGAATGTTATACTCGCCGGTTTAAATCCGATGATGCGTGTTCGTCGTCGTGAGTTATCTGGACTGACTGGCCAGCTTGAGATGTGGATCACACTTAATCAGGGGCGGTTGCAACGTTGTTTTGCAGTGTATCGAGATCATATCCATCATTTGCATCATAAACTGGGGAGGGCATCCGACTATATGAATAGTTGGATGCATATTCGTTGTGTGGGACGATCCAGCAGCGATGGGTACCCCTGAAAGGTATATTTCTTGATTGTAAGATGTGGGTCCCATTGACATGAATGGTATCCCGACGGAAGCTGGTATTCCCGCAGCGATTGGTGTAGACGTCATGCCTGTGGTAATTCCCGTTGTGATGGGCTGCACGGTATTAAAGCTGCTTGCTGGCACTCCTGAAGTGTTCAATGAGGCAGGGCCTATCAGCCTGGTACTGCCCTGCGCTGTTCTAGTCGTGACAGGTGGAACCGATGTCGATGAGGATGTGGTTGGGACCAGAGCTTGTTCTGATCCCACTTCTGATGACGGAAAAAGAACCTCCGGAGTGTTTTTAAAAAGTGTGACGTCAGCATTGCTGACGTCACAATTGTTGTTTTCATGATGATCACTCATTTTTGGGTCCTCGAAGTAAAACTTCACAAGTACTTTTATAAGCTTCGTATATTCAACGAGCAGCGTAACAACGTCACAAAGAGGTCCGTACTGTACGGCGACTCGAGAGCGACTGAGACGAGCACCTTTTTTTTTTTTTTTTTTTTTTTTTTTTTAACGGACTAATGCTGTTTGCCTCTACCGGCATTTACAGCGTCACCGGACGGTTGGCGAGCGCAGATGGCACTCAGCCAGATGCGGGCGCAGAGGGCGCACCGCCTAAGGCGAGCGTTGAAGACGCTTCGCCGCAAGGAGAGGAGTAGGCGACTTGCTCAAGGGCACCACTAGGGTACGGACCTCGGCTTGGGCCGTCGCCAGGAGAGAGGGGAGTAGGAGAGAATCGCCCCGGTACATAAGTGTACCGTTGAAAGTGGGCCTTATGAATTTTAACTCTACGACTATTTGGAGAGAATCTAACCAAGACATAACTTTTGCCTCGAGCTCGCCGGCGAGCTCGGTGTTTGACTGTGTTTACCACTAAATCATAACCTTGTGTACCTCGCCTCCTCCCATTTCCGCGACATGGGTCCACACCGCGACCAGGATCGTCGCGTTGTGCACTCATGACTGTACTTTGGGTGGGGCTACAATAAGAAAGTGTAATACCTCGCCCACAGCCATGGTGGCTGGGACTACTTAGAGAACCAGTGTTACCTCGTCCGCAGCCATTTGCTGGGCCGGAGGATACATCGCGACCGGGGCCGCGGTGTATACTCCCACCCGCACCGTGGCTGGGACTACAATCGTGTGTGTGTGAATTACCTCGACTGCGACTGGGGCTGCGAAGAAGATCTCGGCCGGAGCCTACAATGCGATCGGGATCACAGCCCTGGTCGGGTCTACAACCATTACCGGGGTTCCCTTGGGACGACGCTAAAGCTGCCGAAGTAACGGCTGCGATGGGGTCGTCCGGGTCACCCAAAATATGCCTTGGACGGCGACGGGGGGGAAGGAAGTGGGGATCGGTTATGTCAGTGGAGTAGTTCGCCGCTTCGACCACGAGGGGATTCGAGTGGTGGGGAGCTTTGTCGAAGTGGCGGCGGGAGCAGTCTTTCATATACTGCGTAATAGAGGGGAGGGTGAAATCGCAGTGCAGTTCGGCGTTCCGCAAGTACCACGGAGCGCCCACTGTCCTGCGCATAAAGCGATTCTGAATCACTTGAAGTTTGTGGAGGTCGTGTTTCTGAGCATGGGCGAACGCTACAGATGCGTAAGTCATGATTGGGCGGATGCAAAGTTTGTAAAGAGTCGTCTTATTTCTAAGAGACATTTTACTGTTTTTGCCTATGAGGGGATTAAGACGACCCATAATGAAGGCCGCCCTATTGCGAACAATCTGGATGTGTTTCGCGAAAGTGAGTTGGCAATCAAGGGTGACGCCCAGGTATTTGGCAGATTTAGCCCAAGGGATGGGTTCGCCGAATAGGACTATGGGTGACGGCATGAGATTTCGCCGGGTCTCAGTGAAGTACACTGCTGCACTTTTGCTAGGATTTACTGCAATCCGCCATTTGCGAAACCATGCACCGATTACGGTGATGGCTCGTTGGATGGCGCATCTCTGCCTGACCTTGAACCAGCCAGTAGAGTAGATTGCAGTATCATCCGCAAACTGAGCGATCTGAACATTAGGTTCAGATCGTGGGATGTCGCTGGTGTACAGCGAGAAGAGAATGGGTGAGAGTACAGAGCCCTGAGGGACACCTGCGTGAATGGGATGCGGGGAGGAGAGCGTTCCCTCGGTGCGATAGCTAAACGTTCGATCCCTGAGAAAGTCTTGTAAGATGAGTACAAGACGGTCTGGCACACCCAGTTGGTACAGCTTGAATATCAAGCAGTTGTGCCAGACTTTGTCGAACGCTTTCGCTACGTCGAGGAAGACAGCTATGGTCCCTTGGGGCTTTGGTTTCTTATTGAAACCGCCTAGGATGTGCTCCGTTACGCGGTGCACTTGTTGGACGCAAGAGTGTTTGGCTCTAAAACCAAATTGCTCATCGGGAAGGAGGTTATTGGACCTAACGTGGGACCAGAGTCGGTTCACAATGAGCCGCTCGTAAATCTTCCCCAGAGAGCTGAGGAGACTTATGGGACGGTAGCTGGAGGGCTCGGCTGCCGGTTTGCCTGGTTTGTGAATACCAATGACAATGGCATGCTTCCAAGTGTCTGGGAAGGAGCAGTTGCTCATAGCCGCATTGAAGATGCTAACTAAGAGATGGACTAGTGGGACTGAGAAGTGTTTAATCACCTTGTTGCTGATACCATCAGCACCAGGGGATTTACGGGTCTTGAGGCTCTTGATCAGAGACACAACCTCGGATGATTTTACCGGTGGGAGGAGTGGGAGGTCAGAGATGGACATAGAGCTTTTACGTTCGACTTCAGATTCCACCGAATCGAGGTGTTTCTGGTCGACGTGATCTACATTTAGAGTACACTGAGCCTCAAGGCTATCAGCTAAACACTCGGCTTTGTCTTCGTCAAGGAACGCTATGGAGAGGGGAGGTGGCCTAATGAGTGGGGGCATTGTCTGTTGTCCGTCAGATTTCAGAGTTCGAGCCAACTGCCAGTATGCCTGGTGAGTTGGCTCAATCTCTGACAGTTTGTCGTCCCACCTTTGATCACGCAGCTCACTCATGCGTTTCCTTACAGCACGCTGTAAATAGCGCATGGTGGCTTTGTTCTCTGGGGTTGGCATCGAGTCATACGCCCTAGTGGCGGCGTTCTTAGCTGTCAGTAATCTCCTCGCACCCTCGGGCAGTTCGAAGCGGCGACCATCCGCCACTTGGACCTGCTTTGAGGATTCACCTACTGCGGTGCGGAGGTGGTCACTGAGAGCCTCGATCGCAATTGACACGTCTTCTACTGTCTGTATGTCATCGGGGAGACGAGCACCTACAGTGCGGCCGTATTTATAGGACTCGGCGCACGTGCACGAGTTTACAAGTTTGTTGGTAAAGTATTGAAATTACAATCATAACATTAATTTTACATCGTAATCAACTCAAAAATAATCAACTGATGATTTATAAACTATTTTTAGGGCAATCAAATGATTAAACTTAATTATTCTCGACGAACTGTTGTAGTTGCGCCGATATATATAATTCTTCTGTACGTGTGTTTGCCTCCTATTTCCTCCTAAATGGCTGGACGGATTTGGATAAATTTGTTGTGTATATATTTCAATAGGTTCCCGGATGGCTTGAAAACACTATTGTACCCGGAAGGTGCAGCTGCTGTCGGTACACTGCCACTGATGTTCATGATACGAGCAATGCCGCTGGCGGGCCGGCTCGTGTATAAATATGAAAATATCTCTGATGATGCTCGGACCCGAACCTCGGTGGTCTAGTTGGTCAATGGCGTCTGACATGGAGAGTCAGAAGACCCCGGTTTGAATCCCGTCCGAGGATAGAATTTTTCTCTCTATAAATTTCAATATTTGAGATCGCTAAAGCAGGCGTTAGTGCTTTAAAAAGTAATACTATAAAAGTATGAAAATAATTTATCCATGACATCTGTCATATCATATTTTAGGTGAGTAGAGCTTGACAGAAGATTTTAGTCCCAGGCCTAGCGCACTGTTCTATGATGCACGAACTATATTTCTATATTTCCTTAAGATTTCATATTCTAACAGTGTACAATATCGAATTTACTTTGTTTATAAATGTAACTCTAGGTCAAGAACTGGGTTCTATAAAATGTTTTGGCTTTGCGCCATCCTATAATACCATGCATTTGTACATATTTCATAAATAAAACGTCGTAAAAAATAACAGTGTGCGTAAATGGAACAGTAAAATGGAAGACCAAAGCGATGTGGCCAAACTTAAGACGTTCTAAAGAGACAAAAAGACCTAGTCAATGGGCCTAGCACGAGTAACTGTGTAAGTGTAACGTAATGCTCCACAGCGTGCTTGATTTTCTTGTTTCAGATAGTTTAATGAAGTATGATAGTATTATAGTCTCCAAAACGGATTCGTGCCTTTAGAATGTCTCAAAGTCAAAGTCATAATCATTTATTCAATTTAGGCATCAAAGACGCACTTATGATCTCCATGCGTTGAACTAATTGTAGGTACGCTTTTATGTACTTTTCACGCGAATTTCCGGTAGATAACTTAGTTCGAAATTATGTACCGCTTGCACTAACTTTGCAGGTGTTAAATTAATATCTTTTTTGCTTTTTCTGGTTTCGCTCACATTTAATTAAATTACGATTTTCAAAACAAATTATGGAAGGTGAATTGAATAATTAAGAGAACAATATTTTAAAATGCAGCTTTTTTTTATGCAGTCCTGGGCTGCCACCTGTGGCTCGCCAGTGCTATTATTCAATGAAATGAGGTTGGCGCACTGACATGAAATAAGTATCACACTGTTTTAGACTTTCGCGCTTGTTACCTAAATTAAAATTAGTACTCACAGGATGTACACCACGATTAGGCAGGTTTTGGAGTTCCCGATATTTCGACGCAGTTACATGCACCATGTTCACGGTTAGACTGAAAATGCGGGTGGATGCGAAAAAAGTTCGAAGTTATTATGAGCAGACAAAACGTTCTACCCTCTTTCTCACTCTTTTACTAAGGATACCACTGGCACTTTATTTCGATTGTACGTCTCGACAGTACACACTAACTGTATCAATGCGAAGGGTTGGCTATAGCCGGCCGGTACCTGATTTTGATGAAGGTGCGAGTTTAGGGGTATCATTGGGGTCCACCTGAAGCCCTTCCAGCAATTTTTTTTGCCGGAAACGTAGTTTAAATTAATTATGATTAAATTAAAATTTGATAAAAAAAAGTGAAATGGAACGCAATGTTGAGAAAATGGTACAATATTAAGTTGTCAAATTAAGTTGTCAAACTGAGTTAAACGAAACGTATCGTTATCGTTAAACGTAAGAAAAAAAAAAGGCGCCATTTTGTCTTACTGACAGATGGACTGTCATCCATTCATTCCGTTTCTCTCGTAGTTTCGTGTGTTTTCGAATGTGTGCTCTCTTGTTTTTCGATTTTTATTACGACTTTGGCTTTTTCCCTGGACTTCCTTCGATTGCGCGACGACTTGAAACTTGGCTTGCTTACCGGATTTGTTTGGATTGCTCTACGACTTGAACTTGGCTTGAAAACTGGACTGCACTTGGCTGTAATGGAGTATTACAGTACAATACCCGAAGCGGACGCGGTTTCGGCTCCTGATCTGCCCGTCGAACCTGTTGCCGGACCTTCTTCGGCTCCTGATCTGCCCGTCGAGCCTGTAGCCGGACCTTCTTCGGCTCCTGATCTGCCCGTTGAACCTGTCGCCGGACCTTCTTCGAGTAATGACGACGACGACAACGAGCTTATAACCAAACGAAAACTTTGCGTCACTGAAGTGATTGATCATTGGAATTTAACTGACGTTGTGCGAAAATTGGGCACTAAAGACCAATGCATCAAATATAGTGAAGACCAAGGTCTCATACCAACTGAGAAACGGTGTCGAACCCACAGGACATCCATGAAAGTGTCATACTCATGCGGATGCACAAGTTTTGGTACATTTGTGTGCTCAAAAAGATCATGCAAATCTAAATCGGGCAGCGGTGCC
Organism: Selenia dentaria; assembly: GCA_917880725.1. Taxonomy (NCBI): domain Eukaryota; kingdom Metazoa; phylum Arthropoda; class Insecta; order Lepidoptera; family Geometridae; genus Selenia; species Selenia dentaria. The sequence continues at coordinate 30,746,169 of OU862877.1, read as the reverse complement.
AAGATCTCTCGCAGAATTGGCACATTTTTCGAAAATATTGCTATCGACATAATGCATGTTTACTATCTTATATATGCATACTCACAAGGATGGACCTACGACCAAACAATTCACGAAGACCCTTATAAAAAAGAAAGGAAGCAATGTTTAAGCCCAAATACTATAGCCGATTGGTTTAATTACTGCAGAGAAGTAGTTGTGATATTTTATTTGGAAAAACAAAATCTTTACAGCGGTAAAATTGGAGGCTGTGGGAAAATAGTGCAAATAGACGAAAGTAAATTTGGAAAAAGGAAATATAACAAAGGACGTCACATTGAAGGCCACTGGGTGCTGGGATTAATAGAAGATGGGTCTGAAGACTTAAGATTGGAAGTATGCCCGGACAATAAAAGAGATGCTGATACTCTCATACCTTTAATTCAAAAGCATGTTTTACCTGGAACAACAATCCACACCGATTGTTGGCGGGCATACGATTGTCTGTCTGAATATGGATACATACACAAAAAAGTGAATCATTCAGACCCAGAGAACCCATTTGTGGGTAAAGATGGAATCCACACCCAAAGAATAGAATCCCAGTGGCGAGCAGTGAAGAGGTTTTTCAAAAAACAAAATTATAACAACCCAGAAAACTTTAGTGATATAATTGTTGAATATTTGTGGCGAAGAGACGTGTATAAATATAAAAGAGACTCTTTTGTACATTTAATGAAAGCAATTAAACATGTTTATGAAATAAACAAGTAATGTATTAAAATGTTTGTTCAATTGTGTCTCTCCTAGCCCTTTAACATTAAGTTTTTCTCATCTATCAACATAACTCTGAGACGGACTGGATATGTTATTGTTGTTATATAATACAATGTTAAGTGAACCGCCTTGATAGATTAGGTGTGAAACAAAAAATAGGTTAGGTTAGGTTAGAACATGACAAACAACGCACGAGCCGAGCGAGCGAAGCGAGCGTGCCGCGGCAGCGGCCGGCGAAGTGCCAGAAGCGAACCGCCTTAATAAGTTAGGTGTGAAACAAAAAATAGGTTAGGTTAGGTTAGAACATGACAAACAACGCACGAGCCGAGCGAGCGAAGCGAGCGTGCCGCGGCAGCGGCCGGCGAAGTGCCAGAAGCGAACCGCCTTAATAGATTAGGTGTGAAACAAAAAATAGGTAAAAAATACTGATATAGCCGAAAGTGAGGTTAAGTACTAAAAAAAATATTACTCAAAAACTAAAGGCCTCCGGCGGGGGGGGGATGCAGGGGGGGCTTCACCCCCTCCCCTCCCCCTCCCCCTCCCCCCTCCGCCCCCCCTCCCCCCTCCCCGCGGGTACCGGGCGACTATAGTTTAACCAATGCGAATGTTGTTTTGATCACATTTTGGACGACTGTTATTCCTTTTTAGGCAACCTACCACTAGATTCCACGCACTATTCAGTCTACCCGTAAAGATGGATGCACCATGTTACGGGTGTGCACGGGTAGACTGAACAGTAACACCGAAATATCGAGAATTCCAAAACCTGTCTAATTGTGGTGTACATCCCGTGTACAATTTTAAAAACTCTTTCCACGCTAGCGGACGAAATGCACTTTTGCACTCAGATTTCAATGACAAACAGAATCTTTCCGAGGTTGTGTTGTGAGGAGAAAATATTATTAAAAGGCTGGTGGGTGACATAGGATACATTATATGCCCAAAAAGCAACAATTAAAAAATTACCAAATTATTAATTACTAAAATTAAAACGACCCCACAACGACTAAATAATAAGTAATCGTAAGTAGAGCCGCTGGGCAAAGTTAATTACAATCGAATAAGCGTTTAACTTGTGCATGTCCAATAATATTAGAATAAAGTTTTTTAAAATTGAGATATTATGCATGTAAATATGCAACAGCGTCATTTCGTAATAACCAATTGAAACTGGATAATTGTTAGTAAAAGGCTTGCGTCATAGGTGGTAATATATAAATGTCCACACAAATAGTGACAAGTACTTATTTGGATAGGTGCTAACAAATATAACCTGCCTGCCACCGAGTCCTGTAGGCGGCTGTTTCATAAGCCTTTAACACTTATAGAAACAAGTTTAATAAGATTTGTGTGTTGCAACTGTAGCGATGTGGGATGCCGGTTATAAAATAAAAATAAAATCTGAATTGATTACTTACCAAGTATTCAAATTACTTTAAAATGTAACATTGTCTCATCTTACTAATCCTACTATTATTAATAGTATAAACTCGAAAGTTTGTGAGTATGGATGTATGTATGTATGGATGTATGGATGTATGTATGTATGGATGTATGGATGTATGGATGTATGGATGTATGGATGTATGGATGTATGGATGTATGGATGTATGGATGTATGGATGTATGGATGTATGGATGTATGGATGTATGGATGTATGGATGTATGGGTGTATGGATGTATGGATGTATGGATGTATGGATGTATGGATGTATGGATGTATGGATGTATGGATGTATGGATGTATGGATGTATGGATGTATGGATGTATGGATGTATGGATGTATGGATGTATGGATGTATGGATGTATGGATGTATGGATGTATGGATGTATGGATGTATGGATGTATGGATGTATGGATGTATGGATGTATGGATGTATGGATGTATGGATGTATGGATGTATGGATGTATGGATGTATGGATGTATGGATGTATGGATGTATGGATGTATGGATGTATGGATGTATGGATGTATGGATGTATGGATGTATGGATGTATGGATGTATGGATGTATGGATGTATGGATGTATGGATGTATGGATGTATGGATGTATGGATGTATGGATGTATGGATGTATGGATGTATGGATGTATGGATGTATGGATGTATGGATGTATGGATGTATGGATGTATGGATGTATGGATGTATGGATGTATGGATGTATGGATGTATGGATGTATGGATGTATGGATGTATGGATGTATGGATGTATGGATGTATGGATGTATGGATGTATGGATGTATGGATGTATGGATGTATGGATGTATGGATGTATGGATGTATGGATGTATGGATGTATGGATGTATGGATGTATGGATGTATGGATGTATGGATGTATGGATGTATGGATGTATGGATGTATGGATGTATGGATGTATGGATGTATGGATGTATGGATGTATGGATGTATGGATGTATGGATGTATGGATGTATGGATGTATGGATGTATGGATGTATGGATGTATGGATGTATGGATGTATGGATGTATGGATGTATGGATGTATGGATGTATGGATGTATGGATGTATGGATGTATGGATGTATGGATGTATGGATGTATGGATGTATGGATGTATGGATGTATGGATGTATGGATGTATGGATGTATGGATGTATGGATGTATGGATGTATGGATGTATGGATGTATGGATGTATGGATGTATGGATGTATGGATGTATGGATGTATGGATGTATGGATGTATGGATGTATGGATGTATGGATGTATGGATGTATGGATGTATGGATGTATGGATGTATGGATGTATGGATGTATGGATGTATGGATGTATGGATGTATGGATGTATGGATGTATGGATGTATGGATGTATGGATGTATGGATGTATGGATGTATGGATGTATGGATGTATGGATGTATGGATGTATGGATGTATGGATGTATGGATGTATGGATGTATGGATGTATGGATGTATGGATGTATGGATGTATGGATGTATGGATGTATGGATGTATGGATGTATGGATGTATGGATGTATGGATGTATGGATGTATGGATGTATGGATGTATGGATGTATGGATGTATGGATGTATGGATGTATGGATGTATGGATGTATGGATGTATGGATGTATGGATGTATGGATGTATGGATGTATGGATGTATGGATGTATGGATGTATGGATGTATGGATGTATGGATGTATGGATGTATGGATGTATGGATGTATGGATGTATGGATGTATGGATGCATGGATGTGTGGATCTTTGTTACTCATTAACACACAAACGGCTAGGTCAATTTTGATGAAATTGGGTATGGAGGTAGATGAGGCAATGGTTTAACATATAGGATACTTTTCATCATCATCATCATCCATCACCAAGCGGGTGAAAACGCGTAATACGCTAGGGCACAGCATAGACAAAATAATAAGATCTCCGCCTACGTCAAGATCGTAATGATCTGTCAAAGTTTGTGTCAGTTTCTGATAGCTTAGTCAATAGCCAAGTCAATTTGACAACTCGATACACAAGACGTGTTCGGCGGCCGTCAAGGGTGATGAAATGTAACACAAATACCGCCAAGAGTGATGAAATGTAATGACAGTTTTTTCGATAGTGATTAATTTTATGTTATTATTAGTTTATTATTAGTTGACGTCCTTCTTTATTAAATTGAATGCTGAGATACTTTTGGTAATTGTAAAATGTATATATAGGTACTTAGATTTTATTCCAGGCGACTGTACATCTATACAAATAAATAAATGAAGTGTCTGTTTGTAATTACAAAATTCCTGCTTTTTACTACCCGGTAGATACTTAAAAGAACCATAATTAAAAAAAATTGTAGTTGGTTTGACTTTAATCTTTGAAACGGCTGTACTGGACGGGAGTTTAACTGATAGATAGCTGGTATTATGACTGTTAGCTTGCTGAATTATGTTCGATCAAGTTTGCAGTAAGTACGTGAACATGATATGGATAAGCCTAGACCAAGATTAGCTAGATCTAGAGGCCGATATATCTCTTCCTCCTGCAGCCGCGTTAGTTTTTGTACAAACTGCCGTACCGAAAAATCCGAAATGAGCAGAAAAATTTTCATAACCCTCTTGTTCAGAATCAGAAACTCAAGTTGGCGTAAAAGACTACTTGTCCAACGAAGAAATAATAATACCAGGAAGAGTAACTGCTTCAAAAAAAATACCCAATAAAAGTCGTGCTAAATCAATAAAATCGTTCGCGCCGCTATTACTCAGCTGTCATAGTATACGTTGCAGCACGCGCGTGGACCAATCCCTGCTTTCCTTCTGAAATTTCCGTGGACCAATCACCGAAAATGTCTATTTGTAACCTCGGAAGTAATTCGTATTTGGAATCATACGTCGGTTTGAAGGACCACTTTTTGTGTGGAATTTGTTCCGAGTTATACTTCCTGACATTATTTCTTCGTATTTGTCCAAACAACTTTTAGACACGTTTTTTGAACAATATTGGCGGGTAGTGTACCAAAACCAGTTTCATGTCTGTAGAGTTCAAGTACAAAAAGAAACAATGAATAGTTACTGGAGCTCCTCAAACTCCTTACCGCATTGTCACACTACAATTTGTGCCCAACCCAGCACATCTTACTAAAATAAATATGTAGCTAATATTACGTCTAATTACTCCAGATTGATTGTGCGATCTATATAATGCTGCTTCTTGCAGTGCCAAATTGGTGTTCACGTTTGTCACGAGTTGGTCACTGCTAGATTCAGTTCATAAATAAAGTTATAAACAAAAACAAATTATATGGCAATTTGGCTTGCCGTAGTGTTCATTAATCTACACCAAATCACTGTTCATGTTAAGCCAATTTTATGATAATATACGGCATTGTTTCATGTAAATATAAAATAATAAAACTAGAACGTTGTCATATTAATATTTTATCTTTTGTACATAGTTATGTTATCTTTAAAGTCGTATCGGTCATTGCTCTTTTAATCAAAATTGATTTAATAAGGATTTTGATACTGATCCAGAAAATGTACTCACATGTACATCCGAAAGAAATGTATCATTGCAATGAACCATTTGTATTAATACAGCAGACGTGATAAACATATATCCCATCTACCTTAGTACTCGTATAGACTAATATACTGATCTTGTATTTTCAGCTCAGTATATTAGCTTCAGCAAATAGAATTTATGATTAAGGAGCTGTCAATTCATGATGTCGATATAAATTAAGGTTTTTGAAAGAGTTTATCTCATAAGCAGCCACTTACTTAAAATTAAAAAAATAATATGACATTTCTAAGACATTTAAGTAACACTTAATAGACTTAACAACTTATTTTAACATACTAGAAGACGTTAAAAAACATTTCAATCAAACCACTTGATTTAGCCTTTAACCCGTTGACTCGCGAATCGCCATATTTGGCCAATAATACAATAGATTTCGCAGAAATCAACCTACTTTCCCAGGAACTGCAACGTGGATGGTTAGAACAGTTTTGCTCTTTATTCACTATTGTATTTGTCATGAAACACATATGATAAAATAGCAATTTTAATTCACATACACTGACGGATACTGTTTTTATTAAAAAGTTACCATTAATTTTAATGAATTGTTATACGTTTTACGAGATGCGCTTGCTTGAATTCAAGTGAAAGAAATTGAAAGAATTCCAGCTGAACTGACAGCGCCTTAACTACTATTACTTTTAAAGCAACTAAAAAAAGTGATGAGACCGTTTGATCGTTCACCTGATTGTCATTCCTGCCCATGACAGTAGCACTGCGACCCAAATCTAGCTCCAAAGTTCTGCTCAGCACTGCACTGCGCTTGTCAACCTGAGACATAGCTGTTCAGTTTTCATCATCAAGTAATTTCACTTGCTACAGTGCCCTTCAACATTAACACTAGAGGAAGAATATCGGGCATTGCGGTGGTACCTTCCAAGACGGATACTAGCAAAAGTGTCCTACTACTAAGTAAAAATATACTTTGCATATTAAACTATAAATAGTTACTGCGTGTAAAGTGGTTACTTCAAAGTTTTATTACGTCTCGTAGACACAATAGACTGTTTAAAATTAGCATGTTGTATATTGGAATGCTAATTGGAATGCTATTATTTACAAAATAGATGCGAAAACTGTAGAAGCCCACGTACGAGATTTATTTCTATTCAATAGAAAATGAATGAGCATATTTTACTTGGGCTGGAATATTATTTTCAGATAATAGTATGTTGCTTTACGTTTATTATCAAGTGTTATTGGCTCGGCAAAAGACTCACTACTACTAATGTTTTGTTCCTTATAGATTCCTCTATCTGTTCAGTAGGAAACCTTTTCTAGAAAACATTAGAAAGTAGCCAAAAAGAAATCATCTTGTTACCAAAACAAAACAGGAAAACTTTTATATTCTACTTGTCTAAATTTCACCGCAATTAAATAAAATCGTGACCTGTGTGGAAAAGAGTTTGTGTTCCGATTGTTTTCACCCAAAACGCCGTCGTGACATCGATAGAGATCGTTTTACATGTGCACATCCGTGAAACTACAAGCGACATATACCATAGACGGAGAGCTAGCGCTAGACGGTTCCTTATAGCTTTATTTGCGTAATAAAATACAGTCTGTTTACCTTCCTTACTTAAGCATCACACTTTATCATTGTCGCTGTCTCTGTTCTCTTGGCATATGCCATAAATAGTTCAAGGATGACCCTTTTTATATGCTGTATTAATTAAATTATTTGCTTTTTGTCTAATTATGAATGTCACTGTCATTCCATTTTTTAAGTAATAACTCTACCATAATATTCACTACTCCAATACTGGATCTCTTAACCTCGAAATATGTGATACATAGGTCATTATTTTCGTTTCTTACTTCTTATTTCACCTAACCTTAGGATTCACTTATGTAGTATTTATGACACAAACCAACTATGCCAAGTTAATAATAATCATATTGCCTACGTATGAAACAGTTTTCATCAGAAGTGGTTTTTTTGTCTACGTCATGAGTGAGATGAGCATGAGACGTCTGCCTATGATATTAGTATCAGTCCCACCTACGAGTATACCTATAAATTGCACCTATAAAATTTTACTATCGCAATATGCTGCGTACATCTGCCAAAGACGTTGGTTTAAGCCTAACAATTTTACTTACTACGTGCACTTCAAACTTTAACACACCGCATTGCCAATTGTTCTGCACCAAATTAGTCATAGCGCGCTAATATTGGACCTGCGTTTGTACTTACCACAATTACAGTCAAGAAACCCCTAGTAATAAACGTCACTTCGAGACATTGGTTCTTAAATTTGGTTCAGGCAATATTTTTTGGCGCAGTACCCATTAAACATAATCACAACAGTCAATCCTTAATACAATCTAAATAATAATTAAAGGTACGTAGTATATATAGTTTTATAAATGCATGTCCGCCTACTTTTCGGGACAATTTTGCAAATATGTCAAAATACTTGAAGTTCCAGTGCTGCCTGATCTTAGTCTAATAACTACCCACATCAAATTAGAATTCTGTTCATGTATAGAGACGTCACTTCCCGCCTTATTAACTGACATTGACATACTTGAGTACTAACTATGTATGTAGGTAAATATTAATTAAATTTCAGATGTTATTATAGTGCATAAGTCACATGGGCCACAACATGGCCGTGGGCATGGCGTCAAAGCTTTCTTAATTACTTTTCGAAGATGTTGAAAACTTTGGCAGTATTCTGATTTTAGAAAAAGTATTCGGTTGACCGATTCGATTTTCTCTATGTAATCTGTGTTTATATATGTTCAAAGAGTTATATATATTCCATGTTTGATCGAGGTGCAATACTCGTATTAGACTTTTCAGAGTCTAGTGACTTGTATTTAGAAGGTCGGGGAAAAAACACAACAATGGTTATTGTTAATTTTTATTTGTTTCTTTTAGTTTTAGTAAGTGTAATAGTTGTGAATTAATAACTGTTATGTACCTATGCGTAATGGTGCAAAGTTAGACAAAGTGCGGAATGGTGCAAAGTTAGACAAAGTGCGGAATGGTGCAAATTTAGACAAAGTGCGAAATGTTGCAAAGTTAGAGACAAAGTGCGGCATGGTGCAAATTTAGACAAAGTGCGAAATGGTGCAAAGTTAGAGACAAAGTGCGGCATGGTGCAAAGTTAGACAAAGTGCGAAATGGTGCAAAGTTAGAGACAAAGTGCGGCATGGTGCAAAGTTAGACAAAGTGCGGAATGGTGCAAAGTTAGACAAAGTGTATGAAACTTTATTTTTGGGTTACTTCGTCAATCGCCTTAAAAAGTTTTAGTAATGCATCCATCGCTTTACAAGCACATGAGAGAGGACAGTGACTTAACAGTTTATGTGACTTTGACTCGACTCCTGCTTAAATAAAAATCTTACGATATGCAACTATAAGCATTTAACTGAATTAACTTGAAAAATAGAAAATGTATTAGTACAAGTGACAATACAAAGAGAAACAAACTTTTGCTTTAAAATATCGTACGTAAAATTTGTTACGTTTAAGTAAACTTTTACTAAACATCGTTTTAAGTAAAAGTTTTTTAATGTTAACAGATAGAACCTAACGCTAATGTTTACAGTTTGTGTACTATAGCAGGAAACCACTTGTGGAGTAGTGACATCTTGTATAGAGTACCTAAGTAGGTAATGTGTATGTATTCGTAGGCGAAAGAGGACATGTCCTAGACTTTAAACGCGACCAACTGTTGATGATACCTTTTCTATATTTACACCTACACTAATATTATAAAGAGGAAAAATTTGTATTTTCGTGTGTTTGTAATGAATAAACTCAAAAACTACTTTGCCGATTTCAATAATTATTTCACTATTGGAAAGCTACATTCACTTTGAGTAATATAGGCTATATTTGATTCGACTATACCTACCGCGTAACTTAAACCGTCAAATAAAATTAAAATGTGTAATAATTACGAAAGTTTCAATCAAGTTATATTTGATTCATCATCATCATCCATCACTACGCGGGTGAAATCGCGGAGCACAGCTAGTTTACAATAAAATTACGACAATTGTACCTTGATAACCCAGTGCTGTTCATTCAATGCTACAAGAACAATTTGAAAAATTTCATACCAAATTCCATTCTATTCAGTTATCGGAGTGTAACACAAAAAGTTCTGGACCGAATTTGATGAAATTTAAATGGGACACGGGAAGCACCAGCTTTCAACAAAAAAATTGAGAATCGGTTCACCCAATCGAAAGTTATGAAGTAACAAACATTAAAAAAATACAGTCATATTGAGTACCTCCTCCTTTTTGGAAGTCGGTAGAAAATGGGATCCCTATCCAAGTCATAATAGAGCAAAGATCCTAACTTAGAATAAACAGAAAATTAACTGTTTCACATACCTGAATTTGGCTAGAATTACTAAATCTGTCCGAATCAGCAAACCTCATTCGAGGCAAGTTTCATTCATAAATCTGTTGTTATTTTTTGTCCTGATGCAGACAGATTAATCACTATCATACCATAGAAATCTCTCCTATTTCCTCTTTGGTCAATAGTACTCTACATCGAGACAATGATGAGAGTGAATGAAATAAAAGTTTGCTACTCGTAGCACCTTAGTGAATCGGAATCTATGCGTACCAACACGCTGGAATTGATTCAGTATTTGTTTTGTAAACCTTGATTTCAGATTCGGTTATTGTTAGGATAGGTGACAGTGAAGGCTATGTCACACTAACAAATATGACTTTGATCCGTTTTTCTGTGCATAGTTCTATCAACCTGTCGCTATATTTAATAGACACGTAAGTTATTGTGTAATACATGCCAATGTCAACTGTACTCAATTGGGTGAGATACCTTTGACCATGGTCTCTGTCGGCATGTTATTTGGTAATTTTTAGGGTTCCGTACCTCAAAAAAAAGGACCACTTTATTGTCCGTATTTCCGCCTGTCTGTATGTCAAGATCCTTTTTCTCTGGAACGTATAGAGATATCAACTTGAAATTTATATATAATACTAAGGTCTATAGTTTCTTCCAGCTGTGAAAGAATCAAACTTGTAAGTCAACACCATCGGAAGATATGACCGTTTATGTCACATATTTTCGCATATTATAGGGTATAAGGGTACTTCCGGTTGATCAGGAGATATCTAAAATCATGAAATTTAGCAATTAGCAATGTCTTACAGCACATGTATCGAAAATAATCAAAAACCTTCAGTTTGTCCTATCTTGTATTATAGTTGGAGCCATAATGTTTATATAGATGCTTTCTTAATGTACGGAACCCTCGGTCCAACTCCTAATTGATCGGTTTTTTTATTTTAATGGCTTTATTGATTTTGTTGAACTTGATGTCTATTGCACTTATCTATGTCACCTTCTAGTAAAGTGGTGGATGTATTACCAAAGAATACATCTATTACGCATTACTAAATCTTCCTAGTGTGATGACGAGGAAACACAAAAATAACGTTCCATGATTTTGTACACTTCGCCTACACTTGTGATCAGTCGCGAACACTTGATCCACCACTATTACACGTCAAAACTCGAAGATAATCAATGACAGTCAATAAACAATACTTACGAGTAAATGCGTCAAAGATTCTCTACTCATAGTAACGACTCGACTACTGCTGCTTCAGATAATTCATATGACAACTTGCATCCTCTCATATATTTATTATTCTAATTTATGATCCTTCCTCTACCAAGAAGATGCGTATAAGTTTGCAATAAATCGTTTAGTATATATTACACATTTAATATTATTTATTGTGTACCAGACTTCGTAGGCGTGGGATTTGGCATTCTATGACATTTTACAGGCTATGTGTAAAATTACTTCACGAACGGTTCTGCCTTGAGACCTGAAAAGGTAACGACAGAATTACTTGAAATCATAATATTGGTGTATATCTAACTGTATATCTGGTCTACTGTGCACGTTAATATAAATTCATCTTACTCTATTTATCATATATTAAGTCGTGAATCACTGTTTAAAATTCTAATAATTTATTCTTAATCTTTAATTAACAAGTACTATTTGAAATTGTTATTGGAGTGTATCTCAAAAACTACTGGACCAAATTTGATAAAATTTAAATAGGACCACACGGGAAGCACCAGCTTTCAAACAAAAAATAATTCTGAGAGTCGGTTCACCCAGTCGAAAGTTATGAGGTATGATAACAAACATAAAAAAAAAAACATACAGTCGAATTGAGTATCTTCTCCTTTTGTTGGAAGTCGGTAGAAAATGAACCTATTTTTCCTGGTCACGCTATAACTTGAGAACGGCTTTTCTGAATTCGCAACTTTTTTTTAATTATTGTTAGGAGAAGGTTCTTATGAAAGAAATCATGGGAGTCTATGGTGAGGCCAAAGGCCGAGCCTACTACACGAACGATATTTTCCTAAGCATTATAATATTTTTTTGTTATTATTGCAAATTTAATTTAATGTAGTGTTTGACCACTTTGGATAGTCATTAGTAGCTATACTTGGATTTACTCTTCACCGGCATGTACGGTACACGTATGTGGGGTGGCCTTGGCGATCAAGGTAAAGGTTAGAAAGCTATACCAAATTATGATTCAAATCATTTCCTCAGTAGGTAGACATCGAGGCCAAAACAGTTTAATTCCGAGAAACGCGAATTTTTAAACAAGGAATGTCTCAAAAGTAAGAGTTTTGTATATTTATACTCCAAGTACTGTCCGACAGGCTTGTTGGCGCAGTTGGCAGAAACCCTGCTTTCTGAACCGCTGCCAAGCAAGTGTCAAGTTCGATCCCCGGACAGGTCAAACATTTGTTTGTCTGTTTGATCTGTATCTGAGTGTATGTACATAAGTATGTATATAACGTCACCTCAGTACAGTCTCTCTGCCTAGTTTAGGACCTGAAGACCTTGTATGGATGTCACAGAGAAAAAATCAAGTTGTACCATACTAATCTTATTCTTGCATGCAGTAATCTTATTATGGCAGACGGTGGCGTCATGTGTTTGCCATCTTCCTTCAAATATGGTCGAGGAAGGCGATGATGGCTGGCACATGCGTTAACTCGTGAACGGGTGCTGTCTGCGGAGACCGGTCTGCTCTGAATACTGATGCAACCTCGGAAACTAAATAGTCCATAAGTATATCGTAAATAAAAAAACACAACGATTTTCTCCTAATTGAGTAATTGAGTATGCATCGTAGTCTCCTTTTTATTATGTTTAAACCGAATAAATTCAGAAAATAATGAATAATGACACGGGCCCAGGAGTCTGTGGAGCGTAGGTAGTTTTATAATAAAAATAAAAATCTTATTATTGCTAATTGTTCTAATGATCAAATACTACCTACTAAGACGAAGTTATTAAAAACAAATTAAATGGAAACTTGATTCCATCCTTTGAACGTTAAGTTGGTGAATTAAACATATCAATTGCCCGTCGATTGACACAAATTAACCTAGCTACCGACCTGTTCTTTTCCATGGGTCGCATTAACAGGGCTTTATTAAGTGTATATGATTGAGTAGTTGATATTTGATTGTTTTATTAATATTTCAACAAAACCCCTGAACCGTTTTAGATACAATAGATAAATACTCATAGTTAAGATTATAGAACAGTCGCCTGCAATAAGATGTACTCATATACGTTTGAAAATTGTATGCGTTTGTAAACTATCAAAGAATTATTAAAATTATCAATGGGATAGTTAGTTACTTACCGTGTATATTTTCTATGAGTTTCCGATATTACGGAACTGTTGCAAGCGCAATGATCACGGATGAACTGAGGAATTGCGTGTGGCTGAATGTTTACGAGCAGACGAATGGTCTACCCTCTTCCGCACTCGTTCGTTATGCGAGGTACCACTACTATGTTGTATTGCACTGTTAATTTTTGTCGGAAATAAAAATTAACGTTCAACAGTGCCGAAATATCGGAAACTCGTAGAAAATATACATGGTAACTATCTCGATGCTAAATTGAATATTTCTAATAATAAAAAAAATATCAAAGATTTTTTCTATAAATTTTGTAAACATAATGCTTTGCATACATCATGTTTTTTTCTTGTAATATTACTATAACAAAAACTACCTGTCTAAATAGTCGCGTTATTTATTTATTACTAGCGACTGTCCGCGACTTCATTCGTGTAGTAGGATCGCCCTTCGGCCTCGCCATATCCTCCCATATTTTCTTAGTTTTTCTTTCATAGGAAACTTCTCCTGACAATAATGAAATTAACACAACAAAAAAATATATTAGCGAGATTGTTTGATCCGTTTTCAAGTTATAGCGTGACCAGGAGAAACATGGATTTATTATATATATATATATATATAGATTATTTATTTATTTATTTTGCATTAACTTTATAAGACTAACGCGCGTGGGGTATTCGAGTATTTGGTTAACTAAAAATATACATATATTATAACAATGTTATCAGTTATTTATTATTTTCTACTACCAGTACAGTGAACACCCTCTTAAGCAATCTACCTTAAACCTGTAATCGTTTTTCAGTAACTATCATATTGAATAAGTTTATGTACTTAATATGCGTGTTGGTTTTACAGCTATCGTTAGTTATTAATTATCTGTTTCATAGACCACGTCTATGAAACAGATAATTAATAAGTTAAGTTAAGTTTAAAATATCAGGTATCATTAAAGAGCAAATTTCCCTGAATGCCCCCAAACATTTAGTTCTAGTTACGTCTCTGGCCACCTACATAGGTAATGACAAAATTGATGTTGTTAGCCCAACCATACTTAATAGTTAGGCACTTGTACATTTGTTTGATTGTCTTATAAATATTTAATGAGTGTAATGTCGATCAAAATAAAGCTATACACTGCTAGAGCGGATTTCAAGTTTTGTATTTGATTAAAATGTTTCGGCCTTGATATGAAATAGTTGCATGCTAGCGTTAGCACAGTATAAATAATACATTAACAAGCGTGCAATTATTTATTGTTTGTCATTTTTTACACTTGACTAGACTAAAGGCTGATTGCGCTAATGCAAGGTACCTTCTTAATTAGCTTATAAGTATACAAATATACATATACGCTGTAGTAAGCGTTTTTATGGAATTTGCCAGTTCAAAGCTCAATGATACGAGTAATAATTATGCTTTCACTAAATAATACCCAAAATAACTCGTTTTCTCTCTCAAAATCTCATGTTAAGGGCATTCGGGCATTTCGGCAAGGAGTTCGGTGTTGCAAATTAATATTTTAAGGCGTCTTTATATAGGATAAATTAAAATAACGGTAATACTTGGGTGCACAACAACGCGTAGCAACTCTGCCGCAAATAGAAAATTAGACGCATTGTAATTAATTACTTAAAAACAAGTTTTTTGATTACTTAATCAAAAATACAGGCAATGCCTTTATTAAATACAACACCTTGATGTTTGTAATTAGATGCACATTCGTTGCGAAGTACCTACAATAGATACGCCTAGGAACTTGGTCTTAAGTCATCATCATCATCATCATCTCAGCCGTAGTACATCCACTGCTGAACATATGCCTCACCCACTAATTTCCAAAAGGACCGGTTAGAAGCGGCCTGAATCCAACGTCGTTCTGGTACCTTTATCAGGCCGTCAGTCCACCTTGTCGTTGGACGACCTACGCTGCGCTTGCCGGTCCGTGGTCTCCACTCTAGAACCTTTCGGCCCCATCGGCCATCTGTTCTGCGTGTTTGTGGCCTGCCTACTGCCATACTTCAACTGGCTTATCTTCAGGGCTATGTCGGTGACATTAGTTCGTCTACGGATCTCCTTATTCCTGATTCGATCACGTAGAGAAACTCCGAGCATAGCCGTCTCCATAGCTCATTGTGCGACTTTGAGCTTATCTATGAGGCCCATAGTAAGAGACCACGTTTCAGTGCCATATCTCATCACTGGTAACACACATTGGTCAAAGATTCTTGTATTAAGGCACCCTCTGACCCAGACTCTTAAGAAATTCGTCAATATTCTTACCATTATAATTTATTATGTAGGTACATATTTAAAAGACTTATTCTCTGTACTTACATCTAGACACAAAAAATGACTTTATAGTGAAATTCAGCTTTAAAAAAAAATATAATTACGAAACTTATAAAAAATATCTGTATATAGTCTGTTTTAATCAAATCATTTATATGTAAATATATTTACAAATGGTTTTTAATGAAGCCCTGAGTTTTTATTGTGTCACTGTAGGTATGAAAATTAGAGTATTCACCTCGAGGATAAAGCCTGTCTTCGTCTTGGGCTGCTTGAACTCCTCACTTCACTCAGAACTCTGCATAACTCCCTTGTGTCAACTCTCTCCTATTGATAATTAAATTTAAATCCCCTTGCTGGGCTAAGGTACGATAACTCTAGAGTTCCTGTTACGCTCTGGATCCAATATGCCCGCCGTGACGTAAGACACTGCTTTACGCCCTCGGTGCATAATCTACTATTTCCACCTCACTCAAGGTTGGTAAAAAACAATTTTACATTTGTAGAAAAGGAGTGATAAAATCGTATTAATATTTTTTTCATAACAAAAAGTATCTAATCTAAGAATTTAATTTGTTAATTATTGGATAGCCATATAACCTATACTTTGCATTCGTACATTTTAATACCTGCCTGAATAGCAAGGCAAATGTGCATCACTTAAGGCGCATACCGTAGCAAATCTTGCGCAGACACTGATGTTTAGAACCTATCATCGCATTATTTAAAGGACATTATACAAATTCAAAAATTGCATGACAATCTACAACATTTTCTCTACATATTTTATGTTTAAAATATTATTTATAGGTATTATTATCAAAGAAATCAGTTTATAAAAAACTAATGAAATTGAACAATGGTTCCTTGCTTCTCTACATGAACTACAACTTGTTTTGAAATTAAGTGTACACCAATACATTCACCCGTAAAAGTTGATATACTTTACGTATAAACTTTTTCAAAATACCTGTTTTATATGGTTATTTTACTAACTAGTCAAAATCTAATGTAGTTTTCTGCAGAGGCCCGTGTGTTGAAAACACGTGGTAGTCGGCCGTCGCCTCTCAGACCCCTGTTCCCCAGAGTAGACTTTCGCCCAGAAATAGATTCTAAATAAAAGTCATTTGTTCTTATTATATGAATTGCGATCACTTTTAAAATAAACAATACATACTTTAAAAATAAGTACTAAATTAAAGTTAATTTCATTAAAATTTATTAGAAGATTTAAACCCTTTTATATCTTTTTGTCTAACTAGATTACTAAAATTGTGCTACGGTATCTAATATGCAGTTTATACATTTTAGTATTTTGTATTGCCACCACAGCTGATATACGCGTGTTTAACAGCTTAACCGACCCGTATTTTTTGCGGCCCACTGTATCATACACACGATTATTCGACAAAATCGTTTAAGGCGTATCCCAGAGCAAATAATTTATGTATTAATTTTGTACTTATCCACTTACTGCTAAAACAACTTGTGATATATATATACGATTACCAGATAGCCTATGGGGCTTAGTATTTAGGGCTAGTTAGTAAATAACAAGCACGGAAAATAATGGATTGCAGATGCGGCTGCCGTTTATTATTCACTGAAGATACTATGAGATCAAAGGTCTACTACACAGGACATAAAGATGAAAAGTCTACAAGCGCGAAACAGAAATTTAGTAGATACCTACTGTCACTTTTATTTTATCGTATACTATAAAGCCTTATTAAATAAATTATCATATTTTCAATAGCAGAAATACTGATAAAATCAGAATGATTTATTCTGTATGTAACCATCAAAGATGAACTTGAAATGTATTTTTTCAATAAATGTTGTTTAAAAGACTCTACTGAACTAATATTATTTTTCTTTTCTACCATCGCATACAATAAACTCAAATCAGACAAGAGGGAATAAACCAACCGTATCTCCCCGATGCTGCCATCGATAGAGAGCGTTTTCTTGTCTCCTCACATGAGAGAAATGCTAAATTAAAACTCTTCACTTACCATTTAGAATTCTCAAAGAAAGATTTAAATGTATTGAGAAACTCAGCAACGCCAGGAAATGAGTTTCTTTTAAGCTTGGCGCTCTTTAGCACTTGAGTGACTGTTTTAGTCCAAGCTACCGTTTTTATATTTCTTTAGAAATGTTTATTTGTAAGTTTTTTTTTAAATTTAAACGATATAAGACTGAGTATTTTTTTTATTTAAACAATTTACCATAAGGTAAGTTAATTCTTCGAGTAATTTTGATAGTTTTGAAGTTTTCGCTCCATCAAATATATTTTTTCATCTCTGACTCAGACAGTAATTTATGATACCCTCGTCTTGCAAGACAAATCTATATCTACACATATAATAAAAATGTAACGGATCGCTGTCTGTACATGGAACATATATAAGAAAAAAAAAATTGGAACTTTTATAAACGTAAAAAAAACATTGTTAGAATTGTTGTCTGTTTGTCAGTTTATCTGTTTGTGTGCGCTTATTATATTGGGATAAGTTTCACTTAAAATTTAGAGTATGTTTCATGACAATCATGTTCATAAAAAAGTTATTGAAATTTAAAGTAACTCTCTCGCCACTACATCAAGACCAAGCGAGCGAAGCCGTTGGTGGGTCAACTAGTATAAAACATGTTTTATACTACGCCACTGTCCGCATACGATACGGATCGTTTGAGGCTCTGCAATTTTCATGGGCAGATGAGGCGCTTACCATAATACCGCGGCCACACATTGGTCATATTTGCACTAATGTAGCGTTCAATAGGTCCAATATGGTTGTCTATTTCCAGTGTTTGTGTACAAAGTGGGTGTACCAAACTATTGCACTACACATTGGCTTCAATGTGTAGTGCAATAGTTTGGTGCAATATTTGCCATTTCAAGTTGGAGTTAAGCTTGGTTAAGTAGAATCGAATGTGTACTTAGTCCCATTATAAGAATGAGTCAGCAATTTACAATCGAAAACATACTTTGAATTTCTCAACGTTTTTATATTGTACTAGCTGACCCGCCAGCAACAAAATTAAACTTAATAATATACAACAAAATTGAAACTGACAAACTTAAATTTTGGGAGTTACCTGCTTTTTATGCTGTAAGCATCCACTATGGAAGGATTTTTGAAAGTATAACCTAAGTGAGTAAAGAAAGGAAAGAGAGAGAGAGATATATATATTTCAATTTATTTCTGTAGTATCTCATATGCCAGGCGAAGCCGCTCCCGGATCGACTAGTACAATATAAACATTTTGAAAATTATAATGTAAGTAAGTCTTCGTTTGAAAATTGCTGACTCATTCTTATGACGCGACCACACATTGGATTCAACTTTGCGTCCAATCTTGGCTCCAATTTGAAATGGCAAATATGGAAGCAAACTATTGCACCACACATTGGATTTAATACCAACTTTGTACACAAACACTGGAAATAGACAAGCGCATTGGACTAGTACACGGCTCTATCTTGTACATTGTACAAAACCTAGAACGGTCTAAAATATGAACAATTATATTTGCACCTGCGAATATTTACAATGCCATTCACACCACAGCACACTGAGCTAACACCTTGATAGTGAAGAGATACATAAGAGGCCATAAAACTGCATGCAATGTTTTAAATTATACGTTTAAAATGATAAAATTGTTTCATCTGCTGGAAGGAAGCAATTTGTCTTTCCGTTGCCTTCATTTAGACTAGTTTAAATGTACTCGTATGCTAGAACTGTTAGCGAAGGTTACGGTAATGCTCTATACACATTTAGCTTTTTTATGTGTTTAGGTGACAGCACGAGGCCCACCTGCTGTAAAGTGGTAGCATAACATCTGCCTAGAACAGATGCATCGCACTCGTAACCCTGAAACATTATCCTCCGTTATGTTCTTTGACGCACAAGTTAACTCCTTCAAAGCTATACAGCGGAGCCGTATTGCTAGATTTATGACTAGAGTTGAAACGTGTAAAAATTCTATTATATTTCTCAGAAAGGATATTTTTAACACCATTTGTAAACGTTGGCTAGAAATTTAGCCTATTTTTTTTATGACTAATATTATTAATATTATGACTTATACAAATACTTGTATTTAATTGTTTTTGTGTCGCTTATCTTAATTATCTTATCTTAATTTTTTTATTTGCAAATTTAATTGTATTATTTAGAATTTATGGATCTGGTATCTGAAATAAAGAATTATTACTATTATTAATTATTATTATTATTTTGTTCTTGCTGTAATTTCGAAACTCACATATATAAAACCAGTAGGGCTATTATGTAGCTCAGTTGCTAACAAATGTTGATTGAAATCGAAAAAATGGGGGCTCTATGTCACATAATATGTCAGCTCCAGTCATCAACTTAACATTTTTGCTTACTATAATTGTCAAAACTGACATAGAGCCGCTATTTTCCAAGATTTTAATCAACATTTGTTAGCAACTGAGATACAAAATAACCCTACAGAACACAGTATTGTGAATATTATTGCTTCGCGGTAGAAATAGGTAGGTGTGGTGGCAGTACTTCCCAGGACCAACTCATTCACAAAGAGTTCTACTGCACTTTATTTTTTATTAGTCCGCTTAAGTTTAGAACTACTGGTAAAATTAATTTACAATACTGCTGAGTATTGTAAATGCAAAGTAATGTATGCAACCTATAACTTATAACCTGTAAGTAGGTACGTATGTATGTCCGTTCCTGTGTTTGCTCGTCCGTAATCAACGGCTCAATCCATTTTGACTATACATTTATATTGTATCTGTATATTTATCCTATAACCCAGGCTTCTTAGCTTAGCATAGGGTTCTGAGGCTTATCGTTTTATATGGAGTATTGATATTTTAATTATTTATGTTGCCTTATGTTTCTCAAATTCTTTATTCTTAAGTCTTTTAATATTTTGATAATAAATTTGAATTTGAATTTTATAAATGATCGCTGAATAAAATGGTTAACACAATGTGCAGGCGAATTCTTTCCATAGTTGGGTTATTACAATTTAGTTTGTTATTTCGTTAGTATGTACTGTACTTTATAACAGGACATACAACATAATATAATATTATATATTATACTATTATCACAGATTATAAAGCCTGGTATATATAGAGTTTCTCTATAGCTCCTTTATAATGCAATCCAGTATATAATAGCAGGATCAATATATGAAATACTGTACCCACATAATCTATAATTCAGATATAACTATACGTTCTATAAAACTACATATCTATCATTGACATACTAAGTACTTCTTGTATATAACATATCTTGTCTGATATTATCGTAAATGTCCTTGGTTCTTCATTTCATAATATTTAATTATAAGTAAATAGAATAACAATTATAATTTATATTCAAATAAAATGTATTGCCATAAAAAGATACAAAATGTCAAAATAAATGTTAAACTTAAAACTAAGAGAACAAACCACCCTTAACTGACCCCGGTTGTATTTAACACCTGCAACTCTGTCTTTATACATTTGTGTTGACTACGAATTCATTTTATGCTGAATGTAATTCGAATGCAGTCCTCTGATATTTATAATTTTTCATTAATATTTATGATACAGCTGTAGCAGGACCTGTTTCGTTTCTGGAAATACCTTTGAAAGTGGTTTGAATAGTTTGAGCCAATCTAAATCTATTTACATCTTATCCTTGCATATCAATTTCCAATTACTCGAATGTAATAAAAACATAACTATGAGTAGGTATAATGTTTTTGCTTTAATTATAAAATGTTGATGCTCTTCTTATTCCAGATATTATGTTGATAGTCTACGACTATTAAGAACTTTATATTACTTTTAAGTAATGTGTTCTGACTTTTTATTTTGTATATTTTTATCGTAAATTGATTTACTTTTTGTTGTTCGGTTGACTTATTATTGTATTTTTTTATTTTTATTTTTTATAAATCGTTGTATTGTTGTTGAATCAACTCTTTATAGGGTTGTCACATTATATTAAAATTTTAACGTGTACTGAATTTTTACCAATACATTGATTATTGATTAAGAATATCATTGTACTTATTCATTTCAATAGTAGTAATCTTGACTAATGATGCAAATGACTAATGATTTACTTGATTATACAATTTTGTGTTTAAATACAAATGGTTCAATTGATTGAACGACAGGCAAATAAATTTGCCCATGGATCAACCGGTTGAACTCTGCGATTGAGCCACGGGCAACAAATGGATTGTTATATGATAGAGTGTTCTTAGTGTTCATGTAATAAATATTATATCTATCTGTTAGAATACTTGAAAATAATGTCGAATGCTGTATACAATTTCAGCTAAGTTAAGAGAGTCCTATAATAACTTCATATAGCTCATAACCATAACATCAAACGCATTTCTATACTAATATCATAAAGAGGAAAGATTTGTATGTAATGAATGAATGAAACACATTTATTCGGACACACACAGTATAACATAAACTTATACTTAACACACACATATAGCTAAACAAAAAAGAAATATAATTATGTTTGTAACGAATGGGCTAAAAAGTACTGGACCGATTCCAAAAATTTTTTCACCATTGGAAAGCTACATTCACCTTAAGTAACATAGGCTATATCAAATTCAGCACCATCATTATCATCATCCATCAACGCGGGGGTGAAACCGCGGAGAGCAGCTAAATTTCATATATGGGACAATCCACATAAGGTCTCAGGTCCCAAACTAGGCAGAGCCTGACTGGTGATATGATGACTGATATACATACTTATATACACACCCAAATAGAGGACAAACAGACATTTTCATGCACACAAATGTAACCTGTGTGGAGATCGAACCCGGGACCAGTGGCTCAGAAGGCAGCCTACCAACTACGCCAGTGTTGCAAGAACGCACGCTAGTTGTTGTCATGACAGACGTCGATTGTATAAAGATTGTATCTTGAAAAAGTGTCCCATTTCACATAGAAGTTTTCCTAGTTATTGTTATGTGGTAGATGAAAGATGACAGCAAGTTTTTATTAACTGTCAATTAGTGTGATTGTTATCAAGCTAAAACATGAGCAATATACATAATACTCGTATATAAGTATCATCTACATTGCAAATTATAAGAGCAAGTCAGTAAAAGATGTATCTAACTTGGCTTACACTCGTATTTATAAACAAATAGTTACTTGTTGGTAAGTAATTTCTCAATGAAGTTATTACTTGACGATATACTTCAACATAAAATCTTATTCTATAGTCGAGCAATGAACGTTACTTACTAAATAAAGTAAATGCTGACATAACGCTATCAAAATTGGGTGTATCCAAATTAAAATCCCATGTCAACAACCTAATACAAGTGTAAAAAACACTTTCTAATTTTTACAGGATCCTTCACAGTTTATACTCGTGTGCGAATGTCGTTTATATAAATAAATAAGTTTATTTCACATAGATTTTTGTACAAAATAAATGTATGAATCCATTGATTCCGAACTAGTTTTCACTGTGTTTCGGAAATCAATGGCCTCTCCCATATCAATGACTAAAAGCTAAAGTTATGCGAAATAGCAGGTAACAATTTGAAAGTATATAAAAATCTTAAAAATTAAATATGTAATAGGAAAATTTGCAAAGTAAAGCTAAATCTTAAATCTTACAATAAAGCTAAATTTAATATAAAACTTCACTTTTGAAATATTAATGAAAAAATGACGTGTTCTCATTGCTTAAGTAAAGGAAATGGAGACTATATTACTCAGCTAAGAATTCTAGCCTTTGATAGTTCTGCATGACTTCAGACAAAAACTGTATTTAATTAAAATCGTTGCTTAAGTAATTACTTTTACTTATGTAATTACTTTTACTTGTTTATAATACGGCGGTTTATAATACGGCTAAAAAAACAACATTTATATAAATAACTAACTGCCGTATTGACAATATTACTCAGCTAAAAATTCTAGCCTTTGATAGTTCTGCATGACTTCGGACAAAAACTGTATTTAATTAAAATCGTTGCTTAAGTAATTACTTTTACTTATGTAATTACTTTTACTTGTTTATAATACGTCGGTTTATAATACGGTTAAAAAAACTACATTTATATAAATAACTAACTGCCGTATTGACTATATTACTCAGCTAAGAATTCTAGCCTTTGATAGTTCTGCATGACTTCAGACAAAAACTGTATTTAATTAAAATCGTTGCTTAAGTAATTACTTTTACTTATGTAATTACTTTTACTTGTTTATAATACGGCGGTTTATAATACGGTTAAAAAAACTACATTTATATAAATAACTAACTGCCGTATTGACTATATTACTCAGCTAAGAATTCTAGCCTTTGATAGTTCTGCATGACTTCAGACAAAAACTGTATTTAATTAAAATCGTTGCTTAAGTAATTACTTTTACTTATGTAATTACTTTTACTTGTTTATAATACGGTGGTTTATAATACGGCTAAAAAAACAACATTTATATAAATAACTAACTGCCGTATTGACTATATTACTCAGCTAAGAATTCTAGCCTTTGATAGTTCTGCATGACTTCAGACAAAAACTGTATTTAATTAAAATCGTTGCTTAAGTAATTACTTTTACTTATGTAATTACTTTTACTTGTTTATAATACGGTGGTTTATAATACGGTTAAAAAAACTACATTTATATAAATAACTAACTGCCGTATTGACTATATTACTCAGCTAAGAATTCTAGCCTTTGATAGTTCTGCATGACTTCAGACAAAAACTGTATTTAATTAAAATCGTTGCTTAAGTAATTACTTTTACTTATGTAATTACTTTTACTTGTTTATAATACGGTGGTTTATAATACGGTTAAAAAACTACATTTATATAAATAACTAACTGCCGTATTGACTATATTACTCAGCTAAGAATTCTAGCCTTTGATAGTTCTGCATGACTTCAGCCAAAAACTGTATTTAATTAAAATCTTTGCTTAAGTAATTACTTTTACTTGTTTATAATACGGCGGTTTATAATACGGTTAAAAAAACTACATTTATATAAATAACTAACTGCCGTATTGACTATATTACTCAGCTGACTGTAGCTTATTGACTATATTACTTAAAACTTATTTAGGCACACAAAACAGAATAAAACCGAATAAGATCTTATTCCAAAACATGTGAAATCACATCATGAACAAAATATGTGGTATAGCAGTAAAGCTTAGACAAAAAACTGGTAATTCAAATTTGAAACATAAACAGTAAGTTAGAGAATAAGTAATATTACTTCAGTGTTTGTAAAGAATTGACAATATTTTTTTTTAACAATTTGGATAATTTACAAGTACAATTTGGAAAATTTTATACCGACTTCCATTCTATTCAGTTATTGGAGTGTATCTCAAAAACTACTAGACCGAATTTGATGAAATTTAAATGGGACAACACGAAAAACACCAGCTTTCAAACGAAAAAGAATTTTGAGAATCGGTTCAACCAGTCGAAAGTTATGAGGTAACAAACATAAAAAAATACAGTCGAATTGGGTACCTCCTCCTTTTTTCGGAAGAAAATTTATTTATTTATTTGGTTCACCAACGATTGTTACATTGTTTCTTATAACTAATCTATAACATAATTATAGTAGGTACATATTGCTAAATGCACAACCAATTAAAGGCAAACACAGCATGCTAAATTAAATTTACAAAAAAGGAGTAACATTTGACATAGCTGTTGTTTAATAAGATCAAATTACAAGATACTTAGTTTGGAATTTCCTTGAGTAAATGCTCGCGAAAATGATTTAAGTTAATAGAGAAAATATCCATTGGTCCGGTAGAATCAAAGACATTAATAGAGTTATGACAGTCTACTAAAACATCGTTATATTGCCGACACATCCTATATAACTATCGGATTGTAGTAAGAAGTGTTGTTATTATACACTTGTATAGCAAAAGTATTTCTGTATGGGTATCGAGAATTAGCTTTAGCAATCATAGTAATACTGGAAAGCAGAGAAGGAGAATCAATTAAGGCATTAATGATCTTAAATAAGCAGATAATATCAAATTAATATTAATAGGGTTTAAACCCATTGAAACAGCTACAATCACAATTACACCTATATTAGAATGCATCTCAATTAAAATGCAAGTATTACCTACCGTGTTATCTTCCGCAATGACTGTCAATAATTAATTAGCTAGCGTGACTAAACCGGACTGGTGAATTAAATAATTAAATCGAATTACATCAATGAGTTATCAAACTAGCAATTTATGACTTGTTAATGTCACTTGACTTTTAAATTGACATTTACTTATTACAGCAAATACTTAACACTTCACTTTGTTACATCGTGGGAGAAATCTAATGTGTTTTTATGGAAGGTATACAATAACCCCCTTATTCTGTCAATCATTCCATAACTTCATCAACGTCATAAAGGACTGATTACGAGATTTCAATTTTGCTATGTACCACAGAATGCATAACAGTAGGTACCTGTCTGCATCAGGGGTGTATTGCGGGAGGATGCCATCTCTTATGAATAGGAATAATAATGAGGTAATTAAACAAATTGCTTTAATTAAATGTAAATAAGACATTTGTTGAATCATGATGTGTACCTTTTTAAAAACAATAGAACTTTATTTATACAAACAATACGTAGCTTGCTACCTTTATCCTCGAGTTCGAACATGGGTGCCAAATCTCATCGACATCTTCGGCCTTTGCCGATTGTTGCCTTCATCGAATCTGTCATGGTTTAAAGTTCACACACCTATTTCAACTTAACTTACTGTTTAGTTTCTTACTTTTAGAAGGATTTCGATCAATACATAAGCAATAATATTGTTAGAAAGTTACACATTCACATTAAACAGAGAAGAGACTTTAGGATAAACAATAAAATACTACCTAATACTAAACTTTGTATCAAATTGAACCTACATAACTTGATGCTTTCACATATCACAAGAGGTGCATACATACCACAAATTTCTACTAAAGTCGTTGCCGATTATGATAAATGGCGCTTTGATCAGAGCGGATATATAGGAAACTCATACAAGAGGAAGCACACAGTATATCTCATTTACTAGTAATAATATAAATAGATAAATAATATTAATAGGCCTTAGCCTATTGCCATCTACTAGGAAATGACTCCGAAATGCTGCATTTAAGGTTTAACTTTGAAAAACGTTACTCAACTCAAAATTAAACATGATCGAAAGAGAGATAAATCAAAACACAAACAAAGGCAGAAACATGGCATCTTGAAAACTTGCAACAAATTGTAACAAGAATCTACTAATCAAACCATTACATCTATACCATACATGTATAGGTAGTCTTTAGCTATTGTTCACTGTTTGAATGCCTAAAGAGACCATTGCGTGCTTCTGGTGCTCATATTGCTCATATTTGCTTTGTGCACAAATTGTTTGAGAAAATGCTTTACGTGATTCTTTTGTTTTCCCTTTCTTGGAAATCACATTCTGAGTTGGGTATTCTAGCACATATTGCTATATTAAACGAGTGCTGAAGATATGATGATAGATGATTTCTGTTGAATGGCTCTTATCATTATCCGACTGTCCTGAGCGTAATCTTAACTTCATAAGTTATCGTAAATTATTTATCGAAGGCTCAGTAGAAGCCAAGTAAAAAAATGTTCATCCCAAAGTATTTCGTAAGTAAATACCTTCATAAATGTGCTAGTATTTCGGCAATAGTCGTAAAGGTACCTAAATACAGTGAAATAGGTTATTCAGAGTACTTCAACAATGTTTGGTTTGGTGTTATAGTAGGTTTTTAGTGAGACATACAATTCCGGCAATTATTGCCGAAATAGCATCTCATTTGAAGGTGAGGTTAAAATGGCAATTATTTACCTTTTAATGCCTAGCCATAAAGTACTGCGTCTTTAACCAACATTGTTGGGGTATACTCTATATTGCACTGCCTATGCAGTTGCGGTATAATTCCGATATAATTGCCCGTGTAACTACACCTGAGACTTGTATATACTAGTATGTAGTTAGCAGTACTATCACAAGTCATTGTTACTACATACATTTACATTGGAGAAAATAACGAGTTTGACGTTCAAATACACGAATGAGTCGAAGAGTTATATCATATTTTCTTTTATCAATCTAGATTTTAAAAACAATGACTGATAAATATCATGAAAACGTTTTTAATCTTTCGCAAATCAAATTTATGTTTTTAGAAAATGTCGGGACGGTTTACGATCACAGATTATTATTCAAACATAATTTTGATTAACCTCTACGTTTCGTTCTAGTTGCATCGACCGTGGTAATGAGTAGACTCAAACGTCGATGCTAGTCAAAATTATGTTTTGATAATAATCTGTACGCGAAAGAATCGGATATTATCTTAACCACACACGTTGCAGTTCCTGGAAAAGTAGGTTGATTTCTGCGAAATCTATTGTATTATTGGCCAAATATGGCAGGCAAATCGCGAGTCAACGGATTAAAACATGTATCATGCCATAGTCAACGTTTCTCCATTTCCAACTTTATAATTAGAAGCTGCAAGTGCATGCAACCGTATAATAAATGGTAAGTCACAACCACCAGGTATTTACCCAATAACCACATGCGTACAGTCATTGTGCAAACTGCTTCCCATAGGCTTTCGCATTAAATAACGCTGAACGCGACGATTTCGCCATGAAAGGAGCGAACTGCAATTAGCAAGAGATAGTGAACAAATTGGTGTTTAATATAACGTTTTGCAGCTCTTGAAAACAAGCGTGACTAATAATAATTGGAAAGAAGACGGAAGAAATAATGTAGAAGTCAAAGACAAAAGATAAACAAAAGACAAAAGTCAAAGACACCTTTGGACAAATTATTTATAAAAGCTGGCAATGCCATTTAAATTTCATCAAATTCGGTTCAATAATTTTTGAGATACATCGCAATAACTGAATAGAATGGATGTCGGTATTACATTTTTCTAATTGTACTTGTTTTAATTTTTTTCTAATACTTCGTAGAAGGTTAAAAAATAAAATAAAAAGTAATTAAAATTAATAAAAAAAACATGATAAGATATGAGGACATGGTGAGGCCTAAGGATAAGCCTACTACGCGAACGAAGTCGCGGGCAGTCGCTAGTTTAGAATAGTAAGTTAATATGAAATGGTTTTGCAACGTTAAGGATGTGACATCAAGTGACATGCATACTTCTATACTTACTACAATCTCGTATTACACAGAAATATGATCCTGAGCATGGTAAACATATCACATTAGACTTCACAATAATATTATGAAATGTGAAAGCTTGGATGCATGTTACTTACTTAATTACGTCAGAACCATTAAGCAGATTTGGATGAAATTGATAAAAATACCTATCTTAACTGAAAGAGGTTCTGGAATTACACACACTTTTCATCATCACCACCATCCATCACCATGCGGTTAAAACCACAGGGTCCGGCTAGTATATTAAAAAAATCCAAAAGATTGTAAGTTTATGTAAGTTTTTTTTCAAAATAAAACCCCGAGGCGGTTTTAGCGAAATTTGGAGTGAAACATAGCATTTATCATGGAAAATATTCCTGTGGGCTTGTACCTATCCGTGAGGGCAGCGCTGCATGGTGCAGCTGGTGTAAAGAATATGCAAATATCTCTGCTGTGACATAATCTTGGTTAACTAGAATGATAAGTGGGACAAGGCGCTGGTCTTCAATACACAGTGTAAAGATACGTCGAGGACCAGGAGATTCAAATTTGAATTGTACACTCTATTAAGTCAATAAATATATATTTTTATATTCAATATTAATGTTTATCTATTGTGTTTAGTGATGTAACCACCAGTTGGCTGGTAGAGGAATCAAATGGTCCCCTTAGTGCGCCTAATTCGCAGCAACGTGTGACGTGTGACGTAATACGTAG
Organism: Selenia dentaria; assembly: GCA_917880725.1. Lineage (NCBI taxonomy): Eukaryota > Metazoa > Arthropoda > Insecta > Lepidoptera > Geometridae > Selenia > Selenia dentaria. The sequence goes on along the minus strand of OU862877.1, from coordinate 30,716,418 downwards.
CGTCAAGATTCAAGTACGCTGCCAACCTTTTTATGCCTTTGCCAGTTTTTACGATGAGCATGTCTTAGCCAACCAATTCTTTAAAGTAACTATAGTCCGATGAACTAGAAAATTGTTTGCATGAACACCCTGACAATAATTCCTCTTTTCGCTGAAACTTTCAGTATGATAAAGTAATGTTCATAGATTATACGATTAATATAATCAAAAAAAAATACCTTGAAGGCAGATGTATGTGCACCTAACATGAAAATCGGTTCTAGCTCCGGGTGGGAAATTCCTCCGTCCAAAATTCGTTTGGTATATGTTAGTTTGTATGAATATGTTTAGGTATGCAACGGAATCTAGGATTATTTTCATGTTGAAGAGGCAGAAACTTAAAAATACCTATTCTGCATCAAAACTTGTTCAGGAAAATTCTTCCTTCAAATTTGATATTTTTATTTCTTTAAATGTATTGCTTTTCACAATTATCCAAAAAAATACATTCCTATCACGCCAGTATGGTATTTTTTTTTGGATAGTGGTGGTTTAAGAGGGTGAAATGGAAGGGTGAATGTTTGTATGGAAAGTTTTTTTGTTTTTCGAACATGCAGTGGTGAAAATTAGCATTTGGACAGTTTAAAGTGATGATTTCAATATTTATTGACAGGGATGACTTAAGGGGTGAAACGGGGGACAATTTTCTTTTCCAATTTTCTTTGTTTTCGGAGCTACAGTGATGACAATTGATAACTGGATAGTTAATTTAAAATAAATAGTGATGCTTTCAATATTTTTGTCAGGGATGATTTAAGGGGGTAAAACGAGGGATGTAAAAACTACTACATATTATAAACTGTACAGGTAAAATTTCTGTATAATGAAAAATATGCTAAAAACCGAGTCAGGGGATGTAAGGAGCAAAAAATTAATTTAAACTGTTTGTTTCTCTGTATGTTTGTCTGTTTCTACAGGCTAATCTCCGAAACGACTTGACCGATTTCATTGAAATTTCGTATGGTGGTAGCTTATATCTCTGATCAACATTTAGGATACTTTTGATCCCGGTAACTAAAAGAGTGCCCGCGGGATATTTAAAAATCTGTAATTACCATATCCCGCGAGGCCACGCGAGCGAAGCCGCTGGCGGGTCAGCTAGTTATAAATATAAAGTATAACACTACGGATTAGTATTATATCACCGTTCAGCTGTACCAGTGTGGAGGAGTAAATAACATGTGTATATTTGAATTTATCTACCGACTTCCAAAAAAGAGGAGGTACTCAAGTCGACTGTATTTATTTTTATTTTGTTTTGTTACCTTATAACTTTCGATTGGGTGGACCGATTCTCAAAATTCTTTTTTTGTTTGAAAGCTGGTGCTTCCCGTGAGGTCCCATTTATTTCATCAAATTCGGTCCAGTAGTGTTTGAGTTGCACTCTAATAACTGATGTTTACCAAAGTAATAGAATGGAAGTCGGTATTAAATTTTTCAAATTGCACTTGTAACGTTAGTAGTATTCTAAAAAATATGTTACAAATGTAAAAAAATAAGTAGTTAATAAGAACGAACTGCTGACAGAGGAGTACGCTATATAACGCTATGTAACGCTTATAGGTTTACTTAACCACACACGTTGTAGTTCCTGGAAAAGTAGGTTGATTTCTGCGAAATCTATTGTATTATTGGCCAAATATGGCGCATCGCCATTCAACGGGTTAATCCAATATTTACACGGTTTTATTTCAATCAAGCGTAAAAAGTTTATTGTAACAAATATGAGGAAGTGCACACTTGTTTAGCGTCATTATGTAAATTGAACATTTTACGTAGATTATTTTATTGTAATATTAAACTGCCTTGAAATCTGCGCACACAATAATTACATGCCTATATGTAAAGTACCTACTCGTACTTGCAAATTTTTATGCTACGTACCACTTACTACGTTGTAACTAGGTACGTTCCGTGGTAAGTCACTATATACCTATGTATTTTGTATGGTAAAGGCACGGTTAAAAACCCTCATGAAGATAATACTGCTCTCTTACAGAAACAATAATGAAATACTTCGGGAGTTTTGAGGGATCTTTACATAACAACAAGATATCACTCTTCTCCACTACACAATAGTAAAGTACGCACCAAGGAGATAAAGCAGTGTCTTACGACACGCGCCGCATATAGAACCCTGGGGCTTTATTCGCTATGACCATTCCAACACTGAACACAGCTCACTACGATATCTTCGTGGAATGAGCGTGATTTCAATTTAATATTACTGTCATTCCTTAAAGAAAATGTAATACGCCGCGTCACATTTTGAGTGGTCATAACGAATAAGGCCCTTGAGCGTAACGGGGGACACTAAAGTTAACACGGAGAAAAAGTGACATAGGTAGTTGTAGTAGCCCTGATCGTATCGAAGGTTTTAAGTCGTCCAAGACGAAAGGCTTCATCCCAGAGGTATACTCTATTTTTCATACCTACTGCGATAGGTACAGTAAACATTAAAAAGTAGTACCCAGTACTACATTAAAAAAATCATTTATTTAGGTAGTTTGAAGTTTAATAAATTGAAAGTTAATATTGGTTTTAAAGATATTTGTCTAGTTATGGAAGAACAAAGTAAAATTTAGAGTCATGTAAATGGTAAAATAGTAATAAATAAAAAAAACAAAGAAGAAAGAAGACCGATTAAAGTAACACCAAACGTCAACGTCTTTTGTTTCACATTCATTACACTCGCCCCTTTTTGCTTTTATTTTTTGGTTCCTAGTTCGATTTTCGAATAAACTCTCTTTACAGTTCCCGTATCTATAAAGAGTTTTTATTATGAATTTTAACGTTCTAACGATATAATGCCTTTCTTGACGTCGAGATTACGTAATATGTAATAACATTGACGAGGTGGTTTGAAAATATCTGTGTGTTTGTCTTAAACGTTTACTCTTATAACATTTGCTAAAACTAGTTTTAAATAAATTTAATTAGTCTCGATAAAGTTCAATATTGGTGAAGCTTCGGGTGAAAATATAATAGAAAGGTCTTGGATTTATTATGATATATTATTATTTTATTATGATACCTATCACACTTAACTTTTTTTACATTTCTGAACATTATATTAATAAATTGTTCCCTCTATTTGGCATAAACGTAAACCCGGATGTTTTTTTTTATTTGTCCATTTTCTTTTATTAAATTCCACAAGATTATACGAAAATAAACTTCTATGTTTTTCCAGGGAAAGCAATATGCAACTGAATGAATTTATATTGGTTTGAATAAAAATATTTAATAAGAACAAGCAAAAGTCAAGAAGTTGCTCTACATTCTAAATCCAGTATTGATAATATAAATTGAACCTAGAGCACCAATGGGGTATTTATATATAACTTATGCAAATTACTAAAAGAAATTTCCTAAAATCTACCTAAATTAGTTTTCTTCCTTAGTACTATAGAATTAAGGTTCATTGTATTTGAGGGGTTATGAAGAGAGATGCACGAAGCTTCGGTAATATAATTGAAGCCTTTTTGTTTTACGCAATTCTGAAGTGTTACGATGTCATACAATTAGAGCACTTTTTAATTAGGCTGTACTCGAGGCTTTTATTGTTTATTCTCAATTAAATGTATGAAATGAATAGACTACTGAACTACACCGAGGGATCATAATTGAAAAGGTTCACAATATAAAACTCATATTTTTAAATTATTCTTTGTTCTTGTTGCAAGTATGGCAACCGTATTCTTCTTCTTTTCTTTTGAATGGTATCAGTATTTTGTTACAAACAATTGTAAGGGTTGTTTACTAATTTAGGGTAAAATATTTCTTTATATTTTTACAATAGTTTTTATACAATATTAATAACACATCGATTGTGTTAGAATGGGTAAAAATGGTGGGCGTAAAAATCACGATGCAGCAAACCTTGTATCAATACTTCATTTCTTCTTTTTCATCAAGATTTCTTTTCAGTACTACGAGTATATACCGACCTGCGACTTCCTGAAGATATGGGCTTAAGTACTAAAACGCATTTCTTCTCTCGTCTTGGTATCTAGCAACAATCCCAAACATTGATTGCTGCTCTTTGCAGAATGGTGGTGCCGTGGATACTGGAGGTTTTTTATGTGTTCTTTATGGTCCCTAGACTCATGTTTAGTATCTTTAAGATTCAGGGATTGCTAGTTGAAATAGCTAAACTTATATAAAAAATCATTCGATTTCAATGGTTAATTTCTGTCATATATTTCGGCCCACATATAGTGCAAGAATTAAACTTAGTAGCAGTTTATATCAGCCCAACCGTTTTATATCTGCCCATCTAATTAAATATTATTTTTATACGGCAAATACCATTGCATCATATAAATCCTTCATCAAGAAAATATAATTAGTACAGATTTATACTCTAAATTAGAAAACGTATACTTCTAGTTATTAGTTAGTGTAAGTATTTCTTGATTCAAAAGTATAACGAGAAAACACAATGAGATTTCCTATTTTCTATTATACTATCCTAAAAGGATAGTGCACCCCTCGTACAAAAACACATTTAGGTTCACTAAACTTAGATCAAAACAACTTCTCTTTGGAGAGGCTATTCAATAGATTTCGAGTCTCGGCTTTTGAATCGATGGGATAATGCAGACTCATGCAGTTCATTCCACTCCTGCTTATTTACGACCAGATTTTCTACCGAGATCCTTTACACGTTTCAAAATAAGGCTCCATGGGAAAATTTTCTCTAGGATCAGTTGTATTAGCCCTGCATACATATTGCGCATATCAATATTAATTTTATCTGTCAAACAAATCTATTAATCAGTCCAAAGACATTCAAAGAGATTTCTTTGAGTCAGTCAATAGAAGTATGTTGGCTGATGGCAGTCTATTACAGTTATATGTTAATGTTAAAGATTATTGTATCCGTTCCAAAATATTGGTGGTTCCTACAATATATACGAGTATATATCTAGGTATATTAGAACATTATAAACTGGATAGATTTCTTTGTCTAATTATTTGGATTGGCTCCGAAACTACTGGATTGATCTGAAAACCTATTTTACCATTTTATCCCTAAGTAACATAGGCTATATATTTGATTTATCATCATCATCCATCACCACGCCTGTGAAACTGCGGAGCGCACCTGGTATTATATATAAAGATGTTCTTAATCCGCTACTCCAGATTTTTGTAATATGAAATCTACTAATCGAATTATTTTCGACGGCATTTGTTATATATCAAAATTCTCATGCATGTCTGCATGTAACTAAATACATCTTCATATAAGAAAATAAAAATAATCAGTTTCACACTTGTATAAACAGCGCAAACTTAATGATGACAAGACGAATATATTCTTTCTTGCAACTGATGCGTTTGCCGGATAGGTTTCCTTGAATAGTAACTGAACTCTAGTTAATAAAAGGTATTTGTAATATATATATAGATTGGCGACCTATTTTCGTCTTATGACTCTAGTCTATTATCATCAACGCACTGTTCCTGGCTTACGCTACATGCAATATCTTAATATTACATTGAGTAGGTACAATCAAGACGTTTTTTTTCTATAAACTCTAACTCTAGCATAAACATAAATAATTGATTAATAATCACATATTTATTTTTATTCTAGAGAGGTTATACCGAAATAATGGTTGGTCAATCAATCATTATTTCGGTAAACTACAGTACATACTAAAGGCGGATGGATACAAGAAACCGTCTAATGAAATCTAAAGGGCCTGCTTCCGTTGCTAATTTACTCAACTGTCCGAGTTTAATATTTGAGTAATGTTGTGTTGCGTGAAGCTTTTGGTACGTAAAGCTAAGAAGTAGTTAGTGACTATTACGTAGTCGATTATTTTTAAATTAAAAGTTTAATGTAGTTTATATATTCGTGAGTTATTTGACATCTTATAAGACACTATTTCAGTCTAATAGGATATGCAACATTTAAAAACTAAAATATGGTAGCAACACTGCGTTCTGGGCCGCTAGTCCCAGGTGGGCGGATCCCCGGACAGTTCAAACATGCGTGCGTGCATAGACATGGTCTACTTGACCCGTGTCTGGCTGCGTATATGTATATATAAGTTTGTATATTAGTCATCAGGTATCTATAGTAACGTCTCTGTCTAGTTTGGATCCAGGATATTGATGTTGTCATGTAAAACGAAGCGTTTGAGGAGTTAACGTATACTATAAGCCAAGCCAGCCACTAATCATTCTGCTAGGCATTCTGTGATTCAAAGAAATCTACCTACCTACGAATGATAATAAACACATAATGAATCAAATTACTTAGCCAATTAAAATGTAGTTTTTATTTATATAACTAGCGACTGCCCGCGACTTTGTTCGCGTAGTAGGCCTCCCGTCCTTTCTTGGTTTTTCTTTAGAAGAACCTTTTCCTGACAGTAATTAACGCAACAAAAAAGAATTAGCGAGATCGTTCCATCCGTTCTTAAGTTATAGCTTAACCAGGAGAAAAAGAGGTTAATTTTTATATAATATTGTATTGCTATTGTACGTAGTATAATTCAGATTAATTGGTATCAATATATTGGTTGGTATTGTCATTATAGTTTAACTATAGCTATCAGCTACGAGTAATTTGTTATCAAGTAATAGTTATCGTAATTAAAAACACAATTTATATAAATAATAACATTGATCTAATTATGAGTTATATTAGTTATGAGTTATTAAGAGTTTATATTATAATTGTAATCAGTTACAGTGTTGCAAGTAATAACGTGTTTAGCTAACATTTTAGTCAATATGTGCGTCGATGTACAAAATGATCGATAAATAGGGTCGATCGATGACCTATTGCTATCACATTGACCATACACGTGCTGTCATATTTGCGTAGGAACTAGTTACAATATTGGTACATACATATATAAATTGGTACATACATTTCAAAGTGCAGAATTGACGCTAAATTGCATCAGAATGGCCTTGTAAGCTGAGGAGCTGAGTAATTTAGTAGAGCCCACGCGTTTTTGACGACCTTGATGGGCGTAGACGTATTTCGGAGTATTTTAGTGCTATATATTGCCTTATTAACGACTATTTTCCTTATTCATAAGGAAGGTAAAACTCTCTATGAGTTTTTTGCAGGGTTCACATCAGGTAGATACATGAATGTTTATTTTTATATTACTGGTAATATTATTTAAACGTAAATATTGCAAAAATATGTTTAACTATTGATGTTTTTAGTTTATAATTCGACTGAATGAAAACGATGATGATGACGACGACGACTAATAATACATATAGTGAGCATAAAAAGGATACGGAAATTGATATGTAATAAAATACTGTAACATAAATAAATAGTTTGCCTATAACTTTGTCCTCAACTACCAATCTATACATATCTATATATATAAAACTGAACCTCTGTTTCTCCTGGTCACGCTACTCGTATAATTTGAGAACGGATGGAACAATCTCACTCACTCTTTTTTGTTGTGTTAATTATTATCAGGAGAAGGTTCTTATGAAAGAAAAATCAAGAACAGATGGCAGGTTATGGCAGGGCCAAAGACCGAGCCACAGATTACTGACCGAGCCTACTACACAAAGTCGCGGGCAGTCGTTAGTGTAACATAAATAAACAGTTTGCCTATTACTATGTCCTCAACTACCAATTATATATATTAATAAATAATGAAACTTTTGCAGGGTATACGAGTAGATGACCTATAGCGATGACCGTATAATCATTTGCGATTTAAGACCTCGCGTGGAACGTATCTGTTTGCGCTAGATATATTATTGCAGATAGTTATTGATGACATTATGTGATTTACATTGTAATCCATCTATTTTCACTTATTTATGCTGACTTTATTTGACACGAATAGTGCACGTGTTTATTTTAACCTATATGTTAACCTAGATTACTGCGTACATATGTGCTAGTGATATCAAATCGGTATTTAGACAAAGCGATGCAGTGCTTATTTTATTTTTATTTATCTACTGAAGATCATCTTTTTAAGAGCAGTAGAACTCTTTGGGAACGAGTTCTTACGGGGTTCGTACTTTCACCATACCTTTTTCTACCGTGAAGCAGTAATGTTCTCAATACTGTGTTTTGGTTTGAAGGTGACGGCGAAATTACAGGCGCATGAGACTTAACATCTTTATGTCTCAGAATTACGGGCGCAGTTCGTCACTTGTGAGGAAATGCATCTGTTTTAGGTATAGGTTACCACTTAACATCAGAAGGGCCTCATGCTTGTACCGTTTCCTAATAATAAAATACTATAAAAAATCTATATTATTTTTGAATAATTAACATTGGATATATTCTTATTCGCGTACTAGCATTTGCGTCTATATTGTAGTTTATATTTTAGTATAATTAGCAATTAATGGTTCGCTAGCTCAGTGTTTTTCTTCAGAGTCGAAGGTCTGCTCGAAAATCCACCGAACGTGATGAAATTTCTTCGAATCGGCCTACTCAATGCGGATGTCTTATATCCGCAAATTTTGATACAAATTAATCTTAAATCTGTTTACTTTCTTCTAACTAAACCACCTATGTGTATTCCAACTTCACTCGTTCAACCCACCTGCTTTATAAAACGGTCGTATCTCTAAACTCCCGGATTGAATACGAGTACGTTAGTGAGACATGCCGGCTACGTCTCTAGAATACCTATCAGCTTTCGCTGGCTAACCGATTACCGAAAGCGAGAGTAAAGCTTATCGGCTTAATCTAGGTTTGTTTAAACGAATTAACGTTAGAAACGGGATATTTACCATGTATGGTATTTATAGTGAGCTCTCGATATTTCGGCACAGTTGTATGCGCCATGTTCACTAGTAAATGTTAATGTTATGTAAAGCCATGTTTACTCGTGAACATGGCGCATACAACTGTACCGAAATATCGAGAGCTCTAAATACCATACACACATGGTAAATATCCCGTCTCTAACGTTAATTCTTGCATTAGTGACATGTCAGTTTAAAAAGTTATATTGTTTAAACGAGTATATTAATCGACAAATCCGGTATACATTATAATATAATTTTGATAAAGCAAGACAGAATGTAGTACAACAGTAGTACTTTTTATGATTCCGTACCCAAAGGGTAAAACGGGACCCTTTTACTAAGACTCCGCTTTCCGCCCGTCTGTCTGTCTGTCTGTCTATTCGTCTGTCACCAGGCTGTACCACATGAACCGTGATAGACACTTAAAATTTTCACAGATGATGTATTTCTGTTACCGCTATAACAAATACTAAAAAAACAGAATAAAGCAACTATTAAAGGGTGACTCCCATACAACAAACGTGATTTTTTTCTCGTTTTTGCTCGATATTGAGAACAGCAACAGGTAGACGCTTGAAATATTAACAGAATATTTACTTATATATTCAGTTTAATGGTACGGAGCCCTTTGTGCGCGAGTCCGACTCGCAATTGGCCGGTTCTTTACAATCATAACTAATACAAATTAAAGCGTATTCTTTCATTCTTGTATATAAAATCAATGGCTATTCGTCAGTCTCGCTAAAGCTTACATACATACAGCTTGATCGATTTGTTTTTTTTTATTTTGTTTTATTCGTTCTAATACAGGCGTTGTGGTTTAGGAACAAAAAAAAACATAATTTACATAATCTACAACCTGGAAAGTAAAACCGTGGCGCGGCTAGACGTTAATAATAGTAACATAATGATGTCAAATATATTTCTTAATGTTTTTTGAAGTATTCCACTAGTTTCCTAATTACGGTTTATTTGAAATGACGAACAAGTGACCCTTGAGCTCAGGAGGACGAACTATCTCGCTGTAACTGCATTACGACTTCGGTTGTCGTTCGATAATTACCCAAAAAAGCCATTCAACTATTTCTATAAATAAATTGGATCGTAACCTTTTTAAACGTTTACTATATGATTACATATATATTAAACGCGTCGCGTTTATGATATACCAATCAAGACTGTTACATACAGACTGTTTTTCAATTGCAGAATAGAAAACGTATTAAAATGACCGTTCAGCTATTTCGATTGCACCTTTGTTAGTGGAATCGACCCGCTGATTCTGAGTATACCCTGAATTTAAGGCACGTAATTTGATAAATATTAACTTATTGTATGCAACTTCGTAACACGTTATCTCTTTAACAAAAGATACCAACAATATATAGAATAATAAATGTGTTTAGTTGTTACAAATGTTAAAGATATTAACATCTTTAACCGTTATCTGTCATACTCGAGCACTCTCGATAAATCCCTTAACATCCTTTCTTGAATCTCATAATAATTTTAATTTTTATTTTTGTAAATAAAGTTGCGAGTTGGTAGCCGGCTACATGAAGCCGCAATAAACACACTACTAGTTTCCATGTATTTCTATAAAATACCATTCGTAGTTAGCTACACGAAGCTAGCGACGCGTCGTCGAGCGGCAGACGACACTGTCGCCCGACCGCAGATGTAGTGTCGCGCGCGGGTACCAATCTACCTAGTAAAACAACTGAAAAGCTTTTAAGGTAAACCTATCGTATCGCTTTTCATTTGGTTGATGCCTGCAGATGGCTGCAGTTGCAGTCTGCAGTCCGGTTCCAAATCATGACTGCGGCGACATGAAGCGACGACACTTCGTCTGCTGCTGCTACGTGTAGCCGGCTGCCAACTTGCACCTTTACTTCTCTTATAACTAAGTTTTTTTATGTTATTAGGGACAGTTCAAGCATGAAGCCTACCTGGTATTATGTGGTAACCTCTGCCTAGAACAGCAGGACTATTATGTATCTCAGTTGCTAACAAATGTTGATTGAAATCTTGAAAAATGGCGGCCCTATGTCAGTTTTGGCAACTCCAGTAAGGAAAAGTGTTAGTAATTTGATCACTGAAGCTGACAAAAGTGACATAGAGCGGCCATTTTTTCAGATTTCAATCCACATTTGTTAGCAACTGAGATACATAATAGCCCTACTGATGCATTTCATTACAAGTGACGTGGCATTACGCCCGTCACCCTGAGACTAGAAGTTGTTTAGCCTCGCATGTTTTTCCGACACCTTTCAGCCAGAACACAGTACAGCGAATGTAAGCATGATGTACTGCCATCATGCTTACCTATTATTTCCCGGACGAATTCAATAGGAGTCCTACGTACATTTAAATTTAATTTAAATGTACGTAGGCATAGTTAAAAAAAACATTGTACAACCAAACTCTATTCTCTTCTTCTCTCGTCTTTTTTAATTAATAATCTACCGACTTCGAAAAAGGAGGAGGTACTCAATTCGACTGTATTTTTTTTATGTTTCTTACCTCGAGTTTAACTTTCGATAGAGTGAACCGATTCTCAAATTTTTTTCTTGTTTAAAAGCTGGTGCATCCCGTGTGGTCCTAATTTTAATTAGGATTAGGATTTCATCAAATTTGGTCTAGTAGTTTTTGAGTTACACTCCAATAACTGAATAGAATGGAAGTCAGTATAAAATTTTTCAAATTGTACTTGTTAGTCATATGTACTCAGTGCAAATACGAAGATGATTCTTAGTAGTAATAAATATTATGTAAAGTAGATGAGGTAAATTCTGTACCTATGCGAGTTATTTTTTCTCTTAGCGATGACGAATCCGCTCGCATTTGTCATTGTCAAGATTGTATATACTTGAAATAAGGAAACAACTGTATACTACTGATAAGAACATATTTTGATTGGCCAACCAACCCCTAGTAGGTATTTACTTAATTCATGAATGATCAAACGGACAGAAATCTACTGTGCAACTATTTCACCATTGTGACATTTATTCATGTATTTCTTTTATCTATATAAGTAAGAATATTTATTGTGAGATTGGATCTCTCCGACTCCCCTTTCTCCTGGCGACGGCCCAAGCCGAGGTCCGTACCTTAGTGGTGCCCTTGAGCAAGTCGCTTACTCCTCTCCTTGCGGCGAAGCGTCTTCAACGCTCGCCTTAGGCGGTGCGCCCTCTGCGCCCGCATCTGGCTGAGTGCCATCTGCGGTACAAGCACGAGGCCAACCTGATGTTAAGTTGTACTTCTGCCTGGAACAATTTCCTCACACGTGACGATCTACTCTGCGCCCGTAACCCTTAGACATTAAGTTGTTAAGTCGCATGCGCCTGTAATGTCGCCGTCAACCTACCTTCAAACCAAAACGCAGTGTGAACATTACTGCTTCACGGTAGAAATAGGTAGGTATGGTAGCATTACTTCCTCGGAAGAACTCATACACAAAGAGTTCTACTGCTCTTTCTTAACTGCAACAAATTAAAATTATTAGTTTTATAACAAACTACTTATGTTGACAGTAAAGCGATCTTAATGAGCATGGTACCAACATACTAGACAAACTTGCCATCATATTAATATAAAAAAAACGTTCATATATTTTAATAAAATATCAAGATACACAAAATTCATGTACAAACTGTCAAATAGCCTCATTAAATAAAATAAACGTCAGCATAATACATTGTCAGCAAATAAAAAGTCTATTTCGAAGAAGACAGAACGCTAAGCTCGCATAATTTGACGCCTAGCTATCGGACTGCTCATATTACTAAATCGCTCCAATTTTCGTTTCTACGAATCTTAGATTGACATTAAATGTGCAATAGGTTTTTGTTGATTGTGCAATTTTGTCTGACTAGTGCTTTATAGGAATACTAGCTTACCCGCCAGCGGCTTCGCTCGCTACAATGACATTTTTAAAAACTAGTGGATGCTTAAAACATTAATATAGCAACTGCCAACCTTTGTTTAGATTCTGCGTTCATGAATCTGGCAGTCAGGATAAGTATTTATAATTTTTTACGTGATAATAACGTGTAAATCGATGAACGCCGTTTTATCCTTGATAGGCTAGTGTTTGGCCATCATCTAACTTGATTGATGATCAGTGATGTTGCAGTCGAAGATGTTATCTCATCATCATCATCAGCCTGTAGCAGTCCACTGCTGGACATAGGCCTCTCCAATTGCACGCCACTTAGGTCTATCTTGGGCTTCTCGCATCCAGTTTTTGCCAGCCGTCTTGCGCAGATCGTCACTCCACCGTGCCTCAGGACGTCCTACACTACGTTGGCCGAGACGCGGTCTCGCGGTTATCTATCGGTTATATTATATGTTATCTCACTAGACCTATAATAGGACAGCTGTCGGAACACAGTCTAGTGCTTAGTGGCACATTTTCTATATTATATTTATATACATAAAAAAACAAATCCCAACTCAAGGCTCGGAGTGTGCCAAATCGCCAAATCGTCGTGTAAGTCGTAAAAACCATCCATCACAAAACGTCAAAATAATATATGTAGCACATTCTTGTGTAAAACCTTTCGAAATATATACATTAAAACAACATACAAATTACGTAAAATTAATAAAAAATAAAATTAATTAAAAATAACTGAATTTCGCGCATTTTTTTTCAATTCACACAAACTATGCAAAATTAAAGAAAATTACGTATTTACCCAACCGTGTTTTCCGTAATCTCCTCTGTTTTTTATGTTACATAACAGACTTTTATAATTTATTGATTCAGGCGTTACTTTGCGGAAATCCATTATCAAAAAAGATAATAAAAAAATATTTTGTGACACTTCCGGAAGTGTCATTTTTTTTTTTAATATCTTTTTTTAGATTTTTATAAAGTTTAGATATCTAACATATTTTTTTTTCTAAAAGTGCACGTACAGTCTTTAACAGTTTTCCCATAATATTCATCAGTTCTTACCATCGTCTGAGAACAACAACATATAATAAACATCTGCACTGAAGCGGAGGTTCATACGGGAACTGCTAAATATTTAACAAACAAATTGTTGATTGTTTTGTAATGAAAAATCAATATAAATAATTATTCTCGGTTCATAGATACCTATATTATAATTTCAATGATCATATTTATATGTATCAATATAATTGTATATTATCTATTTTCATGACTGGCAATATTATGCCGCTACTTTCAGGAGTAAAAGCGTATAATTAGTTAAGCTGGTATACCTATTATGATATAGCAAATGTCAGATCATATGTTGCACATAATGTGTTGATAGTCGATAGTCGTATACAGAAAAGAGTTATTATTGTACATTATTAGCTATTATGTTTGATTTATTATAACAAAAAACACGTGGTAATAAACATTGTATATATACGTACAGACAATATTTGCCTTTATTGATTCAATGTATCTACTATTTGTTGGAACTATGACGGAGGTGATGGAGTAAAATGTATGCTTATCGATCTATATCTATACCATAAAGAGGTAAGATTTGTATGTAAGTATGTTTGTAACGAATTGGCTCAAAAAGTAGTGAACCGATTTGAAAAATTATTTTACCATTGGAAAGTTACATTCACCCTGAGTAACATAGGCTATATAAGTTTCATCATCATCAAACTCAAACTCAAACTCAAAATCATTTATTCAATTTAGGCATCAAAGAAGCACTTATGAACGTCAATTTTTCATTATAATGTACTTTAAAGCCTACCGCCGCGTTCCAAAATACATAGAGCCAACCGAGAAGAAGCGGCAAGAAACTCGGGGCCATTCTTTTTATATAGATGTTTTTACAATGTTTTTACTTAGGTACTACAAATATTAGCTCCAGTGTGTTGCCTTACAAAAGAGAACATAATAATGGTATCAGTAGGGCAAGACACGCTACACTTTGACATCTTAGTACACGAGTAGATAGATCCTGGAGTGATCAGTCCCAAGCTGTTTTATCCTCCAAGTAATCCGAAATTTTGTAATAACCTTTTTGACAGAGTTTAGTTTTAATAGTAATTTTAAACTTATTAATAGGCAAATCTCGGATAACATTGGGAACTTTATTATAGAATCGTATACATTGTCCCATAAAAGAATGACTTATTCTGTGGAGACGCGTTACATGTACGGATAGCTTGTGCTTATTTCGCATGTTGATGGAATGAGCATCACTCCTTTTATCAAAACTGTTAATGTTTTTCTTTACATACATTAGATTTTCATAGATAAACTGATCATCATCATCCATCACCGCGCGGGTGAAACCGCGGAGAGCAGCTAGTAACTTATTGTCTAAGAAAGAGCTCATTACCTGTGGGTGATTTAATTAACTATTAACATAATCGGAACTAGGTAAGTAATTTAAGAACCAGGACCCAAATATGGATAAATGTTCATTATTGGAAAACATAACAATAAGAGAAATTTGTTTATATTTTACAAGTTTATGTATATATGTAGTTTGTCCGGGGAAGTAGGTACCATACCCTATTTCTACCGTGAAGGCGTAATGCTCGCAAAACTGTGTTCTGAGGCCGTAGCACAAACAATTTTCGAAAAAGTATATGTATCAAAAGCATCAACATGTCACGCTACGGCGTGCAAACTATGACTTATCTGTGTTACAGTTGTCATAGATAAATTACAGTTTGTACTGTTTCACGTGCACGACACGTTACGTTACACTTACACGTTTATTCGTGCTAGGCCCACTGGTACCCGTCCAGGGTGCCAGCGAAATCACAGGCATATGAGAACTTAATAACTTTATGTCTCAGGGTTATGGACGCCGTATAGTTCCTCCCTT
The DNA here is from genome assembly GCA_917880725.1 of Selenia dentaria. NCBI lineage: Eukaryota > Metazoa > Arthropoda > Insecta > Lepidoptera > Geometridae > Selenia > Selenia dentaria. The sequence continues at coordinate 30,700,783 of OU862877.1, read as the reverse complement.
GTGACCAAAATGCATCTGTTTTAGGCAGTGGCACCTTTTAACTTCAGGCAAGCCTCGTGCTTGTATCTTCTCCATATATCATGAAAACAATGTTTCTATAGGCGCGAACTTGGACACGAGTAATAATAAAATGAAACATCGATATATTTTTCGACCGGTTTTGTGACCAACCGGGCCACTTCTTCAGAAGAAGTGGCCCGGTTGGTCACAAAACCGGTCAAGATACTCGACTATACGTACCACGTAAGTTAAACCGTCAAAATAACTTTAAAATGTGTAGTACTTACGAAAGTTTCAATCAAGTTATCGATATAATATGTCTTTATCATTAACTCAGATACTTAAGATATACAATGATGAAACATGAAATCTTTTGTACAGTAGAACGGTCAAAATATTTAAGTAAAAAAAAACCCTTTGCCATTTGCATAGAATTGATAAATGGGTACACCCTGCGTTATTATTAACCTCATGCGAAATTCAGAAAATTTATTAACATGTGTAATTTTTAGTTTCATTTACTGAAACATGTTATATCAACACTTCTATTTTACGCAGGTATGTACATACGAGAACGTGGCGTGTTTGCATTAATTACGTTTTGCTATAGAAAATATTCATATTAGGTAATTAGAATGATACACTGGCATCTGGTTCTTTTTTGGAAATTGAGAAAAAAATATGAAATAAGTTTTTATCCACCTCTCCTTTCTTCTGGCTTCTCCTTTATTGGTGACTAGTTATGTTCCGCGGTTACACCCTCGTGGTGATAGATGATGAATCAAAATATACAGCGTATTATGTTTATCAGGGATAATGTAGGATTCTAATTCTAAAAGAAATGTTTAAATAGGTCCAGTGGTTTTGGAGACTATTCAATTCAAACAATTCATTAATCTTTAAAATATTATATTATATATAAGTATAGATATATATAAGCAAAATTGTATATTTGTACACAAATACAATTGCTTACGTACGCGTTAAGTATAAGTAAGTATACGTAGATAACGCGTACGTACACTGCACTTCGTAACTTCACCCGCGCAACATTTATTCATATTTTTTTCTGAGTACGAGTAGAATCCCTGATGTAAATCGTAAGAGGTGAGAAACCCCGACCTACTAGACGGTAGGCCTCTTATGCTAGAGGCCGTCTTGGTAGGTACCACCGCACTGCAAGATATTTTACCGCGAGAGCAATAGTTCGCAAGCATTACTGTGTTTGGGTCTGAAGGGCACTAGCAAGTGAAATTACTGAGCGATAGAGACTCAAAACCAATATCCCGAGGTGACAAGCGCAGTACACTGTCGCGCTAAACTACTCTGGATGGCACTGCAACTGTCATTGGCAGGTGTACTAATTGGCAGGTGTTGTCACTTAAAAGCATAAAATAGGTACTTTCCAAAGAGTATATTTTAATTATTTTAATTGCATCCATAATAAATTATAAGTTCAGCCGTTTTAACTCGAAGAGAGGACAAATCGATACCTATATTCTATCTATCTACCTATAGTACTAAAACACAAACTTCCGCATTCATCAGATAAATTATTGATTATTTCTACTGATCTATACTATTCAGTAATCTGTGTCTATACAGTAGGTGTATCACTATCACACACATGAATCGATCTGTGATAAGATAAATTGTGACTTGCCTGATTCTGTGTTACATGAGAGGTACGAGTACAATATCGGACGGAATCTTTTAAGCTATGATTGAACAACTACCTTCTAGGATAACTTATAACATAATAAGTGAGGCAGTGGTCAGATGAAAGACTATAAAGCACGAAAATACATAATAATATTTAAAAAAAAGAATACGTGCACGTATAGGAAATTAGGTTCTATATTAATATAAGTACTATACGTATATAAATATATTTTTTTAAAGATCTTGTTTTTTGTTGATTTCAAAATTTAAATGAGCCTTTAGTCGTTGCCTCTATGTCAGCTCCAATGTTTTCATTCATGCTCCTATATTCATAATTATGAACATCAATTTAAAAACTGTCCTTTCTACTATACTTAATGTGGCTGACACGACAATTTTGAAGTTTGTGAAGATCTCGGTACCAGGAGTGTGGAGCATGTAACTTTACGTTGTAAATCGTGTGCAATTATGTGTGAGCCCTATCTAACGTATGTGAGCATTGGTAGAAGTAAAACCACTCGTTTGTTAAAGTCTTGGCAATATAATTACTAAATCAACTAAACGTATTTTACAACTCGCGGCTAAAACTATATCTAGGTAGGTAATTACAAGTATATCTATATCACTACGACCTATGTAACAGAAAACGACACTACTTAATAACACACTGTCTGGAAGTCGACTCGTTTGATACTGCACGCTGCCGGGCGGGGGTGCGTCGGCGCTACGCAACGCGTCCCTTTTCGCTTAGCCAATCACGAGGCTTGCTACCCACGCCATGCCACATCTGGCAACGGCGCGCGGCGGTGCGCGTCAGGCTCGGGGTTGTAAAACAATAGCCCCGATGCAGCGATGGTCGGCAGGCCCATAACGGTATTCCATGGGTAACATTCCATCGGTAACATTCCTCCCGCCGTGCATACGCAGTATGCAAATAAAAACGTTACCGATATGGCACTACCAACCTTAACCCCGGCAGTGAACATTACAAAATATTTAATGAACAATAAACAATAAAACAATAACTTTATACATAGAATAATTAGTGCTATCGGTGTCAAATTAGTTATACAATGAAATCATAAAAAATAAGTATTTTTTTATCTAATTATTTAGTAAAAGCATACTTATACAATACAAGAATTGACATACATTTTTAAAGAAATAATACAAAGACTCTTATATTAACATAACCCTATGGGTAACACAACACACATTTACAAAGACTCTAATACTAACAATTATCTACGGGTAACACAACAAGACGTTTCACTGGACGGCGTATTACTCCGTTTTTTGTCTTTATATCAACTACCCTTATGACTCCATCAGCGCCGGGGTAGAGCCGCTCTACACGACCTTTTGGCCACACATTCCTCGGTAAAGTGGAGTCCACCACGACGACCACATCGCCTTCTTTGATCGGCGTACCGCGGCCCACGGGCTCCCGCCGGTTTTGAAGTAGAGGTAGAACCTCCCGCACCCATCGATTCCAGAACAAATCTGCCAGCCGCTGTGAAGCCCTCCAGTGTGATCTTCCAAGCTCATCAACCTTAGTGAAGGTCCCGGGTAGGGGAACTTTAGAAGGTCCGCCCAGCAAAAAGTGGTTTGGAGTAATAGCCTCTGCGTCTTCTGGTGACACAGAGACATGTGACAGAGGCCGTGAGTTCACAGTGTGTTCAACCTCTGTAAGCAATGTATGAAGTACGTCTTCATGTGGATGTCGTTCATGCAGTGTAGTGGCCAGTGCTGTTTTAACCGAGCGTATTAGACTTTCCCAAGCGCCTCCCATGAACGGTGCCGCTGGACATATGTAGCGCCAGTTAATGTGTCGTATGTTCGCTTCTCGCTGTATTGATTTCAAAGCAGCCTCTCGAAGCATAGAATCGGCCCCATGAAAGTTTGTCCCATTGTCACTCCAAATGGTATCCGGGCAGCCACGTCGTGCAATCATGCGGCGGAGTGCAAGGACGGCGGCGTCAGCAGATAATGATGAGGCTATCTCTATATGGACCGCTCTTGACGTTAGGCATGTGAAGAGAGCTACATAGCGTTTCTCATGATGTCGGCCCACTGTTACTGACAACGGTCCAAAATAATCCAATCCGGTATAAGTGAATGGACGCTGATGATGAGCAAGCCGGCAGGATGGCAGGTCCCCTGTAGGTGGCTCGGGTGGCGACGCACGACGCAGGCGACATGGCTGACAGCGCTTAAGGACGGTTCTTACCGTCGGTCGAAGACGCAATACCCAGTAGCGTTGCCTCACTTCATTGGTCACGCATTCGACGCCACTGTGGTGTAATTTTATATGAACCCAGTCAATGTATAAGTGGCAGTATGCGTGGTTCCCGTCGAGTATTATCGGTGACTGTGACTCTTCAGATACGTCGGTTACAGCAGTGGTGCGGGAGTGTAGTCTGAGTAGTCCGGTCGAATCGATTCTGAATGATACATTTCGAAGTCGACTATCAGTGGAAACGACTCTCCCGCCGGTGACATCACGAAGCTCGGTTGAAAAACAGTCTTCTTGCAGTGTACGTGCCCACAATGTTTCCGCCCGGCGGGTGTAGTGTGCTACGAGCGGTATGTAATCACGATGTCGTAAGGCACGAGTGTCTGGACGTTCGGTAGGCGCGCGACGCGGGGATGGCTTGCACAGGTCCTTGGCATCGGTGCGACGGGTACGAGATCGTGTGGCGTTTACAATGGCTGTGCGGCAGCTGTCGATAAATTGTAGTACGCGAGCTGTACTACGGATGAGACGAAGCCACGATGAGAATCTGGTTACGTCAGGCAGAGATTCCTTAACTAGTGGGCGGGCTAAAATTGTGGCCGTCGTGTGGCGCTCCTCGCCTGTGTCTGTAGATGTGAGGGGCTCTATTTCATGAGGCCATGTGGACTCATCGTCGTACAGGAAATCCGGACCCCTAACCAGCGATGAGTGGCCGTAAAGTCGGCCGGCGTGTCACGAGTGACGTCGTCTGCGACGTTGTGTGCAGTCGGTACCCAACGCCATTCGGCGTCAGAGGTGGTCTCTTCCAGCTCAGCGAGGCGGTGCGCGACAAACGGTTTGAATGAGTGCGCACGTGCGTGCAGCCAAGCAAGCACGGTGCGTGAGTCCGACCAGAGGACTCGTCGGCATGCTCGTCGCTCGTGCGCTTCTTCGACGGCGCGTAGCAGTCGTCCCCCCAGCACCGCTGCCTGCAATTCAAGTCTAGGTATAGACACAACCTTAAGAGGGGCTACACGGCTTTTTGCCGCCGCGAGTGTGACTGTTATATTTCCTTCATGGTCCAAAATTCGCCAATAAGCGGCCGCGGCATAGACAGTCTCACTCGCGTCAACAAATGTATGCAACTCTATGCTTTTCGCGTCAACATAGTGTGGATAACATCGTGGTAATGCTAAATTTTGAAGGTTATGAAGAGTATCCAACCACGCGTGCCATTTTTGTACTAAGAGGTCGGGCAAAGGTTCATCCCATCCAATCTGTTTACGCCATGTATCTTGTAGGATACGCTTAGCTTGAATTGTTACTGGCGCAACCAAGCCAAGCGGATCGTACAGCGTCATAGCAGTTTTTAATAGTTGCCGTTTGGTTGGATGCTCTTTGCTACAAAAGAGTGGCTCTAATTTTGAGAGATCAAAGCTTAAGGTGTCGTTAGAAGGCCTCCAAACTAAGCCTAATACTTTTTCGGCGCTTAAAAAATGGTTTGATGTCCCTGAATCCGTCAAACCCGCGATGGCGGCGAGGTCGTTGGATGCCCACTTCTGCAGCTCAAAGTTTCCTCGTCGGTGGACTGCATCTACTGCACGAGAGATTTCATTTGCCTTCTCTGCGCTCTCGAAGCTCTGTAAATAATCGTCCATATAATGGTTATTAATTATTGGACCTACAGCTTCTGGAAACTCAGCCTCGTGTTCCCGCGCATTGTAGTTTTTGACATAAATTGCTGTGCTTGGGGAACACGTTGCGCCAAATAATACTGAGGTCATTCTGTATTCTGTCGGAGTGGCAGAGGGTTTATCCCTCCATAGAAATCGCAGTGCATCTCTGTCTTGTTCTCTAATTTTAATACGCAAAAACATATCTTTTATATCGGCTGCTACGGCTACTGGGTTTTGTCTGAATCGCATTAAGACGCCCAGTAAAGATTGTAATAAATCTGGCCCTGTGAGCAGATAATCGTTGAGACAAACATTATGTGTGCGTGCAGCGGCGTCGTGAACAATCCTTACCTTATTGGGTTTCGACGGATTTAAAACCGGAAAATGAGGCAGATACCACGTCTGCCCACTAGGTGGCGCTGTCGGGGCGATTTCCGCGTAGCCATTTTCCAGTAACGTGGCTATTTGCTTTCCATAAGCTTGTTTTAGTACCGGATCCTTTAGAAGTCGTTTCTCTACGCCTTCTAGGCGTTTTAACGTCGCTAGGTAGTTGTTAGGGAATGTTTTACCTGAATCTTTCCACAAGAGCCCCGTCTCGTACCCGCCTGTTGGTAGTGCACGCGTAGTTTTTTGCAAAATATCCAACGCGCGCATCTCTGGATCTTGCTTAGGTCTGCGTGGCTCAACTCCCAATGACTCGAGTTCAAAGTGCTCTTGTATTAAACTCTCAAGATGAGTGTCGGTACTTACGTGGTTGCACTGATGCTTCCATCCAGCTACGTGTCCTTTTCGTCCATGTAAGACCCATCCAAGAGGTGTGTGTGAAGCTACGGGTTGGTTCTTAGAGCCTCTACGAACTTCTGAAGCAACGAGCAGTGGCCAATTGTCCTGTCCAATCAAAATTGTGGGTGTACCTGCCTTATACATCAGATGCTCGGTTATGGGCTCTAAGTGGCCGCAACCAACTAAAGTTTCCGTACTTACCGTTTGAGTTGAAAGGTCTAGGCTATCGATCGTGCGTGCTTCGATTTCTTGACCTTGTACAGCATACCTACCTTTTATGTAAAACTTTACCCGTTGGGAGCTCGCGTTATCAATGCGCGCACCAGCAACAGCTTCAATAAAAAAAGGTTCGCTTGGACCCTCTGCGCCAATCTTACGTGCCAGCTCAGTTGTAATTAGCGTAACCGTAGATCCGTCATCAAGCAAAGCAAAAGTTTCTATCTTACCATTTGGACCCTCTATACAGACAGGTAGCACTTTGAGGTAGGTGTGCGGTGGCCTCGGTGTCGAAGTAGAGGTGACTGCGGCTGTAGGCTGGGCGTCTCGGCAGCTAGCGCTGCGTTGTCTACTGAGACTCGCATGGACGTCGCCCTCAGTGGCAGCGTGTGCAGGACTCGCCGACCGTATCCGCTCCTGCTCCGTGTTAATCTCTGATGGCTGTGCTCCGCCGTCGCCGTGCAGCATTCTGTGGTGGTAGTATTGACAGCCGTCAACATCACAGCGCTTACTTTTACACCGATGTTGCCAAGCTCTTTTGTGTAAACACCTGAAACACAATTTCATAGTACGAGCAATATTCCATCTCTCAGAAATTGACAAAGATTTAAACTTAGTGCATCCCACAGGATGATGGCCGTGGGTGTAGCACACGAGACATGACGAATCTTTATCATTTTTATTGGCATTGACTTTGAATGTGCGATGGCAGTCTTTCTGTTGAGAGCTAGTCCGACGATTGTCTATGTGTTCAGCCTTTGCATGCCGTGAGTTCAATTCAGCTTCACGATTGAGAAAGCGATTCATAACTAATAAACCCGGCTCATTTTCGTCCGAGTTAAACTCAAACTCGTACCACCGGTGTCTAACAATGGGTGTTAATTTATCGGTTATTATGTTTGTGATTTCTGGATTGTGCAAGTACTCAACCTTATTGATCGCTTGAACGCATGCTATGATATTGTTCACTTTGGAGGCAAACACACACACATCTTTCGGGCTGTCATTAAGTCTCGGAAGACTGCGTAATTTGTCTAACTCACTGGTGATAAGTGAGTGAGGCCTACCAAAACGTGCTTCTAACTGTTTCAAAATGTCTTGACTCTTTGTGTTGCCGAGGAAAAGGCACTTGACTGATTCCATTGCCACACCTTTGAGAGATTTTCGTAATCGGGCAATGTTTTCAGTTTCACTAAAACTGTCTTGTGACTCTACATAGGCTGCTTTAAAAAATAGCCAGTCACTAGAGGTACCGTTAAAAAAGGGTAAGTCAAAACCATACCTGTTATTCTGTGAACGATTACCTCGCGCTACCTCGAGAATCGCAGCCGCCAGGTCTGTCAGCGGCTTGTTCCCTGTCTCTGGTGTGCACGTCTCTGACGCGCTAATAGGCACCTCCGGCACGCGCGTCTCTGACGCACCAGTCGGCCTGTATTGTCCTTGCAGCTGTGGTGATCTTGACGGAGTCAGCGTCGCTAAGTCAGCGGCGGCTGTCAAGCTCACAGGGCTGATGGGACGGCTTGAGTCATCCTGAATATCTTCCATCAAGTCTGCCTCGGCCTCTAGAAGGGCTAGTCTCGCAGCTACGAGGTCGTACCTAGCCTGTGCTAGAGCCTTCTTTCTCTTCTTACGTTCAAGAGCGTCGTTGGCGGCAAGGTCAGTTTGCCGCTCTTCTGTTATTGTTGACACCGACGCCGGTTGTGTGAGGGGAACTAGATCACTTAATTCACCTTGTGTGGTCGGCGATGTCAGCCTCACGTGGTCGATCGTGGTAATTTCGGACTCCGTTGACGGTACGTCAGCGCGGGTTTCCCCGTCGCTCACCGACGCTCCGCCTCTAGTCGCACTACGCGTACCTACCATTGTTTAAGCACTCGCGTCGCGGTACGTTGAATCAATAAAATAATGCTTCTGCCAATGTTCACGTGGGCCCAATGCACTTCGAAAATACAACGTAAAGTATATCACTATGTGGACTGTAAATAGTTAATTAGATCCGGACCGAATGGACCAGCTTTTGTGGAGCATGTAACTTTACGTTGTAAATCGTGTGCAATTATGTGTGAGCCCTATCTAACGTATGTGAGCATTGGTAGAAGTAAAACCACTCGTTTGTTAAAGTCTTGGCAATATAATTACTAAATCAACTAAACGTATTTTACAACTCGCGGCTAAAACTATATCTAGGTAGGTAATTACAAGTATATCTATATCACTACGACCTATGTAACAGAAAACGACACTACTTAATAACACACTGTCTGGAAGTCGACTCGTTTGATACTGCACGCTGCCGGGCGGGGGTGCGTCGGCGCTACGCAACGCGTCCCTTTTCGCTTAGCCAATCACGAGGCTTGCTACCCACGCCATGCCACATCTGGCAACGGCGCGCGGCGGTGCGCGTCAGGCTCGGGGTTGTAAAACAATAGCCCCGATGCAGCGATGGTCGGCAGGCCCATAACGGTATTCCATGGGTAACATTCCATCGGTAACAAGGAGAGTATGAATGGTGCGCCTAGGCCTACCAACCCCCTCTAATCTCCCTCCTTCGTTTCAGCGTAAGCGGGTGGGCGCGCGCGCGGTGGCGTCGCCGGCGCGAGTGCGCGCGCGACGCTAAGCGCTCGCCGACGCCCGACCATGCGCGCAGTCAGGCCGCGCCGCGCCGCCACTCCGCGCGCACGATGCTCAACATGAAACTCAAAGAGCGCCTCGCGCTCGCACTCAGCGCCTTCCTCGTCCTATTCACCCTCATGCTGGTCGTAGACCTGCAAATGGACTATGGCATCTCGGGCCACAGAGTCCCCTTACACGGCCGCGTCAGGATCAGCGACGTCGAGGACAAGGGACGCTCTACTTACATTGAATTTCGGAAGCGGTTACTTCAGAAAAGGTTGGTGTTGTGTTGAATACAGTGATTCTAAATTTTGATTTGTGAGTGGAATACTTCGTATGGATTGATTCTCCTAGCTTTCTGGTAAGTTTTTGGCATTTATATCTAAGCTCCTTTTCAATTTCTGCGTAAACCTTAGACATTATAAAGAACTTATATTTTTTTATACGTTAATATATTTAGGGAAATTAAGGAGATACATATTATAAAATAATATATATCCTATCCTATTAATATTATAAACGTGAAAGTTTGTATGTATGGATGTATGGATGTTTGTTACTCTTTCACGCACAAACGGGGGGGCTAATGTTGATGAAATTTGGTATGGGGGTAGATGAGGCGCTGGATTAACACATAGGATACTTTTCATCATCATCATCATCATCATCCATCACCACGCGGGTGAAACCGCGGGGCGCAGCTAGTTATAATATAATATTAATTCAATATAATATAATTATCCATGAATACGATAATGTATTTCTTTTAGCATATTATTACGTCTTCCTATCTTATCAATAGCAACAATGACCCTTCGATAACACCGAGATATGTAGAGTCGAACACAAAATATTTACAAAATGTTCTTAAGAAAATTCCTGGCTAATGAACCTTGTTAAACTATTATTGGAACTACAGAAGAATACTTTGTAAGAACATTTAAATAACACTAATGACTTACCGGTTTAATATGTTGCACTTTGTTTTAGATAACAGTGGCCGTTTAAAATTGATTTTAAAATACAACGAATGATCAAGAAATATTTTCATGGTTAAATATAAGAAACGGTAAATTTACCTATTTAATTTGTAGATATAGAGAAATATAAATATTTATCTACAAATGTTAGTAAAGAACTAAATCGTTTCGGAAGATTTACTTAAGGTATATTTTAAGGATAAGTAAAATCACAATATCTCAGTTGTTCTATTCAATATTTGGACAACACTTTGTAGAGCTTGTCGATAAAAAAATAATAATGTTATGTAGTAGTTATACACTACTACAGAAATTTATTTAATTAATCGTAGTAGATAGCATCTGTTTTTGTTTATGCCGTAATCTTATAACTGGTGCATTTTCTACATATAACAGTTCATTATTATATTTGAAGTCAAAACTATTAAATAAAAGTTTATTAATTATTTATTATTAAAATAAGCATATTGTTTAACGTATACATGTTTATTCTACCTTACATAAATAATTGTTTGTAGGTGTATAATTATCTAATAATATTAATTATCTATAACTAATTATTATAGAGGTAAATAACTCCTTATATATCTATTGATCTTTGCATTTTTAAAGAGCATAAGTATGATTAAAGAGGTTTCTCTATGTACTTAGGCGTACTTTAAAAATCATATGGTACAGATATCTATCATAATTATCAAGAAACACAATTTCCAAAGGGTTGATATAAAATAATATTATAAAATAGAGACTATTTTTTTTATTAAACCGTTATCAATGAATAGTATCGCAATAATTTCAAATTAATTATTAAAATGCTATAGGTATCTAATATTAAAGTATTTTTGATAGCTAAGTAAATGTGCTACCCATGTATTTGACCACAAGTTACTGAAAAAAAACGTATAGTTGTGCAGTGAAGTTTCTATGGAACTTATGATATAAAAATAGATTCTACGTATATTAAAAAACTTGGCGACGACGTTCTTTTGTTTTACAAATATTGTAATGTAAGTGAGAGCAAAGAAAGAGTGTCATATCACCTTTCATCAGTATGCGTTAGAATGATAAACAAGACATAGACACAGTGCTAATTACTTATATGTAGTTTAACTCAGCGTTATCAAAATGTTTACTTGTTTGACAGCGTCTTGCTTGTAGATAAAACAAAATTCTCTCTTATATTCTGAGTATAGATAACAAAACATGCTATAGCAAAACAGCAATCTACTCGTAATAAATAAACAAATATTAATAATAGAATTGGAATCAATAATTTAAGATAATTTGACGGTATTAAGTTTGTATACTTATTTATGAAAATACTTTATTTGATATGTTGTTGTTTTATTATTATTGCTTAAGGCGCTGTCAGCTCAGAGCTCGGATTTTTTCAATTTATTTGACTTGAAATCAAGCTCGCACATCTTTTAAAAAATGTACATAAATTCATAAAAATGTCCACTATTCAATAAAACAGTATCCGTCAGTGTATATGTATTAAAAATAGCTATTTTCTACAGACTTTTTTTTTCAAAGTTAGTTACCTCATTACTTTCGATTGGGTGGACCGATTCTCAAAAATTTGAAAGCTGATGCTTCCCGTGTGGTCCCATTTAAATTTCATCAAATTCGGTCTAGTAGTTTTTGAGTTACACTCCAATAACTGTTTTTTTACCAAAGTAATAGAATGGAAGTCGGTATTAAATTTTTCAAATTGCTCTTCTATGATATGAGTTTCATGACTGAAAACTGAGCAAAAAGTGGTATGTTTAACTTTTTTTAATGTAGTCTAGTTTGTTAAAATATGTTTTTAATCCGTCAATGTGTACTTAAACGTTTTAGAAATGTCATATTATTTTTGTAATTTTAAGTATTTCGCTGCTTATGAGATAAACTGATTCAAAACCCTCATTTTTATCGTCGTCATGAATTGACAGCACCTTAAGTTTGCATAAATGCGCAGTTGAATTAGGTATATGACGAAATTATGAGGACATAACGTATTTGTGTCCTTAGGTACATTTACGTAGTAGGTAACATATGTACCTAATTATATTAAATCATTATATTTTCATCACTAAGTACGAAAAAAACGTGTGACACGTGTTACTTGTAAAAAAATTCATAAGAAATTCAAAACACGGTATCTACGAATACAATAACGGAGTGTTTGCTTTAGAATGTTAGCAATTTCGGATATGTTTGATATACCTACTCGTATTGACGTAGCCATGTTTGCGTGTATGCGTGAGCGGTTCGTTGTTTACAATAGAATTAATAAATATTCTGTGATGGTGACACATACTGACACATTTTCGATCGACTGCCAAAAAAGGTGGTCCGATCCCAAGTCGAAGTTTTTTACATATAAAATAACAAATTTTAAGTTAATATTGCTTTTTTTGACTGCACACATTATTAGTCTAAGTTGGTCAGTGATGGCGAGAAAAATGACCAAAAATGGCTATCGTCGACTTTATGAATTTTCCTAGATTTGTGTTCTTTAAGTTTTGACGCGTAATAGTGGTGGATTATTAATCGTTGAGTATTCGCAATGGTGCACGAGTGTAGACAAGTGAACAAAATTATGAAACGTTGTTTTGTGTTTTCCTCGTCAAGCGCTATTAGAAAGTTTTAGTAAAGCATCCACCGCTTTACTAGAATGGACTTAGACAGGACAGTGACCGAATAAAAAGCAAAAAAAAATATTGATCCGTGTTTATTACAGTCGGTAATAAAACTATAGAATAAACTACCTTGATGACATTATTAGTACAATGCATGTAGTGACACTGAAAAAAACAATGATTTTGGCCTATTTCTCCCGCACAAACTGCTTAATAGGAAGAATACAAAATAAAAAACATACAAGAAAACCCAAATAAACCAAAAACGATTCGACACGTGTTTCGCCTCTATACGAGGCATCCTCAGGAGATGTTGACTCGTCGAGCGTTAGACCGACAGACTAACTTAACTGTCTGTTTTGATAATGGATTTCCGCAAAGTAACGCCTGAATCAATAAATTATCTGTATGTTATATATTTTCTACCGACTTCCAAAAAAAGGAGGATGTACTCAATTCGACTGTATGTTTTTTTATGTTTATTACCTCATAACTTTCGACTGGGTGAACCGATTATCAAAATTATTTTTTTATTTTAAAGCTGGTGCTTCCCGTGTGGTCCCATTTTTATCAAATTCGGTCTAGCAGTTTCTGAGATACACTCCAATAACTGAATAGAATGGAAGTCGGTATTAAGTTATTCAAATTGTACTTGTTATATTATATACACTTATATAAGTTTAAAGTTTAGTGTATAATTTAATATAGGTAACATGCATTGTACGGATTACATGATTCAGCAATGCATATTTTTTAAGTTATAACTACAAATAATAAATAGGAACAGTAGCAAATAAAATGGACCTAGTGAGACAAATGGAATGAAAAATGTAACATTATTTTTATTTGCAGTAAACTTATGTTTAGATCGTGGTTAATACCACAAGTACGGACGGTAAATATGTTGGTTAAAATATGTTAACTATCAGAACCTCATTATAATAACAATTAATAACCTTATTATGTTTATAAGGTTACAATACAGTATAATACAAGTACATACTGTAGATGAAAACTAGATAAGAACTGTATACATTCTAAATACCTATTATTAATTATTATGCGATTATTCACGTCTGAGTAGACATGTCATAACTATTATAAATTAATAAGTTGTGACTAACAAGATCAGCGGCTGCTTTTGTTTTTATATAATAATATATAAAGTTGTAAGATATTTTCACATAGATAATAAGACAGTAAGATACTTAATACAGGATGTTTGGTAGAGGGACCGACAAACCAAATGAGCGTATTCGGGGTCCCACTTGAAAAATACAAGTTGACCAAAAAAAAATTCCCGACACCCCAATTTTTTTTAACTTTTTTTTGTGAATTTTCTCGTTTTCTCCAATATTATACCTATTTACCACCACAACATTTGTAAAGTATGTTTTAGACCGAATGTTTTTAATTTTTACAAATTTTACAAATGTTATGGTGGTAAATAGGTACAATTTCGGAGCAAAACGGAAAAATCACAAAAAAAATTAAAACATATTGGGGGGTCGGGGATTTTTTTGGCCAACTTGTATTCTCCAAGTGGTCCCCCGAACACGCTCATTTGGTTTGTCGGTCCCTCTACCAAACACCCTATATAATATATATGTATGTATAATTATTGCTCGCGTGTTTTTAAGGTATCGCGATCCCATATCAAAAATACCCGTCACTTAGAAACTAAAAAAAAATACATTCAACCCCGTTTCAGCGAGTTATGTTTCAGCGAAAAGAAACAACACCTACACATTCACTTACTGACAAACTTTTACATTAAAAAAAAAAACTCAACCCCGATTCAGCGAGTTATGTTTCAGCGAAAAGAAGCAACACCTACACATTCACTTACTGACAAACTTTTACATTAAAAAAAAAAATTCAACCCCGATTCAGCGAGTTATGTTTCAGCGAAAAGAAACAACACCTACACATTCACTTACTGACAAACTTTTACATTAAAAAAAAAAATTCAACCCCGATTCAGCGAGTTATGTTTCAGCGAAAAGAAACAACACCTACACATTCACTTACTGACAAACTTTTACTTTCAAAAATGAGTTTCATGCATCAAACTCTTAAGAAATTATTTGCTACTTTTTGGTTTAAATTTAAAATACTAGGTATTATTTTACAAACATCTTAGGTATGTATGATAGGGAGTCACTCGTTGAAATCTTTTACAAGGCGAAATGTGCGATCGTTACGTAGAGTTATAGAAAAATAAATACACATGAAAAACTACAAGCACGTACGCTCAGTATAAAAATACAAAATTAATAAATTAATATAAAATACAAATAATACTAATATAAAATAAATATAAATTACCTATTAAGTGCCACCCATCCAAATAATGCCCACTGCAAGTTTTGCTTAATTATGATACAAATGACAAGACAAAATCAAATACGACCTTATTGTTTTAGTCATTAAATCATTTTTTATATATAATCATAAATTATCCATATTACAAAATTGGTGAAATACAATGATAACAATAAAAGTTTAGGCAGTTTTGATTTTTTAAATAAAAGTCACTTTTTACAATTGTATGATGCTTATGATTTACTTCGTACTGGTCATGTTCAGTGTCGCTGTTACAAACAAACATTCTCTTCTAAACAAACATTCATTCGTTCTCATCTAAATATTTGCCTCATCTAGCTGTCAGGAGCTGTTTATCTTATGCATCGGTACGCATGAAGTTTTCCGGCGAAGCTACTTACCTAATATCTAATAAATAATATAAAAACACATCCACAGTTTTCCATATGGTTATCATAATGCAAACAAACCTTAATTTGAGTACGTACATCATTATCTACTATCAGTTTGTTATCGAGATATGAAGATTATTATTATTAATTTCGACACATCGCGTTAGCAAGCTATCACCCAATCGATCAAGTTATCAAAACTAATCTGTTAAACACGGTAGGTAGATCAGATATTAGGTCAGTATCTCTATAAGTGTAATTATGAGTGTAGCGAAAGTGCGAGTTTTATTTTTCTAATCATTATAGTAGATAAGTAGCCCGAAATATTTAGGCGCCTATAGTTCGAGGGTGCAATTGGTGCTTACACCCGAGCTAACTACTCTGCTTTACATCTCGATTGTGAGTTAAGTAGAAAAACACCGGCATTACAAAAATAAAATTGATGACTATTATACTCATACGAAGACAAGGCTGAATAGCGAAGCGACCTCTTCTGTCATTGGGCTGAATGCATAATGTCTATTGCCAGTATGATGGTTAGATGTACGCGAACTTTTTGAAAGAGTGAAGTGTTTTTTTTTTATTACTTGCTGCCCTAAGGCTTTTCTAGTTTTCTAGTTTCATTATTACCCTATAGCGCTAATTGGTCACCTACAAGCTCCATTTGTGTTTTTTTTAATTACTTACCGCCCCAGGGCTTTTCTTGCTACATTATGACCCTAGAGCGCTAATTGGTCACCTACAAGCCCCATTTGGGGGTAATAAGGACCTACTTACCAAATATGAGAGATGTAAATGATATTTTTTGGATGATATTAAGCTCATACAAATCAGCAGTGCAAGTACCGAATTTAGCGATCGATATATTTGAGTCTCGAGTTCGTCATACTTCGAAAAAACTGGCTATACCGATCTTGTGTCGATCATTGCATGTAAGTAACAGAATTAAGCGATCGGTAGACACATTCGATAAGCTTTTACGATTATAACGATAACACTAGCATGGAACTGTTAAATTACGTTTGAGATCGTCTATTTAATCGATTTTAACGATTGTTTTGTCAGCTTTGAAAATGACCTCGATAAAGCTTATCGACAGGCGACGGGAATGGGGATATTGTTTAGTTGCGTTTGATCTAACTAATATTATAAACGCGAAAGTTTGTATTTATGGATGAATGGATGTTTGTTAATCTCTTACGCTCAAGCGGCTGTCCCAATTTTGATGAAATTTGGCATGGACGTAGATGGGGCGCTGAATGAATACATAGAATTTTCATCAAAATCGTCATCATCCATCACCATGCGGGTATAACCGCGCAGCTAGCCTAAAATTGTAAAATAAAATAAAATAAATAAAATAAAAAATAGACTTCGGCCTTCTTTTGATCGTAGAAGAGCGTAATGCTCGTAGAAATCTTCAAAATAATACAAGAACGCATTGTAGAATGCAAAGACAATTCGTATTAATTGATATACTGTCGACAATTTGACGATCGTATAAGTCGTCGATATGACTTCCATACTTGCTACGGGCGATACAATTTTTTTTCGATCTTAGCGACTCGACAAATTTAACGACTATTACGGTACTTGCACTCCTGATAAATTAACAAAATGTGCATACAACTCCAGCAGAAAGAAGGGTATCTGTCTCTCTGCCAATTGACTTTTAATAGAATCCGAAATTGTTTATTTGATTGCTACACGTTAGGGGTCTTTTTTAAAATGCATTTTTAAAGCGTAAATGCTTTACATTACATAGAAATGATTTTCATATCATAAAGGCTACGTTCCGGTAAGCGCCAACAACGTTCACAACTGTCGCGTCCTTTTTTTCGTTCCCTTTGGTTCCAATGCATACTCGTAGAATACCCAATCCGTATGAAACACTAATGCGGACGCGAAATTCGCGCCAAGTTTTCGGTCAAAATCGATAGAATCCTATACATTTTGATGTTTGACAGTGACAGCTCGCAACGACCCACCTTCGATCCGCGAGTGTTGTGGTGTGTGGTGCGTTGTGTGTGAGCGTTTTCGGTGACGTAATCGATGACATATCGAGCTCACTCACGATGATCGTGGGCTTGTAAGGAAATGGGTGTGCGAACTCCGCGAGTGATTTCGGCGCCTACCGGAATGTACCCTAAGTAATACTATTACGCTGCACCTTAAAACTATAAATTGCCTTTAAAACTTTCACACTGGCGCCAACATGGAAACCAGTGATTACAAAGTGTTCCCGTCGCGATTTATCCTCAGAAAAATCTGTCGATATCGTTAGTGTTGTGGTTCGGGACAATAACTTTTTATAACAACTGTTGGGGGTATATTAAAAAGTATCTCCATACTTCAAGACAGTGACACCCGCCTCTTCAGTCCGCTCGTGACCACGATCAATGCAACTTGATCGAAACGTCGAGGTAATTAAATACTATTACTAACGCGATTAAACCCCGTTAATATAATATAAATATAAATTGCCTATTATTTAATATTTTATGATAACTATATAATTTTGTTAAAATTTCAAAAAAATTAATTGTCAAAATTTCTATATAATTATCGAATCTGCTCACAAAATTTTACGAGAATCAGTTGAAAATGCAATGTAGAGGAGATGGACAGACAGGCATGCGAAATTATTTTTGCCCAAGCTGTTCCAGAGACGATTCGCTAGTGCTTCGCACTCGCTCATTCATATGCTCAAACGAATAGGTCTGGGGATGTACTCCCACTATACCTATGTCCAACATGAAGCAGTAATGTGCTCATTAGTGTGTTCCGGTTTGATTGTCTTTACTGTTATTCAAGTCATTATATATTTACCATACGGTTACTTTCCAATTACAGGTTTTAAAAATAGTTAAGTGAGATAGTTTATCTATGAATACAATTAAATAAGTACTTTCAATTCTCATTATAATAAATACGCAATAGTTATCACTTTTACACATTATATGCTGTCATTTACATATAGTGCCTACTGATACATCTTAATATTTACTTTAAAACCGGAAAATGCCTATAATTTAGTCATTGTAGAGAATGATGATTTCTTATCTTACGACATTATTTTTCTTTGCATGACTCGTGAAGGAAATTGTTTATCTATTTACATACATTTCATATGATAATGCTTTTAGATAACGAACAAGAGCAATTCTAGCATCACCGATATCTATGTTCTTATGTTTGTCACACAAAAATGACAGACTTATCGGATCTGTCTTTGACATATAGTATTAATCTGACTCTACACATAGTAATATAAAATGTAAAAGTTTTTTCAAATTTTGAACATTTATCATAGCAAAACAAACTAAAAGCATATTTTTTAGATAAGTGAGAGAAACCTCATACATAAAAACAGTAATGGGAATCGATTTTTAAATGTCAAAAAGTGACTCTATATCACCGAAAAGGCTGACTATGTCACTGATTTTTTTAAAGTCGTACTGTCATCCTCAAACAGAAACTAATAAACCAACTTCGAATGTCTTCCCCTCCCTCCTGAATAAAGCTAGACTTACTTAACACTAGCTTCTGTGATCTACGCATGAAACCATGTGTTGCGTATTTCAATGCATTTGGCAACAAGATAATTAAATACATTATGAATGATGATAGACTTTCGCTATTCTTATATACATTAAAATTAAACAACTTTAAATAGATTAAATCGTGTACTTATATTTTATATAATTTATATACCGACGCGGCGACGTTTCGAACACTTTTCAATAAACATGGTCACGGGTAGACATGTTTTTGTTCAAACCTTTGCTTTGTTTATTTTTGTATGTGATAAACAAAAATAAAAAATAAATCAATATAATACAAATATTTCCTACCAGCTGGCAGGATCCTACGCAGACGTAGGCTGCTACGTCTGCGTAGGATCCATTAGTTTTTCGAGTAGCTTATTATCTTCTCCAATGCCCTATATACTTTCATACAAAAATGTCATAAAATATATTCATGGTCAAACGCAATTGCTATATTAGTATTATCTGAGTATATTTAAATACCTAGTATATCAATCTAAACACTAATAATATACAGTTCCTACATACATACAAATATTAAATTAATCACCGTGGAAAAAACTGTCATTACATTTCATCACCCTTTACGGTCACCGAGCACGTCTAGTGTATCGAGCTGTCAAATGTACTTGGCCTTTGACTAAGCTATCAGAAACTGAGACAAACTTTGACAATTGTTATCATTACGATCTTGACGTAGGCGGAGATCTTATTATTTTGTCTATGCTGTGCCCAAGCATATTACGGTTTCTCACCCGCGTGCTGATGGATGATGATGAAAAGTATCCCATGTGTTAATCCAGCGCCTCATCCATCTACCTCCATACCAAATTTCATTAAAATTGTCCCCGCCGTTTGAGCAAAGATCCACAAATCCATCCATCCACATCAACTTTTCAATATTATAGTAGGATATATTATAGAGGAAATATTTGCCATATTTTTTTTTATCTTAGTAACGAATAAACTGAAAAACGACTAGATCGATTTCAAAATCTTTCACCATTAGAATTACATAACATACGAAAAATAGGCTATATGTTTTGTTTCATCATCATCCATTACCACGCGGGTGAAACCGCGCAGTGTAGCTAGGAATAAAATCAAATAGGTCAATATTAAAGAAAATCGCCCTGTAGGTAGCTAACAGATTCACAAATGGTAGAGTATTGTATGGAGAGTATGATTTGGTACCTATATCTATGATTAAGAGAGCAGTTAAAGACAGTCGCTGGTTAAGATCAATAGTCAAATATCTAATATAGATAACGATACACAAATTTAAACATCGATGCGGATTTTGACTCGAAATAACACCACACGTGGAAAACGATTAATATCGGCTGTGGCCGTCAGGCGACATGATACGTTCGTATTTGCGTATCATATTCAAATACTTATTAATATTTATTTCTTGAAAATTCAATCGACATTAGTCGTACTTCTGTTTATTGCTTACTTCGCGTTAATCTGCGAATAAGTACTAGGTACTTTCACGCTTAAGTTGTTTCAGCAGCAGCAAAGTTTTCTCATTTCATTGGATACCTCAGACAAAATAAAAATTCAAGACAGAATGTTGCGAACAGAGAAGTGAGGCCGGTTTTCTAAAATACATGTACGTGACTCGGTACTGTCATGGTAATTCAAATTAAATTAAATTAATTAAAAATTTATCAATAATTAATAAATGATAATTAAAACTTTACGTGTTGCTTCCACGCGCCGCGATAGTTCGACTGACGAGCCAAGGCGTAGTTTCGTTTAGGTTTTGTATGTAAATATGTATGGACACGCCGAGGCGTAGTTTTACACGGCCTCACTTCTCTGTTCACAACATTCTGTCTTGACTTTTTTATTTTGTCTTAGTTGGATACATCTGCTGATCTGAAATACTAACAACAAAAGCCAAGGTATGTCATGGTTGTACGTTTAAAGGTTCCAACGGCGTATCATATTTTGTATTGTGTGTATCGATCATGTCGCAAACAATTGTCGAATGCACTGAGAAGGTATTCAATGAAGCCTTAATGAGAAACTGCTCGTTTGTGTTTGAACAACAATGCTTCACTCTGTCATTTTAGTACGATGTAATTTTTTTAAACCAAATTGACGTCTACTTATACCTAATTACATTAATATTTATATATTATAATATTTCAAAATGATAACAGAAATTATCATTAGGAATTTTTCACTGAGTTGAAGTCTTGCTTATATTATTTTATACAGTAATTATTTGTGTATAGGTAAATGTATATTTAAATTGTTATACAATTTATTGAAGATATTTAGGATTTTACAAGTAAATTACAAAACGGTTCACCTGAGTTGATCACTGCCGCAGATACAATACAAAAAAACTGAAAGATATTTTGGAACAATTTGGAGAAACCGAACATTAAAAAAAAAACACTTTCATGAAATGGGCTTTTACAAATTTGGTGAAGTATTCCAATCCTCCTTTTTATCTCGGGTTGAAGAGTATTTAAAAAAGTTTAACTTTGAGGAATGCATTGCGCCGTAACTGGCATAGACAGCGTCGACAATATTTTACTATTACTTTTTTGACATTGTAAGTGGACTCGTAGGTTTATACATTTGCCATTCCTCAAGTTATAGACATCAAGTATAACTTTTAGATAAAGTTGGATTAAGTAAGATTTTCATCCAAGTAGTCAGAGTCAATCAATAAATATAATACAATCACATAAACAAGTCCGTAATGTAGTCACTGTCCAGTCTAAGTCACGTTCTAGTAACGAGGTGGATCCATCACTAAAACTTTCTCAGGGAATGATGAGGAAAACACACAAAACGTTTTATGATTCTATTCACTTTGTCTACACTCGTGCACCATTACAACATTGCAATGGTGCACGCGTGCATTAATAAAAAAAATATCATTAAATTATTAAGTAATTATAAAAGTACTAACTCTTACAATTACTAGATTTGATTGTATCCATTTGTATATTAACCAAAACATATGATAATCAATTTAACTTACATAAGTCATTCAGATTATTATAATTTTTTGTAAATATGTAATACAGTTACGAGACAATTCTTATTTTAAGTAACCATAAAGGTTTATTTTTGTTAACTATTCTTATGTAATCTTATAGCAGCAATCTAATAAAGTTGCCTCACAGTAAAACAATGTGTGCGGGTAAAAAGTTCATACAATAGGATATACTTCGCGATTATTGCGTCCTCGAATAAAAGATAAAAACCTCTGACGGCCTGGGGGCTTACTATCACTTCTTAAACTAGTCACATTCACACACTTAATTTGGTACCTCCACGTCAATTATAGCAAGATTAAAATAGTACAGGATAACGCTTGATATTGGAATATTGGATAAACGTTTTGATGACGTCATAACAAACAGCTCATTCAATTTGCGTACTCCGAAGTGACTTCTCAAAAAGCATAACTGTTCCAATGTTAAATTGTATTAAAATAATACTCTCATCTTTATTGTGTGTTGGTGGGAGTATGATTGTTCTAAGCTTTTTACAAAATGTTCTTGTTTTATGATAGCTTCGTAAAAGGTAGTAAGCCACTGATGACTGATGAGACAATTTCGCCATCTTGTACTTATTCGGATGTATGCTGCTAAAGGAATGTTTACGATGCAACATGAATATGAAATGTAAAATGTGTATATAACTTTTGTATCCGGTAACTTAGGAGTTTTAATTATTTAATTAATATGACACTATATTAACTTTAACTTGGTTCCGTGCAATAAGTACATAAATGTAGTACGTAAATATGTAAAAAAAAGCAATATAATTGTCCGCGCGACTGCGATGCAGGAGAGCGACGCGTCTCTACAAGAGCTTGGGCAAAAATGCTTTTGTATTTCTGCCCCGAAGTCCGACTGTTCCTGTCTACATTTCTCAACCGATTCTCTTGAAATTTTGTAAGCAGGTTTGATAATTATATAGAATTTGTGTTGATGGATTTTCGAAATCAAATTAATTTCATTAGTTTTTAGTATCCTAAAATAAAACTAGATAGCGTTGGCTATTTAGGGTGGGCGGTGAATATTTCTTCAGTTTAAGCTGTGCAAAGATTTACTCGCAGAGCCACTAGTATTATGAATAGGAAAGTTTGTGATTCAGTGATGACTCACTGAATCACAAACTTTCCTGGATGTGTGTGAGTGAGTATATTTGTTACTTCTTCATTAAATACGTGTTACAAATTTTGATGAAATTTATGGTGTAGATAAATGATTCCCAGGATTTACTCATAGCATAGGCTACTTTTTATGTCAATTCCTCGGATAAAGTCGCTAAGTTCATTATACTAACTAATCAAAGTGTACCAATTTTTTTCTATTATAAGGAATATACTTATATTAAAAGGAATATCCAAAAGTTATATGTTGATGAAATTTTGAATGAGCCCAACCAGGAGTTATTACATATCAAAAGAAAAATTAAAAAAATATAAATGGCAACACAACATTCATCTAAATCAACAGATCAAAAAAATTATTAAGTATGCGTGATCCAACATATACCTACATAGTTGTAGTACAAAAGAAAGTAAAATAATTTGTTGATGTCGGTAGGTACCATGATAGTTCAAGAGTACCTTTTATCACAATATTGTGCACATGGTACCGACTTCGACTAGTTATTTCGCACTTTTTAGTGTTGAAGTTGGTTCCATTTTTGGCAAAAAAAATAATAACACTTGCTACTTACGGCATCGATTGTCATTACCGTCAATCACGATGTCATCAATATACTTTTATTATCACTTATATATACCGATTGACTAAATTTGATAAAATTTAAATACCTCGAAATTATACTCTACCAAATAAAAAAATAGTACTACTCTATAAAATGTTATGCATGATCAGATCATACATAAAATACATACGCGGCGACTTGAGTACCACTTCCTATTTTATGGAAGTCGGTTGATAACTTACTTGATGCAGTAGGTACCTAGTTGAAAAAAGCTGGTGGACTTTAGCCTTACTCAAAACCTATATCAATCCATTTTAAGTCCTGATGTTTTTATTATATATGTATTATATTAGGTACACTTATTATGGGACACATATTTTAGTGACCAGCTGTATCTACTACATAGTTAATGCTCGTCAGCCTTGTCCATACGCGCAATGTACCGAATCGGTACAAATTCTGGATCACAAAACTTATTTTTGCCTAAAATTTTGTGTAGAAATTAGTTACAACAATATGGATTGAGATTGTGATGTTGAATGACGTAATAAATATCATTATTGGAGATTACAGCAAGCGCCCATCGTATAGGTTCTGTTATACAATAATCTAGTATAATTTGTTGTTGTCATAAAATATTTCTCTCTTTATTTACTTACTTCATTGTAAATTTGAATAAGGTTGCTTTATAATAATTATTATTAACAGACATCCGACTTTTAGAGTGCCTCTACAAACTCTAAGCCATTGAGTTTGTAGAGGCACACACTAATTGGCAGACTATTGTTTCCAATGACTTTAAGTAACAAATTATTATGAAATGGGCTCGCTTTGAATTGAAGTAAATTAAAATATACTAAAATATTAAGCCTAAGCATTGTTTTGAAAATAAGTGCTCTCGTATATTCTCAATAATTTAATGATGTTTTGCTAAGAGCAACTCTTGTTGAACTAAAATTGTGTGCACATAACTAGATAGAGATTAACCAAAATAAATGAATTCTACTAGCTTACTCTAAGGTATTACATAAACAACAGTAAAGGCCTATTCAGACCTGAGCGTTATTCGCTACCGCTGTGGGTAGCGAAAAATACCACGCGGAACTCGATGGGTAAATAGTATG
Organism: Selenia dentaria; assembly: GCA_917880725.1. NCBI lineage: Eukaryota > Metazoa > Arthropoda > Insecta > Lepidoptera > Geometridae > Selenia > Selenia dentaria. The sequence continues at coordinate 30,675,909 of OU862877.1, read as the reverse complement.
AAGTTCCATAACTGCAGCGAAACTTGTACCGCCTAGTGAGGCGGTATTTTCTCTTGTTTGGCGAAACTAGTTCCGCCGCCCCGCTAACCGTTGCCAACGAATATCTCTACCGCGTGCGGTAGAGATATTCGTTAATAACGCCCAGGTCTGAATAGGCCTTAACAGATACGTAAAGCTCCTAAAATAAATAGCTCTGTTAGTTCTATCAACATTATACTTTCTTTGAAAAGTATTTTAATGCAAAGTCTTAAACTCACAAAATCCCATTATAAGTTTATATTTCTCTTTATTCTAAGGTGATTCAGGTTGTCTCGACGTGGTTTATATCTACTACTACAATAATTTGAAATGTTTGATTTTCACTAGTTTTTATCGTCGATTCGCGATGTAAAAACTGAAAACACGTGTACCAATGTTAATAATATAATTATGTCACACGACAGCATCAAACAGTGTGTGCGTAATCAATAAAAGCATGTGTACACCAAATGGATATCAAATAAAGGTGTGAAGTAAATAGTATGAGCAAAAACCCAAAATGTAATGCAATGTAAATAATATTATACATAACAATACAATTACTACGTAATACTTTCATGTATAATACTTCTACGTCATATCATATTGTATCTATTTCGTTGGTGTGTTACTAGCTTAAAATTTTATTCAACGATTCGACACTATACATTTGAAAATGTAATATATGTTCGAAGGTGATGGGTATGTTCAATAAACTATCTGTAAATTCGTAGTCGTTATAAGTTAGGTAAATTTAAACGATTGTGAAACATGGTAATTTTTTCGTCGAACTACAAAGTACATATATAAGATATATGTAATTATTTTAAATGTATGATTTTGACGTTCAGGGCTGAGTAGAAAATATCTAAAATACACACTATTTAATATGGGCTAGTATTTAATCACACACCTTATTATTTTTATAAACTAGGTTAATAGCTTAAAAAATATTTATACTTGAAACTATGCACTCCAAAAGAAATCAAACTTCAGAATTATTAATAGTTCCAGTATGACTTTCTTAAATATTGATGGTTTACGCGTTGGTAAATTACAGTAGAACTAGCGTGTGCCTGCGACTTCGTTCGTGTATTAGGCTCGGCCTTCTCGGCGTCGCCATGACCTCCCGTCATTTCTTGTTTTTTCAATGTAAGAACCTTCTAAGAGGTATTAGAAAACATTTAAAAGATGAATGAAATCGATAAAGCCGTTCTCAAGTTATAGCGTGATTAGGAGAAATAGGGGTTAATTTTTATATATGTACATATACATATATATTAATTAGGAAAAAAACGTGTCGACTAGAAAAAAACCTCTATTATTGACCGATTAAACAACTTTTAAGATTTTATTTCTTAAATCATTTATTAACGGTATAAATGAACCAAATGCTCGATATCCATTAAAATAAACCGTACTTATATGAGTTTATGACGTTTCAACATTTTATTTTTAAACGGATATTAGATTCAACGATGAACGGGAATACTTACGTAAACTATGATCAGTTTATTTATTATTACAAAGGGCCTCATTGTTTTAAAAAATAACTTGCTGAAATATTGTTCTATAGAGGTGTTTATATATAGTATTATGAATTTATCGTTTTGGTCGATATGGGTCAATGATATATAAATAATTAAATATTGCGAAACAAGCTAATAACGAATAGTTTTAGACTGGGTCGAGTTAGGCCTGAGTTGTAGTGGATCTGTGCAGGTCAGTCCGTGTACCATCCGATTGATTCGATTGGTGCTCTCCGGACATGAATGTGGAAATGCCTGATGAAGTGATTCAACTTCATCAGTGGCTTGAACTGGCCAAAAATGTGAAGCGCTGGTGGATACTGTCCTTCAACAGATTATTACAACCGCCTTATTTGTTCATAATAAAGAAAGAAGTATTTCCTTAATAATAAATATAAGTAATAATTTTTCCAAACCCATATTTTCCAAACTCTAATTACATGAACATACATAGAATATCGAACATGATAGGTGTCGTATATTTTTAACAGGAGATAAGTTAGTATGAAAACACAAGTAAAGTATTTAATTTAAGTCATTACCCTATTGTTTCTAGTCCAAAAACGATTCTATAAGCACTTCATCATCGTACTAATATTATAAACGCGAAAGTTTGTATTTATATATGTTGGTGACGTTTTCACGCAAAAAGTACTGAAATGGATTTTAATGAAATTTGGTAAGTAGATAGATGAGGCGTTGGAGTAGGAAATAAAAGATGCTTTTTAATTATTATCAACATCATCATCCATCACCACGGATGTAACCGCGGGGCGCAGCTAGTTTGAAATACTTTTAAAGTGAACGAAATCTGGATGATTTTCGTTTCTCTTGATTCAAATATAGGATTTGATACGATTTCAATGAACTTTTGTAGCGCTCGCAGCGGAGCCTGTCGTGTCGTGCTCAACTTATCAACACAGTTGAGCAACTCTTGCTGTGGCCATGGCTTGCATGGTGACCGCAAATAATATTTTCTACAAGTAGTGGGCGCATTTGTTCTTCGGAGGCACGATAAGCTGACGAGCCCGAAGTTTATTTAAGCTATGTTGGACGCATTCGAGCGACTTGAAAACCTATCCATCGACCCATCCAGCAGTGGGAACGTAGCTGATACTTTACTTTATTCAAACTTTAACCCAACGATTTTTGAATGAGGGTGTATTTTACCTAAAAAGGGGGGAAGTTTGCTGTGGTGCTATTTACCGACTGATTTTGATAAAATATAGTAAACACATTAGGTACCAGACTTTAAGGAGGAATTTCGAATATAAGCATAATTGGTCAAATGGTTGCTGAGATAACTAATAGGGTGTAAAGTTTAAAAACTTAGGTTTAGGTAATATTCAGTCGTCTGCTGATAGCTCCGACTGCGGAAAATTGCCGCTGATAAGACTATGCTCGCAAGGTCTACTGTTCGCAGAACTACAAGTATTATTGAGATTTATAACTAGTTAATAGAATAAAGGCAGGGGCTTATTTTCTGTTTATTCCTTCCTATACCGTGATAATTAAAACAAAAGATTTATGAATGAAACTGACGTATGTTTACGTCTCTGGGTGCAAAGGGTTAAGTCGGATTCCCGTTAAGTGAATTTCTTAACGTCGATTCTATCTATGTATTTTCGCGCTTTTATTAATAATAATTAATATAAACATTTATAATGTTGATGCGTTTCGTGTTTTAGCCAGTTATATACACTGGGCCGCAAAGAAAGCGGATCGGTTTTAAAAAACGTGATAACTTTTAAAATAAAAACTAAAGTTGAAAGTATTTTTCACTAAAATAAATGAATAAGTAAATAAAACCTTATTATTTATTTTTAAAATTACTGCTTTCAACTCGATTTAGAAAAATATCCTATAGGTATAAAATATGCAATTTTGACACATTTGAGTGTTTACAGCTACTGTTAACAGCTGTTAATAAAGCTGTTATAATGTTGGACATGTTTAACAGCTCGTATTACTGTAATAAGAAATAGAAGGGTTTTTCTTCCTCCTATAATTCAATGAAATAAACGTTAATTTGGTATTTACTGTAAAAGTTGGTAAAATATGATTAAAGTTATCGCATTTTTATAACTGATCTTCTCTTTGTGGACCAGGGCTAAAATACAATAAAGAACAAGTACAATTTGAAAAATTTAAAACCGACTTCCATTCTATTCATTTATTGCAGTGTAACTCAAAAACTACTGATCCGAATTGAATTAAATTTAAATGGGACCACACGGAAAGCACCAGCTTTCAAATTTTTGAGAAGGTCCACCCAATCGAAAGTAATGAGGTAACAAACATTAAAAAAAAATTAAAATAAAAAAAATACAGTCGAATTGAATACCTCCTCCTTTGTTTGGAAGTCGGTAGAAAATAGCAACTTTTAATACACATACACTGACGGATACTGTTTTTATTGAATAGTGGACATTTTTATGAATTTATGTACGTTTTTACAAGATGCGCGAGCTTGATTTCAAGTCAAATAAATTGAAAGAATCCGAGCTCTGAGCTGACAGTGCCTTAAGCAATAATAATAAAACACCATATCAAATAAAGTATTTTCATAAATAAGTATACAAACTTAATACCGTCAAATTATTTTAAATTATTGATTCCAAAATTTTGTGTATCGGTTCACCTTATTGAAAGTTATGAGGTAACAACATTAAAAAACAGTCAAATTGAGTACCTCCTCCTTTTTGGAAGTCTGTAGAAAAATGATAGTACGGGACATGAGATAACATCTAATGTAACATTATCGTTGAACAGTAACGGCAACGGTTCCCGTGAGTACGAGCAGTCAGCTCCGAGTGAGACGAGCGGCGGTGACGCTGAGCCCCGGACTCCAGCACCACCTGCCGACAAATACGAGGATCTGCTGAGGATTCTTAACGACCAGATGTTGGGGAAGGGAGACGACAACCCTGTGATCGTATCACCGCAACGAGACCTGAACATACTCAGGCCGGAGAACCCCACTATTAGTGAAATGGAAGACTTAGAACCTAGGTAAGAGATTGATTTAAGTATATGCCTTAGTTAATTGTGTCCACAGACTGGAATGTACCTCAGCTGCGGCCATCCTCTACAAGCAGAGAGACAAAGAGAAATGTTTGACGAACATTTTTCAGAGTCAACGTTGGCGACGTTGAATTGCATTATTTTTTACTGTATTATCGCATCACGTTATCATTATTGATCCAGAGGAACCCCATTTTATCTATCGGTAGCTAATGCTCGGGTTACATGGGGCCAGTTTTTCAAGCCAGGATAGCAAGATAGTGTCAGTAAGCTAGCAAGCTAGTACTTCTGGCTTCGTGTAGACAGAACTAGCTTCATTTTTAAGCCAGTAAGCCAGTACACAAGCCAGGACAGTTTTTAATAGGATGGAGTTCTATTTTGAGGCCATTATGCCCGGGTGACACGAGGCCAGTTTTTCAAGCCAGAACAGCATGCTAGTTTTTAACTAAACTGTCCTGGCTTCATTATTTTAAGCTTGTACTATTGCAGTGACTAAGGTGACCACGCGTCCAACATGAATTGCATGCGAAAAAGAAACATTATTCGTCTGAAGGAGTTACTTAGAAAACTGTACCAATTCGCAAAAGATGAATTACAAAAACGGTACGGGACAATAACTACTTTATTTATTTCGCCACACATTTTTGTACTTGAATCACGTTTATAGTCGTCTTTATTACTTGAAAAGGTGACGTTTCACAGACATTAATGATCTTGGACAGCTGTACAAACTTTAAACTAATCTCCGTACTTAGTTTGGGCATCTTAAAATCACAAAAACATGTTAGATAAATTAACAAAACGCATGGTTACTGCTTACTAGCCTACTGAAAACTGGCTTCGCCGGCCACATGGAGCTAGTACACAAGCCAGGATAGTAAAATCAGTGGTGGGAGGGAATCTCTTTAGTTATATTCTTATGTGAAATTACTACGCTTATAAGTCATAACGACTATTAAACACTATTATACAATTATATACCATTAAAAAATCTCATCACTGACAGAGCTCTCTCTCTATCCCATTTATTCAAGAAATACTGTTGCGAGGCTTGTTCTCATATTACTTTTGCTTATACATACGTGAGGCGGTAATCTCACGGCTTATCATAGCAATGTGAAATGTTACGGTGTGAACGATAAGTGCTTACATTATTTTCTACGTGAAATGAAAAACTTTTATTCGTGTGTGCATTATAAAGAAAACTAATTTTCTAGTAACATTTTTCTTAGCATTTGCTACAGTCATGGGAAATACGAAGCATTCGCAGCGGAACTTGACTTGGCGATTTTATCCGATCAACAAGTTAAGCAACACTTGCTGCGGTCAGGAGTTGGATGGGTGACCGCTATTGGCATTGTTCAACAGAGCGCTTCCGTGCTTCGGAGGGCACGTTAAGCCGTTAGTCCCGGTAGTTTGTCTTAGTACAACAGTCGTTAGGCTATGTCGAAGGCCTTCGGGAGCCCCGAAAACTGCGACATGGGTTGGCCACTAGCCTATCCACCAATCCGCACTGGGCCCACATGGTGAATTTTGGGCCAACTCCTCTCACTGAGAGGAAGGCACGGGGCCCAGCAGTGGGAACATAATGGGCTGATTATGATAATGGGAAATAGTAACCAGTACTGGTTCAAAACTCGTGATGATGTCAAACGTATAAACGGGTTTGTCATAACCCAAGTTTTAAGTAGGTTATACAATATTCAGCCCATTAAGAAATATTAATTAAAATATTCCTCGGAAAGGACTCAGAAAGGACATTACAAGGAAAATTCTGTAAAGTTTGCGACAGCTGACATTCGCAAGTACGATTTATGTAGCGGCGTTGCCGAATTAAATTGTTAGTCCCCTCGTTATGGCTGCAATTTAACTTTGATACCGGGAGCATCGTGGACTCGAAACTGTTCGCTCATTTACACCTCAGACCTAATAAATATGACGTAGAACACTAACTGATTTTGGCAATGCATTGCCCGCGTGTTATTTCAGTTCACTCAGGTCGCTTGCCAGAATAAACAACATTCTCAATTGAAATACCACCTATGGTATTACAATAAAGCCCTGACCTCTTGCACATACATAAGCACCAGTTCTAAAGCGATACCTTTTCATCCGCCACGAATGCCCCCGCAAAGTACTGAAGTATGCATCAAAATCAAACAGGCAGGTCGCGGCCAGCCCCCGTTGGCTGACGTAATTTCACCAAAGTAAATATTAGACCAAATCTCGCAGGACACTCTGAAAGCAATGAAAATAATATCACATTGGCTCACTCGAGCCACCATACTATCAAAGTTTCTTTTTTATACATTACTATAAAAAACGATCGTATCATATTTCTACGAGACGATGATTCTATAATACGAAACAGACAAGGCGACCTTTCTTTATCTTGTACTCTGCGAATTTCACATACCTACCAGGAATCTTATTTAAAATCCAGTTACGGGCTCCGGCGAGATAGGCGCGGGTCTCTGACAATAAAACTAAATGGAATGAATGCACGATGGCTTCCTCAGAACGCTGCGTGATATGACGACCTCTTTAGACTAAATTCATATTAGGAAGGGCTACTTTGATACATGGCAAATTTCCTTACGAGATTGGTGTCATTTATGTAAACGTGAAAACGAGATGAGCTCACATTGTCTCCATACAATGTTGTTCTATTGTTGTGAAAATGTTTTGCTGTAGCCCACTGTGAATACCTAAAGCGATAATCTAATAGCGTACGCCGCGGTCGTTTAGAATTCTAAACGTCCGTTTGTCCTGAGTCAGATCGGTATTCTCCCTAGGTGGGTCACTTCGTTCCAAAAAGAGAGTCGATAAATTTTAGAGTATGTGTCGGCTTGATTTCTAAATGAAGGTTATCGGAGCATGCCACAAATCGGGAGCGTTACACGTAGCCTCCTTAGTATTCCGCGACGTCGTACCGTCGCATCGCCTGAGTCTCGCACCTACACATACAGTAGGTGCCTACAGCGGTAGGCGAGGCACGTCCACTTATGTGTTCCACGCAGCCAAAACCAACACGCCGCCATCGGAAAATCTTCCATGTAAATCTTGACGTTAACGACCAGGTTTAGAAATATGTGCTAAAATTTTTAAACAGGCAGACATCCTAAGGTACCTGCATTGTCCTCATACCTTAAAGGATGACTAGGACTATTGTCTTTATGTCGATACCTATCTTAATATAGGACAAATAATTACTTAACAACGTTTTTATGACGCCCTATTCTGTAGTCTGAGAGTAAGCCAAAGATAGATTGCTATAAAATTTACGGTCGGGAAGCAACGAGGGTCCACCTCCTTATTTTTGCAAAAAAATTCTGAAGCTTTAATTTATTTTTGCAATGAAGCTCAGGTATTCATAACACAATGATTATGTACTCGTATCTTATTTCGTATCGTAGTAGACATTTTGGCTACAAACGGTATTTTTCTCTATAATATATCCTAATATCACACTAATATAATGAAACCGAAATTTTGTGAGTGTGTCAGGTAGATCAATTTTGATGAAATTTGGTGTCGAGGTAGATGAGGTGCTGGATTCTTTTCATCATCATCATCATCATCATCATTTATCACCAACCGGGTGCAACCTCGGGATGCAGCTAGTATAAATGCGAAAGTGAGTTTATTTGCGCTTGTTTCGCTTTCACGCCTAAACAATTCTACAAGGATTATAATAATATCCTGGGGAAGGACATAGGATACTTTTAATCTACAATACGACTACAATACAACAACTTACAAACTGTCCCACTATGCACTTCATCAACAATAAGTCAAACGGTACACATATTTGTCACATATCTATTGTTCCTAATTTTATTGGTCATGTGACAATCATACTTTAAACTGTAGGGCTCCAGAAAGTTACATACTTGAGAATATGTACATATGTTATATAACAGGACCGATAGATTAGATTAACAGTGTATACATTGTTATTGTTGTTGCAGTATGAACGCGTCAAATCTAGAGAAGTTCCAGCTGAAGATAGCACAACATGAACTCTACGAGGATGGAGAGCCGCTGGTGGACGCTGTACTTAAGGACATGGCACAATCCCCAATTGTACACGTAGGTTAGTCTTATATTACCTATGAAATATATCGTTTTCACATTTATTATCTTAGTGGAAACCAAGGAAACCTTTTTTTATGGGATTGTTCGGCAAACGAGCTGGCGGCTCACCTGATGGTATCATCTGGTAGACATCTGCTATACCAGAGATCTCGAGGATGCGTTGCCGACCTTTGAGGAAGGAATAGAAGGGGTGAGGGTGGAGGGAGGATGGAGGAGGGAAAGGTGGGGGGAATCGGGCCTCCGGATGCTCCCACGGACCGACTGGAACACAATATTACTATATACAATATTACTTCACATCGGTGTTATGTGGGAGTGTGGAATTTCCCCGATCGTGCTCCATTTGGCTGTAACCCATAGGCTTACAGCATGGCACTACCACCAACAAAAGTTTACTTTACCATCGTGGTGGTTCTTTTGTGCTTATGGACATCATGGTCTCATTACACAATATGTGGCTTTGTAATATTTATATTAATATTTTTTTAAGCATTTTTTGTTTAAGCACCATATTAATACTTCCTATACCGTGATAATAAAAACAAAAGATTTATGAATGAAACTGACGTACATTAACGTCTCCGGTACGCGAAGGGTTAAATGATGAAGCGTCTAGTTCGCACTTAGTCACTTTGAGAAGGTCGTTCACTTATTTTAATAATCGTAGATTACCATCATGGCGATCTATTATTTTGTTGTTCTTTATGTGTAACGTCCAGTTTGTAAAACTAATTAAAAATAGTGGTCATGCATTACCATGTCAATGTATGAAGGGCACTGTAACAAGTGCAATCACTACACTACTTGCAGTGGACGAATAAGAAAACACCAATGTCTCAAGATGACAAGCGCAATGCAATGTCACGTATTCAAGTATTCAGAGCGAAGTATAAACGGGAAAATGTGTTTAAAAAAATATGAAAAAAAAGTTTTGATAAAAACATATTAAAAATGTTAAAAATTAAAAATTAAGCACTACCACTAGGCTAATTGCTTGTCATCAGGAGCTCGACTTGCTGATCTCTTCGCTTAATCTAATGAAGCTGAGTAGCTTGTTGGAAAACTTTTTGCACTGTTAGTTTCTATCAGGATATTTTCGAGAGTTATTAGGTAATCTATACAGATATGCTATTATATCGTTTGTGGGACAACGCTTGCTCACATAAGGGTATTTAGTTATTTTTTTATTCACAAATATCACAAAACCGTGGTACTGCTTCACGCTGGTCTACCTAGCGACCGGCAATCATGTGAGTTGTTGTCCTAATTGCTGATAAGGTTATGATTGATACCTCAACTCAAGTAATTAATTATATTTTCTTATTAATTTATTAACTTTATTTCATCATACGATACATCTCGTTTATATAAACGAACACTATATATCTATTCTAGATAAAGGTACCTTGAACCTAAAAATAGGTCATGAAATAGTACCACAGAGATAAGCATTAGTTGCTCCAACTTATTGGATTCAATGAAATCGATAATACCAGATTATATTAGACAGTACAGTAAAGCTTTATAGAATCAATTTCAGTCACTACACAAATGGGTAAACCATTTACTAAATCCCTGATCTCAATAGAGAATAAAATATTCAACGACGCGTTGATCGGACTTAGAAAACCAATTATGTATAGACAGAAACATTTACGTCACATCGTCGGTCATCCACTGGCGATCCTGGCTGGTCTGCATAACATTCATTTAAATTTAACAAAGGTTATCTGGCTATACATATCTGCATTCAAATTGACATTTATGTTAGCCTCAAATTCATTGTTAAACATTAGTCCACAATATTATAATAGGTACGAATTTAGAAATTTATAGAGAGAAAAATTCCATCCTCGGACGGGATTCGAACCGCTGTTCGAATTCGCAGCTGTGTGCGTAATCGCATTGTTACTTGTGTCACTTTTATCAACTATTTTAGCTACCTGACTTACCTTTTACACAGAATAGATTAATAGTATGTACTACTACTATTCTTATCTGTCTTATGCTTGGTTTTTGTTTATGTTAAGGTTAATTTGTTGTTATCTCCAATAATATTCCTAATGATGCTATGAGCGTTCATACAAACCGATCTGCGGTTTCTGTAATGCTTTTAAATAAAACATTTATAAGAAATGCAAAAGTTAAATAAATGGAAAAAAAACCCGCGTCTTCTGACTCTCCGTGTCTATAAATTTCATTGTTTGAGATCGCTAAAGCAGGCGTTAGTGCTTTAAAAAGTAATACTATAGGTACGAATTACCATTTCTGAGACAGATGACATACCCGTTTAAGAGTGACGGCTATGCTTCTCGTATACCAGTTTGATGATTACATCATTTGGTTTTCTATTGTTGTTTCATGATTCAATTATAAAGCCAAATAATTTGATGCTTATATTGAAAGCCGAAAGAAACAGAAAACCGATTTATAATGAAAGGGTTAGTGTATAAAGTTAAAACAGGTAAAGGTGTATGTATTATAAATGAAGTCGGGTCTGCAATCAGTTGTGGGGTTAGCGGTCCGCCGGACAATAGTGCCACAACAATCTCGCCCTTTACTTCCAATTGGACTTAAATATTTAAACCACTTAATGGATTTCATTGTTGATCTGAGTTGATCGAATTGTATAATTATTTTCATTCTATTCATAACTTATTATTATAGACCAACTACCGTCGTCACCTAAATTATCAGAGCCTAGATTAAATTCAGTTTTGTGATTTGAATAAGTTAGTAAATGCTATTCAGTGTTTGGCCTAAATTTTGGACATAATTCTTGGGCTATGCATACATTTGTATATGTATCTATATATACATTATTTTTTATAACTGTGAAGAAAGTTGAAGAAAAATCTGATTGATTTGACCTACATATTCTTTTTGGCAGAGCAAAAGGAGGGAGGAACGCAGTTGAAGCTCATTATAGACTACCCAAATGGAGTTCAAGCTTTGTTTAAGCCGATGAGGTGAGTTAACTTTCTATTGGTTTCGTTTTTAACACCTATAAGGCAGCATGCCTCATAAACGTCACCTAAGCGTTTCGATTATGATTGCACATTAACAACTCAAAGTTCGTGCTTGCATAGCTATCGCAATAGAATCTATTAATATTTTGATACTTAAAGAAAGTATTTTAGATACATTAGAAGTCTTTATGTATGTAGTTTAAATGACTTTACCTTTACTTTATGACGCTTACTACAAATAAAGTCGAAGGTGTTCTCTACGCTAAATATAATAAATAATACAGTTCCTATGTTTGTCGTTTCCTTATTTAAAAAATCCTTTACTACTTATATATAAGAATAAGTAGTCTAGATTTTTTCCACCAAAATTAGGTAGCTACTTTATTTTCTGTGAAAATTCCTGAGAAGAAACACATTTTAAAATACAGCGTGTTAAACTGAACTTTATCCGATTAGACAACCTCTAAATCATAGTAATGGTAGTCACCATTACTATGATTTAGAGGTTGTCTTCTAAACTGGCAAATTGAGGCCGAATTTTAAGAGAGTACCGAACATGTCATGTCCTTAGATCGCTAACTTTTATTGCAAACTTCTGTTCGCTTAGTTTGGAGTAGCCGCGTCGTGCTGAAGCACTTGTACAAAGTTCTGTGTCACCTTGTTCAGTGTTGTACGTCGTCGGTTCTATTCACAAAACTTCCAAGAATGTTCTTTCGCACGGCCGGCTTAGCGGCTTGCCCACTCCTTAACAACTACAAGCACTGTTCAAGTACCAACTCGAGCAAAACTTGTGTTACTTACGCGCTTACGTGAGACCTGCGTCATTGTTAGAACTTCGTTATGCTATAATATTATTTCTCTGAGTTATTTCTTTGGAAATATAAAGCTTCAATCCTACGGGAATGATAAATTACGTATACCTTTGAGCGTGCGTTGCTCGCATAATATTCTGAGAAGCTATCAAATTCAATTTCTATCGTGACAAAGGATCAGACATCAGGTTCTAAAAATTTACTCGCGGGACTGTTCTAACGCTCCCGCAGGTGCTCTATATCGGATATCAAACGTCTTGAAACTTCGCTACCAGTTTAGCTATATTCTTTCATGTAAAATAAAAGGGGACAGGTTGATACTAGGCAGATGCGGGCAATAAATTTGCAAGTTTTGAAGTTCGCGAACACGACCACGACTGCAAATCTTAAAGTTACCTAGGTAAAGTAGCAAGGTGTTCACAGCTTCTAACTTTGTGTTAATTACTATACAATTTTAGAGAGTAAGTATCTGTTTTTGGCTATATAAAAAAATCATGCGGCACGAAAATAACAGTTCCTAGCAAGCAGCTATATTAGATTCCCAGAAAATAATTGGTTTAAAAATTGAAATACAAAATGAACCGTCCGGAATCGGGATCGAGTAGGCTGTATAACTTCCCGATAAAAATTATGGACTCGTGGGGTTATCCCAGCGACATATCAAGGGGTCGTGGATCTAACAATTCGCTGGGGGACTATAAATTTTGTGGCAGTCGATAGCACCCTCTGGCGAGTCGAAAGTGTATTAGTTTTATCACCAAGTATGCATGTAGTTTTATTTGAACAGGCAAGTAGGTCCGTGAAATTAGTTGTGCAGATTTATGTTAATGGATATTTTTCATTATTCATATGATAGACATCATTTGTTTTCTGTCAGTCTATGAATGATTCTGAAAAAAGTTAAACACCACAAAGCTCTTGGCTTACCGTAACAGCTTACCAGACCAGCAGACTTGTGTGAAAGGACATCACTATATTATATACAGTAAATAGTAGTTACTGTAGTTAAAACATAAGTCAACTCATCTAGTATAAGTAGCTATAATAAAAACAGAAGGCAATCTTCCCAAAAAACTTGATTCACGCTACATAGGTAATTTGGAACCCAATTATTAACTCACTTACCCACTGGCACCAGAAGGTTGCTAAATCTATACATATATAAAAATGGAACCCCTATTTTCCCTGGTCACGCTATAACTTCAAAACGGATCGAACAATCTCATTAATTCTTTGTTGTGTTAATTATTGTAAGGAGAAAGTTCCTATGAAAGAAAAACGAAGAAAAGATGGGAGGTGATGGCGAGGCCGAAGGCCGAGCCTACTACTCCAACGAATTCGCGGGCAGTCGCTAGTTCTAAATAATTACTACTATAGAGGTTGTAACGACAGATAATCATTTATATCTATCTGTCTTTTGGAATATTCTTGGACAAGTTATTATTACAAAATTACAAAAAAAAAACACATTAGTATAGGGGTAACATAAAAAAAAATTGTCGGATTTGGTAATCTGTTAGTATTTACATTTCTTACCCGAAGAGATTTCATTCATTTCCATTTTTGACTAATTTTACTTATCGCATTCGTTAGTACATTTTAGGTAATCATTATCTTGATATTGTCTAGTAACTATTTAGAGAAACATCGCAGTATAAATATATTACACACTAACAAATGTGATGAAAAAACTGTAGGATATCATAAATCTATAATATAGAAACCCCCGCCAAAGTTTCTATAAACAGCGCGTAACAAAAAGGTGTAAGTAGTAAGTAATACTAAAACCAGACACGCAGAAGCTTGCATACAACTGGAACGGTCTACTGCGGCCCAGGAAGTAGTAAAAATTAAGAAAAATATGAGTTATAAAAGTTTTTCTAATACTCAAGCACCAGGTTCATCTCTGAAAAACTAGTCCAAAGGCAGCAATGACCTCCAGAACCTCCTGGACTGGCTGAAAAACGGGTCTAAGCGGGGCTTGGGCTCGGGTGTGGCGCGGGTAGAGGAGGGTAGGTGCCGGGGGACTTGCATTGCCCCAATGAACCCCAAGAATATCTCTGATATGTCTATAATATGGTCCGAAAAAATCGGATATTTTATATTATTTGTAAAAAAATATAATCGATTTTAACTTTGATACGTTGCCACGTAAATCCTGACTAGGTACATATTGTCACCTTTCAGTATTACTACAGCTATTTGTTACACGCTGTATAAAAATTAAGCACACAAAAAAACAGTTTTATATAACTGTATGTCACTAACTGTACCTGTCTGTACCTGCTTATCCAGCCTTGCAATTTTGTAGATCAACAGTATCTGATAAGGAAAATTACTTGGGACAGTATTACAGTAAGTACAAAGATATTAATCACCCAAAAAGGTGATAAAGGTGGTATAAAGTATCTTATAATATTTCACTTATTCCATTGGGATCTGACAGATACTTATTCAAAACGTAAATTGAAACCCAGTAATATAAATCCATTAAAGAGGAATATCAAATATCGACTTCTGGAGATAAGAGACCAGTGTTTTAAAATTTATTACTTTGAAAAATTTACAAGGAATGTGCCACTTAAACAAATGGGAGTATCATTCCCTAAATAAAACAACTATTTGAAAACCTTATTGTTGGAATAAATTTGTTTTTATTTGGGTAGTTTAATTTCGTTATCCTGTCGTATCAGAAGACATTATTATGAACGTCAATTACAATTTGAACATACGTAGTAATAATATTTCAAAAGATAAGCACATAATTTACAAAGGATTACAAAGTTTAATACACCAAAAAGATGATTTGAAATGATTTTTTGTTAAAATTATATTTTTTGGTCTAATTACTTTAATACCTGTGTCGTTGTGTTAAATTATTTCTGTATATTAGATAGATAGATAGATAGAAAACACTTTATTGAAACACGATATTAATCACTTAATATTATTACTTACATATCTAACTAGAAGTCATGAAACAGTATAATACTAATATAACACCGACCCATTTGTAACTTTTTAACTGAATATTCTATAACCCAAAACGAAAAGTTGTATTCAAAAAAGGAATTCTTGCTCAAATTTAAATGAGTCAAATATTCCCCTAAGACACGACAATTAAGTGGCATTTAAATCGTGAATCTGGTTAGATAGCAGCCATTCCGGTAATGCAGTGCCGCCTTCCGATTTATCGTCTGCAGGAGATAGTTACATTCTGAGAGTCAAATGCATTTACATTCTACTTCCGCTGCGTCTTTTTATACTGTTTATTTAGGGAAAATGTTTTCATTTGTTCGAACCAATTAACTTTAGAAAAAATAATAAATTTATAGACTATAAAACTATAAAATAAACAGATAAAAACTCTTATTTAATTAATCATTTATAAAACAAATATTATAAAAGGTACTTACAAAGGTTATAAGACACATAAAAGTTTAAATTAGATAAACAGATAAATATGTATGTACATATAGGTAGCAGAGAGATTCCTATCACCGCGGCAGATATTTTTGCAATTAAAGGGATTGCATAGCTAGTACTTGTCCATACTAAAAGAAATAACTCTTTTCTACCTCTTAACATTGTCCGATTTCAGTTTTTTTTTCATGTAATTAACACATTATTTACTATGCGCGTATGTTTTGAGTTTTTTTAAGTTCCAATTTTTTAGATAAATAGAGAAGAGGTAGAAAAGAGTTATTTCTTTTAGTATGTACGAGTACTAGCTATGCAATCCTGTTAATTCATGGTCACTTTTCGATGTCACCCATCCAACTCCTGACCGCAGCAAGCGTTGCTTAACATGTTGAACGGTTAAGTTCGCCAAGTCAAGCTACGCTGCGAGCGATCCTTTCTATCTAAATGTAAGAATGTTTGTACGGTATTCTCACATTGTTTATATTTAAACTATTTACCAACCACGTGCCGGCATCACAGGTCCCTTATCTAGCTTGACTGTAGCAAGCGTTTCCATTGTTTTCAACTTGTCCTTAGCAACTCAATTTATGCATTTATAGACAAATCGCCTCAAAGTGAGATGTATGAGATTGGGCACGAACTTCGCTCGCGATTCGCGATTGACATCGGAGGCAATCGATGGTATCTTTTTGTCTTAACTAAGCTGTATTAGAGGCTTAAGCGTCCTGTAGGTACATTTTGCTGTATACATCGTGAATTGAATTAAGATTATAATTTGCATAACGAGACGAGATAAAGAACTTATCTATCTAATTCACGATGATAATAGGAGGCACCTGCGGCTCGTTGGTGGAAACTGGGCACTTAGGAGGTTGTGAAGAGCATTGTAGGTAATGATTTCTTAGTCTCTCGCGATTACATTATATTGAAATTAAACAACTTTAAACAGGTTAAATCGCGTAGTTTTATATTGTTTTATTCCGGTATTTCGAACATTTTTCAGTGAATAGGTTTCAGTATACCCGTGACCATGTTCACAATCCATTTAATATTGTTTAACTTCATGCATTGTAGGTGCTGTAACTGAATGTCTAGTGATAGCCTTAGCTTTACTTTGCTAACTTTACCCCAAGCGGTATTGTAACTGTTATGCAAGGCGGTGGGCAGCCGTGCGATTCTCTAATGATTCGTCGGTGCATTCGTCGACGAGCTCACCGATGTCAGATATTTATGAGATATCGTCCTTGTACATAAGGTTGTTATTCCAACATTTCTTGTCATCTCGTCATATGTTTCACGGATGTTCTCAAAGATGCAATGATGTTTGCTCTTAGAGAATTGCACGGCAGAGCACGAAAACCTGTTTAAGTGTAACGTAATCGCATTAGAACGGATTACTCGTCATATCGCTTAATAAAGTAAAAATGTACTTATAGGTAAATACGTATGGTAACACTGCTAATTAGTCAGTTCAAGATTTAGATAGAACGAAGTGACGTCAATTTTGTTTATACTGATAAATTGTAATGTTCACAGGTTTCCACGCGACACGCAGACTTTGCCAAATCACTTCTATTTCTCTGACTATGAACGACATAATGCTGAAATTGCTGCTTTCCACCTGGACAGGTAAGATCATCTTCACATGACTTTGCACAATGCTCATTACTCCACCTTGAGATATCCGTCTTGAGGCAGTAGCACGGTAATAGTACCTATATATTACCGTGGCAGTAGTATTTCATCAGTAACAAATGACATGGTCGTAAGAAACTTCTGCAACTTCTGTACATGACCTTCTTGGTAATTACCGCAGCAATCGCAGTGCGATATCCCTCAGGGTGACGTTTGCAGTGTGATTCGCGTCAGAAATTTTAATCTAAAATGTTTAATAAATTATAAAATAAATGATATCTATCGTAATTTTATTTTTATTTGATAAAAAAAAAGCTTACTATAAAGTTCGACATTATATAGAAGATAAAGATGCTTGGCATACTCCACTTCTGGCAACCTCTCTCTCTCTGCCACCCATAAAATGTAATATTTGTAGTACCTAAGTAGAAACATTGTAAACATTTATATAAAAAGAATGGCCCCGAGTTTCTTGCCGCTTCTTCTCGGTGGGTTCTATATATTTTGGAACGCGGCGGTAGAGTCTTCAAAGTACATTATAATGAAAAGTTGACGTTCATAAGTGCGTCTTTGATGCCTTAATTGAATAAATGATTTTGACTTTGACTTTAACTTTGACTTTATGTATTTTACTAACGTGGATAGTAGTGGATACGGTAAAATGAACTTCCTTCGGTAGTAAGTTACATATGGGCATGAGCTTGTCACGTTTCTACTGCTAGGACATGGGTCTCCCTCCAAAAGAGAGGAGTAGGTATGGGCCATAATTATCCGCGTGGACCAACCCGCAGAGCCTCTGATTTGGCCTTATGACTAAGATAACAATCTGATGGCTTGCTTTTGGAATCAAAATCTGAGAGATTCTAGCGAGTGTAAACGTTACAATTTACGCTTGCATAATCACAACATTTCTCTTCTTAACATAAGTATATTAACAGGATGTCCAACAACTTAGTTAACGCAGCTATCAAGGCTAAAGTCATTCATACAAGTAGTAACCTCAGGAAGGTTTGTTTAACTTAATCAGTTACGAACGAATAAGCTAGTTCCATTATGAGGGCTCGATGAAGGCTTCTAGAGTTACAACTAGAAACCTTTAAATATGTTTACAGAGAACCTTGAAGGATAAAATATAACAATAAACCCTTCAGAGTCACAAATGTTTGCTGTGGCAATGGATTGCCATCAGGTAGTAGTGCTTTATACTGGCTGGTTGGCGCATATGGTAGCACCCCTGCCTTCTGAGCCGCTGGCCCCGGGTTGGATCTCCGGCCAGTTCAAACATTTGTGTGTATGAACATGACAGTTTGACCTGTATCTGAGTATGTATATGTATATAATTCATCAGGTTACCATAGCTAGATAGTAAGATAGATAGATAAATTTATTGGTAAAGTCACATTTAACCAGTCAAACTTAACATTATTATTACAATGAACATTGTTACTAGATTTACTAGATTTAGCAAGTACATGAGAAGGTGTCGCCAATCTGTTCTTAGATCTGGTGTTGTAGGTGTGCGACGATCCCATAGCACAGAATTTCTTCAAAAACACACACAATATATTCCTGGTACAGTCAATACTCTCAGCTTAGTAAAGTAGGGTTTCGCAGACACGTCCCACTTTACACCCGCACGGTAGCGCGGTTCTGGAGGATCAACAGTACAGATCATAGTATAGGCTCTGCCTAGTTTGGGACCTAAAGACCTTGTGTGGATGTTGTCTCATATGAATATTTTTCTAATTCTCATTTCCAATCATTACATAATTCAATATGTCAGCTAAAGTACTGTAACATTCTAGTATTAATGAATGGTATGAGAAGGAAGCATCTTAGCTATTTAGGCCTGGTTCCGGCGGACGTTTTGCAACACTCGTAAGCCGTAGACTAGGGTAAGCAGAATCCTTTGTTGCTTTTATGTATTTCGTATTTTTATTAGAAGTTATTATGCTATAGAGGAGTAAAATAAATGTTCCTTCTCTTTATTTTCTGTTGTACTCTCTAAAGTTTATAATTATCAAATAACAATTATTATAAACGATGATAGGTCGGAAGGAAATGAGGGTCAGTCGTCATTAACACGGTGCCTGGATCGATCACTATAGGGCCTAAGCTTTTGGTGGAGGTAAATTTGTGATAAAACCTACAGCATGGTAGTAGAGAACTTTCTGGGTCCGTCTGTCTAACTTGTCTAGCTGTCTCTACAAGATTGAAAATGTATTGAAGAACTGTATTTGAGTGCAAGTCGTCATTAAAAGGATAGTATACATGATGTGTGATACCTTCGACCGTATTCACTGATCATCAAGTGAAATAGTGATGTAACACTAGCCTTAAAACGCTGATAGTACAGTGTGAAATACCAATGCAGTTGCAATGTAGTCATCTACCTAATTTCCTTCGAACTGTTGTCAAGTTACGTAAAAATTCCGACAATGTCTTCAAATACGCACCTATAGTATAATTAACTTGAGTCATCGAGTTGGACATGCGCATTCGAGAGGTATTTATGTGTGGGACGATGCTTAACTCGGATTAACTCACTTATTAGGGTCTCTTTAAACTAAGTGAAATATGTCATTAGTGTTTCAACCATATATTTTTTATTGTTGTTACGATTTGGAGAATTGTCCTAAACATTCGATGTGAATCATTTACCTTTAGTAAACAAATTGAGCAATATGTACATTATTTTAACGTAAAATATTTAAAAACATCCGGAGAGACATTTGCATATTTTTTTTATTTGTACAAGTACGAGACGCACCTTAAGATATTGTCGCTGTATTATACTAAAAAAATTCGTCCGTGTGGAATAATAATAATGATCGCGGACCTGCGTGATCCAACTACCCGTGGGTGGGATGACAATAAAGAAAAGACGTAACAAAACGCACTTTTACATATTTTATACAATTATTAATAATTAGTGAGATAATTTTTTACACACAATTAGCTTTATATAAACGATATAAAGCTATCTCCCTTTCAAATGAAAACTCCGTTGAACTGTTTCAGCACGAATAGCCGCTAACTCCCAAACATTCAAGATTATAGTTTGCGATTATCATATTAGATTATAAGTGTGATTAAAATTTCTAATAGATGGTTTATTTTACAGGATACTTGGCTTCCGACGTGCCATGCCAGTCGTCGGTCGCCTGTTGAACATGACCACGGAAATCTATGACGTCACCGAAGGGGACATCTTGAAGACGTTCTTCGTATCACCTGCGAACAACTTCTGCTTCCACGGGAAGTGCTCGTACTATTGCGATACTGGACACGCTATTTGCGGGAATCCTGATATGCTAGAAGGAAGTTTCGCCGCATTTCTCCCCTCATCAGATATTGCTGACCGCAAAGTGAGTTCTTTTCTGTATTTTTGTGTGTTCTAGTGAAATCTTTCTCTCTTCTCTCCGACTCCCCTCTCTCCTGTCGACGGCCCAAGCCGAGGTCCGTACCTTAGTGGTGCTCTTGAGCAAGTCGCCTACTCCTCTCCTTGCGGCGAAGCGTCTTCAACGCTTGCCTTAGGCGGTGCGCCCTCTGCGCCCACATCTGGCTGAGTGCCATCTGCGCTCGCCAACCATCCGGTGACGCTGTAAATGCCGTTAGAGGCAAACAGCATTAGTCAGTTCTAAAAAAAAAAACTTTCTCTACTTTGTTTTATTAACAATACAATATAAATGCACTTTATTGACACCCAAAAACCGAAATTACAAAAAATATGTCTTACTTACCTGCATAAGTATGTACAATACATGATATGTATAATATACATAATAAGTATAAGTATGTACCAAACAACCTTTGGATGGATAATGTAATATTGTGTAATTAAATCATTGGTAAAAATGTTGCATTGTATTTAATTCTTTGCCATGTATGTATTTTATTCAACTGCGTGTACTTTTTGTTGTAATGTATCCATATGTTTTCGTACTCTGCCATCCTTGGGATATAATATTTAATAGCAGGTATTTCGTATTTTAGTCAAGTGGGTAAAAATTACATATAGGAAGTAGGTAGGTATAACATAATGGTTTTCTTTATTAATATATTTCATAATTGCAACCTATTTAGCTGTAGGTAAACCTGCAGCTTTTACAGATAGGGACGTTGAATAAATTTATCAACATAGATTAGTACTTATCATTATTGATGTTTACGTAATTATGATAACGGTAATGCATAAAATATGTTTTGTTGAATGTTGGTATCGAAGCTTGATGTTTATATTACTTGATATTACCTACAGAAAAATCAGATCAGTCAGATTGTATCTTTACAATATTTAATTACATAATTTACAAAAGGCAGCTTACTAATAATGTTATCAGTTTCGGTAGCAAACATTGATTGATTGATGATTTGTTTATCTTATCGCAAAAGTTCAAAGTATATGTCTATTTAGTTTAGGTATGTACCTATTAGGTATTTGTACCGTGATTTATTTTCTATACAAATTATTTAGTAGAATTACGGAGGAGTCTTAGTGATCTACAGTGTGTCACATTTTCCCAGGCTTATGACTCAGCCCTGGATAGCTTTAGAACTTTAAATTTAATTTGGCTGTAGAGAAATTTAACTAGTTTGATCACGTATCATTACTTTCTCGATAAACATACATTTAAAATAATGTCATTGAAGATCTCTTCTTAGAGATATATTTTTTCTAAGATACAATGTCATATGATTTAGAATATCTTAAGTGTTGTGCACATCTGTCTATTATTCGAAATTATCACTTTTTGCTTGAAATAATGTTAAAAACTTTTAATAAGGTATATAAAAGTAGAAGATTTACGAACTTCTGCGGTGTATAGACTAGTAATAGCCATTTTACTGCATACTTACATACATACGGCCATATCAATCTAATGGCATATCCGATTTAAAAATACCTTCTTTTAAACGCCCTAATCATCAATATCCCGCGGTGTCGCGTTTCATACCTATTTTGTATGTATCTCTAGCCTTCCATAAGCATGTTATAAGTTAAGGACTATTCAAACCTGGCGTTATTCGCTACCGCGAGCGGTAGAGAAATCCGAAAGGGTATGCGTAAATTTCACTGTTTACACCAAAGCGGATATCTCTACCGCACGCGGTAGAGATATTCGTTGGCAACGGTTAGCGGGGCGTTTAGTTTAGTTTCGCTAAACAAGAGAAAATACCGCCTCACTAGACGGTACAAGTTTCGCTGCAGTTATGGAACTTTATACTATTTACCAATCGAGTTCCGCGTGGTATTTTTTGCTACCCACATCTGTAGCGAATAACGCTCAGGTCTGAATAGGCCTTTACAGGATTAGAACGAACATACGAATAGACGGATACACCGTATTCCGTACAGAACCCTAAACTCTACGTGTCTCCGAGTGGGAATTTAATATCATGTGTCGATGTCATTATAATAATTAAATGTCTGGCAGTTTGACTCTTGATGGATTATTCTTAGATGACCAATCTCTGAACCAACCCCTACACCGTATCTCTAAACCCAACGCAAGTAGCTGTCGAATTAATATTGTTTTGCGTTACGCTCGCGTATGTGTGACAATTTCAAGACTAACCCTCATCATCTTCACTGAGCATGTACGCTTCCAATTACATCCGCGTAAGATATGAAGATGCCTCGAACAGGTCATGAAACTGCACGATTAGGCCATTTTGAACATGAACTATGAAAAAAATGTCAATAGTAGAAGGTTCAATACCTACCAACACCCGAAATGTAAAAAAAAACAGGCGGCACAATTAGTAGCAAGTTTATTCTGTGTAAAATCTCATAAAGATGTATATCAATATCGTGACATTTCTTTTAATTCGTTCAGGTGTGGCGTCACCCTTGGCGGAGATCATATCACAAGCGGCGGAAAGCGCAGTGGGAGATTCAATCCGATTACTGCGATACGGTACGTACCAACCACCTTACTTTGTGTCTTTGATGCTATCTGTATTTCTCAGCTTATATTTTAATGATCCACTTAAGTTTTCTTCGAAAATGTGCCTAATTGATTGGTTTGTACCGTTCATTCCTATATATTTTTAAATAACAAATAAAACTATCACAATTCTTCAAGGACCACCCTTTAAATCGGAATTAGAATAATTGTTAATCCCGCATGTAAGCTCAGTTCAAATATCATCAGGTTCTATTGAATTGTTTTACTACGAAGAACGAAGAAACTTAGTACTACGAAGCTAGAGAAACTACGAAGAAAGAAGAAGTATAGTAGAGAGTTAGTGTGTATCAACATTCTTACTCACTCATAAACTTTCGCTATTATAAACATATAAAATTGGATATATTATTGCACCGATAGTCTTCTGCAATTCACGCTTCTTTTGCGAGAATCTTCCTGGTTGATCTTTTGGTGCCATACAACTCCCTCTTGATTAAGGGTTACCTCCTCAACATTTCAATTCAATTTTGATAAAAACGACAGTTTGAAGCGCAGCGTGGGTTCACATCTTTTTTATTGCGACTAGCAGCGCCCCGCGGGTTCACCCGCGTGGTGATGATTGATGATGATGATGACGAAAAGTATCCTTTCTCCTTCCCCGGGATATATCTATCTACTTGCTAAATTTCATCGAGATCCGTTTAGCCGTTTAGGCGTGAAAGCGTAACAAACAAACAAACAAACTCACGATAGCATTTTAAGTATTATTTAGGATATACTCGTACATGGGCGGCTAGCATGGCTTGTGGTCGCAGACAAATGCGGTGCAGCGAAAAACTGAATATAAAAAGAAATTGCAGGTACATGCATTGTTTTTTTGTTTATTTATTTCATGACCTGTATAACTAAATTGTTTAACTATTGATTGCATTGCCATAAGCGATACAAACACAGCTTCTAATGTTAGGGGAAATGAAAATCAATGGAAATCTTTCATGATGATTTCATACCGTTTTTATTTTTCAGGTTCGTTCAACACCGCCGTATGACTCTGGCCGTCGACTACTGGATCTGATGGATATGTCAATTTTCGACTTCCTTATTGGCAACATGGACAGACATCACTATGAAACTATCAAGTACGTATCGTGAATTGAGAAAGTATGGGTAATGATACAATTTTGGGCAAAGAATGTAACAGGTACTATACCGCCGAAAACTAATGAAAACGAGGCACACCTTTCAGATCATCACACGCTTAGCCATAGTATGCTAGTATAAATTCTATTGGATCAGTATTTTACTCCCAATTTTTGATATACTTACATAACTTATTTGCAAAGCTCAGATGCTAAATTGAAAATTTTATGCGAATTATATTTTCATTAACACGGGTTTATCTCCATTGGATGTTCCTTCTTAATCCACGCAACATTAACAAAATAATTGTGATAACTTCGCACAACCCAGTTGAAGAAAAATGTTGTTAGTGAACATAATTATTTCAATACCACACATACTACTTCCTCCACCACGTACCATTAATTTAAGCCAATAATATGCCATAAACCATAAACTGATAGATTATTGCCAATTTACTTCTGCATCCATTACCTTCTCTTCTACAACGATGCTATCGTTATTCCAACATTTTAAAGAAGAAACATATTACATTATTCACACTTTAGCTTATTATTAATATAAATTTATAAAATAAACCGTTTATAAATTTAAAATTAAATCTTGGCTAGTATTCAAACCTCCGCTCTTTTCCTCTGAATCCAAGACCTCCGTACTTATAATTGACCAAAAAGTGGATAAAAAATATGATGTTTGTTTAAATTCTGTTGATGTTCAATCCGATATCGTATGTTACGTTTAGGGTCATTATATAATGCTTCTGAAATATCCAAAAAAACTGCAAAGGTAAACTAACACTTTGTAACTGTTTTGTCAGAATGTTCGGCAATGAAACATTCACCCTTCACCTGGACCACGGGCGAGGGTTTGGCAAGCCGTTCCATGACGAGCTCAGCATCCTGGCGCCTTTGTTGCAGTGCTGCATCGTCAGGCACACCACGCTTGCCGCGCTACTCAAGTAAGAAATCTAGTATTTTAGTCAATATTTTTAGCATTGATACTTTCAGTTTAGCTAGGCTAGTACCATGAGTGACAGTACAGTAGTTCGTTTCATGACAAACTCAGTATTCTTGACGCCACTTGACGAACTCCAGTTGCATTAAAATTTGGAAAGCAGTGTTAAGGATTAGTTTGCATATAAATTTTCTATCTTTGACAGCCGTGACACTTATCCTCAGGCGAACGGTTTTAAGCTCAAACACTTTACATTAGCAAAATATTTTTTTTAACAATCATTACCTCTGTATAATATGAGTATAGTATATAGATAAACCAAATAAATTTAACAATGATGCAAATATTAGAGTTAATGTGTTTATAAATTATACATTAATTAATAAAGAAGAGATCAATGCCTCATCGAATAGTTCTGTAAAAATTGTATGTAGGATTAGCTACATACAATTTTTACAGAACTCTTTTAAAGAACTTAATTTTTAAAGAACTATTTCTAAACTCATTAGAGTTTAGAAATAGTTATCCTCAATTAGTTTAGAAGTCATTCACGAAGCTCAATAAAATTGTTAGGCGTGTCACGAATACATTTTTAAAAGAATAGGTTGATAATACTAATTAGGTACTAACTATATTTACGAAAAGTATGATAAAATAGAAAACTTTCTTGCAGATATCACAACGGTTCACCACTGTCAAAAGTCCTCCGCGAGTCAATGAAATTAGACCCCTTGGATCCCATACTGTGGGAACCACACCTCACCGCATTGGACAGAAGAGTTGGCATAGTCCTCGATGCTGTGAGGAAATGCGTAGATAAAGCACTGAACCCACTACAAAATGAAATCAACGACTTCGTATGACAATTCTGGAAAGAGAGAAATAGATCTCGAGAACATTTTAAATTGTGAAGATTGTGATAAGTGCTCTGACTAAAGTAATTCGGTACAAAACGGAAGAAGCGATGGACTTAGAAGTTATAAGGACGAATTCACTTTTGGTTGCCAAGGCTATTTCTTATTATCTTTTCTCATTGAGACGTGGATGTTTTGTGCAAGAGTGGTGCAAGTCGTGAAGTGACGCGCTAGTCGAACTCTCTTATTTACCGTGACTTAAAACTTTAGTTATTACAAATGCAAAATCATCCCGTTCTTTGGTTCGGTCTACAAGACTTAGGCTGGGTCCCAAAGTTCATTATATCATTTACTGTCTTTTATAGGTGATGTTTGTGATGCATCTAAATAAATGACGTTTGATCTTGTTAATCCAACTATGAATTGACTTCTGATTAAAACTTTGACAAAGTTTTTGGGACCGGTCATTAGACGTAAGATTATAGTGCCAAAGATTGTCCAAATGAATTTCGAAATGTTCATAATGAATAAGAAACCATTCCACGGAGTATACCTAATATAAGCCATGAAATGCCAAAAACAAATACATCATTCGGTTGTATAGGCGTCAACATGTTGTGAAATTCAAAATTCAACAGTATTGATGAATAAAATTTATGTTTATTTATAAGTACTTAGTTGTATTTTTCTGTATATTTTGGATTATAACGTAAAACTGTAAGACGAAAGTGCAATGGTAAAATGTACATAATAATAAAATGCAGTTACTGTAGTAAGTAAGGGTATTTAGTTACTAAGATTTATCTGCTACTTTTACTAGAATAAAATTTTTGTTTGTTAATTAAATCTTGTTACCATAGCTGAAAGCTCAAGAAGGCACATATCATAAGTAAGCGGTTGGAAGCTGCGCGTGATAATCATTTTCAGACCATGTCTGCTCTTTGATAAGTTTTTTGCTTTTGAGGCTAGCATTGCAATGCAATCAATTAAATATAGCTTTTCTTGCACTTCATCTACTTACAATATGTACCTATTTACTTACTAATGAAGCTAAGGGCACTTTTTATCAGAGGAACCTCTTTGAAATTGATGAAAAGTATAAATGTGTCCTTAACATTAAATTTGTCAGTTGATCTCATGTCAAAAGTCTCATTTTCACTTAAAACTATTTTAGGCTTGCTATATTTTTTGTATCATTAATATATTTTCTGTTTATAACTATATTTATGTGCTCTACTCTTCAGGGTTTTGGTGTTCTAGATACTTTTGAATCTGATAGTTTTACTCGCAGTTAAGTTCAGCCGTATTTATTATAGTTAAAATTGTAGGCTTGGTATGCATAATTTGAGCGATAATGCCTGGTTTACACTTTCTATGTAACTTTTACCGGACGATCTACCCTATCTATAATTTGTAAAAATATTGATTAACCCTAACGAAAAAGAGACCTAACCTCAAGTCGGTATAGATAAATATGATTTATTATTATCTAGTAGATCTATGACATCGAAATAATAGAATATAAAAATATTGTCGTATCAAGATACGTCTAATTTACCATATTTTCGTTGCTTTCTACTGAATCCAGAAGAAAGTATCCAACGGAAAAGAAAAAAATATAATATTATAAATAAGTAATAATTACTTATTTCTCGGACTAATTTAACCATACCAGATGAAGTTAGGCCTCTGACTCCGTCAGATACTTGGTTGGTGTGAACAAGGCTGAGCGTATGATAATATGTTTGATATAGAGTCGACTTGCCAAAGACGTACCTAAAATTGTATTAATGTATGCAAATGTTGTATAGAAAAATTGTGATGAAAATAGATTGCGTGTCTCTGTTGATTGTTTACAAATTAAATGTTAAACAAATGATATAATATGAGTCATTATTTTTTTATCCACGTATCCTTCATTTAGTGTAGGTACCTATAAAATTGCCAATATTTAATACTGGCCAGTCCGTAATATCGTCCTAATCGTACTTACTTGGAGTTCCAAATCCAATTATTGTTGGCAATGAAAAAGTTGTGTTTAATATTGTCATTCGTTTTTAAGGTCACAATCGAGACAACAACCATATTACTAACCTCCCACCCGTTAGTAACAAACCATCGGTAACTTTTCCTACGAGTCGTTCGCAACTGTAAGTGGGTTTTTTTAAATTCATCTTGGCTTTCGTTTCCTTAGTCATCTAAGCAATTTATTCATTATAATGTTTCTTATATCTAACTGTACAACAGTACTGTGCAACGGCCAAGCGTCAAAAACATTGTGAAGCACCTTTTAATTACTATGTATGTTAAAAAGTGACATAGTTAGACGCCTGAGCTTAGGAGCAAAATATTTTCTAGTTTATATCACCACAGAATAAATAAAGAGTTTTAGCCACGAAGTTTCATCCAACAGTCAGCATTGCCATCTGTATACGAGATATACTGGTTCTTTAATCATTCACAGATTGTTTATTTATGGTTTTTTATAATAAACTTTAGTAAGTTTTTGTGGTAGTTCCACGCTGCAACCCCACAGCCGGCACGACCGGAGAAGTACCCCCACACACACCAATGTGAAGTAACATAGCTTGCTATTGTATTTCGTCGGTTTGTGCGAGGATCTCTCGTCTCGATGGTATCATTTACCATCAGGTGAGCTACTTGCTCGTTTGCCTACCTATCCCTTAAAAAAAGTACTAATTTCAGCTCTGTATGTACCCGCATCGACGGTAGAAAATAATAATGTTCAAACGATACATGAAACTTTGATACAACCAAACCAAATTATGTCTATATAGTAAAAATAACATATTTGTAGGGTCAGTGGTCCCGTCGTCGCATAAAACCGGAGAAACACAGAGATACGTTGTCCCCCATAAAAACTGAAATATGAATAGTATCTACGGATATTTGATATTACATTTTACGGCTTTACGGCAGTTTTGTTGTTTATTAAAACTGATATAAACTTGAGATTTGAGGTGCACGTGTTCTATTGTTGGAGCAAGTTTAGTACTCAGTATAATGCTGGTTTTGTGATGACATTTTAATAGTTCGTTTAAGTTACATAAAAGACTACGATTCTTAATTTCGGATTAAGAAAACTTTTGTTTGTTTTCATTAATACTAAGTAAATTCATCAAGGTCTTACGCATAAACTATATTCAATCCAGTGGGTTAATTCAGATCGCGTCACAGGCCGCGCGGAACAAGAAACAAAGAATTCCTAAAAATGGTAAACATTTTGGTTACTATGGTTTCCGATTGAACTATACCAAAATTGTCGATTACTGTTCCGTCGCGTAAACCGCGTAAAGTATGGCAATGCAGATACCATGTGGTTGTATTATACGAGTACATTGACTCTAGATATTTTTATCAAAGAATATTTCTACTACATTTTGATTGGACTTTTGTTTGAGATTTTATTTTTCTGTACCTATCTGCTGCTTTACATTTTGACCAAGGAGTCTATGTAAATGAGTGCCATATTATTTCCGATTTGTATGCGACGGCATATATTATCTGGATCTATAAAATTCCGTTTCTACTATGTTGAATTTATTACGAAGCTTTTCTTGTCGGCTATTTCTGGAAACTGATATAAAACAAGATGTTCACTGTTGGTCGACGTTTTATAATGACGTGGTTCGAGTTCAACAACACGAAATGTAAAATAATCTCTTGTACCACTAGGGCTATTATGTATCCAGTTGCTTACAAAATGTTGTAAGAAATCAAAAAAAATGCCGGCTCTATGTGTCACTGTCAAGATGTCACTTTTGTCAGCTCGTCCTCAATTTACTTACCTATTACCTCAGACAAAATAAAAAAGTCAAGACAGAATGTTGTGATCAGAAAAGTGAGGCCGGTTTTCTAAACTACATGTGCGTGACTCGGTACTGTCATGGTAATGAAAATTAATTTAAAGTTATTAAAAATATATCGATAATTAATAAATTTATATTAAATGATAATTAAAACTTTACGTGTTGCTTCCACGCGCCGCGATAGTTCGACTGACGAGCCAAGGCGTAGTTTCGTTGTAGGTTTTGTATGTAAATATGTATGGACACGCCGAGGCGTAGTTTCATCCGGCCTCACTTCTCTGTTCACAACATTCTGTCTTGACTTTTTTATTTTGTCTGAGCCTATTACTAACATTTTTGCTTACTGGCATAGAGCCGCCATTTTTCAAGATTTAAATCAACATATGTTAGCAACTCGATCCCAAGGGTTTATTCCGTATGACTACTATACTATAATTGCTATACCATAAATACTATAATTATATTTAATGTCAGTCTGGAGCGTGTTCCAGAGATCCGTGACCTGGGAGTTAGAATGTGGAAATACGCGCAATAGATATTTACAACCGGGCTTTATTTCTCTTGGTTTCTTAATGAATAAAAAATAAAAACGAATACATCATTATTCTTTAGCTAACTATCTGTACAGTAGGCTGCAATATCTATCTTCTTTATACAACTACATCTACACTAAATATTATAAAGATGAACGATTTGTTTATTTGTTTGAATTGAATTGAAGGCTCCGAAACTACTGAACTGATTTGAAAAATTCTATCTACATTATCCCTGACAAACATAAGCTATACCATATTTTCAAAAAAGTTAGGAAAAGTATGAATAATTCGATAATGTAACCCGAGGTGTGAAAACAATACCGTAATACAATATAACATCGCATAAGCTGCGGAAACTATTGACAATAGAGCAAAGTAAAGTACTAAAGACAGTTTTATAGAAGACATCAATGGCTACAAAAAAGTCTCCATATGTAAGATACCATATGTACTCGTATAACTA
This sequence comes from Selenia dentaria, assembly GCA_917880725.1. Taxonomy (NCBI): domain Eukaryota; kingdom Metazoa; phylum Arthropoda; class Insecta; order Lepidoptera; family Geometridae; genus Selenia; species Selenia dentaria. Next base: position 30,644,712 of record OU862877.1, on the reverse strand, counting down.
TTACAGATATGTCACACTTTTCCATGTTAAAATAGGAAATATTAACGCCGGTAAAAAATAGGCCTCATTATTTATATCGTGGTATTATTATAAAGCTACATTATGCCTTTACATACGCTATATTCATCATCATCACTATCCATCACAATGCGGATGAAACCACGGAGCGCAGCTAGTAAAGTTCTGAGTGAAGCGAGGGGTTAAAGCCACCCAAGAGGAAGACAGGCTTTATCCTCGAGGTGCATACTCTACTTTTCATACCTACTGGGAGACAATAAAAATTCAGAGCTGTAAAATAGCAGTTATTTAGTTAAAAGTAAACTACATTAATAGTTAATATTCATATTGGACACATTTGTACCGTTACAGAGTAATATTTTATGAAAAACACTGTTCTAGACTTTCTCGGTTGTTAAGAGGATTGCATAGCTAGTACTTTCCATACTAAAAGAGAAAACTCTTTTCTACCTCTTAACATTGTCCGATTTCAGTGTTTTTTTTTCTTTCATGGAATCATCACATTGTTTACTATGCCCGTAACATAGTATATCACATGGTATGACATGGTATATCTGTTACAAAAATTGGTAACTTATTAGGGCTATTGACATGAACTCTTAAATGATAAGGGAAATAGCTGTTGACTTGACTACGGCATTTGCCAATTTAAGTCTCATCTTAAAGTGGCAGGTCAAAGGTCTCATTTAGCCCTAGGGAGAATCGGGGTTCACGGTGTCGCCACTCACCAACGGCACAAGGCCGCCCCTGCGATGTTATTATTATATAAGTATAATATTATTATATGTACCTATGTTAAAACATAGTAATGCCAAATGGTTCTTTTTAATAACATACCTATAGATACGTAGTTCAATTACAGTAAATAGTTAATACTTCATATACGTCAGTGTATATATATCTATATTTAAATCGGTGTCTAATAGGATATCACACGGTGGAAATACTGAGGACATGACAAACCTTCGTAAGGGGTTCCAACTTCCCACCCAGTGTCTACGGAAATCTAAGAATAGTCCACATTTTGCAATTTAGTGCAATTTAAAACTTTGACTGATAATTTGAAATGCAAGAATAATGCGCGGTCTCGTGGTCATCTGTCACGGTAGGAACGGCAATATCGCTTTCCATGGAGGCTCGATAACCATAAATTGTCGCCCAACAAGATGGAAATTTGTCGCAAAGGAACTTCTATTTTAAATTTATTTGTGATAGGGAATTCATATGCATATTTTAACGTGAAAAAGTAGTTATTGTGACATATTTGTAACTATAAACGTGAAAAAGTATTTATATCAAAATAAATACTAATACTTTTGACATAAATATATATGTCTTTAATTTAAAAGTCAGACATTATCGTATTGCAGACATTTTTGTTCACATGACGACTTCTATAAAAAGGTAGCACATCACTTTGTTCTATTGTCAAAAGTTTCCGCAGCGGATATAAGGACTTTTTTGGTATTATTTTCATAACTTGGGTATACGAGTTATCAAAGTTTTCGTAAGGATTCCTAATTCTTTTTAAATATCTTATAGCTTATGTTCATCAGGGATAATGTAGGAATCTAATAATGGTTCTGGACGGCAGCGTGCGTGCTGGCCGGTGATCCCCCCTGGGAGCTCCAAGCGGAGATCTTTTTATAAAGGCATTTACTGCCCAAAAGAAATGTATTCGCGCTATTTGTGGCGCAGTACCGTATGAGTCGTGCAGACCGCTCTTTCAGATACTAAAAATATTACCCCTACCATGCCAATACATTTACGAAATATCATGTTTTGTAAGGCAGCACAGCTATATGTTCACAAAAGCGAGAGAAATATTCCCCCGAAACACAAGGAATAGAGACAGGCTAGTAAACAGTTACCTTTCGAGAACAGCACTTTATCAAAAAAGCAGTTATTCGATGTCAATAAAAATTTTCAATAAATTACCTCAGTTCCTAAAGGTATTACCTTTTGCCAAATTTAAGAAAGAGTTACAAGCGTGGTTGTTACAGCATAGTTTTTACTCTTTACAAGATTTTTTTAGCATAGTGGAATAAGGTTTAATTTTTAGTTTTAATTAAGTTTTTGCATGCCATTAGCTTGGTGAAATGTGTAAGGTCTATTTTGTTTATTTATCACCTAAAATTTGTGTACTCACATTTCAAGCAAATAAAGAATATTCTATTCTATTCTATTCTATTCTATTCGCCGAAGTATATCACTTCGTGGCGGCGAGGAGATCCCGTGGAGACGCTCCAGCGTGGGAGGAGGTTATACGTATGCGGTGGCAGGCGCGGGACGCCTTGTTGCGGCGGTGGATGGAGGACCTGGCTCCACCAGTCCCTGGGCAGTGGACGGTGGAGGCCATCCGCCCAGTCCTCCAGAGGTGGGTGAGGCGGCGATACGGTTCGCTGACCTTCTGATTGGTGCAGGTGCTTTCCGGACACGGATGTTTTGGAAAGTACGTGCACCAAATCGCGAGACGGGAGGCGACCCCAGCCTGCCACGAGTGTGCGGCGCCGGAAGATACAGCGCAACACACGCTGGAAGTGTGTGCTGCATGGGGCCCGCAGCGGCACACGCTTTCAGCGGAAATAGGCGGAGATCTCTCCCTGCCGAGCGTGGTAATTTCCATGCTCGGCAGCGAGAGATCGTGGCAGGCGGTGGCCACCTTCTGCGAAGCGGTGATGGCGCAGAAGGAGGCTGCGGAGCGGATCAGGGAGAACGATGTCCGAGCTGATCCACTCCGGCGCAGACGACCGGGGGAACGGAGGAGACGGTTCGCACGTCTCCTCCCTCCCCCGTAGTGGGGTCACTGGCGAAGAGTCGGGGGACTCTTCGTCGGGTTGCACGATTCTACACGTCTAGGGGGTGATCTTGGTGAGCAATGTCATCCCTTCACAGGCGCTGAGGCCCAGTTAAGATCAATCCGGGCCTACCGCTGGGGCGAGATGGTGACTGCCAGCGCGACCCTGTCTCGCTCCATCTTGGCGGAGGACTGCTCACGGGGGGGTTTTAGTGGGTCTGAGCCCCACACGCCCCCTTCCGTCACCCCCGTGGTGGAAGGGAAGTGCACAGCATTTCCCCCGTCAAAAAAAAAAAGAGGAATCTAATAATGGTGAAAGAGTTTTTCAAATCGGTCCAGTAGTTTTGGAGCCTATTCGATTCAAGCAAACAAATTTTACCATTATAAGTGTACATTTTTTTGTATTTTTTTTTCTAATAGCGTTGTAAAATTAGTTAAACTTTATATATGACCTCTGAAGGAGTTGATTCCCGGCTCTAGCAAGTGACCTAAATATTTTTAATGCATTTGTTTTTATTTCTAAGAAAAATATTCCTTCGAGTAATAATTGCCTGCGGCAATATTTAGGGTGCTCTCCCTCCCGGGAATTGGCTTGGTTCCAACCTATATTATATGACCTACCAAACAAGAAACAAGAATTATCCCAATCAATTTATAATTTCATTTCGCTTAATATTATTTAGACACATATAGTTGAATTGAGAACTTTCTCCCTTTTGAAGTCAATTAAAAAGAAAGCAAAGTTGTATTTAGTACTGTAAATGAATATTGAGTACTACCTCAAGCAGAGAAAGGTCGCCTACCTCGGACATGTTCTACGGCATGATCGGTATTCTCTCCTGCAGACCATCATGATGGGAAATGTACCCGGGAAGCGTAAATCGGGTAGACGAAAGATGTCTTGGCTCCGTAATATCAGGGAGTGGGACCGTGGAGCAATTGTTCAGATTGGCGATTGATAAAGAAAAATTTAAGAAGCTGACTGCCAACCTTCAGTAATGGAGAGGCACTTAAAGAAGAAGAAGAAATGAATATTGAAAAATTTGATGAGTGAGAGATATATTAAGATAATAATCTGCGTAAAGCTACGCAGATTATTATCTTAATATATCCGATATTAACATTCAGAACATTATTGATTTAAACTTTTATATGTTTTTTTACTCTATTTGGACCCCATAAAAAGGTATTGAATTCTACCTACTGAAATTTCTTGAATATCATCCCAAATTATTTTACACTGAAATTAACCTTCCTAAATCTAAGTATAATCAATATGTGTTTGCATGCTTATTCTTAAATCTCAAGTCTGAAACTGTACGGCTCTGGCAATATTATTTATTGATTAGCTAATAATGGCAATTTGAATACATTCTGTTTCGACTTTTACGTAAAATAAGCCCATGACAATGTAATATTAAAACTTTGGCAAGTAACACCACAATTTAGATATTTATCCAAAACTAATTACTAAATATACTCATACAATTAATTGATTGAATTTAATAACGAGCTATCTAATAATACATCGGGGTATTGGCAACAGATTTCCATACAAATGAACATTGTAACATTGCGTTCATATCTCTGGCACATATCTTTAATAACCATAAATCCAAATTGGAGGGAGCCCCATTATTATTTATGGCCTAGAAAAAAATCCGAGTGTGATTTCAATACCATGCACCGAAATATCAAAAATTATGCATGACTTCCCTTATAAATGTTCGACATTTTTTACGGAGGCGAAGGTTGTTAGGAAACCGCATTTCGGAATTTTGTCATCCTACTTCTACTACCGACGATCCGTTCGTTATTTTGCTTTATTTAGCAAAAACTACCTATATTTATATATATGTAAGCTACCTACATCAGAATTGACTTCATATACACTTCTAGATGTGTCTATGTAAAACTGTGGCGTCTCTTCTACAGTTCTATAAGAACAAACTTGAAATAGGACAATGTTATTATTTATTTCATCATCATCACCTCAGCCGTAGGACGTCCATTGTTGAACATAGGTCTCCCCACAAATTTACAAAATACCGGTTGGAATCGGCCTGAATCAAACGTCGTCCTGCTACCTTTATCAGGTCGTCAGTCCACCTCACCGGTGGAGGACCTACACTGCGCTTGTCGGCCCGTGGTACTCCACTTCAGAACCTTCCGGCCCCATCGGCCGTTCTGCGTGCTATATATGTGGCTTATTATTTATGTATAGCACACCATGCGTCTACTCTCGGAAACGCTCCAGGCTAGATACTCGTAGTTAGTAATGGATCACACATGGTTGGATTAATGCCCCCCCGAAGGGTTCCCGCATTGACGTGGCGGGGGGGCTCAGGAGCCGTGGCTTAGATCACCACGGTGAAGCCAAGAGGAACTCAGGGGCCGCGCCGGCGTTGGGGTGCGCTGGCCGGCTCAGGCGGGGCCGCTCCTATAGGCTTTGGCCGCCAAGTCCACATAGGAGTGGCGGGGTCCGGGCGCTTTAGCGCAGACTCGAGGAGGTGGGGCCCGGGCGCTTTGGCGCAGGCTCGAGGAGGGGGGCCCGGGCACTTTGTTGCAGGCTCGAGGAGGTGGGGTCCGGGCGCTTTGGCGCAGGCTCGAGGAGGGGGGCCCGGGTACTTTGGTGTAGGCTCGAGGAGGTGGGGTCCGGGCGCTCGGCGCAGACTCGAGGAGGTGGGGTCACTGTGGATTATCCCCTGTGGCTGACGTAGCAGGCGGTGGGGCTACGTATCCGACCCACCGCAGGGAGACCAGACACGGGGAAGTCTGGCGCTCATTGTTGGCGGGTTTGGTCTCCGAGGTAGTTGCGGCGTGCCATGTGTTCTGGCGTGCCGCGAAGAGAAGGGTCCGGCAACGGACAGCCACGTCGGGTTCGCGGTCGTGTGGAAAATCTGTCCCGCGTTCCCGCCGAGGGCGGCAGTGACGGAACACCCCGGGGTTTTGGTGGGTATACGGACTCCCACATATCCACCTACCTCCCCGTGGTACCTAGGTGGTATCCATAAAGGATTTCCCCTGGACAAAAAAAAATATGGTTGGATTAATGACCTACAATGGGACTCAGTATCGCTATTACTTTTAATTTTACCGGTAGCTAAAGCCTGTGGCAGGCTATCCCGACCATCATGATCTTGATCTCTTATGCAGCCAAGCCTAATTGCCCGAATGGTAGAATAATATCCAAGGAGAACTTTGGTACTGCCAATTTTAATCGAATTGTCATAGACCATCAAGTAAGATAGTAGGCCAAACGATATAGATTACACACACTTATAGCATATGTAGAATTCCCTCTGTCACGGCACACATTAACACAATTACAAAAATGAAAGCTTGATAAAAACATTCAATACTATAATGTTTTCGCCAGCCTAGGACCGCACTCTTCGAAGATCTGGTCCCTTCTTTTTAAAGTGCCTCTCCAACTAGTGGAGGTTGGCGTTCAGCGTGGTACAGTCCTTCTTGGTCCTGGTTCGGCGAAACAACTCAGATGCCCCCGATATTCCAGTTCACTCTCGGATATTTCACAACCACGACTTCTTTCTTCTCCCCACCTTTCTTAGGGTTTCTATAGGGTCACTACTAAGCAACAATCATCAAAATATCTATATATACGAGTATGCTAAAGTAAATACCTCAGTGCCTCAAGACAAGAGTCTTCGACCAAGGTGTGTTACCAGCGATCACTTATGGCACTGAAACGTGGTCTCTTACTATGGGCCTCATTGATAAGCTCAAAGTCGCACAACGAGCTATGGAGAGGGCTATGCTCGGGGTTTCTCTACGTGATCGAATCAGAAATGAGGAGATCCGTAGAAGAACGAAAGTCACCGACATAGCTCACAAGATTAGCCAGTTGAAATGGCAGTGGGCAGGGCACATAGCACGCAGAACAGATGGCCGATGGGGTCGAAAGGTTCTGGAGTGGAGACCCACGGCCACACGCAAGCGCAGCGTAGGTCGTCCACCGACACGGTGGACAGACGACCTGATGAAGGTAGCAGGACGACGTTGGATGCAGGCCGCTTCCAACCGTTCCTATTGGAAAATCATGGGGGAGGCATATGTTCAGCAGTGGACGTCCTACGGCTGAGATGATGATGATGATGATGATGATGATGACGAGTATGCTAATATTATAAACAGGAAAGATTTGTATATATATGTTTGTAACGAATTGGCTCAAAAAGTACTGGACAGATTTCAAAAATTATTTCACCATTGGAAAGCTACATTCACCTTGAGTAACACAGGCTATATAAGATTCATCATCATCATCCATCACTGCGCCGGTGAAACCGCGAAGAGCAGCTAGTTATATATAAAGTATGATTAATGGGCATAGACCGAATTTTATAGCCTGACATCCAACATTTCCTGCGCACAGGCATGCTGCAAATGATGACAATATAGGTTACCTTGCGTTGTCCACACCTCAATACAAGATTAACGCGCTAACACGTCACCAGCAGCGCATGCCTCATTTGTAATCGCCACTAGACAATGAGAGGACAATGCTGTCAACGGTCAATGTCCATGTAGTGGATTGTTGTGGCGTCCACTGTACTGACCGATAAATCTCGCAAAAACAATAGCGCCGGCTAACACTGGACGGCGTAAATCACTCCGCTTGGTGTATAGACAGTCTGCGCACTGATACAAAGTTTACTGAAAACAATATTGTACGACTAAACATTAACTTATATGCAAAAAGCAATAAATATATAGATAGATACTAGTAGTCCGTCTTGGTCAGTACATTCGCAGTGCAAGAATTCTTTCTCCAAGCAGTGCATTACTGTGCTTATGTTTGAAAGACACTGCAACCCGTGAAATCAAATAAAACTACTTAATGACATCATGTGGGACCAGAGTATAAATAGGTAAGTTGGTATGGTTTAAACAATGACAACATAACGGAATCAAATCTAATCAAACCAAACCAAATCAAATCAATTATTCTGTATAGGCCTACGGGGGCACTTACAATTTGTCATTTTACATTTATTTTTTCTTAAATCTACATCCGGATCGGAACGCGACCACGACTGAGAACATGCGGCAACAGATTGAACGGGTTTGTCTTTTTACATTTTTTTATCGCCAATGTCTTGATGTACGAGTTTATAACAGGAATGGATGATGAACTCAGTGCAGAACCTTAAATTCGTTTTTTTAAAACTTCAAACTTTGGATGACAATACAATTGTAAAGGGCAGACGGATGACTTGTCCGTATCGTCACTCACGAGCACAATGTACAAGAAGCTTGTTTATTCTTTTTTTTAAATAGATTTCTCAACTACCTACACTATACAGGTTGAGCTACTCGTATCTAAAACGGTCAGTATGGGCAAGTCTGAAACTATACGGCATACAAAAATCTCTTCTTGGGAACCATCTCATCGATTTTTGTGGCAAACTGCATTCATAGACTAAAAGAGATTTGATCTCAGTTCGGCAATCGAACACGGTCGTATTGAAGACAAAAATGGGTTATTTCTATTTCAATATCGATTGTGTAGGTAATAGCAGTAAATGTTGCTATGAAACATGATATCTAAGATGAATATAATGCGGTGTATATATCATATCCTTTAGATCTTTGTATATCTTACAGTTTCGGACTTGCCTATACTTGCCATTCTAAATGGTCCATCGGTATACATACACTATAATCACTATATTTTATTATTTATATCAAACTATTACTGTATTGCACCCTGTATTCCTCTTGCATGAATGAATAATGAATGATTTAAGCTCTTTTCGTGTGAACCAATTTAGATGAAACAAAATAGAAAGCCCGTGGTTCCACAAATGTCCATTGACAAACCCCATCAATGAGTGATTTGTGAATTTTTCTTCCACAAATCCCCATTCACTTTTAATTACCATTTCAGTATGCCAGCCAGTTTACTGGATACTATAGATATACAAAACGTTCATCAGACAACTATCTATTAGGAAAAGAACTATAAAAAGTACTCCCACGTGAAAAAGATACAAATTAAAATTGCAATATCTGAAGTAGTTGATCGGTAAAAGCGCCAAACAAACTCCAACAAGAACAGCAGACATGGGCAACCTCAGTTAGATATGTTGCAGCACAAACTTTAGCAGACAGGAAGTTTGGAACACACGTGCATCTGACTTATTGACGTAGTACTCGTAGAATTACCTGAATCTGCATGCTCTACAACATAGCTTACTATTTACTGCCCGCAATTTCATCCTCACCGAATAAACTTAACATGATTCTTCTGGATGCACGTTGTATCCAGATACAATGTAGACTATGAGTAGATAAAATAGATAGGTAGCTTCATTGCAAATTTCATCTAAATCCATTGAAACATTTAATGCGAAGAAGTAACAAACATACTCACTCACTGATACACACTTCGGCTTTTAGATTTTATGATGGATGACCTCGTAAGTAAACAATTGATTTTCTTGGTCTAAAGTCAAACCAAACATTAATTGGTTCAGTGTTGCTTAACAACGCCATCTATTGTCAAGTAGCTTTAGTATTGCTGTGTCGGTGCAGCAGATTTTAAAACAAACACGGATAAAACGACGTTTTCTAAAAACGAAACTTAGCTAGATCGATTTATCGCCCCCAAGACCTCTTGATTGATTAATTTCATAAAAATCGTTGAAGCCGTTTCCGAGATTCAGATTATATATATATATATATATATCTCGGAAAAACGAGCAATTCTTGTATATATATCTATATACAAGAATTGCTCGTTTTTCCAACATCGTTATTACTGTAAAAAACTTTACATGTCTCATATTCGGTAAGTAGGTCCTTATTACCCCCAAATGGGGCTTGTAGGTGACCAATTAGCGCTCTAGGGTAATAATGTAGCTAGAAAAGCCCTAGGGTGGTAAGTAATTAAAAAAACACTTCACTCTTTCAAAAAGTTCGCGTACATCTAACCGTCATACTGGCAATAGACATCATGCATTCAGCCCAATGACAAAAGAGGCCGCTTCGCTATTCAGCCTTGTCTTCGTATGAGTTTAATAGTCATCAATTTGATTTTTGTAATGCCGGTTTTTTTACTTACCTTACTATCGAGATGTAAAGCAGAGTAGTTAGCTCGGGTGTAAGCATCAATTGCACCTTCGAACTATCTCGGGCTGCAATTGATGCCTTACAGCCCTTGGCTACTAATCTACTATAGTTTTCTTCAGATCAGATTTTTTGGGTGAAAAAATTAGAATTTAGCTTAGAAATAGTACTACAGTTTCTACTAAACAAGACATGACTAGAGTCACGTATGTATCAACATTGTAAATGCGGAAAAAATTTCATGGTTATTGTATTATAATTGAGCACAGTGTATTATACTTCATATAATTATGTAAAAAGAACCTATAACTACGATTACTAGATATACGTTAATTACTGATCTATTTAATAAAGTTTTTTAGAAAATGTTTTGAACGTTCGTGAGTTAATAATACTTGACCCAGAACATTATAATGAAACCAAATTTCCGTTTCCGAATCACAATACTTTATATTTAAAAAACTACGTCTCATGGCTGTAAACAAAATAATTTGAAAATTAATTAAACAGTCCGTCGAACAATGTCCCTGCTGCTGGTTTTAATTCAATGTTCACGATGTAATTTCACAGCTCATTATGTAAATGAATATTTCTTAAAAATAGGGCTTTCATAAATTAAATGGCGTCGGACGTCAACGGTTGTGACTTACATTGGTGCTGCTCTCAGGCTAAAAGCTGGGGGCCCTTGTCATATTATTGTACTAATTTGTTTATGATTAGTAAATTTCCATAAATTATATGTAAAGGAAGGTAGATCTCTAGCCAATTATATCGGAGGTACATACATCATTAAAGAATCAATGGCTTTCATTTATTTATTAGTCGTTTATGTGTTACTGTAATTCTAGTCACAAACACTGTAACGCTAAAAAAATAAAAAAAAATGAATTTTTAAAGAGTCTCGGAGGAGATACGAACTCCAGTCTTACGACAATCCGTGTCAGACGCTATGACCGTTAAGTCACAGAGGCAATCCGTCCGAGCAGCGAATTTACTCTATAGCTAGTTGATTTTGACCGCGGTATGGGGACAGAACAAATCAAAGTTAGATTTGGTTAGGCGTGCGTTGGTGCTTTAAAAATCATCTGCTAAAAACTAAAATATGTTAAATTGTGTTAAAGGTTGGCCTGCGACAACGCGAGTTCGTATTCAATAACGATTGTAACTTGGTACAAACATCACTTTGGTATAACAAGTACAATTTGAAAAATTTTATATCGACTTCCATTCTATTTAGTTATTAGAGTGTAACTCATAAACTACTGGACCACACAGGAGGCACCAGTTTCAAACAAAAAATAATTTTGGGAATCGGTTCACCCTATCCAAAGTTATGAGGTAACAAACATAAAAAGCAGTCGAATTGAGTATACCTCCTTTTGGAAGTCGGTAGAGAAATGTATGTGTGCTGCTTTTTTAAATTGTTAAACGCAATCAAGTTTTTTTTAGATAATATAATGCAATTCTGCTACTTATTTATTATATTTTTATACATATAAATTTATATTCTACATATAATAAATAATATTTAGGAGAATGCTGGCCTCTAGCGTCCAAGAAATGCAGCAATAACTTTCAAAGAAATATTGTATTATTGATGTTTACGTTTTATTTATATTATATAAGGGGCCCTCTAGTTTGGGGCCTCTACAATTTCGCAACCTCACCCTCCCGGTACACTCTGGATCTAAACGCCGACAACTGTCGTCAGGTTTCACGATAATTCCCTTTCCTTCGAACTTTTGATGGTGCCTTTCAATTATTAAAATATTCCTTTTAATATTCCTCTTACCCTTACAAATTCTCAACATGAAAATGTTTGTATTTAATTAGAAAATCAGATTTGTGCCGTCACGAGAAAGGGTGAATGAAATAGCTTGACAAAGAAAATATCGTCATCAGAACGTGTTGACGAAAAAATTTAATGTAGTTTACTATAGAGCAATAATATTGAGATTGCCTCATTTTCATTATTAAAAAATGCCTACAACTCCAGCTTTTCTTTTTAATTTCAATGGGATAAAGCTGTGGAAGGGGTAAGTAACAGGCTTCCTCATTGTTCCAGCTGTTGGTGGAGTACCGATAAGAAAATTTAAATAAAGTGGTTGTTGTTTTATTTTGAGCTGACCTTAAAAAAAGGAGGAGGTTATATTTTCGTGTGTATGTATTTTTTATGTAAATGTTAGCCGATTTCACCCCCATTTGTAGACCGATTCTTAAAATTCTTTTTTTGTTTGGTAGAGTATACTTTCGAGGTGGTCCCATTTAAATTTCATTAAATTCGGTCAAGCAGTTTTTGAGTTACATTCCGAAACCTAAAAAGTGTTGATAATATCATCATTGATAATTGATCCCGTAAGTAGAGGTCACAAAAAATGGTAAAAAACATTTTTTTACCAAAAAATGGAACAGACTACAACACCAAAAAGTGTGCAATAAGTTGTCGAAGTCGGTACCATGCCCACAATATTGTAATAATAGGTACCTATTTATGAACTATCATGGTACCGACTTCAACAAGTTATTTCACACTTTTAGGTGCTGAAGTTGGTTCCATTTTTTTGGTTAATTAAAATATAATTAAAGTTGTACTGACATTTAAAATCTGTTGGAGTGTGATTTTGAGGAAGATGTGCATCATGTGTTGACGGAGTATATCGGAATGAGGCGTATCGACGGGACATGAGCTATATCTATGATTATAGTGTAAGGGTTTGCAGCAGCATCTTGGCTTCCCCTTTTTCTGAGGATCGGAGATGCTTGTAAAACTATATTTACGGGTAGTTAATATAGTTACGAGCTTTCTGCACCATATAATTTTATAGAATTTGTTCTCAAATGTACAAACCGGTTTTATATCGATAAGACCGGTTTAAATAATAATAAGAATAGATGTAAATACATATAGGTAGGTAGGGCTACTATATTTTCGCTGTATTTATTTATACTATGTCTGTACGGTGGCGACATGGTCACTTTGTGACAAACCCCTTAAAGATTTGAAATTCTAAAATTTCCAAAGTTTTTATAGTAGGTACTATGTTAGTGATTGATTTCTTCGGTGATTGGAACATACATTAATTTAAAACTACTAATAATAGTAACTTACAATATCTACATTCCAAATTCAAATCACCTTTAGTACCTAGGTATTTAAAAGCTATTTTGTTCCGTGTTTACGAGGGACAAACTAGCACTTTTCGAATATATGTGATAAAAAAAGTTTTTTTAACACATTGAATACAGTAAAGTTTAAAAAGCCATATCTTAAGTTATATCATAGTATACTTATTTGCATTTAAGCATTAATTGTAAGGAAATGAGTAATACAAAACTTTTTGATTGTGATATCATTTCTTAATTTAAAATACTATTAGCAAACAATATTATTAGCAAAAATATCAAGTTTGATCATAGCTGCATTCGCCCTAGGTCATATCTAGGAGTTAGATTTGTATTTTAAATTTATTGAATGAAATAAAATACTTGATGAGAATAAAAAGTAATACTTAATACTTTAAATGGGCGAAAAAAGGGCACGATTAACTCTTAAGTAACAAGCAAAATAGTTATTTGTGCAACAAGGGAGCAAAGTTGTTTTTTGCTGCGAGTGCTGATTTTGAATCCTGAGTGTGGTGAGGGATTCAAAGGCACGAGATGCAAAAAACTTTCTGCTCTCGTGTAACACACATAACTGTTCACGTCAGCAGCGAGAACACTTTAGGAGATAAAATAATAAGAGTAATAGATTGAAATAACTATTTATTGTGAATCAAAATAATTAATATTGTAGTTAGAGGTACCAATTCAATGAAATGGAACATTTTAAAAGTTTAAAGTAAAATTACAGCAAATCTGCAAATTAAAAGTAACAGATTTATTTGGCAACGTTACAGTTGCATTGAGTTGAGTTGAGAAGGAACAACGGTGAACGGACTCTGATCGGCTTTCTGAAAAAGTACACTTTGATCCGAGGTCAAGTTCAGACTTATTGTTTCCACTATAATACGCTTACAGATTTTCGCTGATTTTCTATTGAGTCTTCAATATAGCCTTTTGCAAGCGTATTGGACTTCCACCCGCTGTGACGTTTTATAGTGGTAAGAAAGTGGCAATTTCTCGCGGTATAGCACCTATTTTATTTACTCCCATAAGCTGTCTTGAGCATTTATTATTATGGTATCTTATTTTTTTTTTAGAACGGACTAATGCTGTTTGCCTCTACCGGCATTTACAGCGTCACTGGACGGTTGGCGAGCGCAGATGGCACTCAGCCAGATGCGGGCGCAGAGGGCGCACCGCCTAAGGCGAGCGTTGAAGACGCTTCGCCGCAAGAAGAGGAGTAGGCGACTTGCTCAAGGGCACCACTAAGGTACGGACCTCGGCTTGGGCCGTCGCCAGGAGAGAGGGGAGTAGGAGAGAATCGCCCCGGTACATAAGTGTACCGTTGAAAGTGGGCCCTATGAATTTTAACTCTACGACTATTTGGAGAGAATCTAACCAAGACATAATTTTTGCCTCAAGCTCGCCGGCGAGCTCGGTGTTTGACTGTGTTTACCACTAAATCATAACCTTGTGTACCTCGCCCACAGTCATTACCTCGGCCGGAGCCTACACCGTGATCGGAATCACTACCTTGACTGGGGCTACAAACGGAATTACCTCGCCTCCCCCCATTTCCGCGACATGGGTCCACACCGCGACCAGGATCGTCGCGTTGTGCACTCATGACTGTACTTTGGGTGGGGCTACAATAAGAATGTGTAGTACCTCGCCCACAGCCGTGGTGGCTGGGGCTACATAGAAAACCAGTGTTACCTCGTCCACAGCCATTTGCTGGGCCGGAGGATACATCGCGACCGGGGCCGCGGTGTATACTCCCACCCGCACCGTGGCTGGGACTACAATCGTGTGTGTGTGGATTACCTCGACTGCGATTGGGGCTGCGAAGAAGATCTCGGCCGGAGCCTACAATGCGATCGGGATCACAGCCCTGTTCGGGTCTACAACCATTACCGAGGTTCCCTTGGGACGGCACTAAAGCTGCCGAAGTAACGGCTGCGATGGGGTCGTCCGGGTCACCCAAAATATGCCTTGGACGGCGACGGGGGGGAAGGAAGTGAGGATCGGTTATGTCAGTGGAGTAGTTCGCCGCTTCGACCACGAGGGGATTCGAGTGGTGGGGAGCTTTGTCGAAGTGGCGGCGGGAGCAGTCTTTCATATACTGCGTAATAGAGGGGAGGGTGAAATCGCAGTGCAGTTCGGCGTTCCGCAAGTACCACGGAGCGCCCACTGCCCTGCGCATAAAGCGATTCTGAATCACTTGAAGTTTGTGGAGGTCGTGTTTCTGAGCATGGGCGAACGCTACAGATGCGTAAGTCATGACTGGGCGGATGCAAAGTTTGTAAAGAGTCGTCTTAATTCTAAGAGACATTTTACTGTTTTTGCCTATGAGGGGATTAAGACGACCCATAATGAAGGCCGCCCTATTGCGAACAATCTGGATGTGTTTCGCGAAAGTGAGTTGGCGATCAAGGGTGACGCCCAGGTATTTGGCAGATTTAGCCCAAGGGATGGGTTCGCCGAATAGGACTATGGGTGACGGCATGAGATTCCGCCGGGTCTCAGTGAAGTACACTGCTGCACTTTTGCTAGGATTAACTGCAATCCGCCATTTACGAAACCATGCACCGATTACGGTGATGGCTCGTTGGATGGCGCATCTCTGCCTGACCTTGAACCAGCCAGTAGAGTAGATTGCAGTATCATCCGCAAACTGAGCGATCTGAACATTAGGTTCACATCGTGGGATGTCGCTGGTGTACAGCGAGAAGAGAATGGGTGAGAGTACAGAGCCCTGAGGGACACCTGCGTGAATGGGATGCGGGGAGGAGAGCGTTCCCTCGGTGCGATAGCTAAACGTTCGATCCCTGAGAAAGTCTTGTAAGATGAGTACAAGACGGTCTGGCACACCCAGTTGGTACAGCTTGAATATCAAGCCGTTGTGCCAGACTTTGTCGAACGCTTTCGCTACGTCGAGGAAGACAACTATGGTCCCTTGGGGCTTTGGTTTCTTATTGAAACCGCCTAGGATGTGCTCCGTTACGCGGTGCACTTGTTGGACGCAAGAGTGTTTGGCTCTAAAACCAAATTGCTCATCGGGAAGGAAGTTATTGGACCTAACGTGGGACCAGAGTCGGTTCACAATAAGCCGCTCGTAAATCTTCCCCAGAGAGCTGAGGAGACTTATGGGACGGTAGCTGGAGGGCTCGGCTGCCAGTTTGCCTGGTTTGTGAATACCAATGACAATGGCATGCTTCCAAGTGTCTGGGAAGGAGCAGTTGCTCATAGCCGCATTGAAGATGCTAACTAAGAGATGGACTAGTGGGACTGAGAAGTGTTTAATCACCTTGTTGCTGATACCATCAGCACCAGGGGATTTACGGGTCTTGAGGCTCTTGATCAGAGACACTACCTCGGATGATTTTACCGGTGGGAGGAGTGGGAGGTCAGAGATGGACATAGAGCTTTTACGTTCGACTTCAGATTCCACCGAATCGAGGTGTTTCTGGTCGACGTAATCTACATTTAGAGTACACTGAGCCTCAAGGCTATCAGCTAAACACTCGGCTTTGTCTTCGTCAAGGAACGCTATGGAGAGGGGAGGTGGCCTAATGAGTGGAGGCATTGTCTGTTGTTCGTCAGATTTCAGAGCTCGAGCCAACTGCCAGTATGCCTGGTGAGTTGGCTCAATCTCTGACAGTTTGTCGTCCCACCTTTGATCACGCAGCTCACTCATGCGTTTCCTTACAGCAAGCTGTAAATAGCGCATGGTGGCTTTGTTCTCTGGGGTTGGCATCGAGTCATACGCCCTAGTGGCGGCGTTCTTAGCTGTCAGTAACCTCCTCGCACCCTCGGGCAGTTCGAAGCGGCGACCATCCGCCACTTGGACCTGCTTTGAGGATTCACCTACGGTGCGGAGGTGGTCACTGAGAGCCTCGATCGCAATTGATACGTCTTCTACTGTCTGTATGTCATCGGGGATTCTATCGAGAGCGGGTGAACTGATAGCTTGGAGGGATTCCCCCAGTTGCTTCCAGTTCACTACCGTTCTAGTGATAGGGGTGATGTCCGTCGGGTCGGGGCCTAATTTCAACAATACAGGGCGGTGGTCTGAAGTCAGTTCGTGTAACACTTCTATAGAGCGCAACCGGAGGGTAACGTTTTAAGTGGCTGACCAAGCCTTCAAGGATTTTACCATTACTATTGTTACTAGTACAGTTCCATATGACATGTTTACTGTTGAAGTCACCGATCAGAAGGACGCAGCTTCCTAGAGAAAAGAGGGCTTCCAAGTCTGTCTGTAATAGTTCTTTACCAGAGGGGAGGTAACATGAGGCTATGATGACAGGTTGATGACCTGACATCGCTAGAAAGCAAACAGAGGCTTCTAGTATTCTAAGTGGTGGAGTAACAATTGGGATACAGTGCAGAGCTCTTTTGTAATAGATGAGAATGCCACCTTTTGGGGTGGCCACTCTATCATTACGAACCAAACGGTAGTTTGTAAACCTAGGGTTCGCTGTACCTGGTTTCAGAAAGGTCTCCTGCACGCATAGGATATCGACCTGATGGTTCTTACAAAATTCATGAACTTCGTCCTTTTGACTAGAGAGGCCGTCAGCGTTGAAAGTCGCTACGGTGACTGAGTGGGGCTTAATACGTTTCGGTGTACTATCCATATTGGATGGTACCTAAGAAACGTTGGGGAGGGCGTAGCGCCTCACTGCGCTGATTAAACCCGCGTGTGTGAGCGTGGCTCGCAAGCGGTCTTGGTCGTTTGTGGCAGTACGAAGTTTGTGCGCGAATGCACGTACTTCGTCCACGTCTATGACCATCGCGTAGTCCATGACAAGGGCTATGTCGGCTGCCAGGTCAGACTGACCTGGGGCGTCCATGAGCCCAGCCATTGGAGGCCTAGAGAGCGGCGGTTTGGGCTTAGGAGCCGCCGCGCTGGCACAGGCCTGCGGGCGGGCGGGGGTGAGGGGGGCGCTTGCTTGTACCATGCTCAAGGGCTTGGACCAAGCGTTGCGCGCGGGCGCGGGCGCGGGTACAACAGGTGTTGCCTGCGGTGCGGGTGTAAGGTTAGGCTTAGGGCCGTTCCCTTGAGAGCGGGTAGTGACCGGGCGAGGAGGGGGATTAGGTCTCCTTGCCGGCCCACTGGATACGCGGGGTGCCTTAGGGCAACCGCGGTAGTTGGCGGTATGTTCCTGTGTGCCGCAGAGGACACAACTAGGCGGGTCTGCTGAGTCCCTAGTGCGAGAACACTGGGCTGTCCCGTGATCCCCTAGGCACTTGACGCACCTCGGGCGGGCGAAGCAGAATCGGGCGGCATGACCGTACAGTTGGCAGTTATGACACTGGCCAGGCGCTCGGTTCCGGAATGGGGGTTGAACGGTGATCCCCGAGAGGTTCACTACTGTTTTAACATTGAAAATCGCTTTGCCCTCTGGCGTGCGATTGAGGATGACCAAGAGTAGGTCGTAGGGTTTGCGGTCCTTGCCACTGTACATGCGGTGGCATTCGCGGACGGGGTAGCCTTGCGCTTTCAAGTCAGCGAGGACACTATCGGTCTGCACCTCTTTAGGTACGCCGCGTATGACTACGCGTAGGACCTTCTCTTCCTCGAGAGCATAAGTGAGAAAACTTATGCTCTCGTTTTTGAGTAGTCTAGTGAGCGCCCTATGGCCGCTTGGGGTAGGGACTTGTACTTTGATACCCAGTTGGGTTGAACGGGCGCTGGTATATTGGATCTTACGATCCGTCAAGAGTCGTGAGACCATGTCCCACTTCGCCTTGTCCTGAAGGAACAAGGGCGGCGGCGGTTTCTCGCGCCTAACTGACGCTCCTTGAGAGGAGGCGTCGCGTTGAGACGCGGCGATGCTTGCAGGAGCATCGGAGTGAGCGAGAGGGTCACGGGAGGTGGGAGCGAGAGAGCCTGATGGCTTCGCTCCCGGGGCGGTGCAGGCCGATTTGGGTGGCCTCTGAGGCGGCTTTGGGGACGCGCTTTCTCTTTCGGACGGTAGTGAACCCGTCGTTGGAGATGTTGCCAACAGAGTTAGCGCGGGAGCGGGAGAACTCTACATCCATCTCATTCTCCGAGTTGGATGCCGAGTCGTAGGCGCGTTCGTACTCAGTCCGAGGAACTGGAGAACGATCGCGGGGTGGTAGAGGTGGGCGGGGAGCGCGGGACGCATAGGGCGCAGGGTCGGGAGAAAGAGGGCTTTCTAAGGGCTTGAACGCCGAAGAAACGAAGGGCCCCCTCGGAGGGAGGGAGCCGGAGGAGGGAATTGGAGAGTCCGTGAAACGGGGTCTCTCCTTAAAGTCCCTATTGGACTGGAGATACTCGGAGAGGGTGTCCGGGTAGCAATTTGAGACCCACGAGGCGAACGCCTGAGGCGAAACGCCTTGCGGGAGGCTCATAGCGGGGGAGGGAGATAGCAGAGACATCTCGAGGGGAATACTCGAGATGCGAGTGAGGGATGAGTGACACTCCCGCCGGGTACAGGCGGGAGAGTGAGTGCCTAGGTGTCCCTACTGTGTGCTCTCTGCCAGTCTTATTGTGCAGAGGGATGTGTGCCTAAACGCGAGGCTCTAGCTGCTCCGGGGGCGAGGAGAGAAGACCGAGTAAAACCCGGCTTCCAACCAAACACTTGCCCAGAGAATAGGAGAGTAGGATAGGGTAGGGTGGGAAGGAGATACCTGCCGTCGGCGAGGGGAGACCCCAAGGCCGATGAAGGCAGGCCCGTCCGGTTTTAGCCGTTCCCTCCCACGCTCAGGAGGGAAAGGCTTGACGCACCGGGTCCACGCCCAACTGGATTGCGTTAACACCGCAAGGATCGTCCAGAAGACCACGTGAAGCGTGGATTTGTTTGACTCGAACTTGAAAATTGAAAAATAAAAAAATCGAAACAAGAGATCGCTCTGAGAAGAGCGGTTTTGATTTGACTATGTACGTGATTGACGTGTCGAAGCGCTCTTACAAGAGCGCGCTTCTTTCGCGACGCGAGCCGAGCCGAGCCGAACGCCTCCGTGCGCCGAACGGTACACGAAGCGGTGGCTTGACGTCGAATCTGCACACAGAAAATCCACTATTAGCGAAGTCCAACACTGAATCCCCTTCAATCGAAACGATACAGGTAACCGGCACTAAAAGCGCAAGCACTTTTAGGCCGATCGGAATATTCTCGGAGAGCTCTTGAGCGCACGTCCGTCCCGCTCGAGCGTGCTGACCGGAATGAAAAAAAAAAAAGGTATCTTATTAAAAATCGGTCAGTTTTTATATTGTTTTTTTTTTACTAACAGTAATTTATCTGAATGCTTTTCGATATTATTAACTGTTAGCTGGCTAGTTATTGCGACACGCTCCACTAATTCCTATGATCAGTACAACATCTAATGAAAATATTATATAATTAATACCTATATCGTACATGTACATATATATATATACGAGTATATATATATATATATATACACCGTACATATATATCGTAATACATATAGTATTAAATATTTTAACAATTTGTAGTAGGCAGTATGTATACCTTTATACATATAACAGTCTACACACACATTTTAGTAACTTTAATAACAACATAGATTCTAGGTACCATTTACTTTAACGGCAGACAAATTGCAGTCCGTTAAGAAAGTTAAGAAAACTTTTTTAATGAAGCTTCATTAAGAAATGTTTTTATGTAAAAAAAAAATAGACAAGTACGGCTTTTGTATTATGTATGCGTGTATACCTTGAGTATTCACGCTCACTAAAAGGCTTCTTCTCACGGCGGTCGTCCTCTTCCCTCCAATATGGTTGAGGAGGGCGATGGCTGGCACACGTGTGAAGCTCGTGAGGGCCGTGAAAATATTAGACTTTTTAGCCTTATTATTATTATTAACTGATATTCTTTTTAGAAAAGATACGAGTTTTGCGTAAGTTTCAATATGCACGTTATATTTTGTTTTTAGATTAGCTTTCAACATTGACTAAATACTCCACATTGTAGATGATCGCCTAGTCTGTGATAAATCTAAAAAATAAGATAGCAACACCGTCTCCGAAAAACTTTTGCGCCCTTTGTAAGTCTCCATTCATTGAAGACATGGTATGCTTTCAGATATTTCTCGCGAGACTTCTCAGTTAGGAAACTTAATTCTGCATTAATAACTTGTTGTTTTAACTCTTCCGGTGTTATAATACTGTTACTCGTCGCTAGTTTCACTCATATTTTACGATTATTTTAATATTTTTAACTTATAAACTCTATACGCCTGACACGAAATTTTATTCCCGCTCTTTTATTTAAATTAAGGAGTGTTCGGGAATAGCACCCATGATATTTTATTATTCAAAATATTACGTAACATTTTTGAAACAAGAATTAAATATCAGTTTTATTTGCAATAAATACTTATTTTCGTTTAAATACAACAATGACTTAAAAATTCAATAAATTACATTAAAAGACATAATTATCTTTTTTGCAAAATTTCTTTACGAAATTCCGAACGTGTTTGCCTTTGAGGTCGTATTTAAAATCGGAACTAAGAAGGGCTGGACTTTGTCTCACTCTCTTTCTAATGGCGGGAAAGAGAATAGAGAGTGAATGATTCGAAATTGTATGACTAACCTAAGGCTGAATAAGATATTGGCGGCTAACTAAAAAAAAAGTTACTTTGTCTCACTCAGTGAGCAAAATCGCATTATGCTCTCTGATTTCAGGCAGCAAACCCTACATGTTTGAGCTACTCAAGTGAAATAGTATATTATGCAACTAGTGAATAAAGGACGGATTTAATGCGAGGGCCATAGATGAATCACGAGTAAGTGAAGGATTCTAACGACTGATTCACGACCACATGCAGTGATTCGTGATGATTGAGTCACGAGCGTAGCAACTTTGTCAAGTGTTAGAATCCTGAGCGATGCGAGTGATTCATCGCCCTCGATATCAATCCGTTTTAATCAAGCGTTGCATACTATACTTATACCTTGACTACGAGAAAAAGAAATAATTTAAGCGAAAATAGACATATAAAGAAAAAGAAAGGAAGGTTAAATTAATCAAAATGCACATTAAAATTAGAACAATTACTAAACATAAGAGTAATTTATTTATTATTATTATATATTTTTTTCTATAATCGCAGCAAAGAACACAATATAGTTTCTATTCTAATGCTAAACTCCTTGTCTTAAATATCGACCAATCAAATCTCGAGGAGTTACTTGCACAAAGAGTTTGTACGTCGATTATTCTTTGCGTAAGGAAGATTTATAAGCACTAAGATGGAAATCGAATATATTGGTATGTTCGAAGTTTAAACACCAAAACAGTGATTAAAAGGCCTTTTTATTCACTGTTTCAGTGAATAAAATAAGCTTTTTAGAGTAGGAATGGTATAAAAAATATTTCTCAATAAAGATGGCTTGAATATTAGTGATATCTCATGAGAACTCAATATTATATATCTACTTACCATGAGATTTTGGATTCAGCGTCATGGTGAAAAGGGCAAATAATTAATCGTAGAAGCATTTCAGGTCTTACTTGTTACAAGCAATATATAGTTGATAGATAATTCAATAAATATTTGTAAACGAAAATAAAGATTGTTTTAAATTTGTTTTGATGGTTTGTATTTTTCGTAAAACCCTCTATTTCGCTTTTTGCAACTAATAGTAGTACTATTAGTAATGCATATTATAAATCTATATATCAAGTTATACCCGATTGCTTCTAATTATATTGCTAAATTAAATCATGCATGACTCTATGAAGTCTGCGAGTGGTTCGTTCAAACATTGGTAACTTGTGTTTGCTTTTCATTGGCAGATGGAGTTGGGTTGTTTGCTTATTTCCACCTGCTCTCAATGCAATTCGCCTGATTGAATTATATGGTATGTGATCGTTATTAGTTAATTACAAATCAATTTATCAAATCAGAAACAAATATATTCAAATTTTTATGGTAAACATCTCCATGGCGTCACAAACCGGCCCCAGCGCTGGCTAACAACCAATATAATGTTGAGTTGGGACCGATCTGTTCTGAATTATGGTATATCTTCTATCTATCTCTATTCTACTATATAAAAATAAGTCGGGTTTTCCTTCCTGACGCTATAACTCCAGAACGCACGAACCGATTTCCACGGTTTTGCATTAATTGGAAAGGTCTCGGGCTCCGTGAGGTTTATAGTAAAGAAAATTCAGGAAAAATTTAAAAAGAAAAGCGGGAAAATCTTTTTTGACATACAGCGTCATCTCTGATACAAAGCATGTACTACAAACCAATATTTTAAGTAGATGGCGCCAAACGAAATGTTACATAAAACGAAGCCATCTGGTGGCGAAACGGAGTTCGCAGGGTTTGCTAGTATACAAATATATATATATATATTTATACCATAACGTATATATGGTATACTACCGCGGTTTCAACTACTACTATGATGACTATGATGAAAACTATCTTTGTTTTTTCTATTCAGTTTAAAAATTGTAATAAAATACAGTTATACACAATAAAAGCTTTAATTTAATTAATTGCATCGACTGCATCGCATGATAAGCATGTTTTCTTCAGATGCTGCGGATGACACCTCTGTAAAAATATAAGCCTGCATCATCCTACATTGTAACTACGAATATGTGTGTTTTGGATACGACAAAACTGTGTAGCAACAAATTATGGTACATATTACAGTAATATAGTATTGAACTGTTACAGATACTGAGGAACACGTCTTTAAGTACCCCATACTAATATACCATAAGTGCTTGTGAGTTCAATACTCTGCAACGCTCTGTCCCTTTCGTGCAGATAACATTAGTCTTTTGATATTCATCTTAAATACATTTCATTAATGTATCCCTTGCCTCCTCTAAGATTCAACGTATTTAGTAAAGAAAAGATTGACCTGAGAGAATGATATAAAATATGAATATTTTCCAAGACATCGGATGGTTTTGTATTTCATAGTGTTCTTAAAACATCACGATTAAGAGGATTGCATACCTAGTACTTTCCATACAAAAAGAAAAAACTCTTTTCTACCTCTTAAAATTGTCCAATTTCAGTTTTTTTTTTTAGTTTTGTAAGTTCTAATAAAGATAATTTTTACTACTTTGAAATACTGAAAAATAGCAAACAATGTGATGATTCCATGAAAAAAAAATCACTGAAATCAGACAATTTTAAGAGGTAGAAATTTTTTTTTTCTTTTTGAATGGAAAATACTAGCTATACAAGTACCTTAAGGTACTTTCTGCGAAAGAATCGTTTATTCATGTAAAACACGGCCAACCACTTTTTAGTAACTGTTTTCGTACTTTTTATGTGGTTAGGTTATGGGACAAGCACAAGGGAAACCTAACCTCTACTATAAGAGATGCATTCCGTTACTAGTGGTGAACAGCCGTGCGATTCTGTTATTATTCGTCGACGACCTCACCGATGTCAAATACTTTATGATAATCGGCCTTGTATATAAGGTTTCTTTTCCGACGTTTCTTGTCATCTCTTCATTTGGTTCACGGTTGTTGTCGAAGATGCAACGATGTTTGCTCTTAGAGAATCACACGGCTGCACTGTGCACATAACCTTGAGATATTAACTTGTTAAGTCTCATGCGCTTGTAATTAAATTACAAAATAACATTTCCATTAGATTGAAATCCCTTTAAGTAGCCAAGTTATAAGGTAAAATCTGTTGTGTATAGGTACAATGATTCATGAGGTCGTTTAGGCGTAGCCAACGCAAGATTCAGCTATTGATTGTAGATACTTACCTATATTTGCTTATCTATTTAATTACTGGATAGACAAATCATCCAAAATTTAGTTCCAAATTTATCTTTCGCAGCCCCTCTCTAAATTTACTTCAACACATTTAGTTCATAAATTAATTAGTTTTCAGTGGACTGTTGCCGTTAGCAGCCATTTGCGACTTCTGGTCGCATATCCAAAAGCATTCACACGTCGAAAATTGGATCAAAATAAGTATAGAGTAAAACAAACATAAAACAATGTCTTACGTATTCTTTACGAAAAAACAGTTTGATTTCGTAATATTTAGTGTTTTTATAACACTACACTTATTTTGATCCAATGATTGTCGACATTTGTAGCGCTTTTCAATAGCAATCAAGCTGTTTGCTGTTTCTAATGACACGGTAAGAGTATGTTAAAGTTTTCAATAATTTTGCTTAAAATGCCAAGTTTATGAGAGACACGTATTTATTGTGTGTCGCGTAATTTATCAATATAATGAGGAAATCCTAAACACTAACCGCTTCGTACTTCAGTAACACCACAGAATATAAATATATATATTATCTTTTGTATTTATCCTTATTGTGGGCTCCACGCACTTAGTCACGGTATATACCGTGTACATGTTTAACTGGCTACTTACGCAGAACGGTTCAAAAGATACAAGGCTTTTAAAGTAAGAACAGACAAACAAACTGACAGACGGACAGCGTAGACTTAGTAAAGTAGGCTCCCGCAGTCGTGCAATACTATACGAAAAAAAAAATTCTTGATTTTAGGTCAAGTACCCATAGGTTTTGCTTCCCGTGTGAATACTTAGACTCAAATTATCGACATTTATACTCGTATTTCAACATGATACCTACCTCTACGCGTTCTTGAGAAAAAGATTCTTGACGGCAGACAGACAGACGCGGGACAACAAAGTAATCCTATAAGTGTTCGTTTTTCCTTTTGAGGCACGGAACCCTGAAATGTAATATAATAATTCCTTCGATTGTAAAATGATGATGATAAATAAAAAAGTGTGGCTTGTATTCCGCTAGATGTCTCTAGAACATACGTTCGTGAATAAGAAATCAGTACTTAGATAAATTCCGTTTAAAATTCAAATATCGCAAGGTTGGCCGCGATTGTACCCCCGAACTGCGGTTCGCTGGCGTCGCCCATCACTTTAATACGAATGCTGCTTCAGTTTAGTAACATTCGGACTTCGCTCTCCGTATGTGACTTGCTGAATATTTGAAGTCCACTGCGCACACAACATGCTGAAATGCTTATTGCGTCTGAACACTGTTACCAAAGTGCGACAATATACGTTATTTTAATAATAAATATATAGTATATATTTTACATTCATCTATACTACTTATAATAAAGAAGTAGAGTTTGACACATATTTAACTATTATTATTAACCGGCAAAACACTCACGTTAAGGATCGAATACGTCGACCCGGGTTTCGAGCATATCCGATGATCATCTTCAAGGCGAGTGCGCAGTGGCGTCTGCGAGCCCCCGGCGGGCACTGAACCCGGGTACTGAACACGAAACCCGGGTCGACGTATTCGATCCTTAACGTGAGTGTTTTGCCGGTTAATAATAATAGTTAAAAAGAAGTAGAGGTAAAAATGTCTATAATAAATAATAAAAAAATAATTGTAATTAAAAATGTTGTATTTTTATTTTTGCTATTCTACCCCTAGACTACTTTACTGTACATAATGAAATACATGTTATTTTTAAATACAAAATAACAAATCGCCACACATACATCCTTGAAGGAGTAAGCAGCGGTGTTTTTTTTTATTAGTATAACTAGCCTCCACAGACACCAGGGTCCGTGCCATTTTTTAGTTTTTTTACAAATTTATCAAATCTAAATATAATTTAAAAAGATACAACAATACATACTTAATAAGAGGACATCGGATTACTAAACTAACTAAAAAACTTACTAAAGGGCTATATCGTTTCCGAGTTTGCATCAGCATTCAGAGCAGACCGGCCTCCGCAAACAGCACCCGTTCACGAGTTGACGCATGTGGCAGCCATCGCCTTCCTCGACCATATTTGAGGGAAGATGGCGACCCGCCACACGACACTACCGCCTGCAGACCTTTTTTTTGTGAACGTGTCTGCTCTGTATGCTCTGCAGCAGCGGTGTTTAAACACCTATATTTCGCTAGAGGGATAATACTTTTTGGTCCCTATGTAATTGGAGGCCATCTACGGGGCACTGATCCAGACTTCACACTGCTATATATATATATATATGATTTATTATACTTACTATATACATACGATTATACAAAAGTTACAAATAATGACCATCTAATACCCCATATTCAAATGTCATTCTCATTGATCAAAGTCCAGGTTGTATTAAGGATGTTTATTTTATATGTTTAACTTGTATTAAGTGAGTGTACCTATACAGTCCGTACTCGTACCTACATGGACAAAATGTTATCAAAGGTGATGAGAAGGCAAGCTATTATTCATGCTACATGAGTAGTAATATACATTTATTTCTCGTACAGCTTTATTTATGCAAAACTAAAATTATGGTTTTAATGAAATCTCGGTAGGTACACGATATATAAGTGAATCTTATAATTCACGTCTCATTTCTGGCGGGTCAGCTAGTCTTCCATATGTAGACAGTGATCCGTTACATTTTTTGTATGTATATATAAATGACACCACATTTATGACAATAAAAACAATTCTAAAAACTTGTAGGTGCAACAATGGGCGGTCTTATCAACCATTCGCAGAGGAGTATCAAATAACACATGGACTGTAACAATACAAATCAGTAAATACACCATAAATACTATTTTAAATAAACTATTACTAATATACAAATAGGTATGTACTTAAACAACATACTTTTATAATATTATATTATATTACTTTTATTATATAAAAATACAAATAAAATGTATAAATATAAACCATAAAGCATCTTGACAGTATTCAAATAGTCTAGGAAATGACTAACTACATGTGAACACAGATAAATTTTTTAAACAAAATACTCTTAGAATAAAAAAATAAACTATTAGAAATACAAAATCATGATCGTTAGGTAATGGTATTGATTCGCTTGTGCGTACACTAAACTGAAATTCTCTAAGCTATGGAAGTTCTTATCCTGTTAATACTAAAATCATCATTCGTAATTGTTAAATTACAATGATAATTATAAAATTATGATCATTCTATTGAAATGTTGGTAGTTTTACATCAGTTTTGACTAATTTAAACGATTAAATTTGCACTAAACATACCCATAATTAAACAGAAACGGCAAATTTAAGAATGGTTACTTGCAACCATTATACGGATTTGGACTTATGTTATATATAAATGGAGGTAGATACGCCTTACTGCGCTCGGCTTGGCGATATCAACACAAGCTAATTGTCTTTAGTCAACTTAGTTCCAGCCTGTCTGGCAGGAACGCAGCGCGTATTCAATATTTAGGAAAAAAATGCCTTCTTGTGTGTTCCGAAACTGTAGAACTACTGGGACGAGTGTAAACACAAGAATGATGTATCTTTTATTTTTTAAGATTTGTTTTTCCATTGTATCTATCAAAAATGGAAAATCACAAAAATATATTTTAATATTAATTAACGCCACCCACGTGAACGAGACAAATAGCGAGGGACAGAGAGAACGAGGCTGTCATTGGTGATCGAATGCATAGAGTAAATTATATATATGTAGAGTCGAATGGTCGGCCACAGGCGAACGTTGTTAATAATATGTTGATCCCTTTCTGACAACTAGAATTAATATGTCTTCGTGTTCTTTTAATCTTGTCAGTGTAGTTAATGTCGTTGTGCGAGTCGTGTACTATAGCTATATGTAGCATAAAATTCGCCATGTTTAAACTTCATATTCAAGGAGTAAAACGCCTCTACAGTTAATCTCATTGCTTAATCCTGACCAGAATAAGAACTAACATAATTTAAAACACTGTTTTAAATTACACAGTCTTCCCGTGAACATGGTGCATGTAACTGCGCCGAAATATCGGGAGCTCATTCCACAACCTTACCACGGTAAATATCCCGTTAATAATCATATAATTTTAACATAATTTACTAAAAGTAAATTTTAGTTGGCTAGTTTTGGTGTTCTGAACAAGCGAATTACTACCAATATATTATTATATAATACAATTAGTGAGTAAGAGATAGAGTGAAAGATATAGTTTTTAACCTGCTCTTTTAAGATTTGAAGTGACGTAGCATGTTGTATTTTCAGTGGTAGAGAATTCCATAAACGGACGGCTTTAATGGTAAATGAGGACTAATAATAATTCATCATCATTATCAGCAGGAAGACGTACACTGCTGAATATAAACCTTCCCCATAAAACGCCACTTGGACCAACTACTCGCTTCCTGCAAGCGTTTCCCCGCGGTTATGACGAGGTCATCGGTCCACCTAGTGGAGGCCGGCCTGCACTTCGTCTTCCTATGCGTGGTCGCCACTCGAGAACCTTTCTTTCGCATCGGTTATCAGTTCTTCGAGCGATGTGGCCTGCCCATTGCCACTTCAATTTGCTAATTTTGAGAGCTATGTCGGTGACCTTAGTTCTCGTACGGATCTCGACCTCAATTTGGATCTCTTTATGCAGGGAATCCCCACGCATAGCCCTTTCCATTTCTCGTTGAGCTACTCTTAGCTTGTTAATGAGGTCCTCGTCTCAGTGCCATAAGTCATCACTGGCAACACATACTGGTTGAAAACCTTGGTTTCCAGGGTCTGAAGTATTTATTGGGGACGAGAAGATGGATCGAAGCTTCACGAACGCTGCCTTTCCTAGCTGGATTCTTCATGCGATCTCTTTGTCGAAGTTGGACCTACCTAATTGGGCAGTCTGTCCCAGGTAGACGTACTCGTTAACAACTTCGAGCGAATCGTAGTTAAATAAATTTAAACAATTTGCATGGTTTATTTTTACAAAAACAATACCGTGTGTTGTATCTACATACTATAATATTATCTCTGAAAATTTAGAACTCCAAACTTTCTTGTAATTACATGTGATAAATTTGGGCCTTGTTTTAGTCTATGAGTGATAATTTCTATAATTAATATTAACATACATGCTGCATACATAAAACCCAATCCGTAGAAGCATCCGATCAACGTTTCCAGAGTCAATGCTTTTGCATCACGATTATCGCTGGTGGCCACGTGTCTCATCCATTCCCAAGAATATTCTTTTCCAATTTTTTGAGTTAATCCAACTTCAATCATACGTAAAAGAATACTATTAATGTTCGCCACAGCTGGCCAGCCGGGACGCATTTGAAAACTCACAGGAGGTTGCGTCACAGGATCGCTTGATAGCACTTGAATTTTAGGGGCAGAATCCATAGCCACCAATTTATCAGTTATTAAAAGAAACTTCTTCCCAGCTTCGACGGATTTTAAATAATGTGTTAGATTTCTAAAGTTTATCACTTTATAATCATTATAATATCGGGTGCCTGTATAGAACTCTTGGAAAGATGCGATTCCGCCATAATACTTTATTACGTTAACGGCCGTATCAAAGTCTCCAAGAGGATCTTCTAGTATAGTCTTTTGTAATCCATCTACCAGTACACCTTGGTACACGATACGGACTACAATGCAAAACCAAATCCACAACATAAATATAGTGTTTGTAAACCATGATTTTGATGCAAACTTTACTTCTTGGCCTATGAATATAATGAATGCGACGAAGATAACATTATCATTGGAAACAGAATTGTGTAATCTAAGCCGCCGAGCGCTCGTTACCACAACTACAAAAAAGATTGATGAGGCGAGAAGAGCTGGTGTTATGTTTGACATAAAAGGTTGTAGGACGCGGACCCACTCACTTATATCCCTTTGTCTCGGCCCAAACCAGTGCACATTACATGATTCAAATACATGAGAAAACTGAACATACGCGTATCTCGAGTAAGTCATTATAAGAGCAGGACAAATTATGTCTCCCTTTTTATATACAAGTTCTGCGAGCCCACCAGTAGCAGTACCGTTAACAATTGATCCAACTCCTCCGGGATTATTCACCGATACAATTTTTATGGTTGCGTTAAGCACTCCGAAAAGAATTTTGAGAACATTTCCGTCGATTCCAGATATTGATGAAACACTGTCATTCTTAATCGTTAACCGGGAATACGGCGACATATGAAGAAGAATAGCTCTTATCTCACACCCGTGAAAATTAATGAACTTTTTTGGAAATATATCCACTGTGTTGTGATCTAATTTTACAGGAGTATGATCACCGCAGTTGCCTTTCCCATATGGAAAATATGTTGTCAACGACACATCTTCAGTTTCTGAGTTCAATATTAAAATATCAGCAACATCATTTGTCCAAGCAATCTTTGTTAGCTCTGACAACTTCGTATAAGTCGACGGCTGTAACAGAACTACGATGAGGCGAATTGGGCTAACAAGATTTTGATTTAGAAGTGTCAGAAAATACTCTATTTCATCAACGTCGTTAGCAAAGAAGACAGTTTGCTGATATTTAAGATCTTTATTATTATCAAGTATAATTTGGTTATCACCGTTTTGTAGGCGGGAAACAACTATACAACTTCGATATTTCTTAATAAATTCGGTAATATCAGGATGATCGTTCCACCATACTACTGATGTCAGAAATTCCTTAAAAACTGAGTTAGCAAATAATGCAGCTTTTTCAATTAATAATTTGCCAGAACAATTAAAAAGCACATGAAACAGTACAATAACGTTTAGGAGCTTCATCTTTTTTTACCAAAATTTACTTTAATATTAGATACGAGCGGTATTAATAAGAAAGATACTACAATGCGTACCTAATCCAACTTTTAGTCTAACTTTGATGATGTCAAGTTATTATGTATTAAAGGTAGGTACGCCACTTTAACCTAATCTATTCATCATTGTTGGTCTATTTACTTTTACTTAGATCCGTGTCAATAAAACTCATGAAAAATTGTGTGAAACATTAGTCTTATGGAAAAAGTGTTGACTAATAATTATGCTTCACCATAATATCCTATCATTATGTTCCTAGTGCGTATACTTATTGTTATATTATTATTCCATGTATTCAATTTCTTTCATGGATTTATTAACACTTAGAGGCATGTTTGGTATAAAATATACAAAAGCGTATAAAAACATAATTTGGGATGACGGTGACATAAATTATCTATTACAATAATGGGTAAAATGGCAAGGCTATTGATATGAAGTTATAAATGATAAGGGAGGTAGACGGCTATTGATGAGACTGCGGCTTTCAGTTCTGAGACAACGGAGTTCAGTCTCATCTTAAAATATTTAGACAGGTGGTGACTACCAGTGGTTAGGGCTGCAGACTGAGGAACCTCCTGACAATACGTATCGTGTCAAGTACTGCCTTCTTATATGTTCTGCCTCTTATATGTCCCTTGACCTAACAGTCTAGCGAGAGCCTCTTAAGATGTGGGTCGAGGCTTTTTGCTCTGAAACCGTTTACTGAAACCGCTATCAGGACAATTATTGTTGAATCAATATCCCACATGGCGGTCACCTCATGAGCCAAGTCAAGGTACTTGCTTAGCTTGTCCTTCTCGGCCTTCACGAGGTTCTCACCAAGAGGAATGGTGACGTCAACGAGCATTACCCGGCGCTGAGATCGATTGATCACCGCGATGTCAGGCTTATTGGCAACAATAGACCTGTCCGCGATTATAGATCGATACCAATAGAGGGTAGCACGACCGTTTTCAAGAACAAGCGTAGGTGCGTCCTTATAGTACGGCACTTCAGACTCAATAAAGCCGTATGTTAGAGACAGTTGCTGTTGAATAACCGTTGGTTATGTCTGTGCATGTACTCTCCATTAGCAAGATGAGAACAACCGGAAATAATATGTCTGAGTGACTCTCCGGGACGGCGGCATGATCGACAAATGCGACCGTACC
The DNA here is from genome assembly GCA_917880725.1 of Selenia dentaria. Lineage (NCBI taxonomy): Eukaryota > Metazoa > Arthropoda > Insecta > Lepidoptera > Geometridae > Selenia > Selenia dentaria. Next base: position 30,611,974 of record OU862877.1, on the reverse strand, counting down.
TTCATTAATGAGTATTGATATGTTATTATTTGACCACTATCTCACTTGATGTTCTGAGTGGATGCGATGCCCTAGACAAACAAAATGGTGGTTGGCTCACAAAGGTAGCTGGAGGAACACCCCTAGATATTTAGTAGTCTTGGCAAGCAGTAGGTACTACAAGGTACTACAAAGTGGTCTACCACCATGCATGCTTTAATTTCCTTCTACTACGTTATCTCAATGAAAGCCTAGGTAGGATTTGAAATAACAGTTGTTTGAACGCCAGTAGACCCTTACTACGCCTATCATCGGTTCAAATATTAAGGATTTGACAAAAAAATACTGTTCGTTTATAATACAAATGAAGGTTAAAAACAGATCGTTTTTAACATGTTTTACTCCCCACAAAATAACGGGTCACAAAAATCGATAGTTAATTTATGTAAACGCACGCAACGATCTACTTTTACTCGCATTTGTAGGCAATATTTGAAGGGCCCTGCGTAAATTAAATGAAAAAGGAGCCTTTTGGCAGATAGATCTACATACATATCAGGATGTGTTTCATATCCGATTTGTTCACTAACTGATAAAACCTATCATGTGGAACTTGTTGAAAGGTAGCGTACAAAGCTTGGATGGTTATAGATAACTATACAGGTTGTCCCGTAATGAGTGGATAATCCGGCAGGTATACTCGCACGGGGCGCCACGGCTTGTCGAAAAAAAAAAACTAATTTTGAGAAAACTATTAAAACTTGCTGCCTACGATAACATTATCGGCCACTACAATGCTGTTGCACAACATTTTTTAAATGTTATATTTCGAGACCATTAGATTTATTTATTAACATTAGATTAGAATATATTTATCCTAACTTTTTTTCGGACCCGCCGTGGCGCCCACTGCAAGTCATCATCATCATCATCTCAGCCGTAGGACGTCCACTGCTGAACATATGCCTCCCCCATGATTTTCCAAAAGGACCGGTTGGAAGCGGCCTGCATCCAACGTCGTCCTGCGACCTTCATCAGGTCGTCTGTCCACCGTGTCGGTGGACGACCTACGCTGCGCTTGCCGGTCCGTGGTCTCCACTCCAGAACCTTTCGGCCCCATCGGCCATCTGTTCTGCGTGCTATGTGCCCTGCCCACTGCCACTTCAACTGGCTAATCTTCTGGGCTATGTCGGTGACTTTCGTTCTTCTACGGATCTCCTCATTTCTGATTCGATCACGTAGAGAAACCCCGAGCATAGCCCTCTCCATAGCTCGTTGTGCGACTTTGAGCTTTTCTATGAGGCCCATAGTAAGAGACCACGTTTCAGTGCCATAAGTCATCACTGGTAACACACATTGGTCGAAGACTCTTGTCTTGAGGCACTGAGGTATTTTTGACGAAAAGATTTCGCGAAGTTTCCGGAACGCTGCCCAGCCGAGTTGGATTCGACGATTGACCTCTTTCTCGAAGTTGGACCTGCCTAGTTTGACTGTCTGTCCCAGGTAGATGTACTCGTCAACAACTTCGAGAACTGAGTTCCCAACTGATATTGGGGTAGGTACAACATGGGCATTAGACATAATTTTCGTCTTATCCATGTTCATCTTAAGACCTACCCGTTGGGAAACTCGATGGAGGCCTTCGAGCATTGTACTGAGGTCTTCCATGGATTCTGCCATGACTACAATATCGTCGGCAAATCGAAGGTGAGTGATGCATTCGCCGTTAATATTAATGCCAAGTCCTTGCCATTCCAGAAGCTTGAAGGCGTCTTCCAATGTAGCGGTGAACAGTTTCGGAGATATAACGTCTCCCTGTCTCACGCCTCTTTGCAATGGAATTGCCTTCGAACTCTGCTCCTGTACTCGGACTGACATGTAGGCGTTTTTGTACAAACACTTCAGCACTTCAATATACCGATAGTCAATACGGCACCGCTGGAGAGACTCAAGCACTGCCCACGTCTCGATCGAATCAAAGGCTTTCTCATAGTCCAGAAACGCTAAACAAAGAGGCAAGTTATACTCTTCGGTCTTCTGTATAACTTGCCGTAGCGTGTGGATGTGGTCTATGGTACTATAGCCTTTTCGGAAACCGGCTTGTTCCGGAGGCTGGAATTCATCAAACCTGCGACTGAGACGGTTCGTTATGACCTTCGAAAACAGCTTATAAACATGGCTCAAGAGCGAGATGGGTCTGTAATTTTTAAGTAAAGTGTTGTCACCTTTCTTGAAGAACAGCACCACCACGCTTTTGTTCCATGCTTCTGGCGTTGAACCTTCGAGTAAGACGGTATTAAAGAGCTTCTGAAGGACTTTAAGTACTGGTGTTCCACCCGCTTTCAGAAGCTCAGATGTGATACCGTCGTCACCAGGCGCCTTGTTGTTCTTAAGCTGTTTCAAGGCCATTCTAATCTCGTACAGGCTGATGTCCGGGATATCTTCGGTATAATGTCGGGTCAGCTTGGCTCTTGGGTCTTTGGCCGAGCTGCTAACAGGTTTAGCGACCGAGGTGTATAGCTGTCCGTAGAAACTCTCTACCTCTCCTAATACTTCTGCTTTGGTCGACGCTACACTGCCGTCTTCTCTCTTCAGCTTGGTCAACTGGCTTTGCCCAATAGACATGTCTCTTGCAAACACTTTGGAGCCTTTTTTCCGCTCTATCGTCTCTTTAATACGGTTTGTATTAAAGATCCGGATGTCGTGTCGCAAGGACTTCCATATTCGTCTATTGAGCAGCCTATATGCTTCAGCATCATGCGAAGACTGCATTTTCAGTGAGCGTCGTTCAGCCATGAGATTGAGGGTATCGTTGGAGAGTTTCTGTGGCCTATCTGTACGGTGGGGTTTAAAGTATTTGGAACCCACTGTATGGACAGTTTCTACTAACCTGTTATTGATCTCGTCCACTGAAGCGATGTTCTCAAGGCAATCGAAGCGATTGGATAGCTTAAGTTGAAAGCTCTCGGGGTCTTGTATATGGGCACGAGTGGGTCGGAGCGTAGACTTCATCAGACGAGACCTCTCCAGTTTGACATTAATATTCACCGTGCCTCTTACCATTCGGTGATCACTACCGGTTTTAACCCTGTTGATCACGGAGACATCAGTGAATATTTGCCTTTTGGTGGTCATAATGAAGTCAATCTCATTTCTCGTGGAACCATCGGGACTCAGCCAGGTCCATTTCCTGTGAGGTGGCTTCTGAAAGAAAGAGTTCATCATAAAGAGTCCCTCTTTCTCCAGGAAGTCGGCCAACCTCTGTCCCCTACGGTTCCGTTGTCCATATCCAAATTGCCCCACTTTCAACTCATCCTCGCTTCTCTTACCCAACTTCGCCTTGAAGTCCCCCATAACAACTAGAAAGTGCGTGCACTGCAAGTACCTGCCGGATTATCCATTTACCCTGTATATGCTTATACTACATAATATATCGTTTCACTCTACATTTTGCAGCTGAGCCTGGGTTCCTATATGCAGACACCGATATTTTTGCTTACAACTTGTAACTTTTTGACACTTTTTGTATACGATAACTGCCAAAAAGTAAAGAGTCGTAAACAAGCCGATCCGTTTCTGGCACAAAAGAATTTCCGAAAAAGAAAAGGTTGAAAATGCAATCTGATACAGAGATGGGCTGGCACGACCGGAGAAGTACCACACTCCCACATTACACCGATGTGAAGTAACATAGCTTGCTATTCGTTTCTTCGGTTTGTAGGAGGTTCCGGAGGCCCGATTCCGCCTTCCCGTTCTCCCTCTCCTTCCCCTCCCCCTCCACCCTCACCCCTTATTTCTCGTTTTTCCTCTCATCCTTCCTCAAAGGTCGGCAACGCATTCTTGAGACCTCTGGCGGATGTCCGTGGGCGACGGTATCACTTACCATCCGTGGGCCGAGCACTAAAATCTGTTTAAGTGTAACGTAATCGTATCGTTAACGTATTTAGTACATACTGGCATTTATCTAGTACAATAGTGGCACAGACAACTCATAGTTTGTACTGAATACGTAAAAGATACGATAACGTTACACTTAAGCAGATTTTAATGCTCGGCCCACGGATGGTAAGTGATACCGTTGCCCACGGACATCCGCCAGAGGTCTCAAGAATGCGTTGCCGACCTTTGAGGAAGGATGAGAGAAAAGACGAGAAATAAGGGGTGAGGGTGGAGGGGGAGGGGAAGGAGAGGGAGAACGGGAAGGCGGAATCGGGCCTCCGGAACCTCCTACAAACCGCAGAACCTACGAACCGGCACACAGGTAAGCCGCTTGCTCATTTGCCAACCTATCCCATAAAAAAAGATAAATAAGCATTAAATCCGATCAATAGTTCGCATAAGTAATCTATAATGTAAAGTGTATGATTCTGCACTCATGCAAACATTATTTTTATTACATTATTATTACGCTTCATCAACGCTATATACATTTTAAAATAAAAACTTGTAAAAATAAAATATCTTATTATATTTTTATTTTTATTACAAAAACAAGTAGAGACAGGGACATAATAATATACCATACAAAATGTAAACGTGCGCATAAAAAGAGATTATAAACATTTGTACAAAATACATTTGGTCGACGTCTATATTACCTATAACAATGTTACGTTCTTTCGTTAAATATAGCTTAGCAATAAATAATTAAAATAAATTAAAATGAACTTATGAAATACTCTGCGTCCGGGTTAAGAGACAAATCCAGTTAGTCTTGTGTAAACATTTATCAATTGTACACCGCTGGTGACCAACGATAGGTAGGATAATCGAAATAAAAAAGTTTATGTCATGCCGACTTTACGGTTAGCTTGTAAGATATACACATTTTATCATCATTTCTATTTCTCCATATTTTTTATAATAACTAAATTAAAAAAAAGTATAAATCACAAAATATCATTTTCAATAATACCTTACTTACTGCATGTTGTAAGGAAACGATAAAAATCCGCCTAAATTCAAAGTTGAAAGCGTTCGTGTGCAGATTATTATAGCTTTTGGAGAAAAATACGTTAAAAGATACGCACGGAAATCAAGGAACGAACCTTTTGATGTAATAATAGGTTACCTTAGGTAAATTTTATTAGGTTATAATGTTTACATTTCATGAATTTTCTTTCAAGTAGTGTAAACTATGCTTACCGTTGATTGACAGTCGACTTAAGATAAAAAAATATATATTGATGTTATCTCACGGTACATCTCAGAGGACAAAGCTTAGCCTTTATAGAATGTATACATTATATAGTTACATAATTATTGCAAAGGCAAATTGCAAAGGCCATAATGATTAAATTGTACCCACACAAACACATTGACAAGCAAATGCAAATACATTTTACGTCAGAATATCTAGTAAAAAGTAAAAATTGCCTTTGTGTGCGCATAACAGTTAAAGTTGATTTAATCATCAAAGTTTAAATTTATGTCGAGTATATACCTCCTACAACTACAGAATGAAATTGAATTGAATGGATAATTGTATCCATACCTATTTAATGTCCATAACATTTTGTAAATGAAAATATAAAACTGATGCTAAATGACGAGTATAAAATAATAATCAAATATGTAAAGTTTAGCCTCCCCTCTGCGTAAGGACGGCATCGATGAGGAGAATGCCTCCGTTGATGATGGACAACGAGGCTTTCGCCAAATTCTTGTCTCTCAAGTCGCTCTTGCCGTAGTGTTGGAACCTGAAATTCAAAGAAAACAATATAAATTAAGTAAATCTACTGTTTGACTTCATAAAATAAGCATATTTATATCAATACAACAGTTGGTACCTTAACTGGTAAAAAACTCATCACTAAGCAAAATGGTCAACAAACGAAGTGTGGAATCATTTGCAAGATAGAGCCTACGAGTATCACCACAATGTACGATGAAACTACGTTAATAGCTACTAAAGAGATAATAATTTACGATTTGTAATCGTAACTTTATACGGAACAGCTTCAAATACAAATACGTCACGCTGATCTATGTTTTCTGGCTTTGGTAGGATAATTTTATTTATTGAGAAAGATTCTGTGATCAATAGCTTAGACCTTATAGGGACTATACTCATCGTAATATTGCTTTACATATTTCGTAGCAATTTAACAAAACATTTATAGCATTAAATTTACGCTTCTCTTTTAAGGCAGATTGGAATTCAGAATGTAGATGGCTAATGAAACCAAAAACATAGCAAACCTACGACACAATTATTGATATCCAATATACTCGTATCTCATTGAGATAAATAAAGTTAATTGTAAACTAGTAAAAATTTAATTATAAAATTTAATTGAATTTTTGAAAAATATAATAGCATATATTATTAATGTCTCTTACATTAATAACTTGGATGCTGCTAAAGGCAACCATAACCTTTTGTTGCGTTCAACGGTAATTGAATGTATCGATTATCGCAGCAAATAATTAATGATCTGGGAGCATTTAGTGGTCACCCGGGCGCCATCTATGCAACACGGAGTGCGTGAGTTCTTTACAATAGCCCTACTACCGAAATGTTACGATAGATGGCACGCGAGTGGCGATTTTCATTACAAGGTATTTAACATCATGAGAACATCACTCTGTGTTCGAGAATAGTAAAAATCTAGTTAAATAGGAACTAAAATGAGGCATAAATAAACAGTATTGTGACAATGTAACAACCAATTTGCATTTTAAAGACGTGTTTTGCGAGTTACCTACCGGAGATTTTAAAAAAAATTTTAAGAGAAATCAAAAATGTTGAGTACCTAGATGATTGGGCAATTAAAACGGATCAGTAACGTGTACTGATATCATCTCAAAGATTATTTACAGTTTTTTTTAATAATACGATTAATTATTTGCATTACTAACCTGTCAATGATAACAGCACCGCTGGCAACGAAGAGGGCAACTCCGACAAGCGAGTAGAAGATGTCAATGCGCTTGTGGGACGGAGTCTGCATCACATATCCTGGAAAATTAAAATACATTTATTGATAAATACGTAATAAATTAAGAAATTGAAAATAAAATGTACTTATAGTGTCACTCTATGGACCAACAATAGAAACGTTAACTGACAAACCGAAAAGTTGTTTATGTGCTAAATTCATTTAGACTACACAATATGAAATAGACAAAAATTTGCAACAATCACAAAACAAACTTTTAATTGATCCTCAAATATTATGTACTATGGACAACTAATTTATTACTATATATTTTCGAAATAAAAATACGGCAACACTATAACAACACTAATCTATCGAAACGAATATGGCGGGAACTATTAAATTTTTAAACGAACGCACTGTGCACTGAAGATAACTATTAGTCACTACTACTACTCGCAATTTGTTCACTCGGAACGAACTGTTCGAACTTCAATCCAAAACTGACTGACTCGGAACGCGACCTAGCCCCCTTATCAAAAGGTAAAGAAGGTTCCAAAATCCCAAATGTTTTCGAACGTAGCTCTGTCCCTGTCATCTATAATCTATGTCTCTTGCACATTTATGAACTTTCTAGTTCATTCGCGATTGACTTTGACAAGAGTCGGTCTCTTTCGCACTGCTTAGAAACTGTATCGCCCATGTTCATCCCATTTATGCTGGTGCTATCTCGTGTAGAGTAGCGGTACTTTTCTAGTATAAAAAGTTACTCTATGGCGGTACTTTAAAGGGTGCGTTCAGTGAAGTAATGTAAATCGATTAATATCGATCCTGGTACTCCTGGCCCAACAACTTAGAATTTTTAAATTTCGATCGTCGCGAACAAAAAGGTGTGAGCTGTAAGGACTGGGTAGCTATAAAATAAATTTATGAATTTAAAATACTCAGAAACATTATAGTATAATAATAGTCAGAAATTTGTAAATGTCTCGAACATAACATAAACCGGGCTTCAGATGTTTCCGACTAAATATTCAATTTTTTATTAACAATCATAATACGGCGAAGATTGTAAGAAAACTAAAATCTGCACCACCTGGAAATTATTTCTGCCGGCGCCCATGACAATAAGTATACCTTGTAGAGTCCCTAGTTTTCGTTTGTAGTTATAGTTACTGACCCCTTTTTTCAATGACAATTATAATTATAAAGTCAAAGTCAAAGTCAAAGTCAAAATCATTTATTCAATTTAGGCATCAAAGACGCACTTATGAACGTCAATTTTTCATTATAATGTACTTTAAAGCCTACCGCCGCGTTCCAAAATACATAGAGCCAACCGAGAAGAAGCGGCAAGAAACTCGGGGCCATTCTTTTTATATAGATGTTTTTACAATGTTTTTACTTAGGTACTACAAATATTAGCTCCAGTGTGTTGCCTTACAAAAGAGAACATAATAATGGTATCAGTAGGGCAAGACACGCTACACTTTGACATCTCAGTACACGAGTAGATAGATCCTGGAGTGATCAGTCCCAAGCTGTTTTATCCTCCAAGTAATCCGAAATTTTGTAATAACCTTTTTGACAGAGTTTAGTTTTAATAGTAATTTTAAACTTATTAATAGGCAAATCTCGGATAACATTGGGAACTTTATTATAAAATCGTATACATTGTCCCAGTTGTATACATATAAAGTATCAAGATGAGCAAGTTTTATGTTAGACAGCAATCGCGGCAGCCCATGACAGTCCTACTAAGAGCATAAATGGAAACAAATCATTGTAAAATATCAATAATGTGATAATGAAAAATGTTTGTTTGACTTCATTAATGACGTACACTTTGAATATTCTAAAAAATTATGTGGATTTTAAGCTGCATAACCTCTTTGTTGCTTATAAAAAATAACTGTATCACCCGGTTAAATAGAAAATGTTACGTTTACTCGCCCATAACTTGCAGCAAAGTACTGATTTAACTTTGTATAATCCTATTACGCACTTAGTTATAATTTTATTGTGCACGTGTGTGGTATATGTGCCGACATTATTTTTATAAAATCTGATATTTTATTTACTTGCATTTAATTTTTAATGACCGCAGAGTAAGTACTCATCTATCACATTTATCCATAACTGTACCTGCGCGGACGACCACCATTTTGGTTCAACTTAAGTACCTCGAACTATACTACAGTTTTATAGAAGACGTCAATATGTACAAATTGGCCCTAAAAGCGATGTAATAAGGCACACTTTACGAGCGAGTGTGTTGAAAACATATTTACCAGCAGCAGCACCAGCGAAGATGATGAGGTACCCGATGAAGGTGCCGGTGACCAGCATGCCGATATCAGCATCCATATTGTAGCTGTGATAGTGGAGCGCAACGCAAGAGCAGGTCAACGCCTAGAAATAATATATGATGTCTGATATATTTATGATCAATGGTATTGTAAGAAAAAAGGTTATTTAAACCTGATTTATTAGTAGTGTCTGACCGAACCTGGTTTTGTCTGGAAACCGAAACCGAAACTTATGCAAAAATATTTAAACTTACGATTATTAACTGAAATTTACTGTTTTTTAAACACGTATTATATACACGTAGTAATTTGTACATAAGTCAGTTAAATAATATTAAAAAGAAACATTCAAGTCGTAACAAATATATTTTTAAAACTTATATTTGAACGACGCACGAATTCACGAACTCTCCGAGTTTCGGCGGGGTCGAAAGTTTCGGCTTTATTGTGGCCGAAACCGAAACTAAAGCTGAAACTAATTTTTTTGGCCGAAACCGAAATTTTCGGTCACTATTCATATTATATGAGTAATTAATCGGCAAAATGCAACTCCTTTACGCGTACGATTAGGTACATACGTTTGACACTTGCGTGTGAGATGTTTACTGTGGAGGTAGTTTACGTAAAGTAGCGCTATAAAATATAGTTAGTTACTGCCGACGTCTCATCTTTGGTTGAGCATCCTACCCCTAACTATTATTGACTTACATTATATACATACATAAGCAGTGAATAATATGGTTTTCATTATAATGCAAGAACTTAAAACAACGTAAAATATTGTGTAATTAGTTTATCATTATTTGTTATTTTATATTATACATTTTTTTAATTATCTATTAGCACTTATTTCCCAGATAAAAATGTTTGTTTTTATGTACCATCTACTAACTACTGCATTAATATTAAGAATTATATCCATGCATGGTTGCCTGTAAGAGATTGCTATAGCGATAAGGCCTCCAATTGTCCAATCTACTGTAGTGCTTTTTTACTGTATTATGTTTTGTTTTCTATAAGATTGGTACTCAATAAAGTATTTTTGTATTGTATTGTAAAACTACGTTTACTGTATGAGGCCCTAGGTAACTAGATTATTTTACCATTTGGGATTCTCATTTCATGTTAGGATATCCGAAGTAATATCAAAAAAATTGTCCTATTCTCCTACACATACCTATATATTAAAGATATGATGATTTTACGATAGAAATTCCGAATAGTCTGGTACGGAACTCGAAAGTATGCAAAATTTCAACAAAAGCGGAGATATCGTTGAAGCTAATAAAGTGTTGAACTCGACACATAAGTTAGCGCAGTATTAAGACACTGTATCTCACTAGTTTGTGCCCGCGACTTCGTCGGCGTGAAATTGCATAGTTGCGACCCCTCGGGAACTACGCTGAATTGCAACGCAAAGTCAACAACACAGAAGTTTTTTAGTTTCCAAATCTGAGCTGTTCTAGCGTGAATAATTCACGAACACACTCTCATTCACTCACAGCCTTATTTTCCAACTCACAACCAAGTACCATCTATACCTATATTATAACGTATGTACGCGCATAAATTCCCAATGACATTACCGACTTGAAAAATACTTTTTTGTTTTGGTCAGGTTACAGGGCTAGTTTAAAAATTTAAAAATAAACTCTTCTACAACATCCATCACCTTGCAGGCAAAACCGAGACGCTGCTAGTTTATTATTTTAAAGTAACTGGCAAAATTGAAACCTCTGAAACATTAAGAGACCTACTGTAGATTACTTTACTCTACACTATTCTTCTAGAATAAATGTATTCCTGTGAACGGAAATCTCTTATGTTTGAAGACAAATTCTGCATTATTGATCGCCAAATAATCCTTGACTGAAAATTCAAGAATTATTTTGCCATATCTTGATTAAATCATTGTGGTCATATGATCTCGATCATTTTATCAAATTATAAATAATCTATAGAAGATCTTCTTTTGAAGGGAGTTATTTGCTCATATTTTTAGAACCTATCCTACGCATGATATATGGGATTAATATAACTATAACTCTTTGGGTTAATAGCTACATACCACACCACGCTTCTTTTCACGCCACCTTACGTCACTCTCATGTCATATACCAAAATGACGTCATCCCCCGCATACAACCTGTTTCGTGCCTAACACAGGAAGCAATGATGTCACCGCCTGTATATAAAAGAATGATTACGAGGTCGTCAAGTAATCTAGACCTTGCGGCCTACATGGAGATAAATTAATCGGGTCAACTCATCTTTTCGTATGTTATGATCTATAAATAGCTACTATACCCCAGATATTTCAGTTCCCAAAGATATTCTTAATATGACTACTACACTAAAAATAAAAGTAAATATAAAAATAACTAATCTATAAGTATAGTACCTAATATTGTTTTTAGGTTCATCACTCGGCATATGTCGGAATGTATAAAGTAAAATGTAAGAAAAAAAATGTTAACTAGAAATAAGCACAAAGATAGATCTATTATTGTTATAGTTTAAACACATTTTGTATTTGATTGATATTTAGACTGTACACATATAGATACTTAATAGGACCGTAAATAAATAAAAAAAAACTCTGAAGAATATCAGAGGGGCTAAATGCAATACTAACTGTGAGCGCAATAAAGGCGCCAGCATTTCGGTGACCAGTTGATAATGTGGCTTAGTACTCGTTATAAGAGTGGCATTTAATGGCTGGTAGTAAAACACTGGGTACCGTGTAGTATATATTTTTTTACTATATTTACTTATACTTAAGATAACGCCTGCTTAGCGAGATCAACATCTGCAATTTTTAGTAAGAAAAGTTACACATCCTCGGACGGGATTCGAACTCACGTCCAGTGTTGTCAACCCACATTTTGGAAAATTGGTAGATTAAGTCCCAAAAATCGGTAGAAGTTGGTAGAGCGTCATGGGAAAAACGGTAGATCTACCTCTCAAGTTTATTTGATAATTAATATAATAACAACGTAAAGCAAAAGATTTATCAAAATTAAACAAAATGTTATTTAATATTTATACATGCTTTAATAAAATGTTCAAGTGTTCCGAGCTGGGTTCCCCGTTCTTGGTTTTACATTTCCTGCACAATTATCCTACTAGCTAGAGCTGAGCTAATCTCAGAGTCTTTTGCCGGTTACTAATAATAGCTTCTGACCGTTGACACCGTTAAACTATTATTATTAACCGGCAAAACTCACGTTAGGGATCGAACACTCCGTGTTTCGTCTCCGCCATTATCATGTAATTCGCCTCTATTTCGTTATTATATTGTGTGGTTGACAATGTTGACAATGTTGTCAACATTGTCAACCACACAAAGATCGCGGCACGTAACTTGAACTATGACCTTGAATGCGTAGAGAGGGGTCATGCGTAACCCATAGCAACGCATCGCATAACAATCACACTCCCTATAGTACAATAGCGCCATTTTTTTTTTCTGTATGCTGTTTCCGTACTAAAAGTTTTCCTACAACTAACGGTCCAAATCCAAATCAGATGGGATGATTACACCCATGGGAGTTTTATACAACATTATACAGCCTCGAGGAATGTAATGTCCTTCTTTACGTTGATATTGCGTGATATGTAATTTGGACATTTTGAGCAGGTGGTATGAAAAATACAATTACTAACGGGATAGTTAATCCCGTTAGTAATTTGAACATTTTGAATGTTCGTAACCATGATAGCTATGAAGAAATAATAGCATGATAGTTTAAAAACTTATAATATTACCGTGCTTACGATATCCTTTTTATCGACATTTTTTCTCATTGACAGACTTTACACTGTTAGACGCAAATATGACTGCGGCCTCCTGCCGTGCGATTCTCTAATGATTCGTCGATGCGCTCGTCAACGAGCTCATCGCTGTCAGATACTTTGCGAGATATCGCCCTTGTACATAAGGTTGCTTTTCCAACGTTTCTTGTCATCTCGTCATTTGTTTCACGGATGTTGTCAAAGATGCAACGATGATTGCTTTTAGAGAATCGCACGGCTGGTGGGACTCTTTCGTCCGACTTTTATAAGGCCGTCAAGAAAAGATATTTTATTAGAATACTAGATACGCCTCGCGGTTTCACTCGCGTGATGATGGATGATGAGGATTATGATGAAAAGTATCATATGTACTAGATAGAGTACTAAGTTATAGATTATATCCCCGGGATATAATCTATAACTTTGCCAAATTCGATTATGCTCCGTTCAGTCGTGGCGTGATATCTATCTATCTATAGCGGCCTGTTCATATCCATTTCTGGATGTAGACCTCCTCCAATCTCTACGGTCTCGAGCTTTTATCATCCAATCACGACCTGCGTGAAGTCTGATGTCATCTTTCCATCTTTTAGGGTGGTCTTCCTCGGGGTCTTGTGTGTAGTCGTGGTCTCCACTCCAGCAACCTCCGAGTCCATCGTTGGTGGTCCATGATCACGTCCCTGACTTTGGTTTTCGAACGTATCCACTCGTTAGTTTTCCGGTCACGTATGGAGATACCAAGCATTGCTCTCTCCATCGCTCGCTGGGCAGCACGGAATCTTTATGTGGAGTGTTTAGTCAGGGTCATAGTCTCGGCTCCATAAGTAAATACAGGCAGCACACACTGCTTGAACACTTTTCTTTTGAGACCTATGGACAGCTTGCTACGAAAAATATAACTATTTACGCCGAAAGCCGCCCAGGCTCGGGCAATACGTCGCTCGACTTCTGCGGTTTAGTTCAGGCTACCCAGCGTGATGTTTTTTTCTAGCCAAGTTACTCCTTATGACATCAGCCATCTTCCAGCGAAAGTTCCGGTAAAATCAGAGTTTCAGAGATTAGCCGGAACAAACAGACAGACAGACAAAAATAATGAAAAAAAGTTTAGTAATATATATACTTTCATATGCATTTTGTAAAATAGTGAAAAGCTGTTAATTTAGTATTACAGACACATATCATAAGAATATAGATGTACCCTTAGATATAGATAGATGTGTAACATTTTGTCTTGCTCTGTCTTGCACAAAGAAGATTTTCTTAGTCTAATCTCCTGGGATGTAATTGTTTGCTCAGGCAATGCATTTATTTAATATGTAATAATCAAGTTTCATTGTTTTCAAATGAGCTTAATTAACGGAACAGTCAGAACAATAATAATACGTAGCTTCTTCATTGCGTAGTTGCCTTGAATAAATAACTTCTCGTAAGGAATGACCGTGAATAACTTAATGTTAATTCAAATTATGTACATGTACTGTACCGTTTATGACGAATTATACAAGTACGAGTACTTACTCACGCATATGATCTAATTCCCAGCATGACTATTTAAGACGCAGTCCAACCCCAATTTTAAAATAATTTACGATGCTTTACGTAAAGTTGAAAATCGCATGTTATAATGGACGATGTCATGCGAAAATGCATTAATTTTCTACGTTTTCTTAATATATTTCGATATGTAATAACACAATTGAAAAAACTGCTGGTTACTAATTTAGTACTATATGTTGGCTATTTATTACCTAATAAAAATATAGTGTTATCGCTGAAAGTTCTGAGAGTTTGAACGTGAAAGTTTATTTTTATGGACCCATTCATGATTTTTTTCTGCAGAGAGCGAGTAATATTTAGGAATTCTCTTCGGTTATTACTCTTTGCCTGTTCCTTTCCTAACCTAAGTAATTTTTTCATATAATATTATTGATCGGTTTCGTTACACTAGATGTTTAAATATTCTGCTTTTTACTAATATCAGGATACGAGCGCGCCTTAATCATTGACCATATGCGGTCAGTACTAACCAGATATTTTAAGTTTTTGGCATCAATTTGGATGCCTTACTTCGTCTTTCTTTGCCTGATAGCCATAGAATTATTATTATACCTTTCACACCTGCTCGACAATATCATACCTATCAATTTCTACCGCAAAGCAGTAATGTTCGCAATACTGTGTTCTGGTTTTTGATAGTATGGGTGGCAGTGAAATTACAGGCACATGAGACTTAATGTCTCAGGGTTACGGGTGCAGTGTAGTTCGTCACTAGTGACGGAAGGCGTCTGTTCTAGACATAGGTTAGGTACCACACACCAGGTGGACCACGTGCTTGTACCGAATAACCTAATAACACAAAAAATCCCAAACCGAAAGTAAGTCATTATATACCAGCAGGGCTATTATGTATTTTAGTTACTAACAAATGTTGATTGAAATCTTGAATAATGGCGGCTCTATGTCACTTTTGACAACTCCAGTAAACTAAAATGTTAGTGAGTTGATGACTGGAGCTGACAAAAGTGACATAGAGTCGCTATTTTTTCAAGATTTCAAACAACATTTGTTAGCAACTGAGATACATAATAGCCCTGCAGTAATGTTCTGAATTAGATGCCTAACCGCCGGGCAATATTATTGGAGTTTCGTCTAATTGGAACACACACGGCAGTCCCGTTACTCGACATGTAAGTTTAAACGGCCAAAATAATAATAAAGCATCAAATAATTACGAATGTTTCAATGAAGTTACATACTCATTGTCGTGTATAAACTTCCTTGGTACACATACATTAAAATGTAAGGCCTTAAACAGTTTGCCTTGACCTATTTACTGCAAAATAACTTAACATTGTGGGGGCACCTATGTATATAATTTAAATTCCAGTTTTTATTAAATTGTATATTAGTTAAGTATAAATTATTATTAGTTATTAAATTGTAATATAGTGCGCAATGCAGTAAACATGGGCTTGGATAATTTTAATGTTGCTTTTGCATTCTTGTCTTTAAAGTTTGTCAGCTGTCTAAGTATGTCATTTAACACTCCTAGCTATAAAAATATTGTTTAGTATTATTGTTAAGCATATTGCTTGATAGTTAAATCCGTTGCATTTGCTACAAATATATGTATACCCTTAATTAATCTATATGAAAGTCACATGTTTTTTTAAATATTATGCCTAAAAGGTTACCTATGTTACCTATAAGTAAAAAACACAAATCATCTCTGCTGTAAGTTACAGTAACCCCTATTTAGTTGTAAAAGTTATACTACTTATATTATTATTCATCAAATGATTATGTGAAATAATATGTTGTGATTAACCATTAATTTATTGATTAACACTTTTAAATAGATTTAATTCTACTAATGCTACAATTATTAAAAATGTGAGAGTTTGGATGTATGTATGGATGTTTGTTCCAATCACACAATGGAAGCGTTATAAGAAACATTACATAGTTCACAATGTTACACCTGGTTTGCACCAAAAAACATTATACATGTACGGCCTTATTAATAAACTTGTAATAAACCCGGAGTAGTTAAAACATCTATCAGTCAATTTTTCGCTTGCGGTAAATGTCACGCGTGAAAGCAAGGCAAAAGCATGTTACGCCTAATCTATGTTTACGCAACGTTTATTAATAAAGGCCTTAATGTTTAGAAACTTGTTTGACATAATTAATCTCACTACTTGTTTTGTTGAGGTTTGCGTTCCCACAGCAGAACACTGTAGAGGATTTGCGTCGTTTCTGAATCTCGCAACATGTTAACATCATCAACATGTTGTGTGACAGTGCGTATGCTACTCTATACTGTGTCTATACGTTGACATAAAACAGTGTTAACATGTTTTCATGTGCATACTTAGGCAGTTGGATCTCAACCGGTCCTTTTGGAAAATTATGAGAGAGGCAAATGTTTAGCAGTAGACCTCCTACGGCTGAGATGATGATGATGACTTAGGCAGTGCAAACTCACGGTTAGAAAAACATTAGTCTTAGATACTGCGTTCATGAAAAGAATGTTAACAAAGGTAGGTTAAGTATGCCTAGAACGAATAACTTGCGATAAAGTTATCGCACCATTGACGTAATTCAGTACAAACCGTAATGTATCTAGTAAAACTGTGCCACAGATAATTCATAGTTTGTAAGATGGAGTCGGCGTGCGTGTAAATTGTTATCGTAAACGAATTCTTTTTCGCAAATTATTCTTGTGTAACCCATGGTAAGTGCGCGTGTTCATTGATGTTATCAATACGAAATGAATTATCCTTGCATTTTACAGCTCCTACGTACAAACGGTATGCCGTATGCATTATGTTATGTACCCATAACAACTTGTATGTAGTAACAGGGGGGGCTATTCCACTAACTAAATTGAAATCGCACCGTAGCTGAACAGAGACTTTTTTAGGTTTTCTTATTCTGTTTTTGAAAAACAGTGCATAACGTTTCTGTCGACGTCATCAATCTTGGTATCAAAACTTTATACTATGTTAACTACTACTACTACTTTATACTATTGGCGTTTAATTTTAATTAATAATATATAGTAGTGTTTAAGATGACGTTGCGTTATAATTTGTTGTAAGGATGTAAGGGGCGAGCCAACATCTTTTGACCCAAGTCAACCTCACCTGCACGCGGTGCATCCTGCTGATCGACGAACGAGGCTCTGACAACCGACCGATGGCGGTATACCCATCCCAACAGACGTCGCTAAATGCAACAGGCCGGTGACGGGCAGCAGCGTCACCGGTGCGAGAAGCTACGCCCTGCGATCGCCAACCCGCCTGCCCAGCGTGGCGATTACGGGCAAACTCCTCCAATGCAGGACAACAAAAAGTCACGGCCCCTAGTTCCCGGCGGCCCTGCTATTCCTGGTCATGGTGGCGACCATGGTAACGGCGGGGCGAGGGGTGCTAAGAATCTCCGGGCTACGGGAGGCCACCACAAACAACTGACTCTGGCGACGTATAACGGACGCACGCTAAGGCTTGACTCGCATCTGACGCAACTAGAGGTGGAACTTGGGAAAATTAGGTGGCACATACTGGGGTTGAGTGAAGTCCGAAGAGAGGGGGAGGACACCTTAACCCTAGAATCGGGCCACCTTATGTACTTCCGTGAGGGAGACCAACAATCCCAAGGTGGCGTTGGGTTTCTGGTAAACAAGTCCCTTTCTGACAACGTTGTGGAAGTGTCCAGTGTGTCGAACAGGGTAGCGTACCTTATTGTAAAGCTCACCGAGAGGTATAGCCTCAAGGTGGTGCAAGTGTACGCACCGACCTCGACACACTCGGACGATGAAGTGGAGGATATGTTTGATGACATATCGAGGGCCCTCCACTTCACTACAAAGACCCAGTACACCGTTGTCATGGGAGACTTTAACGCTAAAGTGGGAGTACAGAATTTCGGCGAATCGGTAGTAGGATGCCATGGCTTTGGACGCAGAAATCATAGGGGGCAAATGCTCGTCAACTTCCTCGAACGGGAGGGGCTCTTCTTGATGAACTCCTTCTTTAAGAAACAGCCCCAAAGGAAGTGGACGTGGCTAAGCCCCGACACTAGGACTAAAAATGAGATTGACTTCATCATGACGAATAAAAGGCACATATTTAGAGATGTCTCCGTGATCAACAGGTTCAATACCGGTAGCGATCACCGACTTGTCCGAGGCAAATATCAACTTTAAGGCGCAACGTGTCCGTCTGATGAAGTCCAGGCTCCGACCAACACTGCTCCAAACCATTGCAGGATCTGAAACATTCCAGCTAAACCTGGAGAACCAATTAGCTGCCGTGGAAACCACCACAGACGTAAACCAGAACCTCGAAAATGTGACTCGGGTCCTCAGGGAAGAAGGTACGAGATTTTGTTACATGCAGCGTAAGGGCAAGAAGTCCAAGCTTTCAGAAAAGACTTTGGGGCTAATGAAGGAACGACGTGAAAACCCACCCATCACTTCGTTAGAAAAGCGGACTCTAAACCGAGAGATCAACAAGAACGTACGACACGACCTCCGGTGCTTCAATACTCTTTCGATCGAAAGAGCGATCGAGCAGAATCGGGGGTCAAAGGTGTTCGTACAATCTCTTGGAAGAAGCCACCTGACGAAGTTGACCACAGTTAGTGGAGAAGTCGTTGCTTCGAAGCCGGCAGTCCTTTCGGAAGTGGAGGACTTTTATGGCCGATTATACGCATCGCATGCATCTCGACCTGATCCCGAAAATGATCCTAGAGCCACGTTAACACGCCATTTCACCGAAGACTTGCCAGAAGTCAGTATTGGCGAAATCGAGATCGCTCTTGGACAGCTTAAAAATGGAAAAGCCCCTGGAGAGGATGGCGTTACAACAGAGCTACTAAAAGCAGGAGGTAAACCCGTACTGAGGGAGCTCCAGAAGCTTTTTAACGCTGTCCTGTTCAAAGGGAGAACTCCAGAGGCGTGGAGTAGGAGTGTGGTCGTCCTGTTCTTCAAAAAGGGAGATAAGACCCTGCTGAAGAATTATCGACCCATATCCCTTCTAAGCCACGTCTATAAGCTGTTTTCAAGAGTGATCACGAACCGTCTTGCGCGTAGACTCGACGAATTCCAACCACCGGAACAGGCTGGGTTTCGGAGCGGATACGGCACCATAGACCACATTCACACAGTGCGGCAGATTATACAGAAGACCGAAGAGTATAATCAGCCCCTGTGTCTAGCATTCGTGGACTATGAGAAGGCCTTTGACTCGGTTGAAATCTGGTCTGTTCTGGAGTCCCTGCAGCGTTGCCAGATAGATTGGCGATACATCCAAGTGATGAGATGTCTTTACGAAACCGCCACCATGTCCGTCCAAGTACAGAATCAGCAAACAAGTCCCATACCGTTGCATCGAGGAGTGAGACAAGGAGACGTTATTTCCCCGAAATTGTTTTCAAATGCAATGGAGGATATGTTCAAGACGCTGAACTGGAAAGGACGTGGCATTAATATCAACGGCGAATACATCTCTCACTTGCGATTTGCTGACGATATCGTCATCGTGGCAGAGACGCTGCAGGACCTGCAACAGATGCTGAATGACCTGGCTGACTCTTCTATACGCATCGGCCTACGGATGAACTTGGACAAAACCAAGTTCATGTTCAACGAACATGTTCTACCGGAACCGATTGCGATACACGGTGCCGTTCTCGAAGTTGTTCAAAAATATGTGTACCTCGGGCAGACATTGCAGTTGGGAAAAAACAACTTTGAGAACGAGGTGAATAGAAGAATTCGGCTGGGCTGGGCAGCGTTTGGGAAGCTACGTCGAGTCCTTACTTCGCCGATTCCACAGTGCCCGAAGACGAAAGTCTTCAATCAGTGCGTCCTTCCCGTCATGACATACGGAGCCGAAACATGGACACTGACGGCTCGAATGGTCCACAAGCTCAAGGTCGCTCAGCGGGCTATGGAAAGGGCTATGCTCGGAGTTTCTCTGAGGGATCGCATCAGAAATGAAGTGATCCGTCAGAGAACCAAGGTCATCGACATAGCCCACCGGATCAGCAAGCTGAAGTGGCAGTGGGCTGGCCATATTAGCCGTAGAACCGACAACCGTTGGGGTAAACGAGTTCTAGAGTGGAGACCGCGTCTCGGCAAACGTAGTGTAGGACGGCCTGAGGCACGGTGGAGTGACGATCTGCGCAAGACGGCTGGCAAAAACTGGATGCGAGAAGCCCAAGATAGACCTAAGTGGCGTGCAATTGGAGAGGCCTATGCAGCAGTGGACTGCTACAGGCTGATGATGATGATGATGATGATGATGATAATTTGTTTCTGGAAATATTAGAATAGCTTTTGGGTATTGATCGACCGACAACAGGAGTACAACGAGTCGAACTGCAGTTGCATGGATAGACTGTTGAACGTTGTGAAATAGTAGAATTGGCCTTCTGGAAGTGCACCAGAGGCTTTGTTTGCTATGACCATTTAGCTACGTAACGCGGCGAGTTACGACGTCCGAGGAATGATAGAAAAATTGTATTGATTTCACAATCATTCCTTGAAGATTTCGTAGCACTCCACGTTACATATTTGAATGGTCATAGCAAATAAGACCCTTGTAGGTAACATAGCTATGATGTGCTTTATCCGTTCTGACTTTACTAGTTAAAACTGTTGTTTATACTCGCTTATTAAGTTTGGGCTTTTTGAGTCAATTAGCCTTAATAGCTATAAGTGGTCATTAAGATGAAGAATAAAATAATGTAATGGCAGGTGACTACTATTTCCAATAAGTGTTATTTTTTAATTTATAATTGAGACTAACGACCGTTCTACATTTAATTACTTGATGGACGAAGGACATGCTAACCATTAAATAGATACACCGTTTACGCCCTATGACGAATGAACTTATAAATAAACAAGCTGTATAACTAGAAATAGTCATGATTGATCTTGCATCGATTACTATCCGAATCCTAAAGAGATATACTTATAGATACTTTTACTACCGACTAGGAACTACGTACCTATAACACACTAATAAGATTAAAAATCCTTTCCATGCCAGGTTGCCTGTAAGAGATTGCTATAGCGATTGTCTGCTAATTGTCCAATCTACTGTAGTGCTTATTTTATTGTATTATGTTTTTCTTTTATGATTGTTTATCAATAAAGAATATTTGTATTGTATTGTAATAAAGGAAAGGTTGAAACTTTCGTAAGTATTACACATTTTTATGTATTTTGACGGTTTAACTTACGCGGTGGTAAGTATATTGAAAACGGTCGAGATATTCGACTATACCTACCGCGTAAGTTAAACCGTCAAAATAACATTAAAAGGAAAGGTTATATCCTCCTCTCCTCCTTGAGTCGTAATCCTCATGTATGGAGGTGGAGGAGGTCACGACCTCCTCCACCTCCAAATGCGAGAGTTAAAGGAGGATAACATATTATTATGTATGTGGTACTTCTTCACGGTTAACCGAATTACCGGGTGTAAGTTAAAGTTGGAAATAAAATAGACTTTATAAGCCTGAGAAAAAAGCACATTATGGGAGAGCTATTTACATTGAGGGTAGAGCCGGGTAGAGCAGCTAGTAAATGTTCTCCTTACATACAAGGGAGAATTGAATGACAGAACCGTTTTTAAGTTAAAGTTTGGAAGGAATCAGCTTATTATACCCTAGATTACTTTATAGGCTTTATACCCTGCAAAAAAAGCTCATGTGGGCAATGATATTATATTAAATAGAGGTAGATATGGTACTTGCGTATAAATACGATAAAATAATATGCTATACTTCATAGAATGACGTCTAAGAACCTCAGCAAAATACGTTCTTGTATGCGCGAAAGCTGGGACAACATTGACTTCGCGTCAGTATTAATTCATTTCAATAACATAACAAATCTAACTGTTTTTAATATTCATTTCATATGGGAGAGCTATTTACATTGAAGGTAGAGCCGAGTAGAGCAGCTAGTAAAATGTTCTCCTTACATACAAGGGATAATTTAATGACAGAACCGATTCTCCTCAAATCTACGTCACTTACCACAATCATTAATACCTATACAATACGCCGGATACATTCAACGCATATCTGTGCGCGTCTTCAATCATGCCGTCTTAATTTCAGCGCATATCAATTTATGTTTTGTAAGCATCAGGAGTGTTTAAGGTGCAATTTTCCTGCTAATTGTTTGAATTCTAATCATAAACTAATAAAATTATAAATGAAAATCTTACTCTACCTATAGCATAATAATTTGTTATTTCAAGGACTCTACGAACGAACTCTACCTTGGATTTCTACAGTTAACACAGTGCAGTATCAATTAGCATAATATCTATCTATATGTAAGTAAGTGACATGTTTTTGCTTGTTCCAGTATTCACATGACACTAAACTATCTTGATATTCTATATTTTGATCAAAATATTATTATAGATCTGACTTTAATAAGGAATTTCAAATATACATACTTGGTCAAGTAGTTTCAGAGATAGTAATAATAATAGGTAGTGAAGTACTGCGAAAATTTTCCGCTTATAAGACTGTGTGTTAATATTCGCAGAGCATCTAAATATTTAGAATATTTCAAATAAACATCCTTACAGACTTGTAGGATCCACACAACAGTATGAATATCAAAAATTGTTGGTAGCGCTCATTCGATCTGCCGTAGCCCTCTGTTTTTACTCAATTTATCACACCATGTTTATAAACACTGATTACAATGTACACAGTAACCTTACACTAATGGAGTCACTGCTATCAACTTTCCTCGAACCGTGACCCGATTCGGATGGCCCATCGCGTGGGCGCTTTATTGTGCTGTTTGTTTACGCTACGCCAAAATCTGAGCGGAACTTGCAGCATACATTAAATACTGGTTACTACATCCATTACTACGTAATACCTATTATTTATTCTGTGGTACTAATACCTTGAATAACAGCAACTACGAGGCCGTTTAGCGGTTAGAGTTATTTTTTAGAATTTTATATGAAAGGTCGTGTCGTAAATCTAATCGTTTACACGTGGAAATTACTGAATGTGTGAAATACGTAGACGTAACTGTTCGTTGATTGAAGAGTTTATACTCTACCTATCAACGGATTGTAATTTGTAGGGAACTTATGGGTAAATTTCAATCTCTATAGTAGAGTAAACTGTTGATACATAAGACAAAGAAATCGGCTGTAGACATCGATACCTCCTAATCGAGCATTTCGTTTTTAGCCTTTATTGTGTTTGCGTATTTAATGAAAACCTTTTTTAGTGTGCTTTTCATAAATTATACTTAAATAGAATACCTTTTGTCTCTTTTGTCCAAATTAAACAATACATGCTGCTGTCTCTTTTTTTAATATAGCCTGTCATTATTACAGTTTACAACGGTAATCTAAGATTGTATCCTAATTGCTTGCTTATATGTAATTTATTATTGATCTGAATTTTATTCTTGCTTTAGTAAAACACTAGGGCTGGGTTTGTTGATACTTACCTAGTTAAAAAATATTTACTAAAGGTTGCAAGTTATACGAGTAATATTAGATTCATATATTTAATGTCATTGTGGTAACCACACAATACGCTTAACAATTTGTATCAAATAGTCCGGCGTGAGTAAGCAAATCCCATTTGAAGCTATTAAATTTAAGCGACTTCGCAAATGATTGTATGTTTTTTTGTGTATGTTAGCCGATTTCTCTCCTCATTCCCTCATTTCTGGACCGATTCTCATAATTATTTTTTTGTTTTGTAGAGTATACTTCCAAGGTCCCATTTAAATTTCATCAAAGACGGCCAAATAGTTTTTAAGTTACACTCCAAAAACAGAAAATTGTTACACATATCTTGATGATATCATCATCGACGGTGAATGACAATCGATCCGGTAAGCAGCAAGGGTCACTAAAACTAATGAAAGAAACATTTTTTTACCAACAATGGAACCAACTTCAACACAAGTTTTAAATAATTTGTTGAAGTCGGTACCATGCGCACAATATTGTGATAATAGGTACCTATTTTATAACTATTATCCGACTTCAACAAACTATTTTACACTTTTTGGTATTGAAGTCGGTTCCATATTTTGGTAAAAAAATAAACTAGCGAGTCAACTTCCAACTGAATCGCTCTGTTCTGTATCCAATCGTGAGTCAACATCTCGGTCATCATCACGCAAATACCCAGAATAGCACCAATTGTCTGATGTCAGCTTGTTTATGAGGATGATAAGCGGTAAGCTGTTTGTTGAAAGCTATATATACAGCTTCAATATGACACCTATCTGTTTATATTTTTATCATCGCAAAGCATGAGAGTACGATTTTAATAATCAAGGCTGCACATAAAACTAAGTATTATTATTTAAAAAATCTAATGGAAAATGGGCAACATATTCTGTTAAATAACTATCTGTAATAATTTATTTCAATCAGTTTATTAGTTAACTATAAACAGTAGCATAAGCATCTGCTAAATTAAATGTATAAATAATACCCCGCTACAGTCTCGATACATTTGGAGCTATAAATATGAACTATACACCTAACTATATAACATACTAGCTGACCCGCCAGCGGCTACGCTCGCGTGGCCTCGCGGGATACGGTAATTACAGTTTAATTATCCCACGGGAACTCTTTAATTTACCGAGATCAAAAGTATCCTATATGTTGATCAGGGATACAAGCTACCACCACACGAAATTTCATTTCAATCGGTCCAGCCGTTTCGAAGATTAGCACAAACAGACAGACAAACATACAGAGAAACAAACAATTTGAACTATTTTTTCACTCCTTACATCCCCTGACTCGGTTTTTAGTATAGTTTTCATTGTACAGAAATTTGACCTATAGTTTATATTATGTAGTAGTTTTTACATCCCTCGTTTTACCCCCTTAAGTCATCCCTGACAAAAATATTGAAATAATCACTATTTATTTTGAATTACCTATTCAGTTAACAATTTTCATCACGGTAGCTCCAAAAACAAATAATTTAAAAAAAAATTATGAAATCATCATTTTAAACTGTCCAAATGCTAATTTTCACCACTGTATGTTCGAAAACACAAAACTTTCCATACAGACTTTCACCCCTCCATTTCACCCTCTTAAACGTCTCCTATCCAAAAAAAATTAGGCCACTTTATTTTGAATGACCTATCCAAATACAAATTTTTACAACTATAAGTTCAAAAACAAAGAAGTTTCATACAATTGTTTTCACCCCTTTTGACCCACTCAGGGGTTGAATTTCATAAAATCCCGTCTTAGTGAGCACCTACGTCCTAAAAAGAACCCGCATGCAAAATTTGAAACTCCTAGCACTTGTACTTTCTGAGATTTCGTGATGAGTCAGTGAGTGATCTTTCGCTTTTATATATAAAGATATACTGATTATGTTTCTAGTATTAACGGATATGACTAACTTTGATTTGTATAAAAACTATTGTATTGTTGCAATCATTAATGTACAAAAATGTATTTATACTGTGGTCCAATGATATTCAATTCAAACAATAGCTACATTAGCTACGAATGTGTCACAAAATGCAAAATGCAAAGCTGATAAGATATGTCTACACTTTTATATGTGTGTACACATAAAAAAGTATAATATGTGTATATCCAGTTTTATAAACTGATAAGCCAGTTCTACTACGGCCCTTTGGTGCAAACATTGATCATGACATCCACAATTGACCGAATAATGATCTACAGGATAATGCGAAAATTGGCCGGATACGGCCATTTGCGTGGATAACGGCTTACGATGCAAGATATCAGTAGGCACAGGGCAAGGGCAGGATAAAATAATTTAAGCCGGAAGAGCGATGAACCTTCGAATGAAGCACTTACACAAGCAACTTTAAAGAAGATGGACGTGACGTGATATTATAATATAATTTAATACCGACTTCCATTCTATTTAGCTATTGGAGTGTAACTCAAAAACTACTGGACCGAATTTGATGAAATTTAAATGGGACTACTGGACAAGCACCAGCTTTCAAACAAGAATTTTGAGAATCGGTTCACCCTATCGAAAGTTATGAGTTGACAAATATATAAAAAAAAAACAGTCGAATTTAGTACCTACCTCCTCATTTTTGGAAGTCTGTAGAAAATTTGTATTTATATAATTATTACCATATGGTAATAAGATATCAAATATTTTTTTTACAAGTACCTATATAGGTAAGTACTTGTAAAAAAAATTTATTGCCAACCGAAATACCTATTATGCTTACTCATAAAAATGTCTTAATTATTTATTAAATAAATAGTTAAGACATTTTTACGTAAAAGGTATTTCTGATGTGCTTGTGTTTAGCCACTAGCTCATCTTGTCATAAGTAACTTATATACCTTTATTTATTTTTAAATGTTATAGCAAACGGTACAAACATGAGGCCCACCTGGTGTTAAGAGGTAACCTCTGCCTAGAACAGATGTATTTCGTCACTTGAGACCCTGAGACACTAAGTTGTTAAGTCTCATGTGCCTGTAATTTCGCCGGCAGCCATACCTTCAAACTGGAACACAGTATTGCGAGCATTACTACTTCACGCAATGATGTTATAAGTACCTATATAGTTAATCTCATTGGCTTCACGTTAGAAATAGGTATGGTGACAGTATACTACCCAGACGAACTCATTGACAAAGAGTTCTTGGTAGGTAGGTACTGCACTTACGGACTCGCGCACCAACTCTGCACTATCGTACAAATGCACTGGGTAGGTAAGGTACCTATATATATACATATATATATATATATATAAAGTAAGTAGGTACGTACCTACGGAGAACTAAATAATACTTTGATAAAACGATTTACCGTCTACTTATCAAATGCTACTACTGTATATACGAATATAACTTCATAAATGACTCACTTGGCTATTTTTAAACAATTATAGAGTTTAGAAACAATATAATAGGATAAAGTTTCTGATATTATTCGACCAATTGCAAATATACCACAATCAAACGAAAGCATTACACTTTAGTATTATTCAATTATTTGATTGTGAGTGACTTAAAATGAATCGGTCCGTTTTCTAATTTATAACACAATATAGGCGCGTTCGTTTAGCTTTGAGGAGTTTGAGGGCATTGGTGTTGTTGTCCTTGATGGCTATTTTATTAAAGCGTTCGTAAAGCTCAAAAACGTTATTTTTGCCACACCCTACTCGAACGCTAAACCAAGAATAAGATCTAAAATCGCATGATTATGCTGTCAAATAGATAGTTGTCAAAAAACGATAACAAACAACCATGCTCCGGACGTGGGTCAAAAATAACTTTTTTAGCTTTCCGAACGCTGAACAAAAAGAGCCATAAACGACATTTTCACCCACAGATTCCCAATTCGAACGTTTTAAGCGTTATTTTCGCCAGCTTGGGGCTATTCGAACGCACTATTTGAGGGATCAACATTAATTCTACTCATCTCTTTAAGATGTAACAGTATGAATACGAGTATATATGATAAATAAATAATAATGATAGCAATAAATACTAATTAATAATAATTAAGATAAATAATAATCTTATTTTAGGTCTGACATGTCTTAAGTGGCTATGCACCCCACAAACTATTACAACACCAAACCACTTACATAGCTCTAAGCAAGTTACGTACCTACCTACTGTATATTTATAGCCTACTACACATACTCATATAAAAATATAAAGTATTTTAATAATCTTTGTCGCAAAGAGTCACGTTTACCTCGCATCGCGTCAATAGCAATAAAAAAAGAAACGCCCTTTCTAAATCCATATTAATCTAATGAAAGTACAAGTCAACGCCCGCTTACCATAACAGCTCATGTTTACTACACGCCTTTCAAGTTGCTAAAGAACTCCTTATAGGTAATAGTAGGTAGTAAGTATATGTAATACCTACACTTTTACGATCGAAATCGCGAGGCTTTTGGAAATTATTATAATTAGAGAAATAATCAAAATTAGGTTCTTATTGTTTAAATATGTTTTCTTATGAGCAGAAATTTTAGAAAGACTGACGTAACATTTTAATCTGACAAATCTAAACTAAACTACCGAACTAAAAATGTATTATGATGGTCCTTATTTTGTTAACAATAAAATCCAAAATCATTTAACACTTAGAATCACACTTCTAAAATAGGATTATTCTATTCAATTTTGGGTTATTTTAGGTTAGTTTAGTGAGCACCAAGTTATGTGACGACTAAACTGTCTAAAATATGCCCACAATTGAAGAGAAATGTCTAATTTTATTGCTGTCATTCGGAAGTGTTATACTAATTTAGATTTTAGCCTAAACAAAATAAGTACTCCCATAATTTAGAGATTTTTAGTTAGAGAATGCTTACAGAATCGACACCAGTATCTAAATAAAATGCATAGCTTCACTGATTTATTTTGCATTGCAAAGCATTTGCAGCATACGTAAGCTGCATGTAGGTACCATGCACGTTACTGATTATACGGACTGATATTTATTTTTATCTATATATGAACGGATTACGAACTGCAACAAAATCAACAGGTGTTCACAACAAAGAAAGTTAGTTACAGATACAAATTTTGAGGCGTTCCGAAAGCAAACCGCATTGAGATTCTTAATTTTTAAAACCGGGCAACTAATGCACAAAGCAGGTTATATACCGACATTTTATTTAAATATAGAACAAGAACTCACCAGCTCCAGAAACTTGACAATGGACAATCTGCTGATGGCCATGGTGATTCCAGAATAGATAATCAAAGGAGTTTATGCTGTCGCAGGTTTGTTTACACTAAGACACGAGCAAGCGTCGAGGGGTCGCCACTGAGACTGTCTGCGCGCGCAACGCGTTTACAACTCGCCTTCAATGACGGGCCCGGGCGATGAGATCATACTAAAGTGTAACCATACGGTTTATCAATTCAGGATAGGTCATCAACAAATATATAAAACAACACATAGAATCGAATTTTAACGATGTCGTTTTGTTTGAATGATAGTGGCATCGCACTCATGCATTTCCACGACAATCCCTCAACGACAACAGTGACATAGTGTCGATTGTACTTACTTATTTTATTACGTACGATTAGATACCTACGTATGACTATTTTTTTTGGGCTAGATAAAAAATTATGAACAAAATTATTGAATCAAAAGCTAAACTAAAACAAATAGTTTTACTTTATGTCTAGATGTGAGTCAATGTATGAATATCAAAGAATATTAAATAATCGAGGTATTTTCTTTAATTGATAACGTGCAATATACCGTCCTTCCCAGAGTTGGATGATTAATACCTACCTACAGTCAGAAAAATCATCAGTCAGTCAGTCAGAGCAAAGACTCCTTTGCTCCGTCATACGGTTCACATTTATTGGTCGTTTTGAATTAAGCCATTCCCGCTTACTTTCAAAGGTAATAAGTAAGTAGTTGAATTACAAAATTAATAAATTCGATTTAAGTCAAGTTCTTTTTTTCCAAAAATGCATTAATCCTAATGTAGTTTCGTTTTTTTTTTCACGATAGAGTACAAGCACGGCGAAGGAAAAAACCCCTCGCGGCCTAATAATATTTTGCATGTGACCATTTTCCATCCAAACTTACATTGGCACCACATATACCTACTTCACTTCAAATTACGCCGTCGCTGCTTAATTTTACCAGAATATTCCACCCATTCCATATACTTTATTATTTCCCCGACAGATGGTAGACACTTCGTGAAATTTAGAACTCTTGGAGACCCTAGAAAAGCCTTTACTACTCCAATCTACTAACTTTTACTTATTCTGTGTCCATGCTTACTCCTCACGGTTTACCAGGAGTGATGTCATCGTTTTATGGGTCTATATGACGCGCCAAAATATAGAATCACAACACTATTCATAATGGTTTCGTGAATTGAATAATAATTCTTTGATCCATCAAACTACTATTCTTTAGCTTAGTCTATACGAGATACCTATTGTAACAACCCCCCCCAATTTTAATTTTATTTTCTAATAAATCGTATTGGCCAAAGATCGTCTAGTCTAGGAGGACCCTAACACTGTGTACCGCTGCTGTAACCTTGCTCTTTTCGGAAAGAATTGAAACAGAGAAAACTATTCAGAACTATAGATGCCTAGAGAAACCAAAAGCAACGCCTAGGTATTCCGATATTACGATGGATAACCTACTACTACATTACTGAACTGCTAGCTGATAACGAAAAATTGCGATGAACATACTAGATTGCAAATACTTAGTTCTTACAGACTGACTGACTGAGCTGATCCTAGATTTCTAGCGTATGTACTTGATTTGACTTCTAATCGTGGAAGATATTAATCATCAATATAAGTTTCGGAATTTAAGGTCTATGTTATTTGGCCATAGAACATAGAAACAGTAGGATATTTGCAAGTTTTACTATATAATTATTAGCTTGCAAAACTATCTGTTAAATATGATAAATCAGTTTTGATTAATAAAATAATATATAAACAACTCCATTAAATAATATCAGATATACGCATGATTTTCGTTATTATTAATAACAGTTATATATATATATATAAACCTGTTAATTATATAACTAGCTTTCTTTATAGATTTATGTTTGTTGCTATGAGCATTTAGCTGTTGATAAGATTGATATTATCTCTTGCAGACTAAGTGCCTCTATAATATATACTATTTGTTTCGTTTATGAAAACTGCTAGGAAATAAATAACAAAAGTAAAGTAAAACCTCGCTTTATATGCGCTTTAGAAATCTTTTGTGATCAGTAGCTACTACGCTGATTATCCAATTCCTTTAGATAAATATTATCAGCCACTATTCCCTGAATAGTTCAATTGTTCAAGTTTAATCATTTACTTGTTTACTGAAGCAATATATGGGAAATAATATCAGTGACTTAGAGAAATCTCTAGACCCTTGTTTGTGGTTTACAAGAATTCTCAAGGTGCTGCATTGCTTGACCAAGTTTGATAAGATTTACCACATACATAAATCTCCTTTTTATACGAGATTGCTATACTTAGATTACTAGTTTTTTACATGACATGCCATCTATTGAACCATTGTAGGAAAAGCAATTATTTTAAATACTTAAGTATTAGCAGAATCTTTGTTGTATTGGTTAGCTCAATACTAGCAGCCATATATTTATTATGATGATTATTATAATAGTTAGCTTTACTTTGCCGAGTAAATTATTGATAGATATCTCTACAATTTAAAGATATAATATATTTTATTAATTTTCATATTGTAAGTAATTAGTTTGATTTTTTTTTAGATTTGCCGTAGAATTCTAGATTTATTATGATTTAGGAAGTAGGATTCTTGGCATGTTCAAGGCTTACAACTCGAATGCTGGATTAAGAGCTGCTCTTTACTGTGACACAAATGTTCTCCATCATGCCAAGAACCTCTTCTATTTACCCCAAAATTAGTAAGGCCTTACTAAGTCCGTTTGGTAGTTTTCCAAATGTAGAGTTTGCGTCTATAAGCGATTATAATCTTATTTATCTCTTCTTAATAGTATTATTTATCATTACGAATTATCATTTGATTCTAAATATTACATTTGATACCTTCAGCAAATAATTCAATTGCTATAATTTATTACCGCATTCTCATGCTAGAATCAGAGTAGACAGTCTAACCCAAACTCAAATACACGGACGCGTAACAAAAATGTGTTCCTCACATTAATAAAATATTGACTAGAATAACTGCCGAATGGTAGGCATTAAAACGTCGATGTATCACTAGCCTTAGTCGCAGCGAAAATTGGTCGATGTCATTTCAGGAAACATTCCGAGCAATAATCTTCGATATATTTCGATCATTTCACAGATACGTTCCTGACTCAATATATAGAACTCGCGCGTAGTATTCCATATTCGATCACGATCAAGCCGATGCAGGAAGCACCATTATATTTGAATAGCAAAATTCATACCTTCTTTTTGGCATCTACAGCACTAACTCATTTTCATCATCACGTCGGGGTCACCAATGAGGACACCGGAGGTAACACCGATGCGTACCTAGATACTGGCAGCGAACTCCAGCTGTGATCCTTGCCACTGTTACTAGCACTGGAGAAAGTGTTTCTCTCTCGTAATTTAAATGATACACGTGTGTTGTCCACCTAAATATAATCAATCTACATAAAAAAACCCTGTCCGAATCGCTGTCATAAAAACATCATCTAATTTTAAATTTGAAAGTGTCAAACAAAAAAGTAAAAGTTAAAGAAACTCTTTATGTACAGCTTGGAGTATGTATTACCTACAAGGAGATCGTAGCGAGTCGTCGCCACACCTTTGTATGGTTAGAAATATCAATGCTGCTTATTTTCATGGTAGTTTTATTAATTTTACTTATAACTTTTATGTATTTAAAGGATTACTCAACATTTCCTTTTCCTTGAAGTAACTTATCAGTTCTGTTTGAACAATCGATTTAAATGGTTAATACATAGAATATCTTGATAGCTTAAATATTCTATGCTGCTTATCATTTTCAATAAGTATAATCTTCCTATAAGAAATACCCGACTAAACATCTTAATCTCAATATCACACATTAACGGTTTCTTCTACTTTTGATTTTCTAAATTTCATCAATATTTGTTCATACCAAGATACTTTTTATGCCTCTATATTTGTGAATCGTGACGGAATCCTCATCCAGAGCCTGTTCCGTTACAGCCAACCCCCAAAATTTACGCAGGTTCTCATAATTTACCGAAGGAAATTTTCCCATCCTCCATATATTCAACTTCACAAATATAGTTCCACCAAAACTGAACGTGTGCTTATTCTAATTTGTTAAAATTCGTTTTCAAACAAGGTTGTGAGTACGTGAACTCACTAGTGGAGTGTATTTAAAAGACCGAGTTAAAAATAAATTTACTGTAAGGATTGATATATCCGATCTTAATGTCTCCTCCATGAGTAAAAATGACTTCTCACAAGGACAATCTGAAATAACGAAAGGGAACTAGTATTGTGCCAAATTGTGCACCTAATCAATTCGAATAATTCAGCGTACGTGCTACCACCCAAACCAATTTTTCGTTTGGGATCGAGTATGTGGAGTAGAACCTACGCCACCCTTTATTACTCCAGATCTCGTTAATAGCTAACAAGCAATAATTCTCCATGGCTGATACATCCCTCTTCAAATCAAACCAAACAAGCAACCGCCTAATAACTCGGTGAATGTAAGTGTAATGGCTAAACATTGGCTACCTGTAAAGTACGAACTCTTTATGGAATAATTCAGTTGTAAATACTGATGTGGTGTCTTCTGACCTAAACCTATCTCCAATTTGTACTCCATAAATCATTCGTTGAATAGTGTGTGTCTGTCTGAAAACAAAACTTAACAAATCGACTCCAGTCGGTATTGTCGATTCATAGAGGCCCTCAATAAAATTCAATACTAACTCTGTCACACGCATCTCTCCCTGGCGCCATTAGTTCTTCCATCTCTTCCCATCACTTTATCATAACTTAAATCTCTCTTCTCTTACATTGCCCTGCATACTGCCTAAATAAACCTTCAACCCTTTTGTCTGGTGTCTACGAATACTCACGATTAATAGTTTCTATCAATTGAAATTTCAGACTTTTATTTCTATAAAATGCCCCTTTACATTATCATATTTTTTTTAAAAACCCTATGTCAAAAATAAAATAGGAAAAGCTGTAACAAACCCCGCCCTGATGAGGTCTACGCCCGCTCTTTATTAAATGATTGTAACGTCTTTGTTTAATTATAATAAAGTTTTATTAAATATTGTAATAAAGTGTTATTAAATATTGCTGTACCTTGGTATTTTTATTTTATTTTTTTGATTTTCCTAACGTGTTCCATGTATCTACTTCATTTGAAGAGAATCCTTAAAATTGTGATTCCTAATATTACCATTTTTTTTTACCTTGTATTTGTTATTCTGTCTTAACTTAATTCATTCAATTTCACAGTTGCAAAATGCACGACTTTTTATTACATAATCATTTTGAAATAATAATGTTAAATATTGTTTAATTATAAATCAATACCTGAAACCGATTTTTATAAAACTCTAAACTATCTGATTACTATTATATCTTATATTATTATATATCAACAATAACAATCCCGCTTTTACAAATCCTTTCTATAACTTATTTAACCAACGCATTCACCTAAAACAACATTGTGTCTTTCTATCAATAATCTTCATTGGCGCACAGAACATCTTCAAAATCAGCTCAGTAGATCAGTCTGAATAAAATAACAACTCGACATACCTAACTCTAACCAAATCATTCGCTTTTACATGTACTGTCTACCGCAATCCTCCAAACATGTTTTTATGTCATTTCCATTGTGGTCTACATAACTATGTACCTCCTTACATAATTTTTTTTTAGTTATATATGTACTAAAATATTTACTCAAAGGTAACTGCTCAAAAACGTGACTCTAGAAATAGCTGCACAGTGTTTTCCTTCTGCTATAACTTTTGATTTTCGGTTTTGAAACTAGGTTATTAATAATGTATCCCTATGATAGGTACCTTCCTAAATTTCTGACATTATTCCTTTCCATGAACAATTGCATCACCCCTTTCCTGTTCGATACAAATTAAACCCGACTAATTATGAAGGTAATCTATCAATTATAGATACTTCGTTCCAACAAGATATACCTACAATAACCCTATAACTTCTTCCTCTACATGCTACTCATAACTATAAAACGAAACTCGTTACGACTGTTTATTTAGTTAACAGGGAAACGCCCTATAAACATAAACAATATTCTATTTACCTTTTTTTGCTTTTATTAACGCCACCCATCGCTTGTTGTCAATATTATACGCAAACGTCAAACACACGAATGTCTCTCTCTTTTTTATTCCATTTCCTGATCTCTACTACCGATAACTATTTGGTCTTTTCTTTTAATGTAATCCATAAATTACAATTTATTACGCTAATCAATAATAACACTCTAATACTAACAGCTCCATAGTCACTACAATATAATAAACAGCCCAACACACCCCTGTGCTCAGCTTTCCCCATTTTCCCCTTTCTTCGGACTATAGTTATCTATCAACCAAACTAACGACACGCCGTGAATTAAAATACTCAAACAATAGATGAGGACTAATAATAGGTTTAGGTAATAAAAGGTTTTAATAGGTTTAGGTCTCAGAAGAACTAGTAAACTAGTGGTATCCCGTAACTTGAACTTGCGATGTAGGTATACTGAGTAATAATGTAATTTTCTACCCAATATTTTTTCCCTGAAAATTATCGATTAGAAAGATATAGATGTAATACCTATCTATTAAATTTTCGCAAGCCTTTACTAGGATTAATTTATTTATTAATTAGATTATTACAAGGATATAAAATGGTAATTTGTTTATATTTCTATAACCCCAAATCCCAACAAATGAAAAAAACAAGATAATTCGAATATTTCTATGCTCGACGTTTGCTGAAATATGACTAGATTGATAACGGTCTATAACTAAAAGTTATAGTGATAGTTAAGTACCTAATAAATTGAGGACTCTAAACGGAATTTATATTTAATTTAATTTCAAATGTACGAGTACAAGCAAAAGAACATAGTTGTGTTTATTTCCATTTATCTTTGTAATTTCCAACCCCCATCTTCTACAACCTTCGTAATCCATTTGCATCAAACCTTGGTTACTTGCAAGTAATCAATTAGTGAATCGCAGATTAAATTTTATTTTTCAATTCTTTTGTGATATTCCGAAGATCTCTTCTATTTCTATTTCTCTATCCACATATTTGCTATTACGAGATCATGTGTACGCTGTGCTGTCACTGCGTGGTTACTCAAATTATTCAAATCTCCATGTCATTTCCCTAGCTACATCTTTCATGAATTTCAAAGCAAAAATCAACAAGACTGTTTTTCCGGTCCTCGAATAACCCTGCACTAATGTATGCGTCACGGCTATTAATGTACAGAAATCCTTAAACTTTGTCATGTGTGATAATGTGTTTGATTTTGAATAAAATTTATATTCATCACGTCATTATCATAACTACACTATATCTGCCAATGTCTTTGTAACGCATTACTGAAAGATATCTCTCAAAGTATCCCATTACGATTGTTATACGAAATTTTAAGTCTTAACAAAGACGCTCCGTGCTATTTTACAACCACTTTTCGGTCGCATTAAACAACTAAACTTTTAAGTAAAATTTTTTATTACGACCTCTACCCGAATTTCCCTACTATATAGCGACCCTGAATTTCTTTGATTGTCTTTTAATACTTCCTTTTTTTGTTCCCTAAATAAAATATAAACCTCAAATATCTACAAAGGATCACAAAATCTCAAAGAGCTATGGACATTTGTTGACCACAGGTAAGTTCTTATTCCATCTTATACCTAATCATACCGTTTATTATATAATAATAATAATATAATATATAACTTTAGCATTTAAATTATAGCTAGGTATATTAAACCTTGAACATGATTTCTATTTGTTACGAACTCTTTGGATATACACGTATGTGCTTATGACAGATAGTTAAATATGTCGCTGTCAAAATAAAGGAAACACAGTTCACGTCAAAAATATGATTTTCGTAAATTCTATGCACGTTCGCTCTTATTATATCTTTCCCCGTAACGCTATTTATCGTAGCACTAATTTACCTTTATCTTTGCAGTGTCCATGACGGGTTCACGGCTAAAACTTGCGAACAAATGTAGGCAGCGCATGCACGATACATTCGCCCAACAACTCCGATTGATATTCAACAACTATTTATACCTACATATTGTTATATACATAGGTGTACATATTCCTACGAAACTACACTCCAGCTATCTGGCAAGGTATGTATGTATAGTGTTATTTAGACTTGTTCATCTCTGCTTGCTCCAACCAAACATCCTTTTTCCCTGTTCATATCTACATACTTCCTACAGATTATACCTACATAGAAATTACCAGTGTATTATGTACATACTTATCGTATTTTGTTACAACTGAACTTTTCATATTACATTATCTAGCTATGTCGTCAAACTCTTTGCAGGCAAACAATTAATCCAAGCAACATGACTCAATATTGATTTCCTAGTTGCATACCCATCATATACGATAAACACCTCCCTTTTATACAGATTCCAATAAACATCTATAAAATACCTAGGCATTAATCTCCGGAACTCTTCTTTACGTGATACTATAGTAAAACGTAGTGTTTATATTCTCTTTACACTTTGACAGCAAGCTCTCAGTACCACAATCAGAAAGTTTCTTTGCTTTTACAAAGAACTCTTTTGTGTTTACCTTTCTGTAAAATTCTGTAGCCTAGGTAACCTAAATGTTGATTGTCATGTCATTTTGATTGATTTTATTATTGCTAACATATTTCTTTTTCTACCTTTGTTTATTGATTCAATAGCAATTTTAAGATAGGTACCTAATTGCTCTGAACAAAGCTACAATTATTGATTTTCTCATATTTCTACGCGCCCTGATATACAACCTTCAGTTAGTTTTAGATTATTGATGAAATAACTGATTCTAATTATTTTACTCGTTATATGTTTATGTATATTTTATAGTTTTCCATGAATTCTAGATCCCTGCCTGCCGACTGTGGTATTGCTATAAACCACAGTGAAACCTGACAAGCTCTACAGTTCACATAACCCACTCATCATTGATTGGTAGGTACGCAAGTTTCGATATTTATTTAGTTAGTATCCTAAAAAATATTTTCTAGGTACTAATATTACAAACACGACGTTGGTACGTAAGAATGAATGTTTGCTTCACCATCCCTCTTAAACAGCTGCGCCAATTTTGATGAAAATTGTTACGAAAGTAGATGTAGCTTTGAATTTACATATTATAAAATACTCTTCCTCATCATTATCATCATTATCCTAACAAGGTGCCTAGGTACTAGTATTATAAACGCAAATGCTGGTATGTCTGAATGAATTTTTATTACATCAGTCCTGGCTGGACTAATTTTGATGAGATTTGGTATAAAAATAGATGATACTAGATTTACGCATAGATAAATTTTTATCATCACCACCATCATCAGCTATCTCCATGCGGGTACATCCGCGACCGCAAGCAGTAATATATAAAATGAACGTTTGTATATTTGTCTGTTGCTCTGTAATAACCTCTCACTTGATTAAATGAGGTCCACGATTCCTACGATTTTCATGGCATAGAACCGGGTTTTTATATATTTAATGTTAAATGGCCTAAACTCTAACATAGTTTCTACTATTATTCACAGACCGAAATTCACGATGTATACTGAGTTCAGATTTAAAATTTAAGGTTGTGTATATACTTTGCGCGTACTACTTACATGTCAATTATGTTACATAACAACATAAATACATACATAACTATTAACATCCAAACAATTATTATTGTGCCCTAAATAAAAGTTTCCTTATTCACTTTGATTTACATAATGTTTGTTTTTTTTCCATTATTTTTAATTTAGATAGATAACCCGGCTTTGCTCACCATTCCCTAATTTTCCCTATTATATTTGCAGATCTCGTCAAGACGCACTACTCGACCAGCCGCTTCGCCCCAAAGCTTCTGAAATCCGGCGCTCCTCTTCAGCCTGCCTACCTTGTCAAACTTTACCAGCTTCATTCCGAAGACTCATCACTACCTAGCTATAATATTGGTTTTTTATACTTAAATTCGGCGCTTACTATGTTTGCCTATTAAATCTGCATATCGTTGATTTATTTAACCTTTACGAATAACTATACAACCATCTGACTTGTCTATAAGAATTTTCACAACGCTAAGCATCTGAATGGGAAATTCAACCCCCCAATGTTACGACTAAACATATTTCAACAAAACTTCTAACAAGACTTATCATCGCTCAATTAAAGTTGCGCAACTTTGCATTTTATTGTAATCCTATTTATTTCCTTCGCAAATGCAATAGAAGTAATTACGTATGTAGATTTTTACTATCATTTAATTACCATAAATTTCATCGAACAAAAAGGTAAGCCATTTATTAATATTCACACATTTTTATATTCTTAATACTTCCGAACATAACAAACACCGATTATATACAGACATGTCCACGATCTGCGCTGTATTTTGCTGGTTACAAATGTAATCCTTGTGATGCAAATGCAGCGACGGCACTTTCAACATGTTAGAAACTCTCTTCCTTTCCTAACACTATACAAGAACTCTTTCAGTACTCTATAACGCAATTCTTGGCTCCCAAGTGAGTTTCATAAGTCGTTCGATACTAAAAGTGTTCTTAAAACCTTCGGGTCACTTTGAGTAGAGTTCGATACTGACTATTTACCGTGTGCTTCCAGGAGAGTATCCTAGTCGTAAACACAACACGCAATCTGCCTTTCGAATGATAAGTGTACTTCTGGATTCTAGAGATCGACTATGGGGTACATGTAAATGACAAAGGTAGTTGCAGACTTTACATACATGAAACTTGCATACAACTTATCTTTCCCTGAATATCATTTAAGCGCTTCGTAGTAATCAGTATTTTAGTAATATTCCTAAAAAAGCATATCCGGCTTATTTATTTCTTAGTTTATTGTAGAAATCTACTACTGTAGCCTAGAACAACAACATCATCACCTCATTATAGTATCCGTTGACTACCTATTTAGCCCTTTAAAAATCACCTATTGCAATAGCATCTCTGTTTCAATAAAATCCTACCCATTTCACGCCAACAAATTGTGCGGTTGACCGCAACTAATTCCTAGTAAAACTTCCGTAGTAACGTTATTCCAATCCTGGTAACGGCAATACCAATTTGTAACAACCCCCCCCAATTTTAATTTTATTTTCTAATAAATCGTATTGGCCAAAGATCGTCTAGTCTAGGAGGACCCTAACACTGTGTACCGCTGCTGTAACCTTGCTCTTTTCGGAAAGAATTGAAACAGAGAAAACTATTCAGAACTATAGATGCCTAGAGAAACCAAAAGCAACGCCTAGGTATTCCGATATTACGATGGATAACCTACTACTACATTACTGAACTGCTAGCTGATAACGAAAAATTGCGATGAACATACTAGATTGCAAATACTTAGTTCTTACAGACTGACTGACTGAGCTGATCCTAGATTTCTAGCGTATGTACTTGATTTGACTTCTAATCGTGGAAGATATTAATCATCAATATAAGTTTCGGAATTTAAGGTCTATGTTATTTGGCCATAGAACATAGAAACAGTAGGATATTTGCAAGTTTTACTATATAATTATTAGCTTGCAAAACTATCTGTTAAATATGATAAATCAGTTTTGATTAATAAAATAATATATAAACAACTCCATTAAATAATATCAGATATACGCATGATTTTCGTTATTATTAATAACAGTTATATATATATATATAAACCTGTTAATTATATAACTAGCTTTCTTTATAGATTTATG
This sequence comes from Selenia dentaria, assembly GCA_917880725.1. Lineage (NCBI taxonomy): Eukaryota > Metazoa > Arthropoda > Insecta > Lepidoptera > Geometridae > Selenia > Selenia dentaria. The sequence continues at coordinate 30,570,985 of OU862877.1, read as the reverse complement.
TTTGTTGCTATGAGCATTTAGCTGTTGATAAGATTGATATTATCTCTTGCAGACTAAGTGCCTCTATAATATATACTATTTGTTTCGTTTATGAAAACTGCTAGGAAATAAATAACAAAAGTAAAGTAAAACCTCGCTTTATATGCGCTTTAGAAATCTTTTGTGATCAGTAGCTACTACGCTGATTATCCAATTCCTTTAGATAAATATTATCAGCCACTATTCCCTGAATAGTTCAATTGTTCAAGTTTAATCATTTACTTGTTTACTGAAGCAATATATGGGAAATAATATCAGTGACTTAGAGAAATCTCTAGACCCTTGTTTGTGGTTTACAAGAATTCTCAAGGTGCTGCATTGCTTGACCAAGTTTGATAAGATTTACCACATACATAAATCTCCTTTTTATACGAGATTGCTATACTTAGATTACTAGTTTTTTACATGACATGCCATCTATTGAACCATTGTAGGAAAAGCAATTATTTTAAATACTTAAGTATTAGCAGAATCTTTGTTGTATTGGTTAGCTCAATACTAGCAGCCATATATTTATTATGATGATTATTATAATAGTTAGCTTTACTTTGCCGAGTAAATTATTGATAGATATCTCTACAATTTAAAGATATAATATATTTTATTAATTTTCATATTGTAAGTAATTAGTTTGATTTTTTTTTAGATTTGCCGTAGAATTCTAGATTTATTATGATTTAGGAAGTAGGATTCTTGGCATGTTCAAGGCTTACAACTCGAATGCTGGATTAAGAGCTGCTCTTTACTGTGACACAAATGTTCTCCATCATGCCAAGAACCTCTTCTATTTACCCCAAAATTAGTAAGGCCTTACTAAGTCCGTTTGGTAGTTTTCCAAATGTAGAGTTTGCGTCTATAAGCGATTATAATCTTATTTATCTCTTCTTAATAGTATTATTTATCATTACGAATTATCATTTGATTCTAAATATTACATTTGATACCTTCAGCAAATAATTCAATTGCTATAATTTATTACCGCATTCTCATGCTAGAATCAGAGTAGACAGTCTAACCCAAACTCAAATACACGGACGCGTAACAAAAATGTGTTCCTCACATTAATAAAATATTGACTAGAATAACTGCCGAATGGTAGGCATTAAAACGTCGATGTATCACTAGCCTTAGTCGCAGCGAAAATTGGTCGATGTCATTTCAGGAAACATTCCGAGCAATAATCTTCGATATATTTCGATCATTTCACAGATACGTTCCTGACTCAATATATAGAACTCGCGCGTAGTATTCCATATTCGATCACGATCAAGCCGATGCAGGAAGCACCATTATATTTGAATAGCAAAATTCATACCTTCTTTTTGGCATCTACAGCACTAACTCATTTTCATCATCACGTCGGGGTCACCAATGAGGACACCGGAGGTAACACCGATGCGTACCTAGATACTGGCAGCGAACTCCAGCTGTGATCCTTGCCACTGTTACTAGCACTGGAGAAAGTGTTTCTCTCTCGTAATTTAAATGATACACGTGTGTTGTCCACCTAAATATAATCAATCTACATAAAAAAACCCTGTCCGAATCGCTGTCATAAAAACATCATCTAATTTTAAATTTGAAAGTGTCAAACAAAAAAGTAAAAGTTAAAGAAACTCTTTATGTACAGCTTGGAGTATGTATTACCTACAAGGAGATCGTAGCGAGTCGTCGCCACACCTTTGTATGGTTAGAAATATCAATGCTGCTTATTTTCATGGTAGTTTTATTAATTTTACTTATAACTTTTATGTATTTAAAGGATTACTCAACATTTCCTTTTCCTTGAAGTAACTTATCAGTTCTGTTTGAACAATCGATTTAAATGGTTAATACATAGAATATCTTGATAGCTTAAATATTCTATGCTGCTTATCATTTTCAATAAGTATAATCTTCCTATAAGAAATACCCGACTAAACATCTTAATCTCAATATCACACATTAACGGTTTCTTCTACTTTTGATTTTCTAAATTTCATCAATATTTGTTCATACCAAGATACTTTTTATGCCTCTATATTTGTGAATCGTGACGGAATCCTCATCCAGAGCCTGTTCCGTTACACTATGTAGTCACAAAAATATAGCGAATAAATATTATCCTATTAATACTTATTATAAACGCGAAAGATTGTATGTATGGATGTTTGTTAATCTTTCACGCAAACATTACTGGATGAATTTTAATGAAATTTGGTATGTAGATAGAGGCGCGGCAATAAATATAGGATACTTATCATTATCCAACACCACGTGGGTGTATCAGCGGGGCGCAGCTTGTTAATAATAAAATTAAAAAGTAGCCTAAGTGAAGGTCCCGTCAAAACCTGCCGTGCGATTCTGTAATGGTTCGTCGATGCGCTCGTCGACGACCTCACCGATGTCAAATACTTTATGAGATATTGCCCTTGTACACAAGGTTTTTTTTCCAACGTTTCTTGTCATCTCGTCATTTGTCCACGGATGTTGTCACAGATGCAACGATGTTTGCTCTTAGAGAATCGCACGGCAGTTCATCTGTTTTAGATTGAACGGAGATAGTTTTTAAAAGTTGTTTCTTTTTCCTTAATCGTTCCCTCATACTGAGGATCGTGACTCCTCTGTTGCATTTTTTTAACTGTTTCTCTCCACCGAGTTCTGTTGCTGGCCTGATGTAGAGCTGTGCTGAAAGGTATCTCCAGCTGTTCCGATAGCTGATCCGTCCATCGCTTAGGGCTTCGTCCTCTTGGTCTTTTATCCTCAATTTTGCCAGTTACTATAAGACGTTCAAGGTTGTCAGAGTTTCTACGCGTAATATGACCGAAGTACCGTAATACTCGGTGTTTTACTACTCGGTTGTGTTATAAGTAACGAATATATTTACATGACTTTAGTACAACAGCTGTTATTTTGACATTACAATTTTAATTATTTGTAGGTAGGTAAGTATAGATATCATCAATACGAAAAATGTCATTGTGTTCATTCATTTATTCCTTATTTACTCTAATGAAACATACTAACTCAACATGCACAGTCGGTGCATTATATCAAAACTGTACCTATTCGATAAGAAAAAATCCTATCGAGTTATATATAGGTATTCAATGTCATTGTTTTCTTGCAATAAATACAGATATGAGTAGATACTTTCCTATAATACCTACACTTGCCAGATATTACAAGAAATACTTATCGTTACTTTTCGTGGATACTTACGTAATGCCTAATACTTTTTCTCGGAGTTCTTATCTTAATTATCACTAGCTGTTGGCAAAATGCGTAAAATGCAAATTGAGATATTTCACACAAACTCGTAAATAATTATTTCACAAACATGCATAAAAATTTTGTCATCATTTTGGAAATAAGAACACGCGACTTATGTGTATTCAAGATAGAAACCACTTTTTAAAATTTAAATTGTTTTAATCACGATGAATAATTCGAGTTACCACTGCTAACGACATACCGTGTGTTCTAAATTACGCTTTATTTCCATGCTTTTTGTTTAAAATTTGAATGGAATAGGAAGCAGCTCGTGCCATGTCCGCGCCCGACGCCTGATATGTGGGGTTTGCTTGCGCCGTAGCCACAGAATATGTAATACACATTATTACGAATAATAAAAAGAGCAAAAATTTATAACAAACTGGATTCCTCATACAAGAAACGTGTTTCTTTTATATAATTTTCGCAGTATTGTGAATAGATGTTTCTTACTCAATCACCCAAAAACCGCTTAACAGATTCGAATGAATTTTATACAGTGAAGTAAGTGTATATCTGGGGTTCGCACATAGGGTTTTTTAATCCGAATTCAACAGTTACCTAGTTATTAATTAAAAATACGGGATTACTCACGTAATATTTATCGGATAGGTCCGAATGTGGTCGAAACTATATTCGGACCTATCCGATAAATATTACGTGAGTAATCCCGTATTTTTAATCAATAATGATTGAAAACCACGTTAGATTTTATAACAAAAAAGGTACCTAGTTCTTGAGTGATCAGGATTAACTTAGTACATGTATGAAGTCGTAACCGTCTTCACTCTAATATTCTAAGGCGAAAGTTTGTGAGTGTGTTTGTGTATATATTACCTCTTTATACTAAAACGGCTGGACTGGCTACTTTGATGAAATTTGGTATGGATGTAGATAACACACTTGATTAACACGTAGAACTTTTCATCGTCATCATCATCCTCATATCATATCACCACGCGGGTGATACCGCAGAGCGTAGCTTGTAATAATATACAAACCCTTGGTGTGTGAGTCTGATCCGACATAAGTAGCCAGTTTTTAAATATCAACCATGTTGAATCACCTAACTAACTTGATATACTTATGCGATACGTAACCTTTATAAATAGCCTTACTACGAATTTTTTACAAGGATGTTACTCTAAACTTGAATGAAAACAACAATTACGAACCACCCAAACTAACGCTTATGTAAGCGTAAAGATATTAACATCACGTCATTTAAGTTAAGATGAACTATGCCTATTATCTAAAAATAGATCAACTTAAATGGCGATGGATCGGGCATACAATAAGAAGGAGGCAAGAAAAGTGGAGTAAAATTGTAACCGACTGGTACCCAGAGATGGAAAAAGAAGCAGGGAAGACAAAACAAACGATGGGAGGATGAACTTAAATGAACAGCGGGCCCAAATGGAGAAGGGTTGCCAGAGACAGAGTACAGTGGAAGCTGTTAGAGGACGCCTTTACCAACAAGCACACTGAACTAAGAGACATTCTATAAAGTAACAATAACAACACACATAAACGAAAGCAGTTCAGGATTAAGAGGCTATTTGGATTTGGATTTAGATGCCTATTATCTAGTCAAATGTAGGTACTATACTTACCAACAAATGTTGATGTAGGTATAGTAGGTGCTGTATAACTTTTAATATACAACTTTAGATACTAAGCCAATACCGACTATTTTACTTTGCTTAGCCAGAGGTATGCGCTATGCTTGGATAAATTATATACTCCACTACTCCACATCGAAATGAATGAATGAATGGATTCAGCGAAAAACTTGCATACCGTTGTGCGAGTACAACTAAAGTAATTACTATCTTTTGCCAGCGAGTTCGGTATCGTTAGGGTTACGTATATTTCGCAACTACTTAAATAACTGAAATTTAGCATAAATATAATTAAAAATCCAAAATTTCGCATTTGTGGGCATAAAAAACGAAAAATTTTAAAAACTCGTATACCATATACCATATACGTACCATACGTACCATAATCATTAAAATAACAAAATATTTACTACAGAAAAGTGAGTTACAAGCTAACATCGTGACTGTCTCTATATTTTTTTGCTTAAGGCTATGCCTTCGGTCATTTATGACGACATTGTAGATACAGAAATATGATTCAGCATCTACACTGTTGACTGGGCTATGAAGACTTTGTATAGCTGCATTCAAGAACCTCCGGTAGGAACATTTTCTTGCTGAACCACATTGACGAGTGGTCTATGGAAATGAGCATATCCACATATGAGTTCATCCTGTGGTATATCCCTGAAAATGGTATTCTGGAGAATATCTCCAGTGTTGAGTTAGTGTCTAGAGACGATGTGGTCACGACCCCTGCTACTGATGGGCAAAATAATTTGCCAATGTAGCAGCAGTGTAGTGTGCAGGTAGGAATCCTTTTTTTCGAAATTTCGTCGAAAATGTATTCAATACACAAAACATATATTTCGTATTTATCGCATAAATTACGTGTATTTCTTATTTATCTCGTAAATCACGTGAATTTCGCATTTATCGCTTATATTTCGTATAAACGAAAATTACGTATCTCTAGTTATCGTGGATGTGTTTGGTTTGATTCATGTGAAAATTCCTTTCCTAATACACTCTCTGATGCTTTAATTAGGTAGCTCTATACATTAAAGCTATCTATAGCTCTATGATAGAAGGAATGAATCATTGACAAAACAAATAGTTTTACTATATTGTAGTGTAGTGTAGATCATTACGATGCATACTACGACGTGTATGTCTTCAGGCGTGTTTTTTGCGCATGTTTTGGTACACACTGAACAAAAACCTCTACACAAAACATATTTTGTAAGGCATGTCTCCTGACACACACAATCATTTGTTTTTCGGTCCATGTCACAATGTCGTGTTACCTAGACGTAGGGATTCACTGACTAATAGAAAATAAGTTTATCACCTAAGTTAGGGAAAACAATTAATTCACAATAATAGCAGAAACATATTCAAATATCATGTTAATTTTTAAGAAAAACATAGCAAGATGAAAAACGAGGTAATTAAACAGTAACTAGGTACTAGTGTATTCCGTCTAGTGAGTCTAAACATCTAACATTGATAAATTTTCTTCGTTTTCAGCTCCACGAACACCAATGAACGGTGGTTGTGAGGAGACAACGTGAGAGCAAATAGTGAGTAGGACCAGTATTCATTGTAGTCTTTGAGTAGGACATAAAATGTACCAAGATAAAGCGTAAGTACACTACAACATTAGGAAACGAAGATAAACGAAGATGAACGAAGCGAAGCAAACGTTTAGTAATGTCAAAAACGGTCAATCAAGAAACAAAAGAATATATCAAATTTAGAATCAGCCGTAAATCTGTTCCGTTCCGAGATCTTACTTAACATTCCTTAAAAGTAACTTCATTAAAACCGTACCCACGCCTTTATTAGCACCATTAGCACTTTGGATTGATCAAACATTCATTCAATAGAACATTGTATCAACATAGAAACATTACATACCAATTCTACACGCTATGGTTAATTAGACAACAAACAGCGTTTTCAGCGTAAAACCTTCAAAGAGGCACAGAATAACTAGCAGCACAAAAACGCGCTTTAGAATTCTGTCACATTAACATACTTCTATTCTATTAGTTACATTATTAGTATTTGTTGACGTATTATTTTAACAAAGTACTAAAAATTGGTGATTTAATATTTGTGCTATTGTTGGAAGGGCACATTAAACGTACCTAAATATATACGCAAGCATTTAACTACGCTTAAGTATAGGAGCAGTTACTGCACTAAAAGATCTCGGATAGGAATTACGGATAGATTAAAATTATATCAATCAATAGGACGTGAACAATAGGAAGCTATGCCAGATATATTGTGTATCTGGAAACGTTAAAAGAAAGAAAGAGAAGAAAAGTCAGCCATCTCCATGCGCGGCTCAATACCGAATCGGATCAGGCAGCCAAAGCCCTTTTGGGCCCGGTAGAAGCACCACATGTCACAGGTTTCATGTGTGAATTCTGTACAATAAATATAGTCCACTTTAAAATAACAATAATATGACAAAAGAGAATAAAATAACCCACGTTATAAGATATGAAACAGTCCCAATTTAAGCCGAAAATTGTTGGTTTAGCTTAGAGGTTAAAAACACTTATACCTAATTAGATAAAGAACCTATTTATATATAAAAGTTCATAAACATCATAAAGTAAGTGATAATTTGCTACCCTTATGGTTATGATATAGCGGAGATCAGCTTTTTTAATTTTTTTCATTTCATTCAGTTCGATCACTAATGGTAATCTACCACACTTTGGGTTTTTCTAGAATTTCAAATTAACTAAAATTCCTGTTGATTGAATTCACGGGTGGCAGATGTTTTATTCCTACAAGTTTGTTACTCCGTAACTACGAATACGAACGTACTCGTACGTACGTTCGTAAATACGAACCTACTCATTTATTCGTAGCTCTTGAAAGACATTTCACTGAAGTATAATTTTCCATATGTCGGACTTTCGGGACATTTTGTTCTTTTGTTTGAAATCTAGAGTAGGAAGCCAAACTACAGGGTCGAGTTCTCCGATAATTCGATGCTCGAACGGCTTGCTTTGGTTGCCAACATGGATTGTGAGAAGATGCGGGCCCGAATCCCGTCCTATACGTAATCTTCCTCTCCAAAATTCTAAATTTAGTTTTACGCAGACGGTAGTGATTCCGGTTCGAGACACTATCGATTTCGATTCCAGACACAACTGATTTTGTTTCCAGACACAACTGATTTTGTTTCCAGACACAATCGAATAATCTTCAATCTTGAAAAATTATGCTTCGATCACAAGTAATACATATACTTACAACAAAATAAAGAATCAGTTCACAATCTAATAGGTTCTCCTCTACACCGCTTAATGTACCTACTTACTTACTTGAAAAAATGAAATAAATGAAAATGAATATAGGTATGTAGTCGAATTGATAATCTCCTCAATATCTTTGAGGACGTTCAAAATACTTGTAAGTAGATTATTATGAATGATTGACGATGGGTTTCAGGTTGTATGTATGCAAAAAAACAATCACTCTTTATCATAGCTATATAATATCTCACAGATATAATCACTTTTTATATAGGTAACTCTATCATAATAATGGTGGTTGTATTGATTACTATTGACAAAGTGATTTATGACCGTTTTTTTAAAAGACATCAATATTTACTATTATCTAAAAAAAGACCGCGGGACCATAATACCGCGATATTTCACAAAAAATACTTTTTAAATTACGTTAAACTTCTCTCATACAATTTTGTGATGCACACGCCACCTGCATAATAAGTAATACACCACAATATCAGTCAAGGCTCTGGCTAAGGAGTTTGCTTTAGTTCTGCATAATTCCGTTAGATGTCTGTTTTAGCAACTCTATTTGTATGTTGTGGTTTCTTTTCTGCTTTTGCAACCCCTTAATAATATTTTAAAGTACTTATTGTATACTATTTGATTATTATAGATATAGTTTTTTTTTAATTTTTATTTTTATTACAGGTACTTACAAGAATAAATACTTCAGTTACATTATCATTGGGATTTATTTATTTTTGCTTTATGTATCTAATTTTATTTGCTGGGAAATATAAGCGTGTGTACAATTAATAATTTGAAAAATAAATAGTAAAAAAATGTGAAATATTAGTGTTTTAGATAAATAACGGATTATAAAGAAATTGAAAAATATATAAAATGGAAAACTCTGAATTTGGATCTTTTTGCTGACACCAAACAAATGGATTATTTCATGTTTGTGTGTTTAATATTATATACCAAGTAGGTACTATTAGTAGATTCGTACTAATTTAAACTAGATAATCTGTGAGAAAAAATTTGGAATGAAACATTGTGAACATTTTGTCTGTTTATATGTTGTTACCTTATAACTCAAATTAGCTTTTATTAAACACCATAAAGTTTGATCACGTATTTTGTTTTTTTTTTCCTACCACAAGATAAGCTACGGGTATGTTTTGTTTTTCAATGGGAAGTCAGGCAATCGAGTTACAAATCAAACCTTGTTTAAATATTTTGTTTAAACTGAGGAGCAGCATGCAGATCTGAGTGATGGAAGCGACCATTTTGGCTTTTTTGAATATAACCCATATTACTTCTAAATATTATGAACTCCAGCACGGAAGCTCCAACAATATCGTCATAGTATAAAGATGCAACAGTATGAAAACTTAGCCTAGTTAATCGGAAATTAACTTATACGTGACCACTCGTCTTGACGCGGCCTCACTACTGACAGCACCGCAACAACCACGGAGGTCTTGTCGATGCGCCTGTTTGAGTGAATGAGCTATTTCGAACGTTTGTAGGTAGTTTCTGTACTATTTCTCTGTATTTATACTGTGATATCGTTAACGATTACGAACCATCGCTGTACTGTTTATATAGTGTATATATATTATTATACATACCTACCCACCATGGTGTAAGTATAAGTACAGCCCCAGATTTACGAATTTTTAGAGGGGGGGCAGAAACTTGATAGTAGCGCCCCTCACTCTAACGACGCCCCTTTCTCTAGCGTTTGAGATACATTTCTTTAAAAAATACAACATGTATTTTTTAAAGAAATGTATGTAATGTTTTGACCTAGGTCCAGGGCTGGGTGTGCCTGCTGCAGGCCACACGTGCCAACCCATCGTTAAACTAGTAATTAAATAAAAAAATAAAAGTTTCACTGTTTATTGCTTAGTTACGTTTTGCACGTTCTGAGGGACTTTGTTCGTAGACTGCTGCCGTCTTTATCCGCAGAACAGAGGGCGATGAGAGCATCAACAGCCATCAGCGAGGCGGTCGCTAGCGCGCAGACCGCGGCGGCTTGTGCGTGATACCGGCGCGTGCATGGCGAGATGTCATGCCAGCCGTGCAGCGTGAGCCCGCCACAAGCGCCGAATAGCACAGCGCCGCTTGCAGACCACCACGCGTCTACGTAAGCGTCCGCTGATGCTGACACGGCTTCACCTGGAATCAAATATCTTATAATAAACTTTTCTTTTCTTTACGTCAATGTAATCTCAGAATCATTATTAAATCACATGTTGGCTTTATCACAAGTACAATGTAAGTTCTCAGATATCAATGTGTAATTTATTAAAGGGTGGCAACTTCCACATGGTATTGATGCCATATCATTACAATTGCGTACTAGCACATTATATGTATATTATGCTGAGGTACTAGCAGCGCCCTGCGGTTTCACCCGCGTGGTGATGGATGACGATGACGCTGATGAAAAGTATTCTTCCCCGAGATATGACAAATGAAACCACAGAAATCAAATAACATGGTCTAGACGTTCTTTAGTTATAAATGGTGTAAATAACATGACTTTGTTTTATATCTGTAGGTTATCTGCTGTTGTGTGCATAGAGAAATAATAGAATAATGGAAGTATATAGGTATCACTTTTTATTATTTGAAATAACGTTTACAACCGACATTACGGAAATGGGACCTATATCTTGAAAAAAAACCAGAGTTATAGTGAGTTAAAATCGGTGAATATATAAATAATAAGTTATACGTAAGTACATATACAAATAAAAATGAATAAAATAAAATAAAAATAATTAAAATTAAAACTAAATTAATTCTAATTTAAATATTCGATAGACACAAAAACTATCGAATTATGAACGTCCCTATTTTGTCAATCTGTTGAAATAATATCAACCAAAATTTTGTTTACGAAAATATATTAAGATAAGAAATTTCAATCAAATTAAGATATACCCCTAGTAGATAATGAAAGAATTAAAGGCTTAAAAATTATCGTTGTTAGATCAATAACATAAATTATAGCCGGGTTAATTCAATTTGTCAAATAAATATTTACCAATTGAATATTTATTTTTGCCATGACGAATCAGTGACCACTTTATCTCTTCTTCTATGATGAAACTATTTTTATATTTTTTTATAATGGAATTTGTCAAATAAATATTAACGAATTTAATCTTTATTTTTGCCATGACGAATCAGTGACCACCTTATTTGTTGTTCGATTAATAAACTATTTTTATAATGGAATTTTTGAAATAAATATTTACCAATTTAATATTTATTTTTGTCATGACGAATCAGTGACCACTTTATCTGTTCTTCGATTATGAAACTATTTTTTATATTTATTTTATAATGGGATTTGTCAAATAAATATTAACGAATTTAATCTTTATTTTTGCCATGACGAATCAGTGACCACCTTATCTGTTGTTCGATTATTAAACTATTTTTATAATGGAATTTTTCATTTAAATTATTACCAATTTAATATTTATTTTTACCATGACGAATCAGTCACCACTTTATCTGTTCTTAGATTATTAAACTATTTTTAATAATTTTTTTTATAATGTAATTTGTCAAATAAATATTTACCAATATAATATTTATTTTTGCCATGACGAATCAGTGACCACTTTATCTGTTGTTCGATTATTGATTTAAAAAAAAAATTATAATGGAATTTGTTAATTTTTTTTTATAATTTAATCTTTATTTTTGCCATGACGAATCAGTGACCACTTTATCTGTTCTTCGATTATTAAACTATATTTTTTGTTTATCAAAGTGTCACACTCTCGCCTAGTGGAAAGCGAAGATGTTATCAAGAAGCGATAACCATTATAAGTTGAGGGTTAAAATAATATTGTTACCTACTGAGGTGGAAATTACCTAAACATGTCCATCAGTGTTGCACACGCAAAGGAAATTCTATTGTTTTGCAATCTCGGTCATGTAGAAGTTAGTTTACAGTTTGAAACTGACCTTATTAGATTGTACTATAAATTGTACTTAGTTTAGCGTGGGGGTACCTATATTGCAGCGCACTGTTACCTTTACTAGAGTTCTCCTTTCTAAAGTTTTGTGTTTTCTGGCACCTATATTTAGCAAAACAAAGTGGGCTAATATTACGAGCGAGCATGTTACCTATATCGTTATACAGTTACATGTATATATAGTGGCACAATACAGTACACACATAATAAAACAAGTACAATTTGATAAAGAAACCGACTTCCATTCGATTCAGTTATTGGAGTGTTACTCAAAAACTATTGGACCGAATTTGATGAAATTAAATGGGATCACACGAGAAGCAAGCAGCTTTCAAACAAAAAAACTGTGAATTGGTTCAATCAGTCGAAAATTATGAGGTAAAAAACATAAAAAAGAGTCGAATTGAGTACCTCCTCCTTTTTGGAAGTCGGTAGAAAATAAAAAATGGCCGTTTTGCATTACTAATTATATGGTCCAAGTACCTACTCAATTAACAGTTTCTTTGAATACTATTCTATTGCCGCTTTATTCTCTCATCTTCGAATTCTAGTCAAACGTAGCCTAACGATTCACAGAGGTGTATAGCAAATACTTTATTGGTGTATTGCATTGGATGTAGTAACGTAAATACATTATAAGATCAGTTTGTGCTCTTCTCGGTGAAAAATCATTATTTCCATATCAAGAGATTGATGTCTCTTGTTATAACCATAACAGGAGACATCGACAAAACAAAATACATAATTTACAATATACCTATATTTGTAGTTTATAGCTTACTGTGTTTATAATGTAGTTATGTCATTATGTTGTATTAGACCGATTTTGACTATTTCGGTAGACGGTTAAAATTAATAGGGCGTTAAATTTTATAAATAAGTACTAATACTTATCATTTAAAAATCACGTTCATTACAGTTTTGTAATTATAATCATACAAACAGCACGTGAGACTAACGCGTTGTTTATACTGTGATATCTCGTTCGTTAATTGTTTCGGCTACCGTCGAATTTTCCGGAATCCTTCAGGACGATGGGGTGCGTCCCGCCTCGCCCTACGGCAAGCAGCCCGCTAGGCACTTTATGTCAGTGCATGTCATATTTAATGTATGGGAGAGTTTTATGTGAAAAATTTGTTTTGTGTATTTTATTTAAAAGTGTCATTTATTTGACGTGCTTTCGGTACTTACAGAATAAGTAATCTTTCGAAGGCACTTTGATATCTCCTATAATATATTTACAGAAAAGTATAATGAGCGCACTTAAATATTACACCCTATATAGGTAGGTACATTATGATTATGCAAACTTTTCACATACGAACACGACCATTGTAGTATCCATTTTTTTATAGGTGTAGATAGTTAAACAGCTGGGGCGCTTTTATATTCCGACTACCTCTGCACCTAGCAACTAGTAGAGTTGTATCAAAATAAGTAGATATTTTGTTATTTCGATTACATAATATTAATTGTATCTTGTCTGATATACTGTTATGTATGTTGTTTGCAAAAAAAATATAATTGTTTATATTTTTATTTAATTGCTGGTCATTTGAACTGCCCTACACATAGGTAGTTTTAATATGTGGACAATGTTCTTGACTACGTTATTAATAATTTTATTTTGCAATTGTTTCTTTATCAATAAAATCAAAAACCTATAATATATGTAAGGTATGCTAAACAAGAAATCATCTGATCAGACAAGGGCGTGAAAGGTCCACTTGCGACAACCTTGTTTTAAGCAAGATAACCCTAGACCCTGAGTTAAATCCGTAAATTTTTACCGCGAAACTAACGAATTACCACGTACCACCAATACGGTAATCCATCATCAGCTAGCATTTAGCAGACGTCAATAAACAACGCATCCAATTGATTTTTTTCTTTGAATTTTGCTCTCGTACTTCTGTATATTTGCCATAATATAATTATTTATTGTTACATGAAGTAAGTTTTTTTTATTAAGTATATAGTCCAAGTCAAGTAACAGTCAATCACGTAAATAAGTCTTCTGTTATGTCAGTGTCCTGTCTAAGTTCGTTCTTACAATGCGGTGGATACATTACTAAAACTTTCGAAGATGATTGACGAGGAAAACACAAAACTTTGCTTCAAAACTCACCTACCATTAATAATCTAACTACCACTATAACACGTCAAAACTCGCAGAAACACAAATGTAGGAAAACTAAACAAAATCAACAATAGCGATTTCTCGACTTTTTCCCGCCATTCATATAATTTATTGTCTTCAATAGTGTTTTTCCTTCTGTAAGTGGACAATTAATCGAGTGATTTTTATTCAAGTTTAAGTTATAATAATAATAATAATAATAATAATTAATAATAATAATTAATAATAATAAATAAGGCTGTCTGGGGGTGGAGACGCAAGAGCAAGTAACAAAAAGCTCCAAGGGTGGAAGTGTTAAAGGGCATAACGCCGGTAGTAGCGCTCTAGTGAAACCGCAGCACACCTCTCGACACCCTTTAGCCATTCACACCAACGTTGCCCCTTTTGTCACCATTGATGGTGGCTTTTATGGGGGGCCCGTTTAGTGAGTGGCAAGTCACCACCTGCCTAAATATTTTAAGATGAGACTGAAATTGGCAGGTGCCGTAGTCTCGACCATAGCCCACTATCTCCCGTATCACTAATAAGTACATTTCAATAACCATGCCATTTTACCCATTTTTGTAATAGATAACCTGTAACCTTCCATCCAAAATGTTTCTGTTTTTATACTACATTGTATTTTTATATCAAACAGGCCTCTAAGTGTTGGCTACAGCCCCACTTATGCCTTTGTAAAGGACCGGGTGAAACCCGTGAAATTGGTTGAATAAAAATAATAATAATAATAATTTTTATTAGTTCAACGGTAATATGCTTAGACATATTATGTACAAATTTACATAAGTACTTAATTAAATTTGTTACATTTGCAGCACTAGATATTGCGGTAGGATACCCTGTGTTTACAATATCTAGGTCTCCTCCGGGATACATAAACGTTACAGATGCCGTTATTGTGATTAATTAAAATAAATATTCAAATGTAAACTTGACACACTCTTCTATAAAATAATAAATTCATTACAATAAAATTATACATACATTTAAATTATACATGAATTAAATTGTTTATTGACCGACCTATTGTTGGCGAATGCTAAAATAAAATTTAAAAATAAAATGCAACAAACGATTTTGAAAACTGATGTATAAAACTGAATGTTGATTTTACTAATGATACTTAAGGATTTTCTCATTTTATTACGCGTAGCAAGTCCTCTGTGCTTTGATAACCTAATGTATACAAATATTCCTTTAATTTCTTTTTGCATTTAAATTTAGTGTCCTGTATTATATCGAGTTTCTTATTAATTTTTTTGTATATATAACATCCCATAAAACTAGAGCTTCTTTTTCCTATAGCAGTGCTAAATGTTGTAGTTTGCCATGTGGGATAACGCCTAGATCTTGAATCCTTTCTAAGATCAGCAGCACACAAAGCTGTTCTATGGGATCGAAGTGTCGACGCTAGGATATATATTTGCCTGACTCTGAGGTGGTTGGTATCCTGATAAAGCAATTCCTGATAAAGTTGTTATAGTGAAGTTACAATCACATTAATAAATAGGTATTTCAATAAATCACTTCCCGAAGTCACGTTCTAGTATCGCGGTGGATACGTACATTGCAATAACTTTTTAAGGCAATTAACGAAAAAAATACAAAAACAACGTTGTATGATTTTGTACACTTGGTCTCTTTGAAGAAATAATATCAGGTAGAAGCCTTAAAAAATTGACCGAATAAAAGTCGTGCTAAATCAATAACATCGTTCACGCCGCTATGACTCAGCTGTCATAGTAGACGTTGCCGCACGCGCGTGGACCAATCCCTGCTTTCCTTCTGAAATTTAAACCAATCACCGAACATGTCTATTTGTAACCTCGGAAGTAATTCGTATTTGGAATCATACGTCGTTTTGGTTTGAAGGACCACTTTTTGTGTGGAATTTGTTCTGAGTTATCCTTCCCGACATTATTTCTTCGTAGCTTGGCCTACACTCGCACACACATACAAATCAACGAAAATTATATAAAATCAATGGTGACAAAGGGTTTTTATCCGTTACTTAAGGATGTTTATTGTTACTCTGGAGAATCAAAATCGTATCCACAATTAAGCAAACACTCATTTTGTATTGTAGTTACATCTACAGATTTCGATTTGAAACTTTTTACGCGTCCACGAGGACGTCTTCATCACGCAGAATAGTTATTTATGTAAATGTTGTCTAATTAGGGTATTACCCGGATGATCGAGCTTTGCAGGTATGTAAACAATTGATTTTCTCGGTCTAACCTCAAACCAATCTCACTATATATACACTCATTGGCTTAGAGTTGCTTAACAACGCCATCTATTGTCAAGTAGCTTTAGTGTTGCTGTGTCAGTAAAACAGTTTATTTGTTGTTTAGCTGATGGCCCTAGTTGTCAGAATGATGTTGTAGCAGTTGTTCATAGCCTGAAAACACGGGTAAAACGGTGTTTTCTATAAATGAAACCTAGCTAGATTGATTTATCATCCCCGAAACCTCCTGCATACAAGTTGCATTAAAACTGTTGGAGCCATTTCTGAGTATAATAGATAATTATATACAAGAATTCCTCGTTGAAAGGTTTTAGATTAAAACACGAGTGTGGTTTTATTACTTTGATTAACTATAAATTCTAAAAGTATGAAAGTATCTAGCTTTACTTTAAACTACAAACGCGGCATAAATTAAAAAAACAACTTTAAAATTATACGTGTTTACAATTGGTAGGTATGTATATGTAAAACTATGGTTTTGACATATAAACGTGAGCAGTCTTCAACATTATAAATTCAATGAAGGAGAAGTAGATAAGAAGTACCGTTGAATAGAGTTTACTTTTCTAAGGAGAGTGACAATTTTTAGGCAAGAAATATTTAAAAAAAACCAAAACAAAAACAGCAAAATATTAACCCTGGAATAGCTCCTCAGTAGCTTCGGGGTTCAAGCAAGGGGACCCATAAACTTAAAACATAAATGAGCTTAGTAAATAATTATCACCTTTAAACACTGGCTTCATCATCGTATTCTTCAGAGTCTAAATATGCCAAACTCAGGTCGAAAAACATGACAACGGCAACTAGAATTGATATCGAGCCCAGGAGTAAGGCTGCGTTATGGTCTCCAGTCCTTGGGTATGGCGAACCTTTGACTCTGGCTGATAGGACCAAGCCACCGCTTACTGCGAATAGGGTAATACCCAGAATTCCGAAATATATGTCTTGGACGAGATCGAGTGGCGCAAATAGCATCTCCCCTGCAGAAAACAACTAAAGTCAATTTTATTGTAAAATATAGGCTAGCTTTTGATCACTATCAAACCAGATGATAAGCGGTGATGCGAGCTACGATGGTTCAAGTTTGCCTAAAAGATCCCTTACTTCCCCTACTTCTAGTCTACGAGACTTCAAAACACCAAGATGGTATTATTAAGAGGAACACATCCCTGGCAATATATTTCAATTTACTATTGAATGTAGAAGCAAAACATTTTATGTGCAAAGGTGATATTAAAATTTCGATTATTCTTCCCACACACGCATGCAGACACACACACACACACTAATTAGTAGTTCTGCGAACAGTAGATCTCGCGAGGACATAGTCTTATCAGCGGGACTTTGTCGCAGAACTTCACAACTTATTATGCTCATATTCGAAATTCCACTTTAAAGTCCAATAATTAAGTCTCTTTTAAGTCTACCTTATGTGTGTACCAAATTATATCATAATCGGTCGGTAAATAGCGCCGCAACAAACTACCCTTTTTAGGACAAGTACCCCACTTACCTCAACCATTTAAAATTACCGAAGACAAAATATTGAGTAATAGAACATGCATACTAAGTTTCGTCAAGGTTGCATGAAAAACCTAACAAACATACGGACAGATGAAAGTCGGTCAATAATTTACTTACTTAATATATAGTAATAATATTTTTTTTAATACAGGAAAACTATTGAACGGCACCCTCAAAGGTACCTTTTAACATTGATGGTGTACAATCGTAACTATAGTCGAACGCAGAGGTAAAACTTTTTGATTTAATTGTAATTGAAAAATAATTTCAAAATATTTTTTCAAGTTATTTTCTATTTGTATCTTGCGTAGGTCATCCACTGACGAGGTGGACTGACGACCTGATAAAGGTAGCAGGACGACGTTGGATGCAGGCCGCTTCCATCCGGTTCTTTTGGAAATTTGTGGGGGAGGTTCAGCAGTGGACCTCCTACGGCTGAGATGATGATCTAGTGAAAGTTTGATTAAAGTACCTAGTCAAGTCACAATCAAATAAATAAGTCCATAATTAAGTCACTGTCTTGTTTAATTCATGTTCTATTAAAGTAGATGTAAAACTTTCTAAGGTGCATTGCCCACTCTCGTTCACCGTTACGTTCATACTCGTATAATATTGTTCTTTTGGGTTTGGTTTTTTGTCGCCATACTGGACGTAAATCTTGCTATAGTACCTATCAAAAACGGTTTCCTTAACCCGTTGAATGGCGATGCGCCATATTTGGCCAATAATACAATAGATTTCGCAGAAATCATCCTACTTTTCCAGGAACTGCAACGTGTGTGGTTAAATAAGTCAAAGGAATAGGCTTTCAAAATTACATTAAATGAAACATATAGTGGCAATTTTTTCTTTAAATTTTATCTATTTAACGTCGCAGCAGACAGTTTGTTTCCGATAATAAGAAAAATGTTACTCCTACTATTCAGTATAAATGTATTGTAAATCCCTTTTTTAAATTAACATCCTCGCCATTTTTCTGAATAAAGCATTGTTTTGAAGATATGAGTGTATTAGCATTGTTAACATATTTTGTGTACATATTTCATCAAGTATAATATGTTGCTGTAACGATACAAATTTAATGCTGTAGTCTAGACTCCGTAACAGCTGACTCTATCGGGCAGTCATAAGGTGCCGACGGACAATCTCTCCCCCGGGTACTAATGAGCCGGAGACCAGTACCAAACTATATCATATAATAATATCTAGTTAATAAACCATAGTTTTCACACTGCCGTGTTAGGTACTAGGTGTACTAGGTTTTTGAATTTCATTTTATAAGTGGGAACCCCACAACAATCTGCGACACAAACCTCCCTCTAACCCCTTGTTTTTACTAAGTTTTGATAAATATATTTTACAAGTTTTATTTACGTTTTCGTTACGTTTTCGTTTATTGTTCATACTCGTAATACAACTTTTGGTGTTATATGTTGTACTAATACTATAACTTGTATTAAACTTGTTGGATAATTGATTTGTCTAGTTGTCTACATGCTATGATCTCACGTTTTCACTGACATTGCAAACAAATATTCATATTTTGACAAGTATTTTAAATTTTTAAACTTTCGCGATTTGAACACATAGTTATATTATATTAACGGGGCTTAATCGTGTTAGTAATAGTATTTATTTACCTCGACGTTTCGATCAAGTTGCATTGATCGTGGTCACGAGGAGTCAACCGGGAGGATGGTTTCAAACTGGCGGCAACATGGAATCCAGTGATTAAAAAGTGTTCCCGTCGCGATTTATCCTCAGAAAAATCTGTCGATATCGTTAGTGTTGTGTGTCGGGACAATGACTTTTTATAACAACTGTTGGGGGTATATTAAAAAGTATCTCCATACTCCAAGACAGTGACACCCGCCTCTTCAGTCCGCTCGTGACCACGATCAATGCAACTTGATCGAAACGTCGAGGTAAATAAATACTATTACTAACACGATTAAGCCCCGTTAATAAAGTATTTTAAATATTTTGTATAAAAGTATAATTTCATTGTTTCTTGGCGAAAACGAGGGGTAAAAGAAAATGTTGCAATTTTAGAGAACTCAATTCACATCCTCGATTCAAACCCGCGTCTTCCGACAATCAGATAGTGTTAATATTTGATGCTCTGACTTCTAACCACGGTGGCCTAGTGGTCATGGATGAAATGGTCTGACACGGATTGTTGAAAGACGCGGGTTCGAATGCCGTCCGAGGATGTGCATTTTTCTCTTTAAAATTGCAATGTTTTGTATCGTTAAGCAGGGGCAGCACTAAACAGGCGTTAGTGCTTTAAAATAATATTATAATAAAATTAAGAGAATAGATAAGATAGAAATATTAAATTGAATAATTTACCACGTGGCCGAAACAGTCTAGTTTGATGGACAAACTATTGACTAACATGACCTAACTGACTGTGCAAAGCAACCGTGTCTAAAGGCTTAACATTCCCTCGTAAATGCCAATAGTGGTCACTCTTCCAAGCAGCGACTGCAGCATGTTTTTTTTGACGTAATTGAACCGCTACGAACGACGAACTCTTTCGTACGAAACAATAATTTAGTACCTAGCTTCCCCAGATTAAGCCCCATTAGAATATATCCTCCAGATTATATCCTAATTATCACTGATAATCAGGTGAGATAGTGGTCAAACGCTAACCGTCCATACAAAAATACATCTTCTTATAAATAAAAGGATTGATATATAGGTATACTTTAAGCTTTTTTAACCATACCAGGTATTACTATTTTATTAAATTTTAATCATACCGACTAATTTTAACCAGTACTAAAGCGAACGCAGCCGAGTGCGCAAGTACTTCAGGAAAAAGTGGCCCGAACGGTCACGAAACCGATCGAGATTTTCGACTATACCTAACGCGCGTTAAGTAAGTAATCGTAAGTTAAACCGTCAAAATAGCATTAAAATGTGTAATACTTACGAAAGTTTCAATTAAGTTATACCAGGTATTGCTACTAGCGAGCTTTGGATACTGCACGAGGTAGGTATACACAAAAATAAATGAAGTTGAAATGTTGACTGTGTTTTGTTTGAATAATGATATTTAGTTATCAGCTGCGCTCCGGAGTTACCTACACCGGAGTGATGATGAATGATGATGATGATGTAAAAGTATCCTATAGGATATACTGTTATTCCAGCGCCTCATCTAACTACAACCCAAATTGCATTAAACTCCATTCAGCAGTTTTTGCGTGATAGAGCAACAAACATCCATATATACAAACTTTCGCGTTTATAATATTAGTAGAGTGGTAACATCAACAGTAGAGTATTGAGTTATTTATTCGCTAATTTGTATATAGGTATCATTTAAAAACTCTTACCAATAATTTCTCCTGATAAAACGACTGCAAAGCCAATATAGGTCCCGGAACAAATCATTAAAGTTGGGATGTCTGTTAGGTCGTAGCAGTAGTGGTGAAGAACAAGACATGCTACTACTAATGTCTGAAATTAAATAGTTATAAACTCAAACGAATATCAATCAAGCTTTTCTGTTTCATAGTCGCACGTAAAAAAAACGCGAGTTCACAGCGTGACTACTTTTCCACCGATTTATAAATAGGGTGGATTTTTCTAACGGGGCAATAAGGTCAGGTACCATTAAGAGGATTGCATAGCTAGTACTTTCCATACTAAAAGAGAAAACTCTTTTCTACCTCTTAAGGTTTCCGATTTCAGTGAATTTTTATTTCATGGAATCATGACATTGTTTACTGTGCCCGTACGTTTTGGGTTTTTAAGTTTTTATAAGTTCTAAAAAAAGGAAATTTATAGTACTTTGATATACTGAAAAATCAAAACGTACGGGCATGGTAAACAATGTGATGATTCCATGAAATAAAAATTCACTTAAATCGGACAATGTTAAGAGGTAGAAAAGAGTTTTCTCTTTTAGTACGGAAAGTACTAGCTATGCAATCCTCTTAACAGTTACATATAGGTACTCTTAGTTACAGGAAAACGTTCCAAGATCATATAACTCGTGTGATTTAACTGTGCACCTTGCACTGTGACGTCACCGTGGCGGAATTCTCGCGCAACGGTAACAAACTAACCGCGTGATGAAGCGGGGTGCAGCACGGGATCGCGTTCCAGGGAGGTGCACAGTAAGTCGCGCGGGTTATGGAGTCAATTAGCAACAAACAATCGTTTTTCTTTTTCCCTACAAAACGTATTAGAAAAGTATTCGTGATTTTTAACATTTCTAGTACACATACCTCAGGTGGCCCACAAAATTATTTAGAACCCTATATGAAATAGTATCGATTGGCATTAACCCTTTGCGTACCATTGGCGTAAATTTACGTACGTTTCATTCTTATTACTTTTGTTTTAATTATCACGGTTTATGAAGGGTTAAACTATTTTGGTATACTAGAATTTTTTTCGCTAGAACTGTACAGTTTTATAAAATGTGCATACAGCAATTCAAAATATCTTAAAAAAATTATGGAAAGTCTCCTAGGAAATATTTTCCTGTACTTATCGATTAAGGTACCGCCCGTACTGTCCCGTCTCAAAAATCCACCTTTTATAGGTAGCTATGAGGTCAAAGGCTACTCGTATCTATACTTCTATACTAATATTATAAAGAGGAAAGATTAAATTGTATATAATTAATTTAATTTAATTGTAAGTAGGTATGTTTGTAACGAATTGGCTCAAAAAGTACTGGACTGATTTAAAAAATTCTTTGACCATTGGAAAGCTACATTCACCCTAAGTAACATAGGCTATATAAGATTCATCATCATCATCATCCATCACCGCGCGGGTGAAACCGCGGAGAGCTTGTATTTTATTTAACTGGTATTTTTTTGTTTTAAATGTTGTAGTAATACGGAAGAAATTGTGAAAACTATTACCTACGACTATAATTGTCTAAAATTCCGGAAGAGACAACACTCACACAACACAGGGAATCCTAGTGTGGGAGCAGTTCACAGCTAGGCTTAAGAATAAGGTTAAATCAATTTTATTAAAGCAATTTTATTAGCGGAGCTTGACTTTGCGATTCTAACCGATCAAAAAGTTAGGAGTTTGATGGGTGCCCGCTCGTGGCACTGTTCAACTGAGCGCTTCCGTGCTTCGGAGGGCACGTGAAGCTGTTGGTCCCGGTTGTTTGTCATACGACAACAGTCATTAGGCTATGTCGAAGGGCTTCGGGCGGCGTGAAAACTTCGACGAGGGTTGACCTAGCCTAATTACCAAGCAGCACTGGGCCCGCGTGGGATTATGGCCCAACTCCTCTAACTGAGAGGAATGCTCGAGGCCCAGCAATGAGAACATAATGGGCTGATTATGATTATGATGTCATAATTTTAAGCTGCTGTAAACCTACAAGCTGAAAAAATTTTTGATACGATTTGATATTTGATACACACCTACCTAATATATTGTTTTAACAGTTAGGCACTCGTCACTATAAGTATGAAAAAAACATAAGTACTTTTATGCTTAAATGCTATACTAGCTTTTAAACTTTTTGTTTATCATTTTCACTTAGATTAAGTAGGTATGACTATGATATTTATACTACATAACTGCACTCCACTCGCAGATTCCAAAACACTAAGGTTATGTTGTTGTTGTTAATAAAAAGTAATTAGGTACTTATAACAAAATTTTAACCGTCTAGCTAAAATTCATATATTACTTACAAACTCAAGTAATTTAACCATACACGTCGGTATTAACATTTTGATGAAAAAATATATAAGAATATGTGTGTACAAAAACCCAAAATAAATTTACACTTAGTTCATGATAGACAACACCTGACATGAAGCAAAACTAGTGACATAGTGATTGTATTTGACAGATGACAATTCATAAAGGTTTAAACCATAGAGAATATAATCACAAAGCCAAAGAAGTTTGACCAAATTCGTTGGTTGGTCATAAGATTAATTAATTGGGCAATGCAGGTTTTAATCATTCATTGATACATATATTTTAATTATTATTACAAAATCGGCTTGCCTTTTACAAGTTGCATTTGTTTATGATATAATGATCTGATATATAAGTTTTAAAGTAAAAAAAATCACAGTCTATGTTTTTATGCTGTGGTAAAATAGTCTACTCTAAACTTGGTTTTTTAAATGACAGTAATTTAATAATCATCATCATTATCAGCCGTAAGATGTCCACTGCTGCACATATGCCTCTTCCATATAACGCCACTTGAAACGGCTACTTGCTTCGTGCATCCAGCGATTCCCCGCGGCTTTGTCGAGGTCGTCGGTCCACCTAGTAATTAATTAATAATTACTTTATTTTTCTTTACTTGAATAAAATAGGCATATAACCTAGGTACGAGTATACACTTATGAATTTTTTTTAACCGTTACCGGCCGCGATGTTAAAGTTTTTGAGTTTCATTCGACCCGTCGTTTCAATTTCTACAGTGCTTTTAAAGTCTAATAATAAAATAAGGTTTTTAGGGTTCCGTACCTCTAAACGATAAAAGAACTTTTTGCTATCCGTCTGTCCATCGTCTGTCTATCAAGACCCATTTTCTCAGGAACGCGTAGAGGTGTCGAGTTGAAATTTATACCAAATACTCGAGTCTACGATTGCTTTCAGCTGAGAAAAGATGTGACCATTATTTACCATTATGTCGCATATTTTGCTAATTCACAATATCAAAACCTATAGAGTACTCCCCGTTGACCAAGATTAATTAAATTTGGCAAGAATAAACCTAGTCTTAAGGTATAAAGGAATGGAATCTGTAAATTTTAAAATTCATCATCATCATCTCAGCCGTAGGACGTCCACTACTGAAGGCCTCCCCCAATTTCAAATTAAAAAAGTGAACTACAAACTAATTATTTGCGGTGGGTCAATAATAATGTCTGGAGCTCGAATGGCAAACTGGTCTGTCCTTATTGATCCTTATCTAATTTGCCTTTTATAGAGCAATAATATTAGATGCTTTCTTATCTTGTGCACTCACATACGGATCTTTCGGTGCGCATGTCCAACTCGCTATTTTATCTATTTTTATGCCACGTCCGTGTCACACACAGAAATGCTTGCGCAATACAATATTATAAAGTTAGGTGAAAATGAATATGAATCTTGTTAATACTTTCTACTCGCATTTTATTATTATTTATTTCTTACAAAAAACTTTTCATTAATAAGTACTACTTACTACTAGTACCTACTGTGTTAATTTTGTAGCAGTATAATTGGCACATAACGCGCTAACTGAAAAGGAAATAAAAGCAATATTCTCCGAGAGACTCCTTGAACTTTCGACAGTCACGGAATGGGATGGTGCTTTGTTCGGAATACCTATTTAAGTAGTAAGTATTTGGTTCTCATCCGGAAATCTTAATATTGATCATTTACTGCAATAGTTGGCTTTATTATTGAGTACTAGCTGGTGCCCGCGACTTCGTTTGCACAAGATTAGTACTGCGAGTAGCTTATTATTATCACCAAGGCTATATTTATCTTTATACCGAAATGTCATATAATAGTTACATGGTTAAATACCTACTTAGTAAATCAATCAGTAAACACTAATAATAAAATACAGTACCTAACCTACGTATATATAATATAAAATTAAGACAATGGAAAAAAATACTCTTATTATTATTTAATCATTTTGACGGTATTTGTATTTATTTGCACGTCTAGTGTATCGAGCTCCCAAAATGATACCGTGCTTTTGGCTAAGCTATCAGAAATTGACACACACTTTGACAGAACTGTCATGATTACGATCTTGACGTAGACTAAGATCTTGTTAATTTGTATATACTGTGCCCAAGAATATTACGCTTTTTTACCCGCGTGGTGATGGATGATGATGATGAAATGTATCCTATGTGTTAATCCAGCACCTTATCTACCTCCATACCAAATTTCATCAAAATTAGCCCCGCCGTTTGAGCGTGAAAGACTAACAAACATCCATCCATGCTTCCGTACAGACAAACTTTCGCGTTTTATAATATTAGTAGGAAGGAAGATACATTCGGAAAAATACTGGTATAGGTACCTATATCCTCATCAATTAAAATCGGTTTCAACTTTTGGAACGATTAATGTGCTATATGCGTACGTAGGTACTATTGGAAATGAACAACGTATAAAAATCAAAAGGATTAACCCATTCGCATCCGTCGACATTCATTGATGTCGAAATCTTTTGTTCTTTTTGTTCTAAGCGTCAACAGGATACCGCGTCATTAAGGTCGATTCTGTTACACGAGATTTTATTGTTATTTATACTCTTTAAACTGTTTATATATAAACCTGTCTATACACAGTATCTGTCTGTAGACATAGAGAAACTTTATACAGATCTGTGGGCCTAGCACGAATAAAGCTGCGTAAGTGACTCATAGTTCATACGCCGAATCGTGACGCGTTGACGCTTACGATACGAATACATTTTTGGAAATTGTTTGTGCTACGGCCTTTGTAGACAAGCCGAGAGAGTTAAAAGCACTGCTGTTTTATACTAGCGCTTTGATTATTTCGACAAATAATAACGAAAGCATTTATTTTTCAAAAGAGACGTATTGGAACAATGGTCCGTATAACACAAAATGATTTATCACTGTCAAAATACGTTATTGTCTAAATGAAGTAATTTTGGTATTTTGTTCCAAGCCTTTACATCTTTGTCCACAAGAATTACTGACAACTGATAAACAAAGGAAAAATACATGCAGGCGAGATTTTGTGACTAGAATAACTCGAAAGCTATATAGGGTGTTTGGTAGAGGGACCGACATACCAAATGAGCGTGTTCGGGGGCCCACTTGTTTTGTTGTGCCCCATTTTTTTTAAACTTTTTTTTGTGAATTTTGAAAAAGGGATTTTTTTTAACCGTTACCGGCCGCGATGTTAAAGTTTTTGAGTTTCATTCGACCCGTCGTTTCAATTTCTACAGTGCTTTTAAAGTCTAATAATAAAATAAGGTTTTTAGGGTTCCGTACCTCTAAACGATAAAAGAACTTTTTGCTATCCGTCTGTCCATCGTCTGTCTATCAAGACCCATTTTCTCAGGAACGCGTAGAGGTGTCGAGTTGAAATTTATACCAAATACTCGAGTCTACGATTGCTTTCAGCTGAGAAAAGATGTGACCATTATTTACCATTATGTCGCATATTTTGCTAATTCACAATATCAAACCCTATAGAGTACTCCCCGTTGACCAAGATTAATTAAATTTGGCAAGAATAAACCTAGTCTTAAGGTATAAAGGAATGGAATCTGTAAATTTTAAAATTCATCATCATCATCTCAGCCGTAGGACGTCCACTACTGAAGGCCTCCCCCAATTTCAAATTAAAAAAGTGAACTACAAACTAATTATTTGCGGTGGGTCAATAATAATGTCTGGAGCTCGAATGGCAAACTGGTCTGTCCTTATTGATCCTTATCTAATTTGCCTTTTATAGAGCAATAATATTAGATGCTTTCTTATCTTGTGCACTCACATACGGATCTTTCGGTGCGCATGTCCAACTCGCTATTTTATCTATTTTTATGCCACGTCCGTGTCACACACAGAAATGCTTGCGCAATACAATATTATAAAGTTAGGTGAAAATGAATATGAATCTTGTTAATACTTTCTACTCGCATTTTATTATTATTTATTTCTTACAAAAAACTTTTCATTAATAAGTACTACTTACTACTAGTACCTACTGTGTTAATTTTGTAGCAGTATAATTGGCACATAACGCGCTAACTGAAAAGGAAATAAAAGCAATATTCTCCGAGAGACTCCTTGAACTTTCGACAGTCACGGAATGGGATGGTGCTTTGTTCGGAATACCTATTTAAGTAGTAAGTATTTGGTTCTCATCCGGAAATCTTAATATTGATCATTTACTGCAATAGTTGGCTTTATTATTGAGTACTAGCTGGTGCCCGCGACTTCGTTTGCACAAGATTAGTACTGCGAGTAGCTTATTATTATCACCAAGGCTATATTTATCTTTATACCGAAATGTCATATAATAGTTACATGGTTAAATACCTACTTAGTAAATCAATCAGTAAACACTAATAATAAAATACAGTACCTAACCTACGTATATATAATATAAAATTAAGACAATGGAAAAAAATACTCTTATTATTATTTAATCATTTTGACGGTATTTGTATTTATTTGCACGTCTAGTGTATCGAGCTCCCAAAATGATACCGTGCTTTTGGCTAAGCTATCAGAAATTGACACACACTTTGACAGAACTGTCATGATTACGATCTTGACGTAGACTAAGATCTTGTTAATTTGTATATACTGTGCCCAAGAATATTACGCTTTTTTACCCGCGTGGTGATGGATGATGATGATGAAATGTATCCTATGTGTTAATCCAGCACCTTATCTACCTCCATACCAAATTTCATCAAAATTAGCCCCGCCGTTTGAGCGTGAAAGACTAACAAACATCCATCCATGCTTCCGTACAGACAAACTTTCGCGTTTTATAATATTAGTAGGAAGGAAGATACATTCGGAAAAATACTGGTATAGGTACCTATATCCTCATCAATTAAAATCGGTTTCAACTTTTGGAACGATTAATGTGCTATATGCGTACGTAGGTACTATTGGAAATGAACAACGTATAAAAATCAAAAGGATTAACCCATTCGCATCCGTCGACATTCATTGATGTCGAAATCTTTTGTTCTTTTTGTTCTAAGCGTCAACAGGATACCGCGTCATTAAGGTCGATTCTGTTACACGAGATTTTATTGTTATTTATACTCTTTAAACTGTTTATATATAAACCTGTCTATACACAGTATCTGTCTGTAGACATAGAGAAACTTTATACAGATCTGTGGGCCTAGCACGAATAAAGCTGCGTAAGTGACTCATAGTTCATACGCCGAATCGTGACGCGTTGACGCTTACGATACGAATACATTTTTGGAAATTGTTTGTGCTACGGCCTTTGTAGACAAGCCGAGAGAGTTAAAAGCACTGCTGTTTTATACTAGCGCTTTGATTATTTCGACAAATAATAACGAAAGCATTTATTTTTCAAAAGAGACGTATTGGAACAATGGTCCGTATAACACAAAATGATTTATCACTGTCAAAATACGTTATTGTCTAAATGAAGTAATTTTGGTATTTTGTTCCAAGCCTTTACATCTTTGTCCACAAGAATTACTGACAACTGATAAACAAAGGAAAAATACATGCAGGCGAGATTTTGTGACTAGAATAACTCGAAAGCTATATAGGGTGTTTGGTAGAGGGACCGACATACCAAATGAGCGTGTTCGGGGGCCCACTTGGAGAATACAAGTTGGGCAAAAAAAATCCCAGGCCCCCCAAATTTTTTTTACGTTTTTTTGTGAATTTTCCCTTTTTCAAAATTCACAAAAAAAAGTTTAAAAAAAATGGGGCACAACAAAACAAGTGGGCCCCCGAACACGCTCGTTTGGTATGTCGGTCCCTCTACCAAACACCCTGTATATTAAAACTTATCATGCACCCAAATACCAGGCAGTAAAAATAGTGCCTCAAAACTTACAGAAGTCCACCGACTTAACGCGTTTAATTGTAACCTGGCTTTTGGAATGTAAGTTTTATACCTTTGACAAATTTGTGACTTAATTTTAATTACTTGCCAATTTAATTTCTTTTCCTAATAGGAATATAATATTTGAAATAATCGGAAGAATATGAATTAATTGTTTTACTAATTTATAATCAGCCCCACTTGTTTTTGTACCCACTGCCAGGACTCGAGCCTTCCTCTCAGAGAGAGGAGTTGGGCCATAATCCACCACGCGGGCCCAGTGCGGATTCGTGGGTATGTTAGTGGCCAACCCATGTCGAAGTTTTTTAGGCCGCCCGAAGGTCTTCAACATAGCCTAACGACTGTTGTTCTAAGACAAACAACCGGGACCGACAGCTTAACGTGCCCTCCAAAGCACGGATGCGCTCAGTTGAATAATGCTACTAGCGGTCACCCATCCCAGCCCTGACCGCAGCAAGCGTTGCTCAACTTGTTGATCGGTTAAGATCGCCAAGTCGAGCTCCGCTCCGAGCGCTTCTTACTACTTACCTGTGTCATAATTTTTAATTGTATATAAGTTGTAAGTAAGTAGATATTTTTACTTTAAATTCAACAATTCATACAATTTTCTGCGTTAATGTTAATTAATTAAATTAAATTTAGAGAAAAATCAAAGTACGATGACACTCTGATAACGTATCTGCTCATTATCTATCTATAGTATAATTAATACATCTTTGACATAAAAAAATAAAATTTAAGTGTGTCTGTAACGTCCAAAAATAACAGCTGATTACTGTATGCATATTATACTTGTACTAATGCGTAATAAAGTACGGTACCTATCTATAGCAAAAACATATTTATTTTATTTAGTCTGTCAAACTTATCAATTGATTTTAACCATCAATTGATTACAATTTCTACAATATATGCTACTCCTCGTTTGGCCACAGATTAATAAAACGGTTTGGCTATTATATTAAAAGTGAAAGGTATTGCAATCTAATTCTAAGATGTATAAATAGATTTAGCGCCTACCGCAATACTATTGTTCCTGAGGATAGAGTATATGATCACGAATATTTTCAATCAGGCGCTATAAAAACTTTTTTAATTTTGGAAAATTGCTAGCTCTGCGTTGAGGAATCAGTTATCACATCACACTAATATTGTAAATGTGAAAGTTTGGATGGACGATGGATGAATTAATGGAAGTATGTTACTCAATAACGGCAGAACGGCTGAACGAATCTGGTTGAAATTTGGCACAGAGATAGATTATAGTCTGGAATAGCATATATGCTAATTTTCGTCATCATCATCATCAACATCAATCACCACGTGAGTGAAAAAGCGAAGAAATATTCTTGGGCACAGCATAGACGAAATAATCATAATAAAAAGAGCCTACGTCAAGATCGTAATGATCAATGATAGTTCTGTCTTTTTTTTTAGAACGGACTAATGCTGTTTGCCTCTACCGGCATTTACAGCGTCACCGGACGGGTTACAGCGTCACCGGACGGAACAGTTCTGTCAAGGGTGTGTCAGGTTAGAAGCCAAAAACACGATATCCTTTTGACAGCTCGATACACTAGACGTGCTCGACGACCGTCAAGGGTGATGAAATGTAATGACAGTTTTTTCCATGGTGATTAATTTTATATAGGGAAGCGGTAAGGCAGATAAAACATAGTTTTTAGAAGTGCCCGTTGCGCACGTTCTAATTCAAGGATATTTGTCTTCGCTGCACCACCCCATGAACAGATGCAATAATTTATAACACACTGGCAAAGGGCTTCTTATACGTTTGTATAAGAAGGTTACTATCAGCTACTACTCGAAGTGTTTTAAAAATAAAAATAAACCTTCTCAATCGCCTAGAGAGTGTTTTCAAATGTTCTTTCCACTGCAATTTGTCATCAATTTCTATGCCTAGGTAACGGGTGTTGGAGACTAACTAATTTATCGCAGCAACAATCACCAAAATCGATATCTCTGTTGCAGGGAAAAGTATGGACAGTCACGAATAACTCATTCGGTGGATTTATTATTGCAGTTTTATTGAAACATAAATATTGCGTTTTTGATGTATTCAAAAATAACAGACTATCTTCTAGCCATCTGTGTGACATTACTTAGCCCTCTTTCTGCTAAATCATGCATTTTTTCCCAAGTATTTCCATAAAATAGAAGAACAGTGTCATCAGCAAACATTAGATCTGCACCCTCGATTTTTAGTGTACATAGCGAGTGTATTCTAGTAGAGAAGACGTTTTACTACTATATTTTACTTATAGACCAAGACTTATACGTAATTTATGTTGTGATATGATGGCTCAATACAATCGTGTTGCTATGGTAATTGATATCGAATCGTTTCTCTCACCTTTGCCATAGAATAATGCCTTCAGTGCTTTAAGTAATGCTTTGGATCTATCATTATGTGGGCTGCTCGCTTGTTTCCCACTGTTTAATATCTAGGCAATTTAATGTCAATATAAATTGCTATAATAAATCCATTAGCTAACAAGTTCTTAGATGTGGGTGCACTAGGTAGCTATGGGAAGAGCTAAGACAGAAATTTTGCATCTGAAAATATGATATTAGCTAATTTTTCTCTCTAAAAATGCAAATTTTCTTTTTTAACTTTCGCTGAGCAGGCGTTTGTGCCTTAAAAGTTCATAAAAGATAAAACAAAATACAAGTAATTAGCATGTTGCACAATAATGTAGCATTGCATTTTCGAAATGAATTATTTATTAAACTAGCCGTAAACCGGCATATTTTTTAATAAATATGCATAATAAGTTAGAACCACTATACATTTTATTTTAAACTATATACTTTTATTTTAACGCCAAGTGTTCTGGCGTGCTGCAAGAGAGTAGGGTCCGGCAACGGACAGCCGCGGCGGGTTCACGGTCGTGTGCGAAATCTGTCCCGTGTTGCCGCGGCAGTGACCCAACACCGCAGAGGTTCGGTGGGTATGCTGCCCTTCTGGCAGAGACTCCCACATAACCACCGTGCTCTCCCCGGGGCCGGTGCACGGTGGTATCCATAAAGGATTGCTCTGCGTAAAAAAAAAGCTTGCTTGGTTTAAAACATACAAAAGTGTATAAAAACAGAATTTGGGCTGACGGTAACATGGATTATCTATTACAAATATGGGTAAAATAGCATGGACATTATATGAACTTATTAGTGATATGGGAGATAGTGGGCTATGGACGTGACTACGGCACCTGCCAATTTCAGTCTAATATTAAAATATTTTGACAGGTGGTTACTTGCTACCCACTAAACGGGCCCAAAGAGCCAAAAGAGCCACCATCAACGATGACAAAAAGGGCAACAGTGGTGTGGATGGCTAAAGTGTGTTGAGAGGTGTGCTGCGGTTTCACTATAGAGCTACTACCGGCGGTATGCCCTTTAACACTTCCACCCTTGGAACTTTTTATTACTTGCTCATGCGTTTCCACCCCCAGACGGCCAATTAAGGCAGCCGGGGTCGACGGCTCGCCACAAAACCGCCCCTGCGGTATTATTATACTACTCGTAGTTTGCGCACACAAAATACATTGCATATATTCTGCATATAATTTTAATATAATCTCATAGCTGAATATGTAAGTATTACGATTACCCTGATTACTAGATTGATTTAGAGCCAAATCGATTATCCTGTTATATTAAATTTAGGAAGGATGTGAGAAAATGATAGCTAACAAAGCATCGTAGGCCTCATTTTATCATTTCCATCATGGAATTCTATCATCGCTTTAAATCTAATAAATAACTCATGAACAGCGCAATCGGTCGTGATATTGGTGTTCGTGAAATATGAATAACATCAAACACCCGTCGAAGTTATTGTAAGGGCGGTTTTACACGTCAACTAACTTTTAGTTTCTTTGAAGAGTTTATGGTAGGTACTGGTAGGACTTTTGCAGAGTCCGTCTGGGCAAACCTATGCCGGTAGCAAGAGATTTAACATCTTATATCTCAGGGTGACGAGTGTAGAACATTGCCATGCAGGGTTTTGAATTCTGGTAGTCTATAATTCTGATTGGCACTGAACTATTATGAGCCAACGTGGCGCTTACCATCAGGCGAGCTAGATGCTCGTCTCTTCATCGATTATTATAAAGAAGTTAAAGTTTTATCGTAATACTAACTTGTTCTTTGAAAACAAACAATAAACGAAAACATCGACCATATAAAAGTCTAAAATCGCATTAGGTATAGTGTAACGACCAGGCATAATTTTTGTGATAAAATAATAAAACAGTAATTAACCATGAAGGTACCAACATAATTTAGTTTTACATATTTATATTACATAATAATCCACTGTTATAAACTCTTGTCAGGCTCTTGTAGGCTTCTTCGATATTGTGGTCTGCGGGAGATATTGCATGGTACTTGTATTCTTCTAAATTATTTTAATATAATGTCCTAAAGTTGATTGCCTTTTGTATGTTATGGATAAACTTAAAAACTATTAAACAAATTTTAAAAATTCTTTCACAAGTAGAAAGCTGCGTTATTCCTGTCTGACATAGGTTATATTTTATTCTCATCGTCCATCACCACGCGTGTGAATCCACAGAGCGCAGCTTGTATTATATTTATTATTATACTACTTTAACTACTTTGAAAAATAATGTACCCTTACCAAAACCATTATAAAGAGTAATGCCAAATAATTTTACAGTACCTACGTTTATGTACTATCTACGGCACAGATCAGGTAACAGTTACTACTGGTGGTAATAATATCTCGCGGCGACTATACGCCTTTATCATAAAGGTGTTGTTCCACTGCGGTTTCGAAGAATATCAATTGGTTCCAACTGCTGTTAATTGCAACTGTACAACCGCTTAAACTACTATACAGTTGCAACTACGCAATTTTAATATTTTTTTATTTTAGTATCATCATGACTTATGCAAACCCAAACCGTAAAACTAAAAAATATAAACCATCAAATACGAAAATCAATATTAACATCAGCAAGGCTATTATGAATCTCGGTTGCAATCAAATGTTGATAGAAATCTCAAAAATATTTCGGCTTTATGTCACTTTCGCTGGAAATATGCCTAGGGCCAAGATGCTGGCCTCCTTCTCTCGCATCACACATCCAACTCAATGAAAATGAAAATCAATGAAAATCTGGCACGTGTTTCGCGTCTACACGAGGCATCCTTAGGAGACGACTCACCGAGTGCTACAATTAACGATAGAAATACCTAACTAAAACTATTTAAAGAATTTCAATCCATCTATTCTTATTCATTTTTAAAATAATTGATATTTTAAACGTTATCAAGGTCAATACTGTAAGAATATTTTTGAAACAAAGGAATACAGTGCAAAATTAGTGAAGTTGAACTAAGAGTTGATTTATTTAGAGGACTATAGTAGAGATTTTACTTAGAGTAAAAGGGTTTTTGTGCAAATAAACAGGTACGATATAAATAGGTAAGTGGTACGCTGGTCTTCTGACTGGTAAATAATCCACGGTATGGATAATAACCCACAAAGCGAACTTAGTGCTGTTTTAGTTATAGTTATACTGGGTAGGCTAATGGTCAACTCTGAAACGAGAGTTTTGAGGCCGCTCTAATGTCTGCGATATTACCTAACGACTGTTTTCTAAGACAGCAACGGGGCAATGATATTTTGTGTATATTGATTTAACGGGTCGACATTCCACCATTAAGTATAAAGAAGCTCATCCAAAGATAAATCAACGTAAAGATAATTTACTACAAAGCAAAGATCACACCTTAAGGCGCTGTCAGCGCTTGGCTACGTTCAATTTCCTTTACTTGAAACCAAGCAAGTGCATCTCGTAAAAACGTGCAAAAATAATAAAAAAATAATGTGCACTTTTAAATAAGAAAAATAATCAGTCAATGTGTTTCATAACAATTACACTAGAGAGTAAAGAGAAAAACGGTGAAATTAAGTGGTATGTTTGAATTTTTTTTAATGTACGAGTACCTACTCTAGTATGTTAAAATACGTTTTTAATTCCGTCAATGTGTACTTAGAAGTCTTAGAAATGTCATATTATTATTTGTAGTTTTAATTAAATCTCTGCTTATGAGATAAACTGCTTTAAAAACCCTAATTTTTATCGACATCATGATATGGCAACACCTTGACTTGCCCTCCGAAACACGGAAGCGCTCTGCCGTGCGATTATTTCGTCGTTGCGCTCGTTGACGAGCTCACCGATGTCAAATACTTTATGAGATATCGCCCTTGTTCACAAGTGTGTCTTTCCAACCTTTCTTGTCATCTCGTCATTTGTTTCACGGATGTTGTCACAGATGCAACGATTAGATGTTTGCTCTTAAGCCCGTTCCCAATATTCAATCTATCTTTAGAATCTCATAGCTGTGCCAAAACGTCACGTAGCGTTGTACCTAACCTACCAACACATTAAACTTTTTTATCCAAAATATTATATGACAATATTGTGCGTATGGTACTGACTTCGACAAGTTATTTCACACTTTTTAATGATGAAGTCGGTCCGTTGAAAAAAAATTCAGCCTTTTTAGTGAGCCTTGCTACTTACGGGATCGATTGTCATTCACCGTCAATAACGATATCATAAATATAGGCGAAACACTTTTCAGGGAGCAAACAACTTTTCTTTTCAGGAGTGTTGAAACAAAAACCGCTTGGCCGAATTTGATGAAATTTAAATGAGTAATTTTTTAATTGTCTCAAATAAAAAAAAATGTAATCGGTCTACAAATGGGGAAAAATCTGTGAGCATACATAAAAAATACATAAGACATCGAACATAGAACCTCCTCTCTTTTGAATTCGGTAAAAATGCAGGTTATGCAAAACTATGTACGTAACGCAATGATAGCAAGAAATAAACTAAATATATAGGTACATATTATTATAGTTAATTTCCCATTATAAGTCAACGCCATTGCAAGACTGCATATGGTACGGTGATTGCAAACATGACATGATTGATGATCTTACTTTCATATCTATTCTGTAAATAGCTTTTTCTTTGATATATAACGCTTATATATCAAAGAAAAAGCTAAATTACAATTTTTTGTTTAATAACAAACTTATAACAATAAATGTTCGGTGTACGCGAAGCACACACATTTTCGCAAATTATTTTATATTTAATATTATAATAATCACATAAAACGTTTTTTTTGTTACATAATCTTTAAATGCAATAATGCTTTCTTAACTTACTGTTCCATTATGAAGTACTAAGTTTATTATTGCGTTCTTTAGTTTAAGTTCTTTTCAAAATAAACTAGCTGTGTTGGAAATGTATTTTAGCAAGATATATTTTTACTTTTGTTGTGGCTTCAAGACACCAAAAGATACACAAATACAATGTTTTCCTTTAATAACATAATACATTCAAATAATTCAATAATTCGTTGATACATTAAAAAACATTTCTTGGTTACTTGAGCGATAGCAGTTAATATGCTTGTTAGATAGAGATATAATGATAATCAAATTTCCTAGAATTCTTGGGCAGTGCGGCCAAATAAATGATTTCCTGAGATTGGTGTGGTGGCTAAAACACAGGATAAAATTGTCAATTTGTCAAATTTCGTTTGCCGTCTATAGATGAGATGCCTCGAGACACATAAAAGGCACTCCTTGTATTTACGGCTCCGTCCGTTCTTCGCAAAAACACCAATGTTGTAAGTGCTTGTAGCAATACCGGTGCGGTTAGAACGTATCGAGATCGGAACAAGATCATTTTCGAGTAATAGTCGATGATACGAGTGGAGCGTCGCTCGAGCGGTCACGGACGCGAACTTCGATACCTTCGGCGACATTTACGTAAATGTAGCAACTACCAACATCGTACCCACCCATTGCAAGTTGAGATCAATTCAAATTGAAATACAATAGAATCACTTGAAATTGCTTCGAACATACCTAATAGAGGTATTATATATTATATATAATAGTAGGTATTAAGTATTATATATCCAGGTAGAGGACTGCTAAAGTGACTTGATTTATTCAACATAAACATTATGTTTTGTAACATTTCATATTTTTTTACTAATATTAGCAGGCCACATAATGTGTTATTATATGAATAGTGTGTTAAGAACAGACCACCTAGGTACCTAGCACCAACATGTTAACATTGTACTCTAACTATAAAATAAGTATTGATAATGATAATAAATAATCTTTTAAATTATATATATATATATAATGAATCGCCGAAATGTATGTACACGCATAATTCCGAACGGCTTTACCGATTTGAATAATATTTTTTGTTTTGGTCGCTGTGATACAGGGACGGCTTAAAAAAAACATCTTCAACATCATCGATTACCTCGTAGATGAAACCGCGGGGCGCAGCCAGTAAAAAATAAATAAAATATATCGGATTATTTATATATTTTGGCAATATTTATGTACTTGAATATTTGTGGAATAGTCCATCTCTGAGTACCACCAAAGTTTTTTTTTTAAATTTGCAATTAATTGGCAAGACGGGCCTGAGGCCGTAGCACATACAATTTGCGAAAAGTATTCGCATCATAGCGTCAACGTGTCACGCTTCGACGTACAAACTATGAGTTATCTGTGTCATCGTTGCCCTAGATAAATGACAGGTTGTACTGTTTCACGTGAACGATTACGTTACACTTCGCAGTTATTCGTGCTCAGGTCTCTGATTGTATGCATTACACTTGCCCATAACAGATGCAGTGTCACCAAGTGATAAGAACTGCAGTTTTACGTTGCACTGCACTGCATTACTGTACCTAATCTAGTTCTTCCACCAGACAACAGTGTGAAATCACTATTGTAGAAATTAGGTTAGTATTAGCAATCTAACATTTTCGTTTAGGAGACTTCTCTTCGCAGCGGGGGTATGAACGTCATTTCAATTAAACTTCGACAATGCAACGGCCCGCATCAAGCTGCTCGATCGGTGAGTCCATTCGCCTTAAGAAACCCACCTAGGGTACTAACACAATGCAGGTCAAATTGTAAAGTTCAGCGGAAATCCTGCAAATATGTTATGCACATGTTCAAAGTTTAGTGCGTGAACTATAGTAACTAAACTATAGTAATTATTGTTTGAATCAGAAAATTATTGTTGTAGTGAAGACTTAGGTATTTTATTATAATATCAACTTTGGATCTTTGATTCTAATAACTTGTTGTTTGTACACTATAAGTTATGTTACAATCTACCTACTCAATATAAAGTTGTTCTTGTGTCATGCATTCAACTTCCAAATCTAATTTTGTCGTGGTCGGCCGGTTAGCGCAGTAGGTAGCGACCCCGCCTTCTAAGCCGCTGTTCCCGAGTTCAATCCCCGAACAGGTCAAACATGTGTATGCATGAACATGTCTGTTTTATCTGTGCCTGGGTGTACTTGAAAACCTTG
The DNA here is from genome assembly GCA_917880725.1 of Selenia dentaria. NCBI lineage: Eukaryota > Metazoa > Arthropoda > Insecta > Lepidoptera > Geometridae > Selenia > Selenia dentaria. The sequence continues at coordinate 30,531,905 of OU862877.1, read as the reverse complement.
TGGATGGTGTCCCACAAAAAATATTTGTAAGTTAGTCTAGGTAAATGGGAGATGGCAAACAAACAAACAAATTGAAGCAGTGAAGTTTTGCAATAAAAGACTGCTAACGGCTTAACGGAGTGCTAAGCTGGAATATTATAAAAGTTCCTAATGAAACCAGCATCTAAATAGAGTCTCTTTGACAAACTTTTATAAAAGGCTTTCTAGAGATCCGGTTTAAACCCATAGAAAATAGACACAGAGGGCTTCTTACAATCTAAGAAGATTATCGGATCACTTCAGGAAAACTGATTTAAAAAGTGAAATGAAACGAAACCTTTTTGATACTTACTATAAAAAATCATATCAAATGATGCGCGATAGGTAGGTCATTAACCTTATGTTTGTCCATTTTCACCATAGTTGCCCATAAGCATCGTAGCACACAGAGAAGAGATTTATTTTCTTTGAGTTTCTGGTATTTCGGCCCTGTTGCAAGCGCCATGATCACGGATGAACTGAGGAATTGCGGGTGGGTGAATGTTTACGAGCAGACGAAGCGGTCTACCCTCTTCCGTACTCGTTTGTTATGCGTGGACGGCTTGAAAATAACGCCCATGAGGCAGCCCTCTGTATTTTCATTGTATGTGCCAGCGCAAATGAATCCCCCAGGGGATCCATCCACAGTGATTCTTCTTGGGGGGGTGCGTCATCAAGGGATCCGTGCGGACAAAAAATCCAGATTTTTTGTCGCAACAATATGAAGCAAAGCTTGATACATGCAGATATTATGAAAAAAAAACTTCTAGTTTATTTACCCGACGATTTTAAGATTTACCCGACTCTCAAAGACGTTTTAAATATTTTATTATGTAAGAATTACGCTTATTGATTGTTTATAAGAATTACTCATGCAAATTTTAGAGCTGTCGTTCATTGCTTAGAGAAATATATTTAATTTGTCGACTTCTTAAATAAATGGTACAAAAAAATTAACAACTTTTCACGGTCAATATAAATTACTTACAGCTATTAACATCCTGTTACAAGTACAAATATTAACTCATTATTTTTATCATCAGACTGTACTTTCTTCGGGCTGAGTGGGTGCTGAGCCGCCGCAGTTCGGTGTGAGCATATGTCATATTAAACGTCATCAAAGGTAATTATAATTATCATATATTATTCATACATCATATTGGCTAAACTTACATCGTCTTTTCATACATCGTTTATGTCTGTTTCACGTTGTTTGAAGAGTATTGATAGAACGACTTGTATAATTTTAATTGATTTATAGTGTTTTTTACCAAAAATACAATGAAATTTTTTCCCGACTTTATGTATGTACTAAGTGTTGTCTTAATTATTTAGTGATATTTTTATAAGTCTAGGTACCTCAGTTAAGTGAGTGTTCCTTTAAGGCTGCCCTACTGTTCGCTTTGGGTAAGCACAGTATGCATTTGATACATAAATAGAATCAAATAAAAAAAGATCTGAATAAAACATTTTTGTCTGGAGCGTGTGCGGAAACACGCCTGTTTGAATTTTGTCTAGGCCTGCATGACAGAATATAATACCTTCGCTGTCAGGATGCGAATTGTATTAAGAGAGGAAATTTAACCTACTAGATGGGAGGCCTCATGTGCAAGAGGCTGTCTTGGTCGGTACCACCACAGAGCCAGATATTCTGCCGCGAGAGCAGAAATAAAGAAATCTTGGAGGCTGTGCGGAAGTCAATTAAATGCGAATTCCGTGGCCGGCGGCTCTGTCCTTAACTAATTAACTATAAGCATAAGTATACAAGTAACATGGGATAAACAATTTTACTCATTTAGGATTAAGTATTAACAACAACTTTAGTTTTAAGATTTCAAAGACTTTTAATCGAAATATCAAAAAGTAAGAAACTGAAAGGAAAAAAAACTAATATTGGAAAAAAGGTACGATATTTAAGTCTGTAAGTAGATAATAATAAAAGAAATCTATATTTTCAGGCAAAGTATTAACGAGCAAGCATTACTGTATTAGGGTGTGAATGGCACTGTGGTAAGAAAAATTACTGGCTGAAAGAGAGTCAAAGGCCAATGAGCGTAGGCAATGCCACGCAAAACTACAGTTCTAAGCTCTGGGTAATACTGCAACTGGCATAGGCAAGTGTAGTGCTCCATCAAGCGCATGACTTGCTCGTCTTCGTCACTTAATTACATAAGCAACAATGTAAAAAAACAGTACAAAAACAAAGTAGTACAAAAGTATTTGTTGATTTTCAACTTTTTATTTTCATTTTCATTAAAGCGTTACTAGAAAAACATTTTAAGAAGTACCTATTGTAAAATTTAAGATTTACCCGACCTAAGGGCCATGAGAAGTTGTGTTGAAATATTGCATCCGGGAATACTGCTAAATATTAAGCTTAGGGCGAAGAGTAAAGCACGGATTCAAAGTTTATAGCACGCACAAGGTGAGGCAAGCGAGAAAGGGCAATCCGGAGCAATATAAAACGAGGCACATCCTCGCTAACTGTATTCAGCCAATAGTTGAACGAAGAGCCACTTGAGTGAATTAAAAAAAATAACAAAATGACGACTGCTGTGGTGAGTACTATGTGATTTAATTAGAAAAGCGCAGAAGTTTTGGAAAATCCAGCTTTCTCCAAAATAAATAGATGAAGAGCATTTTTTACATATTAAATGCTTTCTTCTTTCTTTCTATCTATCTTTCTTTCTTTCTTTCTTTAGTACTTGTACAATAACTAATAATACTTAATAGCAATACTTAATAATTCAAGATACAAATATTAACAAAATACCAAAAGTAAAAATAAAAATAATCTATAAGCCCCATGGTGGGGGGAAAAGTGGCCAAAACGTAACTTTTTGCCCAAAGTAGTCGCCAGCATTCGGTCACCACTTTTCTTTTTATTTACAAAAAAATTTAGTTAGTATTTTTTTTTAATTTAGTTTATTCTTTTCGGTTGAACGGTTAGAGAAATATTATCGAGCTTATGCAAAATGATTAATCGTGTTTATTATTTCAATAACCTTTGATAGTTAATTTGTTTTTAACGATATATACCAGTGTTTTAAACTAGAATGACATTTTTAACCGACTTTAAAAAGGAGGAGGTTATATGTTTGTGTGAATGTATTTTTTATGTGTATGTTAGCCGATTTCTGCCCCATCTGTGGACTGATTCTCAAATTCTTGTTTTGTTTGGTAGAGTATACTTCCGAGACCTGGGTGATTTGATGAAATTTAAATGGGACCACCCATTTAAATTTCATCAAATTCGGTGAAGCAGTTTTTGGGTTACATTTCAAAACCTGAAAAGTATTGATTTATCTTGATGATATTATCATTGACAATCGATCCCGTAAGTAGCAGGATTAACGGTTAAAAATATTTTTTTTACCAAAAAATTTAACCGACTTCAACACCAAAAATTGTGAAATAACTTGTCGAAGTCTGTACCACGTGCACAATATTGTGAAATTAGGTACCTACTTTTGAACTATCATGGTACCGAATTCAACAAGTTGTAGTGTTGAAGTCAGTTCCATTTTTTTGGTAAAAAAATTCTTTATTAGATCTGTGGGTTGGGTATTAGGTTGTGCGATAAAATCTTTCCCAACTTTAGCAAAACTTATTTAACGCAGTAAGTAATAAAAGTGTATATAGCTAGGAAGCAGTGTCTTAGTTAAAAAAATTACAACCACAAAGTGCTTTTTAGCTCTTTTCTTAGTATTAAACTGTGACTTGGTAACTTAGTAACCTTATAATATATATTAAGAAGATACCTTTGCGGTAAAAGACAAGTGTTAAGCCAAAACAAGTGAAGGGACAGATTACAGATTCTATTTGGGGCATACAGTAGGTTAAAAGGCTAACCTTCTAGATAAGTTCGAATAACCGAATTTAATTAGTCCTCAACGTATTAATTTCGATTCGATGTAATCGAACGAGTGCAGCAAGGTCTTAGTGACAACTTAAACGGATATTTGTTTGTATATATTTTCACAATATAAAAGTAACGCGTTTGGTAAGTCATGTGTCTGGTGCTAAGCACTATTAATTGTCCATAAAACTTGCATTACCATTCAGCCATTCGGTTCTCTAATGATTCGTCGTTGCATTCGTCGACGAGCTCACCGATGTCAATACTTTGAGATATCGCCCTTGTACATAAGGTTGTGTTTCCAACGTTTCTTGTCATCCCGTCATTTGTTTCACGGATGTTGTCAAAGATGCAGCGAAGTTTTGCGTGCCACTGTAATGTGCCCGTGACCCCGAGATTAGTTTAGTTTCGCTCAGTAATCTCACATGCTAAGGTGCCCTTTATACCCTAATACAGTAATGTCAGTATTGCTTCACGGCAGAATATCTGATTTAGCGGTGGTAACTACCAAGACAGCAAGCCCGATAGGTTTAACACCTAGTAAGTCGGGTTTCCTCGCCTCGTATACTGATGGGTAACATCCGTCCTTTCACGGAGCAAATGTTTGTTGTATGTTCGACTATTCTTTTAGAAGTTTGGACACAGTAGATATGTTGGATGAATCTAAGCTTTGGGATTTAGTTTGAATCAGGTATGTCAAGTATGTATTTTATTTTGCATTTGGTTTATCTAACATACTTTTTTTACTGTGTGTTACAAAATAATTAATTTGTTTTATTATTCACTTGCCTATTTGATGTTATTATTTTGATCTTAGTTATTTATTAGACTTATTTTTAGATCTCATAGTTAACCACATATGAGACACACTACATAAGCCAAAATGTGGGAAATCGAAACTTCGTGTTAATTATGATTATATAGGAGCAACATTTAAATTTATATTTGCTTACTATTAGTCGCCATTAGCATATTAATGATATTTCCCACTTCACGTAAATCTTAAAAAGAGTATACACTTTTCTTCTACTAATGATAAGATTGTTTGTGTTTCAGTTTGTTTTCACATCGGCTCTTATAGCCATCTGCTCCTGTGGTCGCCTGGAGCCTCAATACTTACCTCCGCGGCCGGGAGGTGGTGGTGGTGGGGGAAGCAGTGGCTTCGGGGGTGGCAATGGCGGTCTCGGAGGTGGATCAGGTAATGACGCAAGTGCACATGTTAATGCATTCCTACACGCGCTCGAAAACGTGCCGGAATTTACACTGCGATTGCCCTCAAGGAGTTTAGATTTGTGAAAGTTAAGTCGTAGAATTTTGTTACTAAACAAAAACAAACAAAAAGTTCGTAACACAATTCGAAATAATGTAATTAGCCCGCGCATTAAAACGCACAAAATCCGCCATTTAGATTTTTTACTCAATGACACTCGCGCCATCAAGATGAATCTGATAACATACGATACACCTAAATCGGGGTGTTGAGTAGTTACGAGCGGACATAGGAACAGACATACACACATACACGCATGCCAAACTAATATCTAATCCTCTTTTTTGGCTTCATCACAGTCGGATCAAAACTCGGAATGTGTATGTAAATACGAGTCCTTTTATTTTTAAACAAATTCTGTCGAGTCTGAGTCAAGAGTTAAAAGTCGCCTGTACAGATTTGTACAGGTTAAAAAGGTTAAAAAGGTAAAAAAGTTAATAAATTAATAATTTTTAATACATTAAAAACTTTTTAACTAAAGGTTAAAAAGTCCGTGTTAATGGGTAAGCTTTTCGCGATAAGCATTCTGGCTTCAAGCGGAATAGTGAAAGCATGCTGTGTATGAATAGGTTTAAAGACCACTTTAGCAACGCGTTGTGTGTGTGTGTGTTTGGGATACAGTCTTTTTAGGAATATGACTATCAGAGGGATAATATAGGCTGATAGTTATTATGGTGATGGTGATAATGTTGATTTTACTGGAGATGATGAGTGCCGTTAAGTTTGTACCAAAAACATTGCAGTGTAACGATATAACTGAAACTGTATTTTTTATGAGAAACCGTGACGTAGAATCACTAAACAAAAAATCTCTATTAATTGAAAATCATAATCAGCAGTTAGTCAATACATAGGTCGATGGTGTTTTTTTTACTTTTTACATAACTAAAGCTGGTTTTACAGTGATGCTTACCGTCCGCGCGGATGGTAAGCGTGCGGCCGAATTACTGCCGTCAGCGTGGGCAATCCGCGCGTGTTGGTTGGTATGTAACGATCCTAGAGACGCAAAGCTCGTGGCCCGCGACGCTTACCAACCGCGCTGTTGAAAGCGTCACTGTAAAACCACACTTAAAGTTTGAAACTATTCAGCTACTAACGGAATTCGAATTCACGACTTCCGAATACTGATTCGACCTCTTGCATAAAATTATTCATTTACTTATTCATAGGTACGAGTAGGTCTCTTGTGTAGGAATTACTATCTAATGGGCCAAGCACGAAAATCTGTGCAAGTGTAACGTAATCGTGTAATTGACGTAAAACAATTGAATTCACTACAAACTATTATATTTCCAGTACACAGTACAGATAACTCGTAATTGGTTGGTACAGCTTTCACACAATACTTTCAGTATAGGGAAACACTTTCGCAAGCATTAAATAATATTGTGTTGGAATAACAAGTAAACTCACTGACCGAAAGAGATTCAAAAACCAATGTAAAAGAAGTCGACAAAAGACAGTTCATGGATCTCCGGATTGCACTACAACTGTTATGGGCAATCATAGCGCTTACCTTCAGGCGCACTACTTGCCGTCTCATTACTTGATTTCATAAAAAAAAATACAATAGAGATACTCGTAGAACAGGTTCTAATCTATTTGAACAGAGAACTATTGGCCTAACGTAGGTATCTTTTCTGTTACACAATCATGCTGAACTTTACCTAATAACAAACTATTATTTCGTGAGCTTTGTATTATAAATACCTATTTGACGCAGCTAGGTTTCTATATCGGTCTGTATACTTATAGAACGGTCCGTATTTTACCTACCACTAAAGAAGACTAGACAGTTAAGACCGTTGCTAAGTGTAAATCAAAGGAAGGGAAATATGGGACTGACATAGTCGTTGGACGACTAAAAGCCCCTGATAAAAGGCGAACATTTAATTAAAATAAATTATCAACAAACCTGGGGGGTTACTACCCGAACGAAGTCACGGGCAGTCGCTAGTATAATATAACAATAATATAATAGGTATAGGACAACATCCACTCAAAGGTTTTCAGGTTCTAAACTAGGCAGAGCCTGTACTGAACCTGATAACTGAACCACATACTTATGCACACCTAGACGCATGTCAAACACATATGTTCATGTACAAAAATGTTTGCCCTGTCCGGGGATCGAACCCGGGACCAGCGGCTCACTCAGGAGGCAGGGGTGCTACCACCTGCGCCAACCGGGTTATAGTTTACACATACGGCGAAAAAATATCTATCTGATGGCAAAATAGAATCAAGATCCGTTGCGTGGCTATGGAAGGATTAGTGGATATACAGACAGATTTGGAAAGTGACTTTATTTTATAATATGTATTTAAAGCAAGACTAAATACAAAAATCACTGCGTTCCAGGATCTTTTGGCGGATCAGGCGGCGGTGGTTCATTTGGCGGCTCTGGATCGAGTGGCGGTGGATCTTTCAGTGGATCAAGCGGCGGTGGCGGTAGCGGCTCTCAGATACCAATCACTAAGTTCGAGAACGTCAACAATGGAGACGGCAACTACCATTTCAGGTGAGATTCGATGCGCACGAGTGTGAGGTCGGAGGTGTGGCTATCAAAAGTTTAGATCACGTTCTGTTCCGTAAACCTTTGAGAACTTAATATTAATATTCGTTAAATACGTAGTAGGTTGTGTCTTTTTCGGAAACGTACTCAAACATACTTCTTAAAGCTGTTACACTTTATCCATCCTAACTACTGTTTGCTGTTGGTGAAAAAAATACTCTAAACCTATTTTTTTTTGGCAGCTGCTAGGTCCACAGACATAAGGTCCGTGCCTTTGGTAATACAATATTTTAATAATTTTTTCAACACTTTAAATTTTAATTATTTAAATTTTAAAAAAATCTATAAACTGTAAAGTGAAGTAAAAGTGATGGCCCCGTTAGTTCTGTTGGTAGTGAGGCTTGTGACGTCCCAGGACCAGCGCTGGCCGGAGCAAAAATTTGTATGATGAGATGTTTCTTCTCGGGCCTTGCATGTTGTTATGTATTGTGTGTATCCTCATCTCCTGCAACACAGCACAGGGAATCCTAGCGCAGGGTTAAAGTGTGTGAGTGAGTGTGTAAACATTCCAAACTTTATTTTTACTAAGTATACCACCAAACCACCAAAAAAAAATATAACCACCAAGAAAACAGGTGGGTACCTAAATATATCTAAGATTTGTAATGCCGAACTAGATATTTTTTCAATAGGATATGTTTATTTCAAGTGAAAAGGAACCATATATAAACTCCTAATATTGTAGAAAGGGAGTCTGTTTGTTTGTTATGCTTTCACGCCTTAACGGCTAAACGGAAAGTAATGAAATTTATCATGAAAATATATTATATCTCGTCTATAATAAAGACAATATTTCTACTATGATTAAAAATAAACTACCAAATTGGACTGCACTTGGTCGTAGGTACTTATTACTATTTTAAACTTTTATTTTTACTGCACTATTATATTATGTTTACAGTTATGAGACCGGCAACGGCATCTCCGCTCAAGAGAGTGGGGCTCCTCGTGCCCAGGGCCCGGAAGGCCCCGCGGTGACCGCTGATGGTTCATTCTCCTACACTGCCCCCGACGGACAGAAGATTGCACTTACGTATACGGCTGACGAGAACGGCTTCCACCCTGTGGGACCCCACCTACCCACTCCCCCACCGATCCCAGAGGAGATCCTGCGCTCCATTGAATTCAACAAGGCTAATCCAAATGGGTAAGTATGCTGCATATTTGCATATCTTTATTTTTTATACTCGTATACTTACGTAATTATAGGAGTTATTTGATGACCGTTTCATTTCAGTCAGATGAAAAAGTCTGAATAGTTACTATTACTACTACATTGCTCGATTGCATCTTTGCATAGGTTCGCGATAACACTGCCACTGCGTAATGGTTGTCAGTTACATCACGATTTCAAATACAGTTCTTTATGTGAACTTTCTATGAACTTCTAAACTACGCAGGTTAATGTGCTATAAACTCTCACCTTCGCTTTTCATCTTGCTGTAGAGGGAATCCTGCTCTCTTTTTTACTATCACATGACGATCAATTCGTACCAAGCTTGCCCATGACAGTTACAACGTCATCATGAGATTTAAGCTAAAGTACCGTGGCAATCCCACTGCGCTCGTTACATTAGTTTTTACGTCTCATTTGATCAGTAATTCCACATGCTTCCGTCCCTTTCTAACTCTTAACACAATTTATTATGCATAATATTTTTCTTTTCCTGCTAAATATATAATTTAACACTGCTACCAGTGTACCATACAAGACAGTTGCTTGCACAAGATGCCTACCTTGTAGGTCTGGTTTCCTTGCCTCTTATGATTAGCATTTCGCTATTGAAATTCTCGTATTTTAAACAGCTGTTTTTTAGTCGAAGCAAGGAATATAATCGCCTTTAAAACTATAATTACGAGTATGATTGCGAGTCATACCTAATTAATTGTAAACAAATGGAGCATAAGTATCTTTAATAGTTATTTTTGCTGAAGTTACAACATTTTTTAATCGAGGCTGCTATCTAAGGTCGTCATTGCTGCTTCCACATTCACTCTTATAATTATATATACCTATGAGAAGTATATAAACTTCCACAAAAATATTTCGGTTTTTATTCAACTAAAACTAATAGTTTCCTATCAAATACAATACACAATGAAATCGATTTAGCAGATGCAATTGGATCACAAAAATAATTTCAAAATAAATCAAACTGCAGAACTATTGTGTAAATCAAAATACAATCGCGTATGATTTTATTCACCGAGAAGAAGTGAAAAACATTCACAAAAGGCCGTTATTCCAGAAAGACACTCAGCCGTGCGATTCTCTAATTCGTTGCATCTTTGACAACATCCGTGAAACAAATGACGAGATGACAAGATACGTTGGAAAATCAACCTTGTGTACAAGGGCGATATCTCATAAAGTATTTGACATCGGTGAGCTGACGAATCATTAGAGAATCGCACGGCAGGTCTTTGGAGGGCGATAAATCTTGCACTGAGGTCCTGCTTGGAGTGTATTATGATTAATTTACGTACAGGATCACAAAACCGAGCCAAATTTTATAACGGAAGATATTTAGTGTGATATATCTACGCGTTGACAAATATAATATTATTTTGTTGTAATTTATATCTATTCTGTACCATTACTAAACGTGTATTAATCTTAAATTGTAATCTTCTCGCCGTCTTTTGTATTAATCTGTCTTGTACCTCTTTATTAATACATATTATATTTGCATGTATTATTTTTACTTACAGAGAAGGATCTTACAATGCCGGTGGTGGATCTGGATCCGGTAGCGGTTTTGGTGGCGGTAGCGGAAGTGGTAGCGGTTTCGGTGGTGGCAGCGGAGGAGCCAGCGGTTTCGGTGGCGGAAAGGGCAGCGGCGGCAACAGCGGAAATGGTTACCACTACTAATATTCTACAGATCTCACAACTTGCTAACTCCTAAACTTGCATAATACGAACTTTTGTATTCAATTTTAAACGCACGACTGTGAACTAGGATGATTAACGTAAAGACTATATATATATATATATAGAATTCATCTAATAAAGAAGGCGGTGCTGGTTACCTACTTCTTTTGTTTCTAGAAACTTTGTTGTGTGTAGTGTTTTACACAGGGAATGATGACAAGAGTAAAAATAGTTTTTACAGTTATGCTAAAAATGTACTACAAACTTGTTCGAGTTAAAACACCTGCAAGTATAATAATCGCTAGTAAAAGCCGTTACAGAATCAATCGAGAAAAAATGTAAGCCGCTCGGTAGTAGGTAGTAGTCGAAGTAAATTCCGGATAAAACTAGAACGGTAAATAGCTTTGGGAACTTGTACACTAAAGGTGGTCTTATATGTAGTGCTACGGGGGAACTCTTAGGGTTACATTCCTTCAGCGATTAAACTGGGAGCTTAGCAAGATTGAACTGTATGACGAAAGCTTGACTTCTGGAACTTCTTGGACTGTGATACCACATTATAACGCGCACTATATAGGTTAATTTATATGTTTATTGTAATTTATCGATGTAAATAGGCATGCATGTATTACGATAAGATTCATGAATATACGTGACTGTAAGATGAACTGCTTATTTATATTTAACCCTTTTCTATAATCACATTTGAACCATTCTATTCTGAAAAACTTAAAAAGTAGGTAATTAAAGTGATCTTTTAAAATTCTATCAAATTATCTTATTACATTTTATTACATTGAATAATTTCTATTTAGTTATATATACATTGAATATTTAGTTATTTATAAAAATAATTGAAGTTAATATACATTGTAAATTTCACAACTTTAAATGGAAAAATATAAAACTTCCGAAGTTTTGGCACTTTTCAGTAATTATGGTCAGGGATACCTGCTCGTACTCACTGAAAAGATTTCGACACTTCCCCGTTAAAATATGAGAGTGAAGCCGTTTAATGTTAACTATGCGGCTGGAAGGACATTTAATGATTTTATAAGCATGAATACCTAAGAAATCACATGATATTATGACGTTATGTAAAAGTGTAGAAGCAGTGATATGTAGATTATATAATAGGTAGATGATGAAACAACTCTTATAGTGGTCGCCTAGAGCTGTACCACACCTTTGCCATTGCAGTTATTCAACCGTGAAGTAGTTGTGCGCAAACATTACTGTTTCGATAAAAGGTAAGTTTCCAGCTAAATTCAGGGCCAGAGATTTTACATATATCGCATATATCTCAGGGTGACGAGCGCAGTCCTTTACCATGAAGGGTTTTGAACTCTTGTAGTTTAAAATTCAGAATAGCACTGAACTGCAAGTGAGACGCTTAACATTACGCGAGCGATTTGCTAGTCTCGTCACCAATTGACAAAAAAATATAAAAAATGTCAGTTTGTAAATATAATGTATAAATGTTCACACACTCAGATCCGCATTAGCATTCCCTTGGCAGCCACATATATTTCCACATCACTCATCCAAGATCGGCCAGGGATTGAACCTGCGTTTCTCGCTACAAAGGGGAGAGCCCCACCCATACCAACTAGACCACAGAAACAAGAGAGATATGAAAAGGGGGCGTGGCCGATGTCGCAGCAATATGCCCAAAAACAGAACATATTGCTCGCGGCGGTTCGCAGCTTTTGTATTATGTGACTGAACGCCGGTCGCGATATTGCATGTAAACAGTTTACAACGCTTGTTCTCTTCTTACAAATATTCAAACGCTAAGTTTTAATACCGCAGTGGATAATGAACTTATTGAAGCTAGCTATACGTTGAATCGCGGAATACGGCCGCTACTTCTGACACCATACAGGTAAGTGGTATTAGGTGGTAAAGAAATCTTGGACAAAGATAATTGACAAGTAGAATGAAAATCCGTAAAAATACTGTTCAAATGTTGAACATCGAAATTGGACAAAGTCAAAGTCAAAGTCAAAATCATTTATTCAATTTAGGCATCAAAGACGCACTTATGAACGTCGATTTTTCATTATAATGTACTTTAAAGACTACCGCCGCGTTTCAAAATACATAGAACCTACCGAGAAGAAGCGGCAAGAAACTCGGGGTCATTCTTTTTATATAGATGTTTTTAGAATGTTTTTACTTAGGTACTACAAATATTAGCTCCAGTGTGTTGCCTTACAAAAGATAACATAATAATGGTATCAGTAGGGCAAGACACGCTACACTTTGACATCTTAGTACACGAGTAGATAGATCGTGGAGTGATCAGTCCCAAGCTGTTTTATCCTCCAAGTAATCCGAAATTTTGTAATAACCTTTTTGACAGAGTTTAGTTTTAATAGTAATTTTAAACTTATTAATAGGCAAATCTCGGATAACATTGGGAACTTTATTATAGAATCGTATACATTGTCCCATAAAAGAATGACTTATTCTGTGGAGACGCGTTACATGTACGGATAGCTTGTGCTTATTTCGCGTGTTCATGGAATGAGCATCACTCCTTTTATCAAAACTTCTAATGTTTTTCTTTACATACAATAGATTTTCATAGATAAACTGAGAGACAACAGTTAGAATGTTTATGTCTTTAAACTTCTGTTTAAGGGAAACTCTGGGAGCTAAACTGTAGATCGCTCGTATTGCCCTTTTTTGCAGTATAAAAATAGAATTAATATCTGCAGAACATCCCCAGAGCAGTATGCCATAAGTCATAACGCTATGGAAATAACTAAAATAAACTATTCTAGCTGTGTCTACATCAATTAATAGTCTAATTTTTTTAACAGCATAAGCCGCTGAACTGAGCCTACTAGACATTTTTTTAATGTGGGGACCCCATTGCAATTTAGCGTCTATAGTAATTCCTAAAAAGAGCGTTGACTCCACAAGGTCCAACCCTGTTCCTTTCAATTGTATATTGGGTTCTACTTGTCTCACATTTGGTGTCGAGAACTTTATACAATTAGTTTTCTTCTCATTGAGGAGAAGATTATTTGTATTGAACCAATTCACAACTTTAGCTAATGCATTATTAACATCGTCATAGTTTAATAACTGCCTTTTAATTTTAAATAACAGTGAAGTGTCATGCAAACAATACAATCTCGTGATTCTTCTCATACAAAATTGACATAGAAAATTGACGAATAGGAGGCATATAAAAATAATTTTCATAACTCTATAATAAACAACTTTCATCTACTCTACTCGAACATCGGGATTAAAATATACGCGACTTTATCCATTTAAACTTGTTTATATTCAAGATAAGCTTACTTTCGAAACATATACTAATATTATACTAAGTTTGAATATATAAGTAACCCACTGAGTTAATATTACTTATCAAAACTCATTTCGCTACCACCTGTACCATTTCCAAGAGGAAGCACGTCTCTACAATAACATTTTGCTATTTACTTTAACATACTGTGTAGTAATTATGTGAAAATACTGCGTGCAAAAGTCTAAGGTTAAATTTGCTCACGTTAAACGAACGTTAAAGTAATCGTGCATTTATTGTATAAAGAAAAAAAAACGCGTAAATTTATAAAAAAATAAATTTACCCGCTGACATTTTTATTTGGTACCCAGATGCTGTTGCATGGAGAATAGATAAGAGAAATAGGTAATTTTTCACCATATACCTTAAAGTCAAAGTCAAAATCATTTATTCAGTTTAGGCTTCAAATACGCACTTATGAAGTCAATTATTCATTGTAATGCACTTTGAAGACTACCGCCGCGTTCCAAAATATATAGAGCCTACTAAGAAGAAGCGGCAAGAAACTCAAAGCCATTCTTTTTATATACCTACTTACTTTTTAACAATATTACTACTTAGGTACTACTATTATTATCTACATTTTATGGGTAGCTGATGACAACTTGCCAGAAGTGGAGTATTCCAAGCATCTTTGTCTTCTATAATAATGTTAGACTTTATAATGTACTTTTTTATTAAAACGTTTTCACAGCCAACTTGATTTTTTTCCTCTGTGAGCTCAGTTATGTGTTTTGGAATTTTATTTTAAAAACCGTCTTACTAATTTATCGTCTATTTAATGCGAATGGGTTCACTACACTGTAATATTATAAATGGAAAATTTTGTAAGTAAATGAGGATGTGAGTGAGTGTGTATGATTTTTACGGTGAAACTGCTGTACAGATTTAGATGAAGTTTGGTAGAGCTTATACCCAGCATAATAATCCAAGTAGGCTACTTTTGATTCCCATTCGAGGGACAGATCTCGAGGAGTTACGATAACGATACTCCACGCGGAAGAAGCCGCGGCAGATGTCAGTTACTTAACAAATAATCTTTTTAACGCACTTTCTCATAAAGTGGCTCTAATTTCAACTATTACAACAATTATATTAATTATATTATTCAACTATTAAAACTATTACAAAAATTAACAATTAGGCACATAATGACACGTGTAATCAAACTTTTTCATTGTTATTATTCACAAGTGAGTTAAAGAGTTTTTTTATTATATTGGTTGAGTTGCTTTGATCTTAAAAAAGTTTTAATATGTAAAAGATTGTTGTTCAATAGCACAATTAATTTAATGTAGGTACCTATAGCTGGCTCATTTTATGCAACTCGTATTTAAATAGATAATTTCAACTTGTACGTGTTTAATAAATAAAACTTTTACTCAAATATAACTTTTGTTTTCTCTGTAATAAAGAAAAGAAAACTTGAAATTCCCCATTTTGTGCGTGGCTAAAACGCTATCCACGAAAAGCTAAAAAAAGAAACCTCATTCTTTTAGTCTGTGGCCGATTGCCATTCTTTGATTCACGCGCATAGGAAAACTGATTAATTTTCCCACCATTGCAAAAACAATAGTAGATTGTTGACCAAGGGTCGAAATAATCAATTGCCGAGGTATTTAGAGGCCATAGTTTTAGAGGCTATAGTCCGAGTAGGAATTGATTCTTTTACCCGTGTTAAACACTCTTCTTTTAATTTCAAATATGAGGAAAATAAATCTAGTTGTTTATCTAAACTATTTATTGATAATATATAATAATATTAGTTGTACCTATTTAAAATTAATTGTCAAATTAGGACGATACGTGAAATTCAAAGTTACATTTTTGTTTGAAATGCTTATGCTGTTTGATATATTATGACAAATTTGGCTGTTCTGGATATCTGTAAAAGTAGGAGACTGGTATTTCATCAGACGATGGATTCCATGGCGGATACTCCCTGGAAGTTGTCGGCTGACTAGGCGAATTGGGGCGTATTTTTATAGTTTCAGTTAATTTGGTTGAAATTTTAGTTTTATTTTGGACTGAATCTTCAATGTAGCCTTCGGCGACCGTGCTGGATTTCCAGCCTCCATGTCTTTTTAAGGTTGTCATGTTTGCTCCAGAATCGGCTAAAAGTGTTGCTGACGTTTGTCTATAACAATGTCCGGTATACAGTTTGGTAAATTTAAATAAGTTGTTAACTGCTTCGGCATACTGGAGATTTTATTTTTACCGATCACTTATAGCATTTTCCCTTCTGATAGTTGAAAAAAACGGTCCGTTTTTACATCACTGGGTCTAATTTTTTGATATTTCTTTACTATTTGTAAAGAAATATCAAAAAACTCTTCTTGTACTACAAACGAGCGCTCAATATTTGTTTTTGTTTTAGCCAGTTTTACTAGTAATAATTGGCCTTGACTTTCTATGTCCTTAATTGTCAAATTTGCAAGTTCACTGCTTCTGCAAGCGCCGCTTATACCGAGTATCAATACCACCTGTGAAAAACATGCATTTTTTTAGTATTTGTATAATAAATACGTTCATTTTTAGAATAAATACTTAGGTAAACTTACCTTCACTGCCAAATATATCTCGTCAGGAGCATCATTTAAAAAATTTTCCACTTCATGAGAGGTGAAAACCTTATATTTCTTACTCTTGAACCCCTGAGACTGTCTTTCCAAAAATAATGTTAAATTGTGTTTTTTTTTTTCAAATTTACATTGTGCTTTACACTAAGTGTAAGTACCTACTCTTGAGCATAGAATATCGGCTCCATAGCGTAGAAGGCTGTAGTTTGCTACACAGTCCATTAAAATATGTAAGAAATACACTTTCGGAAAACGATTTTATATTCTTCTCTGCTCGCCGCTTCATAAAATCATTGTATGTTTTTATACCTATATCTTTCTTTCGAGATTTCTGGCAAAAGATTTTCAATAACACAATTTGCCTCGTCTTTAATTGAATCTGGTGTCAACATTTCAGAATCGCTTGAACTCATTTTAAATGTTCAAATCTTAGCATAAAAGATTATTACCTATATTACCTATATTTTTGAATTTCGTCACAGATACGTAACAGATTAGTATCCCGCCAATTTATATCGACTTTTTAAATTTTAAATATGGAACTCACCGCGTAATTGATGTGGCTTATTCCGCTCAAAGAAGTTTGCGCTAAGTTCACACTGGCTGTTTATAAAGTCACATGGCCGCAGCATTTTTTTTATTAGTTTTTTTTTACATAAAACTCTTCACTGCTGACAGCAATTCTATTTTTAAAGTTCATTCTGGCCCTTAGGTGGGAAGTAATTTGTATGAGTTTTTCCCTCTCTATGGAGGGAAGCAGCATTTTCCACCCAATAATCAGATCAAAACAACACTACTTTCCGAGTATGAAAAATGAAAAAAAAATTTTGTATATTTTTCTTCACAAGTATATTGAAAAACGTCGTATGATCCAAGTGTGTATTGATGATTACCGTCCTTGGCTCTCTTAAGACCCCTTACCTAACGGCTCGGATCTCAATGGCGCCTCAGCGGTACACACTACACCAACATTACACACTTGTACCATAATGTACTAATATAAATATAGTACTCTCATCTAAGTACACGTGTTTTACCGCATATTCCATTTAGGCCAGTAAAATAGCCTTCTGACCAAAAATGCATTTTATTGATCGATCCAAAATTTTAAGAGCTAACGGCCGATAAAGAAAAATCGCTAAAAATGAGCCAATAAACAATAAACGACAAGTTTAACAAAAAAGTTTTCGGGCATTAAAAGATGCGAAATTTTATTTTGTACAATAATGGTTTCAATAAGTAACTTTTTTTTATAAAGTTTTCGAGATATCCGCCAAATTCTTTTTTCAAGATGGCGCTTAAAGCTCCACCTGGATCTGTCAGCCTTTTGTGAAATTTGGTCAATAAGTGACCGTAAACCTTATAAAAACAAAAAAAATGGTTTAGAAATTTAGAGCGATGTTAGAAGCCTAATAAATTAAGTGTCCTAATGGGCGGTTTTATTGCTCAGAGCGACCTTTTTCTTGTTCTTCTCGTCTTTCTATGATAAACAATATATAAAAAAGCAATATACTCGTATATACCTAATTTAGTTTAGTAAACAGTTAATAATAATTATGCCATTTTATTAATGTTGATTTGCTTATAGAACGGTTTACACCTAAAAAATGCCAGATTATCAATAGGTTAGTCCATACTTTCACTTTCAATTTCAGTTTTATTTTGATCTAAATGTCTGTCTGGATGGTTGTCTCGAAGAGATCGCTCTGAGCGATAAGACCGCCCATTGTGACACTATTAGTATTAAGCATTTAATTTTAATAATATAATTTTGTGTATACAATTGTATCGAAATGACTTATGTATAATGTGGTGTTACAATAAAGAGTTAATCTATCTATCTAACTGACGATGGCGCAAGACGAATTAGATTTAACCCAGTACTGCAGATATAAGAATAGATAATCCTTTCCTTAGTTTATTTAGACTGTGTTCAACACAAGTAGGTCTTAATGTTGACTATTAAAACAATCGTACAAATAAAATTAAATTTCGTAGTTTTTTGTGTGTAATTAACAATGAACTTTAGGGTAGTAAACGAATTATCTGGCCGATTGTACAAGGTAACAAATAAAATACCATGTGGAAAATTTAACCTTGACATCTAAATGGCCGCTATCGTAAACGTATGTGCTTTAAAGACGCACAGCTAAACACCATTACCATAAAGTTTCCTAGGTTGGTTTCTACGGGACTCTGTATAGAGGTAATTGACTGGCCGGTTTCCGTAATTGGTAGCAGCCCGCCTTCTGCCACCGATCCTGGGTTCGCCTGGACAGGTCAAACTTTGTACGCATGAACACGTCTGTTTGACCTGCATCTTTGTGTATATATACCTACATAAGTATGTAAATCAGTCATCAGGTCATCACAGTAGTCTAATTTAGAACAGGAGACCTTGTGGGGATGTTGTAAAGAAAATCTTAGGATTTCTGATTTCAGAAAAATAAAATATTTATAAATTTACTATAAATTTATGTCAATGTATTTTTTACAAACAAACCTACATAATATTTGCAACTAAGATACATTTATAATGGTGGTTTAGATGGAACTCCTTTCGTATGGGGCTCGAATAGCATGTTATTTTTTTAATGCTAAGTGAACATACATTCAGGAAAGAATACTAGAAAAACATTAATGCTATGAATTTATTATAATTAGTTAACGTTTTGATTATTATATGATGCGGTGCAAGATATAATTATTGCCTGTAATTATATCTTGCACCGCATCATCCGCTCACTAAATCTATAACGGCAATTGTGAGGAAAGGACAAGACAGGAGAGCTTTTGGAACACAGCGTTAAGTGTTTGGCGACACATTCTTAAACTTGAGACTTCAGCAATATAAAATCCCTTTCTTTGGCCTTCCTCACGATATTGCTTTTATAGTATAAGCTTCAGGCCAAGGCAGGATTCGAACAAGCAAACGCTACAACGACGTAGCCTAGCTAACCATAAGCTATCCTCGTTTAATCGTTGTGATCGTCGTCGTAATGATCGTTTCAATGGATAAACACAAATTTACGGCACATATATCTGGGTGTAGTGTTACAGATAAATATAATTTCAACAGTCTGAAGTATAATGAAATTTTAAGCAACTGAAACTCATAATATACATGTCATTAGGTACGCAATATACGATGAGCAAAGCGTGTGCAATTATGGCCGACATAAAATTACTCTAATGCTAAAACTGAAAAACCACTGAAACAACGTACTTTTAAACTTGATTGGGTAAGTAATCGATGCCGTAATGATTACATGAACATCATCAATGTGATTTTATCTCCAGTTCACTGCTCATCCATTGCTGGATAGGCTTTTCTTTACCACACCAAATGTACCAAATTTTAGGTAAAATGTATAATTCTTTTGGATAATCTTTAAAACGGAGCGGAACTTTCTACGGGACGTCACTATTACTCGAGAATGGTAAGCGAAGCGGTTGAGATTAAAAAACACCGTAACTTCAACCGTGAGGATGGTTTCAAACTGGCGGCAACATGGAATCCAGTGATTAAAAAGTGTTCCCGTCGCGATTTATCCTCAGAAAAATCTGTCGATATCGTTAGTGTTGTGTGTCGGGACAATGACTTTTTATAACAACTGTTGGGGGTATATTAAAAAGTATCTCCATACGTCAAGACAATGACACCCGCCTCTTCAGTTTTCTTCAGTTAATTCTTCTTCTCTTCATCAATGCAACTTGATCGAAACGTCGAGGTAAATAAATACTATTACTATCGCGATTAAGCCCCGTTAATATAATATAAATATGTAATCTTTTAAATACACATATTTAACCTCATTAATGCTTCATGTGACTGTGCCCTAACATCAGCCGTTCGATTCTCTAATGATTCGTCGATGCGCTTGTCGACGAGCTCACCGATGTCAAGCACTTTATAAGATATCGCCCTTGTACACAAGATTGTTTTTCAAATGTTTCTTGTCATCTAGTTTCACGGATGTTGTCATAAATGCAACGATGTTTGCTCTTAGATAATCACAAGGCTGTAAAGTATTAACAACAAAATACCTAGGAATCATGGCGACATTAACGTCTGTCTAGGCATGCTCACATTGAACTTATAGTTCTTTTATCTGGATTTTTTAAATCTACACAACTTTAGCACAACCAATTCAAAATGATTGTATACCAGTCTGGGGACGAGCCAAGACAAAGTTCTTGGAACTTGAAAGAGCACATAGAGCTTTAATCAAAGTGATGTATTCTAAGCTCTACCGCTTCTCTACAAATACCTACACTTTACCGAGATTCAGGACTTCTCCTGTCGGCCAAGAAACTACATATCCTAAACGCCGTTTTAAAGTTACACAGATCTCTTGAGTACAATCCTAAAACCTAAACAAACGAAAAAGAGATAAAGTAGCCACTAAAGGTACTGCTCGGACTCAGTTTGCAACGCGACAGTATGCCATGCAATCCGCCTACCTCTACAACGCTATAAATGTAACTTTGGATACCCCAAGTTATAAATGTTAATGCAAAAAACAACCTATTAAAGAATGGCTATTGACACTTAACTACGAGGAAGCTGCAAAACTTTAAAAACTATTTTCGTATTATTCAATTAGGCACACACACACTTCAACTCACTTCCACACACATACATATACTCACACCTTCCTAGCTGCTCCTGAAATACACATAATCAGGAGCACACACCCCCCAAATAACATATACCTGCACTAAAACATAAATTTATAATTTAACTTATCTTAGCTTATCTTAACTTACTTTATTTGTCAACTTTTTCAAGCAAATATTGTGTACTTACTTATTCTAAATAGCACAACAGAAGAGCGAGACTTTCACACGGGTATTTTCGTACTTGAAAGAGGGTCTACAATCTGAATGAAGTGAAATGTATCGTTGAAGTTTACAGAAACAAATATTTGTATTGTATTGTATTGTATTGTCATCAATCTTAAATTATTGTACGATAAGTACTAGTATGATTGTATGCTATATACGAGTACCTTATACTTACTACTATAGTACAAATAATGTTACCACAAAAGCATTTTACTTTACTTGATATAGCTTTAAAGGTATGCATAATGACATCACATAGTACTTACACAATAAAATGCGACACTCAATTTGAACTATAAATAAACCTTTTTAATATAAATTTAACGCCCCAATTAAAACTCTAATGAGTAAGTTAGTAGACGTTTGTCTTAGACTTTGTAAATTCACCTAAGTCATAAGATTATGAAATATTGAAAAATTATTGCATAGTTGCCAGCACGCAGCATCACTGATCTATAGGTGAAAATAAACTGAACATACGCCAAAATCCTTGTAAAAAACGTGCTATCTAACAATACCGCCGACGACGGGGGGTGGCCCCATTGGAATGCATCATCTCCGCCCAAGCTGGAACCCACTCTTACTTATTCTGTGATGATGCCGAACATCAGAGCAAGGTGATGGGTGAAGGGTTATGATATAAAAGAGAGTTGAACTCTGATGATGATATCAGTCAACGAACTGTCTTCAGTGCAAGTGTTTGTGATCTGGACCTACTTTTGGAAACAAAATGATCGCTTTTAAGGTATTTTGAGGGAATCGCTGTGTCAAAAAGTTGTATAATTTATGTCGTTAGTTCTAAAAATATTATATATGTGTGAACTGTAAAAAAACAATATTTTTTTTCTGACCTGGTCAGTTACATGGATTTTTATATATTAGGTATATATAAAAATCCATAAGCATATAGAAATCCATTGTTATGAAGGTGAATATATTGTCTGGCCTTTAAATCACAATTGCTTATAAACCAGTTCCTAAATAAATACTAAAAATATCCCATTCAAATAAATTCGCAGAGTACATTAAAAGGTTGCTTTACAAGACTAATCGTATAGAGCTAATTCTTACCTAATCCACCCTTCAAGATAAGAATTTTTAAGGAGAATTAGTAAATTTCTTAAATTATGAAATTATCCCAAACCAAAATAAACATCAAAAACTATGAACATGTATGGGTTCCAGGATATGTAAAAATCATTAATTAGTATTTCTTCTCTTTATGGAAATAGATCCATGACATGACAATAATTAAAGTTAAATAAAAAACTTTATAATCGTCTTGTAAACTAGACGTGTGTTGTTAATTCTTTATAATATAATTTCTTTATACGTAATAAATGCCATAATTTTAGTATTCCTAAAGATATGACTCACTTCTTTATTATTTATTCAAAATTCTTAAAATGTTATTATGTTCTTCAATCATAAGTGAACATGGTTTAAAAAAAAAAAACTGATTGATGGTTTTCATTTTATATCGATACAGTCACGATTTTGTAATCTTCATTATCGTATCACTGGCCTACAGGTGAACAAAATGACTCGTAGATCCATTATTGAAATGCTTTTTCTTTTTGCAGTGCATCTCTGCTCTGGCCGTATTAACGGTGGTGTCAGCAGGCCACTCTGGTCACCAAAACTACAACACTGGAAACCCTGGCCCTTACAACTCTGCGTACAGTGGCAACTACGGCGGTGCACAGATACCTATTCTAAGCTATGAGAATGTGAACGATGGAAGCGGAAACTACAGATACAGGTGACTATTACAATAAGACGCATGCTGTGTTCACAGCTTTTAGAATGGACACTGAATGTTCCTTACATAATATATTGTGTAGTGTTAAAGGTGTCACCTTCAATTAGTGAACCGAATAATAAAAAAAAATAATAAAAAAAAGTGGAAATATATTTAAATGTCTGTCTATATGAAAATGAACCCTTATTTCTCCTCGTCACGCTATAACTTGAGAACGGCTTTACCGATTTCATTCATGTTTTTTTAAATGATTTCTAAAACTTTGTAAAAAGTTCTTATATTATTTAAAAAAATAAGAAAATAAGGGTTATATGAAGGCCAAAGGCCGAGCCTACACGTAAACGAAGTCGCGGGTAATCGCTAGTCATCACTACATATAATAAATCTGTAGAGGTCGAATTTATGTACAATGAAAAAAAATCTAAAAACTGAGTCAGGGGAGTGAAATAAGGGGAATAAGTAAGGAGTGAAATCGAACAAAAAATTTTTTCAATTTTAGTTTTATCTGGTCCGTTTGTGCGGGCTAATCTCTGAAACGACTGGACAGATTTAAATAAATAAATTTTGTATGGTGGTAGCTCATATCCCTGGTCAACATATAGGATACTTTTGATCCCGCTAAATTATAAAGTTCCCGTAAGATAGGTAAAAAAACTGTAATTAAACGTACCAAGTTTGAAGGTTTTATGATCAGGCGAATGACTTCCCAGTCTCGTACGTGATCTCGAGATGCAGTTCTATCATGCCAGACCTAAACAAGACCTTGTTTACTCAGTAACTTTATTAACATCTAAAAACCCAGACAAACTTAAGTCTCATTCGTCAAACTGTTCCTCAGAAAATATTTTACCATCGTTTCTAAAGTTTATTATGTAGTCATTAATAATCAACGTCAAATCATTTATCAGTTAATTTTTGATCATCAGAAGACTTGAACTTTTGTACACTTACTAACATCACTAATTGCTACAAATAAAAACCTTGAATCTATTTTCAGTTTAAATAATTGTAGTAGTTACCGAGATGCTTATGTATGTTCACGAACCATAAAGCACCGAACGCAACAAACACAATTGCCGACTAACTACATCTTTAATTACATGTAAATTGTAAATGAAGTCATAAAAATATGGCCGACACCGACAAAATCAAGGATATTTCTTGTGACATTTACCAACCCGTTCTAGGCATTCGTGGCGTTGCACAATAATTGCATTTCCACTGTTGGAACACGGACCTTCCTCTCATAAAAAAGATCAAGCCAGAACAAAGGCTAGTGGGTAGGCTAGCTACCTCTAGCTTTTTCATAGGTTAGCCCGTACGTGGTGATTAAATTGTAAACCACCCGAAGCTTCTGTTGACTTCGCCGAAGTCTTAGGGCTTTAAACAGCAAGAACGACCGTACCCTCCAAAGCAAAGAAGCCCTCATATGAAAATGTCATCAGAGGTCACCTATCCATATGGTGACAACAGTGAGCTTTACGTTACCTAGTCAAGCTTGCTAGCTCGTTAAGGTAAAATAAAGCCGTAAGCAACAGGACATGCTGCACTTCGAGCACTTCCATAGCCTTATAATAGTCGTTGTGATATATCTTATATTAGTCTATTTAATTACACTGCGCTCTTTCCTAGTGAACACTGACATCACATAAAACTACTAAAGGCAGTACCTACTATAGCACCTACACTGAGAATCTGATATACTGACCAAGTATACTACGTATTAAGCATATGGCATATATGTTGACTTTTCCCAATTTTCAGCTATGAAACTGGTAATGGAATCGCCGTGCGTGAAAATGGGGCCCCACGTGTTCAGGGTCCTGAGGGCCCCGCGGTGGCTGCGGATGGTGCGTTCTCGTATACTGCCCCGGACGGCCAGCAGGTCTCTCTTACCTACACCGCTGACGAGAACGGGTTCCACCCATCTGGCTCTCACATCCCCACTCCTCCCCCCATCCCGGAGGCGATCCTGAGGTCCTTGGAGTTCAACAGGCAGCATCCTTCTTCGTAAGTTAATAATTCCTATCACTTTATAATGTTTATATGGATTTTAAATAGTCATACTTAAATACATGTACAGAAAAAAGAAAATAATATGTAATAATAATAATAGTGTTACCTTATAAATATTTTGTATAGAGGAGTTTCCGGATTTTTGAAGATGTTTAACATGTTGAATAATATTTTTAACACATGTTTAATACAACATGATCAACGTTACAGTTTTAATACTAGTAAGTTTTGGGCCTTACTTAAAAACGGCACATAACTTTAAATGACGTTATTTAGTACTGCGCAAAAGAAAAATGTTGTGCGCCGTACTATGTGACGTTATTTAAATTTAAGCGGCGTTTATATGTAAGACCGAATACGTATACCTACTATGTATATTCCTTATCAAAGCACATCTCAGATCGTTACTATTATTATATTTATCTACCGATTTTCAAAAAGGAGGAGGTACTCAATTCGACTGTATTTTTTTATGTTTTTTACCTCATAACTTTCGACTGAGTGAACCGATTCTCAAAATACTTTTTTTGTTTGAAAGCTGGCGCTTTCCGTGTGGTCCCATCTAATTTCATCAAATTCGGTCTAGTAGTTTTTGAGTAAGACTCCAATAACTGAATAGAATCGAAGTCGGTATTAAATTTTTCAAATTATACTTGTTTTATAAATTGTTTTATATTGCATATTGTAACTATTAATGTTTTTAATTTTATTATTAATCTTTGATTCATTCAGTTCATTAGGTTTTAATATGCATTACTTATATTGTTGTGTACTAAAACGACTATTACAGGGGCGAGGGATCCTACAACGGTGGACATCACCAAGGCAACCACTTCTGAAGAATTACAAAGTTCGACTATGACCGCGGCATTACCTCATTATGATGTAAATAACGATAATTTATTTTAGCATCGCATAATTGTTTAGTATTAAGGCTCTAAATACATGAATGAAGTATAATAATGTCTTATGAGTTTGTTTATGCTTTACACTATTATTTAGCACCACAAGTATTGATAAGGTATTTTCTGTATAGGTAGTTCCTTTCCTGCGGTAACAAACACACATCCAGCCAGGACGACAGACAGACAAGAAAATTCTAATTCTTATTTTGTATTCTAATACCTTCCTGTTTACCAGTAGTTTAGCCACTAGCCTATCAACCATACAGCATATTGGGCACACGTGGTGGATATATACTACTTTCTCTAGGGAGAGACGAGAGGAAGGCTCGAGTCCCAGCAGTGGGAAGATAATCGGCTACTATACTAATAGGTACTTTACTGTTGTATTGGTAGTACCATAAGGAATAGAAAAAGATTATCTATTCCTATGGTAGAACCTGAGGGACTATATCATAAAACTATCTCATAGACTATAGCAATCCACTCCGACTACGAACGGCAGGGCTATTATGTATCTCAGTTGCTAACAAATGTTGATTGAAATCTTGATAAATGGCCGCTCTGTGTCAGTTTTGGCAACTCCAGTAAGCAAAAATGTTAGTAAGTTGATGACTGGAGCTGACAAAAGTGACATAGAGCCGCCATTTTTCCCGATTTCATTCAATGTTTGTTAGCAACTGAAATAAATAATAGCCCTACGGCAGGGCTATTATGTATCTCAGTTACTAACAAATGTTGATTGAAATCTTGAAAAATGGCCGCTCTGTGTCAGTTTTGGCAACTCCAGTAAGCAAAAATGTTAGTAAGTTGATGACTGGAGCTGACAAAAGTGACATAGAGCCGCCATTTTTCCCGATTTCATTCAATGTTTGTTAGCAACTGAGATACATAATAGCCCTACGGCAGGGCTATTATGTATCTTAGTTACTAACAAATGTTGATGAAATCTTGAAAAATGGCGGCTCTATGTCAGTTTCACAACTTCAGTAGGCAAAACTGTTAGTAATTGGATGACTGGAGCTGACAAAAGGGACATAGAGTCACCATTTTTTTCGATTTCTATCAACATTTGTTAGCAACTGAGATACATAATAGGCCTGCCGGTGTAATTAAAAAAAACTGCGAAAAGCGAGTTGGACACGCGCACCGAGGGTTCCATACAAATCTGTAGGTTTCTAGGGAAAAGGTAGGTATATAAGTTCAGTAGTTCGTATATCGCAGACTTATTCCAACAAACTTAACTTTGCCGATCGATTCCTACACAATATTGCCCCAACCGCAATTAATGTAAAATAGTGTGTGAAATGTCAATGAGAAGTACCCTATAGGCTTTCAATCCTGAACATTACTAAGAACAGTTGGTTTTATTTACAACATTATTCTTGGACGTATTAGTACTATACGAGTATAAATGGAAAAATATTTTTTTTCTTTGTTTCGACCTTGATTTTGCCAAATATGTCAAATCAATGAAATCATCCTTTAACGCGACTACATTATCTACTGCTACATTATTTACGATTAACTACTAACACTAATTAATAGGTAAGTAAGTAGTTTATGTAATTTATAATTAGATTTTTTTTAACATCATCATTTATTTTAAAATTACATTGCATTTAATAAATAACATTGAGATATCACAGTCCTTTTTTATGAGGTACGCTATAAACATTTTTTACACATACTAAACATAATCGTATAGGATACTTCATCTAGTATCGATACGAACTCCTTCCCCACTGTAAGGTCCGGAATCGTTGAAATAAATATTTAGGTTCACTTTTTATTTAGACATCCATTTAAAAACTTATATCTATGTAGAACGTCAAGTTGTCTTCAAAAGCAAGCCAGCGAATATGCGTATATAAAAAATAACCAGTGACGTCATGATCATGAATAGCGTTCGTACACTCATACTCCCACACTAGATTAAGTCCCTGTATCGTGAGAGGCATCGACAAACAGTTACATGTTACAAATATCCAAGACCAAACTTGACCGTTCGTCACACAAACAATTTTTTTCAAGCTCCAGCTAGGGACCCAACATTTGCTTTAGATTGGATCCAACTACTTCGTAGTGTTTTATTTTTTTGAGTATAGGTAGCTTATCAAGTCCTGAGAGGGACCAGTGGTATGAAGATAAGCATTACGCTTGTCTGTTACAGCACGGCACTGCTAGTCACCCCTAGAAATTAGGTAGCATAATAATTTTACTAGTATTTAAGCCTATACACAAGATTAAGTAGCTCAATTTTACTGCTTACAGACAAAATTACCCCAAGGCAATCCATAGATATTCTATAATATCCTCATCCATGGAACTTCGACAAGGAGGTTGCACGAAGAATCCAGCTCGAAAGGGCAGCGTTCGGAAAGCTTCGATCCATCTCTTCGTCCCCAATACCTTAGAGCCTGAAAACCAAGGTTTTCAACCAGTGTGTATTTCCAGTGATTATTTATGGCACTAAGACGTGTTCCCTTACTTCATTAATTCTCTTCGTTCTTCATTAACAAGCTTAAAGTCGGTCAACGAGCAATGGAGAGGGCTATGCTTGGAGTTTCCCTGCGTGATAAGATTCGAAATAAGAAGATCCGTAGGAGAACTAAGGTCGCCGACTAGCTCTCAAAATATGCAAGTTGAAGTCGCAATGGGCAGACCACATTGCGCGCAGAACAGATAACCGATGGAGAAGAAAGGTTCTCGAGTGGCGACCACGCATCGGCAGACTAAGTGTAGGCCGGCCCCCACCACGACGACCTCGGGGAATTGCTGGATGCAGGAAGCGAGTAGCCATTCTAATTTCTAAGTGGTAGTCTATGGGGGAGGCCTATGTTCAGCAGTGGACGTCTTTAGGCTGATTGTGATGATTAATAATGACTCCATAGATCTACCGCGATGATGGTTTGGAATGATATTATGTGCTTTGCATTGAGATTATCGCACCTGCAGCTTCCGTCTCTTATAAATAATGTTAAGGCAGGTTTAATACTAGCACTCCACTATATAATGTCTCCGTATGGGTTACCAGTATTGGGAACGAAAAAGCAATTGGTGACGTGGATGGCTAAAATATATCGATAAGGTGTGCTTGGATTGGAGATGAGCACTCTGAGGTTGTGTTCTTAACAATTCTATCCTTGACACTTTTGGTTTGGCTACTTGGTAGCTGTTAAGCCCTAGACGGGCCTACTAAGGAAAGCAGGAGGGGGTCTCTTTTACCCCCACTCACTGCCACATAATCACACCCACGAATTTGCTTGCAGATAAATTTTAACATTCAAATAAACAGCAACAGTACCTGAAATGGTAAGTCCCATCGCCATTGTTGGCGTTTTCAAAACGGAAGGGCTAAACGCCACCACCACCGGAGAGAGCATACCCATGCGGGACCAGATGATCCAGACGCTCGGAAGAGACCACAGCTAACAGCAAAACTGCTATGCAAAAGTTAAAACTAAAGCAGATTCTTCGGTGGTAGTGCCACGCTGTAACCCCACAGCCGAATGGGCCCGCACGACCGGGGAAGTACCACACTCTCACATAACACCGACGTGAAGTAACATAGCTTGCTATTGCGTTTCAGTCGGTATGTGGGAGGTTCCGGAGGACCGATTTCCCCCCTCCCCCTCCACCCTCACCCATTCTATCTCTTCCTGCCTCAAAAGTAACGCATCCTCGAGACCTCTGGTATTGCGTAGGTCCGTGGGCGACGGTATCACTTACCATCAGCCGCTTGCTCGTTTGCCAAATAGATACAGACATTTCGTTATCACACAAAATATTCCAGATTTTAACTACACTCCAGTAAAAACCAACCATTCTTTCGCATAAATATTCCTAATCTATTTTACTACAGACGTATGAGTGTATGGTACTTAATGTATATAATAAACTATCTGACTCACAGCGGCTTGCTTCACCTCTTACAGTCAAAACAAATACGAGGATATAGCTATCTATAAACAAAGAATGTAATTAATATATTATTTGTTATATAAGTAACTTTAAAGCTTTGTATAACTACAAATTATTCACGACAATTCACTTTCCTGAATCAATAACTTGTATATAATTTAGACATCCCATTTAATTGAGTAAGTAAGTGGCGGTCATCATAGATTTTATAAATTCACCCAAAAATATCAGATTATATTGTATAATATACAGTTTAAAATACTGTATTATATGTCCGATGCTCATCTTCACGGAGAGTGCGCAGCTAACGTGGGTGCTTTGCCGGTTAATACTATTCATATATGTTAATAGTTATATAAAAGTATAGTTCTTATATTCTACTAGATAATTTATTGATTTAGGCGCTACTGTGCGGAAATCCATTATCAAAAACGATATTAGAAGAAATATTTAGTGACGCTTCCGCTGAAAGCAATGCTTATGGCCGAGTTACGGTGTGCACCACCCTCCCTCCGGCATAAACTGCAAATAGGAAGTAAACAAAATAAACCTGCAACACACAAAACAACCCAATCAACCAAAACGATTCGACACGTGTTTCGCCTCTACAAGAGGCATCTTCAGGAGATGTTGATTCGTCGAGCGCTAGACCGACCGACAGTGACAGCAAAACTTTTTTTTTCGAATGGACTAATGCTGTTTGCCTCTACCGGCATTTACAGCGTCACCGGACGGGGGAGAGTACAACGTAAAATCGCCTGCTTATATAGCATAGAGGCTCCGCCCCTTAACCTTGTAACTCACTGCACTGACGCCGCTGCTACTATATTAGTGTTTGTGACGTACTTTGGGTGAAAAAACGTAATAATGGAGATGAAACAATGTTGGCTTGGTCATTCAATAGTGTAAAGTTATTATTATTATATTTTATAATAATTCTACTACTTAAACAATAATTATATATAATTGTTTAGTTGCTAGCACACAGCTTCACTGATCAATAGGTGAAGTTAAACTAAACGTACGCAAAAATCCTTGTAAAAACGTGCTATCAAACAATACCGCCGACGACGGGGGGTGGCCCCATTGGAATGCATCCTCTCTGCCTAAGCTGGCACCCACTCTTACTTATACTGTGATGATGCCGAACATTAGAAGCAAGGTGATGGGTGAAGGGTTATCATATAAAAGAGTGTTGAACTCTGAGGATGATATCAGTCAACGAACTGTCTTCAGTGCAAGTGTTGTGATTTGGACCTACTTTTGGAAACAAAATGATCGCTTTTAAGGTACCGATTTTTAGGGAATTACTGTGAAAAATAAAAATATTTTCAAAATATTATAATTGTGAAATCATCAGACTGTAAAGAACTACATTTTTGCTTACCTGGTATATAGAAAAATCCATGGGACTGCCCATGGATTTTTCTATATACTCTCGGAGAAATCCATTGTTATGAAGGTGTATATTTTGTCTTTTTAAAATTCTTTATAAAAGAGTCAATAGATAAGAAAAACCCCATTAAATTAAATTCGCGGAATATATATGGCTGCATTCTCAGATGAAAACTAATTTTAACCTTTTCACTTACACTAACCATTCAAGATTCTCTTGTATCTAAAAGTATTGTCGACTAGAAATATCCCCTTCCGAATAAACATGAAAAAAAAATATAACATATATGGGTCTTCTTGTAAATATAAGGTCAATAACTAGTTGGTATCTCATCTCTTTATGAAAATGGATCCACGTCACGGCAGGAACTAAAGATAAATGAAAGCTTCAAAAAATATTCATGCAAAGCAAGTCCTGCTAAGTTTGTTGTTGTTAATTCTTTATATAAATACGGTACAAATGCCATCATTAAAGTTTTCCAAAAGGTAACATTAATTTCTTATTTTAGATAATCAAAATTCTTAAAATTGTATAATGATCCCGTCTCAAGTGAACTTTGTTTTAAGCTGATTGATGGTTTTCATTTTATTTCTATACAGTCACGATTTTGTAATCTCCATTATCGTATCACTGGCCTACAGGTGAATAAAATGACTCGTAGACCTATTCAAAAATGCTCTTTCGTATTTCAGTGCATCTCTGTCCTGGCTGTATTAACAGTCGTATCAGCAGGCCACTCTGGTCACCAAAACTACAACACTGGCAACCCTGGCCCTTACAACTCTGCGTACAGTGGCAACTTCGGCGGTGCACACATACCTATTGTAAGCTATGAGAACGTCAATGATGGCAGTGGAAACTACAGATACAGGTGACTATTGAGACCAAAATATATATACAAATTCAAGTTGCTTCTAAGGGTACAATTCTAGCCTGTGTGTATAAGAAGACTGTGTCGCCTATGTTCGTAGTATGGTAACCTGTCAGAGTATTGACAATCGTGAACACATACCTACTGGGTTAGGAATCTTTTACCAGTGTCCGTTTTGGTACATACCGCAAGAAATTCTGCCCCGATAAGCTATAGTGTAAGCTATATTGTGTTAGGGGTGGAACCGTTTAAGGCCACTTGAGTGAAGTTATACAAGTTGTTACGAATGGGTAGTCCCATTCTACTAGTAGAAATGGCCTTAAACAGCTATGTTATGGGGTGACGTGCTCCTGGACTCAGGAAGCCCGTAGGGCTATTATGTATCTCAGTTGCTAACAAATATTGATTGGAATCGAAAAAGGCGGCTCTATGTCACTTTTGTCAGCGCCAGTCATCAACTTACTAGAGTTTTTGGTTATTGGAGTTGCTAAAACTGACACAGAGCGGCTATTTTTCAAGATTTCAATCAACATTTGATAGCAACTGAGATACATAATAGCCCTGCAGGTCAGACTTTGCTGCTTTAGGATTGAGTGAAAATGTCATAGGCAAGTTTGAAGGTTATGATCAGGGGAACGACTTCCCAATCTATCATTTGACGAACTGTTCCTTAGGAAATATTTTACCATCGTTTGTACAGTTTATTCAGTAGTCATTGAAAATCAACGTCAAATCATTTATCAGTTAATTTTTGATCATCAGAAGACTTGAACTTTTGTACACTTACTTACACACACTGATTGCTACAAATAAAAACCTTGAATCTATTTTCAGTTTTAATAATTGCAGTAGTTACCAAGATGCTTATGTATGTTCACGAACCATAAAGCACCGAACGCAACAAACAAAATTGCCGACTAACTACATATTTAATTACATGAAAATTGTAAATGAAGTCATAAAAATATGGCCGACACCGACAAAATCAAGGATATTTCTTGTGACATCTACCAACCCGTTCTAGGCATTCGTAGCGTTGCACAATTGCATTTCCACTGTTGGAACACGGACCTTTCTCTCAGAAAAAGATAATGTACTCCTTAATGCATCAAGCTAGAACAATGGCTAGTGGGTAGGCTAGCTACCTCTAGCTTTTTCATAGGTTAGCCCGTACGTGGTGACTAAATTGTAAACCACCCGAAGCTTCTGTTGACTTCGCCAAAGTCGCAGGGTATAAGACAACAACCAAGACCGTACCCTCCAAAGCACGGAAGCACCAAACTGCAAATGTCACCAAAGGTCACTACTTTTCATTTGGTGACCCTACTGACCTTAACTTTACCTAGTCGAGCTTGCTATATCGACTAGGCAAAGTAAAGCTGTAAGAAACATGACAAGCTCCACTTCGAGCACGTCATAATACCAAACATAATAATAAAAAGTATATTTAATCACACTACTCTCTCTCCTAGTGACTACTGAAAAACTAAAATACTGACCAAGTATTCTATACGTATTAAGTTTATGGCATAAATTATGATTTTTTCCAACTTTCAGCTATGAAACTGGTAATGGAATCGCCGTGCATGAAAACGGGGCTCCTCGTGTTCAGGGTCCTGAGGGCCCTGCGGTGGCTGCGGATGGTGCGTTCTCGTATACTGCCCCGGACGGCCAGCAGGTCTCTCTTACCTACACCGCTGACGAGAACGGGTTCCACCCGTCTGGCTCTCACATCCCCACCCCTCCCCCCATCCCGGAGGCGATCCTAAGGTCCTTGGAGTTCAACAGGCAGCATCCTTCTTCGTAAGTTAATACTTGTCTATATTTCCTATCACTTTATAATGTGTATATAGATTTTGTATAGTCTTAAAAACATTCACAGAAGAAAAAAAGTATGTCAGTAGCCGTTAAAAATATTTCGATGTTTCCGTGTTTAATAGATGTTAAAAAATGATCAATGGTACAATGTTAATATTTTTAAAGATAGTATGTATACTGTATAATTTTTACCATTCCCACTCTAAAAAGCTTATTTTGTTCACTGAAAACAGTGAATACAAAGGCCTTTTAATCACTATTTTGGTGTTTGAATTTAGGAAACACCATTATATATAACTAGCTGCTCTCCGCGGCTTCACCCTCGCGGTGATGGATGATGATGATGATGATGAATCTTATATAGCCTATATTACTCAAGGTTAATGTAGCTTTCCAATGGTGAAATAATTTTTGAAATCGGTCCAGTACTTTTTGAGCCAATTCGTTACAAACATACTTACATACAAATCTTATTCTTTATAATATATAATAATTTATAATTGTTATTATAATTATATTATATTTGACATCCATCTCAATGCTAATACGACCTCTATGCGCATAAAATACTCGATATAAACTCCTTGCGCAAAGAATACTCGACATACAAACTCTTTGTGCAAATAACTCATCGAGATTTAATTGGTCGATATTTCCGACAAGGAGTTTACCATTAGAATAAAAACTGTATTGTGTTCTTTGCTGCCATTACATAAAAAAATAATAATAAGAAACTCACTGTTATGTTTGTTCCAATTTTAATGTGCATTTTAATTAATTTAACCTTTCCTTTTTTCGTCATTAAATGTGTAGTTATTTCTTTTTCTTGTAGTCATGGTATAAAGTATAGTATGCAACTCTTGAATAAAACTGACTTATATCCAGGGCCATGAATCACTCGCATCGCTCAGGATTCTAACACTTGAATAAGTTGCTACGCTCGTGACTCAATCATCACGAATCACTGCCTGCGGTCGAG
The DNA here is from genome assembly GCA_917880725.1 of Selenia dentaria. NCBI lineage: Eukaryota > Metazoa > Arthropoda > Insecta > Lepidoptera > Geometridae > Selenia > Selenia dentaria. The sequence continues at coordinate 30,496,891 of OU862877.1, read as the reverse complement.
AATCCTTCCTTGCGCAAAGAATACTCGACATTTTGATTCAGTCGTTAGAATCCTTTAACTACTCGTGATTCATCTATGACCCTCGCGTTAAATCCGCCCTTGCTATACTATTATCACAGCACATTTCAGACAGATACTATTATTATATTTATTTACATACTATTTTACATTTTATATTATTGAGTCATGTTGGACAATACCGAAGTAGTTCATCAGGTCTTAATATTTATTTCTTATATTGTCGTATACTAAACTGACGTATTATTTATTACAGTGGCGAGGGATCCTACAACGGTGGACATCACCAAGGCAACCACTTCTGAAGAACTTCTGAAGAAATTACAAAGTTCGACTATGACCGCGGCATTACCTCATTATGATGTAAATAACGATAATTTATTTTAGCATCACATAATTGTTTAGTATTAAGGCTCTAAATACATGAATGAAGAATAATATGTCTTATGAGTTTGTATATGCTTTACACTATTATTTAGAACTACAAGTATGGATTGGTACATTTCTTTGTCTGGTTGTCCTTTATTACCTTTTCACGGCTAAGTGCCTGAAGGGGTATGAATCTACGAAATTAATTATATAGTATTGTAGATCCTACAACAGAGCAGGGGTTATTTGTATGTTTTTCGTCGTATTTTTATCACTCAAGTGCAGCGCTCGGTAGTAATCTTATAAGTTCATAGTTCGTGTATTATAAACTACAAACTATTTTCTATATAAGCTTAATGGCTACTCATTTTAATTCCGGTCACTATATATTCCAAAATACTCCAAGCCATTGTTCCGATCAGGAAAATATTGCTTATACGACTTAATTTTATCAGTGCTGGCACCTATCGAAATAGTCGAGTATGCCAATCTGCCATTGCCAAGATTGTCATCAAATTGCCATATCGCCAATGTCTTACTGGTAATATAAAAGCAAAATACCAAGGAAATCCCACTGGCTACATAATAATAAAAGTAACACAAAAACAGTACAGTAAATTGTCCTTCCTCCAACCCCGATTAACAGAGATGATGAGCACGGGGAAATATATTTGTTGCCATTAAACTACCTCTAGGTGGTGCGCGCGGTGTTTCCGCGTGTCCCTTCAAGGATGTTAGGGTGGAGTGACTACTGCTCCATCTCACAAGGATGGGGTCTTCATATATAATGATATTGTAGTTTTTCACATTTTTTTTTCATTTCACTCTTCATCTCGTCACATCCCAGGGTACAGAGAACGATGTCCTGGCTGACACACTCTGGCACAGACGGCAGCAGGGGAGCAGAGGAGACAGTTCGCACGCCTCCTCTTAGTGGGTTCACTGCTGCGGAGTCGGGGGACTCTTCGCCGGTTTGCACTACCCTACACGTCTAGAGCAAAATCCCTTCACATATCAATCAATCCGGACCTACCGCTGGTGAACGAGGTGATAGTGACATGGTGAATGCTAGCGTGACCCCATCTCGCCCACCTTGGCGGAGGACTGCTCACTGTTTTAGTGGGTCTGACCCCGCACACCCTCTTCCGTCACTCCCGTTGCGGAAAGAAAGTGCACAGCATTTCCCTCGTCAAAAAAAGGGCTAGAATGTACAATTAAATTCACTGCTTCCCAGTCTTCATGTATATCAGACAGTTTGCTTTATTGGTATTTCGCATTTAAAGCATACTGCGTCTCAGTCATTATGTATTTCTGACAAACAACTTTATACGAAGGCAAATTTGATTTTATGCAAATCGCTTCTTAGAAAATTTCGTATTTCAGGCATAGCGCAATCTCGGCATATCACGTTTTAAAAAAAAGTTAAAAAAAAATGCAAGCAGTCTCCTAGTCAACTTCTTGTTTTAGGTATAATGTTGTCATTGGCATATTGCTTTTCAGGTAATTCGATCATCATGCATAAAAGCCAACCTACCTAGTAACTATTAAATAATATGTGCCCACAAGTAATTGCTCTCTGTTTATTGCTCCTAGCTTCTTTCGGGTCGACAGATTTCGATAAAATAAAACACGTCTATTTGCAGACAGAGAAGAAAATTAAAATTCTGATTTTGTACTAATGACTGCCCGTGACTTCGTTCGCGTAGTAGGCTCGGCCTTCAGCCTCCCATATTTCCTTAATTTTTTTGTGAAGCTTCTACTAAGTATAAGAAAACATTATAAAAAATAATCGTACGCCTCTCTGAAGTTTAGCGTGACCAGGAGAGTAATTTATACATATATATATATATATATTCTAGTACCGTCCTTTCTTACCACTTGTTTAGCCACAAGTCTATCTACCAACCCACAATGGTGGATTACGACATGTACTGCTTTCTCCGAGAAGAAAGGTCGAGTCCAGCGGTAAGAAAATAATGGCCTACTATACTTACTTCGCTGTAATATTGGTAGTACCATAAGGAATGGGAAAATATTATCTATTCTTATGATAGAACCTGAGGGACTATAACATAAAACCAGCAAGCCGCCGGGCATGCACGGGTGTAATTATCAACATTTATTATTAGCAACATATGTAGCTACATGTAGGTCTTATTGTACATGATTTTATTTGTATAACATATGACCTATAAGGGTGTGGCAACTGTAGGAACGGAACGATCTATTTTAATTTCATTAAATTTATCGTTGATAAATTCGTCTAAGGTATTTTTTTTCTAAAGCTATTGAGTTAGGGCCGGATCTGTACATTTCTAGATTGTTGGACTTTGGTTTTATCAGTTTATGTCTATATTGTGATCTAATATTAGGTGATTGGTCAGCATATTTTTGGAATAAATATGGGTCTTTTTAAATATTTGCAAATTTTTAGTATATACATAGATACTAAGGATAGAATTTTTAATTTTATAAAATATTGTTCATGAAAGTTTGGTATATTAATGTTTTTATAGGTGTTTTTATATTGGCAAGTATCCGAATGTCACCAAATAGTTGAAACTTTCCACAATATGAGTTTAATTGCCTTTGCATGACTTTCTAAAATATTTTAGAGGAAGTAGGCGGGAGCGCTATCGGTCTATAATTGTCTGGGTCAAGTTTGGGCGACTTTTTGTGAACTGGTTTTATAACCCAAGTTTTTAATAAATCTGGAAATGTACCTTCAATTAAAGATTGATTAACAAGTAGAAAGTTAAAGTAGTAGTAGGTTAAAGTTATTTCTTCTGCACACTTTTTTACTAATATGGAGGGTATTTCGTAAACGCCGCAGCTATGTTTACTTTTCATATTTTTTTATATTAATTAAATTTCTTTTGGTTCAACGGGGCTAAGGAATAATGTTTTACTATTACGCTTAAGCGATTCACTCAAATTTACTCCTTTTTCCATTATTAAACTATTGCTTCTTACTAAATTTCATGATTCTTAATGTCAATGAGAAGTACCCTAAAGGTTTTCAATCCCTCGTGAAATCGCAAAATAAGCGAAAATATGCGACGTAAACAGGCATATCAATTCAATTTTTACGAACATCCATATGATTTCCATCACGTTGAATTACACGTTTGTTTTTTCTCAGCTGAACGAGACCGTAGAACCGAGTTTTTGATATAAATTTAAATTTGATTCGCGAACGCGTTTCTGAGAAAAAATTACAAGTAAAGACATACAGACAGAGGGGAAACAAAATAATCCTATGTCTAAGGGTTCCTTTTTCCATTCCAGTTACGGAACCTTTTAAACAAAATGACATACAGATTTTATTTTACGTACATAAAACTTAATTAGCTTTTACTATACAAAACCTTCCTCGAAAAATTACGAAAACGATGATGAAAACACCATCAAAATACATTGCGTGTTTTAGGATAAGTTAACGGATATACAGAGACAAACGAGGAAAGCTACTTTATTATATCTATGTTAAAAATGTATATTGTAGGATAATAATATTATTATATTAAACTACTATATTATAGTGACAGGCCAGTCCGCTGCTAATCTCACCAGTATATGTAGGTAAATCAATCACTCTTTTCTGACAGACGAAACTTCCTGGAATTAAAATGATAATGTGTTTGTGTGTTGAATTTATTTCGTATTCATGTATTCATTACTTGAAATGATATCATTTGGAGCTTATAAATAGGTTTATGCGGGAAGAATTAATCAAAATGTACTTTTGTTGAATTTGTATATTAGATACAAACAATTCTTTAATGTTATGAATTATTTCACAGTACAATAAAACAGTGTTTTAAAACAGTATTTCACAGTACTTTGATATCATTATATTACAGCTGATGGGTTGCTTAACTACACTTATACTCGTACTTAGCTGTATACTTCATATTTACTTAATTCAGCATTTCATATACTATCTACTTTTACAACAAACTAAAAGTATTCTTTCATACATTAACATCTGTTTCTGTGAAGTATTCAGTACTACGATGTCATCGCTTGACAGGCCGGTTGGCGCAGTTGGTCGCACCCTGCCTTCTGAGCCGCTGGTCCTGGGTTCGATCCCCGGACAGGTCAAACATTTGTGTGCATGAACATGTCTGTTTGATCTGTGTCTGGGTGTTTATATTTATATAAGTATTTAATATCATATATAAGTATGTAATATCAGTCATCAGGTTACCATAGTACAGGCTATGCCTAGTTTGGGACCTGAAGACCTTTGTGTGAGTGTTGTCCCATATTATATTATATTATTATATCCTATATTAATAAATATAAAAATGTTTTTTTTTTAAAAATTTTACAAAAGTATTTTTTCCATTGTAGCGAATATTCACATCGCGTTTTTTAATGACATAATTTTTTTATTTGTTTTTATCCTGAAGTGTTTTTTCCTGAAACATTATTTAATAATTGCATTTGTTTCAATTATAGCCTTTTTACCAGTAAATAATGAATTAATTGCGTTTTTGAAGCGTTTTATTTCTATTTCGTATTTTTATATTGTTGCATTAGTAAATACCTAATACTTTACAAAATATAGACACAAATTTGCTCTCTGAACACGTGTTTTCTTCAATTTAATTTAAAACATACGCCGGAGGATGATCACTTACTTATTTGATATTGCAATTCCAGATCTAAGAATGATATCAATTTGTCTTTTTTATAATTTAGGCTTGTAATTACGTGACTTTATTTACATGATACGTGTTTTCATAAACTCATTCTCATCCATTCTAATATATTAAACTTATTAACTTACTATCGTAAGTTGTCAAAAATCTTAAAGTTAAAAAAGGCACGGACCCTGGAGTCTGTGGAGTATGTTATAAATTTATCATAAGTAATATTAAGCTTGAGGCAGAAAGTCTTTGACTTAAAAGCAAATTATATTATTGGAAACATTATTTATTTTAGCATCACTTATTAAAACAAATTAACAACATTAATTAAATATTACCTATAAACTTTTTCAAATTTTTTGCCATGACTCGATTAGCGTATTGTGCCAGAAGTATCGATTTTGGTACAACTTACGAGTAAAAGGTTTATTAGAATACTGCTTTCTACTTTGACTTTTCAAATATTTTGTCAGATCAACCAAAATATTTATTAACGCGACTACATTATCAACGATTATAAGATATCTTCCTTCACTAATTACTAGGTAGGTAGTTTATGTAATTAAAAATAAGATTTTTAAGCATCATCATTTATTTCAATATTACAGTTGCATTTAATAAATAACATTACAATACATTGAGATATCACAGTCCTTTAAATGAGGTACGCTATAGACATTTTTTACACAGACAAAACATAATCGATAGAGGATACTTCATCTAGTATCGATAGGAACTCCTTCCCCCACTGTATGATCCGGAATCACTGAAATAAAGTAGGTTCAGTTATTTTTTACACATGTAATTATTTAGAAACTTAGATCTATGTAGAACGTCTGGCTGTCTGCAAAAGTAAATAGCGTTCGCACACTTATTCTCCCACACTAGAAGTCCATGTGTCGTAAGAGGCATCGACATACAATTACATATTGCAAACATCCAAGACCTATAAACACGCATGTCCGTTCATCACACAAACATTTGCTCCAGCTAGGGATTCAACGTTTGCTCCAGCTGGGGATCCAAGATTTGCTCCAACTAGGGATTCAATGTTTGCTCCAGCTGGGGATCCAACTTTGCTCCAGCTAGGGATTCAACGTTTGCTTCAGCTAGGGATCTAATATTTGCTCCAGCTAGGGATCCAACGTTTGCTCCAGCTAGGGATCCAACGGGATCGTCATATTATTAGTGCCTTTTGAATACTTCGTAGTGTAATTATGTTGTGTATGTAATTATGTTTCAGATCGCTTAAGCAGGCGTTAGTGCTTTAAAAAAGTAATACTATAAAAAAATTACAAGGGCTGCGATGTCAATACGAAAGTTTCAAGTATTTCTAAATAATGCTTCTTTCGGTTGGATGGTACTGTTAAACTGTCCAATAGATGTCGCTCCGTCCCCGCAAGACGTTAGTCAAATAGAGAGTTAAAATCGATGCTCGGACCAGATTCTCGGTGGCCTAGTTGGTCAATGGCGTTTTACACGGAGAGTCAGAAGACGCGGGTTCGAATCCCGTCCGAGGATAGAATTTTTCTCTCTATAAATTTCAATACTTCGTAGTGCTTATTTTTTTAAATTAGATAGCCTATCAAGTGCTGAGATAGGCCACTTGCACTGGTATCAAGGTAAGCATTAGATACGCTTGTCTGTTACAATTTAGTATCAAGTTAAGTATGGCACTGCCAGTTGCCTCTAGAATTTAGGTAGCACAATAATCTTACTAGTATTTTGACAGTACTTTTGAAACCTATACATAAAATCAAGTAACCCATATATACTACTTACAGGTATTATTACCCCAAGGCACTCAAAAGATCTACCGCTACCGCTATTTGAAATTGTGACTTGTCTTGATAATCTCCATCACTCGTCCATCAATAATTGATATACTTGTGTTTGACAGTAAACCTAGAATAGCGATTCGCTCTCATGGACAGCTGCCGGAACACACTGTTAGGTGCTTAACGACAGTTCTTCAAAGTTGAGAATGGTAGCTAGCCAGGCGGACACATGCAGTGCTCTACTACTTTGCTGAGGATTATATCAAAATATTACCTTGACCGCAAGCTCAATCCAGGATCAATCCCGTTGCAGTCTAAACTACGGCCGACCCGTTTTATACCTAGATATGTTATATCTAGCAATGTAACTCATACTGAACTCCCATACTGACTCCTAGGCTGCAAGAAAGGGCCGGGGATACAGATTGCACGCGTCAGAAATTGACCTTTGTATACGCAACTCCAGGCTGCAAAGAAGTTTTTCTTTAACAATATACTTACGATGAAGGATTCTGTCTGTTAAACTCAAGGGAGCGCTGAATGGCTTCCGGAATCGGCGGCGGTGTAGGCAGATGGTTTCCCACGGGATGGAAGCCATTCTCATCAGCCGTGTAGGTGAGAGAAATCTGCTGGCCATCGGGAGCTCTGTACGAGAAACCTCCCTCAGCGGTCACTGCAGGGCCTTCGGCACCGGCCGCACGCGGGGCCCCACTTTCGTGCGCGGATATACCATTCGGACTGTCGTAGCTGGAAATATGAAGTATATTTCATGCTAACCTTTAAATTCAATACCTCCAGGTATTGAATTTCACTTGTACATGCATGCTATTTATATTCATTACACATATGTTTTTCTGTATCTGGTTATTCAATGAAAAAGTTCAGTGCTTGTACTATTATGATGACGTTGCAACAATTTTTGGTGAAATGTTTTTGGTGAAGTGAAGATGGATAATTTAGCGGGATGATGTTATGAGCTTTGCAAAAGGAGTACTGCGCCTGTAGCTTCAGTCTCATATAAAAATGTTAAGGCAGGTTAAGACTAGCACTCAACTCAATATGTCTCCGTATGGGCTGCCAGTATTGGGAACGAAAGACCAAATGGTGATGTGGTTGGCTAAAAGATGTAGAGAGGTGTACTACGGGATCGGACTGAAGCATTCTGAAGTTGTGCGCTTTAACAATTCCGCTCTTAGAACATTTTGGTAATAGCTTATTCTTAAGACCTGGAAGAGACCCCTTGCTTACCTTCGCCTACAAAGCTTACTTGAGGCCGACTAAGGAAAACAAGGGGTTTCTTTTAGCTCCAGAGAGAAAGATCTAATGTGTCGCCACTCATCACCGTAAGACACACCTGCGAATTTGTTTTCGTATTATTGTTAATATTAAAATAAACTAGTTGCTGTTAAAATAGTACCTGAAACGGTAAGTTCCATCGCCATTGTTGATATTTTCAAAACGGAAGGGCTGAGCGCCACCACCTACACCACCGGAGGGAGCATAACCCTGCGGGACCAGATGATCCAGACGTTCGGAAGAGACCACAGCTACCAGCAACACTGCTATGCAAAAGTTCTAAAACAAATATACGAAATATTAGTAAGTATAAATTTTGTAAAGTTTCATACACTTCTCAACGACAAAAGACAATCTTATACTTTCTTGCTCATAAAAACATGTATATGTCCCACAACTCGTGAGGTCGACCCCAAAACTGTAGGTTTAACCTGTTCAGACATTTATCAATCGCTGTTTTTTTTTGCCGAGAACAATAAAATAATGTATAAAGTAACGAAAGCGCGAAGCGACTTAAAAACAAAAGCAAAGAAAACACAGAAATATGAGTAGAAACAGTTCAGATAATTTTATCAACTACGTATAGTACATAAGTGAGGTGTATTATTAGATATCTGTACTTTAAGGCGTTGCTTCACTTAGCTCTTGAATTGCCCGAGGAAAAGGTCAAACTGCAGACAATAAACTTACAACATTCTGTATTGAACTTTGTGATGGATTTATTGACGGATAATTTGTATTTGGGTTTTAACGTAGCGAATCATGAAGTTGTATATATTCAATGCTCTATCAAACTGGTGCAATACAAAAAATGGTAATAAGTTAGTCGTAGAGAGAGATAGATTTATATGTAACACCCTTGCAAGCCATTCCGCCATTTGTATTGTTCACAAGAAACACTCTCTTCTTATATTTTCTTAACTAACGTGGTTTATACTCGTACCTACAATTTTTTAATACGAGGAAAAGAAATTTCTCACTAGTAGGCACTCGGTAGTACGGTACTAGGGTAGATACTCTCTAATTCCCATAAAACGTTAGCAGACTTTCCTAAAGCAGTTCGTCTGAAAATCACAAGTCTTTAATAAAATAGTCACTAAATAAAAGACTGCGCAAAATAAACTTCAATTCCCGCGCGACTCACGCAATAATCGATTTCCTGGAATCGGCGGTCAAGGCATTAAGATACAATTACTTCATGAAAACTAAGAAAATTTAAATTTTCCTTTTTTAACTATCCTCTTATTATTTATGTTATTATATTAATACTTTAAGTTGCATCAAGTAATATTTTTATTCAAGTACTTAGTTACAGTCAAGTCCAGTCACATGAATAAGTACTTAATTAAATCAATGTCCTGTCTAAGTCACGTTCTTGAAAAGTGATGGATGCATTGCCAAAGCTTTCTGATGTGATTGAAGACAAAAAACGTTCCATGATATTGTACATTCGTGCACTATTACGATCACTCCACAGTTCCACCAGTATATTACACGGCAAAACTAGAAGAAACACAAATCTAGGAAAATTAAACACAATTAACGATAAGCTTTGTTTGATTTTTCCCGCCACCCCAACCTTTTCCTAATTCAATTCGAGATCAAATGTATCCATTCCCTACTGACAAAGGAATTCTCTGGTATGTATTATCGCTACGACATTTGAAATGATAGGAACTCAAAAATGCGAATAGTGACTCTTACCAGTTTGGACATAATGTTCCTTTGGTGTCCGTATGTCGTGTCAATGCAGGTACCTGACTTGGAGTACCGAATGCAAGGGATGTGTCGGGTATATATTCGAACAGGTTGCCCTTTCGGTTGCCTCACCTTGCCCGTCTTGAGCTGTTAACGCGAATACTGTGCAAGTTATGAGAGTGAGCGATATGAACATTGTACTCTAAACAAAATAGCACCAAATTGAGTAACAAAAGAATGACTTGCACCTCTCGCGTAGTTTAGTAGGATAAGTGCGAGTCGGGCTCTTAAACCGTTACTACCTAGGTACTATCAATAACTAGATAGGTATGTTGTTTAAATAAAAGCGCCTAAGTGCTAGTTGAGCTCGCGCTTAGCGCCACTTTCTGCTACTTTTTTTTTGGTCTCACTTTGGTCTCACTCTCGGTCGAAGCGCGCGCGGAGACTAATCATCTAAAGGTTCCAAATTTGAATTTCTCAAGTTCCAAGTACCAAGTTTAATGTTTACTTCAAACCTAAAAAAAACAAATACGAAAACAACATTTATTCGTGCATGCATGACCTTCATTTAATTCTCTGTGTGTTTTATTTTGTTATTTGTTGATATAAATATATCTACCATAAACAAATATTCAGTAAAATACTATTTTAAATGGTTAATTATCACAAAACTATTACAAGATGCAGGACTATTTAAGGCAGGACAGACATAGACACAGACAGACGGACAGCTTAGGCTTAGTAATATCTCTAGTTTCTTTGCTATTTCCAAGGATCATAAAAGCGTATCGAAGTCTTGTGAGGGACTGTACGAAAAAATCTAACAGATAATAGGTACTATTTCTACGTATAAAAATTATCGGGAAACAGTTAAATACTTCTTCAACGTGAGAAGAGTGTAAATACTTTATCGTATCCTACTTACGGCCATTCCCAATAATCAACCTCCAGTTACCGATAGATAGCTATCCCTAACCGTTGGTAAGTTTCTATCTACCATTAAAAACTGTCCCAATTTCGACGATAGCTATCTGTAAACTGTGGTTATTAGTAGCAAGCCCTCTTTTACGTTCCGGTTATACGTATATTGCCAGAGGGACTGTCAAATAAGTTTTAACATCATAACATTTTTTTATAACTTTGAAATGAATTTTATAAAACAAATATAGTTTAAATATATTTTTTTAGATTTTTGCAGTTTCAGCACGGAAAATGCTAAAGAACTTGAATTGATGTTAATCAACAATAACATTTTTGTTCACAAGATAGGAACAGAACGTTACTGTCAAAATGAAAGAGTGACTTGAATGTCATTGCACTACTCTAGGATCTACATAATATATATATAATTTACTCTATGCTCTAGGATGTGTTTTCTTTGATTTATGTTCAATGGTACTCGCATAATTGGTGTTGGGTTATATCATCAAAACTATGACATTGTTCAAAAGATAAAGTGTCCACCTGAAACTTCAGTCTTTATGGGTGAATGCAGGGGTATTATGGAAGCTATTAACTATATTATTTTGTTTAAATTAAATAAAACTGTTGTTTTTACAGATTCTCTAAGTGCTCTTCAAGCATTCCAGAGTAATCCCTTCAAAATTGGTTCCAGGAACTGCATTGTATTTCAATGTAAAATGCTTTTATTAAAATGTACTGTGTTAGGTTATATTATTCATTTTGCTTGGGTACCTAGTCATAGTAATATCACTGGTAATTAAAAGGCTGATAGGGTTGCAAAAGAATCAGTAATTTGTGGTGATAAGGTGCCTTTTAAAAATTATCCACAAGATCTTTTACGTTTACCTGCTCGCGACTTGAAACGTAGATGGCTGAAGAGATGGTTAATCAGTAGTAAATATAAAGGCTCTAATTTTTCAAAATATCAACCAGATATTGAAGCTAAACCCTGGTTTTCTAAATTTAAGTGCAATAGGAAAATTTGTTCTATTATATCTAGGTTGAGAATTGGTCATTGTTGTTCTGCTGTTCATCTTAAGAAGCTTAGAATTAAGAATTCATCCATCTGTGAGTGTGGTTTAGATGATGAAAGCCTTAACCATATTTTCTTTTCTTGTCCTCGGTTTAATCATGATGTTATGTATACTACACTTATTCATTATAAATTTCCATTACCTGTTCATATAGACAATATCCTGTGTAATATAAATCCTGTCACTATCAATGTATTGTCATCCTTCATCTCTCAAAATGATATTAAACTTTAGTTGGTATTTTCTGTTGTCGCTAGGATTTTCTTTTACTACGTTTCATTCATTTTGTCATTAGTCCATTGTACCTAGATCTCATTTTAGATATGTAGTTAATAAGATACTTTCTTTTGTTCCAGATTATTAATTCTAAATTTTGCCGTTTATTTTTATACTTATATCTCATCTGACGTGTCGTTGGCAAAAGTGTTCTCAAACAGTTTGCCATTAAATAAATAAATACTCGCATAATTTTCGCCATTTCATCTAAATTTTAAATAAAACGGTTAGTGAGTGTAGAGCATATTTTATTCTATAGTGATAGGACCTATCTACTATTAAAATGAGTGAAGTAAGTCTGAAAGTACTTCAATATTAACAAAATCTAAACATATCATACTTCAACAGTAATATCTTAATATTCATGCTATTTTTTGCAGCAATAAGGTGTCCCAATTATTATTGACTTATTTCATTTTATTTCATATAAATTTGTGATGAAAATGCTGCGAAACTAAAAGGTGGGAGTGGCATAATGATGTCTGATCAAACTCCATTTAAATCATCATCATCAACATCTTGGCCGTAGGACGTCCACTGCTGAACATAGGCCTATGTTCAGCAGTGGACGTCCTGACGTCCCGACCACCATGATTTTATATATATACTATTTAAATAAATACAAATTATTTTAAAACCTACACGATTGGTAAGCATACCATAATTCTGGTTTCATAATATTACCAAGACTTACAGCGAAATTTTTAGTAACAACAACAAAGGAAATTATAATGTGGCAGGTAATAAGCAGGTAAATAAATATATTAGCTTCCACACGATTATCTTCAAAGGAAGAAATGATGGTCCTGGTGCAATTAGTGGACAGTAATCTACTAACGCTAGTAATAACCAGTTGAAAGAAATGGCTTGGAACAAAATCACGGATGCATTTAATGCCACTGTTGCTACACACCCTCGAAAGTTAGAGCAGTTGAGAGGAAAGTGGGAAAATTTGAAAAAGGCTGCTAGCAAGAGAAATACCAAAACTAGAATGAATAATCTCAAGGTAGAAATACATATTTACCAAAAAATAAAGATAAGTGGGGGATGTTATCATTATTCTTATTGCTTGACTGCTTATTTATTTTCAGACTGGAGGAGGAAAACCAGATTTTATACCACCAGATGAGGTGCTCAAAAAGGTGGCTGGTTTACGCAATGAAACGCCCACATCTTGCTCTGAAATAAAACGTTCGTTGCCCGTGCCACTACCGCGTGGCACTACTATTCCTATTGGCTGATTAAACATGTGTCATAAAATCTCCCGTGCATTACCTCATTACATATGGCACTACTAATTATATGATTTATTTTGTGCTTATACTAAGTATGTACCTACATCAAACAAATCTTATTAAATATGTTTTCAAAATATTTATTTGTATAATTTTTTTTTAAACCAAAACCTAACAAGCTCAAGCTCATACAGGTGATAGGATTCTTGGTGAGGAATATACTGTGGATGGGCAGAGAAATTTAATAAAAGTTAACTCTGCACAAATAGTCCCTTTAGTAGATTTGAAGACGAATGACAGAAATTCATATGGCTGGTCTACGCAATGAAACGCCACATCTTGCTATGAATCAAACTATAAATGTATATGTTTTGTAATAAGTATGCAATACTTTTCAACTTATGTATTACTTTTCACAATAAGTATATTTCCATGTAAGTTACATTTATGGATAGAGATTTTCTTACTATTTAACAGGGAACAGACGAGTTTGTCTCTTATTATTTTCTGGTATCCCATGTTTTAAAATACGGGTTCGAATATATACGATTTCTCATACAATACAATAGAGTACACAAAAGATTTTGGAGTTCATCATCATCTCAGCCGTAGGACGTCCACTGCTGAACATAGGCCTCCCCCATGATTTTCCAAAAGGACCGGTTGGAAGCGGCCTGCATCCAACGTCGTCCTGCGACCTTCCTCAGGTCGTCTGTCCACCGTGTCGGTGGATGACCTACGCTGCGCTTGCTGGTCCGTGGTCTCCACTCCAGAACCTTTCGGCCCCATTGGCCATCTGTTCTGCGTGCTATGTGCCCTGCCCACTGCCACTTCAACTGGCTAATCTTCTGAGCTATGTCGGTGACTTTCGTTCTTCTACGGATCTCCTCATTTCTGATTCGATCACGTAGAGAAACCCCGAGCATAGCCCTCTCCATAGCTCGTTGTGTGACTTTGAGCTTATTTATGAGGCCCAGTCATCACTGGTAACACACATTGGTCGAAGACTTGAGGCACTGAGGTATTTTTGACGAGAAGACTTCACGAAGTTTCCGGAACGCTGCCCAGCCGAGTTGGATTCGACTATTGACCTCTTTCTCGAAGTTGGACCTGCCTAGTTTGACTGTCTGTCCCAGGTAGATGTACTCGTCAACAACTTCGAGAACTGAGTTCCCAACTGATACTGGGGTAGGTACAACATGGGCATTAGACATAATTTTCGTCTTGTCCATGTTCATCTTAAGACCTACCCGTTGGGAAACTCGATGGAGGCCTTCGAGCATTGTACTGAGGCCTTCCATGGATTCTGCCATGACTACAATATCGTCGGCAAATCGAAGGTGAGTGATGTATTCGCCGTTAATATTGATGCCAAGTCCTTGCCATTCCAGAAGCTTGAAGGCGTCTTCCAATGTAGCGGTGAACAGTTTCGGAGATATAACGTCTCCCTGTCTCACGCCTATTTGCAATGGAATTGCCTTCGAACTCTGCTCCTGTACTCGGACTGACATGTAGGCGTTTTTGTACAAACAAAAGTTTTGGAGTTAAAGCCAGCTTAACAAAGAAATACTATCTAAAATAATAATCGATCAAACATTGGCGTTCTTGAAAATGATTAACAGTATGAGACTCTGGAATATTTTCTGATCTAAAAGATATGTTATGATTTGGTATATCGATTTCAGGCTCCACTTCCGCCAAATTAATTTGTCTGCAAATGTTATGTAGTACGGCTGTAGCAATGATAACAGCCTGTGTAGTTTTCATAGCAAGCCTTATTTTCAGTGAAATTACTGGAAATCTCCTCTTCCAAACTCCAAAACATCTAGAAAATAAATAAAGTTCACTCAAATTATAATAACATGAATAGAGTAGAAAAGTTTTAGTTACTTCTTTTCGTACCTTTCAATACAATTCCTGGTTTTTATATGAGCTCGGTTATAATTGATTTCACTATTTGTTTGGGTACTGAGTAATGGAGTTAGGAGGTAGGGTTTGCATGGATATGCACTATCACCAAGAAGCCACCTATTGCCAAACACATCAGCCCCACATTGAGCTGAAAATAAATTAACCTTCTTTTAATATATCAACTCAGTTTATAATCAAGCTTATATGTAATTTAGTTAATTGAAATGTAGTTAGGTACCTCGTTATTCCGAATTGTTAAATATTGTGGCATCGTGGGTAGATCCTGACCATCGTGCTAGGTTCGTCGTTTCGTGTTTTCAGTGATGAAATTACAAAAATAACTGCTCCTATTTGACTTCTATCCCACGATTTTCTAGGTTACCGGTACAGCTTACTGTCGATAGCCGTGGTTACTGACAGTAAGCACTTAAAATATTATAGGGACGTTTAAACTGTCATTTTCATATATTGTTTAAGCGATAGTAAGCTATCGGTCCTCCCGTCGATAGATAGAGACGGCTGGTAGGATTGCCTATCGTTGGTAAGATTATTAGGACAAAAACTTGACAGATAGATAACGTTTCTTATCGTTAGTAGAGCAAATCGAAAGATAGATTGAATATTGGGAACGGGCTTTAAAGTAGGCCCCATTTATAAATCGCCATCGCTTACAAGTTGAAGTGTAAAGTTTTACGATAGCATTCTGATGAGGCCTGAAATTCTCAGCTGTGCTACGCCCCTTTGTGGCAAGGTGACGATAAACCATTTCGAACATGTCATTATTGATTGTAATTCATGCACGATTCACAAAATCAATAACTATGGTAGAAGACACTGGATCCTGAAACGCAGTTTATTCATTAGTTAATGTCCTATACATGTATCTATTATAATGATAATATACTAGCGACTGCCCGCGACTTCGTTCGCGTAGTAGGCTCGGCCTTCAGTCTCGCCATAACCTCCCATCTTTTATTGGGTTTTCTTACATAAGAACCTTCTCCTGACAATATTTAACACAACAAAAAAGAATTAGCGAGCTTGTTCCATCCGTTCTCAAGGGGACAACCAGGAGACATTTTATTTTTATATATATAGACTAGCAACTGCCCGCGACTTCGTTCGTGTAGTAGAGTCTGCATACGGCCCTTTTTTTCTTTTTTTCCGTGTGGGGAATGCTCTTACGCATCCCCGCTAACCTGGGGAGGTTCAACGGGGTATGTCAGACTCGTCATCTACCCGTACATACTAAAGACTAAACCCCACACGGTGTTCTTACAGGCAACTTGATGCCCGGAGGAAGCCCGTTAGTCATGAAGACCCCATCCCAGTGTCAGAGATTCTCCATCTTCTTCTCTATGAGTGGCGCGCCATCTAGGGGCTGTAGCTATATGAGCAGCGGACTCCCCTCAGTCCGCCACCCTAGGCGGACCCTTTTATGGCGGTCGAAAAAGGGCTCGAAAGCGCCTGCCTCGAGCACCTGCTCTCCGGCGGCGGATCGGCAGAGTAAATGTTATTTCTCGCTCACGCTCCGCTGCCAATATGCACAGAAATAACTATTTACCCATCCATAAACCAGTTCTCCAGTTCTCCACTACAACTGTAACATTATCTGTGTGATTTTTATATTTATACTGTGCGCTTTTATTTTATTTCTTTTGGGTAAATAAAGGTAACAAGGGTGTAACTCTATATCTAGTTTATTTTGTCTTATTTACCCTAATGTAGGTGATAAGTTTTAACTTTCCATTACCTTAGGCCTTTCCATTATCTTAATATCTTAACTTAATGTCCGTGAATCTCTAAGCAAGGTAACACGACATACTGTGGCTGACATGGGCAAACATAGCGCTTTACATCAGGCACGCAACTTTTCCGTTTTGTCATTGTATAATAATTACATAAAACCTGTGCTTCAAGAAGGTTACTAATCCTAACTTGATTGGTACAACCAGTGAAATACCCCTATTTTAGTAACCATAATAAGCAGAGAGGGCGGGGTATAGAAAAAGAACAGCCTTTACAACATTTTCATAGATAATGTCGAAGTCACTTGCTGCGGTCAGAACTTGGGTGGGTGACCGCTAGTGGCATTATTGAAACCAGCGCTTTCGTGCTTCGGAGGGCACGTTAAGCACTCGGTCTCCGTTGTATATCTTAGGGCAACTGTCCACCAAACCGCACTGGGCCCGCGTTGTGGATTATGGCCCAACTCCTCTGTCTGTGAGGAAGGCGCGAGTCCGAACAAATTGGGCTGGTTATGACTACAACCCCAGTATTGATATTCACGTACTAATTCTATGCTACCACTGAGTGGAACCAGCAGCCATTTAAAGTATATATATAATCGACCGTAGACGAACTAAAGTCACCGACTTAGCCCAGAAGATAAGCCAGTTGAAGTGGCAGTGGGCAGGCCACATATCACGCAGAACAAATGGCCGATGGGGCCGAAAGGTTCTAGAATGGAGACCATATGGACTACGGACAAGGTGCACTGACGACCTGATAAAGGTACTCGTAGCAGGACGACGTTGGATGCAGGCCGATTCCAGTCGGTCCTTTTGAAAATTTGTGGGGTAGGCATATGTTCAGCAGTGGGCGTCCTACGGCTGAGATGATGATGATGTATCGAAAATGTAATTTTTTTTAAAGGGATAGGTTGGCAAACAAGCAAGCGACTCACCTGATGGTAAGTGATACCGTCGCCCACGGACATTCCCAATACCAGAGGTCCCGAGAATACGTTGCCGACCTTTGAGGAAAGAGGATAGGAAGGAAGAGATAAAAGGGTGGAGGGAGAGGGCGAAAGAGAGGGAGAATGAGGAAGGGGGGAATCGGGCCTTCGGAACCTCCCACAAACCGACGAAACGCAATAGCAAGCTGTGTTACTTCATATCGGTGTTATGTGGGAGTGTGGTACTTCCCTGGTCGTGCCGGCCCATTCGGCTGCGGGGTTACAGCGTGGCACTACCACCGAAATCAACCGACTAGTTACAGTAGTGGTCCTCATATATAGGAAACAAAATAGCTAAAAGTAATGTTCCAATCATCAAAGTCGATCACCAACATTGTATGAACGCAAGTAGGTAAAACCGCGCGCCAAATAAAAAAAAGTGTGCGAAGAAGTAAAAATATGCGGTACATTCCGCCTTCATACTTATAGTAATTGCTTACTCAAATTCGGATAGTAGTAATGTTATGTACATGTAGTTTTATTAAAAATGAGTGTGCTCTTCCGCAAGGAATGAGAATGGAATAAAATAATTAGGATGCATTTCCTTCAAATATAAACATTAGTCTTATTTCTCTTATTTCTATTTTATGTCCCATTGTTCCTATATGTATATAAATAAATAAACGTGTATAATAGGTGACAGAAAGTAGAGTTTCCACCTCGGCAGTAACACTATTTTAAACTCGAGTGACGTACTTTGAATCTCTCGCTACGCTCAGGACTCTACTCTAGAATCCTTCGCTCCGCTTTGGATTCAAATAGATATTCGCTCCCTATAAGCAAACAATCGATATATGTAGTATAGCTGTCCATAGACATACTTCGACGTTCCAAGTCGAGTGCAGAATTCGAAATGTAATAATGTTTTATCCGTGCCAAACGATTTGTTCTAAGCATCTACATTCCAATATAAACGTTGGGTCATGATAGCATGTGGAGTGATTCGAATTTCGAATCGCTTGGAAACACGAATGTAGATGGCAGCTCCAGACTATTTGATAGTGATTTCAGGAATAAGTACTTTATTATTTTTAATCAATGATTTGATTCAAACATTGAAGTAAAACTACTACAAATCATACTCGTAGAACTACACAATTGAGATAGATTTGTGATATTATTTTTCTCTCTTTTTAAAAGGATAAAAACAGTAGAGTATCCACATCACTTTCATATGTAAATGATTATATTATGTAGTTTTAGTTAGTGTAATTAACAAAAAAAATGCTTACACTTAACTAAAAAAAAATCTTTTGTTTCGAATATGCCTTGCGTTTTTATAGCGCTAAATTGAGATGTAAATTTTACTTTAGTTCTATTTTAATATGAGTGCTTCTTCGAATGTAATATTGTAATAACCTAGTGGTAATAACTATGTGATTATATATATATACAATTTCTATACAAAAAACACGTACTTTAAAATAAAAATGTCATCTTATTTTTTAATTTTTTCTTGGTGTGACTTTTTTCAGATATGTTTAATCTTAGTAAGTAATGGTTCCTTAGGAGTTTGCTGTCATTAACACATGACTCCTAAACAAATTTAACTGGGCTAAGTTATAAAATTATCATAAGAAATTGTTGATTGAAGAATTGAAAATTGTGGTTACATTTTACGTGGAAAGTATGTAATCAGTGGTAAAAGAATTGTATGACAAATATTGGAGAAGTTTAACTTATTTTTATTTGTTTCAACGTTATTAAGAGACGGTACCAGAACGAGGCATTAAGAGGGAAGTTTTACTTAAAACAGACGCCCGTAACCTGAGACAGGGTCACAGGCTACCATACCCTTCAAACTAAGACACAATGCTTCAAATCCCGTGGACTGCCTTTCGAACCAATGTATCCATCAAGCGAGAATTGAAAATTAAGACTAGACTTTCTACTACCTGTCTTCGTAGAATACTTGAATTCTTCGGTCATATAGCCTGGAAAGAGGGTCACAACCTAGAAACACTAATAGTTACGGGCGACGTCGAAGGAAAACGATCAAGAGGGCGCAGCCCTTTAAGGTGGTCCGACCAGATCCGCTCTGCTCTGGACACAAATCTTCATAAGGCACTTCACGACGCAAACAATAGAAACAGATGGCGAAGCTTAGTCAGAGCTAAAATTATTCAGAAGGAAATCACGACCCTCAGTAATGAGGAGAACGACGCGACGACGACGAAGACACAATATTGAGAACATACTGCTTTGCGGTAGAAGAAGGAACGGTGGTAGTAGGTACTTCCCCGGACGATCTCATTCACAAAGAGCTCTAGTGCGCATAAAATACCTGATGCTAATATAAATTCTTTATTTATTATTAATATTAATGTACCATTTTGTGATCAATAGCAGTTAACCGCCATCATATCTAGGTGAGAAATTAAATTAACAAGATTCAAGAAAGCAAGATTATTTTTGTTATAACTTACGAAATACCTTGGCCTCAAATTTTTTAAACCTTACACTTTCATACCAAGCTCATAGTAACCCAGGTACAATATACAATTCGGGATATATGAAGTATTATTTAGGGTTTGCTTTGCCTAAAGGCTCGCCTGTGGCCGTGGCCGAGCTGCTGCACGCAATAATCTTGGTATCAATCAAATTTCACCAATAAAATTTTTACTGTAATAAAATGTGTAAGTAACTTTACAAAATTTCAATAAAACTCCATAATATATGTAATAAAATATTCGTTCTTCTGTACCATCAAGCCCAGCTCCTTGCATTTCAGAAATAATTTGGTCCCGAAAATCAGAAAGAATCCCATAAAGTCATAGATTTATTTTTAACTAGCTGACTTCGGCCGCGTAGCCCTGCGGGATATGGTTAATTTTAGTTTTTCAAATATCCTACGGTAACTCTTTAATTTATTGGGATCAAAATATGTATCATATCTGTTGACCAGAGATATATGCTACCGTAACCAACACCAAACAAAATTTCATTTAAATCGGTCTAGTCGCTTCGGAAATTAGCCTGTACAAACAGACAGACGGACAGACAAACAGACAAAAGGAGAAACAAAAAAATTGATAAAAATCAAAATTAGTTCGATTTTACTCCTTACATCTCCCTGACTAGGTTTTTAGCATTTTTATCAAGATAGTTTTTTTTTATTTGAAAATTTTTGACCTCTACAGTATCTATTATTACATGTAGAGATAGAGATTATTATGTAAGATTTTTATGTTTATTATTTTATGTAAATTTTGTGGCTCTTTTTAAAATTCTCATTTTATTAGAAAGTACAGTATATTTACTTGAATGAAGTTTACTCCTGAAATTGTCTAAGCATTCTAAGACCTGGATCTGAGAAGCAATTAATGTATGCTAATGGCATGGCTCTACAAAAGCACATGATAAAAAAGAATAACAGTTAAATGACGTAGTTGGAGCGTCCTATTTTATTTAATTGATTACTTTTCCTATTTCTAAAATATACGACTACTTCCGAATAGAGCATTCGTACAAAGGACACTTTACTATTACCAAATGACCGGCATCAATCACCTCCCTTGAAAATATTCGTTATAAAAATTGCTCCATTTGTTTTCCTAATGTTCTCCAAACGAATTATGGCTACTTATTGTTTTTGTTTTATTATAGGATTTGAAGCAATTTATTGACCATTATTTATGTTCTTTACAGTATGTTACCTGGATGTCGGAGCATTCCTCGCATTAAATACGAATGCAAAATAGCAACACAAGTTCTGTGCGAATCTTGTCACCGCAATTGAGGATTTTGCAAAGCACCTGTTACGCCATCTAGTTTGAACGCAACGAACTAAGTTTGGTTGTTGTTCCGTGAAAATCTTTTCACTGCGATTCATGATTTTGCAATGCGACTGTTATGCCATCTAGTTTGAACAGAACGAACAAACTCTAGTTTTTCATTGCCTGAAAACATGGATAAAACGACGTTATCTAAAATTGAAACCTATATTGATCGCTTTATCGCCCCCGAATTCCCTGCATCATAAATTTCATGAAAATCGTTTCCGAATGAAGCCGTTTCCGTGATCTAGATTATACATTATATAATATATTTATAAACGAGAAATGCTCGTTTAAAGTAGGTGTTAGATACCATTTATTGTCTTAGCGTCGATTTATGTAGGTATGAGTATTATTAAATGTACAATGAGTTCTGAAAATAGACACCCATGTGTATCAAGGTCCTGTCGAAGTTTCCAAAGCTAAATGTAACTCAAACTGTTACATCTCACATCTCCGGTATTGTAGAATTGGCATGCGATCTGACAACATCATGTTATTATGCGATGGAACAAGAACTATAACATTTACGAACAATAGAGACGCGCGGGGAGATAAGACACGAACTGGCTTTAATTCGAACTCAATATTACAAGAGCACGAAGTCTCTCTTAGAATGATATAGATTTGTGTTTTAAATAGTAAACCTAAGAATATGCGCCTATTGATATACAATAGCAATCAAGATAATTTATTGATTCAGGCGTTCCTCTGCGGAAATCTATTATCAAAAACGATATTAAAAGAAATATTTATTGACGAGTCAACATCTCATGAGGATGAGTCGTGTAGAGGCGAAAAACGTGTCGAATCGCTTTTGGTTGATTTGTGTTGAGTTGTTTTGTGTGTTCTTTGTTTTGTTTGCTTCCTATATTTGCACTTTATGCTCATATGTTCATCTATAAGCATTTTCCAGCGGAAGTGTCACTAAATATTACTTTTAATAACTTTTTTTTTGCAATAATCAACTTCGTACATAATAGATAGGTACATAATATGAGAAAAATCTCTTGAATTCTCTACTTTGAATAAATTTATTAATGTTAATAGAAAGTATTGGTCGTTTGAAAAAATAGGAAAAAATATTAGCTGATAGTTACATTTTGCTGTGCCTTTACTTCGTAAATTGGTATTCCCGACATTGTATGTACTTAATATAACTTAGAGATGTTAAACATAGGTAGACATATGTCAAAAACTAGGATATAGCTACATAATGTGTATCTATATATGTTATGACAAATCAGCAACGGCATTAGGTAACAATCATATTATTGTACACCCTTTTTTCCTGGGAAAATCTTTTATAGATACCACCGCCCCCGGGGGGAGCACGGTGGTTATGTGCGAGTCCGTATACCCACTAAAATCCCGGGGTGTTCTTCCAAGCGCCTTTATGTCGAGACTACAGGAACGTTTTGGTAATCATCTGCGGTCCCAGCCACGTTGATCCCCCAGCAGAGGATACCAACCCGAAGGGGTTAGAGTGGACTAAGCTCTAGCCCCGTCTTCTTGAGGAACGCACGGAAACACCACACGCGCCGCCTCGGGGACACTATAATGTATGGACGACGGACGCCCCCGCGTATGTTGCCCCAGTTCCCAATCATGGAGGTCGGAGAAGGGCGTGAAAGATTAACCTCCGACTCCCTGGTCTCTTTCTGCGGATCGCGAGCTCGGATAGCAATTTCCGCTCCCTTTCCGCCACCTTCTGCCCCATCACCTCCTCGCAAAAGGAGAGTGCCTCCTCCCACGACCTCTCAGCTCTCAGCATTGATGTTATCAATAGGGGGTAGGGGTTTTTTTTATCATGGTGGTACTAATCTTATAATCAGCTCTGCTGAAATAACTATATGTACGCTAAATTTAGAATTATACGACATCTATTGAATAGCTTGACAAGCATTATCCAACCGAAAGAAGAATTTAAAAGAAATTTAAGAGCTTAATTCTAAAGTTAAGTGTTTCTAAAAACTTTCGGTTGGATCAAGCTGTTTCAATAGATTGCTATCTGTAATATATGTAATATGACTATCTGTAATACGACGGTTAAAATCAGATAGAAAGTTAAAATTTAATAATTACGAAATTAATATTCTTGGACGGTATTCCTCGATGGCCTAGCGGTTATGGCGTCTGACACTGATTGTCGGTAGATGCGGGTTCGAACTCGAACCCGTCCGAGGATGTGTGTTTTCTCTCTAAAAATGCAAAGCTTGGTATCGCTAAGCAGGCGGTATTGCTTTAAAATCATACATATTTTTTAATAAATAAGTACATTTAATAATAATAGTGAGAAGATATTAGTTTACAACAGTGTTTGAGTATATGTGTAACCTTGAAGTGTCTTGAGATTGACCTGAATCTGCTTCGTTTTTGTGTGACGAGTGTTCTAAGTGGATGTGTTTTGGTTACCCATTGACAAAAATACATGTGTTTTTCGATGTAAAAACATTACAACAGCAAGATTTCATGTGAGTATTCCATAGAATATAATATAGGCTTTATTGTTTCGTATCAATACTAACCAATTCGCGCTTCAATCGTACGTACAAGTGCGCGCGAATAAAATGTCAACACAAATTTTATAACCTTGAATTAGTTCCATGTTTTGATCGTGATTAGTGTTTATCCGCGTACGAAGCAACAAAACAATGATAATATATTGATAGTGTATGAACTGATATGCATATAAATACTTGAATTGTCTCCTAGAAGTCGACTCCTTTACAGAAAACTAAATAAACATATTGGATTGGCGAATGATTCGTCTATTGGTCAGTTTTGTAAGATAATGGCGCCGTTTCTCTGCATTTGGTAGTGTGATGCGATATTGTTTTAGAAAGATTCATTTTTCATGTTTTAGAAAGACATTTCAGTTAGTGTTCATGGACATTCAATTGTTTTTCTCTTGTTGATTTTCACTACCAAGTCAAAATACGTGAAGGTGTCATCGCCGCCATTTTTTTTGTTGGCACCTCGCGAGTCATAGAATGTCATGAAGTTTGACAAGTCGCGACTACATCGGTTAATAAAAAAAATGTTTTTTACTAATTTTATGTTCTTAATTGGCAAGAAAAACAATAATTGATAAATAATATGTCTGGCATACCAGTTAGGTTATAGGACTAACGGCATTTGAATCGACAAGGAGGAACATACACATTCTATATAGGTACTTTCCAATATCTTGAATCTTATTCACCTCTAGGCAACTTGCCAAAGCCAAACAACTAGGCAATAAAATTAAATCCTCGAACATGAGTGGAAGTTTTCTGGGATGGAACGCGTCATCGGAATCGATGAAATTGCATAACACTATATAGTTTAGTTTGATGCTCAAACACGTAGGGTTTCGTTAAACAAACAAACCTAGCTATGCTGTTGTTGGACCAGTGGCCAAATAGATTGCGGACATGCATTGCTCACTCCTACGCAGTTCACTAGACCTAGGATAAATAATTGGGTCGCCAGTGCAGAACTTAGGTATCGCCCCCATCTATATATAAAAATTAACCCCTATTTCTCCTCGTCACGCTATAACTTGAGAACGACTTTACCGATTTCATTCATCGTTTTTTAAATGTTTTCTCACACTTCGTAGAAGGTTCTTACATTAAAAAAAAGATGGGAGGTTATAGCGAGGCCGAAAGCCGAGCCTACTATGCAAACGAAGTCGCGGGCAATCCCTAGTGTAGAATAAGAATGTAATTATTATAGTAGTTTATTGTGGATCGTCACTGCTTTAGATTTTGCGTAAAATATATTATTTCTCAAAAGAATATAAGTGTATACCATGCATTTTGCCCTTATAAGAGAAACAACAGTGACCCAATTTTAATATTAATATAATAATATAATTTAATATTTACCCACTAAATACACTTAATTGATCTTTTTATTAAACCTGATTAGCTAGCGTTTGACCACTATCTCACTTGACGGTCAGTGATGATGCGGTCGAATGAGATGGATCCGCTAAGTACCTTATGGATGCTCTCGACAGACTGCAACGTCACGCTGTCCGTGTTATTGGAGACACTGAAGCCAACACCTATAACCCCCACAAATGCATAAATCTACAGCTTCTCTAAGCGTGTATTACCATTTGCTTCATTGCGAAGAGCTTTTTAATTTTATTCCTTCCTGAACATTCCGATCCCGAACTACTCGTTCCGGCCTATCATTATATCCATACACTGTTCGAAACTTCTTACCCCTAACCAAAAAGTTTGGCAGTTCCTACCTCTGTCGTGTAAGTAAATTATGGAATGCTCTGCGGCGTACGTATTTCCTTGCAGGTTTAACCCTGGACTGGAACTTTCAAGCGTGGCGTGAAAGGTATCTCGCCGGTCATCATAGGGGTGGCGATTAGTGCAGCTTGCGGCTGCACAAATGGTCGTCGCTTCTTGATTCCATCTTCGCTTCCCATCAGGTGAGAGGAAGTCATTTTTATAAACCATTATAAAAAAATATATCTTACTAGAGCTAATAGAATAGCGAAAGCTGCCGGAACACACGGATAGGTCCTTAGTGACAGATTTTCTATCTTAGCTAGCTAGCTATGCGGACACTAGAAGTGCCAGAGGATTGATCCCGTGGCCTAATCAACGGCTGACCATTGTTACCTGTAGGATATCCTCTCTTCGCAAATAAGTGTAACTTTTAGCAAATAAGTGTAACTTTTAGCAAATAAGTGCCTAATTTACAATATTTCTGCGTATATTAATACTAGTTGTTCGTTGGGTACTGTAGACAACGTTAATATTAACCCAAGCTTAATCAAGAGGTAACCACTCATTGATCATGTTTTAAGTTCAACATAAAAACTACAACTATATTATAAACATTCTCGATATAGCATTGATATAATCAAATGTACCCCACGGCACCTAATCATAAATTGTAAACTCATTATTACAGCCGCCATAATCAATTATTCCCAACCATTCGACTCTGCCGTGCGATTCTCTAAGACCAAACATCGTTGGATCTTTGACAACATCCGTGAAACAAATGAAGAGATGACAAGAAACGTTGGAAATACAACCTTATGTACAAGGGCGATATCTCATAAAGTATTTGACATCGGTGAGCTAGTCGACGAATCATTACAGAATCGCACTGCTGTTTAGAAACTCAAAAATTCTATTGATACGAACCGTTCTCGAGTTATTGTCAAACATATAACGTCGATTACCCACCGCGATAATCTACGCATACTCGTATATATTGTTGTAGAAGTTCGAGTACATATAGCTCATAGATACTAGTAGGTACATTATTTTTTAAAACACTCATAGGTATATACGAGTATGTTCCTATATCTGTGTAAACATTCACCAACAAGTGTTTTGATGTTATTCTCTACAAGTAGGTAGTATTCATTCCGCCGCGCCGTCATGCAGTCCAGAAGCTGGCAGACGCATGTTTTAAATGTTGCCATGGCAAAAAGCTGGAAATTCATGTGTGTTATTTTGTGAGATTCGTTTTATATAAATACTCCTTTCATCCTTCGCGCAGATATTAAGCTACTACCAAAAGTTAAATATTTTTGGTAAATTGTTATATGTTTTTTTAATTACTTTAAAAAACATATAACAATTTACCAAAAACCAATATAATTTATAAAATATAAAGGCCATAATGATACAAGCACGAGACCCACCTGATGTTAAGTGGGAACCCCTGCTTAGAACAGATCCATTTCCTTACAAGTGACGAACTGCACTGGACCCGTAACCCTGAGACATTAAATTGTTAAGTCTCATGTGCCTGTAATTTCGCCAGCAACCTACCGTCAAAACAAAACACAGTATTGCGAGCATTACTGATTCACGGTAGGAAAAGGTATGGTGTGTGTGGCATTACTACCCCAGATGAACTCATTCTCAAAGAGTTCTACTTGTGTATACTTCTGGTATACAAACATTAACGGCCTTACTTATTAGTAACTTCGCTATACCCGGAATAGTTATTCGTATCTATCTGGCAACTTTTCGCTTACAGCAATAGTCATGCGTGAGAGCAAGACAAAGAAAGTTACGCCTATAGTATAAAGTTTACGCAACGTTTATTGGTAAAGGTTTAGAAGTATGGCGTTAAATGTCAGTTTAAAATTATAATGAAAAAGCTATTACTTTATATAAGCGCCTATTAAACCACAATAGCAATAAGTCATACCTTTACACGAAAAACTAACTGAAAATCTCTTAAAGCTCAAATTCTTATGGGATTTTGTCAGATGAATCTTATGCGATCATCCTATACCGTAGGGTTGGCGCAATTCTAATGTGCATTTGTACTCATAGGGGCTGTACTGGTTGAAAATATGGTAGGTACTTATGCTAAATAAGGCATATTGCCCTTTGAAATCAAAATATTCCTATGATATGTAGAGTATTTTGATCATTAATGCTATTCATCTTATAAAGGACTAACTGGCACCCGGGATAATATAATTACAACAGTAGCTCATCATCATCTCAGCCGCAGGACATCCGCTGCTGAGCATACGCCTCCCTCAAAAATTTCCAAAAGGTCCGGTTGAAAGCGGCCTGCATCCAGTCGTCCTGCTGCTGTCCAGCTGGATTATTCTAATTCATTCGAAAACGATTCGGAGACAGAAACCGCCTTTCTGTCTCTGTCATCTACATTCAGGATGACAGAGACGGATAGGCCGTTTCTGTCTCCGAATTGTTTCCGAGTGAATTAGAATAACCCAGCAGGTCGTCAGTCCACCTTGTCAGTAGATGACCTACGCTGCGCTTGCCGGTCCGTGGTCTCCACTCTAGAACCTTCCGGCCCTATCGGCCATATGTTCTGCGTGCCATGGCCTGCCCACTGCCACTTCAACTGGCTTATCTTCTGGCCTATGTTAGTGAATTTAGTTCGTCTACGGATCTCTTCATTTCTGATTCGATCGAGTAGAGAAACCCTGAGCATAGCCATATCTATAGCTTGTTATGCGACTTTGAGCTTGAGCAACAATAGCTATTTCCTATTTATAAATGTATATACTACCTGGGGCAAATTATTATATGGATCTTCTTATACCCAATCACGATTTTACTTATTCTAATATGTCGCTTACAAAGATTCGTAACCAAGAAACGAATGAAATGGTATCAAGTTACTGGGACTATTAGTGAAGAATACTTCATTTCATTCACTCATGTAGTGCTTAGAGGAAGGCAGGGTACGTACCCTGCACGTGCCCTTGATAGCCATTACCAATGCTTGAATAATCGATAGATAGATTTACATAACACGTCATCAGTAAACTGTTTAATATTTCTATCAACTTGCCTCATGACCCAAGTGCTCTTCCTGTCAGTATAAGGCAAGCAAAGTCAATTTCGTCTTTCAAAGATATGGTGAAGAAGCAATATTTATCAAATAACTACTGAATTATATTTTACTTTAAGTGATTATTATGTATTAAAATATTGTATTTATGTTTATATTTTAATAGTAGGTATGTATTAGTTTATAATTATTTAATTTTATTTATTTATTTTAATTATCTATTAGCACTTAATTCCTAGATAAAAATGTTTATTTTAGCATCTACTACCGCATTATTATTAAGAATCCTCTCCATGCAAGGTTGCCTGTAAGAGATTGCTATAGCGATAAGGCCGCCAATTGTCCAATCTACTGTAGCGCTTTTGATTGTATTATGTTTTTCTTTTATGATTGGTTATCAATAAAGAATTTTTGTATTGTATTGTATTGTATTGTGTTCATGAGGCAAGTTGATAGAAAAAGTAAAGTTTTTCAATTGTCTAACAAACCTAATAGAACTGAATAACTAGATAGATGAAAACTTGACAAAACACCAAGATAATCTATAAAGTATATCTTGCGGTTTAATATCTAGAACAAGTATCATGCTTCTTAAATAATATCTACACTAACCTACATCTACACTATCCACACTAATATTATAAAGAGGAAAAATGTGTATGCTTGTGTGTGTATGTTTGTAGTGAATAAACTCAAAAAGTACTTTGCCGGTTTCAAAAAATCTTTCCTTATTATGAAGCTACATTCACCCTGAGTAACATAGGCTATATTTGATTCATCACCATCATCATCCATCACCATGCGGGGGAAATCGCCAAGCGCAACTAGTAGTAAATATAGATGGTAAATGTACATGGTAAAGAAAAAACACCCTATTACACTACTTTATGGTTAGCTAAAAAAATGAAATAAATACAAGATATATTTATTTCATTAGTACATTTCTCAGCGTTTATCGTCGTAGCATTAAAACAACTTTCTCTACACGAACATCAAACCCCGTACCTCTCTTCATCTTTCTACCAGTGTAAGTACCTAAGTACCTTCTACGCTGATGACCTTCAGCTTTACCACCGCTCCAGCGTCCATGACCTAAACTATGTGATAAATTCCCTTAATGTGGACTTACTTCGTCTTTTGTCCTGGTCTGAACGATTTGGTATCAAAGTTAACCCAGATAAATGCCAAGCTATTCTAGTCGGTAGCTCACGCCAGCTCTGCAAAATTGACTACTCCTGTTTGTTCCCATTGAAGTATAAGATTGTGTCATCCCGCTTGCCTCTACAGTTAAAGACCTCGGCTTGGAAATTGATGCAAGTCTGTCTTGGATACCACAGGTAAAAGAAATATCTCGTAAATTCTACGCTTCACTGCACCATATTATTCGCCAAAAAACTTGTTGCCTACCGACACTAAAATCGCTCTGGTAAACACACTCCTTTAACCAATTATTGATTACGCCGACATTTGCTACCTCGATCTATCCTCAGATCTTCTTAACAAACTTGACAGACTTCTAAACACATGCATCCGATACATTTTTTGTCTTCGTAAGTATGATCATGTGTCAGAGTATCGGAAAAAGTTAAAGTGGCTCTAGATTAGAGACAGAAGAAACGCGAGAATCCTCGGATTATTGTACTCTCTACTAAAAGATCCTAACACTCCTTCTTATCTTAGAGGTTCTTTCCAATTTATTTCTGATACACATGACCTAAGTCTCAGATCTACTGATAACCTATTGCTCAGCACTCCAGTACACTCCACTTCCTATCAAGACAAATCCTTCGGAGTCGCAGCAGTGCGATTATGGAATAAGTTACCGCTAAATAAGTATAAAACAAGCTCCTTCTAAGGAAAGCTTTAAGCGGCTCGTCCGCGAACATTTTTATGAAGCGTCATTGAATCTGTAATCGATTGTCACATCATTTCATATTATATTTATTGTGTATTCTCTGTATGTATGTATATTTGTATATATAAATAAATATATATAGTATATGTTTTTATTTATAGTATATTATAAATAGTAATAGTATATTATATGTAGTGTATATTATTTATATAGTATGATCATAATTTAAATGTATGTATTTTTAATACAGTCCTTTGCATTCATTTCCTTTTGATGCACGCCCGACTCCCCTTGTTTTGACAATGTGTAGGATGACTGGTAGAAAATGCTTTAGCATTAAGTCCTCCATTTGTACTTTATTTTAGTGCAATAAAGAATTAATTAAATAAATAAATAAGTACCTTTATTTTGGCGTAGTTTCTTTTTGTTTAATTAATCCTAAGTTTCATTATCAAACTATTAAAAATATATCTGCACAAGCTTAAACAATCTCATACACACCACTTTTTTTGGTTCTTCTTTAGACATAGTTCACATAGTACACTTTAGTACCTACTTAGTAGTTAGTAGTACTTTTTCACACCACGATGAGTGAAAGTGGACT
Source organism: Selenia dentaria (assembly GCA_917880725.1). Lineage (NCBI taxonomy): Eukaryota > Metazoa > Arthropoda > Insecta > Lepidoptera > Geometridae > Selenia > Selenia dentaria. The sequence continues at coordinate 30,465,378 of OU862877.1, read as the reverse complement.
GAAATAAAAATCTTTTAGGGAAAATATATTATTGATTGATTTTGTTTGTTTTTCTATAAACTAAAAAAAGTCTCGAGTAGTTATGACCAGGCCCACCATCTGGTACCCGCTCATCGTTGAACTATGGAACATGGTGTATATATATTTGACTAATGTACAATCGTGTATATTTATTTGTTTTTGTTTGGACGGTTTAATATTTCAACATACTTTTTATGATTGTTACCTCATAACTTTCGATAGGATAAACCGATTCTCAAAATTCTTTTTTGTTTGAAAGTTGGTGCTTCCCGTATGGTCCCATTTAAATTTCATCAAACCCGGTGCAGTACTTTTTGAGTTACGCTTCAATAACTGAATAGAATGGAAGTCGGTATTAAATTTTTCAAATTATACTAGTCAATATCTTACGGGTTACTTTTACTAACGAGGTTCGACTTCCAAAAGCGAGGAGGTTCCCAAATAATATTTTTTTTTTAATTTACGTGCTATTTATACTGGATTTAGGAAGCGTTAGTATTCCGATTTGGATGATTTCTTGTTTGTTGGATAAGTTATTTAGAGCTCCAAGTTGCTCGAAACCAAATTACGTCATTCGACAACTTATTGTGAAGGTAGAAAGTGTTGTGATACGATGATATTACATTTTAAGGTGTTGGTTTAGGTAGGTTTTGTAGCACGTCAAAAGAGAATCTTAGATTTGTATTCTTCAAGTAATTACTTATCAAATAACTCACCAAGAGAGCACCACGGTTATTATAGACCAATCAAACGTTGACCGATAGTTGCTTTATAACTTCAAGTTTATAGTGCCATACTCAGACTCATTTATATAATGCGACCCACCTAACCCACCAGCGGCTACGTGTGGTTCACCCCTTTAGGGATGAAAATTCCTGAAACCCTTCCTTAGAGCATGCTTTCCAACATTACGGGCATCAATCAACACACAAATTTTCAAGTTTGTAGCGCTGTTTGTAGTGTTTAGGCTTTGCTTGATCAGAATATAGTAATTTTTGAACAATAGTATATTATGATACAAGTTTAGTGAGCTAAGTTGCTCATTATGAGAGGCTGTGGGTTGCAGCGTAAATCAACCGAGTGTATTTCTTTTCACGTGTGACCTGCATGGTAAGATTAGTGAGTGAACATACAGCCTACTTCAAATTATAATTTGAAGTTATTCAATGCAACTATTTAAACTTGATTATTATGAAATATTAATAATTTGATTGTAATAAACGCTTGTTTGATTTAATTGAGGACGTTGACTTAATCCAAAAATTTATATGAATTTTCTACGGCATATCTTTTTTGATACTAAAAAAACTGTATTGCCCGGTTAAATTGAAAATGCAATGTTTACATGCATACAATTTGCAGTTAAGTACTAACTTTGTAGAGATAATTCTATTATGCACTAATTTGTAATATTATTATTCACTTGTGTTACAGTTCGGTTTATGCCCTAAGAACGATGTAATAAGGCTCAATTTACGAGCAAGTGTGTTGAAAACGTAGTTGATTATCAGATCTTAAAATAATTACCCACTTGTAAAATCTATAGTCAAATTTTTACTTTTACATCCTGTCATAAAACTACCCCAGTTTTCGGGAAATGTTTACGTTATTGCCACATTTTTACGATTCACGACCTTCGTTCCACTATTTGCGGTGCGAATGATCGTCCCTACACATCGACCTGAATCGATTCCAAATATTGAATCCACTTCACAATTGAATGTATAACCATAGTAAAAGGAGAATACTAGGAAGTCTCCAGCCATTGACTCCCGTAATATGAATACCTACTGCCTACTCTAGGTAGGTATGTAAGCGATACCCTAGATTTGTCATGACACAGACAATCACATCTACGCCCCATGAAGCACCTGGCATCCCTGTCTACCGGTCTCCCGGTAGCAGTCTTTGTAAGGTTTTCAATTTGTATATCATGTCAGGAGAGTTTAGATACAGGTGTTAGTACGGTAGATGTTACTGACACGTATGTTTGGGTGCCATACGGAGCAGCATATCCAATGCGCAAAGCTTAAAAGCTACATATCTGATGAGAAAAAAATGGACACGGGAGAGGTAAATCATTCGGTTGATGGTGAGTACGAATGGTAATATATATATTTATATTACTTGGAGTGTACTGTTTTCGTATAACTACATTTGATCTTAAGAAGTCTGGTAATCTCTCCCTATGACTCACCAATCACATTCTTAGTATAAACAACCTCCAAAAACTTTATGAAAACGACCATGGAATGGACATCGGCAGAACTGCAATAAACAGAAGCGCGAAACAAAGAAGTCAAATCAAAAGAAGACCTTTAAAAACGGTATAATTGACTTCATATTTTATTACTTCATCACTATCACTACAATGTCAGTATAAAACAAAGTTGCTCTCGCTGTCTGTCCGTCCCTATGTATACTACTCCCTATGTATGCTTAAATCTTCAAAACTACGCAACGGATTTTGAAGCGTTTTTTTTAATAGATAGAATGATTCAAGAGGAAGGTTTATATGTATAATACATGCACAATATTGTAGATAAACACTGATAAATTTACAGGTTTCTAACGTGATGTCGTAAATATAAAAAAAAAGTTGCGTTTACATTGCATACGCTGACTGAACCCCACGAGATAAATCAACATAATGTACTACGGTATTGTACACCTTAAAACGTTCAACAAAAAAGTCCACGGTGGTATATGTCTATCTCTTAAGGATAACCCACAATAACCATGTTTATCCTTTAAAAATGGCTTATTTATTATTTATTTTAAGCAATACAGCATTAATCCTTATCCAATACCTTAAATACATTGTACATTCAATATAGATCAATATGGTTCTTTACATTTAATTCTGTAGTAGGTAGGTATATTATTAAGTATCAGCATTGCACCCGCGCGAAGCCGGGGCGGGTCGCTAGTGTTATTTTTATTATTATTTATTAATTATTTATTTATTATTATTATTATTTTTTATTACAACAAATGGTCACTACTAACTATCAAAGACTTTATTCAGATACGAGTATGTTCACCGATACACGATTAAATAAGTTTCGCTGAGTAACGATTTAATACAACCATATAACTTCTATCTCTTCGCCGGAATCGTATTATTTATTGCAAGATACCTATTCTGAATATTATGTTTATACATCCGAATATCATGTATAGCCGTTATACCTTGGGCTAATACAATATATAAGTACTTTGATATTGAGCTTTTTGGCGCAATTCCAACAAAACAATCAGACGTTACAAATGTAAGTGTATAAACACAAGTCGAAATCGATAAATTTATTGATTCTCGACCAGACTTACTTTTTTACATTCGGTACTTATTTGATTTTATGTTGAATACGTTTCGTATATACTGGTTTGTTTGCATTGGATACGTTATCTTTAGATGTACGTACCTATATGTTTTGTGGGTAATTTAATGTATCATCTGGCAAGAGTGTATGAACTTTCAAAACATCCTCTAGTTATAAGTATAATTTACTTCGTGCGCATCATTTTAGTATTCGTGTATTCAAAAGATTTTCCCGTTGTACCCTTTTATTGTCCTATTTCACTTACGAGTATATCTTGATTGTCTATCTATGTTGTTGCTTTTTAAAATATGTTTTGTTTTGTTATGTTTTTTTAATACGAACAACATTAAAATCTCTAAATGAAAATGGGAACTTAATTTTATTTATGTAGATACTAGATGCCCCACCAGCAGCTACACATACTCACTTCATCTGTTTAGAGGTTAAATTTCCAAAAAACCCTTCTTTAGTTGATGCTTACAAGTCTTACAACATAAAAGGTATCGCTGTCAATTTTTGAATTTACTGCTCAAGTGGTTTAGGCTGCATTGATATATCAGTCAATCATTCAAACCGAGTGATTATTAGTATTTTTCACATACTATCAGCACACAAAGAGTAATATCCACACGGAAAGTTTGTAAACCACAAAATCGTAATGGTAAAAGTCAAAAAGACGTTATAATTTACTGGTTGTGGCCAGACTCTTCGCCTACATGGTTATAAACCGAAAACCATCAGATTGTTTAATACATCATTATACATTTACAAACTACGTAGGTATTACTGGATTTCGTGTTTATCATAATCCAAGTAGGTAATAATCGGGGTTATAATATGAATAACACTTGTATAAGCGACGGTATGTAATAAAATTACTCGCTTACTATATTAATCATACAGAGGGAAACTAATTATGAAACTAAAGCAATCACTTACTGGATCCCATCTGAGTCCGACTATAGCAGTAGAGACGGCTCAGTTAATAATTCAGTCAACAATTAGGTATGGGCAAAAAGTTTTGTCAAAACTGTGCAGGGTTGTATATGTATATCATCATCATCTCAGTCTTATGAAAATATGCCTCGCACATAGATTTCCAAAAGGATCGTTTGATAGCAGCCTGCATCTAACGTCATCCTGCGACCATCTTCAGGTTGTTTGTCCAGTTTGTCGATGGACGACCAATGCTGCGATGACGGTCCGCGGTCATAACTCCATAACCTTCCGGCCCCATGGAACATCATACTCCCACCTCTTAAAGCAGTCATGTTTCAACCAGTTCAACCTTACCATTAAATCTGGTACCACCACGTCAATTTAGCAAGCTTAAGATAATAATGGAATACGATAGACGTTTTGATGACGTAGTATCAAATATTTCACGCAATTCGCATACTTTTTCATGACTTTAGACACTAAGTTTCATTGTTTAAATGTATTTTTTTTTAAATTCGTACTCCCATTCTTTCGTTACCATTAAATTAGGTTGATCGTTTGGTGTCGGTGGGAGTACGATAGTAAGTATGATTTTTCTAAGCTTATTACAAAACTCTCCTGATATACTTTATGATACTTTCGTAAAAGGTGGGAGTAGGCCCCCAGGTCTGCGTACTGTCTGCCCTGCTTGCTGCCACGTTAACTAGCTTAGGCTCTGGGCAATCTATTAAGTGCGGTTAAACCACGCTTGGGCAGATTTTAAAGAAAAAAGAAATCAATTGAACTCAAAGAAAACTTGTGATGGCGATTCACAGAGGGCACTAGTTATGTATTGTATTTAGAACGTCAATCAAAAATAAATGAAGACCTCAAATTTAACATCTGTTTTGTTGATCGCCTTAAATGTCTTGCATATAAGTAAAGAAATTAATTGTCTTAAAGATGATCCAAATTTATAAAGAGCGCGCTTATACTGACTTACGAGTACATAAGAAAAAAAGTTTAATTTAGTGCACTAAATAGATAATGTATCTTAGTCCAGTAGGTATAAGTTCATGCGAAATTAATAAAAAATATACATATCCTAAGAACCAGAACTAGAATCAATCATATCTCGCCTTGATTCTAGTTCTAGCTACATTTAGACACGGTAATATTACCGTGGTTTAGATAATAACGTAGAAAGGTATTATTTTCAGTTATTTACCAAATTAAAAGTACATAGATATTATAAGATATATAACATAGCATTTATGAACCACATAGGTGTATAATGCTATTGTTTAGTCTACAAACTTGTTAATATGTGTTTTTAAAATCTAAGCCCATACAATTAATAATAGGTATCTATAACTTGAGATATAAATAAGACTCGTTACAGGTAATCAACAGCATGAACTATATTAAATTACAAATAAGTTTACATTTATATCTTTACATAATTGCCATAATTAAAAGTTATATTCGCGAAAGTAGCTTCATCTATCTTGAAATTCATAATGGCCCTTAATGGTCTGGCTGGTTCATAAAGAGAAATTACATAAATAAGCAAATAATTTATGCAGTAACAGCAAAATACTAAAAATGGTTAGAGGGTAGGAATAAAGTTAGTAGCACGTTGCAAGCTGGAACTGACAAATATAAATTACTTTAATTACTCGTCTACCTTGTCTACACTACTTACCTACAAGAAACTTAAATATAGAGAATTTACATATGACACGCAAAAATACATATTAAGTAAATTTAAATAAGAATTGAAGGTACGGTCTTCTGCTTGGTCATCATCCTTCTGTATTCAGCCTCGAGGGTTTGGTAGGCTTCGAGCGTCTACTCTTTGCCCCTGCAGTAGCCATATACGGGAGCTACTGCTCCCTGGTAGAATCTGTGCAAAAAGAGTGAAATATACTGTTGTTTTGCTAGTAAATAAAAAGTTGCATTATACTGCTGCTAATTTACTGTTTTATAGTTTTAACCGACTTAAAAAATGAGGAGGTTATATGTTTGATTGTACGTATATTTTTGTTTATTTTCACCGATTGCTCCGTTAATTTTGGACCGATTCTCAAAATTATTGGTAGAATATACTTCCGAGTATAACATTTAATAACAATACCATAACATTTAAATTTATCAAACTCGGGTACTCAGTTTTTGAGTTACATTCTAATAATATCTTGATGATTTATTGACGGTGAATGACAATCGATCTCGTAAGTAGCAAGAGTCACTAAAAATTGTAAAAAAATAAATGTTTACTACAAAATGGAACCGACTTCAACACCAAAAAGTGTGAACTAACTTGTCGAAGTCGGTACCATGCGCACAATTTTTGTTATTTGGTACTTTTGAACTATCACGGTACCGACTTCAACAAGTTAGTTCACACTTTTTGGTGTTGAAGTCGTTTTCATTTGTAGGGAAAAAAGTTTTCGACAATTACCCAAAAAGTCAATAAACTATTTCTATAGATAAATTTGAACGTAACTTCACGTAAACGTAACGTAAATGCTACTTCATAATAAGGTTTCTATGGCAGGCCAACTCAGCTCAGAGGACCGATTCCACCAACTAAATTGAAATCGAACCGTACCTGAACGGTCACACTTTTCAACGTTTCGTTATTCTGGTAATGAAAAACAGTCCAGCCGCAGTTACGTTTCTATTGATGCCAGCGATCAGTCCAAAGTGTCCAAAGTTTATATTCTGTTAACTCGATAGATAGTAAATGCGACGCTTACTCATACACGTATATAGTAGCGGTATTGTATATTTAAATATGTAGTACTGTTTAAGACTGTGTTACGTTCCAATTTGTGTCTATAGAAATAGTAAAATGGCTTTTTGGGTAATTATCGAAAGACAGCAACAACAGTTGAACGAGTGGTACCTACTGCAGTTGCAGCGCAGCGGTATAGATTGTTAAACGTTGTGGAATAGTAGAAGCGGCCTCCAGGCCCAAGTCTCGTAGACACGTTTGGTTGTAAACGCACAACACGTAACATGGGTTCGCTTAATACAATGCGAGCAATGTGCGCCAATATGGAAGGAAGATGTATTACAATAACATTCATAATCGCATGCGCTACAAAGTAGCTGTCATAGCCAGTATTTTGGAGTGTTTTTTTTATAAGATTGGCAAACTTGCTAGCGGCCCACCTGATGGTAAATGATACCGTCGCCCACGTACATATGCAATACCAGAAGTCTCGAGGAAGCGTTGCCGAGCTTTGAGGAAGGATGATAGCAAGAAAGAGGTAAAAAGGGGGAGGGGGAGGGGGAAGGAGAGGGAGAATGGGGAAGGTGGGAATGGGCCTCCGGAACCTCCCAAAAACCGACGAAACGCAATAGCAAGCAAGCTATGTTACTTCACACAAATCACAGTTTACAGTTGTTTTTTTTACCAGCCGTAATCTTATTTTTCACTACACGAACCGTCTCGCACGCAGGTTTGATGAGTTTCAGCCTCCCGAACAAGCCGGTTTCCGAAGAGGCTTTAGCACCGTAGACCATATTCATACACTACGGCAGATTATACAGAAGACCGAAGAGTATAATCAGCCACTGTGTCTAGCGTTTGTGGATTACGAGAAAGCCTTTGATTCTATCGAGAAGTGGGCCATACTGCAGGCCTTGCAGCGATGCCAAATTGACTATAGGTATATCGAAGCGTTGAAGTGTTTATACAGCAAGGCCACTGTGTCAGTCCGATTACAGGACCAGAGTACGGAACAAATTCCATTGCAGAGAGGTGTGAGACAGGGAGACGTCATCTCTCCGAAACTGTTCACTAACGCATTGGAGGATGTTTTCAAACTTTTGGACTGGAAAGGATGTGGCATCAACATTAATGGCGAATACATCACTAACCTTCGTTTTACCGATGATATAGTTATAATGGCGGAGTCGCTCGAGGATATCGGCACCATGCTCAACGACCTCAGTAGAGTTTCCCAACAGGTTGGTCTTAAGATGAACATGGATAAGACGAAAATCATGTCCAATGTCCATGTTCCACCTATACCGGTAATTGTTGGAAACGATACACTCGAAGTTGTAAACGAGTACGTCTACCTGGGACAGACTGTCCAATTAGGTAGGTCCAACTTCGACAAGGAGGTCGCACGAAGAATCCAGCTCGGATGGGCAGCGTTCGGGAAGCTTCGATCCATCTTTTCGTCCCCAATACCTCAGAGCCTGAAAACCAAGGTTTTCAACCAGTGTGTGTTGCCAGTGATGACTTATGGCACTGAGACGTGGTCCCTTACGGTGGGCCTTATTAACAAGCTTGAAGTCGCTCAACGAGCAATGGAGAGGGCTATGCTTGGGGTTTCCCTGCGTGATAAGATCCGAAATGAGGAGATCCGTAAGAGAACTAAGGTCACCGACATAGCTCTCAAAATTAGCAAGTTGAAGTGGCAATGGGCAGGCCACATCGCTCGCAGAACTGATAACCGATGGGGAAGAAAGGTTCTCGAGTGGCGACCACGCACCGGAAGGCGTAGTGTAGGCCGGCCTCCCGCTAGGTGGACCGACGACCTCATAAAAACCGCTGGAAATCGCTGGATGCAGGAAGCGAGTAGCCGGTCCAAGTGGCGTTCCGGCTGATAGTGATGATGATGAATCTTATTTTTTAGTGCAGCCAAATCATAGAGTAGCTTTTTATACTAGAAATGAGATGGTATGTATAGTATGTAATATGTATGGTTCAAATACTTACATTTCACAATATCATGCGAATGTAGTCCGATAATGAAAGCTCGCACTGCCTCTTGTCTGCGATCTCTTCGTCAACAGCAGAAATGGCCGGAGGTCCGCCAACGACATTGTCAAGGTCACACGGAGGCGCCGGCGGCGACGGCGGCGCGTGCGCCTCCTACTGTACATCGTGTCGTGTTTGCGATGCACACTATACGCTTTTTAAAACGAAACTTATAATGATTTCTTCGGCGTTCGCGAGTTTATTTCATTGAAAGTAAACAACTTTAAACGGATTAAATAGCGTATAAGAATTTTATACTATATTTTGTCCGGACGTTTTGAACACTTCAGTGAACATGGTCACGGATAGACTGGATGACACTTGTCTGCTAAGTATAAAGTAATGTAAATTGTATATAACGACTATCATATTTTAATCGAAACGTTCCCGATGCATGCAATAGTCACTCACAGTGTCCAGAGGTTATGCAGAATTGTGCTGATCACGCAATATTACTGTTCTGAGCTCTGGTTGGCCTGGTTGCCAAACGTTGCATTATTTTGGTGTCGACTTGCGGACACCTTGCTTCTCACACGGTCAACCTTACGATGTTTGCACCAGAGTGAGATGCAGCTCACGTCTAAGTATGTGCTCCTAAAATGCGCGCATCTAAATAGACTAGAACAGAAGTTGTAGCTGTAAGCCATGTGCACCTTGTTAGCTCGTCCGTAGTAGAAAGAACATCAAAAGAAGTCAAAAATACGTCACTTTTACCCGACTACGACGAAGCAAAAGAAGGGTTTTGTATGTGACCGGTATGTGCCTATGTATGTATTCCTACTATTATTTAGTATATCTATAATTAAAAAAAATTAAGTATCTTTAGAAAATAAGTTGTTCCCTATGTTCCTTAAATGAGCATGTTATGTTGTCCTTTCAAAATAATTGTTTTTTTCTATACTAACTGCTAAAAGTTAAAAACGCACAGACCCTGGAGTCTGTGGAGGGTATTAAATAATTGCATTATTTCACAAATGGCGTGTCGTTGGAAGCGTCGTGTTATCGGATTTGAGGTTGTTTTGGGTGGCTTTGAACACAAATATTCATGATATGGCCTACATGAGCGAAACCATGCGCATGTGCTCTTTTGGCCCATTCTAGTTTACTCAACCTCTTCATTCTTCTTCGTAAGCACCTCATTGATGGACAGTGAGCTATCGAAACCTCTTAAGCCCCGTTAGCTTACGTTAGAAATTACTCTTATTATTAGAAGTTACTTAGAAGCTTACGTTAGAAATGTCAAACCTCCACAAGATCCGCATAGTGTGATCTGGCGATGCAACGGGGCGTTACATAATCTGTCCGAATGCGTTTGGTTGCGCAAGCGCAGCGTCCGGGTGCGGTAACGGTGCGCGCACAATCCGGAATGCCGTCGATTTGACGCGGGTTGCCACATCGGCACATCGCCGTCGCCATCGCATTTGTTATGTTGTATCGAAGGTCGTCTGTGCTTTTGATTTGTGCCCATCAATTTGTGTCCGGCGCCGTTATGAGTGATTGAATAACAGCAGTGCAGTGGTTGCATTTTAAATGTACATAATAAACATACAACACAGTAAAAATAGCAAAATTATGTAGTTCTGTATTTCCGTAACGTCTGATGAAATTAAGATTTAAAAGCTTATGAAGGAAGAATTGCACTACTCCACATTCTTGTCCATGGACGTTGTAAAAAAAAAATACCACACCCACTCAGAAAGTGTTTCATTACTCGTTCATAAACGGGTTACAAAGATCGTCATTTCTCCCATATAAAGCGGCGCGAAATGTTATATGAAAATTCATTTCTGCCCTCCGTAGCAGGGTAGAATTGTTGTATAAAATCTATTTCTTTCCTGGTAGCGTTCTTTTGTTTTTAGCAGCGAACATAAAAAGAATACAAACGTCACATCTCATTAAAGTTTTATATCTAATAATTAGAAAAAAGAGGTGTGAATTATTTAATTGTACTTGATTTTCAATGAAAGGAGGCTTAGCAATCTTTTTCTGCACAACGAAAAACAAAACATTAGTCCGGTCATTTTAGACAATTGAAATAAAGAAAATTCCGACAGAGCCAAATCTTCGTAGAGACCTTAGGTTTACCACAAGGAATAAAGTGTCAAAAGTCCCCATCAGTCCCTTGTGAGCTTAGGGACTTATTCGGGGCCCAAGGTCAAAATTTTAGGATTTTTGGATTTTTCTCGAAAACGGTAAGTTTTATAGAAAAAGTACCTTAGAGCAAAGTTGTAGATCTAAAATTCTCTATAAAAATGGTCTCTATGATTTTTTCTCTACGACCCACTATTTCCCAGATATTGCGCTTGTAAGAATCATGTTCTACATCAATCTAAACATCAACAAAGCCCCAAGGGACCATACCTGTCTTCCTCGACGTAGCGAAAGCGTTCGACAAAGTTTGGCACAACGGCTTGATATTCAAGCTGTATCAACTGGGTGTCCCAGACCGTCTTGTACTCATCTTACAAGACTTTCTCAGGGATCGAACGTTTAGCTATCGCACCGAGGGAACGCTCTCCTCCCCGCATCCCATTCACGCAGGTGTCCCTCAGGGCTTTGTACTCTCACCCATTCTCTTCTCGCTGTACACCAGCGACATCCCACGATCTGAACCTAATGTACAGATCGCTCAGTTTGCGGATGATACTGCAATCTACTCTACTGGCTGGTTCAAAGTCAGGCAGAGATGCGCCATCCAACGAGCCATCACCGTAATCGGTGCATGGTTTCGTAAATGGCGGATTGCAGTAAATCCTAGCAAAAGTGCAGCAGTGTACTTCACTGAGACCCGGCGGAATCTCATGCCGTCACCCATAGTCCTATTTGGCGAACCTATCCCCTGGGCTAAATCTGCCAAATACCTGGGCGTCACCCTTGATCGCCAACTCACTTTCGCGAAACACATCCAGATTGTTCGCAATAGGGCGGCCTTCATTATGGGTCCTTCATTATGACCCCATCGCAGCCGTTACTGCGGCAGCTTTAGCGTCGTCCCAAGGGAACCCCGGTAATGGTTGTAGACCCGACCAGGGCTGTGATCCCGATCGCATTGTAGGCTCCGGCCGAGATCTTCTTCGCAGCCCCAGTCGCAGTCGAGGTAATCCACACACACACGATTGTAGTCCCAGCCACGGTGCGGGTGGGAGTATACACCGCGGCCCCGGTCGCGATGTATCCTCCGGCCCAGGTGATGGCTGTGGACGAGGTAACACTGGTTTTCTATGTAGCCCCAGCCACGGTGCGGACAGGAGTCTACACCGCGGCCCCGGCCTCGATGTAGACTCCGGCCCGGGTAACGGCTGTGGGCGAGGTACTCATGTTTCTTATTGTAGCCCCACTTAAAGTACAGTCATGAGTGCACAACGCGACGATCCTGGTCGCGGTGTGGACCCATGTCCCGGAAATGGGGGGAGGCGAGGTATTGTATTGTAGCCCAGTCAAGGTAGTGATTCCGATCACGGTGTAGGCTCCGGCCGAGGTAATGACTGTGGGCGAGGTACACAAGGTTATGATTTAGTGGTAAACACAGTCAAACACCGAGCTCGCCGGCGAGCTCGAGGCAAAAATTATGTCTTGGTTAGATTCTCTCCAAATAGTCGTAGAGTTAAAATTCATAGGGCCCACTTTCAACGATACACTTATGTACCGGGGCGATTCTCTCCTACTCCCCTCTCTCCTGGCGACGGCCCAAGCCGAGGTCCGTACCTTAGTGGTGCCCTTGAGCAAGTCGCCTACTCCTCTCCTTGCGGCGAAGCGTCTTCAACGCTCGCCTTAGGCGGTGCGCCCTCTGCGCCCGCATCTGGCTGAGTGCCATCTGCGCTCGCCAACCGTCCGGTGACGTTGTAAATGCCGGTAGAGGCAAACAGAATTAGTCCGTTCTAAAAAAAAAAAAAAAAATTTGTTACCATTTACCAGTGATGACTTATGGCACTGAAACGTACTCTGCTACTATGGGCCTCATAAGTAAACTCAAAGTCGCACAGCGAGTTATGGAGAGGGCTATTCTCGGGGTTTCTCTACGTGATTGAATCAGAAATGAGGAGATCCGTAGAAGAACGAAAGTCACCGACATAGCCCAGAAGATTAGCCAGTTGAAGTGGCAGTGGGCAGGGCACATAGCACGCAGAACAGATGGACAATGGGGCCGAAAGGTTCTTGAGTGGAGACCACGGACCAGCAAGCGCAGCGTAGGTCGTCCACCGACACGGTGGACAGACGACCTGATAAAGGTCGCAGGACGACGTTGGATGCCAACCGGTCCTTTTGTAAAATCATGGGGGAGGCATATGTTGAGCAGTGGACTGAGATAATGATGATGATGTCTTTTATAACTGTATACAACCCACTTTCAGACTAATTTGTTACTAATAACAAACATGTATTTTCAACAAAAACAATAGTATAGACTTCCATTTCATAAATGAGTAAGTAGTGCCAATGACATGGTGAAATATCACGCCAAACCTGAGGTGTGGTCTACCGTCTATTACTCATAATTAATTAAGCTATTGAAGCAAACAAGGCTGCGGGTCGTTGAAACCTGAGTAAATTATATGAATAGGTACACGCATCTTGGGTTAACCGATCTTATTAAGCCTTGGAAGATTTATGCACACTCTAGGTTGCAATCGGATGATTGTATAAGTGGATTTTCAATGCTAAGTCGACGTCTCTGAGATGAGGTCAGAGGCTTTCAAGATGTTGAACCTTGTCTTGAACCAATCCCACGGATTAGTCCCAAACTTATGTGTAATATGTAATTAATAATTTGCTAGGAGAACGTTTACACCAAGCTAAAATAGGTTTCCGTACCTGTAATAAAAAATGGAAAACACTAACTAAAATGTTGTGAGTACTACGGACAGTTTATGCACATATATGACCTTTAAAATAGTGATCTCTATTTTAATCTATTTTAACCGACTTCAAAAAGGGAAGAGGTTCTATGTTCAACTGTATGTATTTTTATGTATACTCATCGATTTCTCCCCTCTTTGATTTGCTCCCATTTGTGAACCGATTCTCGAAGTTATTTTTTCATTGGAAAGACTAGAATTCCGAGGTGGCCCCAATTCAATTTCATCAATCAAACTCGGTCAAGCAGTTTTTAGTTACACTCCATAAACTGAAAAGTGTTTCGCCTATCTTGATGATATCTTTCTTGACATCGAATGACTATTGATCCCGTAAGTAGCAAGGATCACTGAAAAAGGTAAAAATAACTTTATGCAAAAAAACACTTCGGCAAGTTATTTCACACTTTTTAGTGTTGAAGTTGGTTCCTTTATGGGTAATAAATATTTATAGCATATATGCACTTACGTTTATAATTCAGGTTAGCACGGACATACGGATAGACAGAACAATCTCAATGGGATCCTTGTTAACCCTTGTGGAACCTTAAAATTGTATTACTCCTTCCTATACCGTGATAATTAAGGCGCGGTCGTATCCTGATAATAGTAAAAAGCAAAATCTTTAAACATCGAGTGTAACGAAACAATTCGATAATAATCTATGAAAAAAAAACTTAGGTTAGAAAAGGAACAGGCAAAGAGTAATAACCGAACAGAATTCATAAATATTACTCGCTCTCTGCAGATAAAAATCATATAGGTGCATAAAAATAAACTTCCACGTCCAAACTCTCAGAATTTTCAGCGATAACACTATATTATTTTTTAGGTAATACATAGCCAACATATAGTACTAAAGTAGTAACCAGCAGTTTTTTCAATTGTGTTAGTATATATCGAAAGATATAAAGAAAACGTACAAAATTAACGCATTTTCGCATTACATCGTCCAATCTAACAAGCGATTTTCAACCTTACGTAAAGCATTGTAAATTATTTTAAAATTGGGGTTGGACCGCGTCTTAAAACAAAAGATTTATGAATGAAACTGATGTATATTTACGTCTCTGGGACGCAAAGGGTTAACTAAATTCTTATTCTTAGAAGGTATTTGATACTCGTATGTATGAATGACTAGGTATCCGGGCGACAAACGTAAATAAGTAAGTATAGTTTTGGCGGGAATGAGTATTAAATAACCCAAACACACATATTTTCCTAATATAAGTGTAATTGTATGCTAATGATAATGCGTACATGAATGTAAGTATATATAAGTAATAGCCATTTTACGCACATCCTTAATTTCATCTTCGCTTCTTAGTTCATCCGTTACTGTTTCCCGAAACAAATTGGTACAAGCTCATACAGAATATTACATTATTCAAACCCATTTAATCAACCAAACAAATATATTTGCGCTTTATATCGCTTGACAGGTATTACAATCAGCCGACAGTGTAACTTACTAGCGAGAAAATATCGTACTTACTGAAAATAAACATTGATAATGATCACTCAAGTTTGCCTACGTATGGTACTCGTTTATATCTCGGGACATGGTACGTAATTTTGATATTTAACGCTATTAACTCTTTGTTGTAGCACATAATTAGTTTATTTGTAACATATATATTATTGCAACACTAGCCAAAGTGTTTGGGTTAATTTGTGATAGTCGACCTGGCAACCCTCTCTTGCATGACGGCCCAATTAGTAGATAGATGTCTCGGTCCTTTTTATATTCTAATTTTAAAAGTAATTTAAAAGCATCTGCGTATTTTCAATAGTCTCATAAATACCACACTCTAAAAGTACATATTTAAAAATGAACCCTTATTTCTCCTGGTCTCGCTATAACTTGAGAAGGGCTTTACCGATTTCATTGATATTTTTTTAAATAATTTCTAATACGTCGTAGAAGGTTCTTACAACAACAAAAGACGGGAGGTTTTGACAAGGCCGAAGACCGAGCCTACTATGCGAATGAAGTCGCGGGCAGTCGCTAGTATATTATATAATTATTCTATATGTGTGTTTGTCAACTAACTCCTTCTAAACGGCTGGACAGATTTAGATGAAATTTTGTGTATATATTTTAATGGGTTCTTGAATGGTTTGAATACACAATTGTACCCGGTAGGTGGTACTGCTGTCGGTATGTCAATGATCTTGATGCGAGAGAAGCCACTGGCGGGTCGGCTAGTTATTGTATTATTAGTACATTCGAATAGGCGCCTTGTGAGCGTTTTTAGCGAAAATAACGCTAAAAACGCTTACAAGGGGCGTTCGAATTGGGAAGGGTGAAAATGTAGTTCATGTCTCTTTTTGTTCAGCGTTCGAAAAGCTAAAAAAAAGCAATTTTTGACCCACGACCGGAGCATGGTTGTTAGTGACTGTTTTTTGACAGCTATGTATTTGATAGCATAATCATGTGATTTTAGGTCTTATGCTCAGTTGAAAAGTGGCAAAAGTGGCAAAAATAACGCGCTATAACAAAAGAGCCATCAATGACAACGCCACCAATACCCTTATAAGCTAAACGAACGCACCTCATATAAACCTTTAATATATATTATATTATTATGCCAGGACATTTACTCAAAATAAATGACGTTATGGTAACATTTAAACTAACTAACAAACTCATTCAGAACCAATTCCAAATCAGAAACTAACGTGTTGCAAATATTTCTGCTCAACAAACAATGTTTTAATAAAAGCAACTGAAATATTTGTACTCGGAACATCCGTATTTGCAGATTGTTGCAGTTATCTACTTAACTGTTTGTTGATAGGGAGTGACAGAGCTTTGCTTGGGATCGATTTCAAACCAGCCGTGCGATTCTCTAATGATTCGTCGATGCGCTCGTCGACGAGCTCACCGATGTCACATACTTCTTGAGATATCGCCCTTGTACATAAGGTTGTTTTTCCAACGTTTCTTGTCATCTCGTCATTTGTTTCACGGATGTTGTCAAGGATGCAACGGTGTTTGCTCTTAGAGAAGCGCACGGCTGATCAGTCTCTGGGTATTGACATACCAAAGCCCTAGACTAATTAGTTACAAGCTCGTTAAAAATTATCCGCTATGTTCATTAATCAATGACTACTGTACAGAAGTTTAAGTAGGTAAGCAATTTAGAACCCTCTAAATCTCCCGTAATAATCCCATGTTACGCCGTAAGTCGTAACTATGGAATGGAAAATACCATTCAGTAACTTACCTAGATGTACCTAGCTTGTATTATTGCCAGCTGTCATACTTTAAAAAGTTTATATTTGTAAGATTTAATTATAAAATTATTTGGTAGTGTCTAGTAGTAGTGTATATGTCGTAGGATAATTTGATACTTCGAATCTTCGCGAAAATCCTAGGGGTTTTGCGAAAACGCGGATAATTAGACATAGGCGAAAAATTATCAAATCTTACTGGACAAAGTCAGGATTTTTGCGAAAAGTGCGAAAAGTGCCTAATACCTAAAATTAACGTAAACCAGTCTAAGGCAAAGTCACAAATAGGTACGACGACGAGCGAAGCGAGGAGGAGTGTTAGGTTACTTGTGACCACAACGCGCGAGCCGAGCGAGCGCAGCGAGCGTGCGCTGTTCGCAAAAATCCTGACTTTGTCCAGTAATTAAGATAAGATAATTTTTCGCCTATGTCTAATTATCCGCGTTTTCGCAAAACCCCTAGGATTTTCGCGAAGATTCGAATTATCAAATTATCCTACGACATATATAAATTAGTAAAGTATAAAGTTATATATTAAGTAGGTATTTAAGTTGTTTAATGAATCGTTATTTTATTACAATGTAGATTGAAGACTGTATGAAGACTCATACAGTGAGGAGTATGACATTAATCACGTTACGTTGGTCTCAGATCAGATATATGATCTCAACTGCGGTTTGGGTACACTGTACTATTTCCAAAATTAATTCCAATTCAATCCCAAATATAAATATAAAATCATGTCTAAGTTACTTTGTAAAAATGTGTGTCTCCTTATTAACTGAGAACGGTAATATATATTAAAGGTTTATATGAGGTGCGTTCGTTTAGCTTATAAGGGTATTGGTGGCGTTGTCATTGATGGCTCTTTTGTTATAGCGCGTTATTTTTGCCACTTTTGCCACTTTTCAACTGAGCATAAGACCTAAAATCACATGATTATGCTATCAAATACATAGCTGTCAAAAAACAGTCACTAACAACCATGCTCCGGTCGTGGGTCAAAAATTGCTTTTTTTTAGCTTTTCGAACGCTGAACAAAAAGAGACATGAACTACATTTTCACCCTTCCCAATTCGAACGCCCCTTGTAAGCGTTTTTAGCGTTATTTTCGCTAAAAACGCTCACAAGGCGCCTATTCGAATGTACTAATAATACAATAACTAGCCGACCCGCCAGTGGCTTCTCTCGCATCAAGATCATTGACATACCGACAGCAGTAAAAATTATGGCTTGAAAAGCATTATGCATGAAGGAGCTCAAATATACAATAAGCTGCCAAAAGATATTAAAGATATAAAATCATTGATGTTGTTCAAAAAAAATTTAGAACATTTTATACGTAAAAAAAATATGTCAACGTAAGTTTTTTTTTACTCCTTAAAAATATGGACACATTTATGAATTTCTATTTATTGCATTTATATTACTAAAATTACACTATGACATTACATACATTGTATTTACATTAGGTTTTCCGAGTTAATATAATTTAATTACTATACTCATAATTTATAAATACGAATCAATTTCAATATCGGATACAATAACGAGTAACCACAGTTAACACACATAGTATGTGTTTTACTTAAAAATCTAAATTTAGTACCTATTAATTTGATACTAAACCTATCTACAAACTATGTTTGATTAACCAAAATAACGGAAACATCAGAAACATTATAATATTATAATATCATCACTATTGCTAACATATAAAGAGCAATTTGTTACACGTAATAGCAACCCACCCGGCTTGTTTACTCACACATACACTATCTTTCCTACCGATGTAACACACACACACAATTTGAATATCATCTTACTAGATGGTACATCTACCCTACTTATCAGATAATTGCAAGTTTTATTGTATGCAATAGTTTTGAAATTTCGACGTAACTATTTAACAATATGTTTACCGTACCGGCCAAACATGAAACATGAATTAGTTACTCGTAGCTACCTAACCTACCTACTTATAGCAATTGTTAAAGGCATTGATTTATATGTTACACTTTAATTTAGATATAAGTATGTTATTTTGTTTGTTTAGCTCAGTTGTTGAACGTCGAATTTAAAGTTTTGTTAATTTTTCTATGTGCTTACTTACAAGTAACTTAATTTGTACCGACCTACTCAAAGAGTTCGCCTTTTTTATGTTGTTTGTTGGTACTTACCTACCTGATAATTTGCAATCGCGTTTTATAATCCAATACTACTTTGTTTATGTTCCTACAAATAATTATCTCATTATAGTTTGTTTTAATCCTATGTTCGCAATTACAATGTATACCTACCTACATTTAAGGATGCTTGTATTTCTCTGTGAAGTGAATTAATATTCTTTAGAGATATAAATATCTTAAACCGTAGTTATATGTTTAACTCCGTCCTCCAATAACGGCGTTCGAATCTTACGGTGTGGTGATTAGATTGAGTAGTTACCATACTAATAAAGCTGAATGCATAAGGCAAAAAATATTCTGACATCCTTGTACAAGAGACTTTACAGATTTTACCCACACCTACTAACTTTCGTCATGGTCAGCTTGGGTTCATGTCTCTAGAAGTCAGAAGGCTCCAAGAACAGCTCAGCTGTAAAACACTTAAAACACAGAGATTCCATTGACTCCCGTAACGTGCACTATAGACTGTGTGTGCATGTGTTATTTGTTCCCGATAAATATCTGCGACACAGACCCAGTTATAGACTAAAGTAACCTATTCGCTATTCCTCATTGCCGTACTGTGGCCTGAGCCAATTCTCAACTTTGTCAGCTATGTGCAACTTCAATGCACTTCTGGACGCAAAACCTGATATTTTGATTTTCTTTGAGAGTTTATTAATTTGCCTGACATATGAACATATTTAGTTAATACCGACAAGGCCTTGTCGGTATTAACTAAATATGTTCATATGTCAGGCAAATTAATAAACTCGTTTTCCAATTGTCAACGAATATCTCAAAGAAAATCAAAATATCAGGTTTTGCGTCCAGAAGTGCATTGAAGTTGCACATAGCTGACAAAGTTGAGAATTGGCTCAGGCCACAGTACGGCAATGAGGAATAGCGAATAGGTTACTTTAGTCTATAACTGGGTCTGTGTCGCAGATATTTATCGGGAACAAATAACACATGCACACACAGTCTATAGTGCACGTTACGGGAGTCAATGGAATCTCTGTGTTTTAAGTGTTTTACAGCTGAGCTGTTCTTGGAGCCTTCTGACTTCTAGAGACATGAACCCAAGCTGACCATGACGAAAGTTAGTAGGTGTGGGTAAAATCTGTAAAGTCTCTTGTACAAGGATGTCAGAATATTTTTTGCCTTATGCATTCAGCTTTATTAGTATGGTAACTACTCAATCTAATCACCACACCGTAAGATTCGAACGCCGTTATTGGAGGACGGAGTTAAACATATAACTACGGTTTAAGATATTTATATCTCTAAAGAATATTAATTCACTTCACAGAGAAATACAAGCATCCTTAAATGTAGGTAGGTATACATTGTAATTGCGAACATAGGATTAAAACAAACTATAATGAGATAATTATTTGTAGGAACATAAACAAAGTAGTATTGGATTATAAAACGCGATTGCAAATTATCAGGTAGGTAAGTACCAACAAACAACATAAAAAAGGCGAACTCTTTGAGTAGGTCGGTACAAATTAAGTTACTTGTAAGTAAGCACATAGAAAAATTAACAAAACTTTAAATTCGACGTTCAACAACTGAGCTAAACAAACAAAATAACATACTTATATCTAAATTAAAGTGTAACATATAAATCAATGCCTTTAACAATTGCTATAAGTAGGTAGGTTAGGTAGCTACGAGTAACTAATTCATGTTTCATGTTTGGCCGGTACGGTAAACATATTGTTAAATAGTTACGTCGAAATTTCAAAACTATTGCATACAATAAAACTTGCAATTATCTGATAAGTAGGGTAGATGTACCATCTAGTAAGATGATATTCAAATTGTGTGTGTGTGTTACATCGGTAGGAAAGATAGTGTATGTGTGAGTAAACAAGCCGGGTGGGTTGCTATTACGTGTAACAAATTGCTCTTTATATGTTAGCAATAGTGATGATATTATAATATTATAATGTTTCTGATGTTTCCGTTATTTTGGTTAATCAAACATAGTTTGTAGATAGGTTTAGTATCAAATTAATAGGTACTAAATTTAGATTTTTAAGTAAAACACATACTATGTGTGTTAACTGTGGTTACTCGTTATTGTATCCGATATTGAAATTGATTCGTATTTATAAATTATGAGTATAGTAATTAAATTATATTAACTCGGAAAACCTAATGTAAATACAATGTATGTAATGTCATAGTGTAATTTTAGTAATATAAATGCAATAAATAGAAATTCATAAATGTGTCCATATTTTTAAGGAGTAAAAAAAAACTTACGTTGACATATTTTTTTTACGTATAAAATGTTCTAAATTTTTTTTGAACAACATCAATGATTTTATATCTTTAATATCTTTTGGCAGCTTATTGTATATTTGAGCTCCTTCATGCATAATGCTTTTCAAGCCATAATTTTTAGTTCTTGGTGTTTTTGATAAGCAAATATTGTTGGGGTATCTTGAAGATCTTGTTTGAACTTGGGATTTTAAAGTAAAAGTTATAGATGTATGTATGTCTTTTTTTAAGATTTTTCTTACTATCAGACAAGTGTGATAGTGATATAATTGCCACATATTTTACTACAATTAACTACATAAAAGAACATCCCGATCGGCTAGTTGTTTTGCTTCCAAAGTAATATTTTTTGTTAAGTGTAACTGTAACATATACCTGGCAACATTGGTCAAGTATGATCATGCAAACCAGTGCGGCAGTAATAAATTCGGATAAGTTATGGGGCCACAGTGGTGCATCTGATGTACCGTTAATAGTTTATACGGCATAATGGCCGCATAGCTCATATTAGTTACGCTAAGCGTCCTGTTAGTTCGTGAAGAATGTCAGGTTTGATCAGTTCGTGACAGGTTATTTTTTTACAGGTCAAAATATAGGCAGAGCTTGTACTATGATAACCTGATGACTGATATACATACTTGTATACTAAACACATCCAGACACATGTCACACTATCTACCTACACAACTGTTTGACATGGAGGCCAATTCTATTATTTCACAATGGACAACAATCTATCCCGCTGCAGTTCGTCTCGTTCAACTCCGGTTGTCGTTCGATCATTACTCAAAAAGCCATTCTACTATTACTAGAGACAAATTGGAACGAAACGACATCTTAATCACTCACTACTGTAAATATACGAATATGAGTTAGCGTCGCGTTCATTATCTATCGAGTTAGCAGAATATAAAGTTTTGATCGATCGCTGGCGTCGACAGAAACGTAACTGCATCTGGATTGTTTTTAATAGCAGAATAAGAAAACGTATAAAAGTCACCGTTCAGCTACGGCTTGATTGCAATTTTGTTAGTAAAATCGGCCCCCTGGCCAACCCCCTGGACCAGCGGCTCAGAAGGCAGGGTTTCTACAAACTGCACCAACCAGCCAGTCCATTAATTGAGACAAGCAAACGTTTAGTTTAGTCTATCTGCAGTTAATTGAATGAAGTTTTGGCTCAAACCCCCTCTTTCGTAGCTCTACTAGATACTGATGTTTTTCTCTCACTCTACACTAAAAGCATTGTAAAGGGAAAACCACCTTTTGTTACTACTTAACCCTTTGCGTACCAGTGACGAAAATTTACGTGAGTTTCATTCATTCATAAATCTTTTGTTTTTATTATCACGATAGGGTTAATCTACACTTTCACTGGTAGTAACTAAATCATTGCCAATTATGTTAGAAGAGCTAACTGTCTTGCACTTAAGTTTGTAATACCGGTCCTATATTTTTAAGCAGACTCCTAACAAGGGAAGGTTCTAAAATCAACGCGTTCTTATTTTTATCTTTTGCCCTTACATTTTGATTATTCATCTGATTTTGATTACATTCTTTCGGTTCTATACTATATACGTTATACCTCATATCAACTGCCGAGCGATTCTCTAAGAGCAAATATCGTTTCATCTTTGACAACTTCAGTGAAACAAATGAAGAGATCGTCGACGAGCTCACCGATCAATCATTACAGAATCGCAGAGCTGATCCCTTATCATTTATATTTTAGTTGGCCCACCTTTAACTACTATCATCGTCAGAGTAGATACTTATTACAAAAGGGAATCTCTAGACGTGTCGAAGCAACGTCCTAAATTTTGTACAAAAGGGTTTTTTTCAAAGCATTTCATTTTCCTATTAGTCTAGTTCTTGTCATCGCTAAATTATGGCAGTTCTTGTTCTGTCTAAAATACAAATTAGTATAACACTTTAGAAATACAGCACTAAACTTAGATATTTATCTTCAATTGCGGGTATATTTTAGACAGATAAGTCGTCACGTAACTTGGTGCTCCCTAAACTAACGTTAAAATACCCAAAGTTGAATACACCTATTTTTAGAAATGTCATTAAAAGTGTTACATGAATTTGGATTTTAGTGTAAACAGAAAAAGGACTACCATAATTTAATTTTAGTTTGCTAGTTTAGTTTTTTGAATAAGTAAATCACTAACACTGTAAGCCAGCCAATTAGCACCGATATTGTACCTTAGTATGGTAGTATAATCTAGAACTAAGGGACGCCGCCGCCAGGAAGGCGTCATGTACGTAACATTGCTTACACGGCCCATCTCTCTGGCCCCGATGCTTACACGATTACTTGAACTTCCTCTTCGCTAATGCAACCCTTGGCTAAACAAATCTCGTTAGATCTACATTGACCGTCCACCCGTGACTTTGGTTATACCATGTCGAAACGGCATGCCACCAGCTTCCTTGGCTTAAAATAGGCTAGAAAGCGCAAGGTTACATCACAAGCACAATTTGAAAAATTTAATACCGACTTCCATTCTATTCAGTTATTGGAGTATATCTCAAAAACTATTGGACTGAATTTGATAAAATTTAAATGGGACCACGCGGGAAGCACCACCTTTCAAACCACCTTTTAACCAGCGTCCCTAAAAAGAGGTTCTCAATCGGCTTCTTTTGTCTTCATCATCATCATCATCATCATTATCAGCCGGAAGACGTCCACTGCTGAACATAGGCCTCCCCTATAGAACGCCACTTGGACCGGCTACTCGCTTCCTGCATCCAGCGATTCCCCGCGGTTTTTATGAGGTCGTCGGTCCACCTAGTGGGGGGCCTGCCTACACTACGCCTTCCGGTGCGTGGTCGCCACTCGAGAACCTTTCTTCCCCATCGGTTATCAGTTCTGCGAGCGATGTGGCCTGCCCATTGCCACTTCAACTTGCTAATTTTGAGAGCTATGTCGGTGACCTTAGTTCTCCTACGGATCTCCTCATTTCGGATCTTATCACGCAGGGAAACCCCAAGCATAGCCCTCTCCATTGCTCGTTGAGCGACTTCAAGCTTGTTAATGAGGCCCACAGTAAGGGACCACGTCTCAGTGCCATAAGTCATCACTGGCAACACACACTGGTTGAAAACCTTGGTTTTCAGGCTCTGAGGTATTGGGGACGAAAAGATGGATCGAAGCTTCCCGAACGCTGCCCATCCGAGCTGGATTCTTCGTGCGACCTCCTTGTCGAAGTTGGACCTACCTAATTGGACAGTCTGTCCCAGATAGACGTACTCGTCTACAACTTCGAGTGTATCGTTTCCAACAATTACCGGTATAGGTGGAACATGGACATTGGACATGATTTTCGTCTTATCCATGTTCATCTTAAGACCAACCTGTTGGGAAACTCTACTGAGGTCGTTGAGCATGGTGCCGATATCCTCGAGCGACTCCGCCATTATAACTATATCATCGGCAAAACGAAGGTTAGTGATGTATTCGCCATTAATGTTGATGCCACATCCTTTCCAGTCCAAAAGTTTGAAAACATCCTCCAATGCGTTAGTGAACAGTTTCGGAGAGATGACGTCTCCCTGTCTCACACCTCTCTGCAATGGAATTTGTTCCGTACTCTGGTCCTGTAATCGGACTGACATAGTGGCCTTGCTGTATAAACACTTCAACGCTTCGATATACCTATAGTCAATTTGGCATCGCTGCAAGGACTGCAGTATGGCCCACTTCTCGATAGAATCAAAGGCTTTCTCGTAATCCACAAACGCTAGACACAGTGGCTGATTATACTCTTCGGTCTTCTGTATAATCTGCCGTAGTGTATGAATATGGTCTACGGTGCTAAAGCCTCTTCGGAAACCGGCTTGTTCAGGAGGCTTTTGTCTTACACAAACTCAATTACACGCGATTCCTTCGCTGATTGTGAAAATGTGATTCTAATGATATTTTTGTTGGTTACGTTATATTTTCTACCAACTTCCAAAAAAGAGGAGGTACTCAATTCGACTGTATTTTATACCGACTTCCAATAGGAGGAAGTACTCAATTCGACGTTTATTTTTTTTTAAGTTTGTTACCTCATTACTTTCGACTGGGTGAACCGATTCTCAAATTTCTTTTTTGTTTGAAAGCTGGGGGACTATTCTCTTAGCTATTGAACCGCGATATCTCAACTCGATTGCACGAAAATTGTCGTTTTTGACAGTTATGGTATTCTGCTCGCTATTTAGGTTCGAACGCGGTCCAGCGGCTTGCGATCGATAGTTTTTGACATAAATGGTATTCTGTAAACTATTAAGTTGCGATTGCGTTGCTACCAACCTCTGTGTTGCTACAGTGGTATACATCTGTTTCAGAGTAAGTATCAAATCGAGTTGTCATTAGCGTATACCGGTAAGAGACAGAAATGCTACGAACCCAACCAATATAGGGTAGTTAACACAATCAAAAATAAATTGCATTGTAATGTTAATATGTAATGAAATGCCATACAATAGCGACGCAATTGCAATTGAGAGCAACATATAACAGAATATCGAATTTGACATTAGAAGCAGTACAATCGCAGAGGCGTTGCAGTAGTGTGGCAATTGCTCAGTAGCTAAGAGAATAGCGGCCCTGGTGCTTCCCGTGTGGTGCTATTTAAATTTCATCAAATTCGGTGAAGTAGTTTTTGAGATACAAGCCAATAACTGAATAGAAGGGAAGTCGGTATTAAATTTTTCAAATTGTACTTGTCTAGTAGGTCCTTTTAAATGAATTCAAAAAATAGGGATTGGTCGTTATTAGAGATAGGTAGGGGAATCATTTATGCGGCTGCGGCTCGGAGAATAATATCAAGCTTTAATGAGATTTTATTTATTTAACGTATTACTGAGAGAAGATCTGAGATCTTTGATAAACGCATTAAAAAAAATTACCAAAAAATAGAACCGAGTTCCACACTAAAAACTGTTAAATTAGTTATCGAAGTCGGTACCATGAGAATTCAAAAGTACCTATTATCACAATATTGTGCGCATGGTGCCGACATCAACAAGTTTTTTCACCCTTTTTAGTGCTACTTACGGGGATTGTTTGTTTATAGTAAAGATAGGCGAACCACTTTTTAGATATAGGATTTAACTCAAAAACCACCTTACCGGATTTGATGATAATTACTTAGTTTGCTCGTGAACATGGCGCATGCTAAAAATTAAAATAATAAAATTCAAACGTGCCGAAATATTGAGATAATTAAATACAATACATGGCAAATATCGTGACCATGTCAGTTTAAAAACTTATAAATTACCACCGAGGACCACCTCGGAAGTATACTAATAGGTACCAAACAAAAAAAGAATTTTGAGATTCGTCCACAAAAGGGGAAGAAATCAGTGAACATGCACAAAAAACACAATCGAACATTATATAACATCCTCCTTTATTGAACTTGGTTAAAAACATTAAAACAAGAGTGTTACGAATTACAATATGTACCTTTAAGTTCAAGCAAGTTTCTATGGAAAGATTGTGTAACTTTTGAAAGTGTTTATGATTGTTTAAAACATAAATTAGTCGTCAGTAAGTACAAATCAAACAAAGCGTTTTCGATTATTTGTATACACATAATAAGGAAACAGCCCTAGCACTTGTAGGTAGGTATCTAATATAAAGCAATAAAGCGAAGCAATCGAGAAGTGAACTCAAACGAAGGTCGAACTCGTGGTGTATATTGTATTCTCCAGCTGTTTCAGCATTAAAATATTACACGCATAGCATACATAATCGTATTTAGCAAGGTTACAATAAGAAGGAAGTCGACTAATATCACCCACTATTTTATAAAGCTCACAGGGAATAATCACCGGAAACTCGATCAATACTCGTATCGATCTCGTCTTGGATTCGCCTGGAGTGAGACCCATTCATTGATCACACATGCATTTCCTGTAGTTAGTATAAAAATGACCGGAATCGGACGATTTCTTATTCAAAATAGTTCCTAATACACGCGACTGTCGGAAGCCGCGAATTATATTGGCACTACCGTAAACCAAAACGTAAATATTGTTATTTGTACGAAACTTACTTGAGCTTTGGATTTCGAACACGCATCATTACGTGTTTCGACTTAATCGCAATGAAATGTTTTGATTTGGCGAAATAAGAACAATATAACTGTTATATAATGGGCGTGCGTGCCACTCGATAACGACTGTGCCCTTTAAATTTCGAATTAATTTGACGGTATATGTTATTCATTCACATGCAATTTAATTCATGTGATATTGAATTACTCGTACATCTCGTGTAAACAAAAAAGAATAGAATCGGTTCACAAATGGGGAGAAATCGGTGAACATACATAAAAAACACAGTCAAACATAGAACCTCCTACATTATTGAATTCGGTTAATAAAATAATAATAATGATCTTGAAAATGTTCATATAACATATGTATTCTCGCATTTATATACACACAAAAATAATACCGAAACGAGGAGAATATTCAAAATACATTTTCTCGCTAAATGGTAGCCCTGAACGTAATAAAATGGTAAATTGAATTTAAAATTAAAAGGAAACAAATCTTCATACTAGTTTTTTTGCATGAAAGCATTTTATATATATCCAGGCTGAGTAAACATTGCGTTTCATATCTACATCATGTTGCTCTGGTTTATTTATATATGTATTCTGTTTTAAATAATATTAACCATCTCAGAAGGCTAAATGACAATAACTATAATATATTTTGACTGTTTGCTTTGTAGATAAGTACATACAGTTGAGTATACATTCTGGAAATATTTCCTGCTTTATGTGTTCCGTGTTTTTCCAATGCCAGGTATAATATTGTGCTTGTTAACAGTTTTTGATAACATTGACTAAACATTTAATCATCAACGAAGCAAAATGTAAAAAAAAATGAAAAAAATAAAATAAAAAAAAAACTAATCTTCATATTTTTTTTTTAGTAAATATATAAATATTTACGTGTAAATCCTGGATACAAACCATCTCCACTACAAATTTCATCAAATCCGTTAAGCAATTTTTGCGTGGATGCGTAACAAATATCCTTACGTCCAAACATTTCAATAAAAAAAATATGTAAACGTTGATAATTTTAACCATATCATGGTCATCATAGACATATCATGCGCATTGATTAATGTCACTTCTTTCTATGTCACTTTTTTTTTACGTCCCTTCTGTCTACTCCAAATCACACTTTTCACTAGAATTATATATACGAAAGTGTGTGAATGCGTGAGGATGTCAGTGAGTGTGTATGATGTTTGTCTTCACGCTGTAATGGCTCAACAGAGTTTGATGAAATTCAAAATGTCGATAGCATATCCAAAATTTACAACTCGGTTCCTTTTTATCTAAACTCAACTGTGCGATCAACATACTCTTGTTCCACGGGGATGAAACCAGAAATTAGTTATTTCACAAACACTAGGTATGCAAGCATCAGCCGAGATAAGTCGAAATGAAATATTGCACTCAACGTTTGGCACTAAATAAACCAATCATCCCAAACATGAAGCGACTAGCGAATCCATAAATACCTGCATCAACACATCTCTGAATGTTCGAACGGAATGCGCTACGGCATTCCACATCGCGTCAGATATGCAGCACAACACAAGGATTGCGTGTTTGTACACACCATTACGCGAATACGACCAGTATTAGCGAGATGCTTGAGGTATAATCGCTTGCAATTTGAGCTGTCAGTCATACTCGTCGAAAATTTAGACATTGGTCCGGGGTGTGCCTGAGTCAGTAATAAGGTATTATTTTATTACCTCATAGGTTTCCGTTTGATTACTACATAACAATATGTATATGTAGTAAGATTTTATAGATTGGTAGCTACGTAAGTACACATAAATTAGTATATTGAAGGTAGAAATAAACGTTGTTCATATGCTACCCTCGAGTACACGAATAAAACAGTGTTTGACCAACTTGCTTGTTTTACTACATGGTGGCAGCGGTTTTACGTATTAATTAATAGATTTTCCAAGTATTTTCGGTAGGTGTGCAATTACTTTGCATAACTAAGTGTCTTTAATTCGGTGACTAATATGGAACACGCTCGTCCGCCGCCGGAACTGCAAATCGAAGGCAGTCCGGCAGCGCGCGCTGATGCGTGGCGAAAATGGTGGAAACAGTTCGAGGTGTTTCTGAAGGCATCTGGCGTTAACAAGAAATCATCGGATGTTCAAGCGAGTTTGCTGGTCAACCTCATTGGAGCAGAGGGCTACGAGATATATTCGACGTTCACATTTACCAAAGATGAGAGCGCCGACACGTTGTCGTGTGTAAAGTCGAAATTTGATGAACTTTTTGGAACAAAGTGTAATATAACTATGTTACGTTTTAAGTTTTTCACTCGGAACCAACTAGCCGGAGAAACAATAAGTCAATACGTAACTGCACTGAAAGTACTTAGTCAAAATTGTGAATTTGAAACTTTGGTCGATGGGCTGATACGAGATCGATTAGTCTGTGGCGTGTTGAGTAATATCGTCAGAGATCGGATGCTACGCACGGAAGAGTTGACTCTGGGGAAAGCCGTACAAATAGGTGAGGCGGAGAAATTGTCTAGAGAAGAGGGTCGCCAAATAGAAGAAGCGAACAATGCGTGTACGACCAGCGGGCAAGTAGACGCGGTGTCAAGGCGCAAAGGGAGTAGCGGTAGCGGCGCGAGCGTTGGTAAGCGTCCGGGTGGCGCTGGCAGCCGCGGTAAGGGCCGCC
The DNA here is from genome assembly GCA_917880725.1 of Selenia dentaria. Lineage (NCBI taxonomy): Eukaryota > Metazoa > Arthropoda > Insecta > Lepidoptera > Geometridae > Selenia > Selenia dentaria. The sequence goes on along the minus strand of OU862877.1, from coordinate 30,435,039 downwards.
AGGACGGAGGGAGCTGGTTGGAGGTGCAGCGCCGGCAGCGAGAGCAATGTTTGCGTTGTGGAAGTGCTATGTGTGTGGATATTCAAAAGTGTCCAGCTATCAATGCTATGTGCTATAGGTGTAATAATCGCGGTCATTATGCTAGGAAGTGTCCTAATAAATCAGTGAAAAAAGTGCATGATTTAAATATATCTATGACTCAGGAAGACTCGGACGAAGAAGACGCATTGTACGTGAACGTTGTGAAGGCAAAGGACAGTCGTTTTAAAGGTCAATGGATTGAAAACTTAAGCTGTAACGGTATGAATCTATGTTTTAAGTTAGACGGCGGGGCAGATCTGAATGTTATTTCTATTAACGATTTTAATCGGTTAGGGCTGGATGTATCTTATTTAAGTCCCCTCAAAGTTAATGTATTTTCATACACCAGAACCAAGTTGCCTATAATAGGAGAGTGTAGTTTAAATATCAACCACAACAATAATCAGTACAAACTAAAATGCGCAGTAGTTGATATGAAGGTTCAGAACATTTTAGGAAGGGAAGATAGCGTCAAGCTAGGATTTATAAAACGAGTGGATATGCTATCCCAAGATGTGGTCGATGAATTTTCAGAGTTATTTCAAGGAGTTGGTAGGGTACCAGGTGCCAGGTACCATAAAATACCTAGGACATGTGTTTGATGAGAATGAGGAATGAGACCTGACGATAAAAAAGTCCAAGCTATCGTTGATATGCCCCATCCGGAAGACAAAAAATCACTAGAGAGATCCCTAGGTATGGTGAATTATTTATCAAAATTCATACCTAACTATTCTGAAGCCGTTGCAGTATTACGAGGTCTTTTAAAAAAGAATTCTGAGTGGATCTGGGATCGTCAACATTCGGAAGCAATTAGGTTATTAAAGCAAAAAATTTCTACAGCACCTGTCTTGGCATTATATTCACATGACCTACCTATTACACTGTCAGTAGACGCCAGTGCCAATGCCTTAGGGGCAGTGATATTGCAGGCCGGGCATCCAGTTGAATTTGCTTCTCTAACGCTCACGGATACACAGTGCCGTTATGCACAGATTGAGAAAGAGTTACTAGCGATTGTTTTTGCATGTGAAAGGTTTCATCAGTATATTTTTGGACGAACAGATGTAACCGTACAGTCTGATCATAAACCGCTCGAATCGATTTTTAAGAAGTCTTTAGCGAACGTACCAGCTAGGTTGCAGCGAATGATGCTGCGCATTCAGGCATATGATATTAAGGTGACCTACACTCCGGGTAAATTTATGTACTTAGCAGACACGCTGTCTCGTGCAGCGTTGCCTGAATTGATGCATGAGCGGGTGAATGAAGAGGTCGATGCACAAACTTGCTTCATGTTAGAAAATGTACAGTTTAGTGACGCTAAGCTAGATTTAGTCAAAGAATACACTTCGAAAGATGAAGAAGCAAAATTACTGATAAAATATATTGATAACGGTTGGCCAAGAAATAAGTATTTAGTCGAATAAAACGTTCGCATTTATTGGTCGTATCGGGAAGGTTTACAGTATATTGAGGGCGTAATTTTCAAAGGTACATCGGTTTTCATTCCGCAACTGTTACGTGGTGAAATGTTGAAGCGCATTCACGAAGGGCATCTCGGGATTGAGAAATCGAAGAGGAGAGCTCGCAGCGTACTTTTCTGGCCCGGGATGTTGCGCGACATCGAACGCTGCGTGCGCGAGTGTTCCACGTGTGCGCTTCACGCTCCCGCACCTACTCGTGAGACGTTGTTGCCACATCATGTACCAGATATTCCGTGGTCAAAAATTGGCTCGGATATCTTTGAATATAGAAAAAATATTATCTTATTCTGGTAGATTACTTTTCTAATTTCGTGGAGTTAAACGAATTGAATTCTATTAATAGCAAATCGGTAATTGTAGCGATGAAGGAACAATTTGCGAGACATGGTATACCAAATGAACTGGTTACGGACAATGGACCGGCGTATGGCTCGAAAGTGTTCAATAAGTTCCTTGAAGAGTGGGAGATAAAACACATCACGTCATCTCCATTATATCCTCAATCTAACGGAAAAAGTGAAAGGGCTATAAAGTCAGTTAAAAATTTATTAAAAAAGTGTATTGATTCAGGTCATGATTATTATCTTAGTTTATTAAATTTTCGTTCCACACCTAGGGATAAAATAGATTCACCAGCCCAAATACTGATGGGTAGGCGATTGAGCACACGTTTACCTATACATAAACAATTATTATTGGAAAAGGTCGACATTAAAAATAATCACGACGAAATTTTAAAACAGCAAAATAAACAAAAAATTAAATACGATAGGTCTGCAAGAGACCTCCCTACACTACGACGAAATGAAAAAGCAGTAGTAGTGGATGGTCGTATGAGAAAATTCATGAATGTGATTAAGAGGTCAAGCGAACCACGATCTTATTTACTTCGAGATGCAGTAGGTAGAGAGTATCGGCGGAATCGTAGGCATATAATAAGCCAAAATAAGAGTACAGACAAACGTGAGTCAAGTGATGATAACAAAGACGTAGAGATGTATGAGGACGCGAGTGAGGCTATAGATAAACCGGCACCAGGAAGCAAGCTGTGTACCACAAAGTCCGTCATCTAAACATACAGCGGACATATTAAAAGGGTTAAAAGTTGGTCCTACCACGAGAAGCAAAGCCCGTATGTTGGCTGGTTCAAAGGCGCGGAAGTCAGGTCTAGATAGCTATACATAATATGATGAGGTTATTTAACGGTTAACATAATTATAGTACCTACCTACATATATACTTAAATCCGATAGATAAGATGTAAAACCAACTTGTTTCTTACAAAAGAGAATGTATGTAACTAATAATATAATACCTAACATAACACACGAACCCAGAAATACAAGGATGTAGTGAGTACTTCTCTTCTTCTTCAAAAACATCTTTTCAGATGAAGCTCATTTTGATCTTGGCGGGTATGTAAACAAGCAAAATTGTCGCATTTTGGGCACAGAAAACCCGCATGCATACATTGAAAAGCCGACGCACCCAAAACGAGTCACTGTTTCGTGCGGATTTTGGTCCAGAGGCATAATTGGGCCATTTTTCTTCGAAAATGGGCAAGGATTGGCCGTTACAGTCAATGGCGATCGTTATCGGGCCATGTTGAACGAATTTTTGTTCACAAAAATTGAAGAGGAGGATATTGGCAACATTTAGTTTCAACAGGACGGCGCTACGTGCCACACAGCTGAAGCTACACTCGATGTTTTGGCCACCGTTTGTCGTTTGGCCACCTGCGATTTGACACCGTAGGAATATTATTTGTGGGGTGCCGTCAAATTGATACCTGGATGAAAATTGATACCTGGATAGGTAATTTAAAATAAATAGTGATGCTTTCAATATTTTGTCAGGGATGACTTAAGGGGGTAAAACGAGGTATGTAAAAACTACTACATATTATAAACTGTAGAGGTCAAATTTTTGTACAATAAAAATATGCTAAAACCGAGTCAGGGGATGTAAGGCGTGAAAAATAAGTTCAATTTTTTTTTCTCGGTCTGTTTGTACGGGCTAATCTCCGAAACGACTAAATTTCGTATGGTGGTAGCTTATATCCCTGATCAACACATAGGATACTTTTGATCCCGGTAATTTAAAGAGTTCCCGTGGGATAATTAAAAGTCTGTAATTACCGTATCCCGCGAGGCCACGCGAGCGCAACCGCTGACGGGTCAGCTAGTAATGATATATAGAGAGTGTAATAATAATAATATATAGAGGTCATTACTCACATCGTTTTGAAAATCAGATGTAAATAGAAATAAGGGATAGATTGCCATTCACCGTCAATGATGATATCATCAAGTCATCAAAATAAGCGAAATACTTTTTAGTTATTTGAGTATAACTCAAAAACTGCTGGACCGAAATTGATAAACACGGAAAACACCAGCTTGTGACCAGGTGGAGAGACAACCTGTGGAAGGAGGCTGGCATTAAGCTGTGTGGCGTATTTTAGAAGAGGACTATGTCCAGCAGGGGACGAATGTGGGTTGATGATGAGCACCTTGTCTGACTGAGTAATAAGTTCTTTAAAATAAACTAAGTACGGACTTTTATGATTCTATTATGTTGCACGTTAAGAGCATAATAAAATCAATACCCATTAGTTTGGTCCAGAACCTATTAAATTTGAACAAGAAAATGCAGGATTACTTACGTAACGGGTCCTTCAGTTTCATTATTTATGGCATCAAAGAGTTTCCTCATAATACTTTATTATCAATGGATAATAAAGAATATATCATAAAGAATAATAAAGAACTATGGATTTTAAAAATCATTTTCACAGGTCGTACTCAAAAGCCCATTAAAATACACAATTTTTTTTAGGAAACTTTACATTTTAATAAAATATTTTATGTATTATGAATTCAATAAACTATTATATAGCTTACTTTTTAACTTGTACGTGTAATCAGTACTTCAGCTGTGCACACAATTATTACTTAAATGTATATTATTTCATTTAATCATACTTAAGGAAAAATTGTTGAGACATGCATACAAACAGAAAGTCGAACCAAAGTCATAAGAGCTATTTTAATTTTACAAATTATACGGTCTCTAAGAAAACATAGAGGCTAAATATATTTTCAGCAATTTCAAACTGCTCTATTATACTGGAGCCTCTATTAAATGAAACAGCACAAATTGGCAGAAACATCCCTGCATTTACATAGTGATCCAATAAACTTGCGAAGGCTACGCTTTCAAGCCTTGGGCAGTAATTCAGTATACGTTGCCTAAGTCATAGTGTACCTTTATATTGGCACGCAAATGTAACGGAAGCTATTACGCTTCAGCTTGTTCGTTAACTGAGGTGAGCTTTATTGGATTTGAAAATAAGAAATAGTGCAGATGCATTTTTTTTATAAGTAAATAGGCTTGCGTTTGACTACCATCACGCATAATGCCGAGGTTTTGATTATATTTTGTATTTATATATAAATGAACCCCTATTTCTCCTTTGTGCCGAGCACGAAAATCTGCTTATGTGTAACGTTATGGTATCGTTTACGTATGCAGTACAAACTATGAGTTATCTGTGCCAATATTATGCTAGATAAATGACAATTTGTACTAAATTCGTTAACGATGCGATTACGTTACACTTAAACAGATTTTCGTGCTCAGCCAACTGGTCACGCTATAACTTGAGAACTAGATTTCATTCATCTTTTTTATTGTTTTTCTTATAATTCGTAGAAAGTTCATTAATTAAAAAAATTAAGAGCCGATGGGAGCCTAATTCGCGATTTAAGACGCGGGCAGTCGCCAGTCTGTATATATAAAAATGAAACTTTTGCTAGTATAAAATAATTTTAAAATGTATTTACTCAAACTTCTTGTTCTGTATGGCTTGTAATGTATTTTCTCATATAATAATACTGTGTAGCAATATAACTGACTTATGTCATATTATAAACGAAACTTCATAGTTTGTTTTTAGTAGTAAGTAGGCGTTTGGTACTTAGGTATGTGAAAGTGTGAATCAGTTGAAATTGAACAAGTACGCAAATTGAGTCATCGGAAGTATTGACGGTTTTGTCGCTGTTACTCGATAACTAAGACAAAATAAAACAGAAAATGATTTTTAATTAGATCTACAATACATAATCTACGTGTATTATGTTGTTAACAGTAATAAAAGTATAAGTAAGTAAATAGGTTGCATTGTTTTTTTGTCTGGTAAATGAATATGCACTTATAAGTATAAACAAGGAATGAATTCCACATTTTCATCAATGGTTTTGATTTCGTCGGTGTTCATTCAGATGCTATGCTGATGTGAAAAGTGTAATATAGTTTTACGGTCATTATATTAAGTGTTATAGAATAAATGAAACCAGTTTATATGTTCTCGTTTGAAGCAACTTTTATAGTTTATTTTAGCTGGCGACCGTAGGTCAAATCAAGGTAAGATTGAAAAGCGAGGGCTCTGATGATTCATTACAGTATAATCGATTGTGTTACTTAAGAAACAAGGGCTGAGCTGATTTAGTAATAGCCTTGCCACATGGAAGATAAAAGCAACCTTAATTTATTAGGTAAGTCGAGTATACGAGTATCTATATAGGTATAAATACATAATCCGTCTTTAACACTATAAATGCAGAATTGTGACGGAGGCCCTGGGCCGGGTGGAGAAAGCCGATTTATATAAAAATTTGTTATAAAAAAAAATTAGACAAGCTTAGGCTTTTGTATTATGTATGCGTGTATACCTTGAGCATTCACGCTCACTAAAAGGCTTCTTCTCGCGGCGGCGTCGTGTGGCGGGTCGTCCTCTTCCCTCAAATATGGTTGAGGAGGGCGATGGCTGGCACACGTGTCAAGCTCGTGAATGGGCGCTGCTTGCGGGAGCCGGTATGCTCTCGGTATGTACGATATTTAGAAATTAGTTAATCATCTATTTGTATACAAAAAAAAATGTATTATGTAAGTTTAGTTAAGAAAAAAAAATGTCCTCCTGTATTCCGTTAATGATTATAAAAAAAAATTATAAGTTTAAAATATAAATGTAAGCAATGCCACGGACCCATTGAGTATGTGAACAAAAGCAATAATTAAATAATTAAAAAAAAGTGCGGAATTGTGTTTGTTTGACATTCGTTAGTCTTTCTTTCGTGCATAAGCTGCGAAACCAATTTAGATGAAAATCGAAATGGTTTTCAATTTTCATATTACATCATAAAATCCTGATTATCAGGTTGCACAAAGCCGTAAAATGTATTTTTACTTCACATAATTAAGAAAGGTTTCGTTCATTTTTGAAATCTGCGCGCTATTGTGCTTTTGACTATTGTCAATTTTATCCGCTAGCGTGGAAAAGTTATTTGACATTCGAACGTGACGAACTATGAAATATATTACCTCTTTTTATTAATATTCAGAAACGAGGTTTATTCTTACAATATTTAATTACTAACTTCATTTGTAAATATATACACACTAATTTAGTATATTATATTTCACCTGGCATTATCCTTGCTGTATAGTGAGATGAAAAGTTGTGTTTCGCTCGGCCGCATAGTTACTCTGCCTCTCGTACCTTTGAAACCCGAAAAAAACTTTGCAGCCTTGCATATCGAATAACTAGGTATCCCGGAAAAGGTTTTCGTGGTATATAACTATTATTTCTTCGTAGTATATAATTATAAGCACGGGTGGGGCCACGGTCGGAAGTACTGCCACTGAAAAGACATTGTCTCTACTTACTTCCATATTATTTTTGTTTTATATCTCAGTGGAATTGTTTATCTCTAATTAAGTGCAGTCAGACAAACGTAGCAGTCTAAAAGCTTGTAATCATGGTGCTTTTGATCTTAATAAAGCTTTTAGTCTCAAGTTTACTGAACACATCAGAAGATACCCTCTGCCTGTTAATGATGGATTAACAGAGAGAATTAAGATTGTTTCTTGAACTGTTCATAGAACAAAGAGCGGCAACCAAGCAATTTAGTGTAGAAACATAATATGTATATTTTATACAAAGTAGGTTTTTCGTAGCTTCTACAGATTAATTCAGAATCCCGAAACACGGGCGATGAGCCTAGTTCAAAAGCAGGCGCCTCTAACATTTATTATGTAACATTCTAGCTATATTCATTTAAGTATAAAAACTATGCAAGTGCTGAATCTTCTTATATATATATATATATATATATATATATATATATATAAAAAAGCATTGCTGTTCGTTAGTCTTGCTAAAACTCGAAAACGGCTTGACCAATTTGAATCTTTTTTTTATTCGATCTGACACAGGGGTGGTTAATAAAAAAATATCATCAGCATCATCCATCACCACGCAGGTGAAACCGCGTGGCGCAGCTAACATGACATAAAATTATGATTATTCCTTTAATTCAAACATTTTCACGGATTTCATCCGGTCCTTTACAAAGGCAGAAGTGGGGCTGTAGCCAATGCTTAGAGGCCTGTTCGGTATACAAAATACAAAGTAGTAATAAAAACAGAATCATAATGACAAGGCTACTGATATGAACTTATTAGTCATAAAGGAGATAGTGGGCTATGGACGTGGCTACGGCACCTGCCAACTTCAGTCTCATCTTTAAATATTTAGGCAAGTGGCGACTTACCATCCACTAAACGGGCCCGCCATAAGGGCCACCAGTAATGGTTACAAAAGGGGCAACGTTAGTGTGGATGGTTAAAGAATGTCGCGAGGTGTGCTGCGGTTTCTTTAGAGCGCTACTCCCGGCGTTATGCCCTTTAACACTTCCACCCTTGGATCTTTTTGTTACTTGCTCTTGCGTCTCCACCCCCAGACGGCGAATTAAGGCAAGCCAGGGGTCAGGGGTCTCATTTAGCCCCAGGGAGAATCGGGGTCTACGGTGTCGCCCCTCACCGACGTCACGCCACAAAATCCCCCTGCGGTATTATTGTTATTGTTAATAACAATGGTCCTTATTTTTAATTAATTATTTGCCTGATATTGTTTATGCATATATCCTTAAAACATCAGGAAAAATTGCAGGGGAACTTATTCACCCAACCCATATTTTGTGAATATAATATGTGTATGTGGTGAGAAACATATTTTACATTTACTTACATATTTTTTCTAGCACTGTACCTATTGCACCTTGCGACTAGTGTGATTTGATTGGACCACAGGGACATAATTTCATAAAAGAAAGAAAATATAATAATTATTATTTATTATATAAACCTGCATCTGTATTAATTAAAAATAGTTTTAAAGTAATAAAAGGTTAGTACATTTACCCTGTATGGGTGTAGCAGGTTCCTTATAAATTGATCTTGATTTACATTAGCTGGAGCTTTGTAAGACTATTCGAAACAAAATTGATGAGTACTTTGTATGAGTTAAAAGTTAATTTAAATTTACCATTCATACTTAGTATTATAGCTATGACCTTTTGATATTAATCGGATCAATCATAACAATCTTTCCCTATACATATAAATAATCATGACACCTCCTTAAAATTTTAGAAGTTATACAGATCGCGCGGCGAGAGTTTGGCTTTGACCGTTATTGCGCAGAAGTCAAAAATTGGGTATCACAGGGTGGCTAGAGGGACGAAGGACTCTTGTCTCTCTCTGTCACATCGAAGACGAGGGACTCTTGTCTCTCTCTGTCACATGGCGCGACAGTACCCATGCGCAGTAATCCCCTCCACCTGAAGGTCAAAGCCAAACTCTCGCCGCGCGATCTGTAACAACCATTTCATTTCATTAATATTCATTATGAAGCATATATAAATGATGCGTGAAGTAATTAGAAAGAGCACGAACTTTATATTATTTTTTTATCGATGTTTATAAACGGATCCCTTACATTTAAAAAATATTATATAGCCTATGTTCATTAGGAAAAATGTAGGATTCTATTGGTGAAAGAATTTTTGTAATCGGTACAGTAGTTTCGGAGCCTATTCAGTTCAAACAAACAAACAAATCTTTCCTCTTTAGAATATTAAGTGTAGATGTAGATAAAAGCACTAAATTAGGAATTATTTACTTCAATAATTTGAACAAATATTACAAAAGGTACATACTTACAAAGATTAAAAGACACTTAAAAAAATATTAAACCATTTGTTGAAGGAAATTCAAATTTACTTCAATCAATTCTTCTATGTATAACAAACTAGAACCAACACTGCTTCACACGAAACTCGCAAGTAGCAACCAACTTCTCCGCGAAGCACTTTCTATGTTTTCTGCGGTACAACTGTAGGAACAATTTTCCAGTGTACATAAATTTATGATAAAAATAATGTTCTTGTTTGTAGTTAGTTGCTCATGTAGTTTGAATGTTTTGTGATTTTGCCCTATGTTTGTTTCACCCGTTACAATACGAATCCCAACTAGTTTAATTGATGTTATTGTGTATTATCAATAACATAATATTATCAATTAATAATATACACAATACTTTAGTTTAGTTAGTTCAATAAAACAGTTTCTAGAAAGGGAATGCTTTTTTTTAACTGTTTGTATTTATTATTGCTAGTATCTGCCTACATCCGTAGTAATTTATGTTTGGTAAAAATTGTATGCTCCCTATATTACGGTTCAAAAAGATACACCGATAAGACATACAGAAAAAAAGGTAGCGTGGATTACGAATTACACAATACAAATAGGGTCCGTAAACCCTAAAAGTAAAATTAGCAAAATAATATCAATTCATAAATAGCTTAGGTAAATAAAACCAACTAATGCGTTAAGTACTCCAAGAAGCTTACATTGAATAAAACTAAAAATATGAATTAACATAACCTCTCCGACAATAGCTATCAAATCTTAAAAGATGACTCAAACACCAATTAATTGTAGATCCAATAAAATATCGTTTCAGATAAACGAGTTGTGGCGGTAATACGCCTTGCGGTAAGATGAGTCACTTCGAACGAGTTGAAAAAAATATTTCGCTTCCTCCATTGGCATCAGTAGTAAAAAACAAAGTAATGGGAACAAGATACAAGATACCTGCACACCATGAATGAGTCAGCTATGCTGAGAAACTAGCACGGTTGTAAACAGTTTGCAATATACCCCCTGATGAATAATGAAATTTTTTTTATATATAAATTTCAATAGACGCAATTCTTGATAAATCTATAAATAAATAAAACTAATAGTGTTATTGAAGTAGTGTTTCAAGAGAAATATAGAAAATCAATAAATTTCCATTTTAATATTCCTACTTAACAAACAAGCTGAGTCAATAAGCCGATTTGAAGCATACTAGACGGAATCAACGGTTGAATTTTCAAGGAAAGACAAGTTTTAAAATCCAAATAGTTTTACGATTTCATTGACTTAATAAATACGATAGATACCTACTTCAGATTTAATTCTATGAAAATTAGATTTACTACATTATCCATGTATATAGATCATTATGTTTGACGTAAAGAAACTTCCAGAAACAAGAACTCGATGCTACGAGGTATCGAATAAAAAGAATAACTCGATATCGATACCTACTCACTCATGTATCTACTCACAATGTTTACGAGAATCGCTAAAATACGAACAGACTGAGCGGCGCGGACATTGAAACTATACCACAAACTCTTCACTAGACGGACTGGCATGTTAACAGACATTAACCACCACTGAAATCATCCAGAAAGTATACCTACACCTGGCCGAACTACTTATCACTGTATTAGCTTTTCCCGCTTATACACCATCTGTTTTATTATGCCGCTCGTCGTCTAACCTCTGGGAGCAGCTACTATATGTATTTTGCCAAACAAATGGGTTTACTGTGAGGCAATTGCATTGAAACTGTATTGAAGGTTAAGTATTAGAAAATCTTTGAAGAAACAGGATAGGAGGATAGGAATTTAAAGATTAAAGGATTATTAGTTTGATGATGGATATTAATAAATTTGTTAAATCATTGTTTATTTACCTACTTCTAACGATGTGTTTCTTTTTCTGGGAAAAATGCGAAATTAGTGAAATAACTCAGGGGAAGGGCGAAAAAACAAAGAAAATAATGCACTTCCTGTTCTGTGTATTTTAAACACGCAGTGGTTTATGCAAATGCATGCCATATAAATACCAAATGTAGTAAGAGCTGTTTATTATCAAATTAAAATATATTGCGATTGAGCAACAGTGGAGGACCTCTGACGTCGATGTGTCATACAACAGGAATCACTGTCGTTGAGCTCTACGGTACACCATGCGTCACGTTTTGTAAAATGGCTCATATACTTAGACAGAGTATAGATCATTGGACGGGAGTTCTTATCCAAAAGATATTTCACTTTACTAAAACTTTTACTTTCGCGTCTGTAGAACGCAAAAGTAAGAGTGAACAAAGTTTTGTAAATTGACGACATACTATTGTATCTACCTTTATATTATCTTGATTTCTCGATATAACACCACACAAGCCTCGACAAGAAGCTGCGACTTAGGGCTGAGTATTCAAATAACTACCTATACCAGGTATATTATGGCCAACTTTCAGGGCCATCTAAAATGTTTCATACTAACTATTTAAGGGTGTTTATTTACCAATTATAGATATTTACAATTTAACAACTTATTGATATTCTAAATATAACTTTAAAGTAGTCTTTGTAAAATTGAATATGTACTAGAACTGACAACGACATCATATGTAAGGTATTTGTTAATTCGATAATTCGATAAATTCAAATTGTTAACGATTCCAAACCGTTCAATATTGTGCACTTAGCACAGTATTTAAAGGTTTATTTCGATAACAAGAAATTATCATGAAAGTAAAAGAAAAAAATGACATATATTTTTTATATGAACCTATATTCTCCGCTTCACGGCTAAGAGCCATAGTGCACCCAAACGCACGACTCGACGCACCGCTACATCACAGAGTAGATAATAGTAACTACGCGAGACATACCTACCCGCTTAGAATAGGTACAACGACGTACGAACGTTGACCCGCCCGGGCTCGCCGTCTCGTATAGGCAGTAGGCTTAGGTATAGACATCAGCTGCGTTAACATTCGCGAGTACGTCGTTGTACCTATCCTAAGTGGGTATAGCTATGTCTTGCGTAGTTACTGTTGTCTATTTTGTGATGGAGCGGCGCCGTCGTGCGGTTAGTCGCGGAATGTTTATTAGCTGCGGAGCAATGAATATGGTTCATAATAATAAAAAAAACACCAGTTGTCGATTCCAAACCATCCCATTCAATATTGTGCACTTATTAACAAATACCTTATATATTTTTACTGTAATATATGTGTACTGTATAAATATACTCGTACATAGTATTAAGTGATCTCATGCTTAATGTTTAAATTACGTAGTTTTGTCATATAAGCGTACTTCTTTACGATTCCCCTTTATATTTTGCCATAAAATTTATCCTAATAAGGCCTTTATAACGGATAATTAATTAACATGAAAATAATTAACTCAAGTATATCCGTGGCCATCTTTTGATAAACGGTTGTCCACAGTTTACGTAACAGTATCCGGTGCCCTTTGATGTACCTGTTGATATTATTATGGCTGGCAGGAGCCTAGAAGGTTGGTACTCTGTTTATACCGTAGGTAAACCAGACAGAAAATCAAATTTGCAAACGCACCTTTGATGTCCTTGGCGACTAGGCTCTGTGGAAATTACCGTAAAGTCTTTTGAAGGGTCAATGTAATTAAAAATCAGTTCAGTGGTAAGATACTGGTTATAAACTAGTATGAGCAGTGACGGCCCAGACAACAGATTCGGTGTTGAAGACATCAAAATTGTTTACTGTGCTGTTGGGGTGGCGATTAGTGCAACTTACGGCTACACTAATGGTCATTCCTTCTTGATTCCATCTTCGCTTTCCATCAGGCGAGAGGGAGTCACTTTGATGAACCGATAAAAAAAAATTATGTGCCTAACTTCCCGCCTTCCATAAAAGGACATCAAATCTGTCTAGACAACACTGTCGTCGCGATAGTGCGATAGTGCATCGAATGATACCCCTAAAATATAGGATTCATTTTGAAGTGATACCTTCTTATGGGAGGGTAAACCGATTCGTTACGTAACGCGTTACGGCGCCAGTCTGTCTGGCTTCCCTTTCTCTCACGCATCCTCTTTCACTCTAACCCACAGCGCTAGATAGTTTAAGTTATCACTTCTGTCGGGTGTCCAGAGACGCAAACTTTTTTATTTGAGTCTGTAAGAAGAATATGATACTGTATGAATGTTATAGTTATTGATTCAAACAAATGAATGAACTGTACTTATTGATTCAATTCAATTTTCAATTTTTCAATTTTAAAAGATCTTTATTAACATAAGGATAAAATAAACAGTACTAAAATGCTAGTGTTAGTAAGCTTCTTAGCAGTACATTAATATTGATTATAAAATACGTTTTTCGAGTACCTAGACTCATATAAAACTTTTGGCATGATCCGTACAAAAAACATAATTTGAAAGCGGTAGTAAGATTACCTATACCATAGGGAATGTTTCACGTTTATAAATATAAGTTATGTAAGCGTTTTAGATTTGCATTACATTTGTTAAATTGTTTTTATAAAAGTATGAAGGCCAAAAGGCGGTAGATAAATAAATCTTTCGACGCTCTAAGCAACGGCGGTGGTCCGCAAAAAGCAACAGGAACGTAAACAATGTTATCTGATCTATCATTCAGTAAGCGCATGCGACGCGCTGCAGCGCGAGTCGCGCACGCCACTCCTACCGTCCTACCCGATACCAGCTGGTAAAACGGGCCGGCACCGGCCAGCGGTCCGCATGCGCTTATACAATGACTAAACCTATTCATCGTATTTTAGAAATAGGTGATGCGGTAGTTTGTATCGATTGTATTTGTCGATAAATGTTAGACTTTTATTACGTGTTTTGCATAAGTTTTGAATTAATGAGTTTTTATTTAGAGGGTTTTTATGCATATAGAATTTTTCTGATAGCTTATAAATATACACGTCAATTTTGGGCAATCCTATTTCTAGGTGCAATTTATGTAGATTTGTGCGGAAAGGGGTATTGAAGGCATACTTGAGTGCCTTATTCTGTATAACCTGTAATTTTTTAATGTTTGTTTGGCAGGTGCTACTCCACACTGGACAAGCATACGTAATACAAGGTCGGACAAGCGTGCGATATATTCGCAGCTTTGTGAGGCTACTGAGACACGAGCGTCTATTCAGGACTGGATTTAGTGCATTTAGCGCCTTGGTTCCTTTGATACAGAGCTTCAAAGTATTTTTTGTCCAATTGAGCTTAGTGTCGAGTGTTGTTCCCAAGTATTTTACAGAGAGACTCCAAGGAATACTAACATTGCATACTCTTAAGGTTCGTGAAGGTGGCGTACGTTTTCTACTAAACATGATGGCCTCAGTTTTGGAGGAATTAATTTTTAATTTCCATTTCTGGAAGTAGTCCAGCAAACGGTCAAGGGATAACTGCAAGCGGCCAATGATCAAGTCAACGTCGGAGGAAGATGAAAAAGACGCTGTATCGTCAGCGAAACAGGCTATATTGGTCCGGGGCTGGACCGGTATATCGTTAAGATATAACAAAAATAAATATGGTCCCAAAATTGAACCTTGAGGGACACCAGCAGGCACCAATTTAGGGTTAGAAGAAGTCTTATCGACGTGAACACTAAAAGTACGATTTGTCAGATATGAGTTTATCATTTTAACCAACAAAATGGGTAAGCCAATTGATATAAGCTTGTGCAAGAGTCCATTGTGCCAGACCGTGTCAAACGCCTTTTCAATATCTAATAGGAACATGCCTGTAGAATGTTTAAGATTGAGGTTGTGCGACACGGTTTCCGCGACTCTGGCTAGCTGTTGGACGGTTGAGTGACCTTGCCGAAAGCCAAACTGTTCATCTATCAAGTGATGGTCTGAGAGCTGCTGTAGGCGTCGGTAAATTATTTTTTCAAACAGCTTGCCAACGCATGGCAAAAGGCTGATAGGACGGTAGCTGATAGGATCTGCTGGGTCTTTTCCAGGTTTGTGGATTGCTATTACTTTAGCCACTTTCCAGCAAGATGGGAAATAAGAGTGAATAAAACAGGCATTGAATATTTTAGTAAGTAAGACGATACATTTTTGGGGGATGTTATTGATCAAAGTATTAGAGATTTCGTCCAGGCCAGGGGCCTTGCGAGGTTTTAATTTTGAAATGTGTCTCTTTACCTCAGCAGGGTGAACCAGAAAAGAGCTCTCATTGGAGCTGGTTTGATCTGCTAGGAGGGCTATTGAGTGGTCTACAAGTAGTTGCTCGTCACTGTGCCACTCATGGGTCAGCATCATGTTATTAAGGAAGGCTTCAGCTAAAGCGTCACATTGAGATTGCTGGTTAATGGTGAGAGAGCCATCTGCAGTTTTAAGAGCGGGAATTGTCACCGAGGATGATCTCATGCTTTTGACTAAGCGCCACAGATCGTTACTGGGATTATCAACCTTGTTGAGTTTGCTATTCCACGCTTTGTCGTTGCATAGTCTTATGGCATGGGAAATTTCTAACTTTAGCTGATTGACTTTTGAATTAAATATTTTACGCATAGAAGAAACAGGCTCCTTTGCAGCATACCTACGTAGGCGGTTTTTGTAGTTTATCATACGCCTAATATGTCGTGGCAAAGAGCGAGAGTTCCACGGTTGCAGAGTAGATAGTGGCACACATAGGTCTCTGGCTTCTATTAGCGAGCATTGGAAGTGTTTAATGGCAGAGTCGATATCGACCGGGGAAGCATAGATTTGTGGGGTGAGTTTCGTGCTATGGTTAAGAATTTTTCGGTATGTGGTCCAATCGGCTCTGGAGTAATTAAACTTTAGAATCGGGGTTCGCATAAACTTTGTGTCAAATGTAGCAAATACCGGAAAATGGTTAGAAGACAATGCCGGAATGGTTTCTATGTCACTTGGTGGGTAGAAATTTTTATTTAACATTATGTCAGGGATGGAGGGGATAAAATGTGGACAGTAATGGACTAAGGTAACGTCGCTAGGCGCATGAATTATATAATCGTTGAGAAGCATGTGCTCGTAAAGCTTATTACCCCGTGTATTAGCGAGACCGGGCGACCACAGAGGATGCTTAGAATTGAGGTCACCCATGGCAAGAACTTTTGAGCTGGCCGACATAATACAATCAATGTCGCTAGTGATTATTGGAAAATTAGGCGACTGATAGACAGAATAGATTGCAATATTGTGATTGATAAGGGCCACGGAAACACCAATAGCTTCCAAGCGATTTGTCTGCGGAGCTGGAAGTACGTTGTGCGTTATATCAGCACGGACGAGTATGGCTACACCCTGGCCAACACCGTTACGATGCTTGTCCGAGCGGTAGCATACAAAGCCGGGAATATTGAGGTTGAGTCGGTGGGTTAGCCTAGTCTCACAGAGGGCTATGACATCTACGTTTAATTTACTCACCACGAGTTCAGCGAGTTCCTGTTGCTTTTTGGAGACGCCATCAGCGTTCCAGTAAAGTACGCGTAGTTCATGGACAAGTTGTCGATAGTTGATACCTGCGCCTACCATGGATAAATACCTGACTAGATCAGATCCCAATATCAGTGTGGTCAGCAAAAGACTTAGAGAAGACTCAACGCCTCCAGATAAATGGAAGCACCCGAAAAAGTTTAGTGCAAACCCAAAGGATTCAGCCAAGGGCGAACGTACGCCAATTAGTAACAGATTCAGTGAGCTCCCTGTTGACGAGGCAGTGCCAGATTTATTCCAAATCGCGACTAAGAAAAAGGCGGTGAACAACACTCCTCCAATAGTAATCGAGCTGGAAGGTGAGTGGACCCACCAGAAAATCAGAGCCACATTAGAACGGTACGTAAAGGATTTCCACGTACAGCACAAAGGCCGTAAAATCATAAGAGTGCAGTGCTACTCTGCGAAAAACCACCAGGAACTTAAAGATGGTCTCGTGAAGGAAAACGTCGCCTTTCACACTTTCACCCGAAAAGACGAAAAGCTTCCTAAAGCAGTCATCAAAGGGTTGCCAAAATTTGTTCATACTGACGTCGCGAAGGAATTATCCACCCTGGGATTCTCCGGAGCTACAGTGTCAGAGATGAAAACTTTGTACCCGTCCGAGTGTCCGCCAGTTCTAGTGCAGCTACCGTGCGGGACCAACATGACAAAGTTCAAACAGATAAAATACCTGTCCAATAGTGTCGTTGTGGTTGAGCGCTATAAGCCGACAAGAAAGCCCGGCACTCAGTGCTTTAGGTGCCAAGGCTTTGGTCATGCCTCTCGCAATTGCAACCGCCAAGCACGATGCGTGAAGTGCGCAAAGAATCATCCCACATGGGAATGTATAAAAAAGGGTAGAGAGTCCCCAGCTCGTTGTTGCAACTGTCAGCAAGATCATCCAGCTAACTTCACTCAATGTGACGAACGGCTCAAATATATCAACCGGATTGAGTCCAGGCGTGAAATCACACGAAAGACACTAGTTAATGATGCTGCACGCGCCCATCTTTGTGCTCCTCAAACTTGGGCAACGATTACAAGCCACGGCACAGGAAGTAAACCAACGCCTAAAACTCAAACCGATTATTCACCAAGCCTTAAAACTAGCTCAGCGGAGTGGTCTGCCAAACCACCCCAGCCTCCGAAAATACAAATAAACAAGAAACATGCCCAACCAATTCTACGTGCTGGTGCAACATCTGTAGATACTCCTCAAGACTTTGAAACCGTGGAAATGCTGGAAATTCTTGCTACCATCCAAACCATCAAGCAAGAGTTTACCAAATGCAAGACTTTCATGGATAAAGTGATTCTAATAGTAACTCACCTCGGTCACTTATTGATTAAAATTATCCCCCCCTACTTATTTTCTCTATTGCTTTTGAGTATATTATCTAATCTTACCTTAAAGTAATTGTAAGTCTTTCTTCAGCGGAAATGGCTCTTCTCATGTGTGCGTCTTTCTTTTGGATTTTATTCCGCAGCAAACATAGTTTATTCATCACATGATGCTACTGACATTCTGTAGTAATCTGTAAAACTGTTGTAATTTTACCGCCGTAGTGTGATACTGACTCTCCTTTACTCTGTTCACATTTAAAGGATGAATCCAGTATTTGCGTTTGCATTTCATTTTTATATTACGAAGAGCCAAAAGCAATGCGATAGTATTAATTCCTCTTTCATAAAGACGTGTGCATGTGCCGCATATTTTATTTACTATTCTAAAGCATACTTAATGAGAACAAACCAGGCTGGTCATCGTCATGCCGAATTAGGGTACATTTAATGTTAGGACACGCTGGTTTTTTCAATTGCAAATTCAAAAAGGCTATTTGAAATGTATTTTGCCTCTGGAAACGCTTAAGCCCCAGATACATATACAGCATGGGCTGTTTCAAGCTGCGACTGCACAGTGAACTACCAGTCTTCTATGTAGACACATAGGTACACGAAACCGCCTTGCAGTTGCAAATGCCCCGGGCTGTCAAGCAGTCGCCAGTCATACACGGACAGCTCGAGCTGTCGACTGCTTTCGCGCATTTACCTCCGCCCGCGCTCTTCATTCCACCTCGCGCGTGCTTCCCGCCCTTGAATTGAAATTGACACCTGTTGAGCAGTTAATACCAACTGTTCGAACAGTTATCAATGGCAGCTTCAAGTTGTTGACTATGACTGCAAGAACGGTCCGTGTAAGTTGATTACTGGCTAACTGCTTGAGCATTCCGTGTATATCGGCTCTCACTAACCGAGCAGCGAGCCAATGCATATATTGAAACATCATTGGAATAACGTTGATAAAACAATGAATTCAAACGATGCAATTCTAGGCACTTTATTTTCTCGGTAGGATTTGTTAAATCTCCTTCCCTCACTAGGTACTTACTTGTCACTTCACTGGCCCACAGTGCCGCCGTATCTGGCATTTAGGAACAAAAAGTAGAATTCTCATCATGTGTTTATTAGCTCCGCTTTTGCACAATCTCCCGTGGCTCTCGTGGCAGTGACATTTGCTACCAAAATAATGAAACAAACGAGACAGTGTATTTGTGCGGCCCGAATCACGACATAATCACTATTAGGGCACTCAAAAGTGCACCGATATTGTGTGGGCGGGGAAATGGCAGGCAAATGTAAAGTCGTAAGTGACGACATTTCCGGACTTACAGTATATACAAATGTGTCCAAGTTGAATATTAACTATAAATGTATTTTACTTTTAACTAAATAACTGCTATCTTAAAGCTCTGGGTTTTTATTGTCTCGCAGTAGGTATGAAATAGTAGATTATGCACCAAGGGAAAGCAGTGTCTTGTGTCAGTTAATATTCATATTGGACACATTTGTACCGTTATAGAGGGACAGAGTTTTATTTTAAGAAGGAATATTTTATGAAAAACTGTTCTAGACTTTCACGGTTGTTAACTAAGTTATAATTAGCACTCACGAGATGTAGACTACGATTTAGTTGCTTTTAGAGCTCCCGATATTTCGGTACACTTACATGCACCACGTTCAAAATTATAACATTCGGAAGTTGTTAAAATAACACTAAAAAAACACTAGAGGGCAGGAAACTTGAAGCTATCCATGACTTGAAGTATGACCTTGAATGCGCAGAGGGTCCGTGCGTAAATTACGCATGCGCGTTGTTACACAGCGTAACCCATAGCAACGCGGCGCACTATTCCCTATAGCAGTGTTGCCAAATCAATGAAACTATAAATAGCCAAACACTTCTAAAAAGGTTAGATTGTTAAAAATTTTGTACCCTGAAATGTGGCTAAATGTGAAAAACAAACTCAAGTTCACTTTAAAACGTATTGTTTAATTGTTTAATCACCTAAAATTAATTCAACATAATACTGAGGTTGATGGTTCTGATTCTTTAGGAATAAGGAATAGTACGAGTAGATTGTTAACCGAGGGTCGAATGAATCAATTCCCGAGGTATTTAGACTTAAAGTCCTTCAGAAGCTCTTTAATACCGTCATACTCGAAGGTTCAACGCCAGAAGCATGGAACAAAAGCTTGGTGGTGCTGTTCTTTAAGAAAGGTGATCTCTGACTGTCGGTCTAGCGCTCGACGAGTCAACATCTCCTGAGGATGCCTCGTGTAGAGGCGAAACACGTGTCGAATCGGTTTTGGTTTATTTGGGGTTTTTTGTGTTTTTTATTTTGTATTCTTCCTATTAGCATTTTATGCGGGAGGGAGGGTGGTGCACGCCCCCCAAATAGGCCAAAATCATTGTTTTCTTTTCAGCGGAAGTGTCACTAAATATTTTTTAATATCGTTTTTTTGATAATGGATTTCCGCAAAGTAACGCCTGAATCAATAAATTATCTAAGGTGATCTCGCTTTTGAGCCATGTTTATAAGCTGTTTTCGTAGGTCATAACGAACCGTCTCAGTCGCAGGTTTGATGAATTCCAGCCTTCGGAACAAGCCGGTTTCCGAAAAGGCTATAGTACCATAGACCACATCCACACGCTACGGCAAGTTATACCGAAGACCGAAGAGTATAACTTGCCTCTTTGTTTAGCGTTTGTGGACTATGAGAAGGCCATTGATTCGATCGAGACGTGAGCAGTGCTCTCTCCAGCGGTGCTGTATAGACTATCGGGTATATTGAAGTGCTGAAGTGTTTGTACAAAAACGCCAACATGTCAGTCCGAGTACAGGAACAGAGTTCGAAGGCAATTTCATTGCAAAGAGGCGTGAGTCAGGGAGATGTTATGCCTCCGAAACTCTTCACCGCTGCATTGGAAGACGCCTTCAAGCTCTTGGAATGGCAAGGACTTGGCATCAATATCAACGGCGAGTACATCACTCACCTTCGATTTGCCGACGATATTTTAGTCATGGCAGAATCCATGGAAGACCTCAGTACAATGCTCGAAGGCCTCCATCATGTTTCCCAACGGGTAGGAAAGATTTACATATATATTTAGATGAAAATGGACAAGACGAAAATTATGTCTAATGGCCATGTTGTGCCTACCCCAATATCAGTTGGGAACTCCGTTCTCGAAATTGTTGAACTATGTAGATCCAAATTCGAGAAAGAGGTCAATCGTCGAATCCAACTCGGCTGGGCAGCGTTCCGGAAACTTAGCGAAGTCTTCTCGTCAAAAATACCTCAGTGCCTCAAGACAAGAGTTTTCGACCAATGTGTGTTACCAGTGAAGACTTATGGCACTGAAACGTGGTCTCTTACTATGGGCCTCATAGATAAGCTCAAAGTTGCACAACGAACTATGGAGAGGGGTTTCTCTACGTGATCGAATCAGAAATGAGGAGATCCGTTGAAGAACGAAAGTTACCGACATAGCCCAGAAGATTAGCAAGTTAAAGTCGCAGTGGGCAGGGCACATAGCACGCAGAACAGATGGGCGATGGGGCGGGAAGGTTCTGGAATGGAGACCACGCACCGGCAAGCGCAGCGTAGGTCATCCACCGACGCGGTGGACAGACGACCTGATAAAGGTCGCAGGACGACGTTGGATGCAGGCCGCTTCCAACCGGTCCTTTTGGAAAATTATGGGGGTGGCATATGTTCAGCAGTGTACGTCATACGGCTGAGATGATGAAGCACTATTGAACTATCATGGTAGCATGTTCAACAAGTTATTACATACTTTTTAGTATTGAAGTCGGTTCAATTTTGACAGGCCGTCTGGCGCAGTTGGTAGCACCCCTGCCTTCTGAGCTGCTGGTCCCGGGTTTGATCCCCGGACAGGTCAAACATTTGTGTGCATAAACATGTCTGTTTGATACGTGTCTGGGTGTGTATTTGTATTTATGTATAACAGTCATCGGTTACCATAGTACAGGCTCTGCCTAGTTTGGGACCTGAAGGCTTTGTGTGGATGTTGTCCCATATATTATTATTTTATGGTAATTTTTTTGGGTTATCGAATCGAAGTTTACACTTGACAGTTGCATGGCGGGGCGGGCATATTATAGCTGCATTGTACTGCCATACCAAAATATGAATGTTAGTTCACCCAATGATCACGGTAATGTCGCGACGATTCTCATTTTGCACAGACTCTAGTATAAAAGTCTTTTCTGACTCACATTGGTATAATTCCTCACTGACACAGGAGACTTTATTTACACCAGTCTGTTAAAGATGGGTTCAACAGAAACAAATTGGTCAGTTTTGTTTACCTTAACGAATGGGAAACACCCGCGGAAAGCGGAATATACTCGTACCTACTTTCACTTAATCTTGTTCTATTAATATTATTGTTGTAGACTGAATTATTTTTGGTTTCACGTCACTGCAATATGCATTGTGTAATTTACTTGAAGGTTATGCGCGTCGTGATTCAAAAAATAGTATTAACCTATTTAATTTTTATAAGTATGAAAATATCTATTTAAATATCCTACTTATTACGGCAAGGGTAGAGAGCAGCAGTTGTCAAAGAATTATGTTCATCTTTTTACTTGTATCTACTTCAATTGCACAGGTTTTAAATGCACTTAAATCTCGGATAGCTGATAAACATACAATTTGAATTGGTAAAATAATACAACCCTGTGTAAATCTGTTAATGAAGAATGCTAAGAATGTACTGTACTAAATAACTACACTGGGTTCGAATCCCGTCCGAGGATGGAATTTTTCTCTCTATAAATTTCAATGTTTGAGATCGCTAAAGCAGGCGTTAGTGCTTTAAAAAGTAATACTTAAAATTTCAATGTAAATAACTGCACTTTGTTATTATGTTACCTACCTATATTTTTTCATCCTAATACGTCGTACCGGTTCAGCGTTAAGAAGAAAGAAAAAACATATACAGTTAGGCCACACGAACACAGAACACACGGTGAACCCAAAAATGACGAAACCGCAACTCTAGGTTAATTTTGAGTTTGATTGAGTTTATGTCATATAGTATACCGTAAGAAACCACACAAGAAGAAACAAGTTTCATCTGGTTTGTAACGCATTTCAAATCATCTTGCAGGAAACTCTTGTCGCACTTTATTGATTTTGCCGCGTTTTTACTGTTGACAAATTTGCTGAGAAGGAAAATAAAAAGTTTTATCTTTTTATTTTTGCTCATACGGTAACAATCCATATTTTTTTTTATCTTGACTTGATAAAAATTTCATCACGTTTGCGCCGTTTGTGGTTTCTGGTTTCACACCAAGAGTTTCGAATAAGTTTCGTTGCAGTTGCGTCTCACCGTGTGTTCTGGGCCTTAAACACTTGCATCGTCGTCACTTACTTACAATTTTTTGCATTAATATTATTGCTTTTTTTATTGGAATAGGTTTGCAAACGAGCAAGCGGCTCACCTGATCGTAAGTGATATCGTCGCGCACGGACATTCGCAATACCAGAGGTCTCGAGGATGCGTTGCCGACCTTTAAGGAAGGATGATAGGAAGAAAGATATAAAAGGGGTAAGGGGGAGGGAGAATGGGGAAGGGGAATCGGGCCTCCGGAACCTCCCACAAACCGACGAAACGCAATAGAAATGAAATTAAAATAATTTATTCAAGCTACGAGTATGTTACTTTACGTCGGTGTTATGTGGGTATGTTTTACTTCCCCGGTTGTGCCGGCCCATTCGGCTGTGGGGTACAGCGTGGCACTACCACCGAAAAAGTTATTATAGTATTTAAGTACTGTAATACTTTTTTCTATCCCAGGATTCTTGATTATTTGTAAAATGTCTAAGTTTACAGGTATGTGAAGTATGAATATCTACTTCATCGTCATCAGTGACAAGCCTCTAATACTATGCGCTTCTGCTCCAGACGTTTATGATTTGTGAAACACGTAGATCCCCCTGAACTAAATGTATCAGATGTGACGCACTGTTTGTACCTACGTGGGCACACTCAGAAAGTTTTGCGAAAATAAAAATATTTTTTCATAGGAAAACATTTTTTTATTAATTCTTCCAAAAAACTCTCCACCAGCCATTATACAAAATTTCATTTGTCTGAACCAGTTTTCGAAACAATTTTTCTAGTCCGCCGCAAACACCTCGTTAACAATCTGCTCGAACGCTGACAGCGCATCTACCGGCGACGAAAATTGTATCCCTTTGGGCTGATTATTTATTTTTGGGAATAAAAAGAAGTCACACGGTTCTAGGTCAGGGCTGGAAGGAGGGTGACTCAGGAGTTTTACCGGCGTGCTGTCCAGGAATCCCTCGTTTTGAGCGCGGTGTGCGCAGGCGCGTTATCGTGGTGGAGCAGTAGCGCGGAGTTCTGTGTTTGGGCGCTTGTTGCTCACAACAGAGAAAACTTCTACCACATATTTGGTAGTATACCATTCGGCGTTGATGCTTCTTTGGATCCGTAGAGAAATTGACACCAAGAAGCTAGTCAAATTCAAAAAGCTCGCGATCAAAATATTCCCCCCGCTTCTAGATTGCTTCACTTTGGTAGACGTTGATTCATTTTGAAACACCCAAACCGTCGACTGGCGCTTCGTTTCTGGTTCTTATTGATAAATTCAGGTTTCCAGGACATACATAAAACCTATTTTTGCAATACTTTTTGAATGACCTGTTATGTAGGAAACTAACTTTCGTAGAGTCGTAGAAGGAGAATGGAACAGATGCACGCTGCAGTTATCACCTTTAGAGATGATACTTCGCTGAGTAATTTACGACCCAATATGTACCTACTAATAATAATAAGGAACAACATCCACACAAAGTCTTCATGTCCCAAACTAGGCAGAGCATGTAGATACTAAAGGTGACTTGATAATGGGTATTTATACTTATATAGATATAGATAGATAGATATGGGATGACATGTACACACCCAGACACAGGTCAAATCGACATGTTTATGTACACGAATATTTGATCTGTCCGAAAATCGAACCGGCAGGGCTATTGTTTATCTCAGTTGCTCACAAATGTTGATTGAAATCATGAACCTTATGATCATAATGTATAAATTAAACATATTAAACTTTTACTTGTTTGATAGTTTTAATAAAGAGCAGTATACCCTTCATCTATAAAAAATTAACCCCTATTTTTCCTGATGGTCACGCTATAACTTGAGAACGGATGGACCAAAATCGCTAATTCTTTTTTTGTTGTGTTATTTATTGTCAGGAGAAGGTTTTTATCAAAAAAAAAACTAAGAAAAGACGGGAGGTTATGGCGAAGCCGAAGGCCGAGCCTACTACGCGAACGAAGTCGCGAGCAGTCGCTAGTCTAAAAGTACAATTTGAAAAATTTAATACCGACTTCCATTTTATTCAGTCATTGGATTGTAACCCAAAAACTAGTGAACCGAATTTGATGAAATTACTAGAAACAATTACTACAACTTATTAAATGGGACCACACGGAAAACATAAGCTTTCAAACAAAAAAAGAATTTTGCGAATCGGTTCACCCGCAGTCGAAAGTGATGAGGTAACAAACATTAAACAAATACAGCCGAATTGAGTACCTCCTCCCTTTTGGTAGAAAAAGAATCCCTACTTCCCTTAGTCACGCCATAACTTGAGAACGACTCTACCGATTTTCACGAAATTTGGCAGGGAGCTAGATTATCCCCGCAGAAGGACATGGAATACTTTTCATTATCATTATCTATCACCACACGGGTAAAACAGTCAGCTTAGCTAATTCATTATAAAAGTATACGAAAAAGGCACAAACTTCATTTAAATTGAGCTTGTTACGGATACTACAAAACTCGACTCTAGGATGGATGTATTTCAAACTTTTACAATATGTCTTAATCATTTTCTAGTTGTCCTTTGCATAGTACATAAAAATATTATTTTAACTTTACATATAACTAACTGACTATAAAGTGATATGCCATTCTGCCAACAAAGTTGTTTGTTGTAGAAGCAATAGTTCCTCGTTGAGTTAATTACATTAATATCTGTAGATGATGGATAGCTTTATGGAGCGTATGATCGAATCTTGAATATTTTAAACATCAACGTGAAAATGTAAAAGCGACTCAGTGCAATTGACCACGTGATATAAATTAAAAACACAATCATGCATGGGAAATAGAGACTGATGTTGAAATTTCACTTCTTATCATTTTCGTAAGCGATAAAATACCTCAACTGTTAAACAATCATGAATAATGGATTGTTTCAATTACAAAAAGCAAACGGAAGCAAAATATTGTATTATTTTCCTGTCATTGAACATAGAGATGTGGACTCTATATTAATTGAAATTATTTTTGAAACAAACAAGATATTCGTTCATTCTATTCCATTTTGTATTGGAAAATATAAGTATATGCACCTATCTGTGTTACTTTATCAAAATGTTTTTTTAAATTACTTAATTAAGGTCTTAGAAATAAAATTGTATCAAAGTGTACTAAAACGCCGGCATAATTTTTGTCGTATTATATTAAGTGCAAAAATAATTTTAAAACTATGCTAAGTAATTGACTTCCAAAGAACAAATAACTTGTTGAAGGGTCCAGTAACTACCTACTTACTGGAACCTAATGAGGTAGTTCGGACCCTCTCATGATATTAACTCATCTTGACCTAGAGATGTCTGCAGTGACGACCATAAATCATCAAAGTATAGATATGATTTGATTGAATCGATGTATGTAGGTAGTTGGAGTGAGAGTTATCTATACTATTTATATACTATATTATAAAGCGGAAAGATGTGTACTTTTGTATGTTTGTAAATAAACTCAGTACTGGGCAGATTTTAATAAATTCTATACACTATTAGAATTATATATTAATTATTATTATTCACTATATATTTTGATCCATCGTCATCATTACCCATCACCCACGCGGGTGGAACCGCGGAGTGCAGCTAGGTAATTATATTTGAAATTCACAATTATATACCTTAGGCAGCTCTGCCAGCATGGGTATACCATGCAAAACATCTTAACAAACTAACAAGTAGGTACATCATAAAATGTAGTTTCCGAGAGATAGCAAGCAACTTAATGAATATCTAAATATATAAAAGACCTAATAAAAGTCTACATGCAAGGCAACTAATCGATAATTAAAACACCCTATTGTAAATAAATACTCAATTTATTTTTCCCCTTACTTACACATTAATTGGAAATCAATAAAATTGAAAAACAAAACTATAACTATCTCACCAATAAAAGAAAACAAATGTGTGAACCCAAATAGGAAGGCGTTAAATCACAACAGCTTCATTTCTGAATGAAAACACGCTCGTTAAGATTAAGAGGTGTGTACGAGAAGTTGGCACCTTTTGTATTAGGCCACAAGCTTAAGATTAGAAAAGTTTATGTATGATTTACTTTAAACAATGTCACATTGTTTTTATTATAGACAGACAACTAATATAATTAATTTTCACTTACTGCGATATTGGAACCGTCATCAGATCGTTCGTAACATTACTAGTACTAGTTCTCTTAACCGGACCATTCTGGACCCACATCTACTCACGTTATTATATCATCGTTTAACGGTTGAACTTTAAAGTATAATACTGAAATTGTGAATTCGTCAGACAAACATCCTGTTTACGTCTCTGACGAGAATAGCAGTATTAGTTTCTCATTCTACAGATGATGGCGGACTTACGAAAATCAATTTCAAACGTTTATGATATCTCATTTCACGAAAATCGAGTAAGTACGAGTACATCTGCTGTTTAACCGTTCTCTTTTATCCGTTTTCTTGCTAGTCATATAATAAGTTGATATGCTGAGTAAATACAGGTTCAAAGACGGCTGTGGAATGAGGCACCTTAGAATCAGATACAATGCAAACAGAAGCTACAACATTGGAACTAATCTGGATAATGTAGAGCCACCTTATGTTTGTCACCTCATGTAGTGGACATACTTTCATGGTAGGTTCACTACTTGGATCCCCTTTTAATACCATTAGCTGAGCAACTGTGCTCAGCCACGAGTGCACCGCGGCTCTTCACCTCTGCGACTAGCCCTATGATACAGTGACGTCATGTGTAAATAGATCTGCTTGATCTATCCCGTTTCTTCTTATGGAATCACTGAAGATCAGGACCGGTAGTCTTAACATATTATATAGCACGAGTTGGCGATCGTAACGACCGCCGTAAAATCGCCATAGCCTATGAAATTATGTAAGCATTGCCTGTTACGAGGATGGCCGCAGCTAACAATATTTCTAATCTATGGCGCCTTACTGACCGATGTCGGTTGTGAAGCGATCGCTATCTGTGCAGAGACTTCCACCCCAGGCTGTTAGGCAGCACGATTTTCACAGCAATTTTGTGGAAGAATGAAATGTTAAGTGTTGGAAGCTCAGCTCATTAAGACTTGGAAAATTTCAATTAAAAAATTAAAGCTCTGGATGGTTGTATACCTGTGGTTGTACCTTTGTATGCACTTAGATGTTATCTGAGATGGCTTAGACAAGTATCTACGATAAAACGCTAGTCAGTAACGCTAGCGCAGATTTTATCCATAATAAACCGCAACATTTCAATATACTCTTCACAGCAGATGAGATGGTGGTCAATGCCAAAAAACAATAAAAAAAGAACACTTTAATGAAACATCAAAATGAGAAAGTAATATAGCATAAAATGAATCCGCGCCAGTCATGTTACTTTAGTTTTAATGTTATACTTAGTCCAAAAAGTTATAGTTATTATTACCACTTATTAACAGTAATGTATCATAGTTATGAATTCACAAAATATTCAAAAATATAATGTTCTTGAAATTCATGATTTTTATTAATTTAATTAATATGATTTTTTGTAATAATGAAACGGGCTTAACGTTATTGATATCACCATCGAAAATTATATTCGAAAATAATTTAGAAGTAAACATAAATACCATTACACCCCGCCTACTACTTCGCGGAATGTTTGATAAACATAGCTCACATGATATTGGTCGTGTTCTTACCGGCTTACCAAAGGAGTATGTACCTCATACTACGGTGCACAGCTTAGACTTAGGTCAATTAGTCATGACACACCTAAAATAGTCATACTGAATAGACGGATACAAATGTATATAAAAACAACAATGGATGCAAAAAACTATGGAACGCACTTTTAAGAACTCCGATCAAATCAAATTGGTATGATATGATCGGAGTTATTAAAAGTGCGTTTCGTCATAAACGCATCTGCAGCTTTAAACCGACGTCTTACTGGGAAGATTCTATTTTGGGAATAATTGTTTTTTATAGAAATATTGAAGAACATCCCGTCTACCATAAAGACTAAGAAATATCTGGTAACAAGCTATTTACAAACATCGTTTTTACGGTAAATATACCTGATTTCTCACGAAACCGCGGTTACCTTGGTTTCATCTCCTTGGAATAATCTCTCGCGATCCTTCGGATTGAAATGGATAAAAGTTGGCCTAACTACTAGGAGACGTCCCTTCATAGAGACTAGACTACATACAAATGTGCAAATAACCGCGATGTCGTGTCGCAACTTACTATTGTAGTCATATTATGTTGGACATAAATAGTGCATGGATATTTTTCTGGTTGGTTGGGCATTCATATTGATTATTACATTATTTTTTATGAAGATTTTGTACGTTTTTGGGTAAGGCCGTTAAATTGGCCTCATATAACATAAAAGCAACTTAAAAGTATAAATTATAATGTATAACAATGGTAACATAAGTAACTTAAGAGTAACATAAAAGTAACATAAAACCTAACCTCTTTTTAAAAGATCCTCGTATTTACGGCACTATGATGAATAATTAACAACGTCCATAGATTAAAGCTCTAATTTAAACATTAAGTTTACTAAATAATCTGTCAATTTAATCAAAATGTTACAAACTTTTCTTAAAATCAGATAAAAACTATTTATGCGCCGAACGAAAACACGATGCCGGCCAAACAGACTGACACACCACCTCAATAATGGCCGACAAGTAATTGACATACCATAGACAAGTTAGATACTGGAGTTGCCAATGACTAAAAACAGATTCTACTGCTCAATTGCACTATGATTGTAAAAATTATGGTAACTTAAAATTAGTAACATAAAAGCATTAAATACTGGGACGTGATGTTATTATACGAAAATAAATATTATTTTAATAGCTATACTAACGTAAATTAATTAAACATTGACTAAAATAAGTGATTATTTATAGAAAATATTATGATTGCCGATGGAATAAACTGAAATCTAATAATTAATTCGAAATATGACGTGGTGATAATTTGGGACATTTTTATTTGTTCTAGCAATTTGTAGTCTCGCAGTAACAACTACTTAATTAAATAAAACTAAGTACTTTTACAGACGTTCGCGTATTTAAAATACTAGTAAAAATTATACTTTTTGCAAGGAAACAATGCAATATAGATAGTATTATTGTATTTATCCTAAAAAAATTGCCGGACGCTAAGTCATCCATCAAAATTATAATTTTTTGGTGGCCTTACCCTTTTACGAGATGCGCTTGCTTGATTTCAAGTAAAGGAAATTGAACATAGCCAAGCGGTGAGCTGAGAGCGCCTTAAAGGTACGCCCCGTGCGTTATTGTGTCATGCGGCACACCTACACGTGTCGAATCGCCTGACTTATGCCGTCACGTGCTCACCTCCACAGGTTTTGAGATAAGAATCTAGACATCTATTGAAATCTGTTACCATAGAAAAGAGTATATTTACTATGGGGAAACGAGGTCCGCTTTGTATGTAGTTTTCTTGTTGGTTTCTGTTATAATCCGGGTTCATATATCCATAACCGGATCGTTATTTACGACTTGTTACTTTTTGTCAGTTTTCTTGAACTGACCAAGTGCGAGTCGGACTAAAAAGGGACTTGAAAGGGTAAAATGGTTGGAACACTTCGTGCGCGAGCCTGACTAGCACTTGGCCGGTTTTTAAGTATTTGTTGGTTTAGCGGCAACAAAAATACATCATCTGTAAAAATTTCAACTGTTTACCTATCACGGTACATGAGATACATTCTGTGGACATCGTGCGGGATCTTAGTGATAGGGGCCCGTTTTACGCTTTGGGTACGGAACCCTAAATAGTGTCAATAACATACGAGTCGTAAGCAAAACGATCCCTTTCTTTTTATAGGAACCCCGCACTGACCGTTATAGTTACTGACTATACCGTTATAATTAAAACAAAAGATTTATGGACGAAACGCACGTTGTACGTCAATGGTACACAAAGGGTTAATGCATTAATATCCCACGTTCGTACTGCTATGAGATACGGGCTGTCCTCCGTCGAGGGGAGTATATACAGCCGGTGGCTTTACCTGTCTGCGAAGTTGATCAAGTTAATGTCACCAACGGTCATCTATCCAAGTAGCAACGTTTGCATAATCTATATCGTTAGATTAATAATCAGTTGAGAACTTAAAGGAAACCAAGTTGAGAATAACAAAACAAGCTCCGTTCCTTCACCGCTGTACGTACTTCAGATATACAGCGTGTAACATAAATGTGTTGTAAAACTGAAATATGAGTATCTGTATCTAGTCAGGATTGACATGGCAGTGGGTACATATATCAAAATTTAAATCACTTATACTTTTTTTATACAAAGTTAATAAAATATTATCCGAAGCCGTTTTTTAGGATTTTTGTGATTTTCGATTTGTTATAAATCGGGGAAAGACAGAATACTTTTCATGATCATTATCATCCATCACCACACGGATGGAACCGCGGGGCTCAGCTAGCTACCTAGTTCAACGTTTTTTTTTTTTTATCTTTCATATCTCGGAGAAGGACATAGGATACTTTTCGTCGTCACCATCATCCGTCAGCACGCGGGTGAAACCGCGAGGCGCAGTAATTAATCTATATACGTCACTAAACGGCACCTACGAGGCGCAGATTGTTAAGTTATCGGAAGAATGAAAATAAGGCTATCAGACTATGAAACCTAAGCATTACCATAACGTAATCCACATCGCTTGGCTGCGTGTGTCTTATTCTTAAATTGGAATCGGCCGTCATAGCCAAACTCGATTACCAACAACGTATTACGGTATGATCGAGTGCATTGCTTCAGTATAGGATAGCATCAGTACCTACATTTGTTTCTTGTCCAGAGGTCCGGCCTGCAATACGTCAGATTGTCGGCCTTAAAAATGCAAATTATTTTATTTCCTATATTATTTTACTTATTTTATACCTTTAAAGTATGATCTACCAAAAAAACATCGAAATCGATTCAGAATTGGCGGAATAAACGCGTACCTACATACAAAAAAACATACATTGAGTTGAGAACGTCCTCCTTTTTTATTGAAGACTGTTAAAATGAATTTCAGTAGATCTACAATAAGATCACAGTCATGTAGTACGCAACAGGATAACCATCACTTTACCGAT
The DNA here is from genome assembly GCA_917880725.1 of Selenia dentaria. Taxonomy (NCBI): domain Eukaryota; kingdom Metazoa; phylum Arthropoda; class Insecta; order Lepidoptera; family Geometridae; genus Selenia; species Selenia dentaria. The sequence goes on along the minus strand of OU862877.1, from coordinate 30,402,142 downwards.
AAGACGATGACATAGTGAAGACCATCAAACGCAGAATCATCCACTAGAGATATGGCATCCGCAATAACCTTCAAATAAGTTTATATCTCTTTTGAAATAATAAATAACTGTGTAAAAGCTTCAAAGGGATACGAGATGCACAAATAAAAGTGACCACGAGTGCATTTGGCGACAAAATGCAAGACAAATCACCCACTCCACTCATCGTTGAGTGGGACGTCCGGAATGAAACCATTAAAAGTTTTAGTGCGATTTGATTGTGTGGAGAACTCTCGTCTGGCACAGATAGCGTGCAGTTATTTTACGTAACTAAGTAAGTAGTTAAATTTCACACGTTGGTAATCAAATTTACCTACAATAGTAATCACACTAATAAAAACAGTAATAATAATGTTTGGAGGGAAGGAGGTTTGTAACTCACACACGCCAAAACGGCTGAAAGGAATTGGATAAGATTTGTTTGTGGTATGTAGATAGATGAGATGCTAGTCTAGTCTCGGTTCAATCGGTAGTGCATGCCCGAAGGATCGCGATGACCACGCGAACGAAATTGCTAGCGGATACTTGTTTAGTGAAATCGAACTATATTTAATATTTTTAATTTCTTTTTGTTTCTCTGTTTGTCTGTCTGTTTGTACGGGCTAATCTCCGAAACGACTGGACCTATTTAATTGAAATGTTGTATGGTGGTAGCTTATATTCCTGGTCAACATATAAGATGCTTTTCATCCCGGTAAATTAATGAGTTCCCGTGGGACAGTTAAAAAACTGTAATTAATTAACCGTATCCCGCGAAGCCACGCGAGCGAAGTCGCTGGCGGGTCAGCTAGTATACATTCAATAAAACTGTAGAGGTCGAATTTCTGACCAATGCAAAAAAGCTATAAACCGAGTCAGGGGATGTTAGGAGTGGAAAAAAACTTAATTAAAAAAGTTAATATTTTTTTTATCTGTCTGTTTGTCTGTTTTTTTTTATTTAAATGAAATTTTGTACGGTGGTAGCTTATATTCTTGGTCAACATAACTTTTGATCCCGGTAAATAGAAGAGTTCCCGTGGTATAGTTAAAAACTGTAATTAATTGTATTCCGCGACGCCACGCGAGTGAAGCCGCTGGCGGGTCAGCTAGTATAATATATAATAATAAATACAATAAAGTAAAGGACCGGATTAAATCCGTGATTTTTTTAATAAAAGGAATACAATTACTTTAGAAACGGGATATTTACCGAGTTGCGAGTTTCGGATATTTCAGCACTGTTGCAAGCGCCATGATCGCGAGTAAACCACAGAGTACTTTGTATATTGGAGTAAACTGAAGTCTATACGGGTGGGCGACACCACAGATTACTGAATATGCGACACTAAGAACAAACGAAACGATCTACCCTCTTTCTGTTGCGTTTTATGCGTACAGAGCCCCTACCACTGTTACAAAAATAACTCGCATCTATGTTTTGCTCACCACACCGAAACTAACGGTATCCGTTCTCGAACTTTTAACACTACTTTGGCGTGTACACAGCCTAACCACTGGGTTCCAAGACCTCGACAGTTGAAAGCCAGTATCCCTGTTGAAGTTTGGGTATTTTTAAATACACATCATAAAAATCAGTCGGTTAAAAAGAATCTAGGAATCACCATATGCTCTTGAAACAGACTTCGTAAAAAGGAGAAGGTATCCACCATATATTTGTTATATTTTGACCACGCTTTACTTAAATTAGATGATCAGTGTTTGTTACTTGATGTAGCTCTCATTTAAATTTCATCACCATCGGATGAAAAGTTGTTGAGTTATACTCAATAATGAAAATAGTGTTATCTTGATGATATTTAAGTTTCAAGCGTACTTATTCAAAATCATTTTATTCTATAAGTACATCACTAGTTGAAGTAGGTTTAGATTTTAATAAATAATTACTTGTTTACTATCAAGTGACGAGTTAAACGAAGTAGTGGTGCGCCTAATGGTAAAACACAAAAAACAATAAAAATATTACCCTAAAACCGTAACAACCGTTGGAGTGCCAAACAAAGCTTTAGGCTGTAAGTTTTGCGTCACAGTGCTTTTTACATTGTGTGTGTGTGTGTGTGTGTTGTTTTTTTGCCTTTGCATTTGATCTCATACTTATGTACATTTGCCATTTCTCAAGTTATTTAACTATGTAAATATTTATAGTTGCATTAAGTTATATTTCCATTTAAGTCATCAGAGTCAAGACACAGTCACATAAACAAGTCAGTCCTATAACTTATGTAAAATTTCCATTTCTGGTAAACCACCAATAAATGCATTATTGAAATCATTATAGGTGCCTTGTCAAGAAAAAAACTATATCGAATCATCCAATACAATGTTTTACAAAGTTATTTCGTACAGTCAAAAATAATTCAAAATACATGAAGAGTATCAACGCATACCTGCAGGCCTAGACAAAATTCAAACAGGCGTGTTTCCGCACACGCTACAGACAAATGTATATACGAACTTAGCCTGAAGTCACGTGACTTTTCCACAGGTAATGTCAACGCCATACATTTTGAAGTTGTCCTTTGGCGTTAACGTTAACAGAAACATCGTTTGTCTAGGCCTGCAGATCATTAGTATTGATGATGATTGACGCCTATTATATATATGGGTCACAGAAGGAGATCTAAATCACAGAATAAGTAACAGTTAATATGAAACTAGGTCTGTGATATAGGTATAAATTACAGAAGTCAGTTAGTGAGATTGGTACTACGAATTGTCGGGTAACACGTAGACTTGAAGGAGCGTTCTTTGTAGAAACTCTGAAGTTAGTAACAAGATTACAGCCTAGTAGACTGATCGATGGTTGCTTAGATATTGCTCTTGTACTACGTTAGCTTGTTGACAAAAGGGCAACAAGGGATCAATAGCCGTATAATATTATTATCATCCTTCATGGCTTAGAATAATATGGTCTTTTTCATATGATTATGAAGCTTTCATTAGACGTAAGATAAATGTTTAAGACATTTTAATTCGGAAGGAAAAAATATCTCAAATGAGGCTCAATCCTGTGTGTATTATATTACAATACCGTGTCATATGATCGTAGACTATACGACCACAAAGTTATTTAATTTAGATGTTTGATTTGGCGAAGTATTTATGCTTTTTATTATTGTTTGTAAGATTATTTGTTTATGTTGTTGTTGGAATTAGTATTTATCAACTAATGTTCTAGTACGTCAGGCAATCAATTACCAGCACTTCAGCAACAATCTGTTTATAAAATATTCTCCTACAAAAACACTTATGAGAAGCCCCGTCAACATCTCTGATTTTGAGTAGCTATGGTGAGAGAGGCCGTAGCACAAGCAATTTCCGAAAATGTATTCGTACCGCAAACGTCAATGCGCCATGCTACGGCGTACAAACTGTGAGTTAACTGTGTCACAGTTACCCTAGATAAATGACAGTCAGTGGCCCGAGCACTAAAATCTGCTTAAGTGTAAAATTATCGTATCGTTTACGTATACAGTACAAACTATGAGTTATCTGTGCCACTATTGTACAGTAAAAGCTCCTTATTCGCGCTTCCTTCATTCGCGTTTTCACTATTCGCGGATTAAAAAAATGTGACCTAATTCCTATATTCACGGCAAAAATGTCTTTACATCTCTCATATTCGGTAAGTAGGTCCTTATTACCCCCAAATAGGGCTTGTAGGTGACCAATTAGCGCTCTAGGGTAACAATGTAGCTAGAAAAGCCCTAGGGCGGTTTACATCTCTCATATTCGGTAAGTAGATTCTTATTACCCTCAAATGGGGCTTGTAGGTGACCAATTAGTGCTCTAGCTGTAGCTAGAAAAGCTCTAGGGCGGTAAGTAATTAAAAAAAAACATTTCACTCTTTCAAAAAGTTCGCGTATATCTAACCATCACGTAACGTATACTGGCAATAGACATCATGCATTCAGCCCAATGACAAAAGAGGTCGCTTCGCTATTCAGCCTTGTCTTCGCATGAGTATAATAGTCATCAATTTTATTTTGTAATGCCGGTTTTTTTCTACCTACCTCACAATCGATATGTAAAGCAGAGTAGTTAGCTCGGGTGTAAGCATCAATTGCACCCTCGAACTATAGGCGCCCTCGCTGCGCTCGTGCGCCGTAAATATCTCGGGCTGCAATTGATGCCTGACAGCCCTTGGCTACTAATCTACTATTATTCGCGGATCTAATAAGTACATACATAATAATAAAAGGATTCGAATAGGTTTCCAACCCAATATCCTTTGTAAATGCCGTCAAATGGACTAATAAAAAGAGTAAAATAGATCTTATTACAACTTTGCCTTAAGTATGTTGTTAAATGATATCGCCGAGTACTTTGACATAAGCTGCCCTTTCCACGATCGGGGTTTTTGAGAATGTAAACAAACAGAATGAAAGCAACCTTATTAAAATAAATTAATTATTTTATTACTTATACAAATAAAGTATATTTTTAAATATTGCTGTTCTGTTCTATGGTAAAATGGTATATGTTAAAAAGGTGCTTTATTGTTTCGTCTTTCACATTCGTTCAAAAATTGTGATCTACTCGATCACAATTTTTGCACATATCATATAAACATATCTCTACCTATCTTGCCTCTTATTTTTAAGAGGCAAATTGCTAGTGCGACTGCAGCGTAACAGTCAGAATTGAAGGAGCTTTTAAAAACTGCCAAGCAAGAGAAAATTACAAAATTCTTCAAACCATTGCCTATGAATCAAAATGTTCAAAAACTTCAATAAAATTGTGTTTTTCTAATATATTTTTATTTTTATTTTGTCACCTAGGAACGTATTCCTTATAATCCCATATAAATTACCATTCCGTATTCACGGTTTCTGTATTCGCGGCATGTTTATGGAACATAAACCCCGCGAATAAGGAGCTTTTACTGTACTTAAATGACATATTGTACTTAATACGGTAACGATTCGATTACGTTAAACTTAAACAGATGTTCGTACTACTGTATTGTTTCACATGAACAACACGTTACGTTACACTTACGCAGTTATTCGTGCTAGGCCCACATTACCGGCATGGTGGTAACCACCATACCTACTGACACAGAAACCGCTAGACATATCCTCGACATATGCCTAGATATGTCCTAACTAAATGGATCATAAACTTTGAAGAGATCGTTCTAGATTCTAAGCTACAGAATAGTTGCGAGTTAGTACCGGGGGAGGTGTGAATCAGCAATCATCACAAATATGGGTGAGTTCAATTTAACAATTGAGGAAGTTCCAATAAGCTGTGTATCTTAGTTTTACTTTGACAATATGTCTAAAGACGTTGTAAATACCTTTGTCTGAATAAAGGCTTTTTTATTGGGCAATATAGAAGTTTGAAAGACATATTTGTGTTTATACTATGAAAAATAAAAAAAAAACAAATCAGCTTAGTATGTATGTATTTTGTATAACTGTGCCCCGTGGTTGTACCTGCGTGGTGATGGATGATTTCCTAGGATGTAAACTATCTCCTTGCCAAATGTCATTACAGTCTTGACAGTTCAGTCTTGATCAGTTTAGACTTGATAAGGGAACAAACAGGCAAAGAGACAGAGCAAGTGACAGAGTTACAAACGCTTTTCTACCGGGTTCCAAAAATGAGATACTCAATTCGACTGTATTTTGTTTATGTTTGTTACCTCATATCACTCGACTGGGTGAACCGATTTTCAAAACTCTTTTTTGTTTGAAAGCTGGTGCCCCGTGTGGTCCCATGTAAATGTTATCAAATTCGGTCCAGTACTTTTGAGTTACACTCCAATAACTGATTTTTACCAAAGTAATGGAAGTCAGTATTCAATTTTACAAATTGCACTTGTATAATATTAATATGGTTTTTATGTACGGCTACAAATTACTTTCTATTGTGAGCATCTTGTGATAAGTTTATCATCATCTATGATCTTTACGGGTCACTATCAAAATTACTGACTAGTTTCAGTTGCTGATATTGAACTATCTCTATCGTAGTACACACTTACGGCCGTTTTCAATATTCTATCTATCCATAGTTTTACTTACTTCCGATAGAAATGTAACATAACGTCCGTCCATACAAATAGTGTCAAATATCTATCTCTAGTAAGGTAAACCGGCGATAGATAGGTTATTGAAAACGGCTGTTAGTAGTGCTAAAATCATCTTCAACATTTATCAAAAATCAAATTACCTACCAAGCCTAGCCTAAGCCTAGACCTAGCGTCAAATTGTAAATTAAATAGAAATATTTATTTTACAATTTGACGTGCAGTGTTACTGATCGAATAAATAAATTCTGGGCGGACCATTGGTAACATCGCATCGTAACAACTTGGCGCGGACTGGATCAAATACTGCATGTGGATCGAGTGACAGAATAAACTAGTTGCACGTCTGCCAGCAGGCAGAATACATTGTGTCCTGTATATTAATTATAAGATCTCTACCATTCACGTGCTCATCAAATAAATGATTTGATCTGACTTCAGTAATGGCCGGATTCTATTACCTATCTATCGACGGTTTACCTTGCGAGAGATATATCGTTGACGTAAGTTCCATACAAGTTTACACAACATACTGTTTATTACAAGTATTGTAATTTGTAATGCAAGAAAAATAATGTACTCAACCATATTATTTTTGATTGTAAATTTATTTGTAATACGCTATTTATGTTATAGGATAATGCCAAAATTTGTTAGTTTAAAGCATCCCTGGAAAAGAACTTGTTTCCGCAACACTGGGAATCCTACCGCGAAAATTAGTGGTTGAACTCATGTCTAGATGATAAGAAATTTAATCAATAGTTCGAATATAATTATGTTATGTTATAACCACATAGTTAAAAATATATTTTCTACCGACTTCCAAAAAAGGAGGTACGCAATTCAGCTGTATATATATATATATATATTTTATGTTTGTTACCTCATAACTTTCGACTGGGTGAACCCATTCTCAAAACTCTTTTTTGTTTGAAAGCTGGTACTTCCTGTGTGGTCCCATTTAAATTTCATCTAATTCGGTCCAGTAGCTTTTGAGTTACACTCCAATAACTGAATAGAATGGAATTACTTATTAAACTTTTGAAATTGTACTTGTTATTCTTCATTTTTTTATTCTTCACTGTCAAATTAGTCTCACTATGGGCCTTATGTGTAGTAGCTCAAAGCCGCGCAACGAGCTATGGAGAGGGATATGCTCCGGGTTCATTATGCGATAGAATCAGAAATGAGGAGATCCGTTGAATAACCAAAGTCATCACACATAGCCAATAGATAAGCCAGTTAAAGTGGCAGTGGGCAAGGCACATAGAACAAATGGCCGACGGGGTCGGAAGGTTCTGACCATGGACTGACAAGCGCAGCGTAGGTTGTCCACCGACAAGGTGGATAGAAGACCTGATAAAGGTCGCGGGATATATATATAACAGGACCTTCTGGATTTGCATGGGGGAGGCGTATGTTCAGCTGAGATAACAATGACGACTGTCAAATTTGTTCCCCTAGGAACGTAAACTGTCCAATCACAGCACTTCAGTACGACTAGAAAGTTTTGAGTTTCGCCGACGTAGACGACCTGAGAGTCAATTCTAATTGTTAGACATTGATTTGTAGAGATTATTTAGAAAGGTTTAAATTGATCTCCTGCTCGTCTCTTTCCACAAAAGGTAGGTATATCTAACCACTAAAATCATATCAGTAAATCATTTAGGCGACAGCGTCGTCGCCCTATCAAGGCCAGTAATATCAGTCGATAACCTGATGAACGGAAAATCCCACCCACCAGTATCTGCCTAATTGAATTTGTCGAGCTAATATCGTGTTTTCCCATAAGTACTGTTACTACGGAAAATACAGTCTGAATCGCTACTTCTTCATCGTGGACCAATCAGTATTAATAATCGAACGACTACATTAAAGATTGGGTGATTGGGATGGTATGTACATTATTATACTATATATATGATTTTAAAAGTATCACTTAATTGGACGGGATTCAAACCCACGTCTTCCGAAAATCCGTGTCAGAAGCCATGACCGCTAGATCACCGAGACAATCTTGGCGATGGAGCGACATCCATTGACAACCTTAATTCATTTGAAAGAAGAGTTTTACAAATAATTAACTTTCGTATTTATAACACACTGTCTTAGACTTTCGCGGTTGTTAACTAAATTATAATTAGAACTCACGGGATGTACACCACGATTAGGCAGGTTTTGGAGATTTTGCACACGGGTAGACAGTCTACCAGGTCTGAACAACCTATAGTATCTATCCAACTACTACCAAAATCTATCCAAAATCTACCGAATATCAACCTATAGTAGTATCCGTGGATTACCGACACAATCAAATTGATGATGAGATTACGGGAGGAAGCCTGTGCGGATTACCATCAAATTAAATCTGATACTAAAAAAAAATACTACAAGGATCTGAAGTCCATAGTAAATCAAGCACTATTTCAAGAAAAATCTAATTATTTTAAGTATAACATAAATAATAAATTAATATATCCAAAATTGTTATGGAAAAATCTAAAAAATTGTTTATTACCTAAAAAAAATAACGAACTTCCCGCTAATTTTAATGACCCTACTATCATTAATACTTATTTTTTAAATATACCTGGTTCAGCTGATGTCTCTATTTCTCAGTTAACTTTTTTTGAGCACCATAGATATAGCGATGCTGTATTCAATTTAGAACCGATAAGTTTTGAGAAGTTGACTAAAATAATTTTATGTTTAAAATCGAATGCTATAGGATGTGACAATATTAGTTTAGATATGCTCATGATGACTTTTCCAAGTACAATAGACCTCGTTCATGATTTAATTAATAAATCTATTCGTACCTCGGTATTCCCTGACGTTTGGGAAATTGCAATCGTCCGTCCGATTCCTAAAACTTCTAATCCAGCTGAAATAAAAGATCTTAGGCCCATCAGCATCTTACCCTGTTTATCGAAGATTTTGGAAAAAGCAGTTAGTACGCAATTAAACAATTATCTTGAAGAAAACCGCATTTTACCGGAGGTACAGACCGGTTTTAGACAAGGACGCAGTACTGTGACTGCTCTACTCGATGTGACCGACAACATCCTTTGTTCTCAGGATAAGGGTATGTGCACTCTATTAGTTCTTCTTGATTTTTCCCGCGCTTTTGACTCTTTGAATATTAATCTTTTAATGTCCAAGTTAAGTTTTTACGGTTTTAGCTGGAAAACTTTACAAAGGTTTAACAGCTATCTCAGCAATCGCTATCAATACGTAAAACTCAGTAGTACTGATGGTTCATGTTTGGATTCTGAAAAAGAAGCGGTTAAACGTGGAGTTCCTCAGGGATCGATTCTCGGACCACTCCTTTTTCATTTATACTCGGCCGATATAAAACTATATATTAAACACTGCCAATTTCACATTTACGCGGATGATTTGCAAGTATATATTGCTTGCCGACCAGATGAAATTGACAGAGCGATTGGCAAGCTAAATCAAGACCTTTCGAGTATAACTGCATGGGCAAATAATAATTGTTTACTTCTTAACCCTAATAAAACCAAATACCTTATATTCGGTAGTAAGCACCAACTGTCGAGTCTCAGCCCATCTGTAAATGTGATGCTCATGAACAATCCCATAGAGCGTGTGTATGAAGCGCAAAATTTAGGCCTGCATATGGTCTGTGACTTGCGTTTTGAAAAACATTGACAAAATCAGTTCGAAGTTGCTTCTACAAACTTAAAATACTGTATAGGATAAGACCATTTATAAAAGTAAAATTGCGTATCCAGCTAGTAGAATCACTTGTCTTATCAAGTCTTAATTATATGGACGTAGTTTTTGGCCCTCGTCTGCTTGCAAAAACACAGAGGCTGATTCAGCGGGTGCCCGTTTTTGCTTTGATATCCCATTTAGGGGTCATGTGACCCCATACTTAAACAGACACTACATTCTCAAAATGAAACACCGTCGCAAGTTACATTTAGCATGCCTTCTTTTTGGAGTAATCAAACATAAAACGCCAGCGTATCTCTATGATAAGCTGTCGTCGATGACGAGTCATAGGTCAACTAGTTCCCGGCAATGCGCTATGCAACATCACAAGTCAATAGCATTCCGAGGTAGTTTCCACTACGCTGCAACCAAGTGTTGGAACAATGTTCCTCCACCAATGAGGAATCTGCACAGCGTTAATAGTTTTAGACGTAGATTGAAAGGATTTCTTTGTGAGCATTAAAAGCAGCAGGAAACTATGAAGCATGATACGAGTGCTCTTTAAGTCTACAACTTGCATTATCCAGTTCAACTGTTCATTCTTATTCTTTTTTACTTTACATGGATTTTATGATTAATTATGTAGTAGCGTTTGTTGTTTTACGGTTAGTGAGTTGGCGTTGTGCTATTATGACGTCACCCACTGGGTCCATCGGAAGACCAGCGTTGGTTAGTAACCAGCATAATGCTGAGATGGGTCCATTTTGAGACAGGTACCATTTAGTTAGCGTGTACCTTATTATTTTACACACAGCAACACGTACTCGTAAGTACGTGTTTTTTATTTACCTTTTTGTTTATTGTTTGTCTTTTCACTGGTTTTTATAATTCCGTGCTTGCCTTGTCTTGTACATGTTAATTTAGTGTCACTTAGTCTTAAATAAATATAATTTCATTTTCATTCATTTTCATTTACTTACTTTTTAACGCTGCGAAGCTGGAGCTGGACCAAATTTAGCATAATTAAAGAGAAAAATACCACATCCGCGGACGGTTTCGAACCCGCGTCTTCCAACAATCCGTATCAGACGTGTAGGTCGACATTAACCCTTTGCCTACCAGAGACGTAAATTTACGTGCGATTCATTCATACATCTTTTGTTTTCAATAAACATATTGATACTTACGGGATGAAAACCGTGGTAATTATTTTAATGAGCTCCCGATATTTCGACACTGTTGCAAGCGCAAGATAATTACCACGGTTTTCATCCCGTAAGTAGCAATATCTTTTGTTTTAATTATCACGGTATAGAAAAGGTTAAGTTCCAGCTTCCAGGTGGTTCGACCGAATGACGAAGAAAATCAGCGAAGGGATAAATCACGAAGGTTGTACGAAGAACATAATTAGTGAAATTTGAGTAATATACCTCTGCCAATGCCTTCACGAGTAAACGGCGTGATCATACACTTCATAAAGTCACTGTGAGATTTGTAATGAAAAATATTTATATGACAAATTTTCCGTAGCATATTATTTTCCTTTCTTTCTATTTGAACACACAAGCGCAGTAATTGCGGTCGAGTGGCGGTTTGGGTAGAAAGTAACCACAGCATTTCATTTGATATTATTCATTTGTATAGCACCATCACACATACGCAACACAGACTCGAAACAAATGTATGCTCATTAATGTTATTTGTTAAGTAAAAGTTTCACGAATGTAAGCTAATTTTTTTTAATTTCAAACCGACTTCAAAAAAGGATGTTCGTGTGCATGTATTTGAAAAGTGTTACGCCTATCTTGATGGTATCATTGTATCATTGTAAATGTACAATCGATCCCGTTAGTAGGGGTGACTAAAAATGGTATATTTTTTTATCATAATATAGAAACGACTCCAACACCAGAAAGTGTGAAATAACTTGTCGAAGTCAGTACCATGTGCACAATATTGTGATAATAGATATATAACACCGATTTCAACAAGTTATTTCACACTTTTTGATGTTGAAGTCGGTTCCATTTTTTTGGTATTATTTTAATTACAACCGTTTATGAAAACTTCAAACTCAAATATAATTATTGTCGTTATTGTTTAACTTTGTGTCTATGTTGCGAATAATTTGTTCCCATTTCTTAATTTAAATAAATAGACATCACTACCAGTATACTACAACCGCGCAGGTGTAGCCTGGTCCTTGGATTTGGACCCTTACTATTGTGTTAATTGACACAATTGAAATTGAAAACTGACTTCTTCTTAATCGTTTCCTCATGACTGAGGGTCGTGACCACCATAAATGGCCTTCTGGACAAGGTTTCTCCAGGTGTTGCGGCACTCGGCTTGTCTTAACTGACTAGACTGACTAGACTATATGTATTTTGTCTACTAAGATATATAACTACTCTTCACTTCCATCTTACCTTTTTAAATTTGAACATACCTATACGAAACATTAAATTATAAAGCTACACACATGTACCTACAGCTTTTATCTATTTTATGAAATACACGACTCTACAACATTCAATTATTTTCTACCTTTGCTAAACAATTCGACCTGATCAGAAACTCTTAATTCCATTTTTAAAGGAAAAATGCCTAAATAGCCCCATAAACATAGATAAATTGTAAACACAAGCTTTAGAGCTAGAGCTAAGGTTGCATATACTCGTATAAGAATTTTCAATTGCAATCATTAAAAGTTGCCGCCGGAAGTCTATGGGCGTTTCCGCCCACTACGACATATTATCCAACTGATATATGAGTACGAGAAGAGATATACAGTGAAATAGGCTTGTTTGTCCAGACAAATAATTGGTGATAAGTTCAGCCATGTTCGATAAATACGCCGTTTCTGCATACAATAACTAAAACGTACACATACTGTAACTTAATAGTAAAAAACAATATTAATATCGTAGGTAGAGGTAAGCCTAGAGATACGGTTGTATTTATAAATCAGAATTTTAAGCAATTTCAGTTATTAATTGTATTACATCCATGTGTTTCTGTCACCACGACACAGTATTTGACTGTAATATGAGTACGAGAGGAGATATATTTCATTATGCCTGGATTTATGAAAATATCAGACTGAAATAGCAATAAGTAGCTCTAGTGAAACCGCAGCACACCTCTCGACACCCTTTAGCCATCCACACCATCGTTGCAAGTCTGTTTTGTCGCCAATGATGGCGGTCCATTTAGTGGCTGGGCAAGTCACCACCTACCTTAATACGAGTACCTACTTAAGATAAGACTGAAATTGGCAAGTGCCGTAGTCTCGAGCACAGCCATTTCCCTTATCACTTATAAGTTAATGACAGCAGCCCTACCATTTTACCCAGTTTTGTAATAGATATATACCATGTAAACCCTTCTTCTAGAATGTTTCTGTTTTTATGCATTTTTTATTTAGTACCAAACAAGCATTAGTGTTGGTTACAGCCCCACTCATGCCATTGTAAAGGACCGCATGAAATCTGTGAAATAAATAAAGCATACATATAAAAAACATTATTATCAATATACAATTCAGAATAATTTAATAAATTAAAAATATATTCAAAGTAAATTGCGTTTAAAATAAACCTGTAACATGACCATAAATAAATCTATTTCTATTCTACAAAACAAAGACGGTTTTTAAGTAAAAAAATGTCTAACAAACCTTTAATATACTTTGAGGTTTATTGATCATTATGAGCCGTGGGGTGTCGGCTTAAAAAACCCGCGGGAAGAGTTTGGGGTACACCCAAACTCTTCCCGCGGGTGCCGTAGAAGGCGGCTAAGGGATACCAAACCAGAAAGTAGGCAGCAAGAAATTTACATATGAAACCAGGCCCCAGGTCAGGAATAGCGGGGCTGCCGGGCCCCGCTATTTCTGACTACGGTAGCAGCCACGGTAACAGCGGGGCAGAGGGTGCTGAGAATCCTCGGCAGACGCCAGGCTATCACCCTCAAGAACGACGACTGGCCCTGGTAACACATAACATACGCACGATGAGAACGAACAACAGTCCCAAGGTGGTGTCGGGTTTCTCGTCCACAAGCCCCTTACTAACAACATTGTAACAATCAATAGCGTTTCCAACAGGGTCTTTTCTCAGGGTTCCAGGGTATACCTAATACTCAGAGTATGCAAAAGATACTCGCTGAAGGCCATTCAAATCGCACCGACAAAGTCGCACTCGGATGATGAGGTAGGTAGAGGATATGTATGAGGACATTAGTCGGGCCATGTATACCTCTGAAACGCACTTCCTTGTTGTTACGGGGGACTTTGGCGTGAAGTTGGGTAAGAAAAGTGGTGATGAGTTGAAAGTGGGGTAATTTGGCTATGAGCAACGGAACCGTAGGGGCAGAGGTTGGCCGACTTCCTGGAGAAAGAGGGACTCTTTATGATGAACCCTTTCTTTCAAAAGCCACCTCACAGGGAATGTACCTGGCTGAGACCCGATGAATCCACGAGAAATGAGATTGACTTTATTATGACCACCTAGAGACAAATATTCACTTATGTCTCCGTGATAAACAGGGTAGAAACCGGTAGTGATCACCGACTGGTAAGAGGCAGTTTAAATATTAATGTTAAATTGGAGAGGTCTCGTTAAATGAAATCTAAGCTCCGCCCTACTTATTATGCCCATATTCAAGACACCGGGACTTTTCAACTTGAGCTGTCCAATCGCTTTGATTGCCTTGAGAACATCACTCCAGTGGACGAGATCAACAACAGGTTAGTAGAAACTGTCCATGCAGGCTGATTTCAACCGGTCCTTTTGGAAATTTCTGGGGAAGGTCTATGTTCAGCAGTGAACGTCCTACAGCTGAGATGATGGTGATTGATCATTATGAGATTGTTAACTAAGACTAGCTAACTAACACTTTAATTTATCTCAGCAATTATGAAAATTATACTCGTATAAGCAAATACACAAAACAAAAATAATATCCAATTTTGTAAATTTATTATTTATTGTAGTAAATAGAATTTCAGTAAACCGAGAAGAGTCACAGGTCTCCATTAGTCGCAAATAAAGATGTATTCTGTGGCTTGTCCGTTCACTCTTTGCTCTTTTAGCATCTCGTTTTAATGAACTCGGTACGTTTTTGTCTTATTTTCTTTTGACTTAGGCTATTTCTCAATGGAAGCTGCATTTTGCCTTTTTAGATAAAAGTTCAAATAATGTTTCTGCTTATATTTATTAAAATATACTTTTTGAAACGCCATGTTGCCTAAAATAATACGAAATATAGCTATTTAATCCGAAGTTGTTTAATTTCATAGGTTTTAGTTTTGCTGTTCTTACTGTCAGCCAATGCACAGAAAAATACTACGTCATGTTCACGTCTTCTGAGGCATATGCAGTCCCTTCAATTAATTTGAACACTGTCATTGAGTAAAACCAGCTGAAAAGTAGGTTGGTTTGAGTTGAATTGAGTCTGGGTCCCGCCAGAAGCGGCAGTAACGGAACACCCCGGGGTTTTGATGGGTATACGGACTCTCACATAACCACCTGCCTCCCCGTAGTAGGTGGTGGTATCCATAAAGGATTTCCCAGGAAAAAAAGAGTTTGTGTGCCCTGGTTCATACAATCTTTGAGTTTCTAACCACCATGAACATGTAGGTACCTATTTTCTAAGATTGAGTACTACATCTTAGATCATCATTTATCATCATGTGATCACACACAAGCCTTATTACAACAATTAAAATAAACGCAGAATAACACTTCAATAAGAAAATGCGTGCAACCTTGCTCCGCCCTTTTAAATGTTTTCCTTTTAATTGTAACAAAACATATTGCATTTTTTGTAATTCTAGAGACCTTATCCTCGTACGCGTTTCTACCGTGCGTTCTCTTTAAAATTTAAAATGTGGTTTCGCTAAGCAGTTGCTAACACCTGCAGCACTAATGCTGGAAAATCATAGGATTGTATTACTTTATCATTACATATTACGTTAAATTATCCATTAGTCAAATATCAACTTGATAAGAGGTCTTTTACAACCAATCTTAACATTTTATATCGGAATTAACATGTTGAAAGCGACGCTGACAAATTGGCAGGCATATGCGTCCGCCCTTGGTCATTGTGAATCTGCATTAAAATGGCTGCGTATTACACCATAGCGTAATTGTAATAGTCAAACCCAAAACATAACACAACAGTGGTATTAATCGGTTTATTTACTTACTAGAATTAAAGACGAGATTTAGAAATGCGCCCTAAAGACGACAGATTTAAATTTAAATAATATTAACAATAAACAATAGCCATATTATATTATGGATTTTTTTAAATTGATTTCTTTTTATCGCGAAGCCTCTATGTATGTGGTTATAAATAGGTAATATTTGTAATAGGTAATAGGTAAATATTTTTTACACTATATACTATACACAGTTGGCAGATTTATTATTAACATAAATCATTTAGACAATAGCAAAACTACTAGGACTAGGGTGAAAATGAGACAGAATGATGTAGTCGCAGCGACAGCTAATGGCTAATAGTGCAAAACTTAATTAAAAATGTCACTAAACTATTCGTTCGGGCTTTGTACTTGAGCTTCAACGACCTTGACTTTTCGGTGCTGTACGTTTCCTCGAGATTCTTGAAATAAACATTTAATAGTATACTATTCATTAAATATTTTAAAATTCGGGGCTCTGAAAGCTTAAATGATTCTATTCCTATATTATTAATTACAGCCCTATAGATTTGCAGTTAAGTAATGCAAAAATATGTACATGTATTTTGACTATAACTCCATAACCTACCTCATAAAATATCATCATTTCCTAAAACTACGTTTTAAGGAACGTTTACTAAATCCATGTAAAGAATAAAAATTGTATAGTCCTATTAGAGGTTTTGTGTGAACCTATACGTCCCCTTCTATACCATATAGCTGTATAGTACATGCTAGGTATAGTCTTTCCTAACTTTAGAACACACATGAAATTAAAACACTGAGGACTAAAATGTTACAGTATTGTATGAAAGCTACCAGCTCGGTGGTAACATAGTGAGAGGCTTAGCAAAAATTGCACTTTAGTACAACGCGGTGATAAACTCGCTCCTCGCTACCGCAGTAACACAATTTTTAATCTGTGTTTTACTGCCGAGTGATAAACGCTTTTTATAAAAGTATTGGTTTATTTTTTTATCTTCCTGATTTATGAAAATGATATACCGATTCACAATTAATAAAAATAATGATTTTTGGTTTTTGTCCGATTATCGAACAAGCATTCGGTAAGTGTTGAGCAAATCACTAAGTTGTGATACTTGGTGGTACTACTGGCAAATATATATATAATATGCTTAACTAGCAAAGATTTGCGGATCATTAGGCGCGTTACAGCAAGACATCAAGTAATTTCACACCTTATAAATGCTCTTTAAAACTAACACATGACTCTTTGCGTTTCACACTTCAGTTAAGGGCTAGATTATCTAATATGCCACCAAAACCCGCCAAGTACTCTTGTAAAAGAAGCCTACCTACGTATACGTATCGCCTGGCGAAGTAAATATCTACTGTTTTCTATACTTATCTATACTATTATACTATAATATTATAAAGAGGAAAGATTTGTATACGAGATAAGAATGTTTGTAATGAATTGGCTCCTCCATAAGTACTGGGCTGATTTAAAAAAATATTTCACCATTGGAAAGCTACATTCACCTTGAGTAACATAGACTATATAAGGTTCATCATTATCATCCATCACCGCGTGGGTGAAACCGCGAAGAGCAGCTAGTTTTTAATAAAACAGTCAACAATTTTATTTTTTAAAGATAATCAAAAAATAACAACTAAACCTTTCAAGCTTTACTCATAATGGTAGTGAAAGTTATGAAGGTACATTTAATTAAACAATAAGGTTTAATAAATTAATAATAATAATAATAAGGTATTAAGAGACGGTACAAGCACGTGCCCCACCTGGTGTTAAGCGGTAACCTATGCCTAGAACAGATGCAGTTCGTGACACGTGACGATTTTTTACAGTGGTTTTTTAAACACCTTCGGTTTCATATCCCACTCGGTAAGATTTGATGAAACGTTGTTTTATAGGAAATGCATTACAAGTGCATACAAAGATAGCTAATTTAACAAAATCCATACCTACATACACGCTAAAACAAAATACTCCTACATTGCGGTTGTCAGCAGTCGGGTGAAACAATTAAAGCTTATAGCTGTCCCAAATCTGGCAAAATTTTCCAATTTTATGTCTATAATATTCATCAAAACAATATGTAAGAGTTAACACTTACTGATTTAAGACGTCTACTCGTATGACCAAAAACATTTTAAAAATTGCTTATCTTAAAAATAAATTACACTCAAATGGATTATCTGTTAGGTAGTTACAAACAGCAACTTAGTATTCGTGGAATATATTTCAATTTTCAATTTTCATTTCAACGGTAGATCCCGACGGAAAAAACGTAAAATTATGATATCTGAGTAAAACTATGTAAATTATGTTCAAAACTATCTAAATCCATTCAGCCACGTCAGCTTGAAAAAGTTACACAACAAACAAACATACACAAACGCATACTTTCGCATTTAAAATACTAGTCTTTTTTATGTTGTTTGTGATTATGTGGTATTTAAGTCAACTATTTTTTTATTTTGCATTTGCGGCCACGTAAGCACGAGTTTCAATGTTCAATGAGATTATTTTCTTTATTTCTTTCAATGAACTTCTAAATAACATTGCAAAGAATTAAGTAAAGCGTAACTAAGGATAGAACGTTCTTTAAACAATCAAACCATCCATTCAAAGCTTAACCTTTGGAAACAGGCGCGGTCTTGCATTTAATCACTGCAAATAAAATCTACCTATAAAATATAGCTAGATATATACGTTTTGCGTTAAGGATAACTTTCTGAATGCCAAGGGCGTTCTCTACCGGTCAACTCTACATAAAAGCTTTTGTGTTTACTTAAGTTTTTATTTGAATGCCTAGGTAGGTCAGTGTGGTAAATGCTGTTTCGCTGTGAGCTACATAGCTTGCTTCATAGCTTCATTTTGAAGTCCTGGATTTGTTTTGCAAGACGGAATATTGTTTCTTCTTAAACTTAGTACTGAGTTTTATTAGTACCTAGTCCTTTCGGTATTATCCTCGCGAGACCTGAAACGTATGCTTACTGTCCTAGCTGGATCCTACTGACGATGACGCATTGGTCTCGCATGAACATCACAAAACAAAAGTTATGTTTATCTCTAACTCCACGCCGGAGCCAAGAATAGTCAGGGGCAAGCCTCTCGAAATGTGCACAGATATGTTTACCTGGTGGGACACATCCGTATCTATTGTGGTTACAACAACTTTGAGAAGGAAGCTAGCGGTAGGATTCAGTTGGACGGGTAGCATTTGAAAAACTGTAAAATCTTCTCGTCGCCCATGCTTCAAACCAAAGTATTCAATCAGTACGTTCTACACACGCATCGCAGTTGAAACGTAGAGACTGACGGTGACACTGGTTGCTCCTGGTCTCTGATGGATTACAGATGGTGGACGACGAGAGGTCGTGGAAGATAGTTGCTTCTTTCAGCGAAACTATCATGCTGCAGAGAGAGGTCGAGGAGCGGGAGAGAGAGAGGGACCCTCCCTCTGATTTGCTTCGGAGAGCGCGGCCACAGAGAAGGGCTAATCGAGTCCGGTCTCCATCTCCGCTTTGAAGGCATGTGGTGCCAAATACGGGGGCATCTGACCCCCACCAGACATATGCCCTCACGAGTATCTACATACCCAATGAGTCCGGGGCATCTGTTGCGAATGGAGTCGCAATGGACGACTTCCCTAGAGGTGGGTCTGCCGGAAGGCGGACAGCTGCGTTGACGGTAGCTTCAGTGTAACGTGTGAGCGGGCGCGTGCCCCCGTCACATATCGAGAAGATGGAACTCCCCAGGTTTTAGTGGGTATCGGACTCTCACATAACCACCGTGCTTCCCCGGGGCCAGTGGTTTCCATAAAATGATTTTCCCGGGTCAAAAAAAAATGGTCTCTGATGGATCAGATTGATCTGATATACACTATAATGACAATAAGTATAGCAAGTGTAGGGTGGACAGAACAACTGCATAAAATCGTTCTCTTACTTTGCCAACTAAGCTATAGTAGTACCGTTAATAGTGCCGAAGTTCTTTCTTCCCATACTACATCTTACATTAAATACAAAAGTGAAACTACTTTCATTGTTATTAACACCGCAATCTAGGAATATCTAAATGTTACGCGAAATGAAAGCGTAAGTACGAGTATAGGTATATAGTCGTGACATCTGTTGCCCTTGCTGATTGCGTTCGCACCGAGCCTTTCTACACAAATGATTGTGTCTGAAACCTCACTTATAATATTGTTTTATTAATATCTTTAGCATTGATTTGGTTTGTGATACAGTTGGTACAGATTTGTGTATCGTATTCCTAAGTTATTTATAACAATAAATAGTTTATTTGCAGAAAACATATGTATATGTGTGAGCGTATGCAACTATAACAGTAAAAGTACAAATACATGTAATTAATAACATATAAAATATTAATTTTCAAACTAACTATTAGTTCTGCGAACATCTTGCGAGCACATAGTCTTAATATAGCGGCAATTTTTCGTGGTACTCCATAACATATTATCTCGAAAACCACTTGACCAATTATGCTCATTTTGGAAATTCCTCGTTAAAGTCAGGTACCTAATGTGTGTACCAAATTTTATCAAAATGGGTCGGTAAATAGCGCCGCAGCTAACACGTGTTTTTAGGAACAGTACACCCAGTTAAAATCACGGACGAAACAAATATATTAAATAGTAACACATGCATAACAAGTTTCATCAAGTTTGGATGAAAAATACGAAATGTACAGGAAGACCAACGAACAACCTTACAAACATATGAGGACACGGACGGACAGATGAAAGTCAATTTGGCCAGTTAAAGCAGAGACGCTTCGCGCGCTCGGTCGGTAGTACAAGAACTGCGTCGATGCGGTTCGGATGCGGCTCAAGAAATTGAAGAGCGCAGGGTGTTCGCAGCTTTTGTTATTTGTTTATTTATTGCCTAATTTTATATTTTAGGTATAGAACGCGCAACGAGCTATGGAGAGGGTTACGCCCGGAGTTTCTCTACGTGATTGGATAGAAATATAGACATATACACATTAGTCCGGTCAATTTAGACATTCGAAAGTGCATAAAATCCCAACAAGTTGAAAATCAGTAAAATTCTTCAAAACATAATTATAAATAATATTTAAAAGTCGAAAGTCGAACATCATTCCCGTGTATGGAAAAAAAATATTCAAGGTCAAAGGTAAAAAAAATGAGCTTTTCGCGTTTTTCAGCAAAAAGGTAAGTTTTATCATAAAAGTACCTTAGACAAAAATTGTAGATCATAAAATTTTCTATAACAAATGTATCAATACTTTTTTTCCTACGAGCCACCGTTTCTGAGATATAACGATTCAAAAAGTTATAAAAGTTGTTATCTTCATAATATGCACACGTTTCCACACCACCTATGAGGTAGTGTACTTCGCGCGTTTTTTTAACGTAGTTTCCCCAGTAGGCCTACTCCAGGGGTCAGTTGTGATCCTGTTTAATTTGAAACTATTCCAAAATAACGGAAATTTTCAAAGATTGGAAAAGATAAAAGCGATGTAAATTAAAAAAAAGTGAAGAAGTTCATTCGCCTGATTCGTAAGTTTCAAATTCTTCTTGTTCTCCTTCTTGATCTTCTTCTTCTTCTTTTTCTTCTTCTCCTGCTTCTTCTTCATCTTCATTTTGGATGCAAGTAAAGTGCGTCAATAGCGATGTATCGCATGACACTTCGTCGGAATCAAACGATTCCTCCATTTTTTGTGATACAACATTAGAGCACGACCGGCCTTGACATAGATCGTCCACCGCCAAGGTGTCGCAGGACAACGTTGAATAAAAGCCGCTTCCAAACGGTCCTTTTTATAATTATGGATATGATGATGATGATGAGTTCTGGACGTAATAGTATATTTGTATTCTATTATAATTTTATTTTGTCGCGCGCGAGTTGTTTCAACTTAACTTCGTAAATTGCATCGACCCACATAAAGTTTCTCGGTTGACAAACCCACCTTTTATATTAGTAATCATAATAGTTAATTAACTTAGCCAGCAGGAACGCTAACTGCATTACAGTTTCTAAAAGCTTTTAGTGCGTAATTTCGTATTCAGGTAAGAGTATCTCAAGTGAATAAACAATGAATTAGGGCCAGTTAGAATGTTTTCTGCAAAGGAGCGGGATGAAACCCAACATTTGATATTTTTCTAGGTTTGTTTTTCTAGTCTTTACATATTATATACTTAATAATGGGGGATTATTAACCATTGTTCGTAAAGGTAGGCAAAAAAGTGTAGGCAAAGTGTAAGTGTATGTGTAAATAACGAACGTTGTTCGGAAACAAAAATATTCCTAGGCAATCGCCCAGCAGTAAAGCATCCACCGCTTTGAGTTCCACCTGGCTTAGAGTGGATTATTTAATGACCTTCTTATCTAGGTATGTGACTGTGACTTGATTGGCTATATGCACTTGAAACAAAATCACTTAATACAACTATAGGTTCTAATACTTGAGGAATAGCAAATGTGCAAATGTGCATGTCCTTCAATTTCACAATATCGTACAAGCTACTTACAGCGTAGAGTAGAGATTTACTGTTCAGAGTAAGAGACTTTGAACAGTAAATGAATGACATTCCAGGCCAGAACAATGAACGACGAGAAGATGCAGTTGTATGGGATTAGAATATAGTGAGGAACGAAACATGTTAAAAATCTCTTCAGGACATTCACCATGAAACAAATGGAAGAAAATGCTTAAACGCTGTAGTTCTAAGGTCTCTATAAGGTCGATGGGCTCTAGGTGTTGATTGACTTCACTGTCTCCAAAAAGACGTGTCGGCGTGACGTTGCAGCCTATCGAGAGCATCCATAAGACAACCAAATCGAACACAAGGACGCACCAAAATTTTATAAAGGAAGCAACGCCGATCAGATGTGACGAAACCCCTCACTCTGTTCAGGAGTTGGAGTTCGCGGGAATCGATTTATAGCCTGATTCTAATTGGTTTCAACCTATTCAAATTAGATAGAAAAGGCTAAGGATAAGTTTTAAGTTTTAAGTTTTATTTGTGGGAGTCAAACTAAACTCAATTTTCAGTCTGTCATATTCCAATTGGTTTCAACCTATTCTAATTAGATATGAAATGCCAAGGATATGTTTTAAACTTTATTTGCGGGAATCAAACTACTCTGTTATATTCTAATTGGTTTAAACCATAGAGTATACTTTAATCTATATATAGTTTATGTATACTCTATGGTTTAAACCTATTCAAATTAGATACCCGCACAATGTTAATGATACGTTTAAAGTTTTATGTTAATTCTAGTCCATTTCAACCTTCTTCTTATAAATATAAGTTTTCAGTCTAATGCATCGTTTTCGTAGACATGTTTGAACAGTATATTAACTCAAGAATTAACTTCAGAAACATAATAAGCTCTACATGGTTAATATCCTGTTTCTGGAGTTAAGTCTTGCATTAGTGACCATGACAGTTAAAATGTATTATACATATTAACTGTCGTTTAAATCAAGTTCTTACACAAAATCCATTTGAACGGAATAGAGAAACTCTATTGAGATATGTCTGGACAATGTGTGCGCCGGTAGGTAAGTACTTCTTTGTTCCGAATGGTATCATAGTTCTCACTGGACAGGCAAAGG
Source organism: Selenia dentaria (assembly GCA_917880725.1). Lineage (NCBI taxonomy): Eukaryota > Metazoa > Arthropoda > Insecta > Lepidoptera > Geometridae > Selenia > Selenia dentaria. Next base: position 30,378,574 of record OU862877.1, on the reverse strand, counting down.
GGTTATAAAGAAACCAGGTCAGTAGCAAGCACATGACGAATGATTTGACACTTTATTCATCAAATTTGGCCCACTTCCTTAGACGCTGGTCCCACTGCCAGAATGGAGAGAATAGAGACCACGTAGGTGTATGCCTATACCAGTTAGTTCGCGCTGATAATATTCACTATGTAATATGAGATTTTATTACCGTAAACAGTAAACACTAGTATCAAAATACGGTAAAAATAATGTGTCTATCAAATCATTTACCCATGTGTAATTTATTTATACTATGTTAGGTTGTTTTTTATAGTTTTGTATGTAAGTACTAATTTGACAACATTTAGTAGTATATTTTTTGCGCAAATCAGATCATTTTATTTATGTACCTACTTAATCAAACATCTGCGCGCATCTATGTAACAGATATTTAAAATTATTGTATTGTGAATCATTTATCTATCAAAACATTTTAGCTTAAACTGATACAATGGATTTTAAATGTATGATATTCTTCTAAGGATGTTAATTTATCGTCATTATTCAGCTATCATATAGAAACACATAAAACACGAAAATAATAACTGTAAATGAGAAAAATGATAAATTCAAAAATATTGTGAATATGGAAAATGCGATTGTTTTATAACTAAGACAAAACTCACTTGATCTATTTTGTTTCTTAAATTTTATTCTTGTTTAGTTCCGTGAATGTTTTGGCTAAAAAATAAACAGATAAGTATGTCTACTAAGTTGCCTCAAGATGAATCCTGTTGTATAATGATACCAACTAGTATTCTCCAGTAATAATAGTTGGTGCCGGTGTTGTTTTTCTACGCTGATTGGCAGTTATACAAACGTCGTATATCAATGTCACCAACACATTGTAGAGTTTATAGGTCAACTGGAAATTTGTCAAACTGTTCACAGATCTCATAGTTTATTCAATGCAGATTACGGTATGAAACCTATACTAGAGGGCCTTTATTAATAAACGTTGCGTAAACCTATATTAGGCGTAACATACTTTGTCTTGCTTTCACGCGTGACATTTACTGCAAGCGAAAAATTGACAGATAGATGTTTTAACTACTCCGGGTGTAAGCCAAGTTTATTAATAAGGCCGGAGAAGTATTATAGAGTCTACTACTGTAGGCTATAAACTGAACTTTATTTTTATCGATTCAGTTAACAAGATCAATATACATCTATTAAAAATAATAGTATCGAAATATAATCTTATTATTATTTAAGTTTTTTGCGTACCCTTGCGTATAACCAACGTACATTTTGGCCTAAATTATAGGCCTATATTCTAGGCTAGAACAACGCTCAATAGTTAATCTCGACTTGAGGATAAGATGTGTTGTGTTGTATAGTGAACTAGCTGACCCGCCAACGGCTACGCTCGCGTGGCGTCGCGGGATACGGTAATTACAGATTTTAATTATCCCACGGTAACTCACACAGTAACCGGAATCAAAATATCCTATATGTTGATCAGGGATATAAGCTACCACCATACGAAATTTCATTTAAATCGTTTCAGTGATTAGCCCGTACAAACAGACAGACAAACATATAGAAGAACAAACAATTTTTACTTATTTTGCACTCCTTACATCCCCTGATTCGGTTTTTAGCATATTTTTCATTGTACAGAAATTTGACCTTTGATTTTAAACGGCTTTGATTGAAATTCAGTTTAAGTTTCAATTATGTCTATTTTACTTTGTGGTTATGTGTGATTTGATTTCCATATAAAGACTCTAGTCCTTGTTCGAAGCGATGACACGCCTTTCAATCTAAAAATCCACTACCACTACGCGTCATCAAGTACACTATGACTTGGCCGTGCCTTTATACTTTTCATACCACCTGCTCGACAATAATTGACAATTACATATCATGCAAACTCGACGTAAAGCAAGGCATTACATCTCGTATATACGTTATTTGCAATTGGAACGTAAAAATTTTTAGTAAAACTCTTAGTACAAAGTAGATGTACGGGCACTGTGAAGAGAGTTTATTCGAAAATCGAACTCGGGCCTAGACAAAAGGCGTTTCTGTTATCGTTAACGCCAAACGAAAACTTCAAAATGTGGAAAAGTCACTTCGCGCTAAGTTCGTAAACACATTTTTGGCTATAGCGTGTGCGGAAACACGCCTTAGGATACATTATTTCTATGAACACGCCTGTTTGAATTTTGTCTAGGCCTGCTGGTCACCTCAGACAGCACACTAAAAAGCAAAATAATACAGGTGCGATTGTATTATGGCAGCGAGGGCGCTGCGCTCAGGAATTAACTCTAGAGTCCCCGTTACGATCAGGTTCATATGCTACCCGTGACGTAAGACACTTCTTTACTCCCTCGGTGCATAATCTACTATTGTCACATATAATCAATTGTTCATCAGTTTCTCCACACATGACTTACATACATGTAGAAGTACATATAGAGTTAAAGATTCTGCTTACACTTACAAAAAACACAAAGTTCTTGCGGTCAATTTTACGCGAGTTATAACTTCTCGACGGCAAGTGATAAAGCTAAACAAATTATCCACCAGTACTTTCATTCCTAACACAGTATTTTTATGAGATCGTTATATAGACATGGCTGTTCGTGATACTTTCACAAACCGCAAAGGGCAAAATAATTTTGGTAAAATTAAAAATATGTTAACGTGCTAAGCCTGCCTCTGCACTATACTTTATATAATTATAGTATGTAGTAGGAATTAGTATTTATTGTTTGCTAGATATGAAATCTGTGATGACACTACAAAGAAGTAGTGCAGTACTTACCACCATTAACATAAATTTGCGCACACTTTAAAAAATCGAAATCTGTTTGCTACGGTAGATTATATTATGATTTCTTCGTCTCGCAGTTGCTATTGATGGAATTGTCAGACCATTCCGAGTAAACCATGGGCACCAATTTGTACTGGTCGATGATAATTCGCCCATCGAGCTCACGGAGTCAATGCTGCTCTCCGAGAATACGACATCACAAGGTTAGACTGGCCTGCCGGCTCACCTTTTTTTTAACGTGTGAGGAATGCACTTACACATCCCCGCTAAACCCGGGGGGACTCGACGAGGTATGTTGGACTCTTCATGTACGAGCCAACTGCATCCATAGCAACAAGCACACCATACCGACTAAACCACCACACGGTGTTTCTCCGGGCGCCCTTGTTTCGGGGCTACAGGAACGCTTTTGTACTCGTCTGCGACCCCGGCGGCGTTGGCCCTCTCATGAGGACCCCATAATAGTGGGATGAAGCAGGAGTCACTCCACCCCAACACCTTTGAGAGGCACGCGAAAACACCTCGTGCCTCTGTACACATCTCGAGGTCCTAAAAAGGTGATGGACACCCCCTTGTCCATCACCGGGACCTCTGTGACTTAACCCAATAGAGCACGTGTGCTCTTAAGTGAGCTGTTTGGAACCTCAGCCACGTCCCCAGACAGTTCCAGAGCTCAGGGAAGCCGCTATTCAAGAATGGGACACGTCACCCCAAGAAATGCATGATAACTTGATTCTCAGTATGCCCAGGAGGACCACCGCATGTGTTCAAGCCAGGGGAGGAGTTATATTATATTTAATATAAACCTTTTATTAATAAATTGTTGATTAAGTTAAATTTAAAAAATATATATCACTGCTTATGCTAGTGACACAAACTTAGATCTGTGTATGTGCTACCCTCCTTGTACATACTACAGAGGAGCATAGACATCTTGACAGCTTCACACGTCCGTCTAGCCATCTATGTCGGCCCTGCATTTATACTGTGCATTTGGAACCCTAAGGCTAATGATCGTCATGATCGTACGAGAGAGCGATTGCGTCACAGTGCGTACAAACTCACTATCAAACTTACTCGTATAATTTTCTTTACAATATTCTAATTGTAGCTCCCAATGACGCATTAACATAGGGATCTTTTTTTTATTGTTTACACACTCGTATCTTCGCACTAGGATTCCCGTTTGTCGCGTAAGGCATGGAGACACACAATAACGCACCACGAACATCCAAGTCACGAGAACAAATACTTGCCCTGGCTAGGGATCGAACCTGGGACAACGCACTTCGAAGGTTGCTATCAACTGAGCTAACGGAGCCGTGAAACCATTTGTTCACATGACAAATATATTGTGGGGTTATATGGAACCCTCGGTGCACAAGCCCGACTGCCGTGCAATGGATCTTACGATGAACATTGCGAACCGATAAACTGACTTGTATCATCTATCTCACCTTGTCTCTAGTATGGATCTCGCTGCGATAGCTATATCGCGGGTTATCTTTTAACGATAATTTTATCCTATCGACAATCTGTGGTTGCAGCGCTATTATGAAATATCATAATTTTATAATTAGAACAGCTGTCAACAAACTAATTGTTGGTCTGATGATAAGCGACACGACTAGCATGACAGTTACAGCGTCACGCACACACTGACCTACATCCGTTACTATGAAACATTAGCTCTAAGGCTATATTAGTCCAGTAACTGTTAGTAGTGTTTGGACTTTACGCCACATTACTTTAAACAACATGTTTACTTACACATTCAAAATTTTCGATACAAATTCCCATACGATCAACCAATTACTAAAACTAAAAACAGGACATTGGTTTCATTTTATTTCAATTAAATTGCAATTAACCTAAATACTTATTTTTCTTCTGTCTTCTTGAGTCAGTTCTGTCCCATAAAAAGCACTTTCTGATTTTCGTAATTCCATTCTTTTTCAGACAGTTTTCACAACTTTCAGGGTCCAGTACCCCAAGAGAAAAAAGGAACCCTTACAGGATCACTTATTAGCTAGCCTGTGTGCCATTCAAACCCCTTTTTCTCCGGAACGCTATGAGGGTAAAGTTCAAGTTTATTTATTTGATTTTGAATATTTAGATTCAGGGTACCCTAGAGCCATAAAAAACAAGTAAGTCAACGCAGTTAAAACGACCATATATATATAACGAATACTGCTTATATGGACTCTTAAATAAATCAAAACCTATTATAGGATAGTTTCTATTGACCTTATGACATTTGGTAGAAGCGCCTCACAGTCCAAATACAGTAAAAAACGATATAAATGTGTTAGTTTATACATAATTGTTTGTAGTTGTATTACTTTTGTTATAACAAACTTACATTTGCAGTTGGAGAATTATTGAACTTGACGTATATTGATGCATGGGAGGACATTTATCTAAAGTTATGTTTGTGATTTGTCCTCTAAATCTTTGTTTATGCGGAACCTTCGCGAATCGGACTCAACGTTTCTTTCCCTTAAAACCTTATTCGAAATTCGGAAAACTTTAAAGCAAAACTACCTTTTTTTAGAGTAACAACAAACAGATTTTGTTCTTCATTATATTTAAATATACATACATAAAGGAAGTATATATACAATACAATATAAAAATTCTTTATTGATAACCAATCATAAGAGAAAAACATAATACTATAAAAAGTGCTACAGCAGATTGGACAATTGCAAATCGTACAACCCGCAGGGCAATTACGTGTCTCACTTGCAATCAAATATTGATTGAAATCTAACTCAACTCATCAATTTCGTCAGGTCCAGCCAGAAACTTGCTAACATTTTGCTCACTGGAGTTGTCAAAGCTACTCGTATAAAGCCATTACATAAAGCCGCCATTTTCAATATTTCAATTAACATTTAAATGTATACATAATTGCCTTACCGCCGATGGTAAACATTACGCTTGCCCATGACAGCTGCAATGCCATCCAGCCGTGCGATTCTCTAATGATTCGTTGATGTGCTCGCCGACGAGCTCACCGATGTCAAATACTTTATGAGATTTTACATAAGGTTCCTTTCCCAACGTTTCTTGTCATCCCGTCATTTGTTTCACGGATGTTGTCAAAGACGTTTGCTCTTAGAGAATCGCACGGCTGAACTTAGAACTTGAGCTTTGTGCGGCACTATACTGCGCTGGTCACCCTAAGACCATTGGTGTTCTGTCTCTTTCGCACAATAATTAATATATTATGTAGAAGTAAGATAAGTAGATAAATATTTGCAGAAGCTCAACCACTCGAGATGTACTTACATATTTGTTTCATAATCAGAATTCCCCGTTGACATCCGTGTCCTACATTTATGTTCGACCTCATGATTGGAGCATGCAACGGCCTTCCCATCAAGGTTATATTATTTTTATAGCCAAAGACCCCAAAAGTAATCAAGCGAGCCCCTACTATAAGACTGAAATTCTGTTGTGATTTGCATCTTCATACCAATGAATTGTGAAATAAAATCACGGAACGTCGCTATTTGGTGTAGGGCCGCCAATACCGGAGACTGCGGTACTTAAAACACAATTAATGAATGTTTATGTTTTAGTTGGGTATAAGATAAAGCCTCGAAACATATTTTCTTAGAAATTATACTGTCCTGAAATTATGCTTTCACTTCGTTCACAATTTATTTGATTTTAGTTTCAGTTGGAAAAGTGTCTAGTTCAAGCAAACGTTTATTTATATTATGTTTGTTTATATATATTTGAATTTACCATCAAATTTATTTTTGTTATTATTAAACATTTGTACAGTATCGTTGAATATTTAGCTTCTTTGTTTTTTAGCATTTATCACACAAGAGTAACTACTTATTTAACTTTTCCTCTTTGTATCGTCTAAAGCTCCTCTCCGTCCAATATATAACCTAACAGTTTCAAAACAATTATACCTGTAAAACTTTTTTGAGCATGCAACAAGTGGTGCATACGAGTGTAACTATCAATACCTAATCAAAGATTTTGAACAGGTAGTTGTATATGTTGAAGATCATTCAGTCATCATGACAGAAGCGTTAAGTGGCATGCTACTTTTTATGTTCGCCGGATGCCGGGACTTCGGAGATGTCCGATTATATAGGCATATTAGAATTAATGCAGTCAACATGCAGTCAATTTTCTTTTTCCATGCGTCGCCGTACGGAAACGGCACGTCTGTTCGGATGGTTGAGACGCCGCTGCGCCGTAGCTGTGCTCGTCAGGCGCTCGTTCCTCCGCCGACAGAGCCGCGGCCAAACCAAACCAGACCATTCGATGCGAGACCGCCGGTTGTAAAGCACGCACGCCGCGTTTGCCCTCAACAGCGAAACTTTGTACGCTACGACACAGTTCAATACGACGCGAAACAAGTGGTGTTTTTGACTTATCCCAGAGCGAATACTGCCAATAACTTTCATTTCGCGACGAAGAGTTTTGGTTTTGTGTTGTTTATTTTGTTTTTTTGTGGCCGCACATTGGAGGTGATCGGTTTATTTTCAATTCTGCCGTCCGTTTACGGTGAGTACGTGTTGAATTTTAATAAGTATATTTATGTGGGTTCCTCCATCTGATAGATGCGAAGAGATCGCGCCATGAACTGCATTTTGTGACGAAGGTCGCTTGAGCACCGCAATCGCAGTGGTTTCTATGTCACTATTGGTATTGGGTCACAAAGGTTCGCTTATCGACTCATTGTTGTTTACCTACATTATAAACTTTAATTTATTAGCTGTCGTTAATTGACTTTTCCAGTGTAATCATTTGCATCAATTACATAATTATGTCGTGTCTTATTTACGTAGGTAACTATGTTAGAAACTTACCTATATCTATGTAGTTCGATATTGTTTAAAAGTATTGTCAAATCATCTATTAATATAAATGATATTCTTTTAGAAAAGATAAAGCTATATTCAAACATTAACATTATGTCACGTGAAGATAGCAACTTTGACTTTTGAACCCTACAAACCAGCTTCTGAATGGATAAAGTCATTATACACAAATCTATTACCCGCTAATGATTACTTGAATTACCTGAGTAGGTTTAAAACGAAGAGCATATACCTACCTAGATCATCTTCGTGATGCATTGATATTGTCGTAAATTTGATTTCAAGTTAATGTTATAATAGTATTAGTATTCTTTGTAATATAACGTTATTTTTAAAACTTACTCGGTTAAAATACCATTTAAAAATTACATCATCATACGAAATATTGATAACTTGTTTATTGGGCTTACAATAATTAACTTCCGGTAGCGTGCGTTGAAGTCTTTTCAATGGAAAAATATATGAAAATATAGAGATTATAAATTCTATTAAATATTATTGTGATTCATAAAGTAAAAATAACAGATCGGTATAACATACTTATTACCACTGATATGTCGCATTTGTTATGTAAACACTTAATGTCCGTATTAGATTAAAGTACCTAATACCACAGAATAAATAGTACTACTTCATACTACAACTGTGATACTAAATATCTGTTTCACAATGTCCAAATACTTATCATCGAATCCGTATTCTTTTCAAATTATTATAATGTGATTGAAAACTAATAATAAAGAAGTAGGATCGACTTAAAGGCCCGTTGCACGATGTTTAAATAAACCACAAATATCTTATCAACTGATATATTCATACAATCTGTATTTGTTTACAAATTCCTGACATTTTTGATGAAAAAAAAAATATTTTGCCGCTTTTGAATATGTATTGTATAAATAAATGGCAATAAACATAATATCACAATGTCCATATAAACAAAAAAAAACGAATATCTTACTGTAGTTGTTTCCACATATTATTGAATAACACTCAAAATATTAAATAAACCTCTGAGTATTTGTGTTATGTCTAACACATTAACTCAATTAGCTCTGTCGGGATATAAGATCGTGAAATATTCAAATAATTATACTATAAGACCGGCTAGGACTCCTAAGGTGCGTTCGTTCAGCTTATGAGGGCATTGGTGGCGTTGTCATTGATTGAGCTTTACGAACGCTGAACAAAAAGAGGCATGAACGACATTTTCACCCACAGATTCCCAATTCGAACGCCCCTTGTGAGCGTTTTTAGCCTTATTTTCGCTAAAAACGATCAGAAGTGATCTATTCGAACGCACTACTAGTCTAGCTAGCTCCTAGTCTGTCTTAAAAAATATAATTATAAATATAACTCGCGATATATATGTATAGTTTTCTATCTCAAATAAGTATAATTTTATCTATATATCACTTTTATTTCTAAACGCTATTTTCCATGTAATTATTTTACTTTACTTTATCAATTCATTCACCAAGTTGATAAATATGTTCTCTACTTTCACATTGATCAATATTTGCTGTTAAACATTTGACTTGTGTTTGAAGAGATTAATTAAGTGCTCTTGAACAAATTAAAACTTATATTGAAGTCATGGAATTTTCTTTTTACTTGTAAATAATCTATACGTAGGTTCAACGTCATTTAGATGAATAATTTGTATCAGTGTGGATTTTATAGCTGACTTTGGATTGTTGTATACGTTTCCTAAAAGTATATATCATAAGATGGCAAAAAGTTCGCCCTTATTATAGAAGATAGTTCTTCAGTAAAGATCATCACTGGCGCATTGTGGCGTTTATATATAATAACTCGTTGGAACACATCAGGCATGTGAATACGTAAATGTATATGCATGTATGACTCGTGCACTCATAAAAACTAAATTAATTATAGAAAACTAATAAAAATTATTAATTATCGAGCATTTTACCTATACAATTAATACTTTTACGTATATTATATATTTTATTTTACTCTTATTTTATTATATTTTATATAGTTTGATATAGTAATTTTGTATTTTCGGTGGAGTTACTAGCCACTGTATAAAATAACAGCCACTTAGTAACTCGCGCGAGTTCGTATTTTAATTCCCATTAATATTGGCATATAACCACGCAACCGCTTCTCGGCCGGCGAATCCATTCACCTTAAACAATTACGACCCATTCTGCACCTTGATAAAGTACACAGCTAATCAGACATGTCCATCACGCGCTGTATAAACATGTCACCGTTATACAAACCATGTCAAATGTTAACATTTTATTAGATAACATATACAGTGTTTTCAATATACAGTTTACGCAGATTTAAACAAATTTTGTTCGAAACACTCTACGTTCTGTTTACCAACAATCAAGGCGGGATTTCCGTTAAAAATCACATGAAATGGAATGTTTTGTCAACAATGAACGAATATGGCGAACTATTTTCTTGGGCGTTCGAAGACGAGGCTTTAATTAAATCTTTAATATATAATCGTTTTTTTAATCTACTTCAAGTATATACATAACTAGCTGCGCTTCGCGGTTCACCCGCGTGGTGATAGCTGATGATGATAAATCAAAATATATAGCCTATGTTCATAAGGGATAATGTAGGATTCTAATAGTTAAAGAGTTTTTCAAATAGGACCAGTAGTTTCATATATTAGTAATTTAAACGAACATATATTTTTTCTTTATAAGGAATATTATTTTAGTATAGTTAATTTAGTATATATTATATTATATATATTATATATTATTTAATTAATTTAGTATATATAGTATCGAATATAGATAAATGCCTTTACTTCCTACGTAGGTCTAGGTACTACCTATAAATCACATTTAATTATATATATATGATAAGTACCTGTCCGCGTGTTTATTGTATGTTTTGCTAAATAGTTTGTTATAGAACGTTAAATAAACCTTTGTTGTTTTTATATAGGGTGTTTAAATTCACAAAAAAAAGTTAAAAAAAATTGGGGTGTCGGGGATTTTTTTTGGCCAACTTGTATTCTACAAGTGGGCCCCCGAACACGCTCATTTGTCCCTCTACCAAACACCCTGTATACTCATACTAAAAATGTTGCCTGTTTCATTGGAATATTATACGTTTGTGAACCTTCATAAGCCTCAAGGGGTTCTCAGTTCATCGCATATATTATTAAGACATAATGTTATCTCTGAGGAACCTATTAAGATGATCCGCTTTTAGGTCTCTGTACCTACTCAAATAGTCCAACCGTAAACCTGTTTGCATCGAAACTTCGTGTAGTCCGCCTGTTAGTATAATGCAAATTAAATCAGAATCAAAGTTACAATCATCATCATCTCAGCCATAGACGTACACTGCTGAACATACGCCTCCCCCATAATTTTTTGAAATCGGTCCAGTACTTTTTGAGCCAATTCGTTACAAACATACAAATCTTTTCTCTTTATATTATTAAGTATAGATTTTAATAAAACTACAAAAAAGACACTCTGGTATCACACAACTTCCAATTACAAAATTTCACGGGATTATTACGAATTATTATGGAATAGAATTATCTGTGAAATAGTATTTTAAATCATTGTAAACAGCTGTTCCTTTGTTCAATTTTGTCGTCTTACTCGTGATGACAATTCTATAAAAGGTAGATAGTGTGAATACAACCTGCAGGAATTGTTGAGTCGGTCGATGGTCGCCATAAATAGGCTTATCTCAGGAAAGGAACGTAAACAACGCACGTTTTCTTGTGATACGTATTACCTTTTAGTAGTATAAAAAGCGGTTTGATTTATTAAAGGGTATTAAGTTGCAAGAAGCTTTTTGACTATTCTACATTACATACTTACTTAGTATTAAGAAGGTAAGGGAGACTGTTAATAATAAACTCCTAGTATATTGGATTGAAAAAAAAATGTTTGGCATGTTGGTGCCATACCTTGGTATAATAAAAATATGTAGTAATGTTATGTGTTGAGCCTATTTAAAAAAAAATGTTTACCAAAAAATGAAACCGACTTCAACACTAAAAACTGTGAAATAACTTGTTGAAGTCGGTACCGTGATAGTTCAAAAGTACATATTATCACAATATTGTGCGCATGGCACCGACTTCAACAAGTTATTTCACACTTTTTAGTGTTGAATTCGGTTCCAGTATTGGATAAAATCACGTCATTTTTAGTGACCCTGGCTATTTACGGAATCGATTGTCATCAAAATATTGGAAACACTTTTCAGTTATTGGATTGTAACTCACACACCTGGTGGTTAGGTGGTCCTATTAAATTTTTATTAAATTCAGTCAAGAGAATTTAATAAAAATTTAATAGGACCACCTCGGAAGTATATTCTTCCAAACAAAATAAGAATTATCCAAATCGGACTACTCTATAAAAAGTTATGCGTAACCATCCAATATAATGCAATATAGGCAATGGGGTGGCCACATTTCACGAAGAACCGATAACCGCTGGAGTAGACGAGTTCTTGAGTGGAGACCACGTTTAGGCAAACGGAGTGTACGACGCCCTGCGGCCAGGTGGAGAGACAACCTGCGGAAGTCGACTGGCAGACCGAGCTGTATGGCGTACTTTAGGAGAAGCCTATGTCCAGTAGTGGACGAATGTGGGCTGATGATGATGATGATACAATATAAAAAAAATGCGTAGTCTTGAGAACCTCCTGCTTTTGTTTGAATGTCAAATGATAATAAAGGTACAATTTGATGCAGCGGTTTACGATAATTACGATTTACGATGCCTTAGGATATTCCGTCCATACACAAAGTGTCAGAACCGGTTTCACTGCTGATTGATCTTTCATTACATTTGACATTTCACAGCTTTGTATCTTAAGCTGGGATGTACTTGTATATATAGACACCTTTGTTGAGATATACAGTTAACATTGTTCTCTGAAACGTAAATACGTATTATAACAAATTTATATATAGACAATAACTAAGAAACATGCATATATAAAAAAATTAAGTAGAGCACAGGCACAAATACTGATACTATAATATACTACTATCATTTCTACATAAGGTAAGAGGCCTAGACTAGGCCTTGTCTGGTACGTATTACTTTTGAACAATTGGATAAGCAATATGGCCTTTTATTTTCTACCGACATCCAAAAAGGAGGAGGTACTCAATTCGACTGTATTTTTTTTAGGTTTGTTACCGTATAACTTTCGATTGGGTGGACCGATTCTCAAAATTATTTTTTTGTTTGAAAGCTGGTGCTTTCCATGTGATCTCATTTATCATCAAATTCGGTCTAGTAGTTTTTGAGTTACACTCCAATAACTGAGTTTTACCAAAGTAATATAATGGAAGTCGGTATTAAATTTTTCAAACTGCACTTGTATATATTTTGTTCCTATGCTATATTTATTATGCTATATTTATTTAATGCGTATAAAAATGGCTATTCTACAGGAGTCCATTTTCACCTAAATCCGTTTTGTGATTTCAGCGTGAAAATGCAAAAAAGATTATTATTCGCTTCCAAATTTATCTACATATTTATATGTCAAGGGAAGCGTCATTATAAGAACAAAAAAGTTAATAGTATTTTGTGTTATTATTATTATTATTAGGTACCAAGTACTAGTAAGCAAGTAACTATATAAGCCAAGTAACTTTATATTCAGGTAAATGTATCACCACTTCCAATTTTGCATGACCAACAGCTGCTGTTTGAAAGCACAGTCCGCAGATAAAACTTCATATGTTGTATGTGTTACTGTTTAGTTCCTATAAGAAAATACAATTTGCTTATTTTTATCATAGTCGATACAATAGAGACAATGCAGTTTGTATGTAAACGCGCGTGCCTCGGTCGCGTTACCGTGCATCGGGTTACAGAACATGGCAGATAAAATGAGAACACAATCATTGTTCGTCGGCTACTGTGCTGCTACTACGAATGCAATGAGTACATACGCGTACTTGCAGAAATCTGTATGGTTTTGCTACGTGATGCTTAACTATTTTATTGTAGTCTATTTTACACTGTAGGCTTTATGAGTTGAGCCTATAGCCAAGTATGTGATCTGTGACGTTTTAATTCCGCCTAAGCCTTAGCGGATGTACATCTACACTTGATTTTCATGAGGAATCTTACCTGCCCCATGATATAATTCGCTACATGAAAGCATTGTGTGCAAAATAACCACTACACATTATTTTCAGAGCTATATGCGTCAAATACGCTGCGCTTTGACCAAGCAAGTTCTTATCAACTGACTTATACAAAAGTTTTTGTGGTCGTGTACGTTACCTGCTGAATTACCTGCTAAAGCATCGGTTTTGATGCAGTTCGCGCTTTTAGTAGGTACAGTTCGTACTTTATTTTCATAACCATCTTCTACAGCAGTACTTTTGATCCAGTTTGTACTTTATTGGCATAACTATCTTCCAAAGCAGTGATTTTGATCGAGTTGGTACTTTATCTGCTGAATTACCTACTACAGCAGCGGTTATAATTCAGTTTGTATTTTATTCGCATAACTATCTACTACAGCAGCGCTTTTGATCAAGCTCGTACTTTATTCGCATAACTATATTCTACAGCAGAGCTTTTGATCCAATTCGTACTTTATTCGCATAACTATATTCTACAGCAGAGCTTTTGATCCAATTCGTACTTTATTCGCAGGAATAACTATGTTCTACAGAAGTGATTTTGACCCGAGTTAGTACCAAATTAACTTTATTTATAGAACTACGTACGGTTAATCTTTTGGTAAAGTTACTCTAAAGTGTTTACATTCTTAATCAAACATAGATGGTGAAATGTTACTATGGTATTTAATTTCCTGATTTGATTTTTATCAACTGAACTATTATAACATTTAGATACGCTATTCCTTGCTCAAAAATCAAAACGCTTTCATAAAAAATACACTCAATATAAAATCAGAGCATAACCAGAAGCACTCTGACGTGAATAAACAAAGCTTAGTTAACTAGTTCTGTTTCCGTCGACACTTATACATATAGTGAGTACTCAGTGTTTTGATATGTTCTTTGAGATTTACTGAGTTCCCACAAGATTGATGTACCGCAACATCGCACTTTGAAAGATTAATTTGATCGGACTACAGATTGGAATATTAAATCAATGCGTTCTTATAAAACATCTCAGAGTAACTCTTCGTTAAAGTACTAGGTAATCCCCTATATATTTTCTTTTTACACTCCAATAACTGAAAAGTATTACGCCTGTCTTGATGATATCCTTATTGACGGTGAATGATAATCGATCCCGTGAGTAGCAATTAAGGGTCACTAAAAAGATTTTTTTAACAAAGATCTATATAATACAATAAGATAATACAAAAGTATATATTATCACAATATTGTGCGCATGGTACCGACTTCTACGTGTTATTTCACACTGTGATGATGATGAGTATCCTATGTGTTAATCCAGCGCCTCACCTACCTCCATACCAAATTTCATCAAACCCGGCCCAGGCGTTTGAGCGTGATAAAAGTAACACAACTAAGTTTGGATGGATAACCAACCATACATACAAACTTTCGTGTTTATAATATTAGTAGGATTGAAACCGACTTCACTCACGTACTCGTAATTCAACGTTCCCGACCTACGTTTTTATTAATTCCTTGTTCTAAGTAACTTAATTTGATTCGTTTGTTTTAACAGTCTCCTTTTTCTAACTCAATCACTAGAACTCACGATATGGTATGGTTTTTTTTATTATTATATATCTATTTCTGTCTTTTCTTATGGCCATACATACATTACTAATGGAGTCTTCCATTATATATTGGTATTATAATTTTTACTACAACCCAGTCGCCTTTATTATATTATACAATGTGGCCTATAAATATTAAGAGCAGTGGACAAAGAGCAAGATTATGTTTCTATGATACATAAAATATATTCTGGACCATTTCGCTTAACTTTATTATTTATAATTTTTACCACGTAGTTATCAGACAGAACGAATTGTGAAACGTTTAGAGCAAACATTGTTTTACAATAAAAGTAGCAGAGCAAGGTCAAGTCTGTCTCCGAGTGACATTGGGGGCCTGAGGCGATCGCCAGCGAAATCAGTGAACACCTGTCGACGAGTCGCCAGCACTCGGCATACAAACCGATCCAATGATCAATGGTCTTCCAATTACACACGGTGAAATTTTACTTTATGAATAAGAACAGCTAAATTAGAGAAAACCGTTTTACTGTAGATATTGAGTTGATAATTTTTAGGGTTCTGTATCCAAACGGAAACCTACTGCTATTCTGATGGGCGTCTTTGTAGTACATGTGACAAACGGCCGTAAAACATATTATAACGTAAAAATATATTTTTATTTAGACGGAATTTCCTCGTCAGATGCATTATAATTTCTAAAGTATTTTAGAAAGTGACTTGAAATGTAGCAAATATTTGTAGTGTGTTACTTAAAGAATAACCAAAACATTATTTTTCTGCCTGTCTTTGCGAGGCAGACAAAGCATGTCTGCTTTGACAAGGCTCAAACATTTTTATTATTTAATATTCATTCGGTGTCTTGAGAGAACGTCAATACCTTCCATTGAAGTCATATTTTAGTTATAAGACATGTAACAAAAAAAATACTAAAGAATTTCATCTAATTACTTCCTAATTAAATTAATTAATTACTAATTTAATTAATTAATTCTCTTGAAACCTGAAACAAATAAAATTTGTTAATTTATATATCTGGTCATTTCTTTAAATAGCTTGTTCTTTATGCGATACTTTATTACTTTTCGATAGCAGACTACCATTTCTGCACTCGAATATTAAATATACGATAATAACGGATAGAACGGGTCCAAAAAATACTACACGGCTTGTGCATCATTCAACGCACAAATTCGTTTATAGTTGAGAAACATGGGTATTGATAGTTTTTCCAAACATTTTTCATAGCTATTTTTGCGTACTTTAATAAAATGCTTTTACTTTTCTATACAGAATTCAAAATGTAAAGACTCCTAGGACTACGGAACCCTCAGTCCAAGAATCCTCCTTGCACTTGTACAAATATTGGATCAAGTTTTGGAGCTATTCCATTCGTTATAATGTACCCGTGGTTTTTTGTCTAGACTTAAAGTAAAGTAAAGTAAAAAATAATTTATTGATATAACTTGTTGTACAATTATTTAGTGAATCCATAGGCTGCCGAACTAGTAAAACCTGTGTTTCAGCAGCCAGTAAAAAGCAATAATAAATAGCTTAATAAGCAACCTAAGCTCAGCGTCATATAAATTTAAATAATTAGCGAGATTAAAGTGAAAATCATCCCATCCAAATAAACCATTACAAACGTTTAATTAAATTATTCCTTCCAATAACGTGTGAGAAGACCTCGTAAACCGATATAGCATCAAAGCGCTCGTGAAAGCCGTCCTGCACGGGATTACTTGGATCCACATGAAAATATACTTCCTCCAATTAATTCACTTGCAAATGGTGCCCAATAACAATAAATACGACACCGTCATCGGCGAGCTTTTAGTCCGATAAACTCTAGTCCGGATGTGAGGATAGCCGGGACTCGCTCTTTACGCCACCAGTCTGTAATTAATCTAGTTGTTTATGTTCCTCTAATGAGATTTTGATCATAACAGACTAAAACGTTTTTACGTACGTGCTTGAGCTTGCGACGTGCATTGCACTTCGTTTTCCCGCGGCGGAGCAGGTCACTCCCGCGCTCACTCCCACGGCTCTTCCGTCTTCACTTCATGGACATACAATAGATGGGTACGTTACTGCTGTGGTTTTTCTTCACCTTTGTTGTGCGTATTATCGCGCATCAAGCATTCCTGGAAGTGAAACTTGTCTTTTTCTTAACATAAGATTGAGATTGCTTCCGCGTACCTATTCATTTCTTAGTATTACTGTCGATATCAGTCCTTTGAGCCAGGCGTTGACTTCATCCAATTTGTATGTGGAACGCTTAGATTGAATCTATATGGAGTATTCGATAACAGGTACCCCATGGCTTTCTATTTATCTAGACATACCATATTCCTACATCATGGCGGTTCAAATTCAAGCGCGCTGTGGGTATAAATATGTATACCTACAAAGGTAAGTATAACCACTTACTACTTTTATGTCACACTATAACAGTGAGAACAAATAATAGGATTTGCGCGGATATAAGAGATCTTCTTTAAATAATTTTACTAGATATTTGCAAAGTACCGTAATATTTTGCACGTCCTGCTGCCATGAGTAGCTAATTGTCGTAGATTCCAATTAGGACGTATTTAAGGCATGTTCTTGTGCTTAAACATTTTTATTTTATTCTTAGTAACTAATATAAGTGCATAAAACCATGTGTATCTGACCAGTCATTGGAGTCAGAATTATTTTCAAGCGAACGTTGTTTTAATTGGCCGTAATATTAATTGAAGAAACTGCTCCAAGTATTTCATACAACTATACTCTTAATCATTTCACGTACTGAATATCGAACAACTAACTAGCCGCGTCCAAAGTCAAAGTCAAAGTCAAAATCATTTATTCAATTTAGGCATCAAAGACGCACTTATGAACGTCAATTTTTCATTATAATGTACTTTAAAGCCTACCGCCGCGTTCCAAAATACATAGAGCCAACCGAGAAGAAGCGGCAAGAAACTCGGGGCCATTCTTTTTATATAGATGTTTTTACAATGTTTTTACTTAGGTACTACAAATATTAGCTCCAGTGTGTTGCCTTACAAAAGAGAACATAATAATGGTATCAGTAGGGCAAGACACGCTACACTTTGACATCTTAGTACACGAGTAGATAGATCCTGGAGTGATCAGTCCCAAGCTGTTTTATCCTCCAAGTAATCCGAAATTTTGTAATAACCTTTTTGACAGAGTTTAGTTTTAATAGTAATTTTAAACTTATTAATAGGCAAATCTCGGATAACATTGGGAACTTTATTATAAAATCGTATACATTGTCCCATAAAAGAATGACTTATTCTGTGGAGACGCGTTACATGTACGGATAGCTTGTGCTTATTTCGCGTGTTGATGGAATGAGCATCACTCCTTTTATCAAAACTGCTAATGTTTTTCTTTACATACATTAGATTTTCATAGATAAACTGAGAGACAACAGTTAGAATGTTTATGTCTTTAAATTTCTGTCTAAGGGAAACTCTGGGAGCCAAACTGTAGATTGCTCGTATAGCCCTTTTTTGCAGTATAAAAATAGAATTAATATCTGCAGAACATCCCCAGAGCAGTATGCCATAAGTCATAACGCTATGGAAATAACTAAAATAAACTATTCTAGCTGTGTCTACATCAGTTAATAGTCTAATTTTTTTAACAGCATAAGTCCCGCGGCTCTGTTCGCAAGGAATATAAATATTCTACAGGAATATTTTTACGGGATGAAAAGTTTGGTCCATAGCGTGCGTTCCGCCCATTTGGGGCAAAGAACAGGGGAAGGTGTCATAGAGTAGAGAGAGTCCCCACCACCGTGCAAGAAGTCGGTTGGTAGTGGCCTGTATTCAACGTCGTCGCGATCTTTATCAGACCGTCTGTCCATCATGTCGGTGGACGACACTGCATATGTCGGTCCGTGGTCTCCAGTCCAGAACCTTCTGGCCCCATCGGCCATCTGTTATGTGTACCTGCCCATTTTATGTGGTGTATTTTCTGGTATTCTCTCGGACGGATCTCTTCATTTCTGACTCGATCACTAAGAGAAACTCTGAACATAGTCCTCATCTTCTCTGTTTGTAATTATGGATAATTAATTTTTTTTGCTCGTGAAGACCCAATTAGCTTCAAACCTTAACTCTGACTCGATCACGAGAATAAATTAATGAGCTTTAATGAGAAATTTACCGAATTTCACACAAATCGGTTGAGCCGTTAAAACGTAGAAATAACAAATTTAAAGACTCTCTCGCTCACAAACTTTAGCATTTATAATATTACAGTGTGATTATTTATTATCACCGGGCAGACTCATCATGAGGAAGCTCTGAGGACCTTCCTCGTGTTAGTCGTTTCGTTTGGAAAAGACGCGCGGCTAAGTGGGAACTTTGCCATCTGGTGCAGCTAAAAGTGACAGCCGACATAGAGTGGTTTATAAAAAAAAATTTAATACACATGGAAACACTCGAAATCTTTTTGTGGACGCTTTTGGCATTTGCCCACATGGAAGTTTAATAATAATAACTAACGTTGGCTGAATAATGAATATTAATGGCACTAAAGATGAATTGCTAGCGTTCTGCGATCGTTTCAATTTTAATTATAGCTATTATATTGCCGTATCTCTCGCGGTGCCATACCGTGAAGACAGGGTTTCGACCTTACGCGAACAAAGATTACCGTTGCGTACCGTATTTTTTCTTTATTTTATTCTTCGAAGTGTTGTAACGGTCTTATGTCCATTTGTTTTGGTTCGCCATCGCCGGCAAGTGCGTTACTCGAGCTTGAGTATTCATGCACACATACATATCTATTATATCACATCACCACTCGTTACTTTGTGCTCGTCTGATGCAAATGAACGTATTTACCAACTGCATGAATTTGAATATTTTATGCGTGGATTTCAATGAATTTAGCAAGCGCAGGGTTCCAGACAATACCCAGCACATTCTCACTATAATTTCACTTGACCTCTAAAGCGTACGCAGTTAATGGTCAAGATTAATTGCGTTTTTCTAGTCCATTCATTTCACCAGACATCATTTGTGAGTTGGCTTAGTTTATGCGAATAATGCAAGGCCGTGGGAAGGTGGTTGCGATGCGTAGGTATCCGCCGACACAGGTGAAATGTGACCTGACTGCAACACGTGCGGATCTAGCCGCTGGGACCCATTTACGCATCAGAATACCTAGTCCTGAAGTTCTACGTATCGGCATATATTGGCGCCATCACGTGCAATTAAATAGCACTACTCCAGCTACAGGTTGTATACTTAATAGGACCTCACTCGAATACTAATGACATTCTATGCGAATCTCTCCCCTCTATGGAATCTTACTTTTCCATTTATAAAGCCATCAGTTTACTTTATGTTAGTTAAGAATATACTAATCTGATTCATATTGACAGACTTCGCATATTTCTTACTATTATGCCATTCAAAATATATTGTTCAATCAAGGTCTATTTATGTGTAGATTTATCACCGAATATTTTTTCGAAACTGACCGTACCATACCCGAGCGTAAGTCAAGTTCAATATGTTATTGATATTAACGAAGGTTATCATTTAATTACGATGATATTAATGTAGGTACGCTATCTTATGAATTAGCAATTGAATATTAGCGGTGAAAATAATTCTGTTAAATTTAGCTTGAAGGTTGCTTTAGGTACATAGCTCCTACCAGTATTGTCCATTAATACCAGTATTGTCCAAAAAAATAAGTAAGGACATCGACTGTCCGCGAAATAAAGTAATACTTTTATTTATCTTTTTTGTTCATTATACTATGTAAATATATCCATTGATTTATTTTCTGCCGGAACAGAACGTAGGAAAACTGCGGTACAACCACAGCTCGCAATGAAATCGACGATCGAGTGTCACGAAAGATCTCACTTGATTTATTTACACATGTTTGAAATAGACGCGAACAACAGATGCGGACACTTCTAAACTGGTGTCCACTCTACATCAGTGGCCGGATTTACTATTTATATCTCTCCAGGCAGAGATCTGCCTCCTTTTACAGCAAACTAGAATGTGCTTTG
The DNA here is from genome assembly GCA_917880725.1 of Selenia dentaria. Classification (NCBI taxonomy): domain Eukaryota; kingdom Metazoa; phylum Arthropoda; class Insecta; order Lepidoptera; family Geometridae; genus Selenia; species Selenia dentaria. Next base: position 30,357,180 of record OU862877.1, on the reverse strand, counting down.
AGCTATACTTACGTATTCCCGCTTGGTACATTCAACCATAAAGTTATTTGATTCTCTTTATTCGCAATTACTCTTCGCTTCTCGTTCCGAGCTCGTGTCTTTATTGGTACACAAGTCACTTTTTCCACGCGAGGTCGTCGAACCTTTTAAAGGGCCTTTGTCGAGTAAACAATGCCATATGAGATTTGTACGCTTAAGTGTATTTGCGGTCAAAGTTTACGGTAACAATTTCTGTCAAACGTCCGTTAAAGCTCATATTGTGTGCATGTATGGGATAAAGTCACCAGTCTCGGGCTATCGTTCCTCGGCTAATAGAAACAGGAAGTGGAGACCTGACAAGCCCCAACTCAATAAGCGGGGTATTATGAGTACATCGGATCAGACTCAAACAATAACCCTGTAAATGGAGCAGTTGGTACTCGGTTCAATGATTGAGTCGCAGCAGCGAGTGAGAGCGTCAAATTAAGATGTGTCTAATATAATCGAATGTCACCCTCGATGAAATGGAAGGGACGGATGTATTCTAAAAAGAAATCAAAGAAAAAAATCTCGGTACCTCCACACTCGATTTGATTATGCAAGAAGCCACAAATATGTGATATGATGAAATCTGTACTAAAGTGAAGAATGTTGATTACGTCCCGTTTTTGGGTGACTACTTCATTCACGATAAAAGTAAAACTGAGCGAGTGGAGTCTCAATTATCAAAACTACCGAGAGAGAAATGAAATGCTTCATGTATTGAGTTAATTTCGATTTCCTTTTATAGAAAGTAAGTTTGTCTCGATCGGTAGACATGTTGGCCAAATGTGGCCCCGGCAGGAACCTGTTGTTCTGGGCATCTGATAGATAATTAGCTTTTCTTGGCCTGCCACCCATAATTGCAAGATATTACGGCAATGCATTGACAGTTTAATCAAAGGTAACGAGCACGTAAAGCGACCACCTTGTTATATACTTTTATTTGACGTATGATGACAGGAACAGTTGTAGTTTTAAACAATTTACTATACAATACAAAAAAGTAAAGTCAATAAAATAATACAATACCAACTAAGCTCCATAATAATACAACCTGGTGGTGTTAAGAAACGGTGATTAAGCAGCTGATTTAACTACAATTTGAGCACTTAATTAGAATAAACGCGGAAATCTTACACGATGTAGCTAATAAAATATCATCTATATTAAATCCGATATCTTAATGGGGCCACTAAGAGACGATCGCGAATAATATCCGAACTTATTCCCGTTTTGGCTTTGCGTTAACGATTATAGCGAAATCCTTTAGCTTCAAATGAAATCTTTCGAAGAATATGCCGCTCTCTCTAAACTTGAACTAATGCGCTTCGTATATTACCTAGATTTACGACTACCTACGTCAAAATTAATTTTAAACGTGGCTAATTCAATTTCACGACATGGAAGATTAATTTATGTATGTACGTTCGTGTTATAGTTTTTTTACTGTGACATCGATTAACTGATTTATCGGAGAAGATCAAATTTTACGAGTAAGCAAACCAGGAATAGTTTTTGTAAACAAAATATTCAACAAATACTGCGTCCTGTATGCAACAGCAGTTTTGCTTGCCATAACTTGAGTAAATGCAAAGTAATTGGATAGTCACTAAGGAACGATCCACATTGCAGACAATACGAATCCTCTCATATTAACAATTTTTATAGCATTAATGCCCGCTTAGCGATACCAAACATTGCAATTTTAAACAGAAAAATTCCATCCTCGGACGGGATTCGAACCCGCGTCTTCCGTCAATCCGTGTCAGACGTCATGATCACTAGGCCACCGAGGCACGAGGTCCGAGCATCGAATTTTAGCTTTCTATCTGATTTTAACCGTCGTATGTATACTACTATACTCCTATATACTCGTATGTATACTATATATACTCCTCATACGACGGTTAAAATCAGCATTCCAAACTATAACATGATGTAGATGTAGCTGTATGTAGTTAGGTAAAATTTACGTTGTACGTGGAAGGGCCCTTCTGCAAGGGGGGTTCCTTTCGTAGAGGACACGTACCGCCGTAGCCTCATATTTTGTATCGATTACCTTTTTCTACCAGTAGCAGTAATGCTCGCAATACTGAGTTTTGGTTTGAAGGTATGGTTTCCAGCGAAATTACAGGCATATGAGACTTAACAACTTAATGTCTCAGGGTTATGCGAGCGCAGTGCAGTTCGTTACATGTGCGGAAATGCATCTGTTTTAGATAGAGGCTATACCACTTCACATCAGGTAGGCCTAGAAGTAAGGTAGTAGTAGTGTGAAAGTACTACTGTGTTTTGATTAAAAAGCTCTACAGAACATTTATGACTGGGTGCAGTGCCGCGCAGAACTTCGATAGTTACAGATCTGAATCGCACTGCAACTGTCGTGGGCAGCCATGATGTTAAAATCAGTTAAATCAGAATTCAAACAAAACCAGCTCCTTCGCTTATTATTTTAATTAAAAAAACATATTGTGTAGTTTAGGTATGTTTCTTCACAATGTTCAGTAAATGGAGTTGTAGAAATATGTATATGAGTATATAGTGCGTGAAATGTATTTTCATAAATTTTAAATTGTTGTTTCAACAATCAGATTATAGAAGTCATAAAAAGCAGTACAATCCTAACCAACAATTAAAAAGTGTAACAAAAAAGAGTCATAAGAAAAGAAGGTGGAGAATTCCAGTAAATAAACAAGGCATACATTTTACAAAAGATTCTGTTTGTTTTCTTATCAATATATTATTTGTACTCATGTTATATCTATATAAACATATAATATTATGCACGTACGTACTTTTTAAGTATGTACTTTTTAATCAAGGCTATTTTGAAACTTGTTTTTCGATGCTTAAGTTGATAAGCTATATAGATAAAAATGAACCCCTATTTCTCCTGGTCGCGCTATAACTTGAGAACGAATGGAACAATCTCGCTAGTTGTTTTTTGTTGTGTTAATTATTGTCAGGTGAAGGTTCTTATGAAAGATAAACCAAGAAAAGACTGGAGGTTATGGCGAAGCCTAAGGCCGAGCCTACTACGCGAACGTAGTCGCGGGCAGTCGCTAGTAATTAATATAAAACGATGACCCGCCCCAAAATGTTACTTCGGTGCATACTCCCTACGGGATAATATATTAGATTCCCCCTGCTCCATTAGAGACATGCCCCTAGTAATGGCTAACGAATGCTTCAAGAGAAACAGACGTGAATACAGCCCTAATTGAGACTTCAAACGCTAAGGAAAACATTCAGAAAATTACCGTTTTTGGTTTATATGGTTAGTATTTCAGGTTTTTAAACTATCTTGGTCACAAACATTAGAAATATTCAAAATATAAACGGGATAGCTACCATCTATATTTTGTTTTGAGTTTCAGATAATTTCGGCACTGTTGATGGTACTGTAATATGCCGCTTGTAACTGTGCCGAAATATCGGTAACATAAAGAAAATACATGGTAAAGCTCAGAGTTTGAACTATTTTAATTTCTTTCACTTGAAATCAAGCAAGCGCCTCACGTAAAAACGTACAAAATTTAAAAAAATCTTTACTATTCAATAAAAACAGTATCCGCCAGTGTATGTGTATTAAAAATTGCTATTTTATGATATGTGTTTCATGACAAATACAATTGTGAATAATGAGCAAAACTGTTTTAAATGCGAAATTAAGTGGTATGTTTGAATATTTTTTTTAAATGCACTATAGTATGTTAAAATATGACGTCCGTCAATAGTAAAAGTCTTAGAAATGTCACATTATTTATTGTAATTTTAAGTAATACGTTGCTTATCAGTGAACTGCTTCAAACCCCTCATTTTTATCGTTGTCATGAATTGACAGCACCTTAATAATTTTAATATTCATATTTTAGGCTTTATTTATTATTGAGATGAATACTACAATAGGTATATAGGTACACATACGTGCACATATTATGTTCCCAATTGAAAATAAAAAGTATCAGTATTAATTTAGGGATCAGAGCGCACTTATGCATGAGTATCAATAATTATTGAGCCACTGTTGAGAAGAGGCAAGCAACTCCGGCCATTCCTTTCATAGCTATTTACAATTTATTACTTTCATCCCATTGCTTTATTTCCGCTCGAACTAAACTCCTGGAGGAGGCTATGAACAATAAATATATAAATATTTAATTCCATGGGAAGTACTTCAAGCATACTTGTTTTCTATATTCTTTATCTCCATATATCTGATAATAAAATAATAAAACGTATAATTCTGTCAAATTTAATTAACAAACGCAGTTTACTTCTGAATGCTTTACAAATTGCAACGTCAACAATTTTTCAAATTACCCACAGGTCTCAAATTACGGGTGACTCTTGAGACTCCGACTGAACCGAAAATGATTAAGTTTTTAAGAGCACCATTGACCATCATGTACGAGTAACTACCTACATTACTACATTAACAGTAAAATCAAATGGCAGCAAACTGATATGAATTCACGTGTACTATTATTAATAAAATTCATGTTCACAAACTCATAGTATATAGTGTTGAAGGCTTAGGATTCCTATGTCACGGGAGACATGAACAAACACATAAACAAACACATTAACACATAACAAACACCCAAGACCATGAAACCAAACATTTCCACGCTCATCCCATAAACATTTGTCCTGATAGAGGCCGTAGAACAATTTGCGAAAAGTATTCGTATCGCAAGTGTCAACTTCGTCGTACAAGCTATAAGTAATCTGTGTCACAGTTGCCCTAGATACATGACAGTTTGTTCTGTTCTACGTGAACAACACGTTACGTTATACTTGCGCAGTTGTTCGTGCTAGGCCCACTGGTCGACCTGCGATTCTCTAATGATTCGTAGTTGGGATCGTCGACCAGCTGACCGATGACAAATAATTTAAGAGATATCGCCCTTGTACCTACACAAGGCGGTTTATCCAACGTTCCTTGTCATCTCGTCGTTGTTTCACGGATGTTGTCAAAGATGCAACGATGTTTGCTCTTAGAAAATCGCACGGCTGAATCGTACCTGAAACCCCACACTCTAATAACTATGCTAACGAGGTCGTCCAGGTATTATTATAATACAACTAATCAAAGTTAAACAACAGTAGTCAACTTTACTATACTGTATACGATGCTGAACTGCAAAATGTGTAGAAAACTGTATATAGCACTGAAACTATACGATATTCACTAACGAATTGCAAATATCCGGTAGCCATTGTGTAGCTGGCAACAGTATATCGAAGAGTTACCAATGCCAGCAAACTCATCGCGTTTCATTTCTAAAAGCCGAGAGCACCTATTCAGTACGGGATAACAGTGCATATGAAATAATGGTTACAACCATGATGACATTTACTCCCTAAGCTATTCATATTTATATATACTTCAATCAAACCAAATTTAGCTACTTATTAAACTGACCTACTTCTCAGAAATCAGGTCGGTACGTAAGTGAAATTTATTATAATTGCTATTATGTACGTATGCATGTTGGGAGCACACAATCTCCTTGGTTCATTTATTAATTTTGAAGCTAATTTTGCAAACAGTTAATTTAACAAAGACTCGCAATATTCCACGTTAAAATATGAATGAGATTCGTTCCGTAACTTTAAGTTTGCCTGCGACATGCATTAGTGTACATTTTGTAACAAAATGTTTTTAAAATCTTAATAGGTAACGTAGTATAACTCCACAACCAGATAATTAAATTAGGACTACCCAAGCTGATTCAGAGAGCATTTCGCAAAACATGAACCAGAACCAGAAATATTTAATAGCTTGTGGTCATACTACTATTTTATATATACATATATATTTATATATACAAATTATCTTTGTATAATATAAAATAATAAGTACAATTGATACATGTTTTGTGAGAACAATTTAATAGGATGTTGATTATAATGTTATTGAAACAATTGTCGATGGTGATATCGACAACGCGGCAGTCTCACGTTAATTCCGTTTTATTATTACAAAATTAGGATATTTATTATTATTAGGGACGTCTATCAATCTCAAAGATCAGCTGTATTTGAAAAAAAATGTAGTGTCACGGCCCATAGCTAAATACTCGTATATTAAGTACAATTACAATTTCAAAAATTTTATACCGCGTTCCATTCTATGCAGTTATTGGAGTGTATCTCTAAAACTACTAGACCGAATTTGATGAAATTTAAGTAAATAAATATTCCACAAATAAATATTCCACAACTATCACACAACGCCATCTAGTCCCAAGCTAAGCAGAGCTTGTGTTATGGGTACTAGACAACTGATAAACATACTTATATATTTCTAAATACATAAATATTATAGATAAATTACACCCAGACACAGAACAAATGATCATGCTCATTACACAAACATTTGTCCTGGGTGGGAATCGAACCCACGACCTACGGCATAGCAGTCAGGGTCACTAACCACTAGACCAACAGGCCTGTCACACCTGTTAAATGGGACCACACGGGAAGCACCAGCTTTCAAACAAAAAAGAATTTTGAGAATTGGTTCACCAAGTTGAAAGTTGTAAGGTAACAGTCGAATTGAGTACCTCCTCCTTTTTTGGAAGTCAGTAGAAAAATCATCGTTGCAGATGTCTACCTAGAAGATACCAAGAAGCCTTCGATAAGTCACGTACCTAGAATATCTACCTACTGCTCTATGGTCATATACTATTGATACAACTATACTCTCTTGTTTTTCCGCCCATGTTTGCCAAATGTATAGGTATCTTATAATGACTAATACATGATTGCCTTGATATTTATTTTTTCAACCGATATTGACTGGCTGGTTGGCGCAGTTGGTAGCAACCCTGCCTTCTGACCCGCTGGGGATCGAACCCGGAAATTTAATCCCCGGACATCAAACATTCATGTGCATAAACGTATTGTCTGTCATCAAGTTTCCATCGTAAATGCTCCGTCTATTTTGGGACCTGAAGACCTTGTGTGGATGTTTATACCATTTAAAAAACACTACAAGTTAAGAAAGCAGTGTCAAGATTATATTTATTTATTATATTAACAAGCAATTAATAAATAAAGTTGTATCTTTATCGTCCTTTATTTTCTAACTGATGTCAAAGAAAATTTACGATACTGTATGATAGTCTAAATGAATAAATAATCGTGGCTAGGCTTGGTGATAAGTACATTCTGCGTTATTGGGCGAGCTCTTTGGAGAGTTGTAAATTTGTATCATTTTTGCCTTAACTACTTAAGTCATGACATAAAATAAAGTTTACTGATATGATTCTCGGCCAAAACGTAAGTACAGGCATGATTAACAATAGACATGTTAAAATACATTGACGAAGGTCTACTATAATACAAATTATTGTCAGATGCTTCATCGTATAAAGATATTACATTACCTTTTTCAATCTATGCTTGATGACGAGGGGTTTTATTCTTTGTCCAATAATTAAGGCTTAGTCAGAAGGCTCGTGATGAAGGTTAGATTTGTCAGAGGCAGAATTAGTTTTCAATGAAGAATTATTTTATTTTTATTATGAAAACTAACGTGGTTTGTACACATTTTTAATATGAAAAAACGGGATTCACTCACGTACAAAAAGTCAGATCTTTCCGACTATAGTTTCAACCACATCCGGTGGTCTTTTTCAAGGAGAGTGCAGAACGTTCGCGTACGCGATCGCGTACTAGACAAGGCGCAATCGCGAAACTATAGTCGGAAAGATCTGACTTTTTGTACGAGAGTAAATCCCGTTCTTTCATATTAAAAAAAGTATTTTATTGTATTTTAAAATAATAAACACAAAAGGTTGGAAATACTACTCCGTATTGATGATCTTCAACGATGTGATTCTATGGTAGATATGCGTACTAATTGATTCGTATGGTACACTTAATAATTTCATGGTCATTTAATTATGACGTGCAATGAAACGTGGAAAACCATTTAAGCGTATGAAAGAGTCCTTGTTACTCGTAAATTGCATGAACTTAATACAAATTGATATACTAAATAGTCCTTTGTCTTTTTTTCAACTGTTTCTTTGAATATCACACTAAACACGAAAGTTTGTGAGCGTTTGGTATTTCCGTTGAGTTTTACACGCGGGGTCAAATTTGGATTTAAGAACTAATGAGATAAGCATTCAATGATTTGGATTTGATGGATTGGATTTGAGATCTTTATCTTTAATCAATCGTTGTTGAGAACTCGTGAAAATGAGAACTCATCTGATTGGATTTGTATCAAAGAGTTTGATAGCTCATACTATAAGAACTCAACTGATTGGATTTGAGTTTGAGAACTCATGAGTGGAGAACTCAACGTATTAGATTTGAGTCAAAGAGTTTGAGAACTCTTGAAACGAGAACTACGGCCAGTTCGTTTTTCATTTCAGTCAAAATTTGGATTAGAGAACAGACTCATGAGATGACAAGCGTTGAGTTGTGATCTCTTGGTATGGATATTGAGCAGCACATGAACTCCGGCGGAGTTCGAACTTTCGTATTGTCATTGAGCTATTATAGCCATCAGTGAGTGACGTACTAGTCACTTGATATGAGACCGACTATGATAAAAATGCATTTTTGTAGCCCACTTTGCATTTTATCATTTTTTTAAATAAACCAAAGCTACTTCTGTGACTTTTGGATAAATCCATGTATTATTTTGGAGTGACGGGAAATTATCATGAAACCTCCTCCAAATTCATAAAAATGTTCAACTTGTAAACATTCCCTTACCACAATATTCATCGAAACAATCTAATACAGATTTCTTCGCTATATTGAAATGACATGGTTTTAGTGTAAAATTTACTAATAGATGTAATACCTACGCCTGATTTTGAATTATAGCACCCATGATCTCGAGGCATGATCTAACGCTCCAATTTTTTGGATCTCAAAAGTTGCAATGTTCGATCAAGAAGTACCTAACTTTGTGTAGGTTTGTGCGAGCAGTATAACACTTCGTTGGAGAAATTGAAAAACATACCGGGCTTGAAAAATCATGAATTTATAATTCTAAATTTATAAAACTATATAGCTTTTACACTTCATAACCCTATATAACCTGCCACATAGCAATATGGATATCACACGAGCTAACTAAGGGATGCGATGGCAACATGCTAGTATTACACGTAAAAAAATTTGTAGCTGGAAAATATTAGTGTTTATACTCCACTTGCGGCCCCTTCGAATATGTAAAGGCGCGTTGATATTGTTTTAGTATTTAAGAATATTTATTTATTTTTGTATTATATTTGCGTATTATGGCTACACAGCCTTAGGTTTATATTATTTTTTTTCTTTTTAAAGTTCATAATACATATTAGTAAGTACAGCGACTTCCCGTGTCAAAAGACTTTTTTTACGGTATGTACGTAATATTCGGTGGAAGCTTTTTCTAGAACATCATCAATCAGATGTTACCAAATAACAAACCAGGAGGAGTATAGTCGTGATCAGTTCTTACTAATTGTTCACCACAAACAATTGCATCCTATTGTGCGATAGCAGAAAAGAACAGTCAAAAGACAAATAATACCGGTCGTGTTGTACTCGGTAAAAGTCCCTCAAACAATGAGTCGGACTCTTGATTCTTTGCTTTCCCTTTTGTCAGTATTTGAATGAATTTCGTAATAATTCTGTTCCGGTTAAGATTCCTTGGTTTGTGCGATTCTATGGCGATGGCGGAACTAAGTGTTGGGCGTTAAAGAGCAGAACAAATGCCTTAAGTGTTTTTACATACAAATCTATTTCAGTTGTCTAAGTCATTGTAATGAGCACTGTCAACCGTTCAAATTCATTTTCAATTAAATTACTTGGATAACCTAAACGTTTGCGCAAAATAAGATAAACACTATAACGATTTTTAAATGACTTCAAAAAAAGGAAGAGGTTTCTCAAGTCGACCGTATATTTTTTTTATGTGCGTATATATCCGTCGTTTATGGACCGATTTTGATGATTCCTTTTTTGTTTGACAGAGTATACATCCGTGGTGATCCCATATAAATTTTATCAAATTCGGTCAACCATTTTTTGAGTTATACTTCAATAACTAAAAAGCGCCTATCTTGATGATATCATAATTGACGGTGTATCCCGTAAAAGGGTGAAAAAGTTATTTAACAATAAATAGAACCACTAAACAGTGTATACGTGTATAAGTGCATGGTACCGACTTCAACAAGTTATTTCACACTTTTTAGTGTAGAATTCGGTGTTATTTTTTAAAAAGTAGTAATCTGTCCGCATCAGGACAAAAAATAACAATAGATTTATGAATGAAACTTGCCTCGAATGAGGCTTGCTGATTCGGACAGATTAAAGTACCATTCTGCTATCCTGTTATTATTTAAAAATATTATTATTCAGTAATCAATTTCAATTACAATTCATGAGCCAGAGGTACAATTGCACAATATTAGAAATGTTACTAACGACTAAAATATAATCACAATTTCCTCATGATATTATTTAAATAAAAGTATATAATTAAACATACACTTACCAGAATAAGTAGGTAGTTAAATGTATGTAATGGAAATCTATTCCTATTTTCATATAGGTACTTATTAGTAGGAAGGAATATTCGGTATTAATTATATTCGAAGTTTCGAATGTACTTACCTATGCTGTGTATCATGCTTATAGTAGATCCAACCGTTTATCCTCTTTTTGACAGATCTAATTTGTCAGTTAAAGTGTTGTGACCAAGTGATTATAGTGGACACGATTTCGATTCATTTTTCTATCGAGTCTGTGCGGAAAGAGAATAGTCCTAGGAATGGCGCCATGACCATGGCTATTGGCCATCTAGAAATACGTCAGCCAATGGGGAATGTTGAAAGGGCGTGGACAGGCCGTCATGGCATGGCCATCTAGAAACGCATCAGCCAATGGGAAATGCTGACGCATTTCTAGATGGCCATGCCCAGATGGCGAGGCCACGCCGTCCGGTTACACCCGTGTAGTTTCCAAGGTAAGCTATCAAATTCTGAGTTATAAGTTTTCACTTCTATCGGCAATTCCTATGACTGCCAATTTTTTTGTCTATGGGTAAGCAGTAGTATTTTATCAAGGTAGTAAAACTCAATGGTCCACCGCCGTTTTGTATTTGTCACTGTCACTCGCAACAAGACGCCCGTGCTAGTAATTATTTGCTGAGTTTTATATTGGAACTATAAAATGCCGAAAGGATCAGTGCTGAAAGGACAGACGAGAGAAATGGTGATCAAGCTTCGTAATTACTTTGAAGCAGAGTATCAAAATGGCGGCCCGCTTTTACCATTGTCGCAAGTGAGAGAGCGCGTTGCGGCCGCGTTAGGTATTAGTGCATCTACGATTACAAAAATTACTACCGAAGCCTACGGAACAAGCGGCATGCAGGAGAATAAGCTTCGTACGCCGAAGAAAAAACGCCAACCACGTCGTGTGACTTCGGTTGACAACTTTGACGCAGACGCTATACGCCGTCATATATATAACTATTACTTACGTAAAGAAGTTCCAACACTTAAAAAACTTGTTGCTTCTTTGCGTGAATGTGATTTGTTCCGAGGTCAAAAATCGTCATTGGTAAAGGTCTTGAATGAAATTGGATTTACTTATAAAAAATCGGACAAACGCAAAATATTGATGGAGCGTCGCGACGTAGCTTTTGCTCGTTGCGAATTTTTGAGCGAAGCCAAAAAAATTACAGATTGGTCAAATGTTGTTTTCACTGACGAAACTTGGCTGAATGCGAACCACACAGTGTCTAAGAGCTGGACTGATGACACCGCTGCTTCCACTACCTCAGTACCGATGGGAAAAGGAGAACGTCTAATCATTTGCCATGCAGGGTCTGTGAAAGGATTCATGCCAGATGCTTTGTTGGCCTTTAAATCCAAAAAAACAGTTGAGTACCACGAAGAAATGAATTCTGAGGTTTACGAAAGTTGGTTTAAGGAAATGGTACAATCATTGGAAGAACCGTCAGTTATTATTATGGATAACGCATCCTATCACTCACGCCAAATTGATAAAATGCCGACCCAGGCCGACAAAAAACAAGTAATCATTGACTGGCTTCAACGACATGGTGAAAATGTTGATAACTCCTTACTAAAAGTACAATTACTAAATATATTACGAACAAAAAAACACTTCCCAAAACGATATGTGATCGACGAAATAGCTGCAGAACATGGTCATTGGGTTCTTAGACTTCCACCCTATCATTGTCAATACAATGCCATTGAATTAATATGGGCTCAAGTTAAAGGACACGCTGCTAGAAATAACACAAAACCCCCATTCACGGCAAACAAAATGGTAAATTTATTAAAAAATGCATGTGTGAAAGTAACTGCGGAAAGCTGGCAAAATGTAATTCAAAAAACACAAGAAACTATAATGGCAGATTGGGATAAACACGTGGCGATAGATTATATGAGTCAACAATTAATTATAAATGTCGGCAATAGCTCGAGTGACAGCAACGATGAATCTGATTTTGATTAATAAATAAATAAAAATAAAAGATTAGATTTCGTTTGCTTAAATTGGAATTGGGGTTGCTCAAACTTTACTATTTTCTGGTACCAAACGGCAGACTTTAATGTCTGCCATCCCCAGCGAGCAACACGGAAGGGAGTAGCCTTAGCTAAAAAATATTGTTCAAATCTTTCTGTCATTTCTTGCGGGAGGGGAAGTTGCACACTAGCGCAAAGCCGCACTATTACATACAAAACATACCTGTACCGATCCATTGCCGATCATACTCACACAACCAAATCACTAACACATAAAAAATAAAGCACCATTCACAAATCTAGCCCCGCCCTCACCCCACAGTATATTATCAAACTCCATGGTCCATGCGGACTTGTACTTTGACAGAGGGGAAACGCTGTGTATGCCTACTCCCTTCCGTGTTGCTCGCTGGCCATCCCAGATTTAACCGGTAACAGCTTCGTCAAGTATGACTTGTACTTGTAATCATCATAGTCATCATAACCTTGTTCTTTTTTGGATATACACCAGGAGATAAACACGTCTTCAAATAATGCTGTATGTTTTCCTGAGGCGCATCAATATAACGGTTTTACATAAAAATAAATCCGATATTATGTGCCGAGAACGGAAAACACCCGTGTAAAAATAGTTCATAAACAATATCGATATCTCAATCGTAACTTCGTAACATCACTATGTTGATAGCCATAGAACGTAATTTTTTAAAAACGTTTGTTATTTTATGGAATTTATAAAAAAACTACTGCACTTATGGACTCATTTTGTGAAAGATGATTATTATACGGGATCAAGGAGCAAATTTAAGCAGTTGTCATATTTTTAAAACCTCGCATTTATAAGTTAACTTTTGCGTAACATCGTCATGTTACGTTCTATTGGTGCTGTCAAAAAGAGGATAAACGGTTGGATCTACTATAATATGATTGATTCCTTGATTCAAATGGAATGTCCATACTATTCAAACACAATAATGAAATATAATATGTTTTAAAAGTTTTCAATGATATACAGACGGGCATATCAAAAGATACAAATAACATAAATACATATAATTATGTATATTTGGTGAGACTCATCTCATATATAGGTGCAGGTAATGATGCTTCCTTCCAAGTTAACAATATACATTGCAAGAAGTATGCATACTCGTATTTAGGTATAACATATAGTAGTCAGTATAGTGTAGTCAGTTACGTGCTGTGCCCCGCGCTCGCCGCTGTGCACAAGAGTGACTCCCAGAAGAAGAACTTCAAATAAGTTCGAAACTGGTCGGAGAATATTTCCGGTAAATATTACGCGAGTCCTAGCCGGTTTTAAAGCGTTATTATGAACATAACTCGCGATAGTTTTCTATCTCAAATAACATATAGTATAAAAGCTTCATCTTAAAAACATAAAATCATTTGCAGGAATCGTGGCAATGGCCCAAAAGTACAAATTTCTTCAGCACGTCTGTATATTAGGGAGAGTACCTGCGTCAAACTTCTATTTATAGAAGAGGTGATAATGGAAAAATACATTAATAGCATTACACTAAAATCTTTAATTTAATCATATGTTAGCATAGAAGTATATATCGCCTGGATGACGGGAATTTATATTTTTATCACACATATTAACTGATAGATCTTTAGTTATCTATCAGTTCAAATGTTTGAAGCACTTAACCCGTAGACACGCCAGTCGCCATCATCATCATCATCATCACCTCAGCCGTAGGACGTCCACTGCTGAACATACGCCTCCCATATTTCATCAGTCGCTATATTTGGCCAATAATACAATCAACTTTATTTTGGCCATACTGTAGATAAGAAATATCACATATGTACGAGTATATACTAATTGTAACGCTGTATGGATAACTAAATAAATAAACTTCTCAGAAATCATACTATTTTTCCAAGAATTGCGACATGTGTGGTCAAACCCGGTGAAGCGCAACTCTGTTATTTTTTAAATTATTCGCGATAACTGCCATAACGATTTAAACGATTCCAAAAATATTTAAAACGTAGAGTAGACAGACAAATGGCCCGAGCAATGGGCGTTGCAGGATTTATTATTTGCTAGGATATCTGTAACAATAACATACCTACTGTACTACGAGTAACAGCTGACTAAGTATAGTATGTCCGCCAGCGGCTACGTTCGATTCAACCTTTTCGAGATCAAATGTCCAAAAATCCATCTTTAGTTGATACAACATAAAAATCATCAACTGCCAACATTTCAAGATTGTAGCCTCAGCGTTTTAGGCTCTATGTTGATGAGCTGTCAGTGGGGATAAGTAATTAAATATAATATATTGGTAACGATTAAACACACTTTAGTTGGGACAATCAGACAAACAGAGGATGAACGCATGGCTAAGGATTTTTTTAAACTTTAAAATTTCTAACCATTGACTCCAGAGTCCGTGCCGTTTGTTAACATTTTCTTATTATGTTTTCTATGTAATTAAGTATTTAAATATTACTAACATACCATTTCAGCAGGCACTCCATCACCACGCTATTCCTATCTCGGATGGCCATCTTCAGATTGTATTCGCGGATGCTCTCTGGTCTTTCAACCATCACCTTCCACACGAACCTTCCAATGGCATCATTATCGTCGTGTGCGTGATAAATAAAGAATAGTAGAATAGAAGAATAGAATAGTATCGTATGGAACCACAGTGACAAGGACACAAGTGATTATTAATAAATGTCCATATAAAATCTATACTACCTAGATACTTATTATTGCATATAATATATGTACATATACTATATCATGTTATTATGACACGACAATAAATACTAAAATGTACGCAATAAGATGTTGTATGTGTTCGATTTCTTATTGTGTGTGACAGAAAAGCCCTTGACTTAGTTTTGTTTATGACAAATCAAACGTATGAGTGTCTATGTAATCTACTCATTGAACAATCTTGCGTTACTTGACTCATGGCGTCAACTCTTATCTAAATTGTTTATCCTATTCGTTCAGAGCTGTATTATCTGTGCTATGTAATTATGGCTTAATCTATACTGACCGTTTACGAGTGTCAGGTAGATTATTTAATCCTATTAGCTTAATGTGCCTTGTGCCCTAAATATTTTATACTAGTCTTGCAGCTGATGTTATGTAGGGAAGGTAAGGTCTAAATGTATTTTTATAAATGTAAATAGGTAGATTTTCAACACCACAATACAAAAAATAACACACTAAAATATGGACGATAATTTTGCCAGCAATAATATTAAGCAAACTGAACAACTTCATTAAATTAACAAAAATATATGTATATACAGTGGTGGTCATATAATTAAGAACGCTAATTTAAAGGGAAGATTTTTTCAAACTAACAAGTATAACCAATTGCATGTATTTTTTTGTATTTCTCTTGGTATCGCAAAACTTTTCCATACTAGCGGTACATTCATTGATACACATGATTGGCTAAAAAATTCATATATAAACTTTATACATTAGATCTGAGCCTAGTATTACTACTTACTGGCTGGTCACATAATTAAGAACGCTGAATAGTTTATTTTTTTATTCAAATTTAAATAGAGAACACTCTGTTGCTCTGTGGTTCTTGGGCACTATTCGTATAATTTTGGCGCCATTTAGTGCTGTAAACGTCTTAAAGGTGATTGCTTCATATAAAAACAATGGGGAAAAATAAAAGTTGTGATAAATCTAAAAGGGAAGTAATAATAAAACTTCGCGACAAGAATTGGTCATATAAAAAGATAGCCGACCATCTGCAATGCTCAAAAACTATGGTTTTCCACGCTGTGAAGCATTTTGCCATGTATCAAACTACTTCAACAGTTCCCCGTGTACCTAAACAGAGAAAGTCATCTCGTCGAGATGATCGCAATATCGTTCGTTTGGCAAAACAAAATCCTTTTAAAGGGTCTAATGAGCTGAGAAAAGAATATTTTGGTGAAAACAACCCTTCAGCAATCTCGGCACGCACTATTCGAAGGCGTTTGGTAGAAGAAAAGTTGCACGGAAGGATAGCAAGGAAGGTGCCCATGTTGAAACGGTGCCATAGGCAAGCCCGGCTTGCATTTTCAAGAAGGTATGAAAACTGGACAGTTAGTCAGTGGAAAAATGTTCTTTTTTCTGACGAAACAAAAATAAATAGGGTATGTTCTGACGGAAAACGATATGTACGACGCCCTCCGAATAAAGCATTTGACCCAAAATACACAAAAGTGACATTAAAGCATGGTGGGGGAAATGTGAAAATTTGGGGGTGCTTTTCTGGGTATGGTGTTGGACCTGTTAAGTTGATAGAAGGAAACATGGATCAATTCCAATACAAAAATATACTGGAAGAAACAATGTTACCTTATGCTGAAGACGTGCTTCCGGTTATCTGGACATTCCAGCATGACAATGATCCAAAGCATACTGCACGCACAGTTAAGGAATTTCTCACATCGCAATCAGTTTCTGTCTTAGATTGGCCAGCTAACAGCCCAGATTTAAATCCAATAGAGCATCTTTGGTGCGAAGTCAAGAAAAAGGTTTCAGATCGACAGTGTGGCAATTTAAGAGAACTGTACGACGTTTTCTTAGAAGAATGGAACTCTATATCTCTTGCGAAATGTCAAAAATTGATAGAGTGAATGCCTCGCCGGTGTAAAGCAGTAATTAAAAGCCGTGGACATGCTACTAACTATTAATTTTAGTTTAAATGTAATAAATTGTTCTTTTTTTCCTTTACGCACTTCATATTAATGTGATTTATTTAATCTAAGTTTCATATAAAACAACTCTTGAACAGTTTAATAATTCGTTCTTAATTATTTGTCCAGCTTCATTACTATATGAATTTGTTATTATAGAGTATAATTAAATAAAAAATGTTAGCAATTTTATTTTATATTTGTATTCCCCTTTGCTCTATCCATGTGGCTATTTCATAACATACCTAGTTATTTCTAAGAAGGAACACATAAATATACGTGACATGATTTATATTTTAAAAAACATGAACTTTAAATCGTTCTTAATTATATGTCCACCACTGTATATATATTGATTTTATTAGCTTCTTTTTGTTTTTCATGTTTTTGTAAGTTGCTTAATCATTGTTTTTCTTGGGTTTTATAATTCCCTGTCCACAGCTTATTTTTAAACAACTTTTATCTGGTCGTATTTCTAATTCCTCTTCAATTCTAAAATTCTATTATTTTGTAATAAGTAGATAACAAGAAATATGTACACCACGATTAGGCAGGTTTTGGAGTTCCCGATATTTCCATCCCGTGAGTACTAATTATGATGAAGTTAACAACCGCGAAAGTCTAAAACAGGAAGTCTAAAATATATTATTTTGCATTTTAATGAGTTTATTGTAGTTTAGTATTTGAATAGTTACAATAATAGTATTAACGTCTGGCTACTGAGTTACCTTCTAAGTTATTAGTAGGTATTTTAACATCGTCGGACTAGTAGCGCTTTGCTAGTAGTCTAGTAACACATCTGTAGGCCGAGCACGAAAATCTGTTTAAGTGTAACGTAATCGCATCGTAATTATTATTAACTGTCACTTATCTAGTACAATAGTGGGACAGATAACTCATAGTTTGTACTGAATAAGTAAACGATACGATAACGTTACCCTTAAGCAAATTTTCGTGCTCGGCCCACAGACATTCGGTAGACGAAACAAATACTACACCTATTAGTGAGAACCATCGAAATGGGATACAATAACTAGGTCCTTTTTCCTGGATATTGGCGTCAAATTGGACACAATGGGAATGCCTCATCTGCAGGAACCACGTATTGAGTTCATGTACGATGGCATTGACGGGTGCGCATAGTACCTACGTCACGGACTGTACGGAACTGATCGAATCGGAACTGAACTTCGTCAACCTTTTTTTCATAAGCAACAGTGAGGTTTCCATAAACTATTTTGGTAGGTATACTATACTTTTATACCAATTAACCAATGAGTATACCACCAAGCACCTAAATATGTACCGTAGACATCCACATATAGGTAGGTACGTATAGCTCTTATGCTGGTTTTTTTATGGCATTACGAAACGGTACAAGCAAGAAACGCTCGTAGCGGAGCTTGACTTGGCGATCTTAACCAATGAACAAGTTAAGACACGCTTGCTGCGGTCAGGACTTGGATGGGTGACCGCTAGTGGCATTATTCAACTGAGCGCTTCCGTGCTTCGGAGGGCACGTTAAAAGCCGTCGGTCCCGGTTGTTTGTCGTAGGACAAACACGGCCTGAAAACTTTAACATGGGTTGACCACAAACCTGTCCACCAATCCGCACTGGGCCCGCGTGGCGAATTATGGCCCAACTGCTCTCTCTGAGATGAAGCCCAGCAGTGGGAACAAAATGAGCGGATTATGATTATGACAAGCACGAGACTCACCTCATGTTAAGTGGTAACCTCTGCCTCAGAACAGATGCATTTACTCACAAGTGACAAAATGCCTGCGCCCGTAACCCTGAGACATTATAAGTTGTCAAGTCTCATGTGGCCTGTAATTTTGCCGGCAACCATACTGTCAAACCTAAACGCAGTATTGAGAACATTACTGCTTCATGGTGGGAAACGGTGTGTGACAGTACTTCCCCGGACTTCATTCACAAAGAGTTCTACTGCTCTATAACTACTTGTTTACGCCTACCGTTGGTTTATGTCAAAGATAATACAAATACTTACTACATAATTTTAGTTCTCCGTTTCCAAGTCCGTAAATTACGTAAGTATAGCATAATACATGTGAATTTTAATAACATGTTATTAAATTTACTTAGTAAATTAGGCCTAGGTAACTACTCCTTTCTCAAGGTCTAAATCATCGTCGATGCGGGCGACAATGACAATGATTTTTTATTTACCACGTCAGTACTCATGCTAACATCTAATCAGTTAAATATGGAAGTTTCTTACTTAAGTAGGTAAGTAATTATGAATCATACACATATTCGTAACTTTCTAGTGGGCCTTGCTTACTAGGTAAAGCTATTCATTTCTGAGCGGTTTCTTACGCCTGCGGTCAAAAAACCGACCACTCGATCAATTCTACGTATTAAATTAATGAGTCAAGTTCGGCGGCCGTGAAGCACACTTATGTAATGATATTTTTGAACAAGAAATTATGGCGACTTAAACGCCAAAATAAATATTCTTATTATATTATATTAAAACAATTTAGAAGAAAGCTATACCTGTCGATATAGTTATTTAATTCGGTATGATACGAAATTATGCCGAGTTAGATACTAGATACTAGATAGAAAATAACTTTTCTTATTAAATTAAGTTGAAACTATTTAGAAGAAGGCTATATCAGTCAATTTTTTTTCTAATAAGCAAAAACATCCACACAAGGACTTCAGATCCCAAACTAGGCAGCCTGATGACTGATATACGTACTTATTTACATATACACACCCAGACACAGGTCAAACATGTCATGCGCACAAATATTTGACCTATCCAGGGATCGAACCCGGGACCAGCGGCTCAGAAGGCAGGCTACCAACTGCGCCAACCGGCCATTCAATGTTATTTATTACACACTTATTTAATACTAGCTGCTCTCCGCGGGTTCACCCGCGTGGTGATTGGTGACGATGATAATGAATGTTTATCCTACGTTCACTAATATGTAGCATGTAGCATTCAAATGGTGACAGAATTTTCAAATCGGTCCAGTAGTTTCGGGTCCTATTCAATTGAAACAAATAAACAAACAAATCTTTCTCCTCTTTATAATATTATGTATAGATTACACTCACTTTGACTACATTTTTAATTAAGTATACCATTTCACCATTCTACCGACTTCCAAAAAGGAGGAGGTACTCAATCGTCGGTGTTTTTATTTTATTTTGTCATGTTTGTTACCTCATTACTTTCAATAGGGTGAATCGATTCTCAAAAAAAAATTTTTTTTAAAGCTGGTGCTTCCCCGATGCGTGGCGTCTTAAATTTTATCAAATTTGGTTTTTGAGTTACACTACAATAACTGAACAGAATGCAAGTCAGTTTAAAATTTTTCAAATTGTACTTGTTGATCAGCTTGTTTCAACAACATTCATCATGCATGTTTCGATTGATGATTTGCGTGAAACAAAACAGATCTAATTACGTAATTAATTATTCGAATGTCCAATATTATGACATGGCGCGAGTAGCAGGTAAAGTGGCATGTGGCAACAATCACCACCAACACTGCCGTTATCGTTCCGAGAAACAATTTCACCTAATGGCAGCTGGTATTAGTATCCTGTCACTTACCATTAATTACCTACCCACTGGTTTCCTGTTAACATATTCCTGATCTATTTTCACACATTTGGACTGAGAATTTTACGTGACCCATACCATCTTGTGAAAACGTGGACTAAATTTAGCAAGATTCTGAACTATGGTTTAAAGGAATAAGATATGAGATATTTAAATAACCATGGATGAAACTGGGTACTAACTTTATAGAGTGAAATTGAAAACGCACGCCGTCTTATTATGAAACGTGCACTTAAAATAGTCTTGAGTTTAAATCATGGTTTAAGGGAATAATATAATTAGATATTTGCTTAAACCATGGATTAAACTTGGGAATAACTTTATCGAGTGAAATTAAAAACGCACGCCGTCTTATTATTAAACGTGCACTTAAAATAGTCTTGAGTTTAAATCATTGTTAAAGGGAATAACATATTTAAAATTTGCTTAAACCACGGTTTAAACTCGGGACTAACTTTATTCTCACACACTCTCATGTTTGCATACTCACACCCACGCTATAGGTTTCCCTATGCTATGCCGTGTGTATGAGACATATTATGGACACACACATTAACAAACATTCAAGACCCGAGAACAAATATTTCTGCTAAACACACGAACATTTGCCCTGACCAGGGATCCAATCGAACCCCAACCCTTGCCTCGAAGGCAGCGTTACTACCACTACAGGCTAACGGGGTCGTCAAGTACATTAAGAAATATTTTATTATTATCAGGTAAATAGTCGTTAGTAATAGATTTGTTATCATGCACATAAACTTAGGCTACATGTTTATGATGATGAATATGACATCAAACACCATATACATATAATATGTAATAATTTATATAAGACACGATATACCTGCACCAATATATATTTACTTAGATATAATATGATACATATTGACCAAGAGCATGTCATCCCAGGCCTAAAATAGGGTTCCGTCGCAACAACAAACAAAATCTAGAGTGCTACGGGCAGTTTTACGAAATTAATTGTACTTAGCCAAATTTTGGAGAAGTGTCTCATGGAAACATATAAATATTATCTCAATACATTCGTCATGTATCACAGACCCAAGAATTGTTCCATGAAAGGTGCATAATGAACTGGTATTGGGATCGAATCGATTCCAACCAGATACCAGACCAGAATATAATTATAGAATATAATTATTTCATAGAATTTCGCAATTCTTATACATTGAAATTCAACTTATTAAATTTAATTATTTATTGGATTTATATTTGGATTAAATAACGTATCATTTTAATTATCTTATCGTACGTTTCGAACACTTTTCAGTGAACACGATCACTGGTAGACTGGATGACAGTTATCTATACTTCTATACTAATATTATAAAGAGGAAAGATTTGTATGTATGTTTGTAACGAATTGGCTCAAAAAGTACTGGACCGATTTCAAAAATTCTTTCACTATTGGAAAGCTACATTCACCGTGAGTAATATAGGCTATACAAGATTTATCATCATCATCATTCATCACCGCGCGCGGGTGAAACCGCGGAGGGCAGCTAGTCTGTTATAAAGTTTAAATTATTTTTATGTATCGCATCATATATTGTTAATCAAAACGTTTCCGATGCATGCAATAGTGTGTGTGTAGTATTCGAAACGTTGGGATAAAATCATATGAAATTATACGCGATATAATCCGTTTAAAGTTGTTTAAATTTATTCAATTGTATAATATTTAAACAATATTTTTTTCCGTAGTTTTTATAATAAACTGACCTAAATATTTATAATAATTTTGATTACTATAACACTACTAGAACTATAAACGATTTGCCGATTCATACGTGTTTCGCAGACCTATTTAAGTTTATAGACATTCAGACTTATGTCGATTCCTAAACAACGATTGAACATAAACTGCGAAATGGCCGTAAAGCGGAATAAAAGCGATACGCATCTACGTTTTCAAGTTGATTGACAGTTCGACATCCGCCCATGCAAACAATGGCAAAAAGTTAAACGTTTTTGTGCAAAAAAACAAGTACAATTACGACAATTAAATTTAGTAATTTTAAAAAATGCCACCCGTTATTCAATGTCCATGAAGAATTTTTTGTATATAATTTTTTTTTGGTATACTAAGGTATTTTAGCATTGTTTAGATAACCTAGAGGTGGCAAGAGCCGGCTGCCGCATAAGTCTTTGGCCGGATCAACTCCTACCTCAGAATTGAGATTTCGGATAAAGGTAACATCACCACTACTTTTTTTTTTTATGGGACAACATCCACACAAAGGTCTTCAGGTCCCAAATTAGGCAGAGCCTGTACTATGGTAACCTGATGACTGATATACATACTTAAATACATATACACACCCAGACACAGATCAAACAGACATGTTCATGCACACAAATGTTTGACCTGTCCGGGGATCGAACCCGGGACCAGCGGCTCAGAAGGCAGGGGTGCTACCAACTGCGCCAACCGGCCTGTCGCCGGTTTTTACTTTAACCTGGCTACCTAAACCTTAATCTTAACGCTACCTTCAAAAACGAAAACTTTGCAGGCCCTAGGACAGATGTCATTGAGAATCAGTCACCGATGCGGTGGAAGGTGGTAGTATCGGGTGATTCATTTAGAGGTACTTTTTCTATGGATTTTTGACAGATGAAGCGTGAGTCGTGGTAACCTTTTATGGTATTTTTGTTCAGTTTAGTTTGACATTTCATTATGGAAAGACTTACCCCGCACGCGTCTACAAATTATCCAGGTGTATTACGAAAATCAGAGTTCTGAGAGGAATGTGTTTCGTGAACTTAGAGAAACTTATGGTCCACATAATCGGCAAACCGAACGTACGATTCGCTTTACCATCGAAAAGTTTGAAAGCCAAATTACATTATTAGATAACACACGACAAAACAGACCACATCTTGAGCAACTGGAAGCCAACATTATGTACTCGCGTTATTCGCCAAATACCAATCGAAATGCTCGCCTCATCGAAAATTGGAACGACAGAATGGACTATGTTAACCGGGGTTACGGCCAATATTTGAAAGAAACAATCTTTAGAAAATAATTGTAAAGAATAGTTCTTTTGTGTAATTTGTTTTTATTTGAAAAAAGTTTTAAAAACAGTACCTCCAAATGAATCACCCGTTGGAATAAACCTAGACTTGGTTCATTATACCTTCGACCGCATCATCACTAACCATCATTAGAGATAGTGTTAAAACAATAGCCCATCTAATCATAAAATCGAACTAACAAGACAAAAGATGGACGGTTGACTGAAGTTAACGACGTAACTGCTACGGGGAAATATCCGTTTAACAGAACAAGGCAGTTCAAAGACAATTTATTCGTATTCAAGTTCAGTGAACCGTATAATATACGCAATAATATCCGTCTAGACCTAGAAGTAAACTTTTGCAAAACAAATTTGTGATTATGGGACTTAAAAAATGTCACGAAGTGTCCTACTGTGGTAGAACTGTAACGTATTCAACATTAGGTCCGTATGTATAATATACGTGATACTACGGAAGGAAGTAATGTCCGCGTCTACGACGTTTTTAAGACACGATTAGAATAAAATATATTATGGCAGTACAAAGGTTCTATATGTAGTTTCCCTATAAATTCTATTTTATAAGTAAATACGAGCCTTACACATATATGTACTCGTACTTATAAGTGCTCGTATGGATATAAATAACATTAGTGTTGTAATTGCGCGGTGGTTTTACAGACTACGTACGCTACAACTTATCTGCTTTCATTGTAAATTATCCTTGCACCTCGTACTCGAGATAAGTATCCTGAAATAAATATATTATATACACATGTAGTACCGCATAGTTGCCACCGCTCGTGCACTAGTTGAGAGTTAGTAGAATAAAAGAATTTGTAGATGGCCACCCACATCCGCCATCTTGCCCTTCCCGCTAGTCGCACCCGTCATTCGCAGTTTAGTGCTCAACCGTTCAACACTATTTTTCGCACTTACACCCTAAACTGAGAGAAAAGCAGCTATGCCTAAACGCAAACGTGATAGTGATCTCGACCTTATTAGTGATCAAATAAAAAAGTTAAAAAAGAAACTGAAACGAGCGCGTAAACGGAAGGAATCGACGTCATCATCGTCGAGCGAAGCAAACTCCAAGATTGTCGATGAAGGTAGGTACCCACTTATTTATCAAAAGCCTTCCACACCGGTATCGGTTTTCGTAGTAAAAATGCATTCGAGCTGATCTTTGGACTGCCTCACCGCATTTTATTTACCCAAACCCTTAAATGACTAAACCCGATATTATGTTTTTCATTCTTATAAAATGCACTCGAGCTGATCTTTGGACTGACTCACAGCATTTTATTTATCCTTTCTTTAATTTCAATATTAATTTCTTATAACAGAATGCACTCGAGCTGATCTTTGGACTGTCTCACGGCATTTTTATTTACCTACCTACTTACAAAAAAAAAAAAAAAAAAAAAAAAAAAAAAATTATAAAATGCAATCGAGCTGATCTTGGGACTGCCTCACCGCATTTAATTTTTTCTACCCTCACTAAAATTGCGCTCTTATGAACTTGGCATGTTAAAGCAAACTCAAATCGAGCTGATCTATGGACTGCCTCATCGTTTTTGCTAAAAAATGCCTACCACTAAAGAATGTACTCGAGCTGTTATCGGACTGCCTCACCACATTCCGGGTGCTTACTAAATAACACATGTTATACATAGCATATTCACACTCTGAAATACATATATATATCTATATATATATATATATTTATTTTCTTCTTCAGACAATACCCTCTCGGGAATTTGGGAAGAAAACCAACCACCAGAGGAAGAGCCAAACACAGAGATAGCCTTTGAAGAGCCAAGTACGGAGTTACCCTCTGAACTACCCACATCTCTGTCCGATGTGGAACCAGTCCCGAACGAGACGAACAAAGAGGTGGACAACTCCACACTTGACAAAGATATATTGGATATCTTAGGAGATAATCCCGAAAACAATGTCCAATATGGCCCCGACATACACAAAGAACTTTCAAGCCGTCTACAACATATAACTACCAATGGTCTCACAAAAGAGTCAAGGAAAGAGTTGCAACAGAAATATTTGCTCCCGTCTAACGGGACTTTGCTAGGTGCACCTCTGATAAACCCAGAGATTAAGGCAACACTACCTGAAGTTCTAGTCAACCGCGACAAGGCCCTAGAGTCTAAACAAAAACTCCTTGGATCGACCATATCCTGCCTCGCGACGGCCACGTCTTCCCTGTTAGGTGCACAAAACAAAGACAATGAGCTTATAAAGAAACTCATGGATGCGTGCAGGCTTCTGTGTGACATTCAGCACTCAGACTCTGTCACTAGAAGAATGTTCAGTATGTCTGCACTTAAAAAAGACGTGAAGACACAGATAATGTCCTCCAAAATAGACAAGTTTTTATTCGGGGAAAATTTACCTGACACACTAAAAACAGCAAAAGCCGTTTCCAAATCCAGTGCTGAAATAAAAACCAGCTATAATAAAAACCGCAAGAATCCGCAGCCGTCAACATCTAAAGCCGGCAATTTAAACGCGAAAGCCCCGGCGGGTCCTTTTCGGAAACCGCCGGCGCCATCACAGAAGAGTCGACAGCCTGCCTCTCACCAGAGTCAGCCCGCCAAACAATACAGAACAAAGAGTACAGACAATACATACAATAAATATAAACAATATTGAATACACAACAGCACAAATTAATATTAAAATACCCGATTTAATCAAAACCTCAAAAGCAGGCATAAACCAACCTGTTCTACACATCCCTTTTTTCAACGAAAGACCTCAGATATGTCCAGCTAAAACAATAATGTCGTACATTCACCAAACAGCCTCACTTCGTAGTAATAATAAGCTCTTCATGGCTTTGAAGAAACCGCACAAAGAGGTGACCACGCAAACAATTAGTCGGTGGATAAAAGCCACACTTAATGATTGCGGCATTGATATCAACATATTCACAGCACACTCCACCCGACACGCGTCTACCTCCAGAGCTCATCAATTGGGTGTCAACATCGACGTCATTAGAAAGACAGCAGGGTGGAGTGGCACTTCGGCCACTTTTGGTCGCTTCTATCAAAGAACAATTTTGATTGACAATGATCAAACTTCCTTAGCTAGAGCAGTATTTAACCATAATTAAATTAAGTTAGATACTCGCAAAGATTATATAATAAGATTTTCATGTACTAATGCATAGATAAGATAGCTTCATTATGTGATTTCCCACTGATTATAGATGTTTATAATTATGAGAGAAGGACATAAGCGATTGATTATGCCTTTAATAAAGACTGCTACTTGTACTTAACCAGTCATTTCTTTTCTATAACAGCTGTGATATTTCCGAAAATAACTCTCAACCTCTACATGTGTATATAATATATTTATTTCAGGATACTTATCTCGAGTACGAGGTGCAAGGATAATTTATGATTAAACGAACTAAGTGAAGTTCTATCATAATTATCCGTAGCACCTCGTACGAAGAGATAAGTATCAATCACCCACCCATCCCCATAGCTAGCTTATGTTACCCGAATAAACTTCCGGTAATATCACGCAACTGTAACGATACTCTAAACTAAATGACGGGTGCGACTAGCGGGAAGGGCAAGATGGCGGATGTGGGTGGCCATCTACAAATTCTTTTATTCTACTAACTCTCAACTAGTGCACGAGCGGTGGCAACTATGCGGTACTACATGTGTATATAATATATTTATTTCAGGATACTTATCTCTTCGTACGAGGTGCTACGGATAATTATGATAGAACTTCACTTAGTTCGTTTAATCATAAATTATGTTGTAGTATCTAAATCTAACATAGTGAAAAAACAACATATGTGACAAAATTAACATATTGTTATAATGAAATATCATTGTGAGCGATATTACGACACTAATGAATCAGTGAAAGTAATCGAGCATTAGACACCCACGCGGAATAAACACAATTTAATGAATCTAAATTTATTATAAGAAACAACTATTAATTTTACTGTCAGTTAATGTGCAGTGATTGTCGTGGAAAGAATAGAAAGTAAAGGCACGTGTCCACTGGGGCCACCGGCCGGCGCGTATCCCTAGGGCATTCGCATAGAGATGCGACAAGATAACACTATGCAACCTATCATATCCCCTAGGTATACAATATATAATGTTACGATCGTACCATTAGGGAGTAAAAAAATCGACAATGGCTATAACTGTGGTGAAATTATGTACTTACACGTTATTTGTGTGTTTTCCTCGTCATTCCCTTAGAATTTAGATTGTTTTAGTAATGGATCCAGCTCGTTATTAGAACGTCACTTAGACTGGACAGTGACTTATGACGAACCTATATTTTATATCTGACTGTAATTAGACGCGTTGAGCACTTTTCGGGTGAACAAAAATCATGGAACTGCCGTTATCGTCACCGAACGATACAAGTTACTTAGTTTTCAATTATATCGGCTATCCTAAAGACTGCTTATTATTTTTAATGTATACTATTTAACTTGAGTGAATTGAAAAATGTACAAACGTACAGGTCCACATACATATGAAGTAACAAAAATACCCCCTCCCCCTCCCTAACAGTACTGTTATTTGTTCTGTGACCCAGCGCAAGATCGATCGATCGATATCGCATACTTTTACTTGGTCTCGAGGCGATACGCACAGCGTGCTTGCAGCGAGGCGGCGGTGCGGGGTGCGGCGCAACGCGGAAGCTGCGACGACGTGACGTCCTGCCCGCGGGCGGAATTGTTAATCACCTCGTTTATCATCGCAGACGAAAGTGAAAACTGCTACTGTTTACCATTGTGAATGAGACCTTTTATTATTTGAAGTACAAACTACGTGCGTGTCTAAATCGACGGGTCTTTGATTTAATCCATGAAAAGAAAATTATATATATAAATTGGTGTATTGCAATGCGGTCTATAGGTATGTTAGTATATTCGGATTGTTATATTGTGTTTAAAATATGAGAGAAAAAGAGAGCCAGGTGACAGGCAGCGATAATTTCTTCATCAACATCAATATAATGTATATACGAGTAAATTAAGTTATTGCATAATTTTTACTTATTTTATTAGGAAACGGTAAAAGCACGAGACCAGCCTGGTAAGTGGTAACCTCTGCCTTGAACAGATGCATTTCCCTACTATAGTGACGAATTGCACTGCGACCGTAACCTTGAGACATTAGGTTGTTAAGCCTCATGCGCCTGTAATTTCGCCGGCAACCTTCAAACCAAAACGCAATATTGCAAACATACGGAAGAAAAAGTTATCCTGGCAGTACTCCCCCGGACGCACTAATTCACAAAGAGTTCTAATATAGTTTAAGACTATAGTTATTTCAGTATATTCAGTGCTTTTGTATTGTGTTTAAATTTGAGAGAAAAAGAGAGCCAAGTGACAGAGAGCATTAATTTCTTCATCAAAGCCTTGAAGAGTAGCGACCCAGATTGCATTCATAAATCTTTTTTGGTTGCATAAACACGTCCTTACAGTTTTACTAAGTTCAATTAACGGACACATGAATGAAATGAACGTATGATGTTATGACGCTTAACATCAATCGACAACCCGAAACTCAATTATCACAATTACGAAACATCGATCACACATTGTTTCATCTGCCATCACAATAGGTAACATAATTTGAAGTGACATAATACGTATGGTGAAGCAACGCGCGAGTAAAAGTGGCATTGTGAATCGGATGTGCCGTAATCGTCGCCGCCCCCTAACTCGATACGATATTAATGATATGATAGACGCTACTTAACGTGACTGACATTCAGATTCCAGGACGCACTTAAGGGGATTGCATAGCTAGTACTTGTCTATACTAAAAGAAATAACTCTTTTCTACCTCTTAACATTGTCCGATATCAGTGATTTTTTTCATGCAATCAACACATTGTTTGCTTAGCCGTACGTTTCGACTTTTTCAGTTCTTTTAAGTTTAAAAAAATTATATTACTTTGAAATACTGAAAAAATTTAAACTTACGCTCATAGCAAACATTGTGTCGATTGCATGAAAAAAAATCACTGAAATCGGACAATGTTAACAGGTAGAAAAGAGTTTTTTCTTTTAGTATGGACAAGTACTAGTTATGCAATCCTCTTAACTATAATAATGTATCCTTTAAGCTACTGCATATTTATGCAGTGCAATACGAAATAATTATTCGCACTGTTCGGTAATTTGCGTATAGTTCGATGTCTGGAAGAGATCGCTCTGAGCGATAAGACCGGCTATATTTCGCACTATTAATTTTAAGGATTTAAATGTAGTAAACCTACAATTGTTTCGTAATTCTTCATTTGTATTGCATTTGTACTGTGATGTTTCAATAAAAAGTTAATCTATCTATATATAGTTAGCATAGTTTTAATTAATGATTTTTTTACATTAACTCAATGAACTAACTTTTGCATTGAAACATGTGTAAGTAATTAAGTATAATATAAATAGTAAAATGGTATATACCTAAATTCCAAAAAAAATCTGTAGCCGTTAAATAATGTGAAAAAAATAAGTTTAACGTGTAGGTGTGTATATGCGAAACAAAATTGCAAACAATTATGAAATCCTTTACAAAACTAACTGAATGCCCTCAATGAAATCGTCGCTAATGTCATAACATAGGTAACAATGGCGGAGAACGATGAAATTAAATATTATTTTGTAATCGTAGAATTGCATACAAAAAAGGTGTGTGACCTGAATAGTACGCATAAACACAATACAACCAAAATAGAAGTTGAAAGCAATAAGATGCTAGTCCGAGTGGCAGACAAACACCTACTTGCCTACTTTAACATTTCAATGCATACAAAAGGAATGATTCCAATCGACAAGCAAATGAGAACTGCGCGGGATCATTAAACAATTTCATTTCCTCGATCAGTGTTACAACTCCGCTGTGGTTCTTTGATTTTACGATCAGATCTATTATCTAAAATAAATTATCATCGACCGTGAAGGAAACAGTTATTTTTACATTGTAAGTGCAATTATTATTCAAAAGTTCAATCGGTTTTTTTGTGTCCGTTATTGTAGATCTTGGAGATAAAGGTACATACGCGTATT
Source organism: Selenia dentaria (assembly GCA_917880725.1). Lineage (NCBI taxonomy): Eukaryota > Metazoa > Arthropoda > Insecta > Lepidoptera > Geometridae > Selenia > Selenia dentaria. The sequence goes on along the minus strand of OU862877.1, from coordinate 30,326,195 downwards.
GTATGTTCATTATTCTTATGTTTTTAAATTCTCATATGTAGTAAGAATTCTATTATTGACCGTTAATGACACATGTGTTTAATTATTTTGTTTGAAACACTGTTCTCATGAAATAAGAATAAGTAAATTTTGGGAACATTGACCAAATTCAAGGATAGGGCCATAACAACAAGGCACAAGTGAACTTGCAGAAGTAAACAGTTAAAGAGAGTATAAAAGTACCTAAATTGAAAGAAAAGGTGAGGAGAAAAGGAAAACAAAAAGGAAACCAGATAAAACTTCATGCAATGTTTCTAAGGACTTGTGAACATTGGTAATTTCCGTTCGTTTGACCAGAGAGAAACTCAAAACTTCAAAGATGTGCTTGATTACAAATCAGTATGTAGAGTAATTAATATTATAGAGACGGAAAAGTATATCAAAACTTTTTCGAAGCCCTATCTGGAAGCGTTTGCCTGAAAGCGATAATAAAGGTGGTATTACCAAGTACTAAATTATGAAAGGTTCGAGATGTTTCCGTCCTCCCATATCCCGATATTCCATGCCAGGTATGACGGGATATCTGTAGAAATATTGAAGGATGAACACGGATTAGTAGCGACTCAGCTGTATCGATTTTTTATCTGTAGTGCAGTACTGGCTAAGTACTAATGATTGGTGTTAGGCCGCCATTATCGTACCAATCTACAAAGGAAAAAACCCATAGCGAGTCGACCTCAGTATCTTCAGCAATATGTATATGAAAGTGTTGATTGAAATGGTTGTGAAAAATATAAGGCGAACCTCTTTCTATTTTATCACAAAATAACTTAAATAACTTCAGCTGCGGATGTATGCTGTATTTTATTGGAAAATTAATTTTACATAAAAAACTAAACTTCTTTGTATGTAGTAATTTTGTAATATAATCGTTGGTCGTTTAAAGTATTTGTTTTAAGCATTTTTTTGATTTCTAGACACATACAAGTAATATGCAAGTTAAACAATAATAATTTGTGTCTTAGTAATACATCGGGTCTTTGTCAATTCTGTAACATAAATCTACGACAAGCTTTTTAAAGCTTTTAAGCTCCGCTTGACCTATTTTGTGTAGATAAAGTTAAGATCACGCTGTCGCCATAAAGAGGTGGCGAAAAGTGAAGGTTGTTTAAAACCGGCACGACGTGATAGGTTGCAGAAAGAGTAAACAGGACATTTCACTGAGACGCTACTTTTCAATGGAATTTCAATACAAATTCAAAACCTTCACTCCTGAGGGAAGATTCTAGAAATAAACGTGCGTATACGTGGAAATATGACAAATACTTTTTGGAGTTGTAAGTAATATATAGTAATAAAATATGTACAAAAAAGGAATTGCCTGAGTACATGATGATGATGGTGAGTTAACTTCATAATAGAGCTGTGTTAATAGATAAGTACCCTCTCAAGATGTAGACATTGACATCGATTTCAAGAGCTGAAGCTTCATTTGTTTCAAGATTTTACAATCAAATTCATTTATTACGAAACTAGATTGATAACTGATGATCTATATCTAACACTAGCTGCACACACCGGCTCCGCTCTTTTGGGAAATGACTACCCACAGGACATTTTTTTTGGAATAAAAGTAGACTGGTAATGTATTACTTAATTCATAGTAAGCTACATTCCGGATTTTACTCAAATTCTTTACTAGTTATTAGTACATGAAAACCTATAGGGAATAGTTAGGAAATCGTGTAGTTTAGTTGGCTAGAGTATCTGGGCTAGCAATCCAAAGGATGCAGGTTCGAATCCTGTTCAGACCTGTTAATTTTATTGTTTCATTTAAGGAAGTTTATTTTTTGATTATAAAAATATTCTAATTCATGTTACACACAGCCCGATTCGACTGTGCATCATATACAAACCTTATTCTTATAGAATTATTATACAAATTCGAATATATAGTAATAATTATAGTACGTACTTAGTTACATAGATTATTTCAGAAAATAGATAAACATAGGATCGAGATGTTAACACTTGCGTAGTTTATTCACTGTGATTGATCTTGAAAACGTACCATTACCGAGCCATTATGCTGGTAATACAGGTCTTACAGACTAGCTTGTAGCTACTAGCTGCTACTTGTAAGTACAAGTAGCTCCGCTGGCGCCAACTGGCATTCTTGCCTCGGTCCAGGAGCAACTTTCATGAATAGTTAACTGACTAGTTTTAGCTGTATACTAGGATTTAGCTTTGCAAAGTATACTCGTAGAACCACAATAGAAACGGATAACAGTAACTCATTTCACGCGAACGGTCATAATGTGGAGCTAGAACGAATAGTATAAGAACATAGTCGTATTAACTTCAACCAAAGTCCACATTTTGATTTCAGAGAGTCTTGTGAAATTGATATCGTATGTTTTGGTTTACAAGTGACTGACGGTACAGTGTTACTTATAAGATTGTTAAACGCATGGTCCATCAGCAAACTAAATTGAATATTTTTAGCACTCAAAATATCAAAATACAGCCATATTCACCAATAGCCAACGGAATGTTTGTACCTAACCTAACTATTTCACACGGTCTAATCATGAGGATAGAAATGGTCACACGGTGTAACTTTTTGCTAATCAACTGAGTATTGTTTAGCATTACCTACCAATATAACATGCCTACCGACTTATTGTTCCGAGTCTAATTTCTCGAACGGAAACAACCAGAAGGAATATTTTTTGTAAGAGTCTATCTAACTGGTTGAACTCACTTGAAGTCTGTGCTTAGGTTCGGAAAATGCACTATTAAGGAAGAAGTGAAAAAAGAAATGAGTAGATGGATACTTAATTTTCCAGAGTGACGAGCTTAAAGCTCTACGGCTGTCTAGAATGGAGAAGCAGGCGGTTATCGTCAGCTAAATCAATTTTACCTTGACTAGTAACAGTCATATGTATTTAATTGTTTTACTATGCGTAGTCTTGTATTGTAATAGAGTGGACCGAACCGCAATGGAGCGACGCGATATAAAAACAGCAGCTTACCTTTTAGAATAATGCAGAGCGATGTTTGATTTATGAATGAAGATAGCCTTTGTTACTATGTGTATTAACATATCAGTCGCCATCTGACTGAAGCATATTGTAATGTGTATCATGACCTGTGCCAAGTTTTTTCCTTTTACATGTCTCAATATAGATATTGAGATTTAACGTTTGTCAGGAACACACACGTAGGTATTTGAATATTATAAAGTCAATATGAGATTAGTGCAAAATAGCAGATATTATTTTATAGTAGATTATACACCGAGGAAGTAAAGCAGTGTCTTACCTCACGGGCGGTGTATTGAACCCTAAGTGCAACGGGGACTCTTGAGTTTATAGGGATTAAAATTAAATTCCCGAGCAAATCGAGGGAGTTATTTAGAGTCCCTAGTGAAGCGAGGGCTTAAAGCCGCCCAAGACGAAAACAGGCTTTATCATCAAGGTGCATACTCTACTTTTTATACCTACTGCGAGACACTAAAACTAGAGCTATATAAAAGCAGTTATTTAGTTAAAAGTAAAGTAAATTAATATTAAATATTCAAATTGAACACATTTGTCCCGTTATAAAGGGACCGAGTAATATTTTTGGAAGGAACATTTTATGGAAAACACTGTTTTAGACTTTAGCGGTTGTTAACTAAGTTATAATTAGTGCTCACAAGATGTAGACAACGATTTAGTTGCTTTTGGAGCTCCCGATATTTCGGTACAGTTACATGCACCATGTTCAAAATCATAACATTTTATGGAAGTTTTTAAAATAACACCAAACACAGGTCGCGGCACGTAACTTGAACTATGACCTTGAATGCGCAGAGAGGAGCCGTACGTACCCCATTGCAACGCGGCGCACAACAATCACATTCCCTATAGTACAATCGCGCCTTGTTTTCTTTTTTTTTCTGTATGCTGTCTCCGACTTTACCTACAACTAACGCACCAAATCCAAATCACTTTACACCCATGAGAGTTTCATACAACATTACAGCCCCGGGGATGTAATGCCTTGCTTTACGTTGATATTGCGTAATATGTAATTGGACATATTCGAGGAGGGTTTTTGAAAAGTATTTTAATCGATAATAAATTAGTGGTGTTCTGTTTATAGGTAGGTACTTTAACAAAACATCCGTAGTTCCGAAACGAAGGGTGCGGTATCAATGCTATATTTTTAGTCTAATTTTAAGGCGTGTCCTTGCTAGATTTGCTTAGCATTTCATTAGAGTCAGTTCAGTCGTAGTTCGTTCTAAGATCTGTGGCTACATTCACATCCTTAACTTCAATGTTGCCTACATCTTATGTCGTGTTATAATTGTATCGTGTAGCCCGACGTGGGTAAACGCGGTTCATTTAAGTATTGCTGTAGATATAAACATGGAATTCAAGCTTAAATATTTTGTTTCATTCCTCATAACTCTGAACGTCTCTGAAGTCAAGAGTCATCGAGCACAGGAGACACGTACTACAAAACTTCCTTGATCTCTCAAATCGTATCTTTATCTTTTATTTATAAGTATCTTTTGGTGATATTAATTTTTATTATAAATATTAATATACAATTTCAATATGTTTAAACAGACTTACATTCTAGAACCTACTGTACTATAAAGACCCAATGTTATTGATAAAATATTATCCAATAAAACTAACTGTCAGTTCTTGGTCAAATTTAAATGGGACTACCTGAGAAGCACCTGCTTTCAAACCACAAAAGAATCATAAAAACCGTATAATATATAAAAATAAAAAAATACAGTCGAATTGAGAATCTCCACCTTATTTGGATATCGATTGAGAAGAGAAATAGACAGAAGACCCCTATCCTGGAAACCAAAACTAAAAAATATAGCTATCCTCTACGAAGAAATAATAGTCTATTTCTTCGTAGGCTTTCCTCGATCTTCCGTTCCGAGCGACTGTTCCAAAATTAAAACGACCCATATCTGTGATAATTACCCTGATACCGCCCAGCCCGCAACAGAAGATAAACAAGATTTGCAGTCGAATAAAATATTAATTTTACAATATTATGATGTTGCAATTATGATTGGATGCGTCTTATTTCTCGCAAACTTAATAGCATACTTACCGTGTTCATTTGTCACCGAAGCGCTTCCTACGCAGCATCGTTTAGTAAACAAACTTTTGTCACTACAATTACCTTTATTGTTCAGTCGATACAGTTTGCTGCAAACAGGGTTACTACTCTCCTTTCTCAATGTATGGCTTTGTTTTCTTAAATGTGTTTTCATTCTGAAACCATAAAGTAGCACAATACTTTTTGACTGCTTCAAAAAGTGGCTTATTAGTTGCCCCTTTGTATACATTACTATATTAAATTATATACACATGATTCGCCCCATATATCTATGATTATATAGGAGAGTACAGTCGCCTGCGATAAGATGTATACATTCCGTGATTTTCAAAACTATGGAATAGTACCACATTTTATAACAATATAGATATGTATTATTTTAAACAGTAAAATAATATAAATATCTTCATTTTTGAATAACTTTGATGTACACTTTTATGAACCGGATTGCTAAGGCACTTTTGAAAATTGTGAAATGTAATACATCTTATTGCAGGCGACTGTACCTACTCGTATGTATGTACCTCTTTGATAATCCAAGAGAAAACTTACAAATTTAATGTCGCGCAGTTGTCTGTAGTAATTAGTACTTATTATTATGTCAGAAAAAATAAAACAAGACGCTCATTAATCAATCATCAACTTCCTCAATGTTATGTGTGATACATAAATAGTTACATATATAAAACGCGGTATAGAATATATACCAATTTCGGTTGTTAATTTCACTCAGCGATGAGTAGACTGGTGATCTAATTTTACCGTCTGGTAAAATTAGTCGTCTTGGTCTGGAGAAGACGTGAATGCAAAATTGACATGAACAGAAACCTTTTACGCGTTTTTTTTTGTTGGTGATAAATCTACATATACACTAACATTCAAAAGAGATAATGTTTATATCTGAAAATATATTTAAATAATTTCTTTTGAAATTAATAGACACAACATAATGACTCATATAAAAATAAATATATTATAGTGTGTGATTTTCGTTTTTTGTGTAGTTAACCCATCATGCAGTGTACAGCTATTGCAATATGAAGAAAATTCACATTTATAAAATAAAACCACGGGAGCAGGCACAGCGCTCCATCCATATATTATATATTGCGAACTACCTGCGCGGTTTCACCCACGTGGTGATGGATGATGATGACGACGAATCAAAATATATAGCCGATGTTATTTAGGGATAATGTAACATTCTCATAATGAAATAATTTTTGAAATCGGTCCAGTAGTTTTTTAGCTTATTCGTTACAAAGATACAAATCACTATAACTCAAACAGGTTCAACTCACTATAATTCAAACAGGTTCACTCGAACCCTGATTAAAGAAAAAGTAGAATTTTTAAACACCTAGTGTAACGAAACAGATCGATAGTATATAATGAAAAAAATACAAAGGTTAGAAAAGGCATAGAAAAAGAGTAATAACCGAATAGAATTCATAAATATAACTCTCTTTCAGCAAAAAAAAATCCTGAATAGGTCTACAAAAATAAACTTTCACGTCAAAACTATATTTTTATTTTTTAGGTAATACTTAGCCAACGTATAGTACTAAAGTAATAACCAGCAGTTTTTTCAATTGTGTTAGTATATATCGAAAAATATAACTCACGCATTTTCGCATTACATCGTCCAATCTAACAAGCGATTTTCAACCTTACGTAAAGCATCTTAAACTATTTTAAAATTGGGGTTGGACCGCGTCTTAATCCAACGCTTTACTTAATCAACACCTCCCTAATCGATCTTGCCTACAGTTTTTAGTCAAATAACATTTTGGTGTTGTTTTTGTGATCTGTTTATGTATTTGGTTATCTATATATAGACACATAATAAAACTGCATCGGTCGAATTTCTGTATAATGAAAAAAAAATGATAAAACCCGAGTCAGGGGGATGTAAGGAAATCGCACTAATTTTTCTTTTTAATTGTTTTGTCTCTCTCCTTGTCTGTTTGTACGGGCTAATCTCCGAAGCGACTGGGTCGATTTAAATGAAATTTTGTATGGTGCTAGCTTATATCCCTGGTCAATATATAGGATACTTTTAATGCCGGTAAATTAATGAGCTCCCGTGGGATAGTTAAAACTGTAATGAACCATATCCCGCGAGGACACGCGAGCAAAGCCGCTGGCGGGTCACGCCATGTTTTTAAATAAATTTGTCTATTAAATGTTGAACCACGTTTGTCTCTACCTTCCTACAATCATTCGTAGGTAATGCCAGATGAAACATATCATAGTCACTTTTTTTTTAGAAACACTTTTTAAGTGGTTTAAAAGAATGGAATTGTTTTAAATGTAAATTACTGGGCTTATATTAAAGCATACATCATGCGTTTCTTACAGATGTTTTTACTAACTAGTACACTATAAAAATAAATATCAACTTCATATAACAAAAACATATTCATAATAATAAGTTATAATACTAGTGGAAACGTAAAAACAGTAATTTGCCTATAAGTCATCTATAAGAAAAACAATTAAATACCTAATGGCATTATGCATCGGCCCGCCCGAGTCATAGCAGCATAGCACAAGGCAAAGTCAGAGGCTTTAGAATTAAATAGAGCTTTTTATCAGTAATGAAGGACACAATTAAAATACTACAGCCTTTATTTCTACAGCCCACAATTTTATACACGGATAATAACAGCACCTTTTGAATTAGTTTCTACATAGGATTAGTAAGGCACTGAATCAAGGAAACTAGAAAGGTGTTGCGTGAGCAGAAGCGTGCGGTGCGGCGACGTTTTAATAATATTTAAGAGGATTGCATAGCTAGTACTTTCCATACTACCACTACCACTACTAACCACTGAAATCGGACAATGTTAAGAGGTAGAAAAGAGTTTTTCTTTTAGTATGGAAAGTACTAGCTATGCAATCCTCTTAAGAGGAACGCATAACGCGTACTTGTCCTTGCAACATTACATTGCTTACTAGACCCATGCCTTTACGAATTTTTCAGTTTTTATAAAACAACGAAACTGCTAACTATTTAGTACTTTAAACAACTAAAAAAATCAAAACGCATAAGCCTTGTAAGTTGTAACCAATGTGTTGATTACATGAAAAAAAACACCGAAATTGGACAATGTTAAGAGGTAGAAAAGAGTTTATTATTTTAGTATGGATATAAGTACGCGCTAAGCAATCTTCATAAGAAGAAAATCTTCATAGAAAGAAAGTCCAAATAAATAGGTACATATTTGAACATCAGTCATAAAAACCTGAATTAAACGGAAGAGCATGAAAAGTGACCGTTATCAAGTAAAAATTGTAAAAAATCTCAGCTATAACAACTCCCTGTAAAATTTTACGATACGTTATGTCACACCATAAACTGTTTTATACCCTGCTCGACATTACATTACAAACAATCAAACGAAGTTTTATGGAACATTATTGTTTAATTTTATTTTGTTTCATCCAGTCCTCTTTCTGACAAAAAAGGAATAAAAACACATCTTTACTACTGTAGAATTTACTGAGGACACTGTGCATTCCATTTTACATAGCTATCGCAAAATTACTTATTTATAATATTGCAGTATTACATATATGTTTAGATTATAATATAAGTTTTAATTCAACCTATCCGCACTGTTTGCGCAATATAATGTACTTATTGATGGAATTATTGTATATATTGATTATAAGGTACAGACTAGAATATAAAAAAAACCACAAGTTTTTAGGAAATGGTCAACACGCGATAACGTCCATGACGATATGTCTGATAAAATCCTACTAATATTATAAATGCGATAGTTTGTCATTATGGATGTATGGATGTGTGGATGTTTATTACTCTTTCACGCTCAAACGGCGGGGCCAATTTTGATTAAATTTGGTATGGAGGTAGATGAGGCGCTGGATTAATACATAGGATACTTTTCATCATTATCACCCATCAACACGTGGGTGAAAAAGCGTGATATTCTTGGGCACAGCATAGACAAACTAACAAGATCTCGTGATGACAATTCTGTCACCGTTTGTATCAGTTTCTGATAGGTAGTCAAAAACAAGCTTTCATTGTGACGGCTCGATACACTAGACGTGCTCACGAACGTCAAGGGTGATGAACATTTTCCATGGCGATTAATTTTATATTTGTATGTACTGTATTTTATTAAAAGTGTTTACTGATTGATTTACTAAGTACTTAAATTTACTCATGTAAATATTTTATGACATTTTGGTATAAAGATAGATATGGCCTTGGAGAAGATAATAAGCTACTCAAAGTACTAATCCTGCGCAGACGTCGCGGGCACCAACTAGTACCAAAATAATTAAGTCTGATATAATCTAACAATGGAAATGTTTATAACAGGAACATCATAATTAAAAACAATACACATTTGAACTTTTTACGCATCTACTATAATTGATCTTGCGGGAAAATTACAAGATTTAATCATGTACATAGTCCAAGGATGATAACTGTTTCAAAACAATAAATAACAATTAGTCACTTCAATTCGATAGGTATACTTGAGAGTAGATATACTTGAAAGCAAACACACGTTACATACCTACTTACTAGAAACTGAAAACGACGTTCACTTTTTAATAGTGGTTTACCTTTTTTATACTTGTTATGCTAGTGTTTGACTGCTACCTCACTTGATGGTCAGTGATAATGCGGAATGAGAGATTAATTTCTCTACACTTAAAATAGCGACTGATCACTCAAAGACAGCTGCCTGAACACACTGATAAGTGCGTCAGATTTTCAAACTTGGGGTTGGTACTTAGCGAGGCGGACACCAGAAGTGCACTACCACCATGCTGTGCATTTCATCACGATTGCCTTCACCGAAAGCTCAAGGCCGAGGTAGAGATAGATCCCATGGCCATCTGGTCGACGGCCGACCCCTGTTGTCTCTAGCTAGGTTATCATCGCTACCTACATTTCTTGTTTAAGCTGAGAGCCTTCAAAAATAATAGGAACATTTGTTAGGTAGGTACTATATATATTTATGTACATACAAAACAAAATAATGCGTGTTCCTTGGAAAGGGGGCAGATAGATTTCCACTTATACCCTAACATACATTTAACTTCTGTCTTACAGCCTCTTCAGTGATGATACGGCTGAAGATGGTAGCATACAAAACCAAGAATGGCGACTAGCTCTCAAGACCGTTGCGTAAATAGTTACCATCCTATCATTATAATATTCTACGCAACATTATTTATATGTGAGCAATAAAAATTGCTTGCTGCACTACCAGTAGCGGTTTGGTAGTGCAGCGGGGAATTACTGGTTTATAATATGTGTATTCTTGATTTATGTGTATTTTATATATAGATAATCGTATTTTATAGCTGTATAAGTTTAAGTAATTTTAAGATAACGTTTTCCTCTCTAATGTCGCACCTCCGTCCTCCGTCCAAACCAAAATCTAACGATGGCTTTCCATGCAGCGGATATCTGGTAGAAATCATTCTCAGTGATGAGCTCGCCTATTGTGCCTACTTAGGAGTTGTTTCATTAAATCTTATATCTGTGCTAAAAAAAGTTATTGTATTGTACATGTAGAGTCGATAAAGTTTTATCTGTAATTACAACCTGACTGATAACAGCTGTACATTATCCTAAAACTCGGTCAAGCACCTATCTAAAATGTTTTAAGGACAAACACACTTCTTGAATCTGGAGCTCGATCTTATCATAACAATTAATATTAACTCTTAATGTTCGAAATTCCCCTCACTGAATAGTTAGTTCAACACGTACATTATGAGTCATCTACCTAATATTAGGTACCTGCAGTAGAAATATATATTATGACTACTAATGGTTGCTTGCGACTTCGTTCGTGAGGTTTGTGCGTATCTATACTTATTTTATAAAGAGGAAATATGTGTTTGTTTAAATTGAATAGGCTCCGAAACGACTCAACTGATTTGAAAAGTCTTAGGCTAGGTATATTATACTTTGGTTCATCATATTATCGTCCATTACGCGGGTGAAAACGCGGAACGCAGTTGCGAACCGCCGCGAGAAATGTGTTCTGTTTTTGGGCATATTGCTGCGACACCGGCCCCGCCTCCTTTTCATATCTCTCTTGTTTCTATGATCTGTATTCTCAACTTATCAAACAATTAAACGTGTTAAGTAATGAAAAAACTACCACCCACATCTCCAGTTCTCTGGATCTTTATCATAACGATTCCATAATGTCGTAAACATTTGACAAATAGGACCTGTTGACAGCAAGTCATTATATAAACAACGTAATCATTATAAAATGTTTGTCTTCATATAGGGGTAACCACAGACTTTATACTCCAAACGAAATAGAACCACAAAGTGGATGGAATACCGCGATCGCGACTTAAATTGTGTCACCAAATATTTTGGCTACCGATCCACTTGAATGAAAGAAAAATGTTTCACCAAAATTCCTCTGGATGTTTTGTTTCGGTCACGCCTGTTTTGATTGTACACAATGAAACGTGTTGCAAAATGTGTTACCCATATAGTAAACAAACATGATACGTTTATGAGTAATAATGCAGATATTCGCAGCATAATCTCGCTGTATATGTACAGGCTCATTCCTTTCTTGTTCTCTATTTGGAAGTACCGCCTACATAGGTACCTGTAATAGAATCGACTGCCAACGTTAAGAATTCTCTACATATGTTATGTTCTGACATGTTATTCAGCTAATAGTTGTACAGTAGGTACATACTTTTTATTGTCAACTCATTATTGATCATTGAGTTCATCTGATACTGTAACGGTTTCAATTTTTCATTTAAATGCGTAGTATTAGTTGACTTGATGGCATCAAAAAATGTTGGATAATGTAGATAAATCAAGATGCATTTTATAATTTCTAATGATGAACCACATTTTTAATTCATTAAAAAATATCAGTACCTAATTTCGTTGTAAATTTTAAAATGTGTTTATGTCCTTTGCAGTCATGGTCATTGTATGTAAATATCCCATTGTAAGGTTTTTTCTAAAATTCAACGGAATAATCGCTTTTTCGATTTTCAGATGTAACAATCGTGAAATCATCAGCAAGTAGGTAATAGAAAAAACTAGTTGCGATACGACATGTGAAGTTGAGAATGTGAAAAAGAATGCACCAATCGTCATAACATAAATATGTAACTGAAACTGCTCCGGCTATTGCATATTCTGGCCGGGCGTAATTTGTATCCACGAATAGAATGACAAACATGGAAAAGAGAACCTACAATATAAAATAATGTTTGTAGTGGCACAATGTAATATCGCAAAACGCATATAAACAAGCAATACATCCCGTATGCGATTATTTGGTTTTATCGATAGAAATTTGCACACAATGTTAAGAAACGAACGGCACTGCTGTTTTGCTTTCACGTCCCAAGCCTGAGAATTTATTGAACTGTTATTATGTACTTAAACTATTCAATAGGCTTTATTGGACTGTACATGAACTTGATAGTTTATTGCTTAGTTTCTAATTTCTACCGGAAGCGTTAAAAACTTTTGAAGGGAAATAGGATTATGATTTCAGTAATGATCGTATGTAGACTTAACCTAAAGTATTTATAATCATCAATTGTGCCTTAAGCAAGAAATGTGCTCGGGATGAGGTAAACTGTTGGCGTGTGTCATCGTTTATGCACGCATTATTTTCTCGTTCCCCCAGCACACGCACCCTCTTGCTCAAGTTCCGGACCTCAGACGGCCGTCATCGAATAATAATGAGAAGCTGACCCCTACACCACCGTATGGAATAGGCTCGCATCGCATAGCCATTCCACGAATGCCTCGAGAGCGACACTCTTTGTTCCTGAAACAATCAAAAGTCCATATTACGTGGTCGTAGAACGGAATAGTCGGATTCTCGGGAGTCACTCGCCTGAGCCGCCTACTGTTTACCGCCATACAAACCAATATTGACATTCTTTGTCCACTCACTGACGGCTAATCTCTTTGTACGGGATTTTCTTTTGTTGTGCTTATGATTTGGAATCTTTGACGTTAAATTCTGTTGGTTATGAATATTAAGCCTGTTTATATTATCTCTCGTCAGCTTTTTGGATGCATGAATCTAAAGCTTAACAGCAGCCTTCGCAGTTATTTTTATATTAGAAGTGCTTAACGTATACATAATTTAGGGACTGGTTGTAAAAGCTTAATTGACTGGAAGTTTAAAACGTTTTGTAGTCTCCAATCACTTTTTGTATGTGTATGGAAAGATACTGAAAACAGTAGCATACAAGCAAGTAAAGGGTCTCTAGTTTAGGGTTACACGTGTCAAGTACCAGGCATGGGCTTGGCCGGTCCACTTTCTTGCAGTTTGTGTGCCGGCACCGGCTGCGCGCGCGCACAGTCGCGCGGCAACATTCTGCGCGTCTCATGCATCACACAGATATTGCTAGAAAGCGCCCCACAGACATGATTTGGCTGAGATGTCTGGAACTTCATGTCTATAGGTGCCTACGCCTAGAGAATGTATGTGGCTAGAGAAAATTGTCTAGTTACCGACTAGTCTCGCATTATCTGTAAACTTGATTATACCAGATTTCTTCGAACTAAGATAAACCTTGATTGGTTTTAATTTAATGATAATGAAAGAGAAGCTATTTACAAAATTAAGCCCCGCCAATCTGTTTTTAACTATACTAACTTTACCATCCTTTGTATACTTGTATTTGAAAACATAATGATCTTTGTATAAAAATATACACCTTTAGGTATGTTTCACATTGATCATGTAGATATATAATACTTACCTACTAGAAATCAGGTTGTGCCTACTTTTAGACTAGCAAAGTCGAATAATTCTCGCTGTAACTTTTTGCGTTACACTAACAGCAGACTTACAGGCTGTAAAACAGTGAAAGTTACACCTGTTTCCTGAACGAATAAGTAGACAGTTTCCCGCCTTAAGAATTGAACCATATCCAATATCCATCCTAGTTTGCTATCCTTTGACATGATGTAGTAAAACCCGACCTAGTGATTAATTAACTAGTAATGAGCTTGTCCCTTGATGTTTTTCTTAAATATTTAAATAAATAAAGCTCAGATGGAAACAAAACATATAAAATAAAATAACAAACAAACTCCTTAAATTAGAAATAGTCTAACGCTGGTATTCTCGTATTTTATTAGTTGGTTATAAAGTATTTCTTCAATGCCTCCTCTAACATTCAACGTAGGAAAACTGCACTTTGCAAGCAGCTTTTCATCTTCACGTAGGTACATCGAGGCATGACGGGTAGACGATACACAATGACGGGTGACTTTTCCTTTATCCCTCGTGTGTCCCAAGCAAGCAAGTGTTGGGATTCGGGATTTGAATTCCATTTTTTCTTTCTTCAAACTTGCTATGCGGAGAGTTCTGGTCGCTTAGTTCGTTTCTTATCCTTTAGTTAACTTTAACATATACATATAAATACTATATACTAATGTTCTTCCTGCTTAGCAACATACCTATGTATATATGTGTATGTTCAAAGTTATGCGTTATTCAACATCAACAGAACGTTATTGTTTGTCTACAAATACAGCCACAACATTTTAAAATTTAATGAAAGCCTCGTTTTGTTTTGCAAGATTTACACAATGCTTCAAAGAGCTTAAAAAGTGGGCATTAGCACTCTTTCACTTGCGCTGCCAAATGTATATTTTGGAGACTCTTCTTCACGTTGATATAAATAGGTAGAAACATGTTTTATCGTACTTTTTTTAGTCTATGATGGTAACAATATTTTCATTTCCCTTGTTACAGATTCACAGCGGGCGAGCTCGACTGCCCGTTATAATGTGAGCGGCGCACGTCTGCGCGCTTCCCCCAAGGTGAGTCCTCTCTGCAGTCTACTGTCTAGTAACCCTTGGAAGTGCACTTGACCGTTCCAACACACTCATGACTTTATAAGAACGCATAAGGTGCGTTTACACGAATATTTTTATGAGCAATAATTGCCTGACAACCGTTTTTATCAATGCTGCGTATGTACTCCTCCCTTGCCTAGCTATTGTGTACTTATT
This sequence comes from Selenia dentaria, assembly GCA_917880725.1. NCBI lineage: Eukaryota > Metazoa > Arthropoda > Insecta > Lepidoptera > Geometridae > Selenia > Selenia dentaria. The sequence continues at coordinate 30,311,041 of OU862877.1, read as the reverse complement.
ACACTAGTGACCATTGCTGTTCTACTGTATATACGTATTTTACGCTTTAAATAATTGCGTAGGTATTTCAATTATTATATTTAATTTTTATTATTATCATATCATTTATTTTTCGGATTTCGTCCTTTACAATGTTAAGTGGGGCTGTAGCCAATACTTACTTAGATGCCTCTCTGGCATAAAATATACAAAGAATACTATGATACCTATATACAACAAAACAAAAGTTTTTGGATGAAAGCAAATTTCCGTTTTCTTTTACCAATACTTAAAACGCGCTTTTACTGGGAACGCTGAAAACGGACTAACATTCCTCGATTTCAAATTAATGAAAAACAGTCCACCTAAAAAGTTTAGACCACGGATTTAGGAAGGGAAGGGATGTGTTGACACGGTGTTGAGAAGGCGTGGCATGTGTCGCAGGAACAAGCTCCGGAGAACTTGTTGGCTAAAATAGTAAATATCGGCGCGCCAGCGTATTATATCGCATATTTATTTCAACATCCATTGCTGGTAGTGTTATGAAATTGTTTGCAAGTCAACAAACAAATGCCGCAATGTAGTATTGCGTATAACAATACTCTCAGCGCGCATCGTCGCCTGGTGCGGCCGCTGCTATCGGCGCCAGGAGTTGTTAGCGTTCATTGGTTGACTTGTCAGTATGCATTGTAATGTAATGAATTGGTTTAAGTAGCTAATGAGAGTGTTGCGTTCAGTGTATTACTTTATGAGTGTTTTTTTTATTTGTAGGTTGAAGTGTAGTGGGTGCGTCATTGAAAAACTGCGACATGCGAATCAGTAGAAAAAATGCCTCGCGCCATATCCGCCTCCCTTCCATTTAGACATTAAGATATCTATTTTTGTGCGTTAACTCAATATTGTGCACCAATATTTAGTACGAGTACGTGATAAAAAGTATCGGAACACCTAAATTTTTCCATCTTCCATACCTACTCGTATTTCAAAAAACTTCCCCAATAATTGTATTTTATTCCTATTGCTAATTCCTACCGCAGATTAAGTAATCGGTGCCTACTATAATCTACTATGTTTTATTCTGTGCTATTATTACGTAAAGTAGTCAAGTCTATAATTACAAACAGACATTTATACTTAATTAAATTCTAATATTACTTTTGATCCTTCTAATTTTACGCCGCTTCTTAATTTACTAACGTTATGAACTGCGTCAGGCTCTGTTACTAAAACAGTATTATCCAAATTGCTCTATTTAGTTACATAGAAAACTATTTTATGAGCATGTATAGAGTATCGCTACAATAGCTTTTACAACGGGTAAGCGACATGAATGACACATTTCTCTCAGAAATCTTAACTTTTGATTATATATTTTGCATTCCAATCACAATCACACAGTTCATTCAACTTCTGGAATGTTTTTCTTATAGAAGTTTTTCACTGTTATTAGTTTTTGCAAGATTGATGCTTGTTAATCTTTACAATTTCCTGAACAATCCATCAAAATCGTTATAACTAGAACCCGTTTTTAGGAGCAAGTACTTTTTGCCTTATTATTTATATAAGTAGTTTGGAGCTTTATGAAATTGTTACTGGGCCGTGTAGGTATTATATTGTAATATAAGTATACAAAACGAGTATATTTTAAATTTGGTGTTTACATTTTAATTTAGTAAGTATCCTTGTTTGTATACTGTGGACATGTGGACATTTATCACCTCCGAATATTAATGAATGTCGTGTCTGGGCATATACAATTTTTTTGCCATTTTTCACCCCAAAAATGTACGACAGACAACAGTAGGTATATCTTCAGGAAGTATACTATTCAAGGGAAGAAAGCAAGCGTTAGTTACACTAGTCTTGCCCACATTACCGGTCACTATTTTTTCTCACTTTAAGTCTAAAAAGGTTGGTAAGTATGTTAAATTCCACAACTGGCATTAAGAAGATTTTTGCAGAGGATTAAGAGCCAGACGGGTGAGACGGGTGTTATGGCAACACATTCGGATAACCTTTACATACAGTCTGCATATTCTACACACCTAGGGTTGCTGCATACAAGATTTTTATTTTAGTGTTTGTACCAACTGCTAACCTTTAATTGAAATGTTGTCTTGCTTCTTCTATAGGCACATTTTTAGACAATGTATACTAGATTTCTTCTCTTAGCTCTTTTATTTCTTCGCAAATGCTACTGCATATTTTTGAGCAGCATTTTCAGGAGTTTGACATTTTAGGACGAGAAATCGTTATATTCGTTGACTATAATATTGTGTTTTGTAAGTCACTTTACTTAACAAACGAACTCGCCTAAATACGGAATGGAGATAGATTATACGCAGGATTATATTTTTATCGCGATTCCACAGGTAAGTAGTTCTTCAGGGATAGCGAAAACATCCCACACGAACGAATTCACGAGCACCTAATTAGTCTTAGTCTTATCTTAATATTAAACAGTAGTATCCGACTAATATTATAAACGCGAAAGTTTGTATGCAAGAGTGCATGGATGTTTGTTACTCTTGCTTAAACAGCTGGACCATTTTGATGAAATTTGGTATAGAGGTAGGTGCTGGATTAACACATAGGATTTTTTAATCATCATCATCGTCCATCACCACGCGGGTGTATTTGGAGGAATGGATGGAGGTTTGTTACTCAATCACGCCAGAACGGCTGAACGGATTTGGATGAAATTTGTTATGTAGATAGATGAGGCGCTAGAATAACACATAGATACTTTTCATCATCATCATCCATCATCATGCGAGTGGCACCACTGGGCGTTTCTAGTCAATAATAATATTATAAAGAGAAAAGATTGCATGAATTGAATAGGCTCCGAAACTATACAACCAACTTGAAACATTCTTGCACCATTAGAATCCTACAGTAACCCTGAAAGACATTGGCTATATATTTTTATTCATCTTTATCATCACCCATCACCACGCGGGAGAAACCGCGGAGCGCAGCTAGTAATCAGTAACGAAAAGTATGAAAAGTACGAGATGGTAACCCTTACGGTAGTGCGGTAGCGTCGCGGGCGGCGTTGCACCGCGCGGCCGTGAATACGACAGATATATTGTTATTCACCAAGATGTCGCCTGCTTCCGTCAAACTGTTTCCATTCCAAAAATACGAAGATTATTCCAAACACATCGTCTGGCGGGGCGCGGCAGCCGTGAGTCCGCTCCCTCGTCGTTCGCACGCTTGTTAGTACCACCGGCTCCGTTTGAACTTCTGTTACTAATTATAAGAGGGAAACCCTTGTCGTAAACAGACACGGACCGCTTATTTTTATGGGAGTGATAAATTGGCAAGCGGTCAGCCTGTCTAGTGTCGTTGTTAATTAGAAACAAGTGATATATCTTCAAACGATGGTCTTTGTCAGTCCAAAGTTACTAGTCACTAGTGACCCGCCGCGCGGCTCCACTCACGCGCGTAGTTCTCCTAAATTCTCGGAACATTTTTCCAGGACAAAACTGTGTATTTCCATGCTTCAGGTTAGAGATATGGCAACAGGACAACAGAATGAAACTCAGAAACGTAGCGATTCGCTATATTTTGCCAATAACACAATAGATTTCGCAGAAATCAACCTACTTTTCTAGGAATTGCAACGTGTGTGGTTAACAAATATTCAACGGTAACGCATGTACAAAAAAGTAAAGAAAACTAAGAGTATTTTGTTATAAAAGGTGGTGTTCGATCATTTTTACTGAAAAATACGGGATTACTCACGTGATACTTGCCGGATAGGTCCGACTATAGTTTCGACCACATCCGGTGTTCCTTTTCAAGGAGTGTTCAGGACGCCCGCGTCGATGACGTCTCGCTTAGCACTTTGCACAAAACTAAGAGTAGGTATACATTTATATAAACTCTCACCACCAATCCCGGAACTATCTTTCATGACTACTTATGTTTCATCAAATCCGTTCAGTGATTCCCGCTTAATTCGTAGAGCGTATTTTGCAGTTTTGGCTTTGTTATTTTGGTAGCTTATAAATGAGTAATAAAACTGTACTCAAACGAAGGTACTGCAATAGAATGCCTACGTAATGTATTTGTGAGCAAAGGTTCGATTGTAATAATTGAAGGTTTAGATAATAGATTTTGTTTATCCAAATAAAACAATTAAGTAAGTACTAGAAAACTACCCCCGGGTCGACAACCAATATACCATCCTTATGATATCGTCACGTCTAGTTATCGGGGGCCTAGCACGAATAACTGCGTAAGCGTAACGTAACTTGTCGTTCACGTGGAACAGTACAAACTGTAATGTATCTAAAGCAACTGTGACACAGGTAATTCATAGTTTATACGCCGAAGCGTGACGCGTTGACGCTTACAATAGGAATTCTTTTTCACAAATGGTTTGTGCTATGGCCTCTGGGGGCCTAGCGAGTATGTCTGCGTAAGTGTAACGTAACTTGTCGTTCACGTGGAAACGTTAGGTAAAGTGAGAAAAGGTTAAATTGTTCTTTAATATATTCTTCACTTTGGTATGAGTAAGTTACCTTGGCGCTGCATGTCATGCGCTGTAGCAACCATGTTGCAATACATTATAACAAATGCCTACCGGTATTGGTGGCGTGCCCTTTCCGAGTAACCTTTATTAGACTAGAAACACTTTAAAAGTACGCTAGACTACGAAATGAAATACGTGTTCAGAAATGCCGAATGCTTCAAAGGTTCTAAGCCCCTTGAGAGAATGGCAGTACCACACTAAGGCGGAACCCAGTCCTGTAGTTAATTAATATTAAGAACACTGAGGTATATAGCCCAGTCATTTAGAGCCCCTAAAAATGCGTATAACTATAGCTTCTCTAAGCGTTTTTACCGGTTGTTTCATGACGAATGTTCTGAAGAGCTTTTTAATCTTATTCCTTCCTCACCATTCCGATCCCTAACTACTCGTTCCGGCCTAGCATTGCATCCATATACTGTTGAAAACTTCTTACCACGAACCAAAAAGTTTAGCAGTTCCTACCTCTGTCGTGTATAAATTGTGGAATGCTTTGCCGGCGTGCATATTGCCTTGCATCTATGACCCTGGGTCTTTCAAGCGGGGCGTGAAAAAGCATCTGTCAGGTCATCATAGGGGTGGCGAAAAGTGCAGCTTACGGCTGCACTAATGGTCATTGCTTCTTGATTCCATCTTCGCTTTCCATCAGGCGAGAGGGAGTCACTTTGATGAACCATTATAAAAAAAAAGAACAGCATAAGTCACAAATAGGATCACTAAGCATATTAGGTTTGTGTTAAATAAATATCTGTAAAAGTAAACTTATTATGATTAAAGCCACGAGCACAATAATCTAACTACTTATTAGTATTTTTGTAGAATATTTGCATTATAGTGTAATGCTATTGTCAACACAGTTGTTATTATTCTGATCGAATTTGATTCAATCCTACTATATAATATGATAAACGTGAAAGTTTGTGAGTATGGATGTATGGATCTTTGTTACTCTTTCACGCTCAAACAGCGGGGGCAATTTTGATGAAATTTGGTATGGAGGTAGATGAGGCGCTGGATTAACACATAGGATACTTTTCATCATCATCATCATCATCCATCACCACGCGGGTGAAAAAGCGTAATATGCTTGAGCACAGCATAGAAATAATAATAAGATCCCCGCCTAGGCCAAGATCGTAATGATGACGGTTCTGTCGAAGTTTGCGTCGGTTTCTGATAGCTTAGTCAAAAGCACGCTATCATTTTGACAGCTCGATACACTAAAAGTGCTCGGCGACCGTCAAGGGTGATGAAATGTATATAGGTAGATGTGGCCCTGGAGATGATAATAAGCTACTCGAAATAGTAATCCTGCGCAGACGTAGTCGCGGGCACCAGCTAGTTCTATATAATTATGACTTCGATAAATATTATTTCATCCTATCTATTCGAAAAGAGGCGAAAGGTTTCTCGATAATGATCGATCAAAATGGGTCGTTCCGACGCATCTAATAACAGTGACGAAAGGACTTTTGAATTTGGAACACTATTAAATTAAAAACCTTGAACTTCCTTAACGTTCCAATAAAGTCCAGTCTGGTAATATAAAACGCGCCTGCCGACGCGGCATTTGATTAGCCAATAAAAAAATACGCGGCAACTTCATATTGATATTTTTTATTACTTTTATCAAAATATTATAGGCAAATTCTTGTGTTTCAATTCGAATATTCAAAAAAAAAAATTAATTCACGCAAATTGAATAAAATATATGTTCTAGGTCTAGCAGTAAAAGTGGAGAATTGATGCCAGAAAGTTTAAAATTAAGCGCAGTAACTGTCATAAACAATTAACTACTAAAAGAAACCAAAGACTACAATGAAAAAGAAACCTTCCACCGACTAATTTAATATTAGGATTAAGGCATGGCTACAAGAATGCCAATTTTATAAGTTTGACGACCTCTTATAACTACCAAAGTGTATGTAGATAGTATTTTTTAATATCGATAGAGAAACGAAATTAAACATATTTTAATTATATATCATAATAATAATAAATTGAATAAATTATAATAATAATTAATAAATAAATACATTCAGGTACTACTGTAGTCGTGTATACTTATGTAAACACATATTAGTAGTTGGTATTCAAATTGCTATAAGACTTGTAACAATGGTGTTATCAATATTTAATTATTTGTAAAGAAAAATATCTATTTTTCTATGAATATTTATGGAAAAATTAAACGAAGCGTTTTTCAGAAACTTTATTTCTCATAGAGAGGAATGATGAGTACCAAAATCATTTAACCTCGAGCGACGATCATTGAATCCCTCGCTACGCTCAGGATTATCCTCTAGAATCCTTGACTTGGCTTTGCTCTAGAGTGAAACAATCGCTCTCGTCCTCAAAACATTATTTCGGTCCAATGTTTGGTAAAAATAGCTACCTAATTGAAGCTGTCGTTACAAAAATATCAAAATGGAACTGTTATTTTTACCTTTTTTAATGTTATTCTTATTTGTTTTTAAATAGTTAATTTATATTAAAAATTGTGACTTCTTTATTTGATCAGTTACTTTCCCGCTGACCGTGCGGATATTATCATTGGAGTGTATACACAGCACAGCCTATATGATTTTACACTGTGCCCATACAGGTACCTACATAAACAGGTAGGTAACATAGTGCAGTCTGGAATCACGTTATATGAACAGTCTACAACGAAAGGCAAGATGAATGAGCTCTTTTTATAAATAAACATCTCTTGCCGGCGTCTTTCGCCGCTGGAGGCCGTCCGTTTCGTCGCGCCGTACTACGCAGCTTGGAATAGGGACGTAGTATTATTGTTTTTGACATTGACGTGAAATGTCTGGTCAACGGGAGACGAACTGTATTTTAGTGAGGCATGCGTGAGACGAGATGACGGGACAGAAGTGAACTCATTTTGGGAGAGTTAAGTCAACAAACATCTTTAGGACGTGAGGAGTGGAAAGGGGATATGATAATCTGCCCTGCAATTAACGGCTAGATTGATGGTTAATATGTAATATCGAAGGCATATAGAAGCGTAGATACTCTGGGCAGTGAATGGAGAAGAGCAGAATATCAGGCTCATTGGCGTCAAGAGGCAGAGTTAAGTTCAGCAATTAACTGATGTTTGCTGATCATGTTAATGAGTCGGTGGAGAACGAGAAAAATGTTCATACGTCTATATGGAAAATTAATTCTTGAAGTTATAGAGAAGTATAGGGTTGGATGTCGCAGTGTAGTGGCCATCATCAGGCTTTTGTAATTTTAAACTGTTGTAACAGGTTTCTATTAAACTACCATAACTGTAAATAAAGTCCTGTCATAGTTATGTTACAGACATTAGTTCGCATAAGTAATAATAATCTCTTTAAATGAAACACTGTAACTTATAGTAATCCTACTAATATTATATACGTGAAAGTTTGTGAGTATGGCTGTATGGATGTGTGGATCTTTGTTACTCTTTCACGCACAAACGGCGGGGGCAATTTTGATACAATTTGGTATGGAGGTAGATGAGGCGCTGAATTAACACAGGCTACTTTTCATCATTATCATTAACCATCACCAAGCGGCTGAAAAGCGTAATATGCTTGGGCACAGCATAGACAAAATAATAAGATCTCCACCTACGTCAAGATCGTAATGATGACAGTTCAGTCAAAGTGTTTGTGTCAGTTTCTGATAGCCAAGCCAATTTGACAGCTCGATACACTAGACGTGCTCGGCGAACGTCAAGGGTGATGAAATTTAATTATATATTTGTATGTAAGTCCTGTATTTTACTATTAATGTTTACTGATTGATATTCAAATTCAAATTGTTTATTGTTCTTAGACATCGTACATATAAATATAGGTTACCCTGCCTGCTGCTTTAGCGTAAGCTGTATTGCAGCAGTCAGTGTCTTCCCCAGATAAGTAGATTTAACAATAAGCAAATATATAAACTAACTATAACTTAAATAATATAAAACAAGAAACAAATCTGAGATAATAAAACTATAAAAATACACAAAACAATTGCACAGGCCTGACAACACTTGTGCAAAGTTTTACTAAATAAGCTTGTACATGTGTAAGGTGTGGGTGTGTGATAGTTTGAATTTCAACCAATTTTTACGATATACTAAGTATTTAAATGTATACTCATATAATACTATTAAAGCAATTGCGTTTGACCATTTACAAATTTTGTGACATTTTGGTATAGCCCTATATAGATAGATATGCCCTTGGAGAAATAATAAGCTAGTCGAAGTACTAATCCTGCGCAGACGTAGTCTCGGGCACCAGCTAGTTGTAATTATATAACTAGCTTAGCTGTAAGTGACTTTTTATCGTAATAATTATGTGAAGTGTTTCGTTGGAAGAGATTATCCAGTATCCTAACAAATATTATAAATGCTAAAGTGAGTGTGTTTGTTTGTTTGTTAACCTTTCACGCCTAAACGGCTGAACGGATCGTAATGATATTGGGAAGCAGATAGATTATATCCCGGGGAAGAATACTATTCATCATTACCATCCATCACCACGCGGGTGAAACCGCGGGGCGCAGCTAGTACGAGTATAAAATATAATCTCTTCAAATGTAACACAATAGAGTAAATAGTACGTAGTCGCGTCATTTTATCGTATCAAAAAATTATGCTGATATGCGTGGTCATCTACCACCCTAAAGCAGCGTTGACACGATCAGAGTCTGCTCGGACCGAGTGGACTCCTACGAGTAAGCTTCATACGACCACCATTAACCACCCTAACGAAGTATTACGGCAGTCCTTGAGTGTTTGCACGGCCCTACACGTCTAGGGGGTGACCTTGGTGAGCAAGGTCATCCCTTCACAGGCGCTGAGGCCCGGTTAAGATCAATCCGGGCCTACCGCTGGGGCGAGATGGTGACTGCCAGCGCGACCCTGTCTCGCCCCACCTTGGCGGAGGACTGCTCACGGGGGGTTTTAGTGGGTCTGAGCCCCACACGCCCCCTTCCGTCACCCCCGTGGCGGAAGGGATGTGCACAGCATTTCCCCTACTCAAAAAAAAAAAGCCCTTGAGTGTAATTTTCCATATTATAATATATTATAGAGGGATACATCATCATCCACCTCATCCTTAATTATAAATTCAAGTAAGTAAGTATAAGTTTTAAACAATAAAGAGTCGCCCTGTCAATTGAAAAGAGTTTTTTGTGAGTTTGTTATATAATACATTATGTAACAAATATCATATTAGGTAATTTTTATAACGTGTTTTTGTGTTATAGGAAACGGCATAAGCATGAGCCCCACCTCATGTTAAGAGGTAACCTCTGCCTAGACCAGATGCATTGATTCGCCCGTAATCCTGAGACATTAAGTTGTTAAGTCTCATGCGCCTGTAATTCCGCCGGCGACCATACCTTCAAACCAAAATACAGTGTTGCGAACATTACTGCTTCACGGTAGAAAAGGGTATGGTGAAAGTACTTCTCCGTAAGAACTCATTCACAAAGAGGTTCTAGAGGTGCTATTCTAGGTAGCACCTACCAAATTGTTTGTTGCTACTCAGAGATGAAACGAATAAACGGGGTTCTATATCATTTGGGCAGTAAAAATAACTTTATAATTAGGTAGATACATCCCAGATACCTTTATGCCGGAAAATCCTGTCTAGTAATCCTTTACCTACGGGGGTGAAGCCACGGGGCGCAGACAGGATATAATAGAATCAATCCATTACACAGATCACAGAAACAAGAGATATGAAAAGAGGGCGGGGCAGGTGGCGCAGCAATATGCCCAAAAACAGATCATATAGCTCGCGGCGGTTCGCAACTTTTGTATTATGTGACTGAAAGCCGGCCGCGATATTGCATGTAGGTATAAACAGTTTACAATGCTGGCTCTGAACTTACGAATATTCAAACATTAAGTTTTAATACCGCAGTGGATAATGAACTTATTGAAGCTAACAGAATACGTTGAAGCGCGAAATACGGCCGGTGCTTGCGACACCAGGTTTTGCACTTAGCGCACGGATCGGCATCTCTCTAGATCTCTATGATCCATTACAAAATAGAAGACGTCTTGTCAAGTGAGAAGAAATACTTATTTCTAGGTTTATACCTTTATTTTTATTCGCGCACGTTTACAAGTGAGCTAATTACGTTGCAATAAAATTAATCGCCTTGAAAAAGCTCGTCATAAAAGAATGTGTGTTCAGCGACAATTAAGTCTCAACTGAAACGGAATGGCACGTAAAGTAGTCGTATAACGGGTCCTGTCTCGACATCAACATTACTTAAGTACACGTCTACTGTCTAGCTCATGAGTGAGTATACCATACAAGGTGATGGAGGGCATCCATTAAATAGGTACTTTATACAAGGAAGGTATGTGACGAAAAAATTAGGTTGTTGGCCTGATTAAGGTCACCCTCTGTCAATCACATTGGAATAATGTTTGGCACACCGGCTCTATTTTAGTTGTACCTACTACATACCTATGGTTGCTCCATATTCCATATCTGGATAGTTTTGATGACCACTGTTTTTCGAAATAGTTTTGAATACTTTTCGTAATTAAGGACCTAAGAATCACGAAGCACACAGGTAAAAAAAACTTTATTACTTAAGCATAATATTCTTTGTAACCGACTTCAAAAATGGAGGAGGTTATATGTTTGAATGTATGTTTTTTTGTGAATGTTAGACGATTTCTCCACCATTATCAAAATTCTTTATTGTTTCATAGATATCATCAAATTCGGACAAGTAGTTTTTGAGTTACACTCCAATCGCTGAAAAGTGTTTCGCCTATTTTGATGATATCATTGACGGTGAATGACAATCGATCCCGTAATTAACAAGGGATTTTTTTTTCCAAAAATTGTAACCGAATTATCACTAAAAAGTGTGAAATAACTTGTCGAAGTCGGTACCATGCACACAATTTTGTGATATTAGGTACTTTTGAAGTATCATGGCTTCAACAAGTTATTTCACACTTTTTGGTGTTAAAGTCGGTTCCAATTATTCTTTTGTGTTTCCAAATGTTGTCAACAACATGTTATTAGTTCGAACTATAACTTTTTGGCATTTTCAAATAAGCAAACCCCGGAAACCCGCACTGCACCATACTATTACTTATTCTTAGACTGCACTAAGGGTACCTACTTATGCCCGTTTTCACTAACGTAGGAGTCGCCTATATCAGATTATTACCGTGAGAGAGTTGTCTAAGTACAACAAAAATACGCGACCTAGATCTACTAACGAACGTAACGATTTAGCCCTACTAACAAAAGAAACGATATAGACCGATTATAGATCGTTAGTTGACGCCTGTCTAGAACGAAAATACGCGAATATATAATCTAGATCTATACTAACGAACGAAACGATCTAGACCTGCTAACAAACGAAACGATCTAGACCGATTATGGATCGTTAGTTGATGCCTGTCTAGAACGAAAATACGCGAATATATGATCTAGATCTGCACTAACGAACGAAACTATCTAGACCTGCTAACAAACGAAACGATCTAGACCGATTATAGATCGTTAGTTTACGCCTGTCTAGAACGAAAATACGCGAATATATGATCTAGATCTATACTAACGAACGAAACGATTTAGACCGTTTGTAGATCGTTAGTAACTGCCTAAGTTTGGTGAATAGTATTTTGCTTCTAGACGACTTCTAAACATTTTGTCATCTGATTTAGGCGACTCCTAAGTTTAGTGAAAATGCAGCATGTAGGCGTTCATGGGTTAACTGGCTTCAGGTTTCGATGAAGTGGTAACATAGTGGCAACACACCACTGCGTTGTGGAAGGGCTTTTTCGATTGATCAAACCAGTTTGGTAATAACCACCCTCTAAATTTTAATCTCCTAGACGGCGTTGCTCTTTCTGGCAGCTGTCTTTGAGAGTCAGTTGCCAGTTAAAATCATTTTTGTTAATATTTTATTTCAATTGATATGAATGTCTAATTTTTAATATATCCGGTTGATTATATATAAAGTTACTCGTTTTACTTTGCTATCTCCCTTAGCTAGGCCTTATTACCCTCCGGTACCTTAATACTTGGTATACTTGCGATATTTCTAAGGGACAAGCCACGTTGAAACAGAGTTGGAACAACCAGTCTTTTTACTCTTAGATAAATATTTACATATCGAATTGAACTTTATCTCCACTTCATAATGTACATATTCAGGGGACAAGAGTGAGTTCTTGAGCGCTTGTGTTCTTTCTGGTAAAAGTTTGATCGATGACTGGGAATTTTCCCAGTATCGGTTTCCGAAACTATGCGAGATGCTCGTAGACAGTGAAATGTCGCGAAGCTTGTTAACGAGTCAGTCAGTAGGTCGCAGCAGCTGACACACTTGCCCAAGAAACTGACAAAACTGCTTGCAGCTGCGAAAAACGAAACACAATTACTATTTATGTCTTTATAAAATTGTAAACCTGTTTTGATCACTACGCAGTTTGGACATGCTTTATCATGAGGCCTTGTTAATGAATTTCCTATGAGCACGACACGATCCATTGCCCCCGGCCAGGTTCAGCTTGCAAGAAGATTTTATATCAGAATAGTACCTACTTATCACTCGCGTTTCTCACATCCTTAGTTCGATAGAAACAAACGTTTTACAAACATAGGTTTTATCACTGCTCATTGCACTTTATATAATACCAGACCATAATCGATCTCTGTGCCGAATTTCAACCACATTTGTTCAGCCGTTCTGCCGTGATTGGGTAATAAACATCTATAATATTCATCCATACATCTAAACTTTTACATTTATAGTATTAGTGGGATAAATAAAAAGGTTCTATGGCTAGCAACATCAAAAATCAAAAAACCTCCCTCAAATCCGTCACCAAACCAATATATTGTTACCAATTTCTTTCATGTACCTAATGCATAAACCAATAAGTAGGTATAGAACGACATGGTTCTTGGGCTTACTATTTTATTAATAGATATCACAAAACCTCCCTCAAATCCGTCACCAAACCAATATATTGTTACCAATTTCTTTCATGTGATGCATAAACCAATAGGTATAGAACGACATGGTTCTTGGGCTTACTATTTTATTAATAGGTATCACAAAACCTCCCTCAAATCCGTCACCAAACCAATATATTGTTACCAATTTGTTTCATGTGATGCATAAACCAACAGATATAGAACGACATGGTTCTTGGGCTTACTATTTAATTAATAGATATCACAAAACCTCCCTCAAATCTGTCACCAAACCAATTTATTGTTACCAATTTGTTTCATGTGATGCATAAACCAATAGATATAGAACGACATGGTTCTTGGGCTTACTACGAGTATTTTATTAATAGATATCACAAAACCTCCCTCAAATCCGTCACCAAACCAATATATTGTTACCAATTTGTTTCATGTGATGCATAAACCAATAGATATAGAACGACATGGTTCTTGGGCTTACTATTTTATTAATAGATATGTAATACTTAAAGTATAGGAACGAGCCTAATTTTACGTTTTCTGCCGTGGTGTTGGACGTATCAGAGCCATTAAAGCGCGTATAACGTAATGTAATTTTTCTTCGACATATCATCGTCATAAATTCCGTCAGCCCGCATAAAACTGTTTGGCGAACTATTCGGCTTAACCCTTTACGTCCAGTGACGTAAATATACGTCAGTTTCATTCATAAATCTTTTGTTTTAATAATCACCTTAGCTCTTGCATCGCCTTAATCCTTCCTATACCAAGAGCAAAGTTTTAGATATTTGAAGAGGCGAAGCTCTGGCCGTGACAGGAACAAGCATGCGTCTGTAAACACGATAGGTAACTGTTTCGCAGTTTTTATTTAAAGCAAAGAAGTCACAATGGTAAACAAGATAGATAGTTCGTTAATCTAATTACCTTTATTCTGATTACAAAAATATAGTACCTAGTTGTCGATCAAAATATTGAGAAATGCGATCAATGAGATTATATATAACATCATTGAATGCGACACAAAAGATTTTTCAGTTATTACATTTGCGATTTTTTTCTTGAAGGTGCCAAAAAGATATTGTGCAAAAGTATTATATGTAGAAGTCTTTTTTTAAACTCTTACCAAGCACTGTATTTTTTTAAGTGTGTATCAGTAACAGTACCTATGCCTAAACTGTGCGACGAAAAACATAGCGTTATTTAAACGGATCTTTGGCTTTGGGAAGCGTCTTTATGAATTCCTATGAGCAGAATATTTCCAGCCATATTCATCTTGCAAGTAGTTTTTATATCAGAATAGGTAGTAGTAGTATGTGAACATGAAAACTTGCAGAATCGTGGCCCTACGTGAAGTTGTGATAATTATAAAAAGACTCTTGAAGGTGCCAAAAAGATATTGTGCAAAAGTATTATATGTAGAAGTCTTTTTTTAAACTCTTACCAAGCACTGTATTTTTTTAAGTGTGTATCAGTAACAGTACCTATGCCTAAACTGTGCGACGAAAAACATAGCGTTATTTAAACGGATCTTTGGCTTTGGGAAGCGTCTTTATGAATTCCTATGAGCAGAATATTTCCAGCCATATTCATCTTGCAAGTAGTTTTTATATCAGAATAGGTAGTAGTAGTATGTGAACATGAAAACTTGCAGAATCGTGGCCCTACGTGAAGTTGTGATAATTATAAAAAGACGATGAAGGAAGTCAATGAATAGCCTTAGGGATGTACCTAAGTATTAGCAACACCTTTTTTAGACAAAATTTATTTATATAATATTTTTTCAGTCATTGACTAAAAGGCATATGTTCGTGTCTATAGTATAAAAGCAATAGGTTAACCCTTCACGTACCTACCGTGATAATTAAAACAAATGATTTATGAATGAAACGCACGTAAATGTACGTCTATAGTACTCAAAGTATTAATTTGATATTTTACCAACATAATAAATAGTCGTCAACGTTTAGTTTGTTTACATTGATAAGGATAATAAATATACCTACTCAGTAATCCTACGCTTTGTTTTAAAAACAAACACGGCCCCACCCATGACAGCATGTCTAACCGTTAAAAGTTACACTATCGTTAAAGGACATTGTCCTCCAAATAGCATCACCCATTATCCTGCGGCAAAGCGTGACCATAGCGTATGACCATACCGTACATCCAGGAGACCGTACCTACTGTCTTTGTTTACAGTGGCGCGGTCATTAAGCTAGGAAACAACACTCTCATTAGTATTTGTAGGTGGTTGCAGTCGTGACAAGTGGCAGGTTACACGAGCTATTAGACGTAACGGTGATACCGGTCTCGGGGAACAAAGGCACACAGATATCGGACATCTGTCTCGGCCGAGTAATTATTCGATTGAAAAATTAAGGGCCAGTTGCACAAAATAAATCCTTACAAATAGGTAAATAAAATTGAAGTGTCTGTAATACAAAAATAACAGCTTAACACGCATATGAAAATATATACGGTACTTACTCGTACCTACATTAAAAAAAAAACAATTTTTATTGTTTTTGTCTGTCTGTTTGTTCCGGCTAATATCTGATACGGCTGGACCGATTTTGACGCGACTTTCAAAAGCAGATAGCTGGTGTTATAAGGAGTAACTTAATCTGATTTTATTTAAGAAAAGAAAACACATTATCCTGTCTCTCTGTCTGTTTGTTACCTTATCACGCCTAAACGGCTGAACGGGTCCACATTTGGCAAGGTTATATCCTGCGGAAGCACATATGATACTCCTTCATCATCATCATTATCATCCATCACCACGCGCGTGAAACCACGGGGCGCAGCTAATCACTAAATATATTTTGCCACAAAATAAAATGTCAAAGCGACAGAACAGTATTTTGTCATTGTGAGTTCAAATCCCGCTAGCAACAGATTACTTTTATATAGCTATTTTTGTTAGAGGTTAAAATCTTTGAAGAACTGGACATCTACTTAAAGTAAAACTCTAGGGTCTTAGTTCCATCATTCTCGTCAACCGAATTTTCTATTTTAGTATTGTTTAGTAGGAATAGGTATAATAAAATTGTGTATCTACTAGACTAGTTCCTAAATTCTTGAAAATATTTTAACCACACGATACGAGTAAAATCTGTAAGAACAAAAAAGATTTTTTCCTAATTGGGTAAGCATTGTAGGTACTTATGTATTATCGAGTATAACGGTAGGTACGCTTGTATATTGTAAAGTTCATGTGTTGTTCTATATAACAGTCAACATAGAAACTTCTTACATGAAATCGAAACTTTTTATTGTTAAAAGTATTGTTTCATTTTGACCCATGTTTTATTTTTATTTTTATAATGGTTCATCAAAGTGACGGGAGTCACGAGAGGGATCTCGCCTGATAAAGCGAAGATGGAATCAAGAAGCAATGACCATTAGTGCAGCCGAAGCTGCACTAATCGCCACCCCTATGATGACCTGACAGATGCTTTTTCACGCCCCGCTTGATAGACCCAGCTGCAAGGAAATATGTGGGAGGATATAGGACAGACCAATTCGTAAAACGGGTACTGTAAAACTGTCGTTCAAGTTCCTGAACAAGTGTCGTGCTGTCGCGCATCCTGTACAAGGTGTAGGCTCCGGCAGTTACCTAATATGCAAATTTGGCCGCAATCGTGCTTGACCAGTTAGCGACAGCACTTTCTACCGATAGTCATGGCCAATTACCACACAATACACATTAATGTCTATCGTATTACCTACATACAGAGCTGTACGGCATCTTGTAGACCTAAATGTGATGGACATCTCACAACTACAGACCTAGACCGAGATATTAGGTAGGTACAATCGTCAAATCGATGTCGGGATAAAACAGTGGCGTACTTAACGAGGACCAAGAGAGATAATATATTTAGACATAACTGCTAGGAATAATACTTTAGGATTTCTAGGACTTCAATTATATTTATGTAAAATACTAGCTACGCCCTGCGGTTTCACCCACATGGTGATAGTGGTGAAAATAAAAGTATCCCAAGTTACTCCTTATAACAACAGCTGTCTGCCAGTGAAAGTCTTGTTAAAATCAGTCCAGCAGTTTTAGTTATTAGCCAGAACAAACATACAGACATCATAGACATTTAATAAATTTATTTTTTATATGTAAGTACCGTATATACTTTTATTTATTGTTTAGAGATTTGGGATTAAAAACAGACATTTCAATTTTATTTTTATCTGTACCTATAGACATGGGATAAGTAACTCACTGAGAAAGAAAAATTTACAGAATATAACACATACCATAGGATTCCGTTTTAGCACGTTTATGATAAACTCGCGGGAAAGTAAAATTCAAGTGAAAGGGATATTGATATTGCCGAAATCAGGTCTTGCGACATGTCCGATGATAATCAGACAGAACAAGAAAGCATAAACCTATGACGTAACTATACACGGGAAGAGAACTCGACAATACCAGGTTATAATACATGGGAAATTCCCATAGTCAAGTGTCAGATCGACGAATCGACGAACATTTGTTCACCAACAGTGCGTACAGTTACCAACGTACAAACAATACAACCACACAGTAGATTCCTACCGAAAGAATACTGATTGAGACGATCAATATATTTTGTTCTTATTTAAGTGTGTAGGTATAAGTACTATCACTAAGCTCAGTACTTAATGTCTAATTGAGACCCCATTTCAGTGCTTTTACTGTGCAATTTCCAATCATATCTTGATGCATCTTCTGGAATAAGCGGTTGTAGCAAACAAAACTAAACATTGGTATCGGAAGTAGCAGGTGCGTTGTACCATCGAAAGCGAAAAAACTTTACCTGCTTACGAAATTCGTTAAACAAACAATGATAAACGAAATAACACCTGCCGATCCTCGAAGGTGACGCACAAAGCGTGACGATAGAAAGTTTGGATCCCATGCTCCCCTCTTGCCCAATACCGTTAATTGAAGTGCACGAATTAATTAAAGGAAGTAGGCGCACTAATGCGATGGGAATACATCGAGCATAAACAATGATGCTCAGCTTGACGCGTTGATCGCATCAGATGGGCTGCCAATTCAATCGAACCGAAGCGCATAGGAACGAACGCATAAGTAATTAATGGTGCCTTTATCTCTGGCTCAATAAGCTCAGAGTCGGTACACGCACACCGATCGCACCGAGTATTCTCAGAAGCACTCGAATCTGACTGGAAAGCTATTTATGTGCAAGCAACCCTGCGACGACGGCGCACCTCTGTTCCGCGAGCGTCTTCTCGCTCTGGCATACATGTCAAGGTAGGGTTCAATATTCGAGGATTCAGTACACGCAGATAATAATACATACGACGTGTGTCTGTACGAATACCCGAGGTGTGTCTGGTTTATGTAAACACAAATCTCATTAGGTCAGACGCGGTCTCAAAGCGATAAAGCTATTGAAGGGTTAAATACGGATTGAGTAATACGTCTGGGCTCGATGCTACTTTCTAATTCTTTTCACATAAGACAGTGTTATGAGTGGTTTAATGAAGCACCCATTGAAACACGGTCAATTCCCGCGTGTCGCTTCCGAGATCATTGCCAGATGCCGATAGATCGCGCGCGACGACGGGGTCAACAGCCATTGCCCTTGTTTTGCGCACTATACTTTTTACTACCAAACACAGCAGACCAGCGATAAACTTGCAGCCGCCGCTGACTGAGGTCAAGGGAATTAACACTCCCAGCATCTTCTACAATACCTTGTCGCTAGATCGCAATTCAAGCATTGATGTAATTGAGAACAGATTTGTATCGTATGTTGTATCGTTATGATATGAATACTAACACTTTAGTTTTGAAATGCGTTTCTCTGTAAGTGAATTGTTAATTCTTTGGAGAAATAAAGTTATATAACCATAACACCTTGATAGGTATCCAACGACCGACAATAGGTGTGAACGTGTGAACAATGCAATTTTTTCCTATCTTGTCAAGAGACATGGGGTCTAGAGTGAACGCACATTATAACCAAGAAATAACCTTAACTGTAATATAGAAGATAATAGTAGAGATGAATGTTCATTGTTATCGTCGATGGCGAAATGTAGGGTTAGCACGTTACGCTATCGGAACCGGAACCCAAAATCGTTTATTGTTATGGCAGGGCACCATACCTACAAAATGCTCAAGCACGAATCATCATCGATCGTTCCGTTCTTGAGTTGTGGTGAGAAATGGACACGAGGTCATTTCTCATCCCCGGTTGCAGCAAAGGAGATGTCTTCGTAGTCATCTCCTTCGCTGCAACCGGGGCTATGGCTTTATAACTGTGGCATGGCAGCATTTAACAAGAATCAACGACAAAGAACGTCATGATATGCAAGATTAACTACTTAATTCGTAGCAATTGTAAATGATTCTCCAATTTCTTATTCCTTCAAACTCTAGTTCCAAAAAATACTTACAAACATTATTTTTAGATGATTCCAACTAGCCGTGTCTGCGTGCCATACAAAGTTTAATTAAGTAGTTTCTATGTATTTTAAATTTAAACAACTTCAAAGGTAAAGTAAAGTAGGTACTACTGTTTATTATTATAACTTAAGAGTTAGACTCTTGTCGGTGCAGCTGTTGCAATCTCCTCCATTACGATCTATTTGAGGCGACTTCTTTTACCTCCTTGTACGACATGAGATTTACGTGTTCTTTCATTTGGCTCATGTAGCTTGTCCGTGGTTCTACCCCTTCCTCGCTTTCCCTTCAATCAAATTATATTTTCCCTTCAATTAAATTCTTTATAAAGTTGTCATGTCGTAACATGTGGCCAATCATTTTTCCTCTTCTCTTTTGTATGGTCTTGAGTAAGACTCTTTTCTCATTTACTGTTTTAGAACTTCTTCATTTGTCACCATATTATCCTCTCCATCCTTCTCCAAAACTACATCTCTCTCTTTTTGTGTCATAGTCCTAGTCCATGCCTCACACCCATACAGCGCTATGCTCCAAACAAAAGTCTTGACAAATTTATTTTTAACATTTTTTGACATTTTGAATGCGAGTATTTAGATACCTATCTCTTATTGTGGAATATCGTTTTGCCATTGCTATTCTGGACTTAAGGTTTGCTGGTCGTACTGGAATTAAAATACGCTTATCCCTTCAAGAGTCGTCATATTATAACAATGAAATTTCTATTGTGTCTGGCCGCATGATGACCTTTGATGGATTATATCAGTTGTCGAGATTCATCTCGACTTGAGCTACCATTTGACAGTAATGCCACACAAAATTTACTCAGACCTGTACTCAAGCGTAGATTCACAACTGAGAGTCATTCTGGATCGCATCAGGGCAAAAAATAACAATACTAAGATTTATGAATGAAACTTGCCTCGAATAAGGCTTGCTGATTCGGGCAGATTAATCTACCAGTTAAACTAATCATAGTTCAACTGGTAGTACAAATGATAGAAACTGTAGTGCCACAGAATTACGAATATAGATAGTGCTGCTGATCCGGAGCGTACTTTTCTCTCACTCCCTAAAGAAAAAAGTAGGAGCTTATGTGTTAATTGTGCTTTTGGGCTAACAAAGAAGCAACAAACACTCCAAAACTTTCGCATTGTGTTGTGATTATAAGTCTCTCATAGTTGGCCCTTCGCTGAGCGAAGTCGTCGGCGGTCACGCTAGTAAAAATACAGCAGTTTTCGGGAGACTTTTCAAGAATGGCATTCCGTTTACTTGCTTAGTTACTAACGGCATGGTTACATAGCTATGCACTTCAAGCCTTAATTTGTGCCAGTTTACCCTCTCCATTACGATACAAAGTTCTTTTTTGAACAAACAACATAATTCATCTTAATGCGCATGTTATTAACGTTAAGAGCATTCAATACCAAGTAATAATAATAAAATGGCCGCGCTGATTTATTGAACGCCTTTAATTTAAAGATGTACCTACATACGTAATTGTCGGTGTATTATGATTACACGTGCCCACAGAATATTCCACGAATATTGACAGCAATATTGTCTTAGTTTTATTTGTTATCTTTCAAGCGCCGCTGGAGCGGATGATACGAGTATAGCCACGATCCATTGTCTTTTCAATCATTATTATTTTACATTCGTCTTGAAAATAATCCGTACCTATGATACATAACTGCGATTATGCTAAATTTAACACTAAGAAAAATAGTTAGGTAACCTATTAGATACAAAAACATGTCCTTATTTTAATAGTTAAAAAATAACTGATGAACCTACTTGATCATCAGTTTGACTCTTTGATTGATAAAACCATTGCTACCCCTACTACACAGTCATACATAAGGTAGTGTAGGTACATTATTAGTGAGTACTTAAATAACGTCATTAAATATCTATTATACACCAGCGTACTTACATACTTAAATAGGTAGTGAAAGGAGCCAGAAAATCCTTGGCAGATATAACTTGTATGTTGACGTAGCGAACAGATAACTTTTAAATTTATATGAGTATATGTATATTCCTGAAAAGTCAGATTTAGCCAAATAATATAAATAAATAATTTAAAATACCATACCATCAAATGACCTAATCTATTGCTAAAAAAAAGCTATTGTTCAGCAACATCGGTCTTTAACAACATAGCTTTCTTATTCGACATCTAGACGACGAGTAGATTACCTATTATCGAAAGTTCTCCAACTTTAAATTCAGCGTTTTTTGCTTTAGGCATCTCCTACAATTAGTGACAAACGATGTAAAGTGCCTATAAATATCTATCAGCCAGTATGTGTCTAAATGGTTTGTGGTGTCCAACCAATCTCTCAATTGAAAATTATGCGGCGCCGATCTCCGGGATGTTTGCTTAGAAATTCAAGAGGCAATTGTTTGTACAAAACAAACATTCCATTTCACTTGTTTAATGCTACTAAATGTAACATATAATTTGTCGCTTTCTCATTACATTCAAAAACGAAATCAAATTAAGTAACTGAAAGTCAGCACTACTTCGTTCTCCTCTTTGACGCTCATTGAGAAGGAAAGTCGTTTTTGATACAGCATCAATTTAGCGTCCATTACCGAATAGTCTATAATAAAATTGGAATATGTTATTATGTTCTTAAATATAATTTCGTCCAAGCCAAAAGCAGAAATGAAGAAATGGTCGGCATATAATGATTGACTCCCTTTCACTTTCTCGAGTGACAAAGGGTCTCAAGGTCGAATGTCTGAGGTATTTATTACTACACCACATTCGTTTCTATTTTATATGAATACCAATTTATGCACCTGAGCTCAAAATCCGCCAAGTACAATAATAGCGAAAAAATAACGTACAACGACGATCATTATAGGTAAGTGCTCGTAGGTAGGATGTCGAGACCAATAGATCAGAATACAAAGTTGATTCGTGTCCGAGCCATTGAACTAATGGATGAGGCCAAACCTTGATCCGGTTGACTTCACAACGCGTTTCTGGACCTATGCACAACCTACCTCCTATCTCCTTGAATGTAAAATCAAATCGCACTTTTCTGGCGTTGGTACAGTTCGGTCTTGTGAAGTAAGATTTATACATAGTATTCTTTGTACACCGATTCTTTGGAAATGCAAGTCACATGTGGAACTGACGCTATCAAACGGATAGCGAGCGATCATCACCATTATCTCCATATATGGTGTCCATTTGTGAACATATGCCTCCCCCATTATAAGCCCATGGACCAAAAAAAACGGTATGCAGCGGCCTGCATCCAGCGTCGTCCTGCTACTTTTATAAGGTTGTCTCCACCTTGTCGATGGACTACCTACGCTGCGCTTGACGGTCCGTGGTCTCCACTCCACTTTCGGCCCCATCGGCCATCAACTCTGCATGGTTACGTGCCCTGCCCACTGCCACTTCAACTGGGTTATCTTCTGGGCTATGTCGGTGATTATAGATCGTTTACGGATCTCCTCATTTCTGAATCGATCACGTAGAGAGACTCCAAGCATTAGGCCTCTACACTCCATAGCTCGTTGTGCGACTTTGAGCTAATAATATAAGTAAATAATCAAATTTATGAATGTTCTTAACATACACAATATCAATATCAAAACATAGGCGTAAATTTCAGAAAGCTAGTAAAGTAAAGTAACTAAGTAATTACTGATCATTCCTCTCGCTACGAAATAGTAATACCTACTTACTTTCAAAGACATGTTACGTAGGTATCTACTCACGCGTGTTAGATACTTGCTAGTAGCCTAAGTAGATACTCTTAAAGTTGTCGGATATTCGACAAAATAAATCCAGTCGTAAGTACTATTAAGTATTCAGCTTACAGCCTGGACTCACTTAGTAGATACTTTGATGAATGATAACCGACCTAAAACCGGCTCCCATTCCTAAATCTACTTAGATCCAGAAGTTAGCATATACTATAAGCAATTTTGTAATAACAAAACGGGATTAACGTGACTTACCTACGCGTTGTCGATATCACGATCGACGCATGTCGCATGGAAGCCTTCTTCAGGATCTTGAATACGATGCGCTCGTCGTTGTCTCACCTCGCACCACTATAGGCAATCTCTAAATATAACCTCATTTATTTTCAGGTGTTTGCGATGTGGCACAAGTGGACGACGCTGTTGCTGGTGTGTTGTGCACTAGTGAAGGCAGAGGAGGTGACCACGACAGAGCCAGCGCCGGCACCAGTGGCGACGACCCGCGCGCCGCCGCGGACACTCGACCGGCTGGCCGCCGAGCTAGCCTGGAAGACCTGGCTGCAGAGCCCTGAGAGTGGGAACCAGAACGCGCCGGCAAGGCGTATCACAACCAAGTCGTTGTTCATAACGCCGCTCAACTGTCCGAAAGGTCAACGGTTGGATCGAAATGGCTGTGTCCAGGTAAATTATTACGTGCAACGCTCAGGTTATTTTTATGTTTCTTCAGTATACATACGATTAGGTGACGGTAGAATATCGGGCACTGCAATGAGTGGTACCTACCAAACAATATACTATAGAAAAGATATATGATATATCTAACCAAGTAGTATCTACGTATATATATAAAATATATCTAAGTTACTTCGCTGTTCCTAGTCTTGTTGCATCGCAACCAATGTCAATCTTTACCTATCCTACCTTTACCTCATTATCCCTTTGCGTCCCAGAGACGCATATATACTTACGTCAGTTTCATTCATAAATCTTTTGTTTTAACTATCACGGTATAGGAAAGATTAATGAATGTTCATCAGTGGCTACCTAGAAAATAATATAATTAGAACAATCCGAAAACAAGGTGTTTTTCTTGACATCCTTGTGATACCGGAGGAACTACTTATGAGACATTTTTATTTCTTGATAGTCACACCACCACCGCCTTGAAGTCCAGGCACTCTGCCTAAGTTTTCTACTGGAGTAGTAGAAAACTACTAGCAAATGCAAAAATAGACGCATTATATGTTTGTATAACCATTAGGTACGTAATTTAAACATAAAAAATGAGATTTGAAATATATATGTGCACAATATCAAATTATTTCATATATATAGTTTAGAGGAATATAGAACTACATACTCAGGTAGTACTACTTAGTAGAAAATATTAGTAGGTAGTCGATTTTGAAGCCATTTTATGCTTTTGTGTCCACTTCTTATAGAGTAATTTAATAAATCTGACTAATCTCAGGAGCAGCTTTAAAATAATTCCAGGTCTAGCGTTATACTAATAACCCATTCGACCGCATCATTGCTGACCATCAAGTGAGATAGTGGTCTAATATCAATTACAAAATGTATTTTTTTCTATGTTTTACGCTATAATTTAAAAAAATATTGTTAAACTAATTCACGTGGATCGAATACGACGATTGCGCAACGCCATCTGCAAGTGCCTCCTGGGAGCTCGCATACGCTGCTGTGCAATCGAGGTATTCGATCCGTAACGTGAGTGTTTTAATAATAGTTTAAAATGTATTGTGTCAAAGTCACGAGAATTACAATACAAAAATATATATGTAGTTTGTACATAAAACGCGGAGATTATTATAATCACTGCAGTTTCGCAATCACTATACTAAACTTATTGTTCAGCTCCATCGCTTTCTCTTAAATAAATGTAAAACAAATCAACTCGATAGCTTCAAAGTAATTGCCGAGACAATCGCATGAGACGTACATGGACGATTTTATTATTGATTCACCTATACACGTATACTATTTTATTTATTTTAAATGTTTTTTTATAAGGTATGATATATTAACATTTAACTAAACTTAGATATTTATTGTTTATTTCAGGCCATAACCATAAACAAGGACGAGCACGAGCGAAACCTGCTAGCGCAGCTGAACGCGCTGTTTACGCCTGCGCCATCAAACGGTGGAGATATTTACGACTATGGCGACGATGAGCCAGGCCCATTGCAGCTCTCGATCCCCATCGGCTTGGACCCTTTGGCTGCCCCCCTGCAAGGACAGGATCCTTCAGCTCAGGTTAATAAGCAGACATTTAACCCTATCGCCCTGAAAGAAAGACTACGTTATCTTCTCCCAATACTAATACATGATGTATGACTATTCACATGATATTTTTCTATATTAACACCACTGATTTCGATTCGAATAGTTCTTTTGAAATATAAGAAATCTTGAAGAGTTATTGATGACATGGTTATAATATTATGTTTCAGGCTCAAGAACTGCAAGAAAGCGTCGTAAAATTTGACAAGAAAGACAAACCCGACGGTGACACCAGCATAGAAGCTGAATTAGAAATATTGAAACTTCAAAACAGCAATTTAACATCTCCATCTCAAGGCACTGCTGGAGTTGACCATAACAATTTAAACAACATGCATCCTGACAAACCAAAACGTGACAGCGCAGCTGTCAATGTTACTGACCCTGATTCATTTAACAATACTTCCGAGGATGTCGGACAAAAAGAAGTAGTGTTTGGGCATGTTAATGTCGACCCCATCATGTATCATTTAAACAATCAAGACTTAAACGCTGGCAACGGAGACCAAGAAACACAGACTGATACATTGCAATCCGAAAATCTGCCATCTTCTAGCACTACTAAAGAAAATTTACTATCTTCAGTGCTAAATAAATCCGAAAGCACAACCAATGCTACTGGTAATTCCAGTGACGATCCCCAAATATTAAAACAAGACGGAGATCAAACTAAACTCAACCCCGAGAATGATTACTCTGACATCGGTGAAGCAATTAAACTCATAAGTCGTTACGCCGAAGTGACAACAGATGATAATTTTGCCAAAGATCAAAAGAAAAACGCGGCTACAGATGATAGCATACTTGGCACGCGCACAAGGCTACAACATCGTCGCAACAAACCTAAAGGACCGGGCACTATGGAGGTTTCGGGGTCTAACGATCAAGCAGATTACAGCAACAAACCACTTCACAATATGTATCCAAAAAACGGGGTATATTACAGATATCCTTGGCCTGGCCAACATGTTCCTACCCCTCCGCCGGACTACCCGTTCCGTCATCTTCAGGATTACTGGCCTGGCCGCAACAAGTTCGGAGGCGTATACAACACGCATGAGAATCCTAGGCGTCACCATCACTCGTATCCTCACAACTCGAGACCTCATGGTTATCCTTATATAGGCTTGCCGAATTTGCGAGATGCCTACCCTGACCAACTGAAGAGTTACATTCACAGAGTGGCGCAACGTCATTTGAATCCTGTGCGACCACACACCAACAACCAGGACCTATACAGCCTCCTCGGACTAAGACATTGGTTCAGTAGTGAAGGCACGTCCAAGAGATAGCTCGCTCTCTCCCTTGTTAGACAATTTGATGTTACCCGACGACGTATAATGAAAGCTATGGCAAATGGAAGTACCCACAGATCGCATGCATGGACTAGTAGTTATTTATTCAACACCTATATTTTCAGGCCTCAATTCGTTTTCCCGTAGCTTTCATTATATTAGCCTATTTATTTCAAAGCCAAATAATACAGTCATAGTTAAGTTATACTTTTTGTTAGATGTTTGTTTAAGTTCTGTAAATATGTATCTACTTTTTTTAAATTTAAGTGTTTTATATTGAATCAAAATTTTGTTTCATAGTATTACTTAATGTTGTTTTATATTAATGTGATTGTTCAGGATAAATCGCTTTATATTTATTTGATGTATATTTTTATATTATTATTCGTTGTGAATGTAGCAGTGTTTAAATGTTAGATGTATCAAAAATGTATTGTTTCGTTTAGCTAATTTGCAATATTTGGCACTGGCTTGCCTCTTGCCTTATCAAGGATAATCACAACTTCTGTGAAATATAATTTATCTCGATGTTCTTTTGTGTGTAGATATATATTTAGGTATTTGTTTTGTATTATTAGTTAGAGACAATAACCAAAATCGACATCGGACATTTTAAACCCACCTAAAACAAATGCATATAAAATGTTAAAATAATAATGTTGTAGCCACCGTTACAAATCATCAATTTTAGCACTGGCATCTTCTGTCAATAACAACCAATAAAATAATTACTTGTTCTTGAGCGAAGAGTTGAGCCTTCTATTAAAAATACATTATTTCCTAACTGCGACTACGTTTATTGGTGTTAAAACAATATGTCTAGACGTGCCTACATGTTACTGTTGATTTTCTTTGATTAAGCTTGCCTTGTTAAGGATTTTTATCATAACCATTTAAATTGCATGCATTCAAATTATTTGGCCACTAGATTGCTAGATATACAGTGTGCCCATTTTACGATGGCGATAACGACGACGCGACGGAGACCAATTTGCACGGCAATTTTCTATGCATCTGTACCGTGAAACGACAAATTATTTACAGCTTCATTTAAAATAAATATTATTTCACCTCGAAATGTATCAAACTAAATTTCTGATACACAGACGAATGCAATGCTGGAAACTTTGCGATTCAAAGTTATAAGCATTGCAATTAAGTATTGTGATTTATGAGTCATTGTAGCGCTCACCATCAAACCACCAGCAGGGCTATTATGTATCTCAGTTGCTAACTAATGATTATTGAAATCTTTGTCAGTTTTGACAACTCAACTCAACAAGTATACAAAAAAGTTAGTAAATTTATGACTGGAGCTGATAAAAGTGACATAGAGCCGCCATTTTTTTCGATTTCAATCAACATTTATTAGCAACTGAGATACATAATAGCCCTGCTGATCACTGCATTACTAAGTGATGAACCTATGTTGTTTTATCAGTAGGTACCTACCTATATTAGCTTAGCCAGTAGTAATGGTGGTAACAATTACGCTCGATACATGTGGAGAATTATTTTTAAATATTATATACTGCAACAGTCGAATGAACGTCTCTCCAAATTAAGTGGACACACTGTATACGAGATATAATAAGTACCTATTGATATTTTCATGTGTTTAGTCTTCAATAAGAGAAAGGGTCTGAATACTTACATTGCCGAACTATTTACACATTAACGATCCCACCAAAGTTTAGTAATAAGTGTTTAGTTTTTATCGCATATTATTAATATTCTTACTACTCGATATAGATTGTGTATTTTTCTAATATATTCTTAAGTAGATCTAATAACATTGCACGTTCAAAACAAATAAACTCAATCTTACATATTATCACACGACGTTCACTAAACATATTTGAACGTCTCATATTTTGCTGCATTTCAGATGTTCCTTACAGTAAAGAACAGCATCATTTGTTCAAATATTTTTACTGAATAAGTACGTGTTTATTTTCATGTAAAGGTTTTGTTTAAATTTTTAATACTTATAACAAACGGATCGAGCGTTTATCACCTGTTTCCACCAATGATCTATTAACTTTATCATGTTCATTGTATGATCAGGCTTTATACGAGTAATCGGTGCATTCACTTATGGCCGGTCCCAATAATCTATCCATCGCCGGTTTACCTTACTAGAGATAGATATTTGGCACTATTTGTATGGACGTTATGTCAAATTTCTATCGGTAGTAAGCAAAACTGTGGTTAGATAGATTATTTGGATCCGTCCTTAAACACACACAAAAACACTTAAAATTAATTAGGAAAGTGGTTCACTAACGACATATATTTGTATTAAAACGTATTTTTTTAATCCGTTTAAAATATCAGCGTATGCATTCCATATCATTGTTCACTCAGTAGTATGTCGAGTTAATTTTAAATTTAACTCTTATTATTCCTAATGTTGCACTTACACTAACATTATCATTCGCCTAAAACGTTGTATACCTATCTATTCATTGTAGAAATTTCCTCGCATTCATAAATATTTAAGTTGGCTTTTAAATCTGCTATTTTCTGTTTTATAGAAACTTAAATTACAAGGACAATATATTCTTACACCGAGTTCATAAAGATAAGTTTTGCTAAAATAGGCTTGTTTTAACGCATTTTGATCCACACCGCACAATGCACAACCACTTGGTAAAAATCTCTATGTAACCTAAACATATCTAGAGATATAAAATCGATTGCGAAATTGAGCGGTGAGGCATTATAATCTAAGTTATGTATTAATTTGTTAACGTACGTATTTTCTGTGTGCAGGTGATAAACTATGACTTGATCAATCAAACCAGTGGTATAAAGCCGGTTAGACTAATACTAGGTACCTACACTACTAAGGTTCTAATTTACGCTCTGATATTTTACCGGATCGTAAAAACGACGTGATTTTCAGACTACCACCGTCAATTATGTTTCGTTTATATTTGGCCTGTTTTGTATTAAATTCTAATTTTAATTCATAATGCATAAATGTATAGCGATCTAAGATTAACAAAATATTTATCTATCAAGTGTACAAATATTTTAAGATTTTAGTGATTTAGCAATGGAGTCTATCAGAAAATCAATATAATTCCTAATACGAAAAATTCGCTTATTAATATTTGATGGTATATTATGAAACTATCAATGCCAGTATTTTATTGTAAATAGTGAATGTGTTACATTAAAAAACCAAATGAAATGAAAGCTATGCATTTTTATTTTTACGACACTAACAATTTCGACACCTCTTTCCCTAACTACATAAACGTACCGACGTTTATGTAGTTAGGGAAAGAGGTGTCGACGTCGGTACGTTTATGTAGTAGTAGTAACACCTACCTATGTGACTCCTCATGAAGACTAATGTTATAATTATATTGTTACTAGCAAACCCTGCGAACTCTGTTTCGCCACCAGATGGCTTCGTTTTATGTAACATTTCGTTTGGCGCCATCTACTTAAAATATTGGTTTGTAGTACATGCTATGTATTAGAGATGGCGCTGTATGTGAAAAAAGATTTTCTCGCTTTTCTTTTTAAATTTTTCCTGAATGTTCTTTACTATAAACCTCACGGAGCCCGAGACTTTTCCAACGAACGCAAAACCGTGGAAATCGGTTCGTGCGTTCTGGAGTTATAGCGTCAGGAAGGAAAACCCGATTTATTTTTATATAGTAGATAATAAATACATTATTTATTAATTTATTAATAATTAATTAATTTAGATTCACTAAAAATTGTACTACAAGTTATATTAATAAATTTTTTTTACTTTACTTTTACTTATACACCAGTACTTGACCAGAGAATCGTGTGGAATGACAGCCTTCACACATTTGCATCAATATTTGTTACTAGCTGCGCCCGCAGTTTTACCCGCGTGGTTTTGGATGATGAAAAAGTTAATTTTAACTAATATCTGTCCCGAGTGTGTCTTCTCTCGCTTTTGTTATTGGATACCTTGGATAAAAGTGCCACATAACTTAACACTTTGATAAACATTTTCATTTTGATCTTTTAATTATGATCAAATTTTTAGTATTTATGTGTTTTAGTACCTATGTATAGTACTTAATCATATCTAATAACATAACATACCAAATTTCGTTAAAATCCATTCTGAAGTTTTACGTGCAAGAGTAACAAACATCCATACATACAAACTTTCGCGTTTATAATATAAGTAGGTAGATCTCTTCTTCAGTTAATCCTCTAATCACTCGCAGTAGGTACCTATGTCAGTACATAACTCACTACGCCGCGCCAAGTCCTCGGCTGAGGGTTCGAAGCTCTATCTTACTTTATCAATGCTATATTACCTACTTTAGTACGAAATAATATTTTTAACTGGCTGCGCTTCGCGGGTACACCCGCGTGGTGATGGATGATGATGATGAAAAGTATCATGTGTTAATCCAGCGCCTCATCTACTTCCACACCAAATTTCATCAAAATTGGCCCAGTCGTTTGAGCTTGTAGAGTAACAAACATCCAGCCATATATACAAACTTTCGCGGTTTATTATTAGTAGAATATCCGCAGAGTATTTCCACTACGTCGCTGTTTAATTACTATGCGTATTACGAGCTCAGACAAAATAAAAAGTCTTAAAAAGACTTTTTATTTTGTCTGAGATTACGAGAGAAATAAAACACAAAAAGCACTGTAAGACATTTTATTTTAAAAAAAATCGAGTTTTATGAATAAAATCTACGATAATGGTGTCGTTTATAACATTAACTTGTTCAAATTAGAGATTTCCCGACTCGCACATACTTCATTCCAAAGGTATTGTGAAGTTGTCCATGGTAACTACCTCAACTATGATTTCACTATTTGTATATTTGCAATAAAAACGATTACAAAATAACAGCAACACAATATCTACTTACATTCAAATAATTTGTACAAAATATCACATTTTAATACATAGCAATATTGATGGACTTATTTCAACCACCTGTTGCATTGCCAACATTGCGTCTTACCAACATTTCAGAATCAAAAAACTTTGCGCCACGAAATGTTGGAAAACAATAATGCCAGTAACTTATCATGTCGTGAACATTGAACCGAAGTATATGCAAGAACAGACCCAATTAATTCACAAATACTATAGTTGATTTACTAAATGTCTTATCATCATTAAAATTTTCATAAATAGTTCAGAATCTGACATCTTCATCTTATATTACAGGAGACAAAAACATAAAAAATTGGTAATACGGTTTTCTTTTTTCATACCAACTTAATGAACAAGTAAGTACTAGCAGACACATATACGAATCCGTGTTTGTTTGATGCCATTTAGTCTTTCATCTAAATTCATAAATTTGAATGCTGTTCTCTGGCACATGGCTTAAGGTCAACGACTGATACCTGAAAGATAATGTAAATAAATAATAAGTAAAAACAACACATTTTTATCATGTCACAACAAAGTTACAGAATGAATTAATACTTTGAAGACGCCCCTTTTAAAACAATTTAAGTAAGTAGATAACACCTATATATGAATGAATCTAATGTCATAAATGAGTATGATTTGCTGTGCGGTTAAACCTAGTAGCATTAATAAAGATTTTTCTCTACCGTCTACCATTTTCTGAAAAGCTATGTTTATAATTCCAGCATGGATCTATCCAAGATAAACTTGTCATGACAATAAACTGATTTTGCAACAATAGCTATATGTCTTTTGGTTGTCTTTTATCGATAATTACTGTCAAACTTTTTCATATCTTTTAGTATACATAATCAATGCTCGCAGTGCATTTTATATAAGAACCATGATAAAATAATTTATATAGAGCACTAGCTGTTGCTACTAGCTACTTTGTAGCATGCATTGTATCAACATCATTACAATGAAACTTACTTCAATATTTGCATTGTTCAGCATACTGATGCTGGATTGGACAACCCATTCCTTTTTCAATTGCTACAGTTAGGCCAAGACAAAGAACTCAGACAATACTTACCACTCTGAACTTCTGTGATAATAGTACCCTTCTATTGTTGCTGCAGACTTATGGAAGCATATATAGTAGAAACCAGCAAAAGAAGCACCATTTATATCCTTAATTGTATGATCCGGCACTAGGAAATGTTCTTTCCACCTCATAAATACGTAATCAGCCTTTACAAGAGACTCATAGTCAAATGAGTCTGAGTTGAACGTCTTTAAATATGGTACAAAAAGGTCAAACTTACTCTGAAACAAAATCATAGTATGTAGCTGGTGAGTATATTTTTACTTTATAGTCCAAGTTATCATATCAGCAACATTAAGTCTTGTAAAAAAATTGTTAAATGTTGTTTTGTGAAGCTATCTAATACCGTTTAATGACCAATAATGCTTGAATAATAATGATAAAATTCTAATGTTGTAATTGTCTTATCACCAAATCGCCAGACGTGGCGACAGCAGCTTGGGAAAGCTCATTGTGGTGGGAAATGTGGAAGGGAAACATTCACGAGGCCGGTCTCCGACCAGGTGGTCTGGCCAACTGAAAGAAACACCAACGTCCCACTTTTACACAGTGGTGGAGATGGCCACAGACCGGAGCCGATGGAGACAGTTCATCAGATCCAGTGCTACCGTGATGATCACAATCCTCAGCCATGAGGAAGCGACCGAAGAGAGAATTATATTATTGCCAAACATGGGAGAAGGTTTCACCATTTGGCATTAGTGAACTTGAATGTACACTCGTAAGCAAATAAATCGACTCAGGTGGCATGCTTCCGATTTAAAGTCTATATCGAAAAATCTGAAGCGTTCATTCTATTTCTGAATTAAACATCTCAAAGCGTTTAGTTTTAGCTTTAAAATGAGTGGTCTACGTTGGTATGTTAAATTCAGTTTTGGTAAAGAAAAAATATTAAATGAGAAAAGGAGGCTTAAACAATGAAACAATTCGTCAAAATATTAATTAAATTGAAATTATCTAATCAATGTTTAGTGGATGGGTCAGGTAGATAACCTTTGATATGGGTCAGTAACCCATAGTTAACACTATTGTAAACAAGCATAAAAAGGGTGGTTACCGATCACAACATACTCGTATTGTTGAGTAATGTGAGCAGGAACATTACAATATTTTATATCATTTTGAAGCTCATACTATCAGCTTTAAGATTTTACAAAGAAAAAATTATTTTCGCGTTTAGTTTTTTTGCCAGTGACTTGCGACTGCAGGTATGTGGCCTGAGTCGATTTTTTCATGTATATGTCAACATGGATATGCCCAGGATATGTTTCGAAAAACTAAACTTTCTGATTTTTTGTGTATTTTTAGTCCAGTCACTATAGCATAAAAAGGAATCAACCTTGGAACGAGAGATAATAAGCTGAATTTTCGTATACATTCATTTTGGTTCGTCTAAAAGTCAGCTCAAAGGTCCCATAAAATCTTGTGACCGCATCTTAAGTTATTCAAGGTCTAATTGGTGGTGGAAAAAAATGTTTTAGGCAAAGGTAAAAAAACTGTTATCTCGGTTACTATTGTATCAATGATGTTAACATCTCTTATTAAATTGTAAAGCATTCTATTTGGGACAAATTTTATTTGAAACTTCTGAAAAGACAACTTTAAGCACTCCGAAATGAAGGTCTATAAAAAAATTAAGCTTATTACCTCTCATTCTGAGGTTGAGCGCTCATTTGACTGGACTATTTCTAGTAATTTCAAAGTAGTAGTAGTAGATGTAAAACACTTACAGAGCTTTATTATTTTGCTTTGAAGTTCTATAATAAATTTCATTCCTCACGCAACATTGGCGAAATTGTAGGAACAAGCCACTTATAACAAAGTTGAAGTGAATAGTATAATTTTATTTTGCTAGTCATAAACATCTGCAGCCACATCTTTGCTGAATGTCAGGTGAAATAGTAGCCAAAATCTCATTAAAGATTATATCATTTAAATTGTGAACTATATTTTTTACCAAGTCACCAGTTACCTAAAACATAAATCACTAGGTATCTTTTTGCGATCCTAACTATGATTATCTTTAAAGTTTATATCATGCTATGACTTCATGCAATAAGTAACAAAAATCAGTCTGTAATGAGTAGTTATTGCAGACCAATTTTGATTTTGGAAATATCAATAAACTATTATGTAAGTTAATTAATATTTTATAAATCTTATGCCCAGTATGACTCAAGGGTTAAGAAACAAAGCAATTAGATATTTGTATATTATCAGTTATATATATATAGTACTATGAGGTAACCTGATGGTTTTTGGCATTCAATAAGGCTTTTATATTATTCATCTTATTAAAATACTCAACTGAATTAACATAATATTAAAGCTTAATAATTTCATTGGCATACTGAGACATTTGATGGCCCAAGTTTAAATCCAACAATCATCACACTCAAACTTATTTCTTACAATCCAAAACCCAAAATATTATGTTTTTACAAAAAGAAACCAATTTAAATATAGGTACCTATATAGAAACAAAGGACTCTACCAGATATTTTTTTATTAAAAGATGATTATCAATTGGTCAAACTATGAAGGTGCATCATTAATTTTGTATAATTTTCCTAGATTGGTGTTTTGTCCTTCTCTTCTTCTTATTGTGTTTTAACATGTAATAGTGGTGGAATATGAAATTGCATCAAATTAACATTTTGGTTGAACTTACCCAATGTTTTCTGTCTACATCTTCATCTGCATCCCACTTTCTTGTAAGGAAAGGATACTTTGCAGATATTATTTCACCATCAAAAAATGTTGTCAGTGTAGGAAACTCCTCCGTCAAGCCTTTTATTTTTAAATAACCACAAAGGTATGAATTTTCTTCATCAACATGCTGCAAAATTTATTATATAAATATGAGAATCACATAATTAGAACAGTTTCAATCCAACATATCAATAGCTAATGTACCAAATTGATGTAATTATTAACATGTTAGTTATTTACCAGCACTTAAATATACAGGACTGTGGACATATCAAACACAAAGAATGGGGCTTGAGACAATA
Organism: Selenia dentaria; assembly: GCA_917880725.1. Lineage (NCBI taxonomy): Eukaryota > Metazoa > Arthropoda > Insecta > Lepidoptera > Geometridae > Selenia > Selenia dentaria. The sequence goes on along the minus strand of OU862877.1, from coordinate 30,274,791 downwards.
AGATATCAATATTGCGTACTTTGTTATTGTTACTAACCTGCAATACCACTTCGACCTCATATGAATTGCCTTTGCTTTTCTGGTGTCCTTGGAACTTTGACCCGTTATATAGCAGGGACTTTGTAACACCAGGCTGCTTAGAGTTAGCAGGCGGCGGAGGAGTAATATCTACTTTAACTGGCATAATTTTCCATTCAAAACGGCGACCCAGGTGATGTGATGTGATGTCTGTCTGTGTGACAGATGGACGATTCAATGATGCTCAGAGTGCTCCGACGGTTCTGCATAGAACTAACATGACACTTCGTCTAGTTTCCTTCGATCAAATTCTATTATGTAGGTACCTACGCAGTTTATAGACCAGCGAAATTCTTGACAGTATCGGATGATGAAAATATTTCGCAAAGCCAATAGGTACTAACTAAGATATAAGGTTTCTACACTTCACTAGCAAATTTGGTGAAAGAAAGATAAAATCAAAAAGTCAAACTAGTGAAAGTTGATCTGGAATTCTGGACTTTGCCACAGATTAGGAAGTTTATAGCTGGCCTGGCTTGTTTCACTTGCCACTTGCTCATGCTGCTCATTTTAAATGTTAGTTTAAATCTTCCATTCATTGTAGGAATCATAATTTTCGCCCAAGTCCAAATTTTAATCGAAGTTTGCTGTTCCACACACGCTAATATTGATAACAATGATCGTTGTTTTGTTAATACTGCGCCCCTGTTCCACACACGATAATTTTGCTAAAAATACTCCGACAATTTGCAAAGAATCACATCGAAATCGAATCAAAAATAAAAAAAAATATATTTATTTAAGAAAGATAAAAAAAAAAAAATTAAACTAGCTGCGCTCCGCGGTTTCACCCGCGTGGTGGTGAAAGATGATTATGATGAATCAAAATATATAGTCACGTTCAGTAAGGATAATGGAGGATTCTAATGGTGAATTTTTTTTTCAAATCGATTCAGTAGTTTCGGAGCCTGTTCAATTCAAATGAATCCATTTGCTTTCTAATATTAAGTACAGACTTAGCCTCCTGACAAAGGAATCGAATGACGTTTGAATTTTGATCCATGTTTTTGACGCAAAACTATTGGAATATAATGGCCTGCTGCCGCCTGCAGGCCTGCTTTAACGTTGTCATGGTACGAATAAGCCGCGCAGTTTTCTAGAAATCCTGCTTCAAGAACTCATAGTAAGGCCCATTTGGATGTGTTTATCATTACCGTTCTCGGCAAAAATATCATGTAAGGCTGTGCAGGCTGTAATCTTGCTAAGAAAAAAAAAGACACAAGGGAAAAAGATGTATGACGTTTCTTCCTCCCTCGCCCTTATGCAATCCCTTCTGCCGTCTGCGTAGACGGAAGAAGAAGATCTGTCTGCTTACTCTGCCGTAGCTTTCTGTAATCTGTGGCCGTAGTATTACTGTATCTTTGAGTATGACTATGTTTTAAAGTTAGTTTTGATTTTAATGTTTAGTGTTTGCGTTGATTTATTACCTGTTGTAGTTGATTATAAAGCATACCTAGTTATATCAGCAACATCATCCAGTCGTCCAGTGTTTCTATCACTGTAAGCACTTTATTGTTATGCTTATAGGGCGCTTATCGCTCTCCCACGCACCAGACGGCGGACAATTTGATGATGATGCATTCATCACTTAGTAGTTTAAGCTTGATAGAAAGGTAGTCTGTAATTAGTCTTCATCTTGAACAGTTCTATATTAAATTTAATTCAACTTTAATTAAAATTAGTATTTTTAAAAACATAACCACGGTTTTTCCCAGTTTGACTGGCGCAGCCTTGTGGATTTTCCGCGAAATTTTCCGACGACTTACTATCTGAGACCCCGAAATTGGTTTCGCGAGTATAGTGTTTTATTCGGAAGCGCGGAAACACGAACCAAATAAATACGTCTCCCCGGGAAACCGTGCTTTGTGGCGACTAACCAGGCTCCGGAGGACATGGGATCGAGCGGCTTGTGAGTAAACCTTTTCACTTTCCCGTCTTTCATAATCCCAGTCTTTTCCATATATATTTGTCTAAATATTTGACTACTTGCGATTATACATTTAATCTGATTTTGTGTGCACTAAAATTGGCAAACTTTGTTAGGTATATTAATTAATTCGTGTATTATTATAACTATTCTTAAAATAATTGATTGTTTAAACGTGTTAAATTAAGTAACAAATAAACGTAGCAATGGAGGGAATTCAAACAGTTGCGAAAGAAGTATTGTGTATAATTCCTAAGTTTGATGGTGATGAAAAGTTACTTAATTTATTTATTTCTAAGTGTGAGTATGTGCTTAGTGGCAGCCGAGTTCCGGGAAACGCTACACAAGAACTGTATTTATTTCATACAATCAGCAGTAAACTTGTTGGTAGAGCTGCTGCTTTACTTAGCGATAACCCAAATATAACATCATGGGAATGTTTAAAACAGATACTTACGCAACATTTCGGTGACCCACGGTCGGAAGAGTGCATAGCTATTGAACTTGAAACCATGAAACTTAAACAAGGCGAGTCGTATATTCAGTTTTGTCAAAGAATTCAGAATATAAGAAGTGCGTTATTTGCGAAAGTTAATAGACTTACAGATGAAGGAATAAAAGCAGCTAAAATGATCATATACAACAATACAGCTTTGAACATATTCTTGTATAATTTACCTGAAGACTTAATACGAATTGTGCGTTTGAAAGGTTGTTCTAATCTTGAAAATGCTTTAAGTATTGTAACTGAGGAAGTAAATTTCCAGTTCCAGTACAACGCCAAAAATAAATTAGTGAAACAAAATGTGGCGCAGCAACCAAATGTACAAAATGCATTGCGACCATTGCCGATGGGACAAGGGTTTAGACCTATGTTTAGCGCTCCGCCGCAAAATAATAATTTTAGATTTGGCATCCCACAAAATAATAATTTTAAGTTCGGTATTCCTCAAAATCAAGGGTTTCGACCAAACTTTATGCAACCAAATAGATTTACGCCTTCTCAAGGTCAATTCGGATCGCCCCAAAACCACACTCAACGAAACTTCGGTCACATACCTTTCCAACAACAGCGCGCACCTTTCCAACACGGGGGATTTAGGTTCGGCATCCCTCAACAGCAAGGCTATAAATTCGGAATGCAGAACCAACCTTATGCGAACCATAATCAGTACAAATTTGGTATTCCAAATCAGCAACAGGCACCTAGACAGCAGGTCACTGACGTATCCATGCGCACAGCTCCTGTAAGACAAAACATGATTACGAACGATTTGTATTATATTGAAGAACCGAACTACAGTCAGGAATACACTCCAGATATTAATTACGACAATGATTATAATATAAGCGAAATAGGTAACGAGTATGTAGTGCCACCGTCGGCAGAGGATTGTCACTATTTAGAAAGTTACGATGGTACAGAACCTATAAATCAGGAACACGACGCTGAAAATTTTCAGGAAACAGCCTCGAAAAACACGGTGAGATAATAAACCTGAACTGTTGTGATAGTATATTAAAATTACCTCATATAGAGATTCCTGAAATAAACTCAAAGTTTCTTATAGACACCGGAAGCAGTCGATCTTTTATCAGTCCTGCTAAAGCTGAACAGTTTTTCAGTGAACACAAATATTATGAACCATTTACAGTCGTCAGCACGCATGCACAGAGTATGCATAACGAAGTAATTTACATCCCTTTGTTAAAAACTTTTAAAAGCACACTCCCTCACAAATTTTACGTTTATGATATAGACGGACGGTATGATGGACTGATTGGAGCTGACCTATTAAAAAAATTGGCAGCCAATATAGACATGAACAACCAAGTTTTGCGAACACATAATGCGGCAATTCCTATTATTTACAATCCGCCTTATGAAATCAATATACCGCCACGGTCTGAAACACGAGTTAGGATACCCACAAATTTACAGCATGGTGACGCTATCGTAGATTTTTCACAATTTAAAGATGGTGTCCGAATGCCCACTGCTATTGTCAGATGTGATAATTTCTTTGCAGAAACGGTCATACAAAATATTTCAGATGTAGAAGCGACAATCACATTTAAGAAACCGTTGGAAGTTACAGTATTTGAAAATGAGGAATGCGAGGTTAATGTTATGCGTGATGACTGTATGATTGACGAAGTTCTGAAAGAAAATTTATCTAAGTTACGGATGGACCACATGAACAAAGAGGAACGCGATGCGGTCTCTAAACTCTGTTATGAATATCGGGATATATTTTATAGTGACAAGATACCTATATCTTTCACAAACCAGGTTAAACATAACATCCGGACTACAAACGAGGACCCGATTTATATTCGACCATACAGACACCCACCTTGCCAAAATGAAGAGATACAAAAACAGGTAGATAAGCTTTTAGACGATAACGTCATTCAAAATTCTCACTCACCTTGGAGCGCACCAGTACATCTGGTCCCCAAAATGTTGGATGCATCTGGAGAAAGAAAGTATAGGATGGTAATAGATTATCGGCGCCTAAATGAGATCACAGTCGATGATAAATACCCCTTGCCTAATATTACCGATCTTTTCGATAAGTTAGGTAAGTCTCAATACTTCAGTACCATTGACCTTGCAAGTGGGTACCATCAAATCGAGGTTAATGAAGCGGACAGAACCAAGACCGCATTCACAACTCAGGCCGGTCATTATGAGTTCAAAAGAATGCCGTTCGGGTTAAAAACTGCACCCGCAACGTTCCAAAGGGCTATGGACAATGTATTGCGAGGGCTTCAAGGTATACACTGTCTAGTATACCTTGATGACATCATAATATACTCCTCAAGTCTCCAGGAACACGTAGATAAACTCCGCAAAATCTTCGAACGACTTAGGGCTACAAACTTGAAAGTTACGCTTGATAAAAGCGAATTTTTAAGGAAAGAGGTCCTCTATTTAGGCCACACCATAACCAAAAATGGCCTTATGCCAAACAACGACAAAGTACAAGCAGTGTTAGACTTTCCACTTCCGCGAACAGCTACCGAAATCAAGAGTTTTCTTGGATTAGTAGGCTATTATCGCAAGTTCATAAAAGATTTTGCTAAATTAACTCAACCATTAACTTCGTGCTTAAAAAAGAAAAATAAAATTGATCCAACTAAACAAGAATACATAGACTCATTTGAGAAGTGTAAAGAGCTTTTAACCAATGCTCCGCTCCTACAGTTTCCCGACTTTTCTAAACCCTTCGTTCTAACGACGGATGCTTCAAACTTTGCACTGGGCGCTGTACTTTCGCAGGGTCCCATTGGTAGCGATAAGCCAATAGCTTACGCTAGTCGTACCCTCAATGACGCTGAAACTAGATACAGTACGATCGAAAAAGAGCTTTTGGCCATTGTATGGGCCACCAAGCATTTTCGGCCGTATTTGTACGGGAAGAAATTTACCATATACACAGACCACAGACCGTTAGCCTGGCTCAATTCAATTAAAGAACCAAATAGTAAGTTAACGAGGTGGAAATTGCGTTTAGAGGAATTTGACTATAATATATTGTATAAAAATGGAAAGCAAAATTGTAATGCAGACGCACTGTCAAGAATTAAAGTTAATGCTTTGGGGGAAAATGACGATATTTCAATGAAAGTAAATTTAGATAAAAAGGAACAAAAACTTCAACGACACATAGACGATTTAACTAACGAAATAATACGGTTAAGTAAAGATGAACATAATGCGCCTCACGCCCCTTATACACGAAAACGATCACCAACCCCTATTTTAATAGATATTTCATCAGATTCGGAGAAAACTATGAGTATAACTTCACAAAAACGGTCACCAACTCCTGTTTTTATGGATATCTCGTCGGACTCAGAGAAAACGATGAGTGTTCCTTCGTTGGAAGGTAATGGTAGACAATCACCACATTCTATTCCATCAGTAGATAGTAGTACCGTAACAGCATCAGAGATAATGAATGGTGATAGTATAGGAACAATACATTCAGCCCGCGATTTAGACACAGATGGTATACTCATACTACAAGAAGCTATAGATACCAAACCGAATCAGGTTCTTGTCTTTACCTGGAACAGGAATGACTTAACAGTCAAAGATTTATCTAGGGCTAAACAAAAGGTATTAGAAATACACTTACCCACTAGTAATCCAGATCTTGTCAAAAAGTTTTTAAAGGAGTACATTCGCCCTAAAATAAAATACTTCTTTTACTTTGAAAGTGAAATACATCGTAAGCAGTTTTCAGAAGCTACTATAGCACTATTTCAGAAAGGAGCAGTAAAATTTTATGAATGTACTAAGAGAGTGGTTTACGTTGACGATGAAAATGAGCAGCGCGATGTGGTGAATAAATATCATATGGGTAAAAACAGTCACAGGGGGATCAAGGAAACGTTAATACATCTGAAACGAACCTTTTATTGGAACAACATGGATCAAATGGTCGCGAGTATTATTAATGCTTGCGAAATTTGTAAAAGGATGAAATACGACCGTAAACCACTAAAACCAGAACTTCAATTATCACAAACACAAACTAAGCCCTTTCAGGAACTATTCATAGACACCTTTTCAATTGAGGGAAAATATTATCTTACAATAGTTGATGCCTTCAGCAAATTAGGTCAAGCAATTGAAATTAGTACTAAATCTACACCGGAAGTAGTAAGAGCCCTTCTGAAGTACTTTTCGATGTATGGTATACCCAGTAGAATCAGTTCAGATCCTGGTGTGGAATTTAACAACACACTGATCAAAGAGATGTTATCATTTTATAAGATTGAACTACACGTCAGTACTCCTCACAACCCCAACTCTATGGGAATAGTTGAAAGGTTTCATTCGACCATTACAGAAATTTACAGGATAGCAAAATATGAACGAAAGATCACGGACGCCGCGTCCGTAATGACTTACGCAGTAATATCATATAATCATACGATACATTCTGCTACCGGCCTTACGCCATTCGAAGTTGTTTTCGGTCATACCGAATCCAATAGCGCATTTCATGTCAACTTCGACCAGCAATACACACAACAGTTAGTTAAGGAACATATTAGAAAGACAAAATACCTGTATGAATATTTGACAGATAAAATGATTGATAAGAAGATGTCTGTAAGAGAGAAGCGTGGTGGCGAAAGAGACTTTGATTTAGACATTGGGGATACAGTATTTATGAAAGGAGTAAATACTAGACGTAGTAAGGATAAAGCACGATACCAAAAGGCTATAATCACCGGAGATATTCAAAGAAATGTCGTACCTGTAATAACACAAAACAGAAACACAAAAGTCCCAATTAAAGACATAAAGCGTCCTCCACAGGTTAATACTTCTGGCCGCCCAGGTGATCCACAGCCAGGCCCTTCATCTGCAGGTCATTGAGAAGAACCCAGGGCTACTACCTGTAAAGGAAGGTCAAGCAATTATTAGCCATGATAGGTGGACAGTCATTAAAATTTTAGATTTAAGGTTACTTTACGAGCAATTAGAATTAAATACTGGTAGTTATATAAAATTGAAGCAGCAAGTTCGAAGCTGTTTTGATATCAAAGCCTTTGATTCCGATTTCACTGAGGTCGAATCGCAAACCGAATACGCGATGATTACAACCATCGAAAAATATAAGCAATTAGTTCCGTCATTGATAAGAACAAAACGTGGTTTAATTAATCCTCTTGGTTCTTTGATCAAGATGATTACAGGTAACCTTGATAACGACGATGCCTTAATGTACGAAAAGTTAATTTCTGGATTAAAGACAAAACAAGATAGCTTAGCTAAGAAAATGACAGTCGTCACTGAAATGGTGGGTATGATCACAAATATAACAAATGTTACAAGAAACAATTTCATTCAAATTGATAACAAATTTAAGGATATCGATCTTAACTTGAACCAGTCCAAGCTATTGCAAACTGGCAATAAAATCATTCATATTTTTAACATTTTTACAAACAATTTTCAAACGCTCTATATCAGATTGAATGAGGTTGAAACTGCTGTCGCCTTTGCTAGACTTAAATTGTTACACCAATCAATCGTAGACACAGATGAACTGCTATTGCTATTACAGGAAATTGAGAAAACCGAAAGACTTGTATACCCAGCTAACATAGAAAATATTATAAAATTAGAGCAATGTGTAGAGATGAAAGCCTATGTGACACAAAATCAAATCAAATTTATTATGCATATTCCATTAGTTCAAAATGACATTTATAACTATTTTAAGCTGATTCCCTTGCCTATCCATGATACCCATAACGACCTTACCACTCTTATTCTACCCAAATACCCTTACCTTCTTGTGAAAGGTTTGAACACCAGGTCGCTCTCCCAGCCATGCCGTGAAATAGATGAAGCTCGTTTCCTGTGTAGTGAAAACTATGTATCGCCGTTGATTGAAGACGATTGCATTACTAAACTCATGAGATTTTCCACAAACATTTCAAGCTGTCATCCAGTACCCGTCATTATAGATGATGTGAAAGCCGATCTTATTCAACCTAATCGCTATATAATTTATGCAAAGGTTGAAACTTTACTAACTAAGTTTTGTGAAAATGAAATAATGCAAGAGAGCATATGCGGAACTTACCTGCTGACAATAGATGATGACTGCGAAGTTAAAATAAAAGAACTCACCTTAAAGAAGCACCAAAACCAAGGACAAGATGTCAAATTTCCAGTTATAAACCTGCCTAAAATAACGACTAGAATTTCAGATGTACAAAGACAGCCGGTCGATCTCAAAGGAATCGATCTTGTAGATATTCAACATCTGAATTACTTGCTGCGAAATAGTGAAAGTGAAGTTATTAGTGATAGTGAAAAGTATGAAAGATTTCATGACAACTTTAAAAGTGTTAGCATAGCAAATATAGTATTTTATGTAATAATTGTAATTTGTATTGTAATGTTAGCCTGTAGAAATAGGATTAAGAAAATTTGTAACCCGAAGGAATCTCGAGATAATCCTCATCCCTCGGATAATCTCGAACTTACGGAGGGAGGAGTTATATCAGCAACATCATCCAGTCGTCCAGTGTTTCTATCACTGTAAGCACTTTATTGTTATGCTTATAGGGCGCTTATCGCTCTCCCACGCACCAGACGGCGGACAATTTGATGATGATGCATTCATCACTTAGTAGTTTAAGCTTGATAGAAAGGTAGTCTGTAATTAGTCTTCATCTTGAACAGTTCTATATTAAATTTAATTCAACTTTAATTAAAATTAGTATTTTTAAAAACATAACCACGGTTTTTCCCAGTTTGACTACCTACTTTGGAAAGATTCCAAGTAAAAGTTTGTTTATGCATAGCTGAAATTGCTCGTCTTCAAGTTTGTCACAAGCATTTTGAGCAGATGTTCCTGGCTGAGAAATCTGAGAAGTCGCGCATTCTGGGTATTGCTTAACCGACGCTCTTCTAACTTAACGGTATATTAGATTACAAGTAACAATGTAGGTACGTACATATATGCATAATGGTTGTTTTAACCACTTTGCCAATGTTATGTATAATGCTCTTTTTCAGTGTATATGTATCGATATACAAACATAATCGTTTTAACTTTCAGATAACACGTTACTGCCAACCTGCGGAGACGCGTAGTTTTGAAAAAAAATATATTTAAAATCAATAATTTTGCAATATTTACGTCAATACCTACCACAGATCATATAGAATTCTTGCCATTTTATTTACGTACTGTTAAGTTGTCAAAAGTTCGGCAACATTTTATTTTACATAAATTTAGGTAAATAATTAGATTTTGTACTAATTTCAATAGTTTTCATGCATACATATATTTTACAGTAGCGGAGTATCTACTCAGAGCAAAGTCACAATATATGCGACGTCGAGCGAAGCGAGAAGCGTTACGTTGAGTAATGACCACATAACGCGCAAGCCAAGCGAACGTAGCGAGCGTGCCGCGGCAGCGACCGGCGAAGCGCCAGAATTAGGCTATATTGCGAATTACGAGTCAACGGGTAATATTAGTTAGCACATATGGTAAAAGAATACATCCACCAAGTTATTACTTTGTATGTGTATTCTTTTGTAAATTTGTTGTTAGTTATAAAGTTAGTTGTGTATGTAATCTACACTAATATTATAAGTAGGTAAAATTTGTTGGTCTGTTTGTTTGAATTGAATAGGCTGCGAAACTACTGTTTTATCTGTAGGTACTCCAAATATATATAAAACATAGAATTAGTTGTCCACGGTTTATTCCGATAGGCGTTGGAGTTTCTTGTGGTCTATTTTTTAACCGACTTTTGAATAGAATATATATATATTCTACCGCTGCATTGATACTGCATACTTGACTCTCTGGCACTCTCTCTGTCTGTTTGTTACCTTATCACGCCCAAATGGCTGAACGGATCGAAATTAAATGTGGCAAGGAAATCATCATTAATTACCACGTGATTACCACATTACACACACTATAAGAGTTTATTATAATGATGCAGCTTAGAAGAATGGCAGAGTTTTAAATAAAACTTCCTATTTTTATAATATTACAAACTACTATAGATTAATTCCATAAATTAGATATTTTATTATTTATAATTACTTTGCAGCTCTTACATTGTGTGCGAGTTTTTAGTAAACCACGTCAGGCGCCCTGTTCTTCACTTCTGCATTTTGTATAATTTGCAATTTTTTTTTGTGACTTACGTATGTGCGTATACGTATATAATTTAACATTATTTATTTATTTTAGCAAACTATGCTGATAGAAGACCTATATGCAGCACCTTAAAGAACAATGCGGAGGTAGTATCATTCTTGGATTATTTTTTCATGACAGTGTCAGTTGCGGCAGTTTGTTTAATTTTAGAAGAAAACGAAAAGGTCCGCGGATAGCCGTGACAATCTCGTCAACACATCATAACTTTTGGAGAGTACGTTTTGCTATTAAATGTTTGGTAACTTTAAGTTTGTAAATGAACAGAATCAAGAAATTACTGTATCAAACATAAAAAAAATTAGATGTCTACCCTAAAATTTCCCGAAGACTGTGGCAATTTTTCAGCAGCAAATAGATTAAAATAATACCTCCTCATTATTTAAATTCAGATTCAATTGAAAATGGCTCTGGTCAGGTTAGGGCATACAATTTTATATATTATTATGTTAATCCAGATGCCAAAACTTTGTGAATACTTTTAAATCATTATGTGATGGTTACGGGATTTATTGAATTTCATTCTGCTTCATGTAACTGTGAAGATGATGCAAGTAGGCAGTTAGTGAAAATAAAATCTTTATTAAGATCGCTTACTCAACCTCTTACTAATCGAATAGGTGAAGCACGTCATGAATTAAATAAATCCCCAGACCAAGCAAGTAGTTGCCTAGTTGAAGATAAAGCTTCCTGGACCAAGACGGGAATGACTAAATGTTCATGCGCGAGCAAACACTGCTGTAAAATATATAAGCAAAATAAATGTAAAGACTATATAACCAATCTCACATCAGGTAAAGAAAATGAAACCCATACGAGAATAACGCCTCGGAAAATTTTAAATTATGCTTTAGGCTGCCTATGAAATTATTTTCAGCATGCCCATGAAATATGTATTAAAAATGGTTGTTAGCATTCTTAATCATTTTTAAGATTTTTCTCGTACATAATTTTACTTTTGGTTTTATTGTTGTCAAATTACTGGTTCAAAAATAAATGACTTAAAATGTTATTTCTGTTTTAGTTCACTATACAATTTCTATTTCTTTATTTTCTCGATGACAGCTCCTGTGAAAACTTGAACGAGCATCTTTTTTACATTATGTATGCATTATTTTATAAAAATATGACGTTTACACACTTACAAGGTTATACCAGAGTCGGATAAAGTGATACGGATGGAGCTATATCAATAAACGTAACACGATGACAGACTTGATTTTTTTTACAAAATGTAAGAAACTAAAATACTGCCGGATACTTTTGTACAAATTTATCATCTAATATTATATTTCATTACAAGATGTTACTCGTATTAATTCTTGATTGATAATGTCAACTTCTTTAAAGTTTTCAAAGCTGTTGTAAAATAAACAGGTATACAAATACAATTAGTTTATTGACATAAAAAGTAGGTACATTATATATTTGAACCCATATGCTCCCGAGCAAGTGTGAACTGTGTTTCAGGTATAGGTAGGTACTCGACATTGAAACGAAATAATTAGACAGGTAATCTTTGTTTATATATTTTAATCAAAATCTGATGAATCTTCACAGTCACTCGATGAGCTCTCCCCAACATTTATTATAAGTTCCTGTACTTGTACTCGTATATTATCGAAATCTTACATCTTGTTTGCCGTAAAAGGGGGATGGGAATTGTTTCGAGCGGTGTGTCTTTTGATTTGTGCCCATATTAGTTCTAGTAGACAGGCCGGTTGGCGCAGTTGGTAGCACCCCTGCCTTCTGAGCCGCTGGTCTCGGGTTCGATCCCCGGACAGGTCAAACATTTGTGTGCATGAACATGTCTGTTTGATCTGTGTCTGGGTGTGTATATGTATTTATATGTATAAGTATGTATATCAGTCATCAGGTTACCATAGTACAGGCTATGCCTAGTTTGGGACCTGTTGACCTTTGTGTGGATGTTGTCCCATATTATTATTATTATTATATTACATTAGTTCTATAGCATTGCTCTGGCAATGATACGGCGGATGTCGAAGAACCCAATGACCACATTCGGCAGCTATTTCGTCGATAACATATCTTTTAGGGAGGATTTTCCAGATTTTAAAATATTACTAATTGGCACTTTATAGTGCTATCCACATTTTCGCCATGACGTTGGAGCCTGTAAATTATCTCTTGTTTTCTATTGGTCTGCGTCGGCATTTTATCAATTTGTCACGAGTGATATGTAGCGTTGTACACTACAAAGAAATAATAAGTCAGGAACTGTAACTGCGTTAAAAAAATTACCCAACAAAAGTCGTGTTCAAGTAGGCGGGGCTTAAAAGTTGTGTTCAGTACGTCATCAGTCGGACATTTTACTTGCAAGCGAGCACACTTCAAATCTTCGCGTACATTTTCATTTTTATCATTGTGAACTTCAGTTGTGGATCATCATGCCAGCATTCGTTGTGAAGTGGTGCAGAAACAATACACGATTTAATTGTCCAGGGATCACTTATACTAGTAAATAATAGCAAAATTATAATTATTCAAAGATGTTCAAATACGTTAACAAATCGAGATGGTCAATACTATGCAAAATAAAGTCAGTCAATTTTTATTTAATTTAGGATGTATTTTTTTCTTCAGGACTAAATATTGAAATGTATGTAATGTGCAATGGTTTTGCTTGTTATGTTTTATTCTCGCTTGCTTGCCGATTCAATGCGGCGAAATAAGTGCCTAGCTGCACTTAAGCTTGAAAAACAAGAGTATGACTGCCTGTGAAAACCAGCATAGTTATACTACGTTAATTTTGACTGAAAACAACAAAATTATAGATAATAAAAAAAATATGAACCATGTTACACAAAACTGCAGTACCTACCTGCCAGTTGGTACAGTAAGTACCTACTGTTTTTTTTTAAATTATGTTATATAAAATATCATATTTATCTTTTTATGCTGATGATTTGTCCCGAAGAAACATCAACATCTTTAAGAGCCTTTATTCTGCACAGCGCTGCGCGAGTTTAGGTATTTTACATTAGCGAGTTACTTACTAGCGCGCCCTGCAGCAGTGGCCTTACCGCTTGACCAAAATAGCGCGCATTAATATTTGGATCTTTTTTATCTACTTTGGTTTTTATGTCACAAATAGACGTAGGTCAAAAAGGTGAAATAAAATATCACGCAGGACACATTTTATTTTTAATATCGACATTGATTAACATAAAATGATAATTATTAATCAAGTACATGTTATCTACAAGAGCATAGACATAAGATTTAAGTCATGTACCTACCAAAAAGAGATGAGAATAGCAAATAAAACAACTATCAAATAGTTCCTGCTACCAGTTTCTGGATCCAGCATCAGGTCCTGGTCACCAGCTAGAAAAAAGGTATCGCGAAGACGATTCATACGATCCCAAACACGGTGTGTCTACTATTAACCATCATATAGTTCCTGCTTCCAGTTTCCAGCTCCAGCATGGATCCCTGGATACCAAGTATAAGCATAAGAAATTTGGTTAATAGCAAAATACTAGCCCCTCAAGGGTCGATGTCATTATAACAATAAAATTTCTATTGTTGATGCACTAGATGTCATATAACATTATTTGTTAGAATCCCACTTAGAAATGTTATCTCAATAAGTACCAGGAAGTTTTGAGCGCACTAATATTTAGTTGTGTAAGCGCAGGCGTCAGAGCGATACGTCGTCTGACCTCAGAGGCCTGACCTAAGAGGCCTCAGCCGCGTGTGACGATTCGTGACTGGCGCGACCGGTTTTATGATTGATTTTAAAAACGTGTGTGTGTAGAAACCGCTCGGCAATAACAAACTAATAAACAATTTCTAAATGTAGTCTATGGAACTTGAACTTGTTAATCAAATAATGTTCTATTACATCAGGTAAGAATAATTGACATAATATACTATATCAATCATTATTATGTGACCCTTCAAAATTCAAATACTCAGCAAAAACGCGAATTGGAGCTTCCAAAGCGTTTACGCTCTAAAGAGATACTACAGACAATGAACAATAAACGATTGCCTACAGTTGGTATGTAATATAGGTAACTATATAGCATTAAAAACAGTTCATTGTTTGGTCAAGTTAAAGCACGTTTAATTTTTCAAGCTAATGAAAATTCACCCTCTGCAAATATTAAAGTGGTTTAGCTGAGTTGCTAATTAATTTGTCAGTAATATCAAAACAGTGCTTTTCTAAAGTAATTCTATAAATTGATTGAATTTTCTAAATTGATAATGAAGGTATTCTGTGACCACTAAAAAACATCCAGCTGGCAAATAACGACTTATTTTTTTGTGGTAAAGTGTATAAGCCTAAAATGTTTCATAATCTTTCTTTACTACATTGCGAAGAATCTCTGCTATTGTCTTCTAGACAAAAACTTAATAAATTAATCATATTTCGCGAGACATACGAGATTTACGATTGATTTATTATTGAGTTGGTCCAGTCCACTTGTTGCATAACATCGTCCACGCCGCTATGAGTCTGCTGTCATTGTAGACGTTGCAGCACGCGCGTTAACCAATCCCTGCTTTCTTTCTGAATTTAAACCAATCACCGAACATGTCTATTTAGACATTTAGGTAGAACATGTAACCTCGGAAGTAATTTGTATTTGGAATCATACGTTGTTTTGATTTGAAGGGCCACTTTTTGTGTGGAATTTGTTCTGAATTATGCTTCCTGACTATTATTTCTACGTAGGTTGTACATAATAATTATGGACGGTTCTTCCAAAGATTGCACTATTAACGACTAATCAAGCAATCTCAGTATAATCACGTTAACTATTGTTGGGCATTTCATAAACAAGCACATGGAATCTATAGCCTATCAAATAACATAAGATCCACCATTAAAGCAACCTACTTATTTCATAACAGTCAGTATGGATAGAATCCATCATAATAACATGTGCAACCAAATAGATGACTTTTCTATTCCCAAATCGAAGTTTTATAAGCCAGACATTTGTAAAACTCTAATTCATACGCATAATAAAACGTTTAATATACTTTCTCTGAACATAAGAGTGTAAATAAGAATATCAACGGGCTAGAACTACTATTGTTGAGGCTTGATTTTGATTGTGACATTATAATTTTGACAGAGTGTTAGATTGATAACCATAAACCATTTCCATCACTGACGAAATTTAACTCTGCATACACCAAGAATTGTATTAATAAAATGGTGGTATTATAGTCTATTCTAAACCTAGTTTGAATCTACAGATAGATGAACCTGTTTTTGAGGAATCTAACTGTATCATTGTTAAGATGGGTCTAAAAATCGCAATAGTCGCTTTGCACCGATCTCCATCTTTTTTTAATACTGAAACTTTTCTAAATTCGTTATACAGTGTTTTAACATCATACAAAAAATACCCGACTATATCAGTAATAGGAGATATTAACATTGGAATTCATCCAGACAGTATGGATAAGCATTCATCTAGTTATTTAGAATAACTTGCTAGTCATGGAATTCTAGCTAGTCACAACATTCTGACTAGAGGGAACCGCTGCCTAGACCATAACTCAAAAGTAAATTAAAATGTACTTCAGTACTCAATAAAACAGTAGTCACAGATCATTATCATAGCCTCCTTAGTATTTAAAATAACTCTTTAAATTTACCTGCCCCCAAAAAATCAATAATAAATACAAACTTCGCGGCAATTGCTCAAGGAATTAAATCCCTAAAATGTTCTCACCCTCTGGATGCAAACGCAGCAACCAAACTCTTCATGAATAAATTAATGGAAATCACTAAAATAAACGCCAGTGTATTTAGAGTGCCCCACACACAACGCATCATCAAACCCGGTTAGAGACAAAATGCATATTCACTTAAAAGAGACACCTTATAATCAAACGCTCAAAATAACATACTGTAGATATAGAAACTATTGTACGATCTTACTCAAAAAACTTAAAAGCAACTACCTAAAGTCAGAGCTAGAAAAGAGTAAAAATAATATTATAAAAACATGGCAAATAATCAAACATATTACATACACAGAGAAACAAAAAACCGCAAACGAAAATCTGCTACATTTAAAAAGTAATCCGCTTGACTCTGTACATTTTGTAAATAGTTACTTTTCATACGTGGGCAAAATTCTATTGGCTTAATAGGTACTGATGAAACTGAAATCGCTAATACATTAAATAACTTAAAAAATTGGCTTTGATGGCGTGTCAACAAGGGTGATAAAGCAATCCCCACAGACACTGGTACCCATTATTACACATATTTGTAACCTATCCATGTCCTCTGGAACATTTCCTTCCACATTTAAAACATCCATTGTCACACCCATTCATAAAAGTGGTAGTAGAGACAGTGTCTAAAACTATAGACCAATTTCAATTTTACCTTCTGTTTCTAAGATTCAAGAAAAGATTATTAATGTCTTACCTATTACCTTATGTCTTACCTAGAAATTTTTTACATAATATTGCCAAATCAGTTCGGTTTCAGAGCCGGTCGATCAGCTGAACACGCAGTGTCAGACCTAACAAATTTTATTGTAACTGAACTGGACAAGAAAAATAAATACGTGAGTAATCCCGTATTTTAAATTAATAAACAAAAATAAAGTTATTGGCGTATTTTTAGATCTTGCAAAAGCCTTCGACACTGTTTCTCTTCCTATACTAGTTCAAAAACTTGAAAAGGTGGGAATAAGAGACAATGCCTTGCACCTCATAGAGGACTATTTGAAGGGGAGGACCCAGAGAACTAGGGTGGGTGACTTAATTAGTGATGAGAGAGTAGTACCGTTTGGTGTCCCTCAAGGCAGCGTATTAGGACCTAGCCTATTCCTAGTGTATGTCAACGATCTGTGCAACCTTAAATTGAAAAATGGTAAAATTGTATCGTATGCGGACGACACAGCGCTTATTTTTGTAGGAAAAGACTGCGAACAGGCCTATGCCGAAGCAGGTTGAAAGATTGTCACCCAATGGCTGCAATCAAACTGGCTTTCACTCAATATTGATAAGACCAAACGGGTGGCTTTCGTCAATGACCGTGAAAAACGCCAGATATTTGAATCAAAATTCATCTAAATTGTACTGCAAACAATTGCAGCTGCTCTATATTGCAAACCGTACCTCACCTCAAGTATTTGGGAGTAACTCTAGATCGAAAAATGACGTGGAATGAGATACCCAGCAACAGAGTTAGAATACTCATTTTCATGTTTAAAAATCTACGCAATGTGGCAGATCGCAATTTAGTCATAAACGTGTACGAGTATGACGCACTATGCAGGTCGATTCTTACTTACTGCAATACCGCGTGGGGAGGTGCAGGCATAACCTACATAGAAGTTTCAGAGTATGCTCAAGTGTAATAAACACATAAAAACTCCAGATTAAAAGTATTTTATTATAACATTACTAATTAATAAACAAGAATAAAAAAAAACAGACATAGATAATATTTCTGACAACAACAATCAATCATATAAATTCTGACATAAAAATAGTGGCCTATCAAACAATAAGGTATCTTAGAAGTATGCAACTCTTTGGTTCATTTCAAATAGTTCCAACACTTCCCCTACTTCTAGATAGACAATAGTCCATTTAAAGTTAAACTAAACTTAAGCCTTTCGTTAAACACAGATGTCTCTGCTTTAGTAAAAACTTCGTCATGCTGTCATGCTTTCATTTCATTTGTGGGAACATATTCAATTGAAATTGTTCTACTATCCACAAGGTATCTTAAAAAATGATGTCTCATGTCAATGTGTTTGGTACGCGAATGATGTACCTACGTTATTTTTAGTGAGCATTTGAGCGCCTTGATTATCACTGTAAATGCAGACACTATCAGTTAAATTAAATACTTCTTCTAACAAGTTTTTGACGTATATAGCTTCCTTACCTGCATCACTAAGTGCCATGTATTCAGCTTCGGTTGTAGATAATGCTAGATAGATAGATAGATAACACTTTATTGAGACACCACATTTATGACTTAATATTAGACAATAAAATAAAAAACAATGCTTAAAACCAGGTGCAACAATGGGTGGTCTTATCGCTAAGAGCGATCTCTTCCAGACAACCCATGACAATGCTACTGTCCGTTGCTTACGAGACTCCCACGATATGGGTCCATTTAGGTAGAACACATAGCCAGTATACGATCTCCGATCGTTTAGACGTGCACCGTAGTCTGCATCAGCATATCCATAGAGTTTGAAAGTATTTGCAAATATGCATTGTTCCCTCTAAATAACGAAGAACTCTTTTGCTGTATTCCAGTGTTCTGTCCCAAAGTTATTATTGAATTGGCTAAGTACACTAACAGCGTGTGTTATGTCTGGTCTTGTTCCAACTGACAGGTACATTAAAGAACCAATTAACCTTTGATAAGGCAAATGCTTTGCTGTCTCTTTTTCTTCATTAGAAGGATATACTAATTTTAGGCTCAGATCAGCAGGAGTACTAGCTGGTTTTGCGTCAGTCATAGAAAAATTAACAAGAACCTTTTTAATCTATTCCTCTTGATCAACAGTTATTCAACTATCTTCCTTCATGATCCTCATGCCTAAGAAATGTTTCAAGGTAATACCTAAATCCTTGAGAATTGTTTTATATTCTTTTTAAATGTTTCTTTCATATCAGTACTATTGCTGAGAATGCAGATCATCAACAAAGATTGCGACAGTCAAAATGCAATTTCGCTCGATTTTATAGTATAAACAATGATCATATTCTGATCTCTTGATATTCAGTTGCATCATAGCACTATTAAGTTTCAAATTCCATTGCCTAGGCGCTTGTTTAAGACCGTAAATTACTTTATTTAACTGGCATACCTTCCCCTTGTCACAATCTTTCGTGAAACCCTCAGGTTGTTCCATAAATACTTCTTCTTCTATATCACCATTAAGGAAGGCAGTTTCTACATCCATATGATCCATGGAAACATTCCATTGTGCCGCAAAAGCCAATAATGTTCTTACGGTTGACAAGCGTTTAACGGGTGCGAAAGTTTCGTCATAATCTATAACATATGTTTGTGTAAAATCTTTGGCTAATCGCGTTTTATAACGTACGATTTTTCCATTAGCATCCTTTTTTATCTTGAATATCAATTTGCTACGAATTATTTTCCTATCTTTAGGTTTATCTACTAGGGTCCAAGCTTCATGTTTAACGAGTGATTCGTATTCACTTTGAAGAGCTTCAAGCCATTTTTCTCCATCGTAAGAAGTGATAGCTTCCTTATATGTTGACGGTGTAATTCTTGGACTTGTAATTCGGTGGATCTTCTGTAATTTTATACAAAAGTATATCATCTAACCAATTTCTTGGAGTTCTGTTTCTTAATGGATGTCTTCTTTCAGGTTTCTCTTGCCTTTCAGAAGTTTCTTGTATAATTTCTTGAATAGAATCCTGAAATTCATCTTCCAATTCGTCTTCCCCTTCATGGGTATGACGATCAGGTATGTTTACTCCACTTTCATGGTTAACACCTTCCTGTGTGACGAGTGCAGTATTGATAATACTAGTTATTTTTTCACATTCAGGAGTTACGTTAACTTCTCCTTCAGATGATGTAGCATCATTTTGTTCAATCATGATAGGAACTGGTTCAATTATTTGTGTTCTAACTTCAGTTTCCGTTACAAACTCACGTGATTTTGCTTTGAATACTAAATCATTTTCGAAAAATTTGACATCTCTTGTCTTGATAATACGTTTTGGGTTGTTAGGTTCTATTACTCTATAACCCTTTGTTTCAGTGCAGTAGCCAACAAAAATGCACATATTATTTGCCTTAGTATCAAATTTCTTTCTAAGAATTTTTGGAATGTGTGCATAGGCTTTGCATCCAAAAACACGCAAACGTGACAGGTCAACTTTCTTCTTAGTCCAGGCTTCTTCTGGTGTTTTGCCTCTTATGGCTTTGGTAGAGGAGCGATTTTTTAAATATGTCGCGGTATTAATAGCTTCACCCCAATAAGTTTTAGGTAGACCTGATTCAGAGAGCATAGATCTAGCTTTTTCTATAAGAGTTCTATTTGTTCTTTCTGATATGCCATTTTGTTCAGGATTATATGGTACAGTTGTCTGATGAAGTATACCAGATTCTTTTAAAATTTCTTTCAAGTTATTATTTAGGTATTCACCACCATTATCAGAAAGAAGAACTTTAATTTTTTTGTTAATTTGATTTTCAACGAATTTCTTGAATTCGCAAAATTTTTCAGTTACTTCTGACTTTTGTTTCATTAGGTATGTAAACGTTTTTCTAGAAAAATCATCCGTAAAAGTAACGAAATATAAAGCACCTCCGAAAGATGGGGTACTCATAGGTCCGCAAACGTCAACCAAATCAAAATCAAAATCAAAAAAACGTCAATCAAACAAAATTTTAATATCGTACAGGCTGATGTCGGGGTGTCGTCGGTATAATGTCGGGTTAGCTTGGCTCTTGGGTCTTTGACCGAGCTGCTAACAGGTTTAGCGACCGAGGTGTATAGCTGTCCGTAGAAACTCTCTACCTCTCCTAATACTTCTGCTTTGGTCGACGCTACACTGCCGTCTTCTCTCTTCAGCTTCGTCAACTGGCTTTGCCCAATAGTCATGTATCTTGCAAACACATAGTGACACACACACATTAGTGAAATAAATTATTATTATTCCTTTTTTTTAAAGGAATAATGATTATAATTTTATAATAATATAATTATTATGATTATAATTATAATTAATATCATTATTATTATTTCTTTAAGCCATCCTTCGTAAATCTCCATGTTCATTTCTTCGTGGTCGTCCACTGTTTTCTTGGATTTAAAGTTCAGTAAAGCATCCGACAAGAATCCTTTCGTAGACCCTGCATGGCATATGATAAGGCGTTCACCTTTTTCCATTTGCACTGAACTAGTGGAAGCGGCGGTGTCGTCAGTCCAGTTCATAGATACTGTGTAGTTTGCATTAAACTAAGTCTCGTCAGTGAAAATAACATTTGACCAATCTGATATCTTTTTGGCTTCGCTCAAAAATTCACAGCGAGCCATAGCAACGTCGTGACGCTTTATGAATATTTTACGTTTGTCTGATTTTTTATAAGAAAATCTAATTTCTTTCAAAACCAAGCATAATGACGATTTTTGCCATGGAACAAACCACACGTAAGTGTTGGAATTTCGTTGCGAAAGTAATAATCATATATATGAGGGCGAACAGCATCAGCGTCGAATTTGTCAACCGATGTCACACGACGTGGTTGGCGTTTTTTATTCGACGTACCAAACTTATTTTCCTGCTGCTTGTACCGTTTACTTTTTTTAATTACTACTTAGGCAGTAATTTTTGAAAATGCAATTTTGGAATGCGGCCGCAACACGCTCTCGCACTTTCGACAGTGGTAATAGCGGGCCACCATTTTGATACTCTGCTTCAAAGTAATTACGAACCTTGATCACCAGTTCTCTCGACTGCCTTTTCAGAACAGATCTTTTCGGCATTTTGGTATTTGACAGCTGGGCAGCAATCAACACGGAGGATCACAAAATACAAAAAGTAACGTATGGATAATGTGCAAAAACTAAGCGAACAGAAATGTAGTGACTAGCACAACCGTTTTGTTGCGAGTGACAGATTAAAACAAACACAAAATGGTGGTGGGCATTGAGTGTTCCCACCTTGAAAAATATTTTTGAATGTTTTTGTTGTATTTGTTCAAAATATAATAAACATATGCAATCGATATCATTACTTATTTGGTCACAACACCATAACTATCAAATTAGAACTGTCATCGAGAAAATAAAGAAATGGAAATAGTAAAATAATAGTTGAACAAAATAAATTTGCAATAGAACAAGCCTAGCGTAGAGCACATATTTGGCTGAATAAAAAAGTAACCACATACCATAAAACCCACAGTAAAAAAAAGTCATACATCATTTTCCCCTAGCCAATCCTGGACCATTAACTACGGTCTCATCGATTTGTTAGTGAGCATATTCCCTATATATGACTCTACTCTTTGTTAGTGAGATACCCGTCTGAACCGCTGGGCCGCGTTTAGAACCTCGGTGAGAGCGCACTCGGAACACACAACACCGTTCCGAACCTCAAGGTAAAGCACTCGGTTGTTTTAACTCGAGCGTTCTGAACCTCGGAGCGTCGCAACTTTTTAACCATCAAAATCGATCGGTAAAAGGTTGCAACCCGAATCTGACATAACTTTGACCAATCAGACTACAACAAACTTCTTCTTCTTCTCTCGTCTCAAAACAAATTAGGTAAGGATCAAGTGATCTGTCAATGTCGAGTTTGTCAAAGTCCGTTTTAGGTTAGAAAACAACCGTGACCGTTCCGTACCTCAGAGCGAGTTAGAAAACAACTAAACAACCGCGCTCTGAGGTACGGAACGACCCCCTGTCTATGTAGTCTGAGATGCAAATAGAACACACCATAGGCGCTAGATGCTACTTGCTTGACTGTTTTTCTACGGTTTTTCTTTGTGAACTTGCTTTACTTGCTTACTTTTTACCTCTTTAAATAAGTTGGACTGGTATGTTTTTACATTTGCCATTCCGTAGATAAGTTAAATTAAGTGAAATTTTTATTTATTTATTAATAATCCACCATTGTTTTTTAATATAATGCTTTGGTTCTCAGATATCAATGGGCATGGTTTATATATATATTATATTTTAAAATTTTCTTTTTTTTTATAATTACTAAAGGAATACAGGGGGACTTTTTTTTACTTAACTAGACTTACATAATACATTTGTGAAGGCCTGTAGGGCACAAAACTTTTTTTTTATATTCTCAGCATGAGGGGCATATACGATTTAAGAGGAGGCAAGAAGGGCATTTTTGCATTTGTTTTACACAAACAGACTTTTAACTAATTTCTAAATATTGTACATACTGCTCTCGGTACCGGCTCCCGCAAGCAGCGCCCGTTCACGAGCTTGACACGTGTACCAGCCATCGCCCCTCCTCAACCATATTTGAGGTAAGAGGACGACCCGCCACACGACGCCGCCGCGAGAAGAAGCCTTTTAGTGAGCGTGAATGCTCAAGGTATACACGCATTCCTAATACAAAAGCTGTATATATTTTTTTTATATAACAAATGTTTATTCATTTGCGCTTTCTCCACCCGGCTCAGGGCCTCCACCATTATTATACCAAAATTCGAAGACGCGTAATAGGTATTAGAAAAAAAATGTAACGAAATAAATTATAGCAATTGGGTTTTTTCCCGCCATCAGTCAAGTTACCAAATTCGTTTGCAAATCGCAAAACGTAAAATATTAAAAATTTTAACAGATTAACCAAAGAAAGTGTTTTGTTCACAGATCTAATTCGATCTATCTTACCTGTAGTTTTGTCCATGGTATGGGAAAAATGGTAGGGTTTCAATTCATTCATTCGACGTTTCGTTGGTTTCGTTGACCGACTGACTTGTGTAAATTGTTTTGTTTTGTGCTATAATTTACGTATTTACGTTATTTTTTTCCTTTCGCATGATGATTTTATCTGTAATAACATACAGAATTGTTATTGAGCACCACTCTAAGTCGCCCAACCTTTCGTGATCTTATAAGCAAACGTTGTGATATTTTCCCACATAATAATTATGGTTAACTGACGTGAGAGTGTGCATCCTCAATTATGGCAGACCCAGGTTATTATCACAGTGATTATATTCGGCATCCTGTTCTCCACGAGCTGGGTGTCAAGTATGGAATCAAGACGGAATGTATTCCAGAAATAGCTTTACCGTCTAAGTTAGAAGAACTCAAGGATGTGATACGTAGAGAGATACGTAAAGAACTCAAAATAAAAGAGGGTGCAGAAAAGCTGCGCGAAGTAGCAACTGATAGGCGGTCGCTCTCGGATGTCGCCAATATTGTGAAAAAGGCAAATCTAAAACTCAACGAGCTAAAGTCTGATCTTCAGGAGTTGGAATCCCAACTTCTGCTGTCTCGCGGCCAGTCCACACCGACATCACCAGAAGATCTGTCGTATGATGACGATATCATACTGGCATCAGAAGCAGCTCAACAGCAAAGACAACTTGGTGAGGCTACTACAGACCGGAAACTTGCCTCACTTGAAAAGCAGCTTAACATTGAACTAAAGGTTAAACAGGGTGCAGAGAACATGATACAAAGTATAAGTAGCAGTAACCAATCCAGAGACAAAAAGCTTTTGGCAGAAGCTCACCAAATGCTGGCTGATTCTAAAGCTAAAATTGAATACCTAAAACTGCGAATTTCTAAATTAAGTAAACAACAAAAAGGTGATAATGCTGGGGCCAATGGTGATGGCAAAAACTCTGATGTGGGGGGAGGTGACAACCTTCTAGATGAGAGAATTGCAGAATTGAGAAACCGCCTTAGAATTGAAGCAGCTGTTGTTGAGGGATCTAAGAATGCCATAAGATTATTGCAGAGTGACAAAAAGGTCACTGATAAGAAGGCCCTGCAAGAAGCTCAGACAAGCTTGTTGGAATCTACCCACAAATTAGATTTGCTGAGAAGATCTCTTGACATGAGACGACAGGAGCTACCTGCAGAGAGTCCAGCATTTATTGAACTGGGGCATGAGTTACGTAGTACGGGCTCTAGTCCTGGGTATGTGAGCTTAACTGGTGGCAGTGGCTCAAGAACTCAGTTTTTATCTCCAGCTCCTATGATTAGCCCTTGTGTGCAAGTAACTGGTACGTTAGAAGTGAGGTTAATGGGCTGTCAGGACTTGCTAGATGATGTTCCAGGGCGTACTCGCCGTGACCCTTTAGCAAGCCCTTCAGATTTAAAGTCCTTTGTAAAAGGAGTGACTATTCGTAACTCAATGAAGTATACATACAGCATCAAGGAGGATACGAGTAATGAAATAATGGCTGTGTTGAAACTAGATAATCATCATGTCTCGCAGACTAGCTGGAGGCCTTGTTCTCAACAAGCCTGGGACCAAAGGTAAGACCATATAAATTTAAAACATGATGCTACCAATGTCAACTCTTATTTTTTATACATGTACAGATACTTGTATTTATTTTGTCATTCTTCAAATTACATGTAGCAATAAATTTGTGCACACATGTATAATATAGTTAAATCTAGCAGATGACAGTAGAAATTAAAAATAAAAGAACAGAATGATATTCTCCATCATGTTGTCTACTCTATCGGCGCAAACCTAAATTGTGGCAATGCCATACAAACCACACAAATAAGACATTCAAGTTGAATTTATATATAGTCTGCTACAATATAAAAAAATATTACACACGTAACATGTGTAAAAACTTTTGTGATATTTCGTAACTATAAAACTCTCAAAATTCTTTAATTTAGAAGTTAATGTTCCATCATATCCTTTCCTTATTACTCACATTTTACAAGTTATCTAAACAACTTCTAAAAATATAAGAATAGCATGCATAACATTTTTTTACATAGGTCATTACTCCAAGTTTGGTCCTATTGAAATTTTGTTACCATGGGTTAAAAAAAATATTGTTTTTTTAAAGCTCAAATAGATAAAGGATGTTTGCATATGTGAATGATAATATACTATAACACACTATAGTACAATAAAAGTGTATATTACAACCCATGGTTTGGAGTTGCCTTGGTCTTTACTCTGTGGTTGATGCAAGTAGGCCTTAGAGAATTATACAAAAATATATAAATTGTATGGCATTCATGTCAATTACGGCAGAAAAAGTAATTTTGGGCTTACTAACAGTTAAAAGTTAACACTCAAAGTAATCATTTCAAGTAGTAGTATGATTTGTATTAGTTATATAATGTGTGTAAAAGTCGAACACCAATTTCTGTTATCAACTGTATCTAAGCTTCCTTGAATTACAATCTTTACAATTCCTTAACTATATTAGTCATTATCTTATCATGTTGCAATAGGCACATATTTGCCGTGTGACTAAAAGTTCAACAAACACTTGGTCTGTGTGTTTCCATTAAACTGAAGTTGTTTGGTGCCTGTTTATTACAGTACCCAAAAAATAGAATATTAAAGCTGAAATTTTCGAATTTATTTGTTGCAGGATTTATTTCTGATATATATTGCTACGACATGAAGTTGAAAATAACTCTTTGTGTATTGTGTCTAAACCATAAAATTACTAGAAATAGTACCGTTTCTTTTCGAATTCATATTATAATCTAATAATTATATTTATTTTAACTTTGAAGACTTTGAACAAACTGCACCCAGCATGTAATAAGACTATCTTACAAGGATAACATCTGGAATGTAAAGTACTCTTTGGGGTTAACCTGGGTATAATATAAGCTGTCTCACTCAAAATTTATCTCAAAGCCATTGACCTATTTCAGCTAAGCAACAAACTTACACACTCAGAAAAACATTTGAATTATTATACTATGCATATGAGTGTTATATATGATGCTTATGATTCTAGATCCATCTGAAATATTTCTCAAAAGAAGCATGCACGATTTTCAAGTGGGTGATCTTAAAACTTGCCATTTCACCCTATTAGCAAATGTAACATGATGAATAAATGTATGGTTAATGTAGTGGAAATAATGATATGTATGGGAATTAACATTGCAAAAGTACCCATATTCATTTTGGTATTATCAGGATTGCAAAAATGCAGTTGGACACTACCTTAATAAGGAATATTATTTATATTATCACATATTATAGTGTAAATTTATCTCTATGTAGTCATATTTGCTTTGTTTTATTACTTGAACACTAATATCTATTAATCAGATTAATCTAATGGCAGTTGTTTACTCATATCTAATTAGTGATGTTTTGTTTCCTCATGCATTTTTTGTAATGATTATTATGTACTAATTATTATTATATCAGAATCCTGTAAAGCCTCTATAATTTGTCAAATATAATTGACCGAGCGAGCAAAGCATCTTTGCTTTAACTGGCCAAATAGGGTAGTTGACACAGTCAAAACTAAATTACAATGTAATGTTAACTTAATAGTGGTTGGAGCAAAAAACTCAAATAATTTAACTAATTATTTTACTTTATTTTGAATACACAAAATGTGTCCAAAAGTTTCTAGAAGTCATGTGACCTCACATGAAACTAGCGGCGGAAATGGGTCAAAACATGATAGTGTCGTACCTTATGCACAGATTGAGAATCAAGCAAGTAAAAAAAGCATCTAATATTATTGCTTTAAAACTAAATACATACTAGGTCAAAGGATAAACTGTCGATCCATAAACGCTGTTATTGCCACAACCGCAAATAATAAGTTTGTTATACATTTTTATGTTAATTAAAAACCCAAGTTTATAATAATATTCTATGCAATTTTTGACCCACGTCTGGAGCATGGTTGTTTGTGATCGTTATTTGACAGCTATGTATGTAACAGCATAATCATGCGATTTTAGGTCTTAGATTAGATTCTTTGTGTATGGCCCCTGCGACTTGTTTGAGTGTCGCAACTTTGCCAGTATCTGTTACATGATAGTTTCATAAACTGTAGGAGAAATTAAAGTAAACTTTTAGAATATGGTCGGTGATTAGAAGAGAGAATCAAACAAACTGTTCCACTCCAGTGATTACTCTAAACACACACAAACACAACATAAATAAGAACAAAATTCAAAACAAAAACATCATATCATTTATAACAAAAATAATACTAATAAAAATTCATACATTTATACAATAAATAATAAGGAATATATTATTATGCTCAGTTGAGCATTTAAATGCTCAAAAGAGCCATCAATGACAACACCACCAATGCCCTCATAAGCTAACCGAACGCACCTCATAGTGATCCAATAAGTGTTCATTTATCCTTTTGAGGTGGAAGACCCTACATAGAACGAATTATGTGGCTAAAATGTATGTTTATTTTTGTAACTGCAGAGTTATAAACTTTATTTTCAAGTAGGTAGGTAGTGTCTGCTCTAAGAAATAAGTCAGTTATTTAAAATCATAACTGTTTTGTATAATGTGGATGCATTACTAAAACTTGCTAACATGACTGACAAAAAAAAACAATAAAATGTTTCATGAATTCTAACACTTTAGTGACACTCTTACACCATTGTGAACATCAACGGTTAATAATCCACCACTATTATCCGTCAAAACATGAGAATAAACACAAAATAAAATAAATTATAAGTCATTGTTGGTTTTTCTCGCCATCTCCATGTTCAAGCAAGCAACCTCCAAGCAAGCAAAACATATTGTTATCACAACACTATTTGTTTTAGCTCTAGTGACGTGATACTACCTATAGGCCGCCATTGAATAATGTTTTAGCGCCAATTTTAAAAAACATCGGTATTTTAAGATATCATTAAAAATATATTTATATGCCTATGGATTCATTAAATTTGTGTAAAAATGTATATGTCAATAAAAGTATTTTGTATTATTGTATTTGTATTATATTATAAAATGCTAGGTTCGGTGCCTTGAATAATTTAACTTACATTAAAAAAGGCTAACAACACTATTGACTTTCATCTGTCCATATATTTGTTAGGTTGTATGTTGGTCCCTTTGTATAGGTCACATTTTTCAACCAATCTATCAATGGCGAAACTTGGTATGCATGTTCTACGATTCAATATATTTTGCTGCCGGTGATTTTTGAGTGGGGGGTACTTTTCTTAAAAAGAGGGGAAGTTTGCTGTGGTGCGGTGCTATTTACCGACCAAATTTGATTAAATTTGGTACACACATTAGATACCAGACTCAGAGGAATTAATATCAGCCTATTTGGTAAAGTGGTTGCCGAGATAATAGGTTGCGAAGTTTAATAACTGAAATAATTTAGTATTATTCGGCAAGAACATTTGATACCACATATAAAACTTTAGCTCAAATTGGTCAAGGTCTTGTGATAAATATTTGCAAATGTTTCTGAATTTCGATGACCTGCAGGTGCTCATACTGCGAAAAATTGCCGCCGATAAGACTGTGCTCGCGTGTTCTACTGTTCGCAGAACTAGTTATATTTAGGGATATTAAATAACAAGTGTTCAGGCCGAAATCACAAGGAACCAGAAAAATATCCTTGCGTTCGTTTTTTCTTATACGAGGTATGTTCAAAAAGTATCGCGAATTTTGTATTTATTCAAAAAGTATTTATTTATTAATGAATATCTATTTTGTCTCCTTCAAAGTAATCCCCTCGGATATAATGCAATTGTGCCAACGTTTTTTCCAATCCTCGAAGCACTTAAAAAAAACATTTTTCGTGATCTTGTTCAGTTCCTACTTCGATGCCGTCTTTATCTCCTCAATCGTGGCGTAGCGTCGTCCTTTCATGGGCCTATTCAGTTTTGGGAACAGGAAAAAGTCACAGGGGGCCAGGTCTGGAGAATACAGTGGCTGTGGAACCATTACTGTATTGTTTTTGGACAAATATTCGCGCACAAGCAACGATGTTAACGCGATGCTGTTTTTGGACGAAATCGAGCAATTTTGGCACGAATTTCGCGGCGACCCAACTCATGCCCAAATCATTAGTTACAATCGAATGGCTCGAGCCAATCGATATGTTTAGGTCCTCAGCAACTTCTTTAACGGTGTTTCGACGATTGGCCAATACTATTTTCTTCACTTTATCAATGTTATCGTCTGTTGTTGACGTGGTCACGGTTGAGGCGTCCTGCACGCTGTTCGTCGTTTACATCTTCTCGGCCCTCTGAGAACATTTAGTACCACCGATAAACGTTGCTTTGGTCCAAAGTAGCTTCACCATATGCCACAGTCAACATTCGGAATGCGTCCGCGCACTTTATTTTGTTTTTTACACAAAATTTAATACAGATTCTTTGATCCATTTTTTCGAATAGGCAAAAATCGAAGACGAGCCAGAACACATCCAAGCAAAACAGCTGTCAAAAATTAACTAAACATTCCAAATGGCCGACCTTGTTAGCATAAATAAGGGACTTGAGTACCAACATACCGCTACAAAAAAATCAAAAATCAAATATACGTAGCTTGCGGAAATTCAAAATTCGCGATACTTTTTGAACAGACCTCGTACTTAGTTTTTTTAAGTTTATTATTGATAACAAAATGATTATTATTTGGTCAAATGCATCCTTAGTTCGAATACATATTTTGTGAATACAAGAAACATACAATAACCTTATTTAATTTTGCTACATTCCAGGTTTACTATCAAGCTAGACAAGTCAAGGGAATTGGAAATAGGCATCCATTGGAAAGACTGGCGCGGTTTATGCGCCATCAAGTTTCTGCGACTCGAGGAGTTCATTGACGATATACGACACGGTATGGCCTTAGAACTCGAGCCACAGGGTCTCCTGTTTGCCGAGATTAAATTTTTAAATCCAATTATATCCAGAAAGCCAAAACTGCAACGCCAGAGAAAAATATTCAAGCAACAAGGGAAGAATATACCGAGACCTTCATATGGAGATATGCACATACCTGCTGTCGTGCTTGGAAGGCTTCTGAAACGCTCTTCGCCATCTATTCAAAACATACAAAATGCTCACATTGCCCAATCCCCACAATTTGAGGCGTCGTCAATCGACAACCGGGAAGCGGAAAATGCTACTGTGGGAGGAATGGCTGGTGTACGACCACTAGGCTTACCGTCTACCCCAGTAACACCACAAACGCCTGTCACCCCTCCACCAAAGCCAACGTTGCCAATGCATCCTCCTCCTAATGTTTCCACCCTCAGAATGGAGAAAGAACTCCAAGAAGCTTTTGCATTTTTAGAAGACTCCTACACCAGAGACAACTATGTGCCGCGAGAGCCGCCGACCCCGTCTTGCGACCCATTGGTCGAATATCCACCTTCGCCATCTCCTAAACTGGTCATCGATTTCCCGAGCAACGAAGACCAGATAGTAGAAGTGACGAGCAACATGAGGATATCTTCGTCGCGTTCATCGTCAGTCATAGATACTTTAGTAAAAGATGTAGACTCCAGAAGACTGTCTGGTGAAATGTCTATGGAAAGCTTCAGATTGTTAAGTGTTCTAGGAAGAGGACACTTCGGCAAAGTGATACTTTCTCAGTACAAACCTACCAATGAATATTTTGCAATAAAAGCTTTAAAGAAAGGCGACATAATCGCGCGAGATGAGGTTGACTCATTGTTATCTGAGAAAAGAATTTTCGAGGTAGCTAACGCAATCAGACACCCGTTTTTGGTGAATTTGTTTGCGTGTTTCCAGACTGAGCAACACGTCTGCTTTGTAATGGAATATGCAGCTGGAGGTGATCTTATGATGCATATACATGCCGATGTGTTCACCGAACCGAGGGCAGTATTTTATGCAGCTTGTGTAGTATTAGGCCTACAGTATTTACACGAAAATAATATTATTTATAGGGATTTGAAATTAGATAACTTACTCTTAGACACCGAAGGTTATGTGAAAATTGCCGATTTTGGCCTGTGTAAAGAAGGAATGGGGTGGGGAGACCGCACCGGCACGTTTTGCGGCACCCCCGAGTTTCTGGCGCCGGAAGTTCTGACAGAGACTTCGTACACTCGTGCCGTTGATTGGTGGGGGCTTGGCGTGTTGATATTCGAGATGTTAGTCGGAGAATCGCCTTTCCCCGGAGAAGACGAAGGCGAAGTGTTCGACTCTATCGTCAACGACGAGGTTAGGTACCCGCGAACCTTATCTTTAGAAGCCATAGCATTGATGCGTCGCTTGTTGAGGAAAAATCCCGAGAGACGTTTGGGGTCCTCCGAGCGAGACGCGGAGGATGTGAAGAAGCAGGCATTCTTCCGCAATGTGAACTGGGAACAGCTACTCCTCCGCAAAGTGAAGCCACCGTTTGTGCCAACAATTAATAATTTAGAGGATGTGAGTAACTTCGACAGCGAGTTCACCTCAGAACATGCAGTACTCACGCCGCCCAAAGAGCCTCGACCCCTATCTTCCACTGACCACAAGTTATTCGAAGACTTCACCTACATGGCAGACTGGTGCTAAACTCCCTAATCTGCACTTGACTAAGCCATTAAGTAATGTTAGACTATAATTTCTAAACAATAAACCCCAATGCCTTACGAACTGTGTGAACTTATGTATTTTGATAATAACAATGTTATCTTTGCGGAGAGTATCTAACGTAGATTCTCTTGTTAACTTGTATTTAATGCAGTTAAATGCAATATTTTATAAATTGTGTAATTTAATAAGTTTTAAATAGTGCTAATGTTTATTTTTTTAAAAACATCGTGTTATAGATTTATATATTACATGGTTATGAAATTGATTAACGTAGCGACTAATAATAATGTTAAGTGAAGGCGTGTCAAATCATATTACGTTTTCAGTCAATTGTTTACTTATTCAGTGAAATAAAGGTATCATCAAAATTGAATTTTATTTCATCAATTAGTGCTTTACAAATTACTTCTCATCAATTGTTACAATATATTTTGTAGGATGTAAATCAATTATACATTTTCTGTGTTGCTCAGTTTGTATAGAGAAGGCTTTTCTACTCGTATTTCAAGCTATGCCACAATGGTAACGAAACTTTACAAATACTAATTCCTAATATTACAAATGCGAATGTTTGGGTGGATGAAGGTTTGTTACCCGATCACACCGGAACGGCTGAACGGATTGGGATTAAATTTTGTATGTAGATAGGTAAGGCGTTGGAATAACACATACCATACTACATACAGGATTATCCTCATCACGCGCGGGAAACCGCGGGGCGCAGCTTGTAAGTTTATAATAATAAATATGAAAGTTAGTGTGTGTGTAAATGTTACCACATATCTACTACTGCTACTTCAGTAGCTACTAAACTGATTTTGATGAAATTTGGAATGTACATAATATAGGCAGATGTTTATGTTATGTAGTAACTTAGGCTAATTAAAAACCAACCCTAGTAGTAATACAGGATATCCTCATCACGCGCGGGAAACCGCGGGGCGCAGCTTGTAAGTTTATAATAATAAATATGAAAGTTAGTGTCTGTGTGTAAATGTTACCACATATCTACTACTGCTACCTCAGTAGCTACTAAACTGATTTTGATGAAATTTGGAATAAAGATATTATAGGCAGATGTTTATGTTATGTAGTAACTTAGGCTAATTAAAAACCAACCCTAGTAGTAATACAGGATATCCTCATCACGCGCGGGAAACCGCGGGGCGCAGCTTGTAAGTTTATAATAATAAATATGTAAGTTAGTGCGTGTGTAAATGTTACCACATATCTACTACTGCTACCTCAGTAGCTACTAAACTGATTTTGATGAAATTTGGAATAAAGATATTATAGGCAGATGTTTATGTTATGTAGTAACTTAGGCTAATTAAAAACCAACCGTAGTAGTAATACAGGATATCCTCCAAATCACGCGCGGGAAACCGCGGGGCGCAGCTTGTAAGTTTATACTAATAAATATGAAAGTTAGTGTCTGTGTGTAAATGTTACCACATATCTACTACTGCTACTTCAGTAGCTACTAAACTGATTTTGATGAAATTTGGAATGTACATAATATAGGCAGATGTTTATGTTATGTCGTAACTTAGGCTAATTAAAAACCAACCCTAGTAGTAATACAGGATATCCTCATCACGCGCGGGAAACCGCGGGGCGCAGCTTGTAAGTTTATAATAATAAATATGAAAGTTAGTGTGTGTGTGTGAATGTTACCACATATCTGCTACTGCTACCTCAGTAGCTACTAAACTGATTTTGATGAAATTTGGAATAAAGATATTATAGGCAGATGTTATGTTCTACAGTAACTTAGGCTTATTAAAAACCAACCCTAGGGAGGTTTATATATCGGATATTTTCTATGACAGCCGTAATACAGGATATCCTCATCACGCGCGGGAAACCGCGGGGCGCAGCTTGTAAGTTTATAATAATAAATGCGAAAGTTAGTGTGTATGTGTGAATGTTACCACATATCTACTACTGCTACCTCAGTAGCTACTAAACTGATTTTGATGAAATTTGGAATGTAGATAATATAGGCCGATGTTTATGTTATGTAGTAACTTAGGCTAATTAAAAACCAACCCTAGTAGTAATACAGGATATCCTCCTAATCACGCGCGGGAAACTGCGGGGTGCAGCTTGTAGGTTTATAATAATAAATATGAAGGAAATGAATATGAATGAATGAGTAGGTAGATCCTGAAGTGATCAGTCCCAAGCTGTTTATCCTCCAAGTAATCCGAAATTTTATAATAACCTTTTTGACAGAGTTTAGTTTTAATAGTAATTTTAAACTTATGAATAGGCCAAATCTCGGATAACATTGGGAACTTTATTATAGAATCGTATACATTCATTATATCTACATGTACTATTATAAGGAGGAATGATTTGTTTGTTTGTATTGAATAGGCTCCGAAACAACTAAACCGATTAGGAAAATTCTTACACTATTAGAATCCTACATTTTCCCTGATGAACATAGGCTATTTTCAAAAAGTTAGGGATCGGTAGGAAAACTTCGATAATGTAACCCAAGGTGTAAGTAGAAAAAATACCTAAAAGTGTCCTTATATCCGTGTACGCTGCGGAAACTGTTGACCATATAATAAAGGCCTATGCTATTGACATTCAAGCAAAGTGATGACAGGGGGCCGATACCCCTAACTCAATATGTTCCAACTGCTATCGAACCATCGCTGAATTACACACATTCTTAAGCAGTTACGTTTCTATTGACGCCAGCGATCGTATAACATTTTATATTATAGTAACTCGATAGATGATGAACACAACGCTAACATATTAGTGTTCTAGATATATCGAAACTATCATTCCCGCTTTGTAAGAAAACTCAGATAAAAAACTACCAAAACGTGTTCAGATAAGTTCGAAAATTAGTTTTATTGCAAACATTTACTTGTTCCTAAAATAAAATATGTAGATCAACTTAATACTTACCACAAATAGTATATATGTAGGTACCAATATAAATCCTTTATATCCCTCTCACTATCTAAACGTCCTTTATAACAAGGTTCTAGGTATAATTATAGGTACATGGTATACTAGCTACTTACGAAGTTATTTAGAATGAATTTTATTGAAGATTAATTTGAAATCCTCATTTTATTTCAAAAACATACCTACTTAAAGTAAGTAGAATATATAAAGTTATCGATATTTCTCATCTCTATTGTCGATATAACAGTAAACATTCCTATAGCTGTCTGTGTAATGTGGGCTCTCCCCGACCCCCTATGCGCTCCATAGAGAGAGTTACTGCTCGTGAGATGTGTAGGTACATTTTTTGATAGAATTTACGTTTCGGGGCAAGTCGTTTTTCACCCCCTAAATGGTAACAAAATATTTTGTTTATGGTGTCACTTGTTTCAATAGAATGTATTCTACGCTCGTACGTTTTATTATTTTGAGAAATGTTCTTGGTTTTTAAAGGATAATATTTTAATGAATAAAAAATATTTTAATAAATAAAAAATGCGTTATATTGCACGTTTCACGGTGGCGTGTGGAGCAATGAGATTTACCGCCCCTGATACGCGCCTGCGAGTACACGCGCTGAATATCAACTTGCACTTGTGTTGCTGCGTCTTTGGGGCCTGAAACGAAAACAATGACGCAATTGTTTTTTCACCAATATAAAAGAAGATATCAAATCGTTTATGGGTGAGAAGCATTATTCTTGTGAAGCACTCGTAGACAACTCATCTAGTCGTATTTTAAAAAAAAATATGGAAACACGTACTAATGCGTATTTTTATTCTTATACGTATATCTTTATTCTGAGGAATGATTAATTTTAACCGTAGATTTTTACCTGGTGCAGCGAAATATCAAGCATCTCTGAATGCTCTACTTACCGGATCAGTAAAAGGATCACACCCAGTTGACATCTCTGGCGAAACACTGAAAGCATTCGAAAGCTGTAAAGAGAGGCAGCACTTCTAGCATTTCCTGATCTTGAGGCAAGACTAGCACTAGTGACAGACGCGTCAGATACTACATTGGGGATTTTTTTTTTGTTTTTAAGCCTAAATATTGATTTTTAATAGCCATAGATTTAGCGCAAAAACACGGCAGTTTTAGATGGGTGTAACTTTATAGTACTTTAAAATACTGAAAAAATCAAAACGTACGGGAATAGTAAACAATGTGATGATTATACATGAAAAAAAATCACTAAAATCGGACAATGGTAGAAAACAGTTTTTTTCTTTTAGTATGGACATGTACCTACTGGCAATCCTCTTAAAGCGCCATGATGGGTGGCGCACCAATACAGTGGCAGAATCGTATGCAGAAGACTATACAAAATAAAGCCAACATACGCGCCAGGATAACCCAGTATATCAATTTAGAATCAAAACAAAAAAAATATGTCCAGAATCGCTTCCTTCAA
Organism: Selenia dentaria; assembly: GCA_917880725.1. Taxonomy (NCBI): domain Eukaryota; kingdom Metazoa; phylum Arthropoda; class Insecta; order Lepidoptera; family Geometridae; genus Selenia; species Selenia dentaria. Next base: position 30,237,663 of record OU862877.1, on the reverse strand, counting down.
CGTCCTTCGATGTCAAGACCGATTTAGTATCTGCTGCATATAATAATGATGAAACGCTTAAATTTTTCTTACTCCCTACGAGAGCAATCTGCAATCTCCGACATTTACTCAAGTCACCCAAGAGCAAAATAATGATGTTTTAATAGAAAAGCGTTAATCTATAATTTTACCAATTGTACTTTAAATAATTGTTTTAATATATAAAAAATACTATAATATAAACTGAAGTTTTTTTCAAGCAAATAAGTGTGTGGAATAACGTCGTATGAAACTCGTGCGCGTTGTTTATTACAATCTCTACTCCATTTAGGTAATAATAAACAGTCTCAATTGTAATAAACAGCTTCGCGCACTTGTTGCATAATGTACCTACTATTTCAACCGAAACCAAAACAAAAGGAGGAGGTTGTCAAGTCGACGCGTATATTTTTGTATGTATGATCACGCATTACTACACGGACTACAGAGTAGTCCGATTTTGATAATTCTTTTTTAGTTTAGTACAGTAGGTATATTTCCAAGACGATACCATTTAAATTTCATCAAATTTGATAAAGCGGTTTTTAAGTTACAATCGAATAACTGAATAGTGTTTCGCCTATCTTGAATTTTGACTGTGAATAAAAATCGTCAAAGTGCCACTAAAAAAGGAAAAAAATATTTTCAATATCAAAACTTTGAGAAAATTAATTAATTTGACTGTAAATAAAAATCGTCCCGTAAGTAAATGCCACTAAAAAAGGGAAAAAACATTTTCAATATCAAAACTTTGAGAAAATTAATTACTATGGTAAATAAAATTCGCGCTGCATTAACTTTTTGAGGGAACTGGTGGTCCGTACATAAAATAATCCTCACTGTCGCATAAAATCGTAAAGTGATTAGCACAACTCTCCCAACGCAAGGGCCTTACTACGAGTATGAGCTCGTAAGAGGATTGCATAGCTAGTACTTTCCATACTAAAAAAAACTCTTTTCTAACTCTTAACATTGTCCGATTTCAGTGATATTTTTTTCATGAAATCATCACATTATTTACTATGCCCAAGCGTTTTGATTTTTCAGATTTTTTAAGTTCTAAAAAAGAAAATGTATAGTACTTTGAAATACTGAAAAACTAGGGTTTAAAACTAAAGATTTACTAGGTAGTAGTTTAGTAGGTTTATTGGACATTCGAGACAAGTTGTAGGTAATGTTTAACCAGCACACTAAAATCATCTAATCTCTCTATTCGTTCCAAATCGCGAAACATCTCATTGTTGTTATTCATTTTCGTCTAATATCTTTGTACCAGCTAAGTAGGAAAACAAAAAAAATGTATCTTAGAATAATTAAAATAGGAAATAAGTAGGTAATCAAGTAAACGAATCATGCAATCACAGTAGTAACACTGTATGAAATATAGCCAAAAGGCAAACTTTTACTCATCGTTACAAGCAAACCTTTAAAGAAGGCGGCCGTAAAATCGGTGACGTCGCGGCGTCTGAGCACGGATGAAGTCACCGATTTTATGACTCAGTCCGTCTCATTCTCCATATTATACTTGTGTTCCCCTAGCCTAGACCGAACTCTTCTATGAATTTGGAAGTCCTTAGAGTTCGAGTCTAGACTCATATTTTGACATTATGAAGTAGGTACTAGCTGGTGCCCGCGACTACGTCTGCGCAGGATTAGTACTTCGAGTAGCTTATTATTTAACCAAGGGCATATCTATCTTGGTCATAATGAGAAACGCAAAAATGTTACTAAGAAACTAAACATTCGAGCCCTTACGTGAACAGTCTTTAGCAATACCATAGATCTTATAACACTAAAGCCAAAGCCTAAAAGCATCTTGACATATTTTCACAAAAAAACAGTGAATGTTAAAAAAAAAACGAAACTTTACCTTTGGAACTTTTTTCTCTCTCGACAATGCGAGGAAGACTTTCGAAAGTACACCGTCTTTGAGAGCCTGTTCCTTATCTTCTCGGCACAAGTCCATAGTCCTCGTGCGGCATCCGAAGAAGAGCCACACTGGCCCAGCAGTGGGACGAGTGCGAGAGGTTAGCTGAGCTCTGTGGTGATGCCAGAAACCGCGGAATGGTGCTATGCCCGTTCCCGGTCCGATAAGATTTATACCAAAATGTCAAAAGATACGAGTATGTACATGGTCATACGCAATAGCTATATTAGTATTATATGAGTACATTTAAATACTTAACATATCAATCAGTAAACAATAATAATAAAATAAAATTAACCCCAGGGCAGCACATTAGGGCCAACCCTATTTCTTATTTATATTAATAAGCTGTGCTCTAGTATGTCACCCGGCTAGATGTTAGTATGTTTGCAGACGACACTGTGTTACTTTGTCATGATAAAACTTAAGCAGCTAACAGAGGAGTGTCTGTCTAACACAACTAAATGGCTTGAAGACAATCTATTAACTTTGAATACTAGCAAGACCAAATATCTATGCTTTAGGAAGAGATGTAGTGGAGGGCCTGGTGGTGATTTCAATGTCAAAATTCGCACATTCCCATGCAACCGTGGTTCTTCTTGCTTAAACTGCTGTTCTTGTACTTATTACACTAACGCGTACCAATAATATCAAATATCTCGGAGTTTTATTTAATGATAAACTTACTTGGAAGCCCCACGTAAGTTCTTTGAGTTCCAGAATTAGAAAACTAATTTAGGTTTTCAAAACCATAAAAACTGTTTCAGATAAAAGACTAGTCATCTAAACGTATAGAGCGCTATGCGAGTGCCTTCTAAGATACTGCATTTGTGTGTGGGGTAGCGCAAACAAGACTCACCTTATTTCTGCTGAGCGTGCTCAGCGCCTGTTTTAAAAGTTATGATGTCTCTACCTTTTAGACCACAACAGAAGTTTATCAAACAGCTAATGTCCTATCAGTAAGAACAATCTTCATCTTTGAAAGCTTACGGAGATTTCACAGAAAAGTAGACTGTGTGACAGCTCCAAGTGTCAACAAAAGGAGATACCCAAAACAACCCATTCCATCAACCCATACCACATATGCTCAAAAACACTTTACGGTAGTTATTACATGTCCATATAATAAACTGAATGGTCGAGGTACATTAAATAAATTAACAGAGAGAATTTAAAAAATGGATACTAATGTGGCTTAAAACATTTGATTACGGAGGAGTTGCAGAAATGTCAGAAAGTTTTTATTTTTATATTGTTCAATTTTTTAGATAACCCCGAAACTGTTAACACATACCTACTTATATCATACGCGCATCTTCACACGCACATACACACATAAACAGCGCTGTGAACCCAGTCCTCAGACTGGCGTTATGCAACGATGCCTCACGACTCAAAACATATATCTACACATAATTCACATTAAATGCAACACACATACCAAATTTTCTACCGACTTCCACAAAGGAGGAGGTACTCAATTCGACTGTATGTTTTTTTATGATTGTTACCTTATAAATTTCGATTGGGTGGACCCATTATCAAAATTCTTGTAAAAATATTTTTTTTTGTTTGAAAGCTGGTGCTTCTCGTGTGGTCCCATTTAAATTTCATCAAATTCTGTTCAGTAGTTTTTGAGTTACACTCCAATAACTGATTTTTACCAAAGTAAAAGAATGGAAGTCGGTATTAAATTTATCAAATTACACTTGTACTTTTAAAATTGTAATTACTTTGTACTTAATTAAGATTATTATTATTTTTCGAAAAGTACGAGAACAATTTTTTTTATAACAATAATCTAGGTATTTTTGAATAGATTCAATATTAAACACTTACTTTTTGACGCAGTATAAACTGTATTTTGTATAATTGGGAGAAGTCATTCGTTTCCGAAACACAGTATTATTATTATACTAGTTCGGGAGTCTTTGGATCCATTGCTACTTACTTTGTCAACATTTTACTGTGTCAATAAATACATTTGAATTTGAATCACCATGGAAAAAACTGTCATTACATTTCATCACCCTTGGCGGTATGTGTCGAGCTGTCAAATTGACTGACACAAACTTTGACAGAACTGTCATCATTACGATCTTGACGTAGGCGGAGATCTTATTATTTTGTAAAGGCTGTGCCCAAGCATATTACGCTTTTTCACCCGCTTGGTGATGGACGATGATGATGATGAAAAGTATCATAGGATACTTTTCATCCCTAATAACTAATACCATACCTAATAACTAAAAACCAGTGCCTCATCTACCTCCATACCAAATTTCATCAACATTTCCAGAGCCGTTTGTGCGTTAATGAATAACAAAGATCCACACATCCATACAAACTTTCGCGTTTATAATATTATAGTAGTATGAGTTTGAACTCTGTGAATTTCAGCCTTAGTGTTTGTTTGTAAAGTCAAAATAGCAGTTTTGTATTACACTGTATGTCTGTGTATGTTTCTTAAAATATTTTTTACAGAGAGAACTTTGCAGCCAAATTGAATAAAAATATATTGCCAGTTTATTTAAACAGAAAGATATCTGATGCTGTGTAGGTATTTACCTACACAGCATCAGATATCTTTCTGCTAAATAATTAGGAACCAAAAAAAAAGCAGTTAGTCTAATCTGCAGTAAACATGGTAAAATATTGTAGGTATGGATTTATTGACCTAGTGACTATTGACCTAACTGAAATTTTATCAATAACCTTATAATATCAATACCTTTAGCATATCATAGTTTTGAAACACAGAATTCACTAATATGAGCAGATTTATACAAATGAATAGGTATGTAATTAGTTGTATGTAGGGTTACCATACGAAAAATACAATTCCTGAGAAAAGGCCCAATTTCCAATGAAAAATCCTGAGATTTTGTTGCAGATTGAGATTTTTTTCGAATTTTTTGTTTAATAATTTAAAGTAATATTATTATCGTTTTTATAAAGGGTTTATCAACAATAACTTTGTTTTTCAATTGGGGCAACACCAACAACATGACAGTTTTGACATTTAGTTTTTTGACGCATTCGTAGTTGATGCGGTTGATGCTTTGGCAATTGTTACTATGAATTCAATTTTGTTCGAAAATAGCATTAAAATAATTAGTCTACTATGAAAATGGTGGTTCTGTTAAAGTTACATTTCGTAAGATTCGTGATATTTTCGGACAACATAATCGTCCTACTGAAACCGCTATTTTCCTATTATTGATGACGTGGATATCACTGACATATGGTTTCGACACGGTACCACATGTCTCACAGCCAATGAAACGTTCAATTAATTGCAAACAAAATTTCCAGATCGCATAATTTCATGAAATTCAGCTGTGAAGTGGCCAGCCAAATCGTTTGATTTAACACCACTGGGTTATTTTTTGTGGGGCTATGTTAAGGACAGAGTCTATACGGAGTCAATCGAATCATTGCAGCCTTCTCAAAATCCGTGATGTGATTAACGAAATTTGCCAAAAAGTGATTAAAAACTTTGATGAATGAAGTGACACCTGTCAGCGTGGTCATGGTGGACATTTGACAGATATCATTTTCATTCATAATAAAATTGACGAACTATTCTTTTCGTAATACAATAAAAACTTAATCATCTTCATCTAAATTCTTTGTTTTAGAAAAATATGGTTCTATTTGAAAAACTCTTTACACTGCGGATCAAGGTTGCTTGGTCTTGCTTACTTGCTTCGCACCTATAGCGGTGGTGGCAGCGGCACCGCCTCTACGCACCGGCCCTTTAGTTTGTTAAACTTTAAAAAAAAAAATTTTTAATTTAGTTTTATTATCATAACTTACATTTAAAAATTTTTTTAAATTACTTCTAAAATCCTGAGATTAATTTTGATGCCTGATTTGCAAAATCTGACTGCAATCCTGAGAAGAGTCGTAAAATCCTGGCATATGGCAACCCTAGTTGTATGTACATCTACTGTGGCATCTATTTTTTTTTCCTTTTCGTCACTAAAAATATCCTAAATGCAAATGTGTTTTTGGGATTGTTTTCCTTTATTCACACTTAAACTTTGAGATAGCCTTCAACCTGGTAAAGAAAATAGAAAAAATTTTATGCCCCAAAAATGTAAGGTGGAAGATAATTACTTAACTTTACAACATTTATTTAACTAGAAACTTTGTTTATTCATTTACGGTTGGTGGTATTCAAAGGAAACACTAGCTGTATATATCTCAACATTTGTTTCCATTGAATAAATACTAAATGTAATTAAAATATTTAAACTCTACAGTTAATAACAGGTGCCTCATTTTTTGTATCCCGTGTGGGATATCCTTATTTAAACCTAATACATATCAGTAATGTTAGAGAATATAGGTGCCTAATAATGAACATATTCCTTCATATTTTAGTTGTTTTTAGTAGAAATCATTTGTATAAGTGGTAGTAAAGGTTAGTAGGTAACGTTGCCCTGGGATTAGCACTAATTTTAGTTCAACATTTAGCAATGCAAAACAGGAAGGTGTGCAATATGTTTTAACACATAGACTCCCCAGTCACCATATTTGGCCAGCCAATAATACATTAGTTTTATCAGAAATCATGCCGCTTTTCCAGGAATTGCTACATGTTTGTTAATGAGAGTATTCATTATTAATTATCTATGGTCTTGAACTAGTCTTGTTTCTCTTCATGTCCTTTGAGTAATTTTTATAGCTCTATTACTGTATATCAAATGTGTCAAGACCTGTCAGCTTTGCATGAAAACACTCATTTAGCACAATAAATATTAAGAAATTGGAAAGCAAGTGGTGGATACCAAGGAAAACCCAGTTGCTCGAAATATAAAGTCAGTATTAGAATCATAAACTATTATAATATTCTGTAAATGAGCATATCTGGAATTGGTTATTATGGATCATATGATTTTACATGATTAAATATCTATTCAAGGCATCAAGGTATAACATATTAAGATTTCATCCAAACACTTTGTATTATATGTTGGGCAAATAAACAAAATGTTTAGTTTTTCCTTACAAAGAACAATAATACTTCTTTAGATTGAACAATTTCAGCCATTATCTAACTCTGCTAAAGATTTTAAATCACTACACTCATATACTTACATAAATCTATTTTTGCCTAAATTATATCAAGTTGAGTATTTGTCTAGTTTTCACACTCCATGTACAAACAACACTTTTGAAATACAAGTTACCATCAAAACAACTAATGAAAATATTGTACAAGCTGATCTAAGAAATTTAACAAACAAAACATATTAGAAATGATGTACCCAACTGTTTACACTCTACAAATATGTACACGATTCACACCACAGAGCCGAGTCTCAAAAACCAAACATTAATAGGAGGCTCACATCCGTGAACCTTTCTGTTGCAGCACCTTAGCACGATCCGTTGGCTCGATATCATTACTGTTGAGGGAGTTGCCACATTCACGGCTCACAACACAAAGGAATTCAGCATGCTCATCATTGCCATAGTTGTACTGAGAACCAATATTGATCAACTGTTCGAATTTCCATCCGTCCGACATAGTAGACACCATTTGCGTGAGTTCTTCTTCATGGAACTGTAACACTCTATACACATGTTTCTTTGAGTCCTTCAGCGGCCTCCTCTCTCGGAGGCATATACGCTCCTTTACTAATCTTATCAGCTCGGTAATATTATAAAACTCCGCTTCCTCGAGCACCCCTTCTTCGGCGATGTCATTGTTGATAACCAGTTTACCGTGACGGAGGTAGTTGAGGACTGGTGAGAAATATGTGGGGTCTCTGTCTATTAAATAAGCACCGGTTTCGTCCTGTAATTAAAACGACACATATTTGGACACATGAAACAGCCACAACTATTTTACATACAAAGAGACAATGAGAAATAACACAAACCCTGTCCGAAATCAAGTCGCTATCCTCTTGAACTAATCGATACAAAAATGAATTAGGATCCCTAGATAATGTAGTCTTAGTAGTTAGAAAATATGTTCCACCGACATTAAGCTTAACCCACTGCTTACTACTCCGCCTTTCATTGTTAAATTTTTGTATATTTTCGTCAGAAATATCACCATCACTCAATAGCTCCGCCATGGCGTACCATGAACAAAACAAACTACTTTCTTTTATCTATAGTATATAAATATTTTTTTGTCTATGCGTCTGTCTGTGGTCTGATGATTAAAATAAAAACTAACACAGACGATATTATCACTATTTTCTATTCCAATTCCATATCGCGCTTTTGACAGGTGAGATATTATTATTATTATTATATATATGAGGTAGGTACATATAATTGTCTGTGAATATAATTATACTACACAAACTGATATACTAGAAATATTGCAAGCATCGCATATGCATTAGCATCTATACTAGTTTGTCCATCGATTCGCAACCCATCGCTAAATAGAGGGAAACTATTTATACATTCGAGAGGTACTCAGCCACATGCTCAACAGATGCAGTCAGCGGGTGTGAGCTGGCACGCACATTCACGCCGTGTTTTATGTAGAAACTGACACTGCACCCACAACTTCGTAGAAGGCTAGATCTAGCGGCATTGCGTAGTGTAGATGATAGCCAATGATAGTAGGCGCGAGGATTTCCTCCCCGTCTCTCAGCCAAGTTTCATTAATGGCCATGATGTGCACATTGAGCCTTTCACTAGCTACTATAAATTCGTCATGACGGGTACTCAAAGAGCCCGCATGAAATAACCCAACTTAAAATTTTCGCTTAGCCATCACACAAAGGGATCTATTTTCACCTTACATACGTCAAAACTCAATAAGCTATCCTAGTATCCACAAAATACCTCAATCAAGCTAAATATCATTATTGTTAACATTGAACTACTGTAATATGTTAGAGCGTATTTAAATGATATGATACCTGGTCTCATTTGCAAGCATCTTGACAGAACATGAACATACTTTATATAGCTGTTATTATTGTACATTACATTACACACTGTACATTATTATAATAAACCCATGAAAAACAAAAGGGGACAAAGCCTTAGCTAAAAACTATCGCCCCATTTCAATTATACCAGCATTAGCTAAAATATTAGAAGTAGGATTAAACAATAGCGGCCTTACTAATAAACGCTACTTAAATTTAAATAACGTCACATATTACGGCGCACAACATTTTTCCTTTGCGCAGTACTAAGTAACGTCACTTAAAGTTAAGCAGCGTTTATTAGTAAGGCCGAACATTTCTTAAAATTTTCGACAGTTGCGACGTATTTACTAACCGTCAATTTGCCTACCAAGCGGGAAGATCAACAACGGCGCTAGTCCGGGAGTTGATCAGAAAAATACTTCAAGCTCGAGAAGAGAAGCACGAAGTCGCTGCAATACGCTGCGATAATTGCGCACGAGCTTTTGATACGGCAGACCGTAGTATGATCAAGGCCAAACTCAAACACTACGGTGTGAGAGGGCCAGCCGTAAACTTAATGGAGGACTTAGTTACTGAAAGATGCCAGAGTCTTCGGCGACGCGGGCAAAATTAAAACCAAAGAGGACTTTCCAGACCTAAGCGTTCCCCAAGGATCTTGCCTATCATCATCATCATCTCAACCGTAGGACGTCCACTGCTGAACATATGCCTCCTCCATGATTTTCCAAAAGGATCGGTAAGAAGTGGCCTGCATCCAACGTCGTCCTGCGACCTTCATCAGGTCGTCTGTCCACCGTGTCGGTGGACGACCTACGCTGCGCTTGCCGGTCCGTGGTCTCTACTCCATAACCTTTCGGCCCCATCGGTCATCAGTTCTGCGTGCTATGTGCCTTGCCCACTGCCACTTCAAAATTCAAAATTCAAAATTCAAAAATTATTTATTCAGTTTAGGCATCATAGACACTCTTATGAACGTCAAAATTTTTAAATGATTCTACCGCTGTCTTCGGAAAAGAACCACCGCCGAGAAGAAGCAGCAAGAAACTCGTGGGCCATTATTTTTTCAAGTCTTTGTACATTGAGGTTACATATGAGTAGTATTAAAATAACAAATTTATTCAATAGTTGGCTATTAGGCAGAAGTGGAAAGCTTCCAGGCATCTTTGTCTTCTAAGTAGTGACTCAATTTAAAATAGGCTTTTTTCATTAGTATATTTTTGACACGTAACTTGAATTTCCCTTCAGTGAGCTCAGTAATGTCTTTCGGGATTTTATTATAGAAACGTACACAATTTCCTAAGAAGGACTTATTTTTAGTTTTCGTGAGTCTAAATTTAGATACAGCTATCCTATCCTTATTTCTAGTATTAATATTATGCATATCACTATTTATTCTAAACTTCTTTATATTTTTACGAACGTACATTATATTTTCTAGGATATACAAAGATGGACGAGTTAATATATTAATTTCTTTGAACATTTGTCTTAAGGATTCGCGGGGACCCATACCCACCTCTATGTCCGCCGCTGACCCCCACAGCAGGATACCATATGACATTATGCTGTGGAAGTAAGCAAAGTAGACCAGTCGAGCAGTAGCTATATCTGTCAATTGCCTAATTTTATGAACCGCATATGCAGCTGAGCTCAGTCTTCCAGATAGTGCATCAATATGAGGACCCCATTGTAATTTAGAGTCTATGCTAATACCTAGAAAGACTATTGCCTTGTCAATTTTCAATTTATTTCCGTCGAGTAATACGTTTGGCTCTATATGTCTTACATTAGGCATGGAAAATTTTAAACATTTCGCTTTCTTTGCGTTGAGAAGCAGGTTGTTTGCGGCGAACCAATTTGTAACAATAGTTAACGCGTTGTTGACTTGAACTAGTTCTCTATCTTTCCTATCTACTTTAAAAATCAGAGAAGTATCATCCGCAAAAAGAACTATGTCAGCAAGGCCCTCAACCATATGTGGTAAGTCATTGATATATGCTAAGAATAAGAACGGACCCAAGGTCGACCCCTGTGGAACCCTCATTCCGACCAAAGATCCAGAAGATGTCACGCCATTAATGCCAATTTTTTGCAGCCTATCAGATAAGTATGATTCTACAAGATTCAGAGCAGCTCCACGAATTCCATAGTGGTGTAGCTTATAAATTAGAGTGCGGTGCTCTACACAGTCGAAAGCTTTGGAGAGATCACAAAATACGCCAATAGCATCCTGTGAGCTCTCCCAAGCCTCCAGCACATGCTTGACTAACTGGACTCCTGCATCTGTTGTTGATCTGCTTTTCGTGAAACCGAACTGATTTTCGTGTAAAATCCTATGTTCATTAAAATGAGACAAGAGTTGTTGAAGCATTATCTTTTCGAATATTTTGCTCAAAGCCGGAAGCACAGAGACCGGTCTATAATTTGAGGGGTCGGCCTTACTACCTGATTTAAAAATAGGGGTGATTTTACTCATTTTCATTAGGTCAGGAAATGTACCTCTATCAATACATAAATTAAATATGATCATCAAATGTGGCGCTATAACTTCTATTATTGACTCTAGCATTTTTACGGATAATCCCCATAAATCCTCGTTGCTTTAACGTTTAAACTTTTAAATGTTTTTATTATTTCAAAAGTAGATATATGTCGGAACCTAAACTCAGGAATTTGGAGCGGGAAGTTGTCTTTCAGAAAGCCCACTGCAACATAAGGGCAAGAATCAAGAGATTTGGTGACTTCTAGTGGTATATTGGAAAAGAAATTTTCAAATGAATTCGCAACATGACTTGGGTCTGAAACTTTTTGGTTATCTATTTCTAGCACATATTCTGAATTAAAAGATTTACTTTTGCCGGTCTCTGTATTAATAGTTTTCCAAACTGTTTTAATTTTGTCATTAGATTTTCGAATTTTATCCCTTATAAACAAAGCTTTTGCGCGTTTGCATACTGACTTAAAAACTTTTGAGTAATTTCTTACATAATCATGAAAATCTTTACTAGAAGTTAAAGATTTTTTGTGATATAACTCAAACATTATGTCTCTACTTTTTCGAATACCTCTAGTTGACCAGTCACCAAATTGTAACCTACCGTTGAGCTGCAGTTTTTTCTTCGGACAGATTTCATTAAATTCTGTACTTACTAATGAAAATAATGTACTATAAATGTCATGTGGATCTTCAGAAGTGAATTCCACCAGACTAAGTTTCAACTCTATATTTTGTTTAAGCTTTTCTAGTTAACCTTTTGTTAGCGGCCTATGTTCGATAATGGTATTTTTCTTAGTTCTCCCGATTTCGAATTTGATAGCGAGACAATTGTGGTCTGATCTAACTCCCACCATTACTGATTTTTCTGTAGTCTTACAGTTTGAAAAAATATTATCACTTCAACTGGCTAATCTTCTGGGCTATGTCGGTGACTTTCGTTCTTCTACGTATCTCCTCATTTCTGATTCGATCACGTAGAGAAACCCCGAGCATAGCCCTCTCCATAGCTCGTTGTGCGACTTTGAGCTTATCTATGAGGCCCATAGTAAGAGACCACGTTTCAGTGCCATAGGTCATCACTGGTAACACACATTGGTCGAGGCACTGAGGTATTTTTGACGAGAAGACTTCGCGAAGTTTCCGGAACGCTGCCCAGCCGAGTTGGATTCGACGATTGACCTCTTTCTCGAAGTTGGACCTGCCTAGTTTGACTGTCTGTCCCAGGTAGATGTACTCGTCAACAACTTCGAGAACTGAGTTCCAAACTGATATTGGGGTAGGCACAACATGGGCATTAGACATAATTTTCGTCTTGTCCATGTTCATCTTAAGACCTTGAAATTTATAGAGAGAAAAATTCCATCCTCGAACGGGATTCGAACCCGGGTCTTCTGACTCTCCGTGTCAGACGCCATTGACCAACTAGGCCACCGAGAATCTGGTCCGAGCATCGAATTTTAACTCTCTATTTGACTAACCGTCTTGCGGGGACGGAGCTACATCTATTGGACAGTTTAACAGTACCATCCAACCGAAAGAAGCATTATTTAGAAATACTTGAAACTTTCGTATTGACATCGCAGCCCTTGTAATTTTTATAGTATTACTTTTTAAAGCACTAACGCCTGCTTAAGCGATCTCAAACATTGAAATTTATAGAGAGAAAAATTCCATCCTCGGACGGGATTCAAACCCGGGTCTTCTGACTCTCCGTGTCAGACGCCATTGACCAACTAGGCCACCGAGAATCTGGTCCGAGCATCGAATTTTAACTCTCTATTTGACTTCTCTATCTTATGATCTACCCGTTGGGTAACTCGATGGAGGCCTTCGAGCATTGTACTGAGGTCTTCCATGGATTCTGCCATGACTACAATATCGTCGGCAAATCGAAGGTGAGTGATGTATTCGCCGTTAATATTAATGCCAAGTCCTTGCCATTCCAGAAGCTTGAAGGCGTCTTCCAATGTAGTGGTGAACAGTTTCGGAGATATAACGTCTCCCTGTCTCACGCCTCTTTGCAATGAAATTGCCTTCGAACTCTGCTCCTGTACTCGGACTGACATGTAGGCGTTTTTGTACAAACACTTCAGCACTTCAATATACCGATAGTCAATACGGCACCGCTGGAGAGACTCAAGCACTGCCCACGATTCGATCGAATCAAAGGCTTTCTCATAGTCCACAAACGCTAAACAAATAGGCAAGTTATACTCTTCGGTCTTCTATATAACTTGCCGTAGCGTGTGGATGTGGTCTATGGTGCTATAGCCTTTTCGGAAACCGGCTTGTTCCGGAGGCTGGAATTCATCAAACCTGCGACTGAGACGGTTCGTTATGACCTTCGAAAACAGCTTATAAACATGGCTCAAAAGCGAGATGGGTCTGTAATTTTAAAGTAAAGTGTTGTCACCTTTCTTGAAGAAACCTTTTTCAATTTGAGAGTATTTAATGAGAGTAGGTTATCTGATTTTAGGGTTATCGTGTCCTCACCCGTTTTACGGACTTCAGATAACCCCACAATGTCCCAGTGTAACTTACTCATTTCTTATTCCAGCTCATATATCTTCTCGTCTGTCCTCATCGTGCGTATGTTGTGTATTACCAGGGCTAGTCGTCGTCGTTGGGGGTGGTAGTCGGGCATCTGCTTCCATTATCATACCTTCGAGAAATATCTGATATTATCTTTTTAAATAAAACCGTTACGTCTACCATACATTTTCCTAACCTACTCAGTAAGATTTACTTCTACACTCCATCGAGGTCACTTCGTAAAAATCCTCTCTTACACCCTCCTTTATCATCAACCAACTATTGGCAGATAGTTAGGTCCTTCTCTTCAAACTTTGTCAGACTATAATTTTTTCAGATTCTCGTAGCTCGCTTCAATCACTTCTGTCTAACCCTTTTCACTCTAAATTTCACCCCATAGTTCTCCTAATTAAAAAATCTTTATCTGATTGTATTGATAAAGGGCTAGAAGTGGTTCTTGCTTGGATACCAGGACACCTTGGTCTTTCTGGTAATGAACGTGCTGATAAAGCGGCCAAAGAAGCTGTTCCTTGTGGTGATAAGGTCCCATTTATTAATTATAGCGTTGACTTTATCTGCCTCCATAAAAGTTTTCTTTATAAGTCATGGTCTACATACTGGAGAACGACTAGCTCATCCAAAGGCTCTGGTTTTGCTAAGATCCAACCAGAAATACCAAGTAAACCTTGGTTTTCGCGGTGGTACTTCGGTAAGATTTATACGTCGACCTTAATTCGCATGAGGCTTGGTCATTGTTGCTCACCTTCACATTTAAAAAAGATTCATGTGAAAGATTCCTCTATATGTCAATGTGGCCTGGATGAGGGGGATCTCAACCATATATTATTTTCCTGTCCATTGTATAATAATGTTTTTTTTTACAATACTCTCATATCATTAAAAGTATAATTTCCGACTCATATTCCTGAACTTTTATCATCTACTTATATTGATATATATAAAGTTTTTGTTCACTTCCTCACTATCAATAACATTAGTTTATAATTTTGTACATATTTATTTGTTTATAATGTTGTTTGTTTATGTTCGAATAAGTTTTCTTTAAGTTATTATTCTTTCTTATTGTTCCGTGTGTGTATTTTCATTTTTTCATTCAAAATAAGCCTATTCTGGCTCATAGTTTGCTCAAATTCGTTTTAGGATGTTTTTGTTTTTTTGACGTGAAACTGGCACAAATGTCATGTTGACAATTGCCACAAAGAAAATTATAGTGTTTTCGACTGTAATTAGACTTTCGTTTGGTTTTCTGTGCTAAATGTGTTGTGTTGAGTTGTCGCAGATGGTCCTCAAGCTTAGTATATTTGTTATTTTTAGTAATATGTTGATGACTAAAATACGTACGGCTGAAGTCGAGGATGCAAAAAAAACCGAAGTTATTTTAAAGTTATTTAATTTAATTAAAATAATACATTTATTTTATAATTATAAGACACGACAATCCATTCGATGTGAGAATAAAAAGTGAGTGTTCATCGATACAATATAATAATAATAATAACTACTTTGTATTTTTATACCAAACAGGCCTCTAAGTGTTGGCTACAGCCCCACTTATGCCTTTGTAAAGGACCGGATGAAATCCGTGATTTATTTTGAATAATAATAATAATAATCTTTATTTCAGGCAATAGTAGAAATACACAACATAAAAATACCAGCGGCCCATATACAAAACATATACCTTATAGACTAACATATATACATATATTATTTGATTTCTTAACTAGCGTACAGTAAGTTCAGGATTTATATTCGGTCTAGGCTCCCTGTACCGTCGAAAAACGATCCCTTCAGGCCAGTAGTCCGGTGCCAGGAACGTCTCTTTAAACTTGGCTGGAAACCGGAGCACGTACGACTTGAAGTTCGTTTCTCTTTTCGAATCCAGGCGCATTAATGTAACTTCGGGTAAGGCCTGAGTCTGGATATTACGGTCATTCCATTTTTTTTCTGATGTAATTCACAATGTCATCTCCCGACGTGTCTTTGTGAAATCGGGAGAGGTATACAGCTGACACAGGCTCAACAGCACGGATGGTCGTGGCTGCAGCAGGAGCGGTGCCGCGGAGGTTTCGGGCTGGTCGAGCTCGCCGTTTCTTCTTCTCGACAAGGATGAAGCCTTCCTTGTCCACCGTTTTTGTGCTTAATGCGGTAGTATGTTCACACATGGGATTCCGTTCAGTGAACGGTGCATGTGACTGGCGCGCTACTTGCGCGAAAGTTTTCTGGCGCCGGCGGGAGGGTAAGGATGCCTCAGGTGGATGAAGCACTGATGTCCCGGACTTGTTAGGGCTGGCTACGACCACAGAAATACCACGGTCATCAACCCGCGGCGATGTATCAGGGTCAGATGTCGGTGTCGCTAACACGCTGATTTTGCAATTAGGATTTTCGCCGCGTCGACGCATATTGATATTGTCGGCGCAGCGATTTTATTGCGCAATTCAGCTAACTCTACCTTGAGTTTTTCAACGGTTTGCTCCGAGATGTTCAATTTGAAGCGTATTTCCGTGACATCGGTCCTGAGAAGCGTAATATCCTTTAATAGCTTGCTTACGTCAACGTGATCAAAGGTGACGCAAGGCAAGCGATGCAGATCGCGCGCCACGAATGTCGGGATGTCATCAGGCTCAGTCTCCTTAAACACCCGAAAGATGTCCTGCAGGTCCTTCTTGCCACGCCCGTCTCTTTGTCTCGTGATGAGACGGATGGTGGTCACGGCGGTGTCAGCAAGCGTCTTCTTGGCTGCGACGATGTCATCTTCTGAGTAGCTGGACGTGCAGATCTGCTCAAGACTGAGCTCATCCATCACGTCCAGCTTCTGCTGCACAAACGCGAGTAGCTCATGGATGACAACGCGTTCAGAACGCTTCGCTTCCATGTCGACGCGCTATTTTACAAACACGTTAAAAATCTGGGTCAGCATTGGAGCAGTCGCTGTACGAACGACCGCTCATGTCAGCGACTTAATAGACTGTGACAATGGTCCGCAAGTTAACAATTTCGTAATGCTGACACGATGGTTCCACGATGCGCGGTGGTCTGATTCCGTGTAGCACTTGGTAGGTCGAACGCCGGTGGCTTGATTGCGAAACTGCAGTACCGTCCTCATGTGAGTTGGTAATGTGAATCTGCGTCATCAGTTTCCATGGTGGGTCGTTGCTTAACATCTCCCTCCGCAAGATCTGCAACTATTTGCAGACTTTCTTCGAAAATAGTGCAGATAGAGATATTGGATCGCTGGCTTCTTTAGATACTTCTGCATCTTTATTTTCTATATTGTGCTCATCTTGCGACTTATTCGTTCTGTGACGACAAAGTATGACGATAATGATAAGCATAGTTGCGCCTAATAGAAGGATGTATACCGGTATTGTAGTGTGGTATACAGAATCAATGTTTAAGGGTTTTAAAGTTACTGGCTCTTGTAAGGCGATTTTAGTATTACTCGAATGCAGGTGACCCAAATCTATGGTGTTCAGCTTCAAGATCCTCTTTACCGGTACGTTATACGGCTCCTTGTTACTGATTGCTATATCCATAATTTTCAATATCTGCCCTTTAAGTTGATCGTGATGGTTACTTGCAGTCAAAGCTGGAGTACGGAGTGTGCATCCTTTTGGTATGACGGCTAGGTAGCTTCCTTGCAGCATTCTATATCGGTCTTCAGAACAGGTTAATTGAACTTTTGTACAATTAGGAAAGCTCAGCACGTAGTGGTGGTCGTCTAGCTGCTCCATGGCTTCAGATGACAGGATAACCGAGGTAAAATGACAGGACTCGTGGACACGCTGCTGGAGTATGAGGTATCGGAGGCAGGTTGACTGGTCCCCGTGGTGGCGGCTGGTGTCGTCCTCGCAAAGGTGACCATGATTGTACTTCGGACATTCTGTCTCTATGTACAATAGACCTTTCTCGTGGATTGCTACATAAGGACAGGCTGGGGTGAGTATTTTATTATCGCGGTTAGGGGCTAAGGATAGTCTGTAAAGGATGTAGTTAGTGGGATAGACAATTGGAAACTTGATAACCAAGATTATATCGTTACCCTTATAATAATAACCTATTTTAAGTATATCAAAGTAATCCCTAAAAGTAATATCTAATATTTCTTTCTTATTATATAAAACCTTAAGTCTTCCCATAATACTAATATAAGAATCATAGTTAAGTAAGGAATGGTGAATACTTTTAGCTCTTATGAAAGCTAGTAAATTTTCAATTTTAGAAAACTCGCTAGATAAGCTATCTATGTTGTCTCCTAGTATAAGAAGTAGCTGAGCTAGATGTGCATACTTAATCATGTTCGTTTTATGTCTTACGTCATTGGCTAGAATAGAATTTATAACTTTTTCTAATTTCGCTTGATTGTCAATTATTTTATCTGTGACATTAGAACTACGTGAGACCCACTGCTTGCTTAAACTAATTTGATGGTTTATCTCAACAGCCAAGCTGTTTTCGTTTTGTTTTAAGACTGAAATGGCATTGTCATACTTTACAGCATCTGTATAGTCTAGGTTACCGGAAATAGATTTGATGACCGAGCCTAGACCATCTATGAGACCTCTCTTTACGCGTTTGATCTCAAACGTTTCTAATTGTTCAGATATTTCAGCTAACTTTGTGTCCAAATAATTAATATGTGGCGAGTATAATGAAAACGTTTTCTCATTTAGCTTAGGCACAAAATCTCGTACTTGGGTTCTAACAGATTCTAATCTGCTACGCACAGCTTCTAAATTAATAGTTTGGATAAAGGAATGGTAATGAGAAATAACCCTGGTTGGTCCCATGTTGAACGGAAGAATGCCTGGTCCATCCCTAAGGCTTTCAAGTGATATTTCTTCCGCTAGGGCCAGGTTCAGAGCTCGGGTCAGCGCCAGTACGAACAGTATTTTCGGTGTCCTGTAACAAACGAGCACTGTTAGGTACCCGTTTTAAACGCGATTTTGGTACTGCGGCATTTTTCTTTTTCGTGTAGATATGTATTGGCAAATCCGCTAATACTCTATCATGTAAGTAACGAGCTGCTAGCTTTTGCCTATTAGCTAACAGATTTCTAACGAATACCTGTTGGTCTGGTGTGTAAACCACTTCGGGTTCGCGGTCTTTATTTGCATTTTCGGTTATTTCCGTTCGGCGATGAAGTGCGGTTTCATTGATTATTTCGTATACCTTTTCCATTCGTTTCCGATGATCCTGAATATATTGTTGTAAGAGATGTTCCGTTATGTTCATATCTAAAGGATCACGAGGATCTAGGTGACCGGTTATTATATCGATGGGTCTACACTTTGTGAAACTGTGTATGGAGCTGTTGTATGCAATTACAGCGTAAGTCATGAGGTTAGGAACTGATTCACCGCGATGCTCTAGTCTTAATATACGCAAATGCTCGAGTAATGTAGAGTGCAAGCGCTCTACCATACCATTTTCGTTGGGCGTGTAGGGGCATGTTTTGTGGTGGTGGATTTTATGTAGTCTGGTGAATTCTAGAAATAGTTGGTTAGCAAATTCGGGGCCGTTATCTGTTATGATTGTCAGAGCCACCCCGTGATGAGAGAAGAACTGTAATAAGGCTTGAATGATGCTCACAGCTGTTGCATCTCTTAGATAATATGCCTGCCCATATTTAGAGAATGCATCTATGATGGTCAAGTACTTGTGAGAATCGACACTAAGTAAATCTAGATGCACCACTTCAATTGGCTTTGAAGGTGGAGGCACGATTTGCAACCTAGGTCTCACTGGGTTACGGTCATATTTAGCTTGGCCACAGATTCTACACTCATTAATAAATTTGGTGACATGTTCTTTCATTTTAGGCCAGTAATACCTTCGCGATAAGGCTAGATAACACTCGTTGATACCCCTATGATTCGTTTTACCCTCGTGATAGTTTTTGAGTATTTCTTGTTGCTTGAGGTAGTTATTAACGTTTTCTATTTCAGTTTTGGCAAGTACTAGGTTCATTGCTGAACTCTTGAAACTACTCTGTAGTATAGGTATAATACTATACATCTCTAATGCGGGGATGATTAAAATTCCGGTTTTAATTTTTGGGTTAACGTGTTCTTTGATTGCGTTGACAACGTCTTGTTCCAGATTGGATTTTGATACCTGGATGCAAGTTCGCGTGTGACTATCAAAAGGCTTAGAGACAGTAGACTTACTCTTAATGTCACCTACAACAGTGAATATAATTTGCCTCGTAAATCTGTTGAGGGGATCGTCCGTGATAGGTATCTCTAAGATAGGGTTTTCCGCGTCGCTATGTGCACTCTCAGTTCTAGAATTAGAATCCGATTTTTCTGAGGTGTTGACTACTACCGAACTAAACTCTTCATTATGAATTTCTATACGCGAAAGGGCATCGGCATTAGTGTTACTTTTGCCTGGTTTATAGACAACTGTATAGTCGTATTCGCTAAGTCGTAGTCTCCAACGTGTCAACCGTGAGTTGGGTTCTTTGATGTTCATTACCCATTGTAAAGGACGATGGTCTGTCACTATCTTAAACTTTCTCCCAAAAAGATAAGGTCTGAAATACTTCGTCGCCCACACAATAGCTAGTAATTCCTTCTCTATAGTGCTATAGTTTATTTCGCTTGTGTTGAGAGTTCGCGATGCATAAGCTATTGGTTTGTCAGTCCCTATTGGTCCTTGGGATAGGACAGCGCCTATGGCTAGATTTGAAGCATCCGTAGTGAGATTAAACTCTTTCGTAAAGTCCGGATACTGAAGGATTGGATCGTTAACTAGCAGGTTTTTACATTTTTCGAAGCATTCAATGTAGTTTCTATCAGGATTGATTTTAGATCCTTTCTTTAAACATTGCGTCATAGGTTTTGCTATCTTGGCAAAATCAGGAATAAATTTCCTTTAGTAGCCTAGCAATCCTAGAAATCGTTTTATTTCTGTTGTACTTTTTGGCAGAGGGTACTTTTGAATAGCCGCTATCTTGTCTGGGTTAGGTTTAATACCATCCTTGCCGATAACGTGTCCTAAATAAGCCGTTTCTAATTTTAAAAATTCCGATTTGTCCATTTGTATTTTAAAATTGGACTCACGTAATTTTTGAAATACTTTTTCTAGGTTTGACATATGCTCTTGAAGGGATGTACTAAACACTATTATGTCGTCTAGATACACTAGACAAATAGTGTTTTGGAGCTCTCTAAGTACGTTATCCATAACTCTTTGAAATGTGGACGGGCTATTCTTAAGTCCCATGGGCATACGTAAAAATTCGAAATGCCCGTGTTCCACATTAAATGCCGTTTTAGGAATATCCTGTGGGTTCATTTCTACTTGGTAAAAGCCACTAGCTAGATCTAGAGTAGTAAAATATTGGCAGTTACCTAATTTGTCTAGAACATCCGCGATGTTTGGGATAGGGTACTTATCATCGACAGTTTTCTCATTTAACTTTCTGAAGTCAACTACGATGCGCCATTTGGTTTTTCCCGACGCATCAGCCTTTTTAGCTACTACCCAGATCGGGGAACTCCAAGCTGAGTTTGACGGTCTGATAATGCCCTGGTCTAGCATTTTACCTATCTGTTCTTGTACCTCCTGTCTATGAACGTATGGATATCTGTAACTTTTGGTGTAAACTGGAAGCTCATCGGTTGTTTTAATGGAATGCTTAATTTTGTTTGTAAAAGTTAGTTGCTCGTTGTCTAAATAAAATACATCTGCATATCGCGCACAAAGTAGCTCTAGGTATGTCCGTTCCTCAACGTTTAAATGATTTGTTCGGAGACGCGCGAGAACTTCTTTAACGCGTTGTGGCTTTTGATCATGAGGTGCCCACTCAATGTTATTTATCTCCGCAGATACCGCTTGATGCATCGAAAATATGACATCATTACGACTCGGGTTCTTTACTTCAACTTTTCCCCTATTGTTGCTAACTGAAGTCAAACATTCACCTATGATGCAATTAGAAATAGTTTGTTCTTCTATAAATGCCTCTCCCTCATGTAGGTTAATAGGGATTCTTATTAATTTGGAAGTACCTGCTGGGATAATGTCCTCATACAGATTGGCATTGCGTGAATCATAGACTTTGATAGGGTTTGAAGCAGTCTTGGTTGAAAGTACCTTATTCTTGTAATCTATCACAGCTTCCCATTTATCCAATAAGTCTGTACCAATAAGTCCATCGAAAAACTCGTGGAACTTATAGACATAAAATGTCACGTCACTTGAATCACCGAATTCTTTAAAGCTAGGCAAAGTTATGGAATAGTCACTTCTAGTCGTAGCGTGAACATTGCATACTTCGAAAGGGTCGTAATTCAACGGAAAGTTATTAAAGTACTGTTTTATTACGACAGGACTCAAAAAACTTTGGTTCGCTCCCGTATCTATTAATAGCTTTAAAGGAGGAGATGAGATTTGGATATACGGAAGTTGCCGCTGTGTTTGAAGATTTATTTCTATTTTGACTTGTCGGATCGTGTGGCTTTCTGAAAATCCTGTTCAGTATTATTGGCGACGGTGGCGTCATCGGTTTCAGTTTGAAGTGGCTGAGGATACTCAACAAATTCCTGAATGGAAGGATCGCATTCGTAAGGCCAGTATTGATATTCAGAATAGTCAGAATTGTCGTAATAAGTCTCGTAATGATCAGTGTAAGATTCAGGGTCATTATAACAATCATTAAAATTTACCTCCCTAGTTTTGAAATAGTTCGTCGGGGGTGGATTTCCCGACTTCCTCCAATCATGCCCAGTAAGTGCATTTACTGGTGGCAGCGTCCGCGTAACATAATGGCTAACACCACTCATCGGACGAGGGTATTGTTGAGGCCGTGGTTGCATTTGGAAAGCGTTATTTTGGGGGTTGTAATTTGCAGGAGGCGCCCTGAAAATCTGCTGGGTGCGTGTTGGAGCAAATTGCCTAGGTTGGAAGTTGTTTGACTTCCATTGTTGTGGATACTGTGGCATTAACTGTGGTCGCGAGGGCCCTTGCGTACCATAGGTAATAGGCCTAGGCGCAGGCATAGAGTAAGGCTGAAAAGGCACCTTAAATCCACTAGTAAAATTTGGCAAAGACATAGGCACTGAATAGTTAGTAGGTTTCCTGTCGGGAAGATTTTGGTTTCGATTCTGTATGTAAATCGTATTTGATTCCTCATGAACAAACTCTAACGCTTTCTCGATGGTTTCGGGGCGCATACAACGTATGCGCGATCCTAGAGGGTCACTTAATCCACGCACATACGCCTGAAGCGTTAACTTCTTATACAGATCCCGCTTAGCATCAATAGTAGTTTGTAACGCGTCATGCAATATAACATACGTCATAATGGTGCTGAAGATATTCTGACACCGTTCGTAAAATTCCTGAGGGGAGCTAGTGCCTTGTGTCAAGACAGCTAAGTCATTGTATAGAGCGGTCTCATCTCGCTGATCGGCAAAGTTATGAATTAGAGCACTGCGAATGCCTGTCCAGTCATTAGGGATACCATTTGCGTTAATTAAGCGAGCAGCAGGACCTACTACTTTGTTCAAAATCCCGTTAAGTAAAGCGCACTTGCTCAAATCACTATTTTCTTGAGTAGAAAACTGTTGCGCGAGTTGGTCGCATAGTTGTATGAACCTAGTTAGTACGTTTGGGTTTCCATCAAAGTCAGGAACCAAACGGAGAGCTTTATAGATTGTATCTAACTGTGACATATCAGTGGTGGCCATATCGATTTCCTCGTTTATACTACCTAACTCAATTTTTCTTTTATTATCTAGGAATATCTGCCTACTATTTCTAACTAACCTAGGGTTCTTCAATTTTCGTAAATGAAAAATCTTGGAAATCTTATTAGTAAGGGCTATGGGCTAGGAAATGAGCAACCACTAAAAAGAATCTAGTGTACTCACATTGATTTTCGGTCTCTTTGCGCTATCGATGGCTGGATACCTCTGCAGCAGCACGACGTAGATTCGGATACTCCTTGGCGCGGCTTGACAGCCAGCACGGGCGGCTTTTGCGTTTTGCGGATATCTTCTAGGCAAATACGCGTACGCGAAACCGACCGCGAGTATCCTACCGACTGCGCCAAATACGTACGGCTGAAGTCGAGGATGCAAAAAAAACCGAAGTTATTTTAAAGTTATTTAATTTAATTAAAATAATACATTTATTTTATAATTATAAGACACGACAATCCATTCGATGTGAGAATAAAAAGTGAGTGTTCATCGATACAATGGTCCGCAAGTTAACAATTTCGTAATGCTGACACGATGGTTCCACGATGCGCGGTGGTCTGATTCCGTGTAGCACTTGGTAGGTCGAACGCCGGTGGCTTGATTGCGAAACTGCAGTACCGCCCTCATGTGAGTTGGTAATGTGAATCTGCGTCATCAGTTTCCATGGTGGGTCGTTGCTTAACAACTATATTATCTTGTACCTATTTATTTATTTTTTGTGTTAGTTTTGTTGTACTGTTGTGTTGCAATAAAGTGTTTATATAAATATCTATCTATTTATACTTGCCCTGCAAGCATTCGATTAGAGAAAGTAAAATTAAATACAATTTAAAATATAAAATAACTATAGGTATATATGGAGCAGCAGAGTTGTAATATGATCCGCCGCAGAAGCTGGCGCTAATGTTGCAGTTGCAGCCAATTTTGGAGGCTAAGATGCCTGTCTACAATCTGTATCTGTATCTCTAGTATACATAATCTAATCTATGCCCTGTGCAGTGTAGCCAACTTGGGGGTTTTCCCCCTAAATTTAGGGGGTAAGTACGCGCAAAGGGGGATTTTTAGGGGCCTAAAATGTTTAGGGCTCTTTTTAGGGGGCTAGAAAATTAAGTTTAAACTATTAATGATATTCAAATTCTACCAGTTACTTGTCTAATAGTCGTAAATATATTATAACACTACATTGTTAACAAAATGCTAAATACAATCGTGTAGTAAATTCTACTTGTAAATCAATATTTATTTGTTTTTACAAATTATAATACTTATTGTTTTTACCAATAAACTGTCTCTTTATCTAATCTGTGTTTTAGGGGATTTTGGTCTGATTTTAGGTCATTTTAGGGGGGTAAAATTTGCAATGTTGGCCACACTGGCCCCTTGGATTAATTAATCTATGTTGTACACATAAAAATAGCAATAAAGTTTTTTGAAAATCTAGTGTAAAATTATACGTAAAATTGTACAAAAACAGTGAGGTATAATAGTACCTCTCAAAATAATGCTTATTTGACTTATTAGTCAAAATGAGTAGTATTAAAGACAATGATAGGTCGTTGACTACTGGGAAAATGTATCCAATAGATTTGGCGCCTCAGAAGATCACTATTGTGAAAAGTGTTTCGAATTCTGAAATGAAAATGTCTCATTTGATCTCTGGTCAACCCAAAATATCTGGGTCAAATCAAATAGGTAGTCACGGTAATTCGGTATCTGGCCATAAGCGAGCTAGCCTAGCACAGATCATATCGCCAAATACTGCAACACAAGTAAGTATATATGCCATCTTATTTGCTCATTTAGCACCAATCCTTTGATTTCTAATCGAAACTGGATAAATTTTGTTATGTGCTACAGCTGTATTTACTTTACAGCCCCAGATGATAATAAGTGGCTCACCAATATTGCAGGGAACTCACATTGCCAGTCAAGGCTCACAGACGCACACTCAAAGTTCCCAGATAATATCGCAATCGCAGATTTTACCTGGGGGGCAACTGCTAAGCCCTGGCACTCAGATTATAAGTCAAGGGACGCAGCTATCTGCGCAAGTTTCTGCTCCAAATTCAAATGTATCAAGTATGGCATCTACAATTGGTGGAACACAGGTGCTCAATGTGGGCAATCAGCTTGGAGCAGGTGCAAGTAATCTTCTGGTGAACTCCTCAATGCGTACACTGCCACCAACTGTGAGAGTGCTGCCACCTTTAGGACACCATAGTACTCGTCCAGGTATTGAATTAACTGCTTGATCATCTAAATCCTTCCATATCATTATGCTAGAACTTAATTTTATCAAACTTCTAGCAGGACTTATACTCCTAATTAGACATAAACATTTAAAATTCTAACTTTCACCATATATGTTAGATACCATAACTTACTCAAAAAAGATAATGAAACTACCATGGAACTGACACTGGCAGAACTGTATGCAGCAGTGACATATTATACAAAAAAGTCAAGTTTTACAAATAAATTCTCAATCCTTTGCAATAATATTATTATCTTATGTGCCTCCCATCAAGTGTTTCTGCACAATATATTTTCAAATTACACTTCTGATGATTAACACAAGCCATTTTTATTTCCCTAGCTGCAGTACAGCTGTCCAATGTTACTGTCACTAGTGCTAGTAATGTATTAGTCAGCAAAGGTGTCAATGTGGGAGCCACAAGTCATGTGCCTCGTGGTCTGGCTGCAGGGGCTTCACTTGCCTTACGTCCTGTAACACCATCCTTGATTACACAGCCAGCTACTAATCAAAGTAAGTTTTATCATGTTCAATAAAGTTTCCTATCCATGTTGTAAACAGTTTATTTATAATGTCTTGCCAGTCAAGTGTTCACGCTAAGTATTCAGCTACACAAAACAGGCAGGATATTGAGTAATACAAAATGTAAACATTACCTTAATCTGTCTGCATCAGGTTTACACAACAAAAGATTTATGAATGAACTGGAGGCTTACTTCAGACGGGTTAAATAGTTTAATCCTCTTGTAACAAACTTAGAGTAAATCTTTCATATACATGCTAGCAGCTTTCCATATTCCCAGAGCTCCCTCCCTTTTTCTTTCCAGCCTACAGATACCCAAAACATCCAGAATAATAAAAAGGTTGCTTTCCAAATATTAATACAGTAATCCAGAGTCCCTCTTGTTTGGTGATTGCTGTAATCCAGCCAGGCAATGGGCTTTGCGGCAGAGAAGGGCGGGCGGGTGACGATGCATTGGCTGCCATGAGCCAATGCACCGTCAGTCTTTTGTTTGTTGCCTTTCATTTAGTATATGCAGTGTCAATGTTGCTCGCTCACTAACATCATGGCGCCGCCACGTAAACATTCAACATCAACATTAAAAGACAAATTGCGGATTATAGAAATATTAGATAAAGGTGGTATAGAAATATTAGATAGAGGAAG
The DNA here is from genome assembly GCA_917880725.1 of Selenia dentaria. Taxonomy (NCBI): domain Eukaryota; kingdom Metazoa; phylum Arthropoda; class Insecta; order Lepidoptera; family Geometridae; genus Selenia; species Selenia dentaria. Next base: position 30,210,616 of record OU862877.1, on the reverse strand, counting down.
TTTGGTATAGGCAGGTCAACTGTAGGCAAAATAAAGAAAAACAAAGACAAAATCTTGAAGTTTGTTACCCTAACAGAATGTGGTACCGGTGTACGAAAAACACTGAAGATATCGGAAAATCCTGTTTTTAGAAGATGCTTTGTTTACGTGAAGACATCGGAAAATCCTGTTTTTAAAAGATGCTTTGTTTACGTGGTCTTTGCAACAAAGGCGATTACATGTTCCTGTAAGTGGTGTTACGATTTGTGAGAAAGCTCGTATTTTTAATTGCCAGATTACAAACTCCAATGTCCAAATTTAAAAAAACTTCTCGGAAAGTAAAGTTAAACATGTGTTTTATTACCATTAAATATGGCATACTATAATCCGGAAAGGGTCTTGTTTATGCCTCTCTGGATTAACAAGGCCCTACTATAGTCTCATTACATAAAATAAACTAAAACTCAACACAAGCAACATGAATGAACAGAATATGCACCCTGTAAATACATTGTGAGGTTAATTATACATGTCATTGTACACTGTGTGACAATAGTGCATACACTATTGTCCTAATTACAAAAAAGGTATAATAATATGGGATAAAAATCACACAGTCTTCCGATTCCAAACTAGGCAGAACCTGTACTATAGGTACCTGCTGACTGCTATATACATACATACTTATACATACATATACGCACTTAGATACAGGTCAAACAATGAATAAGCATCTTCATTTTAATGTTATTTTGACTATTTAACTTATGCGGTAGGTATAGTCGACAGGTTTAGAGGATATATATCAATACAAAAATGGTATAAAAATTTGGTACTATTTTGTACAATTTGCAGTTTGCTACTGTATTTCTACTTCCCAAATGTAAATGGCATTGGAGAAAACATACTCCCTAATAGTAAGTTTAATCCTTAAATGGCAACACTGAATAGCAGCATCTTATCGGCGATTGACAGCTTCAGCGGCATTAACCCTTTGCATCCCAGAGAGGTATATTATATATATAATTATATCAGTTTCATTCATAAATCTTTTGTTTCAATTATCACGTTATAGGAATGTCAGTCAGTCTCGTCAGTTGACTACATGAAAAATTTCGTAGATAATTAATAGTTTATTATATCGTGTCGCATGTTATATCGTCTGTTCGTCTTGTATGTGTATCCATGTGTAAAGCAGTGCCTCATCTTACTATAACCTACCAAATATCATCCAAATCTGTTAAGCCGTTTTGCGTAATTGAATAACTGACATCCGTACATCCAAACATTCATATTTAGGAATGAAGAAAAATAAAATACATAACTGTCTTTTCATTCGTCCGCTCTTTATTTGTTTTGTATAAACTCGTGCGGTCCCTTCGCGATCACGGTGTACAATGACAAACGTTAGTACGCTTCAAAACAATAATTCTCGCGTTAAATCTTTATGATATGCCAAAAATTACCGCCATGTGATTTATCATTTATCCAAACTTTCATATTTAGGAACGAAGAAATATAATATACATGACTGTCTAAAAGATTATCTGGCACTAAATGGCTTTGTCATTCGTCCGCTCTGTATTTGGTTTTGTATACAAGCAAGTGCGGTACCTTCACGATCACGGTGTACAATGCCAAACGATAGTGTGGCCGCTTCACCACAATAATTCTCGCGTGAAATCGTTATTATGTGCCAAAAAATGCTGCCATGCGATTCGATGCTGATGATTCGATGATGATCGCTTGACATTGGGCAATGTTATTGCCGTTGTCAAATTATCGCGGTAAGTGGTGGCTACAACATCGGTTAACATTCAACACTGCGATAATCAACGGCGTTTCTCCTTGATGTGGCCGATCCATGACAGTATGTCAATCATAAATGTAGCAAACCAGGTATTAACGTTGAAACACATGCACACAGATAAACCAATTGTGTAGATTTTATTTAGTACACATACTAAAATCTAGTGGTGAGTGCATTCAGTACCTCACACGTCCCTCAACCGACTCACTTCGTGGTTTTGTGTATTTGTTATTTACAGAGATTAATATGAAAACACTAAAAAAAATTTGTGAAATTCGCAACTATCAAATCTAAAACAGAATCATAACAAGTGTTCGTTGTTTTAATTTCTTGCAGGCGGTGCTTGGGGTGGCAACAGAGGCCCGCGCAGCGCGTTAGTGTACAATGCACGGCCGCGCGTGTCGCCGCACGTCACGCCGCACGTGACGCCACTCGTGACGCCACTCGTCACGTCTCATGTCACGCCTCACGCCACGCCACTCGTCACGCCCCATGTCACACCGCACGCTACGCCACACGCTTCACCGGTCTCTGCGCACCAGTCACTCTCCGCTGTTGTCACTCTGTCTACATCCTCTGTCCTAAATTGTAAGTACAAAATACCATAGTTTTTGCTTTTGGTCTGAAATTTATCAACATTATTCTAATAAGAATGTAAATTGCTTTAGACTTCTAATGACAAATGAAGAAAAATCTGATATATATATATATATATAGATATATATATATATATATATATATGGTAGTAAAGTAGTGCCTGCTATTTCATTAGAAGTGTTTTCGGTTACATAAAGACTAAATGTTATGCAGTGAGCGGACCGCGGCCTGCGTACCTTCGCATTGTAGAATATTTCTATAGGAAATATGTAAATATTCTTTTATTGACACATGTTAGTCAATGTATTTAGTTCACAAAGTGATTTTCTTGTATTGTTTGGTGCAGCAACGGGTGTGATATCAGGCACAGTGCGTGGCGTAACTCCCCGCGCGCCGACCCCAACCCCTTCTATCACGAGTACACCGAGGCCTCTACCCTTGCTGCAGAGGAACTATCAACCCGCTAAGGTGAGTGAGCTAACACTTTCCACAGAGATATGTAGACCTAGACCAGTAGCTAACCAAGTGAATACATAAAGATATTTAACTTTGCCATAACGACTACACACTTATTTATCTGGCATAATCATGGTGTAAGGGCACTTTTTATTGCCTACATGGGTTCGTTTTTCTTAAAAATCGTGCTGGTCTAGTAAGAAAGTCGTCTTAATATTCGCCATAGGTCGTTTCACTCTGTTGGAGGTACTACAAAGCAATTTACATCCCAAGAAAGTCTTTATCAAGGTTGCAATACTTTAGAATAGAAACCACTGTGTCGACTGCACCTTGATCTCCCGGGTATTGTAGAGGATCTATTTGTAGTTCAATTACGAAACGGCAGATCAACTCGTCTGGCTTGCGGTTAAACAATGGCGAACTGTTTCGAAGTTGTCGCATCCTTTTATGTTCTGTTGAGAGCATGCCTGGCACTTTTTTTATACCCAAACGTTGTTCCAAAATGGAAACGATCGAGTCATGAGATATGCCAATGATCTCGCGAAATGTTCATCTCTGGTCTGACAACACCGTAATCGAGTTTTTTTTTATAACGAGTCTTTAGTTCTTCAGCGTCCAAGACGTTAGTCGTTAAATTCTGTATGTGCAACCAAAACTAAATTTAGGATACCAATTATATATTATAGATAAATGGATCGTGCGGGATCCTTATAGTATTTATTCGGATTGATTATTTTTTCTTTGCGTAAAGCTAAGCTGCCATAGACTAACTATACGATAGGAGTATTTCAAAGTTTGATAATAATTTTGTCCTACCCTCGCTAAAAGTATAAAGTAATATTTACACAAACTTTAAACATATGGCCATACTTTAGTGGAAATTATTAATAAGCTTTTCCTCGACTCGAGTACTTGCTAATTAGTCGTTGTCGCATACAGGTGGTAGGAGTGAGCACGGTAGGTGTCCGCGGCGTAGTTGGTAACAGCGCACCCACACAGCTGTACTACGAGGTGCCTCGCGCCGCGCTCCCCACGCAGTACTCACACACGCAGTCGCAACAACACCAACACCAACAAGGTAACTATACCGCGGCGAGGCACACAACGGCACCAACTCGTCCCCGCTAAGGTAGCTGTATCACGGTCTCCACACATGCATCAACACAAACAAGGCAACCTTTTCGCGGTGAGGCAGACATCCCCCAAACTGTAATACAGGTAAAGACACAGTCGCGAGAACACCAATTTCAATTTTTTTGTTAATTCCTATTGTAAATTTTACACAAGTAATTATTTGCGATACATAATATGCACAAATAACACGTTACTTTAGGGATATGCGAAACAGTAACAAGACAAAAGAGGAAGCGAATGGTAACTCTTCTGCACGATATAACGTGACTTGTCCATAGGACATTTGCTGACTTTGACGACATCTAATTAGATAGACAAGAGAAAAAACAGTTGGCCTATCTAATTCGATGTCTTCAAAACCATTTAACCCTTTGCGTCTCAGAGACGTACATATGTATGTCAGATTCATTTATAAATCTTTTGTTTTAATTATCACGGTATAGGAAAGATTAAAAGAACCATATGTCTTTTATTACATCAGATCATTTCTTCTAATCATCTGTGATGAGACCAAGAACGTGCCATTTGATTCTGGAATAAATCTATATTCTATTCTATTTGAACATTTGTTATGTGGCTATGTACACCACCTTCGGAGTTTTGTATGTATGGTCGTATCTGACAACAGGCTGATCATGAAAATAGCACAATCTGAAATAGATTGTTCCGATTTAGTAGGTGAATAGAATTTATATGGGCCACCTAGACACGCTAAATCCAGAAAGTTACTTCACATATCACCCATACGCACCATCGCAGAAACGCTTTAATAAGACCATCAATAACTTTTAATAAGTTAAATGGTAAAACCGGCAAACACTCACGTCTATCATCTAGTCGTTATACTCCGACCGCGCTCTCCATGAAGATGGGCATCAGTACTGCCCGAACACCGGTCGGGCGACTAGATGATAGACGTGAATGTTTGCCGGTTCTACCATTTAATTAAGAGTTCTCACGGAAGTTTTTATGACAATATAACTTTTAATAACTTTATGATGCACGCTCATCCAACTATATTAACATTTGCTTTAGCAGATTTTTCTGTTATCCAGGTTTATGTAAAGTTAAAAAATCTTCACCTTTTTGGTAAACAAAGTGGGTATGTGCGTTTAAAATTTATTGACCTATGATTGTTCAATATATTTTCTTGTTAGCTGTGGAGGCTTGATAATGGCTTTTCTTAAGTTACCTATCAAAGCTTGTTTTGTAATAGCTGTCAGTTCCCCAAATACATACAAACAATACAAATCGAGGTATTTATGCCTCATTATTTTACTTTTGGTTTTGTTTCGTGTAGTTACAATAGTTTGAACATACATCTAACAATTTTTTAACAATTTCTTTTTACAGTGAACATAATAAATGCAACTGTAAGTCCGCTGCCCGAAACCAATCTCGTATCAAGTCGGTCTGCACCGACCGCGGCCGTTTCCGTTCAGACTACTCCTCTCCTGGCCGCGCGACCTACTATACTGAGGAAGAGAGATGTTGATGGGTACGTGTATTTCGTCTATATAAATAGTATAGTACGCGTGTTTAAAACATCGAAAACGGTCAAATTTTTATGATACAGATGTCTGTTGTTGACTAGCAGGAAAATTACGTATCTCAGTTACAATCAAATGACGATTGAAATCTCTTAAAAAATAGCCGTTTTATGTCAGTTTCAACAACTCTAGTAAGCAAAATATTAGTAATTTGATGACTGAAGACATAGATATTGACTTAGAGCCGCTTAGAGCCTTATTTTGTATCTCAGTTGCAATTAAATCTGAAAAATTGCAGTTTTATGTCACTTTTGTCAGCTCCAGTCATCAACATATTTGCTTACCGGAGTTATCGAAACTGACAAAAAATTTTCTATATTTACATTTGATTTTAACTAAGATATGTAGTTGCCCTACAGGAATTCAGTTTCCATCAAAGGGACGAAGCAGTTGCTAGAAAGAGATACAGTCTATATGTACAGTGCGCCAATTGAGTGAAATGTGATTTTGTAGTTAGAAGCGCTCACTCCCCCTAATAGCCTCCTTGATTATAGTCTCCTTCATATCTTCTAATCCAAGAAACTTTTAGAAACCGAACAGCGCAGTAAAAGAAAGCGACGATTTTGTTGATTCTGTTTGTATCGATCATAACTTTCATCCATACTATTCTTGTACTATCATCTCTATAGATTTTATAAAAGTTACTCAATTACCGTGAAAAATATAATGTACGGGTTAGTTAGTCCTTGCATAAAATTACGATAAATGAAACAACGTGTTAGACCTATTGCTGATTGCAGACTGATTTATTTGTGAAAAACACAATGTGATGCGCGTACGCTTTGCGCTACTATAGCAGTTTACTTTCTCTCTACTTTCAGATGTTACTATGTAGAAATCTGTTTCAATTATTTAACTAACGCAAAAGTTGGGGCGTTTCTGCTGGATTATTTAATTCTGGTTCATGACGAACTTTTCCGCCCACAAAATGAGTATGCGAAATGGCGTGGAACTTTTATGACCAAAAGTAGCAAAACCTCTTCGACGCTTGCTTCGTCACCGTTGCCACTATATTATGCATTTTTTCTGTTGATAGGGGTCTGTCTTCTGAAAGTTTAAAGAAGTTTGGTCATCTGGGTACCCACGGAGAATGAAATTATCCCAAATTTATTTATTAATAGTATATGCAAATAATTCATATATTTATATTTAATTAGCAGTTGGGAAAAATGAGAAACCTAAATGTAAAACATTAAAATTAATACGCAGAAGATGCTTGTGGGCAATAACGAAACGCTATTCAGTTCATAGACTATAGGGTACCTATAACTACGTATATTCGGCCAAAAGAGTGGAAGTGACAAAGTGACATCAATAGATATTTCTTTTGTTGTTGGACTCGTACGTTTTGTACATTTGCCATTTCTAAGTTAGTTTTATCATGTTATCACATAAAATATAAGTAGTTGCATCGATAACGATACCTAATGCCAAGCACCCGTTTCTCTATTACGACAGATTAAAAAAAAAACGATTTTAAAAATATTTAGTGACACTTCCGCTGAAAAGAAAACAATGATTTTGGCCTATTTGGGGGTGTCGTTTTTTGATAATGGATTTCCGCAAAGTAACGCCTGAATCAATAAATTATTTAACGACAGATTTCTTTTGAAAAAATTCAGTCAGATATTTTAAGCTAACGAATTCCGCCTATCTAACCTAACCTAGAAAAAATATCAATGTTGATAATTTTTAAGCCTCAACTTGAAAAAATATGGTACAATTTTATAATATCTTAGTCTTACTGAGGACTACTGGTTTTGCATGGTTTCCTTTCTCGTGGGTCCGTCTATGTAGGGTACCCAAAACACACAGAGGTTTGCCATTCTTCTTTGTACGGCGAATAATATCGGCAAACCCGTAGTATCGCCGATATTTCGGTATCGGATGCATCACTAATAAATATGTTTGTTACATCGTATCAACCTTTTTACCGCCAGATCCCCAACAAAACCCAGTACCGGGTGTCCTTCGATAACATACACAGAGAGTACAGGCACGGGGTGGGAGGATGTAGTGGGCGGAGGAGGGGGCGGAGGGTCGGGGGGCTCCACTACCATGTCGGCCTCCTCCTCGCCCCCACGTGACGAAGAACCGGACCCACCGCGAGAGGAACATACCCTCAGGAAGAAGCCGAGGAAACAGTTGTAAGTATCGTAATCGGTAACACTACTTTTTTTTTATTAACTCTTTTCGTAGATCTTAATTTCTTGTTTCAACTCAATAGTGAATTCTCTCTAATGATTCAGCATCCAAACTCATAGATACACTTTTTACAGCATCCAACGTGGATGACTTTAAAGTAGAATTAGCAGCATAATCTAATACCTATTGATAGATTGTCAACAGTGCTGCTTAATAGTATTAGATGTTTTTTAATTGAAAGTATATTTATTCAAGTTTACAACTTTTTATTAAATTTAAAAAATCGGACACCTACTAGTCTGACTCACTGTTAGTTCCGTGTAAGTGCTTAGTATATTTCTATAGTTGTTGTTTTTTTTATATTCAACTAGTATCCGCTCGCGGCTTCGTTAGCGTGGAATAGGACCTCTCGAGGACTATCGAGATAAAAAGTGGCGTATCTGTTTATCCCGGGTACCTACAAACTATCTTGAAATAAAATGCGTGATTGAGTATTTAGCATCCGAACTTTCACTTCTCAACAAAAACGGGTTGCGACCGAATACGACCAAACTGATTGATGTAAAAACCCCTTAATAAACATTAGAAATGAAACTTTTACAGACACACAACTCTTTTCATATGATCCGTGGTATATCAGGCAATAAAGACTCGTTGTTACCCGATGTGACTAGAAAAAAAGAGTCGTCAAATCATTGTTTTCGAAATGTAATAAAGAAATAAGCTAAAACATTTTCCAAATTAAGATCCCATCCAAAAAACTAGAACATATTTAAAGTTGTACTAATTATATAAGTTACTAGTTTACCCACGCGCGGTTACGCCCGCTTGACACTCGCAGTGTACACACAACCCCACAAACACACACCCACACATACATTACTGCCGTTAGAAGAGAAAACTAAGGCTATGTTCCGGGACGCGCTGAAATCACTCGCGGCGTTCGATACGTCATCAATGACGTCACCGAAAACGCTCAAGCCGCGCTCACAACGCTGGCGGATCTTAGGTGGGTCTACGTGATCATTGCGAGCTGTCACTGTCAACCAAACGGCAAACCGGGGCGCGTTGTGAGCGTTGAGGGCGCTTGCCGGAACGTAGCCTAGTAATTTAAAGCGTTCGGTAAAGAAGACGCGAGTTGCATAATTTTTGTTTATCTAAAAAGTACTCAACGCGCCTAAATCAACTACAGTTCTGTCAACTCAGTTCAATTCCTTTCTTATTTCTTACAAATAGTTTTTTGTATTAATATTGTATTTTTGTGCGTCTAGATTGGTGAACGACGTACGACAATGCGAGTACCCAGTGGAGGAACCCCCTTCACCGCCGCCCGTCTCCATACAACCTCCACCCAAACGTAAGTTAAAGCTTTGAGGACTAGAATCCCAGATCCTACAGTCATTATTTATTTCTTGTTTACGTAAGCATGACATCATATTATGGGGAGTACCATTTATCATAATGTTTAGTTATCACAAGACGGGAAAGTAGTTTTTTAAATAGCTTTTACCTCTTCATGCCCTAGGATTCCTGTGTCCCCTGGGAGGGGAGACTTTAACAGACACATTAAGGCGAAATGAGTTCCAAATTTCATGATTCGACTTCGCGAAAACTTCGTTTTTCGACGCTTAAACCTAATAACCGAAGTTCAAAAAAAAACGTAGTGTATATTGAATATACGTTCTTATGAAGTATGGGAGCCAATACACGATTGAGCAAACTTGGCTCGATAGAAAAAATTCGGCAACATTTCCTAAATTTTGCAATTTTTCTTACGTGCTTCGTGGGAAAAAGCATTTTTATTTAATTACGGGCAAGTATATTTCAATAAATGTACCATATTCGACTTCCCAATGAAATTTACTAGTGAACTATGGACACTTTTATCATTAAAATTCAATCATTTGATTGTAGGAAATAAATATAAAAAGTATTAGCACGTATTCAATTGAATTTTAGCATCAAATCGTCCATTCTGGTAAGCAATTCTCAACCTTATGTAAAGCACCGTAAATTGTTTTAAAATTAGGATTGGACCGCGCCTTAACAGGTCACAAACATCCAAGACCGAAGAATAAATATTTCTGCACATAACAAATATTTGCACCGATCAGGGAACGAACATGGCACCCTACGCTTCGTAGGTTACTGAGCAAACCAGTTCGTCATTCGTTTGTATGTTGTTAAGGGTCACTCTTGAACATAACAATTGCTCATGTAAGCTTTTGTTCACTTCGCCTGTGTCACTGATACTCGTATTTATAAACAAGTAATTTCTCAGTGAAGTAATTACTTGACGATTGAATACTTCAACATAAAATCTTATTCTATAGTCGTGCAATGAATGTTACTACTAACATTGAAACTTATTGAAAAAAAAAATGTTACTACTAAAGTAAATGCTGAAGTAAGTAATGATATATAACACATAGATTTAAGAAGCAGAACCAACTTATATGCCTAGCTATGTTATACTTTTATGTATGACGTGCTCTCTCTTTCTTACTAGTCCCATGGTAAATGCGCTATCCTATGTTTTTCCTTGTAGCAACACTTAACAATTGACAACACGTAGCCGGCCGCCATATTGATGAGTGACGTTACGTCACTAGCTTCATTCAGCTTTAGCAAGCAACCATTCTTTGACAGCTCATGTACTTGCGTTGTTTTACAAGAGGTTGGGCTCAGTACTAATACCATTTAATTACTTTTTGCAATACCCAATGTTGTTAAATTCAAATTAAAAATTATTTATTCAGTTTAGGCATCATAGACACTCTTATGAACGTCAAAATTTTTAAATGATTCTACCGCTGTCTTCAGAAAAGAACCACCGCCGAGAAGAAGCAGCAAGAAACTCGTGGGCCATTATTTTTTCAAGTCTTTGTACATTGAGGTTACATATGAGTAGTATTAAAATAACAAATTTATTCAATAGTTGGCTATTAGGCAGAAGTGGAAAGCTTCCAGGCATCTTTGTCTTCTAAGTAGTGACTCAATTTATAATAGGCTTTTTTCATTAGTATATTTTTGACACGTAACTTGAATTTCCCTTCAGTGAATTTATAGATTGAGGCTAATAATGAAAATAAATAGAAATTCTAGACGTAGATATGTTTAATACTAACAAATCAAAATTTGTTCAATACAAGTACAATTTGAAAATTTAATACCAACATCCATTCTATTCAATTATTGGAGTGTATTTCAAAAACGACTGGACCGAATTTAATGAAATTTAACGGGTCCGCAAGGGAAGCGCCAGCTTTCAAACAAAAATTTTGAGAATCCTTTCACCCAGTCGAAAGTTATGAGGTAACAAACATAATATATATATATATATATATACATTTGAATTGGGTACCTCCTCCTTTTTTTGGAAGTCGTTAGAAAAAAGTGAAAAAAATCTAAAAGATTAACAATATAAGGAGGTTCTCAATTCGACTATAGTTTTTTATGTATGTTATGTGGCCATTCTGCCAATTATGAATCTATTATGATGATTTTTTTAGGCGATCATACTTCAGAGGCAGTCCTATATATATATATATATATATATATATATATATATATATATATATATATATATATATATATATATAGGACTGCCTCTGCCTCCTATATATATATATATATATATATATCCCATACAAATTTTATCGAAATTCATTCAGCGCTCCTTGAGAAAATCAACAAAAAGCAAAATATGTATATACTATATTAAAATATAGGTATATAATGTTTTGGTTTGTGGTTCCCTTCAGCAACTTTTTTTAGATAATAATTTTACATCAACGTTGCCGTGTCGGGTCATAAATTTGAGCAAGTATCTTAAATATTAGAATGGAAGTTGGTTTAATATTTTCAAATTGTATATATTAGTATTTATATAAGAAATCACCTATTTGCGACATAATTACTCATTCGCGCCAATTTGAGCATGCTCCAGTCCTTTGTTAAACTGTTTTTATTACAAAAAATTAATCTGTTCGGCTATTCCTGTTACTATTTGTGTTGGAATTTGCTGGCGACTTTTTTCAAAAACCTGATTGACGTACTTATTGTTTCTATTTACTTTTGTGTCAGGCCCTCTACTGAGCTCGTCATACGTATGCGGCTGGCGCAGCACCGCGCTCCACTTCGTGCGACCGGCGGACGTGCGCCGGCGCGACGCGAAGCCGCGCGACATAGTCGCCATCGCGAGCCAGAAGCACGTGCTCACTAGCGCCGAGGGGTGGAAAGTGCACCATTTGACCGCGCAGATGGACGATTTGGTAAGTCTCTCTGCACAAAAGCACCATAATGTTGGGTAAGACTCGCTTCTAACCTCTCGCCAGTCGACTGTCAATATAACAATGAAATTTCTATTGTGTCTGGGTCGTTCGACTGATGAAGTACTAACGGTCGTTTCCAATCATCTATCTATCCACAGTTTTGCTTACTACGGATAGATATTTGACATAACTTCCACACAAATAGTGTCAAATATCTATCTCTAGTAAGGTGAACCGGCGATAGATAGGTTATTGAAAACGGCCGTAAGTTAGTCATGACTGCGCAGATGGACGATTTGGAAACACACTAAGATTATAAACTTTGCGAATTCCATTTTTGGTCATTTTGTGACAAGCCGAGCTAGCCGCTCGCCTGATGTTAAACGTCACGCTTGCCTATAACAGTTCAGTGCCATTCAAAATTTGAAAAGTATTGCCGCCTTATAAAACTTGAACTACAGTCCAGAGTTAAAACCATGGTGTAAGAGAATTTCATATATAATATTTAATTAAATCTCTTGCACAATTTTATTTCGCTAGAAACATTGACGAACCTACGACGAACTACGGCATCACAGTTGAATAACTGGCTACTTCCCCATTCGGACTCTGCAAAAGCTGATTATAATAATAATAATAATCAGTGATCAAAACTCTTAAAATAAAAATAACTTAGGTAAACCTGCTTGGTGAGAGACTGGTGCCTGAAGTAGGTTTGTGAAAACCTGTATTACAAGTCACCAGGGCCTCACTCCACGAATTAAGCTTTCTTTGGCAGCTTTAGGGTGTTGACATACCAATGAAAGTGTTTATAAATGTTTCAGATTAGGCAACAGATACATAATTATATTTTACTAGAACTTAGCTTAAATTATGAAAGGTTTAACTGGTTCTTAAAACCATATTAATCGTTTTGTGCTATAGAAATGAATAATTGTTGTCACAACAAAGAGATTTGTTTTGAAATTGTCAAAAACTACATTAGTTTTTATAACAATAAAGTTATTTGTGGCACTAAATCAACACTCTAAACAAAAACTATTTTGGTGATCTGATTGCACATGGCTTTCCTTATAAATTAAGACTAATAATTGTGCTTGTTTGTTCCTAGATGTCGCTAGAATCGGATGTAGGTTCACAACTCGCAGGACTACTCCGGGCGTTGGAGAATGCGTCGGGCAAGGCGGTGTCAGCGCTTCAACCTCACTCGCATACACTGCTTGAACTACTAAAGGTAAATTGATAATAATTTAATATTGGCAAATGAGCTTATCAAAGTATTAAATATGAGGAGTACATACGAATATGACGAATTCATAAACCTTCTTCACTTTGCTTAGCCCATAATTTCTAGCAAAAAATTTTTAATTTTGCAATTACTTAGAGTTAATTTGCATATAGTTATATGCCGATCAAATTTATGTAATTATTGGAATGTTGTTTTAAATACTTACCTTATTTTGTTGCATGCGAAATGCATTTATCGTTGTAGTTTACAGTCGCCATTTTGAAGTTTTTGACATACATCTATGTCAATCACATGACATCCTAAAATAGTTATTTTCCCGACAAAAAGTTATTGTGTTCCATAGGACAGAGGCCGTAACGCAAACAATTTGCGACAAAAGCATTCGTATCGTAAGCGTCAACGTGTAAAGCTTCCGCATACAAACTGTGAGTTATCACAGACTGTGTGGCACAATCGCCCTAGATAAATGTCAGTTTGTACTGTTTCATTTGAATAACATGTTACGTTACACTTACGCAGTTCTTCGTGCTAGGCCCAGAGGACAGCATTTATCGACAAACTCTAAAGTGTTTCAATTGCAGAACCGAGTCACTTAAAGAATGTACCTACTTAACTATATCTTATTTTCAGGGCAACATCCAACGTAGCAAAATCGTGTGTGAAGGCATCCAAGAGGCTCGCGAGGACATACTCCGTGTGTTCACGCATCGGAAATCCGTGTCAGATATCCTCACGCGGCAGGCGGATAAGCGATGCTTCAGGAAACATCGGTCGCAGTCGTAGTTGCTACTCAATCTCGTTTTGCCTGCTGATAAGAACCAGTTTCATGACTCAAAAAGAAATTATAAGCGTCAAAATTGAATTTGCCAGTAGCACACATAAATTATTCAATAAAATCTTATTCTGCATGATTCATATCAACTACAATACCAGACCATTTGCACTTTATAATAATATGTCGATTCCAAGTGCAAATTATACAAGGCCTTTATTAATTAGTGCACAATATTGAATGGAGTGGTTCAGAATCGATAACTGGTCATGAAAGTGAAAGATTTTTTTATTTCTATGAACCCGGATTGAATACTTTGCACCTAAAAACTAAAAACCATAATGTGACTGAATGCAAGACGGTGCTGGTACATCACGAATAGATAAGAGTAACTACGCGAGACACACCAATCCACTTAGAATGGGTACAACGACGTACGAATGTTGCAATCAAATGCATGCAGTATCCAAACTACAAACAACAAAATAGATCAGAGTTAACCAAATCAATAAAAGATTAGCGCGCAAAACATTGCTATTGGTTATGTATAATTTTCCAAATTCTGTATTTCCTCGGGATTCAATATGTTATAATGGTGTATTAAGCGTTCATTCTGTGTCTGTTGTGTAGTACACAACTGAAGGCAAAGTGTACCAAAGCAATAAACGCGGGTTTGTGGGCTCCTCGTAAATCGTCTTTGAAAGTTTTAGTAATCTAAAAGTGCATCCACCGCTGTGATTTAAATAGGACAGTGACTTATTACTGGTGACTGGCAGACTTCTATGTGACTTGATCAACTACTTAACTACTTAAAAAATTTCACCCGATTTAACTATTTTAAACAACTTCACAATTAATAGCAAACCATACCGAGAAATAAATACCAGTTTAATTTCTACGAGGTTGCCTGTTGACAGGAGTAGTGTTACTTTTTCACTAAAGAGGTCAGAAATTCAAAAAGTCACGGACTTATTGACCCGCCCGCGTAGTATCAAATGTCGCTACTGATCAGAGGCCTTATTGAGCGCTTACTACTGCTAGCTACTACTACTACTAGCTGTTTCGTCGAAATCCTAATTTTAACTGCCACGTGATTGCGTCGCACGATACACGATATGCATTATTAGATATAGATACATTGCGTACGCGTATTAAATATTTAGACAATTACATACATTAATAAGCACTGAATCTTGCATTTTGGAAATGGCACACAGGCAGATGAGGCGAGTACCAAGAAGTATTTTTCGCTCTAGTATTAAAGTATAGAAATTCCGTTGGTTTTCTAGGATGGCTACGAACAAATAAGACTTGTTATTTGTTCGTAGTAGGATGACAAGAAAATGTGCCAATGTGAATGTAACTTCTACATATGAACGTATACAATAAGCACAGTATTTATGCTAAAATACATACCTAATGTAACCTACAGATAAAACGTCGTGGATATTAGATATATTATTTGTTCGTAGTAGGATGACAAGATAAAGGTGCCAGTGTGAATGTAACTTCTACATATGAACGTATACAATAAGCACAATGTATAATATATGCTAAAATACATACCTAATATTACAGATAAAACGTCGTGAGTTTAAACATAAGAATATTCAAACGTTACATTGCAATTTTAATTTGCTGTTCCCAATCTATCGACAGCTTACAATCTCGTTTTTTTTAACTAATGGTTTTTACTATAATCCGTGACATTAGTCTATGGCTGTGTGGACCATCACACAATCATAGACTAATTTAAATGTCACCGGAGTTGGATGACAATCCATTCGGTGACGCTGTAAATGCCAGTAGATGCAAACAACACCATTGCCGGTTCGTAAAAAAGTGTGGTGGTACGTAAGTACGCAACCTTGGGTGCGCTTATCCGACTCTTCGCTCGTTATTCTTATTGGTGCAATAGTTATTGCATTATTCATATGTTTTCTTTGGCCTGGATGCTAATGCCTTTTGGTCATGTCTTTTTCTGTATTTAAATAATCCGTGGTTGCCTTTTGGTGTTAATAAAATGTGTAATAATTAGTCAGAGTAAAGGTTTTTTTAAAGAAGTGTATTTAATGAATAATGAAACTGATAATTTTTATATGGCAATAAACTGTAAATAGCTGTCATGTTTTATAAGGAGTAAGACTTAAGTTTAAGTTGGGGATGGAGCCTTTAAATGAGTTTTTGTGAATTAATATTATTAAAAGTAATAAAACTATTTTCAACTGTGTATGTGTTTCTGTGATGAAATGTTTGTCCTCGGATATTATAAGCAAGGGTCTTATTAGGCATTGATACATTAATATCGAAGTAGGCTATTAACTTCAAAGCTAGCTTGTTCCCAGGATAAGTATAATTTATAAAAATAAAAAGTAAAACGATCGATACGTGTGTGCATGTAATTGTATATTATAAATTGTAACGGCTCAAGGGCCATCATCATTGGCGATGAACGGGCAACATTGATGTGCATAGTCAAAGGGTGTCAAGAGGTATGCTGAGATATCGGTAGAGCACTACTTCCGGCACTTACTTTCTCTCTCTTTATTATTATTTTAAGATATTTTAGTCTGTTCCATTCACAGATTTACGAAGGAAGGGGATGTGTTGAGAACGCGTGCCACGTTTAGCAGTAACAAGTTCCGGAGAACTTGTTGGCTAAAATCGTAAATATTGGCGCGCTAGTCGCACTTAGTCTACGGTCGCGCCAACAACATCGTTTAATTAGTACAAAATGCTAAGGTGTGCTAAATGCTGTTGAACTGCAAGAACAAAAATGATAAGGTGAACTATAGCACAAATGGGATATCATTCCACATACAAGTATTTATTTCTTTTTTATGAGAGATTTTGGCAAACGAGCTGGCGGCACATCTGATGGTAAGTGATCACCGTCGCCCACGGACATCCACAATACCAGGGTCTCGAGAATGCGTTGCCAGCCTTTGAGGAACGAATAGGCTCTTTACTTGAAGGCTTCCAAGTCATATCTGGTGGGAAATACCTCAAGTGGCAGATGATTCCACACATCGGTAGTGTGAGGCAGAAAGTGCCGTCGGAATCGTACGGTTGTAAACATGATCTCTGAAAGTACCGTCGTGACGTCCGATGGCGGAACTCAGCTGCCTTTAGAGATTTTTATTAGACCGAAGAGTACCTCGGAACACTCCCCATGATATAGGTATGCGGTAGAAGACGCAGAGTGATCCAACGTCTCTACGCAGTGCGAAAGAGTCGAGCCGATCGGAGAGAGCTTAGTCGTAGACAATTCGGCCCGCTCTGTGTTGAATGCGGTTAAATGCAAGGAGCTGCTGGTGCTTGGTACTAGGGAGCCCCCGCCCAGAGGTGAGAACAGTACTCCATGTGAGGCCGAACTTGAGCCTTATAGAATTGCAGGCGATAGGCCGACGTGAAGTATCGTCTCGCTTTTCCAGCACACTAAGCTTTTTAGAGGCTAATTTAGCCTTCCCTTCCAATTGACGGCGAAACTGAACGACGCTCGAAATGTCAACGCCAAGAGTTTCGATACTGGCTGAGGCAGTTGGGAAGAATCTTAGTAAAATAATATTTTACAAGGCAGAAATATTCATTGGACACTACTGCAACTGCCCTGTGGGAATGCGAACCCTTGGTTGCTGTGGATCATTTGGATTATCGAGTTCAGGGCTTGGGCTCACCATAAAAAAAAACATCCGACCTCCAGCTGAATTTTTGGATTATGTAATTAGGCTGGATTCACACGATGATAATTAATCTTGCAATGGATGTAATTAAATAAAGCACACATATGAGTATTCTTAGCAATTCGTTAAATGAAGGTATTATAATTCGGCCGTTCAGAGAATGCGTTCCTGACACCTATCAGTTAGTCACGACTAGTGATGGGCACAACATAACACTGAGTTCGTTACCGTTCCTCCAAAATGAACCGCCGCGTTATTTTTAAGATTATTTTCGTTTTAAATTGGCGGAATCATTTAAAAATTATATTTTAGTTCTTTAAGTGGAAACCAAAAAAGGGTAAGGTAAAAGCATCAGTAGATGACCACTTAAGGAGACGGAATATTATTTTTAAATGTTCGACTTTAATTATTATAAGAATTCCGTAAGTTTCTTTTTTTGAAAACCCTGTGATATGTCTTTTAACATATGAACAAGCGTTTTTCCAAGTACAATGGTCCTAAAAAATTTAAAATGTACAAATATTAGAAGTTTAGTAGTTGACCATCTAAAAACTAGAAGATGACCATATTTTGCATCAGTAGGTGACCATTCAGATGCTACAATTTTAATTGGGTTATTTGTTAAATAAGAAGCAAAGTAAGATGAAAAGAAAACGTTTTATTTGAAATATAATAATAAATAGGCCTTTTCAAGCCTATAATTTAAATAAAAACAAGGTTCTAAAAGATCCGACAGATGGTTCTAAAACAAAAAGACACTGTCAAACACAAAGCGTAAACGTCAAACTTTTTGCCAAAGGGATTATGGTCGTGAATGTTTATGTATTATATGTGTTATGGGCATTAAACTTAAAAAATTATATCAAGAAATGTACTTATCTCTGGAACATCAAATACATTTCTCGTAGAACTGGTCTTCTTGGGAGCCTCTATATGAGCAACTACTGCATTCCAGGGATAGTCTAGCACATCTTTATGTTCAGACCATTTCCACAAACGACCATTTGATTTCATAGATGAGATTGTTGCTGTTTCTTTCATAGCTTTAAGTACTTTTCCGGGATAAAAGTTATTGTCGTACTTAAATATGACAAATTCTCCATCTACTTTTTGCGGGGGTTTTAAACCCACAATTGCAGATTCTCTTTCAATCTCATTTTCTGACTCAATCACACTTTCACCTGAAGAGACCACAACATCCGAGTCTGAACTGGAGGAAGAGAATCTTAGGTTTTTTTTTACCCGCTTTATTTTGGTTGATTCTAATTTTGTGAGAGTCTTGATTCTCTTTAATGTCTCTTTTTCTTCTTTCTTTCTAAGCTTTTCGGCGGCCTTTTCTACTTTAATTCGTTCAAGATCTTCTTTTTGTTTTAATTTCTTCTGTAGATATTCCTGATAACTTTTTCCTGAGACAATAGTGGGTATTCTTTCCTTGGGACGTGATTTAGGCGTTTCCTTTTTTATATGACGCTTGTAAAAGAAATGTTTTTTAAAGGGACTGGGAACATTATCCGGTACAGCGTCAGAAATAGTGCTAATAACACTATTGATACCGGAATTCAATTCATCAGTAACAGCGCTGGTTGACGGTTTTGGCATGATTTCATGCATGTCAGTTGGAGCAATGATGTCCGATTGATCTATAGTGACTTTAAGTGCACATTCAACATCGCTAATTGTTGGTGATCTTGGGATTGCCACTAGCATGCTGTCATCAACAGTATTAGGTACCGTAGTTGCTAATGTTTCCATTGTGGTTTCCAAAAAAACATAATTATTGTTAGAAGCTGACGCATCGATGGTGATGCCTGATGTGTCAAATCCTTCAAAATTTAGATCACATAATTGGGCCTCTTCTACAGAAACACCTGACGATTTAACCCCTTCCAATGTAGAATCAACAATTTGGTCTAATTGTTGTAGCCTTTTTAGTTCATCTTTTGTTTTTTTCCACAAATTAAACAGCGATAAATCAGCCAAATCACCTGACCATTCATCCAGAGTTGCATCAAATGCTACTATTTTTTCAGGACTGATAGATTCGTTTAAAAAATTTAAGCCCCTTTTCAGATAATGAATTTGTTCGCTAATGTCCTGGTTTTCGCTGATACTCTCAATTGGGACTTTTACCTCCAATGGATTCCACGGAAATAAGCCACATTTCTTAAATCCATTTGCCAAAATTGATTTACTTATGGTATTGCCCATTACCTCGTGCAATAACTTAGCAAAATCTTTTTTCTTAAGCATATGAGGCTCGTCATTTTTTATTTTATCAACCCTCCAATTCTGTACATGCCTCCTCCAGGCTTCTTTTAGTGGCTTAAATACTGCCACATCCATGGGTTGAATTAAATGGGTTGCATTAGGGTAGAGTGCTACTAACACGATTCCTTTTTCTTCACAAAACTGGCTAGTTTGAAGTGATAAATGAGATATGTGCCCATCAACAAAGATAATAACCGGTAAAGTTATTTCATTTTTAATCAGCCAAGGATAAAATATATCAGCCACAAATTCAAAGAATGCTTCACACGTCATCCAACCTGAGTCGGTTTTTCCAATGCCCCAATCTGAAGGAAAGTTATCTGCAATGTCTTGAGGTATCCGCTTATAGCTGAACAATACCGTGGTAGGAGCTAGGGAACCGTTTGCATTTCCGGTTATCAACACAGTTAAATATTCCTTGTCATCAGCATTTACCTGCTGGTAAACATTTTTTTCACCTTTCCTAGCAAGCACTTTTGGTCCTTTTGGTGCTAAAAAAAATGCTGTCTCATCGCAATTAAAAATGCGCGATGCATCATTCAATATATCAGCATGGCCACTATCTTCCAACTCTTTATACACACGTTTGTACCATTCTGATAGGTGAGCACCAGGTTACCCTGGCTCTCGATGCTGTCAAATTTTGTGATATCCTCTTGGAAATTGTTGGATTTCTCCGAATAAATGCCTTTACCCATGTTCTACCTGGTCTTCCATGCTTGAATAAGACAGATGGACGTTTTATGTCCTTCAAGTATTTTTCTACACTTACAATTAACTGTTCGGTTGTCACAGGAAAACCCGCTTTTGCCATTTTTTGCACCCAGTCGCATATTCTATGCTCCTTTTCTGGTGTAAGGATGGATGTCGGACCCATTTTTCGTTCCATCGGTGACTTCCCTTTTACTTTATTTGTAAGCGTTATTCTTGGTACACCGAACTTTTTTGCAGCCGTTCGTATTGGTGTTTTAT
This sequence comes from Selenia dentaria, assembly GCA_917880725.1. Classification (NCBI taxonomy): domain Eukaryota; kingdom Metazoa; phylum Arthropoda; class Insecta; order Lepidoptera; family Geometridae; genus Selenia; species Selenia dentaria. The sequence continues at coordinate 30,189,727 of OU862877.1, read as the reverse complement.
GAAGACGAACATCGTTCACTGCTGCAAGCATTGCAGCTTCAGTATAATTCAGGAATGCGCCCTTTTTCCCAGGCATCTACAAGATGAAAAATTGGTTTTAGTAATAGACCATAGCCATAAATTCATACCATAAAGTTAGTCAACTACTAAAGAAAATCAACCTATTGTTAAAGGAAATTAAATAGTTTATTTTAATTAATTATTGTGTGCAGTAAGTAAGTATATTTACAAGATACAGAACTTAATCAAAAATGGACCACCATGGTCAATTACTAGAAAATCATAGTCAAACGGTAATTCGGTAATGGACCATCATGGTCAATTACTAGAAAATCATAGTCAAACGGAATCAGTAGTGGACCACCCCCACATCTCAATTTTGTCAACAAATATTCAAGTTTTAATTACCCTGTCATATAAATAAACCATAAACGAATAAGAAACGAAAAACACTTACCGTCAACAAGGTGACAAAGTTCCTATTATTGAACTTCAAACTTTTTCAATCTTTATGAATATTGTAACAGAAAACGAATTTATTGATTTTACGGTCCGTCACTCAACAAACAACTGGCAGCCGTTTTCAATATTTGACAGATATGGACGCGCAATTTTCGCGCTTAGTTGACCAGATGGCAGCACTGACTACTTATTAACGAATGAGTTTTAAAACTTGCCGCGAATTCTTATTATAACGGTTTATGTGCATTAACGGTCAACTACAGGTACATGGTCAACTACTAGTGACTTTACCTTAATATTAATATAATAAAATTGTTTTATTTATTCTTTGTTACAAACTTACAATCTGTATTTCTATGCAATAAAGTACATTGAATTGAATGTGCGTACAGAATATTAATCAGACTCCGATTCGCTTGAGGAGGTGGTGTCTTCATCATCATCTTCGCCTACATGTATAATTATATTATTATCAATAACAGAATCAATATTGATATCTCGGTCAAAATGTTCCACAATCAGATTTTTAGTCTTCTCAACAACCTTTGCCCAGTCATCTCTTGTGACTTTTCCGCAGGCTTCTTTTAATAGGGTCATCATCTTTTTCGTGCTGAATGGCGGGGAAGTATTGTGGCGGGCGGCGTAACCTTTTATTTGAGCCCAGATTTGCTCAATCGCGTTATATTGGCAATGATACGGTGGAATTCTTAGAACGCGATGACCGTACTCCAGAGCCAGTTCATCGATTTCGTATCGCACATTTGCCGCTTTTTTTTTTTAAATCTTTATTTATTTATAGAGGGTTTTATCACATATGATATGTCACCCTCATAGGGGCTTTCTTAGCTTATTCTCTACGCGCAATGCCTAATTTCACAATTTTATAAAGGCGTTTGGCTTCCCTTGACAAGGGTGTAGCCAAAATGCTATTAAATAAACCAACATTACATAAATGATATCCACTTTCTAATAAAAACATGTTTCTTTCAGCCTCGTTTCGGACACACTCCACCAAAATGTGAGTTACGTCCTCAACAAAAGTACACTCTGTACAATTTGGTGATTCTATCTTTTTCATTAAAAACGCGAAGCTGTTCAGGGGTATGTGTCCAGAACGAAGTCTGAAAGCCATGACAACATCATTTCTTGACATATCTGCACCAACAAACCAGGGGATGCGGGAAAGGCTGGGCTGTATGGTCTTGTACCAAATCCCCTTGCTTCGAGACCTCTCATCAAAATATTCGTTCCACATCTCTAAGCATTTATGTCGAACGTTGTATATTAAATCGCTATGATAAGGTAAACATTGCAAAGGTATTCCCTCTGTACTGGCTTCCTTTGCCAATCGATCAACTTCTTCATTGCCGTACAAACCGATGTGGGAAGGGATCCACTGAAGAACTATATTTTTATTTTGTAGCTTACTAATGGAGTTCAAAATTCTGTAGGCTATCGGAGTACCTCGAAAATTCGAGGAACACCGAGCCAAGTGCTGTAAAGCACTTTTGGAGTCCGTTAGTATTACATAATTACCGGGTTGAAGCGATTCAATGTAAGAGATAGCCTCTTCAATAGCTAGTAGTTCGACATACATTATAGAAACCCTAATATTTAATTTAAGTTTAATAGATACATTTGTTTGCGAATCAAAAACAGCCAATCCTGACTCATCCCCTTCCTGTGATCCATCCGTATAAATAGCGTAATGGTTACTATAATTTTCTATTATATATTGTTCACAGTTTCGTCTTAAATAATTAAGATCAAACCGGTGTTTTGGTTTGTTTATAAAATGAATACTTGATCTAACTATATCGGATAAGTCCACATTGCTTACCCACGTGTCCAACGAAAAACGTTCTAACTGCCGCGTCGAATGAATAGGATAAATGTTAAGATACTCGTGTAATATTATTAGTAAAGGCTTTTGTTTGTTCCGCCAATACCGGTTTTGACATAGCTCAGCAAGATTATTTATCATTACAATTATGCCATTGTCTGTGAATGACTTCACTTTTAACCAATATTTACCTGCAAGGTAATATCTACGAATATATAATGGTTGCAAGCTCAGCTCAGATTCCATCACATGTATTGGAGTAGTTTTTACAAAACCCCCAATAACTCGCATGCATTGATTTTGTAATCTATCTAATTTTGTTAAGTTACATTTAAGGCTGTCATTATAAAGAAAACTACCATAATCTAACCTCGAACGAATAATAGAAATGTATAAACGTCTCAAGTGAGATGGATGAACTCCCCATCCAGACCCAGCAAGAGCTTTAAAAATATTTAACGCCCTTGAACACTTACCAATTATTTCACTTACATGTTTTGTCCATTTTAGCGAGCGGTCTAGCCACAACCCTAAATATTTGATATTATCTACAACTTCTAACGATGTTCCATTGATTGATAGGTCGATTACGTCTCTTTTAAATCCTCTCTTAAAAATACATATTTTACTTTTTGTTGGTGAAACTTGTAAACCTATATCCAGAAGCAATTTTTTTAACAAATCTAAAGAATTCTGTAAATAATAAGCACTTTCTTCTACATTTTGACATACCGAGTACAAAACAAAGTCATCCGCATATTGAGATACTAAGACGCAACTGTTCATACCTACAATTTCCTTACATATACTAAGAGTCGCTATATTAAAAAGTAACGGAGATATAGGATCCCCCTGTGCCAAACCACAGCCAGTCGTTCGGCATAAATGTGATTTATTAAAACATACTTTCAACTTCCGTTCCTTCAGAAAATTCCATATGTATGTGCATATTTTAGAACCAACCCCAATTTGGTCCATAGATCGTATTAAATAATTTAAATTGACGTTATTATACGCATTATCTATATCTAAAAAGCATCCTATTGTCATCTTTTTTTTGTGAAACCAGCTTGAATACGAGAAACTAAACTAACTAAATTATCTAATGTAGACCGACACTTTCTGAACCCTGTAGTATGAGAAGAAAAAAGATTATTGCTTTCTACGTGCCATTCTATTCGCTGTACTAAAACATTATGAAAAATTTTACATATACACGATATCATAGAAATAGGTCGTAATGAATTCGGAGACCGATAGTCACGTCCGGGTTTAGGTATTGGAGCGATCGCAATGTTCCGCCACTGTTTAGGTACAAACCCAGTAAACAAGAACTCATTATAAAGTGACAATAATACGAGTTTGCCGTTTTCTGGTAGATGGTTTATCATCGAGTACGAAATGTTATCACAGCCAGGTGATGTATCTTTGGCGCGAAAACGTTGTTTTAGTTCGTGCCTAGTGATTGCGCTTTCTATATTAGAGTTAGAAGACGAAAAATGCAGGTCCTGCGGTGATGCGTAATCAGGGGCTAAGCTATGAAGAAGCCTACTCGCGCTCTCACTATCTACATATTGTCTAGCAGTTTTACGACCTTTAAACCATCTCATCTTTTGCCACATCTGACTCTGCGAGATAGTTCCAGCTAGTGACGTACATTGCGCTCTCCACGCTTGCTCCCTAACCCTGCGTATTAATTTATGTGAATCGTTTATTTCTTTATTGAAAAGAGTTAAATTATTCGGTGTCGGGTTACGTCTAAAATTCGAAAGGGCTAGCCTACGTTTCGCTACCGACCTTGATAAATCTATGTTCCAATATGGCTTAGGAGAAAACTTACTGTCAGGATCCATACTAAGTATATCTTATATAAGGGATGTGCACTTCCGCTGCAATATTTAAGTACTCCACAAAATTATCGTAGTCAACTTGGAGATTCCCCACATAGCTAAATTTCCTGAAAAGTTCTTCTAACAATGTCGTATACCCCTCCCAGTCTGCTTTTTTAAAATTTCGTGGTAAAATGTTTCTAGATGTATTGTTAAAACTAGTAGTAATTTTAATCATAAAATGATCACTGCCAAGTGTTTCATTTAAAATTTTCCAGTCAAATGTGAGAGCTAAATCGGATGAAACTAAAGTTAAATCGGGCGCCGAGTTTTGCAGTCTGTTATTTGCTAACCTTACACGTGTAGGGTTGCCATGAGAGTGCATTATGAATATATGATCCCCTCGAGTTTGTTTTGTAAGACCAGCTGGAGTGATGCCCATTAAAATCGCCTAAGAGTACAGTTTTTTTGTTTACTAACGAGAATACAGAATCGCAGTCTTGTTGGCGGGTATCTACTGACGGAGCGCAATACAAAGCTAAAATAGATTCTATTTGGTTACAGTTGTGCACTTTGATATATAATAGTTCAATACCGGGATTGGTACAGTCAAAATCATATAGTTGGGAATTTACTGACTTATGAACAAAGATAGCAACTCCACCATAGGCGTCGTCCCTATCCTTGCGGTAAATATTATAATCAGTTACCTTGAGGTGACTATTGGGTTCTAACCAGGTTTCACTCACGGCAGCAATGTGGACTTTCTCCTGTAATAAAATATTTTCAAACGAAACTAATTTTGGTCTTAAACTGTGAGCGTTCCATTGTAGTAGAGTTAACTTAACATATTTTTTGTTTTTATCCATTTTTCATAAAAAAAATTAATGTTGTTTTTAATAGTGGCCAATCTGCGATATTGCCAACTACAACTAAAATCAACCATTCGACGCAACACTTCAGCACATTATTCACTTTAGATTGAGTCGAAGTTTCTCTAAGAAATACAATCTCTTTCAGTCTATTTAATAGTTCACTAAAAGTGGTTTCCTTTTCTCTCTTACTCCCAACAGGAATCTGCTGTTTAGTGGTCTCCTGGGATTCCGTATTAGGGGGCACATCAAACGCAAAAGGTTCCGGCTGTTTACGGTGTCTCTGCTTCTTGGAGGGAGGCCTTGTGGTCATTTTGACCCTCTCCTCATTGTGGACAACTGCCTTTGTTTGTACTATTTCGCTCCAAGTAGTATTTTCACGTTGCATAGATGGTGTACTCTTGACGACTGGGGGGAAGGCCACTGATCCCGGGTTCGGGTTGAACGTAAATATGTTAGGCGCGGAATAATCTCTGGGTGGGCTTGGGGTCACATATATTGTAAGGGCTTTTCTATATGTGCAGTTATACTCTGCCATTATATCTCTCAACTTTTTTTCTTTCACAAAAGCCGGACAACCTTTGTACATAGCCATATGACTTCCATCACAATTTACACATTTAAAGGCCGATGTTTCGCAATTAGCGTGCTTATCACCGCATTTCGGACATACCACCTTATTTGAAGGACATCGTTTGATCGTGTGTCCCAGTTTCCAACATCGCGAGCATTGGGATACAGGAATGACATACGGATCTACTTTTATCCGCAAACCTTCAACTGTAATGTACGATGGTATATATGAACCTCTGAAGCACAAACGGACAGACTCGCTTCGTGCCCAACCATCCTTCGCGCGACGGTTGAGACGGAATATTGACAACAAGTTGGCTGGGCTGGGGCATGATATTTTATCATATATCTCTTGATCAGTCAACTCTAAATCAACGTCACGTATAACACCATAAGACAAGTCTTTTTCCATCGCTCTTTGTATCCGCCAGCCCTTATTAGTGATCTCCTTACAGTTTTCTAATCTATTTACACTTATCTCACTCTGCATTTCGAGCCGCACCTTATATGGGCTAACATATTTAACTCTCTGAATATCTGTAATGCCATTTTCTTTAAATAATTTTGCCAGCGCGAATTGTTTTGGCAATTGTTCACTGCATGATATGTACACTTCCATTTTATTAATCTCCGCCTTACTTTTTTTTCCTTTGACTTAACTGTGGTCCATTCACAATCGTCTTCATCACCCTTTCTCTTCTCTGGCCTTAGATTATCTTCAACAACGCCATCCATCTGTATGGTATCCTCTTCCTGGAAATGCTCTGATTCTAAACCTAACATCACCTGTTCACTCAAAGAACTGCTACACGTCACATTAATCCCATTGAAATCCTTATCGTCCTGATTGTCTTCCATTTTACTATTTTTAAAGCAGGTACATAATTATCAGCCGGCCGAACGCAAGGTAACCTAACGGTACTTTGTTAGGTATACCTACACCGGAGCTACGGCAGCGATAAGCGCTGGAGCGCGAGACGTAAACACAAAATACTTAGCTGCAACACACCCGCTTTATTTTCTTTAACTAATTTAATTAGCTCTGCTTTTAGCATCTGCATATTTGCGTCAATGCCTTTTGCTTGTAACCAAGCCACCATTTCTTCTTTTTTATTAGCTTGGGTAGGTGGTTTCTGTATTTGAACCGAGTGATAGGAGGCATTATCCATGAATATTACAGAAGGCTCTGGTAGGCTGGGTAAAAGCACGTTCTGGAACCACTCTTTAAATGTAGTGGCATTCATTTCCTCGTGGTAGTCATTTGTGGTGTTTGATTGAAATGCCAGGAACGCGTTCTCCACAAAGCCGTATTTTGCAGAACCTGCGTGGCATATTATCAGACGGGCCCCCTTACCATTGGTACTTTCAACGTCGACGCTTGTGTATCATCCGTCCAAGAACGGGAAACCGTGTGATTGGCGTTTAGCCATGTCTCGTCAATGAACACGACATTATCCCAGTTATCAATTTTTTTTGCTTCTCTCAAAAAACTTATCCGTTTTAAAATTATGTCGTATCGTTCTAATAAAATTTTTCTTTTGTCTGTTTTTTTATACGAAAAACCAATATTTTTTAAGATTTTGGTTAAAGCAGTTTTACCCCCGTTTCTTCTTTTTTATTAGCTTGGGTAGGTGGTTTCTGTATTTGAACCGAGTGATAGGAGGCATTATCCATGAATATTACAGAAGGCTCTGGTAGGCTGGGTAAAAGCACGTTCTGGAACCACTCTTTAAATGTAGTGCCATTCATTTCCTCGTGGTAGTCATTTGTGGTGTTTGATTGAAATGCCAGTAACGCGTTCTCCACAAAGCCGTATTTTGCAGAACCTGCGTGGCATATTATCAGACGGGCCCCCTTACCATTGGTACTTTCAACGTCGACGCTTGTGTATCATCCGTCCAAGAACGGGAAACCGTGTGATTGGCGTTTAGCCATGTCTCGTCAATGAACACGACATTATCCCAGTTATCAATTTTTTTTGCTTCTCTCAAAAATCTTATCCGTTTTAAAATTATGTCGTATCGTTCTAATAAAATTTTTCATTTGTCTGTTTTTTTTATACGAAAAACCAATATTTTTTAAGATTTTGGTTAAAGCAGTTTTACCCCCGCTATTAACGATGCCAAAAGCTTCTACCTGTTGAGATATTCATTTCTGGAATAGTAACCATATATATGATTTCTGATTGCATCGGCGTCAAAGGTGTCAATATCTGTCACGGGTTTAGTTCTACGTTTCTTCTTCGGAGTACGTAAAATATTATCTTCCATGCCAGTAGAGCCGAACTTTTCTTTATTAATATTTGTTATTGTTCGTTTGCTAACTCCAAGCGCCTGAGAGACGCGTTCTTGTACTTGTTCGACAGGTACCAGGGGTCCGCCATTTTGCCGCTCCCGCTCAAAGTAATCTTGCAGCTTGATGATTAACTCACGGGCTCCACTTTTGAATGTTTGTCCACGTTTAGGCATTATTATGCACCAAAAGTCACAAAAACACAATCGAAGTCCGATTTAGCGCCGATGTCAGTTTGAAAAGCAGAAACAGTCCATTAAACGAAAGCTGGGTAATCAAATTAAAACAGATCGAAAACACTTGAAGAACGTGGTCTATGCGCACGAAACGACAACAGACGACTGTTTTAGCGTCACAAAATGGCGGCCCATACCGCCATTTGGGGTTACCGTTTTTAATCTAAGTATAAAAATGCTAGTAACGCCATTTGGGGTTACCATTTTCAACCTAAATATAAAAATGCTACTTTCTTTCGCGCGTTCGGTTTGGTCGTAGTTTTATTTTTATATTTAATAAAATTTATCTTATAGTCCATTATTTTCAAATTCTTAAAAAGAAAAACAAAACGTATTATTTTATAAAGTATAACTGTATAAGAACAGATTACGATACTATTATTGCCTGTTATTGTTAGCACAGCACTACAAATATAAAGCGCTGACATAACCTTGTAATAGCGCAGTTTAGATTTAGAAAAATATTGTTTACCAAGTTATTTGACACTCAGTTTGGCACAAAATTATAACATTAATTGATTATTGATATAATAATGTTGTTTTAATGCTCATCAATTGTTAAAACGGTAAACAACCAGCAATAATATTTTTATCGTAACTGCAACGCCATTACAAAGTTACGTCGTCAGTTCAATCGCGACGTGTCAGGAACGCATTCTCTGAACGGCCGTAGTATAGTTTTATTGTGATTTCGGCAAACAACTTGATAGCCCAATCGAAGCAAATATGTAGGTATGATACGTGTTAGATATACATTAAGATATTTAGAATTCTTTTTAGGTGTCACATCTAAGTAAGTATTAAGTGCCTACTATTCGCGTAAGTTTTACACTGTACTTACTGTAAGATTCAATCGAAATCGATTAAAGCAATTTAGAAATATGGTGGAATAGAGAAACTTACTCACACAAATACACATATTGTATAATATATATGAGCCCTGAAAACATAACTTCCTTTTTTATGCAGTCGTATAGCAAAACAAACAATATCATACCCAAAGAGAATATAACGCTATGTCATACCTAAGCAACGTTTTAAAACTGGAATAATGTAATACATAGCTGGAAACATTCCGTCCGAACTAGGAGTGTGTAATTTGTATTCACTATTTTTTGTATTTTAGACGATTCAAGCATTAACATCAATGGCTTAGCTGTCACACCAGAACTCTTATGCTGCTTTTCTGAAGTGTTGTGACACAATTTCAACGCACAAATCGAAATTATGTCTGACAGTGCGGGTTCCGTGTTAAGCCATTTATGGCTTCACTTGACGGCTTACATTTTGCGCGCAAACTCGGTTTCTATAGATAATTCTTCTGTGATCAAATCCAAAGAGAATATAACGCTATGTCATACCTAAGCAACGTTTTAAAAGTGGAATAATTTAATACACAGCTGGCAACATTCTGTCCGAAGAGTAAGAGTGGGTAATTCGTATTCACAAGTGTTGTGGCACAATTTCACCGCACAAATCGTCAATTTCTTTTTTTTTACCGAGCTGTATTTTGTCATCGGAATGAGAGCGCTATGTAGTCTGAGTCTGAGTCTAACCACAGAACTCAGCACAGAACAATATTACCCGGGAGGCTCTGATCTGACAGCGCGGGTGTCGTGTAAAGCCATTTATGGCTTCACTTCACGGCTTACATTTTGCGCACGAACTCGGTTTCTATAGGTAATTCTTCTAAGGGACCTATCAATTGTATAGATCAAGGACCTATTATCACCATTCTACGTATGAAGGTTGTACTCGTAAATAAATCTGGCCACATGGTACAGGAATTAAAAAAACTTGGATCGTATAAAATCTGATTTATTTATCGATCGATGCTTTGGTAGCATTGCCAGATGGTTAAATTTTTCGTATCTTTGGTTACATACCTCACCTGTAACGTATATTGTTTATATATTTTAACATATTAAATCCATAGAAATATTATAATTATGAAAGTGTGCTGTTGCTTTGTTTGTTTTCCTTCTATCACGGTTAAACTAATGAACCGATTGCTCTCCAAAAATTATGCTAAAATGGTATCATGTAACAATAGTTCATGACATACTCGTAAGTGTTAGATATATAGATAACACTTTATTGAGAGACCAAAATAATCACTTAATATTAAAAAGAACAATTTTGAAACCTAGGTATAACAATAGGCGTTCTTATCGCCATTCGGAGTATTAAATATAACATGGACGGTAACTATACAAAATCGCTAAATAGGTACACCATATAAATATCTTCATATATATAAATTATAATAAATAAACTATCAATTATAGAAAAGTAAATCATAAAATTTAAGAATAATTAAAATTTATCAATTATAGAAATAAAAATAAACTTACGGAGTCATTGAATGAGGTTAACAGTTTTTTTACTTCCATTTGACGATATCTTGCACACATTACCCTCGCAAAGTTAAACAAGACTGTAAACGAGCTTGCCACTTCAATTACTACCCGTAAGTCTGTACCAGATTGCTCTTTATCATTATTTTTAACAGACGCGACAGAAGTTCGAAGTATAATATCTACTCTTAAAATTAATAGTGCACCAGGTTGGGATGAAATAACACCTACGAGTATACTTAAATCCTGCATTATGTCTATAGAAGAGCCAATTGGTCATATCTGCAATTTAAGTTTTACGAGTTTAATTTTCCCAACAGTTTTAAACAGGCAATGGTTTTTCAATAAGCAAGGCATATTTCTTAACTGCCAACTATAACAAAGATCATTGAAAAGATTGCAAACAAAAGACTGATATCCTATCTAGAAAAAATCTTCTGCTAGCTGAAAATCAGTACGGTATTAGAAAGAAAAAAAAACCGATGATGCTGTTCTCAACTAACATCTCATATCACCAAGTATCTGGATAAAGGAGAGCAATGTGTCGGTGTCTTTCTGAATCTACAAAAAGCATTCGACACAGTCACTGTTCCAATTCTTCTTGTACGTATGGAAAGGCTTGGTATAAGAAGAAAAGTACTTAAGTGGTTTACAGATTATCTTACTGAGCGTAAACAGCGAGTGAGAGTAAATGTGTATGAATGTGACAGTACCATATGTGACTATGTGACTATGGAGTACCTCAAGACAGTACACTTGGGCTTACGTTATTTCTTAATTATATTAATGAGCTCTGCCAATCACATCTAAAAAATGGAGATATTTTTATGTTTGCAGATGATACTGTCCTATTATTTCATAGCTCTGATTGGTACAATGTAAAATAGCTAGCGGGAGATGGACTATCATGCGTTATATCATGGCTGGAAGATAATTTATTATAACTTAATACGACAAAAGCTAGATATATCTGTTTTAAGAAAACTGAGGCTAACCAAATTCCTCCTGACTTTAATATCCAACTTAGTCCAGCCAACCAGCAGAACTAAGTGTACATGTGATATACTAACACCCGTAAATGGTATTAAATATCTTGGTGTGACAATAGATACCAAATTTACGTAGATATCACACATGGAAGTAGTATCAAATGATCATAGAAAACTCATATACACGTTTAAGGCACTGCGCTCAGTAGCAGATCATAAACTATTGATACTGACCTATAGAGCTTTTGGAGAATGTATAATTAGTTATTGCATTTGTTCCTGGAGTTTACATCAATTAGAAACTCATTTTAGTGCTAACAAATTTTCCATAAAAATAAATTGGCTTTACAAGGAATCGTTCTGCTATAGACGCAGGTATAGAACTTATAAAATATGTATTTGATGCCTGGGAGAATACTCAGGATGCCTTAGGTGTTTTTTGTGACTTGTCCAAGGCATTTGACTGCGTTAGACATGATATACTTGTCAGGAAATTAGAACACTACGGTATTAGGCTCTCAACCTTTTGACTTCATATTTAAACGATAGAGTTCAAAGCGTTGACATAAATGATAAAAATCGCCCAGCTCTCTAATCTCAATAGGCATTCCACGAGATTCAATACTAGGGCCGTTCTTGTTTTTAATCTATATTAATGACTTGCCTTATTATGTAGAGAAGAATCACGAGATTGTATTGTTTGCAGATGACACTTTACTGTTATTTAAAATTAAAATGCAGTTATTAAACTATGAGGATTGCAACAATGCACTAGCTAAAGTTGTGAATTGGTTCAATACAAATAATCTTCTCCTCAATAAGAAGAAAACTAAGTGTATAAAGTTCTAGACACTAAATGTGAGACAAGTAGAAACCAATATACAATTGAATGGAACAGGGCTGGCCCTTGTGGAGTCAACGGTCTTTTTAGGAATTACTATATAGACGCTAATTTGCAATGGGGTCCCCACATTTAAAAAAAAAATCTAGTAGACCCAGTTCAGCGGCTTATGCTGTTTAAAAAATTAGACTGTTCACTGATGTGGACACAGCTAGAATAGTTAATTTTAATTATTTCCATAGCATTATGACTTATGGCATATTGTTCTGAGGATGTTTTGCAGATCTTAATTCTATGTTCATACTGCAAAAAAGGGCAATATGAGCTATCTACAATTTAGCTCCCAGAGTTTCCCTTAGACAGTAGTTTAATATAATAATATAAACATTCTAACTGTTGTCTCTCAGTTTATCTATGAAATTAGATTTTCATAGATAGCAGTAGCAGACGTCGTCGTCGTCTCTGTTTTTGTTTCCTGTCGTCAAGACAGGAAACAAAAACAGGAACAGTTACGAAAAAAAGAATGATGCTCCTTCCATGAACACGCGGAATAAGCACAAGCTATCCGTACATGTTACACGTCTCACAGAATAAGTCCTTCCTTTATGGGACAATGTATACGATTCTATAATAAACTTCCGTATGTTATCCGAGATTTGCCTAATAATAAGTTTAAAATTACTATTCAAAGTCAAAGTCAAAATCAAAATCATTTATTCAATTTAGGCATCAAAGACGCACTTACGAACGTCAACTTTTCATTATGATGTACTTTAAAGACTCTACCGCCACGTTCCAAAATATATAAAAGTAAATTAAAACTAAACTCTGTCAAAAAGGTTATTACAAAATTTCGGATTACTTGAAGGATAAAACAGCTTGGGACTGATCACTCCAGGATCTACCTACTCGTGTATTACCATGTCAAAGTGTAGCGTGTCTTGCCCTACTAATACTTTATTATGGTCTCTTTTGTAAGGCAGACACTGGAGCTAAAAATAAACGAACATTTGTTATATACATTAAGAAATTGGCAATTAAAAATAATTAAAAAGGCAAACCCGCTAAGTTTCTTGCTGGATCTTCTCAGTCGTGGTCAATTAAATAAATAATAAATGTAATATGACGATCTGTAAGTGCCTATGTAGGCCTATACATAATAAACGATTTCATTCATTCATTTCAGTGGTGCTGCAAAAAGTCACATTATTAAAACTGAGCGTGCACAACGCACTCTACTAAAAGTTATGCTTAGATTACCATTCCCGCATCCTACAACAGATCTGTATGAAAAATGCAAAGTGCTCACTGTTAGGAAGCTGTTCATTTATCGGAGTATAAGAAGGTATCATGCGAATACTGTTACGTTCCTACCAGACATAAAAACACAGACATACAAATGCCCAGTCCCTAAATACAAGTGCCTCATTGCCTGGCGACACTATAACCATGGCCCTAATGATTTATAACACGTTAAACGACAACAGAAATAAATATTGGAAGCTTAATTTTTACAAACTAAAACCATTAATAAATGAATTGCTGCAGAATAAAGACTATGAACAAACAGAAAATATGTTCGTTAATATCCGATAACACTTCATGTCTACTACACACTACACACACTTCATGTCATGTAAGATACACAAAATACAAGTACGCACACACACGCACGGCTAAACAATTTTGTTATTTGATTGTTATCTGGTATGTTATTTTTTTTTATTAGAATTACCACATTACTTACATAAGTTTTTATATTAATTATTGTCATCCATATGAAAATGTCAAATTAATTAGGGGAAGACACTACCTTCTGCAACACAGTAATATACTAAAGCAGTAGGCAGGGTTACATACAACTATAGAAATAAGTTTATATATGTATGAACAAGAAATAAACATTTTGTATTTATATTTTGTAAACTAATAATAATATATAAATACATATGACGGCGTCGGCCGCCTATTGTGACGGAACACGCGCAACGGGCGAGCGGTTGAGTCACAACGCACCCACCACTTCAGTCGCCTAATAAAACGGCTGCGCTTGGCGACCGGAGCTACCGTCCGGTGACGCTGTAAATGCCGGTAGAGTCAAACAGCATAAGTCCGTTCTAAAAAAAAAAGACCGGAGCTCAGTTTGCTGCGAGCGCCCGCCGCGTGCGCACCTCTCTGTTTAGTTATAATGTAATAAGAGATCGAAGATGAATGTTGGAACAGATATTACGTGTTTACTTCATACCGAGTCAGGGTCACACTTCATGTCGGGCTCTCAGCCGCTATCAGAAGTGGGATAGATCCACCTCCACTCCAAGCAGTAATAACCGGACTTCGATATCCATTGATTGCGATGACCGAATTCGTCGAGAACTGAACCCGGTGGCCATCAACAACAAGCAGCCGTTATTCCCCACCACGAAGTGTGCTTCTATTTGAAACGAAGTAATGAAGACCCAAGTTCGAGTGATTAAGAGCCGAAACGTTTCCAAAAAACCATTTCGAGGAAACTGTAACCACTGCGGCAGAATGGGACATCGAGACTATGAGTGTCGTGACCAAATTTACGCCGGGTTTGCGTCCGTAAGCAACCTGCTGCGTGTGCAGTGATACAGCCACATCGCCTGATCATTTGCAAATAGTACATACTTTATTACTGTAACGTTACATCTGTGATACATATTAATTGTAAGTTGGTCAGTGTACAAAATTGATGTTTTATACCACGTTTTCCTGGATGAAATCTATCTTATAAGAGCGTGACATTTTAAAGACTGGCATATCTGTAGAAATTAATAACGACAAAACAACTTTTGCCAAGACTATAACGTTTTAACTATTGTTCTAAGTCGGAAGAATTTGACGAAAACATGATTGCCATAGATTTGATAGGTAAATAATCTAATAAAGTATTCTCGAAAAATATTCTAACCCTTTTGTTTATTTAAGACCGTGCAAAAGAGTCCCTATAATTTGTCTTCTACCGAACTGAACACAGGTAACGAGAAAGTTAAGGATCTGTTAGATCTATGAGAAAGTGCCTCCCCTTTTGAAAGCCCCATTCTAATGGTGAAAAAAAGGATGGTTTGGGCCCCGAATTGGTTCTAAGACCCCCAACAGATATGGGTAGCATTGCGTGAACGACCTAATTGCTAAATTTCAATGACGAGTTGCGTTCTGTAATTTTAAAACACGTACGACATTATACCAAATAATACCATGAAGTAATATTACGAAATTGTTACCTATGCTACCTCAATCCTTGATGTGGTCTCTTATCTATCTTGGTACGAATAAAACAATCTTGATAAATTGTACGATCTCTATTGGTTCCAAAGTATGGTATGACATGTAAAAAAATGTTTGTGGTTTCTTGTCATATGTAAATCGTCAAAAGGCTCATCAGGTTCTCAATAATTACGTCTACCCAAAAGCAGGTAGTTCTTTGGCATACGGTTCACTTAGATCTTACAGAAAAATTAAGTGGTAAAGTGACAGAAAGGAATACTGTTCCGTTATCATTCATGCCTTTACAAAGTACTTCTTGTTGAAATATACGTTCATGTTAAACTCTTGCAATGATATCAAAGCAGTTAAAAATGCTGTTGTATTATTTGGTGCACCAAAAAGGATAATAGGTGATCGTGTCCGTTCATATGATAATTCTGATATTTAGGACGTCTGTAAAAGTAACAATGCAAAACTGTATGCTCACTACGGGCTCCAGTAGGCAGCAGTAATTTATGGGTAGGTCGAGCGCGTAATGCAATGTTTAGAATAATATTCTTACAGTTACTGAAGCTAATTTTGATCAATCTTGGGAAGACTAACTGGAAGGTATCCAACTGTCTTTGAATAGCACTCGCTGTAGAGTAACTGAGTTCACTCCGATAGAATTGATGTTAGGCATTCCGTATGACTCACTTGAAACATCTAAAATCATCACAGGCTGTGTTGAGCCTAGCAGATTAAATCTCGACTTGACGCAATATAATGCTTCTGATAATAAAAATAAAACAAATTTGGCCTAACGTGACGTCATTCGATTTAACAGGGGTAAATCTAAAGTTAACCGGGGAAGCGTCCTACGACAGTTAAATTTACGAACCAGTGTTCGCAAAAACCCCGAAAAATCCGCCATTTAAAATATTGCGCGCGATCGCGTCATTAAGTTGTAGTAAATTATCTATTGATGCTATTTTATATCCGTAAACGGTATAACCCTTTACCGCATGGATTTTTTGATTTCGCTCAAATTAATTTACATGATTCTTAGGCTTTATATTAGGCCCTAGAAAAAATATCAAATTTTTTTTATTATCGAAAATCGAGTTATTTGATACGAAACACAAAAACTCATATATGATACTTCATGCAGTCGTGGCCACGATTCATATATGATACTACATGCAGTTAATATTTTATTATTAATTTAAAATTAATAATATTTTTGCACGTAATGTCTTTAACCAGCTTCCAATCGCTACGACATAATAATAACTATAACATAATAATCGCGTAACACACACAAAAAATACAGCCGAATTGAGAACTTTTGTTTAGAAGTCGGTTAAAAACAATATGCGAACTTGTTCTAATATTTTATCATCATCATTCAATAAAAAAAAATAGTAACTTTGTACGATATCCATACTGCATGTAGTTTCATATCTGAATGAGCACTGATACAACCCCTACTGCATGAAGTATCATATCTGAAAAACTTTTATATACCTAACTGCATGGAGTATCATATCAGATACAAAGTTCATGTTACCGATGGAATGTTACCCATGGAATATTACCGTTATGGGCCTGCCGACCATCGGGGCTATTGTTTTACAACCCCGAGCCCGACGCGCACCACCGCGCGCCGTTGCCAGATGTGGCATGGCGTGGGTAGCAAGCCTCGTGATTGGCTAAGCGAAAAGGGACGCGTTGCATAGCGCCGACGCACCCCCGCCCGGCAGCGTGCAGTATCAAACGAGTCGACTTCCAGACAGTGTGTTATTAAGTAGTGTCGTTTTCTGTTACATAGGTCGTAGTGATATAGATATACTTGTAATTACCTACCTAGATATAGTTTTAGCCGCGAGTTGTAAAATACGTTTAGTTGATTTAGTAATTATATTGCCAAGACTTTAACAAACGAGTGGTTTTACTTCTACCAATGCTCACATACGTTAGATAGGGCTCACACATAATTGCACACGATTTACAACGTAAAGTTACATGCTCCACAAAAGCTGGTCCTTCGAGCCGGATCTAATTAACTATTTACAGTCCACATAGTGATATACTTTACGTTGTATTTTCGAAGTGCGTTGAACACACTGTGAACTCACGGCCTCTGTCACATGTCTCTGTGTCACCAGAAGACGCAGAGGCTATTACTCCAAACCACTTTTTGCTGGGCGGACCTTCTAAAGTTCCCCTACCCGGGACCTTCACTAAGGTTGATGAGCTTGGAAGATCACACTGGAGGGCTTCACAGCGGCTGGCAGATTTGTTCTGGAATCGATGGGTGCGGGAGGTTCTACCTCTACTTCAAAACCGGCGGGAGCCCGTGGGCCGCGGTACGCCGATCAAAGAAGGCGATGTGGTCGTCGTGGTGGACTCCACTTTACCGAGGAATGTGTGGCCAAAGGGTCGTGTAGAGCGGCTCTACCCCGGCGCTGATGGAGTCATAAGGGTAGTTGATATAAAGACAAAAAACGGAGTAATACGCCGTCCAGTGAAACGTCTTGTTGTGTTACCCGTAGATAATTGTTAGTATTAGAGTCTTTGTAAATGTGTGTTGTGTTACCCATAGGGTTATGTTAATATAAGAGTCTTTGTATTATTTCTTTGAAAATTTATGTCAATTCTTGTATTGTATAAGTATGCTTTTACTAAATAATTAGATAAAAAAAATACTTATTTTTTATTATTTCATTGTATAACTAATTTGACACCGATAGCATTAATTATTCTATGTATAAAGTTATTGTTTTATTGTTTATTGTTCATTAAACATTTTGTAATGTTCACTGCCGGGGTTAAGGTTGGTAGTGCCATATCGGTAACGTTTTTATTTGCATACTGCGTATGCACGGCGGGAGGAATGTTACCGATGGAATGTTACCCATGGAATATTACCGTTATGGGCCTGCCGACCATCGGGGCTATTGTTTTACAACCCCGAGCCCGACGCGCACCACCGCGCGCCGTTGCCAGATGTGGCATGGCGTGGGTAGCAAGCCTCGTGATTGGCTAAGCGAAAAGGGACGCGTTGCATAGCGCCGACGCACCCCCGCCCGGCAGCGTGCAGTATCAAACGAGTCGACTTCCAGACAGTGTGTTATTAAGTAGTGTCGTTTTCTGTTACATAGGTCGTAGTGATATAGATATACTTGTAATTACCTACCTAGATATAGTTTTAGCCGCGAGTTGTAAAATACGTTTAGTTGATTTAGTAATTATATTGCCAAGACTTTAACAAACGAGTGGTTTTACTTCTACCAATGCTCACATACGTTAGATAGGGCTCACACATAATTGCACACGATTTACAACGTAAAGTTACATGCTCCACAGTTCATGTCTAGATTTTGTCAAGAATTATTTGATATTACTTACGTGTTTTTCCGTAAAACGTCTTGGGATCCATTGTAGTTACTCGCAATTCACAAAAACAATTTTAGCTAGAGGCAAAACATAGCAATAATTGGTTTTTAAATTCACAAACCGCACTCGCTGACAGAAATGGCGGTTTGCAATGTTTGGTGACAGAACAGAAATAACAAACCACAGGCAAGATAAAAATCTTCCTATACTTTTTTTTGGTTCGGATACAATCATAGTTTAGATATCAGCCGTCAACAAGTTGTTTGAAAGGCTTAATAATTTTATATCTGTGGAAACTCTTAATAGTTCATATATGATACTGTATGCGGTAAAGGGATAAAGTAACACAAAGTATACCGTTTTGGTAAGCTACCAAAGGCTACGTTTATGCTAAAAGTAAAGAACGACATGAAATAGAATTAAACTAAAAGTATAAAGGTCCTTTCGAAATTTCTGCTGTCTTGGCCAATGATAGCTATTGGTTGAAACAAATTCATGGCTTTAATAGAATCTACAAGTACGCCCATGAAAATTTGCGTGAAGCATCTCGGTAACCTTTGGTCCGTTAGATAATTCGTGTGATGGCGTGACGGCGGATAGCGATGAAACAACCTTGTTCACTATAATGTCAACTTAGCTTATGACACCATGTCCTTGAATAGCAACATACCATACTAGTGATTAATAGCGAAAAAATGTCTGAGCAATAGCAATATCATATTAGTAAGTGGAAATAAGTCTCTGAAGAATCTTTGCAAGATGTACCATATTCATTAGTTATTACCACGAATGCCACTGTACATAGACCTAAACAAGACTTAAAAAAACAATAAAACGATAAAAAAAAGAAAAGTCTGAAGTATGTGAATGAAAAAAGATGAGATAAAAAAGTAATGATAAAAGATGTGTCTGATAGCGTTGAAGGGTTGATCCGGTCCAACGCCATTGCTAAAGGGATGTTTATCCGGACTAGCATAGCTAAAGGTATTACTATCCGGACTAGCTTTTTTTTTTTTATTAATAAAACTACGCTCCACAGACTCCAGGGTCTTCGCCTTTTTTTAACTTACAGATTTTTGACAACTTACTTATAAATTTATAACATACAACAAAATACATACATGAGGAACATATCATTTTTTTTTTTCATACAACATACAAATATAACATCATACACTTAAAGTTATTGATACATTTTATTCTGAGTTGGTGCAAGCATTCACATCAGACCAGTGCCCGCAAACAGCACCCGTTCACGAGTTGACGCATGTGCCAGCCATCGCCTTCCTCAATCATTTCTGAGGGAAGATGGCGACCCGCCACACACGCCACCGCTTGCCAACACATTTCCGTGAGCATGTCTGCTCTGGATGCCCGCACCATCTCTTTGTCAGTTATGATTTCTTAACGCTAGCATACATACAATTCGAAAAACTACATATATTACAGCAAATGGATTATAGTATATTTATTGTGAGCCCACGTTGCCCACTTTGCGCTGAAGAAGGGCCTCCATCACCACGCTGTTACGATCCCTGATTGCCATCTTCAGGTTATAGCCGTAGATAGTTTGCTCGCTCGCAACCGTCGCTTGCCTCACAAACCGTCCGATGGCATCATCCTCGTCGTCGGCGTAGTAGACAATTGTTAAAAACAAAACGTTATGAAAATGCTATGGAATGGACTAAAAACACATGTCATGCAGAATTTGAACCACTGGTCCTGGGTGGGTGGGCAACCAAAGAAAATAATTATCATCCTTTTCTGGCAACCATAGACATTTTTTACCCGAAACTGCTGGCAATACTATTAACATAACCTCAATTTCTGCTTTGCTTTTATTTGCTTTAAAAACAGTAAATAAATATAAGTGAGCGCGCAACGTAAATATTAATTCTAAATACATAGCGTCCTACCCACCGCAAACAAATAGGACACTATGGCGAGCAGCAGACTTGAAAGGATAGGAACAATTTTTACTCGGTAAGTTTCTTGTAATAAGTCCATAATACATGTTATAAAAAAGTAAAGAGGTGGTATCCGGTCCAAGTAAATTCAAAATTAGAACATAGAAAGTTGCGGCAAATTAAAATTTCGGCGGGAAAGTAGAAGGTATTACCTTATCCATTTGCCGACTCTTACCCTGTGCTGTACTATCAATAGCGATAATTTTTGATGCTCTTTGCGTTTGCGTTAATTTAACTCTACCTCACTATTTCCCATTACCGATGGCTACAGGAAAGAAGACAGGAAAATCAAAGTTATCAACCTCAGATATGACTGCATTCATAAATCAATCTCAGTTTTTAAAAGATTCCCCAAAAGGGAAGAAAATTCCAAAGCGCTTAAGGAACGACCAGTCTGAGGAAGAAGACATGTCTCACCTAATTGGTGAATACCAAGCTAGTGTAAAGAAGAAGAAGGGTGAAACAAATGTAGAAACCACTGTTGAGTCTCGTCAAAAAATATTGGATTTGGCAGTTCATCAGCTACAAGCACGGTACTTATTTCAACCTAGCTTATATTTATAGCTTTATTCTATAGGTATTTGACCTAGATTTAGGCTTATTCTGAATTAATATGATCTGTACAATTCCTTTCTATTACAGGAAAGAATGCAATGAAAACTTATTCAAAAGCATCTCTGAAATTACAACCCAAGTTGAAGCAGACTACAATGCAATGAAAGATAATGAACAAAAACTGGAACATTTGACTGCATCTTACATGAAATGCATTCAACAAGCTGCAGTTGCATATAAACACAAACTGAAGGCTCTTAAAGAAATTCATGCAAACTATAAAAAAAGGTAAAGTTCTATTACATTCATTCTATGACATGTACTTCAAATGTTATTGTTTCTATAATATTAGTATTTATTAATTTAATTTTTCTAGATATGATGAAATGGAGTCTGAACATAAAGCAGAAACAGAGAAAGTAGTGGAGGAGTTGGATTATGACATCAAGAAATTACAAGACAAACTCATCATGGAAAGCAAAAGAAACAGCTGGGAGTCTGTCCGGCGCAGTATTTTTCATGCTATGCAGAATGATTTCTAAGATAATTTTATGTTAATATTTCATAGTTTTGGTATTGATTATTTCTTTAGTGATAGTCTAAGATAATTTTATGTTAATATTTCATAGTTTTGGTATTGATTATTTCTTTAGTGATAGTTTTAGTAAATAAAGGTATTTCATTTCTAAAATGTTATTTGAGAAAACACTTATTCCACATGTATACAGATAGTGAAAAATTCTAGTTTTACCAAGTCATGGTTGGTGAAAAGTGTATAAAAAAGTGATCATTTGCAAATAGTACATAATATTATCACAAAAACCATTCATCGGATATCTGACAATAGTCATGCTGTCTTAATTTATGTCATTATATTACATGTTTTCACAAGTATTGTACCCTGTTTTTTAAGTTTATCTCAACTCGGCTCCATTCAACTATTGAAAATTTAAATGCAGGGATTTTTGAAATTTAAAATTAGTGTAAAATAGCCCTAGGAACCTTGAGCTTTATAGTGATGTCAAATAGGTAAATATTATTTGTATGAACTAAAATTCAAGTACAATTTGAAAAATGTAATACTGACATCCATTCTATTCAGTTATTGGAGTGTATCTCAATAACTATGTACTGGACTGAATTTGATGAAATTTAAATGGGACCACACTGGAAGCACCACCAACTGAATAGAATGGAAATTGGTATTAAATTTTTAAATTTTTCTAATTGTACTTGTTACATATTAGTAGTATAGTTAGTGGAATACTGTCAAACACTAGAAGAAAACTCCCATTAAATAACACTGAGCAATTTTATTCTACGGTGAGTTAAGATTTTTCCATATACCATACCATACATATAACTGACAAGTATTGATCTATTTTTAAAATCCAATAGCATGTCGCCTCATGTGTTTTCTTGGCTGTCTGCTTGGCTGGCTGCCTCGTTGCGTATAGACATTACAAAATGTATTTTACCGCCGTATCAAGCAGTTTGCCTGCAGGACACGCCTGACATACATATGCATGTATAGTCCGCAAATACATAACAGTTCTGGGCACTTATCAACGTTTTTTTAATGCAACCCTTAGCCAGCCCTTAGAGTTCCCAGTGTTCTTATGGCCATGATCTATTTATTATACCTACCTATTTTGTGACGCCTTTGAAAAAACTCACCTGTACTGTAATCATAAAGGGTAAACTAGCAAAATTAGTATAGTCGTTTTGTATAGAACAGTTTGAGCTACGTAAATCTTTCTGCGCTCTCTACTGAGTGACTATACCAGTGATATTTTCAACTGATCTCTTCTGTGATTAAAGGGTAGTCAATTCCTATCGCTAGTACTACTGTCGTTATGGCGTTCTGGTAGCCTGATATTAGGGCTGGTAGGTTATGGCCTACATTATTCTTTTTAGAAGAGAAGGCCTATGTCTCACCAATGGAAAGGTTAATTATAGGTACTGCTTATAAATAAAGTGAAAAGTGACATCAAAACTGAGAAAGAAAATTTTACCAATCTTATACAAATACAAAAGTACCCTTGTTATGGATATAAGTAAGAATAACGGGGTCTTTTTAACTAAGGACTTCTCTTTTAATGGATAGCTACCAAACCCTACATAAAGATTTACCCCTTATACCTTATTGTTAACGTTACAGAGTGGAGGGACTTCTAGCGCGTGGTGCAATGAAGCCTGACGACAGGCCCGTCTGGTTCGACGTGTACCAAGCATTCCCGCCACTGACAGAACCCAAGTTCGCAAGACCTAAGCCAGATACTACCCCTGTCAGACAAATTTTCTACGCAGAAGATGTTATCAGAGCGTAAGTAATAAAGGTATTGGGCTTCAGTAGAGCAAGGTTGTGGCCGTATACGATGTAACGCATCTGTGCCCATAGAACAAACTCTGGGTAGGCACCTCGGATCCGTGGCATGCACTGATACTGTCATGGGCAAGTTATTGCCCTAAGTTCCTATATCATCAGGTGAACGCCTGTAACCAAAAAGAACTATACTAAATGTAAATGCGATGAATTTAAAATAGTATACTCAATACTGCGCGGCGTGTTTGAAAACTTTCAAACGTACACGCAAAGACATAATGCAACATTATTTTAAAATTGTATTGATTGAAATATAGGGACTAAAT
The DNA here is from genome assembly GCA_917880725.1 of Selenia dentaria. Classification (NCBI taxonomy): domain Eukaryota; kingdom Metazoa; phylum Arthropoda; class Insecta; order Lepidoptera; family Geometridae; genus Selenia; species Selenia dentaria. The sequence goes on along the minus strand of OU862877.1, from coordinate 30,165,653 downwards.
TCTTGGGCAAAATTTCATCCACTTACATTTATAACTGTAAAAGTGATTAAGCCTTAATTAAGATGGATATAGAGAAGGTCGGAGAGAACGATATTATAAAGTTTACTTATCTATTGAACCCGAGCGTTTCCGTAATTCGGATCAGAAAACCTTAGTGTGCAGTCATTTTATGTCTAGAGTCATAAATATATTTCTAGTAAGAAAATACTTGTTACACCTTATTTGATCATGGGCAGAGTGATGCTTACCAACAGGCTCACACACATGCTGGTCTCGTCACCGGAAGTGTAAAAAATTCTGAATATTGATAGTAGGTATTTTTATTATGAAAACTAACGTGGTTTGTACACATTTTTAATATGAAAAACTGGATTTACTCACGTACAAAAAGTCAGATCTTTCCGACTATAGTTTTAACCACATCCGGTGGTCACGTAAGATCCGGGAGGCTATCGACATTGGTAGGCACCAGAATTTTAATAGATATGGAGGATGGAGCCTGCCCTCTGCCTGGCGATCGTGTCTTCGTGAAGTTAACGGTAGTGGACAAGTAGTGACCTGTGGTGAGCTCATTCTGCCTGAGTGCTCCCACCAGCACGTGATACGACACCAGCGATGAAGAGGACTCCCGATTCGTTGCGCCGACGCAACAGATATCCCCCCGCCCCCCGCACGGCATGATGTCATCGCGCGCGCTACGTGCTGCTGCCCGCAGTGCGAGGCGAGACGCAATCGCTCCTTGAAAAAGACCACCGGATTTGGTTGAAACTATAGTCGGAAAGATCTGACTTTTTGTACGTGAGTAATCCCGTTTTTCATATAGATAGTAGGTACTTCGCTGCGCGAGGTTGTTTGAGATCGAAGCGGATCTCTAGTAGGTTAATTTGAAATTTTGCACATTTTCTACCGACTTCCAAAAAGGATGAGGTACTCAATTCGACTGTTTTCTTTTTATTCATTTTTATTTATGTTTGTTACCTCATAACTTACGACTGGGTGCACTGATTCTCAAAATTATTTGTTAGAAAGCTGGTGCTTCCCGTTTTGTACTGTACATGTGTAATAACAAGTACAATTTAATACCGACTTCAATTCTATTCAGTTATTGGAGTGTAACTCAAAAACGAATATACCGAATTTGATGAAATTTGAATGGGACCACACGGGACGCACCAGCTTTCAAACAAAATAATTTTGAGAATCGGTTCATCCTATCGAAAGTTATGGTAACAAACATAAAAAAATACATTTGTATTGAGTACCTCCTCCTTTTTTTGGAAGTTGGTAGAAAATAATGCGCACTTTAGAATAACTACCTATAGAAGGTAGGTTTCCAAACAACGTCTACTCAAAACACGCGCCACAAGTTTGCTGTATGCTGTGTTTACTTCCTCGTCACGCACACACACGCAATCATTATATCCCCTGGCAAAATGTTTTCCCATAAAACTTGTGTAGTTGATTGGTAAACATGTGTTCCATACATTTATTTAAAAGTACAAACAACTAGCGGTAGTTATCAAATTTATTAAAAAGTCGTATACTGTTGTACCTACCGACGACGGAGCAAGCAAAGTGAGCTATATATGGCTTCATTAAAACGGCTTACATTTTAGCGCTGTACTTAGTTTTTATAGGTAGTTATTCTATAGTGCGCACTTATCTTTTGTCGAATTATTGCCAAAATATATTATGGTGTTTCGAAGGATTGTTATCATGATATTAACTGAGACAGGGCTGGACTCATTACGTGTTCTTACTATCCCATCTTTACTCGACGACTTAAAATGATTGTAATGGTATTGTTTTTACAGGAAATTCCACTCGCAAGGCCATGGACTAGGTGCAGTCACTTTGTTTGCCCAAAACAACGAGACCCACACCAAAAGACTCGTTCAACAATACATGAAATTGAAGGCTGAAGGAGTTCCCGAAGAAGAACTCGTTGAGAAATCTGCGACCGCCGTCGGCATTGAACGAAAAGAGCAATACGAAGCGGCGACCGCGGCGAAGACACATAAAATAACGCTTGAAAACCCCAACTCAGCTACAGCCCAAGTCTTAGCTGAAGCAGACATAAAGAATATTTTCAAAGAATGAAGATCCTATTAGATTATATACATAGTCGGTATTTAGTATAGTTAGTAAAGTAATTTTATTTACATGTGAATGTTTTGTTGTTTACCTAAGTAGGAGCTATTTTTGGGGGAAGGCATATTTTATTTTATTTATTTGGAACAGCAAACAGCTAGGTACATTATAAAACATACAATAATAGTCTTACATAACATAGATACATAGCACACGACGCTATTCACACAATAAAATAATATTTACTTTGCCATACCTACTACATAGTAGCCCTACTAACCAACAAACAATAATCAGAAGTACTTAGTACAAATTGCAAAAGAAATTGATAACTGCCGTCTTAAATCTATCAGTCGTACAATTAAAAATATCGATATCAGTGAAATTTTGATTGTAAGAGTCCATTTTACGAGAAGGGGTGCGGTGCCCAGTATTTGTTTGAGACTTGCCCACGGCGAATAGTTGGCGAGTGCGCACCTCTCTCGCCAGTATGGTTCTAGGTACAACATAACATGGACTCGACACAAGTTCAGTGCAATCGAATTCATTATTTACAATTGTATCATACAATTGTAAATAATGATTACATTGCATACAAATTATTTGTATGCAATGTAATCTCTTCTAAGTACGAGTATGTGCGTCTCGACTCTAGTGTGAGCAAGTTATACTTGCTGGGCAATATTAAGTAGGTATCGTACCTCTAACCGATTAGCTTTTATCCGGTAGTTCCATGACGGGTAACTAATATTTAATCTTTGGTATTGCCCTTCACCTACCGGATACGTTAATTTACGTCAGTTTCATTTATAAATCTTTTGTTATTATTATCACGGTAGAGGAAGTATTAATTAATTACACGTCCGCAGCAAATTGTGAAAACGCGATTCAATGTTAATGGTAGGTACCTACCTAACATCCATATAGCCAGATATTTTAAAACAGATGATTCTTTAGCTGTTGGTTGTTTCTAACACTGATATGTTTTTTTTTTAAAGTACAATGGCATTTCAAATGTACTTCTTTTGTATAGTATAATTCCCAAATAAATCCTTTAGAATAAAGTTTCGTTTGTATTATATCAGAAGACAAAATGTTGAAGAAATTTGTTATATACTTTAGTGGGCCAGGATTTTACAGCAGATTCTATACCAATATGTGGCCTACCCTACCGAGGAAACAGGTGCCACCTAGGTTGTTTGTGTGCTAAGTACTTACTTTTTTCTATCATCACTTTACGAATGATCCACATAATATTAATGGAGTCAACGATTTTTGAAGTACATCCAGGAGTAGTAAGTATATATTTTAGGCAATTTAAAAATTTGCTAGTGCTACTTTTGTGAGGGAAGTCTATCGAGACCGATATGTGACGTGGGCATGTTCTAAAGTATCCTAGCTGCGCAAACAGCCGACTCAGCTAGGTTTCTATAACGATCCGTATATAGGATCACTAAAGTTGCTAAGTGTAGATATAAGAATAGAAAATATGGGAGTAAACATAATTAACAACTAAAAGGCCTTAAAAACGGAAAAAAGTCATACCGAACCATGCGTTGGGTTGGGCAGCATGCGAATATCTCCATCGTCCAACAAGTAAAGTACCTAAATACGAAATTCTTTAGATTAAACCAGTGCGTCCTCACCTTTCTGTGATCTGTGGTCTCTCCCGTCATGTCTTGAAGCCGACACTTGGGCAAATATGTAGTACCCCTCGCTTTATCATACACCCATTACGTTCCCACTGCTGGGATTCGAGCCTTCCTCTCAGAGAGAGTTGTTGGGCTATAATCCACCACGCGGGCCGAGTACGGTTTTTATTATTCCCCTCGCTTACTATTCGAATATTCAATCGTTGTTGATGGTAGGTACCGGTTGCTATAGAAGTAAAAAATCATGCCGCGCCGTTGAAACCGCGAGGCGCAGCTAGTTATAAATACAGGTACAAGTAATCAAGACTAGAATTTTACTTGATGGTAGACACCTCTCACTGTTCGCTCTGGTAGAGTACCTACCACCGCAATGCAAGATATTCTGCTTCGAAGCTTTAGTCCAAAGTGAACTTTATTGTTTAACTATGTTGTATATTATAATATATAAAAATGACTTTCTATTTCCCTTGGTCATCGCATCACGCGTGGACGGATAGAACAATTTCGCTACTTATTATTTTGTGTTAATTATTATCAAGATAATAATAATAATAATTGTTTATAAAATAAAAAATTTAACATTACAGTACAGACCAAGGCGGTACAAAATTCCGTCATAGATAACATGTAATTTGAGAAGTTTCTTATGAAAGATTTAATCAAGAAAGGGGATAATGGCCAGGCCGAAGGCCGAGCCTACTACGCGAACAAGTCACGGGCAGTTGCTAGTTGATTATAAATCCAAAAAACACTAGTACCTAATTACGTAGTTAGTTATAATAAATTTATCCTAAACACGAAATTTGCATGTTTAACGCCTGATTGGCGGCAAACTGAGCTATTGTTATTGTTTCGAAGTCTAGACATAGTAATGAGGGCTAATGATGATCTTATAGAATGAAATTAATAAAAACAAAGAGATCCTGAACTCATTCCATGAACCGATAACCACTGAGTCAGGTTGATACTTTCAGCTGCCAAACAACTTGCGCGTTACTAATCACGTTATCTTATCTATTAGATAAAGAGCCTCGCGCAGAACGCACCTAACCCTTAGTATGTCATCGAGTCCACTTTGTTGTGTAGTGAACCATATTAACAGTTACAGTGAAATACAAGTGGAGTATTCAAAATGGCACAAAGGAAATCGCTGCTGTTTTACTTTGCCGTTATTTTGGGTATGTTTAAAAAGTGAACATGAATTAACATTCGCACTAGTTAATGTTGTCTACTTATTTCATGTTATTGCGAAGTTGACACACCTTTTGGAAATGTTCGTGGTACAGTTTTAATGGCCTTGCCCTAAGAAGCACTTATTTTTAATTGACCTAAATCTATTATATAGATATATAAACGAACCCATATTTCTCCTGATCACGCTATATAACTTGAAAACTGATGGAACAATTTCGCAATTTTTTTTGTTGCGTTAATTATTGTCAGAAGGTTGTTATGAAATAAATACCAAGAAAAGATGGGAGTTCATGGCGAAGCCGAAGGCCGAGCCTACTATACGAACAAAGTCGCGGGCAGTCGCTAGTAGTTAATATAATAAAATAGAAACAAAATAAATATACACGTAACATTAGGTACCTACACAATCATATGTTCCCACTGCTGGGACTCGAGTCTTCCCCTCAGAAAGAGGAGTTGGGCCATAAACCACCACACGGGCCCAGTGCGGCCTGGTTAGTGGCCAACTCATGTCAAAGTCAATAAATGAAACAAGTCTGTATGTTTTGAACCACTGGTTAGTGATATTCGTATTTGACACATAAAGAGTTTATGACTGTTTCGTGCCCGATTGATATGAAATTCATTGATGAAGGGTGTGCCACAGAGCATTAGGTTACGCCACACATTGTTTATCATGAGTAAATGTACGATGTTTCATTTCCCTTAACATATTGTTCATATTTCAGTAATTCTGAGTACTCTTACACATGAGGCAGAGGCAAGGCGTAAGATTCTAAGAGGCAGGCGTGTGATGACGCGCACCTACTACCGTAAGTACCGATACCTACTCCTGTGAAATAGAGTGGTGTTATTATTTTTCTGTGTTTAGTGACTACATCTAAGCTGGTTGTCTATTCGTACGTGATCCAGACACTCAAAACTACTTGATATATCTACTTATTTTTCCTAAAATCCACCCATTTAAAATTAAAGTTATTTCTTAGGAATTTCTGCAGTCATATTGGTTTTTGAGATTCACTTGCTACAGTGCGCTAGAAACCTTAACACAGTAGGTAAAGTGCTTGCACACTACTGTTTTGAGGCAGAAGATCGAGCATTTGTACAAAAAGTCACGGTCTCTTGCACAAGCGGCCTGTCGGGTTTCATCCCGCCGTACATGTATGTGTAAGGAGCCGTCCATTAATCACGTGAGGTTCGAAAAGGGGGGAGGGGGTTCGGCAAAAATTACGAAATATCACAAGGGTGTAGGGGGGTGTAGTAAGATATCACGTGTATTAATTTTTCGTCAAACACGATACAATAAATGTATTTATATACTATAGTAGGTACAATGTATGTTTTTCGCATGATTACACTATTCCATTAATATTATTTTTATACCAGTCAAAAACAACCTGCAACCGTCTAGACTTTTTATCATGGTCCTTAATTTTCTAGAAATTTTAAGAATCTTTGTAGGTACTAAAAATACACGTGATTTTCGGTGGGGGTGGGGGGTTAAACCTCACCACGTATCACCAAGGGGGAGGGGGGGTTAAAAAATGCAAGAAAAAAAAACACGTGATTAATGGACGGCCCCTAAATAAAATTAGATTATACTTTATACCTGTATTTAATGATAATATTCAAAAAATTTTAAGAATCTTTGTAGGTACTAAAAATACACGTGATTTTCGGTGGGGGTGGGGGGTTAGTCTTAAACCTCACCACGTATCACCAAGGGGGTTAAAAAATGCAAGAAAAAAAATCACGTGATTAATGGACGGCCCCTTTAAAGAAATGTCATATTTTGTAAAGAAAGGCTGGAAAACTTGAATTTGTATGTATATGGTGAAAAAAAGGAACATTCAATATATATTTTTAGATTTACCACTTTTCTAGTTAGTTACAATCAGTTTTACATAAAAGGCAAACTTGTCACAGAAATGCTTGCAGTACCCACCTAGATCTCATTGTGTTATTAGGAGATATCCATAAATTATTACCCTGCGTCAAAAAAAATGGTTACATGGACGCAGTGCAGTTCGTTACTTGTGAGGAAATGTATGTATATCCATCTATATGTTCTAGGCAGAGGTAACCACTTAACATCAAGTGGGCCACGTGATTGTACCGTTTTCATTAAACATAAAAAATGTCAATTTTTAATTTACGTAGTTTGGGGTGGAACTTGCACAAGCCCCATCTTGTGCCCGATGCACCTTCGTCATGTTTGTTACCAACCGTGAAGTACCTATTCTATTGAAACAGTTAATAGTCTCCACTCTCACGGTAATATTATCTATCTTGGATCAACTTGTGATATTTTGGTTAGTTGTCTGTTTCGGCACTTGTATCAAAAACTTTGATGTGTGGGGGAAACCAAGCTGTGGTAATATTTTATTACTACCACAGAAATCTATATTGTGCGCCTACTTGTCTGTTTTGAATAAAATTGATGTGATACAAACAGAACATTATTTTGAAATAGCAGTGCGTGGATGGATCCAACTTCTCACATCGATAAACTGATGTAGATATATCCATCATACCTTGTCTCCAACATGGATCTAGCCGCGACAGCTATATCGCGGGCTGATTATTACTGTCAAATTGTATCCCATCCATACTCGCAGGGCATCCAGGTGCCTAGTAGAAAACCCTAAAAAGCCTGCACTACGGTGGGAACCTCATCTAAACTAAATACATGTAACGGATCTCAATCAATTAGTAAAAGATATTTGATAAAACTTACCGAAAATAATATGTTGAGATGTGTCGTTTATATGAAAACTATTACCTACCGTTCGCTATATATCTACATATTTATTTATTTTATGATATTGCATTTTAATACATAATTAATATTTATACATATTTAGCACTAATGGCTATACCTTTTTTAATTTATGAATATCAATAGATTCGAAATCATTGTTTTTATCTGTATCTAAAGGTTTTCTGGAAGAGATCGCTTATAGCGATAAGACTGCCTATTGTACACACTTATTTAAGATATTTTTGTTTGTAAATTTTTTTGTGTTACAATAAAGTGTATTTGTATTGTATTGATGTGTGGACATACACATGTTTCAGGTGGCAATGCAGTTCCAGCATGGGCTATAAGCTTCATGGCAGGCTTGGGAATGTTGGGCATCGGAGGAATTCTATATGTGGTCATGAGAAAACTAGTTCTTTCTTCCGAAACTGGATCTATGAACACGTATCAGCCTGCGATGCAGCAAGAAGTATAATTATTTAGAGTAAATTAGGATCTAAGAATATTTTGTGTACTTTCTATTTATGTGTTTGAGTAACTTTAACCCATCGGTATACTTATTATTTTGTTTTTGATATCATTGAATTAATTGTATTGTTTAGCAAGAAACCATGAAACAAAAAATACATAAGTGCATCCGCACATTATTATTACAAATTGAATACGCCTCTACTGATTACTTTTTATGGCCTTCGACTTACTTTCTTTTGTTTTTACGATACATTTATAAAAGAAGCCTATGGCTTCAACTTTCTGATGAATTGACGCAGTGTGAGCAAAATATAAAATAAATAAATATGGCTCACGCGCGTTATTTTACCTAATACATTTAGCGCAGAAAATCAGGAAATATTGTTCTATGATCTTTACTATAATAATTGTTTGTTCTCGATGTTGCTACCAGTCATACATACATCAACAGGTCCATTAATAAGAGAGGTATTATTAATGACCATTCGACATAAATACCAATAATTCTATAACCTATTTCTAATGTGGAGAGAAATAGATGAAATATAATTTCATATTAAGTACCTATTGTTGTGGCATATTTTATACAACTACCTACAATTATTGTACGTGTAGACTATCTGAATTTTCTGGTAATGCGTCACTTTCCAGCTTGGATTAGTTGCCGGTTAACTAAATTGTACTTTACTATTATTACACGCATTACATATCTATTATTATTATTATTTTATAAGTAAATTGTTATATATTACAAAATAAAACAATAATTAATGGAATTTATACTTTTATTTATCTGCAGTTAATAAGTTGCATGGGATAAATATTGATTGTAATTCATTTCTATGTCAATACGAGAATGGACAAGGGCAAAATGTTAATTAGCCAGGACAAAAGTTAGAATTCTCTGCGATGATATTTGTCTGGGTCAAAGTAGGATGTGACGACGACTCTGTTGCTGAACTTACGGCCAGTGAGCGTCTGTTGCGCTTTCTGGCAATCTGCAATACTGTTGAATTCCACGAATACCTGGAAATGATAAAATATTATAAGCAATATGCAAAATCAGATGAGAGGCGTAAGTTTGGTCAAGTGCAAGATCTTGTCAAGAATTGACTATTACAAAAAAAATATGATTTAATTATTAGTTTCTTAATTTTATCGAAAACTAGCGACTGCCTTCGGCCTCGCCATCACCTTCCGTCTTTTCTTGGTTTTTCTTTCATAAGAAACTTCTCCTGACAATAATTAACACAACAAATAAAAATTTGCAAGATTGTTCCATCCATTCTCAGTCAGTTATTGCAATTACCAGGACAAATAGGGGTTGAAGCGGGTAGCGGAATGAAGAGCGCGGGCGGAGGTAACTCCGCGATAGTATTCGACAGCTCGAGCAGTCAGGTCAGTGTATGCCTAGCGACTGAAGCATTTGCAACTGCTTGAGCGATTCCGTGTATGTGTGTGTAGAAGACTGTACAGTCGCAGCTTGAGGTAGTCTATGCTGACTGCTTTTTTTTATTTATTAACACTCTACAGACTCCAGGGCCCGTGCCTTTTTTCAACATAGCTTGAATTTTTTATTGAGATAACAAATTTGAGACATGCAACATATAAATCATAACTAAAGAACCTAAATTATTGTTGTTTACAACTCGAAGTAATGATTAAACTACACTCTAACTACATGCTTGTTCTAAGATGGTGTGAGCACTCGTCGCAGACCAGTGTCCGCAGACAGCACCCGTTCACGAGTTGACGCATGTGGCAGCCATCGCCTTCCTCAACCATTTCCGAGGGAAGATGGCGACCCGCCACACACGTCGCCGCCTGCAGACACATTTTCGTGAGCATGTCTGCCTCGAGTGCCCACACCGTCTCTTTGTTAAAATGTTGACTGCTTCAAGCTGCCCGTGTATCTTGGGCTTAAGTAGGTTCGGTTGTCCACCAAAATTGTCATAGCATTGTTATTGTGTATTACAACACCTGACGGTGACTATAAATTGACTTTTGACAGCTAATCAATGTACACTCTGTAAGGTATCACTATGAACTATCAAATAAGATACACAATACTGGACTGGAAAGGTAATCTGTTTTTTATAGCTAATGAAAAAGATGGGTGTTATACATTTGTATGTGTAAAAACACTTTCGTAAACCTTCTAACCAAATTAGTAGCAAGTACTTTGTTCTTTGTGCCGAGGTATGTTGGTACTTTGCTAGCATGTGATGTGATTAAAGACAAAAGTTACCAGTAAAAAAATGATGACATGATAAATACCTTTCCACAACCTGGTACTTCTACACCTTCAATGGGTCTTGGAATTTCTATACTGCGTACACAGCCATATTTGTTGCATTCTTCCCTGTAATCAGTCATGGAACATATTGTTATCTGTTACTATATAAAATCTTATTTACCATTTTATTTTTTAATTATTTGGCATAATGATAGGTTAGCATTACAAAGGGCCGCAACAAGCAATTCGGTTTTTAGGGTGCCTTTAACTGTGTCAGAAGTTTTGCGCACCACTGCTCATCACCCGAGAACATAGTTCTTATTCTTATTCGTATTGGGGGCGATAAGGCCTGCACTGACGTCCCGCTTGGGGTGTTTTGTGCATTCCCCCCTGCCAGCATTTACTCAAGCCAACCTAACTCCTTCACATAGCGGAGTATGGCCTTGGGTCACTGGCACAACTGCTCCAGTGTAGTTTGAGGTGTTGTATGAACAAACGTCGACGATGCTGATGCATCTTGCGTTCTGGAGTGGACCTCCAGTAATCCTGTTTTTGCTCTAATGTCTTCCGTAGCCCTGCAGTGCAGCAACACATGCTCCACAGTCTCATCTTTCAGCAGACAGCCTCTAAATAGTGGGCTGTCCGTAGCTCCAATCTTGTGCAACTGGTAATTTAGATTACAGTGACCAGTGATGATGCCCACCATTAGGCGAAGGTCTTGACGTTGTAATCCTAGTAATTTGTTCGTAGTATTTTTTTTTAGGATTGGAAACATGGATTCCGTATGAGAACATAGTTATTTCATCATCTTTTTCTAGTAACTTCACTTTCATACGAAATCCGTGTGTAGCGATTCCTTAAGAGCACCTAATTTAGTACCTTTAACTTCCGTATTTTATTCTACTCTATGTGATATTTAGTTTAAGTGGTATATTTCATATGAACAATGTTATTTTATTGAGCAGTACTATGTAAACATCAATAATGCAATAGGGTAGCCTATAGTGTGAATCGGCCCTGCATCCTATAGCACATAGGACCATGCCATGGGCGGGTATTGGTTTGAACGTAAGCCACAAAGCTAACAATTAAAAAGTAAATCATACTTGATATCTTCAAGGATGTCCTCATACTCTTCCTCATCTCGCAGCTCATCTGGAGTGACCATGTTGAGGAGACAGAGCACCTCTGTAGCCGGCCCTGCGCCAGCCAACGTCAGCCCAGCCACTTGCAGTTGTACTGGCGCCGCGCCCGTCATTGCTAGAATAAGGAATGGATATGCATTATATTTCACAACAAACATTAACAATTCATTAAAAAAAACAAAGACCGGTTTATCACTACATATTATAAAACAACGTCCTCCGTAGCATCTGTCTGTCAGTAGGCGATAAAGTCACAAACTATTTTCACTAATGGATAAAGTGGTTCTCGAGGAAGGTTTTAGTATATAATTTGTCTGGTTTATGTATACATTGGCTAAAATATAATGAAATGTAGGTGTCACAAAAAAGCCGACTGGGAGCATTCAACGAAAACGATGCCTAAACCCTGAGATCCATTTCAATACACTACAAAAACGGGCAATTAATAAGCGTCCATTGGAAAGCTATTTACAAAAATACGGTATCAACCCTTATCATTTAAAAAAACTTACAGGCTTTAAGCGTTTCTCGCGGAAAGACATATGGTTATTTTCGTCATCATCATCATCCATCACCACGCGGGCGAAACCGCGGGGCGCAGCTAGTTAGTATAAATATAATCGACCTTGCATGATGACAAATCTAAGTCAACAAGGACTGTTATAGAATTCACCGATCATTCTCTCTCTTTTGTCTTCTCTGTCTAAGGGACACTGCCAGAATTGTGGCAAGCTTGCACATGCCATTCTTATAAGAAAACTAACTTTTTACACAGTATCAACTGACAGGTAAGTCATTCACAATTTGACCAAAACAAAACAGTTGCAGTGCCACTATGGCTACGTTTCGGGAAGCGCCGTCAACGCTCACAACTGTCGCGCCCCGGTTTAGCGTTCCGGTTAGAATGAATGCATGCAATGTTCAACCCAAGCGGAACGGTGGTTATAACCCGCGGCACGTAACTCTAGCGCTGACCGTTATTGCGCAGAAGTCAAAAATTGGGTATCACAGGGGGGCTACAGGGACGAAGGACTCTTGTCTCTCTCTGTCACATCGAAGACGAGGGACTCCTTTCTCTCTCTGTCACATGTGCGCGACTGTACCCATGCGCAGATATCCCCTCCACATTTCGCTCAGCGCTAGAGTTACGTGCCGCGGGTTATACGCGGTCACGAAAAGCGCGGCAACTTTTCTGTCAAAAATCGATAGAATTCTATACATTTGATGCTTGACAGTGACAGCTCGTAAACGGCCGCGAAAACCCACCTACGATCTGCGAGCGTAGTGAGCGTTTTCGGTGACGTCATCGATCATCATCGATGACGTATCGAGTTCGCGCACGATGACCGTGGGCGTTCGCACACCCATTAAGGGAATGGGTCTGCGAACGCCGCCAGTGATTTTGGTCCTTCCCGGAACGTAGCCTCTATACACTCTTTGTTTTATAGTTCTGGTTGATAGTGCACTGCACTCTTTACTTCGAGCTATTTAGTAGCATTGGTCAGAAAATAAAACCGAAACGCGGAATGCGCAACCAGTACATTTATCATAATGTGTGTCGTTAAACTGTGAATGCCCATGTGTAAAGGGTCGTCCATTAAACACATGATTTTTGTAGAAATTTTAAATCTCCCGTCCCACTTGGTGATATGTGGTGACGTTTCCGACTAATCGCCCCATCCAAAATGACGTGATTTTTTTTTGGGTACTAAGTACTTATTTTTTACTACAGCTAAATTTTTCACAAAATTACTTTAAAACACAGATACAATCAAACTGCATTCTATACATATAATTAAGGACAGGTATGAAAATGTCCAGACCCACTTAAGGTTGTTTCTGATGAGCATAAAGTGTGGTATGTTGAAGATCAATGTCGGTCAAAGAAACTAAATACATGTGATATTACTACACCCCCCTCGTTTGCGATAATTCGTAATAATTTTTCGAAATAATTGAAGAAAGAAGAATAAGCAAGGTAGCATCTTACCCAAAGTAGAGTTCTTGGCGCCAATACTGGCTCGTTGCACAATTAGTTTCTTGTCTCCCAGCTGCATTCCATTCAGTCCCGCAATCGCCTATCATAAGAGAAACTACATTAGTATCACATGCAGATAAATAAGCAAATAAAAGTAAAAGTATAACTATATTTACCTGATCCGTCATTGAAATGTCCACATATTCAGCAAAGGCATATCCCTTGCTGAGTCCAGTTGATGAGTCTTTCACCAAATTGAAAGCGCGTAGTTGTCCAAAGGACATCAGAAGTTCTTTGACCTGTTACGCACATGATTATATTAGGGTATGGAAGTTTGACTACACCAAGTAAATACATTTACATAATATCACAAAATAGTTTTGAAACACTTTTAATATAGTTCAGTTTATTGGATCTGGTGTTGAACTAATTTGTTCCTGTCATTTGCTAATCGAGAGACAGCAAACATATAAAATGAATGTTATCTGACCTGTTTCTAGCCGCATGTTAGAATCAGATGTGAATGGAGGAACTTGCCTTGAAGTGCCGACGTCTCATTCAAGTACAAGACGTAAAGGTGAGAATGAGAGACAACAGTGACACGCGGGCCGCGAGTTTGCCAAATCTAAGCTAGGGAGGGGCAGAAAGCAAACTATATCAGTGAGTTGTAAAAGAATGCTCGAGCGTGAGGCGCGCACGCTCGTCCCTCTACCTGGGTACCTGTGGAATGCCTGAAACGGACCAAAGAAATCGCGGCTCACTGCTGGCGTCACCGTAGCCCTGTCAACTGTTGAATCTCGCCCTGTAATCTTGCGGCACCTAATGTTATCTAATGGGAATTGCCTAGAACATGGTAGTGGTAGCCACTCACAAATGTAATAGATATGAACATTGACTCTGTACATGTCAACACCTATGCTGATAGAAGTCTCTGATGGGTGATTAATGCAAGTTCCAGAAGCTTACAGAATGGTGAGAATGGACTGTGAAATCTTATATCGGGAGAAAATAAATGGCAGCATATGGACCTAAAATAAATAAAGAAATGTTTGTTTTTGTGGATGCAATGCGGAGTCTGGTTACCCACCTGCAACATATAATTTTGCAAAATTATAAGGAATTTAATATATTCATAATATGTCAAACTAATGTGACTAGTTACTTACGGTACAGTATGTGTTAAAAGACACATGAAAGTACTGGGCCTAATTTATTTCTGATAAAAGAAAATAAAGTCACAGAAATTTAAATGGACGTAAAAACATAAAACTAGTCAATTTGATTTGAAAGTTGTTTGTGACTTTGCCAAAAGAATTGCCTTATTTATAATATATCCTTGCAAAGCATTTATTACTGGGCACTACTCATGAAATTATGGCTAACTGATAAAACTAATGCACAGTACTCAACTTTTGCTTATGACATAACATCAGAGTGCATTATCTGACTACAAAATCAAAGCATGACTTGAACAAAAAAAATATAATCATCATCTCATATCCTTATTGACAAGTTACAGTTTGTACATACATCAGGCAAATCAAAACCAGAGTACATAATGTATTGAGAAATTATTCTTCTAGGTATTAACAGTATCATGATGTGACATATTACTAACATTATAAGAACTAATCATTATACTTTGTCAGAAACTTATAATAAATGCTTTACATAAGAGAGATATTAAACAATTATTAATATTAGTAATATTAGGAGAACTTACTTGATCCTCATTTAGGTAATTGGGCAAACCGCCAATAAATATTTTATGTGGGGAATCTGGAACTACAGTGCTTATTACCCCAGCTGAAAAAAACGTAAAAATAAAATTTAAGGAAATGTAAAAGTTTAACACACCCTGGACACTCCATAGCATAATGTAACATTTACACACTCATAAGTGCTGGCAGCGGAGCTTGACTAGGTGATCTTAACCAATGTACACGTTTATTTTAAATTTAACATTAATAAAGTTAAGCAACACTTGCTGGGGTTAGGAGTTGGATGGGTACCGCTAGTGGCATTACTCAACTGAGCGTATCTATGCTTGGGAGGGCATGTTAAGTCATCGGTCCCAATACTTTATCCTACTTAGGACAGTTGTTAGGCTATTCATTCATTAGGTCAAAGGCCTTTGGGCAGCCTGAAAACTTCGACATAGGTTGGCCGCTACCCTATCAACCAAGCTGGGCCAACTGTGCCCTTGCGGTAGATTATGATCCAACTCCTCTCTCTGAGAGGAAGGCTCGAGTCCCAGCAATGGGAACATAATGGTAGTTAGCATATAGTGTTTGGGTTCTAGGAGGTCTTGGGTCTCAAAGTCCAGGGACTTTTCTTAATTTTAGCTGTCTGGAGTTTCGGGACTTTCGAGTCAAGATTGTCTAGGTCAGTAAAAATAGCTGTATTTTTAATCAACCTCGAATTAATCGAAAATTCTGACAGATCTAGGTGAAGCTTTAAGTGCCACCTTGAAAAAAGTTTTTAAATGATATCTCGGCAACTGTGCACTTTACTATTACAACAGTTATTCAGACCATAATTATTGTAGAAAATAAAACTTCTCATCTTTAATAACCTACAAACTTTTTGTAGAACTTACTGTTTATGATTTATAGCCCATTTAATGAACCAGTTTGTCTATCTCGGCGACAAATCTTAAAATATTGGCATATTTAATTAAATAAATGTGTATCCATTTTTAAAGATCAGTTTATTCTTTTCAACTTTGGTTTAAAACTTTTTTTTTCTAATGTCTATACTTTTTGTGTTATAAGACGTTTTGTAAAAGTGTGTGATTAAAATAAATAAACAAAGCATTTAATAAGACTGTAATTGATGTTAAAGTTATTGAGATTTAATTATTTGTTTTTGAAAAATGTTAATGTTGATTTATGCAAAAATTGCATTTTTAATATGTTTCACCAGAAATTTACTTTATCTTGTTTATTTAGTCTCGAAGCCCTGGAAAATCCCAGGACTTTGCTTGTAGACTGTCTTGTGTCCCAAACTTTGAAATTGTTGGGTATTCCCAAACCCTATTAGCATATCACATACTTGCAAAATTTTGTTTTTTTAAACAGGCAATAATGATTCGTACAATGTTAAGTGCTTTAGAGCTCTAACTTATCAAGAATAAGTAACTACATACAGTAGTACTCAGTAACCACATAACTATATATATATTGCTATACAATTTGTTTTGCAATTTTATACAATATGCTAAATATCCAATTTTATTTAATTACCATACATACATAAAAATAGTATGTTCAGGAAAACTAGTCTAATTTTAAGAGCAGTACTACTTTTTGTGCATGAGTCCACCCAGGGTAGTAGTGCCACCAAAACTTTTTCTATTGTGAATCTGGGGCCTTACTCCCACCTCTTAAAACAGTCATGTTTCTACCTTATCATTAAGTTTGGTACCACCACGTCAATATAGCAATCTTAAAATAATAATGCATTACGGTAAACATCTTGATGACGTAGTATACAATATTTCACACAATTCGCATACTTTTTCGTGACTTTTGACGCTAAGTTTCATTGCTCCAATGTTAAATTTTTTAAGATCCGTGCACTCATCTCATAAGGTAGTAATATTGCAACCTTGCCATTAAGTTTAGTTGACCATTTTGTGTCGATGGGAGTACGATAATAAGTATTATTCTAAGCTTATTACAAAACGCTCCTGTTTTATCATAGTTCATAAAAGGTGGGAGTAGGCCCCCAGTAATGTTCATAAAACTGTTTTAATAATAATATGTTTGTTTTCCGACAAAATTACAGGCACACTGCTGTTCCTCACTAGTGAGGAAATGCATCTGTTCTAGGCAGAGGTTACCACTTAATATCAGGTGGCGCTTGTGCTTGTAGCATTTTATTTAAATTTATTACTAGAAAACTTACCAGGCACATTGATAGCTGGATTCTCAGTGCCAGGCATTGGCTGATAGTCATGTGGTCGTCTGATCTTCAAGCTTTGCCCTTTGAAGTTGATGCCATCAAATGCCATAGCCTGTGTGGTCTCGTCAATAGATCTGAACTCAAGGAATGCAAAGTTTTTGTCCAAATTGATCTGACATGCAAGCACTGGATTGCCAGCTGCTTGAGCCAATCCTGATAAGTGCATTTGCTGGTTGAAGAACTCCATAGTTTCTTCTTCAGTCACACCGAAAGGAATGTTGCCCACATACAATCTTCTAGCTTGACGTGTGATAGTCGAACCTACGACCGGCACCGCAGCTTGTGGGGTATCTGCGACGATATTCGCCGGTATCTGACCGGCCGCCTGCATAGCCTTGTACTGCAGCGGCGTAATATGTTCAAAACCGGGTGGCGGCACATCCCAATACAAAGAAGGCTTACGGCGACGTGACCGTGTCGGCTTACTAGGCGATTTCGGAGACCTACTTCTTTTCTTCTCCCTGCGATCCCTTGAACGAGATCGAGATCGGCGTCTTTCACCTCGAGATCGGGACCTACGGCGGCGATCTAAGGACATCGTGCGAATTAATATTTAGAGTACGTATTCACGTATCCTACAATTATAACGACCGTAAAATATATAATTTACCTTTATCTTCACCCATATCAGATTTGTGAATGGAGTTTATTTACCACTGATATTTGAAATCAAAAAATTTACAGCATTTAGCATCACCAGCAAAACAAAATGGCGTTAATTTCATAGATTATATAGTAAAGCACAGATTCTCAGATTACAGCAGATTGAATAGTATAAAAATAAAAATGTAATAGCGGGAAAAACTCCAGTCCAGTCAGTACTCAGTAACCAAGATTTTATTAATTCTCCTAGATTTGTTTTTTTCCGTGTTTGACGTATGGATTGGAATGATTCGACATTCGTTACCCATATACCAGTAGAAAGACGGGTAATTTTTTTCACCCGTGTGTTACAATTAAATGCTCTAGTAGTAACATAGGAGAATTTGTAGTACCCATATTACTACTAGCCAATATCTCTTCAATCAATTCTAGTCAAAACATCCTTTTTCCAAAATCATGTCACAATCGACTCGAAATTAACGATTTAGGCATTAGCATTGAGAGCTGTCAAAGTGACAGTTGATGTCATATTTTATGATTTTGATTTCACACTTTGACAGTTGTCACAGCTAATACCTAAATCGGTGTTAAATTTCGAAACGAACGTAAATTTTACATTTTAGTCATAAAGATTTTGGAAATGGAAATAAGGAGAAGTTTCAACTAGAATTGTCGTTGTCGTTCCCTTTGGTTGACAGTGACAGCTAGCAATGATCACGTAGACCCACCTAAGATCCGCGAGTGATTCGGCGCTTTCGGGAACGTAGCCTTAGTAGATAATATATGTTTTATCCAAACCTATTCTCCAAAATTTCTCTGAAAAAACATTTCTTTTCTGTCTGACCTCCTTGTGTCATTCCATCATTTTATGTTTAATTTTTAAAATTTCACGTTATGTATGTCAGTATCGAAACAGTTTTTAATATAAACATTACAATACGGAATTAAGGAAATTAAATTATTATGATGATTATTGAAATTACAAGTGTTTGGATCTCAAAGTAAGTATCAATAGAGTTGTCACGGTAGTAAAAATACTATGAGTGAGCGAAATGAGTAAACACACTATTCTCAAGAAGTGACAGATCTGGAAATTATTTTTTGTCCTGCTTGTAGTCTCACATTTTTTTGCTGGACACACTTTGCAAGTATGCCAAACAGTTGTAAGAGATTTATGTTATTCTAGTGAAATCTGAGTTTACAATGAAAAAATGGTGTTGTATTGTTATCGTGATATATGTTTGTGTGTAAAGAACAAATTACGTTTGCTGCAGCCACAGGGCTTAAAAAACCCAAAACGAATGGCAACTTCTTTATTAACTTCCGATTAAAAGAGCCCATCTCACTAGTCTATTGATAACTAACACTTCTAACACTTAGTTTGTCAATTTGAACTTTATAGCTATTCAATAAAGTTCATATTAAATTACAAGCACTCACTGCTGTCTAAGCAATGTGGGTGTGTTCCTAACGCTAAAGAGTCAATTTGCACTTTAGTACCGCTTCACAAAGTTCAAATTCAATCATATATATTAAAACAATGTGCGTGTGCGCGTTGGAGGATCTAATGTCGCGTTCCGAAACTCAACAAAAGTGATAATATTGCGAACCCGACCTAATTGAATAGTCCCAAAATGGAAGAGCTATAGATCATTAATACTGATTTTCAATTTGGTTGGCTTCGCAGTATTATTTCTTTCTTTCTTTAGATCTCCGCCTACATCTAGATCGTAATGATGGCTTATTTCCTGTCAATATTATTTCTGTCAAAGATGTGTCAGTTTCTGATAGTCAAAAGCACGCAATGATTTTGACAACGTGCTCAGCGATAGAGTCCGCATGTCATCCATCTATCTTTGTTGTTCAGCCGACTGTAGTCGAGCGATTCTGCCATCACCACGGACGGATGTGAAACACCAGTTTAACGGTCTTGAGTGAACCGCCCGCAATATTTACATGTTATTTTTAAACACAACAGCAAATTTGGATAAAATTAAGGAAAATTGCAAAATTTACAGCGAGTGGAACACGGCCTATCGAGCGAGCTGTCTGTCAAAATCATAGCGTTATATTTTATTCTATGATTGGCTCTTTTGTTATAGCGTTCGTAAAGCTCAAAAACGTAATATTTGCCACTTCTGCCACTTTCGCCCATACCCTATTCGAACGCTAAACTGAGCATAAGATCTAAAAAACCTGTCAAAAACATAGCTGTCAAATAACAATCACTATAGTATATATAATATGCAGAGGTAGTTGCAGTGAGTATAGAGCACATCCATACGATATATTACCATTTAATACACATTTACTAGATCAAATAAATAAAAGAATATTTTACATAGCTACTGACTTTTTATTATTTTATGACACACAATAAACAACTAGATTTTCAGGGAAATAATATTCTTATAATAAACACATTATCTATGACAGTCCCCCTCACGATGACCTTGGGTGCTAAACTGAGCACAGGTCTGAGTGACTCCTATCATTTTAAGCAACTTCAATAGCCTTGGTTGCGGTAAGGCCTTTGTTAGAAAATCAGCTTCCATATTATCTGTGCCCACGTAATGGATAGTTACCAGTTTTCTTTGGACACAGTCCCGCACAAAATGCTCTTTGATTGCTCTTTGATTGTGTTTTGATCTCATTCCAGTCATTAAATTGGTGGCTAACTTCTGTGCAGCCTGATTGTCATTATAAATTGGAACTGCCTGCTGTGATACTTCAATGTCCTCTAGTAAATACTTCAAATGCAGGGCTTCCTTCGTCGCCTCTGTCAACGCCATGTATTCAGCTTCTGCTGTTGATAAAGCAAAAACTCTTTGTTTCATAACTTATTAGACCACCACCATACTTGAAAATATAGCCTGTATACGAGCGACGGTCAAGGGTACATGCTGCCCAATCTGCATCTGCCATACCTATAAGTGGCAATCCTGTTTTCTTGTATCTTAATGAGATATTCTTCGTCCCCTTAAGGTAACGTATAATCCTTTTTGCAGCTTGCCAGTGACTTTTATCATAACAGTTATTATATTGACTTAAATAGCTAACTGCGAACATAATATCTGGTCTTGTTGCTACTGCCAGATACATTAATGATCCAATAAGCTTTTGATATGGATAGTTAACTTTTTCTTTTTCATCTAAGCTTTTCTCTAATTTTAGAGCTGGTTCCATAGGCGTCATAACTGGCTTACATTCTTCCATGTTAAATAAAACCTTTTATCAAATTTTCAATATAAGTTTCTTGTGATAACGTCATCTCTCCCCCTACATGAGAGAATCGTATGCCCAGACAATGATGAAGTGAACCCATATCACGTAATTCAAATGTTTTCTGCAATTTTGCCTTAACTTCCTTGAACAAATTTTCCGACTTATAGGCCAGTATTAAATCGTCGACATATATGTTGGCAAACAACTTCTCACCTTGTTTTTCCAAGATGTACAAACAAGGATCAGCTGTGGAATTTTTGAATCCGATTTCCAGCATTTTTGTATGTAACTTTAAGAACCATTGTCGTCCTGCTTGTTTCAATCCGTATATGGCTTTATTTAATTGACATATCCCGTCACTTTTGTATCTGTTCATATCTAGTAGCATTTCTTTTGTTCGTTTATAACTACTTCATTTTCTTTTCCACATGCAGTTATAATTTTCAAGTATTTATCCAAGTTTTTCGGCTTTTTCATATAATTCTTTTTATCACCGTTTAAAAATGCCGTACACACATCAAGTTGGCATAATTTCATGTCATTTTCTATCGCATAAGCAATCAATCAATCAATCTTATGGTACTCATTTTCGCTACTGGCGCGAATGTGTCCGTGTAATCGATCCCTTCTTTTTGATTGTAACCTCGTGCCACAAGACGTGCCTTTCGCCGATATATTTCTACAAGTTCATTGTACTTATATTTTAGGATCATTTTACTGTCAATCAAATTTTTACTTTCACTCCTGTGTACAATTTTCCAAGTATTGTTTTTAAGATGCGATTCTATCTCGCTTAAAATAGCGTCATCCCATTCATCACTATTTTCAACTATTTCACACAAAAATGATTGTTCAGCATCCATCTCATAATCTTTGTGCCATACTGGTGGGTTTCTTTTTCGCTTTCTAGTAATGGGATTCGTCGCATCCATTTCATCTATTTCATTATCTGAACATATTTCATTTTCTATTTCATCTGTTTCTGCGGTAGCATCTTCGAATATTTCATCATTATTTAGTTCATGTTCTTGTTCACCAATTACTGATCTATTCAATCCTTCTATGTTTTCGACATGTAACAACCCACCCCCCCCCCCCCCTTTTTTATATTTTAATAATTCGTATTGGCCAATGATCGTCTAGTCTAGGAGGACCCTAACACTGTGTACCGCTGCTGTAACCTTGCTCTTTTCGGAAAGAATTGAAACAGAGAAAACTATTCAGAACTATAGATGCCTAGAGAAACCAATAGCAACGCCTAGGTATTCTGATATTACGATGGATAACCTACTACTACATTACTGAACTGCTAGCTGATAACGAAAAATTGCGATGAACATACTAGATTGCAAATACTTAATTCTTACAGACTGACTGACTGAGCTGATCCTAGATTTCTAGCTTATGTACTTGATTTGACTTCTAATCGTGTAAGATATTTATCATCAATATAAGTTTCTGAATTTAAGGTCTATGTTATTTGACCATAGAACATAGAAACAGTAGGATATTTGCAAGTTTTACTATATAATTATTAGCTTGCAAAACTATCTGTTAAATATGATAAATCAGTTTTGATTAGTTAAATAATATATAAACAACTCCATTAAATAAAATCAGATATTTGCATGATATTCGTTATTATTAATAACAGTTATAAACCTGTTAATTATATAACTAACTTTCTTTATAGATTTATGTTTGTTGCTATGAACATTTAGCTGTTGATAAGATTGATATAATCTCTTACAGACTAAATGTCTCTATAGTATATATTATTTGTTTCGTTTATGAAAACTGCTAGGAAATAAATAACAAAAGTAAAGTAAAACCTCGCTTTATATGCGCTTTAGAAATCTTTTGTGATCAGTAGCTTCTACGCTGATTATCCAATTCCTTTAGATAAATATTATCAGCCACTATTCCCTGAATAGTTCAATTGTTCAAGTTTAATCATTTACTTGTTTACTGAAGCAATATATGGGAAATAATATCAGTGACTTAGAGAAATCTCTAGACCCTTGTTTGTGGTTTACAAGAATTCTCAAGGTGCTGCATTGCTTGACCAAGTTTGATAAGATTTACCACATACATAAATCTCCTTTTTATACGAGATTGCTATACTTAGATTACTAGTGTTTTACATGACATGCCATCTATTGAACCATTGTAGGAAAAGCAATTATTTTAAATACTTAAGTATTAGCAGAATCTTTGTTGTATTGGTTAGCTCAATACTAGCAGCCATATATTTATTATGATGATTATTATAATAGTTAGCTTTACTTTGCCGAGTAAATTATTGATAGATATCTCTACAATTTAAAGATATAATATATTTTATTAATTTTCATATTGTAAGTAATTAGTTTGTTTTTTTTTAGATTTGCCGTAGAATTCTAGATTTATTATGATTTAGGAAGTAGGATTCTTGGCATGTTCAAGGCTTACAACTCGAATGCTGGATTAAGAGCTGCTCTTTACTGTGACACAAATGTTCTCCATCATGCCAAGAACCTCTTCTATTTACCCCAAAATTAGTAAGGCCTTACTAAGTCCGTTTGGTAGTTTTCCAAATGTAGAGTTTGCGTCTATAAGCGATTATAATCTTATTTATCTCTTCTTAATATTATTATTTATCATTATGAATTATCATTTGATTCTAAATATTACATTTGATACTTTCAGCAAATAATTCAATTGCTATAATTTATTACCGCATTCTCATGCTAGGATCAGAGTAAACAATCTAGCCTAAACTCGATCTCCCGAACTCATCAACAAATATATAATATATTAATGCAACAAATACATTAGGTACATTTCATTCGAACTAATATTTCTATATTCCTTTGCAGGCAAATATTTTTGTATTACTTACTTTATACTGATTAAATATATATTTATTTTGACATTTTGATTTCGTAGTTAGTCTTTAGTTTCTAAGTCTAGCATACCAATAGATTGTATTGATATGACGAATTCATTATTGAAACCTACGTCTCTAGTGGTAGACGCCACTAGCGCGTGAATTTACTTATTTGCTCCCGATTGAACCATCACGAAGTTAATGTATAACCCGGTAAACAAAAATACTAGACCTAGACCTACTTCGGTCCTAAATAAATTCCTAGTCTGCTAAAGTGTGTGTAAGTCCCCAACAAACCCCCCAAAGTTAATTGCGCATGAGCTTTCATCCCCCTGATAGGATGGCTCAAGTTTGATCCCTAACTAGCCTCTAAAGTTCGGTGCCAAGCCGAGAATCGAACCTATGGCCCCTAGGGTGTCCAACTCCACGCACGGAAATAGTCGCGCGACTATACCGCTATAGCCGAAGCTATGGAAGGCTGCAGAGCGACGTTCTAGTATGAGAGGAAATAAATACATATAATACATAGAAGACACTTCCACTGGAGTATTCTTTCCAATCGAAGTGAGGAGCAGTTAATCGTACCCATTGCAATAGGTTAAAGCGATTGTTGGCTCGCTCCCAAAAGTGTCCAACTCTAAGGATTGGGCGTTCCCTATCGAGGTGGATCTTAGTTGTCACCGTGAGGTATCCAACCCACGTCCGGAACCATGTCCGTAGCAGAATATATTACCTCACGGAAGTTCGAGAATTTAATAAGCATTTTCTCGGTCTTCCTACTGCTTATATACTTTCTCAAACTTGACAGTGACGCCGATTTGAGGCCGATAGGTATCCAATCAATGCCCTTTCTATCGGCGTCAAAACGGCTTCAGATCCACCTCAGCCAATCTCTGCCCTCCAGCGCATTCCTATTCTAATTTCAAAATCTCATCAAAATCCGCTCATGACAACACATATTTTGAATTTCGTATGACGCCGATCAGAGGTACGTAGATCCAATCAAAGCCCTTTCTATCGGCGTCAGATCGGCGCCAATACTCATTTGTTTTAGGGTTCATTTTGATTTAGCAAACTCAAATACACGGACACATAACGAAAATGTGTTCCTCACATTACCTTTGTATTATTAGAAATATCAATGCTGCTTATTTTCATGGTAATTTTATTAATTTTACTTATAACTTTTATATATTTAAAGGATTACTCAACATTTCCTTTTCCTTGAAGTAATTTATCAGTTCTGTTTGAACAATTCATTTAAATGGTTAATACATAGAATATCTTGATATCTGAAATATTCTATGCTGCTTATCATTTTCAGTAAGTATAGTCTTGCTATAAGAAATACCTATCATCTAAATATCAACATTACACATTAACGCTTTCTTCTACTTTTGATTGTCTAAATTTCATCAATATTTGTTCATAGCAAGATACTTATTAAATGTCTCTATATTTGTGAATGGTGACGGAATCCTCATCCAGAGCCTGTTCCGTTACAGCCAACCCCCAAAATTTACGCAGGTTCTCATAATTTACCGAAGGAAATTTTCCCATCCTCGATATATTCAACTTCACAAATATAGTCCCACCAAAACTGAACGTGTGCTTATCCTAATTTGTTAAAATTTGTTTTCAAACAAGGATATGAGTACGTGAACTCACTAGTGGAGTGTATTTAAAAGACCGAGTTAAAAATAAATTTACTGTAAGGGTTGATATATCCGATCTTAATGTCTCCTCCATGAGTAAAAATGACTTCTCACAAGGACAATCTGAAATAACGAAAGGGAACTAGTATTGTGCCAAATTGTGCACCTAGTCAATTCGAATAATTCAGCATACGTGCTACCACCCAAACCAATTTTTCGTTTGGGATCGAGTATGTGGAGTAGAACCTACGCCACCCTTTATTACTCCAGATCTCGTTAATAGCTAACAAGCAATAATTCTCCATGGCTGATACATCCCTCTTCAAATCAAACCAAACAAGCAACCGCCTAATAACTCGGTGAATGTAAGTGTAATGGCTAAACATTGGCTACCTGTAAAGTACGAACTCTTTATGGAATAATTCAGTTGTAAATACTGATGTGGTGTCTTCTGACCTAAACCTATCTCCAATTTGTACTCCATAAATCATTCGTTGAATAGTGTGTGTCTGTCTGAAAACAAAACTTAACAAATCGACTCCAGTCGGTATTGTCGATTCATAGAGGCCCTCAATAAAACTCAATACTAACTCTGCCACTCGCATCTCTCCCTGGGATCCCTTTATTCCATTCATCTCCTCCCATTCCTTTAATTATAGCTTAAATCTTTCTTCTCTTACATTGCCCTGCATACTGCCTAAATAAACCTTCAATCCTTTTGTCTGGAGTCTACGAATAAGTTCTCACAATAAATCGTATTTACCAAATGAAATTTCTGACTTTTATTTTTATAATCCCTATTTTCAATATAATATTTTTTTTTAAATTCTATGTTAAAAAGAAATAGATAAAGCTGCAACAAAAACCCGCCCCGATGAGGACTACGCCCGCTTTATAACAAATGATTATAACATCTTTGTTAAATTATAATACAGTTTTATTAAATATTGTAATAAAGTTTTATTAAATATTGCTGTACCTTGGTATTTTTTTATTTTTTTATTTTCCTAACGCTTTCCATGTACCCACTTCATTTGAAGAGAATCCTCAAAATTGTGATTCCTAATATTATCATTATTTTTGTTTTCCTTGTATTTGTTATTCTGTCTAAACTTAATTCATTCAATTTCACAGTTTCAAAATGCAGTACTTTTTATTAACTAATCATTTTGTAATAATAATGTTAAATATCATTTAATTATCAATCAATTCCTGAAACCGATTTTTATAAAACTCTTAACTATCTGATTACTATTATATCTTATATAATTATATATCAACGACAATAAAATTCCTGCTTTTACAAATCCTTTCTATAACTTATTTAACCAACGCATTCACCTAAGACAATATTGTGTCTTTCTATCAATAATCTGCATTGGCGCACAGAGCATCTTCAAAATCAGCTCGGTAGATCAGTCTGAATAAAATAACAACTCGACATACCTAACTCTAACCAAATCATTCGCTTTTACATGTACTGTCTACCGCAAACCCCCAAACATGTTTTCATGTCATTTCCATTGTGGTCTATGTACCTACGTACATAATATTTTTTTTTTTAAAGTTCTATATGTACCAAAATATTTACTCAAAGGTAACTGCTCAAAACGTTACTCTAGAAATAGCTGCATAGTATTTTCCTTCTGCTATAACTTTTGATTTTCGGTTTTGAAACTAGGTTATTAATAATGTATCCCTATGATAGGTACCTTCCTAAATTTCTGATATTATTCCTTTCCATGAACAATTGCATCACCCCTTTCCTGTTCGATACAAATTAAACCCGACTAATTATGAAGGTAATCTATCAATTATAGATACTTCGTTCCAACAAGATATACCTACAATAACCCTATAACTTCTTCCTCTACATGCTACTCATAACTATAAAACGAAACTAGTTACGACTGTTTATTTAGTTAACAGGGAAACGCCCAATAAACATAAACAATATTCTATTTACCTTTCCTTTTGCTTTTATTAACGCCACCCATCGCTTGTTGTCAATATTATACGCAAACGTCAAACACACGAATGTCTCTCTCTTTTTAATTCCATTTCCTGATCTCTACTACCGATAACTATTTGGTCTTTTCATTAATGTAATCCATAAATTACAATTTATTACGCTAATCAATAATAACACTCTAATACTAACAGCTCCATAGTCACTACAATATAATAAACAGTCCAACACACCCCTGTGCTCAGCTTTCCCCATTTTCCCCTTTCTTCGGACTATAGTTATCTATCAACCAAACTAACGACACGCCGTGAATTAGAATACTCAAACAATAGATGAGGACTAATAATAGGTTTAGGTAATAAAAGGTTTTAATAGGTTTAGGTCTCAGAAGAACTAGTAAACTAGTGGTATCCCGTAACTTGAACTTGCGATGTAGGTATACTGAGTAATAATGTAATTTTCTACCCAATATTTTTTCCCTGAAAATTATCGATTAGAAAGATATAGATGTAATACCTATCTATTAAATTTTCGCAAGCCTTTACTAGGATTAATTTATTTATTAATTAGATTATTACAAGGATATAAAAGGGTAATTTGTTTATATTTCTATAACCCCAAATCCCAATAAATGAAAAAAACAAGATATTTCGAATATTTCTATGCTCGACGTTTGCTGAAATATGACTAGATTGATAACGGTCTATAACTAAAAGTTATAGTGATAGTTAAGTACCTAATAAATTGAGGACTCTAAACGGAATTTATATTTAATTTAATTTCAAATGTACGAGTACAAGCAAAAGAACATAGTTGTGTTTATTTCCATTTATCTTTGTCATTTCCAACCCCCATCTTCTACAACCTTCGTAATCCATTTGCATCAAACCTTGGTTACTTGCAAGTAATCAATTAGTGAATCGCAGATTAAATTTTATTTTTCAATTCTTTTGTGATATTCCGAAGATCTCTTCTATTTCTATTTCTCTATCCACATATTTGCTATTACGAGATCATGAGTACGCTGTGCTGTCACTGCGTGGTTACTCAAATTATTCAAATCTCCATGTCATTTCCCTAGCTACATCTTCCATGAATTTCAAAGCAAAATTCAACACGACTGTTTTTCCGGTCCTCGAATAACCCTGCACTAATGTATGCGTCACGGCTATTCATGTACAGAAATCCTTAAACTTTGTCATGTGTGATAATGTGTTTGATTTTGAATAAAATTTATATTCATCACGTCATTATCATAACTACACTATATCTGCCAATGTCTTTGTAACGCATTACTGAAAGATATCTCTCAAAGTATCCCATTACGATTGTTATACGAAATTTTAAGTCTTAACAAAGACGCTCCGTGCTATTTAGAATTAAAAATTATTGACACTTCGCGGTCGCACAAACATGGTAATCTCTTAAGTAAGAATTTTTACGACCGCTACCCGAATTTTAATACTATATAGGGATCCTAAATTTCTGTGATTGTCTTTAATTACTTCCTTTTTTTTGTTCCCTAAATAAAATATAAACCTCGAATATCTACAAAGTATTGTTATTACGTTTGCGCTTTTATAGATATCTTGATCACAGAATCTCAAAGAGCTATGGACATTTGTTGACCACAGGTAAGTTCTTATTCCATCTTATACCTAATTATACCGTTTATTATATCTATAATAATATATAACTTTAGCATTTAAATTATAGCTAGGTATATTAAACCTTGAACATGATTTCTATTTGTTACGAACTCTTTGGATATACACGTATGTGCTTATGACAGATAGTTAAATTATTTGCTTCACCATCAAAATAAAGGAAATAAAGTTCACGTCAAAAATATGATTTTCGCAAATTCTATGCACGTTTGCTGTACTCTAATTGTAATTATACTGTAACTCTATTTATCGTAGCATTTATTTACGTTTATCTTTGCAGTGTCCATGACGAAATCACTTCAATTTGCGAACAAATGTAGGCACCGCATGCACGATACATTTGCCCAACAACTCCGATTGATATTCAACAACTAGTTATACCTACATATTATTATATACATAGGTGTACATATTCCTACGAAACTACACTCCAGCTATCTGGCAAGGTATGTATGTATAGTGTTATTTAGACTTGTTCATCTCTGCTTTGCTCCAACCAAACATCCTTTTTCCCTGTTCATATCTACATACTTCCTACAGATTATACCTATAGAAATTACCAGTGTATTATGTACATACTTATCGTATTTTGTTACAACTGAACTTTTCATATTACATTATCTAGCTATGTCGTCAAACTCTTTGCAGGCAAACAATTAATCCAAGCAGCATGACTCAATATTGATTTCCTAGTTGCATACCCATCATATACGATAAACACCTCCCTTTTATATAGATTCCAATAAACATCTATAAAATACCTAGGCATTAATCTCCGGAACTCTTCTTTACGTGATACTATAGTAAAACGTAGTGTTTATATTCTCTTTACACTTTGACAGCAAGCTCTCAGTACCACAATCAGAAAGTTTCTTTGCTTTTACAAAGAACTCTTTTGTGTTTACCTTTCTGTAAAATTCTGTAGCCTAGGTAACCTAAATGTTGATTGTCATGACATTTTGATTGATTTTATTATTGCTAACATATTTCTTTTTCTACCTTTGTTTATTTATTCAATAGCAATTTTAAGATAGGTACCTAATTGCTCTGAACAAAGCTACAATTATTGATTTTCTCATATTTCTACGCGCCCTGATATACAACCTTCAGTTAGTTTTAGATTATTGATGAAATAACTGATTCTATATTTTACTCGTTATATGTTTATGTATATTTTATAGTTTTCCATGAATTCTAGATCCCTGCCCGCCGACTGTGGTGCCGTTACAGACCACAGTGAAACCTGACAAGCTCTACAGCTCACATAACCCGCTCATCATTGATTGGTAGATCTGTAAGTTTCGATATTTATTTAGTATCCTAAAAATATTTCCTAGGTACTAATATTACAAATACGACGTTTGTATGTAAGAATAAATGTTTGCTTCACCATCCCTCTTAAACGGCTGCGCCAATTTTGATGAAATTTGGTACGGAAGTAGATGAAGCTTTGAATTTACATATTATAAGATACTCGTCCTCATCATTATCATCATTATCCTAAAAAGGTACCTAGGTACTAGTATTATAAACGCAAATGCTGGTATGTCTGAATGAATGTTTATTACATCAGTCCTGGCTGGACTAATTTTGATGAGATTTGGTATAAAAATAGATGATACTAGATTTACGCATAGATAACTTTTTATCATCACCACCATCATCAGCTATCTCCATGCGGGTACATCCGCGACCGCAACTAGTAATATATAAAATGAACGTTTGTATATTTGTCTGTTGTTCTGTAATAACCTCTCACTTGATTAAATGAGTTCCACAATTCCTACGATTTTCATGGCATGGAACCGGTTTTTTTGTATATTGCCCTAAACTCTAATATAGTTCTACTAGTATATAGTATATAGTCTACTAGTATTCAACAACCGAAATTGACGATGTATACCGAGTTCAGATTTAAAATTTAAGGTTGTGTATATACTTTGCGCGTACTACTTACATGTCAATTATGTTACATAAGAACATAAATACATACATAACTATTAACATCCAAACAATTATTATTGTGCCCTAAATAAAAGTTTCCTTATTCACTTTGATTTACATAATGTTTGTTTTTTTCCATTATTTTTTAATTTAGATAGATAACCCGGCTTTGCTCACCATTCCCTAATTTTCCCTATTATATTTGCAGATCTCGTCAAGACGCACTACTCGACCAGCCGCTTCGCCCCAAAGCTTCTGAAATCCGGCGCTCCTCTTCAGCCTGCCTACATTGTCAAACTTTACCAGCTTCATTCCGAAGACTCATCACTACCTAGCTATAATATTGGTTTTTTATACTTGAATTCGGCGCTTACTATGTTTGTCTATTAAATCTGTATAACGTTGATTTATTTAACCTTTACGAATAACTATACAACCATCTGACTTGTCTATAAGAATTTTCACAACGCTAAGCATCTGAATGGGAAATTCAACCCCCCAATGTTACGACTAAACATATTTCAACAAAACTTCTAACAAGACTTATCATCGCTCAATTAAAGTTGCGCAACTTTGCATTTTATTGTAATCCTATTTATTTCCTTCGCAAATGCAATAGAAGTAATTACGTATGTAGATTTTTACTATCATTTAATTACCATAAATTTCATCGAACAAAAAGGTAAGCCATTTGTTAATATTCACACATTTTTATATTCTTAATACTTCCGAACATAACAAACACCGATTATATACAGACATGTCCACGATCTGCGCTGTATTTTGCTGGTTACAAATGTAATCCTTGTGATGCAAATGCAGCGACGGCACTTTCAACATGTAGAAACTCTCTTCCTCTCCTAACACTATACAAGAACTCTTTCAGTACTCTATAACGCAATTCTTGGCTCCCAAGTGAGTTTCATAAGTCGTTCGATACTAAAAGTGTTCTTAAAACCTTCGGGTCACTTTGAGTAGAGTTCGATACTGACTATTTACCGTGTGCTTCCAGGAGAGTATCCTAGTAGTAAACACAACACGCAATCTGCCTTTCGAATGATAAGTGTACTTCTGGATTCTAGAGATCGACTATGGGGTACATGTAAATGACAAAGGTAGTTGCAGACTTTACATACATGAAACTTGCATACAACTTATCTTTCCCTGAATATCAATTAAGCGCTTCGTAGTAATTAGTAATTAAGTAATATTCCTAAAATTGCATATCCGGCTTATTTATTTCTTAGTTTATTGTAGAAATCTACTACTGTAGTCTAGAACATAAACATAAATGATTTGATTGATTGATTGATTGATTGATTGAACAACAACTCATCACCTCATCATAGTATCCGTTGCCTACCTAGTATCTACCTATGTAAAGTAACCTATTTAGCCCTTAAAAGTCACCTATTGCAATAGCATCTCTGTTTCAATAAAATCCTATCCATTTTACGCCAACAAATTGTGCGGTTGACCGCAACTAATTCCTAGTAAAACTTCCGTAGTAACGTTATTCCAATCCTGGTAACGGCACTACCAATTGTAACAACCTCCCCCCCCCTTTTTTTTTATATTTTAATAATTCGTATTGGCCAATGATCGTCTAGTCTAGGAGGACCCTAACACTGTGTACCGCTGCTGTAACCTTGCTCTTTTCGGAAAGAATTGAAACAGAGAAAACTATTCAGAACTATAGATGCCTAGAGAAACCAATAGCAACGCCTAGGTATTCTGATATTACGATGGATAACCTACTACTACATTACTGAACTGCTAGCTGATAACGAAAAATTGCGATGAACATACTAGATTGCAAATACTTAATTCTTACAGACTGACTGACTGAGCTGATCCTAGATTTCTAGCTTATGTACTTGATTTGACTTCTAATCGTGTAAGATATTTATCATCAATATAAGTTTCTGAATTTAAGGTCTATGTTATTTGACCATAGAACATAGAAACAGTAGGATATTTGCAAGTTTTACTATATAATTATTAGCTTGCAAAACTATCTGTTAAATATGATAAATCAGTTTTGATTAGTTAAATAATATATAAACAACTCCATTAAATAAAATCAGATATTTGCATGATATTCGTTATTATTAATAACAGTTATAAACCTGTTAATTATATAACTAACTTTCTTTATAGATTTATGTTTGTTGCTATGAACATTTAGCTGTTGATAAGATTGATATAATCTCTTACAGACTAAATGTCTCTATAGTATATATTATTTGTTTCGTTTATGAAAACTGCTAGGAAATAAATAACAAAAGTAAAGTAAAACCTCGCTTTATATGCGCTTTAGAAATCTTTTGTGATCAGTAGCTTCTACGCTGATTATCCAATTCCTTTAGATAAATATTATCAGCCACTATTCCCTGAATAGTTCAATTGTTCAAGTTTAATCATTTACTTGTTTACTGAAGCAATATATGGGAAATAATATCAGTGACTTAGAGAAATCTCTAGACCCTTGTTTGTGGTTTACAAGAATTCTCAAGGTGCTGCATTGCTTGACCAAGTTTGATAAGATTTACCACATACATAAATCTCCTTTTTATACGAGATTGCTATACTTAGATTACTAGTGTTTTACATGACATGCCATCTATTGAACCATTGTAGGAAAAGCAATTATTTTAAATACTTAAGTATTAGCAGAATCTTTGTTGTATTGGTTAGCTCAATACTAGCAGCCATATATTTATTATGATGATTATTATAATAGTTAGCTTTACTTTGCCGAGTAAATTATTGATAGATATCTCTACAATTTAAAGATATAATATATTTTATTAATTTTCATATTGTAAGTAATTAGTTTGTTTTTTTTTAGATTTGCCGTAGAATTCTAGATTTATTATGATTTAGGAAGTAGGATTCTTGGCATGTTCAAGGCTTACAACTCGAATGCTGGATTAAGAGCTGCTCTTTACTGTGACACAAATGTTCTCCATCATGCCAAGAACCTCTTCTATTTACCCCAAAATTAGTAAGGCCTTACTAAGTCCGTTTGGTAGTTTTCCAAATGTAGAGTTTGCGTCTATAAGCGATTATAATCTTATTTATCTCTTCTTAATATTATTATTTATCATTATGAATTATCATTTGATTCTAAATATTACATTTGATACTTTCAGCAAATAATTCAATTGCTATAATTTATTACCGCATTCTCATGCTAGGATCAGAGTAAACAATCTAGCCTAAACTCGATCTCCCGAACTCATCAACAAATATATAATATATTAATGCAACAAATACATTAGGTACATTTCATTCGAACTAATATTTCTATATTCCTTTGCAGGCAAATATTTTTGTATTACTTACTTTATACTGATTAAATATATATTTATTTTGACATTTTGATTTCGTAGTTAGTCTTTAGTTTCTAAGTCTAGCATACCAATAGATTGTATTGATATGACGAATTCATTATTGAAACCTACGTCTCTAGTGGTAGACGCCACTAGCGCGTGAATTTACTTATTTGCTCCCGATTGAACCATCACGAAGTTAATGTATAACCCGGTAAACAAAAATACTAGACCTAGACCTACTTCGGTCCTAAATAAATTCCTAGTCTGCTAAAGTGTGTGTAAGTCCCCAACAAACCCCCCAAAGTTAATTGCGCATGAGCTTTCATCCCCCTGATAGGATGGCTCAAGTTTGATCCCTAACTAGCCTCTAAAGTTCGGTGCCAAGCCGAGAATCGAACCTATGGCCCCTAGGGTGTCCAACTCCACGCACGGAAATAGTCGCGCGACTATACCGCTATAGCCGAAGCTATGGAAGGCTGCAGAGCGACGTTCTAGTATGAGAGGAAATAAATACATATAATACATAGAAGACACTTCCACTGGAGTATTCTTTCCAATCGAAGTGAGGAGCAGTTAATCGTACCCATTGCAATAGGTTAAAGCGATTGTTGGCTCGCTCCCAAAAGTGTCCAACTCTAAGGATTGGGCGTTCCCTATCGAGGTGGATCTTAGTTGTCACCGTGAGGTATCCAACCCACGTCCGGAACCATGTCCGTAGCAGAATATATTACCTCACGGAAGTTCGAGAATTTAATAAGCATTTTCTCGGTCTTCCTACTGCTTATATACTTTCTCAAACTTGACAGTGACGCCGATTTGAGGCCGATAGGTATCCAATCAATGCCCTTTCTATCGGCGTCAAAACGGCTTCAGATCCACCTCAGCCAATCTCTGCCCTCCAGCGCATTCCTATTCTAATTTCAAAATCTCATCAAAATCCGCTCATGACAACACATATTTTGAATTTCGTATGACGCCGATCAGAGGTACGTAGATCCAATCAAAGCCCTTTCTATCGGCGTCAGATCGGCGTCAATACTCATTTGTTTTAGGGTTCATTTTGATTTAGCAAACTCAAATACACGGACACAATGTGTCCGTGTATTTGAGTCATAACGAAAATGTGTTCCTCACATTACCTTTGTATTATTAGAAATATCAATGCTGCTTATTTTCATGGTAATTTTATTAATTTTACTTATAACTTTTATATATTTAAAGGATTACTCAACATTTCCTTTTCCTTGAAGTAATTTATCAGTTCTGTTTGAACAATTCATTTAAATGGTTAATACATAGAATATCTTGATATCTGAAATATTCTATGCTGCTTATCATTTTCAGTAAGTATAGTCTTGCTATAAGAAATACCTATCATCTAAATATCAACATTACACATTAACGCTTTCTTCTACTTTTGATTGTCTAAATTTCATCAATATTTGTTCATAGCAAGATACTTATTAAATGTCTCTATATTTGTGAATGGTGACGGAATCCTCATCCAGAGCCTGTTCCGTTACAGACATTTTCTTCTTTTGGAAAATGTATCACTTCTATATCATTGTTGTCATGTATCTGCTCTTCTTCTTCTTCATCTTTTTCATAAAACATCTTTTCCAAAAACTTTACGTCTCTGCTAATCATTATATTCTCGGTTTTTGGATTGAAAATTCTAAAAGCTTTATTATTTTCAGAATATCCTAAGAATATACCAGCTGTTGCTCTAGCTTCAAATTTTCCGTATTTTTTATTTATGTTGAAAACAAACGCCTTCGTCCCAAATATATGAAAATGCCTCACAGATGGGATTCTTTTTACCCATTTTTCAAACGGAGTCGCATTATTAATGCTGCTGCAAGGGCTACGGTTTGATATATAGTTGGCTGTATTAATTGCTTCAGCCCAAAATGCTTCTTTCATATTAGCGTCAATTAACATGCATCTTGCTTTATCAAGTAATATTCTGTTTTTTCTCTCAGCCAAACCATTTTGTTCTGGCGTGTACGGTGCTGAAAGTCTCCTTTAATGCCATTTTCTTTTAAATATTTGTCAAATTCATTGTTAATTTATTTAGTCCCATTGTCACTTTGCAAACATATTATCTTTTGTTTGGTAAATCACATTTTCCCTTACGTTTTTTTTGACATAATATAAACCGTCTTCATTTCTTTCTGCTTTTAACAATAGTTCACCATTTCGCATCACGGTTGCAATTTTTTGTTTAAATAGAACTGTTGTACCCTTGTCTGTCATCTTTCCTACTGACATTAAGTTTGTAGTCAGTGACGGAACATACAACGCTTCACTCAGTTGTAAGTCAGGTTTTTCCTTAATATTAAGCTTTACATTACCACGACCTTCAATTTGTGTAGTGCAGTTCTCAGATGCTAACTTTAAAGATTTACTATCTTCTTTTTCTAGGTTACTAAATCGGTTTTTGTCATGTGTCATATGTGACGTGCAGCCACTGTCAATACACCACTTATTTACCTTTTCTTGACTATGATTTGTATTTAGACATGTCTCATCTGAACAATATAGGGTCACATTACCTTTATCATGTTTATTACCTTGGTCTACTTTTGACCAACATTCATTCGCTTTATGTCCTTTTTTCTTACATTTAAAACATTTTACAACATATTTTTTGTCTCTCTTTCGCTGTTTACTATACATTACTTCATGTTCAGAGTTCCCTTCATTTGTACTAGCTATGTTTCTTCTTGCTTCAGCTTCCTCTATAATTTTTATTTTTAAGTTCTCTGGACTTGGTAGATCATCCCTGGATTCTATAGCAATACGAAAATTTTCGAAAGATTGAGGTAAACTATATAGCATCATAATGCTAAGCAGGTCTTTACTAATTGTTATGTCCATGTCTGCTAACTTATCGACTATGTCCATAAACATATTCAAATGTTCTACTATGCTATTACCATCTTTCATTTTTCTCAATATCAATTCTTTCAAAAGACTTGCTTTCCGTGCAGGGCCTTTGCTATAGTAAATACTCTCAAGTGTGTCCCATACTTCTTTACTAGTTTCACATTTCTTTACTTGTTTCAACTCGCTTGGTGAGATTATTAGAAATAATTCTGCCAGTGCTAAACCATCTTTTTCTAAATATTTATTTAGTTCATCGCCTTCAATAGTTGGCTTCTTTATAGCCTGCGAAACATAATTCCAGAGACCTAGTAGTTTCGCAGTTTCCTGCCACTATACGCTCGATGATAGGGGGGGGGGGGGGCGGGACGAGCTTGAACCTTTTTGTGTGCAGAAATGGCTCGTCCTCCTACCGAATACTCAGGTAGGGCATTGAGCTGACGTTTTAAAAGGACATGACCCGCGGTGAGTAATTCAAACTCCGCGGGGTCAAAAGAGAGTGGGCTGAGAGGGCGTGCATTGAGCTTGGCTGCAATGCGCGCTAAAAGAGCTGAAAGTGTAGTTGCGAAATTGTTATTGTTGGTTGCAAGAAAGTCTTGTATTTCCCTAAGTTCATTTCTAGCGCCTACATAAATTGTACCGCAATTATATCTAATTAACGTCGGTACACCGCGCCTAGAAACAAAACGCTGTAATGCCGCAAGGAACGCTTCCGTGGATAACTCAGATACCGGTTCGAGATGGACCGCCTTCGTGGCTAGACATGTTATAACACAGAAGTAGCCTTTTAATAGCTTGGCGTTTCTAAGTGTACTGGATTTTATCATAAATGGTCCAGTAAAGTCCGTCGTGACTTTGCTAAATACGGGCTGAACGTTTACGCGGTCGGCGGGTGAGTCGGCCATGTACGGGGCCTTAGTTTGGGCGCGGAAACGTAAACATTGTATACATTTGTATACTCGATGTCGCATTACGCGGCGAGCTGATAACGTCCAGAATTTCTGGCGTAAGGGTGAGTGCAGAATGTCAGCACCTAACTGACTTAAGGTGTTTGCGACGACAGTTTGTCGTCGTGTTGTGTGTGTGTGCTGATTCT
The DNA here is from genome assembly GCA_917880725.1 of Selenia dentaria. Taxonomy (NCBI): domain Eukaryota; kingdom Metazoa; phylum Arthropoda; class Insecta; order Lepidoptera; family Geometridae; genus Selenia; species Selenia dentaria. The sequence goes on along the minus strand of OU862877.1, from coordinate 30,126,907 downwards.
TTGTGAGCTGAGTCGGTATGTGCTGGATGTGCCGTCCTAGTCATTGCCTAGGCGGCGGTGAAGAACGCGAGGTAGTGCGCGGTGGAGTACGACGGGAGTACACCATCTGGCCCGTATCAGGTGAGGGACGGCGCCGTGGTACCTCGCGCTGTTGTACCGGCAATAAGCGCACTGGTAATGCGTAGTATCGGGTACATACCCGAGGCTTTTGACCCTTTACATTACTCCATGGGTAGCAATGGTTGTCACCATAGCGCGGAGGTTGCGGGTTCGATACCTGTTTGGGTCTTGGCGCGGAGCTGAAAGGCCTTGGGTTAGAACCCTGCGCATAGCGCGGAGGTTGCGGGTTCGAAACCGGCTGAAGTGGGGGCGAGAAGCGCGCGGGTATAGTCGCGGAGCTGAAAGGTTGCAGGTTCGAATCCTGCGCATAGCACTGAGGCTGCAGGTTCAATACCTGCTGAGCAGATGACGAGAAGCGCGCGGGTATAGGCGCGGAGCTGATTGGGTGCAGGTTCGAAACCTGCGCATAGCACTGCGGCTGCAGGTTCGATACCTGCTGAGTTGACTGCGAGGGGCGCGCGGGTATAGGCGCGGAGCTGAGAGGGTGCAGGTTCGAAACCTGCGTATAGCACAGAGGCTGCAGGTTCGATACCTGCGGAGCTGATGATGAGAAGCGCGCTGGTATAGGCGCGGAGCTGAGAGAGTGCAGGTTCGAAACCTGCGCATAGCACTGTGGCTGCGGGTTCGATACCTGCTGAGTTGACGTCGAGGGGCGCGCGGGTATAGGCGCGGAGGGCGCAGTTATTACATCGTCATTGGTAGCTAATGACCATGTTTTTTGTTCCAATACTACAACGAGAATCACGTAATAGGCGTCTATTGTCCTTCCATACTGCTCGTTGTAGAATTCCTCCTCGTCGTCTGATAAACCTACGGAGTCCAATATTATGTAATACGCCGCGTCAAATTTATCGCGGGTTAATTTTACGCTGGCTGCTCTGGCAGCGAACTCTGGGCTATAGCGCCTTGGTTTGCTAGACCTCAATGATAACGCTTCCAAATTAAGCTTAATAATAGCGATCTGTTCCTCTCTAAATCTGGCTACCTGTGATTCAGAAGGCATCGTTAATCGTCGAAGGCGAAGTCAGGCACAAGGACGCAAGCAAAATTAAAAGGAAATAAAAATATTAAAGTATTTAATCGTAGGTGAAATTCCGCACCTCCTTTTTCGGAAGTCGGTTAAAATAACGCCTAAATTAATAACGTGTGTACCAAACCTTATATGAGCTGAGGGTTTAATTACTTTATTAATTGAAACCTGTAAATTCGTTCGGTACTAAATATTTAATAACTGCGCGGAACCCTAATTTAAATATAAGTAGTTAACCCAATTATAAATAACATATGTAACCTAATTAAGTAGGTTTTTTAACCGTACTCGGTACAATCAGTATTAAACTTTGTATGGAAGTGCAGCAATATTCGGCCACACTTGTATAACGCTAGAATTAGATATACTAAGCCTTAGAATATAATACAGTCAATAAAGAGTTAGAATTAGTTATATTGTAAGGAACCTTAGGCGTATAAATGTTTATATCTAGCTCTGTAAGTCGTAGTTGTTTAAGTATATAGTATGTTCGTAAAGCCCATTCACCAATGTACATATTTGTAGTAAGTAATGAACCGTACCTATAATATAAGTAAAGATATTGTGAAACTAGAGTCAAACACGTAGTAAAAATGTAGATGAAATAAGTACGATTTTAGAAAACAGGTAGCCAATAGAATCGGCTCTTTTAAAATAATTATATCCAATCACAGCTAAGCCCGGCAGACAGGGAAAAAACATTGTGCGCAAAGGATAGCAATACTAACGCGTCATTGTAATCGTACATTGGTGTAAACAATAGGCTCTCGGCGCGACGAGGGCAATAATTGCTAGAGTCATAAAGTAGCCTTATATAGAGCCCCAACGGGGAATTTTATGCATTGTACATCGGACCGTTAAGGAATATACATCTCGAGTTGGAAGCCGCCTTTTTCTTCTACACACCCTTGCGACCTGAATTCGCCTACAATTTCTTCGAGCCGGATCTACACAGAAGAAAAATGAGCGTGAAGAGCTCCATCACGACGCGCGGCAAGTTACGTCAGCTTAACGCGGATAAAGAAAAGCGTCGTGATTTGGAAGAGCGAACTGACTCGGGCTTACCGTCGGAAATAGCGCCGGGATCCGAATCGATTGCCACAGCGTCTGTGCTGACTCCGGTATTACCAGCGGGTGGTCGACTTATAGACCACAGCTAGGAAATTCCACCGCGCATACCGGAGTCGGAACGTAGCACACGAAGACGTCATGGCTCTCGCTCTAGTCGCGCTTCGTCCAGAGGCAGCCGCAAAAGTGCTGAATACCTCAAACGTCGCGCAGAATACTGTCAGAGGCTGAGCGAGAGTTAGTGCGCATGAGAGAGGGTCTCGTCAAAAAGAAGCTGGAAGTCGATCTAGCCGAAATAGAAGCGAACGAAGATGCATCAAGCGCCGAAGAGGACGAAACAACAACTCGGCGCGTCGAAGAATGGATCGAGACGACACCTCAAGACACGACGCGAGCCGGTAATTTCGCTACGGCCGCAACTCGCGATATGTCCACGGCTCCGCAGCCAGTGTTGACAGCGACCCGCGAGTCGCACGCGCATCGAGACTCGCCCGCGTCGCCTACGCCGGCCGCGCCACGGACGGCGTAGGCGTTAGTTTCACCCACCGTTCGAGCATCGTACTGCTATATCGGGTGAATCACGCGCGCCTCCGGTGTGCGCACGCCGCGAGTGTTGTGAAGCGCGTATGGATTGTGAACGCCAGAAAGTGACCAAAGAAACACGAAGACCCCTGCAAGAGAACACACGGCTGGAGTTCAACAAAGAAACGCAAGAAGATAAACGCCGAAGCATATCATATGACAGGCGGGACAGAGGGATAAACCAACTGACAGAGGCACTCACGCAGCTAGCAAGACCGCGACCAACACCACGGCAAGCGTATGAGCTGCCGTACTTCAACGGAAACCCGTCGGATTGGATCTCCTACAAGAGCATGTACAACGACACAACAACGATGTACGAATTCAAGCCACACGAAAACTTAGCGCGGCTGAAAACATCGCTACAAGGAGAAGCCAAGACGGCGGTGGAAGACTTGCTACGCTCGTCAGTCGACCCCGACGAAATTATGAAGGCGTTGGAAAGGACATTCGGACATCCTGTGTTGATACTAGAGTGCGCGTTAAACAAAGTGCGGAACCTACCCAAAGTGTCACAAAGTGGGCGGGAATTACCAAAGTTCGCTGCGGCAGTGAGAAATTGTGTGTCGCTGTTAAAAAACATACGCGCAGAAGGCTATCTACACAATCCGCAGTTAGTGAGTGAACTGTTAAACAAACTGACGCAAAGCCAGCGGGAAAAATATGGCGACTTTGCGATGGGACTAGATAACGCACAAGGAATGGATCTGCGTGTCACCTAACCTACAGATATTCTCGGAGTTCCTGGAACACTTGGCGCAGGCAGCATCGTACTACACGCAAATGGACATGTACTCCGGGGTACCTGCACAAGTTGGACACAGTAGGCCCCACAAGACAGTGCCAGTGCCGGCAGTGCGAAACTACCAACCCATGCGCTTAGTGCAAAGAAAGAACGTGCAAAGCGAACAATCAGTGCCCGATAAAGACAGTGAGTCACCACAACTAGACACTAAAGTGAAATGTGCGTTGTGTGAAGGAGAGCATGTGCTAGTGAAATGTAAAAAGTTCGCGGACCTCAGTGTGAACGAACGTTGGGAATTCGTGAAAGCGCAGAAACTTTGTTTTAAGTGTGTGCAGAAACGACATTCGCGAAACATGTGCCGGGCAAAGCGTTGTGAGAAGTGCGGGTACTCACATCACTTAATGTTACACGTGGACAAAGTCGCTGCGCCGGAAAGTGTAACGAACGTGGGTGAAAGCCTAGCGAAGGCTTTACTTAAAGTGTTACCAGTGACTATCGCGGACATTAATGGAGTGAAAAAAGACGTGAAGTGTTATGCTCTCTTGGACGATGGGGCAACAGTGTCATTGGTGGACAATTCGCTCGCGAGTGATGTGAAAGGACACAAAGTGCCGTTAACGATACAAAGTGCTCGTGGACACAAAGTGACGGACTTATCATCGCGAGTGGTATCAGTGACACTGCATGAACCTAACGGACAGTGCCAAATTGTGAAGTGCCGAACGTTGACACGGATGGATCTGCCTACGCAGACAATACCGGCGGCCGCGATCGAGGACAACGCTCACCTTCGTGACCTGGGATGCGAGGAAATGAGGGGAGCCAAGCCGCTGCTATTGCTGGGACAGGACAACTGGGAGCTCCTTGTCAGCCAGGACATCCGCCGAGGAAAATCTGGTAAGCCTGTTGCTTCTTTGACCAAGTTAGGTTGGGTGATCCACGGACCTATGGGCGGTGTTAGCGGGAGTCAAACCGTGAACTGTATGGCAGTTTCCCTTCCCGATCTACATGAAGAGGTAAGAACTCAGTTTGAATTAGAGGCGATCGGGATATCTGAGGACTTGCGGAAACACCAGGACATTGAGAGAGCCAAGGAGATCCTGGACAACACCAGCCGGCGCACAGCAGACGGGACCCAGTGGGAAGTAGGCCTGTTATGGAAACAGGAGAAGGTAAGCTTACCCGACAATTACAGGCACGCGCGTAAACGTCTGGAGGGAATAGAGAAGAAGATGGATCGAAATCGCGCCTTCGCAGAGACATACGCCGGTCAAGTGGAAAGATTGGTAAGTGAAGGGTACGCACGGAAGGTAGACGTTAGCATAGAAACCAACCCGGTATGGTACCTACCCCACTTCGGGGTGGTGAATCCTAACAAACCAGGGAAATAGAGGTTGGTTTTCGACGCTGCGTCTACGTTCGGTGGTACCTGTCTGAACGACAATTTACTTACCGGACCGGATCTCCTGAATTCAGGATCGATCGATCTCTCGACTCTCGGTGAGAACGGACGTATCGGTATAATAATTGCACAAATTAATAAATAAATTCACAATCTGACCTAGTTCAGAGTCGGCAAAAGTTATGCCAACAGTGTAATTGTAAACTGTGTCGTTGAAATGTTTTGATCTTATATCTACATCAAAACAACATCATGGATAGCCCTTTTGGGCGAAGTAGTAAAATAGTACGCAGTCCACCGCCCACCCCCCGAGCCGAGCAGCCCCCGGTGCCGCCCCCGCCCAGGATTGATGTGCCCATTGAGGCCGTGAAAACGGTGGAGATTCAGAACTGGATGGACACCATTGAACAATGCCTGAATGAAGTATGCTCTATTGCCTCCGATGGCAAACTCAACTCAGACCAAAAACTTAAAATCAATAACTTGTGCAGAAAGGTAGGCCATGGTACATCCCAAATGGCCGTTGAATACCAAGCTTTGAAGCAAAAGACCATTCAAGCGCATGCACATATACAAGCCCTCAAAGATAGGCAAAATCTATCCGAGCGCCTGCATGACCTGCGACAAAGTATTGAAGAGTCCTCATTACCATCAAGTAAAGCATCGTTTGCCGACATGGTTAAAAAGAGCACAAATAATTACATCCGCCCTACACAACTTAGCTCTGTCGCGATTTATCCCAAGGATAAACTTAAATCCAGTGAGGAGACTAAAAGCTTAGTACAGAAAATTATCAGCCCTGAAGAAATGAAGTTACATGTAAGGGGACTTCGGAAGACCATAAATGGAGGTGTCATCATTAGTACAGACACCAAAGATGACATTGAGAAACTAAAAAACTCAGTTCACCTGTCCTCATCAGCGCTTACTATCGACGAACCAAAAAGACGCAGACCAAGAATAGTGGTAATTGGAGTACCATCAAGCATGCAGGAGCGAGAGGTCTACAAATGTATGTACGAACAAAATCTGTGCGACAAATTAATAGACATGTCCCGAGATCAGTTTCTTGCTGCCATCAAACTGAGCCACAAATCAGGAAGAAAGGGTGCTGAGTCGTGCAACTACATAATAGAGGTTTCTCCTACTATTCGTAAAGCCCTCATCACTCAAGATAGAGTCTTTGTGAATTGGTGTTCCTGTCCCGTGAGAGACTTTACTTTTGTGACCAGATGTTTTAAGTGCCAACAATATGGACATGCAGCAAAGACTTGCAGAGCGGATGTATACACCTGCGGACACTGCGGCGATCTAGGTCATCAATCATCTGAGTGCACTAAGAAAGAACAAGCATCGAAATGTGCAACTTGTCTGCGCTACAAAAAGCCAAGCGATCACAAGACAGGTGACCCAGATTGCCCCGCCAAGAAAATAGCCGAACAAAGGTACATTAACTCGACAGATTATGAAGGCGCCTAAGAGCGCCGCGTTCACTATAAGTCTAGCCTTAATATTAAACAACTATGTCTCATAGAATAGTTAACGATCTTGATACTTTCTCAGTTTCCGAGTCTACGTCCTGCGATGTTGAAAATTGTATACAACACATATCTGCTTATTCTAACGCATTAACTATATTAACACAAAATATTCGCAGTATTCACAAAAATATTAATAATTTCAGCACTTTCTTACAACGGCTTAATTTTGATTGTGACGTAATAATCCTTACAGAATGCTGGCTTTCTTCCCACAATTGCAACCTACCTTGTATGGAAGGTTACACAGCTTATTATACTAAGACATGTCATAATCAAAACGATGGAGTAGTAGTTTATGCTAGAAATTATCTAAATATATCTGTCGAAGAGTTAATCGTTCGGGATTGCAGCTGCCTATTAGTGAAAGTGGAAACTACTATTGCTATTTTAGCCGTATATAGACCTCATCTTAGTGTAGACACTTTTCTTGAGTCAATGCACTCTCACCTTCAAAGACTATCATTTAAAAATATTGCACTTGTAGGTGACATAAATATTAACATCCTCCCTGGGTGTTGTGATGGGCCAGCACAGGAGTACTTAAATCGATGCTCATTCAATGGCTTACTCCCAGCACACACACTACCAACTTTTCAAAGTGGCTCATGCTTGGACCACGTAATGCTTAAGTCTAGCTTGCCTGCAATCACCCTTGTAACAAATTCATCTGTGACTGACCACAAAGCCGTTTTACTTATACTTAGCCGTGAGGAGCCTAAACTAAAAAATGAAACATGCACCTTCAAACTAAATCACAACAACTTGGAAGACGATTTATGTAACATTGACCTCATTTCTACTTATGACTCAGCAAGCGCGGAATCTTGTATGTCACACCTAATAAGCGAAATTCAGCAAATTATACGAAAACACACTGTAAAAGTGAAAATAAGCAGAAAAAACTTAAATATTAAGCCGTGGATCACTCCGGGACTCATTCGCTGCATGAGAAATCGCGATAAGCTTCACATGAAGGCTAAATCTTGTCCAAATAACTCTATTTTACAACTAACATACAAGAGATATCGTAACTTCTGTAACAGCCTTCTCAAAAATATTAAGATAAAGTACGACAAAAACTTATTAGAAGGTGCTGGCCATAACACCAAAAAAATATGGAAAATCATAAAAAATGTTACATACACAGCAAAACAACGTGAATCGTCCTCGAGTTTGTTAAAATCACATGCCTCACCAGAAGTAGCCGCTAATAGTTGTAACGAATTTTTTACTAACATTGGGAAAACTTTAGCAGAGCAGATTCAAAACCAATTGTTTGCGCCTACAATAGAAATCACTCAGCCTCAGCTACAATCTTTTGTTTTTTTGGATATTGACTGTACGGAAGTGGAAAGAATTATAATGGGGTTAAAGGACGACTGTGCTACTGGCTGGGATAATATTCCTACCAAAATACTTAAGAAGTACAAGCACATCCTTGCACGACCGTTAACTCTTGCTTTCCAAAAATGTTTGCAAGAGGGTGTTTTTCCTACATGTTTGAAAAAAGCTGTTGTTGTCCCAATTCATAAGTCAGGAAGCAAGGAAAATATAACTAACTATAGGCCTATATCTCTACTTTCTCCCATTTCTAAAATTTTTGAAAAGATTATTAACAACAGATTAGTTAATTATTTAGAAAACAAAGCCCTTCTATCAAAGAACCAGTTTGGCTTCAGGCCAAAACTATCTACTGCGGACGCTGTACACGAACTTACTGATTTCGTCACACATGAACTTGATAAAGGGAACAAAACAATAGGGATATTCCTTGACCTTGCAAAAGCATTCGACACCGTACCTACCCCTATCTTACTTAAAAAATTAGAAAACATTGGTGTACGTGATAACCAGCTTAAACTTCTTACCAGCTATCTAAGTGATCGGTGTCAATACGTAAGAATAGACAGTGTGGTCAGTTCTGACTTAAAAAATGCTTCTTTTGGAATTCCACAAGGGAGCATTCTGGGACCTACACTGTTTTTGATCTACATTAATGACTTATGCAACCTTCAACTTGCCAACGGCAAGATAATATCCTATGCTGACGACACTGCTCTACTTTTCTCAGCAGGTAATGATTCACAGCTGTATGAACTGGCACAACACGGCTTCAATATTGTAAACAGCTGGCTTCGAGGTCACCTTTTAACGCTGAATGCTGAGAAAACAAAATACCTAAAATTCACGATGCGAAAACAGCGATCAGCCATTTTTACTAACCCACTTATATATGCACACGCTTGCAATTACCTTAAATGCGATAATGTATGTCAATGCCCTAACATCTCATTTACTAACCACATTAAATATCTTGGCGTAATAATAGACGAAACATTATCGTTTAATCAACATATTGAAGTTATGAGTAATAGACTACGAAAATTAATATATGTGTTCAAGAAGCTGCGCTATATTGCTGACACGAATTTAGTTAAGCAAATATATCTTGCTTTATGTCAGTCAATCATCACTTATTGTATAACATCTTGGGGCGGAGCCTGTAAAACATTTATACTAGCCGCAGAAAGAACGCAAAGAGCGATCCTAAAGGTGTCCACGTTCCGTCCCTTTCTCTACCCAACCAACCTATTATATAAGTCCTGTAAAGTTTTAACAGTTCGACAGCTATTTATACTATACACAGTCTTAAAACAACACAGAGCACTTTCCTATAGTACTGAAGTTACTAACAAAAGACGCAAAGACATTGTCTGTACCAACACAGCAACTAATAAGCATGCTTTCGCAACTAGGTTTTTTATGTTCTTAGGGCCATATCTATACAATAAACTTAATCGCAATTTATATATATACGAAATGAATCTCATAAATTGTAAGAAAACCATCTTGAGTGCCCTAGCCAACATGACTTACGAGGAAACCGAGGAGTTATTAATTGTACCTATGTAATAGTTATAAGCTGTGTGTTTAGTGGCCTAGATAAATGACTCATGTAGATATATTTAAAAATACCACGTAGCCATAGTTTATTTAAATTAGTATTACATTTATTTATATTATAAGTTGTAATCTGTTCACTCATTATTGTGTTAATTTGTTTATTGGTCAAAACATGTGTAAGCATTTTTCGCCTGAGACACAGGTTTACCTAGTTCAGGCATAGTGTAATATATAACTAGATTGGATTAGAATTAGGAACATGATGTCCATCTTAGCTCTAAGGTAATGAATAAAGATTTATTATTATTATTATTATTATTATTATTCACTGCTTGGCGTTCTATTCAAGTTTAGAGTGGGGCCAGTAGCGTTTTCAGGGGATATCGCCGATATGTTTCTGCGAATCCGAATAAGAGAAAAGGACCAGAGCGCTCAGCTGTTTCTGTGGAGAGGAGCCGACCGTAACAAAGATCCAGAGGTCTATGTGATGAACTCTTTGATTTTTGGCGCCGCCTCTTCGCCTATAACAGCGATATACATCTTGAACAAAAATGCAGGTGAATTTAAGAGCACTCATCCCGAAGCAGTGAACGCGATACAATCCAAACACTACATGGATGATTACCTAGATAGTGTTTGGTCGGTCGAAGAAGCCAACAAGTTGATTGAGGACGTGACCCGGATCCACGCTGCAGGCGGATTTGTTATACGTGGGTGGGCCACGAACTCAACAACGCTACGCGAGAAGCTAAAGGTAAGTATGCCGGAGCGTGTGGCTCTAGACAAAGATGATAGCGCCACGGAACGTACGCTGGGGATGATATGGTCGCCGGGGACAGATCAACTGGCTTTTGACCTCTCCTTCAAGCGGCTGCCTGAGGACATCATAAACGGCAAGGTAATACCGACGAAAAGAGAGTTCCTCCGGTTCATAATGTCGATCTTCGACCCGCTGGGATTTGTCTATCCTTGTGTCATCCAATCTCGCATTATAATGAAAAGGATATGGACGTCAGGGATACAGTGGGACGAAAAGCTCAAAGAACCGGAGGCAGATGTATGGTTTAAGTGGCTGCATAACCTTCAAGCGCTGCGTGGCGTTCAAGTCCCGAGATGGTATGGGCTGCAACTGGATGACCTAGAGTTGCATGTGTTTGGAGATGCCAGCGAGTTGGCCTATGCAGCCGTGGCCTATTTAGTAGGGAAAAATGCAGATGGGGATAGGGAAATTGTCATAGTGATAGGAAAAGCTAGGGTAGCCCCGCAGAAAATGGTCTCAATCCCTCGACTTGAGTTGCAAGCTGCCGTACTTGCCACCAGGCTGGCATGCACGGTAGAAAAAGAGTTAGGGTTGCCCATTAAAGACAAATATTTGTGGACTGATAGCAAAACAGTCCTGAAATGGATCAACTCAGATGCCTGTGAGTTTCAGCGATTCGTATCGCATCGGCTATCTGAGATTGACAAAAGGTCAAAACGAAGCAACTGGCGCTGGGTTCCCTCGGCGGAAAATCCGGCCGACAAGGCTACTCGGTGGAACTGGCCCAGTGATTGTAAAGAATGGCTTTCTGGTCCCTCTTTTCTTTGTGATCCGCAGGAACGATGGCCGGCATGCGACGACAGCGAGGCGCGTGAGGAGGACCTAGAGCGAGCTCAGCGGGTGCACGCTGTTTCGACGCCTGCCTCGACGCTACTGGACAGCTCGCGCTTTTCAACCTGGACGCGTGCTCAGCGCGTGTTGGCCCGGGTGCTCGCCTTCATCGGTCGGTGCCGAAAACTCCGCACATCCACGGAGTTGACTGCTGAAGATCTGCAAGGAGCTGAAACCTACCTGCTTAAGTCAATCCAGGCAGAAAGCTTCCCCGACGAGATCACTACGCTGAAAGGAGGGCAGTCACTACCAGCGTCGAGCAAGCTGAGATCACTCGACCCGATGCTCTACGAGGACGACCTGCTACGGGTGCGAGGGCGACTCAATGCCTGCCCAACTCTGACCTTTGACGAGAAACACCCAGTCATTCTCGACGGTCGTCACCCGCTGGCAAGGAAGCTGATCCACCAGTACCACAAGGCAGCTCTACACGCCAACCAGGAGACCGTCGTGAACACCATGCGAGAGAAATACTGGGTGACAAATCTTCGAGCGACCGTCAAATCAGTAGTTTCGAGGTGCCAGCTTTGCCGGATCCGAAGGGCAAAACCAGTCGCACCGAAGATGGGAGATCTGCCGCGGGGAAGACTGGAAACAGGCAGACGTGCTTTCGTCCACACAGGCGTGGACTACTTCGGGCCAATGGAAGTAGCAATTGGACGGCGCCGGGAGAAACGGTGGGGTGTGCTTTTCACCTGCTTCGCGACACGCGCCGTGCATCTGGAGTTAGCATCATCTTTAAGTGCTGATTCGGCGATTCTGGCCTTGCGACGTCTGATAGCGCGCCGTGGGCAACCAGCTCACCTGTACTCCGACCGGGGAACCAACTTCGTCGGCGCGAACACGGAGTTGCGAGCAGCACTGAAGGAGCTGGATCACGAACGAGTGAAGGACGAGGCTACCACGAAAGGCATCGCTTGGCATTTCAATCCGCCAGCAGCACCACACATGGGCGGCAGTTGGGAGAGGCTGGTGTGCTCAGTCAAGAATGCGTTGAGGCACACCCTGAAGGAACGAGCGCCACGTGAGGAGGTACTCTACACCCTCCTCACGGAAGCTGAGTTGGTAAGCAATAGCCGACCCTTGACGTACGTGACCAGCGACACCGACCAACCGGTCGTCCTGACGCCAAATCACCTGCTGCTGGGAACTACTGCAGGGAGTACTCCGATCGCCAGGCGAGACGACATCGACGTTGACGCACGCCGCCAGTGGATCAAGGCCAACGCGCTCGCGGACCTATTCTGGAGACGGTGGCTACGGGAGTACCTGCCAACACTGCAGCAGCGACAGAAGTGGACGGAGTCAGTCCCTAACATTAAGATAGACGATGTAGTTGTCATAGTGGACGAGTGTAGACCGCGAAACCAGTGGCTTAAGGGCAAGGTTACAGCGCTCCACTATGGCAAAGACTCTATTGTTAGAGTAGTAGATGTGGCGACAGCAACAGGGGTATTGCGACGACCCGTGATGAAGATTGCTGTGCTTCCTACAGATGATGTAATCGGTTGAACCCTCTTACAGGGGGTGGGAATGTAAGGAAGTGCAGCAATATTCGGCCACACTTGTATAACGCTAGAATTAGATATACTAAGCCTTAGAATATAATACAGTCAATAAAGAGTTAGAATTAGTTATATTGTAAGGAACCTTAGGCGTATAAATGTTTATATCTAGCTCTGTAAGTCGTAGTTGTTTAAATATATAGTATGTTCGTAAAGCCCATTCACCAATGTACATATTTGTAGTAAGTAATGAACCGTACCTATAATATAAGTAAAGATATTGTGAAACTAGAGTCAAACACGTAGTAAAAATGTAGATGAAATAAGTACGATTTTAGAAAACAGGTAGCCAATAGAATCGGCTCTTTTAAAATAATTATATCCAATCACTGCTAAGCCCGGCAGACAGGGAAAAAATATTGTGCGTAATACGCAGGATACTCTGCTTCCGCCCTCCGGCTCGCTTGCGAATAGCTTGCCATCTCGCTCTTCGGCCGTGCTCATGCGCGACAGCCCCCTCTCCCCTGACCGCCCGCCCGCGCGCTTTCGCCCACGCTCGCATTCCCGCACGCGCGGTCGCTCGCGCTCCCCGCTCCCCCTCCCTACCCCTCTGGTAGCATCTGACTCGGATGATTCAGATATGGAGGTTGAAACTTCTCCCCCCGTCCCCTCCGCTATCCCTAACGACGACGACGACGGTTTTACTACCGTCACCTCAGGCAAGAGAAAGCACGGTGGAAAGGGGGGCTCCCCCGCCCCTGTCCCACCGCCGAAAGCGGTTTGCACTTCCGCCGGCAAAAAACCAGCTCCTCCCGCACCCGTCTTACCTGTATCTCAGGTAGAAAACCCTACGCAGGGATCGTCCGCGCCAAGACGCGAAAAGCCTCCGCCACCTCTCTTTATTCAAGAGAAGGCGAAATGGGACCGCATATCCCAGTTACTAACCGAGCGTAAGCTCAATTTCACCAATGCCCGCTCCACGCAGCAGGGCATTAGAGTTCAAGTCCCGACCTCCTCTGACCACAGAGGTCTCACAAAGATTCTTCGAGAGGCGAAAATTAGCTTCCATACGTATGCTCTCGAGGAGGAAAAACTCCTACGAGTAGTTATTCGAGGCGTCCCTAAGGAGGTGTCGACAGAGTTAGTCGGCACAGACTTAAAAGCCCAAGCCCTATCGTAATGGCACCCCTGGACAGTGTCACAACTGTCAATTGTACGGGCATGCCGCTCTTTTTTGTTTCGCCCGTCCCCGGTGCGTTAAATGCCTAGGTGACCACGGCACCTCTAGCTGCTCTCGCACTAGAGACTCGCCGGATCCCCCAAGCTGCGTTCTGTGTGGCAATCAAGGCCACACCGCAAATTATCGCGGCTGCCCTAAGGCGCCCCGTACCGCTAAGGTAACGGGAAAAAGGGCTCCACTACCTTCTAGCCTAGCGAACCCTTCGCGCACACAAGGCGTCAGCCCTAAGCTGACGCTTACTCCTCCAACTCCGGCAACACCTAACGTGCCTAGCTTTCCCCCCGCACAAAGTGCCTGGGCCAAGCCACTGAGCATGGTCGAGAAAAGCACTCCCGCTCGAGTAACAGCTTCCGCTACCGCTCATCCCCCAACCCCCGCTCCCGCTAAAGCGACTGCCCGCCCCTCTCCCCCTGCCCCTGCCCGCAAGCCCACTCCGGCCTTACCAAAGGCTGCAATAGCTGAGCTGGGCGAACAAAGCCAATCTGACTTGACGGCAGACCTAGCATTAGTCATGGACTACGCCATGGCTATTAATTTAGATGAAGTACGAATGTTCGCACACAAACTTCGTACGGCAAAATCCGAAAACGACCGCCTACGAGCTACGCTCGAGCACGCGGGAGTTATCGGCGCCATTAAGCGCTACTCAGTCCCAAACACTCACTAGTACAACTAATATGGATTGTACAACAACAAGAGTAAAACCCCGCGCAGTTACGTTAGTCACCTTCAACGCTAACGGCTTTTCTAGTCAACGTGATGAAATTCACGAATTCTGTAAGACCCATCAGGTCGATGTCCTATGCATTCAGGAAACTTTCCTGAAACCGGGAAAAGCAGACCCTAGGTTCGCTAATTACCGGTTAGTCCGTAACGATAGAATGACCCATGGAGGCGGAACACTTATCTACTACAAAAGGTCTCTACACTGTATTCCTTTAGTACCTCCCCCTCTAGTTAACTTAGAGGTGTCACTTTGCCTGTTAGGGATGACAGGTCATCAACCTGTCATCATAGCCTCATGCTATCTCTCTCTGAATAAAGTCTTGCTACGCAGCGACTTGGAAGCGCTATTTTCTATGGGTGACTCCATCCTTTTGATGGGTGACTTTAACAGTAAGCATATCCTTTGGAATTGCTCCCAAACTAACCCCAACGGTAAGATCCTAGACTCACTAGTCGACGTACTAGAATTTGATGTCCTCTCCCCTCTGGAGCCCACAAGATATCCCAACCAGGAACGACAACGACTTTCTGATATACTTGACATTGCCCTTCTTAGGAATGTAAGCCTCCGCATACGCGCCGTAGAGGTGTTACACGAACTCGACTCTGACCACCGCCCAGTCATCTTTCGACTCGGCCCTGACCCGACTGACTCTATCCCTATCACCAAAACGGTCGTGAACTGGAAGCTTTTGAGGGAGTCCCTCCGAGCGATCAGTTCACCCGCTCTGGATAGGATACCTGACGATATACAGACTGTTGATGACGTCTCCTTGGCGATCGAAGCTCTCGGCGACCACCTCCGCACCACACTAGGTGAATCCTCAAAGCAGATCAAGGTGGCGGATGACCGTCGCTTTGAACTGCCCGAGGATGCGAGGAGGCTGCTGACAGCCAAGAACGCAGCCACAAGGGCATATGACTCGACACCAACCCGCGAAAACAAGGCCACCATGCGCTACTTTCAGCGTGCTGTGAGGAAACGCATGAGTGAGCTGCGTGATCAAAGGTGGGACGACACCTTATCAGAACTCGAACCAACCCACCAGGCGTACTGGCGGTTGGCACGAGCTATGAAATCGGATGGACAGACGACTATGGTTCCCCTCCTTAGGCCCCCACCCCTACCCCTAGCATTCTTTGACGATGAAAAGGCCGAGTGTTTAGCTGATAGTCTAGAAAATCAGTGTACTCTCAATGTAGACCACGTAGACCAGGGTCACCTCTATACGGTTGACTCTGAAGTCGAACGTAAAAGCTCTGTGCCCATCTCAGACCTCCCACCCCTCCCACTAATCAAATCTTCTGAAGTGGTCGACCTGATCAAGGATCTAAAATCCCGCAAATCCCCTGGATCTGATGGTATCAGTAATAAAATGCTGAAACACCTCTCAGTCCCACTAATCCATCTCTTAGTCAGCATCTTCAATGCGGCTATGAATAACTGCTTTTTTCCAGACACCTGGAAACATGCCATTGTAATTGGCATTCGTAAACCAGGCAAGTTGGCCTCACTGCCAACTAGCTACCGCCCTATCAGTCTCCTCAGCTCCTTGGGGAAAATATATGAGCGACTCATTGTGAATCGACTCTGGTCCCATGTCAAATCCAACAATCTGCTTCCTGACGAGCAGTTTGGCTTTAGGGCCAGACACTCATGCGTCCAACAGGTGCACCGCATCACGGAGCACATACTCGAGGGCTTCAATAAGAAGCCAAAGCCTCAAGGGACAGTAGCGGTCTTCCTCGATGTAGCGAAAGCCTTCGATAAAGTCTGGCACAACGGCTTGATCTACAAGCTGTACCAACTCGGTGTGCCAGACCGTCTTGTACTCATAATACAAGACTTTCTCAGGGATCGTAGCTTTCAATACCGCGTAGAGGGACAGCTCTCCTCCCCTCACCCCATTCACGCAGGAGTCCCTCAGGGCTCTGTACTCTCACCCGTCCTCTTCTCGCTGTACACCAGCGACATCCCACGATCCGAACCCAATGTTCAGATTGCTCAGTTTGCAGACGACACTGCACTCTACTGCACTGGCTGGTTCAAGACCAGGCAGAGAAAGTCGGTCACAAACGCCCTGCACCATGTAGGAACATGGTTCCGCAAATGGCGTATCGCTATCAACCCAGAGAAAAGTACAGCAGTGTACTTTCACGAGAGTGCTGGTCCACGGAAACCGCCAGAACCCATTATGTATTTTGGCGAACCGATACCATGGGCTACGTCCGCCAAATATCTAGGCGTAATCCTTGACAGGCGCCTCACCTTCGCTAAACACATTGAAAGTGTTCGCAATAGGGCAGCTTTTATCCTAGGTCGCCTCAATCCCCTTATATGCAAGAGTAGTAAAATGTCCCTTAGAAATAAGGTGACACTTTACAAAACTTGCATTCGTCCAATCATGACCTACGCGTCTGTGACGTTCGGTCATGCTTCAGATAGGCACATTCATAGACTTCAAGTGATTCAAAATCGCTTTACCCGCAAGGCAGTAGGCGCACCGTGGTACTTACGGAACGCTGACCTCCACTGCGACCTAGAACTCCCCTCTATCGTACAGTTCATGAAAGACTGTTCTCGCCGCTACTTCGATGCGGCCCCACACCATCCCAACCCACTAGTGGTGCAAACCGCTAACTACAGAACACACACATCAGATCCATACTTCACCCCGCCACGCCGCCGCCCACGACACCTCCTGGATGACCCGGACGACCCCATCACGACAGCTCTGGCGTCGATGGCCTCCTGGTAATAATGGTATTTCAGGTATTTCAGGGTCTACTCGCCGAGCCACGAGAGGTAATATGTCTGATTTTGGATTTCCAGTCTTCACAGTTAGACATCGAGGTCGTCGTAAGCGACTTCGAAACAATCCTAAATCAGACACAAGGTAACCTGTATTATATTTTGGTAATGCGTATTAAGGTAAAGGTAACGTATCGATTTTCGATTAAAAGTTTATAAGTATCATCAATATTAACCTGTGTTTTATTTCATTAACCTGTGTTTTTTTTTTTTCTTTCAGACAGTGCTGGCGGCTAGCGGCACCTCTATTCCCTACTAGGCAAGGGTTCGCCCTTGTCGTTGTCTAGCGCTTTATGCGCCCTTGTTGTCCCTCGGTTGAGTGCTGCGTGCGCTCACCAACAGTCCTGTGTCGCTTTTAATGCCCGTAGTGGCAAAAAGCTCTATGTCCTTCCTAAAAAAAAAAAAAAAAAAAAAAAAGGGGAATTTTATGCATTGTACATCGGACCGTTAAGGAATATACATCTCGAGTTGGAAGCCGCCTTTTTCTTCTACACACCCTTGCGACCTGAATTCGCCTACAAACTTAATAAATAAACTTAATCTCGTAAGTTTCGTAACTGGCCTTAAGAATTCTTAATTACAAATCTTCCTTGCAAGCAACACTAATAACAATCGTAAATAAAAACACAACTAAAACACCACGGCTATCAATCGCCGCGCCGTTAATGACTCAGTAATGTCAAACTCGCAACTCTCATGTATTCCGTGGCGCGCTTGTGTCGAACGAACAATGATAGCGTACTTCGTGAAATGTGGCTAGACGGGTTAGTTTGGCTTGGCAAATCGCACTGCCGGTTCACTCTTCTAGAAGCTTCGGAGTGATTTGTATGACGTAATTTGGGTAATATTAAGTCAATAAAATGTAGTTTATATTACGGGGAGAATTAATGGACTGTATTAAAGGGAAAGGGGGTGATAGCACTGGTTTATCCGGCAGCGAAAGAGATTATGTTGCCGGATATCCGCGCTCGTGGGAAATGTGGTTTATACCCGGATAAACCACATTTCCCGCCCCGGTTATCCGGATATCCGGATAACCGGCTCGAAGGAAAATATAGTTTCGCAGTTTCCTGCCACTATACGCTCGATGATGGGGGGGGGGGGGGGGGGGTAAATGTGGTTGAGCAGTTTCCTGCAAACAGAGAATAGGTAGGGAATAAGAGGATAAATACCTGGTTTACGTGGAGGGTGTCGAGAGTCTCTGGGTCTGATGAGGGCTGGTGACCGTGAGCCCTAGGTGGAGGCGTCTTGCTGTCGACGGCGTGCTGAAGGAGCTGAAGAACTATTGTTCACTTGGGTTGTGCACTGGTTTACGCGGCGGGCTGAATGCGTGTGTACACACGGGCTGATTTGGGAGTCGGTGTGTGGCCGTGCCGAACACACCCTGGAAGTCACTCGCGTATAATGGCGGTGCCATGCGGTCGCTACCCGGAGCGCGGCGGTACACGTCCGCCGGTTGCGAATATAAAAGGGTGACTATTTCCGCTTCCTTTTGCTGCTTGCTTGTCGCCTGACAGCTGCAGGACAGCGGCGGGGGAACGCGGGGGCGCGGGTGCGCGCCTTGAGGTGGCGTCACGCTTTCGCGTGAACACCTAGTTTCAACAAGAGAGCTTTTGCATGGATTCGCCATGTATCATAATTTTCTTTCCTTAACGGCTCAATATGTACGTGATGACTCATTTTTACTTACGTGAGTGGCACATAACCTATAGTATATATAATATGCAGAGGTAGTTGCAGTGAGTATAGAGCACATCCATACGATATATTACCATTTAATACACATTTACTAGATTAAATAAATAAAAGAATATTTTACATAGCTACTGACTTTTTATTATTTTATGACACACAATAAACAACTAGGTTTTCAGGGAAACAATATTCTTATAAAAAACACATTATCTATGACAATCACAAACAACTATGCGCCGGACGTGTGTCAAAAATTGCAAAAATACCTCTTTTTTAGCTTTCCGAACGCTGAACAAAAAGAGGCATGAACGACATTTTCACCCACAGATTCCCAATTCGAACACCCCTTGTGAGCGTTTTTAGCGTTATTTTCGCTAAAAACGCTCACAAAGGGCCTATTCGAACATACTAAATGATAACGCCACCAATGCCTTCAATGTTAAACGAACGCCTTAATGCTTAACGTAGCGGTAGCGTGCAAGCGTTGCCAGAATCGTACTTTTGTAACATTTTACGTTACTTTTGTTCCTCTCATGATACCTCCATGTTACACATCTCATAATGTTACTTTTACGTAACTTTTAGGAGTTAATAAAAATATTTTAATAATTTTCAGTACACATAAAGCTATTTGTAAAATACGGTTTCGTTTGTGATGTGTCCATCTATACATAGTATAAAACTGTAACAGAGCCGTTTGGCTCTGTATAGTTTTTTTTAATTATAGCCGATGTTTATTTTGTTATATATATAAAAGCCACAAATATATTGTTTACAATGTTTGTCTGTCTGTCTATTGTACGCGCATTACTCTGAAACTACGATACAAATTTTGATGAAAATTGACAACTTATATTAAGGTGTAATATACAGGATCCATTTTATCCAATAAAACATCGAGTTATCTGGAATAGGGGATGAAGTTAATATTTTTAAGAACATTAAACTACTCGATGGATTTTTATACAATTTTCTCTGTTTAGTAGTCCAAAGATTAACTTCAATTCCAAGCCATGTTTCATCTCTCTATGATACGAGAGTGCTACGAAAGACCATGTTGAAGACAATAGCGTTCAATTCCAGGACCTCGAGATTCCATAACGGCAATTTTACTACTTCACCGCGAAGCCGCTGGCGGGTCAGCTAGTAGTTTAATATAGGTATTGATATAATATAATGTTACTTATCTAGTGAAAATGTTACTTTTTGGGCTGTCTCATCTCATGTTATATTTGACTATCTGCCACTGGCAACACCGGACTGCATCTGTTAGTCTGTGCGAAATGTAAAGTGAAAGTTTTTTTGTATTTGATGCTGTGATCACAGACAGACGGAACAGGAACATTATCCGATAATCTAAATAAATAAAACTATTTCTTCAGTTTAAGGTTGACTAAATTCGATGGCTTGTTTTTCTTGGACTAAAAAATCATTTGTTTTCTCAGTTTATCCTCGTATCACGAAATGGTAAGTTCTGTTTCATTTACAAACTTCACAAACTCTCACCAAGTCGCTCCTCAATTTAAATTAATTATTATTTTCAGGATGTCCTAAACAGTAATGAAGATGGAGATGTCAGGAAGAGGACGGTCAAAGGCCCTGACGAGTTGGCACAAGTTTCATACGGTAGCGATGCGACGAAAAAAAATACCAACCATTCGTCCACAAATTTGAAAATAATCGCACTTGTATTTTTGTCCCTGTTGCTTGACCTGCTAGCGTTTACTATGATTTTACCGCTGTTGCCGTCGCTCCTAGATTATTATAACAAGGAAGAAGGTCAAGGCAGTAATCTCTATGCATCTTTGCTCAGGGCTGTCCAAGGGTTTCAAAAGTTAACTGGCGCGCCAGACCGGTTCGCCTCGGTTTTATTTGGAGGGGCCCTTGGCTCTATGTACAGCTTTCTCCAATTTCTGACTAGCCCAATTGTTGGAAGCCTTTCAGATGCATATGGAAGAAAACCAATGCTTTTAATCTGCTTAGTAAGTATCTATTGCCCTACTCTAGTCAGATAAAAGATAAGATAGGTAACTTGGAAAAATGATTGTAGAATCACTATCATTCTTTTGTTAGTTCTATGTGAACTTAGACCATGATAAAGTTGCATATACTTATATAAACTATAGTAATTTTAAACTGTGTTAAAATAAGTAAGAAATTTCATATTAATTTTGTTTTATAATTATTATTTTAGGAATAACCCTCATAATGAACATGTTTAACAGGTTAATAATAAAAAAACATATCAGTCCAAGTGAAACTTGTTTCAGCAAGGTTATGTGTAGAAACATGTTCCTTTTGCTGTAAAATTACTAATTTATGCAATTTACATATATATTGCTACAATTAATGCTAATAGGGAGATTAGATCAGTTATTTGTTTTTTTTATGTTGTGTATGTAGTAAGTATAGTATTAAAATGAGTAGCAACTGCAACTGTCTGAAACTTATTACTGTTAGTAGAGACAGTGTCTTTTAGAATTTGCTATTTAAGACTGAAGTGTGATTAGGTGAAAGTTTCAGAATGTACATTTCAGTTTCTGTGAGATTTATACAAACTCATATTTTGAATATGCTAGCAGTGCCATCGTAACAATTTTGATTGCTTTGAATAAATATTAAAAAATTGATGTAGGTAGGTATTTATTGAGAGTACTACATGATTCAGCATGAGAAGCTTCATTTGTCATAAACTTTTGTTTCTTTACCACTATTAGACATTTTTGTACTTCAATATACTCATAGAATTACCTATTTTTAAACAACTTTTATTTATTGTTACAACAAATAACCCTAGTTTGAACAAAACAAATAGAACTTGGTGAATAAATATCATGCCGACTAATGCAGACTCAGGGGAAATTTAATAAAAAAAAATTGTGTGACTTAACTGATAGCTTGTTAACTTAGGTGATAAACTTGTCACTTAACATTAGTTTCAGTAATAAACAGGATTTTTGATATTTTTTTGTCATA
Source organism: Selenia dentaria (assembly GCA_917880725.1). Taxonomy (NCBI): domain Eukaryota; kingdom Metazoa; phylum Arthropoda; class Insecta; order Lepidoptera; family Geometridae; genus Selenia; species Selenia dentaria. The sequence goes on along the minus strand of OU862877.1, from coordinate 30,104,910 downwards.
ATAGAATGTATTAATTTTTTTATTGCACTTATATAAAATAACTTATGTTTGTTTTCAGACAGGTATAGCTATATCACACGCATTATGGAGCTGTGCGCGCACTTTCAGCCTATTTGTTCTGGCTCGCTTCATTGGAGGCCTTAGCAAAGCTAACGTCAGCCTTAGCATGGCAGTTGTCACTGATGCATCTAATGAGAAAACAAGGGCTAGGGGCATGGTGAGAAACAATTTTAATTTAGGGGTTTTCCTTGATTTGCTCATTACTTCACTATTCACTACTATTGCTGGAAATAGTATTTAGTATATTATATAGAATGATATCTTATGTAATAGTTAAGGTATTCTTAGGTTAATGAAGAATTTATTATTATTAAAAAAAAACATGGATTTCATTTAAACCTTTACAAAGGCATAAGTGGGACTGTAGCCAACACTTAAGAGGCCTGTTTGGTATAAAAAATACAAAGTAGTATAAAACAGAAACATTTTGGATAGATGGTGACATGGTAAATAAAGAGTGATAGTGAGCTATGGAGAAGAACATGGCAGCTGCCAATTTGAGTCTTGTCTTAAAATATATAAAAAATATCCCCCCCTTAAGGGCCATTATTATTATTATAATTCATCATTCAGGTAAACAGTGTGTCTATATACTATTTTGTACATAATCATATCATAGATTCTTGTTTGCTATTAATAAATGCCTATCATGATCGCATAGAACTAACAGAAATGATTATATTGCAGATAATGCTATATGTTTGCATTTTATTTTTCAGGCATTGATAGGCCTAGCATTCTCGATAGGCTTCATTGTGGGTCCCTTAGCTGGTGCCTGGTTTGCAAAAACAAGTGATGGATCGTCTGGACTATGGGGTGAAAAACCGGCAATGTATGCTCTGTCTCTTTCATTGGCTAACATAGCACTGGTGGCGATGTTTGTACCAGAAACACTAACAAAGGTAAATTGACCCTTATCAGTTATACAGCACATGCAGATCACTTATGGAAAATTCTCTATGGTGTGTCTTTTCATCTCGCCATATATGCATTGGTGCAATTAGATACTGATATAGGCCAGCATGATATAGGTCTAATAGTTTAATATGTAATTCTCTCTTTTCCAGGAGAAGAGGCTACCTCTTTCCTTCACACTCGCCAAATCAGTAGACTTTGTCTCGCCCTGGCATTTATTAAAATTTACCGCAGTCAAAAATTTGTCCAAGCACCAGAACAAAGTACTTTCGAAACTGGGACTGATATACTTTTTATACCTATTCATTTACTCCGGTCTAGAGTTTACTATAACATTCTTGACTCATCACACATTTGAGTACACAGCGATGCAACAGGGGAAAATGTTCTTAGTCATAGGTGAGTAACAAGATACTATAGTAGGTAAGTGCTTTAGAACTATTTCGTAATGAGGAATTGAACAATTTCTTCAGAGTCAGACCAGCTAATCTCAGAGTACCATAGTAATAGTATAGTAAATTAAGGATAACAATGTAAACGTCGTCATTTGAGTTCGTGAAAGTGAGCGGCGCGTGATTGCTGTTTTTTTTTATTTATCTTCGAATTTGTACAATAAATGTATTGTAATATATGTAATAAATATATTATACTTACAAATAGTTTTAGCTTAGCGAACTTGTAATTTTAATATGATTTCGCGTTTTAATTAGAGGCGAGAGCGCTTTTTTAAATCTTTAGTAGAATCATGACCATAGAGAGGGATTTAAAATACGTCGCCCGAGCCAAAAATGTATTTTGCGCCCGAGTGATACACTCTACTTTTTATCAGCCCCTACGAGAAAATAAAAGGCGCCTCATTTTTTTTTATTTTTTATTATTGAATAAAAAATAGAGTTACAACTTATATTAAAATTAAATATTATATAATAATAAAACAACTAAAAACTTATATATTTACATATGAGACATTTTAGCAATTATGAAAATGTATTGTTACAGTTTTATTAGGAACTAGCTGCTCTCCGCGGTTTCACCCGCGCGGTGATGGATGATGAAATTTATATAGCCTATGTTACTCAGGGTGAATGTAGCTTTCCAATGGTGATGAATTTTTGAAATCGGTCCAGTCCTTTTTGAGCCAATTCGTTACAAATATACTTACATACAATCCTTTCCTCTTTATAATATTAATATAGAAAGAGATTGTTGTACATTTTATATTCTGTGTGTTTGAAATAATGTCCGAATCTGGCTAATTTTGAGAAAATGTGATGGTGAATCTCATTGTTTGGGTGTAGATGGGCGTGGTGACAGTGGCATGGATGCATGGATTAACTGAAGGCAATTTAATGTTTACCACGATGCGTTCACATATTTTCGTCTTGTTCTCAATGGAATCTTCTATATACCCCTCTGCTATAGCACTCGACTACGATCGAACAGTTAAGTCCGCTGCAGAATCTGTCAAAAGGGTAGCAGAAGTATAGACGAAAACAATGTCCTGTATACAGCTAGATATCTGGAAACTTCAAATACGTAGCTATTTCTTGCGTCAGTTCTAATACTTTCAGGAGTTAATTCTATACTTTCACTGTCACTGGAAGAACTCATTTTTCTAAACAAAACCATGAATTTCTAACAATCCGTGAAAAAAATATAATTGACGAAAACGCCGGTGGCGCGACTATAGGCCGCCGTACCGGCCAGTCTTTATTCAAACAACATTTGCGTTCGATATCTTTGGCGGTGAACACTAAGATGTTCCAAATTCAAAAAGTGCGCGGCAAAGATAATTTCGGCGCACTTATAAAGAGGATTAAAAACTCATTACTGCCCGCTAAAAGTTTGTTATGGAAAACATCACCTTTGGGTTAAAGGCGAACCATGTCGTCCTTTTCGAATAGATGGGATGAAAAACTCATTGGACCGTGGATGTGTGGTTGATGAAATTTACGTGGTTAACTACGACTAGAAAGTAACCAATCATACAAAAAATAATCAGTAAAGTCGGAGCACAATAAGCGAAGCAATCGCGTAAGATACACACAAAAAGAGCCGAATTGAGAAACTTCTTTTTATTCAAATCGGTGTAAAAGAAAGAATACTTAAGGTAGTAGGTAGGTAATGAAGGTAAAGCTATTTATTACAGATTTCCTTGTAATACCTATCATAAATCATAGAATTTATTAGTCATGGTCACGATTTATCGGTAAGCATGAGTATGTTACGTAGTAATAATTTAAGCTATCAATTTCACAGCAGTAATATTTACTTACATGACAATACGAGTACAATTCACACATAAGTCATAATATAAAATGTGATGAACATGATACTCGTATGTTTGAAGGTTTTAAGGATTTCTCTTCTCTATTTTAACCAAATGTTCAAAGAGCTTTTACTAGCTCCATTCAAACTGTCGTTTGTTTAGAATCAGTTAACGCGGTCCAACCCCAATTTTAAAATAGTTTACGATGCTTTACGTAAGGTTGAAAATCGCTTGTTAGATTGGACGATGTAATGCGATAATGCGTTAATTTTGTAAGTTTTCTTTATATTTTTCGATATATACTAACAGAATTGAAAAAACTGCTGGTTATTACTTTAGTACTATACGTTGGCTATGTATTACCTAAAAAAAATAGTGTTATCGCTGAAAATTCTGAGAGTTTGGGCGTGAAAGTTTATTTTTGTGGACCTATTCAGGATTTTTTTTGCTGAAAGACAGTTATATTTATGAATTCTATTCGGTTATTACACTTTTCCTATGCCTTTTCTAACCTTTGTATATTTTTCATTATATACTATTGATCTGTTTCGTTACACTAGGTTAATAAAAATTCTACTTTTTCTTTAATCAGGGTACGAGCGCGCCTTAACTTTTAAAACACGTTTGAAGTATAACTCAAATTACATTAAAACAGTATTAACTCAAAACCAAATCTACAATACTATTTACTCCCTTTGCTAAATGTCACATACTAATCTTGCAGGTTTAATAATGGCAGTATTACAAGGAGGTGCAGCAAGAAGGTTGGGTGCGAAAGGGGCGGAGACAGCGGCACGGGGTGCTCTCGCTCTGACGCCACTATCTTTTCTAAGTGTGGCGCTCGCGGCCTTACCTCGACCACCGATATTGTCTCCCATAGCGTGGCTGTGGATAGGGCTTGTGTTGTTCGCACTATGTAAGTACACACGTTTTATTGTCTTAAGTCCTAATAACAAAGGACTGTGAGAAGAGGCACGGATTTTTTCGAAGCGATGATAAAACAGGTGTAAAGAGGGTGGCAGCCAGCCCGTCGCCGAATCAATCCCTACTTAAGTCTTAAGCTTACGGTGAATGAAATGAAATCGGGATGAAATCCACATGGTTAGTGCCACATAGTAAAATGGGCTGGTACCACCATGCTGGTAACTCACTTTCTGGTGCCTGGTTAACTACCAGTCTTAAGATTGAAAACCAGTTGATAGCAAGCAATATACCCTCGCTTTGAAGCCTCTTTCATATAGCTCAAATCATCAATATTGTGTCTGGTGAAAGAATTGTTCTAAGTATGTTGGCTCTAGGCTTCAGTAGGTCTGTGGCACTATGAGCATGTAATCGTATCATACTATTATTGTAAATGCGAAAGGTTGTGTGCGTATTTTATTACTTCGCGCTGAAACGTCTCATCAAATTTGGATGAATTTTAAGTGTAGTTGTTATTTATTGTTATTAAATTTTAATAAATGAGTTATTTATTCACATAGTCAGAGTCAAGTCACAGCCACTTATAATTTATTCACATAGTCAGAGTCAAGTCACAGCCACTTATAATTTATTCACATAGTCAGAGTTAAGTCCCAGTCACTCGTAATATACGTAATATGCTCACATACTCTCTCTCCTTTACAATATTTTGTTCAATTCTTTGACCCCGCGCTATCTTAAGGAACGTTTCAATTTCCTTCACAATGCCAACGTTCTCAATCTTAGGTCATCAGAAAATCTTGCCCTCAGTATGCCTCAGCATGGCACAGTATTTTATGATCACTCTTTTTCAGTGAAAGCTGTTCGCTTATCGAACTTATTACCAGTTACTATCAGGCGTGCACAATCCTTGTCGACCTTCAAAAGCCAAGTAAAAAGTTTCTATCTCGCCAATTAGTTTAACCCGTGTGAACTTGGGTTTTGATTATAATACATCAAAGAATTAATGTATAAATATATGTATGGAAGTATATTGTATTGTAGTGTGTATATATATATACACACTTACATAATATATATATATATATATTATGTAAGTATATCAATGAATTGATTATATGTTTATATATATTTCAATATGTATTAGTGTATTTTTATGTATTAGTAGATATTTTTCTTTTCTTGTTTATAATTTATTATTAATTTAAAAGATTTAGTAATGTATTATTGACTTGATTTGATTGTACCTTTATCTTTATATTACGCCCGTCTTGTTATTCCTGTATTTCCTCTCCATCCTAAGGTTGCCTGGAAGAGATCACTATTAGTGATAAGGCCGCCCATTGTAACACTTTATTTTAAGCTTTCTTTTACTTTTATGTTATTTTTGTATATTAAGTGGTGTAACAATAATAAATTATCTATCTATCTAATATAGGTCTATCGTTAACTGACTATTTGTCACTGACCTGTCGAAGTCTCTTTCTAGAAAAGCGATGGCTGCATTACTAAAACATTTTAGGATGAATGAGTAGGACAGTTGTGTACCGTTACGAGCACTTAATGCTTAATATTCATTATAATAAGTCAAAACTAGAAGAAACACATTCAACTCAAATCATTGACATCAATTTTTGGGCCTTTTCCCGTCAATCTCATACAAACTTTTGTATTTATATTGCAGCCACAGCATTCGCAGTATCGTGCATGACATCGATAGCGGCGGGACAGGCGCCCAGCGAAGTCCGCGGAGCGGTACTCGGCACTTTACGGTCCTTAGGAGCTTTAGCTCGTGCCGCAGGACCTTTGATCGCGGCTGCAGGTAACTTTTCCTTTCATATTAATGTGTAATAGCTTTAATTTAGAAGGCGGGAAAAGACCCCGAGCGAATTTCCGCCGCGGCAGCATCATTGCTCATTGTTACAGGTAACTTGGTCCTTCGAGCCGGATTACTTGTAGGTTTGTGATGGCGGCATTCATTAGAAAACGCTACAAACTGTTTGTGTGATGTTAAAAGGTAGTCAACCGTGTATAATGGATATAATTGATCTCATTAGCTACGTGATTAAAATTTTGTTTTCTTCTTCTTGTGTTAGTAGAGCTATATTATTCTTGAAATTGTCAGATTTTCACGTTCAGGTGGCCCTTCGATATTTGTATTTAAGTATACTATGGATAGCTTGCAAACATCCTCAATCGACTGGCCTTAAATGACGACAGTGCATCTGTTATTATATTTCCTCTTACCATCATGGTCTCCCCAATACGGCACACACGTGACTTGCACAGATTTAGACACCGATTTCTAGTTGTTTTTGATATGATTTGATAAAATGTATATGACTAACACTAATGCTGGATTCCTATATCTAGAAATTGATCGTTTTGCTTGCGACTCGTAACTTATTGACACTTTTGAGATAACTGTGAAAAAGTAACGCAAAACGATCCGTTTCTGGATATAGGAACCCGGGGTTAGGGACTCTAGTCTCTGATTCTGGCCCTCTACTTTACCATACTAGTATGAAGTACTTATGCACTATTATTTATTCTGTGCTAATACATTATCATCTTTGTTTACAGCATACTGGTATTCCGGAGCAACTGTCACATACTCTATAGGTTCGGTAGTTCTAATCATTCCAGCTGTGATGCTATTTAGACTGAACACTTAATAATACATTATTCGCAGAGTTTACACTGCCATTAACAGTAAGCAATAACTTTATTCCACGTTTACAAATTCCACTAAGTATTTATTTTTATACACTTTCTTTTCACTTTAAGAAATTTTATTTGATATAAATTGTTACTTTTTGATGTTTTATCTCGAATCACAGTATTAAATTTATTTGTGTAAAATGTTGTTTTATTTAATACCTGTTATGCTCCGCAATTTTACCGCAGTGATAAAAACGATGATCATAAAAGTAACGTTATTCATGCGTTATTCCTATTCCAGGTCCTATGGTATCAATACCATATTTCATGAATATCCGTTTAGTCGTAAAAAGAATAGAAACAGGTAGAAAGAGCCGCTTTCTCTTTCATTGACCGAGCGAAGCATCTGCCTTAACGGGCCAAATTAATTTTTCTTCTGTCCATATTGTTAGTTAGTATGTTGGTCCTCCTGTACAGGTCACATTTTTCACGTGGGGTGCATGTTCTACTATTCATAATTGTTTTCGTCGTCGATTTTGAGTACTTTTCCTAAAAAGGGGGGAAGTTTGCTGCGACACTATTTACCGACCGATTTTGATAAAATTTGGTACACGCATAAGGTACCTGACTTAAAGAGGAATTTCGAATATGATCATAACCTGGTCAAGTGGTTGCCGAGATAATAGATTGTGAAGTTGTTGGCCAGATAAGACTATGGTATACTGTTCGCAGAACTAGTAATACTAGTACATAGTATAATTAATAGAACTAGTAATATAACTTAGCATGGAATTTTACCCTACTTTTATTTTTATAGTAAAATAATCAATAACCGTGTGTGATGTTTCTCTGAATCGGCCGAGCTGAAGACATATCAACTCTTTAAATCTAATACAACACGTGATCTGTGGGCTTTATACGTTTATTTAAATTAAAAAATAACCACCAGTATTTGCAATTATAAAGTCGCTCCGTCTTAGTGGATCGCCTCAGTGGCTTAGCGGTCATGGCGTCCGGCTCGGATTGTCGGAAGACGCGGGTTCGAATCTCGTCCAAGGATGTGAATATTTACTCTATAATTGCAAAGTTTGGTCTCGATAGGCGTTCGTGATTTAAAAATAATATAATAAATAAACGAATTTCATGAAATTTAAATGTGATCACCTCTGAAGTACAATTAACCAATCAAAAAAAATACCTCTTTTTGGAAGTCGGTTGAATTATAACCACCAGTGTCAAATCGTAAATAATTATTTCAAATACTAGCTGTTCCGTCCGCGGCATCCGTCGCTTTGTCTAAAGGATACAAATCCACAGAAATAAATTGAATAAATATTAATGACTCTAGGCTGCTCTCCGCGATTTCACACGCGCGGTGATGGATGATGATGATGATGATGATGAATCTTATATAGCCTATGTTACTCAGGGTGGATGTAGCTTTCCAATGGTGAATGAATTTTTGAAATCGGTCCGTTACTTTTAGAGCTAATTCGTTACAAACATACTTACATGTCTATTGTGCAAAGCCAGTTGACGAAGCTGAAGAGAGAAGACGGCAGTGTAGCGTCGACCAAAGCAGAAGTATTAGGAGAGGTAGAGAGTTTCTACGGACAGCTATACACCTCGGTCGCTAAACCTGTTAGCAGCTCGGCCCTTAAAGACCCATGAGCCAAGCTGACCCGACATTATACCGAAGATATCCCGGACATCAGCCTGTACGAGATTATAATGGCCTTGAAACAGCTTAAGAACAACAAGGCGCCTGGTGACGACGGTATCACATCTGAGCTTCTGAAAGCGGGTGTAACACCGGTACTTAAAGTCCTTCAGAAGCTCTTTAATACCGTCTTACTCGAAGGTTCAACGCCAGAAACATGGAACAAAAGCGTGGTGGTGCTGTTCTTCAAGAAAGGTAACAACACTTTACTTAAAAATTACAGACCCATCTCGCTTTTGAGCCATGTTTATAAGCTGTTTTCGAAGGTCATAACGAACCGTCTCAGTCGCAGGTTTTATGAATTCCAGCCTCCGGAACAAGCCGGTTTCCGAAAAGGCTATAGTACCATAAACCACATCCACACGCTACGGCAAGTTATACAGAAGACCGAAGAGTATAACTTGCCTCTTTAACGGCCTTTGCCGTTTGTGGACTATGAGAAAGCCTTTGATTCGATCGAGACGTGGGCAGTGCTTGAGTCTCTCCAGCGTTGCCGTATTGACTATCGGTATATTGAAGTGCTGAAGTGTTTGTACAAAAACGCCTACATGTCAGTCCGAGTACAGGAGCAGAGTTCGAAGGCAATTCTATTGCAAAGAGGCGTGAGACAGGGAGACGTTATATCTCCGAAACTGTTCACCGCTACATTGGAAGACGCCTTCAAGCTTCTGGAATGGCAAGGACTTGGCATTAATATTAACGGCGAATACATCACTCACCTTCGATTTGCCGACGATATTGTAGTCATGGCAGAGTCCATGGAAGACCTCAGTACAATGCTCGAAGGTCTCCATCGAGTTTCCCAACGGGTAGGTCTTAAGATGAACATGGATAAGACGAAAATTATGTCTAATGTCCATGTTGTACTTACCCCAATATCAGTTGGGAACTCAGTTCTCGAAGTTGTTGATGAGTACATCTACCTGGGACAGACAGTCAAACTAGGCAGCCAACTTCGAGGTCAATCGTCGAATCCAACTCGGCTGGGCAGCGTTCCGGAAACTTCGCGAAGTCTTCTCGTCAAAAATACCTCAGTGCCTCTAGACAAGAGTCTTCGACCAATGTGTGTTACCAGTGATGACTTATGGCACTGAAACGTGGCCTCTTAGAAAAGCTCAAAGTCGCACAACGAGCTATGGAGAGGGCTATGCTCGGGGTTTCTCTACGTGATCGAATCAGAAATGAGGAGATCCGTAGAAGAACGAAAGTCACCGACATAGCCCAGAAGATTAGCCAGTTGAAGTGGCAGTGGGCAGGGCACATAGCACGCAGAACAGATGGCCGATGGGGCCGAAAGGTTCTGGAGTGGAGACCACGGACCGGCAGACGCAGCGTGGGTCGTCCACCGACACGGTGGACAGACGACCTGATGAAGGTCGCAGGACGACGTTGGATGCAGGCCGCTTCCAAACGGTCCTTTTGGAAAATCATGGGGGAGGACTATGTTCAGCAGTGGACGTCCTACGGCTGAGATGATGATGATGATGATACTTACATAGAAATCTTTCCTCTTTATAATATTAGTGTATATGAAATAAAAGTAGTATGAGTTACTCCTCATGACAAGCTATCTGCCGGTGTAGTATACATCGAAACCGGTCCAGTCGTTTTAGAGATTAGCTATGCATTTACTTAGTAGAGAAAATCACGCTACAATATTCTGGTTGTATTTCACTACACATCCGCTAATGCTCTTTCGGTCTGTTTTACGGGTTCAGTCGGCGTCAGAATATAATTCTAAGCTTCTCTGATCACTTTTTTAATGTTTTTGGGAGCATGCATTGTTTGTATGAAATTTACTCCATTACTATAAGTTTGGAGTGGAGATGGGTAGTAGGTACTCGGACTTAACACATCAGTAGGCAGTTTTTAACCCGATTCAACCGGTAGCTCAGAGGGATTGCGACAATCTGCTCCACGCGGACGAAGTCTTTTGGGAGTGTACCTATTTCAAAAACTGCTTGACCGAATTTGATGAAACTTTAATAGGACCGCCTGGGAAGTATACTCTACCAAAAAATAATTTTGAGAATCGGTCCACAAATGGAGGAGAAATCAGCTAAATAAAAAATACATATCCACGAACATATAACCTCCTCCTTTTTTGAAGTCGGTTAAAAATGATAATAGGTGTATAAAATATAAAAATGATAATAATTATAGTAGTACTTAATTTTTTTCTTTGTACCAGAACCTTTTTAGTTTGATTTGACCCATAGACTAACATGACGTGACCATGGCAACGGTTTGTTTTGATTTGCACTATTTTCTGTATCTGTGAGAAAAAATAGTACCTATTTGTCAACAGTGCAGATAAAGCTATAGTTTTATTACAGAATGCCTCTTTTTAGCAATAAATTCTCGCCTAAAACGATTCCAGTGCGGAAACAGGACACTTTAGTGATAAAGAATGAATTTGGCAGTGATTACGCGTCTAAGGAACTTGCGATAGATGTGGCACCGCTCAAACTCAAGCTAGGGGATTTCGAAATCTCTTTCGAAGACGGCCAGTGGATTCCCGGTACGTACATATTTTGTTTTGCCCATTGTCCCTACTGGCAGGAACATCTGCATTTATTGCTCCCAAACTCTACCTATGTAACTGCAAGTCCAGAATTTCATAAGTAGAATAACGCTTAGAAGAATTACCTAAATTCTTCTAAGAGAATAACGATAAAATTGCATTGGTAAGTAGAGGTACAGTTTTAGCCAAAATATCTTTTGACAAATTTAGATACCACCACGCTGGTTATCATTATTATTTTAAATCTTTTTTTAATTAAGGTACTTTGAGCCGTATAACGACTATGTCAGTCCCATAGTTTAAGGTGGTTGACGTCGAGGGCCTTAAATAAGTCATCACTTATAGATGCACTCTATCAGAAGATGGTACACATCTTCGTACACACCACACATGTCACAATTAGAAGGGCTCCTAAGCTTAAGTTTTCTGATAAACTTCACGTGGGTGCACCATGGAGTGTGAGGAGGCTCGCTTTGTAGAGTTCCAAAACCATATTCCTTTCTCTCGAGAGATAACATCAAAATACTCCTTCCACTGCGATTTTATTTTGTTTTTGTAAGGCTAAGTAGGTACTTCCGTATATTCGGGTTTCAAGTGAACCTCTTTACCACTTACTTTTGCTTTGGTTATCATAGACAAGTACATTCTGGATAACCAAGCTTGGCCTAAGGTTTACCATACCATACCTAACATTTTTAATATAGTTTTTTAAGGTTGATCAATTATTTCTTGCGACTTACATGAATTGATGTCTGTCGGTTACAGGCGCCGATATTTCGACGTATGGTAGGTCGACAAATGGCAGCGCAAGATTTTAGAGCGTGATACTTGCATAGTGCATCCTCAGATTAGCATCAAACACATTATTTTGAGTAACAACCTACTTAGTTACTCAAACAAAACAAGAGATTTTTGAAAATTGTGCAAATTACGTCTTTGCCTCAAAACTTGCAAATTATTTTCCAAGTATTATCTCACCGATAATATAGGTAACAGTAGATACAATATAGATTTTGTTTTATAGCATTTGACCAGTAACGGCCCAGTTTACTTTAAAAAAACTAAAAAAAATTAATTTGTAGTTTTTTTATGTAAAATATAAATTATTATAGTCTAACTAATTCGAATAAGTAGGTAAGTGTCTAGGTACATTGAGCGCTTTAATTTATCACATTCAGACGCTAAGTTCGTACTTGAATCGGAGTCACTAATTAGAATTGTATCCACAACTATGCACAATTACTTACAATTTAAATATATTAATAATAGTATCTAGAGACTTCCAAAAAAAGAGGTACTCAATTCGTCTGTTTTTTTATGTTTGTTTCCTACCTCATAACTTTCGACTGGGTGAACCGATTCTCAAAATTCTTTTGTTTGAAAGCTGGTGCTTCCCGTGTGGTCCCATTTAAATTTCATCAAATTCGGTCCAGAAGTTTTTGAGATACACTCCAATAACTGAATAGAATGGAGGTCGGTATACATTTTTTCAAATTGTACTTGTTTTATATCAGATACTTCACACGGGCAAAAACTTAAGTGAAAATACTACGGTCGAAATTCTATAACAGTCGAATTTTCTGTAGCTTCAGGCAAAGCGGGAGCGGCTCACAAAGAGAACATTCGGCTCAAAAACGAGTTGGAACGGCTTGAAGAGGAAAACAACATGTTGCGACTGAAATTCGAAATATTGCTTGATATGATGACAGATAAAACCGTAGAAGCGGAACAGCAAGACATACAAAGGGCACAGAGTTTGGGATCTTTGAAACAGAAGAGTAAAAAACAGAAATGGTAGTGATCAAAATGGCATGTACTCCCAAGTCAAATGTATCCTAAAATATGAAAGATTTTCATACACTAAAAGCAGATCAGAGAGAACCAAGCGGACATGGTGTGAGCTTGAATGGATTTGGGACCAGACTAGAGCAACAGTTAGAGGCTAAGAGCAGTAGAACTCATTCTGAATGAGGGTATATATACTTCCACTATACCTTTTTCTCCCGTGAATCAATATAATGTTCGCATAACTGTGTTTTGGTTTGAAGATATGGTTGCAGGCGAAATTACCGGCACAGTGCTGTTCGTCACGTGTGATCAAATGCATCTGTTCTAGGCAGAGGTTACCTCTTAATATCCGGTGGATCTCGTGCTTGTACGTTTCCTATAAGATAAAAAAGTCACTACAATATATTTTCGGCAGAATTTTTCAGTTGTGATCGAGCCTAAGTAGAACATGTAAATACTTTGATTAGTGCTAATGAGAAAATACATAGTTCTATTGATTAAATATACCCTCCGCGTATTGGATATTTGTGGAAGATAGAAGACTCTTATAACGAGTACTCAATAACACTTCTATCAACAACCGCTGTGTATAAATTACTCGTACTAGCTGCGCCCGCGGTTTTACCCGCGTGGTGAGTGATTTTTTGGGCTACTTTCCTATTTTTATCTCGTAAGAACCTTCTACAAAGTATATGGAATCATTTAAAAAAAAGGTGGACGAAATCGATAACGTCGTTCTCATGTTATGGCGTGACGCGCGACCAAGGGAAATAGGAAATCATCTTTGTCTATATACAAATACTAGCTGGTGCCCGCGACTACATCTGCGCAGGATTAGTACTTCGAGTAGCTTAATATCTTCTCCAAGGCCATATCTATCTTTATACCAAAATGTCATAAAATATGTACATGGTCACACGCAATTGCTATAATAGTATTGTATGAGTCAATTTAAATACTTAGTGGTCAATCAGTCAACTCAGTACTTAGTATCAATCAGTCAACACTATTAATAAAATACAGGACTTGCGTGTACATACAAATATAAAATTAATCACCATGGAAAAGTACTGTCATTTAATTTCATCACCCTTGACCGATTGTCGAATGCGTGAAAGAGTAACAAAGATCCACACATCCATAAATTCATACTCACAAACTTAAGCGTTTACAATATAATTATAAAGAGGAAAGATTTATTTGTTTGCTTGAATTGAATAGGCCCCGAAACTTCTGGACCGATTTGAAAAATTTTTCGTCATTAGGCACCTACATTATCCCTGATGAACATAGGTTAAATATTTTCGTTCATCATCATCATAATCCATCACCACGTGGGTGAAACCGCGGAGCGCAGTTAATAAGATAATGTAAATGTCAAATCATATTTCAAATGGATTGGTTTGTGACTTTGTAGCACGACACGACCTTCATGTAGTGTACCTACAAGCTACAAGTATACCTGTACACATGTATCAATACCAATTATAATAACTTTGATTAATTATTACTTATCATTTAACTATAAAGTTTTATTGTATTTCCATGAAACACGGTCGGGCCTGTAAACTATTTATGTTATTTATATAGCAAATAATACCTATAGTCTGAGATCCGCCGTGGTGTTACGCTAAACTAACATTCACATATGACAGCCCAATCCAGCTGTTATCTGTCCACCACGCAAGTGTGAAGTGTAGGTAAACTTCAACTCAATAAATTATAATATTTTTTGTTGTATTATAAATCACTATTACACAATATACTTTATACCATGCTTCGAGAAAAAGAAATAACTTAATCGTAAATAGACATTTAATGACGAAAAAAGGAAGGTTTAAAAGTTATTATTTAAATGGACATTAAAGTTGGAACAATTACTAAACATAAGAGTAATTTTCTGATTATAATTATATATAATTTTTCTGTAAGTGCAGCAAAGATACAGTTTTTATTTTAATGCTACACTCCTTGTCGCAAATATCGATCAATCAAATCTCGAGGAGCTATTTGCACAAAGAGTTTGTATGTCGAGTATTCTTTGCGCAAGGAGTTTGTATCGAGTATTTTTTTTATTTTAGGCAGTTGTCTATGCATTGAGATGGAGGTCGAATAATATTGATGTGTTCTAAATTCAAACACCAAAATAGTGATTAAAGCCTTTTTATTCACGGTTTTCAGTGAAGAAAATAAGCTGTTTAGAGTAGGAATGGTATAAAGTAAATTAGCAATTATTTTATTTAACTATTTTATTTCATAGCATTTAAACAGAATTCAAAGAGCGTATCTCAGATGAGTAGGAGTGTATTGAGAAGGCGTGGCACGTGGGCCACAGTTGGCTAAAATTGTAAATATCGGCGCGCCAGTGTGTAACTTATTCATTTCGACATCCATTGTTGGTAGTGTTCTGAAATAGTTTACTACTCAACAAACAAATGCCGCAATGTAGTATTGCGTACAAGTTATAACAATACTCGCGCGTACAGTAGTGCCGTGGTCCGTTTTGCGATAATTTTGCTCACAGTGCTATCGTCTACCAAAGCTGGTCCGAGACAAATATCGCGATTTTGACAGCTCGTGGCACTGTAAGCGTGTTGTTAATTCGGACCAAAGTTGTAGCAATAACAAACCATTTGCGCGCGAAAAACAAAAATCATAAAAATATCGTGCATAGTGTGAAGGTTAACTATGTAGTGTGTGGATTAAAAAGAAATAATGGAATGGATGGACCGACATTTACAACTTTTACATCAAAAAGAAGGGACACCAGTAAATACATTGTAGAAATAAACAAACACCTGTCACTTTTGACAGAACGCTCACGATGATTATGGTGTAGAGCATGGTTCATGTAATCGTCAATATGGCGGCAGTTAAGACGTCATCGATGACGTAGCGTGGGCCATCGTAATCACGCTCACGGTGAAAGGGACCGACTTTTATCGCGCTAATATCGATTATAGCCAATTGGGACCGCAGTGTAGGTAGAAGAAATAGCTCGCGCCTAATTTCTACCATCCTAAATTCGTGGACTAGTGTGTTTGTATTTGTTATCCACAATCATTCGTTATCTAAACTATTTTTAGATGTGACCTTGCGATTGTGTGATGTATTTTTATTGCACGTGCGCCTGCTCGCTTTGGTTGCGCCGTGCGCGCACTCGCACCTCCCATCTTGCTCCCTCCTTTCTACTCAACGCCCTGGTTGCCTAGCATCCTGATCTTGACGTGTTTTATACTAAATTATGGATGTTTCTCGACATCTGAGTAATTTTGATATACCTAATTTATGATAATTTTATGACTGACCATAAAACATTGTATTAGCTTGACATTTTCAATTTGATGACTTTTATGTTTTCTCTTAATTTTATTGATCTATATAATATTTTACTTTTAGCTTGTTGCATGCCTTGGCGTTGCTGTAAATGTAACTGGTAATTGAAATATTTTGATTAAAATAAACAAATAAATAACAATTTCACCCTAATGTCGACACCAAGTTATAAGCATTCATAATAAAAAAAACGCTCAATAGAGTATGATGTTCGTAGTTCCGAGATTTGCTCATAAAAAAGGCTTCTGCTAATATATCAAAAAATATTGCCGGGTCGATAAATAAAATAACAAGCATTAAAATATTAAATTACTATATTTAAAAATATTTTTAACAATAATAAACATAAACTGTATCACATGTTACTCTTAGTTTATGTAGTGTTCAGTGCACTTGTGTTTGTTTAATACAATTACCCTGCAGACAATGGTATACAGCAAACTCATTGTGAGTTATTATTAGGACACCTGTTCCTCGTATGTCCTTCTTGACGACAGAGGCCGCATTTGCGTGTCCTAGAGTTGCCATCGTCTGAGTGTCCCCCCCTTGCCGCACCTCCTCTACCCCCGCGACCGCGTCCTCGACCACGGTAACTTGAACCACCGCTACCGCCGCCGGTACCCCATTCTACAAGAAACAGATATAAATTTATAAAAAATATTCGTTTTCTTCTAAAAAATATCCATTCGTTAAACCGTTTCAAGCTATCCGATAGATGACTGACACATTTACTTATCAATAAAACAAAAATAACAAAACAAAAGAATATCTAACTTTCGTCTTAACTAAATAATAATCTAAAAAAACCGACCAAAAGAGACCAACTTTCATTCTATTATTATTCCCTTTATTTAATTTTTATCACGGATTTCATCCGGTCCTTTACAAAGGCATTAAGTGGGGCTGTAGCCAACATTTAGAGGCCTGTTTGGTAAAAAAATACAAAGTAATATAAACAACAGAATTTGGGAAGACGGTTACATGGATTATCTGTTACAAAAATGGGTTAAATAACAATAAAGCTATTGATATGAACTTATACATGTAAGGAAAATAGATGGCTATGGATGAGACTACAGCACCTGTAAATTTTAGTCTCATCTTAAATATTTAGGCAGATGGTGACTTGCCACCTACTAAACGGGCCCCAATAAGGGCCATCATCAATGGTGACAAAAGGGGCGACGTTAGTGTGGAGGGCTAAAGGGTGTCGAGTGGTGTGCTGCGGTTTCACTAGAGCGCTACTACCGACGTTATGCCTTTTAACACTTCTACCCTTGGAGCTTTTTGTTACTTGTCCACCTCTGAAGTGTAACCTACCAAACAATAGGATCATCAAAATCATACAGTCGAATTGATATCCTGCTTTTCGAACTCGGTTAAATATAAAGATCGGATTGAACGAATGCTGTTCTTCAGTCCGCCTTACTTATCATGTAACGTTCAACTGAAGAAACTAGTATTTTGAATGCTGTTTTCAATCCAAACGTCAAGTCCGAGTCGGTCAGTATTGTATGAATATGACACGAATCTACTGGTCGATGGACACTCTAAATTACTATTGCTAACTATATACTAATATTATATAGAGGAAAGATTTGTATGTAAGCATGTTTGTAACGAATGGGCTCAAAAAGTACTAGACTGATTTCAAAAATTCTTTCACCATTGGAAAGCTACATTCACCCTGAGTAACATAAGCTATACAAGATTCATCATCATCATCATCATCATCATCCATCACCGCGCGGCTGAAACCGCGGAAAGCAGCTCTTCTATAAAACAAAGTCGGGTTTGTTCGAAGACCGGTTCGACTGATTTTCATGGTTTATGATTTGTTGTATTTGTCTCCGTCCTGAATAGCAGAATAACTATAAAACATTGGAAAATTGAAATTGAAAAAATAAAGGAAAAATAACTTTCCAATACAAAATGTCCAACTGCCAAATATTTAAAGTTCATCCCGCCAATACTATACACCCCTTCCCTCAAATTAAAGAACGCATTTAAATAAAGGTTTTGAATCGACAAGATATATCCACAATTTTCGGATAATAGCGTAATATAGATTTAAAAATGTAGAATAACGTCAGTGATGAAAAAAGATTGCCATATATTGGTTGGCAAATATTTATGCGTGCGTTCATAAATTTATTTTGTGTAAAGTAAGGAAAATATCAAGCTACTTAAATATACAATAAATGACAAATTAATATATTAAAAAAAAACCGTCAAATCCATTGGTCTCACTGAATCATTCCAGATATATATATATATATATATATATATATATATATATATATATAAATTTTATTTGTTTTTGTGTTATTATCTTACTAAAGTAATGAGCTTAATATTTATTTTGTATTCATTGATTACTTTCATAAAATCATAAATTATGTTTAGCTAATCTTCAACACGACATTAATTGACTGTTAGGCGGTACGAAGTTCGCCGGGTCTTCTAGTTGTCTATATATTATAGTTATGAACTTTAATTCTCTATTTCTGTACCTTAACACTGTATTTACATTAAATTTTAATTAAAATCTTTAGGTTAGAAATTTTACGTGTTGTCTTTAGTGTTGCCACACGACAAACAAATAAGGCGGCTACTTATCTTTTTGTTTGCCGTGTGCAGAGCAAGCACCTCCTACTTCGGAGGTGCTTGCTCTGAGCTCCTAATTAGGAGGAATGGTTTGAAAGTTAACCCATTCTGAGCAAGTGAGTTGAAAGACGTTTGTATGTGAACATATTGAAACATACCTGATGTAGAACTAGATCCGCCATCATCAGCCCACTGGAAGAAGTTGCATCTAGAACTGAAGTCCTTCGGACAAGAGTAAAATGGTCGCCCTTTGTTTGGTCCCTCTTTATGAACTGTGATCCTAAAATAAAATAAAAATTAGTTAAGAATGAATATTATAACTATAATAAACTATAATATAGTAATGGGGATCCACACTGCCAATTTATCCCGATAGGTGGCGCATTATCGATCGGGCCACGGTGAACTGTCATTTTATAGTGCGTTCGAAAGGCACCTTGTGAGCGTTTTTAGCAAAAATAACGCTAAAACGCTCACAAGGGGCGTTCGAATTGGGAACCTGTGGGTGAAAATGTCGTTCATGTATCTTTTTTTTGTTCTGTCAGCGTTCGAAAGCTAAAAATAAACAGGAATTTTTGCCACCAAAAAGTGCAATTTTTGACCCACGTCCGGAGCATGATTGTTTGTGATCGTTTTTTGACAGCTATGTATTTGACAGCATAATCATGATATTTTAGGTCAGTTGAGCGTTCGAATAGGGTGTGGGCAAAAGTTGCAAAAATAACGTTTTTGAG
This sequence comes from Selenia dentaria, assembly GCA_917880725.1. Classification (NCBI taxonomy): domain Eukaryota; kingdom Metazoa; phylum Arthropoda; class Insecta; order Lepidoptera; family Geometridae; genus Selenia; species Selenia dentaria. The sequence goes on along the minus strand of OU862877.1, from coordinate 30,085,375 downwards.
CTTTACGAACTCTATAACAAAAGAGTCATCAATGACAACGCCAACAATGCCCTCATAAGCTAAACGAACGCACCTTTAGTACAATTATTGTTGTAAACAAAAACAAAGTTTGACTTATTGCTTTGAGATGGCCGGAGCTATGCTAGCGCCACCTGTATTATGCTTCGCGTGTGGAACCCCATTCTGCGGACAGTTATAGACCTCACTAAAGTCTTATGAATGACCGACGACAAAAAAAAATAGTGACTGATAGAACATGTGAACAAATTTCGTCATGATTGGTTGAAAATGTGACCTGTACAGGAAGGCGTACATACAACCTAACAAACATACGAACATATACATATATACTAACTTGAATACCAGTATAATAAATAGCTTTGCCCTGACATATACGAATAACGTATAGCCTAAGGTGATGAAGATAACAACGTGAAATTTGAACGATCATCGTTTCGAAGCGCACTAAGGGCAATAATCTATCTATCAATAGTTTTCCTTACTACCGATAGAAAGACATAACGTCCATACAAATAGTGTCAAATATCTATCTCTAGTAAGGTAAACCGGCGATAGATAGGTTATTGGCACCGGGCGTAAGAAAGGGTTTTTTGAATATTCAATACCTAAGGAATAAGAGAAGTGATGTTAAAGTTTGTATAGAGAAATATCAAATCATTTCAAACTAATGTTTAAATGTTAAGATGATGAAACTTTTGTCTTCAATAATAAAAATATACGACATATTTCACGTTTTTTTTAAATTAACCCCTATACTAAGTTTAAAAAAGATGTAAAAGTTTATCCGGAGAGAGATTGTTTAATGTGGTTGTAGTGTGTGGTAAATAGTATTTAACCTCGCACTAAATTTCGGTTCCTATTTTTTTAATAAAGTCACTGAGCATAAAATCTCAAAATGCTGACAGATCCTGGTGGAGCTTTAAGCGCCATATTGCAATTAGCTTTTTGGCCGATATCTCGGAAGCTATGCACTTTAGCCCTTCATGACCGCCGGTATACAAGCGTGCGACTTACTTTAAAAAATGTCAAGCCTGTGTTAATTTGTTTATGCGGACGCGACCTATGGCGATCGCTCGTGATTGAAGTTTACTATTAAACTGTGGCGCCTCGATCGCGCCATAAAATATTAGTATTTGGCTATCGATGCTACACGATGGCTGAGTGTTTCATCGGCAGAGGCAGCGCATGTAAGTACCTATTTTGTTTTATTATTTTGTTATGAGTACAGATTTAGTTCGCTTTTAATATCGATACATCAATGAACTCTACGGCTAAAGATTATTCTATTACATTGCGAAAATTAGTAAATATGTACGACGAAATGTAATGTCACAAGTACATAGAACATACCCTCAGAAATTGGTGTTTAAGATTTTCATCAGTTTATTGATCAAAACTGGCTGCTATCTTACAGCGTGTTTTTGGGCGAATAACATAATTGTAGAGTTACTTAGCGATGGAAATGAGTCTGATGTTGAAGAATTTCATGAAAGGAAATGTCTCGGTGGTAAGTTCCACATCCTCACAGACATCGAAGACGAAGACAATACTTTGTCATAAGATGAGATTGTATCTACCCCAATAAGCCAGATAATCTCTCGTAATACAACTACGCAGCGATTGCAAGCTGATAATCAATATCTGCAGTAAAATCGTAACTTCTCTGTAACCAGCATAGAAAAATATTCCTTTTCACGACAAACCGCGTTCAACTTTACGGAATCTGATGCGGGGTGCACCCCGGTTTTAATAATGAGTTAAGCACATATATGAAGAGACTACTAGATGTACAAACTTGAGCCACCTCACCAAGAAAAACTTAAACTCACCGCTCAAACCCACCAAATTTGAAAATCGCCTGTGTTTTTGGTATGTACCTATTTTGTGTTGGGATATCTTAACTGCCCACCACATGCGTATGTACCTACTGGCAAACTAGTACGGAGATTGGACTAATTACTGATAATAATAGCTAGTCACCGGTTTCATACCTACCAGCCATGCAAAATGTGTTCCACCACGATCTGCAATCATCTGAAGCAGAAAAGGACACTCCACTTTGGAAGGTGTAACCGATGATCAAATTTTTCGATAATCAAAGAGTTTTATACTACTATTTTATTGATAAGCCGGTAATGCCTTTCAGTGCATGGCCAATGTTCAAAGCACCAGGTTGTCAAAGTCAAAGTCAAAGTCAAAATCATTTATTCAATTTAGGCATCAAAGACGCACTTATGAACGTCAATTTTTCATTAAAATGTACTTTAAAGCCTACCGCCGCGTTCCAAAATACATAGAGCCAACCGAGAAGAAGCGGCAAGAAACTCGGGGCCATTCTTTTTATATAGATGTTTTTACAATGTTTTTACTTAGGTACTACAAATATTAGCTCCAGTGTGTTGCCTTACAAAAGAGAACATAATAATGGTATCAGTAGGGCAAGACACGCTACACTTTGACATCTTAGTACACGAGTAGATAGATCCTGGAGTGATCAGTCCCAAGCTGTTTTATCCTCCAAGTAATCCGAAATTTTGTAATAACCTTTTTGACAGAGTTTAGTTTTAATAGCAATTTTAAACTTATTAATAGGCAAATCTCGGATAACATTGGGAACTTTATTATAAAATCGTATACATTGTCCCATAAAAGAATGACTTATTCTGTGGAGACGCGTTACATGTACGGATAGCTTGTGCTTATTTCGCGTGTTGATGGAATGAGCATCACTCCTTTTATCAAAACTGCTAATGTTTTTCTTTACATACATTAGATTTTCATAGATAAACTGAGAGACAACAGTTAGAATGTTTATGTCTTTAAATTTCTGTCTAAGGGAAACTCTGGGAGCCAAACTGTAGATTGCTCGTATAGCCCTTTTTTGCAGTATAAATATAGAATTAATATCTGTAGAACATCCCCAGAGCAGTATGCCATAAGTCATAACGCTATGGAAATAACTAAAATAAACTATTCTAGCTGTGTCTACATCAGTTAATAGTCTAATTTTTTTAACAGCATAAGCTGCAGAACTGAGCCTACTAGACAATTTTTTAATGTGGGGACCCCATTGCAATTTAGCGTCTATAGTAATTCCTAAAAAGACTGTTGACTCCACAAGGTCCAACCCTGTTCCATTCAATTGTATATTGGATTCTACTTGTCTCACATTTGGTGTCGAGAATTTTATACAATTAGTTTTCTTCTCATTGAGGAGAAGATTATTTGTATTGAACCAATTCACAACTTTAGCTAATGCATTGTTAACATCGTCATAGTTTAGTAACTGCCTTTTAATTTTAAATAACAGTGAAGTGTCATCTGCAAACAATACAATCTCGTTATTCTTCTCTACATAATAAGGTAAGTCATTAATATAGATTAAAAACAAGAACGGCCCTAGTATTGAACCTTGTGGAACGCCCATTGAGATTATAGAGCCGGGCGATTTTTTACCATTTATGTCAACCCTTTGAATTCTACCATTTAAATATGAAGTCAAAAGGTTGAGAGCCATGTCCCTAATACCGTAGTGTTGAAAATTCTTATTAATTTCATGCGGATTTGGCGTTAGATAACTTGTGGTGGTTTGACAACAATTACTACGTGGCCAATTCAATCAGACATTCTGAAGCTAACAACTAGATTTTCTCTTTAACATTGCGGATTTTTTTTTGACCAACGTCCCTGATAAAGGCCGTCGTAACGTATTTAACGATGCTGCGAAATGAGCTGCCACCGAATAAACCAATCGGATCGGTCGAGTCGGTCGAGTTATGTAACCACTTGTGAGTTTTTATACAAATGTCAAGCGCGACCGACGTACTGTTGCAACCCTAATATCTCCTAGATCTTGCAATCGACCACACTCGCATTCGAAGCGGTTAACCTTGCCATTCAAGAAGAGAAGCTGCATAATTATGCCCTGCAACTCAAACGGCTAACCAATTAAGACCAAAGTGCAAAATCTGTGGCAAAACAGGGCATCTTGATCGAAACTCTTGATCCGCTTGTTTCGGTATAGGCGGTCCTATCCTTAAACAGCTATTCGGTTCTCTCGATGAAGACGATGCCAAAGCTTTCACTGACGCCATTAACGCGGTCCAAGATGATCAACGTTACTTAGCTTCCTTAATGAAACAGAATATCCATATTATTTCATCTACTATTTCATCTTTTAATAATACGATTCAAAGGTTAAACCATAACGAAGTCGCACTTAACGAAAACATGGTTAAACTTGACTCAATTCTAGAAACGAATTCAACCAGCACCAATAAACTCGAAGTTACCTCGCATCTCGCAATGACGTTCAGCTCTCTCATGATTCTTAATTTTAAACTGAAAGATCTTATAGATTCTATACTTTTCGGTAAACAAAATGTAGTACATCCTTCTATACTAAGTCCCATGCAATTGCTTAACGAATTAAATTCAAGAAACAACGATCTAATTCGCAACTTTCCAATCGAGCTAACTCTAGATAACATTCATATTCTCATAGATATAGCAGATGTATCTTCTTTCGTTAGCGATAGCAAAATTAGTATTCGTAGTAAAAATACCCTTAGCTTTGCTCGTAGATTATAATCTCTATCAGATTTATGCTCTCCCTACACCTCATGATATTCATAAACCAAACTCTTTTGCTTTAATAAGCCCATCCACAAAGTACTTGTGAGTGTAACTTAATGGAGAATAACTATTATTTGTGTAAATTAGCTAATGTACAATCTAGTGTTTCAAATCCTATCTGTGAAGTGCTTATTTTCAGTGAATTTCTAAGTGATATCTCAGACTCTTGCAGTTATAAACTAATATACGGTAACGTCGATATCTGGCAAAAACTAATGAACAATAAGTGGATTTACGTTCAGTCAGATATCGCTAGGCTATCTCTTAATTGCAATGGTAATATTGTCGATCATGACGTAGTCGGAACAGGAATATTAACTGTTCCTAAAAATTGTAAAGCATATCACAAACTACTGCAGTTTGTTCCCAGTAATGAATACGAAACAAAAATTTATATACCATCACCTAACTTTAACATCATCAACGATGATTGTTGTTCGAAAATAAATATTAATGATAGTATTCCATATTTAACTCCAATAAGATTGTCTCATATAAATCTGGACTCCTTACAATACGCGACTCATAAACTAAACCAATTTAATGACGAGTTGACAGAGATCGAAAATCAGTCTTATCACATTAAATATGGATATTACTTTAGCATCTTGACAACATTGTTATCCTTATCTGTTTTTTTATTTTTGTCTTATAAACTTTATTTGTGTATTTGCCCTAAACGCAGAGCTACTACTTCCGGATGTTGTGTTAAAATATTTAATAAATGCTATTCAAAGCCTCAGTCTCATATTCATTCTAGGTCAAATATTGAGATGACCACTATTGGACACAACTCTGAAACTTCTAGTTCTGACTCTAATTCTGTCTAATGTTTCTATGTCATCTCCAAGAAGGAATCTTGAAATATAATTAAATTTATGTCTGGTACTTTTCTTATTCTATTACTAAACCGTTATGTTTACAATGTTAATTTTAATTGTCCTAGTTCATTGCTACTATCTACTTAATTGTTAGTTTTATTTTTCAATTAATTTCTACTATCTAATCGTTATTCTTATTTTTTTTTTATTCTTAAATTTTTAAGGGAGTTTTGTCATCATTTTGAAAATGTCACCCCCGTAAAGCAAATTTACATGATATGACCAACTAGGTACTATGGCATCATCCAAAAATATATAAATATAATTTAATAAGTGACCTGGCCTCTGCCGAAGCGGGAGAAGCCAGGGCACTGTTGCAAACTCCTACATTGGCGTCAATCACGAACTGATTTTGGCGCAAGGCGTCGTTCCGGACACATTCCACCAACACATGCTGCACATCTTCTACTACACCGCAATCCCTACAATTCGGTGAGTGTGTTATCTTCATCAAAAATTTAAATTTGTTAGACGGAATATGTCCAGAACGAAGTCTTAGTAGTGCGACCACGTGTTTGCGACTAAGGGTTCATACGCACTATGCGGTTACCCGCAATGCGGCTAGCCGTGCGGCTGACCGCAAGCACAAATATGTACGTAATATTCATTTCTATGCGCACTGCGATGCGGCTACCCGCAGACCGCTCCGGTCGCTCGGAGGGCTGCGGCCCGAGTGACGGCTACCCGGACGGTTGCTATACGCACTGTGCGGCTCAGTCTGCGGCTGCCCGCCATTGAGTGAGTGTGTGCACGTGGTTACGTCTGGTAAAATGGAATTCGATACCGAAAAATTTATCATCGAAATCCAGAGTCGGCCAGCAATTTGGAACACCAAATTACCAGAGTATTCTGATAGAATATTAAAACAAAGAGCATGGGAAGAGTTAGTGCATATTTATCACGGTACGTAATTGACAAAGGAAGAAAAACAAAAACTAGATAATTATCAAAATTTTATTTAAATGTAATTATCCTGCCATTCTACCCTCCCTTCATGCATAAAATATTCTGCAAATAATTCTCGATATCCGAAAGCAGTTCTATTGTTTCTTCGCACGTTATCTCGAGTAATAGTTTCAGTTAGTGGATTACTTAATGAGTCTCTAAAAGAATATCCGTCTCTGTCTCTTACAAAGTTGTGTAAAATGCAAGCAGATTTAATAATATCACTAACTAAATCGATGTGAACATTAATTGGTCTGTGAAAAATGCGCCACTTATTCGCAAGTATGCCAAAAGTACATTCAATGTAACGTCTAGCCACACACAGTCTATAATTGAATGTTCTTTTTGTAATATTTAAATTATTTCTCGGATAAGGGCGCATCATACTCGTACTTAAAGCAAATGCCTCGTCTCCTACAAAAACGAAGGGAAAACAAGTTGCATTGTTTCCTGAAATAGGTGCTGGTTCAGGAATGTTCAAGCGGTTCTCTTGAATTTTTTTATAAAAGTTTGAGTTTTGAAATATTGCCGATAATCACCGAATCTTCCATATGCTCCAACATCAATCATCACAAATTTGTAGCTGCTGTCACAAATTGCTAGCAATACCAAAGAAAAATATCCTTTATAATTGAAGCACATTGATCCACTATTTTTAGGTGCTATAATTCTAATATGTTTTCCGTCACAAGCACCTATACAGTTCGGAAAATTTGCTCTAGTAGAGAAACCATTTGCAATTTGAAGCCACATATCTTTGGTTGGTTGTGGTAGGCATATATTTTTTAAGCAAAACCATATAGCTGCACATACTTCTCGAACTATTTCGGCGATAGTACTAATTCCAATCTTAAACATATAATGCAATTCTGCGAATGAACAGCCTGACGCCAAATATCTGAAACAATGTTTTTTTTTAGGTTTGAGTATTCAAAAAAAATGGAGAAATATTCGCGACTGTTTTGTGAAGGCCCATAAAGCGAAAGAGACTAAGAGCGGATCAGCGACAAAAAAAAGACTTCATATGTTTTCTACGATAGTTTGTTATTTTTAAAAGATACTGTAACTGTCAATAGCAGAACGGGCAATGTAACTACAGAAAATGAAGATGGTAACACAGCTATGCAAAATGAAGAAACACTTCCATCAAATACTTCATGGGCACCAAAGAGAAGCAAGAAAAATAATAGTGATGATCTTATCGGTAGAGAGTTAGTCGGGGCCTTCGTCGAGGGTCGGAGTGTTGAAGATGACGAGGATCGCCTGTTTTTCTTGTCTCTAGTAAAAGAATTTAAAAAAATTCCAGAACATATGCAAATGCAAAGTAAATTAGATATTTTAAAGGTAATTAAAGATGCGCAAATTTTCAATTATTCGAACATTGATTATCCAAGACCTAATTCTTACCGGGGATATCAAACGTCACATTATTCTGGTAATAGTCCCTATTCTCACCGTACAAACTTCTCGGAGGTTGGACGAGGGAATACCCATCATGGATATCAAACGGCACAGTATTCAGGAAGTAATGTCTACATGCAGCCTGTGCAGTCTTCGGAGTTTGGACGAGACACGTCTCAAGAAATTGTGAGGAGTCCGACGAATGCACAATCGCCAATTTCAACTCAAAGCGAAAAATCTCAGGATAGTGATTATCTGGAACTTTTTAATTCCATCACTGACGATGATGCTTGAAATGTGTACTTACCTTCATTATTTGAATAAAAATTGAATTATAAATATGTATTTTACTTACCGTAGCACTATTATTAACTTTGCTTCCGGTTTAATACTATTGCGAAATTGTGTGTCTTGCTTCGTTATAAATGTTTTTAGAATGTTCAATAATTCTTCAAACGTTTTTATGCTCATTCTAGTAAATCCGAAAAACTTATCTTCATATTTTTTTAGTTCTTCGAAAAATATTGCAAAATGCTTGCTCTCATCCCGTGTTTGCAAATAAGGATGCACCCAGTACTTCTTTCTTTGTTTTTTCTTCTTTACGTAACGTGTGTAAATGTAGTAAATAGCTGCAACTTCGTCCGCGTCCATCTTTGAAATGGATCGACATGACCGCAAATCGCAACGGTTCTTCAACCGCACGTTGCGGTTGCGAATGCGGCTGCCCGCGATCCGGCTGGCCGCATTCGCAACCGCATCCTGCGGTCAGCCGCACGGCTAGCCGCATTGCGGGTAACCGCATAGTGCGTATGAACCCTAAGACTCATTCTATCGAACCATGGGTAACGAGGTAGTTCACATTGGATAGTTTTGTACCAGATTCCCTTAGACAGTGACCTTTCATCGAAATATTCGTGCCAGCTGCTTCTACACAGTTTTTTAACTTTACCTAATATTTCAATGTATAATGGTAAACATCTGTACAAAACTCCATCATTTATAGCTTGTTTTGCTGCCCGGTCAACTTCTTCGTTACCCAAAATGCCAACATGCGAAGGTATCCATTGCACCACTATTGTTTTGTTTAAGTCTTGAAGTTTACAGATAGAGTCTAGGATGCTGTAGGCTATCGGGTGTCCTCGAATGCTCGAGGTCAACGAAGCCAAATGTAAAAGTGCACTCTTTGAGTCGGATAGGATGACAATTTTGTTTCTGTTAATGGTAAGGGCATATGACAAGGACTCAGAAATCGCTATTAGTTCACAATACATAATTGAGATATCGACATTTATTTTAAATTTGCCATATATTCCTATTTGAGGATCAAAGAATGCTGCACCTGATCCTGTTGCCTCCTTAGATCCATCCGTAAACATTTGATAATATGTGCCATATTTATTGTTAATAAAATCATTGCATATACTTTTCAGTTCCGATGCGCTAGTGTGTCGTTTAGAAACATTAATACCATCTACTCCTACTAGTATATTTTCCGACAGATTGAAGCTACTTATCCAGGTATCCAAACAATGTATTTTTAATTTACTCTCCGAATGAATTTTATGTTCTTTGTAGATGCTATTAATTTTAACGAGTAGAGGTGTTTTTTTTTCTAGTCCAGTAGGTGCAATGGATAATATCGCTTAGTTGTTCAATAACATTTATACTTAAATCCCAACCATCTCAACCAAAATTTACCAGCTAAGTACATTCTACGGATATGTAACGGTTGGATACACAACTCACTCTCCATTACGTGGATCGGTGTGCTTCTAATAAAACCTCCTATGATCCGCATTGCCTGATTTTGTACAATGTTGAGTTTATTTAGATGGCTCTTTACACTAACATCATATAGAAAACTACAGTAGTCAAGTCTACTACGAATAATAGAAATGTAAAGGCGGCGGAGTTGTTTAGGGTGTATTCCCCATTTTGCTCCGGCTAGAACTTTAAAAACATTTAAAAATTTAAGGGTTTTATCTCTGATTTCATTAATATGTCTACCCCATCTCAAACTTCTGTCAAGCCACATACCTAAGTATTTTACCGAATCGACTTGTTCTACTCTGTTACCGTTTATACTAATATTAATATTTTCCCTTGATCTACCTCTGCTAAACAAACATACTTTTGACTTCCTATAAGAAATACTAAGGCCAAGTTCATCAATAAGATTACCTAATATGTCTAAGGCATTTTGTACCTCAATTACTGCCAAGGATAGGTTTTTATGAGAGCTATAAATAACAAACTCATCCGCATACTGTGAAATAAACACTTGCTGAATATCTTGACAAATTTTGGCTGTGGCGACGTTAAACAATATCGGAGATAATGGATCGCCCTGTGATATGCCCATCCCCGTTGTTCTACAGAGAGTTTTACCATCATTTAGAAGAATACTAAGAGAGCGCTCATTAAGAAATTTCCAAATGTATGTACAAAGCGGCGATCCCACCCCAATAACATCCATAATGGTAGTAAGTTTTGTTAAATTGACATTATTATATGCACTGTGAATATCTATGAAACATCCTACAGTCGAGTGTTTGTTTGTAAATCCAATCTGTATACGAGTCACAAGTGTAGTTAAATTGTCAAGACAGGATCGTGCTTTTCTGAATCCCACTGTCTCTTTCGGTAAACAGTCATTTTTCTCCAAGAACCAGTCAAGTCTGCGAGTTATTATTGAATGGAATGTTTTGCAGAGACAAGACAATAGTGCAATAGGTCTAATATCCGATGACAATCGATTTTCACCTCCAGGTTTCGGTACAGGGATTATATTAATCTTCCTCCATTGGTTGGGAACAAAACCTTCCGATAGAAATCTATTATATAGTGAAACTAGTGCTAATTTACCTACTTGAGGGAGAACACTGACCATAGAGAATGAAATATTATCAGCACCTGGAGCAGTATCAGAACTCTTAATACAATTATTTAATTCCTGTATCGAAACCGGAGAATTCAACTGTTGATTAATTGAGGTAAAATTAGGCATATCTGGTGACACATAGTCTGGAGTTAGGCTACTTAATAATAATCTTGCTTTCTCACTATCTACCACTGGTCTACATGTTTTATAGCCCTTGAGCCATTTCATTCGGAGCCACATTTCACTTGTTGACGCAACACTGCCAATACTATCACAGAACCCTTGAAAAGACTTGACTTTACTCCGACGAATTAGCCGCTGAGACTCAGCGATTTTTTTCTGTAAATCAGTTAGATTGTCTGGTATAGGGTTTCTTCTGAACTCTGCAAGGGCTAGACGACAACAGATTTAGACAGATCCTGTGACCAATAAGGTCTAGGTGTAAATTTACTAGACCTTATAGGGTTGTCGTAAATTCTGGTAGATGGTATAACTTCATCTGCGACTTTATTTATTATTTCTGTGAAACTGTTGTAAGCATTTTGATTTTCTATGAGTAAAGTGTAGTTAAATAATGCTTCTTCTATTTTTTGTTTATACTGCATCCAATCAGCTTTCCTGTAAATTCGTCGTTTGTAAAATAAAGTAGTAGGCTTAATATAGGTACTCATCTTCAAAATTGAGTGGTCGCTTCCTAAAGTCTCATTGATTACTTTCCAATTGAATTTAATTGCAATATCTGTCGAGGCTAATGTTACATCTGGGGATGTTTTTTGTATCACACCGTCCACAAGTTTTATGCGTGTATGAGTACCATCATTAAGCGTGATGAAATTATTGTCCAAAGCTGAGTTAAATATCTGCAGGCCTTTAGTGTCCGTCTTGGTGGACCAGTTAGAATGGTGGCCGTTCAGATCGCCCGCTATAATTGTCTTTTGGGACAGTTGTTGGAACAGTTCGTCCCATTGATTCCCAGTGGTTCTTACAGATGAGGTGCAATATACTGACACTACATTTTGAATATGTTCACAATTATGAATCGACACATGAACTATTTCAATGCCTGTATTTGAGATATTCATATTAACTTGTTGTGCTTTTATTGACCAGTGTGTTAATATTGCTACTCCACCATATCCGTCCTCGCGAACTGATCTGAAAGTGTTATAGCCCCTAATGCGAAAACTGCTGCCTGGGTCGAACCAAGTCTCGCTAATAATTGCAATATGGATTTTCTCTTGGTGTAATAACAATTCAAACTCGGGGGATTTAGGTCTTATGCTTTGCGCATTCCACTGCAGTATATTAACTGCAGTGGAATGCGCGGTATGTCCATCTGTTATTTGTAAGGTATGACTATCCATATTTGTTTAGAAAATTAAAACAAGACCAAGCTGACAAGTGATTTACCACAAATGATAATATCTCTTCAAAAATTATATTCATACAGCTTTTCACTTTCTCTTCCCAGGATAAGTCTTTTCCTAGCATTTTCTCTTTCAATTTATTAAACAAAATCTGCCAGGATATTTTATCTTTGTTTATTTTATTCCCCTCGCTTCAAGACTGTTCCTGTACAGAACTTTCACACTCGCTATTTTCCCAAGATTTATTATTCAAATTGTAGTCTGCCTTATTGTTTTCTTTTTTCTTAATCTTCTGTTTACTCTTTTTCGGTAAGTTATCTATTTTATCTCCCTTTTCTTTTAATTTACTCGCATATGTTACAGGCTGTTGTCTGGTGATTGATTCCGCCTCGTTTAATTGGAGTATAGTATCTGTAGGTCTAACTGGAATCGGTGATAATATATCTTCAGGCTCACATGGTGTTGGTACGTACATGTTAAGGGCCTGTTTATAAGAACAATTTTTTTCCGCCATCAGTTCACGCAATTTTTTTTGTTTTGTAAATAATGGACATGTTTTCGAAAGGGCCATATGCTTACCTCCAGAGTTGTTACACAAAAATGACGTAGTGTCACAGTTTGAATGGTTGTTACCACACTTTGGACAGACAGGTTTGATTGCCGAGCACATTTTTATAGAATGTCCATATCTCCAGCAGTGAGAGCATTGCGTAACTGGGTAAACGTACGGGCTGACACTGACTAATGTGTCAAATATGCGGACCTGAGTTGGTAAAGATGACCCTTTAAAGCAAACGCGAATTGACTCACACGCCACCCATCTCCCGTCAAAGCTATTTTTACGTTTCAATCTCTTTACGCCCATAATCAAGGTCTCACTACTAAGGCTCTCTAATATTTCTTCATCGGTCATATCATATCTATGTCCTTTATTACCCCATACGACTGATTAACTTCCAGTGTTTTTTGACATTTAAATCCATTTTCATTAAATATTTTTGTTTTTAGCAGTTTGTCAGCACTCTCTTCCTTTTTAAATAATATGGAAGCTTTATACGTGTTAATAAATTTCATTTCTATTACGTCTGGTATATTTTCGTCTCTAAGGGTTTTTGCCAACTTAAATCGCTTAGGCAACTTCTCCGTACAAGTTAAGGATACCTCCACGTACTCTTCCGATAATCTGTTCATTTCATCTTTCTCTGACGCCCGAGCGAAACGTTTCCCTTTCCTGCCTACAGTAATCCATAACTCTTCTTGATCTATAACTCGACCCCTTTTGCTCGGTTTCCTTAAGTCTGCTAATTGCCTACTTTCTTCCGTCCTATCCAACTCCATGTCAATCAAACTATCACAGCTTCCTGTCATCTCACCGTATTTATTCATCGCATCATTCTCCTCGTTTTGCTCACTATTAATATGTTCTTTACTCATAATTGACGATTATCTAGCGCGTCGCAAACAATGCACGCGATAGTGCGCGGAGCGCGCTGTTCGAACCGGTTACTATGTATAATGATTGGCCGAACGATACACGCGTTCTACCGAAGCAAGCACCCGCGCGCAACTGATCTTATTTTTCTATTTTTCATTGCAACTTTCTAATTGTTTACTACTTAATTGTTATTTTTAATTAATTACTATTCCATTATGTCTCTTAGTCCTGTATTTCATTGTCTCAATCTTGTAATGTCTGTTGGATCTATCCTTACTCACATAGTATCCGTTTAGTATGTTCCGTCTTAAAGGGGGGAAATGTTACAACCCTTACAATTGTTTTGTATATAAACCCATAATTTTCGGATATTATTGTCATTCATTGTTATTCAATTTTACAAGGTTACTCTGCCTCTCATCAGTAATAGTGGTGCGCGATTATTTAAAACCCGAGTGATCCAACAAGGAGTGAATAAGTGAAAAGTGTAAATAATAGTAATAAAAGTGTTAATAAATCTCTGTTTCCATAAATCTTGTTTTTTTTTTTAAAACAAGTTGGGAACCTAGTCTAACAGTACGCACTGACGGTCGGCCGAGCACTGAAAGCGGCCTTACAGATAATAAATAAATAACTTTGCATATATAATCACTTAGTTTCATTAGTATATATTCCGAAAAAGGTAATACTGACTAGCGTCAGAGTTTTCGCATCATTTATTGCCTGTAAACTTTTTGTGAAACTCCCCGTTTACAATTTATGGCCCATTTGCAATGAGGCTCTTGAAAAGCAACGCTTGAAGCTCCATCTTGATCTGTTGACATTTAATGCTCAGTTCATACAATTTTTAAACAGAAAATAGGATGGGAAATTTAGTGCGAGTTTGACCAAAAAACGGCTTTTCTACTAACCTAGATGTCGGTTTATTTGGAAAATCATAAGGCAGCTTCTGTCAGTTTTTTTCCTTTAAATGGCAATTCGGTTAGAAGCGCGGCAGTCGAATGTTGTTATGTACATTTATTGATAATTATTATTGAAGTTCAGAAGCCGAAAATAAATAAACAAATTAGATTTTGAATTATAAGAACTTACAATTTATATAAGGTATTTCTAATTAGTGCACAATTTTAAATCGATACCTGGTCAGGAAAGTGAAAGAAAAACATACATATTTTTAAATTATTATTAACCCATATGCACCGCTCTGCGAAAGAACTATAGTGCGACTGAACGCAATAAGGCGCCTGTTTATCACAGAATGTTTAGAACAGTAACTAAGCCAGGCATACCTGCCGCAATGTGTATGTGTATTCTAAAATACACATACACATTGCAGCACATAACTTGAACGAAAATGGCGGTCATCCGCGCAATTAAAATTATGGACAAAAGTGATATGCGAATACTCCGCCACGGTAATCGTGACTGCGCCGTCATTAAAAATAAAACACAAAGTGAACCGAAAATTAAATTTCATAAATCATCGTATTTCTCGAACAAAGTGTTGTGGGAAGTGATCGTTAGGTATTATTGAATATAACAGTTAAGGAATACTAATAATAATTGATTACAATAAAAGTGGATGTACCTACATGATTAATCAGTATCACTCGTGGGCATATATTATATATAAATTGGTAAGTAACATCTATGTCACTTGAAGAATTCAATTCAGAATTACTGCTGTCAGAATTTCCAACTCGTATTATAAATTATTCCATCATTTTATCGATGACGTGGTCGCTTTTGATGTAAGTTTCTTGGATTTGATTGACCTTGTCGCATAGCTTTTTCCAGTCATATGGTCCCATTGCATTTACTTTTTCGTTCACTGACTGTGTCAGACTGACGTGCGCGGGGAGTGAGTGTGATTGTTTGGAAGCAAGCGTCGCTGCCTTGCTACGGTTACGCATGGCCCTTTGCGCCGTACCTCACGCACGCCTCACTTGGATTGAGACCCAAAAAACGTGTTCTGCGCATTCAAGGTCATAGTTCAACTTCGTGCCGCGAACTATACAACGATGTACGATACGAAACTACCTACTAAAGTCAGACGTTGCCCTGCCGTACGGGCGCTAAGTTTAGGCATAGAGATCAGGGGCCCAACGGTCTTAGCTACTGAGCAAACGCCACACTATCGCGATTCTTCTGCGATTGAACTGCATTTGATGTCAAATTCGGTAATCTGTTAGATCTGGTTCTCATCATATCGCTTTCGTATGGCTATGCTACGGCTTGCGAATGTTGCCACCTAAATAAGATTGATTCAAAATATCAATGCAGTGGTTATCTAGCAAATCACAATAAATAAATCTTTTTTTAAATCGAATACGCATGAAATAATCTGTTGTTTCTGCCTCAAAAAATCATACATTACTAACTACCGAAGTACGCCACTGAAGCATCGCAGTTGCAACTCAATCTTTTACAGCATACCAATTATGTCAAAAACTATCGATGGCAAGCCGCTGGACCGCAATCGAACCCAAATTGCGAGCAGAATACGAAAACTGTCAAAAACGTCAATTTACGTGCAATTGAGTTGCAATAACGCGGGTTCAATAGCTAATGCCCGTTTTCACTAACCTTAGGAGTTGCCTAAAACCGAATATTTAGGAATTACCTAGAGCAAAAAATCGTTTCACCAACCCTAAGTTGCCGCCTAACTATGTTAGGCGTTACCTAAAGTTACGACACCGATTAGGCAGTGCGTAAGCCTTACGCAACCCCTAAAATAGGTTTCAGGTGCATAGATAAATACTATATATAATACTAGACCACGAGTGATTCGACCCAGGATAAATAATTTTCAAAATTATGACGATCTTGACTTTTTTTAAAGATACAGAATGTCAACAGACACGGTGTTGTTTATATTACATCAAATTGATGAATATTTGGAGTTTGATAGGAACAGGTAGTCCAATTTTCATTACTACCTAATATATGTGCCCTGCTGAACAAAAGATTTCCTTCTCTTGTAGTCTACCATCACTAAGATAATCATACCTATACCTATTCAGTCAGAGTACCATCGTCGTTGAAATACCCAAGTACTTACTCTTATGTCTTGGCTATACCGAGGAGAAATGCCGTTGATTATCGCGTTGTTGAACGTTAACCGTAGATGTAGCTAACCCTAATCGCGATAATTCGACAACGGCATTCACATTGCCGTTGAAGTTGGGCGATAAATCGGTTGGCGGTATTTCTAGGCACATCAAAGAGATTTAACGCGAGAATTATTGCGTTGAAGCGGCCACACCAACGTTTGTCAGTGTGCACCGTGATAGCTAAGGGATCGCACGTGTGAACTTTAGAAGAATTAAAAGAGAAAAATGAATACCTAATGGGTTATTTTATTATAGAGCTCATCTAAATAAATAGTATAAATTATTGAAGGCCTGTAAAAACTTACATATACTCAATATATCATATAATACAAATTGACACTCATTACATACAGTGTAGCAGCGTCGACGTCCATCTTGACTTATTGCCAATTTTATCGGCAATGAAATGGGAGTTGACGTTCACGGTACCAGTGTTGCCACTCAATTTAACTCGATAATTATCTGATTAATTAGCGCGTTCTTTAAGGCAATGTTGGGCATTGACGTTAACCTCGGTGTAGCCAAGGCATTATAAAGAGACAGTTCTCAAGCTGACAACTGAAGAAACAAAACCATAGATAAGTTTCGTAAATTTAGGCAACCCATTATTTAGGAGTCTCCTTGTACGGATGGAATGGTAAAACGAAAAATGACGCTTAGGAGTTTGTTTACGTTAGGAGTTGCCTAATTAGGCACTGCCTAACTCGCTGTTAGTGAAAACGGCCATAAGACTTTGGGCCCTTGATGTGTAAACATTCGCAAGTGGGTAGATTAGGTTCGTACGTCGTTGTACCTATTCTAAGTGAGTAGGTATGTCTCGCGTTATCTATTCTTTGACGTAGCGGCGCGCCGTCGTGCTTTAGTTACATATGGGTTTAATAGTAATAAAAATGATGTAGGTATTATTTTCCTTTCACTTTCATGACCTATTACCGTTTAATTGTGTGCACTAATTAATAAAGACCTTATATATTTTAGGATAGAGACTAACAAAACTTACTTTTTACAAGGTAACCCGCAGTTACAATTGACATCACCATCATTTCCCGGTAAGCTATCCCTAGAGAAGGCAGGCGTAAGACCCCAGCCTCTGGTGCTATTGCTGCTAGAAGGCTGAGGAGCGACGCCCCAAGAATTTGATTGAGGAGCGTCATCGCCCTGGCCCTGTACTTCAGACTCGGGGGCCCAAAGAAAAAAGTCACAACCGCCATTTTCTTTACCCACTTGACATTTGTAGAATTTTTTCCCTGTGGATAAAAGTGATTATTTCATATCTTGCTACAGAAATTATATCACGATAGAGTGATGATGATGATCACAGATCTCTTCATTGTACAATTACAAATCAGGAGTGCGAAAATGGAGCTGTCGACATCGATGCCGAATTACATCAAACTAACTGACTCCTCCGTTCACGGTTTCGCTCGCATGACCTCGGGATAACTTCTAATGCACATTAGAAGTACATTGGTTAACATACTTTTATGTCATAGCTGTCTAAGGCATCTGAATTCTTTATAGAGTTCAAGATCAAGAAGTCATAATTATGTTGTTTGGTTCTAAATAGGCCTGTAATACGTCAGCCCAATAAAGTTACTTCAGTGTCATAAACTCAACGTTCCCGGCTGTTTCCATTCTATCCTGTTTAATTAACGATTTGGTAGATTCATCTCTAGAGTTCATGTCTGTAAGCGCCACCCAAAAATACTATAAAAGTCTACTATGGAGTCAAAACTCTACGTCTTTGGCCTTTTTATCACTGTGATCCAGATGACTTTTCCCTGCTCAAAAAGTCTTAAAGCATATAACGTAATTAATAATTTTCTTGATAAACTACCTATTATATATTTCTGATAATACTATATACATAAAAATTCAATACGGAAAGAAGCTTCACTGCTAGACATGTACCTCCCGCATAAATTTCCAAAAGAACCGGTAAGACCAATATCGGTGTTATTGTCGAGTAAGATGTAAGTAGTCAAGTGTGAAATCAAAGGCATAAAATACGACATCATCTGTCATTTTGACAGCTGTCACTTCGAAATCATCTATGAGAAGCTACAGTATAATAAAACCATAGCGTGTAACAAACATCAACACGGAACCCTATAAACGAGTTGAATATTTATAAAATAATGTTTGGTAGTGCAGCGGGGAACGGCAATGTATGCAGATTCTAAATTCCCCGCGGCACTACCAGCTGGTAGCGCAGTGGGGAATAAAATATCCCTTCTGCACTACCAGTAGTGCAGCTTGGTAGTGCATCGGGGAATGACTGGTCTAGGCGCCTTTCGTTCTTCCATGGAGCTCCTCATTTCTTATTTGATCACGTAGATATCCATACGCTCCCAAATAATTACTCAACCATAATACTAAAACACTCTGTAGAAATTATATTAATCTGTAAAAATGTCAAAGTATTGTGTGTTATTTTAACTACCACACACAAAACATACTTACCAAAATTAGCGTTTTGTTTTCTAACAGTCAACAAAATGGCTGACTTATTGCACCCACACAGAACATCGC
Source organism: Selenia dentaria (assembly GCA_917880725.1). Classification (NCBI taxonomy): domain Eukaryota; kingdom Metazoa; phylum Arthropoda; class Insecta; order Lepidoptera; family Geometridae; genus Selenia; species Selenia dentaria. The sequence goes on along the minus strand of OU862877.1, from coordinate 30,066,164 downwards.
CATCACCATCGCCACCTGCCCCTGGCACCGGCATTCTTTGGTTCGTGGAGTTTTGACTTCTATTCGCTGCGAGAGGCGGTTGAAATTGCCTTGTTTGATTCGTTTGTCTTGAAGGTATTACTGGTGCTGTACTACTTGTGTTATTTGACCAAGTACTGGTAGAAGTTGGCCAAATATCCGTTGTGGAGTCAGGCCAGCTATTTGATGTGGGATTTTGCCTATTAGATGTGTTATTTTGCCTATTCACATTAGTATTTTGCCAATCATTACTGATTGTGGCAATATTTCTTGTTGCATTATTTGCAGTACTATGTTGCCTATTAACATTCGCATTAGTTCTAGTAGTTTCTGGTACTGTTCTGACACTGGAAAGGTTTATCTTCATAAGCTCTAAGAAGGTTCTGTCGCAGCCGCCGAGGCAAGCCGTGTACGGGGGCGGGTAGAGATGGCTTATTGAATTATTGCGCCATTCGAATTTAATATTCTTATAGTTGGGACCACACTGAAACAAAATATATTAATGGTGATCACGCAATTTTAAATTCGGTTAACTTCTGGCAGTCACTTTCTGAAGCTGGAGTTAGTATTCTTGTCTGTTTGTCTATGTTTCATCTTTCAGAAACGGAAACACACCTTTCACGACCCCTTCCCAAAAAAAGGCGTGATTTTACCGAGATATAATAACCCCACTACAGTGTCTATGTGTTACTCACCTCGGGACAAGTGTCAGGTAAGACTTGTAATGTTTTCACAATGTTGGGGAACCACACAGCGTTCTTGCAGTTTGGGTACGAAAGGCAGCCGATGTAGAACTCATCGACATTGTTCTTCTTTTGTCGCACAACCATGTCTGACCCACATTTTGGACATTTCAATGCTGAAAACAGTTTGTGTCATATAAGTTAACTTAAAACGCTAAAGTGACGATTAGAAAAATATGACGTTATAAACGTTATCGTTTTTGAAACCATTTAGCGACGTCTTTCGATTCGCGAGCCTGTGAAAATAATTAATTGCGCACAAGTCTGTATTACGCAAAGTCTACGTAATCCTGAAACGCTTTCTTGTGTTTTTATCGGCATGCAACCATGCATTCACCGCTTTACTAGAACGTGACATATGACAAGACATTGACTAGATGACAGACTCAAAGTGACTGTGACTTGACTCTGCCTACTCGAATAAAAATCTCACTCGATGTAACAAATTATATAATAAGTAATAACAGTATAAGTATTACTACTGTCTCAGTACGAATAGGTACTATAATGCATCAAAGGTCGCACGGCCAGACAATAGTAATTTTATTGTTATAATGACATCGACCCTTTAAGGGATATAAAGATAGACATATTTATATACTTTTAATTTACCATAATGTAATAATAATCTATTTCTAATTTAAATTGTATTTTTATGAAACCAACTTGTAAATGTTTTATTTACCAATAAATTGCCTGTTGTCTATTAACATAATTAATTAAAGAAATGGCAACTACATAAAGTCCACTTAGAAAGAAATAAATTCGCGACACGGCTGTTGTGGTTGTTAGGTGTAAAAATATGTAACACCGCTTGCTTTTGTTCTCTCTCTTTTTTGGTGTCAATTATAAATGCGTCATTGCTGTCTTCCGTTTTTATAAAAAGTATCGTACATTGTATGTCGCACGCAGTGTGTTTACGTCACTTTAGGTTCTGAGAAATACTAATCTAATAATTGCGACAAAATAGTCTACCGACCGTTTTCCAGAACTACAGTCAGTAGGGAATCTAAGTTTGAGTACATATCTGAGTAAATTTATATTACATTTACTGTCAAATCTCTACTAAGTGAACCGATACAACTGTGCGTTTTTCTGGAACACCGACCTCAATATTCAAGTTATAATGTTTTTGCCACAAAATGGAACCGACTTTAACGTCAAAAAGTGTGAAATAACTTTTTGAGGTCGGTACCATGATAGTTCAAAAGTACCTATTATCATAATATTTTGTGCACATGGTACCGACTTCGACAAGTTATTTTTAGCGTTGTCGATTCCAAGCCGGTTCCATACTCTTGGAAAAAAAAAATTGTCACACTTTTTAGTGATCCTTGCTTATTACTTAATTGGCATTCACCGTCAATAATCAAAATAGGCGAAACACTTTTCAGTTATCGGAGTGTAACTCAAAAACTGCAGAACCGAATTTGATGAAATTTAAATGGGACCACCTCGGAAGTAAACTACCAAACAATAGAAGAATTTTGAGAATCGATCCACAAATGGGGGAGAAATAGGTGAACATACTTATAAAAAACATACAGTCGACACATAACCTCTTCCTTTTTTGAAGTCGGTAAAAAAGTGTATTACCTGCAGGCATAGTAGGCATATTCTCATTGCTAGGTGTATAGTCAGAGGGTCGCTCGCTGAATCTTTCTGCTAGCGCGTTGTCTATCTTGTTGGCTTCTGCTGTCACCGTTATGTATACTTCCTTGTATTTCGCTACCTACAACAAGTGAAAATAAATTTCCTACACAACACAAGGTAAGAAAAAATATTGTTTTAAAATTATATAAATTTATTTATATTAATATTTAGAGTGCATGTCAAATCGTGTGTTACATATAAATAATAACATAAATAAATTAAATAGCCTTTGTTCTCTGACCTTATCAACATATCTTGAAAGTATTCTCAACTTTACAACTTGTCTAACTCAACTATTGTGGAGTTAGACAAGTTGTAAATACAAATAAGGATTTATTATCTGTAACCATGGCTTTTATAGCAAAAAAACGTGTCGGGAATTGATAATTTTTTAGATATGTATCTACTGTAATTTTTCAGTTTTGCTGTTAACAAGTAAAGTAAGTAAATTATAGTTTTTGCAAAGGGCAGGAAGCGAGTTCTCTCCTGCCGATGCATTTATCGCACAATTTTTTAATTTTATCAGTTGACAAGACGATACACTTTGTAACAAAATATATCATTAAAACTAGTGCAACAAAGTCTTTGGTTTCGCAGGTGGGCCTAACTAAAGTACAAGTGAATTTAATACTGAATGTGGGCGAAAGTTAGAATAGTTGGTAAAATGAAAACAGATTTCATTTTACCAACTACTAACCAGTTTAAAAGTTTAATGCAGCGGACTTACACTAACTAATGATTTTCTACGCTACATTATGAGTCAATACTCTATCAACATTATTTTAGTTTACTCGTGTATTTTCATTTTTCTACGCTACATTATAAGTCAATACTCTATCAACATTATTTTAAGAGGAATTCAAATTATCAACGGGATAATTACCATGTACATTTTCTATGAGTTTCCGATATTTCGGCTGAGTTGAGTTCATCCGTGATCATGGCGCTTGCAACAGTGCCGAAATATCGGAAACTCATAGAAAATGTACATGGTAATTATCCCGTTGATAATTTGAATACCTCTTATGTTTGTGACCATGATAGTTTAAAAATTTACATTATTTTAGATTTTTCTACGCAACATTACGAGTCAATACTCTATCGAAATGATTTTAGTTTAGATTTTGATGGGCAGACCCTAAATATTGATAGTTGACTTTCTTTTTAATTTATTGAGAATGTGTTTAAGAAAAAATAAATTACCTGCTCAGCTAAAACCAGCTTTGGATCCTTTCGACCTTCGCTGATAGCTTTAAGATCAGCTTCCAACTGTGCACGCAGATGAGGCTTGGATATTGCGAGCCCCATCGCGTCGTATCCCTCCACCAGTCCCATACCGAGCAGTCCAGGCACGAAATGTATCGCGTCCGCAAGACACACATACGAACGGTTCTTAATCGTTTCTATGTGCTCGGCGTGGGTTGCGTCGGTGCCTGGAAGCCAGGGTTCGATATCATATTCTATACTGGTTATGTAGTTTTTGCGTTACAACTATTAAATATTTCCTCTTTATTATTAGAGTAGATAAGGATTAACACCATGGTACGAATAATGTGGCCTAGTTTGTACCAGCGTTAATACGGCATATTTTAACACGGAAAAATAGTTATTGCGACATAACTGTAATACACATAATCGCGTACTTTATTATATAAATATAACTGTACATCACCTTGCTCTATTCTCAATAGTTTCCGCAGCGTACGCGATACAAGGATGTTTTTTGGTATTTTTTTCACATCTTGGGTTACATTATCGAAATTTTCATACGGATCCCTGACTTTTTGAAAATATTGTGACCAGTGGTCGCCGCGATCTTGCAACGTTAACTCCCTGAGGATGGGCATCGGACATGCCCGAAACCTAGGTCGTTAACGTCTAATTACGTGAGTAAAGTTGGTTTTGATGTTATATACATATACAGTTAAGACTATATGCTATTGACAATAAAGCGAAGTGACGTACTACAGTTTTCTAGAAGACGTCAATATCTACAAAGAAGTCCACATTACCATATGATTAACCATTACATTTATATCACAAGAAATACTTTTTCATTTTGAAATAAACAATAGTAACGCCGGTACAAACCAGGCCACATATTCGTACCTTGGTATTAATCCTTATCTACTTTAATAATAAAGAGGAAAGATATATGATTGTTTGTTTGTAATGGATACAACCACATAATTATGTATATTAAGTCCTACCAACACACTTCAGCATGTTTATTCTTGAATGTAGACTATATTTTGTAGTCTCTACAATTCATGATTTATTTTTACTGTTATCTATTTTTGTACTTTATAAAATATCTTAATGTGGCTGACAGGTCGCGACTCCGCCCCATTGCGCCTGTAACGTGTAACACGGTGCAACCTTCAATAAAATTGCTTGGTAATTTAACCCCACATTGTCAAGCTCCCGTCGAGTGACTTTCTGTTTCTTGTGTCAATTTCCCCAACCAATCTTATAACCCGCGGCACGTAACTCTAGCGCTGACCGTTATTGCGCAGAAGTCAAAAATTGGGTATCACAGTGTGGCTAGAGGGACGAAGGACTCTTGTCTCTCTCTGTCACATCGAAGAAGAGGGACTGTTGTCTCTCTCTGTCACATGTGCGTGACTGTACCTATGTGCAGCTATCCCTTCCACATTTTGCTCAGCGCTAGAGTTACGTGCCGCGGGTTATACCACTCTGTAGCTCCCTCCCTCCGTGGATGAACAAATTACACCTGTGGCTGACACATAGTGGCAGAATGAAAATTACTGAGTCCAACTTTGGATATAAATAGCATACCAATGCCATGTTTCTCCATAAGGGCGATAAGGTCTGCCTCAGTTAGAAGATTTGGTGGCGAAGTGCTGCCGTCTACCATTTCTATGCTTGTTGGGTTAAATGTTTGTCCAGCCTGAAACAATATGCCCTTAACATTAATATTTACGAAATATTATAAAAAGGCCCGTTATATTGAGTAATTAAATATTATTATATGTTTCAACTTATTATTTTACAATATAAATTTTATTTATTACTATTATTTATTTCATTTTTGCTTTGATAAGAAAGAAAATGGCTGGGAATGAGATGAGAATTTTAAAGAAGTGTGCTTTATATTCAACTTTGTTACATACCTGATAGACATGAATCTCTTTTGAAGACCACTTGTCATATGGATATACTTCCAAATAATTTCTCGCTGTGATCATGAGGCCACTGGCTGAGAACTTTTCGTTTGCCACGTCGATAGATACTGTAGTCTCTTGGCCTTGCGCATCTTTGGAGCAGCAAGCGAGGAAAGAGCGTACTATAAACTCGTAAAGACGTTGTTCATTGCCGGATAAACCTAAGAAGGAAATTCTATACTGAGTGTATGTACCTATATTCATCAAGCTCGAGCTATTGCTGAGAAAACGTTCTGTCCTATTATTATTTGCTATAAGTAAATATTATATATAATATTTTATTATAAGATAAATAGACCATTTCTACGTTTAGTGGTCAGAATTTAATTAGTGTGTATGATTTATTAAAAACTCCGAACTGACTACATTTGGACTGTTGAATGATTTTTCTCTGACTTGGCTTAGTGTATTGGACTTTTATTGTTTTCTCGACAGCTTAATTTAGTATAGGTATAGTGTTTTATTGTTGACAATGTTTGGTAACGTAAAAGAATTATTGCAGGTGCCAATATACAAATAAGTCATGCTGAAAATTTGTATAAAACAAATCTTACTATTTGTATACTTCGTTGGATGAATAGGAGGATGGGCCTTATCACTCTTATTGCCTTGTCTCGGCGTGGGTCCTCCACTATCCATGATCCCTTGCGCGAAGGATCCCCAATTAGGGTCTCCAGTTTGCAGCCCCACCAGCTGTCCTAAGTTCATCTCTTTAGGATACTCGTTGGTCTCAGTACGGGGGTACGAAATCAAACCTTGTGTGTATAATTTTTCCGCGAGACGCATTGTTTCCTTTGCGTTAATTTTTAACTTTCTGGAGCCGAGTTTTTCTAGTTCCTGGAAATTATACGAACCAAGTGAAGTACTACACTGCAGCCATTTCTTCTTTGTGGTATTTGTAATGTGTCATTTTCTAAGAAGAGCTCGTTTTCAAGTGAAATAAATCAATGTTAGCAACTAACATTAATCAATTTCGTGTCAATGGCTATGCATGGACTTATACATTTATTTTTTATTTTATCAAAATGTGGACGGCTCCACTGGACCTGCTGTATAATTTTGTGTACGGGTATAGTCAGACACAGAGGACAAGCCAGGTGCGCCATGTTTTGTTTAGGAGCGCTATACTGCGAGCATGCGACACAGGAATCCGTTACTAAGTACTATATTATTCTCCTAGTAAACTACATTCAGTATTTTAATGCGTACGAAAAATATTTAATAAGTTTTGTACATGACAAAATTGCTCAGTAGGTATTTATTAGTCAAGAATAGATAGTAAACAAGCAAAAGCGATGGTTCCAACTCTTAACAATAATCTAACCAATAATCTATTGAAACTACAACGTGAGGAACTAAGTACGCTTATACTTGTAGGCCTAGTTACAGAACATTGTAACCTGAATTATAATTTGCTTTGTGGTTACAATCGGGAGCAACATAGTTATAGTCCTCTGTGTAGTGGTTGCTTGCGCCTAGATAAGACCGTAGACTGTGTGCTCTTGCTCTGTGAATCCACGGAACAGGTCAGAATTATAACAGGACTGCATGAGCTATTCTCGACCCCAGCAAAACATACGACACCGGAGCAGCTATGCCAGCGACCCAAAGTCCTCCTCCGATGCATTAACCCTTTGAGTACCATTGACCTAAATTTACGTGCGTTTCATTCATAAATCTTTTGTTTTAATTATCACGGTATATGAAGGGTTAAGGAGCTGGGATGGCTTGGGTAAACGCTGACAGGGGAAAATGCACAAAACACCCCATGCGGACATCAGTAAATGCTGTTTCGGGAAGTAAGTGCACCAAATCGCAATGGAACAGAAGAAGGCCGCGGAGTGGGTCAGGTAGAATGATGTTTGGCAGTTCGCACGACTCCTCCCTCCTCCTTAGTGAGGTCACTGGCAGAGTCGGGGGACTGTCCACCGGCTTGAAGGGCCCGCACGTCTAGGGCGTAGCCTTAGTGAAGAAGATAACCCCTCCACAAGCTGAGGACCAGTTAAGATCGATCCGGGCCTACTACGCCGGGGCGAGATGGTGAACGCTAGCTCGACCCCATTTCGCCCCACCTTGGAGGACTGCTCACGTGAAAAATGAAAACTAAATGAATGTGATGAAAAATGAAGAAATGCTCTAATAATCGCCATTAACTTTATCCTTTCGAATCTTATGCAGATATTGAGAAGCATTTAGAACACGTCACGTTCGAACTTATTGTGGCCCAGTTGCAACATAAAACACCATTATTTAGTTACTTAAATAAGCTAATTGCTGTTATGAACTCACCACTGTATCCAAGGGCAAAGGCCGCCACTTAGACTTTGGTTTGGTCTTGACATCGCACACTTTGGCTTGCGGGGTCTCGAGGCAGATATCGTGTAGCACTTGACATGCGTCTCGGTCGAACAAACGAACGCGGTCCCATGTAAAGTCGACACTTAAGTTGTTCTGTGTGTGGTTTACTGAGAAAGTAATCCCCGCCATAAATGATGACATGTGAAAATGAAACAATAGAAAATATAGAAACCAGCTCAGTCATTACTTTTTAATTTACTACTCTAAGTTCTCTAAGTTGCTTCCAAAAACATGAAGAATAAAAATTTATTGTTTACAATATTACCAGCAGCACATTTTTACTGCATTAGTATCATTATGTTAGAGTTAGCACACTGCAATATTAAGCATACTGCTAGAGTTAGCCCACTGCTAGAGTCAGCAAGGGTGGTCACACATAATTACTTCGAGTACACGTCGCAAAGCAAATAATCCAAAAATAGAGTAAGCTTATACTCTTCATCACTATCAACTCACGGCACAAGGGACTTTTACTCTTTTAGTAATGAGAAATCGAATCATTATCACATATTTTCTAGAATATGATGAATGCAAATCAATAAAGTACCTATGTAATGATTCACCTTTAATCTTCCAAAATGGTTCAGCTACAAATTTTTCTACCGCCCTGTATCTCTCCACCACGAAGCCCAGGGTTGGGAACTGGCAAGAACCGTAGCTGATTAGACTATCTGCCAGCTTGCTTGGAAACACCTTCTGCAGTCTGAGAGTTTGGAATCTCGTAAATGCTGCGCCTTTTTAACAAAATTATTTGATATTTTAATAAAATATAATAAACATCAGAAGGGGTACCCACGCTACTAGCAAGAACTTTGGAGGTTCTGCTGATGACCAGGGAAAAATCAACTAGATTGCAGTAACGGAAATGGTTGGAGAACATTTTCAATGTGATGGGGTGATCTTTTTAGATGTGAATATAGGTACCTATAAGGAATGATTGTAGTTTTGACATAAACATTCTTGGTGTATTCTTCAAGATCTAAATTCCTGAGGGTATCCATGCTTTAAAGATACAATATTGTAAAAATGGTTTTACGCCGATGTCCGAGCCTGTACTTAAAAGTGATCTCTTTTAAAGATCTGTATACAATAATTTTCCTAATAATGTTTTAATAGTAGTTTATGCAACTGTCATATAATAGAGGGTATTAAAACATCAGTGTAGTTTTTTGAAACGAGCCGCAGGCGAGTTTCAAAATAAGATTACGCGAGTGTTTTAAAACCTAATTATATGCAGTTGCATACACTACTTTATTTAATCTCATGACATTTTTGCTACGACAAATGTTTTATCTAATAAAATATTACTCAAATTCGTATGTACGAAATAGCGCCAAAATGGAAATAGTCTTCTTCTTTTTCTTGTTTGTAAGGCTTGTGCGGCGTAACCACAATTTTGCCAATATCAGTGGAAAAAGTCTGTTATTGGTCTATTGGATCGGAACCAGGGCGTTGCGCGCGCAGCGCGCTCACCACAGATAATGTGTACTTAAATTGAATTAAAACCTCCTGGGTCGGGACACATTGTACTTTAACAATTAAAAAAAATTTTTAAGCATTGTTTTGTTAGGAGAATAATGCTTTAATTTATATTTTTAATTTTTTTAAAGAAGTATGTAAATAAAATATGCCAATAAAAGTCTGTATTTCATTTCATAATTAGAATATAACCGAATGAGATTATATAAAAGTATTTATGAAAAAAAGCGCGGGAAACGTCGAACACGGCGGTCGATATTTTTTCGCTTCGATAAATTATTTTATTTCTTTATTATTTTAAGGATCAGTGAAGTACTATTGTGTAAATAATATTAATATTTATTGTATAATTTATATTTACGTGTATAGTTTCACCGGTTTCGGTAAGTTTTTTAAAATTCTAATATGAACGAGCCGCCCGACTTGCAGGACCCGGGGGGGTCTATCCCCCCGGCAATCAATTTTGTAACCGTTTCTTCCCAAAATATAATCTCAAATGAATCGGGAATGGACACGGATGGGTCTATTTCACAACGTACAGGACGCAAACGAAGTCGCTTAAATAAAATTTGTAAAAACTGCAATATGAAAAAAAGGAAGCACGCACAGGCAGTAGATGGTAAGGCAGGCTGTCGCTGCACAGATAGTGAAGGTAATGAAAATTCAAATAATAAAGATGACATTATTCTCCAACCAATAAAAACTCCTGTTGTGCCTTCATTGCCTAGTAATGGTCCAGTTCCCCAAAATTTCACCTCTTTAGCAAGAACCAAATATGAACCTTCTGATAAAGCTCCGTTTATTGTGCACGTACAACGTGAAACGACTTCAAATGACGACGTTTCTACTCTCCATCCTGTAACTTTTGGTAAGTTTCTTAAAAGAAATGCGTTTCAAAATATAGTTGATGGCTCTGTTAAGAGAATAGGTAGAAATAGAATATGTCTAGCGTTTTCCGACTTCAATGATGCCAACTCATTTATTAACAGCAATAGTATAACAAATAGTAAATTAAAAGCGTTCATTCCATCGTTCAATATAACGCGAATGGGTCTCGTACGTGGAGTACCACCAGAATGGTCTCCAGAGGAGGTAATGGAAAATATAACGGTGCCTGATGGGTGTGGTGGAATTTTAAAGGTAAGAAGAATTAATTATAAAACTATTGTAGATGGTTCCCCAGTTTGGAAACCAACGCAAAGTATTATTATTACGTTTGATGGACAGGTTCTTCCGAAAAGAATTTTCATGTGTTACAATGCGCTAACCGTCGAACTGTACACGTACCCCACTATCCAGTGTTACAACTGCTGCCGTTTTGGACATACAAAACTTCAATGCCGAGCCAAACCAAGGTGTTATAAATGTGGAAATGACCATACTGGCGACACTTGCGAAATTGAAGAGGAACACATTTCCTGCTGTCTGTGTTCAGGAGCACATTTCGCTATTAGCAAATCATGTCCTGAATTTTCAAGACAAAAGCAAATAAAAGTTACCATGGCAGAAAATAGTATATCGTATGGCGAAGCAGCTAAGTTGTTACCACCTATATATAAATCTTATGCTGATGTTGTTACTACTAGCTCTAATGTCACTTATGCTAGTCATAATCCGGTTCCGACTCATCCAAGCCACCAGACTTCGTTTAATCAACGTCAACCAAATAGTTCATACAAAAAAACAATATACACCCCACGCAGACCTGCTCCTGCAGCAGTGAAAGGCTATGATGTAGCAGCACATAAAAACATTCTCAATGAGTTTACTATTCCGCCTACCCAAAATGGTTGCGCTCTTAATGCGAAATCAAATAATAACCCACTATTGTTGTCACCATCAGAAATTATTAAAATCCTTATCGAAACATTAACTCACTCAAACATCTCTTTACCGTCCAACGTTGCCTCTATAGTTGATATGTTTAATATTCCCAAAGCCATTAAAAATGGCAGCGACCGTCACAAAGGTTCTACAATGGAACTGCAGAAGTGCAGTTCCTAAAAGAAGTGAAATTATACATATTATAAACAAGCACAACGCTTGTTTATTCGCACTTTCGGAGACCTGGCTAAAGCCAGGCTCCACCTTCAAAATCCACGGATTCTCATGTCTGAGAGATGATAGGTCAGATGGGTATGGTGGCGTCGCCTTGCTCATCAGAAATACCATCTCTTTCTCTCCTCTTTATCTTCCAAATTACAATGAGTTTTCCGTGGTGGCAGCACAAGTTGATAACATTTGTGTTGTTCTATATATATTCCTTCTCCTTCTTCGTTGACTTATCACAGTTTAGATAATCTTATATCTCTCCTACCTAAACCTTTCTTACTGCTAGGAGATTTCAACTCCCATCACATTTCTTGGGGCAGTTCCATATCAACTTATTGCGGTCAAATGTTATTAGATTTATTAGATTCATACAACCTTTGTGTATTAAATTCTGGTTCTCCTACGCGACGTACAGCTCCAACTGAAAACTTTAGTGTCGTAGATCTGTCAATTTGTACACCAAGTTTAGCTTCATCTTTAACATGGTATACGTTATCTTCCACCTTCGGAAGTGACCATTACCCGATTGTCATTTCTTTACCAGGAAAAATCACTCATGGTTCGCTACCCAAACCTCATATGAAATACAAGATTAAGGATGATAAGTTATGGGAGAAATATAAGATGGCGATAGAACAAAAATTTTCTGATTTACAAAATATTCATGATATAACTGATTGTACTGATGTGTTTACTAGTGTATTGATACAAGCTGCAAACGAAACATTTCCTATCAAAAACTCATCAACTGGCTTAATTCCTTCCCCGCCTTGGTGGGATGCGGAATGCACTGATAGTATTCGTAAAAGAAAACAAGCTGAAAAAGTATACAATAGTGAGATGACTGACGAAAATTTCAAACTAGTATCTGATTTAATCACAGAAACTCGCAAGTTATTTAAAGAAAAAGATTTCAAGGTTGGAGAAGTTATTGTTTGACTATTTCTCCGAATATTAACCCGTCTATTGTGTGGCGCAATATTAAAAGATTTAGACGCGGTGTTAGTGAAACTCCTTTTAAACCGTTTCCTCCCAATTTAAATAACCAATTTCTCGATCGTCTGGCACCGCCTACAGTCCCACAGCTTGAATATGTTATTAATTATTCTCCTCCTTTATTACTTTCAACTCAATCTACTCTGAGCTCTCCATTTACTTTACAAGAACTACAAGGTGTTCTATCTTCCGTGATTGATTCTGCTCCGGGTGAAGATGGTATACCGTATTCATTTTTAGTAATCCTTACTCAGTCTACACTTGAGTTTTATTTAAATATTATAAATTCAGTGATGTTATCAGGGAACATCCCCCTTTCTTGGAAATCACAGATAGTTCTTCCTGTCTTAAAACCAGGTAAAACACAAAGTGAAGCATCGTCATATCGCCCCATAGCGTTGTCATCTGTTCTTGTAAAAGTAGCTGAAAATTTAGTTAAAAACAGACTTGAATGGATTGTTGAAAACCGGGGAATATTATCAAACACACAATTTGGTTTCCGGAAAGGTAGAAGCACATTGGATGGTGTGGGCACGTTTTTGACAGATATTAGAGTAGCATTTACACACAATGAGTCAGTTCTAGCAGTATTTTTAGATTTGGAATCTGCATATGACAACGTCCTTCTTCATATTCTTAAATACAAGCTTCAAAAACTTCAAATTCCAGAATTTTTATCCTGTTTTATATTTAACCTTTTATCAGGACGTACTATAAAGTTAGATCATGCTCGAGATCAATGTAGACTCGTATGGAAAGGGCTTCCACAAGGGTCAGTACTCAGCCCTTTATTGTACAATATATATACTTACGATTTAGATTCATCTCTTCAAGAGTCAGCCAGTATCTTACAGTATGCCGATGATATTGTCTTATACTGCACAGGTAATTCCATTAACACATTATGTACTCAAATATCCCACTCTCTCAATAATTTAAAAAACTGGATGGAAGAAAATGGATTGAGCATTTCAGCACTTAAAAGCTCAGCTGTACTATTTACTCGCCAACGGATGCATCCCCCGATTAGTATATATTTTGACAATACTCTTATCCCAACAAAAAGTTATGTAAAGTTTTTAGGCGTATGTTTAGACTCTAAACTATCAGGAATCCCACATTGTGAATATGTGGTGGCTAAATGTGAGAAAATTCTCAATTTGTTAAGGTGTCTCTGTGGCGTTTGGTGGGGTGCGCATCCATTTTCTTTAAAGATTCTCTATAATGCTCTACTACGAAGCGTTTTAGATTACGGAACCTTTTTACTGGAGCCTTGTAGTATAGCTGGACTTAGAAAGTTGGATGCCATCCAGTCAAAAGCATTGAGAATAATAGCCGGAGCAATGAAATCTAGCCCTTTAAATGCACTACGCGTTGAATGTGGAGAGCCCCCTTTGCAGTTGAGACGTCAGTTTCTTGCAGACCGCATGTTTTACAGAGTTTTAAAATTTTCCAACAGTCCTCTAATTTCTAAATTGCATCTCCTCTCTGATCTTGTCGAATCAACGAATTACTGGAATCATAAATCTTTACCTTGCCTGATAAAAAGTCTCATTAGATATAAGGCAATACACGCACCAACTCATCGATCTCCATTCATTGATATATTCGATTGTGCATACGAAGCTCTGATCAATGTCCCAACAGTTTGTTTCAATTTAGATATAGACAAACATAATGCCAATTTCTATTTTAAGGCTGTAGTGCAGGAAAATTGGCCAAACTGGCATCATATTTATACGGACGCATCTAAACACTCTCCAGATATGTTTGTAGGAGTTGGAATATATCATTCTCAATATAAGATAGTACAAAAAATAAAGTGCCCTGTTGAAATGTCCGTCTTTACAGCTGAATGTCTTGGCATCGTTAAAGCTCTAGAATATGTTTTAAGTTTCAAGCTTAGCAAAGTACTGATTATGAGTGATTCAATGAGCGCATTGAAGACTCTATTACGATATCCTTTTAAGTCTAAGTCTCATTTCCCCCTTATAATTGAAGCTAGAAAAAAACTGTACTCATGCGTTCTTAAAGGATTTTCAGTAACATTTGTATGGATACCGAGTCATTGCGGTATTAAGGGCAACGAAAGAGCCGATCGACTTGCTAATGAAGCTATCGCATGTGGTGATCTGTATCCATTTAAAAATTATCCGCATGACTTGCTAGCCAGTTTGTATCTCCGGGATACTTGGGGTAGAATCTGGAGAGAAAGTGGTCAGATGACCGGTACTCACTACTATAGCATACAGTCACTAATTCCCTCTAAGCCATGGTTTTCAGTAATAAATCTAAGCAAAATCGTCACGTCAGTTTTAATTAGAATGCGTTTGGGACATACAACATGTCCAGCACATCTAGCAAAGTATAACATTATCAATAGTCCACAGTGCGAATGTGGTCATGATTTTGGGGATCTGGACCATATATTCTTCTCCTGTCCTAATCACGACCGTGCATCCTTTTATAATAATCTTATATCCCTTCGTGTCCCTCTCCCCACAAACATCAAATCTCTGCTCTGTACTATCAATCCTTCTATATATATTATTATAGCTGATTATATTTGTGTTAATAACATAAAATTGTAAATGTGTTTATACTGTATTATATTTCATATGTTCTTGTTAAGTTATGTAAGTAGTCATAGATATTTTACGACAATAAAATAGATCTTCCTAACAATATATATGAACCTACCAATAATCTACTTCTCCCTGATCCTATTCTTATTACAAATGAAGTCTGATTAAAATTATAATACAATTGTTAATATCGCAAAACGTTTCCCCACTTTTAAAATAAAAGTCCATTGAGACAACATGTAAAAAACACAAATCAAGAAAATAAAACCAAAACTAACACGAAGTCAAGAAAGAAGATTACCCCAATATAATAAAAATGGAAGAAAAATAATAAATAGGAACAGAAAATAAAACTTGACACTGGCGGATGCATAAGAAGTGCGAGCCATAATTCCCTCTGAGGACAAGAAAAAAAAAAAAAAAAAAGTATTTATTTAGCCATTTGTTTTTTTTATTTGTACATACATTGTCATACGTCATATAAAATAGGTCAAAAAGTTACGTAAACAAACAAACACATCAAACTTGCGGTATTACCTCACTGAATCGCTAGCGAGATGCATTGGGCCAAGTAATAAAATATATATAATATAATAAAAAAATAATAAATTAATCATGCTGGATTGCAATCCAGCTTTAAAAATAATAGAATCTATATTTTATATTATTTTGATTGTGATCTGTTTTGTGCTTTAAATAAATAAATAAAATAAAATCGGGGCATTCCCTCAAATTACGCCCAATACAGCCACAAAATTTTTATCATCTGTTCCCCACGAGCCCGCAGTCTTGACGGCAAACAGGACGAACTCGTACGCAGACTCCAAACACGCGTATTTGAGACGCTTGACCTTGGCGGCCGCATTATTTTTTTAGGCGCTAATTATATATTCCAGTTCTTAAATCCTGAGGTATCTTGAGTTTAAAAAAAAACATATATAGATTTATGTTCTGTGATTTAAGATAAGTGCTATCATCATTGATACATATAATATTAATACAAGTACAATTAGAAAATGTTAATACCGACTTCCATTCTAATCAGTTATTTGAGTGTAAATCAAAAACTACTGGACCGAATATTATGAAATTAAAATTCCACATGGGAAGCACCAGCTTTCAAACAAAAAAATGCATTTTGAGAATAGGTTCGCCCACTCGAAAATTATGAGGTAACAAACTTAAAAAAAAAACATACATTGCTGTCTATATATGGAAGATAAATGAGAAAAAATATTATTGGGACTTTTATAAACGAAAATAGAATGAAAAAAATATATATTAAAATTTTTTGCCTGTTTGTCTGTTTATCTGTTTGTTTCTTTGTCTGTGAGTATGTGCATGCTAATCTCCGAAAGGGCTTATCTGATTTAGATGTGGTTTTCGCAATAAATAGCGCTAAGCTTCACTTAACATTTAGAGTTTGTTTTATGTCAATTGGTTCATAAATAAAAGATATTGAAAATTAAGAATAACTCTCGCGCCACTACACCAGGGTCAAGCAAGCAAAGCTGCTGGCGGGTCAACTAGTTATTAATATTTCTATAAAAAATTAGTTAAACATATTTAATTATGTGACTATACTGTGTAGGTCAAGAGAGTAATATTACATGTGGGTCAGCCACTTTAGTAATACAATTATATAACTCATAATGTATCTAATTATATATAATCTGAATAACAGTTTAAAAACTAAGAGAAAAACAATCTCATTGTTTTACCTATTCTTAAATCCAGCTCTTGTCGCACATCTACAGCATCACTTATATTCTTATTAGGCTGCTCCAAGTTATTCAACGCCCTGTACACTGATACTGATGTGATCTCAGAGAATTTGGCTCTAAAGATCCTAAGGTTACTTTTGATTGCAGTGCATACTTGGATGATTTCAAACCCAATGTTTTCACCTTCTCTATCACAATCAGTCCAGATAATGAGACCAGCACAGTTTCGTACTTCCCTTTCTAAAGTTTTCTGGAAACAAAAAGAAAAACTTTATTTTGAAGTTTACATCCCTGGCTGTAATGTTGTATGAAACTCCCATGGGCATAAAGTGATTTAGATTTGGAATTTTAATTGTAGAAAAACTCTTAGTACAGAGAAAGCATACAGAAAAAAACCCAAAAAAGGTGATTGTACTATAGGTAGTGTGATTGTTTGGTTGCCGCTTTGCTAGGTTACACATGGCCCCTCTATGCACATTCAAGGTCACAGTTCAAGTGACATGCCGCATTCTGTAATGAATTTGGAACAATACACAGTGTTTGGTGTAATTTAACAACTTCCATAAAACGTTATAATTTTGAATATGGTGCATGTAACTGTGCCAAAATATCGGGAGCTCCAAACTACACTAATTATAACTTTGTTAACAACTGTGAAAGTCTGAAACAGTGTTATCTAAAAACTGTTCCTTGCAAAAATATTACTTTTTCTATTTATGATGGGATAAATGTGTCCAATTTGAATATTACCTATTAGATTATTTTACTTTTAACTAAATAACTGCTTTTTTTAAACCCTGAGCTTTTATTGTCTTGTCTTTAGTAGGTATGAAAAGTAGAGTATGCACTTTGAGCACAAAGCCTGTCTTCCTCTTGGGCGGCTTTAACCCCTCACTTCACTCAGGACTCTACATAACTCATACATAATAAAATAACAAACTAAACTACATAACAAAATAAATTTTAATATGCCCGCTTCGCTCAGAAATTTAATTTAATTAGCTCAGGAGTCCCGCTTACACTCAGGGTTCAGTATATCACCCACAACGTAAGACACTGCTTTACTCCCTCGGTGCATAATCTACTATTAAGCTGAGGTAGAGGAATGAAATAGGTCATAAAAATACTAAAAGTTCTTATTGAATTACCAATTGTATGCCAGATAAAATTCAATTTGTGCAGTGTTTTTCAAACCTTAAACCTTGACTTGTAACATCTGTAAGTACATTTGTCGAGAACAACTGATTTCATGAAAAACTAGTGATTTTCAGTTAATGTGATTATTGAAGATGCCATCTTATAGAACTTTAGTGAGAGATGTTACTAAATACCAAAAAGTTACCTTAATTTTATCGTAGTTGTCTGGACAGTATTTAAACACAGGTGCCTCAAACAAACTTAGCGGACTGCAAGACTGCCAATGCTTGTATGCGCCCACAAACTCCAAGGCAAGGAGGTGTCCTGAAACTGATGTCATCACCATCTGACATTTTTCCCCCCTAACATCAGCTTCGAATTCATAGATTTTATTGTACTGGGACAGGCCTTCTCGCTGCAATATTACATCATTTTAATGTGTTAGATATTATTATCCATTTAAAATAATGCATTTTACATGTTATTTTTTTTAAATTTGTGATTTAGTCTTACTCTTCTTGAAGTCCCTCGAGATAGGTGTAGAGCTATGTTCTTCGCAGCATCATTCTTTTCAGCTACATTTAGGAACTTCATTGTTTCACTTTTACAACGTATATATGTGATAATAGGGTAATTAAAATAATTAGTACCAAAAAGTTTTCGTTGTAGGTTATGTCCATTCCGAAGAAGATTTCTCATAGTTATTTGTATCGTATTCTAAGAATCATAGCGTATGAAATTAGGATGTTATGTTTACATTAAAAAAATCACTAAAAACGCCGTCGTAACAGTAACAACAAAAATAAATAAATCGGAAAAACATCAACATAAACAAATAATTTTCTGCTCTGCTCTGTGGATTGCTCTGTGCCACTCTGTGGTGTCATATCTATAGTCTGGTCTGATTTATCTATGATGTGGTGTTGCTAAGCAAATCCATGAGCCACAGACTAAAAGATGCTAAAGCATAAATCAGATTCGATTAAATCCAGGAAAACAATAGAGTAACTTTTATGAAAATACCAAACCCGACAATGGCTAAATAGGATAAAATAAATAGAATAAATCTAAATACATAAAATAAATAGGATATTGTTTTGTTTTATTTTCCTAGAATTGTGTTTCTTTAAACACATTTCTAATTAATTAAATTCAAATCAGTCTATTATAAATGTATCCAAGAAACGTAAACTTTATATAAATATTTATACTTACTATTTGTATTACGTTTGAATAGTCAATTTATGTACTAATACTAATAAATACGGAATAAGTCGGAAGTCGAGATAGAGTAGACATAAATTAATTTTCAAACGCTACATCAACCCCGACCCTAGTATAAGCTCGCTATAAGCACAGAATAAGTAAGAGTAAGCACTGACCAATATTTTATTTTTCTGTAAACACTAAGCAATACTCTGAATATGGGCAACAAGGAGGTTAAAAGACAGACGTATTTTATGGATCGGCTACATCAACGCGAAACGCCGTTGATTATCGCAATGATTAACGTTAATAAAATAGTAAACCGTAAATAGTCACCACTTATCGCGATAATTTAACAACGGCATTCACATTGCCGTTGACGTTGGGCGATGAATCAGTAGGCGGTATTTTTTTCGCACATCATAAAGATTTAAGGCGTTTATGAAGAATTATTGTGTTGAAGCGGCCACACAAACGTTTGTCATTGTACACCGTGATCGCGAAGAGATCGCACTCTTCTGTACAAAGCCAATTATGGAGTGGATGAGTAAAAGTCATGGAGCTCTAGGAAATCTTGAATGAAATAAATTGGTTTTTCTTCGTTCCTAAATGTGAAAGTTTGGATGTACCTATGGATGTCAGTTACTCAATTTCTCAAAAAAGGGCTTTAAAATTTCATCCAAACCAGTATGTTTATACATGGAATAATTTTCTTACCATCATCATCCATCACCACGTGGGTGAAACCGAGGGGCACTCGTGTCTCTTGATTCGTGTAAGTCAGTCGTTACTTTCATTTTAATTTACAAATAATATATCTACAGGATTGAAACAAAATACCTCTACTAGGTACCTAAGATAATGACTATGAGCAATTACAGGTGAACTATTTAGCTTCATTAGTTTTTGTTGTAAAAATATACATTTGTTCGGTAACTGAAGACCAGACGTTCGTTTACTACAGCGGTTTTGTCAACAGTCATCAAATACAGGGTGTATTTGATCTTAAGACTAGTACCGCACACTATCTTAAGATGTCGTCATTATCTGCAGTAGTCCTAGCGTATTTTAACATGCCTTTCGAATATCAGTAGCATCTTAAGCTACTCTAAGGTTTTTACCTTAGAGTATTTTTTATTATAGTTTATTCACCGTGTGTGTTGGGCTTAACTATGAGCTCTTAAAGCAGGACTTCTAGAAAACTGCCCGGCTTATTCGTACCATGACAACGTTAATGCAGGCCTGCCCAGGCCTACTATTCAAGAAGCGCAGAAAAACCGTTCTCCTATTTTTTTGTATGGACTCTCGTTAAAATATCGTTCTAAATCCACTCAGTTTATGAGCTTAAAAACGTCTAGGCGTCTGCAATGTTGGTTATAGTAAATTGTCAGAATGCTAGACACAACATTATCCATTCATCTTTGAGAAAATTATACCTATTCAAACAGTTCACCTAAATGAGCGTCATGGTATGATTTCATTCAAAATTGTTGATGCCAGGTTTAAGAAGTGCACAGAATTTGCATGGTTTTTATGAAGCTGATAGTAAGGCCCCAGAATCAATCCTGAAAATGAAACACGAAGAACAGGCACAATACGCTAATCACGTCATGACCATAAAATAAAAAAGTCCAAGATCTTGACGCTGACATTACACTGTCAGTGTCAAGATAAAAAAAAAACTAAACGACGGATAAAGATAGGATAGGATCTAATCTCTCTTGCAAAGAGAATATACTTCTAGTTGGTTGCTGTTGCTGTGCTGTTTTGCTTTAAACAATCAAAATCCCACGTTAAAAAGCCACATAAGACGAAGAAGAAGAAGAATCAAAACAGTGCCAGTGCCCTGTACTGTACCTTTGTCTCGATAAAAATAGAATTTTCATTGTATTTATTTACTGTCAGAGCGTTAGTAATTATTCAAGGGACAATGATACACTGGCGCTCACTTGCGCGTCAGCCTTTAAACTTTGCGAGGATGTGTTTTCTTGTAAATTGTCTCAAACGGATGAAAAGTTCACAACAATGGCTAAGTAGACAAAAAACAGACCCTTACGTTGAAAAAGCTAAAATATATAATTACAGGTGAGACCTTTTGGTTGCTTTTGTGAAGTCAATGCTAAGTCTATTGTTTGCCTTTGTTTGAAAAACACATATTTAATCAACATTTTTTTGATTGTTTTAGATGTCGGAGTGCTTTTAAATTATTAGAGATGAATGAAAAGACGAATATATTAACGCCAGGTCTCTCAGTTATAGACCTAGGCGCAGCGCCTGGGTCGTGGACCCAAGTTGCTGTTCAGAAAACGAATTCTGATGGTGGTGACCCCTGTAAACCTAGAGGGAAGGTGCTTTCTATTGATAAATTGCAGATATTTCCTATTGAAGTAAGTAGAAGTAACAGTAACATTCACATTATTTCATATATAATATGTGATAATAATATCTCTGCCAAGAAATAGAAATATAAGGGGGTGTTCAGAACCTCAGAGTGCGGTTGTTTAGTTGTTTTCTAACTCGGGTTGCCAAGCAAGTTTACAAGGAAAGCATTGTTTACAAAATAAGATATAGCACAACAGCATTTTATTATCTTAACATTTATTTAATGTTCATAACCATGGAAAGTAAATTTGTCACATGAGCTTTTATTTAATTCTATTATTACTGTATTGTTTTGTTTTATTTCAGGGAGCAACTATATTGAGTAATATGGATTTTAACACAATCGAAGCTCATGACAAAGTGATAGAAATTCTCAATGGAAAGAAAGTTGATGTAGTGCTTTCAGACATGGCACCAAGTGCTACTGGAGTAAAAGAGCTAGATAAAGATAGAATTCTTGGATTAGCTTATATGGCACTGAGGTTTGCAGCCCTTGTCACCAAGGTTGATGGTAACTTGTTGTTCAAAGTATGGGATGGCAAAGAAGTTCCTATTTTAGAAATGGATCTAGAAAGATTCTTCAAAAGTGTTAAAATACTCAAGCCGCAAGCCAGCAGGTCAGAGTCATCAGAAAAGTTTATTTTAGCTAAAGGTTTCAAGGGTATACAAAGACCTTTGGAAAATGGTAGATGGGGATAGACTCTATTCAATAATAGCTTATGTTACCACTATAGTTATGTAGAATATGCTTTTTTGTAAATATATTTTCGTAAGGATGTTTAAAAAGTCTTCCAATATTAAGCTATATATTAATCAATATCTATAACAATAATCTATAATATTCAATGTTACTCAATATTTTATTCTAATTAAGGTTAAGAGAATAAATGAAAAGGCGATATTACAAGAATTAGTTTTTATATTTCCATTTAGCATGCAGCATAAGTATATTTCATTCTTATAATATATACTATAATAGCTAATCTTCTATTCTGCAATAAAATATAAATAATACTATTTTTAGACTAATATTTTTTTCTTATATCAAAGCATAATAATGAATTGCACTTTTTTAATTGTATTTATTTTGTACCAATTGCATGAAGTGATAATTAATCAAATATTTTTATAAAAAATATCACAAGAAATATCAGAATACTGCAACAATAACTAAGCATGCCTCTACACCACTTATACAATAGAGACCTGGACGTACATGTGATATTGCACCCTAAGTTAGCGCATCTATGCCACCCTAACATGTGACATAACACTTATTTGTTTCATAAAAATAAAGCAAATGGTTAAGTAGGTCAACAGTATTTTATTTTAGTAGTCTAATGAAGTTTATTTTTACGACATATGTTAATTTATCAACAATCCTCTATAATATTTAGTGCATATGAGAGCACATTAAACAATTTTAAAAGTGTTTGCATTTTAAAAACACTTTACCTCAAAACTAATAAATTAACATCCAGAATGGTCACTCTCTTCCACCATACAATCTGCATCCCCGAATACCTGTGGTTCAGTGTAAAATTGAGTATCTCATTGCAATAAAATTTTGATTGAAATCGTGAAAGGTGCGGGTTTATGTCAGTTTCACTACTCAGTTGTTAAGTATGATAAGTATGTAAGTTGCTAACTAGAGCTGCCAAAGTGGCAAAGCTGTATTATTTTTTTAGATTTGAATCGACCTATTATTTATATATTACCTATGTCGGGGATGTGACATTACCTAAAATATGGACGACAAGCACCTAATACAAGATATGAGTAACCTAGTACCTATTTAAATCAATGAGTAACAAAACTGAATATAAGTCTAATACTGATTGTGTATCACTGCAATCCGCTTACTTAAATTAACAACAAAAAAACGTGAATAAAAAATACATGACCAATTATTAACCTACTATCAGCAGGCTTACATGATCATCATTTTCATATGTAGCTAGAATAATAAAATTTAATGCATCTTATTAAATTATAAATTGTTTTAAAAACATTTAATTACATTTGTGACATTTCTTTTAAATGAATTAACGCATGCTAGCCATTCGACAGGCCCAGCATGAAAATTTGCGTAAGTGTAATCGTTACGTTGACGTATACAGTACAAGCTATCATTTATCTAGTACAACTTAAGCACATACAACTCATAGTTTGTACTGTATACTTTAACGATGCGATTAGGTTTCACTTACGCAGTTATTCGTTCTAAGACGCACTTCAAAATCATTTGAAATTTTAAAATGTTTATTTTCGATCTATTTATCTACAAATTCAACAACAAAGAAGTGCGTATGTTAGTATACACCCTACGCAACTCAGTGCTCGAAACAAATGAATTGACTAATTTTTAATAGACTCTGTGCAGAAACTAGTATAACAGCCATAAGAGAAAAGCTCGCGCTTTTGTTGTACTGCGATGTGCATCTAACATCCAAGTCCGAAATTTCTTAACCCCCGTTGAACAGCAATTACGTTTTTAGTTGCAATCAAATGTTGATTGCAACTCAAAAAAAATAGCGGTTTTAACTCAGTTTTGACAACACACAGGTAAATATTAGTAAGTAGCGGACTGGAAGTGACATAAAGCTGCCATTTTTGTAGATGTCAATCAACATTTGATTGCAACTGATATACGTAATAGGCCGGCTGATTATACATTACAATAGTTCTATACAATGTTCGATTCACACATTACTGAAGCTATTTTGTATAAGTTTGAATGACTGGATTACAGACCAGTCTTATTGTCTATCTTAACTGAGACCAAGTATTGGGCTTCAATTGGAGATTTCAACTTCGTTCTAAATAAATTTTAAGCGTACTTGCAAAATAATCATCAAACTTGCTACAGCTCCGAAAGGTACTTTAAACACAGAATTAATGCTTTAGGTTTACTTACCGGCTTGTTTCATTCATACAACTTTTGCCATGTGCGTAAATATCTACTTCCTATAGGGGGTACGCATCGAGATAATATCTCTTGAAATAACAATTTAATATACACATGTTATATGTAAAAAAGAACGCCAAAAGATGTGTTTCTAATGATAGGTAGATCAAACTATGCAGATGTCTGTAGTATTGAAAGTTAAAAAGTAGGTACATGTAAAGATCTTATAATATTATTACCTAAAGCTTCGGTGCATTAGTGTACTGAATGACTTTGCTTTCAGTTAGTAAAATGAAACATGTCCGTTAGCCAGAATTTCACAGGTCGGGAATAAATTTCTAGGGATATGGCATGCATTGTTCAGGAACTCAGTAATACGTGAACCGACTCGTTAGTTTAGAGCTGTGAGCGGTTTGGAGTAAGTTTAGTTCAGACGAACTGCGTTCTTGTGCCGTGGTTCAGCTTGTTAAGTTGCGCGGCTGAGAGTAGACTGGAATGTGCAGCGTGGTCAAGCAGGAGCAGACGCTCGCCTCTCTCATCGCTGGTGGTACGAGACGCTCGGGCGCAGTGACCACTGCCTGTCTCTACAGCGAAGCTGCATACTGCGCAGATGGCGTAGATGAAGGTCAACACGAAGAGAGCGCAACCGAAATCTGTAAATAAGTGTGGTAAATAGGTTGTGAATTATTCATATTCTGTATATCACACTAATTCATTCATCCTCCATCGGGACCATTTTTTTCTTTTTTTTTTATGGGATAGTTTGGCAAACGAGCAGGCGGCTCACTTGATGATAAGTCATCACCGTCGCCCACGACATCCTCAATACCAGGGGTCTCGAGGATGCGTTGCCGGCCTTTGAATTTGAACCTAAGAATAGATTTCGTTGTCGACATCATCGAAGATTACGCAGAAGCTCATGAACGAAGACTTCATTACCATGTGAATGTAGAGGCCATCCTGCTCCTTGATAAGGAAAAAATCTTTTTCGAGTTAGTGCAGTGAAGTGTTAACGTAAAGTAATAAAAAAAGTGCTACACAAAAGAACACAACAAAGTGACTTCCCCTAGAGACAGGTGTTAATAGACACATTCTTAACAATAACTCTATGTAGCAAGCAAACGAAGTAAAATTGAAATTAGTCTAATTTTAGGCTAGATTGTAATTTAATGAGGTAGGTACTTGAACAAGCTTATGTACGTACATAATACATAAGGAAAAATATACAAATTAATTCAAATTATACCAATATTGTATCTCACTATGCGCCTCATAAGTAAGGTCAAAGTAGCACAACGAACTATGGAGAGCTATGCCCGGGGTTTCTCTACGTGATTGAATCAGCAATGAGGAGATGCGCAGACGAACTAAAGTCACCGACATAGCCCGGCAGATAAGGTAGTTGAAGTGACACTGTGCCTGCCTAGTGTCACTGGGTGGCCTGGCACATAGCACGCAGTACTGATGGCCGATGGGGCCGAAAGGTCCCAAGTCAAGCTGTTAAGTCTTATTCGCTCACTCTATAACCTATCAACTATCCCACAAAATAATACATATTAAAATCTGATCATACTCAGCAAAATTGCCTAACATAAGTACACATATAAACTTAATAGCAGAATAGAGCATCCCTGCTTTATTTGAAAGTTTATTGTAAAAGCATACTCACGATAAAGATTATGCCCGCCGAACAAATTCACAATACAAGGGTAGCCATCTCCAATAACGATGGCCACTATAAGAAGCACGACGCCGACGCAAGCCGCCATAATCCAAGGCACCACGTATTCACGTTTGTACTTGACAGCGCCGTGGAGGAGGGAGATGCAGCACATCAGGTAGATGGAGGTCAGGATAGTGCTCGTGTACAGGAATATTACTGTTACTGGAAGTGAAATACGTAACGGGAATGTAGGAAATGTGCTTACTTCGCGTTATCTCAGCGTGTTTGCATGGGTTCAATTATTTTCTATTAAGAGTTCTACATACTAAACTAGGAAATATTCTATCACTTTCGGAAGTATATACCTACGTCTACGTAATGGGGATATGGTGTCTAGCGTTTGAAGCTATTACTGTTAAGAAATATACTAGACCTACAAAGAATTAATCAACTGTTGGAATAGGTTATTCAGTTGATTAAAGAAAACTAGTGGTTGAGTACGATGTGAAATGCGCCTATCAACTAAGCTAGTTATCAGTTACCAGCTGCTGCCTGCGACGTTGTCCACATAGTATAAAGTTATGGTGATGCTTCCCGTTAAATCCTTATAAAAATTGCCTTTATGTTTATATCTAACTTATTCATATTCTTCGTTGGCATTCCACAATATAGCTTAGATGGTAAACTTAAATGCTAATACCAATTACGGACCCTGTCAAGCACAACAAATCTAGTAGAGAGGAGGGCAGGTTATTTTAAATAATAAAAACAATATTTTATGTAATTCTCAATATTATAATAATTTTTTTTTTAATTGATAAAGATTTAAGATTCTTTAGATACATACTATAAATCTTTTTTCTTTTTTTAATTTTGTTTCGTTCTTTTTAATAATAATTTTGCTAATTAATATATCATATCCATAAAAATGAACTAAGTATTGAAACCGGTTCACAGTCGGATATCGCGTAACACATATATACAAAAATACTTAAAACTGGGACCTCTTCCTTTTTGAGCCATTAAAAATGTACGAG
Source organism: Selenia dentaria (assembly GCA_917880725.1). Taxonomy (NCBI): domain Eukaryota; kingdom Metazoa; phylum Arthropoda; class Insecta; order Lepidoptera; family Geometridae; genus Selenia; species Selenia dentaria. Next base: position 30,039,038 of record OU862877.1, on the reverse strand, counting down.
CTTAAATTAAACTTGGAAACTAATTTTATTAGGAAAGTTCGGTTGCATGAATTGGTGCCTGTTTCACAATCTGAGGGTCATACCTGAAGCCAAGTGTTGCGCTTTAGCGAACCTTCTCTGATTGTTAGTGCTCATCACATCTCCCTCATGGAAGGTCAAGGTTTCTCCATATGCTATCTCGTAGAACCCGCGTCTTTCTGCATCATCCTCCATGTCACTGTGAAGCATTGATAGCATCTCCCCGACATGAGAGATGCCAACTAGCAGGATGATTAAAATAAAGGATGACAACGCCTGAAATAAAGATTTATTTAAGAATAAGACTTATTCAATCCTTTAGATGTTTTTGTTCATAACTCGGCAGTAAATAATAAAAACAAACATATTACCAGACACCTATTTCTCGGTTAGCTTTTTATTCTGCCGTACATAAAATATTATTAAAATTGGTACTTACTATTTGATGGACGGCAATGAGGATCGTGCCTTGGCGTAAATTAAAAATATACAAAAAGTTGTTTAGCCGAATCATCATCTTATGCGAAAGCTTACATCTTTTAGCCCTGTCGAACATTTTGTCGCTAATTTTAATTTCTGTGTAAGAGTTATGAAATAAGAATTATGCACATTGTTTGGGCACTGCCCAAAATATACTTACGCGCAGAGTTAGTGCGCGCATGTTTTTTTCTTATATTGATTTTTATTAGTGCGTAACGCGCATGCGTCTTCAAGATATTTACGTTGTTTTAAAGTTTCCCAGAACTGACATATACTTACGTTTAGTGAGTAGTTATAGGTTTAAGTATAAACGCTTTAGTTTATTATAGAGTACAGATTGTGTCTTTAGACTATTCATTTGATTAGTGTGTCATTGTTAAGAAAGTATCGATAGGTACTTTAGAAAAAACCATTACTTAGTAGGTACATATGGTATTTGATCTATTTTATTCCAATAAAAGATAAATTACTTCATGTTTAATTTTAATATTACTTCTTGGTCTATTTTAAATGTTTCATCCGCAACATAAACCATTCTGGATAGATACACAAATTATCTCATTTAGAACGAGCACACTTCGGCAATAATACTCCTCTGCGTAATTAAAAAAAAGGGTCATATGTAACGATTGTCAACGGCGAATAATTCAGTAAAATTATGACAAGTTTTAGTTATGTTTCTAGTCCCTATGCAAGCATTTAATATACATAACGTATAAAGGTATATATGACCCACAAAACTAGTAGATTGAATGGTATAGGCTCCATCTGATAAGGCAATCGGGCAATCAGACAGGTTAAATTATTATAGATAATTTGATAAGTAATTAAACAAAATATATTTATAAATTAGTTTTATTTCACAACTTACTATAGTGTATAGTAGTTATAAAGTTAAGATGACTGTATCAACCTAACCCAAACTTATAGCTGGCATTAGTGTATGTTTTTGGATTATGAAATTATCAACTAAAACTATCACATATAAAAATGTATGAAAGTAACGCATATCTATATACAACAATATTTATATTTAGAAGTTTCGCATTAATTAGATTTTATTTCACGTCAATACCAGTTTTTGCTAAACATGCGTTTAATAGGTGTAAACATGGTGCCTGTTAATTATAATTATATACAAATAATAAAATAAAGCTGAAGTTAACTGAAAAACGAAAAACTTAACAAAACTGTTAAAACATAAACAAAAATTGATTTACCGAAACTATGTGAAATATATTAATTCCTAGGGACGGAATAAACCAAATTGATGATAGATTCATATACTAAAAAAACAATAGATATAATCAAGACGTGAAATCATAATGCTAAATGCAACCTAGATAATTATAGTCACATGCTAATTACGAACTACACAACCATATAATAGATAAAAATACAGAAATTAGCTTAACATTGACTTAATAGCTTACTTTTAAATAATATATATATCTGAAAATAGCCAATATTCCACATTACAATTTAGACAAAACTTTTGGTATGCAGTTAACGCATCAATATTATAAATATGTATTGCCAAAGTATTTACATATTACACTTATACGTAGCTTATAAATAGTGGACATGTGACAAGATTAAATATCCAAACCGTAGACAAATTCACAAATAGGTAATTATAAAATACTATCAAAAGATAAGTGAGGGATATCTTTTGGATATTTAGCCTTAATTTACAGTGAATACACATAATAAATAAGATTGTGGTATATAAAACGAAATTCTAGCTTTTTTAACAAGGAATGGGGTCGAGCCTCAATTTTACTCGTACAAGAGTTCGAAAATACAACTTTGAAATGTTGAAATGTGGCCATTTCACAATACTCTCAAGTTAACATTATTTAAGAGAATGGGGATAATGTTGGGCAAGGTGATGTTGTTCCTAAATATTTTCATGGCACTAGTTTACCTTAACAGCGGACACTTTTGGATTTATTATTATGTATAGCTTATATCACTTGACTTCTAGAATTCAAAATAACACTAGGCACGTAATTATAATTATTAGTATAAAGTAAATTGTTGAGAATGAAATGCCCCCTTAATATTACAAAAGAGATGTACTCATATCTAGAGATTTATTTGTATCTAGCTAGAGAATTGTGTAGCAATGATGTGTTAAGTATTTCACGCAATTTTATTTTCAATTGTCTCAATAACTACATAAAACGTAATAGAGGTGTCATATTTATTTACAATTACTGATGTAATTCAAGTAAGAAATGACGGCGTGGCGGTTCGGAGTTGATTCACGTGTGTTTACGTTTTCATCACAGTCGCATATTCATAGCCTGCACTTGTGATATTGAATAAGACGTATTAACTAAAGTCTATCAGATTCGATGATGGCATGCAAGTTAAATATATTTCTATTCAGCTCAACTCCATGATTATTACAAGTTTATAGCCTGAATACGATTAATCTGTCCGAATCAGCAAGACTCATTCGAGTTAAGTTTCATTCATAAATCTATTGTTATTTTTTGCGCTGATGCGGACGGGTTAATAGTGATAAGTACAATAACATACATTTTAAAGTGGGCTAGTCAAATCAACATGCTAAATATTATACAAGTATATAACACTTCATTCACATTGTTGTGTTAGTTAAGGTACAATATCTTAATAATAACACATTTACGTACTAGTTACAAATCCGTTGTCAATTACAGCCTGTGTTTTTGTTTGTTAGGATAGTTTTAGTGAAATGAACAAATTTATATAAAATACTTTACCTAGCAGAAAAAATAGCATATGCGAAAGGAGTGGAAAGACTCCGCATTCGATTATTATAAATTTATGATCAGTTTTTAATGTACTACAATGTACGACAGCATATCACAATACTGGTACATATTTATAGTCATACATATCTTCGCGCTCGTCTTGGTGTTTACTAGCTCTAATGAAAATACCTATACATAACGTTTCACTTCTTTCTCACGTAAAATTATTTATGTCAGGTACTATCCTATATTTTTTTATTCGTATTTATCTACAGGATCAATGAAATGTTTTGCATATTTTTATCAACGTCATTATTTAAATTTTACAACATGGCAGTCATAGTTATTTTGTTCAAGTATAATTATTCGAAATTTAGATTGTTTATTTACATGCATTGATTATTTAATGGAAAAATATTACATGATAACAAAAAGATTTAATACTAATTCCTATTCGTCAAGTCGGTTGTCAGTATTGATGATTCTGTATGGCTTATGTGTCGAACGATCATCGATATTTTGTGATGGATTCGCGGTGTTGGTCAGTAACAGAAATACAAAACAGTCAAACAATAGTCATCAAGAACAAGTGTACAAGGAATCAAACTCACTGTAGTGAATTGCGGTCAAATTTTGATTTAACTATGTCCAAGCAGTTAATGAAAAAAGTAATGTCGAATATAATACTTTAGAACTCACATTTAGTACATCCTTATCACACGCATCGCAATTGGTAAGTAACATAGAACAGCCATAAATGAAACTTATACAAAAACAGTATTGGTGTGTATAGGCAGACATCGACATAAAAAAAAAATTCCCAATAAAAACGATTTTCTTTAGAGCTTTTACGTCAAGTCAAAATATTTACCGTCATCTCGACATAGCGGCGTAGTACATTATACATATACACACGTGCGTTAGTACATTACAAAAATATTATAAGTATTTTGTTCGTCACTAACCAGCAGTATAACCTGAATACATATGAAATGATTATCTTATTGAGCCCTGTACAATGCTCAGCGTAGTACACATAACTGTAAATTGTGAATCGTCAACCTGTTCCATAACTACAATCGCAATCGTTATAAAAATTCCATTCAATTACCATTCCTAGTCAAATGTACACTACTAAGATTACTTTTCCATTGTCATATTATTGTTATATTTTGACACGTGTTTTTATCGCCTAGTGTCAACTCTGTCAAATTGTTCCCCTGGCGGTCACGTCCACAACTGTTGCAGAATTTTCCGCAGTTCTAAAGTTTCGTTAGCCTAGTCATTTTACGCCTTTTGATTCTAAAAATAGTAGTGCGCTTTTTCTTTTTCCATTTGCTTTTTCCGGCAGAATATTGTGGCGATACCAAACTTTTTAAAACATGTCGTTTGTATGACATCTAAGGAGGTTGGATCATCTTTTTATGAGAGGTGAGTGAGCACTTCTAATTACAAAAACGGTCCATATTTTTCTACATCAGAGGTCTTCACTTACAAACAAAATCTCTTTCTATTCCTTTTTTGTTACACAGATTCAAAGATCCTAGATCCAGTTAAATACAGTCATTCTCTGCGATGAAAGACTATTTAGTGCGTATACCACAACTTCACTTTTACCAAACTAACATTAAAAACCTTACCAGATGTGGGACAGTACAACGACATTGTGTGACACAAAAGATCTTTCAGATTGGTGACAAAGGATACCAAGTATTTGTGTCACATATGTATCATTCCTTCCTTTGCATATGTATCTAGATTCCTTCACATATGTATCACACATTACCCTCAAGCAATGTTACATGAGTTCCGTCCGGTACAGTTGAGCCTGGCATGGTGTGGATGCTTGGTGGGTCTCGCTCGGTGGCGAGTGGGAGCGGCAGAAGTCGCGTACGACTTTAGTTGCGACTTGAGTGCCGTGGGCAGCGGTAATCGCTCCAGCCCGTACACTGTAGTGCGGGCCACTATCGCACGGCAACATAGCTCTTGGAGGCTTAGTACTGGAACAAACGAGCACATCATTAGAAACTTTTCAGAGAATGTCTGGCCATGGTCGTAACAGGGTTTCGTTGATCACAAATAGCTAAAGCTTTAAGTCTTCAATTAAATGGAAAGTTAGTAAAAGAGCATTTAATAAGAAACCCACAATTCGTTCACAACAAATACAAATTGTCTTAAATACTTTGTAGTTTTATCTTCTCTCTCACTCAAAATTTTCAATAACCATTATATTCCAAATTCAAGCTTCATCCATCATGGTCACTAATGTATGGATTAACTTTAGAAAGGGGAAATATTTTGCATGTATTCTATTTATTTTGAGCTCTCGATTTCGGCACAGTTGCATGGGACAAGTTCACGAGTAAACTGAGGTATTTGCGGGTAGGTGTTGTTATGAGCAGACGAAATGGTCTACCCTCCCTTCTTGCGTTCCGTTATACTAACAATGACGCAACAGTCACTTGGAACTTAATCTGGGTCTCGACACACATAACTCACTGTATCTGCTTGCGAGCTTTTTCCGGAACTTCCGGTTTTGCAAAGATGAACCACCAATCTAGGTGGCTAGTGGCTTTCTATCGAGATTATCTGTAGTAGGGTTATGTAACTCAATCTAGTGATTCTATAATAAATAAATACAATACTTGGTAAATATCCAGTTTATTATTTTATTATAAAAGTTATTAAGATGTGAAGGGTGTGCGTGCCATTTGATTTTGGATGTGGCATTATACATAGAGCTGTTACAAAGCCTTGCTGCATACCTTTATTGCTCCTCCAGAGTCGCTCCATACCGTTCCTGGTGAGAGCCATCCGCGACAGCTCGCAGAAGGACTCTCGGATGTTGAAGTCGCACAGAGGGCTCACTTCGAAGAACGCCATGTGGTTCTTGGCGGCGTACAGCTCTGCATCTCGCTCTTGCACTTGTCGTTTGAACGCAAGGTGCAGGCGGTTGCCAACTAAGACTTTTGGCACTCCGGGGGCATGCTGAAAGTTGATATAGTAAGCATAAGTCTGTACATAGCATCTCTGTCTAATCAATCGCTCATTACTGTGGATCACGCATCGGGTTAATTTGAGCCGACAATCTGTCGCTATTGCTTTCGGTCTACAGTCGCCTTGACCACCTGATCGAATTTATTTGAGCAGGTGATGTCTTTTTTGTCAGAAAGTATTGGGGGTTGGCTTCAAGCTCTTTTGCCTTTAGCTTTTATAAAACGGTGACCAGTTTATCAAGACGTCTCCTCAGCATGATATGAGACCGAAATAAAATGTCAGTTTGCATTGTTGGCATTAATTAGTCAATTTGGTCTTCAAGTAAATCTGTGACTTACTTAGTTACTGTGTGGACACATTATGTGCGTTTCCACATCCACGGTATTATAACACAGGACATAAGGTAATGTAAAACCTATTATAAAAGTAAATATAAGTTTGAAGGAATTAATTACAATAGCAATGTAAAACTGGGACTATATAGGTGCGATCGAATTGCTGTGATGTCATTGTTAGTGTTTGCAAAATGTGGACTCGTGTAAAGCGTTCGAGAAGCAAAATGTCATTAATTTAGCAACGTTTGATTACAAGTTAATCACACCTCAGTCTAACACCCTTGTGTACGTTTTTAGCATATTTAGCTGTTATTTTTGCCAACTTGGGGCTATTCGAAGGCACTTTAAGTTGTATTGGTACTCGTATTAGGGTAAGGCCACCAAAAAATGATAATTTTGATGGATGACTTAGCGTCCGGCAATTTTTTTAGGATAAATACAATAATACTATCTATATTGCATTGTTTCCTTGCAAAAAGTATAATTTTTACTAGTATTTTAAATACGCGAACGTCTGTAAAAGTACTTAGTTTTATTTAATTAAGTAGTTGTTACTGCGAGACTACAAATTGCTAGAACAAATAAAAATGTCCCAAATTATCACCACGTCATATTTCGAATTAATTATTAGATTTCAGTTTATTCCATCGGCAATCATAATATTTTCTATAAATAATCACTTATTTTAGTCAATGTTTAATTAATTTACGTTAGTATAGCTATTAAAATAATATTTATTTTCGTATAATAACATCACGTCCCAGTATTTAATGCTTTATGTTACTAATTTTAAGTTACCATAATTTTTACAATCATAGTGCAATTGAGCAGTAGAATCTGTTTTTAGTCATTGGCAACTCCAGTATCTAACTTGTCTATGGTATGACAATTACTTGTCGGCCATTATTGAGGTGGTGTGTCAGTCTGTTTGGCCGGCATCGTGTTTTCGTTCGGCGCATAAATAGTTTTTATCTGATTTTAAGGTAAGTTTGTAACATTTTGATTAAATTGACAGATTATTTAGTAAACTTAATGTTTAAATTAGAGCTTTAATCTATGGACGTTGTTAATTATTCATCATAGTGCCGTAAATACGAGGATCTTTTAAAAAGAGGTTAGGTTTTATGTTACTCTTAAGTTACTTATGTTACCATTGTTATACATTATAATTTATACTTTTAAGTTGCTTTTATGTTATATGAGGCCAATTTAACGGCCTTACCCATTACAATAAAATACAATGCCACGAAACCACACAACACATAGAGCCGGGTAGTTTTGTGTGAATCTGTATTCATAACATAATTTCACCACGATTTTATTTTCGTACTTTTCAGATTTGGCTGTTTCATTATCTTACATAGATGTCATGACGTAACACCGAATCCGACTAAGGGAAAAGCAAATAGAAAGTAACAGTAGGCTTCTCCAATATTACAGGAGAACAAACTAAATACAAAAAAACCTCTTGCCCACCTGTTCAACTAATTATCTGTTATACATGATTGATGACTTTAGAGGAGCATGAGAGTGAAGTGCCAAAAATACAAATTTTGTCCTATATGCCAATTTGTCTAATGTGGTGTGATAAGAATTGACCTGTCTCATTGGCCTCTTTTACCCCCTTTAGTCTCCTTTCATGTCTTGAAGACTAACATCTTTTTTTTGTAAAGTTTAATTCATAAATATTTGTTATGTACCTATATGAAAACACTCGCCATACCAAGCAAAGAGCTAACGTAAATTAATTAATGTCTTTTGTGTAGGTAATTAGCTAGTTACTATAGGTTTTTACAACGGCATTAGAAGCATTGGGTCCTGGTTCTATTCCTGGATGGATATATTTATGTGATGAGAAGAAACATTTGTAATATTTTGACATGTGCGTGATATTTATAATATGTCTTATTTCATCACTGACAGACGCTGTCAAGTCACCTTAGGGTGGGTCCATTGTGACATGACAACGGACCGGACAGTGGCATCGTACAGAACATGTTACGCTAAATGTGAACGGTATAGGGTTGTTGTAACACGGTCACAAACCACGTACGATGTAATTATACAAGTGTAGACGCATGGTGTCCAACTAGACTGTGTGGCACGGCTTCGCGCCATGTATAGATGACGTACCGGGGCACGGCACGACGTGATCCACTTCTACTCCGTGTTTGTATCTGTGTCATCTGGCGTACTTCGATGCGTGTCACAAACGCAAGTGTGGACGTCTCCTGGTCACGCGGAAAATAGCGAACATTCTTTGAAAAAAAAACCGACTTTTATGTATCGGCTCGTAACACTTATCATAGATGCGTGACAGTACACAGACCAGCGTCCACATTGAACCCGCTAGTAGATCATAACTCCGTACATTGTCCTGCCGTACATTATGTGCTTTCAGTGTTCGGAATGGATTAAATCGTAACTGCAGCTTGGGACAATTATTCACGTAACAAAAGACGTCCACATTATTGGTACTGACACTCGTTTCCGATACGGTCACGGGATAATGTTCGGTAAAATGTTACAAATGTGGACACAGCTTTTATATTGTACTTTGTATGAAGATTACTTACTGAGCTATTTTGTGCTCCCAGCATCTTCACTTCACAATGCTTTATACGATTTACTTTACGAATGACTTATTATGTTACTAGACAAAAAATGCATATGCTTACCTTTTCGACTTCCTCAAGCCACCTGTCGATGCTATCGAAGGACCACTTGTTAGTGATATCGTACACCAGCAGGATACCCTGAGCACCGCGAGAGTACGAGCGGATTATGGTGCAGAACCGACCCTGCCCTGATGTGTCCCACAGTTGGAGTTTCACTCGCTTGCCGTCTAGCAGAATTGTTGTGGTTTTGTATGCTGGAAAAAAGAGATGATTGAGAATAATTAGGCCTCAAGGCTCAAGTTTCAGTAAAATATTTTTGTTGTCTGCATAAACACATCCTCTAGGGATGTCCTCTGATCCTTTTGTTTTCAAGTCATTTTATATGTAACGAGTAAGTCGCTCGGTTGATGTTAAGCGTTACGCTTGCCTTCAGTCCAGTGCCATTCAGAATTTTAGCCAACTATAGTTCAAAACCGCGCTCGGCACCCTGAGATATTCCCTTGACGTGTAATTTCGCTGGAAACATTGCCCTACAACGAAACACAGTGACGTTTGGACACTACTGCTTAACGGTTAAATAAAAAGGTGTGGTAGTGCCCCAGAGGGACTTTGCAAAAGTTCTACCACTATAAAAACGTGAGCAGATATGAGTAGCTGAACTGTAGGAGAATGCACAGCAGAATCTTTATTAAGAGGATTGCATAGCTAGTACTTTCCAAACTAAAAGAAAAAACTTTTCTACCTTACCTTACATTGTTCACTATGCCCGTGCGTATTGATTTTTTAATTTTTTTAAGTTCTCAAAAAGGAAATTTATACTACTTTTAAATATGTGCTGAAAAAATCAAAACGTACGGGCATAGTAAACAATGTGAGGATCAATGAAAAAAAAAAACCCTGAAATCGGACAATGTTAAGAGGTAGAAAGAGTTTTTCCTTTTAGTGGAATGATACAATCCGATGGAATGAAAATTCAATCAGATGTAAAGTTTGCAATCCTCTTAATAAGAGCTATTTAGTACGCATTGTTTTCTTTTCGCTTCTTCTGATGCAAAAACGTATTTTCCTATTTCTTCTTTGGATCTAGATACTAATGCTAATAATTTAGTATTTTACATAGATATTGGTAGCAATTAACTTGTTGAGAACACAAAGCTAAACTAGCGAATTAAAATATATTTTTAGTAAATAACTAGCGACTGCACGCAATTTCATTCGCGTAGTAGGCTCGTCCTTCGACTTCGCCCTAATCTCCCACCTTTTCTTGGTTTTTCTTTCAATACCTTCTCCTGACTATAATTAACAGAACAAAAAGTAATTAGCAAAATTTTTCCATCCGTTCTCTAGTTATAGCGTGAACAGGAGAAACAGGGGTTAATTTTTATAAATTATATAGATATATAGGTAGTTCTTGTTCTATTCTTGCTAAAGTCCAAATTCATATACACACTTAACGCTTGCAAATGACAATTCTTAAATATGCCATTTCTTTTCATTTGTGGGTATGTTTAGTGCAAATTTAGTAGGTAGTCATGCAACTTACTGCTCTCTTAACTAGTCTATGCTGATGTAAGATTAGCCACAATTGTAGTATAGTATTATTATATTTTTAGAATTGTCATTCTAAGTATTACAAGAATGTGTATTCTAGTCCAAACAGCATAAAACTACCATAGTTTAGATAATTTCTTTTAGTTATCAGCACATGCAAATTACTATCATTAGCCACTGACAAGACTTTCACACTACACACTCGCTCTCAAACTTTCGTATTTACTGTGATTAATAATAATGATACAACTATAGGTTGGAAAACCATGGACCTGTCTCATTTTACAATGGAAAACAAGATTCAGCCACTGAGGTACCATGGTACCTTATTATGGTGATTTAGCAGAAAGTGTTGGTCTTTCTCATTATACAAGTACAATTTGAAAAATTTAACACCAACTTCCATTCTATTACTTTGGAAAAAAACAGTTATTGGAGTGTAAATCAACCGAATTTGATGAAATTTAAATGGGACCAGACGGGAAGCACCCGCTTTCAAATAAAAAAGGAATTAGAGAATCGGTTCACCCTATAGAAAATTATGAGGTAACAAACATTTAAAAAAAACAGTCCAATTGAGTACCTCACCCTCTTTTTGGAAGTCGGTAGAAAAGTGAAAACAATTTCAAAGGAAACTGGTAATAAGTACTTCCCATCTTATAATTAGTATATCTATATCCTACTACATTGTTTATTAATGCTTTTGACATTATGTCGGTGTGCTGACTTATCTTACCGTTATTATATCACATGGTGCTGAGAGTTTCCCACTATTTTATAAGCCAACAAAAAAAAAAGAAATTGTACCTACCATAATAAGTAAATTATTTAAATAGAGAGTAGGTGGTATCAGCATTGCACCAGATATGTACGTAATTTCACTGTACACATGTACACAATAATAAAGTCAAGTAAACAGTACTTTACCATATCTATTTGTGAACGAGTTATCAGTCTGGCTATATCTATATGAATGCAAATATATTGCATTAGGTACAATGAAAATATACTTAATTTTTGAATTATCACATGACGTCATAGGTACTTTCTCTCACTTATCAACCTATCTATTAGTAGTGGTAGCTTGTTCGATATGGGAACTCATTGTTCTTGCTGTCTTGACTGATTAGTAATGATTAGGGTTATACTTGGAAAGGTTGAAGATACTTCATTCATAAAAAATTTATTGCAAGTTTTTGTCTAATTTTGTTTGTGTTCATTTTATAAACCTTAGGAAACTCGGATTAAGAGTAGGTACGCCGTGGTTCTGTCGAAATATCAAATGATTTAAGATTACTGTGTAAAAATATCAGCTATTAACATCTTCATTATTTATTATCATTCATGCTCCTGGAGTCGAAAACGCCTGAGATGCTACGTAGAACTGCAAGCTGTAGAGTAGCATCTCAAGACGTGTAATGATTTTATTAACATTTTTTTCAAGTTAATAACTAGAACTATGGCCGAATGGCCTTGTGGCTACAGAACTGTGCAGTTTCAATTGTATAAGTGCACCTGGAGCCGAAAATGCCTGAGATGCTTCGTAAAACTGCAAGCTATAGAGTAGCATCTCAAGACTTCACGATTTTATTAACATTTTTTTCAAGTTAATGACTAGAACTATGGCCGAATGGCCTTGTGGCTAGAGACTGCGCAATTTCAATCGTATAAGTGCTCCTGGAACCGAAAACGCCTGAGATGCTTTGTAGAACTGAAAGCTATAGTGCAGCACAGCACCTCAAGACATAACGATTTTTTATTATTTTACTTTTTAGCGCGCAATTATTGCTTTAACGCCCTAAAATGAATAGAACTATTAATTAAAAGCTTTTGTGTCATCTAACCTCTCGGAACTCCTGAGATGGTGTGTGAAGTTAACATACCTATTCTCATTTAAAGAAAAAGATTTTTGATTGTGTTTTGTTAGAACTATTGTTGGAACGTCGGCAGTCGATAGAACTCTGTATTTTCAACCATATTTGTGGTCTAATAATTGAATTGTTGAGATGCTGGGTGTCAACGTGCGAAGTTAGCATATCATTTTTTAAATTCGCTTTTCCTGTCAAAAATAGGTGAACTATTCAAAATAACTATCAGGAACTATAGAACTGTTGGGGATGCTAATAGAATTGTGAAAACATTTTGAGATTCTGGAAATTGTAATGCTACGTTCACAGACACCTTTATAATAAATGTATGGTATGTATACTATATACACACTAATACAGGAAAAATCTGCTAAGAACGTGAAATCATGTGAAATTGAGACTAACATGCTCTCCAATAGAGACTAACATGCTCTCCAATAGAGTCGCAAGCATTGAAAACTCTAGCACCACACGCTGTCGAGTAACGAGAGGATGCCCACAGGGTGGTGTCCTATCACCTTTGTTATGGGTAATCGCAGCAAACGAACTCGTAGAATTGTTAAACAAAGATGGAATAGTTACTATCGCCTACGCAGATGATTTGGCCATAATGGTATCGGGGCTATTCGAGTCTACTCTCTGCGAAAAAATGCAGATGGCACTTCGAATTGTCGAGGGATGGTGTCACAGACACGATTTATCAGTAAACCCAAATAAAACAGAAATGGTACTATTCACACGTAAAACAAAGGTAACCAAACTTAAACTACCTACGCTATTTAGCAAAGAGCTAACTCTAAGTAAGGAAGTTAAGTACTTGGGCATTTGGATGGATAGTAAACTTTTATGGGGAAAACATCTCGAACATATTACCAGAAAAGCAACAAATATTCTCATGCAGAGCACAAGAGCAGTAGGAAAAGACTGGGGACTAAAACCAAAGCTATGCCGCTGGCTATACACGGTCATTGTGAGACCAGTCCTCACGTACGGATGTGTAGTGTGGTGGCCAAGAACAAATTTGGTAACCACAATAGCCAAACTGCAGCAAACCCAAAGATTAGCTTGCTCTCTTATTAGCGGATGCACAAAGACCACACCGTCGGCAGCCCTAGATGTAATCTTAGGCCTAACGCCATTGCATCTTCACATACAGCAGGAAGCAATGGCATCAGCGCTACGGATAAAATCTACGGGCCAGTGGAAGGACTCCGGACCTGATACACACCATAGTAAAATTTTACATAAGGTGACAAAAATTATCCCCGAATCATCACAAGGCACTGACAGGATAGTCAGCACGCACCTTGATGAGAGAAAGTACGAGCTGGTCACTGAGAAGACTGCTTTGGATGGTTGTTCACCGTCATACAACATGTTTACGGATGGGGCGAAAAATAAAGCGGGAGCTGGTTGTGGATATTTCTCGCCGGAACTTGGTATATCAGATTCAAAGGCCTTAAATAAGACCACATCACCAGCACAAGCAGAGGCTATGGGCCTACTGTTAGGAGCAAAAGCTATACCATATAGAGACGAGGTGGGCTCCATATCATCACCTGTGGAAAGAAAACTAATCGCATTCACTCTAGATAGTGCGGCGGTCATCTATGCACTCAGAAGGCCGGTAACCAGGTCAAGAGTGATAGCCGAGTGTCACGCGACTCTACAAAAACTATCAAACAAGTATAAGATAGTGGTAGCTTGGACAAAAGGGCATGGTTCATGCCCAGGAAATGCGAAAGCAGATACCCTCGCCAAAAATGCGACTAAGAAACAGGTAAGTGGAGATGTAAATGATCTCTGCAAGCCCTCAGCGATGGAAATACGTAATCTACTCCGTCGCTTTACTGAAAAAGAACAACAACACATTTGGGATAACAAAAAGGACTGCAAACAAGCAAAATCTATGTTTCCAACCTTGAACAGATATACAACTAACAATTTGTTGAAACTTCAACGACAGGACCTCCGCCTAATGGTAGGCATTATCACAGGTCACTGCAATCTCAACTACCATCTATATAAAACTGGTGCAACAGATAGTCCACTGTGCAGAGGATGTTTGCAGGAGAACGAGACCGTGAAGCACGTGCTGTTAGAGTGCACGGCTACGGAAAATATACGGAACACTACCGGTCTACTAGAGGATCACTATAGTTCTAAATCAACATCAGTTTTAACACCTCAAATATCACTGGAGCAGTTGTGCCAGCGACCCAGGGTCATACTCCGTTATCTAAAGGAGTTGGGATGGCTAGGGTAGCTGGCGGGGGAAATGCACAATACACCCCAAGCGGGACGTCAGTGCAGGACTTAGCGCCCCCAATCAGAATAAGAATAAGAAGATATCATTGAATGACTATACCTAACCGAATATCAAACAATAAAATTACTCAAAAATCATCTTTTATTCCAAGAAAAGGAAGGATTAAAAAAATCAGCCTTACATAGATTGTAAGCTACTCTTAAGCTACTCTGCAGCACAGTGCTGAGTATTCACTTTTCCCTAAGAATTAAATTTTTTTTATAGTACTTGTTTTGGCTACAATTAATAGTTAATTTTATATTTATTTATATTATTAATTATTAATTAATCTTAATTATTATTTTAATATTTGCTTTGAATTAAATAAAAAAACAACTAGCATCTTTTTAAATACTTTTAAAAAGTAATATTGACAACTTGAGTTATGTGATTTGAAGATGGATTTAACTAATGGTGATTGATTTGATCTAATGGAGGCATACATTCAATCCAGTCAATGGAAGATGTTATTGTCCCCACTATGAAGTGTGTCCTACTATTAGTTAGTTAACAACTTGAAAGATACTATAACTATTAGAACTATTAGAATATAACTATTGTTTTTCCTGGGTTCTTGTTCTGATTATTTATTTACTTAAAAAAACGATATTGGAAGAAATATTTAGTGACACTTCCGCTAAAAACAATGCTTATGGCTGAGTTGCGGTGTGAACCACCCTCTTTCCCGAACCCTCCACAAACTGCGAACAGGAAGTATACAGAATATACCACACACAAAACAACTCAATCAACCAAAAATGATTCGACACATGTTTCGCCTCTACACGAGGCAACCTCAGGAGATGTTGAGACGTCGAATGCTAGACCTTGAACTACTACTACAGTTCAATGTCATACTGTCTAGTATGACATTGAACTGTTTACGACGTTGATTGAACCAAACATTTTGAGCAACCAAACAATGAAGTTTGGTCAACTTGATGTAAAATTTTGCCTGATCAGCTATACTTACCGACTTTAGATAATTTATCGATTCAGGCGTTACTTTGCGGAAATCCATTATCAAAAACGATATAAGAAGAAATATTTAGTGACACTTCGCTAAAAACAATGCTTATGGACGAGTTCATATAATTTTTGATAATGGATTTCCACAAAGTACTCCACCTGATTCAATAAATTACAATTAATGAAATTATTGATCACTTGAAATGATTTTCAAAAGACATTCTAATCAGATCAATAGTCTTGTGATCAATTAATCAGGTGTAATACAGTCTTGGAGAAGTAGAGTCCGGCTTTGTATAGAAACTGAGTAGGTAGGTATATATGTTTAGTTTTTATCAAAATTACCCGAGACTCCTTGAAACATTTATCATTATTCCCTCTCTCTCTCTATACTTTCAGATTTGGACATCCAAGCCCGCCAGTTGTATGTTCATCCTGTGTATATGTATATAGGGAGTAGGTACCACTCACAGATTCATTGACTAATCACCAATTTGGCATGTAGTTTCATTATAATGGTAACCTAAAACAGAACTCTGACACATAAAGGAGCTTGGATGGCTAGGAAAGTTGGTGCAAGAAAATGTATAATCCTCCCAATTTATTTAAATGTTAAAGTAAAATATATCAAAATATTATACGTACAGCACTTACCGCTGCCGCTGCAGAAAGGAGAATCAGCAGATCCATCTTCCAGGTCTTGCAATATTTCCTGCTTGCCAACATCTGAGTCTCCTACAAGTAATACTTTTAACAAGTAGTCATATGATTTGGGAGCTGCAGGTGGTCGACCTACAAAATGAAGGAACAAATTTTTACAATTTTACAATTATGTAAATTTTGATAAGTAATATGATATAGGTTGTGCCTGTAGATTTATGATACATAATGGATAAAAATAGGAGAGCCTGAAATCATGTATCAGTATTTCTTTACTTAGTTCTTACTTACTCTAGTACTTTGCTGACATATATACCTACTCACTGCAATATATAATCTGTTTTACTAAATAAATAAGGTGGTATAATCTGAATAATTATGGCACATAGTATAATAGAATTGAATATAGTCACATGCCTGTTCTTTGGTGATGGGATCTAGGTAAGGTAATGCTTCCATTTGCCACTTGTCCGCTTGCCTGCTGTGGCGCCGCTGCTGTTCCAGATGAGGCGAACATAGTCATGGTGAAGTGACCACCACTCGCCTGAGCTCCAGGTGATATTTACCACACGCAAACATTACTACCGCAAACACTTTAGATATTCATCAAGGTAACAATTATACAACGTAGGTTACGTGTATAATATACGATACAAATAATTCAGTAGATCAGTATCAAACTAAAATTTATAATAACACTTTTTCTCTGATCTGCCAACTAAAATAACATACGTTTGAGATCACAAGGTCGTCGCTTAGTCGGGTTTATGTTCACTTAAAATTAACGCTTCCGTCGGAGTAATGCTCTAAATAGCTAACAAAGACCCAATTACACCAATTATTAGCGTCAACAACTCTAATTTTGTAATTTGTTCAACACAAAAACAACCCAATTTCACAAAAATATCGAACGAATGAGTGAAACGAAGATGAGAAGAAATTCGCACTTTCGCAGGTATGAATGAATGAGTGAGTGAATGAATGATTGATTGACATTTTGCAACAGATTACGTAAGATGAAGATAATCAAAATTTATCAATGCATCAATTTTTTTAATGGCCCGTTTAGACGATCCGATTTTTTCATTATGTCGAAAATGTGAATTGATATTCACAATAATTGCCAATCACTGTGATATAATTATAGTGGAAGACTCCACGTACAATACAGCCTGATCAATAACGGTACGGGATAACAATGCACGGCCCGGAATGTACAGCCCGGACTCCGTTTACACGGCTTCGAAATGATGGGCTGTGCCTTAGATAATTCAGAACGGGACCAGCCAAGCACTACTTTCAGCACTCAATTATGTATGCCACTTTTCGCGGGAGGTGAGATAAACAGCTACAGCACACATTTACATAATCACGCACACGAATGCAGAAAATTTCAGCGTCTTTAGAAACGCACACATAAGTGAAAGCTGTACACAACACACTCTCTGTTAACGAATTAGTGTTGTTACTCTAATTTTTAGTCGCACACTCGCACAAACGGTGATGAGGTGTAACAGACCGATTAAATGAAAGCCATTAAATGAATGAAAGGATTGTAAATACAATTTTTAATATTATATTTTATTCTTATTAATAATGGATTTTTATTCAATTTTTCTTCTTGAGCTGCAGCTGCGAGAACAGATAATAAACGGGTAAAATATTAATAATATTATTATAAAATCAGGTTTTAGCTTTTCATGTTTTCTTTGGCTCAACACATCGTATTTAACCACGTATCACCGTGGTAAATTAGTTAAAATACATACTAATCTACAGATAAAAAAAATAACTGTGTAAGTAATATAAGAATTACCTAAGTTCGCCTTAACTCTCAAAGCATCCAATTTTACACATGTTGGCTTGTAATAAAAGGCATACAACGTTCGCACTGTTTATTTATCCGTCTGCATCAGTGACATCGTATAAACATATTATGACTTTATGCTTGGAAGATATAATAATATGCCTAGACATGTGGTAAATAAAGTGATATCATGAGTACCGTGGCAGATAACACAAAAATAAAACATGTAAAGATGACGAAATGGCACTTGATTCAGGAAAAAAGCTAACCTAAGTGTAAGTATAAAAACTATATGAATAAAAGTTAAGCTCCCGCCCAGAGTACCTATTGATTTTGACACATTTAGGATTTGATTTGTTTGATCAGTGCCCATATTAACTATTCAGATATTATGTTACTAACTTCTTTTTATCGGTGAAAATAGTATTGTTTTAAATAAACTAAAATAATTCTACTTATGGGGTGAGTAGGGACGCGTGAGGGGATCATTGGCACGAAGAAAGGGGTTATTAGGGCCGGCAAAGGGTTTACTAGGGACGTGTTGGAGGTGATTAGGGATAACTGAGGGGTTGATAGGTTCTTCTTATTAGGGTTGTCAAAAACACAGACGCCATAATTTTATGCTATTAGCTAGCTATTGCCCACGACTGCGTTCGCGTGTAATTAGGATCTCTTGTACCTACTTTCAACAACTACTACATACCTGTTTGAGCAGGTTGTCTGTCTGCAACCATACGGTCGTTAGGGAAATTATTATTAGGAGGGAATAGATGGGTTTATGTTTAGGTAAGATATGTAGGTACTTACGGACATCGGGGTGACTCTGGATCTGATAGGAGCTGATGATCTTGAGTTGTCCTCGTATATAGCGTCCGGGTCGGACTGCGTGCTGAATGGTTGTTGTGTCACTTGTAGGTATAATGTTTATTTGGTTTTATTGTTTGTGCACTGGTTTACGCGTAAACACGGGCTGATTAGCGGTCACTCGCGGTGACGTTAAAATGGCGACTCGGGCTGATTTGAGCTGATAACGGATGCCGATTGCGCCGTGCGCACGCGACCATACACCTTTGGTGACTGATTTCCACTGCCCTTCAGCCGCCTGCTCGTAGTTTGACAGCTGCAGGACAGCGGCGGCGGGACGCGCGGGCGGGGGTCATTCCTGAAGTGACGTCGCGCTTTAGCGCGAACATTACCTGTTATGTTACATAATATACACTATGTGCTAATAGTATGCATAAGAGAATGCCAAATATTTTTAAGTTCAAATCACGTTGTTTTAAATGAGGAAGCTAAGATAATTGTGCGAGATAGTATAACTAAAGTTTGATGATTCTTATTAGCTTTTCTTATTTCAATTCATAAATGTAACGTATTTTACTAAGTAGGCAGGGAAGGAGAACTTACTTTAAATATTTGCAGTTTTACAGTCAGCGAAGCAAGGAGCGGAATCCTATATAGTTTAAATTTATCGATTGATTACTATATTTTAACACTTTCTTAAATTCTTAAAAAAACATAGATAACTTAAAAAGCTTTTATAAATAAACATATTACACAAAAATTGTATGAATAATAGTTTTGCCTCTGTCTGATATACTCTTTATTTTCTAATTAATGTTTTTCTATGTTATTACATTTTTGGAATTTAATACCTTCTTTTGTCGTGTCTGGTATAAATCTAAGAAGTAGCCCTAAAGGAATTCCCACTTTACCTCCCTACCCTACCCTTCTAACAAGACGGTAGGAAGGTGAGTAGGTAGATCGGTCACATTTTTACGTTTTTCTCATAAACTCAACATTTTAACACGGTTTTAGTGCTCAATAAATAAAGTTAGAACCACCGGAAGGCATGTGTAATTAGTATTAATCAACATAATACTGGATAAAATATTCAAAATCTGTTGGAAAAAATTAAATCGTCCTTATTCACCCCGGTTTACGGTACTTGAACATGAAGGTTTGAGAGATTAATTCTTTCATCAAACTCATCAGAGCTCGGTAAGCTTAACAAAATAAAACAAATTAATTTATTGTTTAATTTAAACAAGTAAGCCGTTTTTTTTTAATTTAAACAAATTAAAAAGTTCAAAAATCCACTAAAACGCTTGTTTCGTAAAAATATAGAATCATTAACAGATACGAGTAGCTAAGCTAAAACTGTTGCAGCAGGCCTGATTATTCAAGAATTTATTATCATGAGGCGGACCCGTGCGAAATAAATAGTATGCGCCGTGACTGCTCCTTATCGCTAGCTGCGACCCCGCCGCGACGCGCGGGCGCGGGCTGACAGTCCTGTAGCTCTACCATGAGTTGGCAACGTAAAACGTCATCGATAGCCGATACTCGCTAGCGTCTACACGATCGTCGATTGCGAGCTGATTTAATTGGCACCATGAGTCGTTAAAAAGGTGCTTTCGACAATTCGATACTCGTTAGCGGGTCTCGTGTCGATTTGGTTATTTCTTTATGTTGGCATTATCTAAGAACTAGCTTCACACGTATTATGTTGTCTTTTTCTATCAACGTACGTAAGAAGGAGAGCGTATGACGTCAATATAAACCAACAAAACAAAATAAGCTTAATTTACTTATTACTTACTGTTTGGGCCGTATATAGTTGTGGTTGTGAGGAATTCTTACCATGCTTACACACATGCATTACAAGCATGCACACAATGCTTACAAGCATTGTGTGCAAATTAGCTCACTCAAACTTCGCGCGCTTTGCTCGTGATTCAAATCGAGCGCGCGAACGGAAAGGGTTGGATTGAACGGATCCTTGAAACATCAGTTAGAATGGTTTAGAGAGCACGAACTTACATGATGGTTAAATTTGCACTAAACATATCCACAATTAAACAGAAATGGCAAATTTAAGTATTGTCACTTGCAAACATTATATGAATTTGGACATAAACATGAATAGATTATAATTAACAGAACAGATGATAATTTACTAAAAACAGATTTTAGTTTGCTAATTTAGTTTGGTGTTCTTAACAAGCGGATTACTACCAATGACCTGGATAACTTCCTGCCATAATATTAGTGCTCATCTTTTAAGCTTGGTGTAAATATTTCAAAATGTCTTCCATCAACACATCCAATTACCCTTGGGATTATAAGTTTACTATTAAATCAAAGTGTCAGAAAACAGAGTGTCTGATAAAAATAGTCAATAGAAATTTCATTATATATAAAAAATATAGTAAGCTACCGTTGTTTTATAACATTCCTATCCTCTTTTGTGTTTGGAAACTTGATGATTGTATTTAAGATGTTTAGGTAGGTACATGGTTTACTCTAAGCAACAGTGATTTCTTCTATTTAGATACACTGATCTCTTATTCTTATTCGTTTTGGGAGTGATGAGGCCTGCACTGACGTCCCGCTTGGGGTGTTATGTGCATTCCACCCTGCCAACATTTGCTCAAGCCAGCCTAACTTCTTCACATAGAGGAGTAAGGCCTTGGGGCGCTAGCACAACTGTTGCAATGTAGTTTGAGATGTTGTATAAACAATCGTCGATGATGCTGATGATGCATCATGCGTTCTGGAGTAGACCTCCAGTAATCCTGTTTTTGCTCTAATATCTTCCGTAGCCCTGCAGTGCAGCAACACAGTCTGCACACTCTTGTCCTTCTGCAGACAGTCTCCAGATAGTGGGCTGTCCGTAGCTCTGATCTTGTGCAACTGGTAATTTAGATTACTGTGAGCAGTGATAATTCCCACCATTAGGCGAAGGTCCTGACGTTGTAATCATAGTAATTTGTTCGTAGTATTTTTGTTTAGGATTGGAAACATGGATTTCGCATGTTTACAGTCCTTCCTGCCATCCCAACAGTTTTGGTGTTTTCTTACTGTGTAGCTACTCAGGAGATTCTGCACACTGATCTCCTCGGAGTATTAATTATTCTGACACTGCCTCTTGGGAAAAATGATTTGCAGCTTCAAATACTTTTTGGGTGGTCCCCGTGCTGTGCATAGAACAGCAATGCAAATAAAACCTGTAATGCAAAGATAAAAAAGTAGTATACCTATCTGGGTTTATAATAAAATAATAATAAATAGCCTGTAGTTTTATTTGTAAGTTATTAGCATAACCTCAAATATGTAAAAAATAAATATGTTTACAGCTTACCTTAGACCCTAGTGAGACTCTTTGTGATGGTATTAAATCTGTTGAATCCACAATAAATGTCTTCAAAAGCATACACAAGTAAGATGCTTTTAGAAAGTCTTTAAAGCTTTCTTCACTAAGGTTTAGTGGACATCCAACTTGTTTTCTCATTTCGGCTTGAAATTGGGAATTCTCGTTGCTGATCTCCATTTTCAGCTGCTGTCACCATATTCAAAGCCAAATAAATTATTCCTGCCAATTTTATCGTAATACAAATAAAATTATTTGATTATGTAAGTATTTTGAATTGAAACTCGATAGGTTATTTTCCCTTTCACACGATTCCACACCTCAAAATTCTCGTGAGTGGCGTAGTCAAAGGCGATTGTCAAAATAATGACTTATGGTACCGTTTGAGTGAAAATCCAAGCAAATCGCGTATCGACATCGATTGTCGCTATCGACTCACGATTCGTTTTCGAAGCGACGACTGTTAATAAAATAAACTTGTGGTGCCGATTTTAGTTCTACAAGTGATCGCAAGGTGGCACTGTTCTTTTTTCATACAAATTTTCGTAGACAGTCGCTAGCGAGCATCGATTGGTGTCAATAATGTCAACTCATGGTAGAGCTACTGATATTAAGTGACAGACCCATAACAATTGCTGTATGTCTCAAATCTCTAAAGCTCTGCACGATATTACACTACGTTTGTCACCCAATTTTTATTTAGTCACCGCAAGGATTTCTAATGATTTTGTCTGCTGCGATATCCTATAAATCTAAATAGTCACTGTGTTTGCATGCTACTAAATAGAGGCAGAATATCTGGTATCGCAACGGTGCTCCCCACATAGTATGAGAGAGATGGAATCATGTTATTACATGGGATCATGTGTAGAGATATACTGTAAACGCCGTTGAATATGTTCTTAATATATGATAATTATTACAAATGTGTCTGAAAATCTTGATGTTAATGTTATATTCTGATTTCATAGTTGTTTCAAAAGCTTTAATTTTTATTCTAGAAGGAACTACAATTTTGTTTTATGGCCTTAAGCGTTTTAAATGTATAATCAATAAATTTTGTAATAATTAATTGTTGTCCAATTTATTGTCCTTTTCTTTAAAGGTCGTTATTACAATGCAGTAAAATAGAAAATATCTTGTATTAACTGGAAAAAAAAATGAATGTGTTAATATCTGTCGACGTACTACGATAAAATTCTGGACTTCCATCACCCGCACAACACCATGCAATGAAAACAAAGGAAAAACATTCCATGCCTTACATACTTTACGAAGATCTCACTCGCACAGTTTAGTGATATTTTTCTTTATTAATGCATACCAAAGACAACTAGCGCATGATATCAATTTGTGAAGATTAACTGTCGAATGTCTCGACATACTCACGATACCACCTTTGCATGACACAACACAAGGTAATCTTTGGTGTCGATTGCTCCGGACTTGACTTCCAGCAGACAACTGCTCGGGACAGCGGCTTGGGCGGCCGCTCAGCGCAGAAGCACGGGCAGTTGCTCAGCGCAGCAGCCCAGCGCAGCACTTTGGGCAGCCGCTCAGGATACCTGCTCGGGACAGCTGAAAAACAAATGAATGTGTTAATATCTGTCGACGTACTACGATAAAATTCTGGACTTCCATCACCCGCACCACACCATGCAATGAAAACAAAGGAATAACATTCCATGCCTTACATACTTTACTAAGATCTCACTCGCACAGTTTAGTGATATTTTTCTTTATTAATGCATACCAAAGACAACTAGCGCATGATATCAATTTGTGAAGATTAACTGTCGAATGTCTCGATATACTCACGATACCACCTTTGCATGACACCACACAAGGTAATCTTTGGTGTCGATTACTCCGGACTTGACTTCCAGCAGACAACTGCTCGGGACAGCGGCTTGGGCGGCCGCTCAGCGCAGAAGCACGGGCAGTTGCTCAGCGCAGCAGCCCAGCGCAGCAGTTTGGGCAGCCGCTCAGGATACCTGCTCGGGAAAGTCCCAAAAAAACAAATGAATGTGTTAATATCTCTCGACGTACTACGATTAAATTCTGGACTTCCATCACCCGCACCACACCATGCAATGAAAACAAAGGAAAACCATTCCATGCCTTACATACTTTACTAAGATCTCACTCGCACAGTTTAGTGATATTTTTCTTCAATAATGCATACCAAAGACAACTAGCGCATGATATCAATTTGTGAAGATTAACTGTCGAATGTGTCGACATACTCACGATACCACCTTTGCATGACACCACACAAGATAATCTTTGGTGTCGATTACTCCGGACTTTACTTCCAGCAGACAACTGCTCGGGACAGCGGCTTAGGCGGCCGCTCAGCGCAGAAGCACGGGCAGTTGCTCAGCGCAACAGCCCAGCGCAGCAGTTTGGGCAGCCGCTCAGGATACCTGCTCGGGAAAGTCCCAAAAAAACAAATGAATGTGTTAATATCTGTCGACGTACTACGATAAAATTCTGGACTTCCATCACCCGCACCACACCATGCAATGAAAACAAAGGAAAAACATTCCATGCCTTACATACTTTACTAAGATCTCACTCGCACAGTTTAGTGATATTTTTCTTTATTAATGCATACCAAAGACAACTAGCGCATGATATCAATTTGTGAAGATTAATTGTCGAATGTCTCGACATACTCACGATACCACCTTTGCATGACACCACACAAGGTAATCTTTGGTGTCGATTACTCCGGACTTGACTTCCAGCAGACAACTGCTCGGGCGGCCGCTCAGCGCAAAAGCACGGGCAGTTACTCAGCGCAGCAGCCCAGCGCAGCAGTTTGGGCAGCCGCTCAGGATACCTGCTCGGGACAGCTGAAAAACAAATGAATGTGTTAATATCTGTCGACGTACTACGATAAAATTCTGGACTTCCATCACCCGCACCACACCATGCAATGAAAACAAAGGAAAACATTCCATGCCTTACATACTTTACTAAGATCTCACTCGCACAGTTTAGTGATATTTTTCTTTATTAATGCATACCAAAGACAACTAGCGCATGATATCAATTTGTGAAGATTAACTGTCGAATGTCTCGACATACTCACGATACCACCTTTGCATGACACCACACAAGGTAATCTTTGGTGTCGATTACTCCGGACTTGACTTCCAGCAGACAACTGCTCGGGACAGCGGCTTGGGCGGCCGCTCAGCGCAGAAGCACGGGCAGTTGCTCAGCGCAGCAGCCCAGCGCAGCAGTTTGGGCAGCCGCTCAGGATACCTGCTCGGGAAAGTCCCAAAAAAACAAATGAATGTGTTAATATCTGTCGACGTACTACGATAAAATTCTGGACTTCCATCACCCGCACCACACCATGCAATGAAAACAAAGGAAAACCATTCCATGTCTTACATACTTTACTAAGATCTCACTCGCACAGTTTAGTGATATTTTTCTTTATTAATGCATATCAAAGACAACTAGCGCATTATATCAATTTGTGAACATTAACTGTCGAATGTCTCGACATACTCACGATACCACCTTTGCATGACACCACACAAGGTAATCTTTGGTGTCGATTACTCCGGACTTGACTTCCAGCAGACAACTGCTCGGGACAGTGGCTTGGGCGGCCGCTCAGCGCAGAAGCACGGGCAGTTGCTCAGCGCAGCAGCCCAGCGCAGCACTTTGGGCAGCCGCTCAGGATACCTGCTCGGGACAGCTGAAAAACAAATGAATGTGTTAATATCTGTCGACGTACTACGATAAAATTCTGGACTTCCATCACCCGCACCCCACCATGCAATTAAAACAAAGGAAAAACATTCCATGCCTTACATACTTTACTAAGATCTCTCTCGCACAGTTTAGTGATATTTTTCTTTATTAATGCATACCAAAGACAACTAGCGCATGATATCATTTTGTGAAGATTAACTGTCGAAGGTCTCGACATACTCACGATACCACCTTTGCATGACACCACACAAGGTAATCTTTGGTGTCGATTACTCCGGACTTGACTTCCAGCAGACAACTGCTCGGGACAGCGGCTTGGGCGGCCGCTCAGCGCAGAAGCACGGGCAGTTGCTCAGGATACCTGCTCGGGACAGCTGAAAAACAAATGAATGTGTTAATATCTGTCTACGTACTACGATAAAATTCTGGACTTCCATCACCCGCACCACACCATGCAATGAAAACAAAGGAAAACCATTCCATGTCTTACATACTTTACTAAGATCTCACTCGCACAGTTTAGTGATATTTTTCTTTATTAATGCATACCAAAGACAACTAGCGCATGATATCAATTTGTGAAGATTAACTGTCGAATGTCTCGACATACTCACGATACCACCTTTGCATGACACCACACAAGGTAATCTTTGGTGTCAATTACTCCGGACTTGACTTCCAGCAGACAAATGCTCGGGTGGCCGCTCAGCGCAAAAGCACGGGCAGTTGCTCAGCGCAGCAGCCCAGCGCAGCAGTTTGGGCAGCCGCTCAGGATACCTGCTCGGGACAGCTGAAAAACAAATGAATGTGTTAATATCTGTCGACGTGCTACGATAAAATTCTGGACTTCCATCACCCGCACCACACCATGCAATTAAAACAAAGGAAAAACATTCCATGCCTTACATACTTTACTAAGATCTCTCTCGCACAGTTTAGTGATATTTTTCTTTATTAATGCATACCAAAGACAACTAGCGCATGATATCATTTTGTGAAGATTAACTGTCGAAGGTCTCGACATACTCACGATACCACCTTTGCATGACACCACACAAGGTAATCTTTGGTGTCGATTACTCCGGACTTGACTTCCAGCAGACAACTGCTCGGGACAGCGGCTTGGGCGGCCGCTCAGCGCAGAAGCACGGGCAGTTGCTCAGGATACCTGCTCGGGACAGCTGAAAAACAAATGAATGTGTTAATATCTGTCTACGTACTACGATAAAATTCTGGACTTCCATCACCCGCACCACACCATGCAATGAAAACAAAGGAAAACCATTCCATGTCTTACATACTTTACTAAGATCTCACTCGCACAGTTTAGTGATATTTTTCTTTATTAATGCATACCAAAGACAACTAGCGCATGATATCATTTTGTGAAGATTAACTGTCGAAGGTCTCGACATACTCACGATACCACCTTTGCATGACACCACACAAGGTAATCTTTGGTGTCAATTACTCCGGACTTGACTTCCAGCAGACAAATGCTCGGGTGGCCGCTCAGCGCAAAAGCACGGGCAGTTGCTCAGCGCAGCAGCCCAGCGCAGCAGTTTGGGCAGCCGCTCAGGATACCTGCTCGGGACAGCTGAAAAACAAATGAATGTGTTAATATCTGTCGACGTACTACGATAAAATTCTGGACTTCCATCACCCGCACCACACCATGCAATGAAAACAAAGGAAAACCATTCCATGCCTTACATACTTTACTAAGATCTCACTCGCACAGTTTAGTGATATTTTTCTTTATTAATGCATACCAAAGACAACTAGCGCATGATATCAATTTGTGAAGATTAACTGTCGAATGTCTCGACATACTCACGATACCACCTTTGCATGACACCACACAAGGTAATCTTTGGTGTCAATTACTCCGGACTTGACTTCCAGCAGACAAATGCTCGGGTGGCCGCTCAGCGCAAAAGCACGGGCAGTTGCTCAGCGCAGCAGCCCAGCGCAGCAGTTTGGGCAGCCGCTCAGGATACCTGCTCGGGACAGCTGAAAAACAAATGAATGTGTTAATATCTGTCGACGTGCTACGATAAAATTCTGGACTTCCATCACCCGCACCACACCATGCAATGAAAACAAAGGAAAAACATTCCATGCCTTACATACTTTACTAAGATCTCACTTGCACAGTTTAGTGATATTTTTCTTTATTAATGCATACCAAAGACAACTAGCGCATGATATCAATTTGTGAAGATTAACTGTCGAAGGTCTCGACATACTCACGATACCACCTTTGCATGACACCACACAAGGTAATCTTTGGTGTCGATTACTCCGGACTTGACTTCCAGCAGACAACTGCTCGGGACAGCGGCTTGGGCGGCCGCTCAGCGCAGAAGCACGGGCAGTTGCTCAGCGCAGCAGCCCAGCGCAGCACTTTGGGCAGCCGCTCAGGATACCTGCTCGGGACAGCTGAAAAACAAATGAATGTGTTAATATCTGTCGACGTACTACGATAAAATTCTGGACTTCCATCACCCGCACCACACCATGCAATGAAAACAAAGGAAAACCATTCCATGCCTTACATACTTTACTAAGATCTTACTCGCACAGTTTAGTGATATTTTTCTTTATTAATGCATACCAAAGACAACTAGCGCATGATATCAATTTGTGAAGATTAACTGTCGAATGTCTCGATATACTCACGATACCACCTTTGCATGACACCACACAAGGTAATCTTTGGTGTCGATTACTCCGGTCTTGACTTCCAGCAGACAACTGCTCGGGACAGCGGCTTGGGCGGCCGCTCAGCGCAGAAGCACGGGCAGTTGCTCAGCGCAGCAGCCCAGCGCAGTAGTTTGGGCAGCCGCTCAGGATACCTGCTCGGGAACGTCCCAAAAAAACAAATGAATGTGTTAATATCTGTCGAAGTACTACGATAAAATTCTGGACTTCTATCACCCGCACCACACCATGCAATGAAAACAAACAAAAACCATTCCATGCCTTACATACTTTACTAAGATCTCACTCGCACGGTTTAGTGATATTTTTCTTTATTAATGCATACCAAAGACAACTAGCGCATGATATCAATTTGTGAAGATTAACTGTCGAATGTCTCGACATACTCACGATACCACCTTTGCATGACACCACACAAGGTAATCTTTGGTGTCAATTACTCCGGACTTGACTTCCAGCAGACAACTGCTCGGGCGGCCGCTCAGCGCAAAAGCACGGGCAGTTGCTCAGCGCAGCAGCCCAGCGCAGCAGTTTGGGCAGCCGCTCAGGATACCTGCTCGGGACAGCTGAGAAACAAATGAATGTGTTAATATCTGTCGACGTACTACGATAAAATTCTGGACTTCCATCACCCGCACCACACCATGCAATGAAAACAAAGGAAAAACATTCCATGCCTTACATACTTTACTAAGATCTCGCTCGCACAGTTTAGTGATATTTTTCTTTATTAATGCATACCAAAGACAACTAGCGCATGATATCAATTTGTGAAGATTAACTATCGAATGTCTCGACATACTCACGATACCACCTTTGCATGAAACCACACAAGGTAATCTTTGGTGTCGATTACTCCGGACTTGACTTCCAGCAGACAACTGCTCGGGACAGCGGCTTGGGCGGCCGCTCAGCGCAGAAGCACGGGCAGTTGCTCAGCGCAGCATTTTGGGCAGCCGCTCAGGATACCTGCTCGGTACAGCTGAAAAACAAATGAACGTGTTAATATCTGTCGACGTACTACGATAAAATTCTGGACTTCCATCACCCGCACCACACCATGCAATGAAAACAAAGGAAAAACATTCCATGCCTTACATACTTTACTAAGATCTCACTCGCACAGTTTAGTGATATTTTTCTTTATTAATTCATACCAAAGACAACTAGCGCATGATATCAATTTGTGAAGATTAGTTGTTGAATGTCTCGACATACTCACGATACCACCTTTGCATGACACCACACAAGGTAATCTTTGGTGTCGATTACTCCGGACTTGACTTCCAGCAGACAACTGCTTGGGACAGCGGCTTGGGCGGCCGCTCAGCGCAGAAGCACGGGCAGTTGCTCAGCGCAGCAGCCCAGCGCAGCAGTTTGGGCAGCCGCTCAGGATACCTGCTCGGGACAGCTAAAAAACAAATGAATGTGTTAATATCTGTCGACGTACTACGATAAAATTCTGGACTTCCATCACCCGCACCACACCATGCAATGAAAACAAAGGAAAACCATTCCATGCCTTACATACTTTACTAAGATCTCTCTCGCACAGTTTAGTGATATTTTTCTTTATTAATGCATACCAAAGACAACTAGCGCATGATATCAATTTGTGAAGATTAACTGTCGAATGTCTCGACATACTCACGATACCACCTTTGCATGACACCACACAAGGTAATCTTTGGTGTCGATTACTCCGGACTTGACTTCCAGCAGACAACTGCTCGGGCGGCCGCTCAGCGCAAAAGCACGGGCAGTTGCTCAGCGCAGCAGCCCAGCGCAGCAGTTTGGGCAGCCGCTCAGGATACCTGCTCGGGACAGCTGAGAAACAAATGAATGTGTTAATATCTGTCGACGTACTACGATAAAATTCTGGACTTCCATCACCCGCACCACACCATGCAATGAAAACAAAGGAAAAACATTCCATGCCTTACATACTTTACTAAGATCTCGCTCGCACAGTTTAGTGATATTTTTCTTTATTAATGCATACCAAAGACAACTAGCGCATGATATCAATTTGTGAAGATTAACTATCGAATGTCTCGACATACTCACGATACCACCTTTGCATGAAACCACACAAGGTAATCTTTGGTGTCGATTACTCCGGACTTGACTTCCAGCAGACAACTGCTCGGGACAGCGGCTTGGGCGGCCGCTCAGCGCAGAAGCACGGGCAGTTGCTCAGCGCAGCATTTTGGGCAGCCGCTCAGGATACCTGCTCGGTACAGCTGAAAAACAAATGAACGTGTTAATATCTGTCGACGTACTACGATAAAATTCTGGACTTCCATCACCCGCACCACACCATGCAATGAAAACAAAGGAAAAACATTCCATGCCTTACATACTTTACTAAGATCTCACTCGCACAGTTTAGTGATATTTTTCTTTATTAATTCATACCAAAGACAACTAGCGCATGATATCAATTTGTGAAGATTAGTTGTTGAATGTCTCGACATACTCACGATACCACCTTTGCATGACACCACACAAGGTAATCTTTGGTGTCGATTACTCCGGACTTGACTTCCAGCAGACAACTGCTTGGGACAGCGGCTTGGGCGGCCGCTCAGCGCAGAAGCACGGGCAGTTGCTCAGCGCAGCAGCCCAGCGCAGCAGTTTGGGCAGCCGCTCAGGATACCTGCTCGGGACAGCTAAAAAACAAATGAATGTGTTAATATCTGTCGACGTACTACGATAAAATTCTGGACTTCCATCACCCGCACCACACCATGCAATGAAAACAAAGGAAAACCATTCCATGCCTTACATACTTTACTAAGATCTCTCTCGCACAGTTTAGTGATATTTTTCTTTATTAATGCATACCAAAGACAACTAGCGCATGATATCAATTTGTGAAGATTAACTGTCGAATGTCTCGACATACTCACGATACCACCTTTGCATGACACCACACAAGGTAATCTTTGGTGTCGATTACTCCGGACTTGACTTCCAGCAGACAACTGCTCGGGACAGCGGCTTGGGCGGCCGCTCAGCGCAGAAGCACGGGCAGTTGCTCAGCGCAGCAGCCCAGCGCAGCAGTTTGGGCAGCCGCTCAGGATACCTGCTCGGGACAGCTGAAAAACAAATGAATGTGTTAATATCTGTCTACGTACTACGATAAAATTCTGGACTTCCATCACCCGCACCACACCATGCAATGAAAACAAAGGAAAACATTCCATGCCTTACATACTTTACTAAGATCTCACTCGCACAGTTTAGTGATATTTTTCTTTATTAATGCATACCAAAGACAACTAGCGCATGATATCAATTTGTGAAGATTAACTGTCGAATGTCTCGACATACTCACGATACCACCTTTGCATGACACCACACAAGGTAATCTTTGGTGTCGATTACTCCGGACTTGACTTCCAGCAGACAACTGCTCGGGACAGTGGCTTGGGCGGCCGCTCAGCGCAGAAGCACGGGCAGTTGCTCAGCGCAGCAGCCCAGTGCAGCACTTTGGGCAGCCGCTCAGGATACCTGCTCGGAACAGCTGAAAAACAAATGAATGTGTTAATATCTGTCTACGTACTACGATAAAATTCTGGACTTCCATCACCCGCACCACACCATGCAATGAAAACAAAGGAAAACCATTCCATGCCTTACATACTTTACTAAGATCTCACTCGCACAGTTTAGTGATATTTTTCTTTATTAATGCATACCAAAGACAACTAGCGCATGATATCAATTTGTGAAGATTATCTGTCGAATGTCTCGACATACTCACGATACCACCTTTGCACGACACCACACAAGGTAATCTTTGGTGTCGATTACTCCGTGCTTGACTTCCAGCAGACAACTGCTCGGGACAGCGGCTTGGGCGGCCGCTCAGCGCAGAAGCACGGGCAGTTGCTCAGTGCAGCAGCCCAGCGCAGCAGTTTGGGCAGCCGCTCAGGATACCTGCTCGGGACAGCTGAAAAACAAATGAATGTGTTAATATCTGTCTACGTACTACGATAAAATTCTGGACTTCCATCACCCGCACCACACCAGCAATGAAAACAAAGGAAAAACATTCCATGCCTTACATACTTTACTAAGATCTCACTCGCACAGTTTAGTGATTTTTCTTTATTAATGCATACTAAAGACAACTAGCGCATGATATCAATTTGTGAAGATTAGTTGTTGAATGTCTCGACATACTCACGATACCACCTTTGCATGACACCACACAATGTAATCTTTGGTGTCGATTACTCCGGACTTGACTTCCAGCAGACAACTGCTTGGGACAGCGGCTTGGGCGGCCGCTCAGCGCAGAAGCACGGGCAGTTGCTCAGCGCCACAGCCCAGCGCAGCAGTTTGGGCAGCCGCTCAGGATACCTGCTCGGGACAGCTGAAAAACAAATGAATGTGTTAATATCTGTCGACGTACTACGATAAAATTCTGGACTTCCATCACCCGCACCACACCATGCAATGAAAACAAAGGAAAACCATTCCATGCCTTACATACTTTACTAAGATCTCTCTCGCACAGTTTAGTGATATTTTTCTTTATTAATGCATACCAAAGACAACTAGCGCATGATATCAATTTGTGAAGATTAACTGTCGAATGTCTCGTTATACTCATGATACCACCTTTGCATGACACCACACAAGGTAATCTTTGGTGTCGATTACTCCGGACTTGACTTCCAGCAGACAACTGCTCGGGACAGCGGCTTGGGCGGCCGCTCAGCGCAGAAGCACGGGCAGTTGCTCAGCGCAGCAGCCCAGCGCAGCAGTTTGGGCAGCCGCTCAGGATACCTGCTCGGGACAGCTGAAAAACAAATTAATGTGTTAATATCTGTCTACGTAC
Organism: Selenia dentaria; assembly: GCA_917880725.1. Lineage (NCBI taxonomy): Eukaryota > Metazoa > Arthropoda > Insecta > Lepidoptera > Geometridae > Selenia > Selenia dentaria. Next base: position 30,005,219 of record OU862877.1, on the reverse strand, counting down.
TACGATAAAATTCTGGACTTCCATCACCCGCACCACACCAGCAATGAAAACAAAGGAAAAACATTCCATGCCTTACATACTTTACTAAGATCTCACTCGTACAGTTTAGTGATTTTTCTTTATTAATGCATACTAAAGACAACTAGCGCATGATATCAATTTGTGAAGATTAGTTGTTGAATGTCTCGACATACTCACGATACCACCTTTGCATGACACCACACAAGGTAATCTTTGGTGTCGATTACTCCGGACTTGACTTCCAGCAGACAACTGCTTGGGACAGCGGCTTGGGCGGCCGCTCAGCGCAGAAGCACGGGCAGTTGCTCAGCGCCACAGCCCAGCGCAGCAGTTTGGGCAGCCGCTCAGGATACCTGCTCGGGACAGCTGAAAAACAAATGAATGTGTTAATATCTGTCGACGTACTACGATAAAATTCTGGACTTCCATCACCCGCACCACACCATGCAATGAAAACAAAGGAAAAACATTCCATGCCTTACATACTTTACTAAGATCTCACTCGCACAGTTTAGTGATATTTTTCTTTATTAATGCATACCAAAGACAGCTAGCGCATGATATCAATTTGTGAAGATTAACTGTCGAATGTCTCGACATACTCACGATACCACCTTTGCATGACACCACACAAGGTAATCTTTGGTGTCAATTACTCCGGACTTGACTTCCAGCAGACAACTGCTCGGGACAGCGGCTTGGGCGGCCGCTCAGCACAGAAGCACGGGCAGTTGCTCAGCGCAGCAGCCCAGCGCAGCAGTTTGGGCAGCCGCTCAGGATACCTGCTCGGGACAGCTGAAAAACAAATGAATGTGTTAATATCTGTCGACGTACTATGATAAAATTCTGGACTTCCATCACCCGCACCACACCATGCAATGAAAACAAAGGAAAAACATTCCATGCCTTACATACATTACCAAGTTTCCATAGGTACCCATTCATATAGGGTTCATGTTGACAATTGTTTCATTTAAATCCTGAAGTACTTCCATACCACAGTGACGTGTCAATCATAGTGATCAATACCTCTCATGTTGCATACAAGTTATACAAGACAAAACATTGCCGTATAAAAGTATTAACACAGCGGTAACATTAACCTTACAGTTATTTATCTCTACAAGTAGCAGAACATTAATTTATTAAGAGGAAAAAAAAAATAAAAAAAAAGTAAAAAAAAATTTGAAAAAAAAAATTAAAAAAAATAACTAACAATTACGACAGTGTTTGCACTATACAAAATCACGACAAGGATTGACGTCACCGCAATAACGAACTCGGAGATGTTGACTTGTCGACGGTTGAAGGCAGAGTGAGCCACGACCGCTCTGCGCGCCGCCTTTTATACTTTTCGGTCTACTAGGCTTTTTTCGTTTCCAACAATATATATATATATATATATCAGCGCGGATAGTTTATTACGATGTACAATTAATTATAAAACATGCCATCACTTTGTATTGCAATCTTAATGTTTAAAACGACCACGGGCAAGTACGCTGTAACCTATAAAATGGGATGGCACATTTGTATGGGGCAAATGAAATTACCTATGGGGGCTAATTTTTATAGTTGCCATTTAAAATATTATTCAAAGGTGGTAACACATTAAATATTTTGATGTGCCACCCGGCATGCTAGAAAAAAATTATTACATTTAAAATATTCTCTTTGGTTTGGTGGGTGTGTTATTGTTTGCATTCGGATTTAGTGCCGGTTTCAGTGATTTCGTTCGTTGTTAAAGTTCCTTGAATATAGCATTAAATCCACGTCGAGTTGAGCTTATGTTCCTCCGTGCCTTCAAAAAGTTATGTTACTTGCGATTAGGAACTTCGAGAAATTGACTTAGTTGTGTGTGATGTGAGAAATTCACTCTATATTATATTATAATAATTTGAGCAGAGACTCTATTTTAGCTTGTGATCATGTCGGAGAAAGAAAACAAAAGGAAATGCTTTAAATGCGGCCGCTCACCGTTCGCAGACAACGCATAATTGTTAAGATTTCCAAAGGCTGGCATAAATAACCTTATACGGTATGTATATTTACTGATATTTTTATGGTCATGTCTGCGACTCTCCATATGTACTACTCCTCATATTATCAAACAATTGCTAATTCTCCTGATAGTTTATGGAACTAGCACAACAGACACTGGCAGAATTATGACAATAGTTGCAGACAGAAGCCTCTAAGAACTTCTATTTTTAAGCATTTTATCAGAGTCAAATCAAACAAGAATTAGCAAATCTGGTTAATTCTGAATCCTTAAAATTGACCTAACTAAGAAATCCAGAAACTACATATAGTGCGTTCGAATAGGGTGTGGGCAAAAGTGACAAAAGTAACATTTTTGATCTTTACAAACGCTTTAACAAGAAAGCGCTCAACTGAGCATAAGACCTAAAATCGCATGTTTATGATCAAATACATAGCTGTCAAATAACAATTACAAACAACCATGCTTCAGACGTGGGTCAAAAATTACACTTTTTGGTGGCAAAAATTTCGCATTCCGAATGCTGAACAAAAAGAGACATGAATTACATTTTCACCCACAGATTCCCATTCGAACGCCCCTTATGAGCATTATTAGCATTTTCGCTAAAAACGATCAGAAGTGATCTATTTGAATGCACTAAATATTATATTTCGTCTTTGCATCCATGTAGCTTTCCATTGAGAGTAATATTTCTAACTTACCTGTAGCCTGAGTCCCCATGGAAGTTAGATTAAAATAAATGATGTGTATGTTGTACAAGTTATACAAAATTTCACACAAATCTAGTTGTGTCATAGTACTTCATGCATGTGGGGGCTTAAAAGCTGTATCTGTAGCTGGATAAATATGATATAAATGGTAAATATTCACGGCATTGATAGAACAGTAGTGTTTCATAAATCGGTTAGGCAATTAGCATTTGGCTGCAACAAATATTTTACAGTACCCATTTCAGAATCAAAACAATATAAGTAAATAGAATTTTTATTAAGTATTTTTTTTGTACTTTCAGCTGTGAACTATGGGCCCAATACATACTCATCAACAACATTTCAAATGAAACTCCACAGTGAGCATAGAATGTTGTGTGAAAATCATTTTCTTGAAGCTGACTTCACTGATGATACTCTACAGAAGTTACAGAGATCTGCGGTTCTATGTGATGTAAGTTGCAAGTCAGTATTAAAACAAATTTATGTTGTGACTGTAAGCTAGATATTGATCACCGTCTCACCTATTGGTATTTATCCAAAGGTTTTCCTGAACAGATCGCTCTTAGAGATTACACAGCCTACTGAACTGACGATGGAAAATAGGCAGGGTAACACACACACAATGCTTTTCCACCAGTGAGGAGGGGCTCAAGCTGAAAGAGAGTTAACCCATGGTATTGCTGCTCAGTAGTCCATACTGTTCCGTCCATGATTGCTGCTTCAATTGGTAGGGCAGAAGTGTACTTGCTACTTGAGGGTAGTAGGTAGCTAGCTAGATCAGCATTCGCAAAATGTTCTACTGCCATGGGGTACCAGGTACCTTCTGATTAGCAGTCAATAGGTGTAATCACTTGGCTACCACAGCTCCAATATCCAACGCCTAATTCAATTAAGACCAAATAAAAAAATTATATCTGTGGTTTAAATATTATTGGTGTTTGCAAAAATTTCAAATCTATTTTTGTTACTTATTGAACTAGGCAGTATATGTATATATATATATTATGTAATAAGAGTTCCTATCTATCTGTATTTGTTAGTTTAGTTATATATTTTCAATACCTTTTCATCTGTAACTCATTAGTTATTTTTTTCCAGAATGAACCACAATTGCCCGAGTATACAATAAGGCCTCAACCTGGTCCTTCACATGGGGTCTTACAGGAAGTGACCATTGGTGCAAATAGTGAGCCTAATGTTGGGACATCTTCAGATGCTCAAGTGCAAACAATAGTTAAACCAACTTCAGAAAGGGAGAAGTTTTTGTATGCTCTTATTGTAGCAAATATATGCGAAAAATTTGCCAACTGCGCAATCGCGTTAGACATCTGAAATCAAAAGATATTTTAAAACGTGTGACAGATGATGTATCCATAAATAAGTATATATAAGTCAGTTACCATCACCCAGTACATTAAAAAGTCTACTCAATAGAGTACCTTTTAATGCTGGAATCAATCAACCAGTTTTTGAAGTCCTTGAAGGACTATTATATAATATATATTTTAAAACGTGTGACAGATGATGTATCCATAAATAAGTATATATAAGTCAGTTACCATCACCCAGTACATTAAAAAGTCTACTCAATAGAGTACCTTTTAATGCTGGAATCAATCAACCAGTTTTTGAAGTCCTTCAAAATTACACAAAGACACAAAAGCCTTCAGACAATGAATACACATTAATGTTTGATGAAATGTCATGTCAACATCTCAATTACAACCCTAAAGAAGATGTAATTGGAGGATTTCAGGACCATGCTTCACAGGGAAGATCCCCACTTATTGCAGCATATGCATTGGTGTTTATGGTTGTGGGGATATGTAAGAAAGTTAAACAGCCAATTGCCCATTACTTTTCAAGTGGGTTTTCTAGTGCAGACAGACTGGCTGTGCTAATTAAAGAGGTAAGTATTTTTTTTTAAACACCTGCCTTAGAATGTCTTAAAAGGCAACTGAAGTCTCATAGGCAGAAAAGTGAGTCTAGTAGGCAGCAGTCAGCGGTGTGGCGAAACCCTATTACCTAAAATAATACTAAAACCAAATTATATTCCTTGTTGTGTCCATTCATATTACAGAAAAACATATGGTATCGATTGACCCTACATGTGTAGGGATTATGATGACAACCTTTATATAATACTGGCTACGCTCTGTCTGCATGGTGATGGATGATGATAATGATGAATCAAAATATATATAGCCTATGTTATTTAGGGATTACATAGTATAATGGAGAAAGTATTTTTGAAATTGATACGAGTTGTTTTAGAGTCTATTCATTACAGACATACAAAAATGCAAATATTTATTCTTGATATTATTATTCGTTTCTAAATTGTACACCATTATCAATACTTTTGCATAACAGACCCAATGTGAATAGTTATCACATCAGTTAGAATAATTGTTCATTATTTATCATTTCAGGTTCTACAAAAGTGCCATGAGGTGGGAGTAAATATTGCGGCCATTGTGTGCGATATGGATGTCGTAAACAGGCGAGCCCTCACTATCTTGGGTGCATCACTGCAACACCCTTATATACCACAATGGCAAACAAATCACAGCACTTTTTGATGTACCACATTTATTAAAATGCTTTAGAAACTTGTTTTTAAAATATGATATTGAATGTGCTACAGACATTTTATCAAATGACAATGAAGGAAAAGGTAAAGGGTTCTCATACATACTTTTCACTCTTGTGTGTTCTTATCTTTTGGGTTAACTGTTGCATATTGTTTTTTTCTAAAACCCTTAGCAGAATTACGAATCTGGCCCAATGTGAATCAAGTGAAACTCAAACAAACAAACAAAAAAATATGATATTGTTATGAAATTACTGCTTTTATTTTAGTTTGATAACTATTTTTCTTCATGATACATATTTCTTTTTACAGGAATTGCTAAATGGTCCCACATAAAGGAATTTTATGAAATTGATAATACCAACCCAAACTTTGTGTATGCACCAGCTTTGAAGAAGGATCACTTAGAGCCCAATTCAAAACAAAAAATGAAGGTTAAATATGCAGCACAAGTTCTTAGCCATTCCGTAGCAGGAGGAATGTTAGCCAAAGTAGCTAAAGGTATGTAAACTAGATAGGTAGGTACTTTCTTTATTGCATGATAGCATGGTGAATGTTTATTTTTAATGTTTTGAAGTGATGAAGTAGAGAAGACCGTACCTGATAGGATGCATCATGCCTGTTCATTACAGTTGCAGTATCACCGTTCTGTGGCTCTAAACTGCGCTCATCACTTAGAGACATTAGTTTTTAAATCTCATGCACACAGTAATTTGATTTGTAGGATATGTACCTACATCTTTAGGCTGACTAGAGCCTACAGCTGTCATGGCTGTCCCCACATCTTGCATGTAATGTATGGACACTCGTGCAACGTGAGCGTAATTTGCTGCTACAGTAAAAGTTGCTTGAACATCCCTATACATACAGTATATGTATAAATTCTGTCAGGCAACTTGAGAGCTTAGTTCAATGTTAGTAAAATGTCAATGACCCCCAACTACATCAAAATATTAACAGATGTGATAGCAGGTTACAGCTAGTATATTAACTCAAAAATTTGTAACAATCAAAATAACAAAGTTCATTTGAAGCAAACATTTATTTAATCACCTTACTCTTATTTTCAGACCTTACTGTGGACGCAGCTGTAACAGCAAATGTCTATTTGATTGTCTTAACAGCGATTGCTCGGATTTACGCAGAGGAAAAGCTCATGCAACAAATTTAAAACATTCAAGTCCACATTTAAAATGTCAGAAAAATTGAAAAGATTTTTTTCGTCTATTAAGTATATTGGAAGCCCACGTAAGACGCCATCACAAGAAGATTGGATATGGACTCTCAATGCCATTGAGAAATTGTGGAGGAGCTTGGTGCAAAAACACCACATCACTAGCCTTGCCACTAGGCGATTACAACAAGACCCTATTGAAAATCTTTTTGGCTGCATTTGTGGCAACTGTGGATCCAATTCCAATCCAACATGCAGCCAATTTGTAGCTGGCTTAAAAACTGCCATATTATCAAATATGTCACATACAAAATTGTATCACTTCAGGAAACTGTGAAACTGATAATAGCCTTATAATTAACAATTTTGCAACACTATCTATCCGTTTCACAGTCCACACCATAGCATACATTTGCAAGGACAGAGCCTGAATTTCTGTCCTCAATTGAATTACCTCAAGTTGATGATGCCATACAAGACAACAATGCAGAAATCAGGCATGTGCATATGTGTGTGGATTCGTAATGAAGAGGATGCCTAATTGTGAGAATTGTAAAAAAGCATTAATATCAACAAGTGTTGAAAACTTTCATTTGTTTGTGGAGTTTAGAGAGTACTCAGAGTTTAAAAAAAGTTTAAATTATGTTACAAAAGAAATGGTCGTTTGTGTAGAACACTGCGCTACCCTGATAAATGAATTTCTCAGAGAAAAAGCTCCCACGATTTACTTAAAAAAAAACATATCTGAGCACATGTGAATTTCTATTTCCTGAACATTTGTATGGAGCACAGGAACTCAAATGTATGCACCATAATTAGTAGTGTTTTTACTATATGTATAAGAAGATACTGTGTTCTAAAAAATAGAGTGTTTGCTGGCGAACCATCTGCAGCTGCACTGAAACGCAAAATAAATATATTATTACATAAACAAAATGTGTTCATATAAACTATGCTTTGCTATAATGCTTGTGTTAATATTTTAGGCTGCTGCAACCAGGCATTAATAGATTCATGTGTGCAGTGATTTCGTCTGTCCCCTATATTGTGACATTAGTTCATTAAAACTTGTTAAGCCTGCAGTTGCAGTATAGTTGTCAGTTTGTGATTTTAATATAGGCCTGTTTCATAAAAAAGGTAACAATGTAAATAATGTCTCATGTATGTCTACTAAGTTTAGATGATGTTATTATCAATGATAATTTTACATATTATATGCTACCACAGACCATATTGGTATATTATACGACACAAGTGAGCTAAGTTGATTGTACCTAAGGCAGTAGTTAAGCCGTCAAGCAAACATTTTTTTACGATATAACCATCATAGTTATTTGATTAATAGTGAGTGACAATCTCTTATATTATTATAGATCCCTTTATTATATTATTATTATAACATTTATTATTGATTTAGGACCAGAAAGGAGTACTCATCACGAATCAGTAAACAAAATAATGATTATGAATGTGGGTTATGAAAAAACAAAGCCCGTCGTCCATCCAATCCTAACCTAACTAAGCCAGGTATTCTATAAAATGTTCTTAAATCACGCACGATGTGCCGCATTAAGGCGGCATGGATGAGAGATGAAACTAGCATTAGTCGTCAGCGATGAGAGTCAAATGTAACACGTTATTTAAGTGTAGTATTATAACGTAACACATTGGTAACTTTTCTCGTTACCTACTAGTCATGTGCACTAAAAGAATCAAAATCTAGAGAACGATAAATACGTAATTATCCAGTTTTAGTATAAATGGACAATCCAGGACCCTGAAATCCCAAAAAGATGCTTCCTTCACTACATCAAACCCAAGCGAGCGAAGCTGCTGTTGAGTCAATTGGTTCGTTATCAAATTCTGTGTAGAACGGCACCAATATTGTCAATGTAATCAAATTTAAGCAAAAACAGATTGTTCCGTAGAAAAAACAAATCGTTGATTGAGTATCGGTTTGAAACTAGTTCAACTGAGAATAGTTTATCAACAATGCTCAAGCAAAGATTATAATCTCAAGTATTGATTAGATGATCAGATCAGATATCAAACTGTATTTGAGTTGCATTCTGGAACATGGGACTTAGGTACTTAGATTTTTCCAGGGCCGAACTAAACACAATGACACTGTGTTTATTATTTTCTTTTCCGGTTTTTCTGTTACAACGAGACCCTATTACTAACCTTCGCACCAGAACTTATAATGTACTAGCTGCGTTCCGAGGTTTCACCCATAAATGATGATGAAGATAATTATGATGACGTCAAAGTCAAAATAATTTATTCAATTTAGGCATCAAAGTATCTTTGCATCAAAGACGCACTTGTGAACGTCAATTTTTCATTATAATGTACTTTAAAGCCTACCGCCGCGTTCCAAAATACATAGAGCCAACCGAGAAGAAGCGGCAAGAAACTCGGGGCCATTCTTTTTATATAGATGTTTTTACAATGTTTTTACTTAGGTAGGTACTACAAATATTAGCACCAGTGTGTTGCCTTACAAAAGAGAACATAATAGTGGTATCAGTAGGGCAAGACACGCTACACTTTGACATCTTAGTACACGAGTAGATAGATCCTGGAGTGATCAGTCCCAAGCTGTTTTATCCTCCAAGTAATCCGAAATTTTGTAATAACCTTTTTGACAGAGTTTAGTTTTAATAGTAATTTTAAACTTATTAATAGGCAAATCTCGGATAACATTGGGAACTTTATTATAGAATCGTATACATTGTCCCATAAAATAATGACTTATTCTGTGGAGACGCGTTGTATGTACGGATAGCTTGTGCTTATTTCGCGTGTTGATGGAATGAGCATCACTCCTTTTATCAAAACTGTTAATGTTTTTCTTTACATACATTAGATTTTCATAGATAAACTGAGAGATAACAGTTAGAATGTTTATGTCTTTAAATTTCTGTCTAAGGGAAACTCTGGGAGCCAAACTGTAGATCGCTCGTATAGCCCTTTTTTGCAGTAAAAAAATAGAATTAATATCTGCAGAACATCCCCAGAGCAGTATGCCATTAGTCATAACGCTATGGAAATAACTAAAATAAACTATTCTAGCTGTGTCTACATCAGTTAATAGTCTAATTTTTTTAACAGCATAAGCTGCTGAACTGAGCTTACTAGACAATTTTTTAATGTGGGGACCCCATTGCAATTTAGCGTCTGTAGTAATTCCTAAAAAGACTGTTGACTCCACAAGGTCCAACCCTGTTCCATTCAATTGTATATTGGATTCTACTTGTCTCACATTTGGTGTCGAGAACTTTATACAATTAGTTTTCTTCTCATTGAGGAGAAGATTATTTGTATTGAACCAATTCACAACTTTAGCTAATGCATTGTTAACATCGTCATAGTTTAATAACTGCCTTTTAATTTTAAATAACAGTGAAGTGTCATCTGCAAACAATACAATCTCGTGATTTTTCTCTACATAATAAGGTAAGTCATTAATATAGATTAAAAACAAGAACGGCCCTAGTATTGAACCTTGTGGAACGCCCATTGAGATTATAGAGCCGGGCGATTTTTTACCATTTATGTCAACCCTTTGAATTCTACCATTTAAATATGAAGTCAAAAGGTTGAGAGCCATGTTCCTAATACCGTAGTGTTGTAATTTCCTGACAAGTATATCATGTCGGACGCAGTCAAATGCCTTAGATAACTCACAAAAAACACCTAAGGCATCTTGAGAGTTCCCCAGGCATCAAACACATCTTTTATTAGTTCTATACCTGCGTCTATAGTAGAGCGATTCCTTGTAAACCCAAATTAATTTTTATGGAAAATTGGACGATGACAAGGATCCTACGTTCTTTCCCGAAATCCCCGTTTAGGCGTGAGAGCGTAACACATAAATAAAATTGCAACATTAGTTAGGATGTCTTTGACAGGGTTGTATTTTTTGCAAGTAGAAAATAGCCTTCGTGCGCGAGTCTAGCACGTGACAAGTTTTTAATAAAATGTGTTTATTATATTTTTATTTGCTTTAAAAGCACGGTGTTTAACGTCAATGTAAAAAGATGATGAGAAGAATAATATTAAAGTCGATTAATTTAGCATAAAGTAAAGATGAGCGATTGTGTGACAAATGTTTTAGACAATGCGGTATTTTTTTCAAGAGATTAACAAAAATAGTTTCATGTAAAGTAAAAAAAATACGTCAAGTGCGAGTCGGACTCGTGCACGAAGGGTTCCATATCATAACATTATATATAATTATTGTAGGTAATGTTCTGCTAATTATAAATTTAATGGATATTTTATACTGCCCTTCATAAACAGTTGCCTTTTTTTTCAGGTAGAAATGGGATTACTAAACATGAAATGAAATTGAAGTACCTACATCAATCATAAAGCTAAAAGCCTAACTGTGTTACATTCCAATTTCGGTAACATTACGTAAACAAGTTTGTATGATAATATTGTTATATCTATGCATGTATAGCATCGATGGCCAATAATGTTCTAATGTATGATACGTACGTTTATATGTATATGAACAAAAGTATATGAATACTAAGTATCATTCCATTGCCTGTAGCTCTACCATGAGTTGGCAACGTAAAACGTCATCGATAGCCGATACTCGCTAGCGTCTACACGATCGTCGATTGCGAGCTGATTTAATTGGCACCATGAGTCGTTAAAAAGGTGCTTTCGACAATTCGATACTCGTTAGCGGGTCTCGTGTCGATTTGGTTATTTCTTTATGTTGGCATTATCTAAGAACTAGCTTCACACGTATTATGTTGTCTTTTTCTATCAACGTACGTAAGAAGGAGAGCGTATGACGTCAATATAAACCAACAAAACAAAATAAGCTTAATTTACTTATTACTTACTGTTTGGGCCGTATATAGTTGTGGTTGTGAGGAATTCTTACCATGCTTACACACATGCATTACAAGCATGCACACAATGCTTACAAGCATTGTGTGCAAATTAGCTCACTCAAACTTCGCGCGCTTTGCTCGTGATTCAAATCGAGCGCGCGAACGGAAAGGGTTGGATTGAACGGATCCTACGAGCTGCGCATACGCGCTGTTTGAAGGAACGATGCATGAGTCGTGTGAATTGCGTCGTGGCGTGTACTAACCGCCATTGAATCCAAAAACCTAAAAATCTTCAAAAGGATCCTATCGCGAGTTCGTATCGTTGGTTCTCGTAATCGACCGCGAAGGACCAGAAGTTACTGTAGCAGCATCAGGCACAATTGTGTGGTGCAAGACGTTGGTGCGTGAATGTGGGACTCTTTGTCTACGGATTGTCTGTGTGCCCAGCGCTGGGACAAACAAGGAAGCTGCGTGGCTCTTATAAACCCTCCACTTCGCCAGGTGAGTGAGCTTACTGTATGCCTTTCTTGCCTTGTTAGGGAGCCCTGCCAACCACATCTGTTCGGAACCCCTGGTGTCCGGCTATAGTATTTTTTGTATAGGTATACTTGCCTATCGGCCTTCGGCCAACACACTTACTGTGAACTCCATTACTTTCGAATTTATATTCATTATACGTAGCTGACAGCTCCTCTTTCGACCATAGACTAAAATATATACTAGAAACTTTCGACTGGTATTTGCGGAGAAGAAGACAAAGAGAAAATTGTATGAAGAAGATATATATTTTGTTTTGTAACAAGTACATACAATAAATAGTATATTAAAACCAGTTAAAAGTGTTTCTTTTTAAATCAAGAAATAGCGAAAATGAGCCCATCCAAATGTTTTTATGCTGGTGGAGTTCATGGAACTAGTAAGTACTAGTAACTTAGCCCGAATTAGTTTATTGATCAATTTTCTTACATTATTTCTACAATGATCTCTACTGTACTGTTGCTTTCTAATCATACACGACGACGATGTGAAAAATAAAATAACAGGGATTATTGTATCTCTCAGACATACTAACCATACATAACCTCTATACGTACTTGTGTAAAACCATAATAATAACGTTAATTCCTACAATAACATAGGCCTTAGCCTTCGTTTCTTAATCTGGAAGATAAAGTAAACCTATAATAATAGTCATCACCTACATGAGTTACTTACATGTATTTTGTTTTAAAATTACAAATTATGTTTCTTGTAAACTTAATACTTACTTATACTTTACAGGAAATGGAGACCTTAGCAAGCCTGCTAATGGACCACTAGAGCTACTGGTACCACATCCTTTTCAAGCCGCAGGAGGACCCAGCCTCACAATCGAAACTAGCAAAGCAGGCATCTGTGAAAGCTGACAATGAACGGCAGGTTTTCCAGCAAGATGCAGAGACAGCTTGATTTGAGGGACGGAGTTAGGAGAAAAACTAACTGATGTTATTGGAAAACGATAATTGTGTTGAAGTTAGCCTTCCTCAAATGTTTCCACAACTACCTATACATATTAGTTGTAATTAGATAATTAGTAATAGATGATTAGTAAACAATAAAACAAGTAAACTCATACTCATATTGTATTAAATAGGTACATGACGAGCCACCATGTTACTTTACCTTCCTAGCTAGACCTTCAAACAGAGGGTTGCCAGGTTTGATCCCTGGCAATGACAGACATATTTGGCCCGGAACTTAATGACACAGGGGAATTCTAATGGGGGTATGAGTGTGAATGTTATTATGATCCTAGTTTTAAAAACAACCATAGTAAATTATCTGATATTATTGTAAATAAAAAGCAGATAAATGATTTCTATACATGTTTGTAGCTTTTTAAATATAATCATTGTACCTGAATGATGTGATAGTAAAGATTAAGTTGATATATGATTCCTATACGTTTTAAGGTAGGTGAAATAACAGACATACATACTACATAAGTAAGACTAATGTTTTTGGTGAGTAGGCCATGATGTGGGCCACTCAGTTTTTTTCTGAACTATTCTGTAAGTTGTATGTTGAAATAAAATGTTTTGAATACAAATAAAGATGTTATTTATTATCACTAAATATTATTACTTATTCTCCAAGCTAATTGATCATGCAATGTCCTATACACTATCGGTTCACTGCAATTATTGCATTCATCACCACTTCTCCACATTCATACGAGTAGGATTCTATGAAAGAAAGAAATTTTGTTAGTGTGCACATGAATTTGTGAGTAAAAGATATTGCAGAGACCATAAGGAATATTTTTGCTAGAGAAACATGACTACATAGTACAAACAATAAGCCCTATAATTACAGTAACTTCACAATCATAATTTCCACAACACATTTTACAGCTAATCCTTTTCGTTCAAATATCAGTTAAAGAAGATATTTGAAGCATGTTTTAAAAACCTCCATACAGCTAACCTACTCAAACTGAAATGTTGAACAATAATAATTTTCCTAGCAGTAAAACTTCTGGGAAAAAAAGACTATTGTTTTATTGCTATTTAGTGATTCGCTTGTGCATATACCTACTAAACTAAATTTCTCTAAACTATGGTAGTTTTTATTATGTTAATACTAAAATCCACATTCATGTTACACTTACAATGATAATTATAAACATAACTATGTAAATATGGGTAGTTTTACATCAGTTAGAATGGTTTAGAGAGCACGAACTTACATGATGGTTAAATTTGCACTAAACATATCCACAATTAAACAGAAATGGCAAATTTAAGTATTGTCACTTGCAAACATTATATGAATTTGGACATAAACATGAATAGATTATAATTAACAGAACAGATGATAATTTACTAAAAACAGGTTTTAGTTTGCTAATTTAGTTTGGTGTTCTTAACAAGCGAATTACTACCAATGACCTGGATAACTTCCTGCCATAATATTAGTGCTCATCTTTTAAGCTTGGTGTAAATATTTCAAAATGTCTTCCATCAACACATCCAATTACCCTTGGGATTATAAATTTACTATTAAATCAAAGTGTCAGAAAACAGAGTGTCTGATAAAAATAGTCAATAGAAATTTCATTATATATATAAAAAATATAGTAAGCTACCGTTGTTTTATAACATTCCTATCCTCTTTTGTGTTTGGAAACTTGATGATTGTACTTGGTACTTGGTACTTGGTCAGCGGGCTGTTTTCCGCACCCATGCCGTCTCGATGCGGCACTTTGTGCGTGATGTCGGGTGGTGCGCGTTAGTCCAGCCACCCGATGTCGTCGAAGAAGGCCAGCAGCTCGCTGATGCCGGTGCAGGCCTCCTTGACGGTCCTCGGTGTTCCGAGGTGTTCTGCCCGTTGTGACGCCACGCTACTGCACTCCAGGATGACGTGCGCGGCCGTTTCGTCTGCCTCCAGGCACCCTCGGCACAGGGGGCTGTCTGTAACACCTAACATAAACAGGTGTTTGTTTAGTGAGCAGTGTCCCGTGACAAGACCGACCATTCGTCGTAGTTTGTCACGTTTCAGATTGCGGAGTTGTCTAGAGTACTTCGGGTTGAGCTTCGGGAACGCCTCTTTAGACTGTCTGCAATCTGTGATACTTGCCCAGTAGTCTTGATGTTTTCTTTTGGTTGTGTCACGTATCCATGCTCGGATTTGGCTGAATGGTAACGGGATCATTGGTTCCGGTCCTTTTGGACATAAGTTGGAACCTCTCCTTGCTAACTCGTCTGCCGCATCGTTGCCTCTGGATCCGCTGTGTCCCTTTATCCATTGGAGTGTGACATGGTTGGTTTTACTTACTTGCTCCAGTAGATTGTGACACTGTTTGATTAGCCCTGATGAGTGATCGTACCGTTGTAGGGCTCTTAATACTGCAGTACTGTCGGAGAGTATTCTGATATTAAAGTCAGTTACCTTCCTCCTTAGTGCTGCTGTTGCCGCTTGGATCATCCCCACACATTCCGCCTGGAAGATGGAGCTATACTTACCCAAGCCTGTAGTTATATGAATGTTCAGATCATCCGAGAACGTACCCGCGCCGGTGCCAGTTGTAGTTTTAGAGCCATCTGTGTATATTCTTACTTCCTTAAGCCCTGAGCTATCACTAGGCTCTTCGTGTAACTGTATCTTATAGCTTTTAGTGAAGAAGTATTCTTTGTGCTGTTTGTCGTATATTGATTGCATGATTGGATTGCCTGTCGCTATTTCGTCTAAGATGGTTGTGTGACGGGACAGACTATCCTTTTCCCAGAGATGTAAAGCCTTTAGTCTGAACGCGGATGCTGCGGCTTCTTGCTGGATGTGTAGGTGCAACGGTGTGATTCCTAAAAGAGCCTCCATTGCTGTTGTAGGAGTCGTTTTTATGCATCCCGTTGCAGCCACGCATGCCAGCCTCTGGAATTTTTTCAGTTTTACGATGGTTGTGCTCTGTGTCGTTCTGGGCCACCACACAAGAGCCCCATATGATAGACAGGGTATGATTACGGTATTGTATAACCACATGGTTATTTTTGGGTTGAGCCCCCATGTTTTACCGATCATCCGTTTGCATTGCCAAAAAGAAATGCTGGCTTTTGTTATTTTGTTATCTAAGTGCTTGGCCCAGTTAAGTTTGTTGTCCAATGTTATTCCCAGATATTTTACATCTTCGGACAATTTCAGCTGCGTTTTGAACAGGCTCGGTAAAGTGTAATTGCCGAGCTTTATCTTGTTTGTGAACATCACAAGTTCTGTTTTGTTAGGATTCACTGATAGTTCATTATCTATGCACCATTTTTCGACAACCTTTAGTGCGTTATTCATAAGATCACAGGCCACACTCGCGAAGTGGCCAGGTATGAGAATCGCAAGGTCGTCAGCATAGCCTACCGTGAAGTACCGTTGTGCGTTGAGTTTGGATATGAGATCATTTACGACCATGTTCCATAGTAGCGGCGACAGTACACCACCTTGTGGGCAGCCTCGTGCCACCACTCCCTTGGTCGAACTATCAAGATCTATCCGTACGGCTCTCGACTTAAGCATGTTAATGATCCACTCCACTAGTGTTATTTCAACCCTGTGTCTGAGTAGTGCTGTTCGGATGCTATTGAAGCTGGTTTTGTCAAAGGCTCCTTCAATATCTATGAAAGCACCTAGACATAACGCCTTGGTTTGGATGTTATGTTCGATTTTAGACACTACCTTATGTAGTGCCGATTCTGTTGACTTGCCTGAACTATAGGCATGTTGATCTGGGTGCATTGGTATTTTCGTCAGTACCTTGTCTCTAAGGTACCTATCACTCAGTCTTTCTAGTGTTTTTAGTAGGCATGATGTTAGGCTAATGGGTCTGTAGGCCTTAGCATCTGTGTAATCTCGTTTACCTGGTTTGGGTATGAATAGAACCCTCACTTCTCTCCAGGCTTTCGGTACATACCGATGTGCAATGCATGCCCTAAAGATTTGTAGTAAGGTTTTGTATATATGTATCTCGCCCCATATGAGTAAACCTGGGAAGATACCGTCTACTCCCGGTGCTTTGTATGGAGAGAATGTTCTGATTGCCCATTTAACTCTATCTTCCGTTACCACGGTTTGGGCAACTGTCCAATCTACTTTCGTGGGTGACACCACAGTTTCTTCACACCATCTCATCTCATTTGTTATGTGGCACCCAGGGAAGTGTGTTTGTAATAGTAGAGTGTTAGTTTCTGTTACAGAGTGAGTGTAAGTGTTGTCATGTTTCTTGAGTGAGCCTATGTCTCGGTTAGAGTTAGTTGCAATTATTTTCCTAACTCTATTTGCCTGTGCATTTGACTCTATGTTAGTAGTGTATTTACGCCATGACCTTCTGCGACTGGAACGTATCAGTTTTTTATATACCGACCTTGCCTTTTTGTAGTTGTCCCAGTCGTCATCCCGGTATGTGTTCATGGCCCTGTTAAATAGTCTTCGTACCTGTTTCCTTTGTTTTTCCAATGCTCGCGACCAACCCCTGTTACCTCCTTTACCGGGTTGCGGCAGGGACAGTGGGCACGCTTGCTCGTAGCATTTTGTTAGAGTGTCTGTTAATTCTAATACTGACTGTTCAATTTGAACCGTACTGTTGAGTTTAGTTTCCATACTTGCCTTGACCATAGACTGTCTGAGCGTTTTTTCATAGACGGTTATGTTCGTTTTGCAAGGATTTCGCGTTGGTACCGGTGTTCTGGAACTTACTGTTAATTCATACCTGATCCACCTGTGGTCTGAGCCTGAGTTCTCATCTGAGACTCTCCAATTCTTGACTAGCTCGGAGTTAGCCGAAACCAAGGTGAGATCGATGATGGTTCGATGACGACTGTTTACAAACGTTGGTTCAGCTCCCCTATTAGCTATAGAGAGATTAGTTGAAAACAAGAAGTCTACTAGCTCTCTGCCTCTTTTGTTGCTCTTAGCCATACCCCAAATGGGGTGGTGGGCGTTTGAATCTGTTGAGAGAATTAGTTGAAATTTATTTAGTTCACAGTATCTTACCAGCTCCACGACCTTTTTCGGAGGGGCATCTTCCTCAGCGGGCATGTACGCTGAGGCGACTACAAGGTCCGTCGCATCGTCTGGATTCTGGAGCCTGACTGATGCCAAGTCTCTGGAACAGAACTCTGTTATAGGCACTGCTATTATGTTAAGTGGCACAAAGATACATGCTCTGTGGTTAGTACAGGAGTTGTCGAGTATTAACTTACCCTTCAGATCATTGAGACCACACACACGCCCTGCTCTAATCCACGGCTCCTGGATTAGGGCTATGGTCCCGTTGTTGTCTATCCCCAGCACTCTGCGCAGGTTAGCCGTAGCAGTTTCGCTGTGCTGGAGATTGTTTTGGATGACTTTACAGATTGTGGAGGTTTGGGTCACCATCATCCAGGTTTCCCTCTTCCTCCGACGAATCCGTTACCACCATCCTAGGCACTCTCCAGAACTTGCCCTTTGGCGTGTCAACCACGATCCTGCCCTCCATCAGCCGCGAGGTTGACGGTATAGGAGAGGATTGCGGAGGCACAGCCTGGGCCACGTTCTTTGAGCACACAGGGGCAGGGTCCTCCTTGTCTGGGTCTCTATATTTGGTACCGCTGAGTCCCGGTTTCGGGTCAACCATCATTGCTGATGGCATCTCCTGCGGTGGCTCATCTTGTAGAGAGCCATTAGCAGCGTAGAACCTCACATAGACGTTCCCCAGGTTATGTGTTAAACGCCTTTCCTTGTTCATAAGCAACGGCACAATGTTCTCTGGGATTCCCAGAGTTAGGAACATTGTGTTGTCCGATTGCTTGCTATGGGAGTAAATTGTCCAGGAGTTAATTTGGGCCCATCTATTCTGCTTATTGAGCACTAGACCTGTGTCTTCTACGCTCCTTCTGCAGTCAGGTATAAAGAGGGCCGCCCTTATTCTCCTGGTCAGTTCTTTTTGCCGCTTTACCGTGACCTTCATTCCGATGATCTCAGCAGCAGCGGCAATTGTGCTTTTGACCCATCGCAGTGAAGCGTCATCCTCGCACCACAGCTTCAGGGCACCATCAGCGATGATGGGTTTTCCTCTGAAGCCAGGGGAGAAGTCGCTATCGGGGTCCCTGGCACCATCCATGATACACTCCTCCAGGTACCCTTTCACGGCGTTGGCTTGCTCAACAGTGAGTTGTTTATGGTCGTCCCCTGTTATCGCTATGCAGAGATCGTTCTGCACGATGTCTGCATAGCTGACAGGAGCACGACGTGAGCTGTCGAGTTTCGCCTTTTTGTGGTCACCCCTCGGCGAAACTGTATCGTCCATCCGCGACCTCTTGCTCGGTTCCGTTCGGGCTGGTGCCTGTGCGGACTTCGCAATAGCATTGGCTGCTCGCCTTTGCCGGTTCTTGCGGATGTCGTGTTTCTTGCTCTGGCCCGAACCTTTATGGCTAGTTTCGGTTGGCACCTTTAAAAGGTCCACCGTCTGCTTGCCATCCGGTTTAGGGCTAGGCCCAGGTTTTCGTTCGCTGACTCCGGGGTCTCCAGCCTTAGGCCTTTGTCCATCCGTGCGCATTGTCGTCTTCGGGTCTCCAGCTTTACGCCTTTGTCCCTCGGAACTCGACATGCTGGGGTCTTCGGTCGTTGGCCGTTGACCTGCCAGCTGCGCTTCGGGTTTACGGTCTCCAGCTTTCGGCTTTTGTCCTTCCGGGTTCGCTACTTGTTGTTTCCGTTGTTTCTGGTAGAGTTTATGTCTCTGTTTTTTGCTTAGTTTTGACCCAGAAGCTTGTAGGCTTGCTGGGTTTGGAGTGGTGAGATGGTCTCCGGTTGCCCTTTGTCCTCTACGCCCTCCGTTTTTACCTTTCGGTCTTACGACCGTCCAGTTAGCGGAGCAGGTCTCCGGGGCGGCGAACGCCTCCACGAGATCCCGCACCGCATCCCCTTGACCCTGGGGGGGGTTTTGTGTTCTGGTTGGGTTTTCTAAATTTTCCATGTTTTTATTTAATTCACCTTCTTGGCTCCCCACCCTCCACCGAGCCCGCATCTGGGGGTGTAACAGTTATGTTAACACCAGGGCTACCAGTCCGGTATAGACGTAGCGGTCATGTAATCCACGAGCCTAAACGGTGCAAAGAATACCACACCAACCAGACGCAGCATTCCGTGCTCCGCCGGCTGCAGACCCCATTGACCACCACCTCTCGCCTGGCAGGAGCTTAAGGCTGCCCACCAATGCTGAATTGCCTAGCGTGGCTAGTTCTAGGCCCCCCGTTTAGGGTGAAATTCACGCCAAAGAGGAGTGTTGCGTTTCTGCGCTCAGCCTCCAGGATCGTTGCATCCACCCATACGGGCCCCCACGTGCAGCATCAAAACACGTGGGTGGTCAGCCCCCCTCTTGCCTTCACGTTTATATGGGAAAGCAAGACCACAGAAACCTGACCACATTGTTTCTGTAGCGGAAAGGAATTTTCAGAGTAGAAGCGGGAGGGGCTAAGTGATGGGATTGGATATGTTGGTGAGGGGATAGGAATAGGTAGGTGGGATGAGGATGTACATGAGATTCGCCTAGTGTTTTTGTTATATCCGTTCCTGAGGGGACCAGACCAATAACAGGCGGCACCACGAGAAGGTAACATATTAGACTTGTTATGGATGTCATCACGACCTGCGCTCCTTTCCATAACCATACGCCGTACCTGCTCACCGGACAGGTGGCCAGGTAAGGATTGGCTTCATGGGCTGCGTTTCACACCGCAGCTTTGATCCAACCCCCCCTTGATGATTGTATTAAAGATGTTTAGGTAGGTACATGGTTTACTCTAAGCAACAGTGATTTCTTCTATTTAGATACACTGATCTCTTATTCTTATTCGTTTTGGGAGTGATGAGGCCTGCACTGACGTCCCGCTTGGGGTGTTATGTGCATTCCACCCTGCTAACATTTGCTCAAGCCAGCCTAACTTCTTCACATAGAGGAGTAAGGCCTTGGGGTGCTGGCACAACTGTTGCAATGTAGTTTGAGATGTTGTATAAACAATTGTCGATGATGCTGATGATGAATCATGCGTTCTGGAGTAGACCTCCAGTAATCCTGTTTTTGCTCTTATATCTTCCGTAGCCCTGCAGTGCAGCAACACAGTCTGCACACTCTTGTCCTTCTGCAGACAGACTCCAGATTGTGGGCTGTCCGTAGCTCTGATCTTGTGCAACTGGTAATTTAGATTACTGTGAGCAGTGATAATTCCCATTAGGCGAAGGTCCTGACGTTGTAATCATAGTAATTTGTTCGTAGTATTTTTGTTTAGGATTGGAAACATGGATTTCGCATGTTTACAGTCCTTCCTGTCATCCCAACAGTTTCGGTGTTTTCTTACTGTGTAGCTACTCAGGAGATTCTGCACACTGATCTCCTCGGAGTATTAATTATTCTGACACTGCCTCTTGGGAAAAATGATTTGCAGCTTCAAATACTTTTTGGGTGGTCCCCGTGCTGTGCATAGAACAGCAATGCAAATAAAACCTGTAATGCAAAGATAAAAAAGTAGTATACCTATCTGGGTTTATAATAAAATAATAATACCTAAATAGCCTGTAGTTTTATTTGTAAGTTATTAGCATAACCTCAAATATGTAAAAAATAAATATGTTTACAGCTTACCTTAGACCCTAGTGAGACTCTTTGTGATGGTATTAAATCTGTTGAATCCACAATAAATGTCTTCAAAAGCATACACAGGTAAGATGCTTTTAGAAAGTCTTTAAAGCTTTCTTCATTATGGTTTAGTGGACATCCAACTTGTTTTCTCATTTCGGCTTGAAATTGGGAATTCTCGTTGCTGATCTCCATTTTTAGCTGCTGTCACCATATTCAAAGCCAAATAAATTATTCCTGCCAATTTTATCGTAATACAAATACAATTATTTGATTATGTAAGTATTTTGAATTGAAACTCGATAGGTTATTTTCCCTTTCACACGATTCCACACCTCAAAATTCTCGTGAGTGGCGTAGTCGCTAACGTCTATCGAAATTTTCGAAGGCGATTGTCAAAATAATGACTTATGGTACCGTTTGAGTGAAAATCCAAGCAAATCGCGTATCGACATCGATTGTCGCTATCGACTCACGATGCGTTTTCGAAGCGACGACTGTTAATAAAATAAACTTGTGGTGCCGATTTTAGTTCTACAAGTGATCGCAAGGTGGCACTGTTCTTTTTAGTGATTTGGATCTGATACGCCGGAACACGCTCGCCACTAAACGTACTCTTGCTCGAATGCCTGCAGGTGTTAGAGCAGAGTACATGGCACGCAAACGCCTAAAACAGCTTGAGCGTATCCTCCTACCAGACGCCCCTCCCCGTAAACGAGCACGGTAATGTATTTTTTTATCTTTTCTTTATATAAATAAATAAATGTAATTTATAATATTGTACTATACATGAAATGTATTACACTTGCACACTTCGGGAGCAAAATATCTGACACTATGTCAATACCCCAAAAACATTCAGTTGCTGGATCTACCTTCCACCTAGTAAAATAATCAGTAATCAGTTTTATGCTACTTTTAGATGTATACAAATCAATTTGTATTTACTTTTAGCTTTTTTGTGGTTTTTAAGATGGAATAGAATATTTGTTATACATTCTTATAATTGTTGGTTTTTAAATGTTCATAGACGTGACTCTCCAGAGCGGTCAGCATGCCGTCTCGTAGCTGGAACGCCTGCTGTACCACCAGCCCCAATTCCACAGCCATGGGAGATTCGGTAAAATTTATGATGATTAATTATGTATGAAATGTATTATAAATATTTAACAGTTTTGTAGTTGTTCCCTGTTGTGAATTAAACTGTCCATTTTTTATTGTAGTGAGCAGCAGCGCCGTTTGGCAGCAGCGCCAGGCTCCAACGCGGGACCGCCTGCTGCGCTACCAGTGCTGGTACCGCAGCCACAGGAGAGTCGGTAAGATTTATGATGATTAATTATGTATGAAATGTATTATAAATATTTAACAGTTTTGTAGTTGTTCCCTGTTGTGAATTAAACTGTCAATTTTTTATGGTAGTGAGCAGCAGCGCCGTTTGGCAGCAGCGCCAGACTCCAACGCGGGACCGCCTGCTGCGCTACCAGCGCTGGTACCGCAGCCACAGGAGAGTCGGTAAGATTTATGATGATTAATTATGTATGAAATGTATTATAAATATTTACCAGTTTTGTAGTTGTTCCCTGTTGTGAATTAAACTGTCAATTTTTTATGGTAGTGAGCAGCAGCGCCGTTTGGCAGCAGCGCCAGGCTCCAACGCGGGACCGCCTGCTGCGCTACCAGCGCTGGTACCGCAGCCACAGGAGA
Source organism: Selenia dentaria (assembly GCA_917880725.1). Lineage (NCBI taxonomy): Eukaryota > Metazoa > Arthropoda > Insecta > Lepidoptera > Geometridae > Selenia > Selenia dentaria. Next base: position 29,982,021 of record OU862877.1, on the reverse strand, counting down.
GTCGGTAAGATTTATGATGATTAATTATGTATGAAATGTATTATAAATATTTAACAGTTTTGTAGTTGTTCCCTGTTGTGAATTAAACTGTCAATTTTTTAATGGTAGTGAGCAGCAGCGCCGTTTGGCAGCAGCGCCAGACTCCAACGCGGGACCGCCTGCTGCGCTACCAGCGCTGGTACCGCAGCCACAGGAGAGTCGGTAAGATTTATGATGATTAATTATGTACGAAATGTATTATAAATATTTAACAGTTTTGTAGTTGTTCACTGTTGTGAATTAAACTGTCCATTTTTGATTGTAGTGAGCAACAGCGCCGTTTGGCAGCAGCGCCATGCTCGGCCAGGTCGGTGTCGTCGCCACTCATGTGCGACTGGACAACGGGTGGCCTTAGTAAGTTCTATTCCACTATCTTACCAATGATTAGCATGTGTGTCAAATAACACTATTACAACGCCTGTCTTTTGTAGGACAAGACAACACGTGGATGTTAAACGAGCCCAGCAGCCCAAGAAGGTGACAAACAAGTTTGAGATCTTTACATTGAATTTCATATTTTTGCTTGCTGCATTTTAGAAACAAGTTTGGATAATCATTTCACAGATTTTTGATAATTTGGTCGTGGCATAGACTTTCTATCGGTTTCAGTTTTGATATTTATCATCAGTCACCAAAACGATTAGTACAATTGTATACTGCGTAAATCTACATTACTAGTAATTATATATATAAATGGTAATATATCTTTATATAATCTAATTATATATTTTTTGTATTAAAATCATATGGTTAAATTTGTTTTTGTGTTGTTGTTAACATTAAATTTCTTATTTTTTAGTGTTAACACCATACCCGGTTCGGTGTACGAGGACTTGTATATTAGTAAGTTTTCGATATTTTTATTTACACAAGATATTCTCTGTTAGGTACCAATTGTATAAAACTGTAAACTTAATTAATTTGAATGTAGCAAAGTACTGTGGTTACCGATGTTATACTTATCTGCACAATTATGTTGAAAACTAATTTATATTGATAAAATAATATGCACAATTTTATATTTTCGTACAGTAGACGAAGCCAATGCATTGTTGTTGCGGGCGACAAACCACGCCACCATCTCCCTCCCAACTGCTCCAACTGTCTCATACTGTAAGTAACTGCGACGGTCAATAGAGTAGATAATGAGGTAGATTATGTAAGCCTGGCTATATTAATTTTACTGTTTCACAGGCACATCACAGGCCAGTCAACCACCAGCGCCACATACTTCGACACAGGCTGACGATGAAACGCAGCGGCTAACTGAGTGGTTGGGTAACCTCAGTGACGCCGAAGACGAGGACAATGTCTTGCCCACCGATATCCTTGCCGTTGACTTCACGTGTGAGGCGCCTGCGCAGCTCCCTTATGAAATTGACGACAGACTTGAGAACTTTATGACGCGAGAGGACGAGAACGCTGATCGACTTATGCAAGGACTAATGACGACGGACAACTTAACTTTTGAGTGGACCAACGATCCGGAGACGTTCCTAGGACAACGAGAGGAGTTTGTTGGTCCATCTGGGCCAACGTTTCTTCTCGAGACGACCGACAGACCAATTGACGTTTTCCTACGGTTTTTTGACGATGAAATTTTGAACCTTATTGTGACTGAAACAAACCGGAACGCTGCTAAATTGACAAATCCGCAGCAAAACAGCCGGTTTTACAATATCAAGCACACAGATCGGTCTGAGATAGCCATTTTCCTTGCAGTCCTTATTCTTCAAGGTTTGCTCCCTGTACCGGTAGAAAAGGACTACTTCCGGGAAAATGGGTATCTCACATTGAAGTACTTCAAGAGTTTGATATCGTATAACCGATTTGTTTTGTTGAAGCGGTTGCTACATTTTACGGACAATGACGCAACAACTGACGACATGACCGTTGATAGCGTGAAGCTGAGGAAGCTAGGTCCGCTACTTCACTTACTTAACAGTAAGTTTAGTAGCCTGTACCTTCCCTCTCGCGACATTGCAATCGACGAGTCGCTATTGAAATGGCATGGGCGCCTGAGTTTTGCTCAGAAAATTTTAACAAAAGCCGCAAAAGTAGGAGTCAAATCCTACGAGTTGTGCGAGTCCAACACCGGCTATTGTTGGAATTTTCGAATCTACACAGGCAAAGGCCATCCTCACGACCAGCAGACTGACGAAGCGACGACGGACACACAAGACGAGGGACTTGATGCAATGGCGCCTACTAACGTGACAGCACAAATTGTGCTGGAATTAGTACGTCCATTACTAAACAAAGGGCATTGCTTAGTAATGGACAATTTTTACAACTCGCCCTTATTGGCGAGGTATTTAAAACTTCACGGGACGGACTGCTACGGTACTCTCCGCATCAACCGGGAGTTCGTCCCTGAAGCTATCAAAGGCTTCGCAAAAACGCAACTGCGTACAGGCGAAATGGTACAAAGTTACTGCCGTGACATTTCTGTCACTTTGTGGCGAGACAGCAACCTTGTGGCCATGCTGTCCACAATACATGGAGGAGAGGTAGGAGGGATGCAGAAATACGGGAAATATAAATACCGGCCACAGGTAGTCCTAGACTACAATCTTACGATGGGAGGAGTTGATAAGAAAGACCAGCTCTTATCGGCTCACCCCATCGAAAGAATCAGGAACGTGGCCTGGTATAAAAAGGTGTTCAGGCGGCTTCTTAATGTAGCAATTTTAAATGCATACATTATTTATAAAACGTGCCACCCTAAATGCACCCAAAGGGACTTCAGAATGCCATTGGCCAACGAACTGATTGCTACTTTCAAATCACAACCCGACACACAAATACCCCGCCCGATGGAGACGACCGTGCGCACATTGGCTGTGGTACAACAGAAAAACGGTCTAAAACGGCCTATTTTAGTAGGCAATCATTTTGTTGGTCAAGGGCATTCCAGATACTTGACGTGCGTTTGGTGCAAAAAATCCAGAACGCGATACATTTGTAAACAGTGCAATGTAACGCTGTGTTTGGATGTTTGCTTTGAGAGTTACCACTCAATGGATTAAGCGTTTAGCTGCTCCTCCTTCATTCGTTTGATTCTTTTTAAACCCTTAACTTCTGTATCACTCGCAAGATAGATTGACTGTTAGCCCTGTGCAGTGTCATTTGATTGTTTTTAAACCCTTAACTTCTGTATCCCTCGCACGTTAGGTTGACTCGTAGCCCTGAGTCGCGTCGTTTGATTGTTTTTAAATCCTAAACTTCTGTATCCCACGCACGTTAGGTTGACTCGTAGCCCTGTGTCGCGTCGTTTGATTGTTTTTAAACCCTTAACTTCTGTATCCCTCGCACGTTAGGTTGACTCGTAGCCCTGAGTCGCTTCGTTTGATTGTTTTTAAACCCGTAACTTCTGTATCCCTCGCACGTTAGGTTGACTCGTTGCCCTGAGTCGCTTCGTTTGATTGTTTTTAAACCCGTAACTTCTGTATCCCTCGCACGTTAGGTTGACTCGTAGCCCTGAGTCGCTTCGTTTGATTGTTTTTAAACCCGTAACTTCTGTATCCCTCGCACGTTAGGTTGACTCGTAGCCCTGAGTCGCTTCGTTTGATTGTTTTTAAACCCGTAACTTCTGTATCCCTCGCACGTTAGGTTGACTCGTAGCCGTGAGTCGCGCCGTTTGATTGTTTTTAAACCAGTAACTTCTGTATCCCTCGCACGTTAGGTTGACTCGTAGCCCTGTGTCGCGTCGTTTGATTGTTTTAAACCCTTAACTTCTGTATCATTCACCTGTACAATTTTGTTTTTAAACCCTTAACTTATGTATCATTTGCCTGTACGATTTTGTTTTTAAACCCTTACTTCTGTATCTTTCGCCTGTACGATTGACTCGTAGCCCTGAGTCGTGTCGTTTGAATGTTTTTAAACCCTTACTTCTGTATCTTTCGCCTGTACGACTGACTCGTAGCCCTGAGTCGTGTCGTTTGAATGTTTTTAAACCCTTACTTCTGTATCTTTCGCCTGTACGATTGACTCGTAGCCCTGAGTCGTGTCGTTTGAATGTTTTTAAACCCTTAACTTCTGTATCACTCGCCGGGTATACTAACTTGACAATCGACAGTGTAGCACACTGTCGATTGTAATGAGAATAGTGTTCTGAATACAATTTTTTTGGATTATGATGATGGTGGTGATGGTGATGAATTTACAATTTAATATCTGTTATTTATGGTTACCACTTACATGTAAATTAATTGCTAACTAACTGTTACTAAAGACAGTGATAAAATGATGATGATGATGTCGGTGATGGTGATTGTGATTAATGTACAAATTTATTATAATGTTGCTTTCTGGTTACTTCAAGGATTGCAAGTATTTAGCATTATTTTATAAAAGCTTATCAATATGGGCTCTAACAATGTTTTATATGTTTGTGATGAAAATAGTGATCTGAATACTATTTTTTTGTATGATGATGATGATGGTAGTGATGGTGATTAATGTACAAATTTAATATCTGTTATTTCTGGTTACTACATGCATGTAAATTAATTGCTGTCCAACTTTTAGTGAAGACAGTGGTACAAATGATAATGATGATGATGATGATGATGATGGCGGTGGTGGTGATTGTGACTGTTATTAATGTACAAATTTTAATATCTAAAATTGCCTGGTTACTACTAGGCTGTAAGTAAATATACAAGAGTCGGGAGATGATGAAAGTAATTAAGATGATGATGATGATGATGGTGTTGCTCTAGATAAATGTATCAATTCAGTCACTGTTACTTTCTGGCAGCTACTTGCATGTAAACAAATAGCCATCTAAAGAATACAAACAATGATGGTTATGATGATGATGATGATAGCGGTGATGGATGATGGTGATTAATGTAATGTACATTTAACTGTTGTGACGCTGATGTTCTGAATGTTATTGTCTGCTTCCTAATAGCATGTATGCATGTATAAATTATTAAGAATCTGGTGATGATGACTGTATTATAGATGATGATGATGATGGTGCAAAATATATCATTTAAGTTTTTAAGAGAATTTGTTTTATTTACCCCCAATATTAGTTATAGGGAACAAAACAATTGAGGAAAAATCTTCTATTTTTATTTAAAACCTTTATTTTTATTTAAATAGTTTTCGTGTAAACTAACCATAATTTGGCAGCCATCTTGTCGAAACATTCGCTAGTTATGGCTAATTTTATCAAAAATTCGAAACTTTAGGAATTAATTTCTGGCTGATTGTTTTGGATATTACTTTGAAACTTAGATTTTATTTAAGTTGATCATTACTCTGATTTTTCTATGTAAAGACATCGATATTTTATATCAATATTAGTATACTGCTGACCCGCCAAAGTCACCATGTCTAATCCTAGAAAATGGGCTCCCAACGTTGAAAATAAATCATTCTAGCCTGAATTTTTAAAGTATCTCTTTATATTCTTATAAATATCAATAACCTAACCTTAGGCTTCAAGGTAAAAATCATATTTTTGTTCTAGACATTCAAAATATTGATAAATATTAATTCGTAGTTGGTGAGCGTTATATTTCGTGAAATCCTAATTTTTGTAGTCTGATTGCAAAATATTTTTCTAATATTTTTTCTTCTATAGATTAAAATATTGAAACGTAATTAGTTAGATACGTGTTTTTGCTATTTAATTAAAGCTAAAAACCTATAAGTTGACACTTTAAATGTTGAAATAAACATTATTTTCCATTTCAACTACGATTATTTCGGCTAGGTCAAGTTCGTCCTCGTGTGGCATAATATTTTACTAGAACAGTTAACACAAATGTTTGGGGAACGAATTCCTTGGTTATTCAACTATCTCTGACAAAAATTTCATCCCTTAGCTCGCTATACGTATGGTACAAGAGCCGTTTGTTACCAACTCGGCGCAAACATACTGACGTGAGCGGGGGACGTCGCGCTGCGGCGCCCTCTGCGCAACTCGAACGGCGCGCGAGTCGTTAATAAAATAAACTTGTGGTGCCGATTTTAGTTCTACAAGTGACCGCAAGGTGGCACTGTTCTTTTTTCATACAAATTTTCGTCGACAGTCGCTAGCGAGCATCGATTGGTGTCAATATTGTCAACTCATGGTAGAGCTACTGCACTGCGGTCCGTATCGCGATATTTTTGCTCACAGTGCTATCGTCTACCAAAGCCGGTCCGAGACAAATATCGCGATTTTGACAGCTTGTGGCACTGTAAGCGTGTTGATAAATTGGACCAGAGTTGTAGCAATAACGAACAACCATTTGTGCGCGAAAAACAAATGCATAAAAATAACGTGCATAGTGTGAAGGTGTGGATTAAAAAGAAATATCGGAATGGATGGACCGACTTTTACAACTTTTACATCAAAAACAAGGGACACCAGTAAAGACCTTGTAGAAATAAACAAACACCTGTCACTTTTGACAGAACGCTCACGACGATTATGGTGTAGAGCATGGTTCATGTAATCGTCAATATGGCGGCAGTTAAGACGTCATCGATGACGTAGCGTGGGCCATCGTAATCACGCTGACGGTGAAAGGGCCCGACTGTTATCGCGCTAATATCGATTATGACTTGATTGGGACCGCATTGTTGGGCGTATATAAGGGGGGGTTTAGGGGGTCCGGACCCCCCTTGGCATACGACATCATTAAAATCGCGGTAGGTATATTGATGACGAATAATATAATTCGTGCCATAAAATATAAGTGAGTAGGTACGCGTCGCGACAATTAAGTATCTATACACGTAATTTGTATAATTACCAAAAAATAATTGGGCGGTACAAAAGTGTTAATACATTGTAGATATGTAGTCAAAATTTTTTATTACTTCACAGTGAAATAATTATTAATTGTTAAAGTTTTCAAAAATTCCATCTAAAAGTATGGACACCATCTTAACAAAAATACTACATGCCTATGTACAACTTATTAATGAAAACACATGATTCGCGTCAGTGAAAAAATATCTCTCTTACTCTTTCTTACACCCCCCACCCGAACGTTCGGTGTGAAAGAGATTGTCGAGGTCTTGCGAGAATGCCCGAGCGCACAGAATGAATAATAATATGTACTACCGAGCTAGGACGCGAGTTTGCCGAATGTTATGATTATGAATGATACATTTCTATGTAGGGGTGTTAAGTTTCATGCATAAACCGCGCGCATGTAGTATATCTTAATGAATAGTGGAAATGCCTAGAATAAAATTTGTAGGTGTGAATCAATCTAGACGTTTGACCAAATATTGATGATTATGTGGGATTTTTTTTTTAAAGTAGTTTTAAATATTCTTCCCATGTATGTATTAAGTACCAGCAGCATATAGTGCTGTTTTTTTGGTAATTATACAAATTACGTGTATAGTTAAGATTTGGCTTTGTTTTTAAACCTCGTAATATGGCTATGTAATATCCGTAAAGCATTTTTATACCATTTTAGGAGTTTGCCACAGATTCCAAAATGTACCAAAAGCTTTTTCATAATCTAGGCAGATTACATCGTTTGTCTCAATTTTTGTCCACATATCACATGAAAGTAGTTGGCCTCTCTTATGATTGCCCTGAATTGAAGCCATTTTGTTCATAAATTATTAGGTATTCTTTCCTTGGTTGGACAAGAATGATCTAAATTTGTCAGCAATATTTTTTCCATTGCTTTGCATGGCTTATGGGGTGGGAGTTACGGGAGTTTAGATAAGAGATATATTGATTTATATGATATTTATTTACGTGCAATGATAACTTCATAAGACAATCCGAACGCTTAGGCCGATCGTACCTCTCTATCGCTTGGTCCGCGCTCTCGCTTGCACGCTCGGCCCAGGCGGAACGTAATAATGAGTCGTACTTTTTCGTGCTAGGAACCGGCGTTCATCGATTTTTAGGACGTTATCACGTCAAAAAAGCTTATTGCTTGCTTATAACTGCACTACGTCTCTGTAATAGAACGAAGTCGCGGGCATTCGCTAGTATAGCTATAAAAAGATTTATGCCCGCTACATAACTAACATTTCTTAAAATTGTATGTTAATGTACTTATAGTACAGGTAAATAACTATTGTTTGTATGCAGTTGAACTAGCATGTACACATTTAATGTAATGAGTATGATGTGAGCTTTTAGATTTTTAGTTTTTACCTGAGATACAGTCGAATTCAGTACCTCCTCCTTTTTGGAAGTCGGTAGAAAAAGACGCCTGACTGTCATTGACAATTTCTTTGTCAGAAAGTACCAATGGAAAAAGCGCGGGAAACGTCGAAATAAGCGGACGTAATTTTTCGAAGAAAATATTTTTTTGGTTTCTTTTATAGGATTAGTAGTAATAATAGTGTATATATTTTCAGTATTTAGTTTATTTATCTTTATTAAGTGTATAAGTTTATATTCACCGGACTCGGTAAGTTTTTAGCTTATTCTACATGAATGAACCGCCCGACCCGGGCGCACCGGGGGGCTCAGTCCCCCCGGCAGCTAATTTTGTGACGATTTCTACCAACAAAGTATTATCTAATGAGTCTGGCATGGACACGGATGGATCAGTAACTCAGCGCGCTGCCCGTAAAAGGAGCCGTTTGAGTAAAATTTGCAAAAATTGTAACATGAAAAAGAGGAAGCATGCGCAGGCTATTGATGGTAAAACTGGCTGCCGCTGTTCAGATAGCGAAGCTAGTGACAACATAAGTAATAGTAATAACAACATCCCTACACAATGTATTGAAAACCCTACTGTTCTTATTCCTTCTTCATCCAACACTGGCCCTAGTCCCCAAAGTTATACTTCAGTTGCAAGAACAAAGTACGAGTCGACCGATATTGCACCCTTCATTGTTCATGTACAACGTGAACTGAAAACACCAGATGACGGTTCCATTCTGCATCCAGTTACATTTGGTAAGTTCTTAAAAAGGAATGCCTTTCAAAGTAGGTATAGTAAATGGTTCAGTGAAAAGAATAGGTAGAAACCGAATTTCACTGAATTTTCTGACTTTAGCGATGCCAATTCATTCTTATGTAGTAAACGCTGTTCCTGATGGATGTGGCGGAATTCTAAAGGTTAGGAGAATAAATTATAAAACAATCATAGACGGATCCCCTGTGTGAAAACCTACACAGAGTATAGTAATCACTTTTGATGGACAGGTATTACCTAAAAGAATATTTATGTGCTATAATGCACTGCCCGTTGAGCTTTATTCATACCCTACTATCCAATGTTACAACTGTTGCCGTTTCGGACATACAAAGGTTCAATGCCGTGCTAAGCCTAGATGTTTTAAGTGTGGAAATGACCATTCGGGTGATACCTGTGACGTAGAGGAAGAAATAGTATCGTGTTGTCTATGCTTGGGAGCTCATTTTGCAATTAGTAAATCATGCCCTGAATTTTCGCGACAAAAACAAATAAAGATATCAATGGCTAAAAGTAACATTTCTTATGGCGAAGCAGCTAAATTGTTTCCTCCTGTAAACAAATCGTATGCGGCAATTGCCAGCTCCGTCCCTAGTGTAGTTTTAGCTCATCCCAATTCTGCTCCTACATATACTAACCAGCAGCCATCATCTCATACGTCATACAAAAAAACAGTGTATATTAATCGCCGACCAGCTTCCAAGCCTACAAAGGGCTATGATCAATCTGCACATCAAGCAATTATTGATGATCATCGTATTCGTAATCCTCAAAATGGTTGCGCCTTAAATAATTCAAGTAACTCGTTGATAATGTCAACATCAGATATAATTCAAATTCTTATTGATACATTTACCAAGTCGAATATTGCATTACCGTCCAACGTCGCCCCTATAGTATGTTTCAAAATAAAACCTTTAACAATGGCGGCCTTCAAGAATGTAATACAGTGGAACTGCAGAAGTGCAGTTCCTAAAAAAAGTGATATTATTTATTTAATAAACAAACATAATGTATGTTTATTCACACTTTCAGAGACCTGGCTAAAGCCAGGCTCTATTTTCAAAATCCATGGATTTTCCTGTATAAGGGATGATAGGCCTGATGGGTATGGCGGTGTTGCTATACTCATCAGGCAGGCCATCTCTTTCTCTCCTCTATCTCTCCCTAGTTTTAATGAGTTTTCCGTGGTAGCAGCGCAAATTGGCAGCATTTGTGTTGTTTCCATATACATCCCTTCTCCTTCTTCTTTCGTTTTCCAAAAACTTAATGATCTATTTAATCTCCTCCCTAGACCTTTTATAGTCCTAGGTGATTTTAATTCACACCATATTTCTTGGGGATGCTCAGTTACAAAATCTTGCGGTCAACTGCTATTGGACGTAACTGATACTCATAATCTTTGTATAATAAACTCTGGCTCACCAACTCGACGAACAGCTCCGCATGAAAACACTAGTGCAGTAGACTTATCGATTTGTACTCCAAACTTAGCTTCTTTAATAACATGGCGCACATTATCTTCCACCTTTGGAAGTGATCATTTTCCAATTGTTATCTCTGCCTACTATTAGAGCCCGTGGTATAACTCGTACGCCTCGCTTGAAGTATGTTCTTAATAATGATAATCTTTGGGGTAGGTTTAAGACTTGTGTAGAAGAAAAGCTAAATAATATTGCAAATTTTCCTCATATGTTTACGAATTGCACAGAGGTTTTTTTCTAATATATTAACTCAAACTGCGGATGATACTTAACTTAATGTCTCAGGGTTACGGGCGCAGTACAGTTCGTCACTTGTGAAGAAATGCACCTGTTCAACACTTAACACCAGGCGGGCATCGTGCTTGTACCGTCCCCTTATAACATTAACCCTTTGCGTCCCAGAGACGTAAATATACGTCAGTTTCATACATCTTTTGTTTTAATTATCACGATATAGGAAGGATTAAAACCAAAAACCTTGTCATACCTTATATTTAATTAATAAAATATGGAAAATGTTCATAGCATACTAAGAGATTCTTATCTGCTACAATAGAATATATTTTAAGGCACTTAACAATACAACTAAATGAATATTTTTATCATATGATTTCTAATAGAAAAATAAATGCTGTAAGATTATTATAAAAATAGACAGGACTTTCCCTATTCGAAACCGTAAACAAGTACTTTAAAAAAAATTTAATGCAGCTTTAATATTTTTCTAAACCAGGCATGGGGAATGTTCGGCTGAAGTTTTCAACTTCATCTCTGAGATTGTTGATTCTAGTTTTAATTTCAGCATTTTCTTCGATAGTTTTGTTGATCTCTGTCAGCTTTGTACCGGAAGTCTTGATGACGTCTTGAACAATTTGGAGAGCCCTGTCGATGTAGTCTACCACTCTGTCGATGTCTGCTTCTTTTAGGCCTCGAGTGGTTAAGGCGGGAGTGCCTGTAATTAGAAAGGTGAGCGTAAAACACATATATACTTCATTTATTTTAATAACCTTACTGGCAGGTCAAGGCACAGCATAAACCGCTTATGGTTAATATTAAACAGTTCATTTCGTATTAAATTTATTATTGTTTCCGTCAAAGCACAACGTATATATTATTAGGTACTATAGATGACCGGCCAGCATAGCGTTATATAGCCTTCCAAGATAAATAGGCTATCCAAGACATACATATTTTTTCAATTAATACTAGTAATTTCTGAGATTTGCTCGTTCAAACAAACTCTTCCGCTTCATAATATTAAGTATAAGTAGATATATCTACTATAAATACGGTAATAGATACTGCTCATATTAATTTTCAAATTTTTTAATTATAATATCCACCCTCAAAATATTGAAATTTAGATTATAATAATAATGCGAAAATTCTTGAGTGGGCGTGTATGTTTCTTACTTCCTCGCGCTACGGTTTGTGAGTGACTACTGTAACTTGGAAGTAATATTGAAGTGTTTTTTTTAATGATTCACCAAAGTGACTCCCTCGCGCATGATGAAATCAAGAAGCGATGACCATTCGCCCCTATGAGGACATGAGAGATGGTTTTTCACAGCCCGCTTGAAAGACCCAGGGAAGGAAATACGTACGCCGGCAGAGCATTCCACAATTTACTTATACGACACAGGTAGGAACTGCCGGAATTGTTGGAAGTGTATTTTGTGTTTAGTAGTATATTAGGCCTTCCAAAGACAAATGGACCAAGGAGGTATTATTTTGGTACCCCAGAGAAGGAAAAAGGACAAAGGGACGTCCACAGAAACGGTGGAAAGACGATCTACCAATAGGATGGCGGAGGAGTGCTAGACTTAGGGAGAAATGGAAAGTTCTAGAGGAGGCCTCTGTCCTGGGTGGACAACCTGATCAATAAGAATATCTGTATTATGTTGTTGGGTGTTATTTTTAGTAACATTGTAAAATATATTTTTAGGTATAAGTAATATTTTTAAGAACTGAAACCAAATTTGATCAGTGAATAAAGGCTATTTTTATTTATTTATTTTAGTGTATTTACTTATTTATTCAATTTTAAAAATATTTATCCTTTTTATACTTTTATTTGGTAACGCTGCCAGTATTTTGTATACATTTACACCGAGAACTTTTAAGACCCACTCTTTCGATTATTTAGTATAATTGTAAATCTGTTGACTTTTAGTTATTTATTCATATCTTATCTTTCTTCTACTATATAAAAATAAGTCGGGTTTTCCTTCCTGACGCTATAACTCCAGAACGCACGAACCGATTTCCACGGTTTTGCATTCGTTGGAAAGGTCTCGGGCTCCGTGAGGTTTATAGTAAAGAAAATTCAGGAAAAATTTAAAGAGAAAAGCGGGAAAATCTTTTTTCACATACAGCGCCATCTCTGATACATAGCATGTACTACAAACCAATATTTTAAGTAGATGGCGCCAAACGAAATGTTACATAAAACGAAGCCATCCGGTGGCGAAACGGAGTTCGCAGGGTTTGCTAGTACTTTCTATAAAAAAGATAAGATAAATTTATTTACCCAGGGTAAAAATATACACAATTTGAACGGCTTACTGTAAAAACTTAACTAAACTTAACTAGAACACATTTTACTAATTCAAAAGAGTATATCAGTGAGCCCCAAACTAAGCACAAGGCTTGTATCTTGGGGCTCTGGTGCGAAGTTACCAGGAGACAATAAGCTGATATTATATTAAAAAAAGAGATTAATATTTAACATTAAAAGTACACAAATTATATAAATTACTGTATGAAACTTAACTAAACTTAACCTAGTTGTAACTATTTAAGTACACAGTCTTATGCAGATAGAAAAGGCACGAAATTAGAACTATATGAATTATGTTAAATGGTTTGAGGGGTCTCAAACCATTTAACATAATTAATGCCGGTGGTTACCGGCCCATGTTTCATTCATAAACCTTGTCTGCGTAAACACGTACGGTTGGAGCTAAATAATCCCGATTCAACAGGTAGTTCCTGAATGATTGCGATAACTGTATTTCATGTGAACGAAGCAAACATAATTTCACATATAGTAGATAACTCTGATCTGGTTCAAACTGAAAGTTATTGGTTAACATGAAAAGTCATATGAATGTTAAAGTCACGTGAATGTTACGTAACTATTTCACCTTATCAAACGTTAAATTGCAAACATAACCGGTTTTTATCTTCAGAATATAAAACAATACTGGTTTCACTGTCGCAACCTGTCGATAATTTGAGGGTTAGGTCATACATTTAACTCAAATACTAAGTTAATTATCAGGCACATACCAACTCTTCAGATAGCTGTAGCGAGGGAACGATAGTTCCATCTACGCATATAAATAAAATTGCCCGGTCTGTTTATAATATTAAAATAGATATAATAAATAATAATTTTTATATAATATGATTTCTAAAGCACTAATTTTACGAGTACTTAGCGATTTACATTCCGACAAGGATGTGAATTTTTCTTTTCTGAAATTGCAAAGATCAAAATAACTCATTTTTACTATGATATGCAAATATAAATATTTACGACAAAACTATTTTTAAATTTGTCGTAAGTCTGTTTGTTTAGGCCTTAGAATGAACATGGACAAGACGAAAATTATGTCTAATGCCCATGTTGTGCCAACCCCAAAGTTGGGAACTCAGTTCTCGAAGTTGTTGACGAATACATCTACCTGGGGCAGACAGTTAAACTAGGCAGGTCCAACTTCGAGAAAGAGATCAGTCGGCGAATCCAACTCGGCTGGGCAGCGTTCCGGAAACTTCGCGAAGTCTTCTCGTCAAAAATACCTCAGTGCCTCAAGACAAGAGTCTTCGACCAATGTGTGTTACCAGTGATGACTTATGGCACTGAAACGTGGTCTCTTACTATGGGCCTCATAACTAAGCTCAAAGTCGCACAACGAGCTATGGAGAGGGTTATGCTCGGGGTTTCTCTACGTGATCGAATCAGAAATGACGAGATCCGTAGAAGAACGAAAGTCACCGACATAGCCCAGAAGATTAGCCAGTTAAAGTGGCAGTGGGCAGGGCACATAGCACGCAGAACGATGAGGTCGGAAGGGTCTGGGGTGGAGACCACGGACCGGCAAGCGCAGCGTAGGCCGTCCACCGACACGTGGACAGACGATCTGATAAAGGTCACAGGACGACGTTGGATGCAGGCCGCTTCTAACCGGTCCTTTTGGAAAATTATGGAGGAGGAATATGTTCAGCAGTGGACATCCTACGGCTGAGATGATGATGATGAAGTCTGTTTGTTTTAGGCTAATGGCCGAAAAGACTGAACCGATTTTGACGGGACTTTCACCGCCAGATAGGAGATGTCATAAAGAGTAACTAAAGCTACTTTTGATTTAAAAAAGACTAAGGTTCGCGCAAGTAGTCGCGTTCAGATCAGCTAGTATTAGATTAAACTTTTACCATAACTTTATGGATGTACCTTTGAATTTTGACCTATTCGATACTTCAACAGTCGTTTACTTAGAAAAAAACATGGTAAGACATGTTGTTGCTTCGACAGAACATAAAATATATTCGACATGAATGATTCCCACAGAACGTAGCGGAGTATCTAGTCAGAGCACAGTCATGATAGGTGCGACGACTAGCGAAGCGAGGAGCGTTAGGTTGAGTGGTGACCACACGACGAACCCGAATTAGGCTAACCTACACCTCGATAAGGATATAACACAGCAGCTTTGGGATAAAATTCTTGGCGAATATATGTTCTGTCGAAGCAATGACTCGTCGAGTATGTTTTTTCGAAATAAGCGACTTGTCGATGTATTGAACGTGTCGAAATTCATAGCTACACGCCAACTTTATACGATTTTAGACCTTCACACAAGCACTTAAGACACATTCACTCACCCAATCTGATACCGCTTGGCGAGAGAGCACTCTTGTCCCCAGGCACTGTGTTCTTGTTACAAGCTATACTGCACAGTTCCAGAATCCGTTCTCCCGGAGCGCCCATCACTCCCTTGCTCCGTAAGTCTACTAGCGCGAGGTGAACGTCAGTGCCGCCTGTCGCGATTGCGTAGCCACGGGACTTTAGACCTTCACACAAGCGCTGAGCGTTCTTTATCACCTGTCAACACATTGGGAGATTAGTACATTGGTTATGATATTTAACTGTGATGATACAAAAACTACACAGAACTGTACTCAAATCTGAATTCACAACTGAGTGTACTTCTGGAATACGGCACTAAGTGTAAGCACAGAGTTTTGGCGTATTTGATCATCATGACGCACCATTACAACCAATGATAAGCAGGACAATTACGTACCTCAGTTGCAATTAAATGTTGATTGAAATCGATACAAAAAGGCAGGTGTATGTCAGTTTTTTGAAATATTGTATGTTGCTAACTGGAGCTGACAAAAGTGACATAAAGTCGTTATAACATTTGATTGTAACCAAGATAGGTAATTGCCCTGCTGATATTAAGGCCTGCTTGAACTTGAAACAAAAGCGACGTGGATGTTGTAACTAATGTAAGAAAAACAAACAGCTAATGCATAGCACTAATGGCATATCATGGATATATTGGGTCACTTTTAAGGCATGGATTAATTGTTTGGGGAAGCAGTACAAATTTTATAAAGGCCTTTACTGCCCAAAAGAAATGTATTCGCGCTATTTGTGGTGCAGTACCGTATGAGTCGAGCAGACCGCTCTTTCAGATACTGAAAATATTACCCCTACCATGCCAATACATTTACAAAATATCATGTTTTGTAAGGCAGCACAGCTATATGTTCACAAAAGCGAGAGAAATGTTCCCCCGAAACACAAGAAATAGAGACAGGCTAGTAAACGGTTAACTGCCGATAACAGCACTTTATCAAAAAAAGCAGTTATTCGATGTCAATAAAAATTTTCAAAAAATTACCTCAGTTCCTAAAGGTCAAATTTAAGAAAGAGTTACATCGTGGTTGTTACGGCATAGTTTTTACTCTTTAGAAGATTTTTTTAGCATAGTGGCGGAAGGTTTAATTTTTAGTTTTAATTAAGTTTTTGCATGCCATAAGATTGGTGAAATGTGTAAGGTCTATTTTGTTTATTTATCCCCTAAAATTTGTATGTACTTACATTTCAAGCAAATAGAGAATATTCTATTCTATTCTAAATAAGACTAATTTTGAATTTTAATTTTGACTTTACCTGTTTCTGATACTCTACGAACTCTGGCGATGTGGCTTGCTTCATAGTTGTCGCAATGGCCGCTATAGCGTGGTTATGCGGCCCGCCCTGCAGGCCCGGGAATACCGCTTGGTTGATCTTGTTCTCGATGTCGTACATCACCTTGGTACCGTTGGCCTTAAAAGTAAATACTTTATGTACTTATTGATACATCTTAAAACTTATAAATATTTGTAATGCATATAGAATGTTATTGACTAATGCTTTGCTTAAGGAGATGGATTTATACAATCTAAAAGCTACGCGTGTGTGCAATATATAACTATGCAGTTATGTCTCTTTCGAATAGTATAATGACACATTTTTGTAGTTACTTTACTATACTGGATGATGTACCGGGTAATAATGACTTTTAGTTTCATGTGGATAACATATAAAAAACCTAGGCCACACTATCCTAACTAATATTATAAATGCGAAAATGAGTTTCGTTTGTTTGTTACGCTTTCAACCCATGCAGGTCGATTTCGCCGCGAACGATAGCAAAGGGAATCCTATACTACCAAGAAGCTAAAGAAGCAGCAAAAGGCCGAAGCGCGACTGGCTAGTCAAAGGTCAGAAGCCGAAAACACCGGTACGGGATCTAGCCCAACGGGACTTAAGCCGCAGGCTGGAGTCCCCAAGGCAGGAGACCATCCGGAAGGACAGAAGCAGATGACTGGAGATGCCAGCAACGGCGCACCTGGCCCGAGCTGCTTCTTTAAAAAAGCAGGACAGAGCACCGCACCACCTGCCAAACCATTGAAGACTGGAACACCACTAACGGCAGAACCAGGACCTTCAGGGGTCAAGAGCAAGTGGTCGCACCCTAGATACGGCAACCGGTACAATCGCCAGAGGCGTGGGGCAGTGGCCATCTCTAAATCTGCCCCTCCCCGCACTGAGCCCGGCAAGCGTACCCGGTTGGATGACACGGTGTCACCTAGAGGTGGACACAAAAGACCCAGACTGGACAGCTCACGGCGCACCCTGACCAGCTACGCAGATATTGCTCAGAACGAGCTGTGCGTAGCGGTGACGGGGGAAAGCCAAGAGCTGAAAGAAGAGCAAGCCACCAAAGTAAAGAAGTACCTGGTCAACAGGATACTAGCTGATGTCAAAGATCCGAACATCACATTCTCCCCCTGCTTCAGAGGGAAGCCCATCATTGCAGATGGAGCCCTGAAGCTGTGGTGTGAGGATGATGCTTCACTAAGGTGGCTCAACAAGGCAGTTAGCAATCTGTCAGCTGACTCAGGGGTAAAACTCACTGTCAAACGACAGGGAGATTTAACCCGAGTAGTTAGAGCAGCACTGTTCATTCCGGAATGTGACAGCTCAGTCGAAGACACGAGCTTGATTCTGGCGGATCAGAACAAGTGGGCCCAGGTGAACACCTGGAGACTGTTCGCGCATAGCATGCACGGAGACGACACGATGTTCCTCACGTTGGGGATTCCCGAACCCCTTATACCTACACTCGTAGAGAAAGGGCGGAGGCTAGCCTTCAACCTGGGGAATGTCTACGTTCGATTCTATGCAGCGAACGGGTCTCTTCAGGACGAACCACCTGCACCAGCAAGCAAGTCCACACCGGCAGACAAACCGGATACCATGCTGGCTCCAGACGGCAAGACGGGGGAAACTCCGGACGAGCCGTCACACTCATCGCCCAAACCATCGTCCTCAAAGGCGACGGAGGATATGAGTGTGGATCCTGACCCCCCTACTAGAGGAGAGTGGAGGGATCCAAACGGGGCCAACAACAAGGCAGAGTCAGAGGAGGAGGGAAGCCTGGATGATGGCGACCCAATCCTCCATGACGTGTAAAGTCATACAGACCAACCTCCAGCACAGCCTCACTGCAACGGCTAACCTGCGCAGAGTGCTGGGGGATGACAGCGAGGAGACCATGGCCTTGATCCAGGAGCCGTGGATCAGGGCGGGGCGTGTGTGTGGTCTCAATAATCTAAGGGGTAAGTTAATATATGACAACACCTCCAACAACATTCGAGCATGTATATATGTACCAAGCAACATTGCATCAATGCCTCTAACCGAGTTCTGTTCCAGAGACTTGGCTACTGCCAGGCTCCGGGGTATTTTCGGGGAGGAAGCTGGGGACGTGATCGTCGCGTCAGCCTACATGCCCGGCGACGAGGAGATCCCATCGAAAGACGTTGCGGACCTGGTAAGATACTGCGAACTCAATGACTTCAAACTAGTAATATCAGCAGACACAAACGCCCATCACCCTATATGGGGTATGCCCACGCCAAACAGCAGAGGGGAAGACCTGGTAAACTTTTTATTTACTACAAATCTCCTTATAGCAAATACAGGCGCGGAGCCAACTTTTGTTAGACAACGCAGCCGTACTATCATCGACCTCACCTTGGTCTCAGGTAATACAAACCTCATAGAGAACTGGGAAGTATCAGGCGAATACTCCGGCTCCGACCACAGGTGGATCAGGTATGAACTAAAAATAAGCAAACAGATACTAACACCAATCCGCAACCCTCGCAGGACTGACAAGACGATCTTTACAAGGTCCCTTGAACAAAACATGAACAAAGTAAGTGCGAACACGCAACTGGTAAACATAGAAGAAATAGAGCAAACTGTTGAACAACTCACGTATAGTCTCACTATGAGTTTTGAGAGCGCATGCCCCCTATCTCTGCCAAATGCCAGGGGAGGCAATCAAGGGTGGACCAAAGCGCTGGAACGACAGAGGCGGAAGGTACGCAAGCTGTTCAATAGAGCCATGAATACCTGCATGGACGAGGACTGGGATAACTATAGAATAGCCAAGGCTAAATACAAGAAAGATATACGGTCCAGGTCACGCAGATCATGGAAAAACTACAACACCAGCATCAAGTCGAATGGACAAGCGAATAGGGTTAGGAAAATACTAGCTAGTAACCCGAACCGCGACATCGGCTCCATAAAGAAAAGCGACAATACGTTTACAAGAACTATAACAGAAACCCATACAATACTCCTGGAAACACACTTTCCTGGGTGCCTAATATCAGACTCGAATGTTTGGACAGAACACCTCATGGCACCACCTACAGCGACAGACTGGGCTGTTGCACAGACTGTTGTTACAGGAGAGAGACTAAACTGGGCAATCAACACATTCACACCGTACAAAACGCCAGGTTTGGACGGGATATTCCCAGGACTCCTACAATGGAGTGAATATCATATAAACGAGACACTGAGCGCTATCTTCAAGGCATGTCTGGCGCACAGATACATGCCCAAAGGGTGGAGAGAGGTCAAGGTCTTGTTTATACCAAAGCCGGGTAAGAGTGACTACACAGAAGCTAAGGCTTATAGACCGATAAGTCTTACGTCTTTTCTCCTGAAAACCCTGGAGAGGCTCTGTGATAGGTACATCAGAGACACAGTTCTCATTACCGCGCCACTTCACCCAAAACAGCACGCTTACAGCTCAGGTAAGTCTACCGAATCCGCCCTACACAATGTTATACACAAAGTAGAGGGGGATATTAAAAGTAAAAATCTATGTCTAGGAGCTTTCATCGATATAGAAGGAGCCTTTGACAAAACTAACTTTAGCAGCATCAGAGCAGCATTACTTAAACATAAAGTAGACCTGACCCTGATCGATTGGATCATTAACATGCTAGAATTAAGGGCGATACGCATTGATTTAAACGGCACAACCAGGGGAGTGGTGGCCAAGGGGTGCCCCCAAGGAGGTGTCCTGTCCCCGCTCCTATGGAATCTAGTAGTCAATGATCTAATCACCAGGCTGAATACAAGTCGCTTCTTCACGGTAGGGTATGCAGACGACCTCGCAATACTCATATCAGGCCATTTTGCCAGTGTGGCATGTGACCTGATGAGAAATGCGTTAAAGGTTGTCGAAAAATGGTGCATAGAATACGAACTCTCCGTAAACCCAGCTAAAACCGAACTGGTGATGTTCACTAACAAACGAACCCTAGGCAGGTTTACACTTCCTAGCCTATTTAACAAGCAACTGAAACTGTCAGAAGAAGTGAAATATCTGGGAGTCACACTAGACAGCAAGTTGAATTGGGCCAAGCACCTAGAGAACAAATTAATCAAGGCCAGTATTTCGTTCTGGCAATGCAGAAGGATGATTGGTAAAACATGGGGACTAAGCCCTAAGATCACCCTGTGGTTATATAAAACTGTAATCAGACCTTCACTAACATATGGTGCAATTGTGTGGTGGCCCAGAACCACCCTGAGCACCACCAAAACCAAGCTACAAACCTTTCAGAGACTTGCCTGTGTAGCCGTAACAGGCTGCATGCGCACTGCACCAACCGCCGCGATTGAGGCCCTGATAGGCCTAACCCCACTACACCTATACATACAACAAGAGGCCGCGGCGGCTGCGTACAGGCTAAAGGCACTAAACCTCTGGTATCAGGACCAATTAGCACCCCATACAACAATCATAGAAGACTTTGCAGTTGGAAACCCTCTAATAAAGTCTATCTATGATAGAGTACAAAAGCAACACTTCTTTACAAAGAGCTACCGCGTACAACTAAACGAAGAGCCAAGCGACTGCTCAGGTATTCATGAAATCAGAATTTACACAGATGGCTCTAAGATGGCAACAGGTACCGGAGCGGGAGCGTTCTCGGAGGAACTAAACATACACATAGCAACAGGGCTAGGTAAACACAACTCTATATTCCAAGCAGAATGCGTGGGTGTCATCCAAGCCACAGCAGCAGTACTTCGCAGAAAGGTAACCGATAGTAATATTAGGATACTCTGCGACAGCACTGCGGTACTACGAGCCCTAAATAGATACGACCACTCTTCGGGGCTGATCATACAATGTCATCGACTATTGGAGGAAGTAAGTAGCCATAACAATAATGTCACACTCCAATGGATAAAGGGGCATAGCGATTCCAGAGGTAACGATGCGGCTGATGAGCTAGCTAGGAGAGGTTCCGGAATGACGTGTGCAGGACCAGAACCAATGATCCCCCTACCTTTCAGTCAAATTCGTGCATGGATTCGCAAAAAAACTAAGGACCAGCATCAGGACTACTGGGCAAGTATCGAGGGTTGTAGGCAGTCGAAGGAGGCTTTTCCGATTCTAAATCTGAAATTCTCCAGAAAACTCCTCAATCTTAAAAGAAATAATGTACGACATATCGTCGGAATTATGACCGGTCATTGCTCCTTAAACAAACACCTGTTTAATCTAGGTGTTACAGACAGCCCCCTATGCAGAGGCTGCATGGAGGCGGAAGAAACAGCTGCGCATCTGCTCATTGAATGCAGGAGCGTGGCGGCACAAAGGGCAGCAAACCTCGGCTCGCCGAGGACTGTGGGGGAAGCCTGCGCCAAGCTGAAGGAGTTGCTGGCTTTCCTGGGCGACACCGGGTGGCTGGACTGATCAGCTTCGCCCGGCTATCACGCAAAATGGGCCGCGCCACAGCGGCCTGGTTGCGGAAAAGAGCCAGCCCACCAAGTACCAAGTACCAAGTAAGTACCTATACTACCAACGCACACGGAGGGCAAAAAGACCGCGCCGCTAGTGCCCGGCGTGCACTGGCGACTTTATTGCTTTGCGGTCAAAAAGACTGCCCCGCCCCGTCGTCTACGAGGCGCCTAAACGTATCTGCTGCGCACCGCAATTTTACTCGCGTTCAACCGTGATCAACCATCACAGATGATGATTATGATGATAAAAATGTTATATTTTATTCCAGCGCCTCATCTATCTACATAACAAGTTTCATTCAAATCCGTTTAGCCGTTTTGGTGTGATTAAGTAACAAACCTCCATCCATCCAAACATTCGCATTTATAATACTAAAAAGAAGTAAGTTTACAAAAATCACAGTGGAGGTTCACAATAATATTACAAATGGGAAAGTTAGTGAGTGGGTGAGTGAGTGTGCATGTTTATCATTTCTTGACGCTGGAACGACTCAAAGGATTAGTTAGATAACTCATACCCTAAAATCATAGGAGAATATTATTCTGTCTCTTAAGTTTAGATATGACACTAATCTGCAATACTAACCTAAATTATAAAGTCTATTCCCAACAAATGTATGTATAATCTAGTCACCATATATTAATCAAAACGATACCTAAGTATGAACCGTCAAATTAATTTAAGTATGTATCTTAAATATATGTATTTTCAATGAGCAAATGAAGCGATTTACGCGCAGGGTTGTACCGTGTGGCGTGACACAGCTAGTGGTAAATATATGAAACGAATAATTATGAGCTTTTATTACCTTGGTAGAGCGCACTCCCTTGCGATAGAAGATGACGCCAGCGCGCGGCCCTCGGAGCGTCTTATGCGTCGTAGTGGTAACCATATCGCAGTACTCGAACGGACTAGGGATCACTCCTGCAAGCACAAATCAACATATTCCCATATATACGATATGTAATTATCGCACTAAATATAATGCAAAAGTTAGTATATTTTTTGCTTTTTCTCAACGGTGCAATGGACTGGAATGTATTGTTTGTATCCAGGAATAAAACTGAGGTACTTTTCCACATCGCGATAGCCTTTTCCAACAACACCGATCAATCTTCATCGTTTGTTTCTTTTTTCTACCGACTTCCAAAAAAAAAGAGGAGGTACTCAATTCGACTGTTTTTTTTAATGTTTGTTACCTCATAACTTTCAACTGGGTGAACCGATTCTCAAAATTCTGCATTGAAAGTTGGTGCTTCCTGTGTGGTCCCATTTAAATTCCATCAAATTCGGTTCAGTGGTTTTTGGTTACACTCCAATAACTGAATATAATGGAAGTTGGTATTAAATTTTTCAAATTGTACTTGTTATCCACCCGATACCGGTGAAATTGCACTGCCCCGTTTATGACATTTAAAGAAAAAGTTGAAGCATCTTATTCCAAGCGATCGATGTCTGGCAGAACCTGCAGTAGCATTAGGAATGCAAAAAGTTTGTGAGCGAGTGAGTATATTTGATTCTTCTTTACGCCGAAACGGCTCAATGGATTTGAGTGAAATTGGAATGTCACTCAAACCCACTTTAATCCCAGGACTAACGCATAGGCTTTGACTCGGAGAAATGGGTCTGTAGGTAGTTTTTTTTCACGCGCGTAACCACAGGGCACTGCTGGCATAAAACATATCTAGAGACTGTATCTATCGACGATCAGTTTATATTGTCATATTTAGTAAATCTGTAGGTACTTTGGATCTTAATAAGAATGAATACACACCAGCAGCCACAAGTCCAGAAATATGTGCCATATCTGCCATCAGATAAGCTCCATTTTCATCTGCAATCTCTCTGAATCTCTTATAGTCAAGGCAGCGAGAGTAGCAGCTCATTCCAGCGATGATCAGCTTGGGCTTAAAGAGTCTGGCTGTTTCTGCCAGTTTTTCGTAATCTAATAGCCCAGTTTTTGGATCAACCTGGTAAAAATAAAATTCAATAAAAATCAAACGTTTTAAAACACCTATCACTTATTTTATCAAACTGATGTAATTTAATCTGACTTCAATCAGGCTTTTTGATAAAATCTTCCAAAAACTAAAGAGTTAGTAAACTTGAAATTATATTGTGATAAATAGCCCACACAGATATTTTTTGCATTGTTTTTATGCAGTCCATAATTATATCAGTAGGCCCGCAAGGGTCACACGTAGGCCCCTTTCTGTTCAGTCTTTTCTTTTCAGTATCATTTATAATGAATGATTCATGACTTGAAGCTGATAAAAGCGGTACAGTTTCTTAACGGTGTACAGAAGACTATTACAGGAAGATTTTGATGCATTGGTAAAACATTGTACACAGATTGAATTGCTCCTGAACCACAAAAATGTGTATATATAAAATTTACCTTTACATGTCATCGATTAATCTAAATACCTACCTACCGACAAAGTCAATTTGACTTAGTTTATTGTTTGTAATATGACTTAGTTTATTAAAAGTTTTTAAATTGTATTTGTGGTTCTTCGTACAGGTTGACACCTGTAATTCAATTATGCATTTGAATTAAACCTTTTTTGTGTACGTAAACATAAGCCTGTAGTATTGGTATTTATTTTGAAATACAGCAGTGGAGTCTATTGGTCAATAATAATTGAACCTTGATAAGATCCTTGGAGTCTTTGATGCCTCATCGTCATCATCTCAGCAATAGGACGTACATTGCTGAACATATGCCTCGCCCACAAATTTCCAACAGGACCGGTTGGAAGCGGCTTTGCATCCAATGTCGTCTTCTAACTATATCAGGTAGTCAGTCCACCTTGTCGGTGGACGGCCTACGCTGCCCTTGCTGGTCCGTGATCTCTGCACCAGAACCTTCCAGCCCCTTCGGCCATCTGTTCTGCGTGCTATGTGGCCTGCCCACTGCCATTTCAACTGGCTTATCTTCTGAGCTATGTCGATGACTTTAGTTCGTCTACGGATCTGCTCATTTTTGATTTGATCACATAGAGAAACCCGAGCATAGCCCTCTCTATAGCTTGTTGTGCGACTTTGAGCTTGCTTATGAGGCCCATAGTAAGAGACCACGTTTCAGTGCCATATGTCATCTCTGGTAACACACATTGCTGAAATACTCTTGAATGCCTAAATTGAATAAATGATCTTGGTTCGTTGTTGATTCGTATAATGGTAGTGGTGGTGGTAGACCAATAATTTCAAAAATACTCGTACTTCGATTTTGTAACATAATTTTGAAAATAACATTTGGGTATTTATTAGATAAGGTTGATTTTAATTCGAGATTTCCAGTCAAATACATTGACTTAACGATAAGAGTATTCTGTTCTACCTTTTGATTTAAACTTATACTACCTACTACTTTTTGCAATTTGGTGTATGAAACAGTACTTCATCGATATTTATTGTTACCCAAGACACACAGCGGGAAGAACTACCCAGAATTGTAAGTATAGCTATGTGAATTATTGTTTGGTACTAAACTGTGGTATTGTAACCGACACAACATAACTTTCTGACTGAATCTGCATTGTTGTAAGCCTAAACTTTTGTCAACAGGCTACCGTTCCGTTGCCATTACATACACAATCTTCGATGGAATGCAAAACATAGGTTGCTGGTGATACCCTTACTTACTGCCCTTTAAATTAAGAAACAATAAAGTTACCGTTTCCATGAAGGCAAGCGGCAAAAGACACTAGCTTCATTCTAAAATACTATATGCATAGAATAAGTTATAGTTTATAATAGATGCTATTTCCTTAAGTTAAGACTTAAGTCTTACAATGAAAATGTAATATTTTGTAACTAACCTAAGCTTTATAATATTTGTCACAAATTATTATGTGTATAATACTAGTTATCTAGGTGATGTAAAGTTATTTATCTTTGGTGCAGTAAAAACATTATTATTATCCTACTAATATTATAAATGTGAAAGTTTAGATGGATGGATGGATGCATGGATGTGCTTGTTGCTCTTTCACGCTTAAGACGCGGTCCAACCCCAATTTTAAAATAATTTACGATGCTTTACGTAAGGTTGAAAATCGCTTGTTAGATTGGACGACGTAATGCGAAAATGCGGTAATTTTGTACGTTTTCTTTATATCTTTCGATATATACTAACACAATTGAAAAAACTGCTGGTTACTACTTTAGTACTATATGTTGGCTATGTATTACCTAAAAAATAATATAGTGTTATCGCTGAAAATTCTGAGAGTTTGGACGTGAAAGTTTATTTTTATGCACCTATTTAGGATTTTTTCTCTGCAGAGAGCGAGTAATATTTATGAATTCTGTTCGGTTATTACTCTTTGCCTGTTCCTTTTCTAACCTAAGTTTTTTTTTCATAGATTTTTATCGAACTGTTTCGTTACACTCGATGTTTAAAGATTCTGCTTTTGACTATTATCAGGGTACGACCGCGCCTTAAACGGCTAGGCCAATTTTGATGAAAGTTGGTATGGAGGTAGATGACGCTTT
Organism: Selenia dentaria; assembly: GCA_917880725.1. Lineage (NCBI taxonomy): Eukaryota > Metazoa > Arthropoda > Insecta > Lepidoptera > Geometridae > Selenia > Selenia dentaria. Next base: position 29,955,402 of record OU862877.1, on the reverse strand, counting down.
GGATTAACACATTGGATACTTTTCATCATCATCCAACACTACGCGGATGAAACCGCGGATTGCAGCTAGTTAGTTTATATATGTATAGGAGTGTTATGAGTGCTAATTGTTAACATAATAATATATGGTAGCATTTTTTATTTAAACTTTTCTAAAACTAAGTAACTTATACCTTTCAATTTGCAAGATTGCAGTGAAATTAGGTCGCATGGTTTATAATAAAAGTCAAAACGCAAAATGTATGAAGCCTTGGTGGTAGCTAGAAGATTTCATGGAAATTATTAAAATAACCTTGACATAGTTTTATGTTCACGGTAATAAGTTTATTAGGTACTGATAATGTTCATACATATTACAACATCGAATATGGACACATTCAATTGCTATTTTAATTGGTCTTAAAGTACTATTGCCTGCCGTGCGAGCATGGATCTCACGATAAACATTCAAATTCAAATAATTTATTTTGCAAAACATAGGTACTGACATTAAATGTAGGGTTATTATTATAATAGCGTATTAGATCGCCATGTTTTAGCCGCTTTGGCATGCAAAGTTTTGTTACAATCATATATTACATTTACAAATATGACGAGATAACTAACATTCACAATTCATATACACAATTACATGTCAACATTATTGTTGTTAGTTTATATGTCCTTATTATTTAAATATTCATCTATACTGTAATATGTCTTCTCAATCAGGTATTTCTTAAGTCTAAATTTGAAAATGTCAACGTTGTCTATTTCAATTAAACTTATTGGTAATTTATTATATAACAACAATCTCATTTTAAATATGCTGTTACTGTTTTTTTCTCAGTACAGTTCTATAGCCTGCTATTTGTAACCTGTTTTTGTGTCGCGTACTCTGCAACTTACTGAAATCTTCAAGATTATTCTTTACATACACAGCTGATTCGTAAATAATACCGAATGAAAGGTCAACAATTTCAATTTTTCGAAAAAAGGTTTGCAAGAGTCCCTTCGTTTTAATCTGCAAATTGCCCTAATGCTCTTCTTTTGAGCTTTAAAGACAGATTTTTTCTCAGTACAATTTCCCCACGCAAGAACTCTATATTTAAGGGTAGAGCCAACGAAAGCGTGATACGCACTCAGAAGAAAATTATCACTGGCTACTTTACGCAACATATATAACGCGTATGCGAATTGATTAATTTTAATACATACATGCTCAACATGCGATTTCCACGATAGATTGGAGTCTATATGTATTCCTAAAAATTTGGTCGTATTGATTTCGTCAACATGTTTATTACAATAATTTATATTTAAGTTGTCAAATTTGGAATGAATATTTTTAAATGTCATTATATGAGTTTTGTCAAGGTTTATTTTAAGGTTATTTTTACTTAACCAGTCATTTTAATAATTTTATAGAATAATTTATATCATTTTCATGTTCACCCGTTTTGTTATCCGTGAATATAGCAGTGCTATCATCAGCAAACATAACCATTAGATGATTGATTGCATGAGGAAGATCATTAATATAGACCAGAAATAAAAGGGGGCCCAGTATGGTGCCCTGTTGGTTTCTAATTTAGTGTTCGTATCTAGTCTAGTTATTTCTGTGTATTGTACCCTATTTTTAAGGTATGATGAAAATAAACTTAGTGGGTTACCTCTTATACCGTATAGTACAAGCTTTCTTTCTAAAATTTTGTGGTCTACGTGATCGAAAGTTTTGGTCATGTCCATATATAGTGCAGTTACTCTTTTCTTGTTATCAAGGCCGGTATAAACTTACTCTAAAAAATTCAAAATAGCACTATCTATACACTTTTTTTCCATAAAGCCAGCCTGTTCTGGAGCAAAAATGTTATGAGCTTCGAAATAGCTATTTAGTCTCGTATATATAACCCTTTCAAATATTTTAGAGAATACTGGCAGCAAAGCGATTGGTCTATAAAATCGCATATCCTCTTTATCTTCTCTTTTAAAATTATATATATAGGATAAAAAAAACAGTATATAGTATACTATAAATAAATATAGTATATATATATATATATATATATATAATAAATATAGTATATTAGTAAATAATATATTATACTATATATACTTAAAAAAACTAAATATATATATAATAAATAGTAATATAGTCATAGTAAACAATGTCATGATACCATGAAAAAAAAATCACTGAAATCGGACAATGTTAAGAGCTAGAAAAGAGTTTTCTCTTTTAGTACGGAAAGTACTAGCTATGCAATCCTCTTAATGTCAAAAATTACTGCATGTCCAGCCCTTTCCAAGACATCTTTTGGCGTATCAGCTCATTCTGTAGTTCTTTTATTCAATACCTCTATAATTCTATTATTTTTACCTCCTAGAAAAGAGTTTTCTCTTTTAGCATGGAAAGTACTAGCTATGCAATCCTCTTAAAATAAGTTCAATCTCGATAGAGTTTCGAGATTTTTAGATAATAATATAATTAAAGCACAAATGAATAATACTCGTATTTTGTAGGCCAAGCGCAGCGCGCTCCATTTGTTTACGCAAGATATATTAGTTGAAGGTCCACAGAGTCAATAAGTAAACACGCGTATATATATTATGATAAGTACATATCCGGTAGACTCTTTATAATAAGAACTGCTTTTATAAGAAGCTCGCTGCGGTCGCTATAAGTTAAATTAATTTACTCTTCATGAACTAACATTCATATCAGTGCGCGCTGATGGAGGCTGTTACTAAAGCATAGCTTCGTTAAAATTCCGCGAAACACAGGGCGAAAAACAGAACTATACACGTTACTAATATATTTTATTCACGGGAATCAGTTATTTTATTTTACACATCCCTTAATCGTGGCAAATCCGCGCACCAAAACTTGGGACTTCTGAGCGAGGGGTCTGATGATGTTAATTTATTGATTCAGGCGTTACTTTGCGGAAATCCATTATCAAAAAAACGATATTAAAAAATATTTAGTGACACTTCCGCTGAAAAGAAAACAATGATTTTGGCCTATTTCGGGGCGTGCACCACCCTCCCTCCCGCATGAAATGCTAATAGGAAGAATACTAAATAAAAAACACAAGAAACCCCAAATAAACCAACACCGATTCGACACGTGTTTCGCCTCTACACGAGGCATCCTCAGGAGATGTTGACTCGTCGAGCGCTAGACCGACAGACCAAAATCATTGTTTTCTTTTCAGCGGAAGTGTCACTAAATATTTTTTAATATAATTTTTTTGTCTGATGATGTTTTTGTTTGATAGCCGTACGTAAAATGAAGGACGAATAACCATATAGAAAATAAGTTTCAAGCATTATTGAGGTCCACTCATGTATATGTGTAACTACTTACATACCAAGAAGTTACTAAGTTTGTGCTGCTTATCTCTCGACTCAGACCAACACCCCGATTCTCTTGCGGCTAATATAATGTGTATACCTACAGCTTATCACAAGATAGAAGGAGGTCATAGCAGCAAATAAATACGGGTCAAATATAAATAAGTGAAATTGTTTACTCAAGTTACGTCATACGGGCGTGTCGATGTCGGCTAATAATAATCAGTTACAATAATATCTAATAAGTTAACATTGTATAATATATATTAGCTGCGTCCCGCAGTTTCACCTCTATGATGATGGGTGATGTTGATGACGATCTTACCTATATCCCTCCCATATTGAGGCGAACAAAATAAAATAAAGGTTTATTCGAAACGGTCCAGCCTTCTTCGAGTTTAGCGAGACTAACGAACATCAATTGATTTTTAGATATAAGAAGATAGAAGTTATTATACCTACATGTGAGAGACATTAATAACTAAAAAGATATTATTGTAGTTGATTTATTAGCAAAGTCCTTTTTATCGTAAATAATTATTATCTGTATCTAGAACATACATGAGATGATTGTGTCAATAAGCAGAACAGATTTCATAGCAGTAGCATTGTAATGTAAAGCCAATAGATAATAATGTTAACAATAATAAGTTCGTTTTCCAAAGTAGGTACCTAGCTCACAATTTATTGTTTTTAATGATAAATTGAAAACGACGAGTTTACAGGCGTAATTTCGCGATAAAAAAAACTAGTCCTCGTTTATAGTTTTCGAAATAGAGCTTTACAACGAGTACTATTATTTATTCTATGGTTCTACCAGTTGAACCAACTCTTTATTGTCTAACTTGAATGAGAATAAAATGTCACTTCATTCTCATTCCCATTGATGGTTCCAGCCAATGGGCTTGCAGGGTTTCGCCCAGAATGGGATTCAAATGTCAAAATGAAGCCCATTCCTATTCTCCGTAAAGATGGACAATAAGGCCGCGGCTCTGCAAATACACTTACATGCACTTAGGTAGGTACATATTGAATAATTGTTATAATATCCTATATACCTACGGGTGATTCTGTCGCTTTTGATATGGCACATTGCAGTGCATTGTATGACATAGAGAGCGCTGTATAAAATCGAATTAAACGATATATCGATCATTCTTGTGTCTCTTGCTCTTCGAAGATGCGACGCAACGTGCCACATTGTACTGTACGGAGGCCTAGCACGAACATTTTCACAAGTGAAACGTAAGTGAATCGTTGACGTATACACAGGCCGTAGCACAAACAATTTGCGAAAAGTATTTGTATCGTAAGCGTCAACGCGTCACACTTCAGCGTACAAACTGTGAGTTATCTATGTCACAGTTGCACTAGATAAATGACATTTTGTGCAACTGTGGCACAGATAACTCATAGTTTGTATTATATACGTCAATGATACGGTAACGTTACACTTGCGCAGAATTAATTATATATAAATAACAAATGAATACTATGTTATCAGCTGACATGTTATCGTATCATAATATTGTAGACATAAACGTCGATCGACGTCTAAAATTTTTAGGGTTACCAAGTTCGACTCGTGGCGGGAGAAAATGGTTTTGTCCATGAGTTCTTGTTTCTTCTTGGATCTTGGATGTTTAGGATATGGTAATGTGTGTGTCCCATTACTTACCCACTGCTCAACTAGATTGCTATACTGGTTGAGCGTAGTTGATCAGTAGGATATAGCAAACCGAACTTTTTATGCTGTATAGCTCAACAATTCTTTGCTTAGTACAACTTGTTGATTAGTAAGTCATGCTGTTCAACTGCATCAAGTTGAGCAGTGCGTAATACCAACGGCTCAATGGGAAAGGTTGAGCAATGGGTATAGCAATGGCTGAACTAGCAATTGCTCAACTATGTATAGTTGAGTAGTGCAAAGTCATATTTATAGACTAGAAATAAGAAATAAAAACTTCAAACCCTATAATTAATATACTTCACCCGCTACTAAGAAATCTCAAAATTACTAATACCGATACCGACCTAACTATTTCATCTTTCAAGTGTTAAAGAACTTAACATAAAATTTACGACGACGAAATTTTACTTCGGTAATACTATTAAACTATGTCCTACTGCTCAACTAGATACGCAATTTAGTTGAGCAGTGGGTAAGAAGACAAGGGGCAGTTGAACGATCTAGTTGAGCAGTAGAGAATAAGGAGTTGATCAGCGGGTATTACCCACTGCTCAACTATTCGTAGTTGGGCAATATACCAATTGAGCCGTTGGTATTACCCATTACCCACAGCTCAATTTTATGCAGTTGAGCAATCTAGTTGAGCAGTGGGGAAGAATTGTTGTGTCCATGTCTCCGACGACACAGGAATCCTAGTGCAGGAGTGTGAGTGCGTGATTTTATATTTACCTTATAAGGCATGCTTTCGAAGAAGATAGACGTGGCGGAGATCTTCTTAGTAGCAGTGAAGAAGCCGTGAGTGAGATGACCTCCATCGGGGAGGTCCAGGCCCATGATTCTGCCGTGAGGCTCCACCACACCAGTGTAAACGGCGAAGTTGGCTGGAGAACCTACACAAACACAAGTACATTTTATTTATGAATAGTGGTTTTGGAAGACTTCGTGCCCAATATTAGACATTTGGGCATCTGTACTGAGCCCGCATAGTGGACACATACTCCTCTCTCAGCGATTAAGACCCATACCCGAACAGTGGGAACGTATTAGAATGATTTCGTTACGTTATCCTTTTTATAAAATTAATGGGTTTGATTTGACACAGAAATTAGTGCTAATACAAAATCGAAAAATGCAATTTTAAAATCACCCTTGATGTTCCTTTAATTAAACTCACATAGCAGTAAAATAAAGAAAATATTAAGATAATATATATGGAAATACTTTTTCATCCCCCCATCTCGGAAAGAGTATTTTTGCTCTTCATATTTGAGTGCAAAAGCCGTTTTTATCTGCTAGCTAGAGGATAAAGTAAATTGAATTAGTAAAACAAACTTAGTGCACGCGATGTTCTACATCGCATACACTAAGTTTGAGAATTCAAAACATCATTAATCCTATTCACCTTCATGGTGCCGAATTTATCATACAACCTTTTTTAATTTGTTAAATACTCAGACTCGGAACCTTCTTGGTGTTCTTTTTTTAATTAGCTTTGCGCGCGCCATTTTCTTTTCACGTCATATTGTTAAAACCTTATTACCTTAGGTTAAAAACAAGTTATGTGTTAAGTATTATGTGTTATATATATTTAAAGATTATTCTGTAATACTTTCCTTTCATAATGTAGTAGTTAATAATAATAATAATAATAATAAAACCGCAGGGGCGGCTTTGTGGCGAGCCGTCGGTGAGTGGCGACACCGCGGACCCTGATTCTCCCTGGGGCTAAATGAGACCCCTGACCCCCGGCTTGCCTTAATTGGCCGTCTGGGGGTGGAGACGCAAGAGCAAGTAACAAAAAGCTCCAAGGGTGGAAGTGTTAAAGGGCATAACGCCGGTAGTAGCGCTTCAGTGAAACCGCAGCACACCTCTCGACACCCTTTAGTCAGCCACACCAACGTTGCCCTTTCTGTCACCATTCATGGTGGCCTTTATGGGGGGCCCGTTCAGTGGGTGGCAAGTCACCACCTGCCCAAAAATTTTAAAATGAGACTGAATTTGGCAGGTGCCGTAGTCTCTTCCATAGCCCACTATCTTTTTATCACTAATAAAATCATTTCAATAGCCTTGTCATTTTACCCATTTTTATAATAGATATACCATGTGACCATCCATCCAAAAGTTTCTGGTTTTTTTTATACTACTTTGTATTTTTTATACCAAACAGGCCTCTAAGTGTTGGCTACAGCCCCACTTATGCCTTTGTAAAGGACCGGATGAAATCCGTGATTTATTTTGAATAAAAGGAATAATAATAATAAATAATAAAGCCTTTATTTTTCCGTTATTACAGGTTTTATTTTTAACATTTATCTTATCTTATCTTACATACTAACAGATCCCTTTCGGGTATAGGCCTCCTCCAAACTCTTCCATTTTTCCCTGTCCTTGGCAATATTTATCCATTCTGGTCCAGCTATTTGTTTTATATCGTCTGACCATCTTTTCTTTGGTTTCCCCACTCTGCGTTTTCCTATTGGCCCCTTCCATGTTGTTGTTCTCAGCGTCCATCGCTTATCTTTATATCTGGCAATATGTCCAGCCCATTTCCATTTAGATTTCATAGCAAAGTTTAGAGCATCTATGACTTTAGTCTTGTTTCTTATTTCAGTGCTTTTGATTTTATCTATCCTTTTTAGTTTTAGAATGCTCCTCTCCATTGATCTTTGGCATGTTGTTATTTTGTTTTTGACTTTGCTTGTATATACCCAGGTTTGGCTGCCATATGTTAAGCAAGGTAGAAGGTTAGTGTCCAGTACTATCTTTTTGAGGTTTAAATTATAGGGTCCTTTTAAGATCCCTTTTTTTGCCCAAAACTTTCTCCAGGTTGTATTGATTTGTCTCTCTACTTCCTCTTCATTGTTGTTTTCTTTAAACGATATTTGTTTTCCTAGATATATGTACGAATCGACATAATCTATATTTTGGTTGTTTACTATGATTGGTTTTGTAACAGAATTTGTCATTATTTTTGTTTTGCTTATGTTTATGTTAAGGCCGACTTTACTGCTTTTCTGTGCAAACTGGCAGGTCATTTCTTCTAGGTCTGTAGCAGAGTCAGCGAAGGTTGCAATATCATCGGCAAATCTAACGTGGCTCAAATATTGGTTGTGTATTCTTATTCCTTTTTCCTTCCAGTTTAGGTGGTGAAAAATACTTTCAAGCACAGCTATAAACAACTTGGGTGACAGAGGATCCCCCTGCCTGACACCTCTACCAATTGGGAATTCTTCGCCTTTCCTTTCCAGTTTTACTCTGCTTGTACAGTTGGAGTAGATGTTCTTAATTATATTTATATATTTCTGACTGATTTTACATTCTTCTAATGCCTTCCATATTGATTTGTGTGTTATACTGTCAAATGCTTTTTCAAAGTCAATAAAAGCAATATAGATTGGCCTCTTGAATTCCATGTGTTTTTCTATTATTTGTTCAATGGTTTGGATGTGGTCGATAGTGGAGAATCCTGATCTGAACCCCGCTTGTTCGACTGGTTGTAAATTATCGTAGTAGTAGTTAATACCTAAACTAAAATAATAGTATCTTGTGATTGTAAATGTTTTTTTTGCATTTAGTCATTTCCTCGCTGAGGTGGGATGAAAAGTTATGTGTTGCACTCAAGTGCAAAGATTTTTCACCTCACCTCTTTTGTTTGCCTCGCTAACGCTCAGGATCCTAATTTTGGGATCACTTGCTGCACTCGTGATTCAATTTTAGAATCCATCGCTTGCTCCATCATCAAAATTAAGCATGCAGTTAAAAAGCAACTTTGCACTCTTGTATAACAAATAACTATTAAATAAGTACATTTATTTATTGCTCAATATTTTTCTTTTATCTATGCACTAATCATTGGCTGCGCAAAGCAAATAAATATTACCAATTTCAAGTATGTTGCAACTACAATGGCAAATAATAAACCAATATGTAACCGATTTACGTATTAGTTATGATTATTTCGCTATGAGCCTTCAATTACTTTTATTTTAGAGTGGTGACACAGGCAAGCTATGCATTGTACACTTCTGTCCATGACAGTTGTAATCCCACTCAGATATATAAATTAAGATTTATATAAGACTGCATTCTGTTCGTCGAGCTGAGACATTGATTCTGGAGTTTTATGTAGCCATACACTTGCCTATGTGATGATTAGCAGTGCGAGCATGATCCACAATAATTTATCACTTTGATAAATTAATCATACTATATAATATTATAACGAGGAAAGATTTGTATGTATGTTTGTAACGAATTGGCTCAAAAAGTACTGGACCAATTTCAAAAATTCTTTCACTATTGGAAAGCTACATTCACCCTGAGTAGCACAGGGTATATAAGATTCATCATCATCATCCATTACCGCGCGGGTAAAAACCGCGGAGAGCAGCTAGTGTTTATACATATCTATTGTATCTTTTCTCTAGTACAGATCTAGCCACAACAGTTGTATTGTAGGCCTGTCTTTTACTGATAATAACTGTCAAATTCTATCCTATAGACAATCCATACTCGTAATACAGATTAGCAATAATGTATTACAATAGTTGTATTGACAGTTTTAATTGAAATTGATCAGTTATTACTTTTAATTACTAACCTGAGTAAGGCTGCACATTCACTCCCCATTCTTCAGAGTTCAGTCTATATGCCTCTAGAGAGCGCTTTTGAGCCAATATTTCTATTTCATCTATGAATTCATTCCCTCCGTAGTATCTGTAACAAGATAATAACAGTACTTAAGGTGCAATCATGCTGGGTATCCAACATATATACTTTAACTCTAATTTATCTACTTTACTTCAATGAATAGATAAACAACTTAGATAGACTAATTAGAAGGGTAATAATTTCATTTTTATCTCCTTTTATTCATAGAGAGCTCTAAATCTTAGTCTGTTTTGTGACCCAGCCTGGAATGTGCTAAAACGCACTATACAAAATACTTAATCAGGCAATGTGTAGTCAAGACATGCATTTGTGCACAGGAAAACAAGCAGTATAGATTGCAATAAATGAAAATAATTTAAAAAATTGACTTTGCAAATTAGCCTGAAATCTGGAAATCATATTACTCTGGCTGTACAATTATTCAAACATCACATTTTGGAATGCATCTCCTGAAGTGGGCAGCGAATATGGCACAACACTGGAAAGAGCCCCAAATCAAATGATGACATACTTAAACAAGAACAGTTAAATAGTTGTTCAGATGTCTCACAGAGTAATTGTTGCAATATTATACATTATATTCACTGCAGACTGACATATCAGCATATATTCAACAGTTGCCACCTGTGCAGATGATACTGCAATATTTAATTCACATGATGATCCAAACCTAACCTACCATATACTTTGCATATTACTTAATATGATGGCACGGTTAAAATCGTGATAAAGTAAATTAAATGATTCAAAATATTTACTGTAAAGTCACCTAACACAAAAATTTGCATAGCACAAATACCTTTGATGTGGCATTCCCTCAGAGTACTTATTGCTCAGGCAAGTACTGAGGCATTGCAGAACAGACACTGATGTGAAGTTTTCCGATGCAATCATCTCAAGTCCAGCCTGCTGACGGCCTTTCTCTTTAGTGATCAAATCATACAGCTCAGGATCAGTGTCCCACAAGTTACCATTTAATATCTGGCTATCCATAACGGAGGTTTGGTGTAAATGTCTTGATGGTATACTCTGAAACAATTAGTATTTAAAAAAATGTAAGTATGTTGATGTAGCACTAAGGTGTCTTAACCATTAGAAGTCCGATTAATAACTGAAATAAATTACATCTTTATTGACCACTTAAATCATGAACAGTTAACTGACCTCGGACTGATAAAAAGATAATGCAATGACAAACAAATGTTGATATGTAATAAATACTTCTGTTTATTGCATCAATTTTACTGTATGGAAATGTCGTAATATTAGTCGTTATTTGAAGGTTCAGGGAACTTACTATTAAAAGTATTTATGAATGTTAAGGGAACCTCGGGACTGATTATTAATAATTATAATTACAGTAATAAGAATCCTCTTCATGAAAATAGTTGCTTGTAAGAGATTGCTATAGTGATAAGGCCGCCAATTGTCTAATTTACTGTAGCGCTTTTTTACTGTAACATGTTTTGTTTTGTAAAAGATTGGTTCTCAATAAAGAGTTTTTGTATTGTATTATTTTGGATGATCTGAGACGGGTATCGGTGCCTACTGTTTAGTATTATATTCTCTTTGGGTATTGTACCTACCCAATATTGGAAATCTAGTCTCGTGTCTCAGAAGACATCCCGTATTTAAATAAATATTCTATGTGGACAAGACATAAAGCATCGAAGTTAACCGCTAAGTTCTACTACTTACCAAAAAACTTACAAAATATCACTAAAATTATCTTTTTACACGAACCACATGCACACCGAACGACTCATGAAGTCATGCATGACCGGTAACCACAAAAAAGACGCTTTTATTTGTATTGAAAACTGTTACAGTTACCTTAGAGTCGCTTTTGGTCTGCTCCGAAAACAGCTGATTGCCACTGGCTTGTGATGAAAACCCACGTATTCTACGCGTCACAGCGTTATAACAAGTGTTTGCTAGTCTACTACGCATATTAGCGATTTAAATATCGTCTGGTTACTGTAATGAACAGTATGATCTGTTTTTCTTCATACATTAAACGCCCATTTTATCAATATTGATAACCTAATGTGAACTCTACGTGCGTCGTTCTACCGACCTAAAAATGTAACAAAATGAGACTTCATTGCAACTCACAACCAGTGCTGCCAGTAGCAGATAATCAAATGTAACATGAGACAGCTCGCAAAAGTTACATTTTATAGAAATGTTATATAAGAGAATAGCATATTTCATTACAAATGGGGAAAAGCTGTCATTGCAAAGAGTTCCGACAAATGTCTACCCCAGCTGAGGCGCAGCCAGGGATGTTAGATGCCAACTCAGGAATTATGACTTTATGACATCGGCTCGTCAAAACTATGGTACTTTAGATAAAACTATGGTACGGTTTTCTGAGAGTCTATATTGGTCTATGACCACAACCAGTATGTTTGTTATACCAGGATTTTAATTTCACAACTTTCACAATTTCACAACAAACTCGATTCTGTGGTATCAGCGATAGCCCACTCGAATTAGGATTAGACCCGGAAAAAATAATAGGTATCAATTTTCCTTCGCAATTCTATGGGGAAGGTCACTGGCAGTCTAACATTTGTTTTGCGTGATGATCGATCCGTTGCTTTATCTGCCATCTTGATTTTAAGGGTAAATTTTAGTTTATTGAATAACTCGTGTGCTTTCAATTAAATACGAAATACGATTTCACAAAAGTTGTTTACAATTAAATTGCCTACAATTTTGATTCTTATATATTTTTTCCTAAGATCGATATTTTCTAATTTATACTCAAAAGAGGGGCCGAATTTTTGTTAGATTAACAACTCGTTTATTTACAATTTTATATGAGTTTTTTATAAACAAAATTGTTGTATAATTGACAACTCGTTTATTTTCAATTTTACATGAAAATTTGTTATAAACAAAGTTGTTTACATTTAAGTTTTCTATTATTTTGGTTCCTACATTTTTCTTCTTCGTATCGATATTTTTCGATTTATACGCGAAAGAGGTGGGGGTAAAATTTTATCATTACTTAATCATGTTTATTTTCAATTTTACATGGAAAACTGCTACCAACACACTTGTTTGTAATTCAATCAACTACAATGGCAGACCATACAAACTAACTTTGAAAAAGTGAGTAAGTGGCACTTTAATTTTTAAAGTACCTGACTGCCTACTACCAACATTGACACAGAAAAATGTAGTATTTTGGGTTGAATTTAATACTAATAATGTGTTACAAAAATAAAATAACTTTTATTGTGTTTGTGAATGCGGGGATGATGTAAAAACAGAGATCCTGCAAAATGTATTTAAAATTGTCGTATTTTTTTCTGTCTCTATGTATTGATGATAAATGAGAAATAATGGTACATTTGCGTACCATAATGAAAGTGTCATGGTACAAGGTACGGGCACCTGGATAATGGTACGTGTACCATAATTATGGTACGTATAACATCGCTGGGCGCAGCCGAAGGCGAGGGTTGACAGTCGGAACAAGTTGCAATGACGGTTCCGCACGTGTACTGAACGACTATTTTTAATACAGTTGCGAAAAAATGAAGCAATTTAATAAAATAAACTCGCAAAGAAAATTTCTGGAAAATGGCGCCAACCGTAGAATATAAGCAAAGATTTTTTTTTTCACCCATTCTGGTAGGCAAAGGGAACTATGCCCATACAGCTAAGTCTTCAGTAGAATTTTTTTATTGATATGAAATGAAAATGAAATTGAATGAGATGAAATGAAATGAAACCTAACCTAACTCATTCAATCAAATCATTTAATCTGATATTGAAACAAATTAGTAGCTTCTTTTTAGAAATATACGTATTTGCATGAATCATAAAAACTTCTATGATTTTTTTTAGTAAAAACTTCATGGTTGGTTTTTCTTTTTAATAGACATTATTTTGAGAGTTGGGAAAGAGATCGCACGAGTTCGGGAAAGGTAAAAGAAAGTACGAGTATGTAATAGCCCACATCCCGAACGCTATACGTCCCTGCGATACGCCACTTTTTGAGCAACTGTATTAAAAAAGTAATATTACCGACAGCAACTGTATTAAACAAGTATATACCCGAGTCATTTTAACCGACTTTAAAAAAAGGAGGAGGTGATTATTCGATTATATGTATTTTTTTTGTGTATGTTCGCTGATTTCTTCCCCATTTGAAGCCAATTCTCAAATATTTTTTTTCGGGAGAGTATACGTGCTTGGTGGTCCCATTCCCATCCCCATCCCTAGCCGCTTTTGAGTTACACTGCAATAGTGTTATGCCTATCTTGATGATATCATCATTGATGGTAAAATGACAATAGATCCCATAAGTAGCCAGAGTCTCCAAAAATAGCGATTTTTTTTCAAAAACTGGAACCGATTTCAACACTAAAATGTGTTAAATAACTTGTCAAAGTCGGTACCATGCGCACAATATTGAGATAATAGGTAGGTACTTTTGAACTATCATGTATTGACTTCAACAAGTTATTTCACACTTTTTGGTGTTTTTTTATATTATGTTTTTCAATGACTCAAAACTGGAACCTGCCGCCCCGACTGCGCGACTACTACGTGGAAATTCTTTTTGTTTCGTTGAAAACATTTGAATTACAACGTGAAACAGTTAGTTACTTACATATACCTTGGTCGCATTAGCAAAGATAGCGATAAAAACAATCTAATTCTAGGCTACGTCTGGCGGTGTTCAGCCCTATCTAATTCCTGTAAACAAAATCAAAGCTACTTAACTTAATATTAAGTAGTAAATAGCTAAGTAAGTGAGCTTTTTGAAGCTAATGTGCGATGTACGGCAGACATATATTATTTTATATGACTTTATACTTTGATTATTATTGTAATAATTATTACAAAAATAAAGTAATTGCAGCTGTAAACACGACTTTTTTGTATAATTACTGATTTCCTAAATACTTATAATGCAGTTCGAATCAAGCCATAAGCACTATTAGTGCGCTCAAGTGTCCAAAAATTGTGTGAGTGATCACATGGTAGGCTAATGTGTCGTCGTAAATGACGTTACTTCGGGACTTAAAGTGCTATTGCTCTTGTACAAAATTATGGTGAGCGTTGTGGGCTTAATATCAAATTTGAGATTTATTTATTTATTTGATCAGATTTGCTTGCTCTGTTTACCTACTAGTCCGGTTTCATTAGCACGCTAACAGTGCTGTGAGTGGCAAAATCTCCCTGTATAATATTGTACCAGTAGAGATAGACGTCAGCACCATAAGCGATGATAGCGAATAACGGCATTACTTATTTTAAAATTACATTAAATACATTTTCTTACCATGTTTTGTTAGCACTCACAAGGCGATAACGGACAAATCAATAACTTTGACGAAGTAAATAAAAGTCCATCCAACCTAAGTTAAATAAAGCTATATACAAACAAAAACACTACACTACAAAACAAATAAAGTAAACTGAATTGAATGATCTGATACAACAAAAATGCCACTATACGCTCGTTGGTGATGCACGCCTAAGTAACCAGGATGAAAAATTTATAAACACAGGCGAGTGAGTGATTATGCGCTACGTTAATTTATGTATGAAGAACGCCAACACGACGAATAAAAACTTTTACATATATTTTATCAAATCTATAAAAATAACGTAAAAGTAACAATTTGACTCTTGTAACATAGAGGTTGATAGGTTCAAAAATAACGTAAAATGTTACAAAAGTAACATTCTGGCAATGCTGCTCACAAAAGACGTAGGGTTAATGCAACTGTGGACTACAGCAGCCAGTTGCCAGTGGCAGATAGTCAACTATAACATGAAACAGCTTAAAACGTTTAAATTAACATTTTCACGAATAAGGTAACATTATCTCAATTTATGTAGAAAACGACATACATTTATTTATTTATTTCTTAAGAACAGATACATAGATACTCCACCAATAATAGTAGTTCTACGAACAGTAGATCAACAGTAGACCTCGCAAGCATAGATAGATCTTGGACCACACAACAAATTCTTTACACTTAATATACGACAGACCCGCCAATGTGTACATATCAAATAACGATGCCTACCCTCTTTACACTGTTATAAAATATTGTTCTTATTTAACTGTTTTCATTTGTCTATGTAATGAGTATTCGTTACATTATATTGTATACAATATGTACTTATTATTAGGATGGTTTAAGGAATCGTAGTAGCTGTAACACAGGGAATCCTAGTACAGCTACTAACGGCCCTCTTAAGTGATGCCTATATCATTTATATTGTACGTGTTCGATGATTTTATGATTGTACTTAGGTACTTAGAAAATTAATTTGTATACTTACTAATTTTATAAGCAAATAAATATTATTATTATTATAGTTTTATCAGCGGTAATTTTTTGGCAATAATTCACAACGTACCATCTTGGCAACTACCTACTTAACCAAATATCCTCATATTCAAAATTTCTCTTTTGTTAACCGCTAGTAATCGGCTGACCATCTAAGCCTGGACGCTCTCCCTTTTACGTGTTTACCTCATGTCTGTGAACCTAGCATAACAATTTCCAGAATCTCAATTTTTTTCGGAGTTCCAGGAGCATCCGCAATAGTTCTATAGTTCCTGGTAGTTATTTTGAATAGTTCAAATATTTTTGACATAAACAATGGAATTTAAAAAATGAGATGTTAACTTCGCATGCCGTCACCCAGCATCTCAACAATTTTCAATTATTGGACCACAAATATGCTTTAAAATACAGAGTTCTATCGACTGCCGACGTTCCAACAATAATTCTGGTAAAAAAACATATTTTTTTTTTTAAATGAGATGTTAACTTCACACACAATCTTTTAGCATCTCAGGAGTTCTGAGAAGTTAGATCACGAATATGCTTAAAAATAAATAGTTCTATTCATTTTAGGGCGTTAAAGCAATAATTGCACACCAAAAAGTAAAAAATATTTTTTTCAATAAAATCGTTAAGTCTTGAGTTCTGCACTATAGCTTGCAGACTCCAGGCGCACTAATACGAATGAAAATTCAAAGTTCTGCAGCCACAAGGTCAAACAGCCATAGTACTAGTCATAAACTTGAAAAAAATGTAAAATAAATAGTTAAGTCTTGAGATGCTGCGCTATAGCTGGCAGTTCTACGTAGCATCTCAGGCGTTCTGGAATCCAGGAACACTAGTACGATTGAAACTGTACAGTTCTGCAGCCACAAGGTCATACAGCCATAGTTCTAGACAAAACCTAAAAAAAAAAATTAAAAATGTGTTAATTCTTGAGATGCTGCGCTATAGCTGGCAGTTCTACGTAGCATCTCAGGCGTTCTCGACTCCAGGAACACTAATAAGATTAAAACTGGAAAGTTCTGCAGCCACAAGCTCATACAGCCATAGTTCTAGTCATAAATTTGAAAAAAATGTCAAAAAAAATCATTAAGCCCTGAGATGCTGCACTATAGCAGGCATTTCTCCGTAGCATCTCAGGCGTTCTCGAATCCAGGAGCACTAATAAGATTGAAACTGGAAAGTTCCGCAGCCACAAGCTCATACAGCCATAGTTCTAGTCATAAATTTGAAAAAATGCCAAAAAAATCATTAAGCCCTGAGATGCTGCGCTATAGCTGGCAGTTCTACGTAGCATCTCAGGCGTTCTCGACTCCAGGAACTGGGACTGGAACACTAATAGCAGCTAAAAAAAAAAAAAGTGTAGAAGAGAGTACTGCCGAATGTTAGGTAGGTAGGGCCTCATAGCTAGTACTTATGGAATCGATATCATTAAAGTTCGAATAAATGGGGTGCACTTCCCTATTTTATCCCTAATGTTGGCAGAACAGTTAAGTTCGTCAGGTTGGCTTTCGGAGGTAGCCCCGTTTTGACGTTTAAATATTACACTTTTTATTGTCCCGTCTCTTCTCTTTTGTTTTCTCTTTAACTGAGTCTAATTCAACTATCCTATTCGTGTTTGGAACGCCAAGAAAGACGGCCATGCTTGCGTTCATATACATCATGGAGGAAGTCGTTACCAAAGGCGATATATTTATACAGGTTGTCCCAGAAGAGATCCCAGATCCCAGAAGAAGTGTGTGTGTGTGTGTGTGTGTGTGTGTGTGTGTGTGTGTGTGTGTGTGTGTGTGTGTGTGTGTGTGTGCGTGTGTGTGTGGCTGTGTATGGCTGCGCGTGTGAGAGTGTGTGTGTGTATGTGCGTGGGGGAGGAAGAGTGCGGATGAGTAATGTTAATTATATACAACTAGGAGGTCTTCAGTGTCAGCATATGATAATGTTTTTAACCATTCGACACATTTTAATTTGCATTTATGCAAAGGTAAGGAATAGATATTTAATTTTCTGTTTATTTTATTATATAGCATTGAGCTAACGTAATAATAATGGCGACTCGCAAGTGCCGTCCTACGACGTACAATATCACATACTCTGTCAGTTCTACGCTTGGAGTAGACATTTGGATTATATTTTAATTGGGAATGTTTCTTAAGCACTGTTGATAATATAAAAAGTTGTCTTACATTTAGAACTTGCGCTAAAGGATACAACTCATTTGAGGGAAATCGGAGCGGTTTGCTGAAGATGACCTTAAGAACGGCTCTTTGAGACCTCTCCAGAGGAATCATGTTTGTCTTTACAGCTCCACCCCACGCAGGGATGCAATATGAAATCAGTGACTGCGCTAAAGCATAATACACAGTTTTAAGACATTTCAAGTCGACAACTGATCTCAAGTTTTTAAACACATAAATTAATTTACGGATCCTAGATACCATGGCATCAATGTGCTTACTCCTCGTCATGGTGCTATTCAGAAACACGCCCAAGTAATTAATAGTAGAGGTACGCTCCAATGGCGCGCAGTTACATGAAACAGAATCTGAATAAGTAGGACATCGGTGAGCACGTATCGAGAGCGACAGAGGAGGAAGCGAGGCGATATTAGCAGCAAAGGCAATAAACTTGGTTTTGGTAGTATTTAGTGTTAGAACATTAGAGAACAACCAACTCAAGACCTTCCTTAAGGCGCACTCAGCGAGGTCGCGAGCTTCTTGCCAGTTGTTACCGTGGATAAGAAGGACTGTGTCGTCAGCATACGTAACTATTTTACAATTTAGTAGTGATAAGTTACATAAATCATTTATGTAAATTAAGAATAGAGTAGGGCCAAGGACGCTACCCTGAGGAACTCCGTATGTTTGGATTTTCTCGCCACTTTTTACACCATTTATAACAGTGCACTGAACTCGATTTCTCAGATAACTACAGAACAACTCGTAAGCAATGCCTCTAACACCAATTTGTTCAAGTTTAGTAAGAAGAATGGGAATAGAGACAGTGTCAAACGCCTTAGACAGATCTAAGAAAATACCAATAGTCTTGTTCTTATTTTCAATATTTTTGACAATAACATCTGTGAGCTCCAGAACTGCATCCTCTGTAGATTTGCCTCTTCTAAAGCCAAATTGACTATCAGAAAGGATGTTATTCTCATTCATAAAATTTATCAAGCGTTTGTTAAGGATTTTTCCATAATTTTGGAGAAGACAGTTAACACAGAAATAGGTCTATAGTTATTGACACTGTCCCTATTTCCACTCTTGAAGATAGGATGGACAATGGCTTTTTTAAAGACATGCGGAAAGATACCTGCTGTAAAAGAGAGATTAATAATATAATTCAAAATAGGCATAAGAACGTGTCTAGAAGCCTTAATAACAGCTGTAGAAATACCATCCCAACCGCATGCACACTTGTCTTTAAGATTAACAATGACACGTTCAATTTCTTCACTATCTACGTTAAAAATTACCATAGAGTTCAAAGGGGCGTGACTAGATTTAATGACAGTTTGAGTTATTGAAGAGTTTTGCGAACAATTGGTGAAAGAGTCTATTTGAGAAACCATATGAGAAGCTAGATTTTTTCCAACGTTTGCGAAAAATGAATTTACTTCATCAACTGAAGAGGAAGGATCGGCAGACGATTTTAATAACTGAGTTGCATTATTTTGTTGTTTAGTTAAATGGGCTACTTTATTTATCATACTCAAAGTGCCTTTAGGATTATTTCAGACTTTGTCGAACTCTTTTTTTTTTGGTATTCACGTTTTACATTTTTTAATAATTTGTTACAAAAGTTTTTGTAACGACAGTAAATTAATTTAATATTTGGATGACCAGGTTTTTTTGGATTTTCGGTATAGTTTGTCTCTATTGTCGGATACACCTCAGAAGGCCAGGTGTTATCCACGGCTTGATAATACGTTTTCTACTAGGGAGGATAATGGTGCGAGAATGCTTACAAACTAACTCAGAAACAATTTAGACAAAATATTCAGAAGCTGCCTCAGGATCGATACAGGACAGCACAGTTGAAAAACTTGCCTTAGAGAGATCATCAACAATAGCTGCAATGTCCAAGCGTTGGAGGGTACGGTGAAAGAAATTTTTATGCAGTTCTGCACTACAACTAAAAACAGCTGGGGCATGATCAGTAATCAATGCATCAAGGATAAATGTTTTTGATTTAAAAGGAGTACGAGCCATAACGTGGTCAAGGCAGTTCCCTTCTCTAGTAGGAATAAGGTGAGCAGAAAGAAGTGCATGTGCCGCTATCAGGTTAAGATATTTGTCCGTTGAGGAATCAGTGAATGTAGGCGTTATATTGATGTTTAAATCGCCAATTAATACAAGAGATTGAAAATATTTTAAAGAGCTTAATGTTTTGTCCAGGTTCTCAAGAAAAGGATATACGTTTTTATATGACGGAGATCGATACAGAGCAACAACTGCGATTTTGTCAGAAAATTTGAGAATGAGACAATTTGCATCCCCGAAGTCAGGTTTTACAATGTTACACTCTATGCAATTTCTAATATAAACTACAACGCCTTCATTTTAATTACTGAAATCAGATTCATAAGATTTAAATCCGAGTAGGGAAGGTATGTGAGGACATTTACTTAACCAGCATTCAGACAAGACAATAACATCAAATTCAATACTAATCCTATGAATTAAAATTAACAATTTATCAATATTACAGTTGATGCTTCTGATATTAACGCTTAGAATATTAAAATTGGCGCTAGAGTTTTGCATATAGTCGGCAACTGCTTCTGGAGAACAAATTATTGAGTCAGATACCGAAATTTGTTCAAGATCGTTAATTATATTAATTGTATCATCCATTATAGACTAAAATAAATTCAACAGTTGGTCTGAAACATGTATATGTAAGATGTTTAGTAACAACAGTTATTATAAAGCTATGCCCACATTTTTGCAACTGTTTATAAAGTCAAAAAATGACAGAAGATTTCCTCGGTTGTTTTAGCAATGTTTTTGAAAGTGTGTGAGTGAGTATGAGTGTGTAAGTATGTGTAAAGTGTACAATAACAAGAAACATAAATGAAATATAAAATAAAAAAATTGGCAAATTCCAGAACTACCTCTCGGCGTTGGTATTTCACCAGCTCGTCGAGACGATCTAGTCACTTAAGGCTTTGCGCCTTCTCGAGGTCCGACTCATTTGTGATTCGAATCAGAGGGCCGTTTTCTCTCTTGCGCAGAAATATCTTTCCGTTGGAAACCCAGCAAAATTTGATATTATTAACCTTAGCGCAGTCTCTGGCCAGGAAAAATAACCTCTTCATCTTTGAAGTAAGGTTTTCAGATATGAAAACCGGTTTAAGCGGGCCATTTAAGCGGAGATGTTCAGTGGTCAATTTAGATGCTCCCTTATTAAAATTACGATACATGCCGATAACTCTTTCCTTTTGAAGAGAGCTACACAAATCTATTATCACTGGTCTATTGGCCGGATCCTTGGACCTTATGCGGTAGATATCTTTGATCTCCGATTTATTGATAGGCATTTTTAGCACTTCTCCAGCTTCTTATGAAGGTATCCAATAGAGATAACTTTGTTTCAGAGGGGGCCACTGGAATATTTCTTAACTCCAAGCAGGTAGATCTCGAACTGCGCTCCAATAACTCAAGCCTGTCCTCCAGAGTTTTTATGTATTGAGTGTCACTTTCGCGAGTTTGACTCCAACTTATCGATTCTAGATTGAAGCGAGTCCATGTTTTTAGCGAAGAATTCCAATGAAACAAGGATGTCCTCTACAGCGGCACACACCTTCTCCTCTCTGTTTTCCTGATCTTCTTTAAATTGTGTAAACATTTTTAACATATCCGCCATAAAATTACTTAATTTCTCGTCATCGCATACAGAACGTTTTCTTTTACAATGAGCGACATTAAGGCTAGGCTCTGATGAGGACTGATGTAATGGTGAGTTTACCGGCACCGTTAGTAGTTCCGTTAGTCCGGGCGCCACTCTAGGCTGAGGCACGGTGGATAAATTCGACAAATCAGGGGCGCTACCCACTTGCGGCGCAGTCGAGGAAGGTGGCGTGCGATTGAGTGGCATTTTTAACTCGACGAATTTCAATTCAAAGTACCAGGCAATCAGCAAAGCACAGAGGTTATTAAGGTGTATTTGGTTTGTCAAACCACAGAAGAAACAATAGTATGCCAAGCCTAGTCGCTTGGAACTCGGAATATAATGGTCGGAATCGGTGATTTCGAACAAATTAGCTTTCCGCCCAGTCTTAACAGACCCGTCAGTGTTCATGCAATAAGTTTTCACTCACATAGAGAGATGTCCGACACCGATGCTTTTTGTAGGGGTGTGCGTGGCCGGTGCGAAGGCTCCTCAACAGCTGCTATGTTGTCTTAATATTTCACGATGATTTAAACACGTTTTTATTTTATTTTATTCAGATGAAATTGTAATAATGGAGCACGTTAACACGTCTGAACTACTCAGAGGTCCGGAGGGAAGGGGGAACCACAGTCAAAAATAATGACACAACTGCCCCAAGTTTTCTAGGATTGGACTATTAGTTAAACTATGAATTTAAAATTTTCTAAATTCGTTGACTTTGAAAGACTCTCCCTCCTTTAAAATAAATATACTAAAGTGCCTTGGCAAGTGCTATTAAAAGTTCGCGCATTTAATCAGGATTGTAAAATGGTACAATACTTGTTTTCATACTAAAAAAAACTAGTATAAACATAAAAACCTCGAGTAACCCGATTTTTGCTAACTATATAGTTATATGGCCACCTACATCTCTATATATCTGCCCCGGAGCGTTACATATTTTTTTACCAAGAAATGGAACCGACTTCAACACTAAAATGTGTGAAATGACTTCGATAAGTAGATTTCACACATTTTGGTGTTGAAGTCGGTTCCATTTTTGGTAAACATTTTCTACCGACCTCCAAAAAAAGGAGGAGGTACTCAAACCGTTTTTTTTTCGTTGTTACCTCATAGCTTTCGATTGGGTGGACTGATTCTCAAAATTATTAATTTTACTGAAAGCTGGTGCTTCCCGTAAAACTACTACCGAATTTGATGAAATTTAAATTCTTTAGAAGTATCAGCTTTTAAACGAAAAATTAAATATCATAATCAGTTCACCCACTCGAAAGTTCTGAGTTAACAAACTTAAAAAAAAACAGATGAGTTGAGAACCTCCTCCTTTTTTTGGAAGGCGGTTGAAAACCCTCTAAGTGCAAGTCGGACTCGCGCACGATGGTTTCCGCAAAAACAGCAAAATATCATGTTTCTTGTATGGGAGATTTATAGGTAATTGTACTGAAACCTTCGTGCGCGAGTCCGAGTAGCACTTGGCCGGTTTTTACTGTGACTAACGACATGATGACAACCGTGTGCACTTGAAGGCGTACGGGAAGCAACTGTTCGGTTCGGTCCGGTCGTCTCATCTGTAGCGAGGACGGATTTGGTACGCTTACTTGGTCCTCCGGACCAAGTACGAGCGTGTGTTAGGGCTATTATGATTCTTTTATTTCTTGGTGAATTTAGTTGCAATACCTTAACTACTTGGGTTGCAATACCAAATTGTTAGTTACTCTCTACCACCGGCCAATAAATTACCGACAACACGATAAACAGCGACCAGGGAACATATCGTAGCTCGTGTACAGCTTGTCATAAAATAAATTAATAGGGGCGCCACTATCACAAAAGCTTCTTAACGCGATCAACCCCTATAGGTAGATAAGACCCTGAAACTTGATATTTGGTAGATACCTACTTTACTACCCGTTGAAAGTGCAAAACTTTTAGGCGAGAACCTGTTTTAGCGTTATCGCGCCATTGATCTCCAAAGTTCTGGAGTTGTAAATAAATTTAAGTATATCACAAGTACCTACTTGCTCTTTTTTGGAACATGTTGCTAGTGTGTGTTCAAAATTAAGCCAATTTTCTTATGCATTATATCAACTGAACAAAGTTGTTAACGTTTCAACTGTTTTGACGTCCTATCATGGTCAAGTGGAAAGTGTATTGCGTTACGGTATTATTTTTTGGGGCAACTCAGTTGACCAAAATTAAAGCTTTTAAAGCCCAAAAGAATTGTGTAAGAGCCATATTTGGTCTTAAACGGAGAGACAGCTGTGTTCCCTACTTTCGAAAGTTTAATTTAATGACCCTACCCTCTCTGTACATATATGAAGTCTCGGTCTTTGCAAGATTAAACTTGTATTTATTTGACACATTACACACTAAAAGACATCAACATAGAATTAAATCCTTTAAGATTAATACTGCTTTATTTAGAAATAGTATATTTGGTATGATTCCTAAAATATATAATCATCTACCGAATAGTATATTACAAGAGCAAAATACTAATGCATTTAAATATAATTTAAAAAAGCTTTTAGTGAATAAATGTTATTATAGAGTTGATAAATATTTAAATGAAAAATTATTGTAATGCAACTGTGCCAATAGGTATATAGTATTATGAACTGTTTTAATATCATTTCCTTTGAATTATCTAATATTTTGTGTATTCGCCTCATTTAATAATTTAATAATTCTACATTGTACCTACAAAATTTTTGTTTAATCTTGTGATTTACCACTGATTATTCTATTATTTATGACCAATTTAGTAAGTAATTATTTCGTTAATGTTATAAATACCTAGTATTTATGTAATATTGCATGTCTCATGTAAAGGCCGGATAGAGTGTATCATAAAACGTTAAATGTAAGATCTCTGTATCACCTTTATTCGCAATAAATGACTTGAAATTGAAATTGAAATTTTTCAGAGTTTACAATCTATGATTGACCTGTCACCTGACTGTGCCAGTGAAAATTCTACGGTAATTATATACAACTAGCTGCACTCCTCCGTTTCACCCACAGGTTTCACCCTCGTGGTGATGGTTGATTGTGATGATGAATCAATATGTTCATCAAGGATAATGTAGGATTGTAATGGCGAAAGAATTTTTCAAATCTGTCTAGTAGTTTCGGAGCCTATTAAATTGGCCATGGTGTGCACGACTTGCTTCAATATAGCGCACGCATTGTACCGCGCACCATGTCTAGGTGCCGGCAGCTTATATTCCCATCTCTGAGGTAGGTAGGTGATCAAGGGCTGCAGCCGTTGCCACAAGTCTGGGGGCAGCTACTGAAGGTGGGCCTTGAATCTCCATCTGCTGGACCTGGCTGCGATGGAGGCCCTCGCACTATAATGTTGCAGCTCAGAAACGGCGCCCTCCAAGGTCCATGAAAGCAGATGAACTCAGACTTATGGAGTGCCACCTCAAAACCCAACCGCCGGATCCTGGCCACTATCGCTCCAACTTTAACAGAAGAAAAATAGACGCCTCCTGGATAGTCCTTCCCGGGGCGGTAACCAGGTTGTTGTTGGCGTAACACATGACACCGACGCCTCCCAGGTTATCACTCCGCAAAACCCAATCATTCCACAGGAGTTGTCCAAGAACCGACCTCTGTGGAACGCCACATATTACGGAGCTCCGCCCCCGCCGTCATTAAATTAGTTAATTACATAGCTAATTATGACATCAACTCTCATTTTGGCAACTGTCGTCGCAATAGCTTAGGCGTCAACCTATATCGGTGCTATTTTTAAGCTGAATGTTGTCTAAGTGTGAAATCAAAATCAATCAGCTGTCATAGCTAAGACCTATATCGGTGTTATTTTCAATCCGAATGTAGCCTAAGTGTGAAATCAATTTGATAAAATACGACTTCAACTGCCACTTTCACGGTTGTAATAGCAAATATTTTTATAGTTCCCATTTTCAATCCGAATGTAATCTATACGTATATGTAATCAAAATCATGAAATTCGTCATCAACAGTCAGTTTTGGTGTCTTCCAAGTGGCGTCAAAATCACTTTTAGCGCTGTGACCGCCATCAACGCAAGCGCGACAACGTAGTCCCATGTGACGTCATGGATTACGTCAAGAAGGACGTCATTTTGCGATTTCAATGAGCACGCTACGAACTGAAATCACCGTGAGCAGTCCGTCAAAAAGGACAGTTCTTTGATGTGTGCGAGATGCGATAGCTAGCATCTGTCTGTGTGTGCGTGTATATCATGCCGTGAGCAAGGTGAGCGTAATTTCAACCCATTGCGAATGGCTGACAGATCTCATCTTTCAAAAGCGCAATATTGAATCGGAATGGAAAATAGTGATAATATTGCCAAAATCAGTGTTGACGCGACTCGGAAATCAAGGTTTTGATGGGTGTCATAGCTAATATCTAGATCGGTGTTATTTTCAAGCCGAAGGTAGTCTAAGTGTGTCTATATTAAAATCATAAAATACGACATCAACTGTCACTTTGACAGCTGTCACAGCTAAAACCTAAATTAGTGTTATCAAAGGTGCGTTCGTTTAGCTTACGAGGGCATTGGTGGCGTTGTTATTTATGGCTCTTTTGTAAAAGCGTTCGGAAAGTTCAAAAACGTTGTTTTGCCACTTTCGCCCATACCCTATTCGAACGCTCAACTAAGCATAAGACCTAAAATGATGTCCTAAAATGATGAAATTTGACAGCATGATTATGCTGTCAAATAACGATCACAAACAACCATGCTCCAGACGTGGGTCAAAAATTGCATTTTTTGGTGGCATAAATTCCTCTTTTTTAGCTTTCCGAACGCTGAACAAAAAGAAGCATGAACGACATTTTCACCCACAGATTCCCAATTCGAACGCCCCTTGTGAGCGTTTTTAGCGTTATTTTCGTCATAAACGATCGAACGCACTAGGAGTCGAATGTAAATCTGACATTTTATTTTGTAAATTTTAGTAATAAATAGAAATTTATATTAAAGCGGATATATAGAATTAGAATGGGTGTTATTTAAATGGTTAGCATAGTATGTCAACAGAAATAGCTAATTGGTCAGCAACTCATGGCCAGCAAACATTTCAAAATCAATCAGCAATTTATGTCAACCTGGATGGCTGTAATTATTTTTGTACTGCATATTAATTATATAAGCAGCCATAAGCTGTTCCTGTTTTATAATATTTGGGTAAGCACTCAGTCGCCGGCCGCTGCCGCTGCACGCTCGCTTCGCTCGCTCGTCTCGCGCATTGTAGTCACAAGTAACCTAACACTCCTCCTCGCTACGCTCGTCGTTGTACCTATATATGACTTTGCCCTAGACTAGTATAATTACATATGGAACATATAGACATGTTTTCTCTGCTGATCAATCATAAAATCTTGCTGACCAAGTAGTTATTTTGCGGACCGAATGTTTATTATGCAAACTCATGGTATTGTCATGCTGCCTATTAATGATTAAATTTTTGACCATTATCAAAATTATCTGCGGAACAAAGATTGCTGCCTGATTTTTATTATTGCAGACAAAATCTTTGTATGCTGACTAAATAATTTCAATGCTGGTTTGGGTGGGCTCAACAAATTTTATAATTGCGTATCATTTAATTACTTCTCAATTAGAATTATTTATTGACCTTATAACAGTGTTCGTTATAGGGGAGAGTAGGTCACAGTGAATCATGTACTATAGCTTTATATTTACTCCGCGTATGCACACAAACAAATGCTCGAATACCGCTCTCATAGACCCTCCTCTGACTCGTTAGTCATCGGCAAGCTATCAAGGCGAGAGGCCGCCCTGCGACGCTTCAGTCAATAGACAAGTGACAAACTATTTTCCTGCGTGTTTTTAAAATTTGTTTTGTCATCAAGGTAATGTAAATGCAAGGTAAAAATCACAGTGTTTTGTTATTATGTGGTTAAGAGAGGATCTTTTCTTTTTTTTTTAGATTTATTTGAATTGCTTATTTGTCTATGGGTCACAATGGATAATTTTGTTTTGGGTTACAGTGGATCAGCAATCCACTGTTACCCAACCGTAAACCCGTGAAGTAAAAGCTCATTCGTACTTATTTATAGGTAAACATGCCCCGCAACAGACTAAGGAAAACCAGTATTGGACTTCACACTGAAGAACAGATGCGTAACGCTTTACAACTTATATCCGATGGGCAGAAAATAAGGACTGTAGCAAGAACAACTGGTATCCCTTTCACGACTTTATATAGGTACCACCAAAAAAAAATTAAGGAACCCTGATCCTGAGAAACCAATTAGGCTAACACCCAATTATGCAGTCCACAAGATATTCACCGATGCACAGGAAAAGGATATCGTCGATTATGTCCTGAAATGCAGCGAAATGTTCTATGGACTCACAATGATAGACGTCCGAAAGTTAATTTACGAAGTGGCAGCGATAAACCAAATTAAAGTGCCAGATAAATGGCATGAAACGAAGCTAGCTGGTATAGAATACCTATATAATCTCAGAAAAAGAGATAAGACACTATCTTTGCAAACTCCTGAAGGATGTAGCTTAAGTAGAGCGACATCTTTTAACCGCCACAACGTAAGCCTGTTTTTTGACAATTTAGAGGCTGTGATGTCTAGGCAGCAGTAGATGACTAAGTAGTTTTGGCAATGGAACTAGAATTTTTAATCTCGACGAAACACCATGACAGTTCAAAAATCTGCCAAAGTACTAGCAGCAAAGGGGCAAAAACAAGTTTCTAAAGTCACCAGCGCAGAACGCGAGACGTTGGTTACAACATGTTACACAGTGAGCGCCTTAGGGAACACCTTAGCCCCGGTTATGATATTCCCGAGAGTGCATTTTAAGCAGCATATGACAGCAGATGCTCCAGCTGGAACCTTAGGTCTAGCCCCACAGTCTGGCTGAATGAACTCAGACTTATTCATAAAAACAATGTAAAATTTTATAACGCACACAAACAGTAGCAAAGACAATCCTAGTCTGCTTATATACGATAACCATGAGTCTCACATTTGTATAGAAGCCTTGAATCTAGCAAAAGAAAATGGTGTGACCATTTTAACAGTGCCGCCGCATTCAACAGGTAAACTGCAACCTTTGGATGTTGGAGTTTTTGGGCTATTCAAAACTGCATATAACAAGGCGGTTGATAGTTGGATGATGAGAAATCCAGGAAAAACATTCTCAACTTATGAAGTTGCTGGGTGCGTGAGAGAGGCCCACATGAAAGCTATGACACCGGGGAATATTTGTGCTGCGTTTAAAACAACGGGAATATTCCCCTTTAACAAGGACGTCTTTACTGATCTCGACTTTGCACCTAGTGAAGTTACTGATCGACAATTTAATCTGGAAAATGAACCAAACCAAGTCAATACATTGGAAGAACTCGATAATCAAGATTTCAACAGATTACCAGATCACGGTGTTCAAAATGTAGACACTGACAGAACCAATGAAAAAGATCGTGGTACGCAATATATTGACAATGACAGAACAAGAACCCCATCACCTTTAGTATTAACCCCCTGCCCTCCGACCAAACAAATAATTCCGCGATAATCTGATGTTACATTGGAAACCGCTTTATCTCAATTGCTACCAGCCCAGGTGCCTAGTCCCACATTTGAAGTACGGGCTGTGGCCGGTACATCTACAAGCACTACGAAACCATTAGTTAGCCCATTTGTATTTCGAAGGCTACCTAAAGCAGGTCCATGAAAAGGAGGGAAAGCTCCAAGACGCAAAGGGAAGTCTATGATGACTGACACTCCAAATAAACAAGAACTGGAACAAAGAGATGAGAAAAAACGCAAACAGACGAAGGTGGTTGCAAAAACGAAGAAAAGAAAAGTTTTACAAGATGAAAGTTCCAGCGGAGACGAAGATAAAATAAGTCTTTATTCAGAAGAAGAACCAATGTTTGAGGAAGAAGATGAATATCTGTGGATCCCAATAACTTTTCTCCGCTAGAAAGCTTGCTCAAGGAAGGTAACTTTGTAATTGTTGTTATAATAATATTATATATACGAGGGTGATTCAAAAAATTCTTGGATTCAATATTAAAAAATGCAAAGATTTAAATAATAATATTTTATTTTTCTACATAATCTCCCTCCAATGCAATGCATTTAGAATAACGCGTTTCTAACTTCCTTATTCCTTGTGAAAAAAAATTATTTTCTTGACTCTCGAAAAAGTCCTCTACGGCAGCTATAACCGCGTCATTATCGTGAAATTTTGTTCCACGAATTTCCTCTTTTAATTTTGGAAATAAGTGAAAATCACTTGGGGCTAAGTCCGGAGAATATGGTGGGTGGTCAAGGAGATTGAAGCCAGCACAGCGGATTGCGTTGAGCGCAACTTCCGATCGATGAGCAGGAGCGTTATCTTGAAGGAACAACACGCCCAACGACAGTTTTCCACGACGTTTTTCTTTAATCGCTTCACGCACTTTCGGAATTAAATTTGCAAAATAGGGTCCAGTAATCGTCTGGCCTTTTGGCATGTAATCAATAAAAAGGATTCCTTCACTATCCCAGAACACAGAGGCCATAACTTTGCCAGCGGTAGGAGCAACTCGAAATTTCTTAATGGATGGAGAGGATGGTCGTTTCCAAGACATGCTTTGTCTTTTAGTTTCAGGATCAAAATGGTGGACCCACGTTTCATCCATGGTGACAAGACGACGGCAAAAAATATCCGAATCACGCTGGAACATTTCGAGATTACGCTTGGAAATTTCCAAATGTCGCTTTTTGTTTTCGTCGGTTAACATTCGTGGCACCCATCTTGCAGACACTTTTTTGAACCCCAGTGAATCAATTAAAATGGATTGAACGCTACCAAAAGATATCTTTAGGATCTCAGCTATATGTTTTATAGTCATTCTTCTGTCTTCCAAAACCAGATTCTCAACCTTTTTGACATTTTCTTCTGTAACGGAGGTTGAAGGCCGCCCAGAACGCGGGTCATCTTTACAGCTTGATCTACCTCTTTTAAATTCAGCCACCCAGTACGCAACCGTAGAATAGGGTACAGCATCACCCCCTAATGTCTGCTGAATGTCCAAAAAAATTTCCTTCGTAGACATTTTTTTCAAACGGAGATATTTTATCACCGCACGTAACTCACTTTTATCCATAATTTTGACTTTTTAGCAACTCGTTGCACAAAAAAATTTATTACATGCGAACGAACTGACAAAAACAAGTGACAGTCTGCATAAATATAGTGTGATAGACACTCTTTAATTTGAATATCGAACTTGATCCAAAAAGGTTTCATATATATGCACTTCTAAGAACTTTTTGATTCACCCTCGTATATAGAATTATTAATATATCGCTCTTGAGCCACGTGTACAAGCTGTTTTCGAGAGTCATCACGAACCGTCTCGCACGCAGGTTTGATGAGTTCCAGCCTCCCGAACAAGCCGGTTTCCGAAGAGGCTTTAGCACCGTAGACCATATTCATACACTACGGCAGATTATACAGAAGACCAAAGAGTATAATCAGCCACTATAATAAGCCTTCGATTCTATCGAGAAGTGGGCCATACTGCAATCCTTGCAGCGATGCCAAATTGACTATAGGTATATCGAAGCGTTGAAGTGTTTATACAGCAAGGCCACTATGTCAGTCCGATTACAGGACCAGAGTACGGAACAAATTCCAATGCAGAGAGGTGTGAGACAGGGAGACGTCATCTCTCCGAAACTGTTCACTAACGCATTGGAGGCTGTTTTCAAACTTTTGGACTGGAAAGGATGTGGCATCAACATTAATGGCGAATACATCACTAACCTTCGTTTTGCCGATGATATAGTTATAATGGCGGAGTCGCTCGAGGATATCGGCACCATGCTCAACGACCTCAGTAGAGTTTCCTAACAGGTTGGTCTTAAGATGAACATGGATAAGACGAAAATCATGTCCAATGTCCATGTTCCACCTATACCGGTAATTGTTGGAAACGATACACTCGAAGTTGTAGACGAGTACGTCTACCTGGGACAGACTGTCCAATTAGGTAGGTTCGACAAGGAGGTCGCACGAAGAATCCAGCTCGGATGGGCAGCGTTCGGGAAGCTTGGATCCATCTTTTCGTCCCCAATACCTCAGAGCCTGAAAACCAAGGTTTTCAACCAGTGCGTGTTGCCAGTGATGACTTATGGCACTGAGACGTGGTCCCTTACTGTGGGCCTCATTAACAAGCTTGAAGTCGCTCAACGAGCAATGGAGAGGGCTATGCTTGGGGTTTCCCTGCGTGATAAGATCCGAAATGAGGAGATCCGTAGGAGAACTAAGGTCACCGACATAGCTCTCAAAATTAGCAAGTTGAAGTGGCAATGGGCAGGCCACATCGCTCGCAGAACTGATAACCGATGGGGAAGAAAGGTTCTCGAGTGGCGACCACGCACCGGAAGGCGTAGTGCAGGCCAGCCTCCCACTAGGTGGACCGACGACCTCATAAAAACCGCGGGGAATCGCTGGATGCAGGAAGCGAGTAGCCGGTCCAAGTGGCGTTCGATGGGGGAGGCATATGTTCAGCAGTGGACGTCTTCCGGCTGATAATGATGATGATGATGATGACTGTAGTTATATCTATAGATCCATTCTACCCCAGTCGATTCACAGTAACCCATGCATTGATTCAATGTGACCCAGGCATGGGTAACAGTGGACTATTTTTCACTTAAGTAAAAACGGCTTGCAACTTGTATATTTATATACTTTTGAGCAAAAAATGCTGTTTTCTATGTAGATACAATACCCTTCTAAGAATATTATTCTAAAAAACAGTGATTTAGCGACATACTTTGAAACTGCACGTGTAAGCAAAAAAAAACGATTCACTGTGACCCACTACTAGGCACGTCATATAAAATTACATGTCTTAAACGATATCCTAAATCAGTATGTATGTGGATCTCACCCATGACATTTATACCGTCCACTCTCAATAATAATTGATTTAATTGTATTGAGAATGGCAACGCAATTAAACATCTAACGTGTTATATACTTATTAATATTTATTAATAGAAGCTACATACAATAAATGTCAAGACTACAGAGATTAAAATTCGAAATTAAAAAATAATTAATTATGATTATGATGATTATTAGATTAAAATTGGATTGGACTATTTATATAAATGTCTCGGGATTCATCACAGTTCAGTCAAATAAACTAAATATCTAACAATATATTATATAAACAGTAAATCAAAGAAGTTGATTCTAACTATACTTTTTTACAAAAATAAGGTATATAAGTAGTGCCAATATGATATTTTTTTAAACTTCCCCATTTTCCCTGCATGAAGTTTTCATACAAAGAGAAGTATTACGCACTTAAGTGTCAATAGAAACACGAGTAAATTAAGTTGCCCTTGGATCGATGAAGTCGATAGGACCACGGGTAGTTTGACTTGCCCCTGGTTTGATTAATAGAACCAGAGGCAAAACAGTTTGGACATGGATCGACCAGTAGAACTCTGGGATCAAACGACGCGCAACGAACGGGTATTCAATGTTGAGTCTTCTATTATATAGGAGGACGTGTCAGGCAGGGATCGTCGTATAAATAAAACTGTTCTTGTGTTCAGAGCAATCGCCTGTGTAATATTCACTATTCCTCAGTGCGATATTATTTAATTAAATTTGAGATGGTTATAGATAGGACAATAACAAGTATAACAACAAATAGTATTATTAAAGTCATTTTTATTTAAAATATTCGTATTATTATCAATTATATTACAACTATCCATATTATTTGTTACGTCATTATTTGACTGGACATATAAATAAGGCTTACAGTCATATTCATAAAAATTAGAACTATTTGGTTTAAGATCATTCTTTAAAAATTGTGCCTCACGAAATGCCACATTCCTTGCAAAAAATACCTTGTGGGGAACTAAAGGGTCGACAAGCCTATATCCTTTGGTAGTGTCACTATAGCCTACAAAGATGCATCTCTTAGACTTAGCATCAAGCTTCTTTCTCTTCTGGTCAGGTATAAGAGCATAGGCCACGCATTCAAACACACGGAGGTGACCAAGTTCAACTGAGGAATTGGGAGGATTGGGGAGATTGTGGAGGGTCCACACCTCCTCAGGCATCGATCCTGCCACAGCAACAGAGGGGCACCTATTCTTTAAATATACTGCGGACATAACCGCCTCTCCCCAATAGCGCTAGCTGAGACCAGATTCCTGTAACATGCAGCGTGCCTTCTCCATCAGAGTTCTATTGAGCCTCTCTGAAACACCATTTTGCTGAGGGCTGAAAGGGACTGTCACCTGGTGAACGATTCCCTCATCTAACAAGTATGTCGCAAACTTCCTATTACAATACTCGCCCCCACCATCAGACCTGAGACACTTCTGATATTGTAACCAGTCGGGTAATAAACGGTGTACCGCACGCACGTCTTTGATTTAACAGTGGCGAACGAGGAACAAAAAAGCATATTTTCGCCGTTTAAAGAAGTACAGTTCGGTCAGTGTAGTGGACTAATAGTAAGTTAGCATTATGTCTGTTGGACAAATGCGTGAATTTGTGCTTGCGACCGGGAATTGGTCGGCATACGTGGAAAGAATTGAAATGTACTTTTTAGTTAACAAAGTCACAGATGAACTAAAACTACCTACATTAATTTCTGTGATGGGTGAAGAAGCTTATGAATTACTTTCTACTTTGGCCAGCCCTTCGAAACCATCCACACTAACTTATAACAGTGCCGTCGACTTGCTGAGAAGTCATCTGCAGCCAAAACCTTCAGTGTTGGCGGAAAGATACAAGTTTCGCCAACGGCGACAAAGCAATGAATCAATAGCCGAGTATGTGACTGAGTTGAAAAAGTTATCGAAAAACTGCGAGTTTGGATCGTCGTTGGACGAGAATCTGCGCGATCAACTGGTCTGTGGGCTTAAAAGTGAAGTGATTAGACAAAGATTATTTGCAGAAGAGAAGTTGGAATACAGGCGCGCTGTTAGCCTAGCACTCTCGCTGGAAGCGGCTGAGCGGGACGCGATTGCGGTGGAGCGTAGCAATATGGAATACACAGAGATACATAAACTTAACTTCAGTGAATGTCCAAGATGCGGGGACAAGAGACATCAAGCTATGGATTGTTTATATAAAGATTACGTGTGCAGCTGGTGCCACGAAATCGGCCATTTGAGGAGAATGTGTCAAAAAAAGGAATTCAGAGGCCCAGAGTCTTCGGCGGCGCAGAAACGGGCAGCGACGACGGGATACGCCAGCGGTAATTACCAGGCCAAAGGATTTTCATCATCATCATCACGCGGAGGGCATGGAATCAAACGCGGTGCGGGCGGCCGCGGCAGGCGTGCCGGGCGCGGGCAGCGCGGTGCGGGACGAGGGAGCCCGCTGTACCAGATTGGCGAGCAACATCATATCGGCGATAACGAACACAAAGGGAGCGAAAACGAGTGTGAGATTGATGAAGAGCCTATGTACCAGATGTCATTAAGAGATTATAAACCGGTGTGTATTAAAGTTAAAGTTCAAAATATTATGCTCGATATGGAGGTTGACACGGGATCAGCAATGTCTTGTATTAGTAAAAATGTTTATGATAAATATTTTAGCCATTTGAACATGCAGCCATGCCATTTAATTTTAAAGTTCTACGATGGCTCAACTATGCAGCTAGTTTAGCAGTTTCCTGCTAGCTATACGCTCGATGATAGTGGAGAGGATAAATACCTGCTTTACGTGGGAGGTCTGGGTCTGATGAGTGCTGGTGACCGTGCTTCCTCGTTGTAGGCGTCTTGCTGTCGACGGCGTGCTGAAGGAGCTGAACTTGGTTCACTTGGTTATAATGTCTGTATTGTCCCTTTGGGTTGTGCACTGGTTTACGCGGCGGGCTGATTGCGTGTGTACACACGTGCTGATTTAGGAGTAGTGTCTGGTCGGGCCGAACACACCCTGAAGGTCACTCGCGGCGAAGTCATTCGCGGTGACTCGTGCTGATATAAAATGGCGGTGCCATGCGGTTGCTGCGCGGAACGCAGTGGTACACGTCCGCCGGTCGCGAGTACAAAAAGGTGACTGTTTCCGCTTCCTTTTGCAGCCGCCTTCTTCTAGTTATGACAGCTGCAGGCGAAGCGGCGGTGGGGCACGCGGGCGCGGTGCGCCTTAAGGTGACGTCACGCTTTGGCGTGAACATATTCCCCACTCGGCAAAGGTGTGGTGTGGTGGTCAATCGACAGTCAGGTGGTCGTTCTTGATTTCCACCACTCGGGCGACGCCATCCCTTCATGGGTTCGTCTTGTGGCTCATGCGCCAGTGTAGAGGCGGCACCTGGTCGTCCACCATCAGTACCAGTTCCCCGACTTGAGGTGGGCTGGATCGGGGAGTCCGTTTGGAGCGTGTTTGGATGGTGTGCAGGTAGGGTTTGGACCAGGATTGCCAAAGGTGTTGGGATAAGGGTAGGACGAGCTTGAACCCTTTTGTGTGCAGAAATGGCTCGTCCTCCTACCGAATACTCAGGTAGGGCATGACCCGCGGCGAGTAATTCAAATTCCGCGTGGTCAAAGGAGAGTGGGCTGAGAGGGCGTGCATTGAGCTTGGCTGCAATGCGCGTTAAAAGAGCTGAAAGTGTAGGTGCAATATTGTTATTGTTGGTTGCAAGAAAGTCTTGTATTTCCCTAAGTTCATTTCTAGCGCCTACATAAATTGTACCGCAATTATATCTAATTAACGCCGGTACACCGCGCCTAGAAACAAAACGCTGTAATGCCGCAAGGAACGCTTCCGTGGATAACTCAGATACCGGTTCGAGATGGACCGCCTTCGTGGCTAGGCATGTCACAACACAGAAGTAGCCTTTTAATAGCTTGGCGTTTCTCAGTGTACTGGATTTTATCAAAAATGGTCCAGTAAAGTCCGTCGTGACTTTGCTAAATACGGGCTGAACGTTTACGCGGTCGGCGGGTGAGTCGGCCATGTACGGAGCCTTAGTTTGGACGCGGAAACGTAAACATTGTATACATTTGTATACTGATAACGTCCAGAATTGCTGGCGCAAGGGTGAGTGCAGAATGTCAGCACCTAACTGACTTAAGGTGTTTGCGATGACACTTTGTCGTCGTGTTGTGTGTGTGTGCTGATTCTTTGTGGGCTGAGTCGGTATTTGTTGGATGTGCCGTCCTAGTCATTGCCTAGGCGGCGGCGAAGGACGCGAGGTAGTGCGCGGTGGAGTACGACGGGAGTACACCATCTGGCCCGTATCAGGTGTGGGACGGCGCCGTGGTACCTCGCGCTGTTGTACCGGCAATAAGCGCACTGGTAGTGCGTAGTATCGGGTACATACCCGAGGCTTGTGACCCTTTACATTACTACATGGGTAGCAATGGTTGTCACCATAGTGAGGTTGCGGGTTCGATACCTGTTTGGGTCTTGGCGCGGAGCTGAACGGTCGTGGGTTCGAACCCTGCGCATAGCGCGGAGCTTGTGGGTTCGAAACCTGCTGAAGTGGGGACGAGAAGCGCGCGGGTATAGTCGCGGAGCCGATAGGTTGCAGGTTCGAATCCTGCTGAGCAGATGGCGAGAAGCGCGCGGGTATAGGCGCGGAGCTGAGAGGTTGCAGGTTCGAATCCTGCGCATAGCACTGAGGCTGCAGGTTCGATACCTGCTGAGCAGATGACGAGAAGCGCGCGGGTATAGGCGCGGAGCTGATTGGGTGCAGGTTCGAAACCTGCGTATAGCACAGAGGCTGCAGGTTCGATACCTGCTGAGCTGATGGCGATAAGCGCGCTGGTATAGGCGCGGAGCTGAGAGGGTGCAGGTTCGAATCCTGCGTATAGCACTGTGGCTGCAGGTTCGATACCTGCTGAGCTGATGATGAGAAGCGCGCGGGTATAGGCGCGGAGCTGAGAGGGTGCGGGTTCGAATCCTGCGCACAGCACTGAGGCTGCAGGTTCGATACCTGCTGAGCTGATGATGAGGAGCGCGCGGGTATAGGCGCGGAGCTGAGAGGGTGCAGGTTCGATACCTGCTGAGCTGGTGACGGAGGGGGCGCTAATGACCATGTTTTTTGTTCCAATTCTACAACGAGAATCTCGTAGTAGGCGTCTATTGTCCTTTCATACTGCTCGTTGTAGAATTCTTCCTCGGAATCTGATAAGCCTACGGTGTCTAATATTATATAATACGCCGCGTCAAATCTATCGCGGGTCAATCTTACGCCCGATGCTCTGGCATCGAACTCGGGGCTATAGCGCCTTGGTTTGCTAGACCTCAATGATAACGCTTCCAAATTAAGTTTAATAATAGCGATTTGTTCCTGTCTAAATCTGGCTACCTGTGATTCAGAAGGCATCGTTAATCGTCGTAGGCGAAGTCAGGCACAAGGACGCAAGCAAAATTAAAAGGAAATAAAAATATTAAAGTATTTAATCGTAGGTGAAATTCCGCACCTCTTTTTTTGGAAGTCGGTTAAAATAACGCCTAAATTAATAACGTTTGTACCAAACCTTATATGAGCTGATGGTTTAATTACTTAATTAATTATATTCCGTAAATTTCGTTATGTTATTTACGTAAATTCTGTACGGGACCCTAAGACGTTTTGTGCTGATCTCTTATATGTAAACAATTAACCTACATTAATTATTTCATGATAATCACGAACACAAGTAAATCTTTTAACAGTACTTAGTATTATTTTATAATTAAAATCAACAAAGTACCTGGCCTTTAGTTCTTAATTACAAGACTTTCTTGCAAGCACCATTAATAACAATCGTAAATAAATACACAGCGTGACTGAGTCAGGAATGTGAGACAACTCTCATTTATTCTGGGGCGCGCTTGTGTCAAACGAACACGATAAGTAAATAGGTAGTTGCCTTGTTGTCAGGTCATTATTCTAGAAGCTTCTAATCGCTAGTCGGGTTTTGTTTGATAAGCAAATACCTGAGTTAATTAGGTGATTTGTATGACGGAAGGGATTTAAATTAAATCAATATCTATAAGAAGTAGTTTGTAAATTAAATAAGATTGATATCCGATATTTGGGAATTATTGAGCTTAAATGTGGGCTGATTTGTATGACGTAATTTGGGTAATATTAAGTCAATAAAATGTAGTTTATATTAGGGAGATTTAATGGACTGTATTAAAGGGATAGGGGGTGATAGCATTGGTTTATCCGGCAGCGAAAGAGATTGTGTTGCCGGATATCCGCGCTCGTGGGAAATGTGGTTTATCCGGGTACCCGGTTATATCCGGATAACCGGATAAATCCGGCTCGAAGGAAAATATAGTTTAGCAGTTTCCTGCTAGCTATACGCTCGATGATAGTGGAGAGGATAAATACCTGCTTTACGTGGGAGGTCTGGGTCTGATGAGTGCTGGTGACCGTGCTTCCTCGTTGTAGGCGTCTTGCTGTCGACGGCGTGCTGAAGGAGCTGAACTTGGTTCACTTGGTTATAATGTCTGTATTGTCCCTTTGGGTTGTGCACTGGTTTACGCGGCGGGCTGATTGCGTGTGTACACACGTGCTGATTTAGGAGTAGTGTCTGGTCGGGCCGAACACACCCTGAAGGTCACTCGCGGCGAAGTCATTCGCGGTGACTCGTGCTGATATAAAATGGCGGTGCCATGCGGTTGCTGCGCGGAACGCAGCGGTACACGTCCGCCGGTCGCGAGTACAAAAAGGTGACTGTTTCCGCTTCCTTTTGCAGCCGCCTTCTTCTAGTTATGACAGCTGCAGGCGAAGC
The DNA here is from genome assembly GCA_917880725.1 of Selenia dentaria. Classification (NCBI taxonomy): domain Eukaryota; kingdom Metazoa; phylum Arthropoda; class Insecta; order Lepidoptera; family Geometridae; genus Selenia; species Selenia dentaria. The sequence continues at coordinate 29,915,724 of OU862877.1, read as the reverse complement.
GGCGGTGGGGCACGCGGGCGCGGTGCGCCTTAAGGTGACGTCACGCTTTGGCGTGAACAGCAGCCTTTAGGATTCATAGAAACTAAGGTGGAATATCAAAATGTTTGTAAAACTTTGGATTTGTATGTTGTAGATAGAGGAACGACAAATTTGTTAGGTCGACAATGGTTAGCGGAATTGAAAATACCTATACAAGTATCCAAAGCTGCATTGCTAAATAACTATTTGTCTAACAATAATAACGAACCGGACAAAAACAAACTAATTGATAAAATTGTTTCTAGGCATGAGTCCTTATTCGACGGCACGTTGGGTAAATATACAGGGGGCACTGCCGAGCCATGCGTGCGCGAGGGGGCCACGCCGATATTCTGCCGCGCGCGACCGGTGCCGTATGCGCTGCGCGAGCGCATCGATGCGGAGCTCGACGCCATGCTGCGCGCCGGCGTCATCGAGCCCGTTGACCACTCAGACTGGGCCACACCGCTGGTCGTGGTACGCAAAGCCGACGGCGGCCTGAGAATATGTGCAGATTATAAGGTAACCCTTAACCGAGTCTTAGCTGTCGACAGATTTCCGGTTCCAAAAATGGATGACCTATTTAGTAATTTGAGCGGTAACATTTTTTTTACAAAATTAGATCTCTCACAAGCCTATAATCAGGTAATTTTATCGGAAAACTCTAGAAAATATACCGTGATCAATACGCATAGGGGGCTCTTTAAATACTCTCGTTTAGCGTACGGGCTATCCTCGAGTCCCGGAATATTTCAAAAATTAATGGTTACTATGTTGAAAGACGTCCCAGAAGCAATTGTGTTTTATGACGACATTTTAATAAAAAGTAAGGATTTGAAAAGCCATTTACAGTCAATAGAAAAGGTGTTAGGTATATTAGGAGAAAATGGCTTGAAAATAAAAAAAAACAAATGTGATTTTTTAGCTAAAGAAGTAAGGTATCTCAGTTTTATAATTGATAGAAGCGGTGTTCGAGTTGACCCTGACAAGGTTAAGGCAATTACAACCATGCCTCACCCTAATAACGTCACGGAATTAAAGGGGTAACCCGATTGTTTCTCAACTAGCTTTTTAAATTGAATGAAAACTGACAGTACCTCAGTTTTATTCCTTAACAGGTATCCCCAGCTCTTTCTGCTGTAGTCATCGGTGATGGCGCCAAAGTGATTATGAACGCCTCCAAGGGGGTATATGAGCGGTAAATTGAGCAGAGTAACTCAATGGGCCAGTGCTCTAAAACTCTGGTGCGTAAGGTCAAAAATGGAGATCATGAGACCCTAAGCGGGTGTGGACTGTATTCGTTTCTTAGGGCTAGTTCGCGGTGCGTGAGCGTATGAGCTATTGATGGCACTATAAGGCAAGTTGGCAGCTGATGGAAGGACACAGAAGGATAGGAATTAAGCACACGCCTACCTTTGTTGGTGAGGTTTTCTCTTCTCTTGGGTCCCAAGCAGCTGGTGTGAGCCTGCCTTCGTCGTGCAGCGGTAATGCAGCGACGGCTATAAAATGGCCGCGCCGCGTGCACTCGTGGTAGTTTAAATTCACGAGCCTATTACGGCTGTGTCTAAGCACTGTATCAATCACTGATGTTCGTATCACCATAAATTGTCCTGAGCTCTTGGCATCGGTGAGATTAAGCTGAAATAACCGTTTGCATCGGTTTAAACTGAACGCGGTGAGTGCACAGCTACCCAAAGTTACGTTCAGAAAATGCGAGCGGTTCGTTGGGCGCTGATTTAGCAACTGTCAGCCTGCCGTCGTGGCGTTATCTCCTGAAGTCGGCGCATGCGACGGCGATTGATCTAGTAAGCGTGTGCGAAGGAGACAAGAACATGAGTGGAAGGATGGGATGCCAACATGCCTTATTACCTTCCGGAGAAATAGGTATATTTATCATAAATTTAATATAATGGCGGAAACATCCCCGCGGCCTTAAAGGGTTACCTTTAAAAAATAATGATAAAATTAATTACTAAAATGCGGATACCTAACCTACACTAAATCTACAAAGTCGCGATTCTAAACCTACGTTTATATTACTGGCTCGGTAATGGGCACAGCCGAACAACTGGACGCACAAATTTACCCTTGCTCGTCCTAACAGTAACTACACGCGTCGTGCCATCCTTCGAAGGGTGGACAGTTTCCACTACGCCGAGAGGCCATGAAAGCGGCGGCGCATTGTCGACAATAATGACTACTACTGTCCCTACCTGTATCGGAGTGGAGGGCGTAGACCACTTGGTCCGAGCTTGCAATTGATGCAAATACTCTAGCCTCCACCGCTGCCAGAACGACTGGACCATGCTATCTAATAACGAATGCCGTTCGCGTAAGTTAGATGCCGTTGCGTGAGGCGCGGGTAGTGAAAAAAGAGGTGCGGTATGAAGAAAGTGCGCCGGCGTGAGTGCCGATGGCTCAGCAGGATCGCTGCTCAGTGCGGTTAGTGGACGCGAATTTATAAGCGCTTCGACTTGAGCTAATACGGTTAGCAGCTCTTCATATGAAAGTATCTGCTGGCCCACGACCTTGAACAGATGAGACTTCACAACCTTCACCATTGATTCCCATGCGCCGCCCCAGTGGGGACTTAAAGGTGGGATCTGTTTGGAATCGATGCGATTCTCCACAAGCTCATGTTCAAAGTGTGGGCGGAAGTCATCCAGAAACTTGTAAAGGTCGCGCAAGTACGACCGGCAGCCTATGAAGTTCGTGGCGTTGTCTGTATAGAGACAGAGAACAGGACTGCGGCGGGAAATAAAACGCTTCAACGCAGCAAGGAAACTCACAGTGCTCAAGTCTGAGGCTATCTCAATGTGCAAGCAGCGCGTTGTAAGGCACGTGAATATACAAAGCCATGCCTTGCGGCTTTTGACTCCTCTACCGCGCATGGGCGTGTATTGTAAGGGTCCTGCATAATCGCAGCCGGTATGCAAAAACGCCTTTTCCACCTGGTTAACACGATATGCAGGCAAGTCTGCCATCATTGGGTAAGATGGACGCGGCTTCGCTCTGAAGCAAGTATTACATTTGTGAATGCGGTGGCGAATAACTCACCGTGCGGCAAGTATCCAGTACTGACGCCTGAGTAAGGACATCAGCAGTTCTGGACCAGCATGTAAGTGCTTTCTATGATAAGCGTCAACTATCATGTCGACAACGTTGTCATGTCTGGGTAGCACGCACGGGTGCTTCTGCGAATAATCAATGGCAGCGTTCGATAAACGGCCACCGACGCGGATTATGCCATTTTTGTCTAAAAATGGTTTCAATCTTTGCAATGCGAGCGAACAAATTTGACTGGTTTCCTATTTACTTATGTCTTCAGAAAAGTGGACTCGTTGTAATACGAGAATAACCTTCTCTTCAGCAAATTCCAAGTCAAATCGAGTAACAGGTCCGCGTGGTAACAATTTTAAGAATCGGTAAACAAATACTACTATTCGTAGTAACTTTGACCAAGAAGATATACGATGGGCAAGCGCGTAGATTAGAGATTCAGATGCTGGTACTGTCACAGCGTGTACATGTAATTTTAGCTCTGGTACTTCACCGACATCATCTTGATTGAACTCCGCGATTGGCCACTCTGCGATATCCTTAATAGCCCACGGCGGGCCTGAAAACCACAGCGGATGGCTAAGTAATAGAGCGGGGGATAGGCCACGTGATAGGCAGTCTGCGGGGTTGTCAGTTCCTGCTGAAAAGTAGAAACAGCTAGCGGGAATGTTGTCGATAATTTGGACGACGCGGTTTGCGACAAATGTCTGCCATCGGTGTGGGGAAGAGTTGATCCAACAAAGAGCAACCTTTGAGTCAGTAAAGGCGGTAACATTGGAAATCTTGTAGCGCGGTTCGAAATTATCCAAAACCTTTCGCATCAGCTTTGACAGAAGAACTGCAGCACATAGCTCTAACCTGGCGATTGATACGGTTTTAAGTGGCGCAACCTTGGACTTTGAGCACACGAGCCTAATGGTCCTGCTGTCTCCAACGACAACCTGTAGGTAAATTACTCCACCGTAGGCACGCGCGCTAGCATCGGAAAACCCGATCAGGTTAGCCACACAACCTTGAACAACCCCTAAATGTCGCGGTATACGTATGTCATTGAGTGAAGGCAGTTCACTGCAAAACTGAGACCACAAGGTCGCGATGCGTCTGGGAGGTGCGTCATCCCAGTCACATTTCAAAAGCCAAAGTTCCTGGATGAGAAGCTTGGCGTACAATATGACGGGAGCCACTAAGCCCAGATTATCCCACAAGCGCGCAACAGCAGATAATATAATGCGTTTGGTGCACCCTGATTCGGGTGCGGCAACCCTGAAATTGAAGACGTCATCAGATCTGTCCCAATGAGTGCCGAGTATTTTATGCGGTATGGCGCTTTGGTCTATCTCGAATTCAGAAGAGGCGCGATGTGATGCGGGGATGGCATTTAGAACTGCGGAGGAGTTGCTGGTCCATTTGACGAGGTCAAATTGACCACACTTAAACAAATCAATAAGTTCCGTACAGGCCGCTATAGCGACGGTTTCAATTGTCTGCGATGAGTCATTCGCCATGATGCTGAAGCATACATCATCCATGTACATCGAACTGGATGCGATTGCGGCTGCTGTAGGGAATCTGTCTCCTTCATCAGCGATCAGCTGATGAACAACGCGTACGGCGTGAAATACACTGGACTTCATACCGAAACAAACACGGTTAAATTGGAAAACCGAAATAGGATCTTGCGGATGAAACCGGAAAAGTATGCGCTGGAATTTGCGGTCAGTTTCGCGCATACCGACCTGTAAAAACATCTGCCGACAATCTGCGGCAATAGCGATCTCAAAAAGGCGGAAATTTAATAATATGCAATTCAGATCACCCTGTAGGTTAGGGCCTGAATGCAGTACATCATTTAATGATAATCCTGTGCTGGTCTTACAGCTGGAGTCCAACACCATTCGTAATTTGGTGGTAGTCTTGTCTTCACGTTGCACGCCATGATGCGGAACGAAATAGGATGCGGCGGGAGAGATATTATTAATTGGTCCTATTTCTGTTATATAACCCTTACTGATGTATTCACGAATGATATCGTCATAGGCAGCGCGCAGTGAACTTGACGATTCCAGCTTTCGTTCTAAACACAGAAAGCGTCTATGTGCGGTTGAGAATGAATCCCCTAACTTATATACATCGTCACTAAACGGTAAGGCGACGGTGTACCTACCACTAACATCGCGCGTAGTAGTGGCGCAAAATTGATTCTCACATTCCAAATCATTTCGACTGCGGACGGGCGGACCGACAATCTCTTCGAGTTCCCAGAACCTTTTAAGCAGTTGATCCAAGGACTGTTCGGCCACAGCACAACATGTCGATGTCGACTTTAAGTTGGTATGTTTAGGTATTAAAATGGGGGCTGAACCCATAATTATGAAACCTAAAACAGTTTCTATAGCGGGCGGCATTCCATCAGTTAAATGATGCACCGAACCCGGCACCAACAGGTGAGGAAATATATCTGCACCGAGCAGCACGTCAACCTCGGAGGGCGTAGCGAACGTACTGTCTGCAAGCGGGAGCGAACGAATGTGAGTGATCGCTGATATGTCCACGGGAACTGAAGGTAAGTTATCCGTGATACGGTCAACTACAAGCGCCGATACGTCAAAATGAACATTTGATGAAAATCGCGAAAAAAATTTAAAGCTTACAGAACCCCTCACACTCTTCTCGGAACCACCGAACCCACGAACAATCATTTGAGTCTCTTCATTGCAATCCAATCCTATGCGCGCGCAGCATTCACTAGTGGCGAAGCTACGCTCCGACGCAGAGTCCAGTAAACATTTGACTAAATGGGCCCGACCTGCTCGGTCATAGATTAAGACTTGTGCGGTTGACAACAGTATCGTTGAAGGCCTCGTTATGCGCGCGTTGCAATTTCTACTCGCAGTGCTTGGCAAAGCAATTGACGTATGCAGCGACGACACATTATCACGAGAATGAGCGGGCGGGTGAGACACGCTAGATGAGACGTTCGTGTTGCGAGCAGGCGTTCGAGCGCTTCGTAGTTCTGCGGGTTCAATACCTGACAAGCACGCTATCGGATTTTCACGTGTATCCGATGCGGTTTGATTGCTTTCCTTATTGAAATGCAATAAGGTATGATGTCTGAGGTGGCAACTTCGACATTTGAGAGTAGAGTTACATTCACGAGTTTTATGTTTTAAGCTGAGGCAATTAATGCATGCGTTGTGCTCCTTGACACATTTAAATCGAGCGGAAGGTGTCAGATCATTAAACCTAGGACACTTAAAGAAGTGGTCATGTACAAAATTGTCACAAAGACATTTCTTGGGAGAAGCCGAAACGGCTACGTAAGCTTGCGGGTTGGGTACATGACTTCGCGGTTTATTTGCGCTTCGTGTTGCAATTGGAGCAGTTGAAGTACCAGGTTGTGTGTTATGGTATATCTTGAACTGTCCCCGACTAAAATCAGTCAGCTGACCGAATGATGGTAGATTTACGTCGCGGTATTGTGACTCAAACGCACGTACTGTCTCTTGGTCCAACTTCTTCAATGCTATATGCAACAACATAAAATCCGTCAAATCAACGAGATTTAAGTTTTTTAATGCGTTAGCGGCAGTCACAAACTGATCAATAAACGTTTGAAACTTAGCGGTCGAAGCAGGGCCGTTTAATTTAAGATTAATCATCTGATCTAAATATATGGACGCGAGAGTGCGTGTGTCCTCACATCTGTCAACGAGGCATTTTAATATCGTGTCATAATTTGCTGCAGACGGAGTAATGCCCGAAAATACAGCCCGAGCCTCATTTGACAGTTTTCCTATGAGATAATATAAGCGTTGTGCGTTTGTTAGTAATTTATTTTCATGTACCATGGACTTAAACCCAGCGTAAAATAAGGGCCAGTTCCGGATATCACCATTGAAAAACATCAACTCAATCGGCGGCAGAGATGGTGTTCTACATTGTACACCTGAACGATCAAATAAATATTTCTGATCGGAATCCGAATCCACCTTAGAAGGATTTGGTTCAACGCGTTTTAGTACACGCTTTATACGACAGTACAAATCTTCGAATGAGTTTAGCGATTTATAGTTAGGTTTATAAGAAGGATCAATTTTAAGTTGCGCACGATTGAGCTCATCCATGATTTCCTTAAACTCGGATCGGATGTTCTCAATCGTCTCAACAGAACTCAGGAAGTTCTCTTTGCATTCTTCACTAATGTGTGCACTTTGAGAGGCATCATACACTATTTGAAGAAATTCGAAAAGTGTGTCTCGTTTTGTCTCTAACAGAATCACCTCATTAGATTGTTTGGTGTCTGACTCAGGGTCTACCTTTTTTGGTGGCGGCATATTAACGGTTGAATATAAAGCACTCACTAAAAAAGCCACACAAAGGAAATTCCTATTTATAACGCGTTTTAACTATATAATTTTTTAATATATTTAGATACTGAAACGTTAATATCGGTCTCTGCCGACCCCTTCGGGAAACAGGCGTGACCTTTTATATATAATAATTATGGCCGAAGCTAAGCGGTGCGGGTGCTTCTAATAGCAATGCGTAAACAAGCGGTTAGCGGTGATTTAATGAATATATTAATATTCATTAATTATTAAATATAACAACAACATCAAGAAACATTATATTGCAAATTAGTTTTAGTAATTAACTGTTTCCGAATCACACTGCACGTAAATAATTAATATAATTACCATTCGTAGCACTCAAACAAATTAAATGCATTAAATGTGCAAGCAAACCCCGAAGGAAAATACAATATTGTACATCAGCCAGCGCGATAACAAAGCCGGCTATAGTTAGTTATGTATTGACGGCCGATCAGCTGTGTGCAACAAGCTTGCAATGCACGGAATAAGCAGCAAAGCTATTTTTAGATTTGTATCTGTAGGCAGATTAGGTACGTATTTACGCATTTATATAATTTTACGGCAGTTTTAATGTTACGCGTAAGGATTGATTTATAAAGGTAACACTTATATAGCGAAGTAAAGGCGTACACTATAGCATAGATTATAAAGACCTACGTTAGAGCTACGTAAGTCTAGGATGACCTAGAAAGTAGGTATAAGCGAGCATATAGGTAATTAAAGTTTGATGAGAATTTAGTTTGCGAATATGCGAACATATTGATAACAGAACAACAAAGCTAGATAAGCGGGGAAGCTAGCTATGTACGTATATTTAATAGGCGAAGGTTTAGTCTAGGCAAATCTAGACTTTAGTAAGCGGGGATGAAGATAGAAAATATCTAGATCTATAAGCGGTGTTTAGTCTAGACGAATCTAGGCTTTATTAAGCGGAGCGGAGAATCCGTTTTAGACGGGTCAAAAATGAATCCGGCCGGAGGGCCATAAAATGGTGGCGCCAAAGTGATTATGAACGCCTCCAAGGGGGTATATGAGCGGTAAATTGAGCAGAGTAACTCAATGGGCCAGTGCTCTAAAACTCTGGTGCGTAAGGTCAAAAATGGAGATCATGAGACCCTAAGCGGGTGTGGACTGTATTCGTTTCTTAGGGCTAGTTCGCGGTGCGTGAGCGTATGAGCTATTGATGGCACTATAAGGCAAGTTGGCAGCTGATGGAAGGACACAGAAGGATAGGAATTAAGCACACGCCTACCTTTGTTGGTGAGGTTTTCTCTTCTCTTGGGTCCCAAGCAGCTGGTGTGAGCCTGCCTTCGTCGTGCAGCGGTAATGCAGCGACGGCTATAAAATGGCCGCGCCGCGTGCACTCGTGGTAGTTTAAATTCACGAGCCTATTACGGCTGTGTCTAAGCACTGTATCAATCACTGATGTTCGTATCACCATAAATTGTCCTGAGCTCTTGGCATCGGTGAGATTAAGCTGAAATAACCGTTTGCATCGGTTTAAACTGAACGCGGTGAGTGCACAGCTACCCAAAGTTACGTTAAGAAAATGCGAGCGGTTGGTTGGGCGCTGATTTAGCAACTGTCAGCCTGCCGTCGTGGCGTTATCTCCTGAAGTCGGCGCATGCGACGGCGATTGATCTAGTAAGCGTGTGCGAAGGAGACAAGAACATGAGTGGAAGGATGGGATGCCAACATGCCTTATTACCTTCCGGAGAAACAGGTATATTTATCATAAATTTAATATAATGGCGGAAACAATCGGTAAATGTCAAAAGGTATCGAGCACCGCCCCAACTGCAGCTGCTCATAGGTCCACACAGGTCAGAATGCACCAACTGAAGAGGTTGCACAGCACGCTTCAAACTAGAAGGAAATGGTTTGGCCACCTGCTTCCCCTCAAGGCATGCTATACAATTCTTCAATTGATTTTCACAATCCTGAAATTTAAGATCGTTAGCCTTTCTAAGAGTACACATACCAGTATAACTCAGATGACCGAGTCTTTTGTGCCAGGTAGAAGCTGGCGTAGCTGCGACCATCGCACTCTCTCTTCTCTTAACATCCGTTAAAGAAGGCGTAGAATGCTCCACTTACAAGATCCTGTTGACAACCCTATCAAGTTTGAAGATACCTTTAACATTACTAGCATGACAAAAACTATCACCCAATATTTTACACTTTTTGTAAAAATGACACCCCTCCTTGTGAACACCACAGTAAAACCTTCTTTAATAAGTTTGTTTACTGACAAAAGATTTGTGGAAAGATCAGGGACAAGCATAGTATCAGCGATCGTACTATTATTATCATTAAATAGAAATTTCATTTTACCTTTTTTTTTTTTTTTTGACCCGGTAAAATCCTTTATGGATACCACCCGGCTCCGGGGGGGCAGAGTGGTTATGTGGGAGTCCTCGCCTGAAGGGCCTTACTACCCCCACGGGGGGGTAGTAAGGAGGTTACCCACTAAAAACCCGGGATGAGCAGTCTGCCGCCTAGTCAGGGCGAAATGGGGTAGCGTTAGCAATCACCATCTCGCCCCAGCGGTTGGCCCGTCACCGGTGACGGGCCCCGGCCAATGGAGGGATGACCTGGCTCATTGGGGCCATCCCCCAGACGTGTGGGATCGTGCAAGCCAGTGGAGAATCCCCCGACTCTCCACCGGTGATCCGCACAGCTAGGATAGAGCGAGAAGGCGCCCGAATCGCCTTCTCCTTCCCCCAGTTCGTCTACGCCGGAGCGGGTCGGAGAGGACGTCTTCCTCCCTTACCCGCTCCGCGGCCTCTTTCTGCACCATCACTGCCTCGCAGAAAGAGACCACCGCCTGCCACGCTCCGTCGCTGCCGAGCATAGCGTTAACCACGCTCGGCAGCGACAGATCTGCGCCTATGACCGCTGTGAGGGCGCGCCGCATGAGACTCCATGCGGCGCATTCCTCCAGCGTGTGGAGCGCCGTGTCTTCTGGTGCTCCACACTCGTGACAGGCGGGGGTCGCCTCGCGTCTTGCGATGTGATGCAGGTACTTGCCGAAACATCCGTGTCCGGAAAGCACCTGCACCAATCGGAAGGTGAGCGACCCGAATCGCCGCCCTACCCACCTCCGGAGGACCGGGCGAATGGCATCCACCGTCCTCTGTCCAGGGACCGGTGGAGCCAGGTCCTCCGTCCACCGCCCCAACAAGGCGGCCCGCGCCCGCCGTCGAAGGCGCGTCACCTCCTCCCACGCTGGAGGCTCCCCGCGGGATCTCCTCGCCGCCACGAAGTGGTACACCTCGGCGAGGATCTCCGCTTGGAGCTCCCAGGGGGGATCACCGGCCAACGCGCATCCCGCAGTCCAGGACACCGTCCGGTACCCGCGTATCGCCCTCGTCGCGATGACCCGCTGCGGACGACGCAGCAGGGCCTTATTGGCGCGACCGAGGGCGTCCACCCAGACAGGTGCCCCGTACAAGGCCATACTCCGGATCACTCCAAAGTACAGGCGACGACATGTGGCGCTCGGGCCGCCCACGTTGGGCAGCAGCCTCCCAAGGGCGGCTGCGGCGCCTATGACTTTTGGGGCCAGTTGAGTGAAGTGGGCCCCAAAAGTCCACCGCCCGTCCAGGATGAGACCCAGGTACCTCATTTGGGTCCCAACCCGGACCAGGACCCCGTCCAGGTCTATCCGCGTTCCTGGAGGGGGTCCCCCCCGAGGCCCATGGAACATTAGGGCCTCGGTCTTGGAGAGGGCGACCTCCAGCCCCAGGGCATTTATGCGGCCGACCACGAGTGTTGTGGCCACCGTGGCCCGCCGCACCGTCTCCCTGAGGTCCCTCCCCTTGACTACGACTAGGGTGTCATCCGCGTAGCACGCAACCCGCATACTTGCGGGAAACGTGCCGCGGAGCACCCAGTCATAGCCAATGTTCCACAGGAGCGGTCCCAACACCGATCCCTGTGGAACCCCGCAGGACACGCGACGTCGCCTCAGACCGTCGCTTCCCTCCACCAGGACCTCGCGGTCCTGGAGGTAGTCGGCCAACAGCCTACGCAGATACAGGGGCACTCCGTGATAGCGGAGCGCCTCCCGTATCGTTCCGTGCGGTAGGCTGTTGAAGGCGTTGGCAATGTCCAGCGAGACAGCCAACGCCTTTTCCCCCCCCGCCGACCGCGTCCTGCGTCCACCTCTTGATCCAGAGCAGGGCGTCTATCGTCGACCGCCCTGCTCTGAATCCGAACTGGGCCTCTGAAAGTCCAGGCCCAGTTCCCCCCAGGTGCCGGATGATACGGGAAGCTACTATTCTTTCCAGCAGCTTCGCCGTGTCATCCAGCAGCACGATTGGCCTGTATGCGGCGGGCGAGTCGGCGTCTCGCCCTTCCTTCCGCAACAGGCACAATCGCCCGTCCTTCCAGAGCTTCGGGAACTGACCCGACGTGAGGCACGCGTCGAATAGTTCCCGAAGCTGACCGCCCATCTTCCTGAGGGCGATCGTGAGGACCCGACCGGGAATCCCGTCTGGTCCCGGGGCAGTCTTCTTGCCTCTCAGGCGAGAGACTGCTGCCTCCACCTCCACCTCTGAAACAGGCGGAATGGAGGCCGGGTCCTCCTCCTCCTGGAAGGAGGGCGTGGCCATCGGTGGAGGGGTGTAGTGGGGGTCGCTTTCGGGGAATAGCCCCCCCAGCACCCTCTCCAGGAGCTCTGGCTCCAGGGACTCAGCGATAGGGGGCGCTCTGCCCCGGAACCTATTCCGGGCAGACTTATACGGGCGCCCCCATGGGTCCCTGTCGAGGCCCTCCAGCTGTTCACTCCAGCCTAGGGCCTTAGCCCGGCCGATGGCCAGCTTCAGCTCCTGTTTGGCTACCTTAACATCACCATACAGGAGCTGCTCGGCTGCCAGCTGCTCCGCCGGCAGCTGGTCGTCCCTCCGGCCGTGGCGGCGCCTCCTGCAGTGGTAGTAGAGGCGCCGCGTCTCCGAGCATCGCGCTCGGAGATCCTCAATCTCCGAGCACCACCAGTAAACCTGGCGGCGCTCGGGGTGGCGTCGGGACCTCGGCATGGCGGTGTCGCAGACGGCCGTCACCGCCTCCCGGAACCGGCCCGCCGCGACGTCCACCTCCGGGTGCAAGGGGGAAATTTCATTTTACCTGAGCCAACACTAGACAACTTATCATTATTTGCAATACAAACATCCGTTTTAATTGGCTTAAAGTCCATTAAGTGTTTTTTGTTGTTGGTCATATGCGCTGTGCAGCCACTATCAACAATCCAATCATCTGTAGAAACCAAGGCCACTTCACTAGTAATAAAAGTTTTTGGAAAATCCTCACTCTTTTTATCACGTTGAAACTTGAAACATTTTGATTTTATGTGGCCGGGCTTTATACAGTAGTGACACACTATTTTATTTTTACTTTTAGCAACATAAGCCGTATTATTCGCATCATTATGCACTTTGCGAAACTCTTCTTGTAATAATCGCGTACGGACGAGCTCAGTAGTCAAACTTCCGCTGATACATGCCGTCTCCAAATTGGATACCAGGACGTCATACTCAGCTGGCAATCCGCTTAGCAATATTTCGGCAACCTCCGCATCGTCGATCAATTTGCCGATATCTGCCAGCTGCTGCATAAGTGTCATGACGCCATTAATGTACTCGCTCATTGAAGAAAACTTGCAAAACTCCGTTTGGTGTAATTGGCGTGATAGCAACACACGACGATTCAATCCTTTATCTTCAAAAATATTTGATAGCATGCTCCACGCAGCTTTCGCTGTAGTAGCCTCTCTAACATATTGATAAAGAGAAGATTTTATGCACGTGCAAATTCGAGCGAGTGCACGCAGATCCCAGATGGGATCAGTATCCAGACCTTCCAAACATCACCACAACCCGTCGAGAGTCAAAGCCATCTTCATAATAAACTTCCAATTAGTGTAATTGGTCACACCCTCCAATTTCTCGATGTGGTACATTGCGCCCGGCGCCGGCGCTTGCCACGAGGCGTTGCTCTCTGGGCGACTATCCTCCATTATTTTTCTTTATTATTTTCGTCTGCCTGACAAACATTTACGTTCTTTATCTTCTTGTACTAAGGCGTCCTCTTTTTTTTTTATTTGCTAGGCACATAACCTTGTTGAGTCTTCTATTATATAGGAGAACGTGTCAGGCAGGGATCGTCGTATAAATAAAACTGTTCTTGTGTTCAGAGCAATCGCCTGTGTAATATTCACTATTCCTCAGTGCGATATTATTTAATTAAATTGGAGATGCTTATAGATAGGACAATAACAAGTATAACAACAATGACTCAATCATATTACAATGTACGGGAAAAACACACAAGCACGGCCATTAATGAATCTAAATTATCATTTAGCCATAAAAACATAATACATTTTATTTCTCTACATTCAACTCCTGAAAATTGTTCATCCAAGTTTGTAATTGATTCTGCGCAACACCATCACTGTCAACTACACTTTCACATGTTTCTGCACTGCTGGTTTCTCATTTTAAAGATTTATAACAAGTGTATAATAATAATAATAAACATATATTTATTTCCTCCTCACAAAAGGTTGGTAAAAACAATTTAACATAATTAGCAAAGAGTGACAAAATAAAACCTAATTCGTATGTGAGGGGGCTGGTGCCCGAAGTAGGATTTTTAAAATAAAAACCTGTGTTACAGGTCACCAGGTCTCCTCCCACAGATAGAATATACTTTGGCACACCAGTACTAGTGGGCACCAGTGGGTGGTTAATGGTTAGAATTGATTGGTCAGATGGATGGAAGGTTAAACAACGCAACCTTTGAGTATGTCCTCTTAGCGATACATTTTGCTTATTTCTGTAATTATAATTCTTCTTAATTATAATATTAATAATCTAATTATAATTCTTATGCTACGTAGTGTTGCATGGCATATAGTTGGATGGCTGGGCTGGGTAGATGGGTAAATGCAGCGTATTGTGGTGATGGTTTAACAGTTGATATATGAAAAAAAAATGTATCAATTCAATGGTTTCCTCATACCGGGATTATGCGCCATCCTTCTTATGTAGTAACTAGGTAGTTACGTTTAGGTAGTAGTTAGGAATTAATATAGGTACCAAATATTTCAGTCGGAATGTCCAGTAGGAATTATTATACCTACTACTCGGTGCCAGCCAAGCCAAGGAGGTAGTAGATAGATACTATGTATGTAGTAAGTAAATAGATACTTGTAGGCTCAGACAAAATAAAAAAGTCAAGACAGAATGTTGTGAACAGAGAAGTGAGGCCGGGTAAAACTACGCCTCAGCGTGTCCATACATATTTACATACAAAACCTACAACAAAACTACGCCTTGGCTCGTCAGTCGAACTATCGCGGCGCGTGGAAGCAACACGTGAAGTTTTAATTATCATTTAATTTAAATTTATTAATTATTGATAAATTTTTTATAACTTTAGTTTAATTTAAATTACCATGACAGTACCGAGTCACGCACATGTAGTTTAGAAAACCGGCCTCACTTCTCTGTTCACAACATTCTGTTTTGACTTTTGTATTTTATCTGAGCTTGTAGGTAGTCTATCTACTACCTACATATTAGACTTGGCTGGCACCGACTTCAAATAGATGAATTGGTAAAGCAAACACTTAATGAGCGTAATATTCGAATTAAATCTCGGCTGCGCCAAATGAAATGTATGCAATGAAAGACAGACTATCGCAGAATGGCGTTTATACTACCAACAGTGTGGAACGCAAGTATTGACAAATCGCAGTAAATTTGTAAACACTACCTACATATTAAAAACATTACAACTACGGTATTAGGAACATGGCTCTCAACCTTTTGACTTCATATTTAAACAAACGAAGTCAAAAGGTTAATATAAATGATAAAATATCGCGCGGCTCTCTTGTCTCAATGGGCGTTCCACAAGGTTCAATACTTTTCAAGGCCGTTTTTGTTTTTAATAAATATTAATGACTTAAGTACGATATTATGTAGGGAATAATCACGAGATTGTATTGTTTGCAGATGACATTTTACTGTACTAGCTGACCCGGTTTCGCTCGCTTGGTCTTGGTGTAGTGATGGGAGAGAACAGTGCCCCGTAAATGGCAATAGGCTCACATCCTATTATGTGGGCCCAAAAAATATTAACCCTCTGGTGAAATGTTTTGAAAACAACATGTGTTTCATTATTTATTACTATAATAAAGTACTCTAGTAGTATTGAAAAAATAAAAATACGTGTTACATTCTTAATTATAATTATTTATACATACTTCTGTCCCCTACCTCTAGTAATAGGTACACGCACTGGTGTAATAGGAAATTGCTGTAAATCGTTAAAGAGATCCCTTGACTGTCTTTAGGGTCCATCATCAGATGGACTCCAGACCTATATTAAATAGTGGTGCTAATACTTAACCCTTTGCGTACCAGATACGTAAATTTACGTGAGTTTCATTCATAGTTCTTTTATTTTAATAAGAACGGTATAGTAAGGGTTACTGAAAAAAAATTACAAGCGCTCTAGTCGCCACTACGATTTTCGAAGGTTCCCCGTGATTTCTCCGGGTCATCATTATCAAATCCTGGTTACCTTATCACGGTACCATCTTTAAAAATCTCCTTTCCAATAAAGAAAGAACCATCAAAAATTGACAGCCAAAAAGTATTATGGCACAATAGAGCTACGTAACATTTGCTCTGCATATCTTGACGCGAAGTACGACTCCTTTTATATGATATTTATTGATGGGTCTAAAGTTGAGTCCACCTCTGGAGCTGCATTCATTGATCTGCAAACGGATTTACGAGCAAAATTTAAAATTGATCAATATATTTCTACTATGCATAGTGAACTAATTGCTATCTCAGAATCGCTATCATACTTATCAGCGGTGAACGCCAGCAATTACGTAATTTTCACGGATTCAAAGAGTGCAACCCAATATTTAGCTCGGCTAACCTCGAATATTCGAGGATATCCGATAGCCTATACCATATTGAAGAGTATACATAAGCTTAAGGCTGCAGATAAGATTGTCTTTATCCAATGGGTCCCCTCTCACATTGGTATCATGGGTAACGAGGAAGCAGATCGAGCCGCAAAAGAAGCTGTTAGCGAAGGGATTTAGTATAGTTGCCTCCCACTTCATACAGAGATGCTTAAAACCGTCAAAGAACTATGTCATCAAAATTGGCAGGAGTACTTCGACGAGAGGGCTCGATCTGTAGGTATGTGGTACAAAACAGTACAATGCCAACTGTCTCGGTACCCTTGGTTCGACACAATAGACATGAAGAGGGAATGTGTTGTAGCCCTACTTAGACTTCGTACCGGGCACATTCCAAGTAACAAGTTCAAGTACCTAATGGGAAAAACCAGGTCACCACTCTGCTGTTTTTGCGAGTCGGTAGAAGACGTACATCAGGTGCTGTCGGAGTGTGCGCGATACGAAGTCCAGCGGCGAGCACTGCCGCATTTTATTGCAAGTAATATAAGTAATTGCAACAGTATCTTGGCCTCACCTGGCTCCGGGGATGCCAGGATACTGGTGCAAATTTATTTAATGTTTAAGGAACTTAACTGCCTGTGTGGAAACTGTTCCGGGTAGCTTTGATTATACGTATAATATGATTTTACGGGGTGGCATTGTCATCGTTGATAAAACCCCATAAAAAAAAAGATTTAAAAAAGAAAGAAATTCGCGAACACACATAAAAATAAATATATACGGTCAAATTGACAAACCTCCTTTTTTAATTCGGTTAGTAAAAAGTTTATAGTTGGGGGCTCCGGGCTCTTTTCTATCCATATATCAAATTTCATCTAAATCTGTGAAGTAGTTTTTAAGTTATGCGTGAGCATACAAAAAGACAGAATTTTATTTTCAAAAACGTCATATTCCTGCTCAGTATGTAGTTTTATGTCTTCTGACCCATATGTTTTTATTTTTCTTCCACGTACATACTTTTTGGCCCTTGCTCCTTTATTATAAGTATAGATATAGATAGATGATGATGTTAACAATGCACTCGCTAAATTTGTGAATTTAATACCAATGAGAAGCAAAAAGCTCGCGACACCAAATCTAAGACAAACAGAAACCAATATAGGTACCTACAATGGAATGGAATAGGATTGGACCTTGTGGAGTCAACGGTTTTTTAGGAACGACTATAGACGCTATATTGCAATGGGGTCCCCACTCCCCATATTAAAAAAATGTCTAGTAGACTCAGTTCAGCGGCTGATGCTGTTACAAAATTTAAACTATCAACTGATGTAGACACAGCTAGAATATTTATTTTAGTTATTTCCAAAGCGTTATGACTTATGGCATACTACTCTGGGGACGTTCTGCAGATCTTAATTCTATTTTCATATTGCAAAAAAGGGCTATACGAGCTATCTACAGTTTAGCTCCCAGAGTTTCACTAAGACAGAATTTTAAAGATGTAAGCATTCTAACTGTTGTCTCTCAGTTTATCTATGAAAATAGAATGTATGTCAAGAAAAACATTAAAAGTTTTGTAAAAAGGAATGTTAACTCTTTCCATCAACACGCGGAATAAAGCACAATCTATAAGTACATGTAACGGGTTTCCACAGAGTGAGTCATTTATGGGACAATGTATACGACTCTACACTGGCCTGCAGAAATAAGTTGTTACTATACTTTTAAAATTTCAATAGTTTCTAAATTATAGAAGTTAGAGATTTATAAAAAATATATACAAAAATATATTGTAAACAAATACTTGTAGTTCGTAGTAAGTAGGTAGATACTTGTAGGTAGTAAGTAATACCAAATATTTCAGTCGAAATGTCCAGTAGGAATGACTATACCTACTACTTGGTGCCTGCCAAGCCAAGTAAGTAGTAGATATACACTATTTATGTAGTAAGTAGGTAGATACTTGTAGGTAATGTCTATCTACTACATATTATACTAGGCTGGCACCGACTTCAAATAGATGAGATGGTGGCGCTTATAATATTTATATAAATTTATTTTTCGCTTTTGAGCGCTTATTTATGGGTTTGAAGTCGGTTTAATATTTTTCTTTGTAATTGGACTCGTCGTCTTTATTAGAGTATTGTTTTTGGTGAGAATTTTTAATATGCACAGAAAAATAATTAAAATATCTGTTAGAAAAAAAACGAGATCGTGTAGCAAATTACACTCCGGTACAATAATATGATTGTAAAGTAAACATATTATATACGATACATTACTTAACTTTCTATAAAATTTAAATATTTCATTAAACTTATCAAAATACTGTATTAACAAGGGCAGCTCGCACATATTTATCAACATTATTGTGATCTACACTACATACCAAGACTCGCCATAGAAGCGATTGAAATCACGAAGTTTAAAAATTTCAATCGTGAGGATGATTTTCAACTGTCGAATATCTGGAATCCAGTGGTACGATTGTTGAAAAACAAAAACAGTAATAGTCCCAAAGTTCGAGCTGATACGGTTAGTGTCGAGATAATACAAAAACTAACAGTGTGAACAAAGTAGTGGTGCCTCGCATAACAAACGAGTACGGAAGAGGGTAGACCGTTTCGTCTGCTCGTAAACATTCACCCACCCGCAATTCCTCAGTTCATCCGTGATCATGGCGCTTGCAACAGTCCCGAAATATCGGAAACTCATAGAAAATATACATGGTAATTATCCCGTTGACAATTTGAATACCTCTTATTATTGTGATCATCAAATGCAACGTTATTGTCAGTACCAAATACAGAATTGGAAATCGTTCGGAGGTTCCATCTCATCTTATTCTAAGTAAAAATATTATGCAGCACTTTGACCTGAAAAACGGTTGGTGATTTATAGAACTAAAAACTGCAATTCTTTCCTCTTATTTGACATAGGTACTTATATACACATGGCTTGACTTTGCCAGTTCGTGACTTACTTTCTGTACATTTGTACAAACTGCTCAGATCAGTTATATGACGATCAGATAAATAAGAAGCTGTGGTTTATCAATCATCAATAGCTTTATTTCTTTTGGTCATTGGTTCCAAATTATTTATATATTTGATTTGCAGAACTGCATATTTGGAAATTTGGTACTACAAAATTCGTTACTATTGTTTAAAAAACAAAATTTACTTTGTCCGAGATTTGTTAGCGGGGAACGTAATCTTCTGCATGAATCAATGATGAAAGACTTGATACTTGGATTACTTGGGCTCTAATGAGGTTTTGTGCAACTCAAAATACACGATAAAGGACAATTTGACTTTGTTTCTTTATGTAAGAAGAAGAAGTTGTTTCGTTATTATTTTTTATTCTTTATTTCTTTCTTTAGTTTATCTTTATCTAAACACCACAGTATAAAACCAGTATTGCAGGTAAGGCTGTGATCGCGAGCCACAGTATACGCACGAGTCACACTGGTCATAAATCCTTTTCAACTAGCAAAACGGCCGATACCGTGTAAGGCCAGAAAGAATAGAATTTAACCTCGCACTAAATTTCCGATTTTGTTTTTATTAGATTTTGGGTCACTTACTGAGCATAAAATCACAAAATTCTGACAGATCCAGGTGGAACTTGCGCCATCTTGTAAAACAGTTATTGGCCGATATCTCGGAAACTATGCACTTGAGGCCAACAGTTATTGAAACCATTATTGTAGGGAATAAAATTTCGCATATTTTATAGCCCGTAAACGTTTTTGTAAAACTTACCGTTTAAGATTTAAGGCTCATTTAATGAACCGGTTTGTCTATCTCAGCCGATAACTCTGAAAATATTGGATAAATTAATAAAATGCATCTCTTGATTTTTAAATATCAGTTTATTTTCCATAAATTTTGTCTATAAGTAACTATTTTTTTTATATCCATACTTTTTAAGCAATAAGGCGTTTAATGTTGGACTACCGGGCGTAAAGCTGAAAATTTAAAGTTAAGTTTATATAAGTAAGGTAAATATATTTTATTTCTGAACTCAAAAAAAATCCGTTACATAGTTCTTCCCATCCCCTCTTCTACTTAACGACCTTAATAACTTTTGCCCTAATGTGCATATTTTCTGAGATATCGTATATATAAACACTTTTATCATGATGGCGCTTGAAACCCCACCTAGATCCGTCCGCATTTTGTGATTTTATGGTACTCTAAACCTTATAAAAAATGGCATCCGACATTTTGCGCGATAACAAAAAAATGGCTATTGTTATTGGCTTATACATTAAACGTCCTATAACCAAAAAGTATAGACATTACAAAAACATGTTTCAAACAAAATTTGTAGAGATAAACTGATCTTTAAAAGTTGATACATGCATGTTATTGATTAATCCAATATTTTAAGTTATTGGCCGAGATAGAAAAACCGGTTCATAAAATGGCCCATAAATCGTAAACGGTCAGTTTTACAATAGTAGATTATGCACCAAGGGAGTAAAGCAGTGTCTTACGTCATGGGCGGTATATTGAACCCTGAGTGTAACGGGGACTCTTGGGTTAATCCCTGAGCGCAGCGAGGGGATTAAAATTTAATTCCCGAGCGTAGCGAGGGAGTTATGTAGAGTCCTAAGTGAAGCGAGGGGTTAAAGCCGCCCAAGACGAAGACAGCCTTTATCCTCGAGGTGCATACTCTACTTTTCATACCTACTGCGAGACAATAAAAACTCAGAGCTGTAAAATAGCAGTTATATAGTTAAAAGTAATATTCATATTGGACACATTTGTAACGTTATAGAGGGACAGAGTAATATTTTTGGAAGGAACATTTTATGAAAAACACCGTTCTAGACTTTCTTTAACTAAGTTATAATTAGTACTCACGAGATGTAGCCACGATATAGTTGCTTTTGGAGCTCCCGATATTTCGGTACAGTTACATGCACCACGTTCAAAATTATAACATTTTATGGAAGTTGTTAAAATAACATCAAACATAAGGGTACGTAACTTGAACCTATGGCTTGAAGTATGACCTTGAATGCGCAGAGGGTCCTTGCGTAAATTACGCATGCGCGTTGCTATGGGTTACGCAGCGTAACCCATAGCACGCGGCGCACAATATAACACTCCATAGGAGCGTTCGTTTAGCAATAAGGGCATTGGTGGCGTTGCTGTTGTCGGCCCTTTAGTTAAATCGTTCGTAATTTCAATTTTGGCGGCAAAAATAACTCTTTTTTAGCTTTTCGAACGCTGAACAAAAAGAGCCATTAACGACATTTTCACCCATAGATTCCCAATTCGAACGCCCTTGTGAGCGTTTTTAGCGTTATTTTCGCCAACTTAGGGCTATTATTCGAACGCAATTCTTTCAGTAAAACCTTTTCGCGCCTTTTTTCTTTTTTTTCTGTATGCTGTCTCCGCACCTCCGTACTAAGAGTATTCTTACAACTAACGTTCCAAATCCAAATCACTTTACTCCCCAGGGAGTTTCATACAACTTTACAGCCCCGCGTATGTAATGCCTTGCTTTACGTAGAGATTGCGTGACATGTAATAGAACATTTTCGAGCAGGTGGTATGAAAAGATATAAACATTCTAACTGTTGTCTCTCAGTTTATCGGGAGGAGAGATATAGGATTGATTGTCAGGGTAGTTGGAAGAGGTTTGTATCCACGGATCCCGGGATCAGATAAGAGCCACATTGACCATATACGCAAAAAAATCAGTAGATTCGTTTATGCATTGAAAAGACTGACCAAAGTAGCTTCAAAACACGCAGAAATCTGTGCCGATCAAGGAAATGTGGCTTCCAATAGTTCCAATTTACTTACGGATTGTTACATTGGGGAAACTCTGTAAACGTCAAGAAAGTATATTTAATGCAAAAGAAATGCATCAGAGCACTAACGGGAGCTATACAAAAACAAAGTTGTGTGCCAATAATAAAAAATTGAAATAACTTCCTTTAGCATCAATATATATTTTAGAGGCATGACTATTTATAAAGCAGAATTTGAATAGCTTTGACATAAAAACTTTGAAATTTTGGCATTGTGTTTATTATGTACTAGCTGACCCGCCAGCGGCTCCGCTCGCTTGGTCTCGGTGTAGTGGTGGAAGAGCCGTTTTGGGATTTCGAGGTCCTGGGTTCAATACCCGGGTCGGACCGTTATTGGGTGTTTTCTGACAAAGAAATTCTCAATAGCACTCTGGAGTCTGGAACAGTGAGTGCCCTGTAAATGGCTATTGGCTCACCTTCTATTACACGGGACCAAAAAAATGTTACCCCTCTGGCAAAACGTAGGCGTTTCAAACACCGCTGCCTACCCCTGCTAAAAATAAAAATACGTGTTACATTCTTAATTATAAATATGTATACACCTCTATCCCCTACCTCTCGTAATACACGCACCAGTGAGCTGGTTTTAATGTATTGTAATAGCGTAGATTTTAGCCGTACCATAGAAGTTCATGCGCGCCAACCAGTTAATAGAGACCCTAGTTTTATATAAGACCGTGTAGCATAGAGAGATCAAGCTGCCTTCTTTGATTTATGTAACGGATCAAGAAAACTATTATTACCAAAAAATTGAACCGATTTCAACACCAAAATGTGTGAAATAACTTGTTGAAGTCGGTACCATGATAGTTCAAATGTACCTACTATCACATATTGTGCGTTATTATTTATTTCACACTTTTGGTATTGAAGTCGGTTCGATTCATTGCTGCTGGACTTAACTATAACCCATATCAGTGCAAAGTTCTCATCAACGGAAATGAATTAAGTAAAAACACAAGGTAGCTACTGTAAAACGTTGAGGAGTTCCTTTGACTGTTCTTCGTCTTCATCATGAGACCCCTAATGACAGTCACAACCCATCTAGGTGTAAAGTTGTCAGCAATACAAATTAATCAAGCCCAAGCACTAGATAATTGCTTTAAATCTCCATCTCCATTAGGCTCTGTCATCAGATCGACTCCAGCCTTTCTTTAAATAATAGTGCTTTAGAATACTAAATGAAAAAAAATTACTCACATTTTAGTCGTCACTACGATTTTCGAAGGTTCCTCTCGATTTCTCGGGGATGTAATTATCATGGTTTCCTTATCATAGTACCGCCGCCGTAGTTGAGATATCTCCTTTCCATTAAAAAAACCATCAAAATCGGTTCATAAACGACGAAGGTATACGCGAACACACATAAAATGGTACATTCTGGTACTAGTGTGTAACATTGGTGATTACCGCCGAGGCGCCATTGAGAGGATTGAATAGCAAGTACATGTCTATACTAAAAGAAAAAACTCTTTTCTACCTCTTAATATTGTCCGATTTCAGTGATTTTTATTTTCATGTAATCGTCACATTGTTTACTATGCCCGTACGTTTTGATTTTTTGAGTATATTTAAAAACTATAAAGTTACTCCCATCTAAACGAGCCATGTTTTTGCGCTGAATATCTATGACTATTAAAAATCAATATTTTACAAAAACCAAGAACTTTTCACAAAATAATAAAACGTACGAGCCTAGAATACATTCTATTGGAGCAAGTGACACCAAAAACAAAATATTTTGTTACCATTTAGGGGGTGAAAAACGACTTGCCCCGAAACGTAAATTTTATCAAAAAATGTACCTACACATCTCACGAGCAGTAACTCTCTCTATCGGGCGCATAGGGGGTCGGGGGGAGCCCACATTACACAGACAGCAACAGGGATGTTTACTGTTATATCGACAATAGAGATGGGAAAATATCGATAACTGTATTCTACTTTAAGTATCTTTTTGAAATACTTACAATTAGGATTTCAAATTAATCTTTAATAAAATTAATTCTACATAACTTCGTAAGTACCTATATTACACCCAGAACCTTGTTATGAAGGTTTAGAGAGTGAGGAGGAATATAAAGGATTTATATTGATACCTACCTACCTATATATTATATTTTGTGGTAAGTATTAAGTTGATCTACTTATTTTATTTTGGAACAAGTAAATGTTTGCAATAAAACTATTTTTTTAGTTTTAAAGCTTAGTTTTTTATCTGAGTTTTCTTACAAAGCGGGAATGATAGTTTCGGTTTATCTAAAACTAGCTGCGCTCCGCAGTTTCACCTGCGCCGCGTGGTGATGGATGATGATGAGAATGAATCAAATATTAGCGTATATTACTCGGGCATAATGAAGCTTTATACTCGTGAAAGAATTGTTTGAATCAGTTAATGTTGAATTAGTTTAACGTGTATCTATTATATAGAAACAAACAATTATATAACTTTCCTCTTTATTATTTTAGTAGATAAGGATTAATACCAAGGTACGAATAATGTGGCGTGGTTTCGTCATTATTGCATATTTCAAAATGAAAAAAGTATTTATTGTGACATAACTGTAATAGTTAGACATATGGTAATGTGGACTTTTTTGTAGATATTGACGTCTTCTATAAAACCCTTCTATAATAACTGGGGAGCAATTCTACTATTTCACAACTTTCAACAATCCACCCCGCTGCAACTGCAGTCCGACTCCGGTTGCCGTTTGATAAATACCCAAAAAGCCATTCTACTATTTCTATACACAAATTGGAACGTAACTTTACGTTAACGTATTGTACGCTACTATAAGTATAATAGTTAAATATTAAACACTAATATGTTAGCGTCGTATTCATGATATATCGAGTTATTATTCTAATAGTGAAAGAATTTTTCTAATCGGTCCAGTTGTTTCGGAGCCTATTCAAACAAACAAAAAATTAAAACAAACAAACAAACAAATCTTTACTCTTTATAATATTATTATAGTGTAGATGTAGATATGATGTATAGCGAAGTCGAAGAGAGATAAGTTCGTCGTACATCAATAAATTTACACACACAATACTATAAAAGCTCATAATACGAATAGGCATATTAATTTATATTTTTAAACTACTATAGTAACAATTATACTACAAATTAATCACAGGACTTTGAAAACTATTGCACAAATATAGATTAAAGAAATATACGAATCCCAAGGACCATTTATTTTTCAAAATAATATTCAAAAATGAACCAGCCAGTAGAAATGTTTAAAATTAACTCTTAGCCAATTTCAAAATGTTCTACTTACGAATCCGGCTTTCTCTCGACAAGTTCGCAACAAACACTAAAAATCCACTAGCTTTTAAATAATATATTTCATAACAGCGAACAATATATGATGTAGGTATTGCTAGCAGGTTGTGTAATTTCTAGTTATGAACGTGAATGAAGAGGGTATCCTTTCATCCACGTTCATAACTAGAATGACACACACATCGACATTATAATCATATTCATAATTATATTACATGGCAATCATTACAAAAAAAGCAGCTGTAATTTCTTCCTGCTCTTTAGTTTATAGACATTGTAAAAGCTTTTAGTATGTAGGTAAAATTCTGAAAAATATAAAATTCTGTAATCGGAATATTTTTAATCAAAATTAGGGTATAAAAACAATAATATTTATAAGTATTTCTTTTATTAATTTACAAAATCTTATTTTGAGGATTTACTTGCGAAGTCATGATAGTTAAATAAGGTAATAAAAATTGAGTTCTAAAACTAAAACCTCACTACGGAAAGATCACGCTTTACAATTTATAAATAAAAAAAGAACTCTCAATCGAAATTATTATCTACTAGAAACTATTCAATATGTAATGTATTTAATACATATTCATAGTAAAGTTACAAGTACAATTTGAAAAATTTAATACCGACTTCCATTTTATTTAGTTATTGGAGTGTAAATCAAAAACTACTGGACCGAATTTGATGAAACTTAAATGACTACACGGGAAGCAGCTTTCATACAAAAAAGAATTTTGAGAATCGGTTCACCTTATCGAAAGTTATGAGGTGACAAACATAAAAAAATACAGTACCTCCTCCTTTTTGGAAGTCGGTAGAAAAGATAGTACGACGCTGTATGCCACCATACCATTTAAACCACTACATTCTAACAGTACAGCACTGACCTTCAGGGAAAAGTCACTAATAATAAAAAAAAATATGTTTGGATCACGTGATTTTAGAAATTATTCCAAATTATCGTGAGTGTGCAAGCAAAGCCGCGAGCAATCGCTAACTTGTGTATATTTAAGGAATTTGTCTTTTAAAAGTTTCTTTGTTTAAGTAATACTTTATGTCAACCAAGTGAAGACTTATTAAATTTAATGTGACATCACATAGCTATAACCAGCGGACAAATAAGGCGCTTCCAACGATACCACATCTATCAAATTATGATAAGTAGTTAAATGGTAGTTTAGATGTTATGAGGAAATAGATGAACATACCTACATAACATACCCTCATACATACCTACATACATACATACCGGTCAATTTATAACTCTCCCTTTTGCTTCGCTGTAGTCGGTTAAAATGGCGAATAACTAATTAATTATAACATAAACATAATTACTTTACATATAGCTATTTATAAAATATCTATATGTACCTATAATTTTATTATTGCAAACAAAAATATTTTTCCATAGGTACAAATAGAACCACATTTACCTACCGGCTATAATCATACATGTAATGAAACAAAAATCTATAATTGGAATTGGCGTACAAAAGTCCCAAATCACAATCGTTTCGCAAGACAAACAAAACTCGTCAGCCGCCCCGGCGCGCGACGGCGCAACGGTGGCTTTCTGTGTTTAACGAGTTTAGATGTGTGCGCGCGCACACACACACACAGATGCTCGCGCTCGCGCGCCGTTGCGGAGAGTGCTTGCAATGTTGTGAAAGCAATACATTTGCTGAATACCTACAACGCGAAAACAGTGATTGGTATGCAATTCTCTGAGAGCCGAGGACGGTAATCATCAATACACACGTGTATCATACGACGTTTTTCAACACACTTGTGAATAAAATAACAATAAAAACTCATTTTATATAGTAGATAAAAAGTTTATTTAGAGACACAATTAGTAAATGTGCAGTTAGTAAAATTTTAATTAACTGTTCGGTCTCATCAGATAGATTATTTATTGAAATACTTTCATGTTCTATTGTAATTTGAGATGACTCATTATTCGTGTCGGTAGGAGAAATGCAATCATTGGATGTACTTGGTGTTTCGTCAGTAGGAAGCGCGTCAGAATCAAGTTTAATTCCTTTTTTGATTTTTGCACAATTTACTTCCTGTTTTGTATGGAATCTTCTAAGTATGATTCTGCTACATTGCTAGATCGCCATCCACCATGACGCTTCAAAGTCATTATATCATCTCCTGAATTAGCCAGCAATGTACCTAGCTGAAGTTCTTCTGAAACTATGTCCAGTGTAGCTCTCAGCATCTGCTAAACCTAAAAACTTAGCGATTTCTTTAGGCATAGAACCAAATTTGTTTATACCTATAGGCTGACAGGTACATTTACCATTCTGGTAATTTAGAAAGAAACGGTCAGTTTTTGCTTTTGGTGACCGCAAACTTTCATACTTCTTAACAATTTCATAGAATGGACCGTGTATGGTGAATGACCTCGGTATTTTATTTATCATGATAGGTATCTTCACTAAAAGCATCTGGCCATGGTTCTCTATGTTTTTTTACAGTTATATTAGTTAATTTGTGTATCCTACAGGCACCAGTTACAACAAATATTAAAGCAACCTGAAAAAAAAGAAACAATAATTAAGTTCAACACACCACACAGGCTGAAGTCGCGTAGATATTTAAAATTAATTTAACTAACCTAAGTAGCCAGATATTGGTTATCTGGAGCATCTTTTATACATTTTTCAATATCGTCAGACGATAAAACCTTTGATTTCTTGCTTCTAATTCCATCGGATGGTCTCTTTAGATAAGCTGACAAATTAGAGTATGTTTTTAAGTCCACTCGATTCTTTGTTCGGACTGTACTTCTTAACATTGAATATAAACACCACAAAGAGCTAGGTTTGTACTTAGAAGATAATTCTTTAAAGTACGCCATGAACACATTTTCTGAAAAAGACTGCGTAATCTTGCTGTTTTGCCATTTTATGACATTTTGGTAAGCTAATAGATATTTTTTCAGTTTTCAGGTATTAAACTTTCCATAACGTTAAGGGCTTCATATCTTATATCGGGCGGTGTACAACATAAATCATTTTCTTCGTAACTAGTACTTCTAGATATTTTAATTAATAAATAACTATAATTTCAACAGTGAAAACGAGTTGTGAAAAATGTTTCGCTATGGCGGGAAAAAATAATCAGTTTTCCTATGCGCACGCATTGCCATCAGCCACAGACTAAAGGGATGAGGTGTTTTTTATTTTCCGCGCATAGGGTTTGCGCCTATTCTGCCACGTGAAAAATGGGGAATTTAAGTTTTCTTTTATTACAGAGAAAACAAAAGTTATATTTGTGTGAAAGTTTTATTTAATAAACACGTACGAGTTAAAATTATCTATTTAAATAAGAAGTTGCATGAAATGAGCAAGCAATAGGAACATTTATTTATTTGTTCTATCGACTGGCTGTGGTTCTTATCCGTGGAGCGGCGAATATGGGTTAATAACAATAAAAAATATATGTCATATTTTTTCATTTACGTTCATGACCAGTTATCGATTCCAAACCACCCCGTTCAATATTGTACACTAATAAACAAAGTCCTTATATATCCTCTAAGTCTAACGGTTCAGCAGCGGTATTTTAATAGGATACTTTTTCTCATCATCACTATACATCACCAAGGAGGTGAACCCGCGGGGCGGTAAATTCTTACTACATTCGTACTTTTGCCTATGGGGTATATCCTCGAAGAGTTAAGCAGCGGTATTTTCATCGCCTACGTTTCGCCATATATCATGTTATAGGGCCATGTTATAGCCTATTGTCATCTATGGGGTACTGTTTCAGTCTCCAGACTGTTATTGAGAATATCTTTCTTTCTCAGAAAAACCCAATAACGGTCCAACCCGGGGATCGAACCCATGACCTCGGGGTTTCAACACGGCACATCCGCCACTACACCAAGACCAAGCTAACGAAGCCGCTGGCGGTTCAGCTAGTGTCAATACAAACCCGCGTTGAAGTTTATAGGTCGAATGCTACGATATGAGAGTAGATAAAATATATTTTCGAAGGTCCGGGTACAGACCTTCTACTCCTGGGTGGAAGCAGCCTTGGTAGGAACGGACGGCAGAAGTACAACAGATTAGATACGAGGGCGGGTCAATAAGTCCGTGACTTTTTGAGTTCGTGACCTCTTTACTGAAAAAGCAACACTACTCCTGTCAACAGGCATCTGTCAGTTGACTCCTGTCAAAATTTGAACTTGCTGCCTCAGTTAGTTTGTGTTTGACAGCTATCTTTATCAGACTACCCAGTAATTTGAGAAAGAAATGGAAAAAAGTGAATTTCGTGTGCTTATTAAGCATTATTTTTTGCGAAAAAAACCATTACCGAGACCAAGGCTAAGCTTGACAAATACTATGGGGACTCTGCACCATCGATTTCAATGGTAAAAAAGTGGTTTATTGAATTTAGTTGTGGCCGTACAAGCACTGAAGATGCCGAACGTCCTGGACGCCCAGTTGAGGTCTCTTCACCCGAAACAATCGAAAAAATTCACGATATGGTATTGGCCGACCGAAGATTGAAAGTGCAAGAGATTGTGGAAGCCGTAGGGATCTCGCATGGCTCAGTGGTTTCAATTTTGAATGATCACTTGGGCATGAGAAAGCTTTCCGCAAGATGGGTGCCACATTTGCTCACAGTCGACCACAAACGCAATCGCAAATCGTGTAACAACTTCACAGGAAGGTTTGGCATTGTTTAATCGCAATATGGAGGAGTTTTTGCGCCGTTTTGTAACCGTGGACGAAACATCACAATCCATCCAGAGACCAAACAACAGTCAAAACAGTGGGTTTCTAAGGGTGAATCGGCGCCAAAGAAGGCCAAGGTGGGTTTGTCAGCCAATAAAGTTATGGCGACTGTTTTTTGGGATGCACGCGGGATAATCCACATTGACTACCTTCAAACGGGAAGAACAATCAATGGGGAATATTATGCCAACTTATTGGACCGATTCAATCACGATTTGAAAAAAACCGCTCATTTGGACAAGAAAAAAGTTCTTTTCCACCAAGACAATGCAAGGGTGCACACATGTGCAGTTGCCATGGCAAAAATCCATGAATTGGGCTATGAATTGCTCCCTCATCCGCCCTATTCTCCAGATTTGGCTCCGAGTGACTACTTCTTGTTCCCAAACCTGAAGAAATGGCTTGGTGGAAAAAGATTTGACTCCAATGATGAAGTCATCTCGCAAACAAAGGCCTATTTCGAGGACCTCGACAAATCATATTTTTTGGAAGGGATAAAAAAATTGGAGAAGCGTTGGACAAAGTGTATAGAGCTCAAGGGAGCCTACATTGAAAAATAAAATGATTTATTTATCAAAAAATCTGTATTTTATTCCAAAAGTCACGGACTTATTGACCCGCCCTCGTAATATTAAACATAGTCTACACGAAGGTCAGGCAGCAGTATTTAGGACCGGTTTCAAGTGCATTCCGTTCATTGTTGTTTTAGATACAAGTATCTTAATACGCATTATACTGTTATTTTCAAACTAGCGACATGTCAAGAGATAATACTGCACACTACGAGTATATCAGATACGTTATTATATTATCATTATGTTGTACTTTGAGTAAGAATTTAACCGCTGCCAGCCTTTTGGGGGCTGGTGTAGAAATAACTAAAGCTGTCACCCGCCTTGTACGTTTCAGTGACACGCTTTTCGATAGCTGCCACACTGAGAATAGTGAGAAATTATATGCTGAAGGAACAAAGCTGAATGACGTGCACTCACCAATTGATGAAATAATACCAAAATATGGATATCCACTGGAAAAATTTGAAGTTATAACAGAAGACGGTTATATACTTACATTATTCAGAATACCGTCATCTGGACGCCCTTCAGTACTCCTGATGCATGGACTTCTACAGAGTTCCGACGACTGGGTGACACCAGGGCCGGAGAGCGGGATCGCGTACCTCCTGGCTGACCAAGGATACGACGTGTGGTTGGGAAACGCTCGTGGTAACAAACACTCAAGGCGGCACCTGTATCATTCCCCGGAGTCAGCTGAATTCTGGGATTTTAGTTGGGATGAAATGGGGCGCTACGACTTGCCTGCGATAATAGATTTTATACTCAGTAGAACTCACCAATCTCAAATTATATATGTCGGACATTCACAGGGTACTACTACTTTTTTTGTAATGGCATCTGAGAGGCAGGAGTATAATAATAAGATTTCTTTGATGATAGCCCTGGCACCGGCCGGAGCAATCCCTAACTTGCAGAGTCCGATTCTCGTTCTAATTAAATATGCAAGCCTCATGCACCCGGACAAAATATTTTCATTGCTGAGAAAAATGGGCTTTAATGAATTTCTAATACCCATGGTGGTTATAGAGTGGTTGATTGACATTTTCGTATCTATCGTTTACGGAAATAGTGAGATCATCAAAGCTATTTTGAGTAACCTGGTTTTTTTAATAAGCGGTTTTAGAAATTGCCAATTCAACGTAACAAATTTGCCTGTAGTGCTGTCTCATTCAACATCGGGAGCAACAAAGCAAATTGAACATTATGCACAAACGGTAACGTTTCGTAGATTTCAGAAGTTTGATTATGGGGCAGTACAAAACGTGTTTCTATATGGTTCAATAACTCCACCGGAATATGATTTAAAGGCGATAACCACCCCGTTGGCGTTGATCTACAGTCCGGCCGACTGGTTAGCAGCAGAAGCTGATATACTTAAGCTTCGAAGTCAATTGACGAGTGTCATTGCCTGTTATAAAGTTCCAACAGGAAATTTTTCCCATCTAGATTTTTTATTAGGAAAAGACGTAAAAAAACTTATTTTTCCAAGAATTTTGAGATATATAGAAGAAAGTAGGTATCATAATTAGGGTAAATGCGTAACTCATAGTTAGAATTAGAGAGTTAGTTTCATCCATAACAATTGTTGAAAAAAACGATATCAAAAGAAATATTATATTTATACCATTTCCACTCTAAAAAGCTTATTTTAATCACTGTTTTGGTGTTTGAATTTAGAACACACCAATATATTCGACCTCCATCTCAATGCATAGACATCTTCCATACGCAAAGAATAATCGACATACAAACTCTTTGTGCAAGTAACTCCTCGAGATTTGATTGGCCGATATTTGAGACAAGGAGTTAAGCATTCGAAAAAAACTGTATTGTGTTCTTTGCTGAAAAAAAAAATATAAATTACTCTTATGTTTAGTAATTATTCCAATGTTAATGAGCATTTTAATTAATTTAACCTTCCTTTTTTCTTTATTAAATGTCTATTTTCGGTTAATTTTTTTTCTCGTAGTCATAGTATAAATTATAGTATGCAACTCATGAATAAAACGTATTTATATCGAGGGCCATGAATCACTCGAATCGCTCAGGATTCATCTATGGGCCTCGCTTTAAATCCGTCCCTTATTCACTAGTTGCATACTATACTATTTTATAGTCATACTGCAGCTGCATGGGCGTACCCAGCATTTATTTAAGGGGTGGGGCAGAGGTATATATAGGTACTTGATATGTAGTAGGAATTTAAAAATGCTTTATATTTACTGACCTTATTTCAATATAACCCAATGTTCTGACTAAATCTACCTAAAATATTGTTTACAGTTTTACTTTGTGCTTCCAGAACCCTCTTCCTATGCACACACATTATGTAGAGGCCACCAAGAGTAGCCTAAGGCGTATTATAACAAAATACAAGCAGTATGTTGCCACTAACTTCCATTCAGAATATTAAACTACAACACTTTCAAACCCTGTATAGCAATACACTGCGCTGTCACCATAAGATAGAACATGTTAAATCTCTTGCCCTGTAATTTCGCTGAAAACGACTATAAAGGATATCCAATGAATTAAACGCACAAGCAAATAACTAGCAAGCATATATAGGTGTTCACTGCAATTGCAAATTCAAGCTTGTTTTTTTTTGACGTAAACGTGGATACGAGTAATTTCATCGATATCCAGTTTACTCATATCTTATTAAGACATTGAATATAATATCACCAGCCTATCGATCTCAGTAGACCGTGAAAATATGACTACGGAAGTCACAAGTCTATTATGGGTGTGGGCATGCCTAGCGTGCTACAGCAATGACTGCTTCGTTTGGTGTAATGGTGCTACAGCAGCGGTGCTAAAGCACCGCTTTTGAATCTCGACGTCCACGCGTTCGATCATTGGGGTCGGATTGCAGTTGTAAAGTTTTTCAGACAGTTTTTCCGAAACTGTTCACGAACACGTTGGAAAAGGTTTTCAAGCTCTTGGACTGGAAAAGATACGGAATCAAGATTAATGGCGAGTACATCACTGAAAACCAAGGAGTTCAACCAGTGTGTGTGATGACTTACGGCACTAAGACGTCCCTTAAGTACTTACCGTCTTACCATAGGTGTTGGCCTCATTAACAAGCTCAAAGTCGCACAACGAGCAATGGAGACAGACGACTTCGTCGAAACCGAGGGAATGCAGGAGGCAAGTAGCCATTCCAAGTGGTGCTCTATGGGGGAGGCATATCTTCAGCTGTTGACGTCTTCTGGTTGATTATAATGATGATGATACGTGATAGGCAATATGCGCATGATTCGAGTAACCTAGGTATAAGAAGAAAACATTGTAAATAAGACTATGTGATTCAGCCTCAATAGATCTATAAAAAGTCTGTGATAGGTATAAGATTAATCTGTGGTGAACACCTACAACCTACAACCTGTGGGCTTAGCACGAATAACTGCGCAAGTGTAACGTAACGTGTCATTACCGTGAAACAGTACAAACTGTCATTTATCTAGGGCAACTGTGACAAGATAACTCATAGTTTGTACGCCGAAGTGTGACGCCTTGACGCTTACGATACGTATACTTTTTGCAAATTGTTTGTGCTACGGCATCTGATGGTGTAAACCTACTGTCAAAGCCCTTTCACGATCACTTTACAAGTAATTACATCACACAAATTAACCTCATAACTCGCAAACATAGTTACAAAATTATCTACTATTATTATTATCAGCATACTTTGTATTGAACACAATATGCACGGTAATCTACTTTATTATAAAAATGAATCGCTGAATGTGTTGCTAAGCGCAAATCTCGAGAGCAGCTGAACCGATTTTACTAATTCTTTTTTTAGAATATTCCTTGAAGTATGAGGATGGCTCTTACGGAGAGAAAACTTTAATAATTCCCTGAAAAGGTCTAAAACAACACTTTTCTATACTCCCATACAATCGATTCGTAATAATACTAAAAAGTCAATTTGAACTTTAATACTGGTAATTAATTATCCGTGCTCGTAGGAAATATATAGTTTCGCAGTTTCCTGCTAGCTATACGCTCGATGATAGTGGAGAGGATAAATACCTGCTTTACGTGGGAGGTCTGGGTCTGATGAGTGCTGGTGACCGTGCTTCCTCGTTGTAGGCGTCTTGCTGTCGACGGCGTGCTGAAGGAGCTGAACTTGGTTCACTTGGTTATAATGTCTGTATTGTCCCTTTGGGTTGTGCACTGGTTTACGCGGCGGGCTGATTGCGTGTGTACACACGTGCTGATTTAGGAGTAGTGTCTGGTCGGGCCGAACACACCCTGAAGGTCACTCGCGGCGAAGTCATTCGCGGTGACTCGTGCTGATATAAAATGGTGGTGCCATGCGGTTGCTGCGCGGAACGCAGCGGTACACGTCCGCCGGTCGCGAGTACAAAAAGGTGACTGTTTCCGCTTCCTTCCGCAGCCGCTTTCTTCTAGTTATGACAGCTGCAGGCGAAGCGGCGGTGGGGCACGCGGGCGCGGTGCGCCTTAAGGTGACGTCACGCTTTGGCGTGAACATATTCCCCACTCGGCAAAGGTGTGGTGTGGTGGTCAATCGACAGTCAGGTGGTCGTTCTTGATTTCCACCACTCGGGTGACGCCATCCCTTCATGGGTTCGTCTTGTGGCTCATGCGCCAGTGTAGAGGCGGCACCTGGTCGTCCACCATCAGTACCAGTTCCCCGACTTGAGGTGGGCTGGATCGGGGAGTCCGTTTGGAGCGTGTTTGGATGGTGTGCAGGTAGGGTTTGGACCAGGATTGCCAAAGGTGTTGGGATAAGGGTAGGACGAGCTTGAACCCTTTTGTGTGCAGAAATGGCTCGTCCTCCTACCGAATACTCAGGTAGGGCATTGAGCTGACGGATTAAAAGGACATGACCCGCGGCGAGTAATTCAAATTCCGCGTGGTCAAAAGAGAGTGGGCTGAGAGGGCGTGCATTGAGCTTGGCTGCAATGCGCGTTAAAAGAGCTGAAAGTGTAGGTGCGATATTGTTATTGTTGGTTGCAAGAAAGTCTTGTATTTCCCTAAGTTCATTTCTAGCGCCTACATAAATTGTACCGCAATTATATCTAATTAACGTCGGTACACCGCGCCTAGAAACAAAACGCTGTAATGCCGCAAGGAACGCTTCCGTGGATAACTCAGATACCGGTTCGAGATGGACCGCCTTCGTGGCTAGGCATGTTACAACACAGAGGTAGCCTTTTAATAGCTTGGTGTTTCTCAGTGTACTGGATTTTATCAAAAATGGTCCGGTAAAGTCCGTCGTGACTTTGCTAAATACGGGCTGAACGTTTACGCGGTCGGCGGGTGAGTCGGCCATGTACGGAGCCTTAGTTTGGACGCGGAAACGTAAACATTGTATACATTTGTATACTGATAACGTCCAGAATTGCTGGCGCAAGGGTGAGTGCAGAATGTCAGCACCTAACTGACTTAAGGTGTTTGCGATGACAGTTTGTCGTCGTGTTGTGTGTGTGTGCTGATTCTTTGTGGGCTGAGTCGGTATTTGTTGGATGTGCCGTCCTAGTCATTGCCTAGGCGGCGGTGAAGGACGCGAGGTAGTGCGCGGTGGAGTACGACGGGAGTACACCATCTGGCCCGTATCAGGTGAGGGACGGCGCCGTGGTACCTCGCGCTGTTGTACCGGCAATAAGCGCACTGGTAGTGCGTAGTATCGTGTACATACCCGAGGCTTGTGACCCTTTACATTACTACATGGGTAGCAATGGTTGTCACCATAGTGAGGTTGCGGGTTCGATACCTGTTTGGGTCTTGGCGCGGAGCTGAACGGTCGTGGGTTCGAACCCTGCGCATAGCGCGGAGGTTGTGGGTTCGAAACCTGCTGAAGTGGGGACGAGAAGCGCGCGGGTATAGTCGCGGAGCCGATAGGTTGCAGGTTCGAATCCTGCTGAGCAGATGACGAGAAGCGCGCGGGTATAGGCGCGAAGCTGATTGGGTGCAGGTTCGAAACCTGCGTATAGCACAGAGGCTGCAGGTTCGATACCTGCTGAGCTGATGTTGAAAAGCGCGCGGGTATAGGCGCTGAGCTGAAAGGGTGCAGGTTCGAATCCTGCGTATAGCACTGTGGCTGCAGGTTCGATACCTGCTGAGCTGATGGCGATAAGCGCGCTGGTATAGGCGCGGAGCTGAGAGGGTGCAGGTTCGAATCCTGCGTATAGCACTGTGGCTGCAGGTTCGATACCTGCTGAGTTGACTGCGAGGGGCGCGCGGGTATAGGCGCGGAGCTGAGAGGTTGCAGGTTCGAAACCTGCGTATAGCCCTGTGGCTGCAGGTTCGATACCTGCGGAGCTGATGATGATGAGCGCGCGGGTATAGGCGCGGAGCTGAGAGGGTGCGGGTTCGAATCCTGCGCACAGCACTGAGGCTGCAGGTTCGATACCTGCTGAGCTGATGGCGAAAAGCGCGCGGGCATAGGCGCGGAGCTGAGATGGTGCAGGTTCGAATCCTGCGTATAGCACTGTGGCTGCAGGTTCGATACCTGCTGAGCTGATGATGAGGAGCGCGCGGGTATAGGCGCGGAGCTGAGAGGTTGCAGGTTCGAATCCTGCGCATAGCACTGAGGCTGCAGGTTCGATACCTGCTGAGCAGATGACGAGAAGCGCGCGGGTATAGGCGCGGAGCTGAGAGGGTGCAGGTTCGAATCCTGCGCACAGCCCTGAGGCTGCAGGTTCGATGCCTGCTGAGTTGACTTCGAGGGGCGCGCGGGTATTGGCGCGGTTATTACATCGTCATTGGTAGCTAATGACCATGTTTTTTGTTCTAATACTACAACGAGAATCACGTAATAGGCGTCTATTGTCCTTCCATACTGCTCGTTGTAGAATTCCTCCTCGTCGTCTGTTAAACCTACGGAGTCTAATATTATATAATATGCCGCGTCAAATCTATCGCGGGTCAATTTTACGCCTGCGGCTCTGGCAGCGAATCCAGGGCTATAGCGCCTAGGTTTGCTAGACTTCAATGATAACGCTTCCAAATTAAGCTTAATAATAGCGATTTGTTCCTCTTTAAATCTGGCTACCTGTGATTCAGAAGGCATCGTTAATCGTCGTAGGCGAAGTCAGGCACAAGGACGCAAGCAAAATTAAAAGGAAATAAAAATATTAAAGTATTTAATCGTAGGTGAAATTCCGCACCACCTTTTTTTGGAAGTCGGTTAAAATAACGCCTAAATTAATAACGTGTGTACGAAACCTTATATGAGCTGATGGTTTAATTACTTAATTAATTATATTCCGTAAATTTCGTTATGTTATTTACGTAAATTCTGTACGGGACCCTAAGACGTTTTGTGCTGGTCTCTTAAATGTAAACAATTAACTTACATTAATTATTTCATGATAATCACGAACACAAGTAAATCTTTTAACAGTACTTAGTATAATTTTATAATTAAAATCAACAAAGTACCTGGCCTTTAGTTATGTTATTTACGACTTTCTTGCAAACAATAGTTAACAATCATAAAAACAAACGCCTCATTAACGTTATCGTTAACGAGTTTGGAATTTCAAACCAAACAACTCTGCAGTATTATTGTCTATTCTGTGGCGCGCAAGTGTCAAACGAACAATGATAGCGTACTTCGTGAAATGTGGCTAGACGGGTTAGTTTGGCTTGGCAAATCGCACTGCCGTTTCACTCGTCTAGAAGCTTCGGATTGATTTGTATGACGTAAGGGGATTTAAATTAAATTAATAAAATGAAGTTTGAGTTAATATTCGATATTTGGGAATTAACTCGTGCTGATCTTCGGGCTGATATTGGCAATGGACTGTATTAAAGGGAATTTTAATTAAGAGCTGATAAGAGCTGAAAGTGAAGGATATTCACTGGGTCATTATCTCGTTTCGAAGGAAAATATAGTTTGTTTACACCATATTTCGGTCGAATGAGATATTAAGGTGCCGGTTCTTTTAATTATCTCGGTTCGATGGACCAAATTGGTAATTAATTATCCGTGCTCGTAGGAAATATATAGTTTCGCAGTTTCCTGCTAGCTATACGCTCGATGATAGTGGAGAGGATAAATACCTGCTTTACGTGGGAGGTCTGGGTCTGATGAGTGCTGGTGACCGTGCTTCCTCGTTGTAGGCGTCTTGCTGTCGACGGCGTGCTGAAGGAGCTGAACTTGGTTCACTTGGTTATAATGTCTGTATTGTCCCTTTGGGTTGTGCACTGGTTTACGCGGCGGGCTGATTGCGTGTGTACACACGTGCTGATTTAGGAGTAGTGTCTGGTCGGGCCGAACACACCCTGAAGGTCACTCGCGGCGAAGTCATTCGCGGTGACTCGTGCTGATATAAAATGGTGGTGCCATGCGGTTGCTGCGCGGAACGCAGCGGTACACGTCCGCCGGTCGCGAGTACAAAAAGGTGACTGTTTCCGCTTCCTTCCGCAGCCGCTTTCTTCTAGTTATGACAGCTGCAGGCGAAGCGGCGGTGGGGCACGCGGGCGCGGTGCGCCTTAAGGTGACGTCACGCTTTGGCGTGAACAAATACCATACCATAAAGTTTAAGTGTTAGTGGAGAGGTTCCGGGAAGGCAAAACAATTGAGTGACGTTAGTATCCTATAAATATTAATGTCAATATTTGTTAATATGGTAAAATGTTACTTGAAATGTAAACGTCTCTTTGCTGTGCATCTATAATATAATATTACCAAATCTAAGTAGGTGTTTTATCATTTTTATTTTTTGATATAATGTAATTGTTGACTCTTTAACTTTCTTTTTATCTTACTAGTGAACCCGGCCTGCGGCATCCCGAATAGCAGAATAAGTAGTAAAAAAATAAAGAATCGACTGTAGATAATATTATGGAAATTATCTATCCAAGGGCCTGCCCACGTCCGCGACCTTAGGAGGCACAGATTAAGTAATAACTATTACGATTACTTGACGTCTACTGCGTCGAACAGACATACAAACACCGATTTGATGATTCCTTTCCTCTCACCATCTGGAAATCATTATAGGTAAAGTGATTTTTTTAAACGGTGGCTTATTGTCAGTTTTGACAACTCCAGTTATTAGCCGAGTTTTTTTCGTGGACACATACTTTTGTTCAAGTTTACCAAGTACTTACAGTTGCATGAAGTGAGATGCAACAATATTCAAGTAGTCAGAGTCAAGCCACGGTCACATACATAGTCACTTTTTTCACAAGAAATGTTCGATTACATGTATATATGTACGTCAATTTGGGATTTACATAGCAATACTTTTTGAATTTATTTTATGCATTATTGTTTATTAGAATCTTAAATATGGAAAAGAATTGATATACCCTGGAGCTACGATTAATGCTGCAAGATAAGCACGAGTATAAGCCAAAATAAATTAATAATAAAGACATTTTCAAAGGAAATAAAAAGATTTTCATTTTAGTTTTTACTAGCGACTGCCCGCGACTTCGTTCGCGTAGTAGGCTCGGCCTTCGGCTGGCCATAACTTCCCGTCTTTTCTTTCATAAGAAGCGTCTCCTGACAGTGATTAATACAATAAAAAAATAATTAGCGAGATTGTTCCATTCGTTCTTCAGTTATAGCGTGACCAGTAGAAATAAGGGTTCATTATATATATAGATTTTTAGTAGACCCGCTTTCTTTGCGGCCCAGTGTATATAAGAATATATAGCGTAACAT
Source organism: Selenia dentaria (assembly GCA_917880725.1). Taxonomy (NCBI): domain Eukaryota; kingdom Metazoa; phylum Arthropoda; class Insecta; order Lepidoptera; family Geometridae; genus Selenia; species Selenia dentaria. The sequence goes on along the minus strand of OU862877.1, from coordinate 29,875,208 downwards.
GTATAGCGTATAGCGCAAAATAATCGCGCGTTGTGCCTGTTTGGTTCGCTAATTGGCCAACAATTAAGAATAATATTGAAGTGTAGGCAGTACTTAATTGAGAGATTTACTACATGAATTGCATCGCTTGTAATTGTTTTATTTAGGTTACGTATATTGCGTTATACTCTTGACAGCTTACCTTCATTCTACGGTAGGTATTATTTATGTATTTAATTACATAAGTATTGTTTATCCATAAGGTCATCTCACACATGTTGATAATTACATACAATGCATAATGTTAATAATCTTAGGATAAATTGTAGTTCAGTAATTGGTAGTTGTTGCATACTATCGGAATCGCTCTCGGGAGATGTCGGTCCGAAGAAGGTCGACCGCTGCGGCGCCCTAGTAAGGTGTTGCGACCTGCGCCCGCGTCAAATGTTTGCGCCGAGTTGGGAACAAACGGCTTTTGTGCCATACCTATATACTTACTGCAGTGTTATGTTCATGAAACGTGTATTTTTGCACGTTACATGAGTATGAATTATGTTTATTACTGTCAGTTTTGTATTTACGTTTGATTAGCTAGAAGTAAAAAGTAATCAACTTTAATTATATAGGTATAGGTAATATAAATAAAAACTTTGAATAAAAATTTAAAAAAAACGAGGATCACCGTGGTGAATATAAAACCTTACGAAGATCTCCTAAGAAATACATTTATTTGTTTTAGAAATCAAAGAGCACATTTAAATGTGGGATTTATTTTATGGTTATAATGTTTTATTTTCTTTGTAGAAGTATAGGTGCATTTATGTTCTGAACTTAGATTTTAATTTAATTGTTAAAGTGAAATGAAATTTGTGTACATTTTCTAGAACATGTCGGTCATAGGGTTTCTAGGTAGGGTTAGCTAATAGCTAGCAGTCAGCAATATAACACTGTATCTTGCCCAGAGCACACCAGAGTTTGTACTTGAGAACTCAATTCTTACTTGAAAGTATTCTGTAGTGAGAATTGCAAAAATTGGCAATGCAAAATATAAAACAAAGTTTCCGTGCAGATATTAAAATTCTTTCGAAGCGACATAAGCATGAAACATTTTTACAGAAAAGTTAGAAGAAAAGTAAGAAAGAAGTACCTACTTAAGTGTTTTTTGTTTTCGTAGTTTTCTTTGTAAATTTAGTAGGTACTTACCTATGTTTTGTAATTACGGACTTTAACGGGATTGACGAGAGGATTAACTTGATCGATGACGCCACATTCACCGCATCACCCTCCACCACCGCCCGCACCGATCTCCCGTGCACAGCGGGCTGCTACCCGTAGTGCGAGGCGGGACGCAACGACGAGCGCACCGCACTCAAGATCCTGAAGAAGGCTTCTGGACGAAGCTGAAACAAATTGTCGATATCAACCCCGCGTAAGTATCACGTTAATCCCATTTTATTATTACAAAATTATAATTACCGTTCCAATAACATTAACCTATGAATTAGCATTGATGATGAGTATAATACTATCGATACCTACCTAACACTACAATGATGTGGACTATTTATTTGTATACATTTATTTATTTTTCTTAGAAACGCTCGTAGTGGAGCTTGACTTTGCGATATTAACCGATCAACAAGTTAAGCAACACAAGCTGCGGTCAGAACTTGGATGGGTGACCGCTAGTTGCATTATTCAACTGAGCGCTTCCGTGTTTCGGAGAGCACGTTAAGCCGTCGGTCCCGGTTGTTTGTCGGAGGCCAACAGTCGTTAGGCTATGTCAAAGTCCTTCGGGCGGCCTGAAACTTCGACATGGTTTAGCCACTATCCTATCCACCAAACTGCACTGGGCCCGCGTGGTGCATTATGGCCCGACTCTTCTCTTTAAGAGAAAGCAGCCCAGTTCTCAGCAGTGGGAACATAATGGGCTGATTATGATGATGATGGTTTATTTTTATATCGGCTCACATCAACGGACATCGTCAATACTCATAATCGCCATAATCAACGCGCTAATTATTCCGATAATTATTACTTCATCAGTCGAACGACCCAGACACAATAGAAATTTCATTGTTATATGGACAGTCGACTGGTGAGGGGTTATATAATAAATTGATTGGCCACACCCGAACGATCGACGTAAGCGCCCATTTGACGCGATAACAGTGACGTTAATATTCATAAATTAATTAGATCATATTTAAATTAATATTCCTTCCTTGCATATATTTCAAGGTGGACGTTGACGCTGCCACCACAGCATATAAATAAGGTTTACATAGACTGTACTGCTACGCTGTATTTAATATATGTATTTTTTTATTGTATGAATGTATTATCTGCACCCCGCGGTTTCGCCCGATTCCTATTTCTATTCCCTATTTCCTATGTTACTCCAGTGCCTCATCTATCTACCGAATATTATTTAAATCCGATCAGCCGTTTTTGCGCGATCGAGTAACAAACATCCAATCTGTTACATATTTGATAGAATAAGTATGATTATATCATTACCGAACGAAGAGAAATGAAAGACAGGACTCTGTTTCCCAGAATCTTATTTTCATTGGTCTACTTCATAATTGGCTCCGTACAAACACGTCTCGATATATTATATAAAGTACTTACTTTTTTTATAGTTGTTCATCAAAGTGACTCCCTCTCGCCTGATAGAAAGCGAAGATGCAATCAAGAAGCAATGGATGTTTTTTCACGCCCCGCTTGAAAGACCCAGGGTCATAGCTGCAAAGAAATACGTAAGCCGTCAAAGCATTCTACAATTTACTTACACGACAGGGGTAGGAACTGCCAAATTATTGGTTCGTGGTAAGAAGTTTTGAACAGTATATGGATGCAATGCCAGGCCGGAAGGAGTAGTTCGGGATCGGAATGGTGAGGAGGAATAAGATTAAAAAGCTCTTCAGAAGATTCGTCAAGAAACAACCGGAAAAAAAACTATAATTCTACGCATTTGTAGGGGTTTTAGGTGTTGAGTGACTTCAGTGTCTCCAATAATACGGACAGTGCGACATTGCAGTCTATCGAGAGCATCCATAAGGTACTTATCGGATCCATCCCAGAGGTGGCAACAATATTCAATACATTGGCGCACCTGAGTTTTATAAAGAAAACTGGGTGTGGCGACACATACAGCTCGGTGGTATCATCAGCTGGTCTCTCATAAAGTGCTTGTTCGACGATAACTTTTAAACTGTTGTATCCTATGTTTATGAAATTGCGCTGAAAGTGCCAACACATCCCTTATAGTAGATTAGTAACCAAGGGCTGTAAGGCATCAATTGCAGCCGAGATAGTTCGAGGGTGCAATTGATGCTTACACCCGAGCTAACTACTCTGCTTTAAATCTCGATTGTGAGGTAAGTAGAAAAAAACCGGCATTACAAAAATAAAATTGATGACTATTATACTCATACAAAGACAAGGCTGAATAGCGAAGCGACCTCTTTTGTCATTGGGCTGAATGCATGATGTCTATTGCCAGTATGATGGTTAGATGTACGCGAACTTTTTGAAAGAGTGAAGTGTTTTTTTTTTGGCTTTTCTAGCTACATTATTACCCTAGAGCGCTAATTGGTCACCTACAAGCCCCATTTGGGGGTAATAAGGACCTACTTACCGAATACGAGAATTGTAAACCGCCCTAGGGCTTTTCTAGCTACAATATTATCCTAGAGCGCTAATTGGTCACCTACAAGCCCCATTTGGGGGTAATAAGGAACTACTTACCGAATATGAGAGATGTACAAAATACTGTTTGGTTAAACTCAATCTACACATACCTTAATCTAAATAATGTAAATTTAGAATTGGAACGATGTGATTTACGGCGACAAAGTTCTGCCACTATTTCTCTACTATTTTTAAACAAAATACAAGAATCGTATTTGGCACTGCGTACAAACTTACTGGAGAACATACATTAAGGAAAAGACATGAAAAAGATCGTATCGTAACATTTTGCACATATACTTCACTTCAGTTCAAAGTTGGTTAAGTCGAGAGAAAAGATACGGCGCCAATGTGTGGTTTACGATGTTTTTGAAAAACTTAACAAAATGAGAAAATGGCGCTAACACGAGTATATGTATATTATTGTATATGTCTTTTTTTAAATTACTTATAGACATAAGTGTGTAACTTGAAAGCAAACTTTTTCAAAGTCCATAAAGTCTCATATACTTCAAGATTAAGTAATATGGATATCGCAAATGCCGACTAATGGAAAAATATGACTAGTAGTTCTGCGAACAATCTGAGTTATTTGCAGATCACCGCAATTTGGAAAAAATTACGTATATTTTATTTGACTAGACCTTGACGAATTTTGCTATAATTGTATTTGTTGTTCGCACCAAATGATCCAGTCTAATATTACCAAAATCGGCCAGTTTTTAAACTTCGCAACCTATTTGCTCGGCAACTACTTGACCAATTATGCTTAATTCGTAATTCCACTTAGTCAGGTATAAGGTGTGTAGCAAACTTTATCAAAATCGTTCGGTAAATAGGGCCACAGCAAACTTCCCTCTTTTTATGAAAAGTACCCCTCCACTCAAAAATTGAATAGTAGAATATGCATACCGAGTTTCACCAAGATTGGCTGAAAAATGCGACCTGTACAGGAGGAGGAACATACAACCTAACAAACATACGGACAGATGGAAGTTAAGAGACGTTTCTATCTTTCTATAGTCATTTGACCAACACATAAATTATTTTTCTCATCCCTAAGCATAGATATAGAACTAGGAGATCATTGGTGAACCGACTCGTCGAAATGTGTCTCTGGTAATTCCGCAGGAGACATGCAGTCCTCCTGATAGTGTACCTACCTAATTAAGTATTTTTAATTTGTTCATGGTTAGTAGTTATTTTCAATTATTCTTTTAAGCGATTGACTTTGTATCTAATTTATCTATAATATGTATGTATTTAGAAATATATAAGTATGTTTATCAGTTGTCTAGTACCCATAACACAAGCTCTGCTTAGCTTGGGACTAGATGGCGTTGTGTGATAGTTGTGGAATATTTATTTTATTTTTATTTTATTTAATTAGAATTAATGTAGAGTAATGTGTTTTTTAGCAAAACTGCGTACTGAGCGAGTAGAGTATAAATATTATAGGTTGGCCGTTTATCTTATCTAACACACGCTCGTACTTGGTCTGTAAAAATTTATTTTTATTATTGGGGGACGAGTAGATAGATCCTGGAGTGATGAGTCCCAAGCTCTCTTATCCTCCAAGTAATCCGAAATTTTGTAATAACCTTTTTGACAGAGTTTAGTTTTAATAGTAATTTTAAACTTACTAATAGGCAAATCTCGGATAACATCTGGAACTTTATTATAGAATCGTATACATTGTCCCATAAAAGAATGACTTATTCTGTGGAGACGCGTTACATGTACGGATAGCTTGTGCTTATTACGCGTGTTGATGGAATGAGCATCATTCCTTTTATCAAAACTGCTAATGTTTTTCTTTACATACATTAGATTTTCATAGATAAACTGAGAGACAACAGTTAGAATGTTTATGTCTTTAAACTTCTGTTTAAGGGAAACTCTGGGAGCTAAACTATAGATCGCTCGTATAGCCCTTTTTTACAGTATAAAAATAGAATTAATACCTGCAGAACATCCCCAGAGCAGTATGCCATAAGTCATAACGCTTTGTAAATAACTAAAATAAACTATTCTAGCTGTGTCTACATCAGTTAATAGTCTAATTTTTTAACAGACATTTTTTTAATGTAGGGACCCTATGTAGGGATATTGCAATTTAGCGTCTACAGTAATTCCTAAAAATACCGTTGACTCCACAAGGTCCAACCCTGTTCCATTCAATTGTAGTATAGTCTTAAGATTCTACTTGTCTCACATTTGGTGTCGAGAACTTTATACAATTAGTTTTCTTCTCATTGAGGAGAAGATTATTTGTATTGAACCAATTCACAACTTTAGCTAATGCATTGTTAACATCGTCATAGTTTAATAACTGCCTTTTAATTTTAAATAACAGTGAAGTGTCATCTGCAAACAATACAATCTCGTGATTCTTGTCTACATAATAAGATAAGTCATTAATATAGATTATAAACAAGAACGGCCCTAGTATTGAACCTTGTGGAACGCCCATTGAGATTACAGAGCCGGGTGATTTTTTACCATTTATGTCAACCTTTTGAATTCTATCGTTTAAATATGAAGTCAAAAGGTTGAGAGCCATGTTCCTAATACCGTAGTGTTGTAATTTCGTTACAAGTATATCATGTCGGACTCAGTCAAATGCCTTAGATAAGTCACAAAAACATCTAAGACATCCTGAGAGTTCTCCCAGGCATCAAACACATATTTTTTTTTTGTTAGGTTCTATACCTGCATCTATAGTAGAGCGATTCCTTGTAACCCAAATTGATTTTCATAGAAAATTTTGTTAGCACTAAAATGAGTTTCTAATTGATATAATATAATTTTTTCGAAAATCTTACTTAGCGTAGGCAGTACAGAAATAGGCCGAAAATTTGTTGGATCAATAGTACCTACTACCAGATTTGAATAAAGGAACCACTTTACTATGCTTAATTAGGTCAGGAAATACACCACTTGCAACACAACTATTAAACACAGCTGCTAGATTGGGTGCAATGATATCTATAATTGAAGAAACAGTCTTCACAGAAAGACTCCATAGGTCTGCCGTTTTTTTTTGCAAAAAGATTTTGAAACTGCTTACAATATCTTTGCAATTAACTACTGAAAATTTAAAAGGTGTGTCACATTCAGTTACACTTTGTTTCAGTAAGATCTCAGCAGAAATGGATGAAGATTTTAGAGTTTTGGTTGTTAAAGAAGGAATATTAGTGAAGAAATTCTCAAACTCGGCCGCTACCTCCAAATCCGCTCTTACATCTTTATTATTAATTTTTAAATAAAAGTCTCGATTACGCATTGTATTTCTACCAGTTTCACTGTTTATAATGTTCCACATCATTTTTATTTTATTAACAGAATTTTGGATCTTATTTCTTAAATAAATAGATTTAGCTGAGAAACAGGCTCGTTTAAATAACTTAGAATAACGTTTGACATATTCCAAAAATACAGGATTATGATTATGCGATTTTTCATGGTACAATTCATATAACTTTTGCCTACATTTATAAATTCCTGGAGTTACCCATTCACTAAACCTAGCACGATTACCAACAGATATTGTTTTTGGTACAAACACTTTGCCAAATGCCTATTGGCTGGAACCATCAATGGGAATGAGAATGAAGTGACATTTAATTCTTATTCAAGTTAGACAATAAGGCGGCCGGTCACATCAACGGCCAACGTCAATACCTACCTACTCATAATCGCCATAAGCAATGCGCTAATTATTCCGATAATTATATAATAAATTGATTGGCCACATACGAACGATCGACGTCAGCGCCCATTTGATGCGATAACAGTGACGTTACTCGTAATATACTTCATTGCATAAATTTCAAGGTGGACGTTGACGCTGCTACCACATCATATAAATAAGGTTTACATAGACTGTGCTGCTACGCTGTATTTAATACGTGTAATTTTTTATTGTATGAATGTACTATCTGCACCCCGCGGTTTCGCCCGATTCCTATTTCTATTACCTATTTCCTATGTTACTCCAGTGCCTCATCTATCTACCAAATTTTATTTAAATCCGATCAGCCGTTTTTGCGCTAATGAGTAACAAACATCCAATCTGTTACATATTTTATAGAATAAGTATGATTTTATCATTACCGAACGAAGAGAAATGAAAGACATGTCTCTGTTTCCCAGAATCTTATTTTCATTGGTCTACTTCATAATTGGCTCCGTACAAACACGTCTCGATATATTATATAAAGTACTTACTTTTTTTATAGTTGTTCATCAAAGTGACTCCCTCTCGCCTGATAGAAAGCGAAGATGCAATCAAGAAGCAATGGATGCTTTTTCACGCCCCGCTTGAAAGACCCAGGGCCATAGCTGCAAGGAAATACGTAAGCCGTCAAAGCATTCTACAATTTACTTACACGACAGGGGTAGGAACTGCCAAACTTTTTTACAGTAGATTGGACAATTGGCGGCCTTATCGCTATCGCAATCTCTTACAGCAACCATACATGGAGATAGTTCTTAATATTAATGCGGTAGTTAGTAGATGGTACATAAACAATCATTTTTTATCTTGGAAATAAGTGCTAATAGATAATTAAAAATATATATAATATAAAATAATGATAAACTAATACATAATATTAAAATATAAACATAAATACAATATTTAATACATTAAATTAAAATATAATATTCAGTAGGTGCTTGATAAATATTCCTTCTTCACCATATCTTTGAAAGACGTAATGGACTTTGCTTGCCTGATATTGACAGGAAGCGCATTCCATAGGTGGACAGCATGTTTTGTAAATGACTTACTATAATACATTGATGACGAGACAGATGTGTTCAAATGCAGTGTGTTTGTGGAACGAAGAGAGAGGGTATGTGTAAGATGAAGGAACTGAAAACGTTCCGTGAGATAAAGAGGAGTAGTGGGGATGAAGAGAATACTGTAGAGAAGAGAAAGCACATGAGCAACTCGGCGACGTCGAATTGGTAACTATTTGAGCATATCGCGATATTCACTGACATGGTCATACTTACGCAATCCAAATACAAATCGAATGCAAAATTTTTGTAAGCACTCAAGCTTATTCAGCTGTTCCTCTGTTGGGTCCAAGTAGCATGCGTCAGCATAATCTAGTATAGGAAGTAAGAGAGATTGTGCTAGAGTGATTTTGGTAGATTGTGGGAGAAAGTTACGTAACCTTCTTAGGGATCCAGCTGTTGCAAATATTTTTCGGCTGATATCAGTAAGTTGAGGCCCCCATGAAAATTGTCGGTCAAAGATAATCCCCAAATTTTTAACTGTTTCGTCAAAAGGAATGTTTATATGGTCAAAGATAAACTGAGGAAGACGGAACCAGCCAATTTTGGATATCATCCTAGAACTGCCGATAACAATTACCTGGGTTTTGAACGGATTTACGCTAAGGCCAAACGATTTACTCAAACTCGAAATCTGCCTTAAGTCCGCATTAATCCGATTAATAGCCTGATGCAGGTCATCTAAAGGAGCCTGAGTGTATATTTGTACGTCGTCTGCATAGAGATGGTAGGAAGAAGATAAATGACTTGAAATTGAATTGATAAAAATTGCAAACAGTAAAGGAGATAAAACGCCGCCCTGAGGAACACCAGCTGACGTATTACACCAAGATGAAAAGGCACATCTTTGTACATTGTGGAGGTCAAACTGGATTTGTAGACGGAGCACTTGTGAATTTTAAATCCAAATGTAAAACAGGGGGTTATCACCATGCTAAGAATCGTGAATTTTAGTAAATGGATAAATGAAAAGCTGATGCCTATGATAATATACCACCGGATTCTCTCATGGTGATGATAACGCTGCTTTCTGTTCGGTTCGAGAAGTAAAAAAGCCGACTATGGCTTCTACCAAGGCAGTTATGCAATCGTGTTAAGACATGACGTGGCTTTTGATGTCATCATCAAAAGCCACGCTTAGAAATGACGACTTATTAAAATTTATTAAAAAGAGAGAAACTGAAGATATTTACAAAATTGACGAGTTATTGAAAATAAATGGACATTAAAAGTTGAGTTTGCCTCCATACCACTTAGATTTGAACCCAATTGAGTTGGTTTGGGGTGATATAAAGGGACAATTAGCACAAAGAAAAATGGACTATAACTAAAAACGCGATTAAATTCTAGCCATTTAAATGCTCTTGAGTTAGAATTTCTTTATGTTATTAGGACACGGTAAAGCACAAGGCCCACTTGATGTTAAGTGGTAACCTCTGCCTAGAACAGATGCATTTCGTCACAAGTGACGAACTGTACTGCCACCCGTAACTCTGAGACATTAAGTTGTTCGTCTCATGTGCCTGTAATTTCGCCGGCATCAATGCCTACTCGTATATATACCCCATACATTCTAACCAGATGTATGTATTGCGAACATTACTGCTTCGCGGTAGAAATAGGTAGTTATGGTAACAGTACTTACTTTGCCGGACGAACTCATACACAAAGAGTTCTACTGCACTAAAACGTTAAAAAACATCCAGGCGCCTTCATATTAACATTATATATATTATGGTTGATTCGTGATCTACTGCTTATTTCTGATATACCAAGAAAAAAATTCGAATCCGGAAAAATCCATACTAACCATTGGCCAACTGCAGTTTACAACCATACCATAACAGTACCTAATAATAAATAATAAAGCCAATTTATTTCCAATATCTTAACTAATTACATGCATGACTTAATTTATTAGAGTATGTATTTTTTATTAAGTATTTTTATTAATCACTATCTTTTTCTTTTTCTTTCTGGATAGGAACCCCTTTTTAGATGTAGGCCTTTGTTTTCCATTCTATTCCCGCTATAGCCCTGATGTCATCACTCCATCTTTTCATAGGTCGCCCTCTTGCTCTTTCACTTCGTTGCCTCGATCCAACTTTTATACTCATATCGGTCTAGGTGTCCAACCAACTCCATTTTATTCTAAGGCTGTGATGTAGAGTATCTATTAGCTAAGTCTTTCTCCTGATGTGAACATTTTATGTTGTGTGTTTTCTTATTATGAGTATGCTTCTCTCCATCGCCCTTTGACAAGTGACCAACTTAAGGCTGTGATGTAGAGTATCTATTAGCTTAGTCTTTCTCCTGATGTGAACTTTTGTGTTGTGTGTTTTCTTATTATGAGTATGCTCCTCTCTATCGCCCTTTGACAAGTGACCAACTTAAGGCTGTGATGTAGAGTATCTATTAGCTTAGTCTTTCTCCTGATGTGAACTTTTTATGTTGTGTGTTTTCTTATTATGAGTATGCTTCTCTCCATCGCCCTTTGACAAGTGACCAACTTAAGGCTGTGATGTAGAGTATCTATTAGCTTAGTCTTTCTCCTGATGTGAACTTTTATGTTGTGTGTTTTCTTATTATGAGTATGCTTCTCTCCATCGCCCTTTGACAAGTGACCAACTTAAGGCTGTGATGTAGAGTATCTATTAGCTTAGTCTTTCTCCTGATGTGAACTTTTATGTTGTGTGTTTTCTTATTATGAGTTTGCTTCTCTCCATCGCCCTTTGACAAGTGACAAACTTGGATTTTATTTATGTGTTGTAAGTCCATGTTTGGCATCCATGTGTAAGAGCTGGTAGAATACAGGTGTCGAGCTCGATTTTCTTTAGATGGAGAGGGAAGTCACCTTTCATTATTTCTTTTAATGACCAATATTTTTTCCAGCTCATATAAATCTTCTTTCCACTTCTTCTTCTTCGTCGCAACCATACCATACCATAATTTAAAGATTTTGCAATTTCATAGGAAGGCTTAGAATTTCGGTCAGTATTATTTTATTCCATGGAAGGAACTCAAAACCAAAGGAAAAGTAAAAGTCAAAAACTAGTAGTTTGGGATTTCTAAATATTTTTCGAAATATAATCACTATATTTACTCAATAATATAACACATGCACAACATAAACGTTATATAATTAGTAGAAATAATCATAGGTGCAATAAACTAAGTGGCTATTCTAATACAATTGCGATTTTAAAGAAGTTGTAATTTAGAAACCGGGCCATTTGCAAAGTGTTGAAATATTACACAGACTAATTATCTGCGGTTACGCCCGCTTGGCGCACATATGGGTTAGTGTGTAGTTCTAAATCGAGTCTCTAAACTTTTTTGTACAGACGCAAGAAAAAAAATGGCAAAACTGAATACTCATCTATAATTATTATGTGAGTATATAATATTTTTTGTTGTGATATGTTTGCCAAATAGGTATATTCCACAAATATTTTTGTGCCATATAAACATCTCTGTGGTGACGTAAAGAGGGAGATGATTGATGTAGTCGACATACATCCAGTTTGTGCTGTTTGTGTGCGAAAAACTTGAGTAAAAGCCTACAACCTTGTCTACGTGGAGTGTTCCGTTACGTCGTTTTGATTACATTGATGTAGTGTCAAATGGAAAATACCGATATGCGGACGTATAAAATAAGTAGAAATAACAATGAGAGTCGGCGGTAAAAGCTCAACAAAATTTGTCAAGGCAGTTTGGTGATAGCTCACTATAAACTTGTCGAGTCGATATCATTGGGACTCCCGTATCCCGAGAAACAACTTAGTTTAAAGAGGTGAGGTTTCTTTCGTTCCTTTGGTGGTAATGACCTATCCATACTTAAATACCTCCGTACCATATAGTAGTTAGAGCTACCTTATGTGTATCTGAAATAAACGTTATTATTATAATTTTATTATTGCAATTTTTAGTATATTCAACAATATTACTTTGAAACATATGTATTTAATATCAGTGTTTCGACAATTATCAACCTTGCAAATTTTATGTTTATGTATGTTGAACATTCGGTATTAGGTAATCATATATTTTTAACGTCTTCATTTTACACGTATATATTTTAAACGTAAGAATATTGTTACGTACCCTTCAGCCCAGACTCATCCCTAAACTCGTGTGGTCAGATTGTAATGCCAACCCTATAGTTTTTAATTAGGCAAAAGCGCTCTGCCTCGCCAGTTCTCAAGTAGTTTGTCCGCCTCAACAGTAGAATCGACCTAGTAATATTACAAAAGATCTGAGTGTCAGTTTTCAAGAGAAATTGACATCGGACTTGCTTGAATCTGAGCCAGAAAGGTTTTATAGGTCGTAAAGTGTGAGTTGGCAGGCAGAATGGTTTATTGTTGCAGCATCGAGTTCGAACGCTGTTCGTTTATCGTAATCGTAAACACATCAATATTTAGTTGACTGTTCTAAGTTTTGTATTGAGTAGACCAATAAAAATTTAAGTGCTTACACACTATGTAAAAACAGATTATTTGATATTAAGATAATGATAGCTACTTTATCGTGCATGTCGATCACTTTGGTTTCGTAATTACTAGGACTCACTTCTTCTTTGGGTGCCTCTCCACTTCTGGAGGTTGGCCGTCATACTTCTAAACTCCTCTTTGTTCAGGGCAAGCAATGACTTTCTATACACAGAAGGTCATTGAGGGCAAGCCTGAAGAGATCTTCAGCCCGTCTTATCCCGGTCGGATGTTGCGGAGCCAGGATAATTTCCTTCTTCCAACAGTCCGTTGTGCGCAACTGTGCCTATCATTAGTTTGCAGAAGTTGATACCGGTTGTGTCGTAAAACATGACCTACTCACTAGGATTACTATCTTTGGAACCGTTGGATAGGTACCCAAAACGACGTACAATTGATGCAGTATGATAAGTATAACATACTTATCCAATGAACTTACACATACACATTTTAACTTATAGCTTTAGCGCCAACACAACGTTATTAATTTTAATAGGAAATAGGGGTAATTGATTTCAACAACCGTCTATCTGATATCGCAGTATATAATATCATAATGTTTACATTTCCTTATAGTAATAGTTTGCCACCGGTGGAAAATGGTATAAATATATAAGCTTATTTTGACATCATATACTTTATGTAATAATGATTTTAATGGAACTAAATTTAATTTAATTGACATTAATAATTATGTTAAACGATTATTCTTGACAAAATATAATAACTTAATCTTAATCTTTCTAATTATTATAAAAGACAAATATTCAAAATAATTATGATAGTAGGCATTTTGAACTACTTATCATGGTACCCCGACTTAAATAAGTTATCACACTTCTTTAGTGTTGAAGCCAGTTCCATTTTGTAGTAAACAAAAATGTATTGCTGTATTAAATATTATGTACCTAAGCAACTAGACCATCCAGATCATGCCTGCTTTTTTGTTTCACCAAAGTTGAATTTCTCTACATACTAATATTACTCGACGGCTTTGTTAGCTCAGTCGGTAGTGACCTTGCCTTTGAAACGTGGGGTACCAGGTTTGATCCTTGGCTGGAGCAAATATTTTGTCGTGGGCAGAATTGTTTGCTGTCGGGTCTTGGATGTTGTGATATGTTTTTGTATGTCCTTAATGCATCTATATATATACATACGTATACACTACGTATACGTGTACACTAAAAAGAAATAAATAAAAACATTAACTGTAAACGTCTTAATGTAAACGACATTTTTTAGCAAATTGAAAACATACAGAGTGTTTGGTAGAGGGTCCGACAAACCAAATGAGCGTGTTCGGGGGCCCACTTAGAGAATACAAGTTGGCCAAAAAAATCCCCGACACCCCCAATTTTTTTAAATCTTTTTGTGAATTTTCCCGTATTCTCCGAAATTGTACCTATTTACCAGCAGAATATTTATAAAATCTGTTTTAGACCGGATGTTTTTATTGAATTTGGTCTCTAATACACCTTCAGGCCACGCAAAGCAAAATTGGATACAAAATAGAGCTGTTTATAATTAAGAGCTGAGAATTGTATTAAAATATATTTCCTGTGTTTATAATAACTTGATCAGAATTATAATTTATAGATATAGTAAAACTATTATGTAAAGCAAAAGATATATGGAGAAATTGCAAAATTAATAATAATGTAATTTGAAAGTTACATTGTAATATAATAAGTATGTATTCGATTTCACATCATCATCATCATTTACCATGAGCAGACAAATAGCCTATACCTATAGTTACCTAGCCTACCAGCGTACTTATATTTTTCTAAAGAAATGAATTGTCAGAACAGAACGATATAATTATTAGATTAGTTAAACAGCTATTAGAATCCAAATAATACAAATAAACATAATCATCCATATACTGTCAGTACTGTTACACATTATGTAAAAATATTGTAATGTAAAAACTTATACGAATTCAGCCACACCTCACCTGTGGCGTCTAACGGCCCGTCCCAATAATCTATCTATCGCCGGTATAGGCGATATCTGAATTATGCAGCCTATCTATGTCAAACGTCATAAGCGCAAGTATCAAATTGATTTAGGTACGCTATACGCAATTAGTAAATTTGTACCTATGTTCACATTGTTAAAATCAGTAAACATAAGGCTTTTTTTCACTTTAGGTGGTCAATAGACACATTATTTGGTACAAACAATCATTATCAAGCTATAAATAGTCATATTGGCGTTTCTTTCATAAACATTGTCTCAAGATCAGACATAATAGTTTGGGCTTCACATTCCGCCAATAGTCATAATTATGTTATAACATTTTCTTGTACTTAAGTACACCAAACAACGCCCAAAGTTAGTATTTGCGTGTCCTTTCACTATAATATTATTTGTTAACAACACACACGTTAATGTTCTTACAAATTCTGCCACAGTCAATGTTGAATTTCAGGCTGTTGCTAGAAGCATAAAAATTTGTTCAAATCTTTCTTGCCAAGCTGAACTTTTTATGGTATGTATTCAAGTATAGTAATCAAACAGAAGGCTGCTAAAGGAGCATTGTTTGCTATTTAAGAGTGTTCCATTTCGGTAGGCTAAAAGCTTCGTATCCAATAATACAATTTTCAATTTTGGCAATTCAGTACAATTCGAATTTTTTGAGATTTGTGGTAGATCAAGGAATATCTTACTCTCCTGGTATAAAAAGCTACTCTATGTTACTCTCTACCAATAGATGATAGTTAATAATAAACCAATAGATAATATAATATATATATATATATATATATATATATAGGTATATACATTTTTTTAAATTCATTACGTTCCAAATCTCTTTCGCAATACAAGAAGTGTAACCATGCTGCGAGATTGTGGTAAATAAAATAAAGTTCTCCCGTGCTGCATAGAATAAGTAGATAAGATACTTTAAAAGATAGGATAAGTGAATAGTGGCTGCCCCGAACCAACGACACTACTAAAACGGCTTGGGGCACAAGAAGACTACCTAAATCGTTTGAATAGCCTTCGAGAGGCCATGGGTTTTATTAGACGGTGTATTAGATCCTCCGCACAGGATGTGAGTGCGATGTGACCTCCGTAAGTGTTATTGTAACAACCTAATAAAGAGGTTGAGGCCGTCACTTCACGAGTACAACATTTACGCGTAACGCTTCAGCCTGGGAATCTAACCTACCTATAAAAACAATAGTTTCTTTAGAATTATACGATTTAAGGATGCAGCTGAGAACAAAAATTAACAATTATTATGTAACAAAATAATAAAGAATATTTCATGATTTGAATGTTCATGAATATTGCGATATTAATTCTTTTTAGTTTAATGATTTTCTAATGTTGCTGCTATAATCTCAGCTTTTCAAAAGATTTTTTTTAAAGATAAAGTAATAGTATAACTCTTACTAATTTCTTACCTTACATTTGTAAGTAATTAAGAAGTCTGTGATCAAATCATTATGCAGACGTTATAGCAAAGTTTCGTGAAAATATGTTACCTTCATGTTGAAAGATAAACTCAAGTGTAACTCGGCGTTAAATTTCAATAGAAGTTGGAAAGTTGTTCAAGTCGTGAAGATATAGGTTTCAAACTTTCCTTAAGCGTACATCAATTTAGTAGATACCTTATACCCTTGGGTCTAGCACGAAAATTTGTATGCTTTAAAACTACACAACTGATTTTGATGCTGCTTTTTAATAGATAGAGTAATTCAAGAGCAAGATTTATATGTCTAATTCATGCACAATATAGTAGACAAACACTGATAATTTTAGAGGTTTCTAATGTGATGTCGTAAATAAAAAAAATTGTGCTGACATTGCTAACGCTGGCTGAACCCTATGATATAAATCAAAATAGTGTACCACAGTATTGTACACCTTAAAAACGAACCCTACGAGATAAATCAAAATAGTGTACCACAGTATTGTACACCTTAAAAACAAACCCTACGAGATAAATCAAAATAGTGTACTGCAGTAATGTACACCTTAAAAACGAACCCTACGAGATTAATCAAAATAGTGTACCACAGTATTGTACACCTTAAAAACGAACCCTACGAGATAAATCAAAATAGTGTACCACAGTATTGTACACCTTAAAAACAAACCCTACGAGATAAATCAAAATAGTGTAATGCAGTAATGTACACCTTAAAAACGAACTCTACGAGATAAATCTAAATATTGTACCACAGTATTGTACACCTTAAAAACGAACCCTACGAGATAAATCAAAATAGTGTACTGCAGTAATGTACACCTTAAAAACGAACCCTACGAGATAAATCAAAATAGTGTACCACAATATTGTACACCTTAAAAACGAATCCTACGAGATAAATCAAAATAGTGTACCACAGTATTGTACACCTTAAAAACGAACCCTACGAGATAAATCAAAATAGTGTACCACAGTATTGTACACCTTAAAAACGAACCCTACGAGATAAATCAAAATAGTGTACCACAGTATTGTACACCTTAAAAACGAACCCTACGAGATAAATCAAAATAGTGTACCACAGTATTGTACACCTTAAAAACGAACCCTACGAGATAAATCAAAATAGTGTACCACAGTAATGTACACCTTAAAAACGAACCCTACGAGATAAATCATAATAGTGTACTACAGTATTGGACACCTTAAAAACCAACCCTACGAGATAAATCATAATAGTGTACTACAGTATTGGACACCTTAAAAACCAACCCTACGAGATAAATCAAAATAGTGTACCACAGTATTGTACACCTTAAAAACGAACCCTACGAGATAAATCAAAATAGTGTACTGCAGTAATGTACACCTTTAAAACGAACCCTACGAGATAAATCAAAATAGTGTACTTCAGTATTGTACACCTTGAAAACGGCAAAAAAATTGTCCGCGATGGTATATGATATCTTTTATTTGGGCTGTAGCATATTTAGTATCAGCATTGCACACGTGCGAAGCCGGGGTGGGTCGCTGGTGATCGCTGGGTTTATACTGTATCCGTCAACGACACGATTACGTTAGGCCCACAGAGATCAAGCTCAATAATATATAATATGTAATGTATAACCATAAAACTATCTTTCTCTGTTAAAGTTTAAAATATTTGCAATACCTCTATTTATCAACGCCTAACACTACAATGATAATAGTATGTCAACGAGAAACGTACAGTTGGCAAGAAAGTTTTGAAACGACACTAATTTTCATTCTTCTGAAAACAGTCTACATGGCTATGGCAGAATTTGTAAAAACGTAGTGTTACTCGTACTTTGGGTACGTTCCGGCAAGCGCCGTCAACGCCGTTAAAGGAGGATCCCAATAATCTATCTATCCGCGGTTTTCCTTACTACCGATAGAAATTTGACATAACTTCCATACAAATAGTGTCAAATATAACTCTACCGGCCGTAAATCTGTCGCACCCCGGTTTGGCGTTCCGCTATGGATCAATGCTTGCAATGTTCAACCCAAACGGAACGGTTACGTGGTCGCTAAATGGGCGCTAAATTTTCTGTCAAAAATCGAAAGAATCCTATAGATACTTATTTGATGCGTTGACAGTGTCAGCTCGCAACGACCGCGAACCCATCTTTGATCCGCGAGCGTTATGGTCGCGACGTGAGCGTTTTCGGTGACGTCATCGATGACGTACGAGCTCGCTCACGATGATCGTGGGCTTATAAATTACAGTGAAATGGGCACGTAAAGAGCAATTTTAGCACGTTATTTGGTGTAGAAAATGTAAAACATAATTATGACTATACGTCATAGCTCCACACGAAAAGTGATTTTAAAGTGTATAAGAGATGTTTAGCGGAATCAGAAGCGCAAACAATTTTATCAGATCTTGCCAATGTTTACAAAAGAACCGCCGATATTTCCGGTATTTAGAGCTTGATATTGATTGTTTTCTTCAAATTATATGTCTGTTGATTATCATACAGTGAAAAAAGCTTATTATTAGCGATTTTGAACAATATAAACAATAGGTTATGTTTACTAATTGCCTATAGATAGCGTACCTAACCCAATTTGATAAAATACATACATAGAATTATTATAACCGAATACAGCCACACCTCACCTATGGCGTCGCGGGTGATGTCCGATTTATGTAGCATATACGAGTATATATAGCTGCATAACTTGGACATCACTCTGATATATATATATATATATATGCAGAACCATAACGCTAAAATGCTAAAACAGTTAAAGTTCTCGCCTTCAAGTTTACGCTGTCAATAGGTAGTAAGGCACTAATCAAATATCAAGTTTCTGAGTCGTAGGTACTATTGGGGTTGCTCTCATTAAGAAATGTTTGCGATAGTGGCGCCCCTATTAATTTCTTTTTATTTATGCCAAGCTGTAAAGGATTTTTTCGTGAGCGTTATAACGAATCCGCTACCTAACAAACTTTATGGAGACTTAAACTAATTTGGCCAATAATGATCGTCTAGTCTAGGAGGACCCTGACCCTAACGCTATGAACTGTCGTAGTAACTAGCTCATTTTTAGGGAGACTTGAGACAAAGAGACTGTTTAGAACTATAAGTTCCTAAAAAAAATATATGTAATATCTGATAATAAAGACCTATATGAATAATTAAACACATATAAAATTGTTGTAAATACTTTAGTAACCATCTAACAATATTTTGCACAGATTTATCAAACCTACTTTTTGTCAATATAATACCTTAATTTGTTTAGAATAAATCATATTATTTATAGCTATTTAGATAATTAGTTAAATTGTATCACGTTGACCTTTACAAAAGTTGACAGTGAAGGTAGTAGATTATGAGTTAATTGTTTGAGATATTTGGATTTATATAAAATCATTTTCGTAACTTTCCTACAAGTATTCTTAATTCAGGGCTGCTTAATGTTAATGAGCCTGGATAGAACATTGTGTAAATTTCAATTTTATTTTGTAGATTATTAAATATAATGGTTGATATTTTCTACCGACTTTCAAAAAGAAGGAGGTACTCAGTTCGACTGTATTTTTTTTGAAATGTTTGTTACCTCATAACTTTCGATAGGGTGAACCGATTCTCAACATTCTTTTACACAATGGGACTACACGGGAAGCTGGCGCTTCAATTCTAATTCGGTCCAGTAGTTTTTGACACTCCAATAACTGAATATAATGGAAGTCGGTATTAAATTTTTCAAATTGTCCTTGTATTGCCTTTACATCACTTTCCTATTTTAGCATTAATCTTAGAGTAGACTACTACCATTTGCAGAAGGAATTAGACATCTTTAGATTTTCAATATAAAAAATATAGAGAACTAGTATGGTCGGTTCTTAATGTTAGCCATTTGTGCTATAGTTTTACGAATAGGTATTTCTATCTGTTACTAGGTAGGTAAGCTTCATAGTATTGGTAAGTTTAGGTATTTGGTTATTTTGAAACTGCTTCTAATTTTTAATTATATTGTATTAGATTAATCTTAATATACTAAGTAAACAGGGTATACCTAATTTTTGAGGTAGGTAGGTACTTGGCGTGTTCTGGGGCTTGCAACTCGGAAAGCAGGTTTAAGGGACCTCTTTATAGCACACTCCAGTACTTACCTTTAATACCAGATCGCATTCCTTGCCTACTTTATCTTGAGATGACTTATATACAGATTCAATGTTGAGATTTTGTTGCCTAATAGATTTGTTAGGTATATATTTTACACTGTTCTTTTTGATATCTCCTCATACTTTTACTTTGTGGCATGTATTTCATATCCTGATTGATGGTTTTCATCCCGACTTCATGTTGATAAGTAGTATATTTCATGCATTAACAGTACGAGTAGCAAGTATAATAGTTATTTATTTACATGCCCAGTTAAACTTAATTATTACGACATTTTAGAAACATTCTCAAATACTGATTGTATTATTGCACATATTTTTTAAAAACAATGATTATGCTATTACAAAAACCAATAATTGAGTAGACTTTTAGTAGACTTGGTAGTAACAATAGACAGTCAGACTTTAGAATTAGTTCTAGCTATCCGTTTTAACTGAGTTTTTCTTCTCATCCCAACTATTCTACTAAAATATCACTTATATTCCATGTAAAAGTGCAAGCGTAAAATCTAGAATATTATAATTTAGTTTATCTACTCTGATTCTATAATACAAAGATTATAAAACTGAAAACAAAATTCTTATGACAAACATTACGTACAGGCCAAAAATAATTAAAAAAAAGTTTAATTACGATACAGGTCTTGTATGGACACCTGTAACATAATATAACTTTTAAATCATAACAATACACCTATACAACCTCCAGCTGGACCAAGGAGGTTTAACCTCTACTTTAAAAAAAAAGGTTTCAATGAACGAGTCCGCGACGACGCAACACGCATGCGCAATCGGTGTTTGCGCCTTGGCGCCAACATTTGACATTTAAAAAATCTTTTCAATATTTAAACAAAGTTTGGTTTTGTTTATAAAATACATAGGTTTTTGTGTAAAAACATGTCTGAAAGCGGGGATAGTGGTGATTGTACACCACCAGACATTCTGGAAGCTGCGTCAAACGTGACCATGAACCTGTTGCCGGCGAAATCTAGGAGCAACTATAATAAATGTTACCACGAATTCATGGAATGGAAAATGAATAAAAATGGTACATCATTTTCTGAAAATTTAATGTTAGCGTACTTTCAAGAGTTATCTGAAAAATATAAAGTGTCAAGTATGTGGGCTAAATACTCCATGATTAAAAGTACACTCAATATTTACTACGAAGTTGACATAACTAAATATAGCAAGCTGATTACATTTTTGAAACGAAACTCACAAGGATATAAAGGGAAAAAATCCAAGACTTTTACTTTAAAATAAGTTCTTAAATGAAGCCCCAGACACATTATATCTCTTCACAAAGGTATTTTAGTTGTTTATCAGTTAACCATGAACATTTTTTTGGTTAATATTGAGTTCATTTACCGTAATATATATGAGTTGTTACAGATTGCACAAATTTTTGGTATAATGGGTGCTTGCCGACGGCAAGAGTTATACAACATACAATTCAAAGATGTTGAAGTCTTCGAAACTACACTATTGATCAAAATAAGTAAAACTAAAACCAAGACGGACCGCTCTTTTACCATTACTGGGAAATATTATGAACAATGCAAAAAATACATAGAGCTAGGACCAACTGAGTGCAGCAAACCCAGTTTTTTTCTACTATATTCTAACTATATTGACGGAAAATGCACGATGCAGAGAGTTGGCATTAACAAATTTGGAGCTTTAGGCAAAGTTATTGCCAGCTATCTTCAACTTACCGACCCCGAATTGTACACAGGACACTGCTTTCGCCGAACATCTGCGACCTTGCTAGTTGACGCTGGTGGAGATATAACGGCACTAAAGCGACACGGTGGTTGGAAGTCAACGACAGTTGCAGAAGGCTATATAGATGATTCAATGACTAACAAGATCGCTATATCCAATTCAATACTTAACAGTATTGAAAATAACAGAAATGAGGTCAACATTAACATACCCTCTCCGAGTACCTCCAATAACGCTTCCTGTCCGGTTCAAATTCATTTTCATAATTTTAATATTCAGAACATCAATAATTATTACAAGTAAAAATAAATTTGTTGTTATATTCAGCGTTTTATTTGCAATATTGTTTTACGTATTATAGTATGAGAGTAGATAAAGTAGTGTATGACACTGTACATAACTTGGTCTTATAACACTCGTGTGATACTGTAAAAAAACTCGCCTACGGCTCGTTTTTTTAAAACACACTCATGTTATGAGTACCCTTATTATGCAACAGTATCATAATCTACTATTATAGACGTAATACGCGAACCTTGGTCTTCTTGAACTCCTCCAAGTAATAAGTTGATTACTGCTGGAATTGATTAGATCACGGCTAGACGCCTGCTGTGCCATCACATTGCCGGTGCCTACTAAAGCCTCGTCCGCACTAGCTATAGTTGCTATACATGTATCACGACTTGTATCGAGGACATGTATACTAAACATCACAACACACGTACTCATATATTATAAATGCGGAATTTTGTGAGTGAGGATGTGAATGAGTGTCATTGCGAACACAGACTACTTTTGTTTTCGATTCCTCAAATAGTCACGTTACTCAAGTATTTAATGAAGTCGTGCTGCATCCCGTAGGTCAAGTGGCGGCTCTGTTAGCTCAGGTGGTAGCGTCCATGCCCTCGAAGCGAGGGATCTTCGGTTCGATCCATGACCGGAGCAAATATATGTATGATGCGCAGAAACATTTGTTCTGAATGCTGTAATGCGTTAGTGTGTGTGACCCTATCTCATGGGACAAATGGAATCCTAATGCGGTGGTATGAGTGTTTTAATGTTACCGATACTGTCGGCTTATTAAATACTAGCTGCGTCCTGTGGTTACACCCGCGTGGTGATGGATAATGACGATGATGACGATTTGGTATGGAAATGGCTCCATACCAAACTTCATCAAAAATGTTCCAGCCATTTGAGCGCGAAGAAGTAACAAACATACAAACACAGTCCCAAACTTTAAGGTTTCAGTTTTCAAACTTTCGCCTTCGTCATACCCTGGTGCTTATGAATGATGATGATGTTTTATCCTATGTATTGATCCAGTTTCTCATTTACCTCTATATCAAATTTCATCAAAATTGGTCCAGCCGTTTGAGTGTGTAGATGTTACCTAGGTACATACAAAAACTCACGAACTTTCACCTTTATAACATTAATGTGATTAGCGTGGAGTAAAAGCAGATATAAAATTAGTTTTCAGGAAAGGGGAAAAGAAAAAGTATTTATTCTTATTTTAGTGACTCCTACATTTTCAAGCTGAACTGCTTCATATGCTCATATTACTTCATATTTATTGATAGACACAAACAACATAATATATCCATTAACTGATGTTAAATGTGATACAAAGAAGATCTATATATCATATAGATCTTAATTCTAATTCTTATATGTTGAAATACAATTGTACCGTAGTGCGGACTAGGCTTAACCCCTACGTTGTCCTCCGATTCGCGGTCATTCACGTCGGCGATCGTACACGTATCTAGCTAGCTGGACTCTGTACCAATCGATTCTGCAGGGTGCGAGTTTGGTCTAATCAAAGAAATAAGCTCGATTAAGAGCTTTGTTGTAGATTTTCTCAGTGGTTTTACTATAGTTATTAGTCGTCGATTTCATTTTAAGTGAACATTATTTTATGAGCTCTTTATGTTATTATACCTTTACTTGAACCTCTTGTTACTTTGTTATCGCTGAAATAAAATAATTATATCACTTCAGGGCAACGACATTCAATTAAACATTTAACACAACTTTTCGCGCTTTATATACCTAACTGATGATAATGATGATGAATCTTATATAGCCTATGTTACTCAGGGTGAATGTAGCTTTCCAATGGTGAATGAATATTTTAAATCAGTCCAGTACTTTTTGAGCTAATTCGTTACAAACATACTTCTCCTACAGATGATATTAAGATTAGTATAGATAGACGTATTTCATTAATGGAGGATCCCAATAATCTATCTATCCACGGTTTTCCTTACTACCGATAGAAATTTGACATAACTGCCATACAAATAGTGTCAAATATCTAACTCTAGTAAGGTAAACCGGCGATAGATAGATTATTGGGACCGGCCGTAAGACTCCAAGCTTATCAGTAAATAAATGTCATCATCAGTATTTCTAGATATTTGCTTATAACCAATTAACTAATTATGAATTAGATAAATATGTTTGTAATAGCGATAAAATATGTGTATATGACAAAATCACCAATAAGATATTTCTGTAATAAAAAAATACTATAGATACGCATTGCGAAGTGCCAAGACTGCATTTTGTTAAATTTCACGTGGAGAATTATTGTAATACTAAGGCACAAACGAAATATTAGTCTGCGTAAACGCTATAACATAGTTTACTGCTGGAGAGAACCAGCTTTCTATAATAAATTGCCGCTTTACTTACACAAGACAGAAAAAATAGCAACGCGCTACGATGTAGATGTGAATAGAGCCAACGCGATAAAACAAAACAGCGGGCACAATTCTATTTCATGACTTTAAATGCTAGTAAATCAAAAAATTGAAAATATTTTTAAATGAACTACAGTATATAGACAAGTAGTTTCTGTGATGGTAAACGCCGGTCCTATAACTACTTACTGTAGGTAGGTATATAGTTCCCGGCATCTGAATTGGATGGCTCCATAGGCTTCCACAAGTAAAATTCGACTAAGATATAACATTGCAATAGTCTGTATTCATACAGCCTTCATGATCCCTTCAAGACTGTAAGGGGAATAGCCTCTATAGATAAATAGAAATGTTATGAGAACAAATTACTTTACTGACAATTTAGGGTTGGATGATTTTACTATAATTACGGAAAGGTTTCGCTTTGTCAGGGATCTAAAACCTCATAGTCGTTAAAATGTAATTAAAGGTGACGCACCTCTATTTTATATTGTAGTTGAGCTTTACTCTCACTAGTCTTGCTCAACAATTTTCGTTTGATGTCGTGCCTTATGACGTGTCACAGTATTAAAAAGTCATGCGCATGAATATAAGAAAAAGGTGGTACCTATTTTCTTACATAATGGTCACTTTCCGCCGGGCTCGCAATCAACACCCGCGCACCACACCCGCAGTGCGGGAGTCAGTGTCGGAGTACAGTTTGAGTTGTGTTCAATTGCATATTTGCGTAGGTACGCGATAACACTATCGGCGTCTTGGTTGCGAGCTATGGTCACGTTACGTCACAATTTCAAATGGCGTTCATGAAGTACATCATAATTTTTTTTGTATGGGATAGGTTGGCAAAAGAGCAGGCGGCTCAGCAGATGGTAAGTGTCTCGCCTACCTTCGAGGAAGGATGATAGGAAGGAAGAGATAGAAAGGGTGATGGGAAGGAGAGGGAGAGCGGGGAAGGGGGCAATAACAAGCTATGTTACTTCACGTCGGTGTTATATGGGAGTGTGGTACTTCTCCGGTAGTGCCGGCCCATTCGGCTGTGGGGTTGCAGCGTGGCACTACCACAAACGAATGCCTGTGTGTTCTTTGGGCATACGGTTACACCCGAGCCCGCGTGGTCTACGCCCCATTTGTACGTAATTTTCTTACATACATGTTATAGGTATACTTACTACCTACTTCATAGCTGCTACCTGAAATTGTTATTTTTCTTAAAACTTGGAAGCAATGTTCAATGTATTTGCTTGGAAATAACATAACAGTACTCCAGCGGTTCAATTTTATTTCGGTGCTCTTGAGTTAAAGTAAAAGTAACAACGGAACAAATAGACAGACTTTAGATTTTTTTTTAAATTCCTGTTTCTTATTTCTAACGCCTTTTAGAGATTTGTCAAAAATATTTTACCACGGATGCAAAATCTGTACTTTGTTAATTTGTAAAATTAAATAGCTCACACATTCTGACTCGGGGATGCAGATCACGTATTTAGCCGATAAACTATGAGTAAGGGGAAAATGAATTTCCCGGGTCTCACCGGCTGGAAGCTTGCGATACTTTATGTGTACCTAGGTATTTTCTGTTGTTTATGAACGACAAGCTGAGCACCGCGGTTACATCCGCGTGGTGATGAATGATGCTGATGTTGATCTTATGTGTTAATGCAGCGCCTCATCTATCTTCATACCAAATTTCATTAAAATCAGTTCATTACTTCTTTTTGTGAAAGAGTAAGTAACATCCACATGTCCATACATACAAACTTTCGCGTTTATAATACTAGGATGTATATGATGAAAGATGAAAGTATGGACTAGCTCAACATTATACTTTGTATTTAAAAAATATAAATATACTGTTTATTATATATATAGCACTATTAGTGCTATACATACACTAAATTATAAATAGACATTATATTAGTACAGACTACACAAAGACTTGTGTTCATTATTTTGAGGCGTAGGTAGGTATGTGATTCTTGATTTTAAGATGTTGCGTGACATATCGTTGATTCAAATGTTGAAAAAAGCACCTTTGAAGCAAGCATACCCACACACGTTGTAAAAAAGTAGGTTGATTTCTGCAAAATCTATAGTATTCATGGCCAAATATGGCGAATCGCGAGTCAACGGGTTAATACCAGCGCGTGTAGCTGCACTGCGAACGAGCGGATTGTCGATATGATATGAACTACGAATAATAATAAGTCAGGAACAGTAACTGCGTTAAAAAAATGACCCAACAAAAGTCGTGTTCAAGTAGGCGGGGCTTAAAAGTCGTGTTCAGTACGTCATCAGTCGGACATTTTTCTTGCAAGCGAGCACACGTGAAATCTTTGCATACATTTAAATTTTTATCATTGTGAACTACAACTGTGAATCATTATGCCAGCATGTGTAGTGAAGTGGTGCAGGATCCATACAAGATTAAAATGTCCAGGAATCACTATTATTAGTAAGTAGTAGCAAAATTATAATTATATTCAAAGATGTACAAATACGTATACAAACCGAGATGGTCAATACTATGCAAAATAAAGTCAGTCTATTTTTGTATATTTTTTTACAGAACTGAATATTGAAATGTAAAAGCAATGTATTTTGCTTATTTTGTTTTATTTTCATTTCCTTGCCGATCCAATGCAGTAAAATAAATGCCTCTCTGCACTTAAGCTAGATAGACAAGAGTATGACTAGATGCCTGTGAAAACCAGCATTATATACTTATTCCGTTCATTTTGAAGAAATAAATAAAAAACAAATTGAAAGAAATTGTATATGTACCATGTTACACAAATTTGCAGTACCTCCCAGTCTGTATAGTTAGTGCCTACTGTTTTTTTGGTTATGTTATTATGTATATCAAATCTTATATTAAGTAAACTTATCATTTTTACGCTGATGATTCGTCCCAAAAAAAACATCAACATCTCTAAAAAATACTACAGAAAATGAACAATTAACAGTAATAACCGATTACCTGCAGTTGAATAGTATAAGCATTAAAAAAATTACGTAAGTACGTTTAATTTTTCAAGCTAATGAAAATACACACTTTGCAAATTTTGAAGTGGTTTACTTGAGTTGCTCATAAATCTGTCAGTAATATCAACACAATGCTTTTCTAAAATAATTGATAATGAAGGTATTCTGCGACCACTGAAAAACGTCCACCAGGCAAATAACGAATATCCTATCCTACTTCCTACTTATATCCCACTAATATCATATATGATGTGAAAGTTTGGATGGATGGATGGATGATTTTTATGAATGTTTGTTACTCAATAACGGCAGAACAGCTGAACAGATCTGATTGAAATTTGTCACAGAGATAGATTATAGTCTGGAATAGCACATAGGCAAATGTTCATCATCAATCACCACGCGGGTGAAACGGCCTAATATTTTTGGGTACAGCATAGACCAAATAACAAGATCTCTGCCGATACCAAGATCATAATGATGACTTTCTTTCTGACAATAGAGTTCTGTTAAAGTTGTGTCAGTTTCTGATAGATTATATAATGCGTTCGAATAGCCCCAAGTTGGCGAAAAATAACGCTAAAAACGCTCACAATGGCGTTCGAATTGGGAATTTGTGGGTGAAAATTTCGTTTACGGCTCTTTTTGTTCACCGTTCGCAAAGCTAAAAAAGAGTTATTTATGCCACCGAAAAGTACAATTATTAACCCACGTCCGGAGCTGCGGTTGTTTTGATCGTTTTTTGACAACTATCTATTTGACAGCACAATCGTGCGATTTTAGGTCTTCAGGCACGGTTTAGCGTTCGAGTAGAGTGTGGGAATAGCGGCAATAATAACGATTTTGAGCTTTACGAACGCTTTAACAAAAGAGCCAACAATTGCAACGTCCCCAATGCCCTCATTGCTAAACGAACGTACCTCAAGTCAAAAGCACGCAATGATTTTGCCAGCTCGATACACTAGACGTGCTCGGCGATAGAGTTGGCATGTCATCCGTCTTAGTTGTTCAGCCGACTGTAGTCGAGCGATTCCGCCATCAAGACGGAGGTGAAACATCAATCTAGCGGTCATGAGTGAATCACCCGCAAACATGTTATTTTTTAACACAACATAACAAACGGTTTCGCCTATATATCCTCGAAGGGGTAAGCAGCGGTGTTTTTAACGCCTACATTTAAGTTTTTTTTTTGTTTTTGCCTCTTGTTTGTGTCGCTCGCTATTATTTTGACAGCTCGATAAACTAGACTTAAGGGGGATCAAATGTAACACAAAAACCGTCAAGGGTGATGAAATGAAATGATAGTTTTTTTAATGGTGATATATGTGTATGTACTCGTAAGTCCTGTCTTTTATTATTAGTGTTTACTGATTGATACACTAAGTATTTACATTTTCTCTTGGACTTCTATTATAACAATTGCGTTTGACCATGTACATATTTAATGTCATTTTGGTATAATGATAGATGGAGGTCTGGTCAGGGTGAGGCCTTGGAGAAGATAATAAGCTACTAGAAGTACTAACCCTGCGCAGACGTAGTCGTGGGCACCAGCTAGTTTAATATAATTTTGGTAAAATGAATATGCGATTTTTTTTTAATCTCACTTCACTACATAGCGAAGAAAGAGTCTCTTCTAATTACTTCTAGGCGAAAACTTAATAAATTAATCATATTTGGCGGGACATAAAGTTCACTGAATTTTAAAAAGTAACCGATATAAAAAACAAAAAAAAACATTGTTTATATTATTGACTTGGTCCAATTCACTTGTTGCATTACATCGTCCACGCCGCTACGACTAAATTGTTATAGTAGACGTTGCAGCACGCGCGTGAACCAATCCCTGCTTTCCTTCTGAATTTAAACCAATCACCGAACATGTCTATTTGTAACCTCGGAAGTAATTCGTATTTGGAATCATACGTCGCTTTTGTTTGAAGGACCACTTTTTGTGTGGAATTTGTTCTGAATTATGCTTCCTGACTTATTATTATTCGTAGGATATGAAAGAATATAATTGACAGCATTTATAGATAAAAGACAGCCCGCAATAAAGTTACTGTGGCTGTAGGGCTCATTTTAATGAGTCCTCGCCTACGGGTTACAGGGACGCGGGGGTACGGGATGTGGGAGATACATTCCCAAAATTGTATGTATAGTACATATAGACTTTCGGTCTGTCAATTCTTGATAAAGTTTGATGTGTCAGCGTGTCGTGTGAAGGGGTCAATACGTGACTTGTTTCTTACGACTTCGACGAAGGATTTTCAAGAAATCGTTGCAAAATATATTCCCAAGATACTGCGTAAGGTAACAAACACCCAAGTAGGTGAGTAAGCCATATTTACAATGCTTTCTATTCGCCCTAAGAAAAAAGAAAAGGGGAAAAAGAAAATACTTTCCAGTGAAATTGTTAGTCCAAAGTATTAAAATCGTACAAACTCTGTGGCTCTGGAAAAGACGGTTATTTAACTTTACTTCCAAATTTGTATCCATATAAACCAGAAAAGTTGAAACTTAAATGTAATTATGAATATCCTAGAAGCGCTTAAAGTTTTTATTTGAATACTAGCAACTCCCCGCGACTTCATTCGCGTAGTAGGCTCGGCCTTCGACCTCGCCATAACCTCCTCTATTCTGTTATTTTTTTAATAAGACCTTCTCCTGACAATAATGAACAGAACAAAAAAGAATAAACGATATCGGTATAGTATAGCCGTTCTCAAGTTATAGCATGACCAGGAAAAATAGGGGTTCATTTTTATGATTACATACATTTCGATGATCAGTATTCTTTTATACATTATTAAGTGTTATTAATATTTTAATGATAATGTATATTCCTATATATATAAGCTCAAAGTCGCACAACGAGCTATGGTTTCTCTACATGATCGAATCAGAAATGAGGAGATCCGTAGAAGAACGAAAGTCATCATAAAGTGGCAGTGGGCAGAGCACAAAGCACGCAGAACAGATGGCCGATGTGGCCCGAAGGTTCTGGAATGGAGACCACGGACTTGCAAGCGCAGCGTAGGTCGTCCACCGACACGGTGGACAGACGACCTGATAAAGGTTGCAGGACCACGTTGGATGCAGACCGCTCCCAACCGGTCCTTTTGGGAAATAATGGGGGAGGACTATGTTCAACAGTGGACGTCCTACGGCTGCGTTAATGATGATGATGATGGTGGTGATGATGATGATGATTTCTCTTGGTCATGCTATAACTTGAGAACGGCTATACCGATTTCATTCATATTGTTTTAAATGTTTTCTAATACTACGTAGAAGGTTCGTACATTAAAAAAAACAACTATGCGAAAGAAATCACGGGCAGGCGCTAGTTTATATATAAAAAATAATCTCTAGCGTGAACGAACGGTTCACGCAAAAGTTGGTAGTATTAATTTGGATGTTTGAGGCAACATAATATATAATCGGAGAAGAAAACTTATCAAAGCTTCTATTTAAATTGAAAAAGTGTAGATGGAATCAATGCAAAGAATATATTATATTTACAAAGCGTTAAGCTCGTTGAAAAGTGTTGTACTTGAAGAATGATTGAAAGTTAGACAGTACTCATTACGGAAATATTCTGTTCACCTCTGAATATAACATTTCAATGGAAATAGCTCAGGTATTAGCATAAAAGAGCAATATTGAGTTGCCTGTTTGCAATATAAAGCAGCCGGCTGCGTATACTGTGCTAAATCTCTCAGGAATGCGATAAAAATATATCTTCCTTTTAAACGTGGCTCATTAACATAATCAATATTTACTTTTTTACCCATCCAATGTGCACAAGCTCTTTATATGCTCGTTCGAACATAACTCCTGTAAGGGATTCTTTTGTTCAGTCCCCGCTTGGACTATAATTTTTAACAACATAGGGGCCGGGACACCGACGTCCGTAGGAGCCATAGCGTAGTACATATAATTGTCTATGGCCATAGCCTTCAGCGTATCCCTACACATCCTGATGCATACGAGGTGGTAGCTGCCACAACACTAGGATATTTTCTATCTTCAAGTACCGCAAACTTTACTGTGCAAAGGTTTTAAGTGCACTGTTACAAGTAATGTAACTGGGCCAAAAAATACTTCACAATACACATCTTCGTGATGTGGACGTGTAAATTCACCCACTACTTTAAAGCTTAAAACTTTAACGGCTGGTTTCTATAATCTAGCTATATATGCTTTATTTATTAGGAATATAAATTTGGCATACGTTCCATTCAAATTGTGTCTTCTAACCCTGGCAAGGCAAACCTTCGATTAGTAGAATTATATAAACTTGCCGTAAGTCAGATTTTATTTTTACAGAAGTTACCGCTTACCATCGGTTGATTACCTACGCTCCTTTCTACTTGTAGCCACAACAAAAAGATTTGCATGTGCTATACTTGTGTTCTTGTTATTTTAGGAACTGTTTTGTAACAGTTCCTAAAATAATAAGAAGTTAACACAATTATATATACATCAAAAACTAACACCCGAATTGTAACATTACATAATTGTAACTCGAGCTTTAAATAATATAGTTTAAAGTGTTTAGGTAACTCATGCGTTGTTAAATATTTGCTTTGGTTGAACTTATTTTTGTATAATTTTAGCATAAGATAATTGTATTTCCTTTGACATTAATACAATGTCAAGCATGTACTGTGATGTTCCGCAGCGATTTCCCTATACAATAGCCACGATGTGCCCTTGCTACGGTCCTGGCATACTCAATTTCAACCGAATTCCAAAAAAAGCAGTATGATCACGTATAACTTTTTACAGACGAGTCCGATTTTGATAATTATTTCTTGGTTTCGTAGAGTATACTTCCGAGGTGGTTCCATTTAAATTTCATCAAATTCGGTTAAGCGAAACCGCTTTGAGTTACAATTCTTAATTGACGATGAATGGTAATCATCCCGTAAGTAGGAACAGTCACGAAAAAGGGTGGACTAATATTTTAACGGAAAATGGAACCGACCGTCTTCAATAACTTCTTTAAACTTTTTAGTGGTCTAGTCGTTTCCATTTTTTATATTTTTTTTGTTATAATCGCCTCAAAGAAGCCCTCATTAATCTGCACGACATTATAGCTGATATTCTTAGATATTTTTATGATATGTTACATAATCATCACAAGTTCCTCAGATCCCAAACTTGTTAGAGCCTAGTTACTATAGTAATCTGCCGTCGGATATACTTCCTATATACAGTCGTGGTCAACTAATTAGGGACATGCAAGATAGTGAAGAACAATAACCGGTTATGTACATACAAATATAAAACCCTATTGATTTCTCAGTAACTATTATTTGCATAATTTGTCCGATTATTATGCTTTAAATGGCTGTAAATAAAAGAATAAATAAATAGAAAAAAGTATTTAATATCAAAGGTTGAACATGTATTCAATTTTAAGGTATAATTCTGTAGCTGGACATTTAATTAAGGACAGTAAACTATAATGAAAAATAGAGTTAAACAAAACTAATAATCTGCAGTATTATAATATCTTTAACAGCTCCATTTTATTACGTGTAAAATCAGTACCCAGTAGCAAAACCTTTGTTAGTAATTACCGCTTGACACCGATGTGGCATAGACATTATCAGTTTCTGGCATGTTTCGACAGGAATGTTTGCCCATGCCTCACAAAAAGCTTCATTAAGTTCATCTAAAGTTATGGTACGATAAGTGGCTACTTTTTCTTGATTTTGTGCCAAAGGTGCTCGATTGGGTTAAGGTCCGGGCTATTTGCTGGCCAATCTAGCACCGATACTGACTGACTGGTAAGAAACGACTTGACTGAACGGGCGGTATGTTTCGGGTCGTTATCATGCTGAAACGTCCATATAATAGGGAGATGCTCCTCAGCATAGGGAAGCATCGTTTCCTCCAATATTGCCTTGTATTGATGTTGGTCTAAGTTACCCTGAACTTTCCTCACAGGTCCCACTCCACGTCCAGAAAATGAACCCCACATTTTAATCTTTCCACCGCCATGTTTCACCTGCTTTTTTGTGAATCTTGGATTCATTTCCGCTTTTACTGGACGCCGTACGTATTGCCTTCCATCTGAAGAAATCAAATTAACCTTGGTCTCGTCAGAGAATAATACATGTTGCCATTGGGCGTAGGTCCAATGTCCATATTTACGTGCAAACGCCAAACGAGCATTTCTATGTTCTTTGTTCAACAACGGTACTTTGCGAGCCACTCTTCCGAACAACCCTGCTTCTACCAGACGTCGTCGAACGGTCCTCGCTGAGACACCAGCTCTTTCATCTGTCCCAAACACTTCGTGTTTAATTAAAATAGAGCCTAGAAACGGATCTTTCTTAGCTAACCTGGTTATCATTCTATCTTCTTGCGGAGTTGTTTTTCTCGATATTTTTGTTCTGGGCACATTTAAATCTGTGTTGTTGCGTCTGACATGTTGCACTGCATTGTATACCATAGTTTTTGAACAATTTAAATGTTCTGCTATCCTTCGGTATGGCCAACCATGTTCGACAACAAACTTCATGATAATTTTTCGTAGTGTTGGATCGCAACTTTTATTTTTACCCATTTTTCTTCAAAATATTTTTCAAAACTTAAAATAAATATCGGGATTGCCGCCAAAACTACCACGAAACAATAAGAGAAGAAGTAAAAAAAGTATTGAGATTCAAATTTTGAAAATAGAACGCAATATCTCAGTGTCCCTAATTAAATGGCCAGCCAGCATTATTAGAACAAATAGCACTACGATAATCTATCAGCTATACTGTAAAGAGGTTTAATGTTTAAGAAGTTGTTATTGTTTGTATAATCGGGCACATAAATGACTAATTATACTTACATGTAAGAGATATGGAATATGGTTTAGACTCGTTGGAAAATAAAAAATAAATTCACAATTCGCTTTAACCAAAGAGTGTCCCTAATTAGTTGACCACGACTGTATATATGTACACACCCAGACACAGGTAAAACAGACATGTTCATGCACACCTGTCCGGATCGAACGCGGATCCAGCAGCTAAGAAGGCAGGGTTGCAACCAACTGCGCCAACCGGCCGGTTAAGACCATTGGCAATTTGATGCCCAGCATTATTGACTCTTTTAAGTACAGGTACTTCCATGTTCTGCGATATTAACTAACTCTTTTGCCACCAGGAAAATCATTAAGTGGGATCAACGAAGAGATCATCTGGATCAGCATAAGCATGGCGATTGCGATAGCTGTTCTGATAGCTTTTGCGTTATGCTACATTTTAAAGGACAAATGCTCGAAAAGAGCTGCCTTCCGTAAGCAGCGCGCCCTGACTTTTAAGGAGAAGTTCGCGAGACAACCTTTCACGGACTGCCTCCCAGAGCCCGAACCACCTCCAGACCCCTAACTGCCACCCTAGTCCTTCTACCCGCAGTATTGATCAGATGGCAAGGAGCACTTTTACAACTTCCACCGCTTTTCTTACACCACAAGCTTCTTCAGCTTCAAGCTGCCGCCGAAGGACTATCCAGTCACATATAAAGATGATGATACATTATGATTTTACAATACCACATTAACGCGTGATGGAAGCATCCATGAGGACTTTGCACAGTTTCTCATACAAATGATAGGAATTACAAAGTGAAATAGTACACTCGAGAGCAATGAATCCGGGTCACTTAAAGAATCCTAAAAATCTCGGAAACTAAAAATGCTAGGTTAATGCAATAAATTGTATTTAATAGACAATGTAATACTCCTTAAATGAAGGTATTAAAACTTCTTAGTTGTTGTAAAGTTATATCATAAAAAAATCAAATTTGAAAAAGGGCCACTTTCGAAGATGGAACTACGAAATTACAGCATTTGGTTTTGCTTTTGTTTGTAATCTGTCATTTATGTGGGTACATAAACCATGTTGATAGTGCTCTATATTCATTATTCAAGCTGAAATTTTGTCGCTTACGCCTGAAGAATGCACCAGAATACTTACAATGCTGGAAACCGGCCGGAGTCAGCGCGATACAGCCAGGACTGTCGGTGTGTCGCTGTCAACAGTACAAAGAGTTCTCCGACGTTACGAAGAAACTGGTTCTAACCTACGCAGACCAGGAACGGGCAGAACCAGGTGTACCACAGCACGAGAAGACCGATACTTGGTGAACACCATGCTTCGAAATCGCTTTCTCACAGGAACTGAACTCACAAATCAGTTTCGACGCCTCGGAGGAAGTAACCCAAGTGCATGGACAGTAAGACGTCGGCTTGCTGAATCTAACTTAAAACCCCTTAGACCTGCAAACGGCCCTAAACTGGAGCGTGGGCATCGTATTTCAAGACTAAGATATGCCCAGAGCCACGTAAATTGGAGTATTGAAGATTGGTCAAAAGTTATGTTCTCCGACGAATCAAAATTTATGCTCTACAAGCACGATGGAAAACACAGAGTGTATCGAAGACCAGGGGAAAGATTCAAGCAAGCATGCATCGAAGAAAAAGTAGCCTACGGTGGTGGGTCTGTACTTGTGTGGGCCGGAATTTCTTCTGAAAGTCGCACAGAGCTGGTGATCATAGAAAACGGCTCTTTAACTAGCGAAAGATATGTGGAAGAAATCCTCAATGATCACGTTGGTCCATTTATGGTCAATTTAGGTGAGGATGCTATATTTATGCATGACAATGCCCGACCTCATACAGGTAGGATTGTGAATGACTACCTTCAAGAGATGAACATTACTCGTATGGAGTGGCCAGCGCGCAGCCCGGATATCAACCCGATCGAGCATGCTTGGGACGAGCTAGGCAGATGCGTAAAACAACGAAACCCTCCCCCAATCACGCTTCGTGAGCTCAAAATTGCTCTCACAGAGGAATGGGAGAATATTCCCCAAAATCGTATAAGGAACTTGGTGTACAGCATGCCAAACCGCGTAAACGCAGTAATGGAAGCACGAGGAGGCAATACGAAGTATTAAAATTCAAGAAAATCGTAATAAAGTTCAAAAATTTCATGTTTCCTATTTTTGTTTTAAGGAGAGATCAGCAGTTTTTTTCTTTATGTAATTTTGTGTTAATAAAATGTATGGTGACTCATATTTTTTTTTACTTTCATTTAAGGAGTATTACATTGTCTATTAAATACAATTTATTGCATCAACCTATCATTTTTAGTTTCCGAGATTTTTAACATTCTTTAAGTGACCCGGATTCATTGCTCTCGAGTGTATTTCTATCGACAGTTTGAAATATTTATTTAGGTATATGTATTGTTTATTATAGTATCTACACTATATTAAAAGAAAGTTGTGGCTATACCATATACAACACCAGAATGGCGTTACCGATTTCGATGAAATTTGGCAAAGAGATAGATTATATTCCGAGGAAGAACATAGGATACTTTTCATCATCATCAAGGTACTGGATAGCGACTACACACACACACACGCACGGACACTCACACACACACGCTCATCCTCAAAAGGGTACGTAGCGGTGTTTACGCCTACGTTTCGCCAGATATGTTTTAGTCTCATGTAATATTGGGCGGGCCTATTGCCATCTACGGGCACGGATA
Source organism: Selenia dentaria (assembly GCA_917880725.1). Lineage (NCBI taxonomy): Eukaryota > Metazoa > Arthropoda > Insecta > Lepidoptera > Geometridae > Selenia > Selenia dentaria. The sequence continues at coordinate 29,837,649 of OU862877.1, read as the reverse complement.
GAGACTCATATTGATATCTTAGCCAAATACAATAATAAAATAATAGAGCTGCTATAACCAAGTTTAAAATCACTTGCTACGAGGGTCATTTGAAAAGTTCTTAGCCTAACATACTTAATGAAACCACACAATTTTGAGTTTATTTTTATTTTTCAACATACTCTCCTCCGAGCTCAAAACACTTTTTCCATCGACCCGGTAAGGCTTCGATATCCGTTTTAAAAAAAATCTTCGTCTAACTCCTCAAAATAAGCGTCCACGGCGGCTATGACCTCTTCATTTGTAAAAAAATGTTTACTACCAAAAATTTTTTCAGCTTTGGGAACAGATAAAAGTCGGACGGTGCTAAATCCGGTGAATATGGGGGATGAGGTAACAATTCGAAGCCATATTGATGGATTTCTGCCATGGATTGTACAGAGGTGTGAACGCGCGCATTGTCCTGATGAGACAAGACTTTTCTTCTCCAAAAACCTGGACGTTTTTCTTTGATTTCTTCTCTCAAACGAAGCATCAGGTTGCAATAGTAATTGGAGTTTATTGTTTCACCCTTTTTGAAATAATCCACGAGACTTATACCCTTTGCATCCCAAAAAACGGATGCCATGACTTTGCCCGCCGATAAAACCACCTTTGCTTTCTTCGGGGTGGGCGATCCTGCTCTTTTCCATTGTTTCGACTGTTCTTTTGTCTCGGGTGTATTGTGGTGAACCCAGGTTTCATCCATGGTTATAAATGCCTTGGTAAACATTTAGAATCGTGGCGCCTGAATTCGGGGAGGGAGAGGGGAGGGGAGGGGGGGTTCGGGTAGTGCCCCCCCGCAAACCCCACCCGCCGGAGACCATTAGTTTTCGAGTTATGTTTGTTTAAGTATTTTGAGGTTAAGTACTGCATTTCGATCTACTACCACCCCCGCGTCGGCTCTGCAATCCGACAAGACTGCTTGAAATCGGGGTGCTATGAGTCGGTTCTGTCACTGACTTCGACCTATTCTAACTAACTATAACTAACCTATAGGTATGTCACAGACAAGTGACTTTGCCAATTCATTAGATAGCTACTGATATACTATTGTGCACAAATTTGGAACAAAAGTAGTTTGATGAAGCGTTCGCCGGCCGCTGCCGCGGCATGCTCGCTACGCTCGCTCGGCTCGCCTGGTGGGTCACAGTTCAGACCTAACCTAACCTATAGGTTTGTCACAGACAAGTGACATTGCCAATTCATTAGGTACTATTATACTATTGTGCACACATTCCTACTAGTATGGTGCACACCCAAGCCCCAAACGATTTGTTTGTTTTCGATAAACGCATAGGGGTGCGATGCGTGCGGCACATTTTTTGGCGTTGCACCATGTTGTTTTCTTCAACGAATTTTAGACACTGGTCAATGGTTCCCAATTCGCGCACAACTTTGGGTAGGCTCCACATTTGTACAACTTCCTCCGTGTACAAATGCCGGTCCGAAACGGGTCCGTCATCTACAAAGTCCGCCCTTGATGAAGGTCCAGGCACAGGAGACGCCATCGCGATGACTAATGAGCACGTCGAGCTGGTACCAGTTATCAAATCTTCCAAAGGCAATCGCAGTGTCCAGTGAGCAAGCAGGTGTCGTACAGTAAAGCAGCAAAATCGGAGTCCAAAATCGTAGCAAAGTCGTTGAGATATCAAAAGAAAGCGCAGAAAAACAGGAGAAAACATTCACGTACACTCGGAAGTAACGGAATGACGCGAGTATTCCGACAGTGACATTACGCTATCTTCGATGTTTGCGTTCCGTTTCAAGAACTTACATACAACGTACATGTCAAAAAAGGCTAAAAGTTACCTAGAAACGTTTCGTTTTACGCATTAATGTCATTTATGTCACCTGTCACTATCAAAATTACGGTGTTTTATTGAAACTTTAAAAAACTATTTAGACTATTTTGGCGTGTCTCCGGCAGCTAAAATGTTGTAAATACGCTTTATACAAACCCCTTCAACCCACCCACAGTTTTTGTTTCACCAAATTCAGGGGTCACGATTCTAAAGCCAACCCAATCTTTCAACAAATTCTATTGGGTCAGCTTCATATAACTCTAAACAGTCGTGAAAAGTTGTGAGTCAGTTGCGTTTTTGTTCCACTGAAAGCAGTCGCGGTACCCACCGCGCAGACACCTTAGAGAATCCAAGTTCAGTAGTAATTATATGATGTGTTCGCTCAGATGAGATGCCTACAGTCTTAGCTATCTCCTCGACAGTCAATCTTCGATCAGATAAAATTTAATCACAGATTTTTTCTTTGTTTTGATCAGTGGTAGCAGTCGAAGGCCGGCCACTACGGGGCTCATCTTGAATGGTCTCACGACCACGTTTAAACTCTGCCACCCAGTTTTTAACAGTCGCATACGAAGGAGCGGACTCACCCAAAGTAGTAGACATGTCTTCATGTATACCTTTCAAATTCAGGTATTTTATCACTGCACGGTCAGTTTTATCCATTTTCAAAAATAGCTCTGACTTGACTTACGGTATCACGTGTAAACGAACAATGAGTTACTGTGAATAAACTAAACTGTGCATACTTGTTGCTAAATAATGTAACTACAAAATGAGGGTAGTTATAAAAAAAAACCAATGACTTTAACCATGTTAGGCTAAGAACTTTTCAAATGACCCTCGTATTATAGGTCTAGAGTGTTGCTATTCACGACTGCATCACTACTTAAAGCGCGGTCCAATCCTAATTTTAAAACAATTTACGATGCTTTATACGATTTATAAAGTTGAGAATTGCTTACCAAATTGGACAATGTACCTAATGCGAAGATTCAATTGAATACGTGCTAATACTTTTTAAATTTAGTTCGTTCAATCAAATGATTGAATTTTAATGATAAAGGAGTCCACAGTTTACTAGTAAATTTCATTAGGAATTCGAATATGATACATTCATTGAAATAAATTTGCCCATAATTGAATAAAAATGCTTTTTCCCACGAAGCACGTAAGAATTTCAAAATTTAAGGAATGTTGCCGATTATTTTCTATCGAGCCAAGTTTGCTTAATCGTGTATTGGCTCCCATACTTCATAAGAACGTATATTAAATTTACACTACGTTGTTTTTCGAACTTCGGTTCTTAGGTTTAAGTTTAGAAAAACACAAAAGTTTTCGCGAAGTCTAATCATGAAATTTGCTCGTAATCAACACTCACTTCGCCTTAACATCAGTAAGCTAGTGACCAAATGCTTGCCTAAGACACAAAATAACTCAATACTTAATTCATGCCCAAAGTAAAGAAAAGATGCCATCTTGTAATTATGTACATAATTTAATATTTCTTACTGCAGCACTCCGTTTGTGGGTATTAAACCGCGATGTTGCACCACATGACACTATCTTTGGCATCTCTTCTACACGATGCAAAATTTCAGTTTTTAAGATCATCATCTACCTACACAGACTAGTCAGCGTTTTGCTTACCTCGGAGTCTTTTCTTGTCATCCATCCTTTCTAACTAGCCCGCCTATCTCAATTGCAAATTTACGAATGAGCATCGTCTCATGTTTGATAATGAATGAATGAATTACGAAATCAGTTCGTAATTTATTCCCAATCGATAGTCACCGTTGTCTCCTCGTACATTATTCACAATTTAATTCAACATTTTTCAGATTTCTTTATTCCTTTGTTCAGATTGTATAAAACTTCCTCCATTCTCTAAGATGGTTGGTTTAGTACTAAACTTCGTTATAATGAGTTAACTATATTGATATGCTCAGTGGCTCCAACTAATATTACGATTCAACATAAAGTTAAATAACTAAAAAAATAACTCGGGACCATCACCCGTAAATCCTGAAAGACTCATTTATGTATTTAGATGCCAATTAGTGCGTGAAGAATTCCCTGGGTGATTTCCATACGAGTTGGAGGGAACATTTTTGTGTGAAATCATGTTATAAATGTTACGAAATGCCAATGAAAGTATATAATTTATTGATTCAGGCGTTACTTTGCGGAAATCACGTCGAGCGCAAGACTGACAGTCTTGTCATCCTGTCGGTCTAGCGCTCGACGTGTCAGCATCTCCTGAGGAAGCCTCGTGTAGAGGCGAAACACGTATCGAATCGTTTTTGGTTGATTGGGTTGTTTTGTGTGTGGTTTATTCTGTATACTTCCTGTTTGCAGTTTGCGCGGGAGGGAGGGTGGTGCACACCGCAACTCGGCCATAAGCATTGTTTTTAGCGGAAGTGTCACTAAAAAAAATATTTTTTTTCAGAAATCAGTGACTATCAGCCATTTCATCATCATTTTTCATCAAACAAGAAGTAAGCTCATAAAAAATGTAAACAAAAATCGAAAAATAATTTGACCATGATATTGTTGAGTGCACACATGCATGATAACATAGTACTTTAACAATATTAAGCCAATAATATCTCGATAATTTATATATTTAAGTATATGCAAAATCATAAAAATGTAATAAAACAGCATACGCTCTAAGTAAACACTGTGTGATTACATGGAAACACTTCTAATATTCGTTCTAATACTTCGTAGTAGATTTTAGTTTTCAGAGGCTTTATTTTCCTTAGCCGTATATATATGAAACTGGTAGGTAGACCCCAGAGTGCAGTTAATGTATGGTATACGTTAATGAATATATGGTGAATAAAGCTATAGTGCCACCACAAGAACCGCCTTTTTTTTCCTTGGTATGTTAGCGTCATCATTCTGTTGTCTATATCGATTATTTAGGAGTCAGTCAGAACTTTAAATTCAATTTTTTTGTTTGAGTAAGTATGTACAGAATGGACTGCACACTACATTTTACTTACTAAAAAGGCCTTTTTGACAGCTGTTGGGGCAATGTACGAATAATTAGGGATTGTGAACCTTCAAATCAGATTACTATATACTAGCTGACCCGCCAGCGGCTTTGCTCGCTTGGTCTTGGTAAAGTGGTGAAAGCGCCGTTTTGGAATCTCGGGGTCCTGGGTTCGATCCATGGGTTGGGGCAGTTGGGATTTTCTTAAAGAAATTCTCGACAACAGTGTCGCGTAGATGGCAATACGCTCACCCCCTATTACATGGAATTAAAAATATACTGAGCGAAACGCAGGTGTTTAAAATATCGCTGCTTACTCCTTAGAGGATAATATACATAATAATGTCTTTTGTTTAAAAAATAACCTGTATTGTTTTAGTTTCGTACAAGATTATTTTTACCAAGTTTTGAGTGGTTGGTTGGTTAAGCCTGGAAGAGATTGCTATTATATACGGCCGCCCTTTGTGATAAAATCTCTGTAATTCTTAAATGTAAATTATCTTATTGTAACTTTTTTGTGTAATGATAATGTATTATCTATCTATATAATCATTTTTGAACTTTTAGCACACCTTATTTATGTGGTTATAAATGCAAAAAATAAAAGAAAACGTGTTTCATTCTCATTATTAATTAGTCATTAAGTAGTAGCAGTGCTAAGCGAGACGTCATCGACGCGGGCGTTCCGAACACTCCTTGAAAAAGGCCACCGAATGTGATCGAAACTATAGTCGGACCTATCCGATAAATATTACGTGATCAATCCCGTATTTTTAATTAATAATGAGTGTTTCATTCTATTATTAAGGTTTGTAGCCGTACCATAGAACTTCATGCGCGTTGACCAGTCTATCTAGACCCCAGTTTTGTGTAGCAGAGAGAGATCAAGCTGCTATCATTGATTTATGTGACGGATCAAGATAAAAAGTATATAGTTCGAAGCTCCGGGCTCTATGGATAGATCCATTTAGCAAATTTAATCGAAATCTATGCGGTAGTTTTTAAGTTATGCGTGAGCATACAGACAGACAGACAGACATTTTTTCAAATACCTCATATTCTTGTTCAGTAGGTAATTTTATGTCTTATGCCATATAATAAAACGTATTCTCGCTGCTGCTTTTGATTTAAAAAAAAAAAACAACAAATGTATCATATTATCACAGTATATTAAAGTGTTTTTAATTAAGCCACATAACTTACCATACTTTAGTTTTAACATGATTTATCGCTTGGATAAAAACACTTCATACAGATTCCACGATTGCTAGTAAAAACGCACAGGTCTTTAAAACAAACAATGAATTACTTCGTTATATTCCACTGATGCAATTGGGTCTGAATTATCACAATTTCACATGAGCACTGTATGGAGACCCACACTATATAAAGGCATGTACCACCAGTCCCCGGCTTATACATGTCTTTCTATCGAGGGTTCTCCTATCTAATCTAAAGAAACGTCTAAGCATGCAGAGCAAAGTTTTCAAGCCCAGTAAATAATCATATTGATCTTTTTTGTAAGATGAAAATCTTAGAGATTTTTCTACAAGATGCGGGATTTGCAGAAAGGGGTAGGAGCATTAATACTGATTACATGAACATACCCAATCTAAAGATAAAGGGACCGTTCTTGTATATAGTAATATGTAGGGTACAAACTACCCACCGTTACCACATACAAACACTGTAAGATTATTTACATGAACATTAGTTACAATTACACATTACATACACATAAGGTACATTAGTTGTACCTTATCTTACCCTTAGTTTACCTTGTACGAAAATACTTTTATATCGTAGTCCTTTCTTTAATTGTGTGATAATATGTAATTTGTGTGATAATATGTAATTGTACTTTTAGACGTTTATTATCACAATAAATTAATTTAAATTTGAATTAATTTAATTTGAATTTAAATGTTAGTAGATATTTATGTAAGGAAAACGTACCTATATATAATATACTTTTATATTATAGTCATTCCTTCAAACGTCAGTAGACGTTTATCTATGAAAATCGGTTTCTGAGCTTCGGAAGGCTCGTGAATTCATCGATTCAGGATGTTGTCTTATGGAGGATCCCAATAATATCTATCCACGGTTTTCCTTACTACCGATAGAAATTTGACATAACTTCCATACAAATAGTGTCAAATATCTAACTCTAGTAAGGTAAACCGGCGATAGATAGATTATTGGGACCGGCCGTTAGAGTTTGGGCGTTCAGAAAACACTGTCACAAAATATCAATTTGTTTTTTGCCCGCATGAAATGAAATGAAAAATTTGTTTGTCAAAACTATGGGTGCACAATATATAAGATGTTATATAGAGACAGAACATACTGGAAACTTTAAACCTCTATAGGTTTAAAGTTTCCAGCATGTTCTATCTTGCGGCGTACAAATTGTGAAATATATAACTTGAAGATGTAGAATTGTTTTAAAATTACACAATATTTATAAATAATTAACAAAGTACATAATATAAAGGTCAGTCTTAATTTTTTTAAAGTAAAGATTTTGTTTGAAATTATAATAATAGATCGATAAATCTTAATACAATGTCAAAAAATATTATATTACAATGAACAGTATTACTTAGATTATATTACATTAGTAGTTAAAAGTATGTCATTAGATGTCAGAACGTAAATTACTATTTACTTTAGTTTTACAGTAAAAAAATCGTCAAGTGAATTCTGCAATAGCCAATTATGCAATTTAAATTTAAATTTATTAAAGAGCAATTTTGTTTATGTCAATTGGGATTTTGTTATATATTTTTATCGCCATACAATATGAATTGTTTTTAAATAATCCTTAACTAGAGATAGGCATTACTAGGTTTTTCCCATAGCGAGTTGATTGGAGTACCTTTTACATCGAAAATACATATGGGTTTTGTTTCACAAAAAGGCTAAAGAAGGCTTTATAGAGATAAGGAAGAGGTAGTCTGTTTATTTTTTTTAAATAAAGGCCTACATGCTCTACGCGTGGTGGCGATTACTCTTCTCTTTCACTGAGAGCCCCGTGCCCCAACAGCGTTAACGATTTGGCCGGTAAACTAAGATAATTGGTATTGTGAAAGTACTGAAAATTACAAAACAATTTAAAAAATAAGCTACGCTTGATAGTAAGCGTTATGTTTTCGATGACTAATGCAGTGCCACCCAGAGTTTTGCGTAGCACTGTACTGTGCTCGTCACACCGAGATATTAGCTTTTGAGTCTCTTTCACTTGCTACAGTACCGTTCACACTAACACATTGCGTATAAAATACTGCATGCTGCTGCGTTGTAAAATACCTATCTGAGACTGCGGTGGTACCGCAAATTCGCGCCAATAATCGAATGGTTACATTTCAAGCACAATCAAACCGACATTGACATAACTTTTTTTGCCCCGAGAAGTTGTTGTTAGTCCAAATAGACACTTACACGCTCACTCACAAGCTCTTGCTTAGATATTAATTAGTATGATTAAGATTGAAGAAATTAGATTAATTAGATTCAAAATAGTAGGTAAATTTTTGTGTACGTTGATAGATACGTCTATGATCGTAAGACGTTAAGTAATTATATGTTAAATTAATTAAACTAGCGCATTTTAAACTTTACCTAGTAAAGTTTAAAACGCAATAACATATAATATTCTGTTTTGAAGTAAATGTTTCAAGTCTAAACCTTTGGTCTAAATATATTTATTCAACGAAATTTTCTCTTAACTTTACCTGCTTCCATAAGGAGAATATATTACACTCTGCTAAAATATTCAAAAGACTTGGGTAAGGCAAGGAAAAAATCTTCCCAAACCCATTTTTTGTTCTAGTAATTATACTCTACGGGATCCAGCTGCTTAGCAAAAAGCCAGAAGTTTCTTTTGAGTTCTAATTAGATTATTAAATAGATAAAATACCTGTGTATTTTTAAGAAAATTTCGAGGATTACTGTAGGATAAATTTGATCTTAATTAATATCGTATAGTGAGAAATGTAAATTTCTGAAGGCATTATTTATTCAACAATAAGAATAAGATTTAATATCTGAAATATTTATGGGATATATATCAGTAAATATTATAAGTTAAAAAGAAGTAAATCTGATTGGCTTGATTTAGGCAGCTCTATCCGCGCATAATATTACTTCATCATTGATATTGTCCCCGGGCACTGTACACCTCCACGCAATGCATATGTAGAACGAATAAAAATCTTTTTATTGTAGTAACTAGAGCTTTCTGGAGCTTTCTAATATTTCTTTTATGCTTCCATGTGTCAGATTGCTAGACAGGCAAGTTGTGATGATGGCTACGAATAATAATAAGTCATTATTCGTAGGATGATGGTAAGCTTCACACCCGCCGATGACAGCTGCAGAGCCACTGGTGACTAATTCAATTTTAATGCTCTATTTGTGATAGTAATTATATGGTTGCTACATACAAACATATAGCACACACAACTATACAATACATATTGCTACAATACAGCTTGCGAAATAATTTTGCTCCTAGGTCAAAACAGCACGATACCGCAGTAGTAAGAATGTATGTAAATTGTAGTGAAACAAAACAAGGCTCGCAACTCAGTTACTGTTCTTCTACTGTTAAAAGTTTTAAGATCCATGTAAAACCAAGTCGGTTAAATTATTCAGTCCCTATTTAAGGGACCGTCTATGTTATTACATGATTAGTTAACCTAACAACATCTTATAGTAGGTAAGCATGTCAATATTTAGATTGAATTAGCAATCGCACTAAAAAATCTTATTTAATGTAATATGTATTAATTACCTACTTGTAAGATACGTTGTGTTTTCATGCGATGGCCAAGTCAATTTATTTTACTTAAAACATAAAAGATTTTTTACATTGATGTGCTTACTATAAGATGTATTTACTATTTAGGTTAGCAAATTACGTTATAACTTAAGATAGGTGGTCCCTTAAATAGATTTGTAGGACCATTTTACGAGTTACCTTTGAACATATTTAACCTTTCTACATCAATCTATTATTCCATTATACATATTATACATATACAGGTACCTACACTGATGCATTCACTGCAAATGTAACTTTGTAATCCAATATATTTTTATGGGGTTACAGAGTTATTAATGCAGTTGATTTATCTAGAAAACTGGACTGAAATTGTAATATATTTAAGTTTTAAATTTGAAGTTTTTATGTCTGCTAGAAGTGCGTTAGAGTTTTAATGATCGGTCAGTCAGTGAGTGACAAAATTAAGAAACTTTGACTAGTTATAATAACATTCTTACATTACTGGTTCAAATCGAATGAAATTTAAAATATACTGTATTTGTACAATGCCTACTTGGTTACTAAAAATTCAAGCTTCTAGTTTTATCCACAACTAAGTTTTAGGGGGTCGAATATGGCCTGAACTGCTTCGAGAAAAGCATGGTACGCCCGTGTCAATTTTTTGCTCGACAGGGGCTCAGTAGTGGCCCCAGATACAAAAGATATTGTTCGTATTATTCAACCCCATTTCGTATCCCGTATACTGCTCTTACAATACCTACATCACATCACTCGACAAGCCGCCGCATCCTGTCGGAAATCCCCTGCGTTTTCCTCCTACGAGGGACCGCTACTTATTTGCTTTTCTGCGTGGGTACTACGTCACGGTTGAGACAACTTGGGTTGATAAATCGACGAAGTGATTTATGTCGACGATGTGTAAAAAGGTTGAATCAATTTGAAAGAGCTTTGATTCAAATACAGACTTCAGTTTTTATTGTGGTAGATACTAGCAAAGACGATACACCGAAATGTGGGTCTTTGGTACTAGATATTTTTAATCCTGATGTTTTAGACTACTCCGCGACTTTTCCGAGGTTTTCTATTCTCATTTACTCAAAAACTCCACATGCTACAATGCCCTTCACTCAGTTGACTCAGGAATGTACCTATAAATTTTAGATATAATAAATACAGACTGTGTGAATGCATGCGATTGGAATGTGCAGTGTGCGAGAGAGTGTGACGATAAGAGCATGAGTTTTTGATGAAAATTGATTATTAAATTATATCCCAAAAAAATAATGATAACATTGCTGTAAGTACTCGTATGCCTCATATTTTGATCAATATTGTCGTTCTGTATTCCTCGAACTTCGGAGCAAACCATTAATGTTTCTCTTAACGTGCTATTTCTTCTGGGTTTGTTGTGTATATAGTGTGAAAACTGAACCCATCACTCTCCTATACGTCGCACGATTTTTAAACCTTTTTGTTTTACTACGGGAATTTACTCACTGATTGCCGACGATCCACATGAGCGTATTTTATTAAAGTGCGTGTTGGTACATACCTGGTATTTCTGATGTTTTAGTGTAATGAAAACAAAATACAATTTGTTCCGGTAGAATGTGGTGGAAAATTCTACGTATAAACCTGACTAATATATACATATGAAATAGTAAACTTTTAAAGAGAAAGTACTAAAAATAACCAATAGAAGTGAAAAAACAGACACAAGCATTTCATTTTAAATGAAGTAATTACGAGGCTGCACTACAAGTATCGGGAATGGAATATTTCCACTGTTCCTGTCATATTAAAATCTTTTTAATTGAAAATTCCTCGGTTTTAAAAATCGAATACCATTTATTTATTTAAAAAAAGATTCTCGGTCTTGTCACAAGGTTTTGTCAAACTTGTTTAGTCGTTGAGAAAATGGAATTGACTCCAAAGACTACAATGAATACTGGGTTATTGACTCGAGAAAATTCAAGAGCGATGATTTATTATGACTTTCGAAGTGGTTTAACACAAAAACAGTGTGTTGACCGGATGATTTCTGCATTTGGTGATGAAGCTCCATCCAAAAGAACAATTTATCGCTGGTTTGCTGAATTTCAACGTGGACGTGTCAAGCTCAGTGATGATCCCCGTCAAGGTCGTCCAAAAACTGCAGTTCCCCAAGAAAACGTTGATGCTGTGCGTAAGCTGATTGAGGAAGATCGACATGTGACATACCGCGAAGTTCAGGCAACTTTAGACATTGGCATGAGTCAAATACAAATAATCTTGCATGAATTAGGTGTAAAAAAAGTTGTTTTCCCGATGGATACCGCATTCGCTCTGTGAAGAGCAAAAAGCGGCTCGCGTTACTTGGTGCGTCAGAACACTCGAAAAATTCCACGCAGGATCCTCAAATGCTGTATACAACATCAGGTGACGAATCCTGGATATACGCGAACGAACCCGAAACAAAAAACCAGTCACGAGTTTGGGTGTTCGAAAATGAGTTAAAGCCTACAAAAATTGTTCGTTCACGGAGTGTTGCAAAAAAAATGGTGGCCACGTTTGTCTCCAAAACCGGCCATGTTACGACTATTCCTCTTGAGGGACAAAGAACGGTTAATGCAGAATGGTATGCTAGCATTTGTTTGCCACAGGTCGTTTCTGAACTCCGTAAAGAGAACTGCAACCGCCGCATCATCCTCCATCACGACAATGCGAGTTCCCACACCGCGCTCAGAACAAAAGAGTTTTTAGAGCAAGAAAACATAGAATTATTAGACCATCCGCCTTACAGCCCCGACCTAAGCCCTAATAATTTATATACTTTCCTAAAATAAAGAATAAATTGCGTGGACAGAGATTTTCATCACCTGAAGAAGCTGTGAACGCCTACAAAACGGCCATTTCGGAGACCCCAACTTCCGAATGGAATGGTTGCTTCAATGATTGGTTCCATCGTATGGAAAAATGTGCATGTCAAATTTCGCGGAGAATACTTCGAAAAGCAATAAATACCTACATTTTTAAATAGTAATGTTGTGTCACTTCCTTGATTCCCGAAATTTTCAGTGCCGCCCTCGTAAATGATCTACAGCCTAAGCCTACAGTTTTAACCATAGCGGAATCCAAATTTAGTTAATATATTTGAAATAATATTTTTGCGACCGGGTATTTTCATTAAAAAATGTTGTTCATTTGAGATAGCCGTTTGGAGGCCCTTATGTTATTGATTCATTCCATAGGTATTAGTATTCATTTACATCTCTCATATTCGGTAAGTAGGTCCTTATTACCCCCAAATGGGGCTTGTAGGTAACCAATTTGCGCTCTAGGGTAATAATGTAGCTAGAAAAGCCCTAGGGCGGTAAGTAATTAAAAAAAACAAAAATGGGGCTTGTAGGTGACCAATTAGCACTCTAGGGTAATAATGTAACTAGAAAAGCCCTAGAGCGGTAAGTAATTTAAAAAAACACTTCACTCTTTCAAAAGTTCGCGTACATCTAACCATCATACCGGCAATAGACATCATACATTCAGCCCAATGACAAAAGAGGTCGCTTCGCTATTCAGCCTTGTCTTCGTATGAGTATAATAGTCATCAATTTTATTTTTGTAATGCCGGTTTTTTTCTACTTACCTCACAATCGAGATGTAAAGCAGAGTAGTTAGCTCGGGTGTAAGCATCAATTGTACCCAATATATCAATGCAAAATCTCGGGCTGCAATTGATGCCTTACAGCCCTTGGCTACTAATCTACTATTGATGCATTGGCGTATATCCAATCTGGTTACTTATAACAGCCCTCATACTAGTTAGCCCTTTAGCTTTTATTCGTGGAAAATCCTTCTATCCTAATAACTGCGCCCTGAGAAAAAATAATATATGACCCTTATAAACACATTTTTCCGAGCCATCGTTTAAAAGAGGTCTGGAGTTTTCTAAATAGACAACAGACACATAAATCATTTATAATACAGTTACTAGCTGCGCTCTGCGGTTTCCCCCGCGTGGTGATGGATGATGATGATGATGAATCAGATATTATTATACCATATGTTGCTCAGGCATAATGTAGCTTTCTACTGCTGAAATAGTTTTTTGAATCGGGTTAGTACCTTTCCATTACAAACAAACAAACAATTAAATCTTTCTTTTTATTATTAGGATTAAATACTAAGATACGAATAATGTGGCTTAGTTTGTACGGGCGATACTATTGTATATTTAAACGTGAAAAAGAAGTTATTGTGACAACTGTTATGGTGCAATTTTTTTTCATTATACATGTGTCGCTCCGTCCCCATACTACGGTTAAAATCAGATAGAGAGTTAAAATTCGGTGCCGGAACTAGAGTCTTGGTGGAAGACGGGTTCGAATCCCGTCCGAAGATGTGAATATTTCCCCGCTACACCTATACATACAACAAGAGGCCGCGGCGGCTGCGTACAGGCTAAAGGCACTGAACCTCTGGTATCAGGATCAATTAGCACCCCATACAACAATCATAGAAAACTTTGCAGTTGGAAACCCCTTAATAAAGTCTATCTATGATAGAGTACAAAAGCAACACTTCTTTACAAAGAGCTACCGCGTACAACTAAATGAAGAGCCAAGCGACTGCTCAGGTATTCATGAAGTCAGAATTTACACAGATGGCTCCAAGATGGCAACAGGCACCGGAGCGGGAGCGTTCTCGGAGGAACTAAACATACACATAGCAACAGGGCTAGGTAAACACAACTCTATATTCCAAGCAGAATGTGTGGGTGTCATCCAAGCCACAGCAGCAGTACTTTCCAGGAAGGTAACCAATAGTAATATTAGGATACTCTGCGACAGCACTGCGGTACTACGAGCCCTAAATAGATACGACCACTCTTCGGGGCTGATCATACAATGTCACCGACTATTGGAGGAAGTAAGTAAACATAACAATAATGTCACACTCCAATGGATAAAGGGGCACAGCGATTCCAGAGGTAACGATGCGGCTGATGAGCTAGCAAGGAGAGGTTCCGGTATGACGTGTGCAGGACCAGAACCAATGATCCCCCTACCTTTCAGTCAAATTCGTGCATGGATTCGCAAAAGAACTAAGGACCAGCATCAGAACTACTGGGCAAGTATCGAGGGTTGTAGGCAGTCGAAGGAGGCTTTTCCGATTCTAAATCTGAAATTCTCCAGAAAACTCCTCAATCTTAAAAGAAATAATGTGCGACATATCGTCGGAATTATGACCGGTCATTGCTCCTTAAACAAACACCTGTTTAATCTAGGTGTTACAGACAGCCCCCTATGCAGAGGCTGCATGGAGGCGGAAGAAACAGCTGCGCATCTGCTCATCGAATGCAGGAGCGTGGCGGCACAAAGGGCAGCTAACCTCGGCTCGCCGAGGACAGTGTGGGAAGCCTGCGCCAAGCCGAAGGAGCTGCTGGCTTTCCTGGGCGACACCGGGTGGCTGGACTGATCAGCGTCACCCGGCTATCACGCAAAATGGGCCGCGCCACAGCGGCCTGGTTGCGGAAAAGAGCCAGCCCACCAAGTACCAAGTACCAAGTATATCACCTCTCCGGCGTAGGCCTCTCCTAAATCTGTTCACTCTACTTCTCTTGCCTTTCTCATCCAGTCGAGTCCGATTATCTTAGAAAATATGTTCCTCCACCTTTTCCTCTGCCATCCTTGGTTTCTTGTTCCATTCAGAGGTAACCACTCTGTAACCCTTTTTGTCTATCTTTTCTTATTTAGTCTGCAGACATAGCCTGCCCATGTCCATTTCAATAGTCTTATCCTTTGTGTTACATCTGGTCTCTTTCTTATTGTTTTATAACTTACTTTGTCTAAAGTTTTGATTCCTAAAATGCTTCTATCCATCTTTCGCTGGCTAATTGAAATTTTCTATTCGTCTTTTCTCCTAAGCGACCATGCCTGGCAAGCATTATGTTAAGTACGGTAATAGTTATATGCATATGGCACTGCAGTCTATTTTGTGGTTATTAATGTTCTCTATATTACCTAAATCATTTTGCTCTATTAGCAATAATTTCCGCAGCTTATGGGATTAAAGGACTTTTCGGCTACACTGAGAAAAATGTTTTATCCAGTCGAAATGGAAAACCTGTAATTGCCAGACAATGTACGTTACCGACTTAAATCTGTATGTTACAACTTTAATACGTATGCTATGCTCACAGGTCTGAAATTATGACAGTAAGAAACATACTTATGCGTAATGATAGAACCGTATTACCATTACACTGTATGCCACATACAATATCGAGGTGGCACACTGTGAGTAAGGATGTTTCGCATAGCTCACATTATTTTTCTGTGTGTTACTGCAGGGTAACGTGCAGGTATATATAATGGCGTCATATCACTAGTCCTGAAAAGCTTGATCTAACAACTGGTATTATTCATAGTCAGAATGCTGCAGAAAATACGATGGTCACATCTAACATACGAGTAGATTTTAACTTACGCAACAAGCCGAATATGTAGGACTCGACCAAATATTAATTAAATATTTTAACGTAATAGCTAAGAAAATTATTTAGAGTTAGCGACAGCACGCGACTTCGTTGGGTGCGTTGTTCGAAATTCATTTTACAGATTTTTATTTGAATACCCTTCACTGGATATAAAATACTTTTGACGTAACGGACAGTTGATATAATTTTATTTGATATACGTTGTAGTTGTCATATAATTTAGAACCTATACCAGCACTTGATATATCGATCAACTGCAATACTATAATTTTATAAACTACTAAGTAGTTTATAAAATTATGGTATTGCAGTTACATACTCTTCAAGGATCATATTATTTTTCGATATAATAATAATTTGGCATATTATACATTTTGGTATAATACCGTTAACAAAATGATGTAAGTATGTTTAATGGTAGTCAGATTTCATGACTAGTTTAAGGCAAAGTCACAATAGGTGCGACGACGAGCGAATCGAGGAGGAGCGTTAGGTTGAATGGTGAACCCCACCGAAGGGTTCCCGCATTGACGTGGCGGGGGGGCTCAGTAGCCGTGGCTTGGATCACCACGGTGAAGCCAAGAGGAACCCAGGGGCCGCGCCGGCGTTGGAGTGCGCTGGCCGGCTCGGGCGGGGCCGCTCCTATGGGCTTTGGCCGCCAAGTCCACATAGGAGTGGCGGGGTCCGGGCGCTTTGGCGCAGACTCGAGGAGGTGGGGCCCGGGCGCTTTGGCGCAGGCTCGAGGAGGGGGGCCCGGGCACTTTGGTGCAGGCTCGAGGAGGTGGGGCCCGGGCGCTTTGGCGCAGGCTCAAGGAGGGGGGCCCGGGCACTTTGGTGCAGGCTCGAGGAGGTGGGGTCCGGGCGCTCGGCGCAGACTCAAGGAGGTGGGGTCACTGGGGATTATCCCCTGTGGCTGACGTAGCAGGTGGTGGGGCTACCTATCCGACCCACCGCAGGGAGACCACGGGCGTCCTGACACGGGGAAGTCTGGTGCTCATTGTTGGCGGGTTTGGTCTCCGAGGTAGTTGCGGCGTGCCATGTGTCCTGGCGTGCCGCGAAGAGAAGGGTCCGGCAACGGACAGCCACGGCGGGTTCGCGGTCGTGTGGAAAATCTGTCCCGCGTTCCCGCCGAGGGCGGCAGTGACGGAACACCCCGGGGTTTTGGTGGGTATACGGACTCCCACATAACCACCTACCTCCCCGTGATAGGTGGTATCCATAAAGGATTTCCCCGGGACAAAAAAAAAAGATTGAATGGTGACCACACGACGGACCAGAAGGTTATCAATCTTCAGGTATATACAGGTATATAATACAGTCAGGCATTTTTGTTTACTTTTGAAATATATTAATAGGTTTTGACGTTTCATTATATATGTTAATTAAAATTCGACTAAATAAGAAGTATGTGCAGTGATTATATTTTTTTTATAATAGTTATTTCAATTCCTAAGTATATCACATGAATTTATAGTTTATGAATGGTTTTATTTTGTTGTTATTTATTTTGAATTTTGATCAAAGGTTTATTATATTATATGTATTAAATACGAAGTAAATGGTAGGTATGTCATCAGTTTATATTTCTTTTCACTATATGTATTTTATGAATCGAACATATATTACTTACCCGACTTCGTTCGCGTATTAGGCTCGGCCTACGGCTTCGCCATTACCTCCCATCTTTTCTATATTTTGCTTTAATACCCTAAATCGTTAAACAGTGCGCGCGCTCTGCCCTTTATCTCGAAAATGGATCAAGATATTAAAAAAAAATCATACAAAAGTTGTAAATGTAATCCTCTACAATATTTATTTTAAATACAAATAGCATAAATCCCATAGCAAACAAGATATTTGCTATAAATGTGTAATAAATAGATTTTTTATCCGTTGACCTTGGAATATCTGTAGTCGCGGACACCTTACGATAAGTAGGTTTTGAGACAAGTTTTAGGGTGTCAAAATAAAAGTTTATATAAGTTTATAGCTGTCTATCTCTCATTCCGAGGTGAAGATCCTATATTCCTGGATTAATAGCGTTGGCACCTACAGGCTCTTAATGTTCGAGAAATCTTTCATAATCAGATTGTTCTACAACCAATAACTAAACGGAAAATCGGACTACATAAATATTTTTCATGATGATTTTTATAGCACTAACGCCTGCTTAGCGAGACTAAACTTTGCAATTTTATACAGAAAAGTAACACATCCTCGGACGGTATTCGAACCCGCGTCTTCTGTAAATCCATGTCATACTCTTGACCTTTGCCACTAGGGCGATCCAGTTTAACTCTCCAGTTGATTTTAACCGTCATACATAATGATGTTGGGCATTGCACAGGCAATGCCCGTATACAACAATATACTCTACATACAATATAATTAATATACAATGTAACTACTACAATACATGTGTGAATACATAAGTAAAAACAAAACTTGAAACGTAAGCTAGGTACAACGAGGACGGGTTACGTACCTACTTTCGTAATCCTTCGTCTGACGGGCTACGAAGGAAAGTCATGGCGGATTTAAACTTATCCAGATTTTCCTTAGAACCATCGTACTATACGTTCTTAAAATTGTTTTGTCTTAGTATAAAAAACGAAAACAAGGCTCTTATATAAAATTTCGGAGAAAAAGGGAAAATTTACAAAAAAAGTGAAAAAAATTGGGGGGTCTGGGATTTTTTTGGCCAACTTGTATTCTCCAAGTGGGCCCCTAAACACGCTCATTTGGTATGTCGGTCCCTCTACCAAACACCCTGTATAGGTTATTCTGAAACTTAATTCAAATATAGGTACGGTAAGTAACTATTTATCCCTTAAATAATTCAACATTTTGTATTCTAAATAATGTCATATTCCAAGATAATAAAAACATACAAGGACAAGGACAAAGACAAATTATATCATTATAAATAAACATTTTAGTACATTTTATTTCTAAATGAGTGCTGAATCACTAATCAAGATCATTTTAATAATAATTTATAGTTATTCATTTTACATATATTATCTTGGTATATATCATTATATATATCATTATTATATATCATTGGTTATCAATTCATAATCCTATTTTAGTTACATTGTATACTCTAATACTAAAGTCTTGAACGAATTGCCCATTTATTGAGCATATTATCACAAAAAATACCAAAAAAAATAATAACTTACAGCCATGTTTTCCCAATCATTCTTCAAAGCCCGGAAAAAGATGTTAGGTAAATAAATTGCAAAACTTGTTTTATGCATTTAAATAAAGTTACCACTTTGTCCCCGTTGCAGTGGAGTTAGTATTATTTGTAAGGCACCCGTTGACTCGCGATTCGTCATATTTGGCCATAATACAATAGATTTCGCAGAAATCAACCTACTTTCCAGGAACTGCAACGTTTGTGGTTAAAACTGCAAGAATAACGATAAAAGTTAGAAAGAAGAATAGAAGAAAAAGAAAGAAAAGATATTTATTCCGAACTTCTCACAACATCATACACCTTATACACACAGTAATGTTTTATGTATTAAATAATGCTCAACATTAATAACATCACGCCCGTTTCCCGAGGGGTAGACAGAGATCACAGATTTCTACTTACGATCCTGGCATATCTCATTTGCTTCATGCACTCACATCACCTTCTTTCTACACAATAATCGGTTCGGCGTAGATAGGATAGGCAGTTGGGGTAGAGAGGCCATCGGCTGCATAAAAGATCTTGGCCGCCGATTGAGGGGAAGTCTTGTCCCGGGTTCCGGGTCCTACCAGGTGCAAAGACTAGCTATAGCGATTCAGCGAGGAAACGCTGCTAATGTCGCAGGGTCACATTTACTCCATGTACGATGCGAGACGGGTTAATATACTAATTTATTTATTATTAAGCATGAAGTAAATTAATTGCAATGTTGATAATTTTTTTGTTTTAAACTTTAATAATAGTAAGACTCATGACTAGATTTGTGAATAAATAAAAAACAAGTAGAAAGGAAAGAAGCAGCTTAACAATTAGAGGTGTTAAACTCACGAAGTTGTTGACTGGGTCAAATAGTAGATATGCTTACCTTTTTCAAACTCTCAATTTTCACCAATCACGTTTCTAGACATAAGATAGGAAGTACAAAGCATTCTGTAGCCCGTTGTCATCATATCCCCTAGGTTGGCTTGTAACGCAATTACGCTTTTAACCGACTAGGACACGCGTAGTATTTACCGGAAATAGTCTCCGACCAGTTTCGAACTTATTTGAAGTTCTTCTTCTGGGAGTCACTTCACTAGTGCACAGCGGCAAGCACGGGCGACAGCACGTAACTGGCGTTGCGATGGTCGCGCTGTATAAAAAGTATCATGCAGCAGGTATTATGGTTTTGAAAACTGTCATGACATGGTTTACAATTATACATACCTAAGTATGAAACAATTTAAATGTTTATTATTTAGTTATCTGTACAGCTATCACATTTAATTTAGGGACTTAGTTATATTGACATTTGTTTCCTAATCGTAGTCATTAATACGCATTACATGATTTACAGGTATTATGAACTAAGATTTGTATACAGTTTTTTGGATATTCATAAGTTTAAGTATGTGGCCCTATACATTTGCGCGCGTGTTTGCCAGTGCGAGAGGGTGGGTGTATGAGAGTTTGTAAGGGTGTGTGCGGTAATGAGGGTGTGTGTGTTAAGTTCAAGTACTTTGTGTATTAATCAAATGTGAAGTTTAAAAGAGTGCTTAGATAAATAAAACAGATCTGATTGCGAATAATATTTATTACATTTGCGAGCTGCACGACAAACAAAAATCATAAAGTAACAGTGAATTTCTGGTGCAAATAAAAGGTGCCTGTAGCGAGACATTGGCAAGTAGGTCAGGTATCGTATATATTAACATATTTTGCAATAATATGATGAGGGATAAATAAAGTAAGCAGTTAAATATTAAAGTAAGAATTTGTAATAATTTTATGTCAAAGCAAACTTTAAAGTAAAGTATAAAGTATATTTAAGTATACGTGAAAACGGTACTTACCAAGACCAAGTAGGATATTATGAAAGGCAAACATTAGCATAGATGTATATAGTTTTAATTAACGAAATGCTTTTTGGGTTACGGGTTTATTTGTTTTATTAAACCCTTTTGATGAAATATTGCAGGGTTTTTACACCTGGGAAATATATTGGTAACCCAATATATTTCAAAAGGGTTTAGTACAACAAATAAAGTACCCGCTCACTCAAACGCATGTTGTTCGATATATATGTTTATTCTCACAAAACTTGCACTTATATTATTAGTGTGATCATGCAGATAAACTAGCATGTAACCCATTATATTAACAGTCAACTTTATGAGATACGAAGCTATCTTGTTATCGCAACCCCTCGTTAATGTTTAATCAACTATGCTAACTAACGGAGATAACGAACGCCTCGAGCTTACGTCAATGTTTAGAGTTACGAGGGAGGATGTTACGAAGGTAATCTCTTGGCCTTCTACTTAACTGAGTAGCAACTATCTATAGTAACTAAGTCTGGGAAAAACACGTATTATAGTGATATGACCGGTGAATGTATTCAACAAAAAGACATGGTCATGTTTATCTTGATCTTTATTCTATAATATTCTATAAAATATATCATACGTATTTTTGTTTTGGGCTCAATATAGTTGTATGGTATTGTCTCGTCTTGTCTTGTATTTCCGTTATTTCGTAATCGTATCTTTTGTTTTTGCAGTATCGCCTGACATAGATTAATACAATGCTTCAGTAGTATTATGTTTGGCAATATTTCCTAACGATGTTGTGAACCTTAAACAATCTGTTACAGTATAATTTCTGACATATGAACTACTGTATTTGGTTGAATTATATCAAGGAGAGCTATAATAACTTTTTATATGTATATGTAAATATAATTTTAGTGCGCATTTTAAATAATAGGTAATATGATTATAAATCTATATGTATGACACAAAAGGCCTTTACTATAATAAAAACAAACTTTCACACTGCTGGGGCATAGGACATAGCTCTCAACTTCAGCGCGGCTTAGCTGATACCATTATTATGTTCTCTTTTGTAAGGCAACACACTGGAGCTAATATTAGTAGTACCTAAGTAAAAACATTGTAAAAACATCTATATAAAAAGAATGGCCCCGAGTTTCTTGCCGCTTCTTCTCGGTTGGCTCTATGTATTTTGGAACGCGGCGGTAGGCTTTAAAGTACATTATAATGAAAAATTGACGTTCATAAGTGCTTCTTTGATGCCTAAATTGAATAAATGATTTTGACTTTGACTTTGACTGATAATGCCGACCAACCTACTAATACTGTAAATTTTTTTGAGCTCATATACCTCATCGACTTATGTCTGATTTATCAGACACACTTAACTTATTTTGAGGAATGAATATTGAATTGAATATCTATTATCTATTATATATATTAAAAATAAGTCGGCTTTGTTGAGACACTTATAACTCGAGAACGGTTGGACCGATTTTCATGGTTTTTTAATTGTTGTATTTGTATCCGTCCCAAATAGCAAAATATTTATTAAAACATTGGAGGATTTAAGAAAAACAAAAATAAAAGAAAACAATTTTCTAATACAAAATGTTCTACTGTCAAACATAATCATCCGTCGATACGGTACACTCTCTCCTCAAATTAAAGAACATATTATTTAAATAAAGGTTTTGATTGACATCTATATTGATGGTTGTCAAATATTAATGTTATGCTTCCGTGCTTCTGAGGGCACGTTAAGCCGTCGGTCCTGGGTGGCTATTCTCTTAGCTACTGAGCAATTGCCACACTACTGCAACGCTTCTGCGATTGTACTGCTTCTAATGTCAAATTCGGTATTCTGTTATATGTTGATCTCAATTGCAATTCGGTATGCTAAAAAACATTAACCTATGCCAATTCCGAAACCATTTCGAGATTTTATGTTACAAACCCTTATTTTTCTACTCTGACCTTTTAAAACGATAAGATGCCATTTATTTTAACAAAAAACGATGAAATAATTCGACTTTCATTGACCTCTAAATGACGTCACTTTTTTGCATTTTATTATCTGTGTGACTATTGAAGTAAAACTTTATCTAACAACATGTAATGGTTCGCCCCTAATCGTCTGGCCAATCCTGAACCAGTCACTTTTTGTAAAGGTTCACTTATTCTATACTTAATTATTTTATGTCTGTAATAAACCTCTACCTATTAATATTTAGTGATCTAATCTAATCTAATTTGGCCAGTGATCGTCTAGTCTATGGAGGACCTTACGTTGTGAACCGTTGTAGTACCTAGTTCTTTTCAGGAAGACTTGAGACAAAGATACTGTTTTAGAACTATAGGTTCCTAATAAAATCAGGAGTAACTTCTAATAATAATAATGACCTATATGAATAATAAAACGTTTATTTAATTGTTGTGAATAAATAAGTAGTCAACTAATTATATTATTTTCATGGATTTCCCAATTTAGTCTAAACCTACTTTAGAGAATACGTAGTTTTGGTTAGGATAAACCTCATCTAATTATCTAGTCATTTAAATATATATAAACCTTGATATTATTGGACAATGAAGATAGTAAATATGAGTTGAGTTAATTTCAAAACCATTTTCATTACTTTCCTACAAGTATTCTTAAAGATGAGGAGAACTAGTACGAATGGAACAAGTAAAATGGTTTTGTAGCTTACTAATTATAATGGTTGGTATTTTATTGTCTTTAGGTCGCTCATCTATTTCTGGTTTATTCTTAGAGGTGACTGTTACCATTTACAGTAGGAGTTATGCTTCTTTAGATTTTCCATATAACATATAGATATAGTGAACTATTATTTTCGGTTCTAAATGTTAGCCATTTGCACTATATTGTTGTATTTTTTGAATACTACATAAGATTATATAGCTCTGATAATAGTCGAGTATTCTGTTGTAATTTCTTTCATTTAATTTACATAATAAGTATTCTCCTTAGTTATGTTTGGTTAAGACGATTGGTTATTTTGAACGCTTTCATTTAATATAATTGTATTAGACTGTTCACAATTTCACATGTATACAAATCTAATGCAATTTAGTGGAAGGAATCTTTTAGTGTTTCCGAAGACTTGCAACGACGGATTGTAGGGTTAAGGCCTTTACTGAGCGCTCAAATGCTCCCCTTTGGCACACCAGATCCCTTCCTGACTCCCGGCGCTGGCGCACACTATACGAATTCAATGCTGAGATATTGCTTCCTAATAGATTTGTTAGGTATATATTTTACAATGTTATTTCTGATATCGCCTCTCAATTTTACTTTGAAGGCATGTATTTCATATCCTGATTTATGATATTTCATACAGACTTTATGTTGAAAAATAATTTATTTTATGCTAGTAATCAAGCATAATGGTAATTCATTTATTGAAATAGTTTTTTGTCTACTGTTGTTTTGATAGGTATTTATTTTTACCTTACTGGATAATTATAACAATCAGACAGATTTTGTCCTTAAGATATACAAATTTGAAGATATCTAGCATATTTAACTAGAATTGATAGAATCTACCAATGACAAATGGGAAAGTCTCTCTGCACTTTTAGCTTCAAGAAAATCCACGGAACGAATTTTATTCCAGCCGTTGGCAAACGTTATCAACAATTAGCCTCAATATTTTTAGAAGCGTAATGTACTATAGTTGTGTATTTACAATATATCTTTCAGACAATTTATTCTGAGCTGATCATTTTGGTTGGATATTTATATTATTTAATTTTCATTGTATATTTAATTTTATATTATTTAAACTTTTATTCCAAAGTCTAAAGTAATGCAATAAATAAATTTAGACTTTCAGGTTATTTATACAGTACGTTTGCTACTGATCAAAGTATTAGTTATATATTAATCATTTTGTCAACATTTAAATAGTAAATTTAAATTAATACTTTTCAAGTCAACATTTACTTGCTCATAGGAATTATAATAGAATTCCTAAGAATATTGAACAATCCCTAACGTTCCTATCCTATAATGCCTACAGTCTCCTATCAATCTAACTAAAGTGTCATTCAAAACTAGGGACCCGTGTCCCACATTTACATTTAATCGTGTAAGTGTTGACTTTCTCCTTAGCAAAGGGTCCAGTCCCTACCGAAGGGAAAATCTGCACAGCAGAGTGATCCCGCTAGCTGGTTTCCCTAACAGAACGAAATCGGGTCGATCTCCCCCGTTTAGACCTAAATCCTAGGATCGGGTGTGTAATGGACCATCATCGATTTGCGACTTTGGGATTGAATCCGGTCCGGAAATTATACCTGATAAGTGCGAATAAATAAATATAATAAAGATAGACCGCCCATAACAGTTTCTTAGTATCAGTAACCCGGTGTATAAGACATGACACACTGGACGAGCCCCGAGCACCAATACCAGAAAAAGCTATGAGAGGAGACTGTTAGTCGCTTGCTGAGCAAGAATACGACTCCTGGTTCGCCTCAATTCCCAGGCTCGAAGATAAGTATAGACCTTCATATGGCACCGTTAGTCTCCAGTCTATACTACGAAAAACACTCGTTTTTCGATTTACCGATCAACACACAGTACAATAACTTTACAAATAAAATTTACTTTAACGCAACACTATAACGACATAGTAATTACACCAACCCGAACGCGATAATTTTACGGTATCCGAACACTATGGAAACTACTAAGTCGATACAGTCAATAGACTAATAATTACGTGTCACTGTACTAAGCGTAGATTCCTTGCCGATTGCTTGATGTATAATGAATTTCCCTCTAGTACTTACGTCCTTTATATATCATCAACTGAAGCTCGATTGAAGCCGGCTGAGGCTCATTTGAGGCCGCTTCGACTAATCACAGTGTGAGTCTCTTGAGGCTGCGACTTTCTTAGCCAATAACAGAACTCTGACTATTCTTTATTATATATTTTCATAGTCATCAAATTCATTACAAGGGATTTTGTACCTTTACGTCATTACAATAGCATTCAATTTGGTATGTAGCCTGTTTTATCCAGGTTGTTTGTTATTAATTCTTGGAACCATTGGTTCTCGAAACAAAGCTTGATTGAGGTACCTTTATAGGAGTTTTGTTTGGGATAGCAACAATAATATCGCTTCATTTGCTCGTGTTTGTAAATTATGCTTCTATATATTTGTGGACTGAGCGGAACGCAAAGTGTTTCGTTACAGTTCGACCCCTGAATAAATTTGCGAAGGCTTACCGGAGGAAATTTTTCACTTTCTTACATTTTCCCACAAATATAGACAGATTCTTGATGCAGAATTTACATTAGAAATGTATGTGTACTTCTAACTGGTTATTGCTTGAATTCAAACATAAGAATGTAAGTGTATCCCTTCATTATGTAGTGTATATTTAGACCAGACTATAAATAAATATCCCACGAGTCAGCAACTGAGCTTGTTAGTGCTTTAAAAATGAACAAAAATCACTCCTTACAAGGGCAATAACTTTCAAAACGAGAAACGTGAGTTGTGAGTTCACCCCGTCCCTAGTGGACGTATATAGACCTTTCAGAACTAAACTACTATTTTTTCGTTTGTTCAGAACTGCCTATATAATCTCTTTTTAGGCTATTCCGTTAATAGCAAAGAGATGATAATTTTCCATAGTCGCAGCACCCCACCCAGCACTGAAATCTCAATGACATGATTTATTTAAAATCTGGTGTGTGTAAAGTGTGCCGAACCATTGCTAGTAAGCCTAGCGCCTGTATAGTATGGGCTACCAATGAAATCAGCAACTACTGATGAATAATACTTTAACCTAACACCAAATTTCACCTTCATTGAAGCCCTTTGTGTAGTGATAAATATGTTAGAATTCATGCAAGAACAAGCCGTCTTACCTAGCTCCCTTCCATTTATCATCTTAACTTCCATCAACTGTCATTATTAATATTTCTCACCCCAACACAGTTCAGACCTTCAACTTCACAGGTTTTCACGCCACTCAACAATCCACCAAAACAAATACAGGCCCAAGACTACGAAATACACATTTAGATGAATAACTTAAGTGTGAATGTTATGAGAATATACGACCCTCACGCTTTTCTTAAAATTGATATTAAAGATTCAATATTTATCAATTATTGGACAAGAGTCTATAATTAAACAGTTTGCGACCCCTGTTTTCTCAAATATATTTCAATTACTATAACACAATAATTCTAATTTAATAATACAATACTCTGTATTTAAAACAAACTGCGACCCCCACTCTCCGATACAAGGTCCGCTATTTATTATCTCACTCTCCATAAATCAACTCAAAGTACAAACTTTGTATTGCTATAGTATTGAATTTATTCAACTATCAATTTTTATTATATTTATGAACCAATCCAAAAGTTTGATATTCAAAAATATCCCATCTACAACTGTACCCTTTCTCCCCTTAAGTTTCTTTTTTTTTTTCTTCGAATAATGTGTTGCGTCTTCTCACAACTTGGTCTAAATAATATTGATCAAAACAATATTATTCTTATGCAATATCTAATGTCGACCCCATCACACACTATTATTTGTATTTGCTAAATACTGTGTGTAAGAGTGGTACCCATTAAAAATATCTTTATGTCATTGTAGTATTTGTTCACTAACGTATATTAACGAATGCCATGTAGTATTTTAACTACATACTACCTGCAATAATCATTTTAGGATGATATTTCTTTTTCTTTACGCACATTATAATGCATAAAGCTGGCATGAGTAAAGCCAGCGAGGTATTCCTTAAATTACATTTATATGCATTTTTAATTTTTATTTCAACCAAATTATTTCCGCTGGTCTTTCCAAATTC
This sequence comes from Selenia dentaria, assembly GCA_917880725.1. NCBI lineage: Eukaryota > Metazoa > Arthropoda > Insecta > Lepidoptera > Geometridae > Selenia > Selenia dentaria. The sequence goes on along the minus strand of OU862877.1, from coordinate 29,809,683 downwards.
GGGATTGATTTAGTGTTGTTTATTTTTTTGTAATATAATCTTTATTTATCTCAGCAATGTATATTCATACTTAGATTGCTTATTTAATAGTCGTTCATATCTCAGCATTGTATTTCTTATCCGCAACGAACCTTTATACAGCAGCGCCATAAAATGTCAGCATTGAATTTCGTATAGCATCGATCAGCACCAAGTCCTGATTCAATATAAATGTTATAACACGTTCAAATGCGTTTAATTTTTTATTTTTTATTTTTACTTTTACTCTTTTATTGTATCGAGTAATTTTTTTTTGAACTAATAACCATGGCAACCCGACTCATTGTACTATTGTTAAGTCTCAAATTATTAATAACATTGATTAATCGATATTCTCCCACTTTCTGCAATGGCAAATCAAACTAAAAGCGATTTTATTTTATTGTCTATTTAACCTATGTATACTTCTACCTACTCTGTGCTTTAAATAACTTACAGAAGAGATTTATTTTTCTCTTGCTTTACAAAGATGAGGTACCATCTACCCAAGAATAGAAGATTACATCTACAAACCCAATACGATTTTAATACTCGCACGGTATCATCTCTAAACGGTTTTTATTGTTTTTAATTTTAGATTTATATTTTGTGATCCGAAATATGTAACTTTTCCTTTTTCAAGAATGGCAGCCCTAGCCTTTTATTATCCTCATTTTCGACCAGCCGTTCATATCTACTTGAAACTAAATAATTGAATGTGTACAACATTCGATAGTCTACATCGGCATGGTAATTGTACAACCATACGATTCCATTTTAAAAAGCTACTTCATGTTTCATATTACATTCAGTTTATGGTGATATTATCCACGCCAGCGACACCACATCTCCCAATTTTTCGGGGAATCTACTGATTCTCCCAAAATCCTAATGTATTGAATTGAAATTCTACTAAATATATAAAATACCACCTTTTCGTTATAAAACATGACAAATGAAAGAACATGTGTGAAATTTAAAACTTAACCAACATGATCATGTTTGTGCTACTAAATTGTCACCGTAAAATGGATTTGTGCGTTGACAACTGAAACATATTAAATCTTAAATCCATATTCTAATAGAGAAATAAACTGGTTCGACTTAACTTACTCGCTAAAATTATTAAAATAAGTACACAAATTTAGAAAATACTTATTACCTACGACTACACTTATATAAGCCCTAAAAATGTTAGGCAAGCATCAATTACATTCATTTCAATGACAATATATACATAAGAACATAAAGAATTAAAAAAAGGTTATTTTAATATTTCACTGTGTTTTATTTTATAAAATTAGAGCTACTTATTTTATTTAAAATTTGCACATAATAAACACGACAATTGCTAGTCGCGTCCTCTGATTTTTATAAGAATGGACCTGGCAACACTATTCAAAAGCGCTAGAGACCCTTTGTTGTTTGTTGTCAGAAATAGCGATAGTGACATATGCGTGCTAGCATCTGTCTCTGTCTATAGTCTGTGATCTGTGAATGAGAGCGTCCATTCTTTGTTCGATTCGATGTGCGCTTGCGCATCGTCAAAACGTTTATTGTGAATTCTAAAGTGAATGAAGTAATTATTGGTGTACAATACACCCAATTTTTTTTGTAATGTAAACTGTTAATTATGTGCGGGATTTGTTTTTATCTAACGTCAGCATAATGTTGTGTTCACGAGAATTGAAACCACCACTTGACTCCCGGACGAACGACATCAAGCGTGGACTACAGGTATGTTACAGAATTATAATTAAAGGTCGAATAGTTTATTAACGTCAAGCATAATCTTATCTCATAGCTCATATTTTTAATTAAACCTTAATCGTAAAAATCGTTTCTAATTTGTTCCGAATCTTCGACGTAATGGCCGCCATTTTCTAATACTTAAATGCATTCCTTTGGATAAACATTATTTTTAATGTGAAGTAGTATGTGACTAAGTTTGAAACAAAGTAACATCTGAATATTTAAGTTTAGAGTAAATTAAAACTTACATATTTCTTGTATCTACCTATGGAGTTTTTTCAAAAGAATTACGGTAATAATAATTTCATTTCTAACATTTATTTTTTTTATAGATTTCTAACATATCTAGTAATAGGTAACTGTGCTTTGCAGTTTCACCTGTGTAGAGATGGATGATTAATACAATTTTATAAAGCCTATATTCATATATATGGATAACTTGTAGCATTCGATTCAGCATCACACATATGAAAAGTTAATCTTTATTTATTCTACATAGGCAACCTTTAATGTAATTTAGCTTATATAGGTAGGCCTACATTTACTGCATTATCTTTCAAATTATGACATCCAATAAATACTTATCTATATATTTGTTAGCTAATTATAAATTTTTACAGTGGAGACAGCCATTTGAATTTGTTATATATGTGTTTTATTTTTCGCGTTTACATATATTTTTATTTATACTTATAATACATATTAATTTGTAGAAAGGCCGCCAACTCTCCCCTTCATCATATAAACATTAAGGTTACTAACTGGTCATTATTATTAACTATAACTCAACAGTAACCTTCATTTTTTTACACCTATCAAGTATCTGAAACATAAATAAACTCTCTCTCCTTAGTAATATTCACATTGCGTCACCAAAATGCACACTGAGATCATTGTTTATACCTGCATACGGCTTGGCATGTTTCAAGTAGGTACTCTTGAATGAACCAGTTTTACTGTTTTTATGCCTTAGTCTAACCTACCAGACAAAATAAGAACTCCATTGTTCATGAGCCTGTGAGGTGTGAGGTGTTATTTAATGGAACCTAAATGAATTTACTACATAAACTTCTAAGTTGTGTCATTGTAGCTATGCCTTGAGCTCAGTATACTTTTTTCCAATTACTAGGTATTTACGCCTGATATTGTTATGCATTTGATAAAATGCAATATATATTTCTATTTTCGTTATTCTATTTTTTCAGATGCTGAATATGTGGCCATAGAACATGGTACATGTCTTCTCAATTTGAACCGATGTTAAGGATTGGAATCTACTGGTGAGTAAATTTTAGTTCATTTTATTGAAACATTTAGGTCAATCTAATTAAGTAACTTGGTCTTGTTGTAGTGGCGGAAGCGAGGATTTGGAATCTTAGCTCTTGGGTTCGATCCCCAGTGATTGCTATATTTCGATAAACAATTTTTAATAACAGCCGGCAATCTGGAACAGTATCCCGTAAATAGGATCGACCCCTATTTCTTAAAATCATAAATATATCCCGCTAATCGCTGTTGTTTAAAATACTGCTGAATTTATGTGACAGATCACGATAAAAGTTTACAGTTGGAAGCTCCAAGCTCTAGTCTACCTACATACTATGTAAATATTGTATGTAAATACAGTTAAAACTGTTTAGGTTACATTCATCAAAATCAAAAGACCCAGTTGAATGCTATGTGACCACCTTATTATATGACTGCATTGCTTTCAAAGAATCTGTACAACCAGCTCAGCTGTGTTATAAGCAATTTGACACAGTATAATAATGGTCAATGGGCTATTATCGTAAAAGTAAACACATGTCGATTTTAGGGTCTTCTCTAATTCTTAGAAACAATACACATGCAAGCCGTTGAGCCAAGATGGCAAATAGTGGTCACAGATGGCCTCAATGCTGTTTGTGTTTTAAGAAAGTTTGTTCTTTTAATGAACAGTTTCACATGCAGCAACAACTATTGGTTTTTTTTTTTTCGACTAAACATTTATAGTCACTTTGATGTCGTTTTAATAAATGTGGACTGTTTTTTTTTTTAAATGCTTGGCATTTTTTTATTACTAATGAGTATGACTTTTACTATTACTGAATTCGTAAAAAGTATTTCCTTATATTGATAGGTATTCGTCACATCTTATTTTAACGCAACTAATTCATTATAGACTCTGGTAAGATAATATGACAAATAGTTAATACTTTATCTCATGTTCAGTTGTACAGAAATTTTCATAATAGGAATGTTACATATCTAGTATGCAAATACTAAGTCATTGAATATTTTATTAATCATCAAATATATAAATACTAGCTGTGCCCCACGGGTTCACCCTCGGGGTGATGGATGATGATGAAAAGTATCGCATATATCCTTCCCCAAAACATAATAAAGTAAAACCCTAAAAGTCATAATACTTGAACGACTAGCTGCGCTCCGCGGTTTCACCTGTGTTGTGACGGATGATGATGAAAAGTATAATTGGTATAATTAATACGACTTTGTTTTATGTATGTAGTAAATGCATACATTATGAAATTTTATGAGTTTGTTTTTCGCTTTTCAGGACCAAGCTGTTTTCTGACAACTTCTATATGACATAGTTGAGTCGTTTAGTACTTCCTACAATACATATTACACATGTAATATTACACTGTCACTGATGAACCTCATCACTGTAAGTTCCCTTTTTCCTTTATACATTTACCTACAAGTTTATTAAACTACAGGCAATAGAAATATAATTGCCTCCATTGAAAGACATGCAAGTTGCTCGCCTGATGTTAAGCGGTCAGTCTCGAGAGAGATGTACCGCGACCATCGTCGTTTAATAATAATAATATGAGACTACACCTGCACAAGGTCTTCAGGTCTCAAACTACTACTATGTACTATAAATAGTAACCTGATGACTGATATACAATACTTGTATACAATAGGTACATAATATACCCTAGATCGAACAGACATATTCATACATGCAAATGTTTGACTTTCCCGGGGTTCGAACCCGGGACAATTGAACTCGGAAGTCGAGGATCTGCAACTTCCCCAGGCAACCTGTCAAAATTTCTTCATTGAAAGTCTAGACCTATTCACTTCTAGAAAAACTCGTACCATACTTAGCTGCTTATTCGCCCAGAAATTTCACATACTACTGTATTCTTCGACCATAATACAGTAGAGCTTATTGATAATACACTATAACCCTAAAACAGAATATCTGATATCACTAAGCTAACATTAACTGAAGAAACCTACTTTCCAGTATTTATTATGCAGATATTTGCCAAAAAGTAATCACACTCACCTAATAATTTTTTGAATGTAGATCTTTAGATTATTATATATCTGTAGATTATTATCGACAGTAAACTCATATTAGTATGATTTATTAGGTATATTATACTTTCACATAAATTTTTATTCCATTAACGTAATTGTCTTATCTTTTATTGATATTCTATTTCAATGTAATTTTTTTATTTTTTATTATTCTAAGAGTATTTTTATACAATACTATATTATATAATACTTTGCGGACAATGTAATTTTAAATTTGGCTACTTTCGGTAATATAATTTGTAACTTATTAGTAGCATGAGAAATAGCATTTTATGGTTCAATATGAATATGCATTGGATTTTAATGTCTCGACCCCCCAACCATTATTAATTTAATTTTTATCTCTTTTCAGAAAACACTTCATCGTGACGGCTGTCTGTTTTAATCTGCCGATCTTCAAAGTTGTCAAGAACCAGTATCCATGCGATATTACCCGAAAGATTTGATAGTTAATTATTTATAAGGTTTCTTAAGTTTTAAATGCATTACATTCACATATACTTGTGTTTAGGTTTTATCTGTCTATAATACCTATTAATAACTTTATATCATATGGGTTTAATACAGTTAAATTGTTTTCCTACAAACATTGACAATACTGACCTAAATGTTTTACAATCCTCTTATTGTACTGCTAATAATCATCTCATTACCATCAATTTTATCTTGCCAGAAGGGTAAGTACAACTTGACATATATTTACGTATTCTTTACACTTCCAAACATTACAAACATTGATTTCAGACATATACACGATCACCGCTGTATTTTGCTGGTTACAAATGTAATCCTTTGTGATGCATTTACAGCGAGGGCACTACAACATTTAGTAACTATTCATTCACCTAACACATCACGCAAACTGCCTATATGTGCGATAAGTATACTTCTGGGTTCTAGAGACCGACTATGAAGTGTACGTAAGTGCTAAGAAGGCTGCACATACATGAAACTTACAAACAAAACATTTAACTCTGAATATCATGTCATTTCGTAGTACTTAATGTTGCAATATTACCTATTCACAATTTGTATTTGCAGTCAGTATTGTCATCCTTTGTAGAGATATACAACCTATTATGGACTAGCTAGAACAACATAACTTTCACCTACCATTGCTATCTAGGAAATATCACCTATTTTCCGTTCATCAACAGTATCTTATCTCAAATAATCCCTATCTCTTTCACGCCAACAATTGTGACGAGAGAAGCATCTCTCGCCATTTTCTATTCTGTGCATGGCAGTGTTTGGAATGACTGCCTAGTGTACTGATAATTAAATTAATAAAATAAAAGTAAACATTTCTAACCACAAAACTCGAATCCTGGTAACGGCGCCACCAATTGTAATGGTTCGCCCTTAATCGTCTGGCCAATCCTGAACCAGTCACTTTTTGTAAAGGTTCACTTATTCTATACTTAATTATTTTATGTCTGTAATAAACCTCTACCTATTAATATTTAGTGATCTAATCTAATCTAATTTGGCCAGTGATCGTCTAGTCTATGGAGGACCTTACGTTGTGAACCGTTGTAGTACCTAGTTCTTTTCAGGAAGACTTGAGACAAAGATACTGTTTTAGAACTATAGGTTCCTAATAAAATCAGGAGTAACTTCTAATAATAATAATGACCTATATGAATAATAAAACGTTTATTTAATTGTTGTGAATACATAAGTAGTCAACTAATTATATTATTTTCATGGATTTCCCAATTTAGTCTAAACCTACTTTAGAGAATACGTAGTTTTGGTTAGGATAAACCTCATCTAATTATCTAGTCATTTAAATATATATAAACCTTGATATTATTGGACAATGAAGATAGTAAATATGAGTTGAGTTAATTTCAAAACCATTTTCATTACTTTCCTACAAGTATTCTTAAAGATGAGGAGAACTAGTACGAATGGAACAAGTAAAATGGTTTTGTAGCTTACTAATTATAATGGTTGGTATTTTATTGTCTTTAGGTCGCTCATCTATTTCTGGTTTATTCTTAGAGGTGACTGTTACCATTTACAGTAGGAGTTATGCTTCTTTAGATTTTCCATATAACATATAGATATAGTGAACTATTATTTTCGGTTCTAAATGTTAGCCATTTGCACTATATTGTTGTATTTTTTGAATACTACTTAAGATTATATAGCTCTGATAATAGTCGAGTATTCTGTTGTAATTTCTTTCATTTAATTTACATAATAAGTATTCTCCTTAGTTATGTTTGGTTAAGACGATTGGTTATTTTGAACGCTTTCATTTAATATAATTGTATTAGACTGTTCACAATTTCACATGTATACAAAGTCTAATGCAATTTAGTGGAAGGAATCTTTTAGTGTTTCCGAAGACTTGCAACGACGGATTGTAGGGTTAAGGCCTTTACTGAGCGCTCAAATGCTCCCCTTTGGCACACCAGATCCCTTCCTGACTCCCGGCGCTGGCGCACACTATACGAATTCAATGCTGAGATATTGCTTCCTAATAGATTTGTTAGGTATATATTTTACAATGTTATTTCTGATATCGCCTCTCAATTTTACTTTGAAGGCATTGATATTTCATACAGACTTTATGTTGAAAAATAATTTATTTTATGCTAGTAATCAAGCATAATGGTAATTCATTTATTGAAATAGTTTTTTGTCTACTGTTGTTTTGATAGATATTTATTTTTACCTTACTGGATAATTATAACAATCAGACAGATTTTGTCCTTAAGATATACAAATTTGAAGATATCTAGCATATTTAACTAGAATTGATAGAATCTACCAATGACAAATGGGAAAGTCTCTCTGCACTTTTAGCTTCAAGAAAATCCACGGAACGAATTTTATTCCAGCCGTTGGCAAACGTTATCAACAATTAGCCTCAATATTTTTAGAAGCGTAATGTACTATAGTTGTGTATTTACAATATATCTTTCAGACAATTTATTCTGAGCTGATCATTTTGGTTGGATATTTATATTATTTAATTTTCATTGTATATTTAATTTTATATTATTTAAACTTTTATTCCAAAGTCTAAAGTAATGCAATAAATAAAGTTAGACTTTCAGGTTATTTATACAGTACGTTTGCTACTGATCAAAGTATTAGTTATATATTAATCATTTTGTCAACATTTAAATAGTAAATTTAAATTAATACTTTTCAAGTCAACATTTACTTGCTCATAGGAATTATAATAGAATTCCTAAGAATATTGAACAATCCCTAACGTTCCTATCCTATAATGCCTACAGTCTCCTATCAATCTAACTAAAGTGTCATTCAAAACTAGGGACCCGTGTCCCACATTTACATTTAATCGTGTAAGTGTTGACTTTCTCCTTAGCAAAGGGTCCAGTCCCTACCGAAGGGAAAATCTGCACAGCAGAGTGATCCCGCTAGCTGGTTTCCCTAACAGAACGAAATCGGGTCGATCTCCCCCGTTTAGACCTAAATCCTAGGATCGGGTGTGTAATGGACCATCATCGATTTGCGACTTTGGGATTGAATCCGGTCCGGAAATTATACCTGATAAGTGCGAATAAATAAATATAATAAAGATAGACCGCCCATAACAGTTTCTTAGTATCAGTAACCCGGTGTATAAGACATGACACACTGGACGAGCCCCGAGCACCAATACCAGAAAAAGCTATGAGAGGAGACTGTTAGTCGCTTGCTGAGCAAGAATACGACTCCTGGTTCGCCTCAATTCCCAGGCTCGAAGATAAGTATAGACCTTCATATGGCACCGTTAGTCTCCAGTCTATACTACGAAAAACACTCGTTTTTCGATTTACCGATCAACACACAGTACAATAACTTTACAAATAAAATTTACTTTAACGCAACACTATAACGACATAGTAATTACACCAACCCGAACGCGATAATTTTACGGTATCCGAACACTATGGAAACTACTAAGTCGATACAGTCAATAGACTAATAATTACGTGTCACTGTACTAAGCGTAGATTCCTTGCCGATTGCTTGATGTATAATGAATTTCCCTCTAGTACTTACGTCCTTTATATATCATCAACTGAAGCTCGATTGAAGCCGGCTGAGGCTCATTTGAGGCCGCTTCGACTAATCACAGTGTGAGTCTCTTGAGGCTGCGACTTTCTTAGCCAATAACAGAACTCTGACTATTCTTTATTATATATTTTCATAGTCATCAAATTCATTACAAGGGATTTTGTACCTTTACGTCATTACAATAGCATTCAATTTGGTATGTAGCCTGTTTTATCCAGGTTGTTTGTTATTAATTCTTGGAACCATTGGTTCTCGAAACAAAGCTTGATTGAGGTACCTTTATAGGAGTTTTGTTTGGGATAGCAACAATAATATCGCTTCATTTGCTCGTGTTTGTAAATTATGCTTCTATATATTTGTGGACTGAGCGGAACGCAAAGTGTTTCGTTACAAACACGAGCAGACTTTTGTTTTGATTGAATAGAGACTTACGAATTAGTAGGTGTCTCTGTCAAGTGTCAAAGTAAATTCTAGTTTCTTTTTTTTTACTCGCGTGCTTTTCTTGGCTCCTCAACGCAACTACATATTTGTGCAAAAAAGTGACGTCATAGGATTCAAATTTTCAAAAAAATATTATAAAATAACTACTGAATATAAAACAAAAATATTGAAATTAGTTTCTTATAATGACCTAATCTACGAAATAAAAATATAAAAAAAATACCAAAAAAAAAACTTTACATACCGAATTGCGTCGCTATTGTATGGCCCATAGATTAATCAGACTATATCTATGGCCGTGCTACGGCTTCCGAATGTTGCCACTTAAATAAGATTGAAAACTTGTAACAATTAAACATCATTCTATACATCAATACAGTGGTTTTAAAGCAAAAATACATTAAATAATTATTTTGCTATCAAAACACTCAAAATATCACTGAAACTGAGTTTTTAATACTTCTTTGTTTACTTTATAATTGAACTCACGTGTTTGTACATTTGCCATTCGTCAAGTTAAATAGTTATATAACACATAATGTTGCATCAAGTGACATAATTATTCAAGTCATCATCATCGTCATCTCAGCCATAGGACGTCCACTGCTGAACATAGGTCCCCCCCAGAAATTTCCAAAATGACCGGTTGGAAGCGGCTGCATCCAACGTCGTCCTGCTACCATTGTCAGGTCGTCAGTCCACCTTGTCAGTGAACGACCTACGCTGCGCTTGCCTGTCCGTGGTCTCCACTTCAGAACCTTCCGGCCCCATCGGCCATCTGTTCTGCGTGCTATGTGGCTGCCCGTTGCCACTTTAACTGACTAATCTTCTGTGCTATGTCGGTGACTTTAGTTCGTCTACGGATCTCCTCATTTCTGATTCGATCACGTGGAGAAACCCCGAGCATAGCCCACTCCATAGTTCGTTGTTCAAGTTGTCAGAGTCAAGTCACAGTTACACAAATAAGTCCATCGTCAAGTCACTGTCCTGTTTAAGTTACGTTCTAGTAACGACGTGGTTCCATTACCAAGACCAATTACCATCGTCTCATGATTGTAGTCACTTTGCCTACATTCGTGCACCATTACGAACATTTAACGGTTAATAATCCATCACTACTACAAGCTAACACCACAAAAACACAAAAGTAGAAAAATTAAAGAAAATAAACGATAACCATAATTATTGGGCTTTGTCCCGCCATCTTTTTAATACTTTTATGAAGCATCGAATACAGACGAAATAAACTACATCATCTTTGGCTCAAAACAAAAAGTCAACAACTACCGATGTCTCAGAGTAAGTATATACATACTCGTATATAGAGTTGTCACGGTAGTAATAATACACTTAGCAAGTGTGCCAAACATTTGTAATAGATTTTTGTAATTCTAGTGAAATCTGAGTTTACAATACAACGGTCGGTAAAAAAACGGTCTTGTATTGTTATCGAATACAAGATTTGTTAACAACGAAAATATAACCTTTTATCCGTAAATCCACAATTTTGATATATATTTTTACCTTGTTAATAAATATAGATTATATCAAAACTTGCATGACTGCAACAATGTAAAGAAAATACGAAATAATACGTAAATTAGCCCAAGAAAATAATCGAATTTTGTAGCATTAACCACTCAAATTATGTAGGCAAGTAAAATAAATCCAGGTAACGTTTTTCCTAGGCATCATGAATACTTCAGAAATAGGGCTGTTGAGCTCAGGACTACACCGAAATACACACTTGGCATATTTTTAAATATTTTTTAAAGAACTCTAAACTAAAAAAACTATGTTTATATTTCAACTTTTAAAATTGGTGCTTGAACGTAATTCAATGGCGGCCAATACGTCGTATGACGTCACTAAGGCAAAAACAAACGGTGTTGTGATTATAATTTTGGTTTGCTTGTTTGAACATGCAGATGGCAAGAAAAAGCCAACAATTACTATTATAATTTATGTTCTTTTGTGTTGATTTTTAAGTTTTGACGTGTAATAGTGGTGGATTATTATAAGTTGATGTTCACAATGGTGCAGTTGAGTGTAAGGTGGTAAGTGAAGTGTATACATTTATAAAACATTATTTTTGCTTTTTTTCGTCAATCGTGTTTGCAAGTTTTAGTAATGCATCCATGTGACTCATACAAAACAGCAGTTAAATAACTGACTTCTTTCTTAGAGCAGACTCTAACTACCTACTTGAAAAAAGTTTATATTTCTGAAGCTACATAAATAAAACTACATTTTAGCCGCATAATTTGTTCTTTGTAGGGTTGTCCACCTCAAAAGAACAAATCAACCCTTATCGGATCACTTTGTTGCCCGTATATTCGTCTGTATGTCTGCCAAGATCCTTTTTCATTCATAATAAGAAAAAATCTTAATTCCATAAATGTGTAACAGTGATAACAAGATTAACGAATTGACTATTAAATATTATTATAAACATTGGTATATTTTTTTAATCAATATAAAAAAAATATAATAAACTTATTATTTGCGGTTGCAGTTATAACCGTGTTTATGGACGAACAGTTTGTCCTTTGACCTAGTATCTATTTAGTTTTAAAGCAGTAATATTAGATGCTTGCTTCACTTGCATGATTCTCAATCTGTTGATAAGGTACGACACTATCATATTACACGTTTGTTTTTGCCCTTATGACATCATTTCCGCAGCTACTTCCGTTTTTGGTCACCTGACTTTTAGAAACTTTTGTACACATTTTATTTATTCAAAATAAAGTTAATCCAATGTATATTTCTTTTTTAAATTAATTTAGTTGTTTGCTCTACCTACTATTAAGTTAACATTACATTGCAATTTATTTTTGATTGTGTCAACTACCCTATTGGTTGGGTTCGTAGCATTTCTGTCTCTTACCGGTATACGCTAATGACAACTCTATTTGATACTTACTCTGAGACAGATGTGTACCACTGTAGCAACACAAAGGCACAGTAGATATATAGAGAACAGTACGGAAGCTACCTTTAATCGTTCGAAACGGCCCACTGACATAAACATGCGCATCGACGACACCCCTAAGCGGTTCTCGCGGTGCCGTCAGTAGTGAGTGTTATAAACTATTTCTAAATTTTAACGTTTTTTTATATTATCTAAAATATAAAATGTCACACTTGAATGACTGCTATGTGTTTTAAAATTGTAATAGTGTTCTTGTATGATAGATCATATGATCATAATAAATTTGTAAAACATAACACATAATAGAAGTACGAGCTGACTACCGAAAGCGGTGCCCTGGAGAGTCTAACACCATCCTATCATGTGTACACCGACGGCGCAAAAAACAAAACGGGAACAGGTTGTGGATTCCATTCACCAGAACTTGCAATTTCCAATTCAATAGCCCTGAACAAAACCACAACGGCATTTCAAGCAGAGGCTATGGCCCTGCTACTTGCTGCTAGGGCAGTATTACGCCTGAAATCACAAAGTGAACAGGAAGACAAGCTGCTGGCCTTCATCACGGATAGTGCAGCAGTCGTTCATGCACTGAGAAGACCGGTAACAAGGTCAAGAGGCCTAACGGAATGTCATGCTGCACTCCAAGGACTTTCAGAGAAGTACAAAATAATTATATCATGGACAAAGGGACATGGCCTTTGTACTGGCAACAAAAGGGCAGACATACTAGCTAAAGAAGGAGCCAAAAAGCAGGGTAGCACTGAGGAAATGGAACTCTGCAGACCCTCAGCAATGGAAGTGCGGAATCTCCTGAGTCGCTACACAGAAAGAAAACACCAAAACTATTGGGATGACAGGAAGGACTGTAAACATGCGAAATCCATGTTTCCAATCCTAAACAAAAATACTACGAACAAATTACTAGGATTACAACGTCAAGACCTTCGCCTAATGGTGAACATCATCACTGGTCACTGTAATCTCAATTACCAGTTGCACAAGATTGGAGCTACGGACAGCCCACTATGTAGAGGCTGTCTGCAGAAAGACGAGACTATGGAGCATGTGCTGCTGCACTGCAGGGCTACGGAAGATATTAGAGTAAAAACAGGACTACTGGAGGTCCACTCCAGAACGCAAGATGCATCAACAGCATCATCGACGTTTGTTACAACATCTCAATCTACACTGAAGCAGTTGTGCCAGTGACCCAAGGCCATACTCAGCTATGTGAAGGAGTTAGGCTAGCTTGAGTAAATGCTGGCAGGGGGGAATGCACAAAACACCCCAAGTGGGACGTCAGTGCAGGCCTCATCGCCCCCAAAACGAATAAGAATAAGAATAAGAATACAAATCTTAGATGGCGGCTGCAAAAGATTATAATATTATTATGAACTATATCGTACTGGGTGTCGTTTTTATGGTTTTTGAAGGTGTCATACATTTTATTTGGTAACTAGAATTAACCAGATTTAATGTCTACAGCAGAACAACGAATGTTTTATAAAAAAAATACCTTAAAACATTAAAAGTGACAACTATGGCTTCAATGGGGCATAGATAATTATTTAATCAACTAGACTTAGTTTCCATACTGTTGCATCTTAATACTGTGACAGAGGTTAGTAGCAATGCAATCGCAACTCAATAGTTTACAGAATACCATTTATGTCAAAAACTATCGATCGCAAGCCGCTGGACCGCGATCGAACCTAAATAGCGAGCAGAATACCTACCAAAACTGTCAAAAACGTCAATTTTCGTGCGATTGAGTTGCTATATCGCGGTTCAATAGCTAAGAGAATAGCCCCCCAGCTGGTTGTTTGTCTTAGGACAACAGGCGTTAGGCTATGTTGAAGGCCTTCGGGCGGCCTGAAAACTTCGACATGGGTTGGCCACTAACCTATCCACCAATCCGCACTGGGCCTGCGTGGTGGGTTACAGAAATTTATTTTGTGTAAGTAATTATGAAATTAAGTAACTAAGGATATAACTAATGATATGACTTCATAAAAAAAACCATCAAATCGATTGGTCTCACTGAATCATTTCAGATTTACAGAATATGTCAATCCAGTCAGAGTCAGCATATTATATAAATGTTTACGTTGTGAAAGTTCAAATGGTTGGTACTCTGCGTTCATTCGATTCATATCTGTTGACTATGTAACAAACGAAATTGAAGACACCGATATCATCTATCTACTTGCCAAAATTTGAATGTGACCATAGTATTTTCTGCAGCATTCTGACTATGAATAATATCAGTTGTTACATCCAGCTTTTCAGGACTAGTGATATGACGTCATTATTTAGACCTGTACGTTACCCTGCAGTAACACACAGAAAAATAACGTCACCTATGCGAAACATCCTTACTCACGGTGTGCCACCTTGATATTGTATGTGGCATACAGTGTAATGGTAATACGGTTCTATCATTACGCATAAGTATGTTTCTTACTGTCATAATTTCAGACCTGTGAGCGTACCATACGTATTAAAGTTGTAACATACAGGTTTAAGTCGGTAACATACGTTGTCTGGCAATTACAGGTTTTCCACTGCACAGTACTTCACTTTAACTTAAATACTCGTCCGTAAATTTGTACGTTAATGTACGTGTATGTGGCTACAAATAAGTATATTGGCTGAGTTTTATTTGTTAACTTCGTCTGTCATGAGTACGCGACGGTTTACTTGTTTATGATGTTATGGCCTATTTTTTTCTCTACTAAAGGAAGATCGGTGTTATGCCATAATCATAGAAGTAGAAAATTTATAGGCTGTTACTAGTTTTTGTGCTTAGTGTCACCCTGCCAATTTGATCTATGTGCATAATGTAAACCTCATACTACGAGTCTTACTTGTTTCTGCAAGTAAGACTCGTAGTATGAGGTTTACATTATTATTATTATTTATTACATATGTAGATATATATAAGATAAAATATATATAAAATGCACTAAGTAGAGCAACTTCCTGTTTTATAATTACGATAGGGTATGATGATTGCGGATCTTCCCGCGGAAACCGCGTTGGCGCGGCGATTGCAATTTTTCTGTTTTACGCTCAAAGACATATATACATACAACAATCAAGAGCAACGACGCAAAATGCCTTTCGCAGCACTCAGTTTAAAAGTCACTAAACAGTCACTAAATAATGACTGCAGCCAGGTGCGAAAGACAAGGATAACTTTACTGAACGCTGCTTACATGACGAACAACTACAAAACACTCGAGAATAAAGATATGGCAGCTAAAATGTAATATAATATTCGTCATTGTGTTTAGTCTCCTGAATGAAATAAAATTTCAAAATTGTAGGAAAAAAGTAACAGCCGTCAAGAGCAAAGACTCTTGTACGTATAGCTAATCTTAACGCGATTAGGCTAATGTACTGATTAATGCTTCTACAATCAATCAGCTAATATAATTATTTTCTTTATCGACTTAATAAACCATTCCAAGCACAATAGTCCAAAAACGCAAGAATTTATTCTCTAACTTTAGCGGAGTCTCAGATTTACCTATATTTGATGTTGTTTTAGTAAAGCAAACATGTTTACTACATTCCCTTCAGCTTCTTAGAACTTATATAGAGCTCACAAGTTATTGTGGACTTCGGTTGTTTGTGTAGAGAAACTGAAACGCTAGTTCTAAACTCACATTATTTTATCAATGTCTTTTCCGTGTCATATTTTATTTTATTTCAATCTTCCAGAAGAGTAATTCAAATTAAATTCGAGAGTGACTTAAAGCTCTTTTATACAGCTGTCTATAAATTTTACTGAATTCGATTACTAATTTTCGGAAATGCGTTTTACGACGTCTCAGCACTTTCCAGTGTTTATTATAAAGTTATGACATTATTTTTCTAGGAGAACCTCTTTGTTATTATTTAATAATTAATATATAAATATTATAATAGTAAGTAATTAATTTAGTATCGGCCTTACCTATAAACGTTGCTTAAATTTAAATAACGTCACTTAGTACGGCGCAGAACATTTTTCCTTTGCGCAGTACTAAATAACGTAATTTAAACTTAAGCAGCGATTATAAGTAAGGCCATAAGTAGTTAAATAAATAATTAAGTAGTAGTGTTAGTTATAATTTGTTAATTAATATTATTACATTATTACTATCTGGTACCTACCTAATAGGTTCGTAAATGTGCTGATTATAATATCTTAGAAGGGAAACTTTTTTATTTTGTGAATAAGCAGAAATAGGAATCCTATAAATGCGACTAATAACTAAAAGGATTACTTCGTTGTCTATTTGTCTAGTACAAGACTATTTTCAGAAACGCGTAGCTGTATCAAGTTGAAATTAATATCAAATACTGAGGTGTGAGCTGAAAAAAATAAATATTAATGTTAACACAATCAAAAAAGCTGTAAGAAAATTATGCTGAAGCAGCAAATTGTTCAATATCGCCAATCGACTAGCATTACATCAAGTTAGCAAATTGACTAAAGAGCAATCCATTTAAGAGACAATATCCCTAGTTACGAAAACATTTTATGAGTAAATCAATTAACTCTAATCATCCTCATATCATAATAGAATGACCAGAAGTATGGAACTACGGCAATGTGCCATTGCTATACATACTCGTAGATAGACATACCACCCTTTGCGATAGAAACACCACAAAGCGTTTTGCTTCCACTTTCATAATGCGCACTGCCAGAGTAGAATTATGAGTCTGCGTTCTGCGATATATACAATTTGAAATTTATTCGCAACCGTGATCTTCTAGGTGTATAACATCTTGATCGCATTATTGCTTAACATCTGTTAAGATAGTGGAATACATTCATCTTACATACATCAAACGCAATAATGGAATAAAATAAACACCACATTCTCACACACAACACCACACTCGTAATATGATGAGATAAACTTATATTCCAACTTTAAGATATCACAGAGTACGGACGCAGCAAATCCTTGAAAATGTCATTCCCGACCTGAAACTGAATTGTTTGGTGTGGACACAAAGAGCGGTTCCGGTAGTTGCCCACGAAATACCAGTCTGGCTGGCATTGTGTGTATTCCAATCTATGTTTTCGGTTGTTATGTCTACCTACTTGAGTGTAGGGCATAGGAGCGCTCTCAGTGGATTCTGTATCTAACTGTTGAACAAGCCAACAAATATAAGTAGACATATATCAATTTTGTTTCTTTTAAATTAGTACTAGCGATTGCCCGCGGCTTCGTTCGGGTAGTAGGCTCGGCCTTGGGCCTCGTCATAATCTATATCTTTTCTTATTTTTTTTTTATGTAAGAACCTTCTACGAAGTATTAGAAAACAGTTAAACAAAAGATGAATGAAATCGGTAAAGCCGTTCTCAAGTCATAGCGAGACCAGAAGAAATAGGAGTTTATTTTTATATATATATATATATAGATGTATTTCTTTGATATAAAAAATATAATTTAATCTATAATGTTAACTAAAAAATGTATGATGCTAACAAACATGTTGAATAACAACTCAAATAGAAATCTTCAAAGTTTTGAAGATGTATGTACTGTACCTAGTACTACTTAGGGTGATTTGGCAACGATGATGCGTCAATGATTCGTAATAAATTGACACCTTCAATAATTGAAAGGCAATTAATTTTTATGACCAGACGTGCTACTTATTTAGTTGACGGCTGGTACTGATAAAATAACTTATTTATATAAATACATTTTAATTTAAGAGTTTTGTCAATCTCAAATGGAATCAAAGAGAAAGACGTTTGCATCAATCTATCAATTACTAATTGTATACGCCCCACGTATACTCATTCCACTCAGTCATTCATTCCATTCACTCATTCCACCACTACACCAAGACCAAGCAAGCGAAGCCGCTGGCGAGTTAGCTAGTATGTTCTATAAGTAGAACACCCCTGGTAACGTTTAGCCTATTTTTTTGCATAACGAGAAAATTGTAGTTAGTTTAAAGGTTTATTATTATTATATAATTTAGCATCATTATTACCATATGTAATGAAGCTAAACCCAGTGCTTGAATGATGCTGCGTAAGATTTACTAGATAGAACTGGCGAGATGGCTTCGAGCCAAATTGAAAAGTTTATTGAATTTATATTGTGCTCCAAGCAAAGACTCTAGTATGTGCGAGGTCTGGTAGAATACTAAAACCGTTTGAACAGGAATCGATAACCAAGAGGTGACAATATCGGTATCTTGTACACCACACCCGAGTTTTTGCTTGTTTATTGTAGGTACCTTTAATCAATATATGGCTTAAAAAGTAGTTACTGTACCATAACAACCTAACTAATTACCTTTTGAAGTAAAAAAATTTAAAATACCCAAAATTACGTGGTCGACTATATTTTTTTCCAAAGCTTCTTATGGATCTTGATGACACAGGTATCTGTAAACCCATCAGCAGTATAAGTTAGTGTACGATTTCCTTCCTTGCTTCCCGCTATGATCAGTATATAGTCAACAACTTTAGTACACAGTACCTATACGAAGTACGTCTGTACATACTACTATATATACAATAATTTCGCGGTTATTTTGATAGTATTTTACCAAATAAAGTTTCTAATAGAAGAATTTCATCACGCCTGCCTTTGTATAGATGCAGTGCCACCTAGAGCTTAGCACAGCGCTCGTCACCACTAGACATTGATTTTGAGTCACATTAATTCTAATTCGCAGTAATTTAACTAGGTACAGTCACACTCTATTAAAGTAACGCATGCATAGTGCTTCGAAGTAGAATATCAGGCCCCAAACAATTAAGCCCATGAGGAATTTATGTTAATATAATGTTATTTAAGGAAAATTGAATAAATCGAACAATAACCAATATTCATTTTTAATAGAAACGCCCATACCGAATATCTTGATTCTGAACAGTAAAATGAAATATTTATTTGAACTGAACTGAAGAGAAATTCATTGCAATAATGGCCGCTGTCCATTGCAAATAGCCCGGATTTAATGATCGATCTTCACAAGAACATAATATTTACTGATATAGAATATTTGATAGTTTGGCACATTCAGTGCCATAAACCGAACGTTTTTAAATCTTTATTTATAAGATTATATGTTCTTTAGTTATTTTAACATTATGTCGTCTCTTCGTTGTGTTCAAAGAGAATATACCAAAGAGAATATAATAGAACTAGTTGTGTTATCCGGTTCTTCTTCTTCTTCTTCTTATGTGGCTTTTTATTGACTTTAACACTATGGTTTAACCAAAGACATTATAATAGTTAGTAGTAAGGTCTTTGGCTTTCACTAAAAGGAAACAGATGAATTATTCATACAATCAAAGAGGACGTACTGGATACTTAGTGTTACATTATGCCGTTTACAGATACAAAATAGCTTCAATAGATATTTTACTACAACTAAATTACCGCGACCGTGCGCATTTTTTAAATGGCAAACTTTTGCGGGGTTTTTGCCAAAACTGGTTCGTAAGTTTAACTATCGTAGGACGCTTCATTGATTAAAGAAATTACCTGTCAATATTATTAGATTAAGACCATTTCTTCCAGCACTTATTCTTATTAAAAATCATAAACCTAATTTGGATCTTCGATTTAATAAGTACCTACCTTCTCCGGTAAAAAAACAAACATTAATAAGGCCGACGCCGAAAAATGTACTTAGTAAACTGTGAACAGAGCAAATACATATTGATTACTGTTGAATTTTATTTTTGGAACCATAATTTGGATGTTTTATTCATATTTTGACCTAAAACTGTACATTGATTACGTATAAATAACCCGTACAGTTATTGTCCAAAATATACTTTAGGCATCAGCTCTTCATAAAACAGATTTACCTAGCTTGTTAATTCTTGTTGTTTTTATCACTAATAACAGTTTAAAACTTTTTCGAAGAGAAACAAATGAATAATGTTAAGTATGGAACCCTAATCATAATAGAGACTCGCACATAGACCGTTCATTAATTATTTAGCAAATATTTTGTTTTTTAAGCCAAAAAAGGTGGTAATTTTTAAAAGGTATAAACAGATTTTAAAGAAACTCTTGAAATTTTACTGGATGCTCTATTGGAAATGGATTTTATGTTGTTTCAATTATTCTTTTTCAAAATGTCTGAATGTTCAGATATATTTATTATATATTAGCTTAGAACCTTATTGCGTTTATTAATAAAGCTGTTTTTAGCTTTATTTTTATTACTTGTTAATTAACTACACTTTACAGAGAGTCGTGAACAATTGCATTCAATTATAAAGTTTCAAAATATTAATAATTTTCTGAGTTACACTTTACAGAGTTTGCTTTCAAAACACCCTAGGTAATAAAATCAAAATTTAAACTACATTACTGCATATTGAGTATGTACTAACTTAGTAGAAAGGAACTTCTTGATAAATGAGTCATGATTTTCAATATATATATGTTTATGCTCCAACGCGGGGCCCTAAAACTTAATTAAGGAACTTCGAACATGAACGTTGTTGTGATTTTAAACTGTATGATGTTGAACCTTTCGTATATTGCAGGTGATTTAATTTTAGATAAATAAAGTATCGCCATTGAAGAAAACAAAATTACAAAGTATAATATTATGTTTAATCAGGTCATAGTTGATGCCAAATCAGATATGCACAAGCGACATTAAACTAGTTTCAGATTTAAAACGATTGTCTTCAAACTCGAACTTACCTATATATCAGAAAGGATATATAGGTCTTAACAATAACTATTCTGAAATTAGAATTTAATTAAGAGAAAATGTAGAGCTTGGAATTTGAATTAACACTAATTAACTAAATTCACTAGTTTCCAGTCCATGACCAGTGTTATCCTAGTTCATTTAGTAATATTTTTTATACCAAAAGACAAAAGAAGCTAGTGAAAAGAAAATATACCACGTGTTTGTATTTAGTGCGAACGTAAAATGATACGCTATAATGCTTTGTTCCTACTTCCTAGTAGAATACCAAATTTGATAACTAGCTATTTGAAAGGAAGAAAAAATATTGTTAGATTAAATATAAGTTTAATCAAGTGAAATCTTGCTTAATATCTTAAAGGTAAAATAATATAGGACACAAACATCAATTTTGAACACAGCAACAGTAGTATTTCGCCGAGACACTAACATACACAACCTATACACAACTGTACACTGGTGGTATATCGGAGATGCACTTTATTTAAATTAAGATAGGCATTATTATAAATTGCGATTACTTTGTGTAAACCTGCATGGTTGTATAACCAATGTAATGGTGTGTCAACAAACTTTTTTATACCATTCTAATAAATTTGAAAACAATAAAATGTATTGAACACATGCATATAACACGAACACGTCTAGTGTATCGAGCTGTCAAATTGACTTGGCTTTTGACTAAGCTATCAGAAACTTTAACAGAACTGCCATCATTACGATCTTGACGTAGGCGGAGATCTTTTTATTTTGTTTATGCTGTGCCCAAGCATATTACGCCTTTTCACCCACTGGGTGATGGATGATGATGATGAAAAGTATCCTATGTGTTAAATCAGTGCCTCATCTACTTCCATACCAAATTTCATCAAAATGGCCCCAGCCGTTTGTGCGTTACTGAGTAACAAAGATCCACACATCCATACATCCAGACATCCATACATCCATACTCACAAACTTTCGCATTTATAATATTAGTAGGAATAGGAAGTAGGAAGTAGGATAAGAAAATATACCATACCCTTTTATTAAGCTATGCAATATGAACAATATCTCATCATAGTTTTTTAATAAGTAAGTGACGTAATGGGGCAACTTTTCCGTCTGATGGTCTGATGGTATGCGTTCCTAACCACACCAATCGCGTTGTAATCAAGATCTTTAAGTATTCATCTTATTGTAATGTAATAATATTTTTGGGAGTAGCAGTTATATGTCATAGTTATTTCAAATAAATAGACAGACAGACCAATAGGGAGATGGATTATGAAGTAATCCTGGGTTGGTTTTTCCTCATCTGGTATGAAACCCTAGAACAATATATCAGTCTTGGGAATAGAAATGAGAGAGAGAGAGAGAGCAATAATCGAATAATAGACTTTGAAAGACTGCCTATACTTATACACATTTCACCAATCAAATTATCTATGGACACTTGCAGTTATAATAATTGAAATACTCACAAAATGGATTGTGCCATCGTGACTTTTAGTTACTTTTTTTTTTTTTTTTTTTTTTCTTGAATGGCCATGACGCGACAAGCGTATTGTGCCAGTGCTTCGAGTTTCATTTTGCATTGGATTGATAAAACATGACGTAACTTGTATTTCTATATTGTTCTTACTAACTTCTAAAAGCGCTCTAGTGTTTAAGGCCATGACGGAATTCATGGCTTTAAACAATATAAAATTGTAATATGTTATGTATATATTTTAATTATTCTAGTACTATATTGTTTTTGTAGTTATACTATATTAATCTCTTCCTCGATATTTATTATGTTAACCAATAAATAACCTTTCACACTTTCCTGATCCTGATTTCCTTCAATTTCTAAATTATCCGTAGTTATTCCGTGTAATTTTATTTTGTAAATACCAAGTTTCCCCGCTTTTACTTTTAGTTACTTCAGCGTAGTTTTGTTAAGCATTATGATCTATTTAACGCAGTTGATATTTTAATAATTTACAAGATATAAAAATAAGCAATACCTAAGCACAATGAGATTGACTAATAGAGGCGTTTTACTCCTTGAATATGAAGTATAAACATGGCAAATTTTATGCTATACCTACCTATAGCTAAAGTACACAACTCGCACAACGACATTAACTACATTGACAAGATTAAAAGAGCACGAAGTTATATGAATCCTAGTTGTCAGAAAGGGATCAATACATTATTAACAACGTTCGCCTGTGACCGACCATTCAACCGCCAATGACAGACTCGTTCTCTCTGTCGCTCGCTACTTGTCTCGTTCTCGTGGTTGGCGAAGCGGCAACGTCGCAAGAGTTATTTTAAATTAAAAAACAATGTTTGATTTTCCATTTTTGATAAATAACAGAAAAACAATACTTACAAATGAAAAGATACATCATTCTTGTTTTTTACACTTGTTCCAGTATATGTTCTGCAGTTTCTAACACATAAGAAGAAATTTTTTCCTAAATGTAGTACACGTACTGCGTCGTTGCCAGACAGGCTGGAACTGAGTTGACTCAAGACAACTAGCTTGTGTTGATGTCGCCAAGCCGAGCGCAGTAAGGCGTATCTACCTCAGTTAACATCATTGCCTAAGCATCTCTAACTTCACAGTATGTGAAAAAAATGTAACTAAAAACTATGTATCGTATAGGCCTGGGCAGGTATTAAATGTCTAAAAATAAATTGTTATTACGAGAGATTTTAAGGATACAAAATTACATCTCGCACTGATCAACTAATGAAATACTCGTAAATTTAAAAAACCATCACAAAAAATACTCAAGCGTACCCATAGATAAATGCAGCACATAGTTTACGAGAGACGTATAGTCCCCGTTAATTCCGCAACATCAAAGTAACTGGAACAACTATTCATGCCATGTGAAACACCTATAACGCAAAATATAGGGCAACGGGGAGTGATTCATTCACTAGTATAGTATAGATTATTGATTCACTAGTAATCAAATGCAAATGTGTGCCCGTAAGTGAGTATGTCACCTAAATATTATTTGAGTATGTATAATGTTTGTTACTTCTTAACGCTGTAACGCCTTACTGATATGGATGAAATGTGGACTGGAGATGGTTAATATATCGAGACTAACACATACTTAAATACTTTTATCCTGTTACAAAGGACAGTTCCTAAGGATGACCGTAACCTTATTCTTTGCAGACGATGACACGAGTTGATACTAGTTACAAATGAATAAAAATTATTCGTGTGTCTATAATAATATTATAAATGCGATAGTATTAGAATAATTAATGCGTTTTTTGTGACTTCTATGCTCTGAAAGTGCTCGACTGATATCCCACTAATATGATAAATGTGAAAGTTTAGATGGATGGATGCATGGATGTTTGTTACTCAATCATGGCTGAACGGATCTGGTTGAAATTTGGTCACAGTGATAGATTATAGTCTGGAATAGCATCATAGCACATCTGCATTTCATCGTCAACATCGACCACGCGGGTGAAAAGCCAAGACAAAATAACAAGATTTCCGCCTAAGTCTAGATCGTAACGATGACATTTTTTCTGTCAATAGAGTTCTTTCAAAGATGTGTCAGTTTCTGATAGCGTCGTCAAATGCACGCAATGGTTTTGACAGCTTGATACACTAGACGTGGCCAGTGATAGAGTCGGCATGTCATCCATCTTTGTTGCTCAGCCGACTGTATTCGAGTGATTCCGCTATCACTACGGAGGTGAAACATCAGTCTAACGGTCTTGAGTGAATCGCCCTGCGGGGAGTATTGCATACTTACATGTTATTTTTAAACACAACATAACAAATAGTTTCGCCTATATATCCTCGAAGGGGTAAGCAGCGGTATTTTAATAGGATACTTTTCCTCATCATCACCATCCGTCACGACGGAGGTAAAACCGCGGGGCGGTAACATCAGTCTAGCGGTCTTGAGTGAATCGTTACTTTTGCCTATATAATCTTCGAAGGGGTAAGCAGCGGTGTTTTCAACGCCTACGTTTAGCCATATATGTTTTAAGTCATATGATCATGTAACAGGGATCGAGTCTATTGCCATCTACGGGGTAATCTTGTCTCCTGACTATTGTTGAGAAAATCTTTCTTATTCAGAAAAAAACCCAATAACTGTCCAACCCGATGAATTGAATGGGGATCGAACCCATGATCTCGAGGTTCCAAAACGGCACTTCCACCACTACACCAAGTCCAAGCGAGCGAAGCCGCTGGCGGGCCAGCTAGTAAATAATATTTGTAATCTTCTTCATCGCTACGCTCTTGACAGAGCGGTCGTGGTCGTCACTTCAGATTGTGTAACGCGCCTAACAATGCGTCGCCATTCCTCCCTGGCTGCAGCCTTTCTCGTGCACTCGTGTAGAGGACCGTTTATGGCTGCTCGTATCTGGTCGGTCCATCGCATCGGTGATCTCCCTCGCGATATAGTGCCTTCTACTCTGCCCTGGACAACTAGTCGTTCAATCAACTCGTCACCGTGCCTTGTATATTTGTAATAGAGAAGGTATATACTCTGAATAGACAAGGACTAGGTAAATTTTTGGGTTTAATAAAAAACCGAGCTGACGCAATATGTTTCTAAGTGTTGGAGTTCTGAAATCAATATGGACAAAAAAAATATGGTTACATAGATAATAACACTTTATTGAGACACCACAATTACGACTTATAATTAGAAAATAAAATAAAAAAACAATGCTTAAAACTAGGTGCAACAATGGGCAGTCTTATCGCTCAGAGCGATCTCTTCCAGACATTTTGGTTAGTAGGACTTACTAAAATAAAATCAGACAGCCTTATATTTGCTGTGGATAAAAAGAGGTTTCGTATAACTCCCTTATCTGTTAAGCGCAAGACTAGTATTTCTAAGACAACAGTAACACTATCTATTTAGCGACATTTTATGTGTATTAAGAACACATAGGAAAGAGTATATGAGATATATAAGACTAAATGAACTTATTATGATGCATAACCTTCTCCTTGGTGTGTGTGGTCTTATATTATAGATTAGACCCCTAGGCCTTAGTTCCATACGCTAATAATATGTGGGTAAGGAGACCATCCTTAGGCGCAGTAAGACTAACCTAATAAGAGTAAACTTAGTTTTGGTAGTACATAGTTAAAAGCTAAAGTTTATTAGGTTTATCACACATTGTTTCACTAAACTATTGAAAAAATTTACAAGTAACGTAAACCAACCTATAGTTGGACATTAACTTTGACTATTTGGTTGAAACATTGTTACTATAGATGTTAAAGTTTACCGAGCGCATATGATACTTACCTATACTCACTTTAAACACGTACTTACTTATAGATTAATCATAGTAAAACTAAACTAAAGGCTATACAGTATAGTAAATATAATTACATAATTATTGGTACTTGTTGAAATTAGGACGAACAACAGTATTAGTAGGTACTTATATTATTGCATCAAAGGTCGCACTGCCAGACACAATAGAAATTTCATTGTTATAATGACATCGACCCTTGAAGGGTTAAAACTTACTATAAACTGAAACATAACCTTAATATGTAATATAGTCTGTTAGAATATCCACGATGTAGTGATTAACTATAATCTGTCATTCTGTCAGCAACGTCATACGTTATATTGACGGTCTCGTTAGTTCAGTTGGAAGTTCCTCGCCTTGGAAGCGTGGGGTTCCAGCGCGATCGGTATATACAAATATTCGGTACAAATATTTTTGTGTAGAGCATATATAAATATTTGATATCACGCCTTGGACATTTATGATGTGTGTATCCACGCCGCCTATAATACAGGATTCCCGTATGTGTGCGTGAGTATGAGTGTGTGAACCTTATTATAATTCTAATAATAATACTTTACCACCAAAAAAACTATACACTTTGTAATGGTATGAACTGTTACACATAATATGCAGCACTCAATGCATGTGTAGAAATCGCAGCACAACGGATGCGAAGAGTGTGGAGATGTCGGAATGAGGTGACAAAACTTGACCGTGTGATTGTACTCGTATTTAAAAAATTGTGGCGTCTCCGTATCAAGTAACTTAGGCCAAAGAATTAGAAACTCAATTCATTTCAAAATAAAGCGCTGCTGTACTGTTCCCATGGGGTATAATACGATCGCAATTAAACGCTCACGCTATTTCATAGAACCAAACAAATGATAAGTAAAGCGTAGGTGTCCAAATGCCTCTGCCAAACCGTCCGGGCATACTAACGACCGGGCATATAGTTACACCCGCGCAAAGCCGGGCGGATCGCTAGTAAGTACTAAAATACAAACGAAAGATTTCCCGTTTAAATGAAATAAGTGCTCTGAGTAACGGATATTAGCCCGGTCAAAATAGACATTGAACCTTGCATTCATTCACAACAAGCTGAAAATTTACAGGCACGTAAGGGATAACCACTGTTATGAAATCCTGAAAAGTCTCCATTGATAATTGATTTGGTGTTCAGAGTAACTGATATTGCGTCAATCAGTTTTCAGTGGCATAGTACCTTAAGGTTATAAGTTAGTTGTGCAGTTCATTAGGTGGTAGGCGTCTTGTGTTCGAGACCAACTAGGTTTGTACCACCGTAGTGACACTTATTCTGTCGTGAAGCTCGTTTTTCTCGTATCGTTTTAGTGTTATGGTATGAATGGCACTGTAGCGAGTGAAATTATTCTGTGAATTAAACTCAAAAACCTATATGTTGGGATGGTAGTGCGATGACATGCTAAGCTCCGGGTGACAATGCAACTGTGGAGGGGCAGGCGAGGCTAACTATCATGCGCACATTTTTTCCGTATCGTCATTAGATATTATATAAAAATACATCAATATAAATGGATTACGTATGCGATAGCAAATCCAATAAATATAAATAACTGAGTTCATATATAGTTCTAATTAACTTCTTTATATACGCAGTCTCCACGTGATCCATTTGCGAAGTTCGACCCAATTGAATTATCTGAACTGTTTACAATTATCTAGTTCATACATTGATCTCTGCCGTTATTTCGCCGTTCGCTGTATGCCGTAGTTGCTGATAAAAACAAAAGAATGCCACCTACCAGGGCAGAAATGGATTTTCATAGAACATTTCTACCCTGCTACTAAGGGCAGAAATGAAATTCCATACAACTTTTCCCGCTGCAAATTTATAAGGGAGAAATGACGAAATCTGTAACCCTTTATAAGATACTTTCTGAGTGGGTGTGGTATCAAAAGAGAAATAGCATTCTTAGCTTTATATTCATAAACTCTTTATAGATAAGTACCTTGATGACCGAGCTTTGCTCGTAAGTAAACAGTTGATTTTCTTGGTCTAAATTCAAAAAGAACACTCATTGGATTGATGTTGCTGAACAACGCCATCTATTGTCAAGTAGCTTTAGTGTTGCTATCTCGGTAAAACAGTTTAGTTGTTGCTTAAGCTGATTTGATTAATACTTTAAGATTCTACTCATCACTCTTCCCACGCTTGATGATTTACTCTTTTCTGCATTATGAGTATGCATCCTTCAATATTTTAAAGCGTGCAATTACGTGAAATGTTCACTCTAGCTTAACAAGTAATTAAATTTATATGGATGATGGAAGCCACTTAACAGCCTAATCAGTTGGGTTTATTTACCGCAGTGAAGCCAAGATTAATCACCAGAATCCCAAAGGGATCACTATCTACTCGATCTTCGGATCCCGTTTAACGACTTATCGCCGAAACACGCCGCAGCCTGTCCTAAAGAGTAAGCTGTATTTATTAACGACATGTATAAGATTAATTATTAGCAAGCAACCGAGTAAATCAATTTGCAAGAGAGACTCAATCTTGCAATATTGCAGAAGCAGAATTGTTTTTTCTCAGGTCTCAGATATTTGTTATGTGTTAACGTGTGTGTTCTCCAATATTTGATAATCTTTTTTTACAATTATGCGATAAATTGAAAAGAAATGAAATAACGAAAGTAAGCATCGCAATCTACTTGTTTATGAGTCCCTTATATTCGCTCGATATGCTACGATGCTACGAGACTTAACGAGAATTATTATTATCTATTATTCTATAGATTCGAGAATACTAACATGCTAGTGGCTATTGAATGATCTTCCGATTAGACGACAGAAATATTGTAAATGTATGAAATTGACAATTCGTATTGAAAAATTAAAAAAAAATTGTGGGATAAAATAATGTTTATTTAATCATAGTATTTATCCTCGTTATCTATACTTAGATATTTTTATAATTAATTGATAGCGTGACAGAAAGGCATCTAGGATGAGCTCGAGAACTAACTACACAACACAGGTTTGTCAATAACAAGTCTAGAAACTGACACACTAAAGTCAAGAAAATTCACAGTTTTATACGAGTCTCATTAAAATTTTTGGTAGCAAAAATAGTGTTGTAGATATGATTTACATTACATTTGAGTAAGTACCTATTCTCTGAATGATCAAAACTGGATCGAGGTGATCAGACAGAGGACCAAAGAAATCGATAAAGCTCTCTTTACTGGTAAGTTGAAGTGGCTATATCAGTCGCAAAACAGATAACTGGTAGAGCAGACATGTTTTATAGTCGCAAATAGTTCTTTCATGCCACCTTCTCGACAACGTCCAATTACATTATTACGCAATCTCGACGTAAAGCAAGGCATTACATTCCAGGTATGAAACCCCCTAATGATTAAAGTGATTTGGATTTGGAACGTTAAAATTTATAGGAAAACTCTTAGTACGGAGTAGATACGGGCATTGTAAAAAGAGTTTATTCGAAAATCGAATTGGTCAACTCACACGAAAAAGCACGATTGTAATGCATTTGAAACAAAAGACGGTGTTAGGTGTTTTTTTAACATCTTCCATAAAATGCTCATATAAAAAAATAACGAATATAATATTCTGTCCACCTCTAACTGGACTATTTAATATTAATATTGGACTATTTAATATTATTAATTTGGACAATTCCAATATTAATTTTAAATTTTAATTTGTTTTACCTTTAACTAAATTATAATGATATGAGTATCTGTAGCTGTAGCTCTGAGTTTTTATTATCTGGCAATAGTTATGAAAAGTAGAGTATTTACTTCGATGATTAAGCTTGTCTTCGTCTTGGCTATAACCCCTTGCTTAACTCAGGGCTCTACCAAACTCCCTCGCTCCGCTGGGGAATTAAGTTAATATCCCCTCTATTCATAATTTTTTTTACTATTTTATATTTGTTATCTGGCCTCCTCTACAGTTTCCGTTACGCTCTGGATCTAATATCCCCTCCATGACGTAAGACACCGTTTATCATTTATCTTTTCATAATCTATAATTACAACGTATCTGGTTGCGATGGCCCAAAGATCGCTCAGTGAGATTGTGAATTGAAGAAGCCTGTATCCAAGCTGATAATGATGATAATAGACCCCTTCGCACAATACTGGAATGATGATTTGCACAGATGGAAATTGAGTTCATTATTGTATTGCATTAAAACTCTAGAAAAAAATACAAAACAACTAGCGATCTGTTGTTTGCCGAAGGACAGCCTTCGGAGATATACTGTCCATAGAGGAAAATAGCCCCAGTGGATCGTTCCTCGCTGACACTGCCTGACATTTGGTTACGTACTTTGAAATCCTACTAATAATATCAACGCGAAAGTTAGTGATTATGGATGTATGGATGTGTGGATCTGTGTTACCCTTTCACGCTCAAACGGCCAATTTTGATCATGTTTGGTATGGAGGAAGACGAGCGTTAGAAAGGATACTTTTTATCATTATAATCATCATCATCATCATCATCCATCACCAGGCGGGTGAAAAAGCATAATACTCTTGGGCATAGACAGATCTCGGCCTACGTTAAGATCGTAATGATGACAGTTCTGACATAGTTTTTGATAGCTTAGTCA
The DNA here is from genome assembly GCA_917880725.1 of Selenia dentaria. Taxonomy (NCBI): domain Eukaryota; kingdom Metazoa; phylum Arthropoda; class Insecta; order Lepidoptera; family Geometridae; genus Selenia; species Selenia dentaria. The sequence continues at coordinate 29,778,538 of OU862877.1, read as the reverse complement.
AAATCACGCTATCAATTTGACAGCTCGATACACTAGACGTGCTCGGCGACCGTCAAGGGTGATGAAATGTAATGACTACTAAGTATAATGATTTACTTAGTACTTAAATTTACTCATATAACCATGTAAATAGTTTATGACATTTAGGTATAGAGATAGATATGGCTTTGGAGAAGATAATAAGCTACTCGAAGTAATAATCCTACGCAGACGACGTCGCGGGCACCAGCCAGTAATATATAAACAAGTGGACTTGCTTATAACCGCTGCTTACATTGCACTGCGTCATTAACAGCCGGTCCCAATAATCTATCTATCGCCGGTTTACCTTACTAGAGTTAGATATTTGACACTATTTGTATGGAAGTTAAGTCAAATTTCTATCGGTAGTAAGGAAAACCGTGGATAGATAGATTATTGGGATCCTCCATTAGTACGGCACAGAACAGTTTTGTAGTGCTGATTAAGCAGAATTATGACTTAATATTTTAACTTTAGGATATGACGTTATATTTATTACAAGTATGTTAGTGTAATCAATTTGAATGATAGTGGTTTTTAAAATGTTTACTTAATTTGTTGTAACTTAGTGCGTTCTTTAAACCCTATGAACCACTTTTTAAGACTCGCGTAATAATAGCAAGCGTTAAGGATCAGTTTCTAAAAAAATACGCGTTTGGCCTATTCATACCTTTACATGGCTTACATCGATCATAAGTGACGAACTCGAGTATGCGGTACGTAAAATAAGAGAGCTAACAGACGCTTCTACGGCGCGGTTAGTATATTTTGCATATTTCCACAGCGTAATGTCATATGGGATATTACTATGGGGTTCAGCGGCTGATATAGAGACCGTCTTTATCCTACAGAAACGTGCTATTCGAGCTATATACGAAATGGGTGCCCGTGAATCTTTGAGAAATTTATTTAAAGAAATCAATATATTAACGTTGCATTCCTTACATGTATTTGAAAATAAAATGTAAGTTCGTAAAAAAATACATAAATATAAGTTAAATAGTGATCACCACACTTTTAATACTAGCAATACAAATAGGATAGCTGTACCTAGTTTTAGACTTGCGAAGACTAATAAGTCATTCCTAGGAAATTGTGTGCGTTTATACATTAAATCCCAAAACACATAACTGAGCTCACAGAGGGCAAATTCAAGTTGACTGTAAAAAACTTTAATAAAAATGTAATATTTGTAGTACCTACGCAGAAACATTATATACATCTATATAAAAAGAATGGCCCCAGGTTTCATGCCGCTTCTTTTCGGTGGGCTCTATATATTTTGGAACGCGGAGGTAGAGTCTTTAAAGTACATTATAATGAAAAGTTGACGTTCATAAGTGCGTCTTTGATGCCTAAATTGAATAAATGATTATGACTTTGACTTTGACTTCGAGTAATGGTCCGTTGGTAATATTTTTTTCATGTACACTCTAACTTTACCTTAAACGTATGTGCACTTAAAATAATAGGTGGTGAACGAAATTATTATGTGAATGGAAAATATACATTACGATGTGATCCAGGTAGCTGAGCACAATTCAATTTTTTCAACGAAATTTCGTTCCGTATAAATTGGCCCGTAAAAAAATTCCGCAGCAAATTGCGGCTTAAAAAATGAGCTTCAATTTGTTAGGTAGAATTTCAGTTAACAATAATTTGTACCTGATGTTATTTAATACTTACATATATGAAAACGTAGTTTCACGGGTTTTAGTTCGTGGGAGGACAAAAATAAAAGATATTATTTCAGCTGTCAGGATGCGAAGAAACCTTTTTGTGAGCTCCGTTTTGGTGGGAGGACTTTGGAGAGAACTCCTCCTTACCAGATCATCATTGACAAGTCAACAAATAAAAGCCTTTTTTAAAATGCATTCTTATTAAATGTTTCCTAATGTTTAGTCGATTAATAACTTAAAAAAATATAACGTATTGTTGAATTTTTCAAAATCGATAACTATGACTTTTAATTAATGTATTTCCGCTTCTCCATCTTACATATATATATATCAGACTAATAGTATAAATGCGAAAGTTTAGGAGTGAGAATGTGAGTAAGTGCGTATGTTTTTACTGAACGGATTTGGATGAAATTTGAAAAAGAGGTGATCATCATCATCATCATCATCTCAGCCGTAGGACGTCCACTGCTGAACATAGGCCTCCCCCATGATTTTCCAAAAGGACCGGTTGGAAGCGGCCTGCATCCAACGTCGTCCTGCGACCTTCCTCAGGTCGTCTGTCCACCGTGTCGGTGGACGACCTACGCTGCGCTTGCCGGTACGTGGTCTCCATTCCAGAACCTTTCGGCCCCATCGGCCATCTGTTCTGCGTGCTACGTGCCCTGCCCACTGCCACTTTAACTGGCTAACTTTAAGTGATAATTAATAACAACCAAATATCAACACTATCTTCAGTTTGGGTACTTGTTAGATTTGTTCTAGCAATTGCAGATGAACAGTTCAGTATCGGTATTTTTCTAATGGTATGCAATTGCCAGTAGTCGTTCAAAGTAATTATTTATGAATCAAGTATTTTTTATAATAGCTTCAAACAAACGAGGCGTTGGGTTATAATTGGAACCGCCATGTTATCTAATCTTTTCAAAAACAAGTTTAATATGGTCTTATGAGATTTTATGCAGAGGTAAGTATTTTATGGGTCACTCTTAATCACCTTAATAATTCGTTATAGATTCTTTTAGTGTTTTCTATTGCTACACATAAACCTTAGAATCCAGTAGATCGATGAGAATCAATAACTTTCTTTAATACTTCCTGGTTCCTTATTTTCTGTCTTACTGAAAGTCGATGTTTCTTCTTTCTAATTACCTATTTGCAGATAATATGTAGTAAGTACACGCGCAGTCGCTCAGAGATCTATAGCTTCTGGCCGAAACTGCGTTGGTGCGCTCATGCTCTGGTACATGGTTGTGCAAAATCATAACATACTTTCGGGATGCCTTGAACCAGCAATTCATCTCTCGGGGCTGGTATTCTCTATGCAATAAAAGTAGGGGTAGGATTTTTAAAGTAATTTGGCTTTAGGTCTGTGGTATCAGCTCATTTTGGAAAGGGTCTTGCCCAAAATAGTTTGGGAGCCCCTGAGTTAAAGCAATAGTTTTATATGCTTTCTTCATATACGGAATGCTTGGTGCGTGACTGCAACTCGCACTTGGACAGTTGTATTTTATTAATTCACATATTTTCACTCCACGTACATGTCAGGCCACAAGTGCAATTCCATGGCATTCATGTAAATTGCACTTGGGTAAAGCATAAATGCTGTGACTTCGCGCACACATACAATCAAACGCACACGCACACATAGGAAGCACATTAAATAAGCAATGTCGCAGCGATTAAAATATTTATTTCGGTGCTAAAACATTAAGAGGCTCGGAAAGGTTTTATACGAGATACAGTGGAATCATTCACCACTCCGCAGTTGAGTAATGAAATGTAATTTATTTTATGGCTCTCTTTTGATCCTGGTAATTGGTTTGCAGCAGATGATAAATCTACTTCAATTTAGACAATGTACAATGTAACATGGTATGTTCAGTGTAAATATGTTAGTATTATACATTATAGTCGTAGTATAAATATGACTGGCTGGACGGTGCAGTTTGCGCAATCCGAACTAAAAAGAAAAAAGAGAGAGAAACGAAAAACGCTCTGGAATATTGACGTTTAGAATTAAATTCTATAGATGAAATGATGGGCCATAGACAAAAATATGATACTAGCTCCAACTCCCTGTCCCACGCCTCTTTGCAATGGAATCGTATTCCAACTTTACTCTGCTCCTGTGCTCGGACTGATGGCGCCTCTACACGCTCGTCTCGGGGTGTCGGAGTGTCTCGTCGCGCTCGTCGAGTAAACGAGAGCATATCGTGTACACGCTCGTTGTGTCATTTGAACTCCGGACGCCGACTGGAACGCTCGTATGGCAAGAGATAATGACGGAATGATTATATTTAACTGTGAATTTTGCAATATTGTACAAAATGCAGATAATCTACAAATATACCTATATGAGAAACTAGCAGTTACGCGCGACTTCTTCCGCATTTATGTGAAAGCAAAGTTACCATAAAAAGAAAATTACGAAGCTATGATGAAAAAGAAGGTGGTGGATGATTTCCATCCACCATAACAGAACCTATATAATTAAACAATGCTACGTTTTTGATATATTCTAAATGCTGCCTCTGTGGGTGTTGAGCTTTATATAAGATCAAGCATCAGAGATCAACTCTAACGTAAAGAAAATTTATTTATTGTTGCAGGTTTATATTCAAAATAAAAAAGTGACTTTGCAACCAAAAGGTCTCTCTCCAGTCGTAAATTATCAGTTTGAATAACGTTACACAACCGTAGCAATAAATATTTGTGACAAAATGCCGTCGCTTCTCAATTATTGGAAAAGTGACGGGGAAAAGGATCACGTGTTTGTAAACGAGACACGTGCCGTAATGGGAACGTTAAATTACAAGTATAATATAAAAGTTTCAGAGTGTTGCTTTGAAGCAATGTTATTTCTTTTTTGGTAAATGTTACATGCATATTTCGAAGGTAATCTGGATATTTCGAGCGACAAAATGTATTTAGTCTTCGCAAGGCAAACTGTCTAAATAGTAAACAAGAGACATGGATCGTAAAACGTGATTGTTCAGCTTCAACAATACCAAAACGAACGCAAGACATCGACAATAATGAAATCAATAATATCGCGATTCTTCGACAATCTTACACAAAAATATACAACAAACTTCGATTCTTAATCACTTATAAAGAAATTGGCCAAGTCAATCTATTGTAGTTAAAACATAAAAGATATTTATATGCTTACTATAAAAACGTAATAACTTAAACCAGAAGGTCCCTTAAGTAGGGATTGAATAAAATAACCGACTTGGTATTACATGGACCTCACAACTTTTTACGGTAGAAGAACATGCGAGACTTGGTTTTTTAAAGGTTTTGTTTTTGATGGCATCTCATTTATTTTTGTAGACAGTCCTACTTTTATTCCTCTCCGGTACCTTCTACTTCTCGAATACCAACAAAGGATTTTCATAAAGCCCACTCTCTGTCATATGAGCTTTACTTATTTTTGAAGGTAGTTTTCCTCTTTTTCTTTTATGGCCGTCACTGCCGCACCTAAAGTTATTTTAATTTAAATGAATTAATTACTTAACCCATTATTTTTCTACAGAATTAAATTTATATAAAGCCTAGCTGGTGTCTGCAGGATTAGTTCTTCGAGTAGCTTATTATCTTACACAAAGCCATATCTATCTTTATACCAAAATGAAATAAAATATTTACATGGTTATATGAGTAAATTAAAGTAGGTACTTAGGAAATCAATCAGTAAGCACTAGTAATAAAATACAGTACATACAAACATAAAATTAATCACCATGGAAAAACTGTCATTACATTTCAACAACCTTGACGATATTTGGGTTAAATGTCATCACCCTTGACGGTCGCCGAGCACGTCTAATGTATCGAGCTTGGCACCTCCGTTTGAGCCTGAAAGCATAACAAACATCCCCACATCCATACATCCAAACATCTCTACTCACAAACTTTCGCATTTATTATAATACTAGCTGGTGCCCACGACTACGTCTGTGCAGGATTAGTCCTTCGAGTAGCTTATTATTTCTCCAAGGGCATATCTATCTTTATACCAAAATGTCAAAAAAGAAAAACATGGTCAAACGCAATTAATAGTATTATTTGAGTACATTTGAAAACTTAGTATATATTAATCAGTAAACAATAACAATAAAAAAATTAATCACTATGGAAAAAACTGTCATTACATTTCATCACCCTTGACGGTCGCCGAACACGTCTATTGTATCGAGCTGTCAAATTGACTTGGCTTTTGACAGATATCAGAAACTGACACAAACTTTGAGAGAGCTGTCATCATTCATCTTGACGTAGGCGGAGATCTTATTTTTTTGTCTATGCTGTGCCCAAGCATATTACGGTTTTACACCCGCGTGCTGATGGATGATGATGAAAAGTCCTATATGTTAAACCAGTGCCTCATCTACCTACATACCAAATTTCATCAATATTGCCCCAGCCATTTGTACGTTAATGAGTAACAAAGATCTACACATCCGCACATCAACACATCCATACATCCATACTCACAAACTTTCGCGTTTAAAATATTAGTAGAAAAAGTTTAGAATTACTTAAATTTTCAAACTCATACTGACTGATACAATTTGCGTAAGATAAATAGAACGTAGGTTGTGTTGTGCCTGGAAGAAAGTGGCCGCCTTTCTGTGACGGCGGGAAGCGTGGAAGCCGTGGCACGGGCAAGCCACCTCCGCCGTCCGCGGGTTTGTTTAATCGTTCTTTCTTTCATGGCAATTTCAGGCAATTTCCTACTTAATACTTCGCGGGATTTTGGCACAACTTCACAAGACATGTCTCATTCTTGCTTTTTCATCCGTTGACCATTTTATAAGTTTCTTTTGAATATCACTAATCTAGGTACCTATTATTCCATTATACAGGTAGGTACACTGACTTATTCACTGCAAATGTTAGTATGTAATCCTATATTTATATGGGATTACAAAGTTATTAATGCAGTTGGTGTATCTAGAAAACTGTACCAAATATGCCAATTATTTTAGTTTTTCCATGATTAATATGAAATGAAATGAAATGAAATGCATTTATTTGACACACACACACAAATAGAGACAAAAACAGTAATTAGTAAGACTAGAGTGAATAATACAACTTAAACACAGACTCATAAGAGTATATTGTGATGTCAAACCGTAGTAGAGTATATTGTGTTGTGGTGTCTCAGCATAATGCTGCCCCACATTTGTAAACATGAGACAGCGCTGGTTTTCAGACAGAGCCAAGGACAGGGTGACTTCACGGGCGGATCCCCGACAATATAAATAACGGAAGGAAAAACAAGTAATATAAACATACATAAAATAATATAATAAAATAAAATAAAATAAAATATAATACATAAAATAAACACTATTTGTGTTCTAAGTTTGAACCTTCTTTGTCTGCTAGAAGTGCCTTAGAGTTTTGATGATCAGTCAGTCAGTCAGTGAGTGACAAAATTAAAAAAAACTTTGACTATAAATATATATAATAGTTATAATTCTTAAACTACTGGTTCAAATAGAGTGAAATTCGAAATATACAGTGCTTATACAATACCTACTTAGTTACTGAAAATTCAGGCTTCTTGTTTTATCCACAACGAAGCAGTTATAGGGGCTCGAAATGGCCTGAACTGCTTCGAGAAAAGTATGGCACGGCCCTGCCACTTTTTTGCTCGACTTGGTGGGGGACTGCCGTGCCCCCAGATTTATTTCTAAATTTCCTATTTAGATCTCTTATTTAGTGTAGGCACTATTCTTGATAGCAATGCAGTGTAGAACTATGCGGCTGTAACACTACATCCTGTAGTTTGGAATACAAGCTGAGTGACCCTGAATTGACCGAAGCCGTGATTTTTAGTTGGCTATTACTCAGTACATTGGCAAGGACTCTCCGTTACATTGCGTTCTGCAGAAACAATTAATACTTAAGTCAGCTTTTCGCAAAAGTAATTTCCTGAACTCATAGAACTGACGGACTGACCGCTAACCGCTTATAAAATTGACGGTTCTAATTAACCGTTTTCCCGATAAGTTTACGAGAGTTTGTTTGTTTCATTTAATAATACTAATAGAAGTGATATAACACATATAAGCTGTTTGTACAGCTTCAGTTCCAAAATTAATTGGCATTTGAATGTAATGCTATGATGTTATATTATGTTTATTTGTATTTTTTCCGTCGTTCTGAATCCACAGGTACTCGTTCGACCAATAGAATGTTTCACGCCTGTCCACGACAGCTACAAAGACACTTGGAACACACATGGAAAACTTGAAGAAATTTCAACGTACCAGACGTTGAAATTTCTTCAATTTTTCCATGACAGTGTACAGAGCCTGTTAAATCAGAACGTCTAGTTTGAAGTTTAAATCAAAAAGTCGTCAGTAATTTCAATCGCTACAACAAGGCATCTCAAAACTGAAGCTTAGTAGCGTTCGCACCTTAGGAGGCGGGAATACTAATACACACAGAGGAATTTGGAGCAACGCTGAAGTGCAAAATCGAGTGGGCCAAATAGCATTCCAGCAACTGAATAAAAACGTGTCCTGCAAAGTCACGTTGACTTTTCGCATCGTATTACACTTTAAAGTGTGCTCGTATGCCTTTTTTGTGGAATGTCGCTATATTCGTTTGAAAGGTGACTATTCAAACCTGTCTTATTAATTTGATCCAATAGAATGGCGCTAAGGTAAGTGAGCTTAGATATAGCTTTAATTTCAAGCGTAGTTGTATAGGTCACTTTTTTGACATTCCTATCCTGTCTTAACGCCTGGGTTACCAGGTTACCACACGATAGTTCGCACGTATTTTGCAGATTTAGGGCGTAAGGACTCGAAAAGGCCGTTATGTTACGGTTCTGCTGTTGCCTGTAGCTCTAACACAAGGTCTTCAGGTCCCAAACTAGGCAGAGCCTGTACTATAGTAAACTGGTGACTGATAAACGTACTCATATACATATACACACCCAGAAAGATCAAACAGTATGTTCATGCACACAAATGTTTGACTTGTCCGGGGATCGAACCCAGGACCAGCGGCTCAGAAGTCTTTGCCGAAGCTATTCATTCTGAGTAAATAACAAGTACAATTAGAAAAAATTGATAAAGAATCCCATTCTATTCAGTTATTGGAGTGTAACTCAAAAACTACTGGACCGAATTTGATAAAATGTAAATGGGACCACACGGGAAGCACCAGCTTTCAAACGATAACAGAATTCTGCGAATCGGTTCATCCAGTCGAAAGTTATGAGGTAACTGACATAAAAAATACAATCGATCGAGTACCTCCTCCTTTTTGGAAGTCGGTAGAAAATGATATGTAGATTAACAGAACATGCATAATATGCAGTCCACATGCATATATAAGGTATGCAATACTCGCAGGTCTCAATATTCAGATAAATTGAATTTGGTGCAATCGAACCCAACCCCGACACAAGTTTGCGGGTTTTCTGCTAAACTACCTAATTTATCACTCAGAATAAGAAAATCTGAATAGGCATCGATATAACTACTAATGTTCAGTTTCGCACTCTTTTATAGACACCAAGATTAACCTCGCGTAAATAAACAATTTAGGTATTCAATAAAAGATTTTTCATACCACCTGCCCTGCCCTGCCCTTACATCCCCAGGTATGTAATGTTGTATGAAACTCCCAAGGGATTAAAGTGATTTGTATCGTTCTCCACGCATAGATACGGGCATTGTTAAAAGAGTTTATTCGATAATCGAACAAGCCTCCACAGGCAGCACACAAAAAAAGAAAGAAAAGAGACGCAATTGTAATGAATGTGAAACAAAAGACGGCGGTCTTCTCTTATTTATTTATTTCTTTTCACTGTTTAGTATTTTATCAGGTACACGTTGACTTAAAAATATTACTCTGAGCATGTTAACCTGCAAAATTCTATCCATTATTAATATGAACTTTTTTTTTACTTGTGAATAAATTCCTAAATGCTTTCAGAGTAGCCCTGAGTTTTTATTGTCTTCGTGTAATTATAAAATGTAGAGTATTCACCTCGAGGACAAAACCTGTTTTCGTGTTGGGTGGCTTCAACCCCTCGCTTCACTCAGGGCTCTACATAACTCCCTCGCAAATCCCTAGAGTCCCAGTTACGCTCAGGGTACAATATGCCGCCCGTGACGTAAGACACTGCTTTACTCCCTTGGTACATAATCTAATATTACATAAATCATAAGATTTTCCACATATATACCTTTGTGACGGAGCACTCGAGTATCAGGTTTAGCATATCGACTCACTACGGCACACATCTTTCGAAATTTTCGTGATCGCAAATTTACACAAAATCTCGAACCTTAGTTACCTCTTATGTACTTCTCTTAGTACGCGTAGAAATATCGGTGCACTCTGTGTTTTTAGATGGTTTCATAATGGTTTCACTCTTCACCGCAAAGAATTATAACGCATGCAATAATGCATCAACCATGCCCCTTGCATATTAACATATAAATGATGATATAAACATATAATATAAGTATATTATCTATATATATATAAATCAACCCCTATTTCTCCTGGTCACGCTATAACTTGAGAACATCTTTACCGATTTCTTTAATCTTTTTTTTTATTTTTTCTATTACATCGTAGCAGGTTATTCATTAAAAATAAATGAAACGATAGAAGGTTATGGCGAGGCCGAAGGCCGAGCCTACTACGATAATGAAGTCGCGGGCAGTCGCTACTATGCTATAATATATCATTTCTATATAACTTTATAGAGAAGTCTTTGATATAGTAGTGATAATTGTCATGCATAAAGGCATTTTCAGAACTGAGCGTTATTCGCTACCGCTGTGGGTAGCGAAAAATACCACGCGGAACTCGATTTGTAAATAGTATGAACTTCCATAACTGCAGCGAAACTTGTACCGCCTACTGAGGTGGTATTTTCTATTGTTTGGCGAAACTAGTTCCGCCGGGCGACGCGGGAGTAGATAGCAGCTACATGCTTCCTGCCCTCGCCCCGCTAACCGTTGCCAACGGATATCTCTACCGCGCGTGGTAGCGATATCCGCTTTGGTGTGAACAGCGAAATTAACGCATAACCTATCGGATTTCTCTATCGTTCGCGGTAGCAAATAACGCCCAGGTCTGAATAGGCCTTAAGTACTGAGGTTCTACGGCGTAGCTTTTCGTAGCTCGTAGCCAAAGAGAATATAAACACTTTGTTTTACGTAGCTTCAGTTTGCACATTTTCAATTCCGGGTGCTAACTGCTGTTTGCATCCGTGATTATGTGAATTTCTGATTTCACCAATATTTTGGTTTTAATGCAGCTTTAATGCATAATACTAACTCGTACTTATATAACACTTGGCTCTATAGTTCTATCGGTACAGATGATAATTCTCCAAAAGAAATATTTAAAGTGGAGACGCTCGGTGAATAAAAAAACTCCGTGTGAATGGTCATTAGCTGTCAACATAGAACAATCATATGAGAGAAAATTGATTTAAAACCATATTATTCATTGTAATGCACTTATCACAAAAATGCTAAACTAAGACTATGATATTAACACTGTTAGCTTCAAGATGCACACCTGCAAAAGAAAAATGTATTTCCATCGCATGCCGCCTCATCTTATCAAGCGGCCATGGTACTGAGTCTAGTAATAAAGTTGCAAGGGGTTAGAATGGGCTCAATTCCCGGGCGTTGTTCTTTGTTGTTCTTTTAATAAAGCGATAACGCTAACTTTAAAATTTTCCGCTGTATAAAGTTATCATACAATTTAAATAAGTACTCGATTATATTGGTATATTTTTGTTATTAAAGGCTGTATTAATCTGTCTGCATCAGGACAAAAAATAAGAATAGATTTATGAATGAAACTTGCCTCTAATGAGGCTTTCTGATTCGGACAGATTGTGTAACATTGTCCTAAATTATTTACCATTAGTTTTATACTATAGGTATAGAGTATATTCTGTTAACTGGATTACTGAATATTTTTTATTCTGGATCCTATTACCGAGGTTTATGAAGTCAACTCATATTTACAAAATAATATTGTTATAACACAAATATCTTTATTGCCAAATTAAAGTAGGTGCACAACACTATATAGTGTTAGTAATCTGCCTTTTGTTTTAGTTAACATAACTGTGGTAAAAAAGGCAGTATCTTCCCTGAAAAGCACGGTTTTAAAGAAATAAGTTATAGTTATTACATAGCTTTGTAAATTTAAACCTGAATTTTCACATCTTTTAAACACGTTAAAACGATGATTTTATTTCATATTAGTTTTTTCATCTATTATTATTAACCGGCAAAACACTCACGTTAAGGATAGAATAGCTCCCAGACGCCACTGCGCACTCGCCCTGAAGTCACTCTCGAGAATTTCAATACTAGTATAGAGTATTTATTTTAATTCATGGTTAATGGTTCATGGCTATCGCCCGCCACTACTTATGATATTTGATAAAAGTTCATGTAGATAACGTATTTCCAGTATTTCTTTATACAATTAGTGAACAACACTACTTCGGAAGCAGGTACTTAAGTAACCAGGCTAGTTGGAGAGCTCATACGTGAACATGCCACGTACAAGTGGCCGTGGGAGAAAAAATCCTGCCGTTAATAATCTCCAGCAAATTTCAGAGTTTATCCCTCTGTGACTTATTTATTAGTCATTGTGAAACAAACCTTAATTGAGATCTATCATCTTAAATCCAAATCGAAGGTCATTTCGAATCAATAGTATACACGACAGGAATACTGTTTCTCCTCTGACCTCAGTTAGTATTTTTTTCAATTACATAAAGTAATATCTAAATACAATTTTCACAACTGAACGTTGAATAACAAATAATTCTCCATACATAGTTGCATCCTCGAATTCACCCCCTCCCCCCCAAGTCATTCCTTTCAAAAATATTAAGGAACACCATTCTTTTTATTTTAATCGATCTATCTGAATACAATTTTTCACACTTACAGGTACAAAATCAAAGAATTTGCTATACAAAGTTTAATCCTCATTTTCACAGCCCTAAGTCATCCTTGTCAAAAATATTAAGGAACACATTGTTTTTTGTTTTAAACGAACCATCTTAATACAATGTTTCAGACCAATACAATAAAACAAAGAATTTGCCATACAAAGTTGCATCCCCCTTTTCACACCCATAAGTTATATTTAAAAAAAATAGAACACCATTTTTCATTTTAAACGAACTACGAATATCTACATAAATACAAATTTTCACACCTAAGTTTAAAACAAAAGGAATTTCATTAAAACGTTTTCACCGTTGTAAATATAATCCAATAAAACGAAAGCTAATACAAAATTGTAATACCATCTATCTCACAAAGATAAAATTGTATCGATCTCATGATAATTAAATCGCTTCCATTTCTACATATTGTAATTGTTGAAACGGGCGTAAGAAATTGTGGATTCAACTGTACAATATTTACGATTATGTATAGACGTAAATTCTTTGCTTCATTAAATCTGAAACAAACAATTTTATATGTTTTTCTTCCATATTACGAAAGCTGATTTAACAAAATTATAACGTAGACCTAAATATGTTTGTTTTTCTTTTACGTAGTGTAGAATTAAGTTGATGCTTTTGAAAACTGGCAACGGTGGTCTTTATTTCACTTTCGGATCTTCTTCTTAGCTCTGTATCTACCTACCAGCCTAGTAAAAATGTTATACGTTAACAGTGATTTAGAAAGACTGCTAAGTACGAGTAGTTTTAAACCTTACGTGTAATTTATGTAATAATATAAATTACTACATTTAAGAGGATCACGTTTTACAACCTGAAAAGGTCACATTACTCGTAAATTTATTTTTACTACTACTAACAGAAGGTTTAACTAAAAGGGCTCTATTGTAGCTAAAACCAAATAAGGGAATATTTTAAACATTTCAGACCTGAGAACAAAGAATTCGGTTCCTTACACGACTATTTACCTGTTTATGTTGGAGGGTTCTCTCTTATATAAATTGACTTTCATCCGTATCACCTAAATTAAACTGATACATATCACTAATAAATACAGCTTAATCTTTAGGACAGGCCACAGCCTGTTTCGGCGAATAGACGTTAAACGGTATACGAAGATTAAGTAGATAGTGATTCCTTTTGGATTCTAGTGATTAATCTTGGCTTAACTGCGGTAAATAAACCAACCTGATTAGTCTGTTAGGTAGCTTCAAACATTGCTAATTCATGTTAAATAACATAAAATTAATTAGAGTTTGAAAACTATAGTGAGTATCACACATTATACACACATTATATAAAGATACCGGCTTCACTCACTTGGTATTATGTCGGTTTAAGTCCGACGACGTTTCGAACGTGTAAGACGTTCTTCTTCAGGGAGTGTTCACGCTTGGAGATCGCGTCACGCACTGACGAGTGCGCGTATAAAATTAATTGTTTGGTGGGAGTGTAAATTTCACGTCATTGCACGCTTAATATTATTCAAGGTTACGTACTCATAATGTAGAAAAGAATAATACAAAAAGCGAGGGAAGAGCGATATGAGAATCACAAAGTATCGTCATTATACAATCTAAATAATATAAGCCGCACTAGTAATGTAACCAATTTATGAGACTTCTGTAGCGTCCCAAAATAATAGACCAAACAGTGTTAAGTAGTAACCTGGGTGTCAGGTGTCGACGTGGCAGCGTAGTAGAGAGTAGAACACAAGCGAGCTTAGGTATACAGTCTTGTAATACTTAAGTGTAAACAACCGTTATAATATCAGGTTGATTCTATTATTTTCCACGTCAACCTTTTAATAAAAGGGTTGTTTCGCGTGTTGTACACCAGTAGGTATATATCTTCCCTGTCCCATTTTCATGCTTAATCCTCCTTCATAATACTTTCATCCGTCTAACGTTTACAATTTTGCTATTTGCATTACATTTGCGTAACCAGATTATTTGCCTTTCTATTTACTTTATTAAAATTATATTGAATTGAATAAATTTATCATGCTATAACAGGATGCCGACAATTTGGTTTGTTTGTACAAAAAAGTGGGTATAGGAGTATATAACTTTTGTCCCAATATGATTATAAATTATGCGCACCTAATTATTAATGCCGAGAAGATATAATATGGATGAATGTTTTAATACCAATTGCTAGATGATTAGTATTCTGTGGGGTTTGAGTGATAAATTTGCCTCTCTCTGTATAGTCATCTGCCTCCATTAAGAGCTAATGGCGTAGCTAGTAGTGGTGTGTCGTGCATAAACTAATAATGAAGTATCTGTTATTGTGCAACATGTGAAGCCGTCAGACTTACTTTTTATTCAAGAAAAACCGCTGTCCTAGGTCTTTTTGGAGGCATTCAAGTGGCTTGATGATTATCAGGTATATTAAGTATAATATAATTATGTATACTATCTACTATTTTATTGAAATATGCACAGAGCGATCAGAATTAATATTCACAGTTGAGTTCATATAATTATGAACTCAACTGCAAATATTAAATCTTAGACACACGATATGGCCGAAACACGCTACACTTAATTTTAGATGTTATAGTTATTTCATAACGTTATTTATTAATAATACAAGTATTATATAGTTAAATTTTAGGAACTCGGCATGTTTTACATTACTCTCAAATATGTTTCTGAAAATTACTTTTCGTCAAATACTTAGGATTACCCACATAACTAAAAAGTTGACATTGAAATGACTGTCATTCTTTTATTTTAAAAGAATGAATGCATAAAAAAGTATGAATATTATTTATCTGTTTATTCGCTGGAAAAGTTCTTATTGTCCACTTAACATTTACAGAACATAAACCGCAGATATTTGTGATTTAAAACGAATATTGAATTCTAAAGTAGTTGCTTCTAATACTACCGACTTGTTTAACTAGAAGTGAGCATTTGAAGTGAGCAAGTAAGCAAACAAGTGATTTTGGTAGGTTATGAATTCGGTTCCGGGCCATGGATGTTCAGGTCTGTAGTATTACAAGTTGAATTATGTAGAATTACAAGTTGCTGAAATATGATGGTTTGAATCCAAGACGGCCCAAGCTTCCCGTGTAAGCTGTCGGCGGCGGGGCGCAGCGCTATGACGTTATGCATCTTATTGTGGGAAAAACATCTATGAAAAGCTACCGGGTAAAAAATACATGAGGTAATTGCATTTTTTTACTTAATTTTACAGAAATTTTTATTGTAATAAGTTCTTTTGTATATTTATAATTTGTATATTTTTTGTATGCTGAAGTACTCGTAGTTACTTCGTTGTATACAAAATTCGGAGATAAATTCACTTCCTTCTTACACAAGTATTTTAATCTTGAATGTACACTTAAGCTTAATTACAGACACCTATTTTCTACCATAATCAGTTATCTAAGTTCAATACGATTCTTTCAGTTTATGTTTCATGTCTATAATCCCATCTAAACCCGGGATATTATCGTTTTAGTGCGCAGCTTTGCTAAAATATTTTTTTCCGCTGGGTAGCGCGATTCCATACCCAAAATGGGTGTTTAATAATTATCGGCAGGTGAAGGGATAACTGAATGTCGAAAAATTTGATAATGTGCAAAATAATCCGAGAGTCAAAATGCATATAAGACATATACTACCATTGATAGATAAAACGATCGTTAAATGCAGTACTTGTTTTAAAGTTCAATTGTCGGATCAATCAAACCAATAACAACTAGTGTTAAAATGAACTAATTGTTACAAAGCACGAATGTATATATCTGAGTCTACAAGTGGCGAATAATAGTAGATTATGCACCAAGGGAGTAAAGCAGTGTCTTACGTCATGGGCGGTGTATTGAACCCTGAGTGTAACGGGGACTCTAGGGTTAATCCCTGAGCGCAGCGAGGGGATTAAGATTTAATTCCCGAGCGAAGCGAGGGGTTAAAGCCACCCAAGACGAAGACGGGCTTTATCCTCGAGGTGCGTACTCTACTTTTCATACCTACTGTGAGACAATAAAAACTCAGAGCTTTAAAATAGCAGTTATTTCGTTAAAAGTAAAATACATTAATAGTTAATATTCAAATTGGACACATTTGTCCCGTTATGAACGGACATAGACAATATCTTTGGAATTAACATTTTATGGAAAACACTGTTTTAGACTTTCGCGCTTGTTAACTAAGTTATAATTAGTACTCACGATGTAGTTGCTTTTGTAGCCCTCGATATTTCGGTACAGTTACATGCACCACGTTGAAAATAATAATATTTTATGAAAGTTGAATAACACCAAACACCAGAACATAGATGAATATAATACCTAGCACCGATCGCAACACGTAACTTCAACTACGACCTTGAATGCGCAGAGCAGACCGTGTGTAACCCATAGCAACGCGGCGCACAACAACAACAATTTTCGAACGCTGAACAAAAAGAGCCAATAACGACATTTTCACCCATAGATTCCCAATTCGAACGCCCTTGTGAGTGTTTTTAGCACCAACTATTTTCGCCAACTTAGGGCTATTCGAACACACTACTAATAATACAATCCCGCATTTTTTATATTTTTTTCTGTATGCTGTCTACGTACTATGATTTTTCCTAAAACTAACGTTCCAAATCCAAATCACTTTACTCCCCAGGCAGTTTCATACAACTTTACAGCCCCGAGTTTGTAATGCCTTGCTTTACGTAGAGATTGCGTGATATTTAATTGGACATTTTCAAGCAGGTGGTATGAAAAATCCTTTATTACTTAAACAATTGGATTAAGTTTGCTGACATCACTACTGCAACAAATCGTAGAAGCACCTTTATGAAAATGCATATCAATCAATGTTTAAGTCATTGACGATTTCTACTACGATAGCGTAAAACCTAATATTTTCTTTCGGTAGGGATTAATGTATTAATAAGACAACTGAAAAACAGTTCAGATAATTCGCTAGATCAAACTTCGCAATTGGATCACGTAGACACTGCGTAAGTATATAAAGAAGTTAATTAGAACTATATCTGAATTCAGTCATTTGGATTGTTATTGTTGTAGTTGGCTTTGTTATCGTATAAGTAATCCATTTACATTGATGGACTTTTTATATAATATCTAGTTACGAGATTGGAAGACGTGCGCCTGATGCTATTAAGTGCTTGCACGCTTGCTCCTGACAGTTGCATTGCCACCCGGAGCTTAGAACTTAAGTGTTGCGTGGCATCGCACTGTGTCACCCCTAGATTTTGGTTCTTGAGTCTCATTTATTTTTTTGAGTTTGTAGTAAACCGTAGAGTTTACAAGCTGACCACACCTGTTGTTAACAGTAAGCTTGCACATCGTTTTGGCGATTTTGTGAGAATATGTGTGTATAACAAAGTAATCAAAATCTGTGACATAAGAAATAAAACAGTTAATCAAGCCAAACATGTAATTTGTAAGTGGCTGAGTACTTTAAATTATAATGACACGGAAGGTGTACTGAACATTTTAAATTAGGTAGTGTCTACCGCTATATCTAATGTGTTAGGACAAGTGGTTTTGAAATTTTTTCTTTACATTTTACATTTAGTGAATATTAATAAATTATTTAGATAATTTTTACTTATTTTAATTACTTTTATTTTTTAAACTTTAGCTTAACTTTAACTTTAGCGATGATGTCTGCTGAGGATCAATATAGAACAATGTTATGAGAAATCCGGTTTCCTCGATACAGGCTTGCCTAGTGAGGAAACCAAAGGATAGTTCTAGTTAGTTTATAAAACTATCTTGCAAAATACTTATTATATTATTTTGTGTTGTACGATACTTTAAAATTTGCACTCTGTATATCAGATTTAGTATTTGGCATTAATAAATATTTCTTTATTTTTTTTTGTTTGTTCATTTACAGAATAATTTCACTTGCTACAGTGCCCTTCACACTGTAGTATAATATTATATCTGAACTGCTTTTACCCCTAGAGGCTTATACTAAAATTAAAATTAAATAATAAGTACAAATTATAATACGATACGTAAGGGATACGTGACTGTAGAAGTTTCCTTTTTCTACCGACTTCCAAAAATAGGAGGATAGAATAGGATTTCGGCTCGTATTTTTATATGTTTGTTACCTTATGACTTTTGACTGGGTAAACCGATTACCAAGATTCTTTTTTTGGTCCCATGTAAATTTTATCACATTCGGTCCAGTAGTTTTTTTGAGTTACACTCCAATAACTGATTTTTATCAAAGTAATAGAATGAAATAGAATGGAAGTCACTATTTAATTTTTTAATTGCACTTGTTGAGTCTTCTGCTTTTAGTAATGGTATTCCTCGGTGTATAGCTGGATTCTCTTCCTCAATATCAGCCGGATTACATCGAGCCAGTCCTTTTCATTTGGGAAACCTCCTGGGTCCAAATCAATTTTCTTGGTCTTTGTCTAAAATATAAAAAAAACGGAATCCTCGAAATCAATTTATTTTACTTCATAATCATCATCATCATTTCAGCCGTAGGACGTCCACTGCTTAACATATGCCTCCCGCATGATTTTCCAAAAGGACCGGTTGGAAGCGGCCTGCAAACAACGTTGTCCTGCGACCTTCATCAGGTCGTCTGTCCACCGTGTCGGTGGACGACCTACGCTGCGCTTGCCGGTCCATGGTCTCCACTCCAGAACCAGAACTCCAGAGTTGCCTTCGAACTCTGCTCCTGTACTCGGACTGACATGTAGGCGTATTTGTACAAACACTTCAGCACTTCAATATACCGATAGTCAATACGGCACCGCTGGAGAGACTCAAGCACTGCCCACGTCTCGATCGAATCAAAGGCTTTCTCATAGTCTACAAACGCTAAACAAAGAGGCAAGTTATACTCTTCGGTCTTCTGTATAACTTGCCGTAGCGTGTGGATGTGGTCTATGGTACTATAGCCTTTTCAGAAACCGGCTTGTTCCGGAGGCTGGAATTCATCAAACCTGCGACTGAGACGGTTCGTTATGACCTTCGAAAACAGCTTATAAACATGGCTCAAAAGCGAGATGGGTCTGTAATTTTTAAGTAAAGTGTTGTCACCTTTCTTGAAGAACAGCACCACCACGCTTTTGTTCCATGCTTCTGGCGTTGAACCTTCGAGTAAGACGGTATTAAAGAGCTTCTGAAGGACTTTAAGTACCGGTGTTCCACCCGCTTTCAGAAGCTCAGATGTGATACCGTCGTCACCAGGCGCCTTGTTGTTCTTAAGCTGTTTCAAGGCCATTCTAATCTCGTACAGGCTGATGTCCGGGATATCTTTGGTATAATGTCGGGTCAGCTTGGCTCTTGGGTCTTTGGCCGAGCTGCTAACAGGTTTAGCGACCGAGGTGTATAGCTGTCCGTAGAAACTCTCTACCTCTCCTAATACTTCTAATTTGGTCGACGCTACACTGCCGTCTTCTCTCTTCAGCTTCGTCATTTGGCTTTGCCCAATAGACATGTCTCTTGCAAACACTTTGGAGCCTTTTTTCCGCTCTATCGTCTCTTCAATACGGTTTGTATTAAAGATCCGGATGTCGTGTCGCAAGGACTTCCATATTCGTCTATTGAGCAGCCTATACGCTTCAGCATCATGCGAAGACTGCATTTTCAGTGAGCGTCGTTCAGCCATGAGGTTGAGGGTATCGTTGGAGAGTTTCTGTGGCCTATCTGTACGGTGGGGTTTAAAGTATTTGGAACCCACTGTATGGACAGTTTCTACTAACCTGTTATTGATCTCGTCCACTGAAGCGATGTTCTCAAGGCAATCGAAGCGATTGGATATCTCAAGTTGAAAGCTCTAGGGGTCTTGTATATGGGCACGAGTGGGTCGGAGCGTAGACTTCATCAGACGAGACCTCTCCAGTTTGACATTAATACTCACCGTGCCTCTTACCATTCGGTGATCACTACCGGTTTTAACCCTGTTGATCACGGAGACATCAGTGAATATTTGCCTTTTGGTGGTCATAATGAAGTCAATCTCATTTCTCGTGGAACCATCGGGACTCAGCCAGGTCCATTTCCTGTTAGGTGGCTTCTGAAAGAAAGAGTTCATCATAAAGAGTCCCTCTTTCTCCAGGAAGTCGGCCAACCTCTGTCCCCTACGGTTCCGTTGTCCATATCCAAATTGCCCCACTTTCAACTCATCCTCGCTTCTCTTACCCAACTTCGCGTTGAAGTCCCCCATAACAACTAGAAAGTGTGTTTCAGAGGTATGTATGGCCCGACTAATGTCCTCATACATATCCTCCACCTCATCATCCGGGTGCGACTTCGTCGGTGCGTATACCTGAATGACCTTCAGCGAATATCATTTGGATACTCTGAGTATTAGGTATACGACCGTATTAGAAACGCTATCGATCTTAACTATGTTGTTAGTAAGGGACCTGTGGACGAGAAAACCGACACCACCTTGGGACTGTTGGTCGCCCTCCCGGTAGTAGAGTAGGTTACCTGATTTTAGGGTTATCGTGTCCTCACCCGCTCTACGGACTTCAGATAACCCCACAATGTCCCAGTGTAACTTACTCATTTCTTCTTCCAGCTCATTTATCTTCTCGTCTGTACTCATTGTGCGTATGTTGTGTGTTACCAGGGGCAGTCGTCGTCGTTGGGGTGGTAGCCGGGCGTCTGCCGGGGATTCTTAGCACCCCCTGCCCCACCGTTACCGTGGCCGCTACCGTAGCCAGGAATAGCGGGGCTGCCGGGGACTGGGGGCCTGGTTCCTAATGTGTCTGTCATTGGGGGGATTTTGCCAATACTCGCCACGCTTGGCAGGCGGGTTGGCGAGCGCAGTTTTGAGGTTTTAATACTGGTAAGGTGCTGCTGCCCACCTTCCGATTGTTATCCCTTAGCAGATTTTTACGCACCCACGGGTAGAGTTGGGGGGGTACTATTCTAAGCCGGTACCCCACGGCATTTTACTTACTTTTCAATAATCTCTCGTGTCTTCCTCAAAGTCCATCTCAAAAGTCGTTGGATATTTTATGAAAAACCAGATCAACCTCCAATTCGAGTCTTCTCTTCGTCGTTTTTTACGATTTTATGCTGTCTAACCGTTTGTTGTCATCTCCTTTTTCTTATTCTCCCATATTTTTTTTTAACTTTACATATCACTGGTAAATTACTAATAAGTTATTAACGTACATAGGTTTTCTTGAGTAAATGGAGATGATACGAAATTATACCACAACCCCTGACACGATACGAAAAAACGATTTTCATTGCACGAGGGAGTATGTGTTAGTACGGTGGTACCAACCAAGTTGATCTCGAACACAAGACGCCTACCACCTAATGAACTAAACACCTAATATTTCATAACTTTGAGATAAGCCACTGAAAGCATATTGATGCCATATCCGTTATTCAGAGCACTTAATTCCCTAGAACAGGATATATTTCGTTTGTATTTACCTAGTAGCGACCTGCCCGACTTTGCACAGCTGTAATTAACTTTTATATCCCCGAGTGGTTCGCAGAGGCATATGAACACCTACGTTTTCTCATGAAATAGTGAGCCATGAATAGTGTATCAATAGTAGAGCTTAAGATAAAAAATCTTATACTCTATATCTGCAATTCTGCGTTCATAATATTCATGTGGGAGTATAATATGAAACAATGCCGTGCTTACGCCGGGATCAGTAGGGCAACATTTTGATTAACATATTAAACATTCTAAAGTCTAAAGATAGACATAATTCTTTGGCCTACTTGATACGGCGACTCCACAGTTCGTTAAATACGAGTACATCACACGCTCAAGTTTTTTCACCTCATTCCGACAGCTCCACGCTCTTTGCGTTCGTTGTGCTGCAATGTCTACACATGCATTGTCTGTGTGTCACAGACAACGAATAGTTTATTCCATTTACAATATGTATAGAAAAAAAACTCTTTTTTTACGGTAAAACAAAACAACTGAGCTAATAGGACCGTAAATTAAATGTTTGATAGGTTGTTGACAGATTATTTTCACTACATCTATACCCAAGCCAACCCATCGTGTCTGAAGAGATCACTCTGAGCGATAAGACCGCCCATTGTTACACCTAGTTTAATGTTAAGTGATTAATGTAGTGTCTCAATAAAGCGTTATCTATCTATCTATATCGTTAATATTCTAACAGACAATATTACATTTTTAGGTAAAGTTTCACTTTTGAGTTTAGGTTATAAAACTACTACTTAGGTTGTTATTAATCAAGTAATAGGTTGTATACTAATACTTAAGTTGTAATAGACCGAGTAAGCGATCGAAGTTTCTGCAATGTCATGACACATTTTCGCTTGGTATACAGTTTCCAAGATTCCGTAGAATTTTTTGGTGAATAGCGTTTTTTTAAATGAAGGGAAAATGTTTTCTCCAAGTAAGGGAAAGTCAGCTCCATATACCGGTTGATATTAATAAGACCAGAAGAAAGTTTGTGCCCGCGAGGTCTACTGTTCGCAGAACTACCTACTAGTTATTGTACCGTAGAACCTTCACAGTTTAATCATAATTACGCTTCACTATGATTAATCTGTAAAGTGAGTGTGTATATCCTATGCGCTCATTAATTTTAACAGCTATGTTAACAATGTTTCAACTTAATATTAAAATGTAGGTTAAAACATAGATGTACAACTATAGTTTTATTTAACCCTTTGCGTCCCATAGACGTACATATACGTCATAAATATTTTATTTTAATTATCACGGTACGAGACAGGAAGGATTGATTATGTTATGTTTAGTAATACATTGTATGACATGTCTACTCAACTTTAGCTTTTAAATTAGTTCTACCAAACCTAAGTTTACACTTACTAGGTAGTCTTACTGCGCCTAAGGATGGTCTATTTACACATATAGGAAGCGCATAGAATTAGCCAAACTAATGGCTTAAGTAATTCCACTATCTTCTACCATTTCTTGAAGTTCATAGACAAAAGACCTGTTAGTGAACAATGGATTTGTGGAAAAGATTATGCATCATAATAAGTTAATTTATGTGTTCTTAATACACATATAAAAGTCACTAGAAAGGAACTGATTTCGTAGAAATACTAGCCCTGCACTCACTATATTAGAAAGTTAGATATAACCTGCCCCCACAGCAAAGATAAGGCTATCTGATTCTTATTTTCTACCGACTTCCAAAAAGGAGGAGGTACTCAATGCGACTTTTTTTTAAATGTTTGTTACCTCATAACTTTCGATAGGGTGAACCGATTCTCAATTTTTTTTTGTTTGAACTCTGGTGTTGCCCGTGTGGTCTTTTTTTCAAATTTCATCAAATTCAGTCCAGTAGTTGTTAAGACACACTCCGATAACTGAATAGAATGGAAGTCGGTATTATATTTTTCAAATTGTACTTGTCATTAAATCAGGTAAACATAAAACCTATTATCCACATTAATTTTAGATCTCCGACACATATAAGCTGCGTAAGCTAGATATTTTTATAAAACATCGAAATGTAATATTTATCTATTATTCAGAGTATAACGATATCTCTACAGCAACTTTCACTTAAACCCCATGTACAGTTTCAGCGCGAAGAAGTCACAAAAATACGCGCTTATTAAATTTATAATAATTAATTCGCATTTTTAAAGTTATTATTGACATTTGAATTATTTTTTGATTTATATGGAACTAGTATCTACCCGCGTTATCGTCCGCAAAGAATCAGGTCATGGTAGTCCTTGGGAACTACCCTTTGAGTCAGTATAAAAGCAACATAAGTATGTGTTAATCTCGAGTACCTATAAGCCATTTCCAGATCAAATTTTATCCATATCCGTAAGGCGTTTCAGCGTTAAAAAGTAACAAACATACACACATACTCATGTGTAGGTGTCATACTCACTGAGAAGCGCTAGCGGAGCTTGACTTGGCGATTTTAAGCGATCAACAAGTTAAGCAACACTTGCTGCGGTCAGGACTTGAATGGGTGACCGCTAGTGGCATTATTCAACTGAGCGCTTCCGTGCTTCGAAGGGTACGTTTAGCCGTCGGTCCCGGTTGTTTCTTAGGATAACAGTCGTTAGGGTATGTCGAAAGCCTTCGGGCGGCCTGAAAACTTCAAAATGGGTTGGCCACTAACTTATCCACCAAGCCGCACTGGGCCCGCGTGGTAGATTATTGCCCACCTCCACTCTCTGCAGCTCTCAGCAGTGGGAACAAAATGGGCTGATTACGATATGATTATTATTATGATACTCACTTACTGACAAACTTTCGCATTTATTGTATTAGTGTGATATTGATTACATGTGAATAAGTAAGTCAAGGGTTAAGCTACGTCTTATTCCTGTTGCCCCACATTTTGCGTCAAAGCAGCTTCATATTGCATGAACAGTTGCTCCAGTTGCTTTGACGTCGCGGAATTAACGGGGGAGCTACATCTCTCTTAAACTGTGTTCTACATTTCTTTAGAGGTGAGCTTTTGATTACTTACGTGTATATTTTTAAGCTTACGTGTGTTTCATTAGTTCTGCAGTTGTGTTAACGAGAAATCATTATGTCTGTTAAACTTTCTTGTAATTAACACTTCTTTTCAGCCAATGAATCCCTGCCACGAGTAAATGATGCAAAGTTTTTTTATGATTTTATCGAATAAGCTTTGATGTTAGAGATATATAGGTATGTGCCTATATTCATATCTAGTTAATATAAGTAATCAATACGTTAAATAATAATCTGTATAACAAACCTACGTCAGGGTAACTAAAAGTATAGTTGACACAATCTATACCATTAGATTTACATTTAAATTTTATGTGATCCAACGAAGAGATATTATTTCTTCGTAAATTTGATTGGTAAAATGTGTAATAAATTTTAACAGTCGTATATAGTCTGTTTTGATTATTGCTCCCTCATGTTTATTGCTAAGTTATAAGCTCTTTTTTATTCCTAAGTCTGTGATAGATACTGATAGTTTAGCTAAAGGTTCTTAGCCATACCTTAAGAGTATAAAAGAAACTTTTTAGAATTCCTTCATAATCGGTCTCTCTACTTGTCTGCCTGTCTATTTGATTTAACTATGACATGAAACTCAACATAACACTCGTAATGCTGCGAGAAGTCCAAAAATAATATTCCATTAGAATAAGAAGAAAACTTAAAGATCTTGGTCGCACCGCAATTGGTGTGGGTAGGAATTACGCATACTGTTAGATAGACTTGCCCTATTGCGCCACTTACTAATGAAAAAACCTATGATGAGATTTTGATCTTATTATCTTGCCAACGATTAAAAAATATAATGAATAGTTGAATATGCATGTCAAGATTGGTTGATAAATGCGACCTGTACACGAGGACTTACATACAACCTATCAAACGTACGGACAGACGAGTCACTGGTCATTTTAATTTATTCGTGGCGGAACACTATTATTCATAAAAGATGTAATCACCTATAGTTAGCAATAGAGATACTAGAGATTCATCGTTATGCGGTTCAAATAAAAAAATAAGTTCGTGTTCGAAGTTCCTTAATTAAGTTCTAGAAGCCCGCATTAGAGCATAAACATACATCAAAAAACTAACACGACTCATTTATAAAGAACTTCCTTCGTTTCTAGTTAGAACTCAATACCCAGTAATGCTGTTTAAACTTTGAATTTATTAATTAGGATATCTTGTAAGCAAACTAAAGCCTTTGCGTTACTCAGAAAATTGTTATTATTTTGCAACTGCATATTTGGATACAAATTACTCGCGACTCTCTGTAAAGTTAAGTCAACAAGAAACTTAAATACATCCAACAGCTGTATTAATAAACGTAATACGGTGATAATAAATATATCTGAATATTCAGACAACTTGAAATGGAATAATTTAAATCGGGGTTCTCTACGTGATCAAATCAGAAAAGAGAGGATCCGTAGACGAACTATGAAGTCACCGAGTCCAGTTGAAGTGGCAGCCACATAGCACGCAGAACAGAAGGCCAATGGGGCCGAAAGGTTCTGAAAAGGTGGACATACGATAAAGGTCTTGATAAAGGTCGCAGGACGATGATGAATGCAGGCTGCCAACCGATCCTCTTGGAAAATTATAAGGGCCTATGTTCAGCAGTGGACGTCCTACGGCTGAGATGATAATGCTGAAATTCAGTCCAGCAGTTTTTGAGTTAAACTCTAATAACTGAAAAGTGTTTCGCTTATTTTGAGGATTTGATGTTATCATTATTGAAGGTGATGAGACAATCGATCCCGTTAATAGCAAAGGTCAATAAAAAATCTATTGATTAAGGAACTTTATTTTTGATATTTTACCTTAAATAACAGGCAACAAAGAAGGGCAAGGTCAACAACACACCGATATTCTCACATTGGTTTTCGATTCCCATTTTTTTTTAAGTATTCTACCAGACTTCGCCCATACCAGAATCTTTGCTTAGATCACAATATAAACTCAATAAGCTTTTAACAATAAAATTTAGCTCGAATGCAGCTCGCCAGTTCTATATAATAAATCTTACGCCGCATCTTGCAAACACTCCTAATTACGGCAGTATATACGAAGTGAAATTGTCTCTACGTCGCTAATACGAGTATATTCTTTAATAAAATGTTTTAGGCTAAAAAGTCACAAGGGGTGTTCTATTTGTAGAAAAAATAAATAATTCATTATTTTTCAACATTTTAGTCCGTTTGTTCGTTACTTAATAATTTTAAAATTACTTGATAGAATCCAATCCAGTCTTCACTGATATTTTCCTTACTGATTAATTAATAGAAAAGAGAATGCATTTTTTCAATGCATCCTCATTCAGCCAAGTTTTAAAGTAAAATGAATATAATTTGATGCTCTTTTCGTAGTTATTTTGTTGATATTTTCCCCTCAAGCTAACATAGCGTCATCATCATCTCGGCCAGTTCATTGTCGACCATAAACCTCCCCTACATACTTTAAAATGACCAGTTGGAAGCAAACTGCATCTAACGTCCGGCTATTTTATTATTAGGCAACCACCTTGTCGTTGGACGATCTACGCTACGATTACTAGTCCATGGTCTCCACTCCAGAACCTTCCGGCCCCATTAGCCATCTGCGTGTTATGTGCTCTACCTACTGCCTGATCTTCTGGGCTATGTGACTTTTGTTCATCTACGGCCTATCCATAGCTCGTTTATAAGTTACTTAACGTTTGGCTTACAAGATTACACACAATTTTGTGTGGTTTGAAATTTAAACCACATTATTACACGGATAGCTATCCTAAAATTCAGTACAACAAAACCGTCCTAGGTACTTGACTTTCTCTAGGCTAGGGTTGCATGGCAAATAATATGGCATTGTCAAGAAGAAAAGTTCATAAAGTTTATTCCCGTGAGTCAAGAACATGAAAGTCCAGTAAAGAGATCAAGGAAAACCCTTTTTAACTCAAGCATTTAAGGTTCATTTCAATTGGATGTCAACTTGGCTTCAGATGTGTGGGAAGAATGCGAATGGAACGCAACCTCACAGGATTGTCAATATTAGGTATGCCTTGTGTTTGTACCTCCTGACCGCACAGTAGAGCAGATCAATTCAATCAAACGGAGCGGGAATGTGTAGCTGGCAGGACAGCAAACCGAGTTCTCAGTGTTGAATGCAGTTGTATACGGTCTCGAGACGATCTATACCTTCTCGTAGTAATCTACATCGTGAATACCATTTGCGTTAAGACCGTAGGCGGGAATGTCACTGAAAATTAGCAGGGCTCAACATGATTACCTATCAGCTTAACTACTTTTTATCTTTTTTAATGTTATTAGACGGTTTAACTTACGCGGTACTAGCGCAAACGCAGGGAGCCGGGAAGCAGGGAATGAAAATAGATACTCGAAATAAAAAGTCTTTATAATTCGAAACTTTAAACAAGTACCTACCTACTTCCGTCAATAAATACGTGATTCAGGATATTCAAAATTCAACAACTAAAGGCGTGAAATTGAGTATCAAAGTCTAAAAATAATAATATAAATACGAAAGTTTGTGTGTGTGTGAATGTTTGCTACCACGTATCTCCGTGACTACTTTGGATTATGATGAATTTTGGAATGTAGAAAGTTTGAGGTCTGAAATAACGTATGGGATAAGACAGCCCATTGTGAATTTTAAGCATTTCATTGTTGTGTTATATTTTTTATTAATAATGTTACCTTATTTCTAAGTTTGTTGTAATTTGGACTGTACAATAAAAGTTAATCTATCTATATATGATCTTGTTTTAAAAATCAACACCCTTAGGGTCACACAGGATGGTAAAGTATGAAATTAAATCTTTTATTCGTGGTAAATTTAAAATAAATTCAGTTTAAATTTTTTTAATTTGTTTTTTAAATGAAATTCTCAATAGCAGTTTGGAGCTCGAACAGTGTCCCGTAGATGGCAATAGCCTCTTCCCCTATTACATAGACCAAATAATAATTAAATAATGGGATCATAAACATTATCCCTCGACCCTGACGAAACATAGGTATTTGAAACACCGCTGCCTACCCCTTTGAGAATATATAGGCATGAAGTTTGTTTTGTTGTTTTTAATAACTACTTTTTGAAATCTCAAATTAAGCCGAAAATCTTTAAAATACCTTAAGAGGTTTATTTATACACCTCTACCCTAGGGGTAGATACACGGAACGGGTTGCTGGATTTATTTAATTGTAGGTTTTTAGCCGTACCATGGATATTCATGCGCGCCAACCAGTCAATCAAGACCCCAGTTTTACGTGAGACTGTGTAGCTTATTGAGACCAATCTACCAGGTTGGATCTATGTAACAGATCAAGATAAAAAGTTTATAGTTGCGAGCTCCGGGCTCTATTCTACCGATATACAATGTATGTATTATATGATAGTTTTTATGTCATGCGTGAACATACAGACAGATTTTGTTTTCAAAAACGTCCAATTATTGTTCAGTGGGTAATTTGACGTCTTCTGACCCACATTTTTTTCTTCCAAGTACAGACTGTTTGGCCTGGACTCTTTTACTACAAGTAGAAGTTAAATGACGTGAGCATCGTCGCCAAATCACCCAAAGTAGTAGACATCTTCAAAAATTTGAAATATTTCTTCTATTCAAGTTGCTATTCAACATTATAGATTAAATTATGTTTTTATATCAAATAAATGCATACTTACTTAATTTAAAATAAATAAATTTGCGTTATATCGAAATTTTCCTGCTTATGTTTGTTGGCATGTCCATTATTTACTCGTAGATGTGGAATCCACTGAGAGCTCACCTGTGCCCTACACTTTGGTAGGTAGCTACAACAATAGAAAACATTTGCTTTGAATACACACAATGCCAGCCAGTCAGGTATTTCGTGGCAACTACCGGAACCGCTTTTTATGTCCACACCAAACAATTCAGTTTCAGGTCGAGAATGACATTCTCAAGCATTTGGTACGTCCGTACTCTGTGATGTAAAGTGGGTTATATACATTTTATTTAATTATGTGACTGTTCATATGTTGTTTTCTGTTCCATTATTGCGTATGATGTATTTAAGATAAATCTCTTTTATTTCAACAGATATTAAGCAATAATGCGGTCAAGTTTAAGACGCAATCTCTGTTCACTCGCAATTAGAAAACTTTAGATTGTAGCTATAGCAGAACATAGAATAACATAAATTCAACTCCTTAGGTCGGTTTTAGTGCTCGCCCGACCGTACGCGCGTACCGTCGCCGTCGGTCCGACGATACGCACAACCGATCGCACGATATACGCGTGCGTACGGTCGATCGAGCACTGTAACCGTTTGTGAGTTTTCATACAATAGACAAACGCGACCGACGTACGCACTGAGGGTCGGTCGAGCTCTGAAAGCGGCCTTAGAAGTAAGAATTATGAAACTGGTATAAGAAAGACTCGTTATAATAACAACCAGGTTATCCTCTTTGAATAATAATATCACAACTTTATAATATCAGGCTTACATAAAAATACACGCTCCGTTTTAATTTTGCTTACACCTCTGGAAGTCTGCTTATAATATGACAAATAAAAAAACGTTTATAAAATGATATGAGTTTAGAGCCAGTGGTTTAGTTTCTCTACACAAATGACTGAACTCCATAATAACTTGTTAGCACCATAAAGGTTCTAAGAAGCTGAAGAGAATGTAGTAAACATGTTTGTTTTACTAAGAACAACATCAGAGATAAATCTGAGACACGACTCCTGTTAGAGAAGGTAAATAAACTCCAGTTATTAGGGACTATTGTGTTTTGAATGGTTTATTATGTCGATTAAGATAATAATAATATCAACCGAATCGTGTTACGATTGGCTATGTATACGTTTTAAGGCTCTTTTACTCTTCTACTGAAAGCTGACACATTTTTCCTATATATGAAATAAAGGGCTCAAAACAATGTCGTATATTGTGTTTCACATTTTAGCTGATCTTTGATCTCTAGTGAATTCTAGATACAGAAAATGTGTGTCATTTAAGCAACGTTGAGGAAAACTATTCTTATCTTGCGTAACTAACCTGTTAGCGGTCTTTATACGTAGTTGCTACGCTTGCCGCGATGAGTGCGTGTTTCAGCTGCAGAAAACTTGTATGGCTAAATATCATTTATATCGACACAGATATTAAGGATTTTAAGAGATATTTATTACGTTTCGGTGATGCCGTATAAAAAACTGTGCAACAAAAACTAATGTATTATTTTCAACCACTATAGAAGACGAATGCGACACAAAAATGTTCTCTTTTAGTTTATTAACAATTTTTCGATAAGAATTTGGGCGCGCCAAGCTTTACACTGCAATATGACTTCTTTTCGTTGAATAAATATTCGACTAGGGCAGTCCTTGAGCGTCCCCAGACTATTCTTAGCATGCTTAAGAAAGAAGACCCACAGGCCACTAGATTTAAAAAAATATTACACAACCTTACCGCCGCCCTTAGTTATGCGGAAACCGTAACAGAGACACACATGTCAACACACGGTTCAAATTTCCAAGGCAAAAAAAAAACATCCTGATATCGATGTAGTCGTCGTTATCGAAAACTACACGTATGCGTCACATCGTGTACCTAGTCAATATTCACTTGTCATATCTTATGAAGTACCTACTTGAGCTATGCAGTACGAGAGATCTTCAAGACAGCGAAAATGCGAACTAAAATCAATAACACTAATAAGTCGACCACAAAGTCAGTTGGTTGTATGTCATAAAATAAAATGTACCGGATTTATTAAGGTTTCTCAATATGGTCAGGAAATATTGCCAAATAACGGAATTGCAAAACACGACAATACATTAAAACTATATTGAACTCAAAACAATAATACATATGATATATGCAACACAGATCCAGATAAACGCAGAATACATTAACTGGTCATGTCACTAATGAGTGCATTATTTTTGACTTAGCTACGATAGTTATTTACTCAGTTAAGTAGAAAGCCAAGTTTTATTAATTGAAATTACCTTCGTAACATCCTCACTCGTACCTCTAAACATTGACGTTAGCTCGAGGCGTCCGTTATCTCCGTTAGTTAGCATAGTTGATTTAACATTAACAAGCGGTTGCGATAACAAGGTAGCTTCGTTTCTCTTAAATTGACTGTTAATATAATGGGTTACATCCTGCTTTATCTATATTATCACACTAAAATTGCAAATTTTGTGACAATAAACACATATCGCTATATACGTTTCTTCTAACAAAATTTTGTTTTATAATTTATTGTATTACAATAAATAAACCAAACCGATACCGAAACAAAACCGTCGAAAAGCATATTGCAAATAAAGTCATTAACCTATAGGCTAATATTTGACTTTCATAACAACCCTACTTGGTTTTCGTAACGTTTTCGCCATTTTTGCTCTGACATGAAATATATACAAACTTATAGTTTAATGTTTAACTGCTAATTTAATATACTCATATATTATATACGCCCTCACATTACACAATACTGCAATGTTTTTGACAACAGCACAAATTTATGCCCAGAACTAGGTTCTTTCTCGAGAAGCTTACAACTAATAAATATTATTAGCAATCAGATCTGTTTCGTTTATCTATAGATACGTTCTCACAACAAACACTACTTTAAAGAAATACATACAAATACTTAAAATTAACATACACACACACACACACACACACACACACACACACACAAATACACCCACACCCTTTTACAGATTAACAGGCAGGCAAACACGCGTACAAATGTGTTGGGTCACATTCTTATATATGTACTAATTAAAATTAAAATAAAAAATGCCTCAAACCTAAATACATAATACCTATAAACCCTGTTATTCCAGAGATTACTACTGAGGGGTATGATGGCAACGGGGTGACAGATGCTATAGCACTTCCCATCTTATGTCCAGGAATATCATTGGTGAAAAGTGAGTTTTTGAGTTCAGGCGAAAAGATAGCTAAACACTATCTGAAACTATCCAAAACGCCGTAACTTAAACAGCTCTAATTATTTAGCTGCTTCCGTCCTGCAAATTATTTATTATTTCATAAATCTAAGAAGACCTGAGAATTATCATCAATATATTAATAATCAAGTTTAACTGCAAAAACGAGTTTTGTAATTTGTTTTCCTGGCACCTTTTCCCGAGCTTTGAAGAATAATTGGGAAAATGAGATTGTAAATTACTTTTTGTTGTTATTATAATATTTTTTTCACATAATATACTCAACTAATGGGTAATTCATTTAAGACTCGACAAGAATCATAAATACATAATCAAATATTTATATTATATAATATCAAATATTATATAATAAATAATTTTTTATTTTGTATTCTTCCTATTAGCATTTTATGCGGGTGGGAGGGTGGTGCACGCCCCCAAATAGGCCAAAATCATTGTTTTCTTTTCAGCGGAAGTGTCACTAAACATTTTTTAATATCGTTTTTTGATAAATGACACTTTGCGACATCAAAGATAAGCAGCTACGAATAAGCTACTGGTCATGGTGCCTTTGGGTACCATGCTTACCCTTGTTCTGGGTGGCAAATTTGATGCTAATTCTGATCTATGCCTAATCCCTTTAAAAAAGTTGATTATTTTGTACTGCTTCCATGACAGGTTTTTTTTTATTTTTTTTTATTTTGTATTCTTCCTATTAGCATTTTATGCGGGAGGGAGGGTGGTGCACGCCCCCAAATAGGCCAAAATCATTGTTTTCTTTTCAGCGGAAGTGTCACTAAATATTTTTTAATATCGTTTTTTGATAATGGATTTCCGCAAAGTAACGCCTGAACCAATAAATTTTCTGTCATTTATCATGTGAGGCTCTGGAAGAAGCAGATAAAAATGGTATAGTATTATACTGTTTACCTTCAAACATACTAAAACAGACGATGCACGAACTCCAACCTCTATATCATATAAATATATATATAAATCAGTGAACCGGTCCTTCGAACTACCTGTGAAATTCTCAAGAGAGAGCTATAAACAAAGCTGCATTTAACAACATTTTCTTCCGAACATGACCAAAGTGTATGACTCAAACCAATATAACGAATAGATTCAAAGCCACTGGTTTACCTTTATCGAAAGAAAGACCTTTATCGGAAACCCAGATCGACCAACCACTTATATCTGCCCCCTGTGTCTGAATTTAAGAAATTGTCAGAATTGTCGTCTCAGCATAATGACTGATAGATGAAAGGTCAGCTCATGTTTCTGACGTCTCTTCAATTCTTCTATCAACTTTCGATAGTATCGTCATCTCCAAATTTTCAGCTGCAACACCAAAAAGGAAACCAGTTCTTCAACTGATGGTTCAGACTTAAAATTAGATGTTACGGTCAATGATCAGTGCCGCCACATGCTGCTTAGTTCAGGACACCGTTTCAACGTCGCAGATACGAAACATGACTCTCAACCATCTCTATACGAGAATCCTCTTCCGAGTAGGTCCGGGCCTACAAACAAACATCATCTGTTCTAGTCCTGAATCAGATGAATGATTTGAATCTTAGTGAATCAAAGATAACTACATGACTAAACTTCAAGTCTCGGATTTATACACTTCTTCTTCGTCATTTGATGATGATCTTGAACAGAATTACTCCAAAACAAAAGCTCAACTAAAGAGTCATGAGACCATCTCTTTGGATGATGACGGACCGTTCATTAACCTAATAAAGGATAAAGAAGAATCGTTTCATGTTTTTTTGCCTACTCCAAACTACGCTACGGTAAAGTCTTCACGTCCACGGTAAAAAGCTATTAATTATAAGGGACAAAGAATAGTAAAAGATTTATTTCAAACTGAAGTCAAAAAAAAAGTATATGAAGCTGACGATAAGTAAGAAAAAAGGAAAGTCTATAATTAAACAAGACCAAAGGAAGAAAACCAAAACTAAAACGTTCAAAAGAATACTACAAAAACAAAACACGAAAAGATCGAAAATAGAGAAGAAGAAAAATGCAGAAGGTGAAGAGAAGCAGTTATACTGTCACGCATGTGGCGAGTGTAAAATGGGAGACATGAGGTAATGTACCGAATGTTAAAAGTGGTATCACGAGGAGTGTATGGCTATCACTAAAAAGGTCGCAATTTATATGCCCAGATTGTGATTAAAATATCATAAATTATTATCCGTTTTAGATTCTAAGTTTGTTTCCGAAATAAATTTTTATTTTGTTAGACCAAAATTACTATATTATTTTCGTCTTTTAATTTTAAGAATAGTTGATTTTAAACATTCGTGACTACAAGGCTGACTATGTGCCATGATAAGTTTTTTTATAATTAGTCTGTAGTTTCTATTATTTTATTATAATTAATATAAAAAATTCATAGTCATAATTGTTAGTCTGGCCTTCTTAGGAACATTTTGGCCTTACAAAGAACGGACCCATACTAAGGCCATATTGGGTAAATAAAAAAGTTTTTTATTTCACTATAAAACGCGTTGGCAAGTTATTTGATGCCAATATAATACTCATTACTACTATTTTTAAATAATTTCCATCATTATATTCTTAGTTATACGATGGTGTTCAAGTAATGTTCGTTGAGTTTTTTATAGATGATAAAAATATATTGAGCATTAAAAGTTTCGCTTAAATTATAGAGTTTATAATGTAGTTTTAGTAAAAGCCGACATATTTAATGTTACAACTCAATTTTTAAGTTGAACAACTGATATATAATATTGGCCTTGTTTGGAGCCGTGTTCCTTGCAAGGCCATTTGGAAGAGCTTAATAAAACTAAACTTTAATTAATAGTGGTTAAAGATAGGTAAAATTAAAGTGATTTATGTGGTGCACAATAGAACAAAATATCATTTAATAATTTGTTTCCTTCATTTATCCAGTACCTAAATAAACGAATAAAAAGTGTTTACTCGTTAGAGTGGCCTTCCATGGTCCACCCACCTTATAATGAAGAAAATTATACTTCAATATGTTATTTTATTCAAAGCTACAATCCGCTCATTTTTATTAGCAGTAGGTAACTTACATATGATAGGGACAGACAGAGGATCTAAAGTCTCAGAATAACTAATATCATAAGACAGTAAAAAACGTAGCTATACCTACTCGTGCTTTACCAACTGCTCTGTTTTCAAATTATGGTAAAGGAAGGACGAACGCTTTCTTTAGTTTTATTTGCCCATCTAGACAAAAAAGATCTGTGACCTCCTTTAACACAATTATGGACTGCGGCCTTTTTTTGTTTCCTTTTTTATCCTGTGACAAAATAATTTAAAGGACAATTTTACGACTGTTGCAAGGAAAATCTGGGTAAAGTTTTAAATCCGTCATGGTTTCCGTCGTACTATGCAAAGATAGGATTACAAAAGTAGGTACATAAGCTCTGTCCTCGCTGTAACTAACTTCGTGCTATGTCTTTACTTATAAATCACTAGCGACCCGCCCCGGTTTCGCACGGGTGCAATGCTGATACTAACTATACTACAGCCCAACTAAGAGATAGACATATACCATCGCGGACTTTTAGTAGACCTTTTTAAGGTATACTGTAGTTATTTTGATCTAAATTTATTGGCCTTATAACATAATCAGTTACACGGGGCACGTCAAATTTACAAAATAATGTATAAGTATGAAGTAAAAAGTTAAAATTTAGGAAGTATATTATACAGTAATAGTATGGTTATTAATAATGTCAAACATTATTAATTAAAAATTTTCAGTGTACATGATTATACTATATTACATGTTCAAAATACATTATGAATAATCTCACCTAAAATAATTGAGTCAACTCTTTCTCGTAGGGTTCAGTCAGCGTTGCAATGTAAGTGCCAAAAATGTGTTTAATTACGACATCACATTAGAAACCTCTTAAATTATCAGTGTTTCTCTATTATATTATGGATGTATTTTTCGAACGAATCTTCCTCTTGAATCACTCTATTTTTTAATAACCGCATCAAAATCCATTATAAAAGCTTTAAAGTGGTAACGTTTTAAAGATCTAAGCATACATAGGTACAGACACACAGCGGGAAGCAACTTTGTTTTATACTTACTATAATTATTATTCTATGTAAATCATAAGTAAAAACAAAACAATATATATGTACCTATTCAAGTGTAAGTAGGCAATGCACGTAGACGACATCATTACGTATGATGGTTTAAACCAACTAGTGAGCTCGGGGCCTAGCTGTCATGGCGTTTGACGCGGATTGTCGGAAGGCGAGTGTTTCTAGTCCGTTCTGAGGAGGTGTTACTTTTCTCTCCAAAATCGCAAATAATAATAAAAATAGTATGTTTCAAGTAACACAGACTCATATCAAATAAATTAGAATAGTCATATTAAACTTAAAATTACAATCATATCTATACCAAAATTACATTTAATTATTAGATTAAATTAAAAATGATTAATATTAAGTTTAACATAACATAATCAGCCCATTATGATCCCACTGCTGGGACTCGAGCTTTCCTCTCAGTGAGAGAGGAATTTCGTCATAAATACTACACGCAAATCTACAAAGCATAAATATGTAGAAATTGAAGATCTCCTCAATGATTATAAATGTGATATATTATGTTTTTCAGAGACGTGGGGAGAAGATGATAGAGTCCAAACTATGATTATTCCAAACTTTGAACTCGCATCATATTTTAATAGGCAATTTTTTATGCATGGTGGTACAGCTATTTTTGTGAGAAGTGGTATAGAGTTTAAGATAAGAAATGATATCAATAAATTGTCTTTTGAAATGAATTTCGAAATATCAGCAATAGAAATAAAATATTCCAAGCTCATCGTAATAGCAGCGTATAGAAATGATAAAAACGTATACCTTTTCTTTGAAATTCTGAATAAATTGTTACATAGACTCTGTAAAGAAGGAAAGAAAATAGTGATTGCGGGAGATTTTAATTTAAACATTTTAAAAATAGATAATAAAATTAAACGAATGCTTAAAATTCTTAATAACTTTAACTGCAAATTTATGTTAGATACACCAACTAGAGTGCAAGGAATGAGTGCGACCTGTATTGACAACTTTATCGTTAATTTTGACAACTGTAAAGGCCATGTATTAGATCGTAAGTTATCTGACCACAAAGTTATAAAACTAGCTATACCCGTAAATGTTGAGAGTAATGGCAGTAATATTAAACGTACATGTTTCACAAGAAACATGTCAATTAATAACAAGAACTAT
Source organism: Selenia dentaria (assembly GCA_917880725.1). Classification (NCBI taxonomy): domain Eukaryota; kingdom Metazoa; phylum Arthropoda; class Insecta; order Lepidoptera; family Geometridae; genus Selenia; species Selenia dentaria. Next base: position 29,740,180 of record OU862877.1, on the reverse strand, counting down.
TTTCATTATCTATTTTATAAAGATTATGTAAAATTAAAAGACCAAATAATAACATGTAAAGATGCAAATACGAGAATGAAAATTCTACAAGACGCGATAAAATTTTACTATGACATTGCTTTTCCCCTGAAAAAGAGTATTAAACAGACGGTAAATACGAAGTGGACATCTCAAGGCATAGAGATATCCAAAAGAAATTTAGCAAATATGGAATGGTTTCAAGAGCAGGATCCTAACGATCAAAGAGCAGTACTTATAAAAAAATATAAAAAGACTTTAAGGAAAGTCTTCACCACAGCAAAAAAGCTTCAATATGGGCATAGAATAAAAACTTCGAGAAACAAAATAAAAGAAACTTGGAAAATCATAAACGAACAAGTACGGTATAATACAAAACATAATAAAAAGCAAAGCATACATAAAATCAAAACAGCAGAAGGAAAAGAGCTAACAGATTGTAAAGAAATAGCAGACTCTTTTAATAGTTTTTTCAGAAACATTGCCCATAAAATAACACATAATACTCAAATTGACCCTGACAAATGCAGAAAGTATTTGGAAATAGGGAATCAGCCTAGCAGTAAAATTAAATTTGACCCACTAGATATTACAGAATTATTAACGATTGTAAGAAATATGAAACAAAAAACAACACCTGACATATACGATATTAATTCCAAGACGCTGAAAGAATTAATTTTACGAAACAAGGGCATTTTAGAACTCATTAACATTACAATCAATAATTGCCTAGAAAAAGGAGTGTTCCCAGACTGTCTCAAGCCGGGTCGAGTTATTCCACTGTATAAAAAGGTGACATTAATGAACTTGAAAATTATCGTCCGGTGTGTATACATATTACCCTGTATATCAAAAATATTAGAGTCAATCATAAAGAAAAGAATTCTTAAATATTTTGAGAATAATAATCTTTTTTCAGCTTCGCAATTTGGGTTCAGGCCTGGTCGCTCAACAGAAATGGCAATAAGAAAAGTGGTTTATTTCATACTTGAGTCATTGGACAGGTCGCAGAAATGTGCAAGTATTTTCTGCGATTTGTCTAAAGCATTCGATTGTTTGAGACACGACATACTGTTATTAAAACTGCACCATTATGGATTCGAAGGCCCAGAACTTAATATGATGCGATCATACTTAGAAAACCGATGTCAAAGGGTATCTGTAAACGACGCAACGTCATCAATGAGCGCAGTAGACATAGGAGTGCCCCAAGGCTCAATACTTGGACCAATATTATTCTTAATCTACATAAACGACCTAGTTAAGATTATGCCAGATTGGACCTATATCAGTTTATTTGCTGACGACACACATGTGGGAATAAATGATAAATATAAAGATAAGTTAATGGAAAAAAAATATATTGCTGTAAATATTCTAAAGGAATGGTTTTCTTCAAATGGTATAACTCTTAACGATAACAAAACTATTGTCATGCTGTACCAATCACGAAAAGGTATCGACAAAGAGATAACCGTACACGAAAACGTTTTTCTCGGCTATACTATCGATGACACAATCAATCATTCAGCCCATATTAGTAATTTGTGTAAAAGAGTCGCCAGTGCAAATTATGCACTTCTTAAACTTAAACCTTTACTAGACAGAAAAGCAATGATATCAATTTATTTCGCATATATACACTCAATAATTAGATATACCATTACGGTCTGGGCAATGGGACAGATATGAAAAGGGTACTAGGAGCGCAAAAAAGAGCTTTAAGGATAATGTTCGGACTAAGGAAACGTACGTCAGTCAGAAAGTACTTTAAAGACAATAAAATCATGACGGCAATATCCTTATATATTTACAATTGTCTTATCGAAATTTACAATGCTAATCTGATTAAAAACAAAGATGTTCATAATTATAACCTGCGAATAATGAAAAATTACATAAACCTAGTACTAGATTAGTATAAGTAAATAAACAAGGCATTCTCAACAAGATTTGCATGTTCAACAGTATGCCATATATAATTAGAGAATTGCCCGCAAACGACTTCAAAAGAAAGATTAAACAGTTTTTCGAAATTAATCCATTTTACTCATTAAATGAATTTATGAAACTACGTCTCAGCGAATCTTCGTTCTCGTATTAAAAAACGACCAGACCATATCGCATAAAGAGTTGACTCAATTATTTAAGGTAAGATTATCATTAATGAAGCACATTTTTATTAGTAACATAGCACTTAAATCAAATTGTAATGTAATTGTACTGTTAATTTTTTTCATTAATCTGTTTGACATTATTAATAATCTTACTATTACTGTAGAATATACTTCCTAAATTTTGACTTCTTTCTTCATATATATTATTTTGTAAATTTGACTTGCCCAGTGTAACTGACAATGTTATAAGGCCAATAAACAATTTGAATTTGAATTTGAATTTGAATTTAATCCACCACGCGGGCCCATTTCGGCTTGGTGGATAGGCTAGTGGCCAACCCATGTCGAAGTTTTAAGGCCGCCGAAGGCCTTCAACATAACTTAACGACTGTTGTCCTAAGAGAGACAACCGGGAGCGACGGATTAACATGCCCTCCGAAATACGGAAGCGAATCAGTTAAATATTCATCAGTTGAATAATGCCACTAGCGCTCACCTATCCAACTCCTGACCGCAGCAAGCGTTGGTTAACATTGTTGATCGGCTAAGATCGCCAAGACAAGCTTCGCTGTGAGCGCTTCAGTCAAGCTCCGCTGCAAGCGCTTCAGTTAAGCTTCAATGCGAGCGCTTCCAGCATAATATTAATATTTATTTATTTGCGATTCACAACACTTACATATATACATATATATATATACAGTCGAGCCTGTCTGTGAACGCAGCCAGCGTGTTGTTAAGTTTAGTCTCAAGCAAACATTAGTGCTTTAAAATGTCATGTAAATAAATCATTAAGTAGTTTGTTTTTTTATTGCCGATTTCGCGATAGTTATCTCACCCTCAACTAATATTGAGAAACAATCTGATTATAGGAGATCTCTCAAGTATTCATAGCATATAGCTAACAAAGCTATCATGAAACGTGCTTTTTTAGAGAACATATTTGGTGGCTCCGACCAACTCATCGTAACATACTTCGAACACTATACAATATTAAACTAGTAGAGTACAAGTTTTTATTTTATTTTTAGTCATGTATGTAGTAATTGGAAATTTGTTTTAAACGATGGCTTAGAAATAGGTGTTCATATGTATGTTACTTATCATATTTTATTATTTCTCAACGAGGATGAAGCAGCAAGTGCAGTTATTATAATAGAAGGATCTGTCACTAATATTAGGGCTAGAACTAGTATGGGTGGTAAGCAGCCGGATTAGATAGCAAATACATCAAATAAATACATCTACCTATAGAAGTAATTATTAAAATAAAGGCCTCCAAAAGGCTATCCTAACAATTTAGAACATTTTTAGAACTTTATATTTTTTTTACCAAAACATGGAACCGACTTCATAACCAAAAAGTGTGAAATAACTTATAGAAATCGGTAACATGATAGTTCAAAAGTAGGTTTCTTTTAGCACAATATTGTGCGCATTGTAGCGACTTCGACAAGTTATTTCACACTTTTTGGTAACGAAGTTGATTGCATTATTTGGTAATTTTTTACCATATATAGTAAGGATCGATTTTCATTCACCGTTAATGATGATATCACCAAGATAAGCGTAACACTTTAGTTTTTAGAGTGTTACTCAAAAACTGCATGACCGAATTTGATGAAATTTAAATAGCCACCACGAAAGTATACTCTACCAAAAAAACTAGTTTAACTAAAGTAATACTCACCTCAACTGTAAAAGAATTCGGCTATTATTTTAAATTAGGGAGAAATCGGCTAACATACACATAAAAAATACATTCACACGGACATATCATCATCTCAGCCGCAGGACTCCCACTGCTGAGCATATGCCTCCCCCATATAATCTCCCACTTTTATGAAGTTGGCTAATAAACCCAATGCAATAATGAACAATACCTGGTAGCAGAAATATGATTTTTAATTATTATGAAAAAAATTATTAGATTCGGCTATGTTAAATATGTAGGAGAAACAGTCATTTAATTTCATCATTTTTAACTATAATGCTTAAAATGCACAAAATAAGTGAAAAACAAACAAAGCCACAAGGCTTTGTTTGTTTTTAACTTATTTTGTAAGATGTCTAGCACTTTCTTTTCATGGTATCTACAGTTGTACCAGGTTAAATAAAATAAAGGTTAATGAGATAAACCGTATAGTATATATTTTATTTATTTATTTAGCCATTTATTATATTATTTATATGGAAAATTGTCCACCACATTCTACGCCACATTTAATTTTCTGTGTATTGTATAACATAAAAACGTTATAAATACCAAGTAAGTACCTACCAACACACACCTACTTTAATAAAGTACTCTCATGTGGGTCGTCGGCATTCACTGAGTAAATTCCCGTAATAAAACAAAAGGTCTAAACTTCGTGCGACGTAAAGGCGAGTGATGTGTTCAGTTTTCACATAATTTACACAACAAACCCTGAAGATATTTCAAGTCAAAAGATATAAGGTTTGCTGCGAAATTTGTGTAAAACAGAACGACAATAAAGATCATTATCGTTTAAAAGTCTCTAGTGATGTTCTAATTATATTGTTTCTAAATACCTACTTTTACTTGTTTTTTGTACACTGTATTTATTATCAATTTTCACCAACTGATTCTCTTCTCTCTCTCATCAACTGATGCTTCCACACCCTCGCACGCATACACTCGGCTTGTATTATTTTATTTCACACTAGCTGCGCTCTGCGGTTTCATCCGCGTAGTTATGGTTGGTGATGATGTATACATAGTTTACGCTGCTCAAGGATAATTTTGCATTCTAATGAGGATTTTTTTTTCGAAATCGGTCTAGTAGTTTTTGAGTTTATTCGTAATCTACAAACACAAAAAAATTCAAGTCTTTCCTCCTTATAAAATTAGTATAAGTAGATTTATAGGTACATTAATGAGTTAGGTGGTGTTAAGGGCTCTGTAGCAAGTAGAATTACTGCGTGAATATGAATAAAAAACCAATGCCTTGGAGTTATCTAAAACATCATGATTGTGGCAGTTAAAAGTATCTAATACCAAAGACGACCCTCACTTCCGTGTATCGTCTTTTTTAGTACCTACCATAGTATAAACCGTATTTTTATATATTTATATATTTGAATTAAAGCTCTTTCAAATTGATTCAACCTTTTTACACATGGTCGACATAAATCACCCCGTCGATTTATCAACCCAAGTTGGCTCAACCGTGACGTAGTACCTACGCAGAAAAGCAAATAAGTAGCGGCCCCTCGTAGGAGGAAAACGCAGGAGATTTCCGACAGGATGCGGCGGCTTGTCGTCTGATGTGATGTAGGCATTGTAAGAGTAGTATACGGATACGAAATGGGATAGAATACGAAGAATCTCTTTTCTATAAAATTTACATACATTCTTACTACTGCGGTCACGTGGTGTCTCGACCAATGCTTATATAGTATTACGCGAGTAGTATTTATGTTTTTCTTCTTCTTCCTTAATGGTTCACTCATTACTGCGAGGATCGTGACTCCTCTGTTGCAGTTTGTTAACTTGTTTTCTCCACCGAGTTCTGTTGCTGGCCTGATGTAGAGCTGTGCTGAAAGGTATCTCCAGCTGTTCCGATACCTGATCCGTCCATCGCTTAGGGCTTCGTCCTCTTGGTCTTTTCCCCTAAATTTTGCCAGTTACTATTAGACGCTCAAGGTTGTCAGAGCTTCTACGCGTACGCGTGTATGTATGTATGTAGCAGCTACATATATAATTACCAACACAACTACAGGATTAAAACTGAGTTCATCATCTAGCTCGCACTGCAACATCATTGGCTGGCGTGACACTTACCATCAAGCACCCGACTTGACCATCTCATCATATAAGAAAAGACAAGTAATGCATTTCAGAAATAGGTTTTTCTATCATTGTATAATATGTCTGTTGTCATTTGAACCATTTGGATTTTTAGTCATGTAAAGAACATATCCCGAAGGGGAATTAATAAAACACCAGAAAGCTCTCTCAGTTATTGTTATTCTTTTTAAAATGCCGTGTTAGTTAATTTACGTCTAACATAATTTATTAACAAATTCTGTGTTCACAAAGTCACCTGATTCACTTTGCAGTATTTATTTTACTTTAAAGTCACCCGCGTTTTTATTTTGCTTGTTTTAGCGAGTCTCCATTGAGGGATAGCAAATACAAGACTACATTTTATTGAAATGTCAAAAATATTTACCGCGATATAACAGAATATAACTTTTTGTAGTTACAAATGACGAGACAGGCAAGATGGTAAGCATCACGTGACGACTATGTTCTTTGCTATCCACCAACCAGACTATTCAGAGTCTCAAGCTGTAGTTTGGCACGACATTGCTCTTCGTTCCTCCCTCTTTGGAAACCTAGCAACTTTAATGGTTAATAATCATAATGATAATAATTATGAGATATTATTGTTATGAAAGTTATTATACGTTCACACACACAACTTCACACATCGGTGTCGCGGGAGGCCTGGACTGAACATACACATTAACTCACCATCAACATCAAGGGGCGAGAAAGGCACCGGCAACAAGTGGGCAGTTAGTGGGCGAATTAAACTCAAAAACCAATATCTCGGGATAGCGAAGTCAGTTAACGTAAAACGTTCTAAGCTCTGGGTGACACTGCATCTGTCATTGGCAGGTGTTGTCATTTATTATTGTGGTTGAAATATGTATATATTTTAAACTTATACATTTCCATACGTACACGTACGTCGTTCGTCATATGTACGTCGAGTTTCAATTTCTTTCTAAAGAATGTACCTATATTAAAAAAAAATAAGTTGGAAATGCATAATTTCATATGTCATAAGTAAAAAAGGTCGAAATTTAAAAATATATAACAGCCAAAACGCATACTGGCAATATGGTTGGTAAAAAAGGTAAATAATGGTACTTCTTCTGGCGTTGTAATCACAAGTAACCTAACACTCCTCGCTACGCTCGTCGTCGTACCTATTTATGACTTTGTCCAAAACTAGTCATGAAAATTGAATACCATGTATAGCATCAATCCACCTCCCTACAAAGAAAAAATATTGTCTAACGTCTACATTTTATAATTTATTTAAATCATTTTTAAATAGCGTCATTTGTACTAACTGAGATTGCATTTACTTAAACGGTGATGTTTTGTGATCTTTAAAGAGTAAATATAAATAAATATATACATACTTAAAAATACTAATTTACATCAGGACATACATAGGTTTCACTTGATAGCAGGATTCGCAGACTATATTTTAACCGTAATTATACCTACTTATAATTTTATTTATATTGAATATATAAATTTCAAGCATTAATTTGATATTGTGATTTACGGTATATTGAACTTACGACTTTTAAATGTATGTGACGGTGTCGGCCGTCGGTTGTGACGGAGCATGCGCAACGGGCGAGCGGTTGAGTCACCGCCGCACACCCATCACCACAATCGCCTAGGTACTTAACTCGACTGTTTTTCTACCGACTTCCAAAAAAAAGAGGAGGTACTCAATTCGACTGTATTTTTTTTAAGTTTGTTACCTCATAACTTTCGACTAGGTCAACTGATTCTCAAAATTCTTTTTTGTTTGAAAGCTGGTGCTTCCTGTGTGGTCCCATATAAATTCGACCGCGCAAGCAACGCGTCCTGCCGCACAATGCCGGCCGCACCGTCCAGCACCGGCAGAGCCCGGCGGAGCGTGCGCGCGCGCTGCTCTGTTCTGTTCTTACCTCGGCGCCACATTGTGACCTGTTCGCGAGTGGGTTTGCATCCCTGATGAATGAGTGCAAGAGAATGTGTGAGATGAATGCCAGAGAATCGACTGTGAATGCATATCATTCCTGAAATTAATTATTATTGAATAATATTTTTATGTTAATGATATGAAGAAAATTACGTGGGTAGCAATCGGAGGTTGCAAAAAAAATGATTTTATTTAATAATATTTAATGATAAAAATTACAATATAAAATAATTATTCTAAGTAAAACTAAAGTAATGAATCAATGATCAAAGTTGGATCAAGAATGCCAGGTCGCTGCAGCGGAAGCGCACGTAGCCTCCGATTGACGTCAATGGCTTCAAGTTCTGCTGACGGCGCGCCTCGTGTGGCGCGGTGTTTATTCAGGTCAATGCTTGCGGTGTGGTTTCAGTACTTTAGCCTTGCGTAACACCTCCCCCCGTAGAACAGCGAGTATTGAAGACTTTTGTCGTAAATTGAGCTGGGGGTTGATCGTTAGCAACCCTTCTGGTAGTAGTGGGCAAGGTGTAGATTTCTTGTAGCTCTAGCTCTTCTCGTTCTGTGGTTGCGGGTGGTTTCTGAGCTTCTGCGTTGTACTTGCGATAGTACAGGGCACTGGCTAACGCACAAGTACCTATTATAATTGCATACATTGGTATGGTAGTATGATAGATGCTGTAGTTGATTTATTTACTCTGATTGATCGGCTGCTGCTGCGGAGATCTTCGTGTTTATTGCATGAAGGTTATCCAGATTAATAGAATGCAGTTTCATCGTAGACATGGTAGATTGAGCGGTGGTAGTGATATTAGGCAGGTCCATTATCTTCATAGCTTGTCCCTTTAAACGATCATTAGTGTTAGAGATCGTAAAGTGTGGTGTTTCTAGATAGCATTGCTGTGGAATTATAGCGAGGTAGCTACCCAGTAGTGTTTTGTAGAGGTCTTGACCGCATGATAGATGGACTTTTGTTGGAGCGGGAAAACTGAGCGTATAGTGTTTCTCGTCTAGTTCTTCATATTATGCAGGTATTTCCAAGGCTACAGGAGTAGGGCTGCAGGCGGCGCTTCTTTGTTGCGTGTCGATGAGTTGCATAATGCAGTCTTCGGATGTTCGGCTTTGGAGGCTCTGTTTTTCCACACAGAGGTACCATTTACTGGTCTTCGGGCATTCTGCCACTATGTACCTGAATCTTTCTCATGGAGGGCTAGGTAGGGATATGGAGGAGATAGGATCTCGTGGTATTTGTTTGGGACAATAGATAATTTATATAACTCAAATACATATGATAGAATAATAGGAAATTTATAGACTATAACTACTTCATCACCTAAGTAGTATGAACCTAGTTTTATTATATCGAAATATTCTCTAGTATCTAAGTTTACTACTCTGTCTCTGCCATAAAGCGAGCTCAACTTGCTTATCATAGAGCGTATCGCATACAAATTTAATATTGAGTGATGCGTTGTGGATGCCCTAATAAAAGCTAGGACGTTCTGTAGTTTAAGAAGTTCCTGTGAGATAGAGTCTACGTTATCGCCTAGTATAATAAGAGCCTGTGCCAGATGTGCGTATTTTATTAAATCGGTATCTCTAGTAGCTTCACTTTCGTTAATTTTATTTACAAGGGTTAATATTTTATTCTGATTATCTACTATGCTATCTATGACTTTCGAATATTGATTCGTCCAATCTTTTGATAGACTAACATGACTGTTAAGTTCAGTAAATAATTTATCCTCGTTATTTTGAAGAGATTTTAATGCTTGGTTATAATATAGTGCATCAGTGTAGTCGAGGTTGCCTGTAATGCTTTTAATAACGGACCCAAGACCATCAACGAGCCCTCTTTTAACACGATGACTTTCAAAAGTCTCTAATTGTTCTAAAACACTATCAAGCTTATTTCTGAGGTAATTTGTGTGGGGTTCAAATAAAGACCTAGTTTTATTGTGAAGGTCAGGGCTAACACTATCTAACTGTGAGTTAACTGAATTAATCTTGTCTCTTATATTCATAAGATTAACATGTTGTAGAAAGGAATGGTAATGGGAGACTATTTTAGCTGGTCCTAATTTGAAAGGTAAGATGCCAGGGCCGTCGTCGAGACTCTCAAGTCTTATCTCCTGCATGAGAGCTGGTCGCAGGAGGAGATGAAACATCAGGAGCACTCTGCAACAATGTGGCTGACTTAGGAACTCTCTTAACTCTAGTTTTTGCAATGGGACCTCGCTTTTTCTTAGTATATATATGAATAGGGAGATCAGCCATTACAACGTCGTGCGTGTACCGGGGAGCTAGTTTTTGGCGCGAAGCAAACGGATTTTTGACGAAAATCTGTTGCTCAGGGGAATACTCAGCTTCGGGTTCCCGGTTCCTATTCCGATTTTCAGTTAGGTCTCTACGAGAGGTATTAGAGAGTTCTTGTATAGTGTTATAGGCCAAAGTCATCTTAGCTTTATGATTTATTGTGTACTGCTGTAATAGTTGAGATGAGACGTCAATGTCAAATGGGTCTCGGGGATCATAATGTCCGGTAATTACTTCAATTGGTCTGCATTTCGTAAGGCTATGGATGCTATTATTGTAGGCTAGAATAGAGTAAGGCATTAGATTAATAACGGATTCAGATTTGTGGCTAAGTTTCAAGATACGGAGATGTTCAAGTATCGTTGAATGAAATCTCTCTACTATCCCGTTTTCGTTAGGTGCGTGGGGTGCTACCCGGTGATGATGGATTTGATGAATTCTAACGAATTCCGCGATTAGTTGATTTGTGAACTCGGTGCCGTTATCAGTGACAATAGTAATAGGTATAGAATGATGCGTGCTGAAGTTGAGTAGTGCTTGAACTATGCTGACTGCCGTACCATCCCTTAAATGATAGGATTGGGCGTACTTAGAAAATGCATCTACTATTGTTAAGAATTTTTCACTCTGAATAGTCAATACATCTAAGTGAATCAATTCGAATGGTCTAGTAGTCGGTGGTACAATCTTGAACTGTTGTTTTATTGGATTGCGATCGTATTTTGGCTGTCCACAAACAGTACATTCATTTATAAATTTAGTGATGTTCTCTCGCATTTTCGGCCAATAGTATTTATGAGACAGTGCAAGATAGCACTCGTTAATGCCCCTATGATTAGTTTTCCCGTCATGATACTTGTTAATTATCTCCTGCTGCCTAAGGTACTCTCTAACGTTTTCTACTTCATTTTTAGTAAGTGTTAGGTTCATAGATGAATTTTTAAATGTTTTCTGAATGATGGGGATGATTTTGTACATAGCTAAAGGTGGATTGATTAGTAAGCCCGTTTTAATTTTAGGATGAACGTATTCTTTGATGGCAGCGATAACATCTTCTTCTAAGTTATTTTCTGATAGTTGAATAGATATTCGCGTGTTAGTTTCAAATGGCTTTGTGATGACCGGCCTACTCTTGATATCGCCTACTACATTAAAGATTAGTTGTTTAGTAAATCTGTTGAGAGGGTCGTCTGAGATTGGAATTTCTAGGATGGGACTTTCTTGTTCAGTATGAACAGTAGCTGTTCTAGAGTCATCATCAGCGTCTGCTGCAGTGATGGTCCTAGAGTCATCTAGTGTGGGTGCCTTCTCGGATGTATTAACTACTATTGACATAAGCTCCTCATTGTTAACTTCGATCCTTGACAATGCGTCGGCGTTAGTGTTAAACTTGCCTTGCTTATAGATGACAGTAAAATCATACTCACTAAGCTTTAAGCGCCACCTAGTGAGTCGCGAGTTCGGCTCTTTGAGGTTCATAACCCATTGCAGGGGTTTGTGATCCGTAATGATTTTGAACTTACGCCCAAACAGGTATGGCCTGAAATATTTGGTGGCCCACACGATTGCTAGAAGTTCTTTTTCTATGGTACTATAGTTACATTCACTTGAATTTAGAGTCCTTGAGGCATAGGCAATCGGTTTATCCGAGCCTACAGTACCTTGTGATAGTATAGTACCAATAGCAACATTGGACGCGTCTGTAGTGAGTATAAACTCTTTTGTAAAATCCGGATATTGTAAGATAGGATCGTTTGTTAACAGCGTTTTGCAGTGTTAGAAACACTCGGTATATTTTTTATCAAATACAATTTTTGAACCCTTTTTAAGACATTGTGTTAGTGGTTTAGTCACACGTGCAAATTCAGGAATGAATTTTCTATAATAGCCAAGTAGACCGAGAAAACGTTTGATTTCTGTTGGGGTCTTAGGTAAGGGATAATTTTTGATAGCTTGGATTTTATTGGGATTCGGTTTAACACCTTCACGACATATGACATGCCCTAAAAATTCCGTTTCTAACTTCAAGAATTCAGATTTGTCCATCTGTACTTTGAAGTTAGATTCGCGTAATTTTTTAAAGACTTTTTCTAGGTTCAGGATATGCTCCTGTAGCGAGGTGCTGAACACTATAATGTCGTCCAGATACACTAAACAAACTTCGTTCTGCAGATCCTTAAGAACGTTATCCATCACACGTTGAAAATTTGATGGAGAGTTCTTGAGGCCCATTGGCATTCTCAAAAACTCATAATGACCATTCTCTACGTTAAAAGCTGTCTTGTGTATATCTTCAGGGTCCATTTCGACCTGATAAAATCCACTAGCTAGGTCAAGAGTTGTAAAATATTGGCACCTACCCAGTTTGTCAAGTACGTCAGTTATATTGGGAATGGGGTACTTATCATCAATTGTTTTCTCGTTCACTTTTCTAAAATCAACGACAAGGCGCCATTTGACCTTACCAGATGCGTCCGCTTTTTTGGGTACAATCCAAATCGGGGAGCTCCATGCAGAGTCCGAAGGTCTAATTATGTTTTGCTCGAGCATCTTACTGATTTGATCTCTGACCTCTTGTCGATGAACGTGCGGGTATCTATAGGTTTTAGTATGTACTGGAATTTCATCAGTTGTTCTGATTTTATGCTTTATCTTGTTGGTGAATGTTAATGGTTCGCCTTCAAGATAAAAAACGTCAGCATAGCTAGCACAGAGACGCTCTAGATTAGCACGTTCTTCCGCGTTCAAGTGTTCGGTTCGAAGTCGAGAAACGGCTTCATTAGCACGGTCCGATAAAATTTCAGTACTTTCAGTTTCTAAGTTAAACAGTTCAGCTTCTACTGGCCTATCCATAGAAAAGATGACGTCATTTGTTGTAGAGTTAGTGACTTCAACCCAACCGCGATTATTCACAACATTTGTTACACACTCTGTTATAAGACAGTTACAGATGGTTTGCGTTTCTACTATCACATCTCCGTCTCGCGTATTTACTGGTAACCTTAGTAACTTGGACGAGTTAGCCGGAATGATTTCCTCGTAAAGATTTGCATTTCGTGAGTCATACATTTGAATGGGAATATGCGCATTACGGGTCTTAAATAGTCTATTTCTTAGATCTATGTTAGAACCCCAAATATCTAACAAGTCCAGTCCTATCAGTCCGTCGAAGTAGTTATGGAACTTATACACGAACAAAGTTATGTCGCCTGGTTCAAAGAACTCAGGGAAACAGGGCAATGTGATGGAATAATTATTTTTACTGGTTGCGTGCACGTTCGTTACTTCAAAAGGGTCATAGTTGAGTGGGATGTTACTAAAATATTTTTCGACAGCTTCAGGACTAATAAAAGATTGATTAGCTCCTGTATCTATAAGTAGTTTTAATGGGGGTTACTTATTTGAATATACCCCAGCTGCCGTTGTATGTGAAGGTTGACTTCTATTTTTGCTTTTCGGAATTCGACTCCGTCCGAAAATTTACGTCACTTGATGAAGTAGCACCAGCGGTTGCCTGATCTACTTCTTCTACTATTGCGGTCTCTGAATAAGAGTATGGCTCCTGATAGTACGGATATTCAGAGTAGTCGTAAGTACAGTATGGTTGGTCGTAGTCTAAATACCTATAGTCGTACTCGTAATTATAGTCATTGTAATCACTGTCAAGTTCGTTAAAGTTTACTTCGCGAGTCTTAAAGTAATTACTCGGGGGCGGATTACCTGATTTTCGCCAGTCATGTAGGGTCGGTGGTAAGGTTCGCGGTACAAAGTGACTTACGCCACTCATTGGACGGGGCTGATCATTACCGAACCTAAAGGATTGCTGTGGCTGGCTCGGCATTCTAAACGCGTTACTTTGTGAGTTATAGTTCTGTGGAGGGGCGCGCATTATTTGCTGGGTACGCGTTGGACCACGTGGCTGTTGCATGTGTGGTTGAAAGGGTGGTCTCCAGCCTTGTGCTGGATGAGGGTGCATTGGCTGTTGCCGAGATGGACCAGGCATGCTAAAAAGTGGTTGCCTTATAGGGGCACCGATACCGAATTTTGGCATAAAGTTGTGCGGGGGCGGATTGTGGCTCTGCGGGGTTTGCAAGTCTTTCCTATTAGGGCTACCTTCATTTCGTTGTTGGATGTACAAAGTATTGAGCTCATCCTGAACGAATTCGAGCGCTTTTTCCGTTGTACTAGGGCGCATGCAACGAATTCTGTATCCTAATGGGTCTTTTAAACCTCGCAAATATGCTTGAAGTGTAAGTTTGCTATAAAGAGCACGTTTGGATTCGATAGTGCTACCGATATTTTCATGTAGGGACACATAAGTCATTATCGTGCTGAAAAGGTTCTGGCACCGTTCATAGAACTCTTGAGGGGTGCTAGACCCTTGGGTTTGAAGGGACAAATCGCTATACAACGCGGTCTCGTCTCGATGGTCGGCAAAGTTGTTGATTAAAGCACTTCTAATACCCTGCCAGTTTTCGGGGATACCGTTCCCGTTAATTAACCTAGCCGCGGGTCCGGTTACTTTATTTAAAATACCATTGATGAGGGCCAAGTTTTGTAACTCGTGCCCTGCTTCAGTTTTAAAATGTGCTATCACTATTTGGTCGCATAGATGTATGAAACGCGTTAACACGTGCGGGTTGCCGTCGAATTCAGGTAATAGTCTGAGTGATTTATAGATCGTATCTATGTCTGAACTCATCGTAAGCTCTTCTAAATTCCTATGTTCGTCTATAACACTAAGGCGACTATTACTAGATCTACTACTATTACTTAACCTAACAGTCCGCGATTCTCTCGGATGGAAAATTTTGGAATATTTATTCTAACACATAAGCTAAAAATAACATATAAAATGCACAGACAAGAAAGTCACACAAAATACACAGTTACACAGAAAAAGAAATAGCAGTAAGTAAAATACGGTAAAGGATTATCAGTAGGAAGGTAAGGACTGAGAAAGATTCAAAGCACTTACAACATTTTTTTCGCCGAATCTATGTCCTGATTCCGTCCAGATTGCCGCTCCCAGTAGGTTCGTGATAGCTGCGGGGCCCGTGATCTATTCACTTGACTCTATTTTACAGCTATCCTACCGACTGCGCCAATTACGTGGGCAGCAATCGGAGGTTGCAAAAAAAATGATTTTATTTAATAATATTTAATGATAAAAATTACAATATAAAATAATTATTCTAAGTAAAACTAAAGTAATGAATCAATGATCAAAGTTGGATCAAGAATGCCAGGTCGATGCAGCGGAAGCGCACGTAGCCTCCGATTGACGTCAATGGCTTCAAGTTCTGCTGACGGCGCGCCTCGTGTGGCGCGGTGTTTATTCAGGTCAATGCTTGCGGTGTGGTTTCAGTACTTTAGCCTTGCGTAACAAGAATGATAATACAATATATTTTGTTATACTTAATATTATGATATATACATACCTTGTGTAGTTATGTTATTATATTGTTATTTTCTGACAAACTTGTTAAACAATTGCTAATATTTCTATTGTACTTGACTGTGTGTAACGCTTTGGTGCAAACTGTAATGTTACATACTCTAATTTACTGAATAAATAAATAAATAAATAAATAAAATAAATAAATAAATTTAATCACATTCGGTTCAGTAGTTTTTGAGTTCCACTCTAATAACTTAAAAGAACAGAAGTCGGTATTATTTTTTTCAAATTGTACTTATATATTACTTATCCCGTCTTTAAATATTTTTTTCAGTTGCCATACTCGCTTTGGATTAAATGATCGTTATCTGAAGTTGAAAAGTTGTTACTCGTTAATAGAGGAATATTTAATTTAAAGATTATAAAATACATCGCGATTAAAATTAGTATAATATACACGATGAAATCCGTTACCTATTTTTAGGGCAAGGTGTACGTAACTGGGAAAATTTTACATTCATTAGTTGGTTGTTGAGTTCAATACGGCTATCAGGCTATTTACTTCCTACAGTGTCCTAGACCCATAAATGTCACCACTGGGTTAACTGTAGAGAAAAGATCTCATAAATATTATGCGTGTAGAATTTATGGCTGAAGGGCACTGTAGGATGAAAATTATAGGAATACCGAGAGAAAATCACTATTTAATGATCGATCGAATAATCATAAATAAAAATAATATTTACGGTGAAGTTTATATTTCATCCTTGTTACCGTGTTATTCACAATGCAAAGTGCCTGAAGACAATATCAATGAAATTGAATTTTGACGCGAATGGAGCTGCCTTAACTTGATTTATCAAGTCTCTTATCCTCATCAACTTCAACTTATCATTTCACTCAAAATCAAAATGGCGGATTTCGCTTTTTTTTTTGCAACCACTACAGAAATACCGATTGTTTCAAAACGGTTCATTACTTATACGAGAAAAAAAAGAGATGTAGGCATTGTAAGAGTAGTATACGGGTTACGAAATGGGATGTAATACGAAGAATCTCTACACACAGAATAAACTATGTTTTACATTATTATCCTGCACTATTTGTATGTTTTATAAGATAACATATTGAATTTCTAGCACTAAGTTATGTTTACGAACAAAACCGTTACGTTTCATATTTGAATATAATGTCTGAGAATCAACGAAATTCTTTATAAAAGATATTGAAATTGTAAAAGAACATATTTTATAATGATAAAAATACCAATTAGCTAACCTCATTACTTTTCCACTTCCATTATTTTTTATTCAATTTATGTCAAACAATTATCTTCGCAAGCTGCACGTACTTAGGTACCTACGAATAATAATAAGTTATTCTTAATCAGATTTACTTTTTATTAGCTGCGACCCGCAGTTTCACCCACGTGGTGATGGATGATGATGAAAATAAAAGTAGCCCGTGTTACTTCTTATAACATAAGCTATCTGCCAGTAAATTCGCCGGTAAAATTGGTTTAGCCATTTCAGAGGTTAGTCGGAACAAACAGACAGACAGACAGAAACACTATTAAAAAATTGTTTTTTATGTATGTACCGCTTTCGCAATTAGTGGAAAGCTGTTAATTTGGAATTACAAACAGACACTTCAACTTTATTTATCTGTATAGATAACATTTACCTACTGATACGTAATCCTAGTAGATTAATTAATATTGCCTTTGGGAATTCACACTTTGCACGTAGAATATTAGTTGAATTTTGTCTTGTATATAAATAGGCACTATATTTATTAATGTAATTAAAACTCAAAAGAAACTTTGGACATTTTGCTCAGCAGCTAGAGTCCATGGAGAGATAATTACAGAAAAGTAAAATGGGTAAGGTTTTTATCTTACCGTCTTTTGAATATTTTAGCAGAGTTTAATATATTCTTCTTACGAAAGCAGATAAAATTGAGATACATTTCCGTTGAATAATTACATAGGTCTAAAGATTTAAGCTCGAGCTCGGGCGCCATTTACTTCTCAAAACAGAACAAAATAATTTTAAAGCAACCCGAGTAACTGAATGTGTTGTTAACTTTACCAGGTAAAGTGTACAATTAACATTAATAATTCTGTATTCATAACATACGTGCTAATTTAATTAATTTAACATTTAGTTACTTAACGTCTTACGTGTATTTATCAACGTACATCTAATACACTCACTAATACATTTGCGATCACTAACAAGCTCTCGCTCATATATAATAATGATCAAGATTGAATAAATTAGGAATTCCAAATCTTACATGCTTGTGTATATGCACGTTGATAAATACTCGTAAAAGGTTAAGTAATTATCTTGTTAAGTAATTACTCATTTAAGCGAGTGAGTCAATCGTTAGTTCAAATATACACAATATTTGAACAAACGATATCTTCCAGTTTGTTGTTATAACTGGGTATTCGTTCCGTCAATTTCTAGTTTATTGTTCTTAAAATTGAACTATTCGATTTACTGACACGAATTTGCGGTACCACCCCAGTGCAAAATATTCTACCACGCAGCAATAGATACGCAAGTTTTAAGGTTGTGAGAGGTAGAACTTGTGAAACCAGAGGCCAGTGAAACAGACTCAAAACCCAATCTAGCATAGTACAGTGATATGCAAAACTCTGGGTGGCACTACAATCTTCATGGGAAAACGTAATGCTTACCATCAGGCAGGCGCTTGCATATAAACATTATTCGTTTTCAGTACTTTTATAGCATTTTCCTTAGCTTATCAGCCAATACGTACGCGCTGCTGGGACACAAGCATTCCTCTCACCGAGAGAGAGAGGGAGTAATCGCCACCATTCGGGCCCAGAACAGTTTGATGATCATCTGTGTCAGAGAAGTTTCTTGGCCGCCCAAACTCTAAGGTAACTGGACCTGTGGCTTCACGAGCGTTGCGAAGCTTACAAACAATTTCCTTACACGTTATTTGTTGATTCACCCAATGCCGCTATCTACCCTACGAGCGCGCTAGTAAGGTGAAATAGCATGCTTTTATACCAAGGTGGTCTATTAAGTATTCTCGCAAAAATGTCCATGTATATAATCCTACAGTGTTTGCGTGTGCAGGGTCCACTACGTAATACCAAGGATCATCATAAGTAATACGTAACTATACTGACATACTATGTACAAGTACGGTCGCATTATCTTTAAATTGGGTATATGCATGTAATCCGAGTTTATGCTCTTAAGGGACTTCCTTCTGAAATCCCCTATCTTGTAGAAAAATCCCTAGATTTTCATCGTACAAAGAAGATCGATATGATTATTACTTGGTTCGTAGAACATTGCTCTGCAAGCTTAGACGTTTCCATGGATTAGATAGGAGTACCCTCAATAAAAAGACATGTATAAGCTGGGGCCTGATTGTATATCCCATATAGTGCGAGCCTCCATACAGTGCACATACGAAATGGAATCAATTTAGATCTTAGTTGGATTAATTGGTTGGAGACCGATTTAAGTTACAATAAATTGAAGTTTTGTTCTTTGATTTAAATATGTTTACTATCAAATGTGGAATCTTGATGAAGTTTTCTAGCGAAATGGTATTTTTTTTTAAAATAAATGCGCTGTGATAGTATAATATATATGTTTTAGTTATATTTAGTAACTGATTGTTAATAATAATAATAATAATTAATGACTTTGCAAAGGACCGGACGTAATCCGTGAAATAAATGAAATATAATAATAATAACCTAAATACAATTATGTGTAATTAATCACGATGAAAACCAAACATTTCATCACCCTTGCTTGTATTTGTCAAAGTCAAAGTCAAATTCAAAATCATTTATTCAATTTAGGCATCAAAGACGCACTTATGAACGTCAACTTTTCATTATAATGTACTTTAAAGACTCTACCGCCGCGTTCCAAAATATATAGAACCCACCGAGAAGAAGCGGCAAGAAACTCGGGGCCATTCTTTTTATATGGATGTTTACAATGTTTCTACTTAGGTACTACAAATATTACATTTTATGGGTGGCAGAGAGACAGTTTGCCAGAAGTGGAGTATTCCAAGCATCTTTATCTTCTATATAATGTCGAACTTTATAGTAAGCTTTTTTTATTAAAACGTTTTTTACAGTCAACTTGAATTTGCCCTCTGTGAGCTCAGTTATGTGCTTTGGGATTTTATTGTAAAAACGCACACAATTTCCTAGGAATGACTTATTAGTCTTCGCAAGTCTAAAACTAGGTACAGCTATCCTATTTGTATTTCTGGTATTAAAAGTGTGGTGATCACTATTTAACTTATATTTATGTAAATTTTTACGAACATACATTATATTTTCAAATACATATAAGGAAGGCAACGTTAATATATTGATTTCTTTAAATAAATCTCTCAAAGATTCACGGGGACCCATTTCGTATATAGCTCTAATATCACGTTTCTGAAGGATAAATATGGTCTCTATATCAGCCGCTGAACCCCATAGCAATATCCCATATGACATTACGCTGTGGAAATATGCAAAATACACTAACCGCGCCGTAGAAGCATCTGTTAGCTCTCTTATTTTACTTACTGCATATGCAGCAGAACTGAGTCTCCCAGACAGGGCATTTATATGAGGACCCCATTGTAATTTTGCGTCAATTTTAATGCCTAGGAAGACTGTTTCCTTGTCCATTACGAGTTTAACTCCATCAAGCGTAACGTTGGACTCCAAATATGGAACAGTAGGCAAAAAAAACTTCAAACATTTTGTCTTTTTTGAATTCAGAAGTAAATTATTAGTTGAGAACTATTTAGAGATACTAGATAGAGCGTTGTTTACTTGAATTAGTGTGCTATCTTTCCTATCTACTTTAAAAATCAGAGATGTGTCATCCGCAAATAAAACAATATCACAAAGATCCTTGGCCATAAGTGGCAAGTCGTTAATGTAAACTAAGAACAAAAAAGACCCTAAAATGGCCTTTTTTGTTCTTAGTGTCTTAGTCTTGTGGAACACCCATTTTAATTATAGATCCTGAAGATGTTACACCATTTATGCCAACCTTTTGCATCCTGTCAGATAAATATGACTCGATGACATCAAGCGCAGCTCCACGAATACCATAATGGAAAAGCTTTCGAATCAGTATACGGTGTTCCACACAATCAAATGCTTTAGAGAGATCAAAAAAAACACCAATAGCATCATGTGAGCTCTCCCAAGTCTTTAAGACATACGTCATTAACTTCACACCGGCATCCTTAGTTGATCTTGTTTTCGTGAAGCCGAACTGATTTTCGTGCAGTATTGAATGCTCGTTGAAGTGCGCCAAAAGTTGTTTGAGCATAATTTTTTCAAAGATCTTACTCAAAATTGGTAGTGGTGATTTTAACTTTCACAGTAGATAGCGCGAACTTTGTCAAACTGAGTAGGTCTCCAGAATTTAATTTACAGCCGTGC
The DNA here is from genome assembly GCA_917880725.1 of Selenia dentaria. Classification (NCBI taxonomy): domain Eukaryota; kingdom Metazoa; phylum Arthropoda; class Insecta; order Lepidoptera; family Geometridae; genus Selenia; species Selenia dentaria. The sequence goes on along the minus strand of OU862877.1, from coordinate 29,719,132 downwards.
GATTCTCTTATGATTCGTCGATGCGTTCGTCGACGAACTCACCGATGTCAAATACTTTATGAGATATCGCCCTTGTACATAAGGTTGTTTTTCCAACGTTTCTTGTCATCTCGTCATTTGTTTCACGGATGTTGTCATAGATGCAATGATGTTTGCTCTTAGAGAATCGCACGGCTGATTCTATTTTTGGCGATCTGACATATCCTGATACACATAGATCAAACGATACCAAACCCGTAATAAGGTACGTAAGGATAAGCAGTAGTCTTATCCGCTGTCAATTACTGGCTGAAACAATCTCAAGAACCAATGTCTCGGGGTGACGACCTCAGTACAGTGCCACGTAAAACTCCTGATCTTCGATCTGTATGGCACTGCAACTGTCATGGGAAGGTCTAATAATAATCAGGCGCATGGCTAGCCCTCTCGTCAGATACGTACATAAATATCTATTTTCTACCGACTTCCAAAAGAAGGAGGAGGTACTCAATTCGACTGTATTTTTTTATGTTTGTTACCTCATAACTTTCGATTGGGTGAACCGATTCTTAAAATTATTTTTTTGTTTGCCTCCCGTGTGGTCCCTTCATTCATCAAACTCGTTCCAGTAGTTTTTGAGATACACTCCAATATCTGAATAGAATGGAAGTCAGTATTACATTTTTCAAATTGTACTTGTTCAAATCTTTCATAGCGCCTATTTCAATGTTAGGGATATCATGAATGGATCCAAATGAAGTAAATTTCGTTTTTGGGTTATTTGACTTAATATTCGTCACTGTGTTGTTGTTTAAATTGGTGTTAGTATGTCTACTATATAATTATATATTATTTAATCTCTATAAAAAAGCCAAGAAATAGGTTATATCCCGGGGTAGGACATAGGATACTTCCATCAACATGCGGGTGAAACCGGGGTTTCACCGGGGTGCAGCTGTAAACCATAACTGTACTAACGCTTATAAGTGTATAAAAAAAAGTGACCGTTGAAATATATTAAATAATAAGTACATAAACGTTTTACGGAGTATCAAAACTACTCAAGCGCTATTACAATACTCATGATTACATGTAACTAATATAATTATGCGTTTTAACTTTTATGCTATATCATATGGATAAGAACTTGCAATCAAAGTTAATTAACCTTGATCTCCAGGTCAACAAAATATTTTGTAAGATGTATAGTTTTCTAGACTAACAATTTCACCTGAAAGTATATTATTTTGCCCTTTTTATTTTTACTTGGGACGAATAGAATATTGTAAATAAAATAAACTTCGCCTACATTTGGGATGAACTTACATTCTACCTTCCCTTGGGTGTTACCTTATGCAGTAATCTTGGGAATATATTTTTACAATGATTTCGTGAAAATGTTTGGTCGAAATTAGGAAACAGGTCATGTAACGGCCGGTTTCAATAAACTATCTTTCCACAGTTTTTCTTACTACGGATAGAATTTGACATAACGTCCATACAAATAGTGTCAAATATCTACTCGTATCTCTAGTAGGGGAAACCGGCTATAGATAGATTATTGAAACCGGCCGTTAACCCCTTCACGTGACACGCTCTCACATCAAACTTTATTAAGAATTTGGAGTCCATTATGGTCTATACTGTATTTGTAACCTTTACTAACTTAATTCAAGGAGTACAGGAAACGCATCTATGATGGAAGTGATGTAGCGGTCATGTAAACAGTAAGGATTGGAGTTATAGCAACGATGAAATTTTTTTTTCTCCCGACAAATATTTGGATACATACCTCTACTTTTTACTCTTACCTACAAATTAAGCAGTTTTAAATTTCTATCCATTAAATGTTTCACTTCGACGTACGAAAAAAGGGTTATAAACTTTATAATGATATAAAAGTTTAAATTATTAAGAATCGAATTATTTAATATTTTATATAATTTGTTTGTACCTTTCCAGGTAATTTTTAAAATTTTCTCTCCGTAAGAACCATCCTCGTACTTCAAGGAATAATTCTAAAAAAAAATAGCAAAATTGGTTCAGCAGCTCTCAATATTTGCGCTTAGCAACACATTAAGTGATTTATTTTCATGTTTTAGATAGATAAATATAAACAAAGACTTGTCCTCGTACGGTTCAACCAAGTATAATGGTACAATACAACGGTAGCAATGTGCAGGAATTAGAATCAACTAGATTTCTTGGCCTAACCATTGATAGAAAACTCAACTAGAATGCACAAATAGAGGTTGTGGCTAAAAGAATTAACTCTTTGGCATATGTTTTATATAAATTGTCAATTATAATTAACAGAGACGCCCTATTAACAGCATACTACGGGATGGTATTATTTTCTGGGGGAACTCTTCTGATAAAAATATTGTTTTCAAAGCCCAGAAAAGATGTATTAGAGCAATGCATCACCTAAAAAAGACAGATAGTTGTAGACCCTACTTTTTAGAACTTAAACTTTTGACGTTACCATCACTGTCTATTTTAGAAATAGCTACTTTTATAAAAACTATCCAAACCTTTTATGTCGCATCTCTGAATTAAGCACTCGTAGCAGACGTGATGATACTGGACACTGCTCGAGAGCTTGTAAAACTACTTTAATGCAAAATAGTATTGCCTGTGTGGCTCCCATTGTTTTCAATTAGATACCAAAAACTACGAGTATTAGAGGATTAAACAGTATGCTTAAATGTAAATTAAAGAAATTGCTTGCAGAAAAATGTTACTATAGTATTAACGATTTCTTAAAGGACAAATCAATTGATAAATATTCAGTAAAATTGTAATATTAATAAATACTAAATTATGCATGTGTAAATGTTATAAAAATATATCAAATTCTTAACAATAACCAATATACTCGTATGACATACTCGTACAATTACCTATTTTGAAATTGAATTTGCACGCCTAACAGGTAAGGACATGTGATCTATTCATTAAGCCTTTATAAGATCTTGTATGCTTCTCTGTATGTTGTATACCTACCATGTTCCTAGCAAATAAATAATTTTGACTTTTGTCCCGACTGACTTTCGTCAACGCAAAGCTTAAATCTTTGGGACTACAATCTTCATTTTGGAAATTTTACTCTAAATGGTAGTAGATTTGTACAGTTGTATGAATTATTCAGCGTGCGCGCTTTCAAATATTTTCAATATTTGTTATATGTATGTTCTAAAAAAATATACTTATTATTTTAAAAAAACTGAGGTCACTTAAATATTTGAATGTTTGTTACTTGGGATTACACACATTCTATTTTTAAGAGTTTAATACATATAGGTAAACATCACGATAAGTATGAGTTAGTTAACTATAAATAATGGTTTAACAAATGAGTGTTTAACAATTTGTATTCTTTTTTGTAGAAATATCTCCTATAGAATCTGAATCATATCCCATAGATTCCTTACATGGACAGGCACGTTTTCAATGGTTTTTTGAGATAGTTTGCGATTTTTTTGTATAGAGCTAAATTTATTTAATCGTGTATCGATGAACATATCCAGATAAAGTAATTTGTGAACATTTATTACACATAAAACAATAATGTTATTTAGTTGTTTTCGAAGGTCCAGTTCAAGATAATCGTGAGGACTAGTTTGGCAAATTTGGAGCATATTTCGTTTTAAGATGAATTTAAGTTTGAGTGAATATTGCTGAAAAATCCTGTTTCGACGCGTAAACGTAGGGAAATTTCGCCACTTCTCTGTTGACCATGGGGCTTATAGATTTATTTTTTAATGATCAATTATATGTTTAAGTTATGTAAGACCGTAATGAAACGTTGTGGTATGTAGATACTCAAATAGATTTCGAACTTTGTTCACTTTCCATATCTCGCAAGTTTTTCTCCTGAGTGCAAAGCTATCCTTTCTCATCATGTGGTGTCGCAAACTTTATATATTCTGTGGAGCAAGCTTTAATATCAGTATCGATAATAAGAGTAAGAACCTACCAAGCATTAGAGTTGTCTTCATCAAAACATAACACACCAATGATTATATATAGTTATACATACAACATAATCTATATGTCTAGTTTATTTTTAACACTATAAGGGTTGTACTCATGTTCTCACTAGACACATACAGCTCGCACGCTCTAGACGGCTAACAATTTGAAGGTGATGCAGTCATCTCCAATTAGCTCAACAGAAAGTTAGTCTGTAATTAGTCTCCTTCGTGAACAGTATAATAACATAAATTAAATTAGAATTTTAAAAATCATAATTTTGCCAGTTTGGCTATATAAACAATATCGATGTGTCATATAAGCATAACAACTTCCTTTTAATTGATACGTCCCAATTAAGAAAGCTTTCAATTAAGTCGCTTGTGTGACTATAATTGGGCCTTGGCTACGTGAAGGGCTAGTTTACACATTATCACTCATCCATGATATTTAGTCAGTAGTGAGACAGAACTACACACGAATAAACTTACGTATTCAGATAAATATAATATCATCTCGTGCTTTCATACGCATAACATGGTACGTTTTTACTTCATAGCGCTCATAAAATAGAAACATAATAATATCGGTAAGTATATATTGTGTACAAAGAGCAATCAGACTTTAGCAATATTGTCTACTGCAAGATGTTTGATAAACGAGTTGTACGTGTTGTGTTGTGTAACGAATGCTGACTCTCAATGACTTTCAATTATAACAATAATTGAAAGTCATTGAGAGTCAGCATTCAATGCAAGAGAACATTAAGTTATGCTCATGGTGTAAGTATTTGCTACCATGAACCAAATCGGTTATTCCACAAATCCCCATTGACTATCCCCATCAATGGAGATTTGTGAACTTTTCTTCCACTTATCCCCATTAAGGTCTGAAATATCTTGTAATAACCCTAGAGAGCCTTTGAGATCCAGGGTATACCCTGGATCTATTATTTTTATATTTTAGATTTATAAAACAGCACTCGGTGGGCTATCAAACCTTGGTAAAGTTATTATCAGATTAAACATTAAACATAATAAATATATATACTAGGTTACCGTATGATTGGATTTAAATAATTGAATAAAAAAAATATCAACTTCCACAAAAAAATACTATATATGTCGTCATCACGTTAAATAGGTACCAACCTTAAATTTAATTAGTAGGTATGCGATTAACTTTGCGAATGGTCTCTAAACAGAAAGCGTCTGAAAAAATTCTTCTCTGGCGTTTCATAAAACAAAAGACCTTATCTTCGAAATGTTATTGTTTTACTTCTATAGAACGACCTTAAGTGAGTAGAACTCAACGACATAGACGTGATTTGTAGGATGTAGGGCTGATATAAATTATGTATTTGGGTTCACATTCGGGTGGCAATTCACGATATTGATGTGTTTTGCGGCTCTCTCAATCATTTTACTTAGTAATAACTTTAGTTTTATAGCCTTTATTGTAATACTTTATTTAATGTTAGTTTCTGTCTAAGGGATGAAATGGCTCGTCCTTTCTTACCAGTGACCGAAAGCATAAGAGATAATATGCGGGATTTGTAGGATGTAGGCCTGATATAAATTATGTGTTTGGGTTCATATTCGGGTGGCAATTCACGATATTGAAGTGTTTTGCGTCTCTCTCAAACATTTTACTAAGTAGTAACTTTAGTTTTATAGCCTTTATTGTAATACTTTATTTAATATTAGTTTCTGTCTAAGGCACGAGATGGCTCGTCCTTTATTACCAGTGACCGAAAGCAAAGAGATGGAATAATATGCGGGTGTTTATGTACCTCAGCCTTCAGCAATGTAAATTTCGGGACTGTAACTAGGGAGAAGCATTAAAACGTGCCGTGCCACAAAGATAGATTAATAGATTTATTTATAGATTAATGATAGAGTATGGGAATGTTTGGATGAATGGAAGTTTGTAATTCAATTACGCCAGAAAAGCTCAGCGGATTTGGGTGATATTTGGTACGTAGATAAATGAAAGACTGGAATAACGGATATGATACTTTTCATCATCTTCAACATCACACGGATGAAACCACAAGGCACAGCTAGTATATAAAAACAAGACATTTTATATATGATTCGAACGATGATGATGATTGGTTGTCGACCCTTACTACCCCTACCCTTGAGCTATTATCGCTTCACAACTATAAAATACCCATTTCTTTCCGTAATTATTTTATTATTAGTTGAATTATTTATATAGTTATATGCATATGTAATAATTGTATATGTATATCACTATTAATATTAAAGCCTCAGATATCCTCAAACATTTTTATGTCTGTATATAACCTTTCTGAACTAAGCACCGATTTACTTTCAGACTACTTTGAGGTAAAACATCTGACACTAATATATTACCTACAAAGACGGCCTTTTTACAAAGACGCGTTAGCAACCATTCCTCTACTCGTTCTAAAAAGACGTGGTTGACTCACCCTTCTAAAAAGCTAAATTTAAATGTATGTACCTACCTCTATAAATAGAACTGCCTTGAGCATATATTTTATATTAATTGCCTCTATTCCTTTGAGGAAGTTACAAAGCTGTCACTATTTAATGAACCTTATTGCTACCTTCAACTACAATCCGAACTACACTGTGCCGTAAAGATAGCAGCCGTGCGATTCCGTAATGATTCGTCGACGTGCTCACCGATGTCAAATACTTTATGAGATATCACCCTCGTATATAAGGTTGCTTTTCCAACGTTTACATATCATATAATATCATTCGGGTATAATCATTCTATGTTAAATATACGACTGGTTATCTAATAAAGCTTTAAAATAAAGATCACTATAATAATACAGAAGACAGATACATGGTCAGACATATAGTTAGGCAGAAGTAGATACATGTAGTAGGCTACTTTATTATAAATAACACACAGAATGTTAACATAGCTTATTAAACAACTAAATACGATTCTCGTGAGATTAACACATGTGAGGTTTGAGATATCTTTAATTCTCATAAGAAAATATTTCAATAAAAATATTTAAATAGGTATAAACCATTATAAGGAGAATGTATTCCTTAACACAGCTAGGGTGATATTACACTGTGATATCACTCGAAACATCACTCAGAACATGTGGCGTCCGTATTACTCGTATCATCTCATGAGATGTCCGATACCGCACATTGCACTGACGTAAACTGAGAACAGGAGATCTTTATATCACACGTTCCATAAGTATATCATTAATCATAGTTACTAAGTATATAATACAAGACGTAATTATCATTTCCGTGCATGAAAATTAAAAATATAGGTTAATAAATCCTTACTTATTTAGGTAGGTACACTGAGAAAAATGTTTTATCAGTCGAAATGGAAAACCTGTAATTGCCAGAAAACGTATGTTACCGACTTAAACCTGTATGTTACAACTTTAATACGTATGGTACGCTCATAATTCTGAAATTATGTCAGTAAGAAACATACTTATGCGTAATGATAGAACCGTATTACCATTACACTGTATGCCACATACAATATCAAGGTGGCACACCGTGAGTTTCGCATAGCTGACATTATTTTTCTGTGTGTTACTGCAGGGTAACGTACAGGTTTAAATAATGCCGTCATATCACTAGTCCTGAAAAGCTTGATGTAACAACCGGTATTATTCATGTTAATAATATTACAGAATAAAATCACCGTCTAAATCACCAGCGTGAGAAAGGTTGGCTCGGCCGTATTGCCTCGTTGAGTTTCTTCAGTTGCAGTTTGCAAGGCAAAGATTTAGTTTTATTAATTAAAAAAGAAAATAAACAATATTGGACATAAAACAAGCAACTTACTTTTTATAACTTTTGGGAAAAGTCTGTGAGCGGGTGCATAAGCACCCGCTCACAGACCTCCCGAGGCAAGGACCAGTCTTTTCAAGATTTCTTTGCAAACCCTTTTGGTAATGGACGACCACAGACCCTTTTCAAGAGCAGGAATATATAAGTAACGTCTTATTTTTAAGTTTTTTACGAAACTCGTTACAAGAGTTTTGAGCATCCATGTGAAGAAAAATGCTACTCTTTGTAACGTCGAAAAAATGTATGAGAAACTGGTCATAGTTATAAATTTTTTGAAAATATGATTTTTATAAGTAAAAATAGGTAAGTTCCAATATCAACTAGTACAGTACCTACTAGCACGAACGCAGCCGGGTGCGCAAGTACTCAGATCATGTCGATCGAGATAATACGACTATATACCTAACGTGTAAGTTAAACCGTCAAAATAACATTAAAATGTGCAATACGAAAGTTTCAATCAAGTTTTAGCTAAGTTATAAAGTAAATTTTTGCAATACTTTCTGAGTGGCCTGCTACATATTATTCACAGATTAGGAAGTATTTGTATAAATAATGTTATCTAAAGCCGTGCGATTCTCTAATCATAATGATTCGTCGATGCGCTCGTCGACGAGCTTACTGATGTCAAATACTTAAGGAATATCGCACTTGTACACAAGGTTGTTTTTCCAACGTTTTTTGTAAACTCGTCATTTGTTTCACGGATGTTGTCAAAGATGCAACGGTGATTGCTCTTAGAGAATCGCACGGCAGGAACCGTAATGAGAGCAAGTTCACGTAAACTATTATTCATTCGTGGCGGAGTGTTTTATAAATATTGTACTATTATAAAATACAAATAAGCGTAAATAAGCTCATATGAGCTGTATGACTATTCAGATATGCCTATAGATAACGTTGTTCTTTATTATGTTAAGACATCGACGACAAAATATTCAGGAAAAAAATCGAGCCCGCTAGGCCTCAAGGTTATTTAAAGATAAGGTAGGTAACACTTATATACACTTATAAACACTTATATACACTTCGTAAGCAAAAAAATGAACAGAGAATAGTAAATTAACGGAAAAGGCCGCAGAAAGTTCCACGGTTTCCTCCAATGGGAAATAAAAACAATAATCCTATGATTGCAAATAAATAACCTTGTTTTGTGTTTTCTTTTGTTGAAGGTACCGTGCCAATAAAGGTATATGTAATATACGTATATAGAAATTCAGGTTATGAGTATTATGGAACTCACATGTTTGTTCGTAGTTTAGTTATAAGTATGTACCTACTAATATGTAAACATAGATCTTGATACACTAGGTAAGTTGTAAGACCTATCTATCTATCTATGTTTTTTTTTTTAAATTTAATTATTCTTTCACACTACAGACTCTTTGGTCCGTACCTTTTTTTAGATTTGTTTTTTTTTTATATTACATTTTTCTTGGAGATTCGTTCTCCAAACATCACAATAAACATTCTTAAGCTATGATATAGCTACATCTATGATATTAAGATTATCTTGAGTCCACGTTAAACATATTTCAAAGTAAGTTTTGAGTGTAACACACTGCCATCCTTTTCGGCAATAATTGCAGCAATTGAAGCGATATTGCGACTTGACACGACGAGCAACACTTTATATAACCTATCGTACTTTAAATACAAATAATATTAAAACAAACCTTAACTTAATAATATATTATATTGTCTAATATAAATCACATAAGTATAAAAATCTTATACTCTTTCAGTAATAACTTCAAAATGAAACTTGCACGAGACTGAAAACTGAGCTAACTTGGCCACTTAACTCTGACGGGCAGATCACTTAGACGCCAGTCAGCCATAAAACAACTCCGCTTCGAACTTACGAATTAGAATCAACTAGATTTCTTGGCCTAACCATTGATAGAAAACTCAACTGGAAAGCACAAATAGAGGTTGTGGCTAAAAGAACTCTTTGGCATATGTTTTATATAAATTGTCAATTATAATTAACAGAGACGCACTATTAACAGCATACTACGGGATGGTATTATTTTCTGGGTGAACTCTACTGATAAAAATATTGTTTTCAAAGCCCAGAAAAGATGTATTAGAGCAATGCATCACCTAAAAAAGACAGATAGTTGTAGACCCTACTTTTTAGAACTTAAACTTTTGACTTTTTTTTTTTATTTTTTTTTTTTATTTATTTATTTACAAAATCCACAGCCCTTAAATAACAAAGTTTATATATGTATCTTACACCTATGGCCAATAATGGATTTACATTTTACTAACTAAATTTATAATACTTGTAAGAGATGACAGTCATAGTATTAAACTATATGCAGCACTTAGTTTTTGAAATGGGTAGCATGTGTGTATATATGTGTGAGTGTGCGTGTTGTATGTGTGTGTGAGTATATGTGTAAGTGTGTGGGAGGGTGCGTGTTATATGTACGAATGATTTCACTTTGTTACCATCACTGTCTATTTTAGAAATAGCTACTTTTATAAAAACTATCCAAACCTTTTATGTCGCATCTCTGAATTAAGCACTCGTAGCAGACGTGATGATACTGGACACTGCTAGAGTGCTTGTAAAACTACTTTAATGCAAAATAGTGTTTCCTGTATGGCTCCCATTGTTTTCAATAAGATACCAAAAACTACGAGTATTAGAGGATTAAACAGTATGCTTAAATGTAAATTAAAGAAATTGCTTGCAGAAAAATGTTACTATAGTATTACGGATTTCTTAAAGGACAAATCAATTGATAAATATTCAGTAAAATTGTAATATTAATAAATACTAAATTATGCGTGTAAATATTATAAAAATATGACAAATTCTTAACAATAACCAATATACTCGTATGACATACTCGTACAATTACCTATTTTGAAATTGAATTTGCACGCCTTACAGGTAAGGTCATGTAATCTATTCATTAAGCCTTTATAAGATCTTGTATGCCTCTCTGTATGTTGTATACCTGCCATGTTCCTAGCAAATAAATAATTTTGACTTTTGTCCCGACTGACTTTCGTCAACGCAAAGCTTAAATCACTGGGACTACAATCTTCATTTTGGAAATTTTACTCTAAATTGTAGTAGATTTGTACAGTTGTATGAATTATTCAGGCAGGCTACTTTATTATAAATAACACCCAGAATGTTAACATAGCTTATTAAACAACTAAATACGATTCTCGTGAGATTAACACATGTGAGGTTTGAGATATCTTTAATTCTCATAAGAAAATATTTCAATAAAAATATTTAAATAGGTATAAACCATTATAAGGAGAATGTATTCCTTAACACAGCTAGGGTGATATTACACTGTGATATCACTCGAAACATCACTCAGAACATGTGGCGTCCGTATTACTCGTATCATCTCATGAGATGTCCGATACCGCACATTGCACTGACGTAAACTGAGAACAGGAGATCTTTATATCACACGTTCCATAAGTATATCATTAATCATAGTTACTAAGTATATAATACAAGACGTAATTATCATTTCCGTGCATGAAAATTAAAAATATAGGTTAATAAATCCTTACTTATTTAGGTAGGTACACTGAGAAAAATGTTTTATCAGTCGAAATGGAAAACCTGTAATTGCCAGAAAACGTATGTTACCGACTTAAACCTGTATGTTACAACTTTAATACGTATGGTACGCTCACAGGTCTGAACTTATGTCAGTAAGAAACATACTTATGCGTAATGATAGAACCGTATTACCATTACACTGTATGCCACATACAATATCAAGGTGGCACACCGTGAGTTTCGCATAGCTGACATTATTTTTCTGTGTGTTACTGCAGGGTAACGTACAGGTTTAAATAATGCCGTCATATCACTAGTCCTGAAAAGCTTGATGTAACAACCGGTATTATTCATGTTAATAATATTACAGAATAAAATCATCGTCTAAATCACCAGCGTGAGAAAGGTTGGCTCGGCCGTATTGCCTCGTTGAGTTTCTTCAGTTGCAGTTTGCAAGGCAAAGATTTAGTTTTATTAATTAAAAAAGAAAATAAACAATATTGGACATAAAACAAGCAACTTACTTTTTATAACTTTTGGGCAAAGTCTGTGAGCGGGTGCTTATGCACCCGCTCACAGACCTCCCGAGGCAAGGACCAGTCTTTTCAAGATTTCTTTGCAAACCCTTTTGGTAATGGACGACCACAGACCCTTTTCAAGAGCAGGAATATATAAGTAACGTCTTATTTTTAAGTTTTTTACGAAACTCGTTAAAAGAGTTTTGAGCAGCATGTGAAGAAAAATGCTACTCGTATGTAACGTCGAAAAAATGTATGAGAAACTGGTCATAGTTATAAACTTGTTTGAAAATATGATTTTTATTAGTAAAAATAGGTAAGTTCCAATATCAACTAGCACAGTACCTACTAGCATGAATGCAGCCGGGTGCGCAAGTACTCAGATCATGTCGATCGAGATAATACGACTATATACCTACCGTGTAAGTTAAACCGTCAAAATAACATTAAAATGTGCAATACGATGTTTCATTCAAGTTTTAGCTAAGTTATAAAGTAAATTTTTGAAATACTTTCTGAGTGGCCTGCTACATATTATTCACAGATTAGGAAGTATTTGTATAAATAATGTTATCTAAAGCCGTGCGATTCTCTAATCATAATGATTCGTCGATGCGCTCGTCGACGAGCTCACTGATGTCAAATACTTAAGGAATATCGCACTTGTACACAAGGTTGTTTTTCCAACGTTTTTTGTAAACTCGTCATTTGTTTCACGGATGTTGTCAAAGATGCAACGGTGATTGCTCTTAGAGAATCGCACGGCAGGAACCGTAATGAGAGCAAGTTCACGTAAACTATTATTCATTCGTGGCAGAGTGTTTTATAAATATTGTACTATTATAAAATACAAATAAGCGTAAATAAGCTCATATGAGCTGTATGACTATTCAGATATGCCTATAGATAACGTTGTTCTTTATTATGTTAAGACATCGACGACAAAATATTCAGGAAAAAAATCGAGCCCGCTAGGCCTCAAGGTTATTTAAAGATAAGGTAGGTAACACTTATATACACTTATATACACTTCGTAAGCAAAAAAATGAACAGAGAATAGTAAATTAACGGAAAAGGCCGCAGAAAGTTCCACGGTTTTCTCCAATGGGAAATAAAAACAATAATCCTATGATTGCAAATAAATAACCTTGTTTTGTGTTTTCTTTTGTTGAAGGTACCGTGCCAATAAAGGTATATGTAATATAAGTATATAGAAATTCAGGTTATGAGTATTATGGAACTCGCATGTTTGTTCGTAGTTTAGTTATAAGTATCTACCTACTAATATGTAAACATAGATCTTGATACACTAGGTAATTTGTAAGACCTATCTATCTATCTATGATATATTTTTTTATTTAATTATTCTTTCACACTACAGACTCTTTGATCCGTATCTTTTTTAGATTTGTTTTTTTTTATATTACATTTTTCTTGGAGATTCGTTCTCCAAACATCACAATAAACACTCTTAAGCTATGATATAGCTACATCTATGATATTAATATTATCTTGAGTCCACGTTAAACATATTTCAAAGTAAGTTTTGAGTGTAACACACTGCCATCCTTTTCGGTAATAGTTGCAGCAATTGAAGCGATATTGCGACTTGACACGACGAGCAACACTTTATATAACCTATCGTACTTTAAATACAAATAATATTAAAACAAACCTTAACTTAATAATGTATATTGTCTAATATAAATCACATAAGTATAAAAATCTTATACTCTTTCAGTAATAACTTCAAAATGAAACTTGCACGAGACTGAAAACTGAGCTAACTTGGCCACTTAACTCTGACGGGCAGATCACTTATACGCCAGTCAGCCATAAAACAACTCCGCTTCGAACTTACGCTTGGAAGCTAATGTTTATTAAAGCTGTCAAAACAGATTATATGTATGTAGATAATGCATGAAAGTATGTATATTATAATTACTGGAATTTTCGATTTTTATATTCCTCTACATTGGCGTAGCCAGATAGGAGCAAGGGTAACCAGTTAACGTATGCTCACCAAAAAAACACGATCTAAAATAATGAAATCCGGCTACGTCAATGTTCGTCTAGGATGATTCGCCGAAGTAGTGGGTACACATAAGAACTTGCGAGTAAATTATTTATGGATCTGCATGTAATGACGGACCTTAGCAGCCCACGAGCGCTAAGCTAGAATTATAGGTAAAGGTGACACCCTGTTTTTATTTCAAATTACTACATATATCACCTCCAACAAATGAAGCTGATTCCATGCGTATGTAATGCATATTAATTAATTAACATTTTTTATATGTACTCCGAAGTTTTCGCTTAAGCTTATCACTATATTCGTATAATCCGATTTTAATTTTATTTTGTTGTGAATTAATTGTTATTGTAGATAGATAGAAACTCTTTTTGTACTGTACAGTAAAAAATAAAAGATAAAATATTTTAAGAAATATATATACAAATTGCAATACAAAAATTGCGGTCCGAATTCCGTGCGAGAATGTTGAACTTTTTCTCTTTAAAAAATATTTTGACGGTATTTGATTTATTATTTAAACCGTCAAAATAATATATAAAATAACTAACACGTACGGAAGTTAAATTAAGTTATTTAGTTTTGCGCAATATTCTTTGGCCCTCTAAAAAACTAATTGTTATATTTTAAATTAACACTTATTTTCAAATATATTAAATTAATATTTAGTATACAAACATAATAATATCTGATCCTGAATTATGTAATAAAAGTCGTTTCTTACTAAATGCCACATTAGCGCACTCTTGTAAACAAACTTGCTCCCGGAGTATCTAATCAGCCGTGCGTTTCTGCAAACATCGGTGCATCTTTGACAACATCAGTTAAACAAATAACAATATGTTAAGAAACGTTGGAATAACAACCTTGTGTACAAGGGCGATATCTCATAAAGTATTTGACATCGGTGAGCTCAGCGACGAGCTCAATCATTAGAGAATCGCACGGCAGAGCAAAGTCACGTTAGGTACGACGACGAAAGAAGGCAGGAGGAGCGTTAGGTTTAATAGAGACCACACAAGTATCTAATTGAACTATTTATGTACCTATATACGTTTAAAAACAATTTAGTAACATAAAAAATATCTTCTTATGTCTCACCACTGGTTAAATCGAAGCATGACTTCACATGGCATGCTACAGGATTTATCGACATCGATATTCATGGGTACTGTGCTAGTCGTGTTCGATAGAAAATTTGTTGTTGTTTATATATTTGCAGTCTCTTCTAAAGCGAGAAAATAATGGAAGCAATCACAACAAGTCAAATTTAATAGGTATTATAGATATCGTTTAAAAAAATAATTAAAACACTTTCGACAGTATTTACATTTTTTATATGTTATACCCTAGTGTTAAGTAAATTAAACTAATAAAAATGCTCATTATACCTTGCAAATCATTTATTAACATATTTAAATCGTAATTCTATATCTATCAGCTTCCACATCAGAAGAAAGAAATAAATGAAATGTTATTTTTATTATCGCTAAACACATTTAGAAAAATGTCGTGTGACTCTTTAAGCCATTTGTCAATACGAGCACGACAAACACCTTGCGTATACCTTCAATGTTTTTTTATGCTGACGAATTTATGAAGTAGGCCTCATTGTGAAAATTCGAAACTATGAGAAGGACTAAACAAGAAAGACACTGGCGGCTTCTTACAATACTATTTGCGTATGGTAATATAACACTTACTTTCACAACAAACAAACACTGCTCAACATATCTTTATATACGTCAAACTTGTTACTTTGTCAAACGAAAAAGTAATAAGTGATTATTTAGAAAATACGAAAATGTTTTCAATACTGACATGATGCTTTTACACGTGGAACTATATCATTCTTATACGCAAAATCTTTTATAGATTAATGAACACAAACATAACTCAGGAGTTGTCAAGCAATTGTGGTGAAATTTAAGTGATACTAACTTAGAGCCATTCCTTAATTCATAAATAAAACAAATCGATCTGCAATTGGCAAATAAATTTGTAAATATAAATATACGTTGTGTAAATGTCTACGCTAATGTCTACGCAGAGTCCTGGAATATTTCGGTCACATTGCTAGGAAAGACAGTGGCAACCTTGAGAAACTCATTGTGACCGGAAAAGTAGACGGGTAAAGGCCTGGTGGTCGCAGCCCAATACGTTGGTCCAACCAGATCCGCACCGCGCCCGACTCTACGTTTCACAACGCCCTCCACGCCGCCAGAAACAGAAACAGATGGCGAACGATCATGCGACAGAAGGTGATTCCGAAGGGAGGTCACGACCCTCATCACTGAGGAATACGACGCAAGGAGGAGGAAATATACGTTACAAAACACAATCAGTCTAACAGAACCCCATCCTATTAAGAGGTCGGTTATCTAATTAATGATTGCCATGTGCCCAGTGTGACAGTATTGTCGTGTCGACGTTTCTGGACATAAACCATGATCCACAATAAACTTGTCACGCTGTTAAACTAGTTTTTATATATCTACTAGCTGCGCCCCGCGATTTCACCCGCGTGGTGATGGACGATGATGATGATGATGAAAAAGTATCCCATATGTTATTCTCGCCTCCTCGATTTACATACCATATTATAAAAACAACAGAGCTTTTGCGTAAAATACTAACATCCATAATTGCCCATTTTGTAATAATTAAATAAAATGGAAATACTATGTTATCCTTAAGAAATAGACATATGCCATCGTGGACTTTTTTATAAACCTATATATGATACACAATTCCACCATACATCATTTTGTTACATATCAAATGGCAGTATTTTCGTTGATGGCTCATTGGCATGTATACAAAAACTAATCCTAACAGACAGACATCCTAACAGATTTTAAAACTGTGTTATCTCTATGTGGCACTTTACGAATACTGTGGTGACATTTTTTTTAGAAAAGTAACATATTTGATCTTAGGTATATTACCTTATAACTACGTAGTACCCTACGAATAATAATAAGTCTATTATTCGTAGGTAGTACCTACTAAAAACTATAGTATAGAATTCGATATTGTATGAAATAACGTGTGCACTAGAGTCTTAACTGGGAGTCATTAAAAGGCTATTAACTTTAGAGTGCACCCAGTCTGTTAAACTCACAGCGTGAAAGCCTTACTCTTTAGAATACTACGAGTATTAGTAGTTAAAGACAGACCTAGACTTTAACAAAAATGATTTTAACGCAATACAATATTAAAATGCACTTTATTTGCACATTTTTGTGAAGAACGTGAAGCAGTGATGTTCGCATACGCAGTGTTCTAGTTCGAAAGGTGGAACCCGGAAAAATTACAGGCACATGAGACTTAACAAGTAAATGTATCGTAGTTATGGGCGCAGTGCAGTTCATATCTTTTAAAACCAGATGGGCCTCGTGCTTGTACAGTCTTCTAATAACATGCAAAAATTAGTACTTTAAGCATCAAAATTGTTACTCGGTCAATTACAGTGCGAGGGATTTATTATTATTAGGCTGGCTGTAATTGCATATCACAGCGTGATCCTGGGGCCATCGCACCCAGCTACTTTGCAAAGATTATTTGTGACCTGAGATAGTCTTATTATGCTAGTAAATAACCCAATTTCTTGTCTTAATTTTATAAAACACGTCTGCTCTACCAGTTATCTGTTCTGCGACTAGTATAGCCATCTCATTGCTCATCATCATTGCTTATTGCCACTTCAGCTTATACCAGTAGCGGGCTATGTCGATTACTTTGGTTCTCTGTCTGATCACCTTTAAACGGTTTTATTACATTTAGAGAGTACTTATTAAACGAAAATTGGATCTAAATCTTGGTTGTCTATTGTTTGCCAGACAAATATAAGCAATAATACTCATATGCCCGAATTTTACTTGCCCGAATTGTTTGTTTACCATAAAAGTTATGTGACATACTCCCCGTACATTAGGTTCCATAATGATACGAGTGCCATACGTATTGTTATCCATTTTATTAATTACAATAATATTATTTAGCAGAATATTTCAACGCCGTACTAAATTAAAGAGAAGGGCTTTCTAACACTTGGCCGGCCGCTGGCGTGGCACGCTTGCTTTGCTCGCTCGGCTCGTGCGTTGTTTTTTTATGTTCTAACTTAACCTAACCTAACCAAACCTAAACCTATTGATCATTTAGTTTAAACCTACGAAGTTTAAACCGATTTTTTTCTAAAAACAAATTCAATGACAAATGATGTTATGGCATATGATAATTATTTATAAAAATAATATGATAATAATAATGCCTTGCAATGATGATAACAAATGATGTTATTGAAATTGACTTCATGGGAAACAAAGTTTCTAGCACGTGACTAATATAGTAAACAATTAGTGTGACATGAAATTATGAGAAACAATATTATGTCTGTTGACCAGTATAGCAGATGAAATTATGGAAAATGAGATTCTGGCAAGTGGTTGTATCCACTAAATCTTAGCTGTACCACTACTTTGTCTACCCAAAAACTTAAATGTGACTTGTAGGTATATTACTTTGCATTTTTGTTTACTTTACTAATTAGTGACAAATCTATTACTGTGTAGTTAGATCTCTAGTTTGTACTAGATGGCCTTTTGTCACGCAATTTATGAATGAAAAGAAAAGACTTGCCTTTGACATACGTTGGTAAATTGTCGGTTTGAATAATGTAAAATACAAACGTAGCAATAAATCTTTGTGACAAAAAGCCGTCACATTTCGATAATTGGAAAAGTGATGAGAAAAAGGATCACGTGTTTGTAAACGAGACATGTGCCGTAATGGGTAAATTATACGAGTATGTACAGTATTTTTATAAGGCCATGAATTAGTTAACACTTAATCCGTTAACTTGCAATTCGCCATATTTGGTCAATAATACAATAGATTTCGCAGAAGTCAACTTGCTTTTCCAGGAACTGCAACGTGTGTGGTTAAGTGGGTGATAGTACAAACTTAGAGTATGCGGTTTTGAATATTTATTTATTTATTATTTATTTATTTATTATCAGAACCTTACAACTATTTTACAGGGATAGCCCTAATAAGATCGTGAACTAACCCGAGTAAGTTCACGGTCGACGTCGGTGACACACGCGAAGCTTACTCACTCTGTATTGCGATGTCGTCGACAGAAGAAGCTTTGTGTTATTTACGAATAATATCGTATTACATTTTAAAACTAAAAACAAATGTGAAACAAAAAGGCAGCTTGCGGCTCGCAGTGCTGCCACATGTACGAGCGGAGGCGGGTTACGAGCAAAATTTCAAACTTGTCGGATTGCCAACGAACTTACTCGGCAGTTTTAAAGTACGCATACTTGTGACACAACAGTAAAAAAGGTCGTCGAGTCACAAGTTCGCGAACTTACTCGCACGTCTATCATCCCTTTTGATTTTCCGCGCAAACCCAAGTGACGCGGGTGAGGGAAAAAGTCTAGTAAGTAGCTCGTTTCTCAGAAATTTAGTTGCGATGGATCGGTTCACGGGACCGCAGCGCGCGTTTCGCGATTTTTATTTAAGCAATACCTACAAACTATACTGTAGTTCTGTAGTCTACAATACTGTAGTTCGCTCATTACTGTGAGGCGCTTGTTGTAGTAAAGAAATGGGTAAAGAAGGTTGAAGAGACGGGATCGACACTAAATGTGAACCAAGCCGGCGGCCCACGCAATTTGCTGAATGAAAAGAACGCACTTAAAGTTTCAGATTCAGCTCGACGCGATCCTTATTTATCAGTACGCAAACTTTCAGTGGAATTAGGAATATTACACACGTCCTTACACCGTATTTTGAAAATAAATTTAAAATGAAACCCATACAAGATTCAGATAGTGCAGGAATTAATGCCTAAATTATAATTTAAATTTACGCCAATCGTATGCTGAAACAATGTTGGTTCGCTTCCGTAACTTCAATAACATTTTGTTTTCTGACGAAACCCATTATCAGCTCAACGGACACGTTAACAAGTAGAATTACAGATACTGAAGCAAAAAATCCCAAAAGTAACTATTGAATACTTCTTCATTCGCCTTAGGTAACTTGAATGGGCAGCAATTGGAGAAAAGGCATAATTTGACTTTATTTTTTGAAGACGTTCGCGGCCGTAAGGTCACTTTTAACTCTGCCGAGTATGTGAGTATATAACGAGAGTTCGTGCCACCACATCTACAGGATTTTGCTGGCTTCAATAGGAATACATGTTTCCAGCAAGATAGCGCAACTTGCCACTCTTCAAATGGGTCATTAAGAGATGTTCCCTCAAAAACTAATTTCTATCTATATAAATAAAATATAACTAAATTAGTCTTAAGCTAATTAAAATCACGTCAGATTTGATTTAACACATTGATTTATCGTAATATATAAAGTATCGTGTACCTTGCAACCTTTAAGCCAAGGACACTGTTTGAATTAAAAGCTAAGATCAGAGAAGAGATGTCAGCCATCTCACAGTCTTTATGTCAAAGAGAATTCGAAAATATTCGTGCTCGATTAAACGAATGCCTAAGTTGCGATGGATTATATTGATTGTATTATTACATTAGGATGATATGGTTTTAAAAAAAAAATTATAGCTTTTACATTATTTCATACATATTAAATATTTAAAACACAATGCTTTGTTAGAGAGTTTGTTTTGCCTTTGAAGCATTTTTTGGGGCATGCTACATTGCAATTTTTGGAATACAACTGGGATATTTTAAGCGACAACAAAAATAATAGAATCCGGCATACTTTATTATAATATAATATTGTAGACCTTAGAGTATACATACATAAGCAAGATATAGAGCGTGCCTTAATAAGTATGAACCTACGAATAACTTATTATTTATTCGTAGGTATAAACCGTAAGCACAAGTATGAACAGCACAGTCGAAAAACAATACGATTAATGTTGAGTCGGCGAGCAACATTTTATTTGTTTTTGTGATATATAAAAACAATTACCGGAAGCAAAGTGAAAGACATAGTAACTTATTTTCATTGGTAAGTAGTATCACCATCTAATAAAGCGCTATACAATAGATAAGTAAATAAAAACATTTGCTTACGATCGGCACAAACAGACCGGAACGATACGCTCGCTCTATAGCTTGCTTATTGTTAACAGATAACAGATTAGTACACATTCTGTAATGGATAGTATACAACACTGCCTAAACTTATTTAAAAACTAGCTGCGCCCTGCGGTTTTAACCGTGCGGTGATAGATAATGATGATATAGCATACCTACCCACTAAAACATTAAGGTGTCCATCACTGCCGCTTATATGGCGAGAACGCGGGAATTCGTTCGCACACGACACGACTGCAAACCCGCCGCGGCTGTTCGTTTCCGGTCCCCTCTCCCATGCAGCAACACTTGGCGTGCCGCAACCTCCTCGAGGGACCAGATCCGCAAATTGGCTATAACTCAGTACATTGCCATTACCGCTCCGTTACTTTGCATTCTGCAGGAACAATGAATACTTAAGTCAGCATCCTCAAAAGTAATTTCCTGAACTCATGGAGCTGACGGGCTGTTTATAAAATTCACGGTTCTAATTAACTGTTTTCCCATTAAGGTGACGAGACTTGCTTGTTTTATTTAATACTATTAATAGAGGTAATCCCACATATATTATAAATGTGAAACTTTGGAAGGATGGATGGCTGGATGGATAGATGTTTGTCACTCTTTCACGCTCACTTTCATCAAAATTGGTATGGAGATAGATGAAGCGCTGGATTAGCACACAGGATACATTTGTCATCATCATCATCATCCATCACCACGCGGGTGAAAAAGCTTAATATTCTTGGGCACAGCATTGACAAAATAACAAGCTCTCCGCCTACGCCAAAAACTTAATAATGACTTATTAAATCTTCTATCAATAGATTTTTGTCAAAGATGTGTCAGTTTCTGATAGCTTAGTCCCGCGGGGCGACAGACGGTGGCGGGGACGAGGTAGCGCGTCATTCGGCTACACACAAAGAGACGTGTGCCAGGATAAATCTTGCGATAAGTTGTACTTACTTGTGACGTAATATAGGAGGAAATAAAAAGATAGAACTACTTTGCATGCTTGAGGGCAAATTCTTAGGAAAACTAAAATTATGATAGATTGTTTTATAATAAATCAATTTCCATATCACTTTCATGTTCACTCTCTTTAGATCTCTTTGATCTTCTTCATCACTTTGAGATTGCCGGCCTATAGACGTGCTCGGCGATAGAGTCAGCAACACAGCTATCTGTGTTGCTGACTTTATTGTCACTATCTCTTTTGTCCAGCCGACTGTAGTTGAGAGATTCTGACCCCACCGACAGAGAAGTACAAAATCCAACACCCAAAAACGAACTACGAAGTTTGACTTGACGATTTTAGGGGTTTCTACGAAACTGAAAAAGTAAAAATACAGTGATGAAATGTAATGACAGTTTATTTCCATGGTGATTAATTTTATATTTGTATGCAAGTACGTAGGTACTTACTGTATTTTACCCACCATTTATAACTTAAGAACGGCTTTACTGATTTCGATGAAATTTGGCCAGGAGATAGATTATTTCTCGGGGAAGGACATAGTATACTTTTTATAATAATTATCATCCATTACTATTATTGTTTTTAAATACAACATAACTATATATATACTCGAAGGGATAAACAGAGGTGTTTTAATAGGATACTTTCATCTTCATCATCATCCATCACCACGGAGGTGAATCTGCGGGGCGGTAACATCAGTCTAGCGGTCTTGAGTGAATTGATACTTTCACCTATATATCTTCGACGGATTTGCAGCGGTGTTTTAAACGCCTACGAACGAACTACGAATTTGTGGAACTGGTTAAAGCGTTCCCTTGTATCACATATAAAAGCTGTTTGTACAGCTCCAGTTCCTAAACTAATTGGGACTTCAATGTCCAATGATATTAGGATATGTTTAAATGCATTTTGTCCGTTGCTCCGAATCCATAGGTATTCGTTTGCCTAATGGTGAATTTCACGCCTGTTCACAACAGCTACAAAGCTGATACGTTGAAAAGGGTAAGCTTCTCCGTGACATTGTAGTTTGTCTGCTGAATCTAAAGATTTATTTTTTAAGTCTTCCATAATTTCAAGTGCTACAATCAGGGCTCATCAAAACTGAAACACAGTAAAGCTCGCACACAAGAAGGCGGGATACAGATAGGTATGTCCTTTTTAAATTTCGTCGTATAAATACTTACATATGCTCTGTTTCCTTGTAGTTTATAGAAGCAAGGTTTTACTTGCTTAAATAAATAACTAGGTGTACTCAATTAAGGCATGTGGCTTTTACTTATATTAAGAAATTTTCCTCATGTGGGTTTATACTCGTATATATATATGTGGAGTATAAATATATATTATATTTATTGATTTCCCTTGAGTATTATCGATTGTTGCTTGTATTCAAAATATAACTGAGATTATTTGCATGTGGCGATTCTAATTAACACGTGCGTGTAATTTTCAATTAAAGTAGTATATAACAGAAAACTGTTTACATTTGCTTACACGTTTGTTAAAGTTAAGTTTGAAGTTATGTCCCTTATTATTGTGGTATGTCTTCTTACCCATTTTCCTATAATACTATGATCGATGTAATGTGCAATGTAATACTGTCAGAGATAAATCCTGTCCAAAAAAATTTTAATGAGTAAAATTTTTTTGGACAGGATTTATCTCTGACAGTATTATTATGATCGATGTAATGTGCAATGTAATACTGTCAGAGATAAATCCTGTCCAAAACAACTTTAATGAGTAAAATTTGTCTCAACACATGTCGGTAAAGTGACAGGCCAAGACACGCGAGCGGAAGATTACCTTCCTTCCTCGACGCTTCTCGTAGCGCTTAATAGCTCGTACTGAAGCCACAGATTAAATGTTAGTGAAGCGTACGAGGTTCTACGGCATAGTTGTTCATAGGTTGTAGCTTCCGTTTGCACGTATTCAATTCCGTGGGCTTGCTGCTGTTTTCATCCGTGATTATGTGGTTTTATAATTTTACCAATATCTCAACGTCGTAGTGTAAGCTAAATAATTTTATAAGTTTTATTTATAGTTATAATGTAGCTTTAATTCATAATACTGACTCATACATAAACACCTAGGTACCCTTACTTCTATCGGTGTAAACAATAACCATCCCAAACAAATGATTTTCTGAAATAAAAAGTATTTACTGAACAAACTGTATTTACGACAACGCACATGTACCATAAGTTTGGGAAAGAACGAAAAAATAAATCACAGTATATAACTGTCGACGTAGATTAATTGTTATAGGAGGAAATTACTCCGAATCTAAACCCACACGATTAATTAGTTTACACATTTTCTCTATGGAATACACTTATCTTAAAACAACTAAATCATTCGACTTCAAAAATTTAGAAGGCTCTGAACTCGTCTCTGATGATTTATGATTTTCTGGCTTCAAGACCCAATTTAAAACCTGCAACAGCGAAATATCGTTTAACCGCATGCCGCCCCATCTAATTAAGCTGTCACGGTTTTGCGTCTAATAATAAAGTTGCAGGGGGTAAAATGAGCTCAATTCCCAGGCGTTGTAAAATTTTGTTGTTGCTATAATAAAGCTATAACGCTAACTTAAAATTTTTTCCGCTATATAAAGTGATGATAAAATTTTAATGAGGACTCCTTAACATGAGTATATTGTAGTAATTAGAGGCTTTATAAACCAGCCTGGGAAACCACTCTGTTGTTGTTTCTATTTACAGTTATATTTCAAATTGTTTTATGTATTAATTTGATATCATTGTATTGTGTTACCTAGATTACTGTTTGTTGTTGATTTTGTATTGTTGACTAATCCCAGTATCGATGAGGGACAACTTTAAGAAATTAAAAACATATAACCTACACTCACGTCGTTAAAACAAATTAAATAAAGTTCCTTTTATTTGACTCTAACAGCGGCTTCGCTCGCGTGACCTCGAGGGGCACGGCATCTCTAATATGAAATCAGTCAGTGAAATTCACTATAATATTGGTTCAAACAGACATACTTTTTTTACTAAATTGATAGTAGTTATTATGACTTTATAAACAGACACTATACGTAAAACTTTTCACTTGGTCATCTGACTGTATGATTATATTTTTGTTGCTTATAGGTACATACCTAAATCCCATCCACGCCGCGCTATTTATAGGTACTGTGCTCCTACGATACAGAATAAATTATAGTACACGTAAATAATTAGGTTGTGAGCATATGAGGTACATTTCTTATATACATGGTAGGTTACGACGGAAGGTTATGCTCATGGGTGTATAACTAACAACATAAAAGCTTCAATGTCTATCAGGTCTGAAAGTATGTGCTTCTTTTTATAGACCTTCTTCTTCTCGGGGTGCCATGTTCTAATGAAGGTCGGCGATCATCAGTGCAATTTGAACCTTTGACACAGCAGCGCTGAACAATCAACGGGTGCTTTTATTATGCCACTGGCATACGTTCTTTAGCCAGAATTTTCTTCTCCTACCAGCATTGCGTTTGCCTTGTATCTTACCTTGAATGATTAACTGTAACAACTAGTACATGGGATTTCTTATTATGTGTCCAAAATATTTCAACTTTCTGGTTTTCACTGTCTGCAGTACCTCTACTTTCTTGTGGATTCTTTGCAACACTGCTACGTTTCATACTTTGTCTCTCCAGGATGTGCTTAACATCCTTCTGTACACTCACATTTCAAACGCTTTCACTTTTTTTGCACATGAAATTTATATGTGTCCACGCTTCAACGTACAGAAGAATAGAAAACACGTAGCAGCTCCCTAGACGGGTACGCAGGCTGATGTTAATGCGCTAATTGCAAAACAGAGATTTCATTTTGTAGAAAGCGTTCCAAGCTTGTTCTGCGTGACACCTTATTTCCAGACTATGATCTCCTACATCAATAACAACGCAACCCAGGTACTTGTACTTACCTACTCGCTCCAATCTTTAGCCGTCACATAACAAGCTAAATTAAGGGGGAGGGTATTGTGGTGAGTGGTAATATGGCAATTGAAATTTGTTTTCTTGGTGATAAGGTTGAGGCCGCAGGCAGCGCTCGCTGACTGAACTTTGTGTAACAGTAACTAAAGATCTTCCATAGTGGGAGCAATTAGCACCGTGTCATCCGCGTATTGGATATTATTAACTACTTTGCCGTTAATCACTATTCCCATGTTCAAATATTGAAGTGTTTCTTGAAAAAAATTTTCAGAGTAGATGTTGGACCTATTAAATCTAAATCACATTGTCTTATTTATAATGTTTTCTCGTTATATCCATAAACTTCAGTTAATTATTATTACTGAAAATAATAGAACAGCATAGACTATTTTGATAAAATTGTATAACGAAACTTAAAGTTTAAAAAACAATAATTAGATCTAAAAGTTGATGGGATTTGAACCAGGGACAGTTGTCATAAAAAGTGATGTGTATACAATAGTCAGACAGACAAACATTGTAAATAATATATTAATGGGTTTAATATCATCTACCTTGATAATAATTAAAAAAAAATTGATTATATGACTTAGTAACAGTTTTTTTATGTGTATAGATAGGATTAAATCTAATTTAATTAAAATTAAATTTAATTAATATAATTAATTAATTAAATTAAATTTTAATTAATTAATTAAATTAAATTTTAATTAATTAATATATATATAACATTCTATCATATTAGAAAATAATGATACGCATTGTAAAATATATAAAAAGATCACACCAGCTACACTATCGCACATCTAGATAATAAGAGTCGAATAACTTCCCACACAACTTCTTACAATAAATAAAAAGTTTATATAGAGGTCTTAGATATCTTAGGTTTTTAGAATACTATAAATTATCTACTTAGCTGCTGTCAATAATTCTATAAAGCCATTAAATACAAAAATCTAATTCAATTTATTTTTCAAAGATAAAGTTGTAGGAATCTCATTATAATTAAATCACCTCCATTTCTACTGAAGCCGGCGTAAGAAATGGATAAGAGTGGAGTCAACTGTACATTAGTTACGATTGCGTATTGAAGTAATTCCTTTGTTTCATTAAATCTGAAACAAACAAGTGTGTATGTATTATTCTTTCATAGTAAGCTTTAGAGTTACTACTACTTAGAAAAGTTTAACTGTTAGGGTAATATTATGGAAAAATCTAAATCAGTTAAGACTTTTGAATACTTTTAAAGACAGCCATTAGTTTCGGGCTAAAATATGGATTGTTAAACTCTTCCACATGAATATCTGAATAAAAGTGAGCAGAGGGAGCAGTAGCATATTTCTGCTACGAGAGAATATTTGTATTCAAGAAGCTAGATAATACTAATATTCTCGTTGCAGAAGTAAGTCTTGCAGTTCTCATAGCAATGTAGTATCTCGTAGCATTGTAGTATCACGTAGCAATGTAGCATCTCGTAGCACTGTAGTATCTCGTAGCATTGTAGCACCTCGTAGCAGTGTAACATTTCGTATCAACCGTAACTTAAAGGGATATAAACGACTCATAATATAAGGATATAGTTCTATAATTCTATTGTTGATGAAGGGTCAGGTTTAGATTCGTTTCTGCCTGAAATATCTGCAATTACAGATAGTGAACAAACATTAGAGGAAGGCCACCCATATTAAGACATTATCATTCAAGATCTGAGAATAAATAATTCCGTTCTTTGTATAATAGTTGCCTATTCATATTGGAAGGTTCTGTCTCATATAAATTGACTAACATACTTGATTACTGGTATCTAATCTGTGTGTAATATGTATATGTATAACCTTAATTAATCTTATGCGTGTTGCTAATAAATACAGCTTACTTTTAACTGCCAAATTTAAAATTATATACGATGCTTTACGTAAGGTTGAAAATCGCTTGTTAGATTGGACGATGTAATGCGAAAATGCGTTAATTTTGTACGTTTTCTTTATATTTTTCGATATATACTAACACAATTGAAAAAAATGCTGGTTATTACTTTAGTACTATACGTTGGCTAAGTATTACCTAAAAAAAATATAGTGTTATCGCTGAAAATTCTGAGAGTTTGGACATGAAAGTTTATTTTTGTGGACATATGCAGGATTTTTGTCTGCTGAAAGAGAGTTATATTTATGAATTCTATTCGGTTATTACTCTTTTCCTATTCCTTTTCTAACCTTTGTATTTTTTTCATAATATACTATCGATCTGTTTCGTTACAATAGGTGTTTTAAAATTTTATTTTTTCTTTAATCAAGGTACGAGCACGCCTTAATGGCAGGCTGCGGCTTGTTTCGGTGAATAGACGTTAAACGAGATCCGAAGAGCGTATGGATAGTACTCCCTATGGGAACCCCTACGGTACCCCTATGGTAATTGATCTTGGCTTAACTGCGGTTAGTAAAACCAATTGACTGGGCTGTTATAAAGCTTCAAGCATTGCTAGCTTGTGTTAAATAAATTAAAAATTACTTGTTTGGTAAGAGTGAACACGTCATTGCACGCTTTATAATACTTAAAGATTCTGCAGAAAAGAGTAACACATCAAGCGTGGAAAGAGTGATGAGTAGAATCTTAAAGTATTAGTCAACTAAAACGTAAGTATATTTACTTGTAATTTAATAATGTAAATTAATTTAGGTACTCAAACGCACTTGTGATATACCTACTTTAAAAGACTCTACTGCCGTGTTCCAAAATAAATAAAACAACTACAAATGAACAGGGCCATTCTTATCAATTGCTATAAAGATGATTTTTATATTGTTAAATAGTAGCATGGGTGTCATGTGTCGACGTGGCCCAGTCTTGGAGAGTATAACACAAGTGAGTTTGGCTATAGATACGGCTTTATCTTGTAATTGTAACTTAAGTGTATAAACAAAACCGTTTCCAGCCCACACCAACTTTTATTAAAAGGGTTGTTTCGGCCGTTGTACATGGGTATATATCTTCGTAGCCCCTGATCTATTTTTCATGCTTAATCCTCTTTCATACTATCTTCATCCGTCTCACGTCCGCAATGTCTCTCTTGTTTTACTGCCACTAATTGCATTATATTGCGTAACCTGATTTTAAGCGTGTCTTGCTCGATTGCATGCGTTAATCCTTCCTACCGTGATAATTTAAACAAAAGATTTATGAATGAAAACTGACATATATTTACGTCTCCGGGATGCAAAGGGATTTTATATACTTTTATATATTTTTATGTACTACCCAATTTGTATACTTATAAAAGTATACAAACTTATATCAAGACATACTAAGATGCAAACAGTTTTGGTAGTTTTTACTTTTCGAAACGAACATATATATGATTATATTTTTTGTGTAAGCTCCCTTGTTTTGCTTCTATTTGTAATCTTATACACTTGATCAAATTATTTAGGCGGAGAAGATATAATATGGAAGAATATTTTTATACCAATATCTAGGTACTTATCTACATAATTACCTTATTAGAACTCTCTGGCGTTTGTGTAATAAATTTGTCTCATCCTGTCTAATTTATTCTTCCTCCATTTAGGGTTAATCGCATAGCTAGTAGTGATGTGTGTTCATAAACTAATAATTAAATTTATAGGCAATTTTTGAAACATGTGAAGCCTGTGGACTCGCTTGTTATCTTAGGCTGACTGACTAATCAACACAGAGCCTAAACTGCCGGGAATACAAACTTGAAGTTTTGGCAGTTGATACCTTTTATGCTGTAGGTAAACATCCACCGCAGAACAGTCATAGTAGAAGTGAATGTGGCCTACTGTATTATTATATACTGGCGCGATTACGACGCATTAGTAGATACAATTAGTACAACTCCCCTGTATTGTTTCTTTTACTATTATCATATGATTGGTTGATACGCGAACGCATATAAGAAATAGATATAGGTAATTTGTAAATGCACCGGCACACAATGTGAAAAAGTGCCGCACCACACTGAAGTAAGACTCAAGTGAGTGATTAGCTTCATACTATATATACTCGTATATGTACATGCTAAATTAAGTAAGAAATTTGATACAGTGTGTAATACAATTTTCCGACGACGAATATTATATAAAATATAGCCGTCCTGGCACAGATAATTTACCAAGAATAGCGGATTTAGATTACATTCGTCTTTCCATTTATACATTTTTAACGGAGACAGTCTCAAATATGTATACTGTATTATGGCATTGTACAAAAAGATTTGCTTAGATGGTCCCTAAAGTGTTGCGCCCCGTTTACTTGCGTACAGATGTTACATATCATAGATCTCATGTGTATGCTCTAACTCTGGAGAAGCAGATAAGGGTTATGTTAGTAACTTGCGGTTGCACTGTACATCATTTCCAACTAACTTGCATACAAATCATGTAAGTACCCGAGAATATTACATTATTATGATAAAGTGATATAGTAGCTTCATATGTATTAGACATTACCTCACTTTCAGCCAAATTGGAGGGGAGGCTTAATTCGTTCTGCGTAATCAACCACAAATAAAATTGTGCATAGCCTATGTAGATTTGAACTTATGGCATTACCGTATCTATACATCCTATTTGTATAATTACCAAAAAAAAAATGGGCGGTACAAAAGTGTTAATACATTGTAGATATGTAGTCAAATTTTTTTATTACTTCACAGTGAAATAATTATTAATTGTTAAAGTTTTCAAAAATTCCATCTAAAAGTATGGACACCATCTTAACAAAAATACTACATGCCTATGTACAACTTATTAATGAAAACACATGATTCGCGTCAGTGAAAAAATATCTCTCTTACTCTTTCTTAAACCTCCACCCGAGCGTTCGGTGTGAAAGAGATTGTCGACTTTCGGCTTTCGTTCGTTCGTTTTCGGAAGAAACAAAGGCCGCGCGGTGGCAGGGCGGAGGGTGCGGGGTTGGTCCGGCGGCCAGGTCTAACGAGCTAGGACGTGAGTTTGCCGAATGTTATGAATGAATGATACATTTCTATGTAGGGGTGTTAAGTTTCATGCATAAACCGCGCGCAGTATATCTTAATGAATAGTGGAAATGCCTAGAATAAAATTTGTAGGTGTGAATCAATCTAGACGTTTGACCAAATATTGATGATTATGTGGGAATTTTTTTAAAGTAGTTTTAAATTTTCTTCCCATGTATGTATTAAGTACCAGCAGCATATAGTGCTGTTTTTTTTTTTGGTAATTATACAAATTAGGTGTATAAAAGTTAAGTATTTTTATGTAAATCTGTAATGAGAGGAACTAGTCGCTAGCCTGATGCTAACAGCCACGCTTACCCATAACAGTTCAGTCCCATTCAGAATGTTAAACTACAACAGTTGAAAAACCCCCATGATAATGCACTCCGCTTTTCACTCTCAGATATAAGATGTTAAATCTCTTGCCGTGTAATTTTGCTGGAATTGCCCTTCAACGAAACACAGCAATGTTTGCACGCTACTGTTTCACAGTTGAACAGCTGGCAAAGGAAATGAACTTTCTCAGTCAAACTCTGCAAAAGTCCTACCATTAACATTGAGGAACATTATGCATTAACATTAATTAAATTATTAGTATTAATCTTTAGAATAAAGATTTATTAAAGGATAGGTATATAGCACTGAACGTTATCAAATATTCTACATCAATAAATATGTTCTTCTGAACATCGATAATTGAATCCGGGCTCCAGCTATTTGCAATATGAAGCTCCAGTGCAAGATTTCATGACAAATAATACGGCATTGGCAAACAAAAAAACTATAAAGTCCGTTCCTCAAAGTCAAGAACATGAAAGTTCTGGAAGGAACACACTTTAGGCACTAAAGACATAATTAAGGACATTGCTTTATAATATGAAACCCCAGTGTTTAAGGTTCATTTCAGTTTGATGTTTACTTACGGCCGTTTTCGATAATCTATCTATCACCGGTTTACCTTACTAGAGATAGATATTTGACACTATTTGTATAGACCTTATGTCAAATTTATATCGGTAGTAAGGAAAACTGTGGATAGATAGAATACTGATAACGGCCGTTCAGTGGGAAGAACGTAACCTCACGGCATTGTCAGTATTAGGTATTCCTTGTGTTTGCACCGCCTGCCTGACCGCAAAATAGAGCAAATCAATTCCATCAAACGGAGTGGGAAAATGGGGCTGGCACGAAACCACGCATTTTGATTGCAGCTCTATAGCGGTCTTGGAATGAACTTTATACTGGTAGTAATCTACATTGTGAATACCATTGCGTTATAAGATCGTAGCTGGTAGTGCCACTGAGAATTACCAGGGTTCATCATGAGTAGTAATGGGTCAGGCAAGTCTTTTGGCTGGTGCTATCGTCACGATTCAACAGTTGCAGTACTACCTAGTACCGAGAAACGCTCCATAGTGACTGAATTCCAAATAGTCAGGCTCTTGGGAATTCAGTCATTGTTTGTCAGTTGTTTCAATCAGTTGGGATTGACATAACCCCCGTGCCCCTCGGACTCGTTGCGTTTACGCAGGAAGCTAATTATATATGACACTGCATAAACGCGAAACCTGTTGTTTATTTTGACGTATTGTTATCTCTTCACGTTTAGTCTGAATCGATCGTAATAAAATTATGTAAGGAGATAGATCATATACCGGAGTACAAGGACATGTGACACTTTGTATCAACATCCACGGGTGAAATCGCGGGGCGCAGATACTTTATTATAGATATTATTTATTGCTTTTATTACCCTAACATTTTTATCAACTCCCTATTAGTCCGTCTGTTTATTTATTTATTTTAAGAGTTTTGTACCTCTAGTGCAAAATAACCGTCATAAAAGATCACTAAGTTGTATGTCTCTTTTTTCTGTCTGCCTGGTATGTCTGTCTGACAGACGCGTGGACGTATTAAATTGAAATTAATGAAATTAATACTTATACGAGCGATATTAACATCTTTCCCGACTAATTGAATGGGTTCAGGAGCAAATTAGTTAAGCACCTAAATGTAAGCATGTCCTAAAATCATGTCCATTTGGACCTATATATACCATATCATTCCATTTCTATCTATTTAGTCTTACTTTGCTTGTCAACACTGCTGTTAATTTGTAATAATATAAAAGTAATATTGTAAATGTATAGTTCAATTAAAATATTTAGCGTTACATTTTGTTTGCAGGATGCAGTGTGCACTACACTTACTTTATTTGTTAAGTTAGAAACTATGTGTAAACTATATTAATGTGCTTACTGCATTCGCATTGTACCAACCTATATAAGTTTTAATTTATTATTAGCATTTTCTGTCTAACCGCTCATTTAACGGTGAATGCTATAAACATATGTAAAAGGTATCAGAATAATAAAAAAATGCAACGTTACTACTGAAATATGTCATATAAATATATATTGCATATATATATAAATGTATACTGTTGAACTGAGATACATTCATTTTACCTACGTCAAACGCAATATTCGAATTAAATATACGAGTACAACACAAGATACAATCGTATTATGATGAGACAAACTTATATTCGAAATCTTGCAAATCACAGAGTACGAAGGTAGCAAATCATTGATAATGTTATTCCCGACCTGAAACTGAATTGTTTGGTGTAGACACAGAGAGCAGTTCCGGTGGTTGCCACGAAATACCTGACTGGCTGGCATTGTGTGTATTCAAAGCAATGTTTTCTGTTGTTGTAGCTTACAACTTGAGTGTAGGACACAGGTATTCTGCATCTAACTAATGGCCAATAACACGCCAATAAAAATAAGTAGACAAATTTGAAATAAAAATACTATTCGTTTGTGGTTTATAGTCTTTATTATTTTCTCTCAAGATTAGATTTTGCTTGTAGCGAGCAAAAGAGGGTATTTACAAATATAAATAAAACTAAACTAGCTGGCGTGGTCATGACGATTACACATGATGTTGCATTGCAATACTGGTTTTATAAAGGGGCGTTCAAATTACAGTCTCAATTATAACTAATAAATTGAATTATTATTGGCATCACCATTTACAATGTGGCGTTTAAATGAAATTAAAAATTTATATATATAAATAATATATACAATGTATATCTTTATTTAATATTTTACGTACGAATATGCAGGTCTTATACTGATAAATTTGTGATAATATCATAAGTCCAGTTTCATTATATATATTGCATGTAGGGGCTTGATTTTTATACTGATATAATGTTTTGATTAATTTATTTTGAGTTATTTGTAGTCATTAACTATAATATCATTAACTTGTTTAATTTTCAAGAAATAATAATCCAATGCAGTAATAGTTATACTCAGACGTAAGAAACGACTTTAATATACTCTCCTCTTTAATTTTACCTCCACTTATAGAAGTTTGTTAAAAATATGACACAGAAAAGACGTTCATAAAATAATAAGTGTAGAAGTAGTGGTTCAGTTTTTCTCTACAAATTACTGGAATTCATAGTAACTTGTTAGCACCATAAAAGTTCAAAGAAGCTGAAGGGAATATATAATAAACATGTTTACCTATTTTACTAAAACCAACATCAAAGATAAACCTGAGACATGGCTAAAGTTAGAGAGGAAACATAAATTCCTGCGTTTATGGACTATAAATTTATAATTATTATGGTTTTGAATGGTTTTTACTGTGGAATATGAAAATAATTATAGCTACGTACATGTTTGTTTACTCTTGACAGCTGACCTTTTTTCCCTACAGTTTTGACATGGTAGCTTTATTTGATTGAAAAGACTTAATTTAATGTCGTATATTATAGTAGGCCAAGAGTGTTCATAGGGATTTACTCGAGCGTGGTAGTAGAAAATGGGTCAGTAGAAAACCCATTTTCTACTGTACAGACAAATGCATTTTCAGTAAATCTCGAAACTGTGACGCTTTGCTCGCTCCGCTCGCTTGGTCGATAATGCCAAAGAAGTTTCTACGGCCACATGGTTCCGGCCGTAGGCCGTGAATGTTGTTATTTTTTGGCCTGAAAGCCGTAGAACACGGTAACTGCCGTAGCATTAGCAACACTGGGCGGAACGTACTATGGGGACGGCGTAAGAGAGCGAGTGAGAAGATCAGAGTGGCGCGAATTGGGAAATAAATAGTTCCCTGCGAATACATGCATCATGCACATTGTATTTACGATTTAGTCTACTTCGGCTTGTGCAAATCGGCAGATTTCCATGATTCGTGACTAATCGCCTTCAAAATAAAAAAAACCGAGCTCGAGTATTTTCAGGAGACTTTTTTTTGCACTTTTGTGACTTTCCCATTTCCTTATGTCACGCTCAAATAGTCAGATTGTTGAATTGCACACTTTTATGCATATATCTAATTTACCTTACCTTAATCTAACGCGCACGACTTTGTACAGGACTCTGGTTTCTACTGTCTGGTACTTGCCCCCGTTATGTTACTCTAATGCGCTCGAGTAAATCCCTTAATCCCCGCTTGGACGATTTACATTTAGCCGCAATATCTTTAATCTCTAGTTTGGATACAGAAAATGTATATCAGTTCACATTGATTCGTGACCGTTAGTGACATTTTAAACCGAGTGCTTCGGAAGCATTTTGAGTAGTAAGTCATGATTGTTGTTTTAGGACAATAGTCGTTAGGACAATGGGGTATTCGGGCGGTCAAAATCTTTGACACTATTACTGGCTTCGGCATTATCGACTTAGCCACACTGAAGTTGAGTTATGGCATATGGTTATGGCCCGTGCCCTAGCAGTGCGAAAGTTTTTGGTTATGCTAAGGGTGTTGACCAGCGTCTACTCAATCCGAAAATAAGCAACTCTGTGTTATACTGAGAAATACATAGATTTTACTCTACCAGTTGTTATAAGCGACGAGTACATGGTTCAGCTGCGGAAAACTATTATTAAAGATAATTTGAACTGGTATAAATATTAAGGTTTTTACAAGATGTTTTTGTTTCAGTGATGCCGCATGGGTTTAACGAAATAACTAATGTATTCATTTTCCTCAATCACTATAGGAATTGAATACATCAAAAGTATTTCTCTTTGTTTTCTTTTATATTTAATAAGAATTTCTTCTTACCAAGCTTTACAATATAATGTGTGTGTGTATTTTCGTTAAATAAATATTAGACGTGTATAAGATTAGGATAGAAATAAATAAATGAAATAAATAAATAGCTTAAAAACAACAGGGCACCGGGCGATGACGATATCACAGCAGAGCTTCTGAAAGCTGGTGGAACACCAGTACTTGAAGTCCTAGCTACACTTGGAGTTTCTCTACGTGATCGATACAGAAATAAGGAGATCTGTAGACGAACTAAAATCATATAGCTCAGAAGATAAGCCAGTTGAAGTGGCAGTGGGCAGCCCACAGAGCACGTAGATCAAATAACTGATGGGGCCGGAAGGTTTTGAAGTGAAGACCACGGACCGGCAAGCGCAGCGTATGTCATCCACCGACGTGAACAGTTGATCTGATAAAGGTCGCAGGACGACGTTGCAAGCTGCTTCCAAGCTGTCCCTTTGGAAATTTGTGGGGGACGAGGATGTTTTGCAGTGGACGACCTACGGTTGAGATGATGATGGTGATGAAGATGGATATTAGACAAGGTCAGTCCTGGAGCATCCCCAG
Source organism: Selenia dentaria (assembly GCA_917880725.1). Classification (NCBI taxonomy): domain Eukaryota; kingdom Metazoa; phylum Arthropoda; class Insecta; order Lepidoptera; family Geometridae; genus Selenia; species Selenia dentaria. The sequence continues at coordinate 29,682,593 of OU862877.1, read as the reverse complement.
ACGTTTCTTGACTTTCCCAAAGTAGTAGAAGCACAAGGAACAACATTTTAAAAATATTTACACAATCTTACCGCCGAGCCAGTTTTTAGAAAACCAAAGACAGAGAAACACACACATACCAACACACCACAAATTTCCATTGCCCGAGAATAAATATTGATGTTGACACAGATATAGTCTTCGTTATCGTAAAAATACCCTCCACGTGGGCATAGTATCCTTTACCTGGTCAATATTCACTAGTCTTAACTTATAAAGTACATACTTGTACTATGCAATACGGGAGAACTTTAAAAAATGGTGAAAACGCAAACAAAACTTTCGTAAAGCCGCCTTGGCATACAGGTATGCCAAGGCCAAATCAAATAAGGATCCAAGTAGAAATATTAACTTTCAAATATACAATAGATTTCAGCTAATGTTTTGTTTTTTTTGATGCTGTAAAGGGAATTTTTTTACATAACAAAATATCATTTGAAAGATACCAGATCGGTAATATAAACGAAAAAGCGACAGTCAGTTGTACTGGACACTTAGTATGTATTACTTTATGCCGTTTACAGATACAAAATATCTTCAATAGTTATTTTACTACAATTAAATTACCGCAACCGCTTGCATTTTTATAAATGGCCGATTTTCGCGGGTTTTTTGCCAACGCTGGGTCGCAATTTATAGTTCCCTTTAGAGCTTCAAGGTTAATTTGTTTATTGGAATAATCACTGAAGATGGACGATTAGCGTACTTTTTTTTTAGTAGTTATGAGAAATTTGTGCTTGTGAAACGCAAAATGAAGGAAAATACGACTTCAATACTTTATTTTATTCAAATATACAATTCGCTCATTTTCAGTTTGGGTAGGTAACTTAAAAATGATTATAACATCAGCCAGTTGCAGAAAGCTTTTCATTAGCTGTCCATTAGTTAATCCATAAAGCTTTAGTGTTAATGAAACCATTATTTTAGTGGAGTTGTACAAAAGACAACGTTGACCTTTGAATTATCCTTTGCTAAAGTCGGCTTTAAACAATGTTGCCAAAAATATTTTAAAAAGATATGAGCAACGAACAGATACTACCTTCTTGGGAATGAACATTAGCGTTTTGATTTAGCTATTTTACAAAATAATCTGTCAATTTAAAGTTCCTTTAAGCTGTTAAAGTTAATGTTTTGTGCAACTCAAAATACATCGTGTATTTTGAGTAGCAAGGGTTTTAAGGGTTGTTTTAAGTTGAGTTTAGTTGCAAAGGGCAATTTGACGTTTCTTTAGATTTAGGGTTGTTGACCTTTTTTTATTGTACGTTAAATTAATCAGGACACCGAAATACACACCTAGCATAAATTTTAATATTTTTTTAAAGAAATCTGAACTAAAAAAACGCTGTATTTATTTTAACTTTTAGAATTGGCGCTAAAACATTATACAATGGCGGCTTTTACGTCGTATGACGTCACTAAGGCAAAAACAAACAATGTTGTGATGATAATTCGTTTTGCTTGTTTGGAGGTTGCTTGCTTGTACATGCAGATGGCGGGAAAAAACCAAAAATGACTATTATAATTTATTTTCTTTTGTGTTTATTCTCAAGTTTTGAGGTGTAATAGTGTGTTGTTCACAATGGCGCACGAGTGTCAGTTAAGTGTATAAAATCATAAAATATTTATTTTGTTTTGGTTATTTCGTCTATCGTCTTAGCAAATTTTAGTAATGCATCCACGTGGCTTATACAAAACTGTAGTTAAATAACTGACTTATTTCTTAGAGCAGACTCTAACTACCTACCTACTTAAATAAAAGTTTATAACTCTGCAGTTACAAAAATAAACCTACATTTTAGCCGCATCATTTGTTATATGTAGGATTGTCCACCTCAAAAAGACATATTAACCCTTATTGGATCACTTTGTTGTCCGTCTGTTCGTCTGTCTGTCTGTCAAGATCCTTTTTCATTCATAAAAAGAAAAAAACTGAAATCCATAAATGTGTAACAACAGTGATAACAAGAAAAACGAATTTACTATTGAAAATTATTATAAATTTAGGTATTTAATTAATATAAAAAATATATAACAAACTTATTATTTGCGGTTGTCATTATAACCGTGTTTAGGGTTTGACAGTTTGTCTTTTGACCTAGTATGAATTTAGTTTTAAAGCAATAATATGCTTTCTTCACTGGCTAGTTTCTTAATCTGTTGTTGAAAGTGTCTTCACACTATGCAATTTCGAATGCAACATGCTGTAGCAATCTGCTGTGAAGCAGCAAATTGTATCGTATGCAGGCGTGTTTAGACTCCCTTCCAACATATAACATATATATCGGCCGTCCTAGCATCCAGCAGATTGTTACAGCAAGTTGCAAGCCGCGTCGCCAACGTGAGTAGTGCGGTTGCATGCAATCTGGGTTCAGTAGCGATCTTGCCGCCGCCCGTGGCTAGCGTCGCTGTGAATTTTATTTAATGTTATATGTAAATGGATGCAAAAATTTATGCTACACAAAAATCTATATTGATGAGAATTTCAGAAATCTTTTAATGACGTGCCATATTTGTAGTATAAAAAAATAGTAGTTAGGCGTATTTGTACTTTTCTTAGTAGTTGATGTTCTTTCTTAGTGAAAATGATTGACAAGTCATTGTTCCTTCCTACTCGTATTCAAATTTCCTTATACTAGAAATAATTATTTTAATTATTAAATAACATAATAATAGTCATTATTTATTGTTGCATGTGCTGTCCATCTAAAATGTTTATTGTCTCTCAGTCTCAGTAAGTATAGTTGACTCAGCGAAGGCAATTGCAAGACGAACTTTTGGATTTTGGACAGCATTTGAGCCATTTTCATTCACGTGTGCACACTGTGGCGATCCAACGCGGAAATCGCGGAATGAAATTGTAATCGCCGCTGCAACGTGTGTAGAGTACGTAGAACCGCAACTACAGCAGATTGCTACAGCATGTTGCGTTCGGGGTTGCATCGTATGTAGACACTTTAAGGCACGACACTATCATACCAGACGTTTATTATTGTTTTGCCCTTATGTCATCATTTCTTCCGCTACTTCAGTTTGAGGTCACGTGAATTTTAGAAACTTTTGTACACATTTTGTTTATTCAAAATAAAGTAAATACAATGCATATTATTTTGTTTTTAAATTCATTGAGTTATTTGCTCCATAACATTACATTGTAATTTATTTTTAATTGTGTCATCTACCCTATTAAAAGGAACTTTAAAATTTGACATAATATTGGTTTGTGGAACGGTTTGATGTAGGATTAAGATTTAATGACATCTTTAAAAGTTAAAGATCGTTTCTACAACTGGCTGATAGAGCCTCTAGTATCTCCCGTCACAGAATAACGAATAGCTTAATCAATAAAAACAATAAATACCATAAAATGGAACCGCCTTCAACACTAAAGTGTGAAATAATTTCTTGAAGTAGGCACCATGCGCACAATATTGTGATAATAGGTACTTTAGAACTATCATAGTCCATTTTTTGGCCGTTTTTCAACCTTTTTAGTGACCTTGCTACTTACGAAATTGATGTCATCCGCCGTCAATGATGATATCATCAAAATAGGCGCAACACTTTTCAGTTATTGCATTGTGACTCAAAGACAGCTACATCGGAAGTACAGTCTGCCAAAGAAAAAAATACATCCAAATCGGTACACATAAACATATTTTATATATATATATATATACGGCGCATGAGTGCCTCGTCGCGTCGTCGATATGGCAACATCAAGTACAAGAGTAATTCAGCTGTCAAAGTTACTCTAGCGGAGCGTCGTGTCTGTGGAAGCGCGGCGGCCATCTTGTTTTTGACAGACTGAAAACGAGAACCGCAAGCGCACCACGTCTTCGACGAATCGCTTTAAATCCGCCTTAAAGTTGTGTGTTACATTAAGATTAATCTCGATATTGATTATAATAGTTACTGCCTACGTGTTAAGACCTGTATTTTGCTGCCATTGTATCTACAAGTGAAATTAATATATTTTGTATTCGAAGAAGCCACTTTTAGTTACGGATTCCGATCCCAAAGGCGCCCACAATACAATACGATACGATATCTATAATGAGTTCGAATGAAGGCCCTCCTGATCTTACATATATATAAGGTCGAGTAAAGAAACCTCCTCCCTTTATTTTAAGTCAGTTGAAAAAGTAGGTAAGCACCTATTAGTAATTTACCAACTGCTCTGTTTTTAAATAATGGTAAATGAAGGACGAACGCTTTCTCTTGTTTTAGCCCCCCCTCGAGACAAAAAAGATCTGTGACCTCCTTTGACACAATTATGGACTCTCATTTGGCCTTTTCTTGTTTCTTTTTTCATCCTGTGACAAAATAATTTTGGTTACGACGGTTCCAATAAAAATCTAGATTAAGTTTCAAATACGCCACGAGTTCCGTCGTACCTTCTGCAGAGGAAGGATTACGTAAATATGTACCTACGTAAGTTCTGTCGTCGTTGTAGCTAATATCGTGTTTCTTGTTATTATTTATATGTTAGAAGATCGAAAAAAAACCGAAATGAATTAATATATTTAATTAATTAAAAAGAATAAAACTAATTTACAATTATTTCCTAATGAATAACCATTCCGCTTCGAAATAGCAATATGGAATGCTTATTCTTATAAATAGATTTAACACGCAGTGTCCGATTGACGTCATTGCTGCGTCGGCGAATTAAATGTGTTCAATAATTATCGGTGCATCTGCAACGTCGGCGATCTTCATATAGTAGACCTACGTAATTCCTCTACCCCTAGAACGGCGACTATTTTAGCACGTTGAGTGAAAATGTTGCCGGAATAGTGTCGGGATCTTCCTTCTTCATTAGTGCTGTTGGGGGTTTCTGGTCCGTTTTCGTAGGTGTGTTACATCTGCATACGTAGCGTCGGGTCACTAGTATGATAGTGAGTACAGCTGCGCTCGATAGTACTAAGTAGAATGGTATGGTTGTGTGGTAGAAAGCATCTGATTTCAAATTGTCCACACGTAAGGAAGGCTGGATCATTAGTTTTTCTTGGATGCTGTGCAGCCCTTGGAGGTCAATGGAGTTCAGTTTAACATGGGTAGCTAGGTTACTTTTTTTTTCTCCGCGTCGTAGGGGATGTTCATCAGTTTGAGAGGTTGACCTTTGATCTCATCATTGTCATTTGCAATAGTAAACTCTTGTGATTTCAGGTGACATCCAGCGGGAATCATAGCGAGGTAGCTTCCTTGCAGCATAGAGTAGTTCTTCTGGTTACAGTTGAGTTGTACCTTCGTTTTATGAGGGAAGGACAGAACATAGTGTTGATCGTCAAGTTTCTCCAGAGCTTCTCTCGTCAGGGTGACTGTCGTGAACTGGCAGGATTCCTGGATAACTTGATTGGTGATCAGCTCCTGGATGCAGTCAAATTTGGTTCGTATCTGGTGAGCGATTCCTTTTTCACAGAGATACCATTTTTTCAGCTGCGGGCATTCTGCCTCTATGTACATGAACGTCATCTCGTTAGTTGCTAGGAAGGGGAAGGAGGGGATAAGAGCCTGAGCGTGTTTGTTAGGTACTACTGATAATCTATAAAAATCATAACTATCCGTAGAAAAAATTGGAAACTTAAAAATAAAAACTATCTGCTTATTAATATAATACGATCCAGGTTTAATGATATCGTAATATTCCCTAAGTTCTAAATCTAAAATGTGCTCTCTGCCATAAATTAATTTAAGTTTCGCAACCATTGACTCTAGTGTCTCTATATCTATAGTCGAATGGTGAGTACTAGAAGCTCGTATAAAAGCTAAGCTATTTTCTATCCTAATTAACTCCTGAGTTAAGTCCTCTACGTTTTCGCTTATAACTTCTAAGAGTTGAGCGAACTTAGCATACTTAATTAGGTTGTATTCTCTGTATGCGTCACTCTTCAGTATCAATTCTAAAGTAGAGTTGATTTTATATTCGTTACTTACTATCTGTGCTATTACGTCATTATGTTTGGACATCCACTCCTTACTCATACTGATATGTGCGTTGAACTCATTTACTATTTTATCCTGATTGGTTTCTAAAGTTTTAATTGCGTCATTATATCTTAACGCATCGGCGTGATCTAGGTTTCCGGTTAGGCTTTTTATGATTGAACCTAATCCATCTACAAGACCTCTTTTGACTCTATTGGGCTCTAATGATTGTAATTGTTTTAAGACATTGCCAAGCTTGCTAGTAAGATAATCTATTTGAATTTCGTACAGTGAGTAAGTGTCGTTAGTCATTTGCTTTTGACAGTTTAGTAACTGAGTCTGTAGTGAGTTAATGTTATTTTCAATGTCATCTAGTTGAACGTACTGTAGAAACGTATGATGATGATTTGTAAGTCTCATAAGTCCGAGTTTGTACGGCAGAAGTCCTGGTCCATCGTCAAGGCTCTTAAGTTTTATCTGCTGAGGTCGCGTCATTGGAAGGATTTACATAAGCAGAATCTTGTAACAAATTGGCTGCTTTAGGCACGCGCTTAAGTCTCGATTTTGCTATGGGACCACGCTTTTTCGAAGTATAGATGTGGATTGGCAGGTCAGCTAAAACTGTATCTTGAGTATATCGAGGGGCGGTCTTTTGTCGATTGGCAAGAGGATTTCTTACAAAGACTTGCTGTTGAGGTGCATATTCCTTCTCGGGTTCTCTATTTTTATTTCTGTTCTCGATTAGTGAAGTGCGATTAGCAAGTGATGAGGAATTGATAATATCGTAAACTTGTTTCATACGGTCTCTATGAACTTGGGTATACTGTTGTAACAGTTGCTGTGTTATATCAATGTCATTGCAGTCTCTAGGGTCAAAATGTCCGGTCAATAAGTCAAACGGTCGGCATCTTGTAAAGCTATGTATGGAACTGTTGTAGGCAATAATAGCGTATGGCATGAGATTTACTATAGGCTCGTCTTTGTGCTGTAATTTTAGAATTCTAAGATGTTCTAAGAGTGTGGAATGAAAGCGTTCAATATTACCGTTGTCGTTAGGTGAGTGAGCTAATATTTTATGATGATTGACCTTATGGAGTCGTGTAAACTCCATGAACAGCTGATTGGTGAACTCAGTTCCGTTATCAGTAATAATAGTTATAGGAACACCATGATGGGTACAGTACTGTAAAAGTGCTTGCAATATATATTGCAATAATATAATAATAGCTGTTCCGTCACGCAAATGATATGCTTGGCCGTATTTGGTGAGGACATCTATAAAAGTGACATATTTCTCACTCTGTACGGTGAATAAGTCCGTGTGAACAATTTCAAAGGGCTTAGTGGATGGTGGCACAATATTAAAATGAGGTCTGACTGGGTTTCGGTCGTATTTTGCTTGTCCGCATATGGTACACTCACTTATATATTTCGCTATTTGGTCCTTCAGTTTTGGCCAATAGTATTTGCGAGACAAAGCTAAATGGCACTCAGTGATTCCGCGATGGTTTGTTTTACCATCGTGATAATGGCAGATTATCTCTTGTTGCCGAAGGTACTCCTTAACATTTTCTAACTCTACTTTTGCTAAGACAAGATTCATTGATGAACTTCTGAACTTATCTTGCAAGATTGGAATTATTGAATACATAGCCAAAGGAGGATTAATTAATATAGCAGTTTTGACTTTCGGATTGACGTACTCTTTAACAGCGTTTACTACGTCACTCTCTAGGTTCGACTCTGATAATTGAATACTTATACGTGTGTGCGTGTCAAACGGTTTAGTTATTATGGTCCGTTTTTTCACGTCACTAACAAGGCTGAAGTGTATCTGTCGGTTAAATTTGTTAAAAGGTTCGTCTGTAATAGGGATCTCTAGTATAGGATTTTCGTTGCTGGTGTGCACTGTTTCTGTCGAGGAGTTTGCAGCGTCGGAACAAGCGATAAAGAGGCACAATTGGCCTAAGCGTTCGGCTTGTCTTATGACGTTATCACGCAAAATTATCGTCGGTAAACCGACTTTACAGACAACCATTTTTTTTTTGGAAAACAAGGACCATATACAAACTCTTTCACTTCTACGTTATGCCTCCAATCACAATATTGCAATGACTATACTGTAATTTTTTTCAAATACCATAACTTTCGTCTTCCTAACATTTATTTTCATTCCCTTACTTTCCTAAGACTATTATCATAATAGTTACCATCTACTGTAACTCATTTACTGAGAACGCAGTATGACCTGGTCATCAGCGTAGAGAAGAACTTTCATAAGTAACCCATTAATTTTCAAACCACATTTACTCTCTTTCAAATTCATCAAACAATCATCCACGACTAAGTTGAACAGCCACGGTGACGCTGTATATCCCCATCTAACACCTCTTTCGATGTTAAATCATTCAATTAGGTTACTTTCATCACTTACATTCATGTCAGATGACTGAACTTGGTTCAGTGCTCCCTCCCTGTCAAACATTCATATTCTATCATATATTCATTCATTCGTGTAAAAAGGATCGTCTCCACACCGTGACAGGCTCTCATGGTTACGAAAATTCCGGACCAGTACGCCGTATAAGGCCCATGTTTAGTGTAGTGTACAACACATAAAACATCTATATATCTTTCGTGATTTATCTGACATACTTCATCTATTATACCATACATTCCTCTCCTCTCCGTGGACCGCTTTCCGCCCCCGCGGAAAATGAGACGTGATGGGCGGCAAACCACATCGCCGCCGTTTTGAATTCTCGTTTTTAGATTTCAAAAAATCCTTTGCGTTACCACAAGTCGCAAGGTATGTTATCAGTTAAATCTGGGAGAGCCCCGCTTTGAAGAATAAGGCTAGCTTTTTTCTGGGGTCGCCCAGTCCCAGGGCAGTGTTGCACACTCTTGACTAGACAAGCCACTATCTACCTATCCACAGACACGGCAGAGTCTGAATTGACGGAGGGGTGAGGAGAAAGGAGATAGGGAGGATTTGTGCATAACATTTATGAGTATTAAGGTTATGCCTGGGGCAGAATAAGAGCTAAGGCGCCGGGGTCGCATACCAGTATCGCATTCCACAATCACCAGACAAGCAATAGTGGATGAGTTTCTAGATTAGAGATTCTAGACGATCCAGTTTGCCTATTAGTTGAAAAACACTCTGATTATGGAAAATCTCTCAAACATTGCAATTAAGCTAACGAAGCTAAGCAAGCGCTTGTGCTTTAAAATCGTATTATAATGATCTCTCGAACATTGATAGCCTATAGCTACCAATGCTATCATAGAACGCGTTTGAGACTTGCCATATAGTAATAATAATCAAAATTAAACATTCATCAGTAATTCTGTTTGAAGAACCTATTTATTCACAATCATAACTTTAATATATTTCGAACTACTATAGAAAAATAAACTTGTGTACAAGTTAGTATTTTTTATTTATAACGAAGCAGAAGCTTCCTGTCTACATATAATAAATTAAAGCATACAAAATTTTAAATATGATAGACCATCAATCTGTGCTAATACTCAGCAGTACTTAAAAATTTCTCCTCATAACTTCAGTACTGTAATACTTCGATACAATACTGTTATTATTATGTTAATTAATAATTGTTTAAATTCAATAAAATCATTAATTTTTAATTTTTGTGTTTTAGGGCTTATTAAAAAAAATGTATATTTATATATTGTTTTTGGCAAGTTAGCTACTCCTAGCGGTAAATTTATATAATTCTTTAAGTAATCTGTGAATAGTGTTGTTGGCTGTATTATTATTAAGTTTATTAATCTATCCACATTGTTGTACATTTTATAATATGGCTGTTTTCTGTTCCTTAATAAATAAATAGTAAAGTAATTATTTAACTTGAACTATTAACATGTTAACGGTACATACAATTTTAATAAAGATCAAGTATGTGTTGTAGTCTATTTACAAAATCTCCAGACTTGGTTTAAGCGAGTGGCAGATTACTGAGCCATCGCTCAGTAATCTGAGCTAAAACTTTTATTAAAAAGTTTTAATACATACATTAAAACTTTTATTAAAAAGTTATAATGTATGTTACTTAACGCGTCATATTATTCATTCTCTACATGTAGCAGCAGGTGCCGTTATTAGGATTGAAGGATAGTACTCTCAGCGGCGGTGCCGCCCATACGACACCGCAGCCCGCCTCAGTTGCAGTGGCGCCCATACACCACTGAAACCTACAGTGACCGCAGTAATTTTGTTTGGTTTGTTTGTTTTTTTAAAAATGTTTAAAAATTTATAAATAATACCTACCTGGTAGTGTAAATATGATTTTTAATTAGATTCCGCTATGTATAAACCAGTAGGAGAAGCAATAATTTAACGTGTTCACTGTTCATCTATATCTATGTATCATACAAAAGAAGAAACTGACTGACGGATCGATCAACGCACAGCTGAAACCGCTGGGTCTAAAAATAAGAAAAAAGAAAGGATTTTTGAAAATTATAACCCGTAATTTAAGCACCCATTTACTCAAATGGGGTTTGAAAATGTATATGTAACTTCGTTATTTTTGCTAGTGTCGATTTCAAATCATCAGTAAACACTAATAATATTAATTACACTTAGTATCTTGTTATTAAACAAACATAGTAACACATTTTCAAAATTTCCCCTAAACATAAAGCACATAAGTGTAGTATAAACATAGTGTACATAAAGCAAAGTTATAGCGTGACCAGGAGAAATAGGGGTTCATTTTTATACATATACACTAGCGACTGCCCGCGACTTCGTTCGCGTATAAGGCTCGGCCTTCAGCCTCACCATGATCTCCCATATTTTCTTTGTTTTTTTTTATGTAAGAACCTTCTACGTAGTATTAGAAAACATTAAAAAATATGAATGAAATCGGTAAAGCCGTTCTCAAGTAATAGCTTGAACAGGAAAAATAGGGTTTCATTTTTATCTATAAAGATTATCATCAAATCATACAACACTCTCTCACACTCACACCCCTGCACACACTCTGTCACGCATGGACACAACCTGTAGTTATTATATTTAACACTTAAATGTACAACCAATGTCTCAGAGTAGTCTAATAACATCATAATCGTGCGACTTAAAAATATCCACATCCACCGACGATAAACACACTCTTCGGTGTATCGACTTTGCTAGAACCTACCTCAGTAAAACTGAAGTCTGTATTTGAATGAAAGCTTTTTTTAATTGATTCAACCTTTTTACACATCGCAGGCATAAATCACTCCTTCGATTAATCAACCCAAGTTTACTCAACGATAACGTAGTACCTACGCAGAAAAGCAAATAAGTAGCGGCTTCTCATAGGAGGAAAGCGCAGAGGATTTCCGACAGGATACGGCCGCTTGTCGAGTAACGTGATCGAAGTCTCGTAGGAACAGAAGACGGGGATATGAAATGGGATAACATACGAGCAATATCTTTTGTATACAATTTACTTGCATTCTTACGTTCTTGTCTTGACCAAGGCTCCCAAAATATTCCGCAAGCTATATGTACCTACGTATGTAGCAACTATCACAACAAATATTAAAATTGAATTAGTCACCTGGGTGACTCTCCAACTATCATCGGCGGGCGTGATGCTTACCATCAGGCATACAAGTTGTCTGTTTCGATACATGGAAGTATAATACGAGTATTATGATATTACGCCAGAAAGCTCTAGTACAAAAAATATATTTTTAGTTTGTATCAAAACGCTTTGTGTTATACATTTACTGCAATAAAAGATAATTTAAATTTACATAGCACTTGGTCGGCAATGTCCAAATATATATCACATAATCTCGACGTAAAGCAAAGTATTTTATCCCAAGGGATGTAATGTCATTTGAATTCAAGAGTTAAAATTAGTATGAAATATCTAAATGTGTATTGACGATGCGAGTATTGACAATAAACTATTGTCAATACTCGCATCTATACTAAGGTATAGATGCGAGTATTGACAATAGTTTATTTAAAAATCAAACTAGCCATCACAGAAAGCACCCAAAAATAGAAAGTATAAAAAGGTGCGATTGTGAAACTGCATCAACATTTGTAACATTTTACCGAACATTATCCCGTGACGGTATCGGACACGCGTGTCAATATTGATAGTGTGGACGTCTTTTGTTACGGGAATTGTTAGCTTGTGAACAATTGTTGCTGCAGTTACGATTCAATTCATTTCGAACACTGAAAGCACAGAATGCACGGCAGAACAATGTACGTAGTTAAGATCTACTAGCCGGATCCAGTGTGGACGCTGGTCGGTGTATTGTCACGCATCTAAGTTTCGTGTTACGACCCGATCCATCGAAATTCGGTTTTTTCAAAGGTAGTTCCCTATTGTCTGCGTGACAAGAATACGTCCACACTTGCGTTATGACACGCGTCGAAGTACGCCTGATGACAAAGAAACAGACACGGAGTAGGAGCGGATCACTTCATGACGTGTCCCGGTACATCCCCCGCCCGCACCTCACCTGCTCCTCACCGCGCCGCCGCCTCGCTCCTGTAGCGATGCCATGCCACACAGTATAGTTCGACACCATGCGTCTACACCTGTAATATTTCATCGTACGTGGTTTGTGACCGTGGCAGCACAACCTAGACCGTCCACACTTAGCGTAACATGTCTTGTACGATTTCACGTAGTCCGGTCCGTTATGTCACAAGACAAGTGTGGATGCAGCCTAATGTATGTTAATCAAAAGGCGGTGTTTTAAGCACAAAGAAGGTCCTATTTACTGTTTTTTTGCTTCTATACACTTTAACCTATTCCCAAACGTTGTCTAGCTATGAACTAGGATAAACAGTAGATTTTCATAAATATAATTTAAATATGTTTTTATTTCACTTTTTTTTTGTATCCATTACTGTAAAACTTTAAAAGAGTTTATCAGATCACTCTTTCTTTTAAAAGTCAGTGGCTAAACTATTTAAGAGATAATTCCTAAGAACTTGACACTGCGGTGGTACTCTGGCGGCTGAATTTTTACAATGATCGACAAAATTAATTTGAAAGTTGATACTGATTTTCCGAAAAACCTTAAGTAACGATATTATTTTTTGGGGTATGTAAAATGTATTTCATTGGTGTTACCATGTCATTTTCAGTGCACAGTGTCTGAGAACAATAGCAATTGAAAAGTATTTTTTGCGCGAATGAAGCTACTTAAAACATTTACTTAAAAAATATACGTATCCCATAAATCTTACAGATATTGTCATCCTCATCCTCTTTTACGAATAAATATTGCCTTTAAAAGTTCTCATTCACATTTCAAGTATTATACTGACTAGTAGTTCTTCGAATAGCAGACCTTGCGAGCACAATCTTTTTCTTCGTGTCAGAGTCAATTTGCTATAAGCGGTAGAACTAACTATAAAAATCACGTCACCACGATTCAAAAATCTAAAAAAAGATTCGCCGCCTCATGTAGTCGTCATTAATGTTTACTTGGTAGTACTTTTAGTACTATTACTTCTGCGTTATACATAAAGGATTTCCTCCTTCCAAAACTAAAAAATATATTCTTGCCAAATATTACTAAATGCGTCCAGTTTTTAAACTTCACAATCTATTGTATCGGCAACCACTAGACCAATTATGCTCATATTCGAAATTCCTCTTATGAGTCAGATATCTAAAATGTGTACCAAATTTTATCAAAATAACGCCACAGCAAACTTGACCCACCTTTTAGGAAAAGTACCACCCATCATAAAATCCCCGACGGCAAAAAGTATAAGTATATTAAATTGTAGAACAAGCATATCAAGTTTCAACAAGATTGGATGAAAAATGTACAGGAGCACCAACATACAACCTAACATATATACGTACAGATGAAAGTAAATTTGCCCAAAATAAAAGCAGAGACGCTTCGCTCGGTCAATCAAGATTCAAATTGATCTTACGTTAATCCTCGAATATTTGGATATTTATGCAAAAAATTTATAGGTTTAGGTTCATAGAACTTTATTTCTCAAAAGACTAGTGTTCACTTACAATGAGAATAATTTTGATAGTTATTGACTCTTCTGGTGTGGTTAGCTTATTGGTCATTTACGTACTGCTTAAGTTTACTCCAATATGCGTGAACACTATCATATTCGTTGTCATAAAAAATTTTTTTACCATTTAACTATCATACTCTTTCACTTCATTTGGTAACTAATTGTATAGCTTTGCTCCTTCAAATTTTAGGTATAGTCGTTTGTCTATAGTTGATATGCGGCTTTACCAAATCTATTTTTTTTTTCAAAATTTTTGGGTATACACTTTTTGTGTGAGCTGTACATCTGAATGAATTTATTGAGAAAAAAATGAGAGATGATATTTTTTTACGAAAATGTACCTGCATACCTGTATTCTCATAAAAAATATCCTGTCTCATTTGTATGTGTAATATTAGCTTTTCAAAGACTAGTTTTGTAGGTTTTTTAAAATTTCGCGATGTGAACACATATTTATATTATATTGACGGGGCTTAATCGTGTTAAAAATAGTATTTATTTACCTCGATGTTTCGATCAAGTTACATTGATCCGATGTGCTGGAATAACTATTTAGCCTTATGTATTTTAATTATTTTAATATTTTTTCTAAACAACCATCAACCAACATCAGCTTCAGCTATGGTTGTTCGCAAGCCGACGTTTAAGGGCTTTAAAGTAATTTGTTTCGTGCAAGCTTAGGGCAAACTTCTATATTTCGAAAATAACTGTTTGTGATCAGATAGTGACGATTCAATTATTGTCAAACTAAATGTATGGTTGTCAACCGTAGTAGCAAATGAAAGTTTGCCCATAACTTTCACTTGCTATAGTGACGGTCTGCCTACACTCACAGGCGTATGCCCAATGCCCATGATTGCTTGAAGATAGAATATTTCATATTACGGTGAGCCGGTGGTTAAAAACGTATTCTTGGAAACTAAACATTGAACCCGGCACTGTAAAACAGCATTTATCAACAATTATATGCAACCGCACACAAGTCGCAGAATGAGCTATTGATAGGGCTATGATCGACGTTTCTCTACGTGATCGAATCAGAAATGAGGAGATCCGTAGAAGAACGAAAGTCGCCGACATAGCCCAGAAGATTAGCCAGTTAAAGTGGCCCTGGGCAGGGCACATAGCACGCAGAACAGATGGCCGATGGGCGGAAGGTTCTGGAGTGGAGACCACGGACCGGCAAGCGCAGCGTAGGTCGTCCACCGATACGGTGGACAGACGACCTGATAAAGGATGCAGGCCGCTTCCAACCGGTCCTTTTCGATAATTATGGGCGAGGCTTATGTTCATCAGTGGACGTTCAACGGCTGAGATGATGATGATGATGATAAGCAATGCTCTTCGTTATAAGGAAATTCAAAGACTGCATTCAAATTAGTGCGAAATCGAATAATTCAATTCATATATTATTAATTAATTATTTCATTTACTATTAATTATATATATTTATATTTCACACATTTGACTCATCTAGCAATCTTTCATTCAAACTTTGCGTGTAAAAATGTATGTTACCACAGATCCGTGAATAATAGTCTGAGAATAATGCGTAGATGAATAGATAAATAATGGAATAATAATAATAACAATAAAATTATTATAACTTGATAGAAACTTTTGTAAGTATTACGAAGGCATATAATCTAAGCGGTTGTTATAGTCGAATATCTCGACCGGTTTCGCGCAGCCGGGTGCGCACGAACTCCATGAAGAAGTGGCCCGGATGGTCACGTAACCGGTCGAGATATTCGACTATACCAACCGCTTAGACTATACCTACCGTGTAAGTTAAATCGTAAAATAACATTAAATTAAAATTACTTGTCGTTTTTCAAACTCCGCGTAAACTTTATAGTACATTACTGCAGAATCCAGTAAGTAAGTCTTCCTGGCCAAGTATGAGTTAACCGGTTATATACGTTGCCAGGATGGCTTTCTTACTGGTTGAGGCTTGTATAATGGTTTTTTCAAAAATGAAAGAAAGTTTTTGCTAATTCGGCTTCAACTTTTAAATCAGGAGGAGTGCCATCTATTTTTCTGAATCAGATTCACTTGAACTAATTGTTTGGGATTATCTATGTTCACTCGGTAAATTAAAACACAATTGTCGCAATTGAATGTGAAATCCCATCTTTCGTTGTTTTGTTTTACTAAAAAGTTTGCGTTTAGTTTTGAATATTGTTCTATTTTTACATGACATGAATGTTTAGCTAAAACAGAAAATTATTGTTTTTGAATCTCCATATTAATTTTAGAATTAAAAGCTATAATCCAATATGATTTATAAACTGAAATTATTAAATACAAACTTAAAATCCCACACTATACTTCTACAACATTATTAAGTACAAAACGCTTCATGCAAACTTTTTCTGCGTCGCGTTAAGTGTTACATACTATAAAATGGCTGTTTAATATAATATACCTATCACATAATTTATGAGATCGATATATTTTTGGAGCCTCCCTCCTATAACCATGTTATAATGGCTAAACTCTAATCTGTGTCTGGTACTATGTTTTTTTTCCTAAGCAAATATAAAGAGGATGACCTACTTGCAGTAAGTAAATTACATACTTACTGGACAGTTGTGAATAAGTCTCCGGTAGAGTTCACTTTCTGGGTACTTTTTAGAGATGTTATGGCAACATTACATACCATTTTTGAGAAAAAATAATTTTGTAGCTTAATATATTCAATCAGTAACTATCTATTTTTATGTTGATCCAGGTTAGTTAAAATAATAGTGTAAGTCAAGTTTATTATATATTCATAATATTATTTAAGACATTGTCGTTATTTAAAATCTAGTTTGGTCATTAGATTATTTACATGTTTTTATAATAGTTATTTATTCCTAAATAAACTAGACTAGACATACACATTAAAATATAAATTTTAAATTTAAATATAAGTGAGTAGGTATTTTCTATAATATAATACATATTTTAGTTAAATTTGGCATCATTAAGTATAGCCAGTTAAGCTACATTTAACATTTATAGACAAAATTCTAAAATTAAAAAGATATTGATACATAATTAGATACTCATTTACATTTTATAATTTAGCATAAATTCATTTACATTATTAATTACTACATTTTCAATTCCTGTATCTTAATAAAAATGGTAAAGTTTGTATACATATAAGAGTCTACTAATCTACAGTATTATTATGCTAAAATACTTATTCAATTAAAATCAATTACTTATGTATTATTAGAGTAAAATAATAACTAACAGAACATAATTCAATGTATGTACCTAGTAATATTTATTTAATTATATGTGTTTTTCAATTCTTAGTAATGTCAGATAAGATCGAGGAAAATTGTAAGTTTGATATCAGTTGTTAAGCCCGCAGACTTGCTAATCGCCAATAATACAATAGTTTTCTCAGAAGTCGTACTCTTTTTCCAGGAATTACGACCTATGTGGTTAATATTATATTGGAGCCGGTCGTTCTGCGTGAATACACAGCGGATCATCTCCACGTACACACACATAAACGTATTATGACTATAATGGTTTTGATAGATTCAATTTAGTGGTTGTGGCACACTGTTTTCACATCAACTTTGCAACTTGTCTTGACCTGGTGACAGTATGTGAAAGCATACACATGATTCCATATACTGTGTGTACGAAATCAAAGTAATAAACTATTGTTCAATCAGCGACTCAGCAATTAACACACCATTTCATTATTATGTGATGAGGTGAAAATTAAAGGAAATCGATAAAGCATCTGAACTTATGAGTACATTTTCTAATATTTAATTCATATTTAAGAAGATAAGGTAGAAGAAATAGCTCTTCGAGTGCCCGAAATAAAGTCATTTTTATATGTTAGTTATTGTGTACGACGATTAGAAAACCTACATAATAATAAAACCTAGATAATTGTCCTTCTTGACAGTTATATTCTTGAAAAGAAACAACAAAAAAATTAGATCAGGTGAGCCTGTCTTTATTTTACCCAAACAATGTAACGACAAACCTACCTGTGACTGTAAACCTTTTTAGGCATTTCGGGGCGCTACTCTCCTACAATACGAGTATTACAGCTATTAGAAAAATAATGCTTCTGCTTATTCTCGGCCAACAAGGTTCTAGGCTCTCCCAATATTTATAGCCTTATTTCTTTTTTTTCAGACCCATGAAGTTATATCACAGTGACATTAAATTCGAGTACATCTATGTCACCCCAATTGTTTAGCTAGTTAAGAAACCATATTAAAACAATATTAAAAAATATTTCAACCTGCCGAAATAAATACTATTTCACTATGTATTTATCATTTGTATCGGAAACTTTTTAAACTCCACATTGAAGCAAATCACGCATTAATGTATATATCATCCTTATAAGTGACCGGATAGTCCTTCGGCGGGAGCTTGAAGCTGTCTCGGATGTAAGAAAATCGGTGGAAGTTGTAAAAGTACTCCTTGCCGTCTGGTGAATACTGCGGGTAGAAGGAGTAGGGTGGCAGTTCGGGCTCCGGGAGGCAGTCCGTGAGAGCGTGTCTCGCGAACTCCTCCTTATAACGTCATGACTGCTCGCGGAAGGCAGCCCTTTTCGAGCATTTCTCTTTCAAAATGTAGCATAACGCAATGGCTATGAGAACAGCTATCGCAATCGCCATGCTTATGCTGATCCAGATGATCTCTTCGTTGATCCCACTTGTTGATTTTCCTGGCGACAAAAAATTTGGTTAATAGCGCTGAACATGGAAGTATTTGTACTTATATGAGCCAAATGCTGGGCAGTAAATTGCCAATCATCTAAGAATGTTCCTTTTCCAGTCCTAAACCAGACTAATATTTTTGTTTATTGCCGTCGTGCAGAATAATGAGGAATGTCGTTGCACGCGTTTATGCAAAATAGGTGTACCGGGATTTACGGAGAAAGGGAACAACGTGGAATCTGTAGAGGTAAAGTCCTCCGAAACATCACAGAACATGCGTGACTTTATGTGTGTATGTATGTCAAAGCCAATACAATAATCTTATGCAAACATTCTATATAGAAAAAAAGTTTAATTATAGCAAATTTTAAACAACAATCCTTTTGAGCTATCCAAACTCTTTCTACTATATTATTCATAGTCACAATTAAGTAATGTAACAACTCGTGTTTCAGGTTGTGATTATGTGAAATACGAATCTGCTTGCTTCTTATTTTAGGAACTATTTTGTGATTAATATTATTGACTGAGCGAGCGAAAGCGTCTCTGCTTTAACTGGCCAAATAGGCTTTCATCTGTCCGTATATTTGTTAGGTTTTGTTCGTTTGTCTTCCTGTACAGGTCGCATTTTTAACCAATCTTGACGAAATTTATTACAAGTTCTACTATTTAATATATAATATTTTTGTCGTCGTTGATTTTCACTGGGGAGGAACTTTTTTTTTAAATTGGTGGAAGTTTGCTGCGGTTCTATCTACGGGCTAATTTTAATAAAAAATGGTACACACATTATAGATACCTGACTTTAAAGAGGAATTTCGAATATGAGCATAATTGCTCTAGTGGTTTTCGAGAAAATAGGTTGTGGAGTACTGAGGCCTCGTAAGTTTGTTAAAAAGTATAATCCGAGCACTGACTGTACAAAACCTTCCATTATAGGACTTACGATTGAACAAGTATCTAATGACCACGTTAGACGGGTAAGCCGTAAAATATTGATTATGTTGATAAACCACGTCTTATAAAGGAAGATCTATTTTTGTTTCCTGGGCGATTAAGCGGTATAAACAGCCGGCTTTATATTGCAAAGAGGCCACTCAATATTGCTCCTTTATGCTAATACCTGAGCTATTTCTATTGAAATGTTGTACCCAGAGGTGAACAGAATATTTCAGTAACGGTTACTGGCTAACTTTAAAACATTCTACAAGTACAAAACTATTAAAAAACACTTTAGAAATATCTTATGTTCTTCACATTGATTCTATCTATTCATCTATCTAAATCATCTTTATCAATCGAAATAAGGTTTGATAAGTTTTATTCTCAGATTATATATTATTTTGCCTCAAACACTCAAATTAACATTTTGTTTTTCTAAAGGCAGAAGTTTTGCGGTTTATGTAATATCTATATTTATTAATAACTAGCGACTGCCCGCAACTTCATTCGTGTAATAGGCTCGGCCTCGCCATAACCTCCCATCTTTTCTTGGCTTTCCTTTCATAAGAACCTTCTTCTGACAATTATTAACACAACAAAAAAAATGTTAGCGATTGATATATATCCGTCTCAAGTTATAGCGTGACCAGGCAAAATAGAGGTTAATTTTTATATATATATATATATATAATATAGATTTATAGTTGGTGTATACCTTAGAGCAACGCGGGCCACCGACAGGCCGGAGGGGAGTAGCCATAGCATTTTTTCCCGATACAAAATAGTCTGTCTATTCTTGCGGGGCAAATCAGCGCTACGCATACTTTCTCAAACCCCCACACAAAAACAATCCTCTGTCACTACAAAACTCACACATGACAATTAAAAGAATACAGTAACAATTCACACACACAAAGACATATTCTGCGTCAGTACAGTGTGATAATGTGATGCAACTACAGGGACAAATTAGATTCAGCTTTGGCTGTAACAACTATCGATACACATTATCGGTAAACTCGAGGACTCGGTTAGAGTTAGGTTTAAAACCTATTTCTATTAATGCCTGCTCTTTATGTCTTACTACAATAATAAACTTAAAATTACAAATCATCATCCATCCTTAATCATTCCCTCATTACTGAGGATCGTGACTCCTCTGTTGCAGTTTGTTCACTGTTTCTCTCCATCGAGTTCTGTTGCTGGCCTGATGTAGAGCTGTGCTGAATGGTATCTCCAGCTGTTCCGATACCTGATCCGTCCATCGCTTAGGGTTTCGTCCTCTTGGTCTTTTACCCTCAATTTCGCCAGTTACTGTAAAACGCTCAAGTGTCAGCGCTTCTACTCGTACGCTTCTAAATTACAAATACTAAAAACTTAATGTATCAAAGAAACAAAACTAATCCGGTTTTGACCGAGCGAACGAAGTCTACCATTTACAGAGCTACTAGCAAAAACCAGTAATAGTTTTAAATTTTTCTATCACTGGTTATTAAATTGGATTAATTTTGTATATATATATGACGAATATAATTCTGCTTTTTTCATTGAAATGAAATTCTCGTATCAGTGTATTTTTCCATTATTAATCTTGCCAGTTACAAATTATGATTTGTAAAATCATTTTCGTGTTAATGGTAACTGATAAAGGGAAACAAGTCTTTGCCATTAAACTTTTTAAGGCTTTTGGCACGATTTGATGTGTAGTACAAGATCGCGTAGGTCTATTGTCGTCGCTTAGACGTTGTCTCATTTCTTTTTCACAAATTCGACGTAACAGTATTACCTCTTCTGAAGCATCAAGCAAGTTTCCCCTGCTTTTTTGATGCATGCAAGCTTTTTTCATCAATAGGTCCAAGCAATCCTTTGATACATGTATTGACTTCAAGTAAGTCAATCTGTCAGTTCTGTCATTCGCTTTGCTCTTCATGGTTAATTTTGTATGGATTTACTAATGCCAAGTCGAAAAAAAGTTAAATGAAAAATTTGTGAAATCAATAATAACAACTTTTTGGGTTGGACCACCCTTATTACTTGGGAGTATAAAAAAGTTCACGACCTGTTTTCAGACCTACTCAATATACACACAAAATTTCAAATGAATCGTTTAAGCCTATACGGAGAAGTTTTCTTACAAATACTGTTCACGAGAATTTTATACATCAGATATAATTTATGATGCTATTTGAATATTAAACTATATGAACATGTATAAAATAAATATTATGTATTAAATTAATCAGAAAACATAATCCTATATAAACGCCTTTGCTATTTTTATAGATAACTCAACAACCCGGTAGCAACACTAGCTTGGCACAGCAACAATTCTAGACGAAGATTCGAATCAGTCGGTCGACTAATCTGCATATTGTTTAGGAGCAAGTGACCTGTGTTGGTAAACAAATCCGAAGCAAGATGACCTAACTCGGCCGATGATTATTGTAATTTTTTAGTTTAAAAAGAATAAAGAGTAATAATCTAATTAAAAATTACTAACATATGAATGGTAACGCCATCTTTTCGTAAACTTGACGTGGCAGATCTTTTTTACTATATATTTTTTTCTAGGACTTCAATTCAGCCGTGCAACTAGATTCAGTCTAGTGATGGTCTAGTGGGCAGTCGGGTTGCAACTAGTTTTATTGAATGCACAAGCCCTCTTGGGCTTACACTCTGACAGCGGGGATTGCCTGCGTATGACTACTCCCTCCGGCCCGCCGGTGGCCCGCGTTGCTCTAAGGTGTATACCAACTATAAATCTATATTATATATGACTGTCAATCAATGTTACAATAAAATAATTTGCATAGTAAGTATACTTAGTTAAAATAGCCTCATAATCAAGAAAGCTTAATTTAAGAACATGCAGCAGTCGATATCCATATGTTACCAAAACCGTTCTGGAATTAATTTCAAGATGCAGGTGGAACACTTTTATTAGGTGCGCTTGGCCCGTTTGGGTGAAGAAAAATCAAGGCACTCGCGTTATCGTCACGTAACGCTTTGTCATAGATAATGTAGTTTTGGA
Organism: Selenia dentaria; assembly: GCA_917880725.1. NCBI lineage: Eukaryota > Metazoa > Arthropoda > Insecta > Lepidoptera > Geometridae > Selenia > Selenia dentaria. The sequence goes on along the minus strand of OU862877.1, from coordinate 29,659,918 downwards.
GTGAAAACTTCTTTAGGCGCGATAATGGTTTCCATCACAACGACATTATGGCAATTAACAAAAATTTTAGTTGGTTAAGGACTGTAAAAGGAACATTCTTAGATGATTGGCAATTTACTGCCCAGCATTTGGTTCTAGTCTTAGACTATATACCTATAGACGGTGTCATGTTTGTACTTACAAAGCATAAAGCGAGATCGCAAGATGTAAAGTTTCTAGTGACAAAAAAGGACGGAGCATATTTTTTTGTCTTTGTCACCGTGGCCGGTTTTTGTTGTTTGTCAAGCTGTCAAAATACGATGTTTGGCAAAGTTGGTTCAGCGTTCGGATAGAAGTTACGTGTTTTTGTGGGATTTGTAGATATTAATAGAGTACCAGTGTGTTTTGAGATAGAGACTCCTTAAACTTAGTGTATGTACGATGGTAGGGTGTAGTGTATTAGGCTGCAAAAGCCGCAGCGAGCGAAAAATAACCGGAGTAACCTTTCACTCGTAAGTAAACAGACTTGTTATTAATTTTGATATATTTATGCAAGGTCATGACATGCTATAGCGTTTTATACTGAGATAAAACTTGATTACTGCTTTTTGCGTAAGAAAAGAAGATTTATTGTTAATATTTTCAAAATTAGAAATAGGTTAGGTGTTGCTATGTTCTGAATTTTATTTACCCAAGTTTCCGTTTCGGTAAGATGATATCATACTACTTTCAAACTTTGGCGAATTGAACTCTCGTGTGTATGACTGAAACGGACCCATTATATTTATTTGATCCGTTCCGGTGTCAGTCAAGGTAGTATTCTGGAATGAACCCAGTTTCACATTGTGATTAATGACTTGCCGAAGGTTGGGGGAAGAGTTTGATGTTTGCTAATGACCTTATGATTAAGTTGGGTGTTGGTAGCACGAAAGACACATTGACAATGTGGTAAGACAGACTGAAACTAACCACTTAGAATTTAGTAGCTCTAGGTGCAAATCCTGCATCATTTACTGCACCTATTCAGTTCTGCTACCACAAATCTGGTGCGTCCCAATTTCTTGGTTATGTAATTTTTTTTTGCTTTAACCCTGTTTTCTGATAGAAGTGCTATAATTAAATTATCCTATGCATTTGTGCATATATAATTTTTTTGCAGATTATAATTATTTAGAATTAGAGTACATTACTAGGTATGTATGTTATGAATTTAATATATACCCAAGTTGTATATGTATAATTGTATACATTTGTAGTTTGATGGCAACTTTAAGATTCAGACATAGAACCTTTGTTAAGAAATAATTATCTGTTCGCTGAATACTTGCTTATCATATTATACGGAATAAAAAATGTTTTTCGATTAAATAATGCAATGCATATGTAAGTAGGTGCTCCAAAATCAGTGGTATTATACCTACATATATTTAAGATAATAGCAAGTTGTATGGTCAGTTTTTATTATGAAATGTTGTATTAGCAAACGAATGATTTAAATTATTTTTTGCAAAACGGAAGTAATTTTTTGTTTTATTATTCAAAGTAATACTTTTTTATCAGTAAATAATGGCTTGTTTACATTGGACTGAAAAAAATTGGTAAATATTGATTTTGAAAAAAATAAAAATTTCCGAGTGAGAACGATGAAATTTTTTTCTGCAGGCAATATTGTTACATCTTCTAAATTATTTGTTATTTTGAAAAGGTGACTTTTAATCTATCGTTTTGGAGATGGTTGCTTTCTAACATATACACTTTTATTACAAAGTGAACATAGGGAAATATGAAAAAGAATACTCAAAGGTTGTTGATTTTAGCCTAGTTTCATGTTATGTACTGAATCTAGCAAATTGAATTGTCTTGTTTCAATGCAAAAAATATTGGAAATGATAGCATAGTTAAATACTGATGAACATTTGAATTCTATAGTGCGAGCGATGGAAAATGACTTGCTAGGTTCTGTTTACTTATATTAAGGATGTAGTCCAAGTTGTTTAGACAGTTTAATATTGTTATGTTTGCAATAACGCCTGTTATGCAGATTACATTTCAAATTTACAAATATAGGATAGAAATATTATATGAATTTAAGTCATGTGTGGGATTCGAACCCGCGTCCATCCACCCTTTTAGCCGGGGTATGCTCTAACCAATTGAGCTTACATGACACTAATTAATGTACGAAGCTGTTGATTTTTGGTGTATAGATTACATCTAAATAAAAGAAAACAAAGTTGTAGGTGAAGTACTTTTGAAGAAGTTGCATTGACCGTGGTCTCGAGATACGTCAATGATAGTCAAAATAATACCATGTTTATTTTTTTTTATTTTTTTAAATATTGTGACGGAACAAGCCCGAGGCCCACCTGATGTTAAGCGGACTAACCTCTGCCTATAACAGACGCATTTCGTCTTGCACTGTGCCCGTCATACTGAGACGTACAGTTGTTAGGTCTGATGTATCTGTAATTTTTCTGGCTCTCAAGGACTGCTGCCGGAACACACTGATATGTGATTGGCGACAGATTTTCTACTTGAGGGTGGTCGCTAGCTAGGCGGGCATTCACAAAAAGCCCTTCCACCATGCGGTGAAGCTCATGCCCGCGGTGGGATTCGAACCATGGACCTGCTGCACGGCAGTCCATAGCCAATACTACTAAGCCATCACTGCTTCAAAATTCGATATTATTCTGTGCGTGAATAGACCCGTTGTAATCATATAAACGTGTTTTATACTAATTCACTTACCTTACATTTATTTCATTTTTATATATTAATACACGACATTTTTTAAATTTATTGCTTTTTTTTAGGTTTCCGTCTGATCCTAACACAAGATTGAAATGGGTGGATGCTACTGGAAAATTAAATTGGCAACCAACTATATACTCCAAAATATGTTCAGTACATTTTGATGATGAGTTGTTTATATATAAAAAAAAATTAGTACTTTTGAAACCAAATTCAGTACCAGTAAAACATATACATGTAAGTATTGATTCTTTAGAAGCCGATGCAATTCAATAATACTATAAATAATAGGTATTATCATATTTTCAAATGCATAATCAAATATTACAGATAAAGATCCCAGACCACCAGTGTACAACAAATCTGCATGTATTGCAACAAGAAAATCTTGTGTCATCACAGCCATCAACGAGCCAGGAAAATATTTATAGAACATCTTCGACAAAAAGAAGCAGCCATGTTTTAAAAGAAGTGCAAAATATTCATCCGAAAAAAAAATGTTTGGTAGATATTTATTTAATATTCATAAGGTAGCTTTAGCTTGTACTCAATAGATTAACTGCTACACCTACCTAGTAGCTACTACAGATACGTGTATATATTTGCGACACAACTTCTGAGCAAACCATCTACTGGTTCTACCACTAGCCATTGCACTAATGCTACTAATATTATAAATGTGAAAGTTTTATGTAAAAGTTTGGAGGGTAATATGTTTGTTTTGATTAATATAACATATGAGATACCAAACTCATGTAGATTAGGTTCTAAAATGATGCATAGAGGACACTTTATGAGTATATCCCAGTCATCGGTGATGAAGTACATAGCTCCAGTTGTTGAACATGTTTATGAAAGTTAGCTATATCAAATCAAACAATATGGCTAGTGCTTAAAACACGGAAGCATCTATCGCACAAAACTTAAGAGACGAAAGTTTTAAAATTTAAACAAATAGCGTGTTTTTATGGGAATACATATTTTACTTACAATGCCTTATATTTCCCTGGCAAATCATAAATATTACAAAAAATACATAACAAAAATTAAATTTCAGGTGCCTTCCAGCGGTTTGGATGATCTCACACTGTCAAAGCATCCTGTGCCTCGGCTTGATTTGTCTTCAACCCCCAAGAAGGAAAGGCAACTAAAGAAAATGCTGTACAGAGAAAAGATGAAATCCGCGAATCGACTTAAAAAATTGCGAGCAGCGCGTGAATCCAAACGAAGGTTATCTAAAAAGATAGGTAATTTAGAAAACGTTATAGCAGAGCTAAAATGTAAAATGCAAATGAATTCCGAAGAGTTGGATCTATTATCTAGTATAGAAACCAAAAATGCTGATTTTCTTAGGCGATATCTAGTTAAAAAAAGCTGCCCAAGAAAATATTCGCCCTCGTTAAGGAAATTTGCATTATGTTTGCATTTTATAAGCCCGAAGGCGTATGCATTTGTGAGAAAACAATTTGACACGTGCTTACCCCACCCTAAAACTTTATATAGGTGGTATACATGTATAGATTGTCAACCAGGGTTCACTAAGGAAGCTTTCGAGGCAATCAAATTACTTGTAAGTAAAACACCAGAAAAAATACTGTGCTCGGTCAGTCTCGATGAGATGTCAATTCGGCAACAATTACAGTGGAACGGCAAACAAACTGTTGGGTATGTGAATGTCGGTGATAATTTGGACACCGACAATTTACCTATAGCTAAAGACGCTTTGGTGTTCATGGTTACCGCACTAAACAGCAGCTGGAAACTACCTGTTGGATATTTCCTAACAAATGGTGTCAATGGAGAGCAACCTAGCGCTCTATTACAGACATGTATAAATTTATTGAGTGAAAGTGGTTTAAAAATAACATCCGTCACGTTTGACGGATGTCCTGCTAACTTCGCCATGGCAAAAATTTTAGGCGCTCAATTTGATGATGCCAACCGCATCATACCAGTAATTAAAGTTGCAGGTCAAAATATTGTTATATGTCCAGATGCATGTCACATGCTAAAACTTGTAAGAAACGCTCTTGCTGATAAAAAAGAAATGGTTAACGCTGACCAGGAAATAATTTCCTGGGAATATATTGAGAAATTGCATGTTCTTCAACAAAATGAAGGATTACATCTGAGCAATAAAATCAGAAATGCTCACGTAAATTTTAAAAAACAGATTATGAAGGTCCGTTTGGCTGCACAAACTTTCAGTAGGTCGGTAGCTTTAGCGCTTACATTTTGCAGGGATTATTTAAATCTTGATGAATTTGCGCACTCCGGGGCTACAATAGAATTTATCAAGTATTTTAATGATATCTTTGACATATTAAATAGCCGAAGACTTAGCACATATGATTTTAAAAAACCAATATCACAAGAAAATTTCGTTATTATAGACGCGAAACTAAAACAATTTGAAACATATGTAAAAAAGCTTAAATTAACTGAAGGACAAACAGTTCTTTCATCGGGCAGGAAAACTGGTTTCTTAGGATTTTTAATTTGTGTCCACGCAATAAGAGAAATTTTTAATGAGTACATTAATGTCGAAAATGCTCCTCTTCGATATTTATGTACTTATAAAATGAGTCAGGATCACTTGGAGCTATTTTTTAGCGCCATACGCTCAAAAGGGTGCTTTAATAATAACCCCACTGCATTGCAATTCATGTCGGCGTACAGGCGTCTGCTGATTCATGGTGAGTTGAAAAATATTTCTTCAGGTAATTGCATACCGTTAGAATCTATTAATATTTTGACATGCAATATGAAATCAATTTGTAGGAATATAAATAGTAGAAGATCGAGATTGCTGACAATGAATGAATCTCTAGACTCAGAAGATAATATCATTGATTTACCTCAAGATCATGACTATATAAGGAATTGTGAGATTACAGAATTCTCTAAAGAAGCTACAATTTACATAGCAGGATATATCATTGTAAAAATGAGAAAGATAATTAAATGTGCAGACTGTTTAGGAGCAATTGTTTCACATGAAAAGTATCCGGGCTTCATTCAACGAAGAGATGTTGGTGGATTATATTATCCATCAAATGATGTAGTACTAATTTGTTTATTTTCAGAGAAAATACTGAAACATATTATTGCTGTACATGGTAATGCATATTTCGCAAAAAAAGATTGTGTACCTAAAATGGTTTGTAGCATTTTAAAAAGATTTATTAACACACACATTTTTGCAGACCTAAGTGATCATGTTAATGAACAAAGTCCAGTGGACAATCACACGGCTTTGCTAATTAAAGCAATCGCTTTTAGATACCTTGAAGTACGAATTCATTTTATTATGAAGTCACTGTCTCAAGGACAAGACAGAATTAGAAATATGCATACAAAACTAGTGTTATTCAAGGGGCAGTAGACTGTTCCTTATTTTTACCAACCTAAATTGACCCATATGATATTTAGGCAAAGGACTGCTCTGTTTGCGCTTGTATGTATCCCCATTCTGTGCTACGGTCAATATTAAATTTACTGTAAACATATTATTATATTGGAAATATACGGTTTTAATAAATTGGCTTAATTTTTTTAATGATCCTTCCATACTCCTTATTACTAATATATTATAACAGATGGTGCTGTCTAAAGAAGTAATTATTTGTTGTAAGTAAGTAATTTCTTAGATAAGTCATTACTTGAGGTTAGAATTTTCCAATATGAAATCTTGTTTTGTAGTCGAGTAATGTACGTTATTTATTTACTTAATAAATGCTTGAGTAAGAATCGACCCCAGATGGTTGTTTCCCTTCAGCAATATTCAATAGCTGTGCTTTGTTTCATTGTAATTCTGATAAATTTAACTTCATTATTTTAATAGTAATTTTATTTCTTAGTATTACTTATTAATAATTTTGTTTGACTCTTCTACTCTTATTATAGGCTCTCAAGGACTAGCTAGAGACCCGGACGGACAGACATACAGGAATTCTCGCAAATAGGGCTTCATATTACGCTTTGGGTAAGGAACCCTAAAAAGTATATTATTTATTAAAATTTGTTTATTTGAATCACATTTCTATCAGAATTGAAGAGTCAGACAAATGTATTATTAAGTGATATTAAGAGATAAAATTACTATTATAATAATTATGTAAAATTAACTAGAATTGCAAGTTTTCCTTACTTAAACAAAGTGCAGCTTTTGAATATTGCTGGAGGGAAACACTCATCTAGGGTCGATACTTACTCAAGTACTTAAGTACATTACTCGACTACAAAATAAAATTTCATATTGAAGAATTCTAACCTCAAGTAATGGCTTTCATAAGAAATTGAAAATCTGTCGCCAAGCACCTAACAGTGTGTTCCGGCAGTAGTCCTTGAGAGCCAGTGAAATTACAGGCACATGAGACCGTTAGTTCTCGTGTGCCGTAGACCGTTAGTCCGCTTTATTAGAACTGGTAGAATTCACCACTGTAGCAGAGTTGAGGGCGAATAGATCTTACTTAGAATAAGTGAACGGTTAAGCCTTTTGCTACTGCTGTAGATAAATAAAAGATTACTCTTTAACTTTTACGACGGCATATTTATTTCGCACTCTGACATAATAATATATCAAAACATACTTTTTTCTTTTTGAATGACAACACTATTAAATGAGTTTGTATTTTTACCGAAGTAGGTTTACTTCAATACGCTTAACATCCGGTGGGTGTCGAGCTTGTTCCGACACAAGAAAAAAAAACTTGTAAACAAGTACTTCTTCATAAACGCGGGTGAAAATGTCTGCGTTCTTCACCAACATGGGGAAATATTTTTAACATAGCAACATTATAAAATGTATTGCTGTTTCTTGTGCAGCCACGCAATGGTACTGTCTATAGGTATATAGTCTAAGGTTCTAGTATATATTTTGGTCTATGATTTGGTTAATTTAAGTATAAATACCTATTGTTGATGATTGTGTGTCTTAAAAATGATTCCAATAGTTTTCACTCCTATCGGCAGTCCCCAAAGACTGCCGCATGATTATTTTTATGTACAAGGCTCCATAGACGTTGAAACTAGTATAATAATCTATGGCCAAAATATTTCCCCTTAACTTCACTCAAACATACAGGAGCTATTCAGCAGTCGAGAAGGGAAACAATCATTCTTGAGTTGACGGAGATGGATGGTGGAACTAAGTTGTTAAGTGTAACGAATACCGAGCACTCTCCTAACCGTTTGGACGGTAGAGAAGCCAGTCAGGTTATTGTCGTCACCAACATTTTCCGATCTCAAGAATTGCCTCCTTGCCAAAATACAAGGGTTTATATTATCGATCGAGTGAGTGCGAAACACGAGCGAAGCTTCTCTGCTATAGCCTGAGCAAATAGTTTCGTAAGTCGGTTTTCTCTGGCTTCTCTTCCACGGGTCGCATTTCTCAACGGAATTCTCGTAAAATTATGTGAGCAGGTTTGATAATCATATAGATTTGTTTATCGATTGATGTTTAAATTTTTTATATAATTTCATAGGTTTTAAGGATTCTAAAATTAAGTTTTAAGGATTTTGTTTTATAGCGCAGTGTGAATGTTTATTGAGGTTAAGGCTTGTAAAATCGGTAATCTATTCTACAAGTCCAGCCCCATAATAAATATTTAGCCTAAGATGTAATGTGTCCTAGATGGGATTAATTTTTCGGGAACGTGTGGATAGCTTAATCAAAAACTTCAAGAAACAGAGTCTATACTCCAATGAGTATTTTTTGCTACTCCTTGTTAGGCCATACTTTGATGAAACCTTAAAATAGATGATAAGATTTTGAAAATGATATTTATCTTAGCCCGCTATCGATCTAATTAGTTTTAGCAAAATAAAAGTCGCTGATAGTAATCATGCTATGCGAAAATTATATTATTATAATAAAATATTTCTTTTTATGAAAGGTTTCCTGTTACTGTGAATTGTTATTTTCTCTTTTGGGGTTCCGTTGCTCTTGTAGAAAAATATTTATTTTATGTCCACTTGTTCATCTGTCAAAACCTTTTTCGGAGAGAGTCATCAAGTCAAAATTAATATTTAATACTAAGATATACAACAACGCAATAAAAAAACGGTAATAATAATATATGCCGTTGTTTGATACTCGCAAACTCATTCATCAATGTCTATTGTATACTTCTGATTTATATAATTTGAATTACGTGACTAGGTAAGAAGCATGGTACTCATTTGAACTTTTTCTTTTTTATATGACGAATAGAAAGCTTGTGAATATGGCCACTTCACCTACATTTAGGATGAACTTACATTCTACCTTCCCTTGGGAGTTACCTTACGCAGTAATCTTGGGAATTTATTTTTACAACGATTTCGTGAAAATCCTGCGTCAAAATTAGGAAACAGGTCACGTTTTACATCTTGACTTAACACGCTGACACATCAAACTTTATCAAGGAATTGGAGACCAGTATGTTTTCACTGTATTTCTAACCTTTACTAACATAATAACGCAAGGAATACACGAAACACGTCTATAATGGACGTGAAATGTGGCGGTCATGAAAACAGTGAGAATTGGAAAATCGAAATAAAAAACATTGATAATATAAAAACTAGTGTTAACTAAATTTATCTAAATTTATATTATCAATTAATATCTGCAATAACGTGGGAAAACATGAAAACCAGGAAACACGTACATATTAAAATGGATGTGACCACATTCATTTTAGTATGTAAGGAATCAAAATGAACGAAATTATCGTGTCAAGTAAGGGTATGAAATTACCATTACATACACAAAAATTTAAACAATATTTTTTGTAGGAAACTATTTAGTTATTTAATCAAAGTATTTATATCTCCCTCGCTATCTATACACTTCTGCCATCGAATCGCAAGATCACTCAAACCTTTGCGATAGAACTCTGGGTGCATGGACTCCACAAACTGTGTGAAGGCATTTTGTACTACTCCCTGGGAGAAAATTGTCCAAATCACTGGAAAAATGGTAGTCGGTTGGGGCGAGATACGTTAAATATTGACGGCTGGTTTTTCTAACTGCAGGAATTGTAGTGTTAAAACTGAGTGTCGCGTAGTGTTTGGTCCTGCGTTATCATGAAGCAATTGTGGTGAAGACCGATTGAGAAGTGAGGGCTGTTTTATTGCGAGTTTAGCTAAAATTGTTTAAAATTCTGCACAGTAGACATTTGTTGTTATTGCTTGGCCGTATCTGAGGAAGCTATGGAGAAATACACCATGAAGTGACCACCAAACCGTGACCATCACTGTTCTAAGGGTAAGCTTAGCTTTAGGGCATTATTGTGGCGTTTGACCTGGGTGTTTTTCGCTTGCGTTTATCGTAAAGATATTTTCATCATACGTCACAATTCGGTCCAAAACCATTTCAACGCGCGCTCCTCTCTGAAGATCTGACTGATCGTAAAGTATCCAATTTTCAAGTTTTTTATTTTTACCGATTTGGTTCAAATGGTTCAATATTGTGGTAACATCAAACCATGCCGCTAATTTCTTGATAGTTTGATACGGATCAATCTGATTGACAGGTATTTTTGTATGTGGGTGGAAAGTATGTTACGGATGGTTTTTTAAATACAAAGTGCCCGACAAAATTCCTTCTGGTGTTTCATAAAACAATGGGACCTTATCTTCGAAATGATATTGTTTTATTGCCACAGAACGGGCTTTTTGTCAGAAGAGATCAACACGACATGGACGTGATTTATAGCATGTAGAGCTGATATAAATTATGGATTTGGGTTCGCGTTCGGATATGTTCACATGTAAATATGCAGGCCGCTTCCAACAGGTCTTTTTTGAATTTGTGGGGGAGGCCTATGTTTAGCATTGGATGTCCTACGGCTGAGATGATGATGATGATTAATGATGTTATTATTATTGAGGATAGAGTGATATAATCTTACTAATATTATTCTATAATTGTGATAGTTTGGATGGATTGAAGTTTGTTTCTTAATCACACCACAAAGGCTGAACGGATTTGGATGATATTTGAGATGAAATATTGGAATAACGCAAATGATAATTCATCGTAATCATCATCATCATCCATTACCACGATGAAACTGCGAGGTGCAGTTAGTATACAATTACGAGATATTGTTATGTTTATGATTCGAACGGGGACCACATGATCGGCAGGGCTATTATGTATCTCAGTTGCTAACAAATGTTGATTGAAATCTTGAAAAATGGCCGCTCTATGTCAGTTTTGACAACTCAAGTAAGCAAAAATGTAAGTGTAGTGACAAAGACAAAGTAACATAGAGCCGCCATTTTTTCGATTTCAATCAACATTTATTAGCAACTGAGATACATAATAACCCTGCGAATATCGACCCCCACTACCCCTGAGCTATTATCGTTTCTAAACTATAACATACCCATTTCTTTCCAAAAACTGTTATATATTTGTACTTTCATTATTAGTTTTAAATTATTGTGATAACTTATAAATTTAATGTAATTTGTAACATATTGCCTTCTTGAATTATTTAAATTATTATATTGAAAATATATCAATGTTTTGTTGTTGTTTGGACCTTCTTATTACCTTTACAGTTGAGTCCGAACTACACTGGGTCAGTGTATTAACAGCTTCGTGGCAATATAAAATAATAAAATGTGCAAAAATGCATATTTATTACCGTCGGACAATTTTCGAAAAAGTAAAAGAATGTTAATTTATTAAGAAATAAAAAAGGTATCACTTTGAAATGAACTTTAATTTAGTTTTTTATTTTATAAGGATTGATCGATACAGCAATTTTTATATTAGACGCTTTCTTTTTATATTATCTTAAATAATACACAGTTAAGTCTAGTTAGCCGGTGATCCGTGATTCCAGAATTGTAGAAAATTACAAGAGCTAAGTAACACTACTCACCTCCATGTTTGTTAGAGTAGCCACCCACCTTCCCAGCGACCCTGGCTGAAGCTCCTCCGACCATCATCAGCACAACCGTCCCCGTCCGCACGTACATGGTTCGACCTAGAAATATAAACGTGAATTATTTAATCTATCGTTGATGACTAACTATTGACTATATTATTTATAACTAAGATAGACAACTATTTAATTATAATCACTGCCTGATGCGGATATATACGTTTAACATGTAGCTCCAACTTTAGCTCAAGCTACTACAAGCTCTAGCTTGTAATTCCAATGATACTTAATTTGACACATATAATTACAATACGAGCACGGAACAGTAACTTTCTTTGTGTAATTTTCTAAACAATAAAACTCTGAGGAAAGGATCACTTTGACACCTAGGAACCCACAAATACGCACCATGTATTCTACAGCAAAAGTGTTATATTTGCAAAAATAATTATTTAATGTTTATATAATATTATTTAATCTATTTTTAGGTCCATAATAATTTAATCCATCAAATAATCCAATCAAAAATTGTCAATATTAAAACATAAATCTTAAATATAATAAAAGTGTTAAATTATCAATTGTATACATTTAAGATAGTCAATTACAATTACACATATTAAAAATATAAAATAAATTACAGAGGCTAGATTAACCTTCTAGTCAAAATTAAATAACCCGCCCCTGTCCGCTCCCGGTGGAAAGGTGCCCATTACACTCGCTGCGTTCCCGCGCTGAATAGCTATGGCCAGCCTTTGCACCAGGAACGAACCAGAACGGGAGTCACCGGTGATGTCACAGAGTCTACGACCTAACTCTCCCACAAAGCTCTTAGCCTCTTTAATTGAAAATAACAACCATACCATATATGTGTTATGTTTTTTTTATATTTTCTTTCGATCTTATGTTTTTATTTTTTTGATATTATTATAATATGAGTTTGTATTGTATTCACGCCAAATTTGACGTGTGTATGTTTTTATTATATTTTGTATCTATAATGACACAGTCTAACTTTACGACAATTATACCAGTTTACGTAAAAAAACAATAAGGGCGTGTCCCATTAAAAAGTAGTAAGTAGACTAAATATAAGGTAATAATGAGTGTAATGCGAGCTTAATTTTGGGTTGTTTTTAAACGAAGCGTAACACGGGCGCGTTCGGTTTTCTCCGCACACCTCCGCCCTGCTCGACAGAGAGAGAGAGAGAGACGCACCGCCGCGCGTGAGACTGCGTGTGATAATCTGTTTTTTCCCGGTTTTTTTATGTATACTCGTAATTAGTGAATTGTAAATACCTACCTATTATGCGATTATACCGCTTCGTTCGTGAGAACCCGTTTTTTCCTATATCATATCGACACCCTAGCTGTAAGGAAAAGCCCAAACGAGAACTTATATCAGTTTTTTTTCTGCATCAATTGGTCTTGGTCTCGTTGTTCTACGATGATATGAAATCTAAAAAATGGAGGGTATTTGAAGAGTGTAAATATATTTTGGCGTAACTGCCCATAAAACGGCGAATTAAACTTTTTAGAGATACAACGGTTAAGCCGATCCTTTATATATGCATGATATCTGTTACGTCTTTTTTGAGGGATGCATTTTTAAACCCCATTACTTACTACATTCCCACGGTTCGTATCTTTCTAAGGATAAAGAATAACCTCTAAGATACTACAATTTCGTGGGTGACTTAAATCTATCCGTACCATGTTAAAACAGTAACTTTTTAAAGTTCATTTAATTTAAAAAAAATCTGATTCAGTACAAACATCATGCATGATACGAAATTTTAGAAGTCTGTAATGTTAGTTGACAATGGACGTAACTCGTAAAAACCTACTTCTGAGAATATAACCTTATTGGTTTGTAGACAATCTAAAGCAGATTTTAATTTCATATCTATGGTTAAAAATTACATCCATATGACATACCCACAGTATTCGCCCTATTTACATAGGTATATCTGTGGACATACCATTCAAAAGATATTAATAAATTTCTCATAACTTTTTTTATGTTTTGGCTCTGGTGTAAAGTAAGGTATGCCAGAGTTACGACCTTATTGTTTTCCGTCAAGATTCAAAATCACATCACTTTACTCACTCTCACAATAGTAAGACAGAGAGACAGATAAATACTAATATGATCAGACATACAGTTTCCCTGGGAGAAGTAGATAGTAATACAGAACCATAAAAACAATATGCTGAAGCACGAATAATAAATCAAAATGGAATCAAATAAATCAATCAATCTCATATCTAAAGATGAATATTACAATGTATAATCGTTATGATTATGTGAACCAATATGACCTAATCTGAGTAACCTACAATAAACTATGATAGTATCTTTCTTAACTTACCAATTACGATCGACATCTTGAATTCGTTCTTCTTTCTGTTTCTTCAGTGAAATATATATTACGACTCAAAACTTGATTGATATTCAAAGCATCTGCGCTACTTGGACTATTTCATACTGGATTGCGGCCAGACAATAGACCTGTAATTAAAAAAAATACTTTAGAATTGGCTTTTGATACTGGGAGGTTGAGAAATAATAACTATTTTGACGACGAACACTACAGTGTAATTCTGCAACTTTTATGAGCGGGTAATTGAGTGATAATGAAACAAAGATTTGTTTCATTATCACAAGAAATGTAATGTTTCGCATAGGCGATAGCTACTGCTTCTTCTGGGTTATGGCCTTCTGAGTTCTAACAAACAAACATGTCGGATTATTACTACATGCATTATTTTTTGAAAAAATATTACAATGATGTTGTTTATTCAATTACAATGTTTGGCTGTGATATATTATCTTTAAACATTATTTACGAACCCGTTGACTCGCGATTCGCCATATCTGGCCAACGATAAAATAGATTTCGCAGAAATCAACCTACTTTTCCAGGAACTGTAACGTGTGTGGTTAAGTAACTATTAAGTAATGCTATCGTCATGATAAAAGAGATTTGTATCTGTTTGGTACCGCTTATGGGCGCCCTAGAGCGCTATAGAGCGCACCACCGCCATGTAAAGGTGGTGGCAGGTTAAGCCTACGCCTAACGTGACCTTAGCTAACAACCATGACGCTGATAGTATTATCGCGTACCTATGCAAATATGCAATGAAATACAACTCAAACTGTACTCCCACACAGACTCGCTCGCTCTGCGGGGGTGCGCAGGTGTTAAATGTGCGGAAAGTGACCATTCTGTAAGTAGTACCTTATTCTGATTTTCTATGTGTATCTAGTACTTTTTTAATCCTGTGGCACAGAACAAGCCACAATATTTAACCAAAAGTGCTAAGCAATACTAGTGGGAGCTTAACTACAATACAAAATAGAGGTGCGTAAGCTTTAATCACTTTTTAATGACTATGAGGTTAGACCCTGACGAAGCGAAACCTACATTTTCCGTATTTATGGTAAAATCTTCCGTTCCTAAATTGTCATTATGGTAATTTGTTTTCATAACCATTTTAGAGTCTATTTCCCCTACCTACTTGAAGGGATCGGAAGAAGTCTATAAACACAAAGATTTTGCAATTATTGGTCTCATCACGCAGGAGATGAGAATATACTAGACAGGAGACTATTACAGCTACATATCTTAGTAGAGTTGTTCAAATGGGAGTATACAAACAAAAAACTTGTCCCGTTGTATTTCTTTAGTAATTATAAAAAAATGCTAAAAACTTTAAAATATACATGCAAATAATGTCACAGACCAATTTGTTGTGAACAAACACATAAATAAAAAAATGGGAGCATATATGAAACAGTCCAATTCTGAAGGCGGGAACAATACAGTACCTACATAGACAACAATTTATGCAGATGGGCGTATACCATAGGGAAACTACTTATCTACTTGGTTGGTCAAATAAAAAGTAATACTATGTAGTTCCTTTCTTTGCCAGCATTTAAAGTCATGAAATGGAATTGTGCTCACCGTTTTGTCTTATCGCGTTGCTCTATTCATATCAACATGTATATAGTGCGTCGGCATTTTCAGTCCTGTCTAAATAAAGCAGCAATTTATTGTGTTGTTATGTCAAAATTTCAGCTTTTTACTAAATGCATATGAAAGTATAGACGGTCAGAACTTATAACAAAATATATACTATATAAATAAATTTCAATAAATAAGAGTGTCTGTTTTTGCAGTTCCGTCTGTTCAGTCAATATGGCTAGACCAATCTGGACGCGACTTGCGCTGGCAGATAGTGGATGTAATAAGGAGTAACTTGGGCTATTTTTATTTGAGAAAGAAAGATACATTTTATTTTAGAAATCTGAACGCCACACAAGCGAAACACGGGCGTGTCAGCTAATCTTTAAATAATCTCGCCGCATCTACATTCCAACTTCTTCGACCAATGTGTGTTACCAGTGATGACTTATGGCACTGAAACGTGGTCTCTTACGATGGGCCTCATAGAAAAGCTCAAAGTCGCACAACGAGCTATGGAGAGGGCTATGCTCGGGGTTTCTCTACGTGATCGAATCAGAAATGAGGAGATCCGTAGAAGAACGAAAGTCACCGACATAGCCCAGAAGATTAGCCAGTTGAAGTGGCAGTGGGCAGGGCACATAGCACGCAGAACAGATGGCCGATGGGGCCGAAAGGTTCTGGAGTGGAGACCACGGACCGGCAAGCGCAGCGTAGGTCGTCCACCGACACGGTGGACAGACGACCTGAGGAAGGTCGCAGGACGACGTTGGATGCAGGCCGCTTCCAACCGGTCCTTTTGGAAAATCATGGGGGAGGCATGTTCAGCAGTGGACGTCCTACGGCTGAGATGATGATGATGATGATCTACATTCCATCTACACTACGACTTTGGATGTGAGAAGTACTCTCTGGAGCTTCTAATACAATTCTAAAAAATATTTCACTTATAGGAAGATGCTATAGTTATTTATAATTATTGTTATGCAGTTATTTGCTATATTATTATGTTGAAATAAAATTGTATATAATGATTGCTCTTTGATTTGATCTGGTTACGGTGAAATTAAGTAAGTATACATAGAAATCTGTCTATAAATTTACAAAAACTGTTACCAAGGTCGTGTCTATATCTACATAAGATAAATAGAAAAAAGATTGTAGGTGTTACCACCAATTTTTTTAAAATGCTGGTCTGTTCGCGCATCACGTAAAAACGACTGAATAAATGTTGATATCATTTACTGAAATAAAGTCATTAGACTCACTCCTGTGGAGGTACAGACTTTTATCGTTTCGAATTCTGTCTACCTGAAAATAAATTATGAACAATAAACCTAGTGCAAAAATGTTTGCCTCTTTTATAAGTTTCTTTGATAATAAAAGATTTTACTGATCATTTAAAATTTTAGATTTTTGAGAACTGAATGCTATTTAAGGGGATACTTTTCGCTTTCTGGGGGATTCTTACTTCAGATTTTAAAAGAAAATATTGATAATAAGGTACACTTTTACTGTGGTCTTCATGTTTTTATCTGGTCTCTCTAATTTAGACCAGACCTTTGCGAAAATGCTCTCCTTCTAAACGTGCTAAGTCAATTTGTTTCAACTGTTCTCCGTTTTCTAAGTTAAACCCCTATAAGAAGAAGATTTAATGAAGTTTTGTGATCCTTATCCGAGGCCTTTATGAACTGCAATATCCACATTCTGTGATGAAGAAAACGGGACCTCCCTCTTCAGGATTCGAGGGAACTATCTCATCTGATTATGATTTTGTGAGCTGAGAGTGACTGACTGATTCACTATATATAGTGATGAAGAAAGCCTGTTTTCCATCATCAGGATCTAAAACCGCCCCCTTAACTAATAGTAGATTATGCACCGAGGAAGTAAAGCATTGTCTTATGACACGGGCGGTATATTGAAACCTGAGTGTAACTTGGGTTAAGCGCAGCGAGGGAATTAAAATTGAATTCCCGAGCGAAGTATGGGAGTTATGTGGAGTCCTGAGTGAAGCGAGGAGTTAAAGCCGCCCAATACGAAGACAGGCTTTATCCTCGAGGTACATACTCTACTTTTAATACCTACTGCGAGTCAATAAAAACTCAAAGCTTTTTAAAAAAGCAGCTACTTAGTTAAAAGTAAAATAAATTAAAAGTTAAAATTCATATAAGATACTCTTTTCCCGTTATAATCTCGTTTGCAACGCAACCAATGAATGCCCTTATTGCTAAACGAACGCACGATTGCTGTGCGCCGCGTTGCTATGGGTTACGCACGGCCCCTCTGCGCATTCAAAGTCATAGTTGAAGTTACGTGGCGCGATCTGGTATTTGTTGTTATTCAACTTTCATAAAATATTATTATTTTCAAAGTGGTGCATGTAACTGTACCGAAATATCGGGTGTTCCAAAAACAAATAAATCGTAGTCTACATCTCGTGAGTAGATACTAATTATAACTTAGTTAGCACCCGCGGAAGTCTAAAACAGTATTTGCCATAAAATGTTCCCTCCAAAGATATTACCCAAGAGTCCCCATTACACTCAGGGTTCAATATGCCACCGCGGTGCATAATCTACTATTTTCACCTTTCCATAAACCAGTTCGCTAGTACTATACTACAAACTTTCCCTGTGTACGTGTGTGATTTTATACAATGGCCTGCATAAATAAGTATCACACTTTTGAAATAGCAATAACGTTTTAAGTGCACAAGATATACTGTCGAAACAAAAAAGTATCGAAATGAGTTTAATTTCGTACATAAAAACTTCTAAGTCGGTCGGGTCGACCTTCTCTTAAGAAATGACTGAAAAAAACTTTAAAACCAAAAGTAATCCTTATCGAATTACAATTTTACCGTTCATTTCTTGTTTTCAAATTTTTAATTGATCGATGAGTCTTGTTACAAAAGCTAAGTTAGACAACCAGCACATAAACTTATTTATCATGCCTTTTTTACCTGAAGAATGTGCTAGGATCATGACTTTTCTGAAACTAGGCATCAGTGTTTCTCGTACTGACAGGATGGTGGGTGTGACGTTATGAACAGTTCAGAAGGAGAAACGAACGTACAAAGAGACTGGAAACCATTTGAGGAGACCTGGTAATGGCAGACCCAGGTGTACTAGTGCCCGAGAAGACCGTTATATTGTTTCCACTGTGTTAAGAAATCACCACCTAAATGCAGTTGAATTCCAGCAACAGCTTCTTAAGACCCGAAGGGATACATTAGTGACAGTACAGTGAGGAGAAGACTGGCTGAAGCAACCTGAAATCCCGAAAACCAGCGAGTGGCCCCAAACTCGAGAGAGAGAATCGAGTAGCGAGACTGCGATACGCCCGTGAACATACAGTGGGATCAAGAAGAATGGTCAAGAATTTTGTTTACAGATGAGTCTCGATTCTCACTTTACACTTCTAATGGAAGGCGAAGTGTCTACGGGCGACCTGGTGAGCAATACCTTCAAACCTGCTTCTCAGAAAGAGTACAGTACGGTGGAGGCAGTGTACATGTATGGGCTGGCATATCTTCAGAAGGTCTCACTGAGTTAGTGGCCGTAGAAAATGGCACTCTCACTGGGGAAAGATATACCCAGGAGATTCTCAATGAGTATGCAGGGCAGTTATTAGTAAATATGGGTGATGGATCGATGCTGATGCATGATAATGCCCGGCCACACATGGCTCGGGTCGTGTAAGAGTATATTTAGGAGGTTGGTATCAGCGTGATGGCTTGGCCATCAAGAAGTCCTGATATCAACCCGATTGAGCCCGCCTTGGATGAGCTATGGAGGCTAGTCAGAAGCCGCAGAACACTTACCACCCTCGGGGCACTAAAACAGGCCCTGATAGAATAATGGGAGAATATTCCCCAACATCGGCTGCGAAACCACGTATTCAGTACTTATGCCAAATCGATTCAAAGCAGAGCCCAAGTAAACCATACCAGTTATTAAAAAATAAATAACATGTAAATTATACTTGTAAATTATTTTGTTTAGGTATTTTTTATTGAGTTTTATGATACTAAGCTAAAATTGCTATATTATTGTTTTATATTTTTTAGACTTAAACATGTTACTAATGTATAATTTACTATAGTTTCCAAAAAGTTGATAAACATGGCTATAAATGTGAATTAAGTTTAGAATGGAGATGATGATGATGACCAATGATTAACCCAATAACCCATGATTAACCGTACTCATAATTTTATACGAATTAGCAGTTAGTTCCCGAGAGATCGCAAGAACTTTATTCTACATGGACGAAGTCGTGGCGGACAATGGTACCTAATTGTAAAGTGTGTCTAGTCTAATCCCTAACAAGTTGATTATAGTGGGATTGGTTTCTAAGCAAACATAGATCTAGAACTACAGATTAGATACATTTTCCACTGACAAGTAGTAGCCTGAACTCTGAATCAAATACGTATACAACGCGCAGAGTTTGAATTAATGTAAAATGTTTGATTGAAGGTATTTGCCGTAGAGTTATATGATTATTTTATTTCATAACGCAGTCACAAGAGATGCAAGTAAATGAAAATAACATAATTAGCACATAAAATCATATTTGCTTAAAATGAAATTGATGAAGTTCATTAAAGCTTATTTTTTGATAAGACAAACCGGCTGAGTCAATTGGTGTAGTCAGCTGAGTACGTGCACGATCGCCTGCGTGAATGACCGCGAATCGAAGGACAATGCAGAGGTTATCGTCTGTACTACAGCATATTCGAATTGCAACTTTATTTATCTTCTTTGTATCACATGCAACATGTTTGTATGAATATGTTGTTTGTGTCCATACATGAATAGGAATATGAAGGTATGAAGCAGTTTAGCTCGGAAACATAAAAGTCACTAAAATAAAAATAAATTCTGTTTCCATATTTTTCTATCCTGAAAACTAATTTTGATACTTTTTTACTAGCTTATTAGCTATTCAACAAACTGACCCACCGGCAGCATTTCACGCCTTTCACGCTCGCTCGGGGATTAATATTAATAATCCCCGAGCGAGCGTGCCCCCTAATTTAAAATTGCTGACGAGTAAAAATATACATTGAAAAGAAAATGCATACCAAGTTTCGTCAATATAGGTTGGAAAATGGGACCTGTACAGGAAGACCAACATACGACTTAATAGTAATAATAGTCATTTATTTCAGGCCATAAACCCATATAAAACTTCTACAATACACAATATATACAAAAAATAATCTACAGTAGATGTTCATCTACACATCACAGCTACACTTAGGTATATAAGTTACGTCACTTTTTGTTCGCATTCATGTGCACGGGGTTCCAATGGGTAAACATTGGATTCGCTTAGGTACACATTATCAGAGACAGCCACCAGTATCTTGTGGTCAACGCGACGCAGTCTGGCCCAAAACGACGCCACGCGTGATCCGAGAAGAAGAAGTGAAAGAAATCCGGCACCCCTTCCTCAGCAAACAAGCTCGACGCATTGCAATAATTCAGTCGCTTCATAAGAGTTCGGAAGGCGTCATTGTATTGAACTCTCATAGTGTTTATGGCTTTCCTAGTGAACGTTATCCATAATTGGCACGTATACATGCATAAACAATACGTTTTGAAAAGCGTGGTCTTTACATCACTACTACAGTTGGCAAACCTACGTGCGAGCATGTTACTTCTGACGACGAGGGCTCGCCTTTCGAGTTCTATGTCCGCTTAAAAACAACTTAACAAACATACGAACAGATAAAAGTCAATTTGGCCAGATAAAGCAAGGACGCTTCGCTCGCTTCGATCGCTCGGTCAATTTTTATTAAACGAGCTTCTTCCTGCTACTGTGTCCACGTGAAACAAGGATATCGCAATACTTTAAAGACTACTCATGGAATCTGATAACGCCGGGTACGTACAAGCTTACCTTCAAGAAGAAGTAACAAATATACACACTCATTAATATCCTCACTCGCTAATGCATGGTAAAACTGTTGAATGAGGATACTCATTCAAAAATTTTACCATGTATACATACACCGATGTGATTTAGGGACACATGTATATAGTGACTATAGCTAGTGCGGACGAGGCTTTATTAGGCACCGGCAATGTGATGGCACAGCAGGCGTCTAGCCGTGATCAAATCAATTCCAGCAGTAATCAACTTACTACTTGGAGGAGTTCAAGATGAAAATGATTAGCGTATTGCGTCTATAAACAAATTTATAATATTCTAGACCTTACACTGAAACTTTTACATGGAAAACTTGTGATATTTCAGTAGAATAGTTATAAAAAACTGGGTAAAAACGGATGTGAAGCTAGATTTTGCTTATTATATTATAGTGTCAATGTCATCCGTGTACTATAGAATTTTATTCTATTGTCCATATTGTATGTGATTTTGGCATTCAAAAGTCCACTTTGTGAACGAATTCTCTGTCGAAATTCTTTAACCGCCATTGGCATTTACAAGCTTGTGTGTAGTACAACTTATGTAGTGTAGGTAGTACATGAAATTATTCAGTACCTACAACAGGAGATGAAAATAAGTAGTTGCCTAAATATGGCTATATAAGTTCCAACTCAATGAAATTGCAAAGCATCAATTTCTATGCTTAGCCTTATTCAGAACAAAGCTCTAACTAGCTCTAACTTCCGTAAGGTGCCAGACCCCTTCTTACTCAACTTTGGTTCTGGACATTTTACTTCGTAACTTCGACAGTTAATCTAAGCGTGAGTGCCTTTGACTCGATGCTAGTGGGACTTGTTGGGACACAAGTAAAGCTTTATAGATAGAAACAAATCTATTTAATAGCGAGTGTTTTTATGGTACATTATTTCCCTCAACAGTCGATTGTCCATATAACAATGAAATTTCTATTGTGTCAACCCAGACACAGTAACGTTCGACTGATGAAGTACGAGTATTATACATGTATTCATTAAATTCAGTAAAGTTATTCATTCAGTTTTGGTCGCTTTGATCCGAATTATTTATTGTAATGTAAGGTCTGATTTTATTAGCTGTACAAGCACTGTATCTGACGACCATTTTGAAGTAACATAACATTTTTCTTCATGCTTGAAACGTCTTCCGTAAACATAATGTTATTTATAACAAATTACATAAATATGCTGGCTGTTGAAAGTCAAGGTCCGTGGTTGTCCGTCAACAAAAAGTTTTCCTGTTCGTTCATGTTCCTTTCGTGCTTACTTTCGCCCAAAAGTTGCAAGAAACTGAGTTGCTTGTTTTTTGTTTGTTTTTATTGTTTCTTTTTTTAAACTTTACAGAGAATAACACTTTGCATTGCTGTTCAACGACGTTGATTTTATCAACTGGATATAATATTACTCGTAGTTCTGATAAATGTCAAATACTAAATAAATGTTTTAATCTTGTACGTATATTTAAATCAATCAATCTAATAGGTCACTAGATTGAAAATAGTAAGTACGTTTGTTACTTAAAACAGTCAATTGTGCTCACACGGGAATTTTAAAATGTAATTTCTAATTTTGTTACAAATTACAATATCTATTTTATCTCTGGTGAGGTGTTATATTGTATGTGTCACACAATAACAAGTGATTTGTTTCTTATATCTATCACTTAGAATTTAATTATAGGTTCCTTGATCGGGATTCAAACGGGGTACAAATAACTAAGTAATTAAATTATAATATTATAATACAGTGTGTTATAACGTTAACTTACATGTTATACAGGAGCTTATATGGACGTTTTAGAGAACTAATGACACATTCGTAAAATATAAGCATAACTACTTCAGTTCTCGCAAAGCACCAAAATTCTAAATTGATTGATACAATAATAACCAAAACTCTCAACTTAATGGTACAAAGGGGAACACTTTTATGTTACAAATACTATTACTTTCGAATATTACACCGTATTTAATATTATGTATTTGTAAACTGTACCAGCCTGTATATACATATTATCTAAAGGATTAGTACACAGGGCTACAGAAACTATTGTTGATTCATGGCAGGTTGGTTCATAAATATACTATTATAATGTTATGAGCTAATTTTTTTGTTGGTAGGGAACGTTACAAGCACGAGGCCCACCTGAAGTTCAGTCATAACCTCTGCCTAGAACAGATGTACAAGTAGTTACTCACAAGTGACGAACTGCACTGCGCCTATAACCGTTAGACATTAAATATATATCTCATGAGCCGACTAATTTATCCGGCAACCACACATCTAAACTAAAACACAGTATGGCGAACATTACAGCTTCACTGTACAAAAAGGTATGGTGGCAGTACTACCCCTGACGAACTCCGCCAGGATGGTGCAAGATGGGGTCGCGCTAGCATTCACCATCTCGCTTCGTCGGTAGGCCAGGTTCGATCTTAACCGGGCCTCAGCGTCTGTGAAGGGTGACCTTGCTCACCAAGGCCACCCCTTGGTGAGCAAGGTCACTCCTGTAGGGCCAAACCTAAAGCTGCCTCAACTCCCATGACTCTTGGAGTCAGTTGGGCACAGTGATCCCAAAGCCCATCGCCCATCACTCATCCAGGCTGAGGTTCAGATATTTCATCTGGGCTCCTACTGGGCCCGAGACCCCGTCCAAGATCCAACCCCGGTTCCTGGATGGGGCCGAGGCCCTTGGAACAGTAGGGACACGGTGACAAGGAGTTCTACTGCTCTTACATACCTTAAGTACTGCTAGTATTATTTAAGTTCGTTTGAGCTGCTTGACGCATACTTGAAATACACCTACTAGTATAAAGGACATTGTTTTTTGTTTTTTTTTTTGTAACGACGTCGACAAAAGTTATATGAATAAAATTTGTCCCGCCATGACAATATTATTCTTTTCAAGGAGACGTCTTCGTAAGTTTTTGAAATACAAGTACGGAATAAAAATGCACAGAATAGCAAAATAAAGCAAAATGCCGTGGAAAGTACTACGATTTCCTCCAGTGGGAAATAAAAACGAAAGGTAATTCTATGGTTGCAAATAGATAACCTTATTTTCTTTTGTTGAAGATACCGTTCAAATAAAGGTAGGTATGTGTATATAGAAATACAAATTATGATCATAACGGAATTTATATTTTTTACGTGGTTATGTTAGCAAAATCACAGAATAAGTACAACGTCCGATGCAGTAGGTAAATTGTGCTAAGTAAACCAGGTGAATTTTGAAACCGTAAACTTTATGTAAAGTTTTACGCAGCTGACATTTTTTGTAGGTATAAAGTTGTGGAATTTATCTGTCTTGCTGGCTCTTAATGATTTTCATATACATTCACACAATAATCAACGAAAGAATGTGTAATGGTTTATGGCGAACCATTGTTAGGCTTACACAATTACTCAGGCCAAGTTATACAATGAACCATACTAACTACTACTAGTACTAACTCAACTCATTATCTCTATTTAATTCTAGGAAAAATTATATCCTACACGTTGACATATAAATATACGTCACGGTTAAAGCTTAATGTCAGTATTCATATTTATATCATATTGCTATAAAAAAATCTAAGACATTATTTTTTACAGGGCTAAGGGTTAGTAGACCTAAGTAAGTCATATTACTGTTATCTTGACTCCATGTTTCTGCGACAAAGTCTTTCCAGACGTTCGTTCCTTTATAGACTTCGTTATCCAGACGGATAACGAAGTTATCATATTTCAAAGTAAGTTTAGTGTGTAATAAATATAAGTACTTTGTCAATGTGCCATTATAAGGGCAATTCTTTGGGCAATAATTGCAGCAATTGTATACCTATAGCCAAAACATGCATATCGCATATCGTAATGCATG
Source organism: Selenia dentaria (assembly GCA_917880725.1). Lineage (NCBI taxonomy): Eukaryota > Metazoa > Arthropoda > Insecta > Lepidoptera > Geometridae > Selenia > Selenia dentaria. Next base: position 29,634,531 of record OU862877.1, on the reverse strand, counting down.
TCGCAACGCAACCACTGCTCACCACTCAGAGCAGTGGGCCGAACACGAAAATCTGTTTAAGCGTAACGTAATCGCATCGTTAACGTATTTAGTACAAACTGTCCTTTATCTAGTACAGTGGCACAGATAAGTCATACTTTTTACTGAATAGGTAAACGATGTGATAACGTTACACTTAAGCAGATTTTCGTGCTCGGCCCACTGCACTATATAACCAATCGCACTATAAGTACGTTTAATGCCAATACAAACCTAAAAGTATTGATTGTTCTGTGAATGAAAATTTCACACATGTATATAATATTATACCCATTAGGTAATAACTTCAAAACGAAAGTAGACACGAGATTGAAAACTGAGCTAACTTGGCCACTTAACTCTGACGGGCAGATCACTTAGACGCCAGTCAGCCATAAAACAACTCCGCTTCGAACTTACGCTTGAAAGCTGCTGTTTATTAAAGCTTTCAAAACAAATTATATGACTATATTGCACTGTAAATACGTACACACATCAAAAAAAGTTTGCAATCACTATGAAAACTCGAAATGTTTTTTGTTACGGAAGATTATATTCTGATTTCTTTGTCTCTCTAAAGTCTTTTTAAATCCAGATAACCGACGTGTTTGGAGAAGACCAGGCGACAGTGAAAGGCAAATAACTGCCACTGGAACAGTTCAGTAAGGCGGGAAATCAGTGTCCTTTTGGGGTGGTATTATGATTGGAGCTAGAACGCCTTTGATTCCGTATCGAGGCTTCATGACAGCAGACATGTATAGATCAGTTGCTATTGATGGAATTGTCAGACCATTCCGAGTAAACCATGACCACCACTTTGCACTGGTCGATGATAATGCACCCACCCATCGAGCTCAACCAGTCAATGCTGCTCTCCGAAAATACGACATCACATGGTTAGACTGGCCTGCCAGCTAGCCTGACTCAAACCCAATAAAGCACGCGTGGGATGCTCTTAAGCGAGCTGCTTGGGACCGTCTGCCACGTCCCCAGAAGGTGCCAGAGCTCAGGGACGCTGCTATCCACGAATGGAATAGGTTGCCTTAAGAAATGCTGGATAATATGATTCTCGCATGCCCAGGAGGATCACCGCATGTGTTTGAGCCAGGAGAGGAATTATATTATGTTGAATATAAACCTTTTATTAATAAATTGTTCATTAAGTTCAATTAAAAAATATATATCAGCTTATGCCAGTGAGCAGTTCTTTGACTTTCATAGTCTCCTGGTCTTCCCCAGACACCACGGACACGATGGTTATCTGGATTTAAAAAGACTCTAAAAAGACGAAGAAATAATAATATAATCTACCGTAACAAGAAAGACTTCAAGAAAGTGATCGCATACTTTTTTTGATGTGTGTATATTATAATTACTGATATGACCTCACGACATTGAAGAATGGCAGGCTAGTATATTCTTCTAGGATTACGAGTATTAATCCAAGCGGAGAATACACAAAAGAACTTGTGAGCAAATTATATATGGATCGACATGTAATGGCGTGGTCAATATGTAGCGAGGTATTATAAATCTTATATCCAGCCCGTTAAGTCGAAAATAAAACCACTTTAGCAGCTTACGTGCTCGTAAGCTAGGACTTGTAGGGGTGACACCCAGTATTTTCTCAAAGTAGGTTCTATATCGCCTCCACCGAAATAAACTAATTCCCCATGTGTAGGTTGCTGAATCTGGCCATTCAAGCCAGATACCAGATCTAGCGCAGTGCAATGATACTTCAGTGCCATTGCCACGCAAATTTTCAGCTTAAAGCTGCTTCCACTGACGTCACTTGTGGCCTAAGCTTACGATTATTCCCGGGTTTTGTGTTCACCCCACGAAAACTCGCAGTAAATTCTTTCGCACTCACGTAAATTTCATTGGTCAAAAAGGTAGGTTTAGCAATTTATTTCAATGCTCGAAGCTTTTTTATCAATATTATAAAATAGTACACAAAAGGGCTGACATGATTTTAAATCCGTAACATGGTAAATAATGGTAACTGTTGAAAGATTGCGATGAAAAATGTGAATACAATTTGATATTACCACATAAACATTTTATGAAGTACATTGTGAGCAAAAGCTCCATCCGAATTCTTATTACTTACTCCGAACTTCATAACGCTTACTTATATATTTTTTAAATGCGTTTAGTACTTTAATATTATGTTAATAGAGTGTGTATTTCTTCTATTCATTCTTCCATCTAAAAGCTATGCCAAAAAATACATACACGCAGAAGAATATAGCCGAATTGGGAACCATTTCCCCTTTTTCAAAGTCTGTTAAAAAAGGTTTCATGTTAATACTCGTATATATAGATATTGCATCAAAGGTCGCACGGCCAGACACAATAGAAATTTCATTGTTATAATGACATCGACCCGGGTTATCGATCGGGTTAAATACATGAACATAATACATAACATGAACGTACAAATTGAGAAGGGTTGCAACATCTATACGAAAGTTAAGTGTTTGTAAAAACACTTCTTTCGGTCAAATGCAGCTTGTCAAGGAATTCGATAGAGAGCGTTCCGTTTCTAAACCACAGAATAAATAATGTTCCACACGGCGGTTAAAATAATGAGAGTCAAATTCGGTCCTCGTATCTCGTAGTGCCTCGGTGGCCTAACGGTCATGGCGTTTGACACGTAACCGTGAAGAATCTGAAGAAGCAGGTTCGACTAGCGTCTGAGGATATAATAATTATCTAAAAAAGATATTGACCGATATTTGATTTATTATGTCGTATGACAATAATAATGTCGTATGATCAAAATAATATAAAAAATATCAAGTAACTTAGTATTATTTTTTTAGTTCGTAGTCACTGTGTTGACAGCGTTACAGATCATCAAAGATTATTTAGAATATACTTGTCATGTTCCATCTTCGATAATCACATGCCAATGATTCACTTTGTTCCTTTAACTGAGATGATGATGAGATGAAATTGAAATTGAAATTGAAATTGAAATTGAAATTGAAATTGAAATTGAAATAATATACAGTTAGAAGTTTGAAGATTGAATTATTAATTTTTGTTAGGCAAGTTTTACTTTCCAGTTAGTTTCATGTACATTTCATCACGTTTTTACGTTACGACTCAAAAATAGAGAAAGGTTTAAGTTTTTTTTTTTGTTCTTCCTTTAAATTTCTCGTTGACATAATAATATGTCATTATCGTTAAGCGTTGATAAGTAGCCGTATTATAGAGATTTCATATTTCAACAGTGAAAGACAGGTTCATGTTTTTAAATTGTATATCAATGAGCTTGAGCCCATTGGTTGTTAGTGTCTACTTAATTGATGTAAAAAATTGTGGTACGAGTATTAGACCTATAGCCGTAGGTTGCATGCACGTATAGAAGGATAGCTTGTAAAGTTTGTGTATATTCTCCCAAAACTCACTAACAAATTCCAACCTTTACAGTTGGGTTTTGGCAGTAAAGGAGAATGCAAAGCTGCGGTTCATATAATGTACTTCGCTCATTCATTAGTCACAATGGTGAAGGTGGTTGTCAAGAACGCGTTTAACTCGGTTGATAAGAGTAGAAGAACTATTTTGACCGAAGTCCGAAATTATATTACGAACACGTTTTGAACACATCTTTGCCGGTGTTATGGTTTGACTCTAAATTAATTTACAAAAATAATTTGCTAACTTCGTCAACTGGTTGTCAACAACTTCGGCCAGCCGTGCGATTCTCTAAGAGCAAACAACGTTGCAACTTTGACAACATCCGTGAAACAAAAGAAGAGATGACAAGAAACGTTGGAAAAGCAACCTTATGCCAAGGGCCAGTATTTGACATCGGTGAGCTCGTTGACGAGCTCGTCGACGAATCATTACAGAATCGCACGGCTGTTCATTACACACAGTTAAATACGGTCTTGCAAGATCTACAATTATTAATAAATAAATTTCACTTATTTTGGATTGTACCTATATTTTTTTTAAATATGCTGCTTATCGCTGATACTGTTTTATCCGATAAGGGAGAAGAAATATTAACTAAATTCAATATTTTAGCCCCAAATAAAAAAAAAATTAAGAAAGCGCGATCCTGAGCGATTCATATTCCATCTTCGTTGAAGAACAACGTTAATTATTTGATGAATCTTCAGATCGATTCACAAAAATTCATTTTCATGTAGCCTTTTACGTTTTGTCTATTTGTATCCAAATTTCCTTATTTTCTTTAACTATGGGTTTATAGTTACCTTTTATAAGGTCTTTATGACACCATTATTAACATATTGACACGAATGACTTAAATGTTCTCTTTCAGACAATTCGTGGATACAGGCCTCTCTTCCTATGCAGTTTGGAAGTATTGGAATACGAAACATTTCTAGTGTAGCATCCGGCTAGCAGAATCCAACGTCTTCCGTTAGACTTAGTGATGTGTACTGTGAGATATTGCCTCGACTTCGGTAATTGTGATCTAGGTGTTACTTAAATAATTTGTGATCTTTAGCTTTAAAGTGTGTCGAAGCGATATATCACCAGTTCGCACGTTAGTTTTAAAATTGTCACAAGTTTTGGTAGACAGCTTTAATGAGAATTGCACTGTAATTACAACGCACGAACTGTTGGCTATCTTCCTAAACTTCTTCCGTAGTTAACGTTTCTGATTTTGACAACTTTTCCATGTTTTCAATCCAGAGTCTTCCATTAGTTTGTAAAAGAGTTTTATATTGACTGTGATATCAGAATATTTTAAAATGAATCAAAACTTTAACAGAAGATAAAAACGCTGGAAGAGTATCCAGCGTTTTTATCTTCTGTCCATAGCAAAGCCAAACTGTACAACAATATTATTAATTCTTCAGGCTCCCTTCCCATCATTAGTTTGGAAGAAGCCCAAAACGTTTGGACACAGACTATCAGGTCGTATCCCCAAAAAACCATCACTCTGAGAATCATTGGGATGAGCCGCTCTTTAACAGTGATGGTTTGAGAGATAAAGCTCGTCTTCTTGCTACAAGCGAACGCGAATCCGGTTTTTGGTTGCATGCGATACTTTCTGTCAATATAAAAACATTTCTAGACAAAACTAATTTTTCCATTCCAGTAGGTCTGCGTCTAGGGTATCTCAAGGACTGATCCACATCTGTTTAACTTCAACCACATTTGTTGTTATTTTATATTAATAACTTTATTCTTGTAATAATATATATGTTTCAATTACTTACATGTAATAAATTGGCATAAGTTTTAGGGAAGGTTGAAATCTATCTTCACGACTTGAACAACTTTCCAACTTCTATTGAAATTTAACGCCGAGTTACACTTGAGTTTATTTATGTTTGAACGCGATGTTAACATCTTTTCGCGAAAACTTGGTTTTAACGTTTGGATAATAATTTGATCACAAACTTCTTAATTACTTATAAATTTGATGTGAGCGTGTAATTATATAGATTTCTTGCTATATTTGTAATTAATTTCAACTAATGGGTATTCCATCACAAAGAGAGATAATTGCTAAATTGGCCTATAGTACAACTTCAAAGTGAACCTTAATTAATCTTAGAGGATAATCTTGACCATTGTTCTCATACAAATCTACACTAATTTAAAGATACAATACTTGTGAATTTCTTTCAGAGAAATTTTTTTTTAATCTCACTGAATACTAATTTGACCTGAAATAATATTTCACCGCTATGGGCCTAATTCTTTGTTCTCAAAACATAAGCTATTTATTTATTTGCCTGTTATATAACATTGGTTTTATTCGTGTTAAGCATTAATTGATTTCTTAGTTATTCCACGCAACATTATCTTAGCATTTTACAAAGTAGCATTTAGATTGTTAACAGCAACTTAAGCTATTTGTTTGTTTATTCGTTCATTCGTCATTTAATCTGTTCGATGTTGATTTGTTAGTTTATTTTTGTTCGTTTTTTTGTTTATATATTATCCTTGTTGAGTTCCTACTAAAAGTAGTGCCTGTCTTTATCGTTTACACTTCTTTACAAATACAATCTAAATTATCCACTTACAGTCAAGCATTGACGTTATTGATTTTGAAAATAGTCGATGTTACACATTTTTAACTGTTCCCAGTGGACAACTATTTCAGTAAATTAGAGAACATGAGATAAGAAATTAGTGAGATGTGTACTGTTATTTTATTATTACATAATAAACGCTGAGTTTATATCAGCGACATTACAGAATCATTATTATGAATGATATTTTTAATCATGGAATGTAATGGTAGATATGAACGGAAATAAGAAAATATCGTTCCCAAACTGAAACGGTACAAGTAAATGATCAACTCGTGAAGTCACGGCCTCAACCACTTTCCTACACTTACTCCATGTAGGTTGTTACAATAACATTAACGGAGGTCACATCGCACTCGCATCTGTGCCGAGGATCTAATAAACCGTCTAATAAAATCCATGGTCTCCCGGAAGAGCTATTCAAACGAGTTAGTTATAGACTTCGAATATGCCCCAAGTTGTTTTCCCGGAGTATCAATGAATTCGGGCTGCCGCTAAAACTAGTATTCTTAATTAAATGTCTCACGTTTTAAAAAAAAGGTTTCATTATTGGAGTACGCAAAGTAAGCAGTTTTCATATATACAAAGGGCCATATGGCTATACAAGACGTCTAGGGTTATATTTATTATTGAAAAACTCATGCTGGATTTGCGATAGATATAAAAACAGTTACAAGTACAATAATAAATTTATTTCTTAAAACTACCTACTACTATCTAACTATTTGACTAAGCTTAAGCTGTCTATTTAACTAAGCTTGATATGTATAAATTGGACCATAGATTTAGAAATATAAAACACTAACTGCATTCCAAGGTTTCACCCGCGCGGTGATGGATGATGATGATTCAAATATACAACGAGTTGTAGCGTATGTTACTCAGGCATAATATAACTTTCTACTGGTGAAAAAATTTTATGAACCTCTTATGTAGTTTTTGCGTATATCCGTTACAAACAAACTATCAAATCTTTCCTCTTTATTATTAGAGTAGATAAGGATTACGAGTGCGAATACTGTGGCCTAGTTTGTACCGGCGTTCGTATTGCATATTTTAACACGGAAAAGTAGTTATTGTGACATAACTGTAATGTTATGTTAGATAATTGGACATATGGTATTGCATACTTTTTTGTAGACATTATAACTATAGTACATCACTTTGCTCTTTTGTCAATAGTTTCTTTTTGTCGTAACTTTTTTGAAAATATTATATTGCCTATCTTACTCTGTGATAACGTAGCTTTATAATGGCAAAATAATTTTTGAAATAGGAGCATTAGTTTATAAGTTTATTCGTTACATAAAAAATACAAATGTTTCCTCAATACTATTAATAGGATGGAGTATCAGTCCAACAAAGGCTACTTGCATGTCATAAAATATCAATAGACATAAACACGTCAAAAATGTTGTTAGTAATATTGATATCAGTTAGTTATAAGTTTTACATTATTCTGTTGTAATAACTAGAGCGGCATAATCGCAAAAAGTCAAAAATCATCTACTCAAAAAGACAGACGGATGGCGTAGGTTTAGTAATAACTCCTACGGAACTCTATATCGACTGTACAGGCAAAGTGTAATAATCTGTGGAATATAAGAACGTTGGCCAAATGATCAATATGCGTGGTTTATGACTAACACGTCATTGCGTCTGTGCTACCATTTTCCATAGTGCGCCGAACCCGACCGCGTGGCCATGTTTTGTTGGCGGACGATTATTAGTAATATAGTTTATTAGAAACAACAAATTGAAAAAAAAACAAACACATAATGATAATTTCGAAAAAAGATGCTTTTAATTTTGCTCGTTTTTACCAAAATATATCCTTCTTGATAACTTCGCGCATTTTACGTAAACTTGCAACCATAGCGCATGACAATTGACTTTCCCTTTTCTCAATACAAACATTTTAAATACAAATATATACGCTATTCATCTTGTTTCATTATCTTCAGGCATCTTCAGATTTAACAGTGCTAACAGCATGAAACATGACTTCTTTCGTCTGATGAGTTGTCCGGTTGATTACAGAGTTTAATCAAGACCGATCTCCAGTCCAAAAACGTCGGATTATAGTACTTGTCGGATAATCGAGCTGCGGATTAGCGAGATAGTACAATACTGTGAGTATATTAACTAATAACTACAACAGTATATTATAATAATATAATAACAATCTAGTCCAAATGGCCTTCTTTGTTGGTACCACCGCGGTGCTAGATTCTGTTGACAAGCAGTTGTGCGCAAGAATCACTGTGTTAGGGTTTGAAGGCCACCAGGGGTGTTTGGTTTACCATTAGGCGCACAACTTTAACGTGCCACTTGATTGAATAAAAAAATCGAAAAGAAAAAGAGGGATTTAAATATTCTTATACCCATCAAATGGGGAAAGTATTAATATATTTTTAGTTATTGCAAACATAATATCCTAACAAAAACATAAAAAAACTTAATAAACAGATTCTTGATCAATCTATTTGTGAAATACATTTAGAGGCATCAGGCCTTTCATCACTTGATTCATCACTCCAACCACTTTTTAATTTTACAAATAAATCTAAGATTCTAATTTATGTCTTACTACGACTACTTCACAGTTTATTTGAAGAAGGCATTATTAAATAATATATTTTGTCTCACTTTTTGCTCTGTCAATTAGTGAATAATCATTCCGAATTAGCTATGAAGGTATTAGATATTTTTTTTAAATAAATTACGAACTTATTCTTTTAATTTGAAACTGGAATCGTTCATACATGTAAGTTCTATTAATAAATCTAAAGAATAGACATAAAACTTATATACTTTTTTTAGGAAAGCTACAATCTCAAAATACTCATCCATCCATAAATTATACAAAACAATATAATAATACATAATATCTTTAAAAGCATCGTAAATTTAAACTCATTATCTCTTTCTATGCAGAACTTTTGCTACTAGAAAGGCACAACGAAAGTAATAGTTTCTTGTTCTTTTATTCAAATAGTATCCGAAACTTTGCCACAAAAGATTTAAGTACAATGAAAAAAAAAACTCCATAAGTTATTACCATCAACTTGGTTAGAATAGAACTTTTCCATTGAAATATGAAAATGGTCCCGGAATAATCGCTTACTTTCTTTTAGAAAGTATCAGATATAATTTTCTTAGAATTTCTCGTCAGATTTCTTGTTTCAGTTGGGTGCTAAAGGTATCCCATTACTAAATCATCTGGATCAGGGCAGCCAATATATTATCATAATTTATTTCACTAGGAGTTTCACTGTCAGATTAATATTCGTCTTCATCTTCTTACATTTAAAAATCAATCCAGCCATCATCGCTCAAGTGAAACCGCGGGCCGCAGCTAATCGTAAATAAAAACCTAACAAAAAAAACAGTTAGCTTATCAAAGTGTCGTCCACCTTAAAAATGATTCATAATTGAAATAAAACGGATACATGTGGAATAGTCAAAAGTCCTCTTCTATAAATTGGGCCGATAACTTATTTTTGCAAATAACTAATATCTGTTCGTTGTCTATATTAAAATAAATATTCGTTATAATTTATTTTAATTGCATATTTATTATTAATTTTGTACGTATTGGGTATAAGATTTAAATAAAAGGTCCTGTAACTGGATAGATTGATTTGATTCATTAGATAGCAAATTTAGTAAATATCATATTCAAAATTACGTGTGATACTTCAAACTTACCAATAAACCTGCAAATCATGTAGTTTAAAAAAAGCACGAACCACTGAATGTGATAAAACAAAATAAGTAAAAGTTAAACTTAAACTTAATAAAATAAGAATATAAATGTTGTAATATAAATTATATTACAAAAAGGACAAACCTTAAAAACCAGTGTGCATTTCCTAATCTTAAAATTCCGGCTGGATAGTAATCCCCAGAATGGAAGCACTTTAAAAATGGCCAATCGGCACACTTCACTTTCTATAGCCGTCAATCACAGTGATCGGGGCCTAGCTCATCGTGCGTTTGTTGACTAAGTTTGTCCGCGATACTAGCACCCCCTCTGGCAGAGAGCGTGGTGACCTCGTCACGGGTTGTTGGGTACTGACGCTGGCGGGGCGGATTAGCAAGCCCCGGGCGGGAGCGACCTCGCCCGTCGGCGTACAAAGAGACTTACAACACTATGATTGTACGTTCAGATTCGAATCACGCACACTAACACACATTTACATGTTCATTACATATCATATCATGTATCTGGTCAGACGGCCAGACATAATTATACAGACGCGCCATTATTATATGATAAATATACCACCTTTATAGACAAAGCGTTTAGTTTTTACTTTGATAATGCGCACTGATAATAAGTGCAATAATTTCTTGAGTCTGTGTGTTTTCTAGTCGATGCTACTTTGAAATATCCATGACTACACACATAAATTACACTAAAGGTATGAAAAGAAATAGTAGCCAAACGTAACCCTTTTTGGGACAAATGCGTTCAGATCAAATTGCTCATAATTAGGTATTTAGGCAGACTTTTCATTATGCGTCTAATTGAAACCTACTAAAACTTAATGATTAGCGCTTCCAATCGTACTCGTAACTAGAGTAGGCACCACCGTTTCCAAATTAATGTAACTCGATCCGAACTAGTTAAATTCTGACGTGAAAGTTTGGAAACTACCTATTATAGAACGTCGTCGTCGCAGGTAACATTCCCCTCTACTCATGTGCTAGCCTCGTAACGCAGCTTGTAATTTTAACATTAGAGCTGCTATTTCACGCTTTTACAAAGTGTCTCTTTAAACCTGTGTTTTACTGAATTCTTAAAAAAATACTTCTTATTCTTATCAAAGTTTTTATATACCTCAATTGTATTTACTTACAAACTGTGTAACTTACCGACGATGAATGCAAACTGTACATACTCGTAAAATATCGCAATCTCAATAACTTAATGAACTTAAGTAATTAATCTTCAGCGAAATAACAGATTACTGTGTAAGTGACGCCAATACTATACACAAATACCAATTTTCATCAAACTCAGACATATATCGTATTCTTGGTATACAAAAATACGACATGACATAATATGACATGACATTCCCAATATGAGTGCCAAAATAATATAGTATACGATCTCAGGGAATATAATGTTTTCATTGTAAATCTTGCTTGCTATTCCAACCACAATATATCTGCAAATACAGAGATATTTGCAGAGAACGTTACTACCGATCGATGTTTACTAGTCCAGTCTAATGGGTAAGGACTTTAGGCGCGCCGAAAGGGCTGCTGAAATATCGCAAGTCACTACATTATACTTGTATCAATAAGAACTAAGTTAACGTATCTATTTAAAATATTACTTATCTCTATTTAAACATATATAAAGTTAACGTTATGAATATAATTGATTGATTGATTTATTTATTAAGTCCACACATTGTGTACACCAATACATTGTCAATGAATTAAAAATTTAAATTAAACCAAATGTCACAATAATTACAGGTGAAGACAGCATGCAATAATAAGTAATAGTTGTAAACATAATACAGTCAATGAACCGTCGTTAAAGGTTAATTAAAAAATATATATTGTTAACATAAAGAAAAAATTAAATTTGTGTAGTCAGAGACCTCAGGGACTTCCTGAAGCTATTGATATTGTTTCCAAATATGTCGATATTGTTTTTCTTAGACAAAGTGTTATACTAACGAACTATTCTAGGCAATGCTAAATTTAATCCCAAATTGGAACGACAACACCTAGTGGAAAACATATTAAAGCATGACATTCTAGGCAAACCTCGAGGAATACTCAGGTACACTTCCGAGAGTAGTTCCGGGGTATCCAAAATTCCGTTTACAAGTTTGATGTAGTACATAGGTATATTATACAATTCAACTTTCAATTTTGACAAGTGAAAATCTATTTGATCTTATTTTACGAGTATCTTTAGAGCATAATCGTCTCAACATCTTATTTATTTTCTAATGATACATATCAGTTAAATTTCCAAAAAAAATCTATCTATTTAATTTAACTGCAATATTTTATGGGTGTCTCTCTGTCTTTCCACTAATTGCAGTTGCTAAATTTTTCATAACCTTCATTCATAGAGTAAAGAAGCTGACTTTCATTTAACGGTTTGTGGCTAACTTCATACATATACATGTGTAGCTCAAAAAGTCCGTCGTTGTATAGTGCCAGCGCGAGGATAAAATAGCATATTTTCCTGGGAAAAAAGTTTTATATTTTATTTTTTCTGATACCAACCTTCAACGAAAACTTCGAGCGTTGAACGAAAAAGTCTTTATTTTTATAAGTAGAATAATCATGCATGGACGAATGAACTTGACTTATTACTGCTTCACAAAAAAATCATTTGATTTGAAAATGGAAACTGAACTATAATGGTACTAAAAGAGGCGATATCTTTGTAAGAAAACGAGCGCGTTGCGTTGCAACTACAAAAGAAGTTTAAAAACGTGACCTTAATTTATATTGAATTCTCTGATGCGTTATTTTATTTTCTCGCAATCGTAGTGAAAAGTAGAGTGCTACTAACGGCGCTAAAAACCTTGTTAACTCGGTTTCTGTTTTCTCCCTCTCTAAAGCTTTGGAATAAAACTATGTACCTATCGTAGGTCATTTTAGCCCCCTGCAACTATAACAATCTTCTATTGTGCAGTGACCATGTTAATTAAACTAGGTAATTAAAACTTGGTTTATTTCAACTACACTACTACAATCCAGCTATTATATACGATTATCCAGCTTCATATATCAATAGTGGTTTAGTAGCTGTAATTTGTATTTTACCTTTCAGTACGGCACCCACCAGCTCAAAGCACAAGGAGTAAATTTGTTTATCACGCTTGTGTTTGTGACTTTCATGATTTCACAGTATTGAATAATATTCCGTCATGTTAAAAGCACTGCCGTGGTAAGTCTGTATCCTGTATCTCAACTAGGCAATAGTCGTCCCGCTTATTGTGAAAACAATCAGCTTTTGTTCTCGCTTGGCTCCATTTCTGCAGCCATTGTAACTATTCAGTTAGTACAGTTTTATAGGTTGGTTTAAACGAGTTTCCATGTTGTTTCATTTAACTGTAAATTGAAGTGGATGTTTGATGACTCAATTGTTTTTATTGTGGATATACTCGTATAAAAAGAAAGTGACCTATGCTACCCTGTGAACATCCGAGAGTGTTTTCAATTTTGTATAAATCTAAATTAAATCTGGATGAGTAGGCATCTACTTCAAAATAAGCGATGCATAAAATATGAAATGTATATGTGTGTATATTAAACTGACGGACAATATTGTGGAATATGATAGGAAAGCGTAATATTTCGAGCATATAGAGATTTAAGTAGACATTCTTATTTCACTAGGAATAGGATACAAGGGTAAAAAAAAACAATTATATGTATGTATATTATATATACTTACTTGTCCTGGCTGACGGATACATCAACGCAGACCATTTTATAAAGTGTATTTTAAATTATTTATATTATTTTAAATTATAATCTATATTAATATTATAAAGATGAAAGATTTGTATGTAAGTATGTTTGTAACGAATTGACTCAAAAATAACTGGACCGATTTCAAAAATTCTTTCATCATTGGAAAGCTACATTCACCCTGAGTAATATAGGCTATATAAGATTCATCATCATCATCATCATCCATAACCGCACGGGTGAAAACGCGGAGAGCAGCTAGTATAATAATATAGCATAAACCTAGTTTATAATATATAATATTACAATTATAATATTACAAAACAAAAACACCGTCTAATTCACCAGCGTGCGGAAGTGTTCCTAGAACATATATTATATAACATATATAATAGTAGCATATTAATTGTTTATATTATATTATATTTTTTTATAACATTCATCAATTCATCACCGCTGGAACTACAAACTTGAAGTTTTTACTATGTTGTAAGCTTCAACTAAGGAATGATTTTTAGATATTTCACCTCTAAGGCGTCGTCTTAATTGACTATTGATCGTAGGAGCAAACTATACGATTTCATCGCACGACGTACGAACTCACGGTCATATTTTTATTTATATTTAGAGTGTCCCTAAAGATTTTATTATGTATGTGTCATTAAAGATCACAAATCTTTTATGCACTTTTATGAAGCATTTTCATCGTAAGATGAAATCGCATCTTTAGCATATTAGGATGACGCCTAAGGGTTCACCTTTTAGAGCGACCCACGAGCGAAGCCGCCGGCGGGTCAGCAAGTCCAGAAAAGACTTTCCCCAACTGGCGATCATTGCGAGGCGTTGATATCTACAATGTATTTCATATCTGTCTGAGGCTATGGTTTCAAAAAAAGGGTTTAGTATAAAATATAATTGTACACTTATCAATTATATTTCTACTACTAACATGGTTCTCTTCAATGTACCTATTTTAAGAATCACATATAAGAATAGGTTAATGTAATCAACGAGACGAAAGTTGCCAGCTGAACGGGTAGTAGAGCTCAAAAACACTAGGTATAGAAACCAGTTTCATAACCTTGATTCATTCGACAAAATATATACATTTTCACGTTATTAAAACTTTTAATGCCGTCTGACTATAAGAAATATACGAACAGAACTGTAATCGCTGCAATAGAGATAGCACTCGTAGGAATGCGCTACGCCGGCATTTCCATAACTCAGTTAGTCCGACGGCGTAAGAGGAAAGTATTTATGAAGGGGGTCACATAAATTTCTACTGTTTTAATAATTATATACCTAAAATTACACCAAAGACTTATAAGGTTAGAAACTTTAAATAATAAAATATGGAATATACTTAATGGGAATGGGGTAAACTTGTTAAGATCAGAATATATACATATGGAACTGGTAGTTTATATTAAACATTTTTACAATTGTTACGTGTTTTGTTTAAACTTAGGTGGAATTTACATACTAACTAATATAAACTATATTTCTTTGGTTAAACGAAGATAAATTCATTCACAAAGAGTTCTATTGCTACAAAACTTATAGTAATATATTATGACTTACACCTGCTTATAACGATTTAAGCCACCTATTGCTGAACCTGTCCTGCTTATATTCATTTTAATTGTTTATATTATGCGTTCATTTTTCCAAATTGGTTGTTCGCTCGTAGCTGAGCTTGACTTGGCGATCTTAACCGATCAACAAGTTAAGCAACACTTGCTGCGGTCAGGACTTGGATGGCTGACCGCTAGTGGTATTATTCAACTGAGCGCTTCCGTGCTTCAGAGGGCATGTTAAACCGCAGGTCCCGGTTGTTTGTCTTAGGACAACAGTCATTAGGTTATGTCGAAGGCCTTCGGGCGGCCTGAAAACGTCGACATGGGTTGGCCACTACCCTATCCATCAAGCCGCACTCTTCGATCAAATAATAATATCAATAATAATTCTTTATTTACAACTTTAGGTACAATGTTTCGTATATAATAACACTCGATATTTTAATAACAAAAGAAATTAAGTGGTTACTTTGGTTACATAATTTGGAATCCCTGTACCCTGTACTAGTAACTGTATTACAACCAAAGTAACCCTGTAACTGTGGTTACAGGGTAACAGTTTCTTACCATGATATATTAATTGCAATGTCGGTACTATACATAGACAAAGTATTTATAAATGCATCAGCGAAACATAATTATGTAATGCGTATTTGAGCAAGAGCGTGTGTGTGTATGTGCGTGCGTGGGCGTGTGTATGTATGTGTAGGTGTTACTACTACACGTTATCAAGCGTTACATATTACTTAGAAATTTTAAATAAGGAATAAAGATTATATTACATTTATTTATTTAGGACGAACATTTTTTAACTTCTCTGTATTTTAATACGTCATATTTTGCAGTCAAGTCTTCACAGCCAATGATGTTTTATATAAACGGAATTGATCACAGATCGTTTGCATTCTCTCTTTGAGAGGGGATATTATATCTCGGTGTTTACTAATCAATTATACAAACGAAGGCCTAATACATTAAAATGACGAGCACTAATGGGCACTGGGCCCACGTGGTGGCTTATGGCCTAACTTCTCTCTCTGAGAGGAAGGCTCGTGTCCCAGCAGTGGGAACATAATGGGCTGATTATGAAATTGGTTGTTTAGGTACTATTGTACCGTCTTAAGGTATGTTTAAGAAGAGTTAAATAAACAACAAAATACTTCTGAGCATCTCACAAAGAACTGTATATCACCTGATTGGACCGCGTAGCTCTGTAATACTACGAGTTATTCTGTGGTAATACTCTACCACGGAAACGTTGTGCGATTGTGGACGATGAACACAACTCACGCTAATATTATAAAATATGAAAATGTATGTTAGTTTTCTTAAAAGACTTAGCTGACGAGATGTAATAGTCTTGCATCTGATGGTAACCACGGTACTGGCTCATGACAGTTGACAGTGACAATATCTCCTACATAGTTTTGGTTGGCATTGGAATACGCTCGTCATCCCAATCACTCAAGTAAACACACTTTTTAATTTCACTTGCATCTTTCAAATTATAACTTAGATGGTAATGACGCATTTTTGCTTCGAGGCAGCATATCAGGCGGGTAAGGTCTTGAATCGAGTCGCCTGAATTTAGGGGGGGAGGGGGTGGGGGGGGGAGGGAGGGGAACCCAACCCCACCATTTTTTCCTGCCGGAATCGCGTAGTTTTTTTTAAATTTAATATCAAAGATCAATTTTTCTACTCTATTTAAACACTTTTACACTTAACTTTGGGGGAGGGGGAGTGGGTAGGAGGGGGGGTTGGGGTCAGGGAACCCCCCCCTACCATTTCCCCCTGCCGGAACCGCGTAGTTTTTTTTAAAATTTAATATCAAAGATAATTTTGTCTACTCTACTAACACTTTTACACCTAAATTTAGGGGGGAGAGTTGGATTTGTCACTAATTTCGACCTAACCGGTCTGACTTGGACTCCGGGTGGGCTCCCGCCAGAAGCTCTAGCGGTCGCCGGGTCGCTTCGCTCGCCAGCTCCCCCCTTCAACTCAACTCGACGTCATGCGGCGAAGCAACGTTCAGGACCTCCCTTGAGCTTCTGGCTCCCGCATTATTTATAAACACTCTAGGGGTAGTAGCCACAAGAATAGGTGGAGTCGGGGTGCTCTGTGTCGGTTTTCTGACTACTTTCAACCTAACCGGTCTGAGTTGGTCTCTGGGTGGGTAAGGGAGGAAAATAATTTTCACAAAACTATGTAGGAGTATTTATTTTATTTTGTAAACATAGTTAATTACATTGATCAACTCGACAAAGGGATCTTTTTTCTGCTTGAATAGATCTCGCCTCCACAAATATTCAACTATAGCATCACTAAAATCACACGGATTATTATAATTGTCTTTTTTAAAAAACCTTTTCACTGCTCTCCATTGAGATTCGATTCTCTGGGTATGGACCCCATCTGGGGCCACAAATGGATTATCTGGGTCCGAATGGTTGACTTTCTTATGGATGTACCCATGGTCAGCTAGGCAATATTTCCTGATATTGCGTTCCGTTTCACGCATCCGCATGTTTTTCGTGTGAAATTACAGAAACTTTAAATATCAATTTAAAATACTTTCGCGTAACTCGGGCAGCCAAAATTGAATTGGGAGGGTCAAGACAAAGCCCTTTGACCATTCCACAGTAGCAGAATCCTCAAATTCAGGCGACTCGATTCAAGACCCGACCCTATCAGGCACTGTGTTGGTACCAACCAAGACTAGGCGATGATTATTGGATGTATCTAACATACTTCTTCATAGACACGATATGTCGATGCTCGTGATAAAGCTGCGTCTAGACTACATTTCATTAAGCTCAAACATTTATAATCACTAAGATGTAAAATCTTTAATTCTTTGGTAGGGGGCGCGGTAAGAATGCTAGAAGTACTTCTAGTTTTATCTTCAGAGCACGTAAGCATAAATCTTAGTGGGCGAAAATAAAATAGAAATACCCGTTGCACTTTGTAACAACTTATTACATAATACGCGTTGATTTTTTTAAAGCTTAGCAAGTATAATATGCTATTTTCGTAGGATCTAAATTAGATATTAAATGAAAATAAAGAGTTGACACAATAGATATCTATCTATGCGATCGTTAATGTGTATTAT
This sequence comes from Selenia dentaria, assembly GCA_917880725.1. Classification (NCBI taxonomy): domain Eukaryota; kingdom Metazoa; phylum Arthropoda; class Insecta; order Lepidoptera; family Geometridae; genus Selenia; species Selenia dentaria. The sequence goes on along the minus strand of OU862877.1, from coordinate 29,616,334 downwards.
TACTATTATGATACTATTAATAATAATAACCGCAGGGGCGGCTTTGTGCCGAGCCGTCGGTGAGTGGCGACACCGTGGACCCTTATTCTCCCTGGGGCTAAATGAGACCCCAGACCCCTGCTTGCCTTAATTGGCCGTCTGGGGGTGGAGACGCAAGAGCAAGTAACAAAAAGCTCAAAGGGTGGAAGTGTTAAAGGGCATAACGCCGGTAGTAGCGCTCTAGTGAAAACGCAGCATACCTCTCGACACCATTTAAAATGAGACTGAAATTGGCAGGTGCCATAGTCTCTTCCATAGCCCACTATCTTCTTATCACTAATAAAATCATATCAATAGCCTTGCCATTTTACCCATTTTTATAATAGATATACCATGTCACCATCCATCCAAAAGTTTCTGTTTTTTATACTACTTTATATTTTTATACCAAACAGGCCTCTAAGTGTTGGCTACAGCCCCACTTATGCCTTTGTGAAGGACCGAATCCGTGAATTTTTTATATAAAATAATAATAATATGGGACAACATCCACACAAGGTCTTCAGGTTCCAAACGAGGCAGATCGTGTACCATACATATACACACCCAGACACAGGTCAAACAGACATGTTCATGTTCACAAAAGTAAGTATGACTTGTCCGGGCATCGAACCCAGGACCTGTGAAAATGTGATTTGTGCGAAACTTTAGATATAATCACGCATGTATTATAATATAAGAATAAATGTTTTTAAACGTAACCCTAAAATATACATTACTTTTACCTAGGTTTGGCTTTTTTCAATTGCTACGATAAATAATAAAAAAACTTTAAACCTTTGTCACTCTACTAAAAATAAAAACATTTGTCACTGTAATTTTATTCCTGAAGAATGTCTGTGGGTCATTGACCTTTTAACACATAAGTGGGCTTTTATCTCTACCACGCACTAGCCTTCCTAAAGTTTATCTAAACTCGTTAACGCTTAGGGACCGTGAACGGTTAACATCATTACATCTACGATTACGGTTACATGCGGCTTGCAATTTGAGTAAGTAATATTTATTTTGTATCATCATTTTTTTTTCATTCATCTCAGCCGTAGGACGTCCACTGCTGAACATAGCCCTCCCCCATGATTTTCCAAAAGGACCGGTTGCAAGCGGCCTGCACCCAACGTCGTCCTGCGACCTTCCTCAGGTCGTCTGTCCACCGTGTCGGTGGACGACCTACGCTGCGCTTGCCGGTCCGTGGTCTCCACTCAAGAACCTTTCGGCCCCATCGGCCATCTGTTCTGCGTGCTATGTGCCCTGCCCACTGCCACTTCAACTGGCTAATCTTCTAAGCTATGTCGGTGACTTTCGTTCTTCTACGGATCTCCTCATTTCTGATTCGATCACGTAGAGAAACCCCGAGCATAGCCCTCTCCATAGCTCGTTATACATATTCTCTAGGTTTCTTCTTTCTTTGATTTATTATTAAGAAGCAATTTATTATACACTCCTGAACTTGGCTGCACCTGGACTGGCCAGTTGGCGCAGTTGGTAACAACCCTGTCTTGTGAGCTACAGGTCCTGGGTTCGATGCCCGGACAAGTCATACTTACTTTTGTGAACATGAACATGTCTGTTTGACCTGTGTCTGGGTGTGTATATGTATGGTACACGATCTGCCTCGTTTGGAACCTGAAGACCTTGTGTGGATGTTGTCCCATATTATTATTATTTTATATAAAAAATTCACGGATTCGGTCCTTCACAAAGGCATAAGTGGGGCTGTAGCCAACACTTAGAGGCCTGTTTGGTATAAAAATATAAAGTAGTATAAAAAACAGAAACTTTTGGATGGATGGTGACATGGTATATCTATTATAAAAATGGGTAAAATGGCAAGGCTATTGATATGATTTTATTAGTGATAAGAAGATAGTGGGCTATGGAAGAGACTATGGCACCTGCCAATTTCAGTCTCATTTTAAATGGTGTCGAGAGGTATGCTGCGTTTTCACTAGAGCGCTACTACCGGCGTTATGCCCTTTAACACTTCCACCCTTTGAGCTTTTTGTTACTTGCTCTTGCGTCTCCACCCCCAGACGGCCAATTAAGGCAAGCAGGGGTCTGGGGTCTCATTTAGCCCCAGGGAGAATAAGGGTCCACGGTGTCGCCACTCACCGACGGCTCGGCACAAAGCCACCCCTGCGGTTATTATTATTAATAGTATCATAATAGTAATAATACACATTAACGATCGCATAGATAGATATCTATTGTGTCAACTCTTTATTTTCATTTAATATCTAATTTAGATCCTACGAAAATAGCATATTATACTTGCTAAGCTTTAAAAAATCAACGCGTATTATGTAATAAGTTGTTACAAAGTGCAACGGGTATTTCTATTTTATTTTCGCCCACTAAGATTTATGCTTACGTGCTCTGAAGATAAAACTAGAAGTACTTCTAGCATTCTTACCGCGCCCCCTACCAAAGAATTAAAGATTTTACATCTTAGTGATTATAAATGTTTGAGCTTAATGAAATGTAGTCTAGACGCAGCTTTATCACGAGCATCGACATATCGTGTCTATGAAGAAGTATGTTAGATACATCCAATAATCATCGCCTAGTCTTGGTTGGTACCAACACAGTGCCTGATAGGGTCGGGTCTTGAATCGAGTCGCCTGAATTTGAGGATTCTGCTACTGTGGAATGGTCAAAGGGCTTTGTCTTGACCCTCCCAATTCAATTTTGGCTGCCGGAGTTACGCGAAAGTATTTTAAATTAATATTTAAAGTTTCTGTAATTTCACACGAAAAACATGCGGATGCGTGAAACGGAACGCAATATCAGGAAATATTGCCTAGCTGACCATGGGTACATCCATAAGAAAGTCAACCATTCGGACCCAGATAATCCATTTGTGGCCCCAGATGGGGTCCATACCCAGAGAATCGAATCTCAATGGAGAGCAGTGAAAAGGTTTTTTAAAAAAGACAATTATAATAATCCGTGTGATTTTAGTGATGCTATAGTTGAATATTTGTGGAGGCGAGATCTATTCAAGCAGAAAAAAGATCCCTTTGTCGAGTTGATCAATGTAATTAACTATGTTTACAAAATAAAATAATTACTCCTACATAGTTTTGTGAAAATTATTTTCCTCCCTTACCCACCCAGAGACCAACTCAGACCGGTTAGGTTGAAAGTAGTCAGAAAACCGACACAGAGCACCCCGACTCCACCTATTCTTGTGGCTACTACCCCTAGAGTGTTTATAAATAATGCGGGAGCCAGAAGCTCAAGGGAGGTCTTGAACGTTGCTTCGCCGCATGAAGTCGAGTTGAGTTGAAGGGGGGAGCTGGCGAGCGAAGCGACCCGGCGACCTCCGTAGCGAAACGTAATGATAAGCGTAGATGTAATGATGTTAACCGTTCACGGTCCCTAAGCGTTAACGAGTTTAGATAAACTTTAGGAAGGCTAGTGCGTGGTAGAGATAAAAGCCCACTTATGTGTTAAAAGGTCAATGACCCACAGACATTCTTCAGGAATAAAATTACAGTGACAAATGTTTTTATTTTTAGTAGAGTGACAAAGGTTTAAAGTTTTTTATTATTTATCGTAGCAATTGAAAAAAGCCAAACCTAGGTAAAAGTAATGTATATTTTAGGGTTACGTTTAAAAACATTTATTCTTATATTATAATACATGCGTGATTATATCTAAAGTTTCGCACAAATCACATTTTACATTCGTCGTCGTAATGATAAAGAACGTAAGTAACTAAAATTCTATAAACCTGGCAGGATATATATATATATATATATAGTGGTAGGTAGGTATACTGTAGGTAGGTATACCCCTGTATATATATATATATATATACACATATATATACAGGATGTTTGGTAGAGGGACCGACAAACCAAATGAGCGTGTTCGGGGGCCCACTTGGAGAATACAAGTTGGCCAAAAAAAAATCCCCGACACCCCAATTTTCTTTAAACTTGTTCTTGTGAATTTTTTCGTTTTCTCCAATATTGTACCTATTTACCACCATAACATTTGTAAAGTATGTTTTAGACCGGATGTTTTTAGTTTTTACAAATTTTACAAATGTTATGGTGGTAAATAGGTACAATTTCGGAGAAAAAGGGAAAAACCACAAAAAAAAAGTGAAACATATTGGGGGGTCGTGGTTTTTTTTTGGCCAACTTGTATTCTCCAAGTGGTCCCCCGAACACGCTCATTTGGTTTGTCGGTCCCTCTACCAAACACCCTATATAGTTAGGTGTACCTACCCGCCTAACGCATCTCTGGCAACTATGAAGTCTCTATTCGGTAGTTACGTGTCCAAAAAGTATTTTTAGAATACTAAACGAGGTAATATTGTTTCATATCCGAGAATATTTTGTGCAAGTGCGCCTTCATCGTAATCATTGTTTTGCCGTACTAAGTTGGCAAAAACGAAAAAGAAGAAAGCGGTATAACGTGATTCAGTCATTGTTCTATGTTTAATTCAAATTTTAGATGTTTCAAATTAATTATTATTATTTTAGTCGGGGCATTAGCGACGCGGGCTGGCGCGATACTTAATGGGTCGAGGCAACACTTGAGCGAAATTCCTGTGTGCCTATTAATTACGATAAGTTTTACTATCCTCATATATAATACTTGCATCAGCTTATAATTTAAAATACTAACTGATAATAAGTATATGGAATAGTTACGTGTATAAATAGTCAGAATGTACTTAGTTATACAGCTTTAAAATTTTTACTCACGTAATTACCCGTCGTTATCGATTAGGGAGTTTACACTGCAACATCGCGGCGACCAGTACGGTCTGCAGCGCGCTTGGCCTGGTGCGAGAACTGCACGGGCGGTGAGGGGTGCGCTCGGTACTGGTAGTGCGCCGCACCATCCCCCGTATGCATGTAGATTTTCCGAGTGTTAGTGGTGTATGGGAGCAAAAGCTGCCGACTGCGTCACACCCTAGCCTCCCTAGCACTTTCAGAGTTGATGTGTCGTAAAGAGCAAGTTTCCAGGCAAAGAGCCCAGCTCTTGCTAGTACGGAGGCTTTCTCGAATCTAATAAAATGTTTCATGTCCGAGAGATGTGCATGTTCTGCGACGGCTGATTTCGAACATGTTCATTAGGAACATTGTTGAACATTGAACAGTGTTAAGTCAGTCTAATAACGATATTGCGTCGAGTCTCTCTCAATTAGGTGATAGACGTACAAACTTAAAGTACGCGGTTTTAGAGATCGTGAACTTACTCGGCTCGACGTCGGTGACACACGTGCAGCTTACTCACTCTGTATTGTGATGTCGTCGGCAGAAGAAGCTTTGTGTTAATTAGGAATTATATCGTTTTCTAAAAACTTAAAAAAAAAGACGAAGTGGAAATGTGTGGGTAATCAATGGGCTTATGAAAAGAGAGCGTTTATCACATATGAATTTAGTTAGAGAGTAACGTAAAGAAAAGGAAGATTTCCATGATTATTTTTCTCTCATGCATTTTCCCGCTCAAAATAATAATTTGCGTGATAATTGGTCAAGTATGAAAACATGCATATAACATACATTTCTCGATTAGTCTTCAAACAAACCATAATGTAAAAAATGAACCATTGACACGAGAAACGGTCCATTGTAAAAAATACTTACCGCTTTTTTCCCGTAAATAAATTTTCTACTTTGGTTTCAACGCTTGGTATTTGTGAAAACAGAAATGTTTGTACGCTGGATGTTTGTAATATGTTAAATTGTGTGGCTATTCCTTTCTCGACACAAATGTATATTAACTATTTAAATATGTAGAAACCTCCTTTTATGTTTATCTATTACCTGCAAGGTTACGCCTGAAAACCCGAGTCAGATTTCACGGGTCACGGAGATCTGCCATATGTGTTGAGGTGGGGCATGTTTATCGGACAATTGCTGACAGAATTGTCTTTTGTTAAATTTCTGTTATTAACCTGTGTAAAATAATTAAATAAATAAATAAATATTCCACAACTATCACACAACGCCATCTATTGATATTTATTCCTTTCATTATGTACTAGCTGCGCCCCCTGTTTCACCTGCGTGGTGATGGATGATGATGAAAAGTATTCTATGTTCTACCCCGAGATAATGACAATTCGAAAAACACAACAAGTACAATTGGAAAAATTTAAAACCGACTTCCATTCTATTCAGTTATTGTAGTGTAACTCAAAAAATACTGGACCTAATTTGATGAAATTTAAATGGGACCACACGGGAAGCACCAGCTATCAAACAAAAAATACACCCTATCGAAAGTTATGAGGTAACTCCTTTTTGGAAGTCGGTAGAAAATCATAAAAATTCGAACAGCCGTTCTTGAGTTATGCATGGTGTTACTAACATGACTTTGTTTTTTATATATATTTTTTTACATCGAAATAGACTTTAACACCAAAAAGTGTGAAACAGTTTTTTTTACCATATTTAGTCCATACCATTATTGTCATTCACCGACACTGATGATACCATCAAGATAGGCGTAATACTTTTCAGTAATTGCAACTCAAAAACTGCTTGAATGAATTTGATGAAATTTAAATAGGACCACCTCAGAAGCACTCGGTACTTCGGTGCTCTACAAACAAAAAAAATTAAAATCGGTCCACAAATGGGGGAGAAATCGTTAAACATACACAAAAAATACATGCAATTGAACATACAAGCTCTTCCTTTTTTGAAATCAGTTAAAAATACGCCGACGCATGTCATGCATGGTATAGACAACAAAATATGTGCCATCAGCAGCATAAAATTAATACTGCTAATAATAAACAACAAAATACTTTCTCATGCCAGCATTTCGCATTTGAAATTTGCATATTGTATATATATATTATATTATACATATACATATTGTGTGTGATATATATATACTCGTATATATCTATATCACACACAAATTTTAATTTAAAAATAACGATGTTATGATATCATCCATATCTGTACTTGTCATGAAAAAGGTATTAATAATAGAATTTTGTCGTCTTTTATGTTAGTCGTCGTTCGTATATTAGGTTCTTCTTAGCATAGCATCTGGCCTAAATGACTAATGGCCGCCATACACCATCCGCCATCCAATTGGCATGGTGTATGGTGGCCATAATCTTGGTTTAGTACATAGCATGTAAAATGACTGGACGAATGAGATTATAAAATCAATTTCACAGGGTGAAAAGCGCTATATAGAGGCTCATTTATATCGTTATAAAAAGTTGCGTACTCTTGTAGTCGTATTTTAAATTGAAATTGAAAATTTGGATAGAATGAGCGTAACAAAACCAGTTAATTGCACAAAGTTAATGGAAAAATAGAATAGAAGAAGAAAATGTGTACGAAAAGCAAGTACCAGGTAGGCAGGACATTCCGCAGGCAGCAACCTCCATCTCCAACTCTGTGACAGATGGGACGGAGACCAGGTCCAGTTCCTCTGGGCAGGACGGTGGAGGAAGAGGTGGCTGGGAAGAGCCTCTCCAACACCTTGCCCAGTAGCTCCGGCTCCAGGGATTTTGCCATCGGAGACGTCTGGCCAAGGGACTTATTCAGAGCGGCTCTGTATGGACTCTGTACTCCCGGGTCCCTATCGAGGCCCACCAGCACTTCACCCCAGCCTGCAATTTTGCTTGACTAATGGCCAGCTGCAGCTCCGGCTTGGCATCTCGATAAACGTACAATTGCCTTCAGTCGCCGGCTCCTTGGCTGACAGCTGGGCGTCGGTACGGCCGTTGGGCCGCCCCGCCTCCTACAGCGAGTGTAAGGCCGCCGGGCCGCCGAAGAGTCTCTACCTTCGCAACAACACCCTCCAGTTCCGGACACGTGCTGCGACACCAGGGGTGGCGAAAGATATGTCCACCACGGACCCCCCATTGTGCCGCATGTGTGGTACCCTGTTTTCAGCAGAGTCCGTCCTGTGGCAACCGCCCATACCCTGATAATCTCTACCCGAGAGTCCGTGGAACGGTTGCCTCATTCCCGGGCCTTGTCATTCTGGTCCTCCAGTACGAAGACCTGACGAGGTGCCTGTCGCCTTGCCGCTGCTGTCAAAAGGTCTACAAAGACCTCCAGCTCCGCAACGGGTCTGTTAAGGCCCTTAATCTGCCGCAAGTTACTTTATTCCTTGTTGTATTTATCGCTTGGTATCAATAGCATATTCCTTGTTCTGAGTCCACTACTACTTGAGTACCCTTAGCCCCTAGTATAGTTATTATTGAGTCAACAACCTGTCTAACAAATGTCGTAATTAAGTATCGCGTGTATATATATATATGTATATACATTCTGTGTACTAAATATCGGGAATTTGGCAATAAAACAAAAAATACAAATTATTCATCTAAATTTATTTTATCGCCTTCAAAGTAGGCCCCATCGCTTGCAATACAACATCTCCGTGTTGCCACAAATCTGGACGTTTTCGGCGGATACTCTCACGCAAACGCTTCACGCCTAAATAATATTCTTTATTCACTGTTTCTCCCTCTGGAAGGAATTCGGAGTGAACCACACCACGGTAGTCAAAAAAAACTGTCAGCATCACCTTGATTTTGGAGCGACTTTGCCGCGGTTTTTTGGGTTTCGGCTCGTGTTCGAGACGCCATTCTGAAGACTGTTGGCTTGTTTGCATGCCGTACTCATAAACCCATGTCTCGTCGCCAGTTATTATACGTTTCATAAAGGTCGGATCCGTAGAAGCTCGGGAAAGCATGTCTTCAGCGACATGCTTTCGTTGCGCTTTTTGAACAAAATTGAGCTCTTTTGGAACTAGTCGAGCGGCGACGCGTTTCATGCCTAAAATGTCAATGAGAATGTTGTGGACGGACTTAAAAGATATGTTCACCTCACTAGCCAACTCTCTCAGACTCATACGTCGATTTTCGAGCTTCTTGATTCTGTCGATGTTTCCTTTGGTCGTAGCGGTTGAAGGTCTACCAGAACGAGGCAAGTCTACTACTACTTCTCGGCCTTCTTTAAAAGCCTTATACCATTCATAAGCCCTTGTTTTCGATATACACGATTCGCCGTAGGTATTTCGCAACATTTTAGTGATTCACCACATGAAATATCATTCGAAACACAAAATTTAAGGCACACTCTTTGTTCAACAATATTTTCCATTGTAAAAATCGCCGAGAACTCAAAACTATGACCAACAAAAAGTGTAGTTTAAAACAAATTAAATGACAGATCCTGCTCAAACTTTGCGCGCTAAATCAGTACAGTGCTACCAACATGCAGTAAAAAAATTAGAACGACCTCTTTTACACGGGTCTTTTTATTGACATATTCCCGATACTTTTTACACAGAGTAGTATACACGCACGGATCGATGCGTGTTACGGTTGCTGCTTATATAAACTGCGGCATGCAATGCCAATATTATAAATCCCTATCACCATATCCCCTCACTTCCAATGTGCACGGAAATTTCGTAGGGCATATGTGCTGCAAGTTAATTGATTTACGGACGGAAGCCGCCACCCTCTGAGTGGCAGTGGTAGTTAATCGGTAACTAGATTGACCAGCTGGACTAAAGCGAGCAATGTATTTTAATTTTATAATATAACTAGCCTCCATAGACTTCAGGATATGTGTATTTTTTTAGTTGTTTGCAAATTTATCACACATAGTAAAATTTTAAAAGAGAGAACAATACATACTTAATTAGGGGACAAAGGATTTTTATGTTAAACTACTTAATTAAGGGCTATATCGTTTTTGAGTTTGCATCAGCATTCAGAGCAAACCGGTATCCGCAGACAGCACCCGTTAACGAGTTGACACATGTGGCAGCCATCGCCTTCCTCAACCATATTTGAAGGAATATGGCGACCCGCCACACAACGCCACCGCCTGACACCTTTTCGTGAGCGTGTCTGCTCTGTATGCTCATACTTACTCTTTGCCAAATACAGCTTTATTTAAAGAACTACTATTATAAACTCATTCGCTTAGGTACCCTCCCGTATTGCACTAAAGCAGGGAATAACAATAAAAATAATAACAATAACAACACCAACTCTTCAATAACTACTTCGTTTTGAGACCTGATGGCCATTTTGAGGTTGTATTCCAATATCATCATCATCATCATCATCATCATCATCATCTCAGCCGTAGGACGTCCACTGCTGAACATATGCCTCCTCCATTACAATATGGTTTTGGTGTTTGCAATCGTCGCTGTCCTCACGAATCGCCAATGACATAATAATTTTGTTATAAAATTTAGATGTCAATCGTTGATACGAGTAACATAGTATAATATCTGTTATGCATTCAAACAAAACAGATATTCAGAGTAGATGAATGTTATGCGGAGAAATACACATTATTGCAGCCCTTTTTTTTCCCTTGCTGGTGACTATGAAGACTTCGATGATCTGTGGAGGTGAGTGGTGTGAAAGAGAGACACACACACACATATTAACAGCATAGATTACGGTAAGTGTATCGCTTATACTAGTAGAAATGATGAAATATAAAGACAACTTCTTATGACAGCTTACGAATAACTGCTGTCATTCTGTCAAACTCTGTTTCGCATACGGTGAAATATATATTATCATCTCGACTTCCCGTCCTTATCCTAGTGGAGTCGTGCAATAATAATACGTTTTTCGCTAACCACACATATAAAGGATTAACGATAAAGGTTGTGACTTCAGTTTTATGAAAAGCCAGATGCCAAGGATTTCATAGTTTTTAAGCAGTAAAATTATACATTAGCCTTGCAAATACATGTGTTTTTCGCTATGAAAACTGCTTTTTATTTATTTAGTTACTGCCAGAAAATAATGCCAAAATATTCACCACGTGACTTCATTACGAGTGGAAGGAATACTCATATTTGAAATCAAAGGTATGATAATCTGTATGTCAACAGTCTTAAGATATAGTCTGTTTAATTTATGGTCAACAGTGCGCCTCCGTCCGCTTGGATCCACAGCTTGGCTCCACATAGGGATCCGCGGATACCTTTATCTCCTCTTAAATCCACCATTGAGGGGATCCAAAAATAGGTACTAATATTTTTATATGCCACTTCGATCCACAAATGAAGGGATCCTAAAATACTAATATTTTTATATGCCACTTGAATCCACAAACGATGGGATCCAAAAATAATAATATTTTCACAATCCGCTATCAAAGCCATTTCAGGACTTTGCTTCATTTTTTCTGAAATATTATTCTGAATACCTCTTTCTGAAAAACATTTTTTACTATTAACCAGTGTACAAGCATGACAATGACGGGATCTCCATTTGAGATAGGTACATAGGTAGCAGTTGTATAAAAATATAGGTTAATATTGTTTAAACAACAGATTTAATCAATTATTTATTATGTTAAAAAAGGTGCGTAACGAAATAGGAAGCTGAAACGCTCGTAGCGGAGCTTGACTTGGCGATCTTAACCGATCAATAATCAACAACGACTTGGATGTGTGCTAGTGGCATTATTCAACTGAGTGCTTTCGTGCTTCGGAGGGCACGTTAAGCCGTCGGTCCCGGTTGTTTGTCTTAGGACAACAGTCGTTAGGCTATATCGAATGCCTTTGGGCGGCCTGAAAACTGCGACATGGGTTGGCCACTAACCTATCCACCACGTCGCACTGGGCCCGCGTGGTCGATTATGGCCAAACTCCTCTCTCTGAGAGGAAGGCTAGAGTCAGCAGTGGGAACAAATGAATGAGCAAGCCTCCGCTTCATTCATAAATCTTTTGTTATAGCGTAAACCTGATTAAGTAGGTAGATTGAAAAGGAATCAAAATATTCACAGATCCATCTGTGGATTTAAGAGGAAAAAGTAGTATGTACGGATTCACCTGTGGATTTAAGAGGAAAAAGAAGAATTCACAGATCCATCTGTGTATTTTAGAGGAAAAAGAAGTATCCACGGATCCACCTGTGGATTAAAGAGGAGATAAAGGTATCCGCGGATCTACATGTGGAGCCGAGCTATGGATCCAAGTGGACGGAGGGAACAGTGCGACATTTAAAAATACGACTGATTGGAAATCAATGGCCGGTCATTTTGGAGAGATTTTGTCACGTGAGGATATTAAAAAATTTGCCCCCTGTACTGTCACTATTTATACTATTGAAAGTTGTTTTTTTATCTCATCCTATGAATGTCAACAATAATGTAAAACTGCTTGCCAAAATCAGGCACTGCAGATGACTCAAATAGGATATTATTTACGCTTCTGGACGTAAGCCAAATATAATATTCCCAATCTGAAAAATGCTGTATTATATATTACTTGATTCTATTTCACTCGGATCGGATAGTAAAATATTGATTACTCTGGTTAGGATATAAATAGTGCGTGCTTTTTCTTATATTAACAGTTCTGAAAAATTATGTTACTCAAAATTATCTTAAAATATGAATGTCTAATTTATTTTTTAATTAAGAGCACCATCTATCAAACTACTTCAAAAGCTTGATCCGATCTAAAGTGAGGTTTTACAAGCACTTGCATTTTGTATCTAGACATCACAGCCCTTTTCAATAATTAATATATATGTTTAAAGCAATAACTGCTTAGCGATACCTCTAAACTTAGCCCATACGACTGCTAAAAGATATTAAAACTAACTGGACAATTTGGTCCTTGGACTATTGCCTTGGTGGCACAGTGGTCATGGCGTCTGACACAGTTAGTCAGAAGTCGCGGTTTCAAGTACTACCCGAAATATTTTTTGAGTAGAATTTAATACTTTGGTATTGTTGATCAGGCGTTAGTGCTTTAAAAAGTACATAAGTATAAAAAGATTCACTGGCAGGTGTGTCTCATGAATGAAAATATGTATCATACCATGTAAATAAAAATCGTCACCGCGTCATCCCAATAATATTTAGAAAAAGCCGTATAAGTTTATTCCTACTATTATTATTGTAAGTAACGTGTCGGGACGACCTTCATAAAGATTGTCGCTTAACACTCCGTCGTACTTTTGGAGCATGTTTTGACATGGGTTCGCCTCTTATGATATTGTATTTCATATGATAGTCATGGTTAGAACGCGCGACATATTATTATACTTGTCCACACTATTATGATGTAGATTACGTTGTCAGTAAAGTATTTTATCCGGGTTTTCATCTGTTTTGCAAACGTTGCTGGGATCAGCCGAGCTATTCTCTAAAGCAAACATCGTTGCATCTTTGACAACATCCGAAAAACAAATGACGAGATGACAAGAAATGTTGGACAAACAACCTTAAGTACAAGGGCGATATCTCATAAAGTATTTGACATCAGTGTGCTCGTCGACGAATCATTAGAGAATCGCACTGCTGTACATGGATGGATGACAGACATTTGCATTTTCTATTTAGCGCTGCAAATTTGAGCTAGCCACAAGCCTGCAAGACAACCTACAGCTTACTTTGGCACAGACGTTGAACTATAATCTGTCGTCAAGCGCCAGTTATCCTATATTGACACGATTGAAAAGACAATGTTTTTCGTAAATAAATTGATCACCACCGAGTGCTTATTTGATTTATCTCCACCACCACCACCACCATCAAGAAGAACCACCAAGGGGCCACCATTGGAGGAGCACCACCACAAGAAGCTGCAAAAGAATCCCTGGCCTGGACTGGAAGCAAGAGTGACAGTCCATTGCCACTTCAAGGAGCCTGCTGCCGAGAAGACCGCTGTCGAGAAGACCTGATCCGAGTGCTCCCGCTCCAAGAGACATGTGCCACACTGGAAGCCAGGTTGCGTTGAGGCCTACTCCGCAAGCAAGACCCTATAACTTATGTCCTGCTATCCTGCACAGTACATGTCCACTGGTTACAACCTACCATTCCTCTCACTGTGGCCAATACACCTATCAGCCGTCACCCCTAGTCATCCCCAGATCATGTGAACCTGCGTGATTGGCAGTAGGAAAATAGTCCCTTCGCACATTGCATGACGTGCGTATCCTGGCTCCTTCCCACCTCCGTCTCTTGCCTTAGGTCACGTGGCAGCAGATATCCTATCTATTTGTACTATCCATTTGTGTATATATGTCGTAGGATAATTTGATACTTCGAATCTTCGCGAAAATCCTAGGGGTTTTGCGAAAACGCGGATAATTAGACATAGGCGAAAAATTATCAAATCTTACTGGACAAAGTCAGGATTTTTGCGAAAAGTGCCTAATACCTAAAATTAACGTAAAGCAGTCTAAGGCAAAGTCACAAATAGGTACGACGACGAGCGAAGCGAGGAGGAGTGTTAGGTTACTTGTGACCACAACGCGCGAGCCGAGCGAGCGCAGCGAGCGTGCGCTGTTCGCAAAAATCCTGACTTTGTCCAGTAATTAAGATAAGATAGTTTTTCGCCTATGTCTAATTATCCGCGTTTTCGCAAAACCCCTAGGATTTTCGCGAAGATTCGAATTATCAAATTATCCTACGACATATATACTGATCTATGGGTATTAGGGTAGTAGGAATTCAGGAGAGTAAGTATACGAGGCTGGACAGTAGGGTTAACCTAATCCTAATCAATACATAGTTTTACGGAGTTACAGAATATTCCACAGTCAGGATTCGAATCTTAAGAATATCCGACTTACTTATTTAACCCATTTTGGACGCCACTTATGCAAGAGACCGTAATACTGGTGCCGACGCAGTGCCAGAGGTCCTAACAAGGAGTAATATTGTGAAGGGATATAGCAAGCCAAATTAGTGAGCGATTGACTCGAAAGTTACTATCTCGGGGAGACGTCAGCAAGTACAGTGCCACGCAAAACTTCAGTTCTTAGTTCTGGGTAGCACTATAACTCTGCAGTACTTACCATCAGGCGCACGAAAACGACCCAAAATCAATAGTTATTAATATATTAATAGTTCTATATCATCAATAGGTTTGAGTATTATTTATCTGGCTACAAGTGGCATTATGTATGCGTTAATTATGCAAAAGTGTGATGTTTTAAAACTTTTTACTTTCCTGGCCTGATTAGTATCTGGATCACAGACAACTTAACATACGTAGTATATACTAAGTACTGACTATACATACACTAATATAAATTCAGAGTTGTTAATAAGAAAACACATTCTGGCAAGCCCTATGCATATAAATTATCTCTTCACTTCTAATGTATTATATTCTTAGTATTTTATTTCTGTTGGGGAAATAAAATAATATTTGTACTTTGTACTCAAGACATTTCAGTAATCAGTGCGATATGTAAAAAAATAAAATCCTAAAATTATTTATAATATAGTATAATAATAATAATTGGATTGGAAAATTAAAGAGGTTTTGGTAAATAATTTAAATGTACGGGACGTTTAAATTATTTACCAAAACATACAATGGCGTTAAAAAATATGCGGCTATCAGCGGGATTTGAGCTAATCTACTATCAGAATACCCATTAATATCGCATAGCTATATTAATGGGCATAATCATATCTTCCCTTACTAATAATACCGATGTATTATAAGTAAACATATAATTCACTGTTTTAGACTTTTGCGGTTTTTAACTAATTTATAAATAGTACTCACGGGATGGTACACCACGATTAAGCAGGTTTTGGAGTT
Source organism: Selenia dentaria (assembly GCA_917880725.1). Taxonomy (NCBI): domain Eukaryota; kingdom Metazoa; phylum Arthropoda; class Insecta; order Lepidoptera; family Geometridae; genus Selenia; species Selenia dentaria. The sequence goes on along the minus strand of OU862877.1, from coordinate 29,600,737 downwards.
CTTGATATTTTGGCGCAGTTACGAGTACATGTACTACTCCAAAACCTGCCTAATCGAGGTGTACATCCCGTGAGTACTAATTATAATTTAAACATATAATTGTATCAAAAAATCATTGCAATCTTTATGACGGGACTCTCGCAAACGTTTCGTCCGTACCATGCGAGCTTTACTGTGAACGAGTCAGCTTGTTTAATAATACGCTTTAGTTAGGAATGTTTTTTTGCAAAAAATTAATAGATAAAGATAATATAGAGTTGAGAGATTGATATTTGCTTATTTTTATTATGATTATGTGTTAAATTCGAATACAATATACTTCGATAACACTACTATTTTCAGAAAAACGATATACACATTATACAAGGCCAAAAAAAACCTAATATTTTTTTTGGTGGTAGTGCCGCGTTGTTACCTTATGGTACAGCCGAATGGGCCGGCACGACCGGGGAAGTACCACACTCCCACTTAACACCGACGTTAAGTGATATAGCTTGCTATTGCGTTACAGTCGGTCTGTGGGACTTTCCGGAGGCCCAATCCCCCCTTCCTCCCTCCTTCTTCCCTCCCTTCTGGTGTAACGAAAATAAAAACGTTACGACCAGCAAATTAAATCATAGATGCTACCTGCTACGAACTACAGCTACAAATCTACGACGTAACTACCAAACAGCCGAAGGCAATATTCCATGTTTGCATAATATTGCTGATTTATATGCGTGGGCTGTGTTCAATTTGCCAAAACAAGGAAGTACTACATAGTTTCAAAGGTATAGGTTGCGCGATAAGTATAAACTTATATTATTATGAAAAACTACCCAAAAGACAATGAAAAAATGTACAGAATTTAGTCTCAGATGAGAAAAAAGTTATGAAAAAAATAATATGGTATTTTGAGTTTTGTGCCCAACGAAGTACCAAACACCACTTGCAAAATCTCCTTATCTCATCGAAGGAGACAGGGGAGAAATGCTACAAAGCCTAATATACAACATTAAGAAATGAAAAGGACTACATAGTTGAATCATACTGAAATTAGGAGACGCGCATTGACTTTTTATATTACGGCCGAGCACAGCATATTAGCCTACATTATTATGTAAGTTATAGATTGATTATTTCATATCAAAGAGCCCTAAGGACAGCACAATTGGGCCCCTATAAGACTTATCTGATAAAATTCCGTTGTTGTTGTTATCATAAATTATTATGTAAAATAATTGTTTAGTCCTGAACTCTAACACTAGACGGCGCCGCTCGTAACGTCACTTTGATTTTTATTGACTTGTGATGCCCACTTTCGGCAGAGAGACACTCTGATCTGTGTCATGGCAATTACTAGCTGGTTTTTGATTTGGAAATGTAACAATTAAAATGTAATCAGTTGAAGTTAAACTAGGCAATCACTGTAGTTCACTGTTGCGTGTTTAGTGTTAGAGTGGTATATTATTTGGACACCGGTTTGAATCTACCTGTGATTTGGAACACTCGTGGACTGCAGCAGATCGACGCCTGGAATACTTACGTGGCGAGACCTGGATGATGTGTTTGGTTGCTTTTCCCATCCTTGTTCCCTGACCACCGCCTATCTCCCTTCCCCTAACAGAAACGACTAACGGATGCTACGCTCGACGCAGCGCGATTGTTGTAAGTATTTTCACATGTACTCGTACTTATGTCATCCGTAGGTTAGGTAGTTGCATATTGTAAGAAACCTATTGTAGAAGATTTTGTTAGGCATATTGTTTGTTCAAGCTCCTTGTTATCGAGGACATCGTAGGACATGATAGCCAGCTTGACCTGCTATTCTACAATAATAATAACAATAATTTACTTCCAAACAGTTCGAGTTGGCAGATACAGTTCAATTACTCGTCAAATAAGGAATTATGGTATGAACTAAAATAATAGTTGCAACAAGCCTCCAATTAGGCAACGCAGGTATTTTGGGCTTGTTATGCTTATTTCAATAGTTAGCCAGTTTATTTTGCGCAATTCTGTCACAAAACAAAAAAAGTATCTACCACCACTACAGATTTAGAACTAGTAGTTTGTGGTTAACTACAAACACATTGATTTATAGACAATTTATAGAGAGAAAAAAACACATCTTCGGACGGGATTCGAACCCGCGTCTTCTGACTATCCGTGTTAGACGCCATTGACCAACTAGGCCACCGAGGTTCGGGTCCGAGCATCGAATTTTAACTCTCTGTCTGACTTTAACCGTCTTGCGGGGACGGAGCGACATCTTTTGAACAGCTTTCACAGTACTATCTAACCGAAAGAAGCATTTATTTAGACATACTTAAACATTCAGAATAAATAGTGATATGCATAATATTAATACTAGAAATAAGGATAGGATAGTTGTATCTAAATTTAGACTCACGAAAACTAAAAATAAGTCCTTCTTAGGCAATTGTGTACGTTTCTATAATAAAATCCCGAAAGACATTACTGAGCTCACTGACGGGAAATTCAAGTTACGTGTCAAAAATATACTAATGAAAAAAGCCTATTATAAATTGAGTCACTACTTAGAAGACAAAGATGCCTGGAAGCTTTCCACTTCTGCCTAATAGCCAACTATTGAATAAATTTGTTATTTTAATACTACTCATATGTAACCTCAATGTACAAAGACTTGAAAAAATAATGGCCCACGAGTTTCTTGCTGCTTCTTCTCGGCGGTGGTTCTTTTCCGAAGACAGCGGTAGAATCAATTAAAAATGTTGACGTTCATAAGAGTGTCTATGATGCCTAAACTGATTAAACATTTTTGAATTTTGAATTCGTATTGGCATCGTATGAGTATATGCGTATATAACAATTTCAATTAGGAGATTGAAATCTAAAAAAAAAACTAAAATAGGAGTAGACATACCTAGTATTATATCTATATTGTATTTTATTGTACTTTTTAATTAATACATAGATAGAAGATAGTATTACTATAATAGAAGGTCTATATTTTTTTTTAAAACAGCTCTCTACAGCCTCCGGACTCCGTGCCAATTTTTAACTTTTTCTCGACTATACACATGTGCGAGCCCTCGCCTTCTTTAACCATTTTTGAGGTAAGACGTCAACCCGACACACAACTCCACCGGCCTCATCACACGTCTTTGTGAGCATGATGTTATGTATTAATACCATTAACGTACAGTAATTGTTTTAGTTTTATTTTATTTGTTACGTGCTGTTTATTTACGTAGGTGCATTAAAAAAAAACATTTACATACGGGTATAACATATTTCTATGTTTCAATAATCCTTCTCCGAGTGAAAGTGGTGACATCGGCATAGAATGGCCCAAGTTTACTGAAAAGTCCAAAATTTATCTATATAATATATATAAAAGCGAACGGATCACTCACTCATCACGAAACCTCAAAAACTACAAGTGCTAGGAGTTTCAAATTTTGCATGCGGGTTCTTTTTAGGACGTAGGTGCTCACTAAGACGGGATTTTATGAAATTCAACCCCTAAGGGTTTTTTTGGAGTTGATAGTTTGTATGAAACTTCGTTACTGCAAGTTCAAAATGGTCGCTGGATCTAGCCCGCTTAGATGTTATTTTACCTATAAGTACGCAAAAGGACCAATTCTTAAATCTTACTTTCATAATCTACTGTACACATTGTAATTCACATTTCACACATACTTTTTAGTTAATTTTATTCATAAGATTATAATTAACTACTCCATATATGAAGTGAAGTAAGTTAGTGGGTTCGGAATAAGTTCATAACTATTTTGTTTCTTATTATTTGTACAAACTATATACCTAAATACCATGTAACTTTCTGCTTTTAATAAGAAACATCGTACCTGACCTGTTATTGTTACAAAATAATCAGGTTACTTTTTTCAGACTTTTATTATTTATTCTGCGGTAATACGCCTGCTACGAACAATTACTACGAGATATTCTACAACGAAGAAGTGCTACAGCATTGCTACGGAGAGCGGAAGTTACCTTCTACAAAAAGGAGTTGGAATAAACTATTCCACTATTATCTCAACAGTTATTTCAGTGCTGCCGTGCGATTCTCTAAGAGCAAACATCGTTGCATCTTTGACAACATCCGTGAAACAAATGAAGAGATGACAAAAAACGTTGGAAGAGCAACCTTATTTACAAGGGCGAAGTATTTGACATCGGTGAGCTCGTCGACGAGCTCGTTGACGAATCATTACAGAATCGCACGGCTGTACTGATACACATTCATAAACTGAAACAACAGGCAGATGTGTTTGTCTGCCTTTTTAGCAGATTTTAGGTAGCTTTCAAACTCTAGCAAAATATGAAATTAGTATTATTTTAATGCTCTTAAGTGACAAAACGGGCAAAACGTACCCCTTTTAAGTTCGTAGCTAAGCTTATACTGATAATATTATGTCTAAACTTTTCACTAATAAAATTAATATTTAAAGTTATTTTGTGGTAACTACTCGTATTTATTGAGGTGTTCGTGGAGTGAGTGGAATTTTCAATTTACCGTTGTGAAACTTAATTGTAACAGGCGCTTCATATTAGTGAGTCCCTTTAACTGCACAGCCATGCGATTCTCTAATGATTCGTCGTTGCGCTCGTCGACGAGCTCACAGATGTCAAATACTTTATGAGGTCATGCCTTTGTATACAAGATTATTTATCCAACGTTTCTTGACATCTCGTCATTTGTTTCACGGATGTTGTCAAAGATGCAACGAAGTTTGCTCTTAGAGAATAGCACGGCAGTTAATACTATTTGTCAGCCATAAGTGTCATTATTGCTACAATAACTGTTGCTTTACCTTAGTGTACAACTACTCCACATATTTCAGTAAGGTAAATTTCCTTTTGAAGTTTTGGCACACCTCAGCTCGTTTTGTCTCTTCTCGTCGCTCGAATTATTGAATATCCGAAAATGAAACAAAAAAAGAAAAATCCTTTGTAAGCGTGGCATAAAGGAACGTATGCGATCAATTTCTCTCTGTCGGTAGAATATGGGCCAGAAGAGTATCCAGTCCGACCTCTATTACTTCCATATTTCAAAATTTGTCTTCGACGACATATTATAGATTGAGATAAATAGAAAAGTAACGTGACAACAGTGTACAAACCATGTACGAGTACATTGTTGGTATTGCAGCTTTTTCGTGTTGTGTTTTGTAATTTATCTTTCTAATTTACAGTAGATAATTATTTGAGAAATGGTATAATATTTATTTATTCACCATACGTAACGTTTTAATCTGAAAAGTCACTGATATATTAACATTTTTTCAAAGTAAAATAAATATTAATAATTGTGACAAAAAAAAGCTGCATTGGACCCGTAATAATTAGAAGGAAAATCGTTACTATAAAGTTCGATTCTTTATTCTTTACTAAGCATATGTGCCCGGGTTATAGAGTTGGTAAGTATACTTATAGTTATTGGTTCTCCAGGTCACGCCATGTTAGCATTCAAGCTAATACTTAAAAACTAATCACTTATTATTTAATTGTTGTCTATCTATATGTAATTTATAACCGAAACAGTGAGTTATACTAAAGTATAACTCACTGTTTCGGTTATAAATTCAACAGCAAGTTAAACTGTAAAAGGGGATATAATAAACATTATGAAGAAACACAAAGGTAAATATGTCAGGGAAATCGAATAGAACGGCAGTAGTAGTCTTAATCATATACCACGGTGTGCGATTATATGATCATACACAGTGATGATGTCAATCTATAGATTTCTGTCTTCGTTCATTAGTTAACCGTAACCCACATATACCTAACATATCATACAGAAATACGCCACTGTGTATTTTAAGGCCTACTTTAATTTCTGTATATACAGAGTTAGTACGGAAACTATTTGCGAAACAGTATTTGTATTGTAAAGGTCAAAAATTCAAAAATGTGTCATGCTTCGCCATACCTACTATGGCTTATCTGTGCCACAGTTGTACTGGATAAATTTTAGCTTTTTTCTTCTTCGCTCACTGGATATCATAAATAAATCAGACTATCTGGATATTCTTGATCGATCCAAGAGCCTAGTATAGTAGATAAGTATGTCTTTATGGGTTGATGATTGAAACTCTTTCACGGCAAAAGCCAATAGTATAGATCTAAAAAATAACGCGGATAGAATGTGACCTGAATAAAATATAAAACGTTACTTTTTCCTGGAAAATGTGTGTGTGTGGAATAGTTACAATCCGCGTGAGTAGAGTTGGAGCTTTATGTAATAAATACCTTTAAACGAGCAATTCTTGTACATATATATGACGCGGATTCAAACAGATTGGGGTTCACGTGTTCATTGTTGGCCGCCATGTTGTCAAATTATCAATCAGTGCGCACATACGGCACAGGCAATGTCATGAGGGCAAGTCTCCATATATATGGAGTACACTATACATATATATATAAATATATTGGTCTCAATAACTTTGCCGTTACAGATATGTGTAAAGTGAGTACATCACAGATATAGATCCAATCTTGGTTAGTGGTATACATATAGCAGATATCAATAATTTTGTATGTGTACCCATTACTTTGTTTGTTATTAAATTTCCTGTTACTTGTGCTAAAATTCGCGCGGAATACAATTTTATCAGAACTATTATTTTATATACACATCACACAATATTTACACGTTCATTCATACAAATCACACACACTGGTTATAATATGTTCAACACATAACCAATACACTGGCATAGAGAGAGGAATGCGACAACAACAACTAAAGTATACAGTATACACTATTTTTGTTTTATACTATAATGCAATAATAATACAATATTTTTATGATTTTATTATTAGAATAGCAACTAAGAATAAATATCTTGCCACTTACTTTTTGAACTCCAACATAGCCTACTCAGATATGTTCCATACAAAAATTAAAACTCTGTATGGATAATTTAAACCAAATTAATAACGAGATCGAGTCCATAAGTAACTCGTTTTCTTATCAATGCTCAACAGAAGAATGTTTACAACTAGTGAGTCATTACAGAGCGTCCTTTAAAGTATTACACCTAAACATTCGCAGCATTGAATGTAATATTGACAAAGCGAAAATACTTCTATCTAGACTTGACTTTGTATGCGATATTATTATCTTTACTGAGTGCTGGCTAAGTAAATCGATAAATACGCCATTATTAGATGGATATATAAGTCATAGATCAGGTTATAAAAACCAAAATGATGGCGTTGTTATATATGTTAACTCCTGTTTGGATTATCGCCTAATAGTACCTAATATCTCTGACGCTAGCGCTTTGTTATTTACCAATAATCAATCTATAGCAATTCTTGCAGTTTACCGCTCGCCGTCTGTGTCTAACGCAGAAAATTTCTTAATTAGTCTGGACGAGATTTTGAACTCGTTATCCAGCTACAAGACTGTAGCTGTTATTGGGGATATAAACATTAATTTATCACCAAACAGTCAAGACAAAAACTTAAATGACTATTTAAATACAACGGCGTCTCACGCTATGCTTCCGTCTCATTTATTTCCCACACATTTTGCTAATTGTTTAGACCACGTGATGCTTAAAACTTACACAGATGCCACAACGCTTGTTCTAGATACCATCATAACAGATCACGCCCCTGTACTTTTTTGTACTTCAATGCATAATAAACTTAAGAAGCCTCTTAACAACACTATGCGTATTAATTACACCGTCGTTAGCGCTGAACTAAGGACTTTTGACTTCTCTAAACTGTACCGAATACAAGATGCTAATAAAGCGGCCGAATACCTAGTAATGACAATTATGAATATTATTAAGAAAAATACTTACTCTGTTAAAATCCCTTGTAGAAGGCGGATAATTAAGCCATGGATTACTCCTGGACTTCTAAAGTGTATACGTAACCGAGACAAACTACATAAAACATTAAAAAAACAACCCGACAATTTAATTAAGAAGGTTACTTACTTGCGTTACCGTAATTTTTGTAATAATCTTTTAAAACGCATAAAACGAGAATTTGATAAGAATGAGTTTAGAAAAGCCAAAGGTAATCCAAAAGCTACGTGGCAAGCAGTAAAAAAAGTGGCTAATATACAACAAAAAACCAGTTCGGCTAAACATCTATTAAATATTGATTTAGACCCTAAGTCTTCTATTGACATGGTAAATAAGTTCTTTGTTGATGTTGGGAAGAATCTAGCTTGTAACATTGTGACCGCAAATCATAACATTAATCCCACAAACAGTTCTAGCTCTGGCATGGATTCCATGGCCATCTTTGAAACAGACTGTGCAGAGGTGGAGCGAATCATTATGAGCCTTAGACCGGACTGTGCGGTTGGTTGGGATGGTATACCAGCTAAAGTAATAATAGAAGCGCGGGATCCCCTTGTCCCACCCCTAACACATGTTTTCAACATGTGCCTATCAACCGGTACCTTTCCAAAGCCGTTTAAAAAAGCTATGGTGCACCCCGTTTTCAAAAGTGGCGATAGGGACAGTGTCGGTAATTATAGGCCTATCTCCGTTTTATCTTCTTTATCTAAAATACTCGAGAAATTACTTAACAATCGACTGATTAAATACTTAGATAAAAATAATATCCTATCAAATAGGCAATATGGTTTTCAAAAAAAAGTTTCAACTGAAGATGCTGTAATGGATCTAACTAATACTATAGTACGACAACTTGACAACAAACTGAAAACGATAGGAATATTTCTTGACCTTTCTAAAGCATTTGACACTGTCTCTATACAAACGCTACTTCTGAAGATGGAACGACTAGGAATACGTGGCCTAGCACTAAAAATGTTCCACGAATATCTTACAGACCGCACACAGTTTGTTAAAATTTAAAATTACTTAAGTAACGACGAATGCCTTAGTTTTGGGGTTCCGCAGGGTAGTATACTCGGACCGGTACTCTTTTTGTTATATGTGAACGATTTATGTGACCTCCAAATACCCCATTGTGAAATTTTTACCTATGCGGACGACACGGCTCTCATAGTTCATGGAGAAACGTGGACTGAAGCTAAGCGCTATGCAGAGGACGCACTCAATACTGTGATGGAATGGTTGGCCACTAATACGCTCACTCTCAATATGGACAAATCTAAATTTATGTCTTTTTCATCAAAATTGTCTACACAACCGGACGAATCTTTCTCCATAACAGTTCACAAGTGCCGTTCATCATACTACCCCTGTGACTGTCCAGTGCTATCAAGAACTAGTCATATAAAATATCTTGGAGTTCACATGGACAGTTTACTGAACTGGAAATACCAAATAGAGTCTTTAACATCTAGAGTGAGGAAACTTATGTATATTTTTAAAAAACTGGGAGATGTAGCGGACCTTGAAACTAAGAAAATAGTTTATTATTCTTTAGCACAATCCCTTCTCACATACTGCTGTACAGTGTAGGGTGGTGCTTGTCCCACTTCTCTAACCCAGCTAGACCGTGCACAGAGGGCAGTTTTAAAGGTAATGGGGAAAAAACCAATCAGATATCCCACTACACTTTTGTACCAAGAATCAAATGTATTAACCGTTAGACAACTTTACATCCTCAATGTTATACTGCGAAAGCATAGACACCTGACATATGATTACGAGTTAGATGAAAACCCTCGAAGGAGAAATCGCGTCTGTGTATCAAATCCTACTCGGACAGTCCTAGCTAGTAGACAATACAAAAAACTCAGCTGCCGGCTTTATAACAAGCTGAATCAAATCCTCCACATCTATCCTCTCTCACTGTTTCAAGCTAAACAGAAAATACTGACTTATTTACTGAACTTAGACTATAAAGAGACAGAAAATCTTACTAAACTTTTACTTTAGGGCCTTAAGCATTTCTTTTAATAATTATTTTTTGTTAATTGTTCGCTCTCTCTTTCTCATATTCATATTCATATACACTCACATATTCATACACACACACACACACACACACACACACACACACACACTTACTCACACACACACTCACACCGACTCGCGCGCGTTTGTTTTGATTATTGTATATTTGATAAATGTTTGTTGTCAAAGCTTACGTAAACTAACTGTTCTTATACCTACTTAATGCTTCAGTGACTTTTAGAAACGGAGGGCGTTGTTGCCTGTAATACAGTTTTATTACTACAACAGGCACCAACTATCTCACCAATTGGAAACAGTGCATATTTATTATATAAGTCCAATGTTTTGTAAGTACCTACTGTCTAAGAAATAAGTCAAATAAAAAAATTATTATTATTATTATATTAAAATATTCGTATACAGTAAATTTCAGTGCTATTATTAAGGTGCTGTTAATTCATGATGTCGATAAAAATGAGGGTTTTAAAGCAGTTCATCTCATAAGCAGCTGTTTAATTCAAATTCCAAATAATAATAAGTATGACATTTCTAAGACTTCTAAGTACACATTGACGGATTATTTTTTTATTTAAGAGTGCACATTATTTTTTATGAGTACGTTTTTAAGACGCGCTCGTATCCTGATAATAGTAAAAAGCAGAATTTTTAAACACCTAGTGTAACGAAACAGATCGATAATATATTATGAAAAAAATACTGAGGATAGAAAAGGGATAGGAAAAAAGTAATAACTGAATATAACTCATAAATATAAGTCTCTTTCTGCAGAAAAAAATTCTGAATAGGTCTACAAAAATAAACTTTCACGTCGAAACTCTCAGAGTTTTCAGCGATAACACTATATTTTTTTAGGTAATACATAGCCAACGTATAGTACTAAAGTTATAACCAGCAGTTTTTTCGATTCTGTTAGTATATATCGAAAAATATAAAGAAAACGTACAAAATTAACGCAGTTTCCCATTACATCGTCCAATCTAACAAGCGATTTTCAACCTTACGTAAAGCATCGTAGATTATTTTAAAATTGGGGTTGGACCGCGCCTTAAGAGATGCGCTTGCTTGATTTCAAGTAAAGGATATTGAACCAAGCCAACCTCTGTGCTGATAGCTTCTTAAACCTGTCAAATACATAAACGAAATTCCGACAATGAGTAATTACTGAAATAAACACTGAAGCTACGCGCAGTGCGGCCATTGTAGTTCATTGCATAAGATTATCTGCTATTACGAGGTGATTTCTGAAAACTCGAAGATAGTATATATCGGGGCAAAGACACTCGAGTAAATGCATTCTAAACTTGAAACATGACCACTTCAAGGGGCTCGTGCTCTCGCGGCAGCCAATCTATTGTCTCTACAACATCAACTGGGAGTCATGTTTCGCTGAAGAAATTGTACTAGGTTAAAATGAATAATTGTATTACATAATAACTTTAAGCGATGGTTAACAAATGCACCCGTTTTCTTTTAGTTGGGTAAACCTACAGTTGCACATAAAAGTGCATTCCTACGGACGTGACAGACTCTGTCTTAATGCTGATTGTGGTATCAAACTAAGTCAGCTTCATTTCGATGCTTTTGTCACTATACAACGTTTCGACGCAGTTTGGATGGTTCTCTTAAATCAATTTCGACACGGCTGCTCTAGCAGAATTAGATTCTGAGGTTATTAATTATTATTACAAAGGCGAGTGAGCCATCATTGAACCAGGGACATAAGGGTAATTATTCAATAGCCTCGATACGCGATAGGAACATTAATCTCGCATCTGTGATGTATACTATTATATACCTACTATTAGATACGAGATGGCCTTGGCTGACAATATCACGTTAAATTACGTTCTATGTAGGATGTAATTTATGAAACATGCTTGAATAGTTACGTTTGAGGGATAGATAAGATATAAAAGCTTGTAGCGAGATTTGTATATTTGTAGGAAACACTTTCTTTCATAGAATTACTAATAATAAGTATGTCAAGCAAAACTAGCTAGTACACAGGTAAATCTCGCGACAAGCTTTTGTATCAATAATAAACTGTGTAATACATGTACCAAATTGATTGGTTTGATTTAATTTAAAGTTTTTTTAATTCTTTTTATCGCAATTATATACAAGCTTGTCTTAAAAGTTTCTTTACCATTAAAGATTTTTTTATTTTTCAGTTATGATTAATCGACAAACTTGAAAATAATCAATCAATCTCTACATTGATTGATTATTATACAATAGCAACACAGCGCAATGAATTAACATTACCCGTAAAAGACCAAATTCCAAACCTGGCAACAAGCATGTTGACAACGATGCGTAAAACACCTGGCTAACAACGTGGCAAGCTCTTCCCGGAAACCCAGGGCTTTCTGCTAGGAATTCAAAACCCAATTAGCGACACATTAAATTACCAAAGATTCATCCGCTAACCTTTTAATGATAAATATAGACATTGCCATTCCGCTTCAGAAACCATTCAGCACATCACAAGTGCAGTTTTAGAAATGAAAATTATAAATTATATTGGGATTGCACTATAATTACCGACAAAACCATAACACATACTGAAAAGTATCAAAACAAACGGACTATTCAATAGAAACTAAAACGCAGTGGTGAATTAACAACTCTAAAACAATTCCAATTATCATCTCGAGTACAGGCTTCATACCAAAAACACTGCAAACAAGTCTAAAGATGTTGTCCATTCTCTCAACTACATGTATATGTAGTTACGTTGCTTCAAAAAACTGTTATTTTAAAAAACTGTTAAACACGTGTCGCATTGCACTCAAGTTTTTGAATTGCTAAGCTTTTTATTTGTAAGTTAGTTTAAGGTAAGCACTTGGCTCCGGCCCATGCTCATTTGTACATCTTGTTATGGGAGATAAACGTTGTACGTTTTCTAAATAAATAATAGTATTAAAACCGCAGGGGTCTCCTTGTGGCCAGCCGTCGTTCAGTGGCTACACCGTGGACTTCGATTCTTCTTGAGATCATGAGACCCCTGACCCCCAGCTTGTCTTAATTAGCCATCTGGGAGTGGAGACGCAAGAGCAAGTACCACAAAAAGCTCCAAGAGTGGAAGTGTTAAAAGGCATAACGCTGAAGTGGAGCTTTAGTAAACCCACAGCACACCTTTAGCATCGCCACGAACATTGCATTTACCAGCCTAAATATTTAAAAATGAGAATGGAATTAGCAGGAGCGAATAAATTTTGATCTGGATCTAATATTATATTATAGTTGCATATTTTTGTTCATAATTATATTATATCAATATAGATACTTAGAAGATAAATCAATGTTGTTATTAGTTAATTAAGAATTTAATATTAAGATAAAAAATAATATTAAAAAGTTATTGTTACTAACTGGTTATCTTTCTTTGAAGAAACATAGCTATTTCTACAGGCAATCAGAATCATCCAAATCGGTTCATGAACTACGAAGTTATCCGCGAACACACATAAAAAATAAATACTGTATACTGTATAATAATATAATATAAAATATAAGGTCGCATTGACAAACCTCCTCCTTTTTTGAAGTCGGTTAAAAAGTGGATCTTGCAATTGCCTTCGCTGAGTCAACTAAACTTACCTAGTAAGACTGAGAGAAAATTAAGATTTTAGATGCACAGCAATACATACTACAATAAATAATACTACTATTCTACTATTATATGTTATTTAATAATTAAAATCATTATTTCTAGTCTAAAGAAATTTTGATAGGAACACCGATCTGTCAATTGTTTTCACAAATAAAAAAACTGCAATAAAAGTAAAAATATGACATATCAATTTTTTTTATCCCACAAATGTGGCAAGTCATTATGGACTTCTGAATTTCTCGTCCATACAGTGTATTCTGTAGTATTATTTTTTGCATACATATCCATGTGCACATAATATATGATTATATCAAATTCACAGCGACGACGCCAGCCACGGACGACGGCACGATTGCGACTGAGCCCAGGTTTATTACAATTACAACCATACTCACGTTACAACGCTGCTTACAATTTGCTGTAACAATTTGCTGATTGGACGGACGATACGACGTCCAACATGTTGGAAGGAAGTCACAACACGCTTTTAGCTTTACTCACACACAAATATGTTGACAACTCAACGTCACAACAGCGGATGCGGCCGGACTCTGCCGTGCCCGCGCGCTCACACATTTTGCACTCAGTAGTAATTTTATGAAATACACACATCAACATGGTCTAGGGATATTTCAATTGAACCTAAATAACTAAAATTCTATTAACTTTTTGTTAAGACAAATTTAATAATAGCCTATCTAATCTGATAATAAACTTTTAGATAAAGTTAAATTATAAAAAAAACTTAGAAGAAGAGGAAAAACTCAGACAAAATTTCAATTTTAACTTTATTTTTGAAACGTCAAAACCTAAATAAAACAACAATTTTTTTTATAAAAATTGTTGAAAACTTAAAATTAATAATCCGTGGATCCACCTAAGACTCTCCTAAGACTCTCCTGAGACATCTGCAGCGGTCTGCATACTCAAAACAAGGGTGTCAATATCCTGTTGTAGAATACTGTCCCAAGTCCTGCTAAGATGCAAGAAAAGTTGGTTTTCATGCACAATATCTTCAGGGAAACTCCTAAGAGCTCTTCTATGAAGCATATCCCAGGCATGCTCAATAGGATTTAAGTCAGGGGATTGTGCAGGCCAGTGTAAAGCTTGGATATCATGCTGTTGTAACCAACTTGTAACGATACGCGCCGTATGTGGACGGGCATTGTCGTGCATTAGCTGGAAATTTTGTCCCATTTGCTGGTCTGTGGGGCAAGATTACAGGCTCTAGCATCTCATCTCGGTATTTTAGAGCAGTCATATTGCATCCAAACGAGGTCCGTTCTACCGCCACCGAGACGAATTCCTGCCCAAACCATAATCGCGCCACCTTGATATGCATGAACTTGTTGTGGGTGCTGCAGTCGATTCCAACATCCAGGTTCTCTCCAAACGCGTACTCTTCGCGAATCAGGATGAAATCCAAACTTGGATTCATCAGTGAAAAGCACAAGTGACCATTGAGAATGGTTCCAGTTTTCGTGTGCAATAGCCCATTGTAATCTACTTCCTCGATTGCCTCTCCTTAGCGCTGGTACCCGAAGCACCTACGAGCACGTAGGTTGACTTAATGCAGTCGTCTTCTCAAAGTTTGACCGCTTACCAGCAAACCATACTCTCTCTGTAGCCTTTGAACCAATTGCATCGCCGTTACATTTGGTTGACTTCGTGCAGCATTTTTATGAATCGGTCCTGTACACGTGTTGATGCGTTGAGGTCCTCTGTGCCGTTCCACCACTTCCCCCGTGACACGATAACGTGACCAAACCCTGGATATAACGCTCTGAATGGCATCAGAAACCGCAATTTGGGTAGCGCCAGCTTGAATCATGCCCACTGCTCTTAACATTTCGTTCCGGGTCAAGTGTCTACGTGGCATGATTAAATGAACACCGGAGATGCGTTTGACAATGATTTATAGAAATTTATGGAGTTTTAATTAAGTAAGATGTTCGTGAAGTTTACTTCTTTGGAAGAAATTCAATGAATGCGAATTTCATCTTAAAACAAAACCTTTTATATACAAATTTGAATTTAAAAAAGGAACGTACGAGAATGTTTTTATAATCTGTCATCAATAGTTTTTTGTAAGGCCAGTACTTTTTAAGTTATTTAAAAAAGTTTTATATATCCCTAGACCATGTTGATGTGGTAAGTAAAGTACCCTCCATAATAGGTATAATAATATTTATTAGGTACTCTTCGTTTGCAATATTTCATTTAAGTGTAACGCCTATTGAGTAAATTTTATGATGTGGGGAAACGCAAACACCTAACACAAATATCTATAACCCAAATACTTCAAAGGTGTTTCCAACCATATAACTACTATTTGTAATTTTTCTCATCAAATAATTATTGTTATGTATTAGTTATATATTATTGTATTCTTATGTATTAGTTATATATTAAATTGTTTATTATATTATTACGTGCACTAACACACCCATGTCATCCATATACACAAAATAACCGCTAATTATATCCATAATTCTAATGTCTGCACTTAAACATCTTAGCTTATGTAATCATTGTAAAAATATGAAAATAATACCTACGTATATACCTTTATATAGTATTGTAAATACAAAACAGCGGGGTCCTCTGGCACAGACATTCTTATGTCTAAAAGAGGATTCCTGCCCATTTTTGTAAATGTTTATTTAAGTTTACCAAAATAAAATTTTATTATTATTATTCCTTTTATCAACTTCTATACGGATTTGTTACCCGGTCCTATACAAAAGCATAAGTGGGGCTACAGCCAACACTTAGAGGCCTGTTTGATATAATATATACAAAAGTATATAAAACCAAAAATTTGGGATGACGGTGACATGGATTATCTATTACAAAAATAGGTTAAATGGTATGGCTGTTGATATGAACTTATACATGTAAGAAAGATAAACAGCTATGGACGAGACTAGGCTAACTTCAGTCTCATCACCTGCTAATTTCAGTCTCATCTTAAAATATTTAGGCAGGTGATGACTTACCACCCACTGAACGGGCCCCCCATAAGGCCAGCATCAATGGTAACAAAAGGGGCAACGCTGGTGTGGATGGCTTAAGGGTGTCAAGAGGTATGCTGCAGTTTCACTAAAGCGCTACTTAGGCGTTATTGGTATACTGCATAGTACATGAAGAAAAGGTACTTTATAAGATAGAACAAGTGAATAGTAGCAGCCCCAAGTTATCGACACTCGGCGGAAACGACTTGGGACACATTTCAAGGCTGTAACTAACTCGTCTGAATAGCTCTCTCGGCAGGCCATGGATTGTATTGGAGGGTTTATTAGATCCTCGGCGAGTGCGATGTGACCTCGTAAATGTTATTGTAACCTCTAGTAGTAAGTGTAGGAGAGTGGTTGAGGCCGTGACTTCATGAGTTGAGCATTTACCCGTACAGTTTCAGTCTGGGAACATAGCTAAAGATAGTTTATAATATGAGGTTATACGTTTTAAGGATACACCTGAGAATAAGAAATACAAATATTAATTATAATAATTATAATAATAGTTGATGCTATAATCTCAGCTTTTATATTGTAAACATAAAGTAATAGTATAACTCTTACAAATTGTTTACCTTATTTGTAAGTAATTAAGATGTCTGTGATCAAATTATTTTCCGGACGGTATGGCAAAGTTTCTTGAAAACATGCTAACTTCGTGTTCAAAGATAAACTCAAGTGTACCTCGGCATTAAATTTCAATAGAAGTTGGAATGTTGTTCGAGTCATTAAGATAGATTACAACCTTTCCTTAAACGTACAAATAATTAAGTAGATAATAACATTCCATATTGACCACGTCATAACATGTCGATTCATATATAATTTACTCGCAAGTTAGAAGATTATGTAGCCGCCGCTTGGACCAATTATTTTGGATGAACATAAAAGCCTACTGTTCCTCCAATGTCACCGTAAATTCATAACAGTAATTATAATATACGTACTTGTGCATTATTAATATAATCTGTTTTGACAGCTTTAATAAACAGCTGCTTTCAAGCGTAAGTTCGAAGCGTAGTTGTTTTATGGCTGACTGGCGTCTAAATGGTTTGCCCGTCAGCGTTAAGTGGCCAAGAAAGCTCAGTTTTCAGTCTCGCGCAACTTTCATTTTGAAGTTAATACCGAAAGTTATAACATTTTTATACATATGAAATATTTTTATTTACGGTACAATACTTTTATGTATGTATTACTGTTATGTGTAATTATTGTGCAATCAATAAATATATATAAGAATTTTAGTCCTGATTAACTGACTGATCGACCGACAACTCTGAAATTTGCTCGAGCTGATTAGCAGCAGGACTATTTCTCTTACGGCCAGGTTTATGTAGCTTGCTCAGTGCTCACGTATGAGTTCTCCAACTAATCTGGTTACTTAAGTGCCCGCTTCCGAATTAGTTAACAATGTTTTATAAAAAAATACTGTAAATGAAAATATCTACCTGAACTTTTGTTAAATATCATACTAAGCGTTGTGGTGGGCAAAAGCAATTAACAAAGCTTTTTATCGATACAATAATATCATATCTAGAAAAAAATACTTTGCAGAAGAAGTCTAAGAATTGCAATTTAATGTCTAAAGTGATTCCTAAGCAGACCGTTGACTCTACAAGGTCTAACCATGTTCCGCATTCAATTGTATATTGGTTTCTACTTGTCACACAAACTAATTGTAGAAATTTATACAATTAGTTTTCTTTTCACTGACGAGAAGAGTATATGTATTCAACCAATTCACAACTTTAGCGAGTGAATTGTTAATAAGTGGCTTTTAATTTTAAATAACCATAGATAAAGGCAATAAATGTTTAGGTATTTTCTAAGATTTAGAAAGACGTTTGATACCGTTTCTATTTCCATATTTCTCACGAGGCTGGAAAACGTAGGGGTAAGAGGAATACCACTTGAATGGTTTAGAGATTATCTAATTAGTCAAAAACAAGTAATGAGGATAAATAAATAAGTCAGTACAGTCACCTCTGCTTGCACGTACGGAGTCCCGCAAGGCAGCATGCTTGGCCTAATGCTTTTTTCGATCTATATCAACTTGCTATGTACCTACACTAAAAATCGTGGGTGCAAATGTATTAATGTTTGCTGATGACACTGTTCTTCTATTTTATGGAAATACTTGGGAAAATTGCATGATTTAGCAGAAAGAGGTCTGAGTAACCTCACGAGATTGCTAGAAGTAGCCTGTTATCTTTGAATATGTACATCTAAAATGAAATATTTATGTTTCAATAAAACTGCAGGAACAAATCCACCGAATGGTTTCTTCGTGGCTGTCCATACTCTTCCCTGCAATAGAGGTATCGATTTTGGTGATTGCTGCTGTGATAAATTAGTCAGTCTCCAATACCCGTTACCTAGGCGTAGAAATGGATGATAAATTGTAGTGAAAAGAACATTTTTTTTTACTTTCGGGAGGAGGAAATCGTTTGTGGTTACCGCAGTAGAGTAGAACCTCTAAGGTTATGTCCGAGTCCACCGGCGGGGATGAGAGTGCCAGTGTGTACGGACCAAAATCTTCTTCCTCTTTCCTATATACTACAGACACTAGAAAATTAAGCCTTTTTTTTTGTTTATTACTAAAGTCTGAACCCCAAGTATCTAATGAGACTTATAGATTAAGTGTGAGTCATATAGATCGCAGGAGAGCCATCACGACCTCTTCGTTCCTGTCCTTCATTGCCATTTTTGTATTGTATTATGTAACGGTCATTACGGATGCCCCAGTGGCCCGCCCCACAAACCGGCCAATCGAAAGAAAATAATTCAAATAAACTATAACTACAAATAAACTATAACTATAAATAAACTACTTTTCCGTGTTAAAATATGCAAAATTAATACCGGTACAAGCTATAGGCCACATTATTTGTACATTAGTGTTAATCCTTGCCTACTCTTATAACAAAGAGGAACGATTTAGTAGTTTGTTTGTAATTGATAAACGCAAAAACTACATAACCGGTTCAAAAAAATATTTCACCAGTAGAAAGCTATATTTCGCGTGAGTAACATACGCTATATTTGATTCGTCATCCTCATCATCATCCATCACCACGCGGGTGAAACCGCGGAGCACAGCTAGTACCTAATAAAAATCTAACAAAATTTGTATAGTATATTGATTCATATGTTTTTAAGCTGAAAAGCTGAACTGTGCTTCATGTCCCATTAATTTACGGTCACAAACATCATATTCATACAAAGATGTTACATGTGATACAAAGAAGATAAGTATGTTGCGATACGAATGTGCCGTAGTGCAGACGAGGCTTAACCCTTACATTGTCCTCTGATTTGCAGTCATTCACGCCAACGATCTGACGCGTGTCTAGCTGACTGGACTCTGCACCAATCGACTCAGCAGGGTGCTAGTTTTGGGCTAATAAAAGAAATAAGCTTCATTGAGCTTTGTTGTAGACTTTTTCAGTAGTTTTACAAACTTGTTAGTCATCGATTTTATTTTAAGTGAACATCATTTTAATAGCTCTTTTTTGTTATTATATCTTTTTTTGCATCTCGCGTCACTTTGTTAACGCCGAAATCAAATATTCACTTCAAATACTCACACAGAAACTTCAGGGTAAAGACATTCAATTTAACATTGAATAACCTTTTTCGCTCTTTATAATATGTATTTGATTCGAAATCCATCATCATATCAGTAAAAATCGGCTTATCAGTAAAAAAGTGTATTAAGTATTTTTAGATATTTGCTCACAAATAAACCCTTCTACAATCAACTAATTAAGTATGAATACTTAATTATTCAGGTTTCGAGATATTAGATGCTCATCTTCAGGAAATTTAATGTTCCATTCATCATCATCTCAGCCGTAGGAAGTCCACTGCTAAACATATGCCTCCCCCAGAAATTTCCAAAAGGACCGGTTGGAAGCGGCCTGCATCCAACGTCGTCCTGCTACTTTTGTCAGTGAGGAGACATAGTATAACACCGACATAGCAGTGGCCCGCCCACTGCTATGTCGGTGACTTTAGTACGTCTACGGATCTCCTCATTTCTGATTCGATCGAGTAGAGAAACCCCGAGCCCTCTCCATAGCTCGTTGTGCGACTTTGAGCTTGCTTATGAGACTTAAGAGATGCTTAAGAGACCACGTTTCAGTGCCATATGTCATCATTGGTAACACATATTGATCAAAGACTCTTGAGGCACTGAGGTATTTTTGACGAGAAGACTTCTTGAAGTTTCCGGAATGCTGCCCAGCTGAGTCGGATTCGACGATTAAACTTTCTCGAAGATGGACCTGCCTAGTTTGACTGACTGTCCTAGGTATATGTATTCGTCAACAACTTCGAGAACTAAGTTCCCAACTGATACTATAGGCACAACATGGGCATTAGACATAATTTTCGTCTTGTCCATGTTCATCTTAAGGTAATACCTACCCGTTGGGAAACTCGATGAGGCCTTCGAGCATTGTACTGAGGTCTTCCATGGTTCTGCCATGACTACAATATCGTCGGCAAAGCGAAGGTGAGTGATATATTCGCCGTTGATGTTGATGCCGAGCCGTGGCAATAAAACAATATCATTTCGAAGATAAGGTCTCTTTGTTCTATAAAATGCCAGAGAAGAATTGCATTGAATTCGGACGCTTTGTGTTTAGAGACCATTCGCAAAATTATTCTCATACCTCTCATACCATAATGAAGTTTTCATATCAAATGTAACGTTATTAACGTGATAACGTCATATATATATGACGTCGTGGATGGAAATCGAAACCAATTACTTTGATTCAATTGCATATACACAATCATACCCGATTACACCAAGTATATGTAGTACTTATTATACCTACTGCATGAGCATAGCTTAACGTTCTATTGCATTGAATGCTAACTCTAAATGTTTTAAAACAATAACAACACAATTTTTTACAAACCGCTCGCAGTAGACAATAATTCCTAAAATTCTGGCTACTCGTTGTACGAGTACACAGTAAATACCTGCCGATATGATAGTGATAATATTTTAAGCGCTATGAAGTAGAAATTTACCATATTATGCGTATTAAAGCGCTTAATCATATTATATTTATCTGCGCTATATTATATAATTCAGTTTATAGGTTGTGTTTCAGTACTGAGTAGGTAAATATCATGGATGAGTGAAAATGTGGAAATATCATGTATCTCCAAATAATTTCTACTCGTAACTAATTAAAAGATTTATTAATTGGGAAGTACAAATATCTATTTAAAAGAAGTTGTTATGCTTATATGACACATCGATATTGTTTAAATAGCCAAACTGCCTTAGATTTAGTAATTTTTAAACTTTCAATTTCACATCTTTACACTACGAGGCTTAATCGCGTTAAAAATAGTATTTATTGAATTAATATTTCAATGTTACTCAATCGAAACGTCGAGTTAAATAAATCCTTTTTTTAACGCGATTAAGCACCGTTAATATTATAAAGATGTGCTATAGTTATGTTTCCAAAAATACTAATTTTAATCAAATTATTAATATTCAGTTTTTAAATCTTCACACATTGAAATGAATGTGGTCATTTCTGTTTCCTGGTTTTCATGCTTTCCAATGTAATTAAATGAATTGATAAATAATGCATGTATGAATTGATAAATTTACTTAACTCTAGTTTTAATCTGTCCGTATCAGGTTTACGCTATAACAAAAGATTTATGAATGGCTTTGAGGCTTACTGATTCAGATGGGTTAATACCCACACGACGTGGTCCGCATGGAATAGAGGTATCAGAACCGAAGAGGTTTAAATCTTCATTTTTAGAACTCTTTATAGCGCGTCGCAGTGAAACAAAAACAGTTATTTGAAAACTGCTTAATTTCTAAGAGTAAGAAAAACAAGAAAGTATTCAAATATTTATTGAGTAAGTACAAAACATTTTTTAATTGTTTCCAGAACAACAATCCAAAATTTTATTGTTTTTTTATATCTGCTACATTTCACGTGCGTTATTTAACGGAACGCATTTCATGTGTTCCTTGCGTTATTAAGTTAGTTAAGGTTACACATACAATATAGGCAAAATGGTCTCCAAATTCTTGATAAAGTTTGATGTGACAGCGTGTCGCGTGAAGGGGTAAAACGTGACCTGTTTCCTAATTTCGACAAAGGATTTCACGAAATCGTTGTAAAAATATATTCCCAAGATTACTGCGTAAGGTAACACCCAGGTGGAATGTAAGATCCTCCCAAATGTAGGCGAAGTGCTTATGATACCATAGTACCATATTTACAATGCTTCCTATTCGTCCCAAGCTAAAATAAAAAGGGAAGAAGAAAATACTTAAGGTGAAATTGTTAGTCTAGAAAATTATACATTGTGCAAATTAATTTGTGGCTCTGAAGATGACGGTTAATTAACTTTGATTGCTCGTTCGTATCCATAACATACATGAAACACATAATTGTTTTACTTAAAAGTAATTATGAGTATCCAAATAACGCATGATTTTTTATTTAAATATTTTTGATACACCATTTGTGGTTAATCTACTTTTTAAATATATTTCGGTACCATGCGCACAATATTGTGATAATAGATACCTACTTTTCTACCGATTTCCAAAAAAATGAGGAGGTACTCAATTCGACTGTATTATGTTTTTATTTTGCTTACCTCATAACTCTAGACTGGGTAAACCGATTTCCAAAATTATTTTTTTGATTGAAATTTGGTGCCTCCCGTGTGGTCATCATATAATTGTTTTATTAACTTCGGTTCAGTAGTTTTTGAGTTACACTCCAATAACTGATTTTTACCACGTAATAGAATGGAAGTCGGTATTATTTTTTTCAAATTGCACTTGTGAACTATCATGATACCGTTTTCAAGTTATTTCACACTTTTTGGTGTTGAAGTCGGAAGAGCCGACTTCAACACCAAAAAGTATGAATTTTTTGATAAAAAAGGTTATCCTTGGTCCGATTCACACTTAGCCACTTATTGCTATTTCTGACTTATTTCTTTCTTTTTTGTTGAAAATTGTTGTTCGTATGTATCATATTATGATATGGGGATCCATAGATATGTAAAATTTTTTTGGCGATTGACTATTTTTTAGGATACCCGCTTAGATTAATCATTGGTCTCGCTCTCGCTTAGCGCGCGCGCGGAGACTAATCATTAATCTAAGGATACCCGCTACAACAACAGATATGTACTTAGGTGAAAAATTTTACTAGCTTCCTAATACGGTTCAAAAGATACAAAAAAGGACGGATATACAAATAATAAAAAAGTAACAGCGAATGCTTGTTATTTCGCACGAAATCCTGATAATCTCGTCAGAATCCTTAATAGTAAAAAATAATAAAGGGCTTGAGTCCCGCCCCTTTTCAAGAGCCATTATTATTAAATTTTCTTTGTTTTTGCTATATCGTTAAAATGGTAACATGAATACACACAAGCTTTAAACTTTAATGATTATCGGAAACTGTAGAGCAAAATAAACAAAATACTTATATCGGGTGTCCCGAAACTCAACGATTTCCTGGTACCGGTCGAGAAGCCTAGGTAGGTAAAAAAGAGAAAAAAAATCCATGTCACTCAGGTTAGGGTCCTATCAGAGAGAAAGCAGTCACGCGTTCGCGTTCTGCGTTCCTTGTATTGTTTTCGGGTTATTTCTGACCGCGTCGGAAGTATCTAGATCTATCTAGAATCCTGGATGCAAAATTTAAGTCAACGAGGATTGTTATTAAAGCCACTTTCTAACTAACTATCATTATTTCTCCCTTATTGTCTGCCACTCATAAATGAAAACTAGACATTTTTCAAAAAAGTAGATAATTTTTTACAGTGTCTTTGCTATTAATGCTATTAATTGCAACCACCAATGAAAGTAATAATGCTGATTACTAAACTATAACATTAATACGTCAATCAAGCCTCAATATCAATATTTATACTGTGCTATTTTACTATTAATAACCACCCAATTGTATGCATTATATTACTGTCAGTTATATATACATTTATGCCTCACCAATTTGTAAAGTAATACCATATAATATACTATATAATACTTTATTACTCTGTCCGATATGTCTAGATCAGTACTGTTATGTCTTAAACCAAATACGTCACATTCCTGATGTAGCCGGCATATCGCGAACTGTCACTAAACATATGTACAAACTGACTGCTCCCTTGCCTCAGTTGGTGGCGAGCCTACCTTCTAAGCGCGGAGTCGCAGGTTCGATACCTAGCTGGGGCAAATATTTGTGTGACGAGCAGAAATGTTTGTTCTCAGGTGTTGGAAGTTGTGATGCGTTATTGTATGTGTGCATGCCTCCCGCTACACAGAGAGTCCCAGAATGGGGGCAACAATATGGTGACGTTATATTATCATTATTAGTGCATTATCTACACTTTGACGTCCTATATTTGCATTCACGAGAGCCTAGAAAAAGCCAAACTACACACTATTATAATAAATACCTTTCATGTAACAACACCAAAAATCTGGCAATTTTTTCAATTATATTTATTGTTTTCTTTGCAGAAATCTAGCCGTAACTTTAATACTTATTTATATGAAACTGTAAAGCGTCGTCCGCTACAACACTGTTGTAGCTGGATAGTGCACTATGGATCAAAACGTTAGAGGTTTGTGAACAAAGAGAATTCAATTTAAAAGGACTACTACTTACTTACTACTACTGACTTACTATTAAATAACTATGACGTGGTAGTACTAAATGAGACATGGCTTTTGGATGGAATTAAAAGTAAGGAGTTGTTTGGTAACGTGTACTGCGTGTGGCGGCGCGACAGTGTCATGCGAAGAGGGATCAGTCGTGGGGTGGAGGAGTCCTTATGGCCGTGCGCCGGCGCCTGGTTGCGCGCATGCGCCCGGATAGGCACTCCACGGCAGGAGACATATGGGTCACTATTGTTATATTATTGTAACTGCAGTAGATCCTTAAGACCTGTATTTAATCGAGCTAATTGTAAACCTGTAGAACTGATGGATCTCACAAATTTGTGTAATTTGTAAAATTGCTTTGGTATTAAACTCGACCTGATTTTGTGTAATGACGTGGTTTCAGTTTCACGCTGCCCGGATTCTATTGTATTAGAGGACAACTACCATCCAGTGGGCCGAGCACGAAAACCTGCTTGAGTGTAACGTTATCGTATCGTTTACGTGTTCAGTACAAACTATGAGTTATCTGTGTCACTATTGTACTAGATAAATGACAGTTTGTGCTAAATACGTTAACGATGCGATTACGTTACACTTAAACAGATTTTTGTGCTCTGCCCACAGCGTACATACGTAAACCGCATTTTGATCAAAATATATCCCTTTCTCCAGGCCCGAGACTTAAATATTTTTACGATAACGGTGACTGGCAATTTCTAATGAGATTAATGAAAACGACTGGCAGTTGCTTTTGTCTTGTGGAAGTGTGGATGAAGCAGTTGATAGTTTTAATATAATTTTAGCAACTTTAATGGTCAAATATATACCGTTTAAACATGTGCACGATAGTAAATACCCCGTGTGGTATACGCCTGCACTACGAAACATACTACATACATACATACATACAAAGAAAAAAAAACATCAAAAAACGAGAATTTATCACAAGGCGGACAATAACTCTTTCAAGTTAATTCGCCAGAGGGCCAGAAAAGTTGAGCAGCAATGCTATAATAATTATATAGAGAGAGGTGAGAGGTCGATACGTAACAATCCAAAAGTGTTCTGGTCCTACGTCCAGGGTAACGCTCTTAAAAACTCTTATCCGTCAACTATGTTATATAAGGACAAGGGTGTGGCCTCGGGAAGTAGCATTTGTAATGCATTCGCTGATTTTAATTCAAACTACCTGCCTTTGGTAACGCCTGCAGCATCACCTCATATTTTGTTTGTAGACCCTAGTTCTGCATCTGATATCTGCACCATCGAAATAATTGAGACTAAAATATTTGAACTCCTGAGAACACTCGACTGTAATAAATCGGCAGGGCCTAATGACGTGCATCCTCGTTTATTAAATAACTGTGCATGTAGTTTAGTGACTCCTGTCTGCATTTTATGCAAACAGTCTATTAGTGAAGGAATAATGCCGAAAATATTGAAGACCGTAACTATAACCCCAATCCATAAAAAGGGCTGGGCATATTAGGCAAAGAACTTTTGAACACTGGGTAGACGGGTTCTTGAGTGGGGACCGCGACGCGACAAACGCTGTAGTTACGTATCCTTCGCGACTAGATGCAGCGACGACATTTACAATGTAACTGGTAGCAGCTAGATAAGAAAAGCTGCAGATCGGGTTCAGTGGTGTGCATTAGAAGAGACATACATATATGTGATGAGGATGAATCCCATTCTCATTCTCTCTTTTGTCAGCCAAAGAGGGAAAAAGTTGTGACTAAAATAAGAACACCTACTTATATTGAGATCTAAGCTTTAATTTTGCAGAAATAAATTACACGTGTCTTTCAAATACTCAGGGTCAACCTGTTATCTCTAAATTAGTTGTACATTAGTACGTAAATACATTGATTATACTTTGTTGACACTTTATTATTTCTGGAATTGAATCAAAACAGAACCAAACAGACAAATTAATTGCGTTGAAGCAAAATTAAACGACGGGATAATGAGCAGCATAAATGGTCGGCGCTTAATTAATGTGTATCATTTACACACACAACGAATGAATGGTCTCACCGAACGTTGCAATACAAGTGGTTCAACGACTCGAATAATGTACAACAGTTTTCGTGATACAATTGTCCCTGGGAGACATTCAGAGGTAAGGACAAAATATGCAATTTAAACTTTTCTACTTTTGTTGTTTTATAAGTGGTATGAAAATATACCATACCCATTCATTAATCTAGCAATAAGATCAAAATCTCATCATATTTTTTATTAGTAAGTGACGCAATGGGGCAACTTGACCGTCTGATGGTATGCGTTCCTACCCACAGCAATTATGTCGCAATCAAGATCTTTAAGTCTTCTTCTTATTCTAATGGAATATAATTTTTGGGTCTAGCATAATTACAAAAATATTTTATTTCATAGTTAAATCAAATAGACAGATAGACAAATATAGAGATGAATTACGAAGTAGAATCCTATAAAGGTTCATGAATCGTCTTTGGGCACGGAACCCTAAAAAGCTTTAGCTAAAGTAACAGTATATATATCACAGACTTAGGAATAAAAACAAGAGTGAGCAATACTAATATTTCACACATATGCCGCTCAATCTAATAACACTTAAAATTTAAATTGAAAACTAACATAATAGGTTATGCCAACTTTACGTTTAGTTACTTTAGCGTTGGTTTGTTATGCATATGACTTACTTAACATACATGATTAACTAAATAGCTTGTTTATCGGTTTTTATCAGATATAGTTCAGCGAGTGTTCACTAGAGTTACATGGTTCATCCATCTCCATTCCATCTAAAAACGACCAGACGTACGGCGATACGACATCGCTACATAGTTGAAATTCCACCACTGCGCACGAAACGTTTCACTTCCACATTCATCATGCGTACGGCTAAGGAGTGGAATTCATTTCCTGAGTCTGTGTTTCTCCATACTTACAATCTGGGTGTCTTCAAGCCGCGAATAAATAGATATCTTTTAGACAGGCGTGATACATCGTAGAACGCATCATAACTTAACAGCAAGTGAGATAGCGGCCAAACGCCAGCTTTACCTTACTATCGTAACATAAAAAAGAAATATAATTAATAAATAATAATTAAATAATGCTGGACGATCCACACAGCACCATCTAGCCCCAAAGTAAGCTACTCAAAGCTTGTGTTATGGGTACTAGATAACTGATATATATAATAGGTACATTATATACACAGATTTTTTTTTATCATGCATAGAATACATAGAAAACACCCAGACCAACGGAACAAATTTCTGCAGATCGTACACAAATTTGTTCTAAGGCGGGAATCGAACCCGCAACCTCTTGCTACGCAGGTGTTCTCTCGCCCGCTGCGCCACTGAGGTCATCGATATAATTACTACCACATATGTAACTCTTACTTTACAGTTTGCCTTAAAAGTAATTAAAGAAAGTTTTGCATCATAACCTCCTCGGCAGGTATTTATTAGCTAAAAGAAGAACTAATTACAAGGTTACACATTTAGTGATACAAAATGAATGATTCATCGTAAATTCAACTGTAGAAATAATTAAACACTCGTTAATAAAAAATATACGTAATCGAAATATCTGTTTACAAGAGCTCACACATATATAACTGCAGAACATAGTTTACGAGGCACGTAGCTCCCTCGTTAATTTCGCAACATCAAAGCAACTGGTTCAACTACCCATGGCCTATGGAGCTGCTTTGACACAAAATATATGACACATAATACACTAATAATACAATAAATGCGAAAGTGTGTGTGTTAGTGAGTATGTCACCTACATAATTATGTGAGTATCTGTATATTTAGTAACTTCTTCACGCTGAAATGCCAACTCGAGTTTAACACACACTTATGTTACTTTTATCCTGCTACAAGGGTCGTTCCCAAGGATTACCATTCTTATTTTATTGCAGACGATGATGCGAGTAGATACTAGTTACATATAAATAAAAATAATACGTATAATTTGAATACTTACTATAATTGCAAAATATTAAATATTATATTTTATAAATGCGTATTTTTGTGATTTATTTGCGCTGAACTTAAATCCATTGAGCAGGATTTAAGTGAAGTTTGCAATACATCTGTATTTTAAGCTTTACACTTTACAGCTTTACAAGTTTTACACTCTAACTAATAGACATAGTCTACATTTAGAAGATTTATCAAAAAATAACGAGTCGTCGCAGCATATATGTGTCGGAGATCTAAAAAAAAGTGGACAATGAGATCTATGATTAGCTGACTTTCATTAAGAAAATAAAAATCAGACAGTTTCAGACTTTGTTATGGATTTTTTTTACAAAAAATGGAACCGACTTCAACCCCATTAAGTGTGAAATAACTTGTTGAGGTCGGTACCATGATAGTTTAAAAGTACCATTTTTTGAAGAAAATTAGTTTTCGCCATTTTAAGTGACCCTTTCTTCTTACGGGATCTATTGTCATTCACCGTCAATGATGATATCATCAATATAGGCGTAACACTTTTCAGTTATTAGAGTGTTACTCAAAAAGTACTTCACCGAATTTGATGAAATTTAAATGGGACCCTTGGAAGTATAAAAAGCTCTATCAAACAATAAAGATGTTTGAGATTAAATAATATGATGATGATATCGGTGAATATACAGAAAAAAACACACAACCGAACATGTAACCTCCTCATATTTTTAAGTCTGTTAAAATGGAATCTAACTCTCTAATCTAGTAAGTTCACATTACACAATATAAATGGGACGAACTGCTCGCTGTCTGTGACACACAATATGCAACACACAATGCATGTGTAGAAATCGCAGCACAACGGACACGAAGAGTGCGGAGCTGTCGGAATGACGTCACTTAACTTGAGCGTGTGACTATACTCGTATATAACAAACCATATCAAGGAGGCCAAAGAATTACAAATTAAATTAAGTGCAAATTAAAACGCTGCCGTACTGTTCCCGGTGTAAGAATTTGTTTCACTTATTATTATCCTCCCACATGATTGTCGTGAAAGCAGATTAAGAGTTTTTTATTTTTATCTAACATGGCATATAATATGATCGCAATTACAGGCTCACGCTATTTCATGGGATCAAAAACGTAATAAAACGTAGGTGTTCATATTCCTCTGCCCACGCCTCCGGGGATGAAATTATTAGTTACACCCGTGCGAATCCGGGCGGGTCTAAATCAAGTTCAAGATAATTAACTTGCTTTCAGTGGATTATAAGCTTATTATGACATAAGTTCAGTTGTGCAGTTCATTAGGTGATAAGCGTCTTGTGTTCGAGACCAACTTGGTTGGTACCATCGTAGTGACACTTATTCAGTCGTGAAGCTCGTTTTCTTGTATCGTTTTGTGTTAGGGTGTGAAAGAAACTGTAGCAATTGCAATTATTGTTAATACTGTATAAGTGTGGATGAGACTCGAAACCAATATCCCGGGGTGCAATGCGACTGGTAGTAGCGCGCGTGCAGGAGCTTACCATATGGCGCATTTTTTCCCGTCTCGTCGCTAATAGATATAATATTAAAATCTGTCAATATGTATATGGATTACTTATGCGATTATAAAACCAACTATTTTTAATGACCGAGTTCATATATAGTTTTAACTAGTCGTTCTGCGAACAGTAGACCTTGCGAGCATAGTCTTATCAGCGGCCATTTTTTGCAGTAATTCACAACCTATAGGTTGGCCTTTTATCTTAGTTTTCACCTGCGCGGTACTGGGGCGCGGGGGTATGATGACAAAGGGGACCGAGAGTTCGAAGGCAATTCAATTGCAAAGAGGCGTGATACAGGGAGACGTTATATCTCCGAAACTGTTCACCACTACATTAGAAGACGCCTCCAAGCTTCTGGAATGGCAAGGACTCGGCATCAACATCAACTGCAAATACATCACTCACCTTTGATATGCCAACGATATTGTAGTCATGGCAGAATCCATGGAAGACCTAAGTACAATGCTCAAAGGCCTCCATCGAGTTACCCAACGGGTAGGCCTTGAGATGAACATGGACAAGACGAAAATTATGTCTAATGCCCATGTTGTGCCTACCCCAATATCAGTTGGGAACTCAGTTCTCGAAGTTGTTGATGGATATATCTACCTAGGACAGACCGTCAAACTAGGAAGGTCCAAGTTTGAGAAAGATGTCAATTATCGAATTCAACTCGGCTGGGCAGCGTTCCGGAAACTTCGCGAAGTCTTCTCGTCAAAAATATATCCGTGCCTCAAGACAAGAGTCTTTGACCAATGTGTGTTACCAGTGATAACATATGGCACTGAAACCTGGTCTCTTAATATGGGCTTCATAAGCAAGTTCAAAGTCGCACAACGAGCTATGGAGAGGGCTAACCTCGGAGTTTCTCTACGTGATCGGATCAGAAATGAGGAGATCTGTAGATGAACTAAAGTCACCGACATAGCCCAGAAGATACGCCAGTTGAAGTGGCAATGGGCAGGCCACATAGAACGCAGAACAGGTGGCCGATGGGGCCGAAAGGTTCTAGAGTGGAGACCACGGACCGGCAAGCGTTGCTTAGGTCGTCCCCGGATAAGGTAGACTAAAGAACTGATAAAGGTAGCCGGACGTAGAAAGGCAATGTAAGATCCAGGCCGCTTCCTACCGGTCCCTTTAGAAATTCGTAGGGGATGCCTATGTTCAGCAGTGGACGTCCTAGGCTGAGATTATGCTGAAACATATTTAGAATAATAATGATGTAAACATTACGAGTACAATGGGGACTTCTGTCCAAATATTAAATTTCAATCAACACAACTTTATATGCTACGTTTTATTTATCGAAAGCGCGTAGCGACACAAACACAAATACAATAGTGATTAGCATAACCAGCCATTACCCTGCTGGGGCTACGAACTACTAACTAGGCTTGCCATCAGAGAGAGGAATATGGCACACACAAACCCTCATACGTCAAGACCCTCGCACGCATTCACATACAGACAAATACACTTGCAAATGTATTTGTCTAAAAAATACTAAATAATATTTTAAGAAAAACCTAAAATGTAACTTGATATAGTACTTGTATCAATAATAACGCTATAAAACATATATCAATAAAACTTCTATTTGTGTTGTAAAGTGTCTTTAATAGGATAGTGGCCAATTCCAGTACCGGTGTTATCAGGCCAACTAAGGCCGTAACACAAACAATTTGCGAAAAAGTATTCGTATCGTAAGCGTCAACACGACACGCTTTGGCGGACAAACTATGAGTTATAAGTTTCGCAGTTGCTCTAGATAAATGACAGTTTGTAATGTTTCACGTAAACGACACGTTACGTTACAATAACGCAGTTATTTGTGCTAGGCCCACAGAATGCCTCCAACAATGGCTTACAACGGTTATTACTAAGATAACAAGAGAGTCTGACGGCTTCACATGGTTTGAAAAAAAATACAAATACTTAATTATTAGTTTATGAGCATAAACCAATACTAGTTATGCCATAAGCACTTAAAGGAGGCAGGATAACTAGTCAGGGAGAAACAAATTTACTACTCAAACCCCACAGAATACTAATTACGCAATTACATAGTGACATAACCACCTACTAATTGGTATTAAAACATTCTTCATAATTATTATTTTTTCGCGGCATAAATAATTTGGTCAAGTGTATAAGATTTCAAATCGGAACAAAACAAAGGAGCTTACACAGAAATTATAATTATATCGTTATGATAAGTTATAAATACCCATTCTTTTTTGAATAAACAAATCAATCTGTCTGCATAGCCTAGTGCCTAGTATGTTTGATACATTTATCCTATGTAGCTAATTTTATTCCATGCTAAAGGACCGCAAAAAATCAGGTTACTCAAATGTAATACAATTAGCGACAGTGAAACAAGAGAGAAATTGCGGACGTGAGACGGATGAAGGTATTATGAAAGGGGATTAAGCGTGAAAAATGGGACAGGGGCTACGAAAATATATACCCATGTACAACGGGCGAAACAACCCTTTTATGAAAAGGTTGGTGTGGGATACATGTAATAGAATCAAGTTAAGTGTAACGGTTTTGTTTGCACTTAATTATTACAAAACAAAGCCGTATAGCTAAACTCGCTTGTGTTATACTCTCTACTTCTCTCCCACACGGACAACTGACATCCGTTTTACTACTTAATATTATAAAAAAATCATCGTTAAAAGCAATTGATATGAATGACTCCTAGTTTCCTGCTAGTTCTCCTCGGTAGTTGCTGTATTCATTTTGGAATGCGACAGTAGTCTTTAAAGTAGGTACTTTAAAAGTACCTATTAATGCCTAACTAAAAACAGTACTTTTAATTTTATTCGACTAATACTTTAAGATTGTACTCATTACTTTACCCACACTAGATATGTTCCTCTTTCTGCATTATGAGTACTTGAAATTTGACTCTTACCGAACATGTAAATTTAAATTATTTACCATGAATAAGCAATGCTTGAAGCCACTTAACAGCCTAATCAGTTGGTTTTATTTACCGCAGTTAAGTCAAGGTTAATCACCAGGATCCCAAAGGGATCACTATCTACTCGATCTTTGAATCCCGTTTAACGTCTATTCGCTGAAACAGGCCTCGGCCTGTCCTTAAAAGTAAGCTGTATTTATTGCGGACATTGATAAAGGTAATACGGATGAAAACGCATATAAGATACAAGTAACAAAGTAGTTAAGTCAAATTGAGATAGAACCTTCCAATATGAATAGGCAAATATTCGTGTGAAGAACAATTAATTTAACAATCGAATTCGTCGTTCTCAGGTCTCAAAAGTTTTTGTTTCAAAGTGATTTTGTCCATCCTCTAATATTTGATTACCTTTTAATTATTTTAGATATATATCACAAGATGCTACAACGCTACGAGACTTACTTCTGTTAAAAGAACATAAGTATTCTCTATCTATCTAACTAATATTCTCGTGGCAGAAATATACTACTGCTCCCTCTGCAAGCTTTTTGATAGACATATTCATATGGAAAGATTTGGGATTATTCATTTATAAGTATTCAAATGTCTTCACTCATTTTGTTTGGACCACAACAGCACCCTTTGGTTAAACCTTCTGTAAGTAGTAGTGAAAGTAGATTTACGAGTATTGGTACCTTTGGAGGTTGTAAAACATGATCCTTTTTAATTTGTTATATATGAGTTCACACGCAAGTTTCAAAAGGACTAAGAATATCGCTAAATCACTTGATTCATTCTCACGTTACTTTCTAAAGCTTACATATTATAGTATTTTATGCTGGATTGCTGGTTATACATATAGAACTAAGAAGCAGATAAAAAGTTAAATAAATAAAACACAACGTTGCTGTTTGAAAAGCTCCTCAAATCAATATTACGTAAAAGAAAAGCAAGTACATTTTTCTATCATAATTTTACTATAGAAGCTTACGCAATATGAAAGATAAATACATATTAACTTGTTTGTTTCCGATTTAATAAACCTAAGGAATTACGTCCATACACAATCGTAAATATCGTACCCTTGAATCCACAATTTCTTACGGCCGTTTCAGCAGTTACATGTAGAAATGGAAGCGATTTAATTATAATGAGATCGTTATATGTCTTTTTTTGTAAGATAAATGGTATAAGAATTTTGTATTAGATTTCTACATTATTATTTATTGATATTAATTATATGTAAAATAAAATCATAATATTAATGTAATTAAATATTAATATGTTATATATAAAGTTTAAATATAATAATTAAATTAGTTTTATTGGATTATTAACAATGGTTATAAAGATAATACATAGTAAAGTATTCTAGAGGTCTAATAGATAGTGGTTTGGCAATATGCCACCATACGCTCGATGATAGGGGGGGGGGGGGGGGTAAGTGTGGTTGAGCAGTTTCCTGCAACCAGAGAATAGGTAGGGAATAATTGATGGTAAATACCTGGTTTACGTGGGAGGTGTCGAGGAGCTTTGGGTCTGATGAGGGCTGGTGACCGTAAGTCCTAGGTGGAGGCGTCCTGCTGTCGACGGCGTGCTGAATGAGCTGAAGAACTATTGTCACTTGGTTATAATGTTTGTATTGTCCCTTTAGGTTGTGCACTGGTTTACGCGGCGGGCTGAATGCGTGTGTACACACGTGCTGATTTAGCCGCATTACAGCCGTTGCCTGTAACCGTAGATACGGCCAAGCTCCTGCTGCAGGTACCGGCGACGTCGAAGGAATCCCATGCGCCCTCTGCCACCGCTCTATCTCGTTTGCCAGACCGCACCAGTCAACAATCGTGCCTTACTAAGGCAGATAATTTAATTGTTTCCGCCCCAAATAACATGTCACCAATGACCGTGCCAAATACCGCCACTCCTGGACGCCCATTACAGATAAAAGGTGCAAAGCCTCATAGATTCATTTCGAACAAGAAGGCGTCACCTAAGGAAGGTGCTTCAGTGGTGTCTCAACCCACTACTGCTGATCGAACATGGACAGAGGTTCGACATAAGAGACCGCGCCAGTCCCTATCGCTGCGTTGTGTCGCTGGGCCTGCTGTGACATCACTAAAAGCGGCAGAGGCGAGAAAACATTTCCATCTGTGGAACATGCTGTCTGAAGTTGAAGAGGTAAAAAAATACCTAAGCGAGCTATGCCCGCAGAGGATTATCACAGTTGAACCGCTGAAGACCTCAAGGCATTATAATTCCTTTAAAATTGGAGTTCCGGAAGACTGCTATGAGAAGTGCTTTTCGGTAAACGTCTGGCCGGAAAACGCCCGGGTCAAGAAGTGGATAAATTACAAAAAGCAGACACTTACTGGCCCCTTGGCGAACGTTCAAACATTTCGTGGAGGAGTCGGCGCATAGCGTGCCGCGCACCGTCGAGCTGTCCTAAATCACCGTCTTTTATCAAAACGTCAGAGGCTTAAAGACGAAATTGCCCTTATGGATTGCCAGTATGTTGGTCTCTGACCATTTGCTTGTTGCTGCGACGGAAACCTTCCTCGACGGCTCAGTGGAAGATGCCGAGGTGGTACCGATCGGCTGGACCCTACTGCGACGAGACCGGCCTTCTCGATGTGGTGGCGTCTTACTCGCTGCGAGGCCCGGAGTCACCATGCATCGAATACAGGACCTCGAGTCAGAACTCGGAGAGGACCTATGGGCTTCCATCACTTACCGCGGTATTTCTTTTATGGTATGCGTAGTTTATGTTAAGCCAAAAGCAACTGATGCCGTTTATATGAATGTGTTAAATAAAATTGAATCTAGTTTAGATACTATGAATGAAAATATATTTATTGTTGGCGACCTTAACATAAATAGTACGTCAAATAATATTAAAAATTATTACTGTTATTTCTTGACATACTGTAATTTAACTGATCACAATGACATTGTTAATTCCCATGGAAATACTCTCGACGTAGTGTTGGCGCGGGAGTGCATTGAATCGCGGCGGGTATACGTGTGCGAGGCAGACGGGTTCGTTCCCATTGACCAGTTGTATCATCCGGGCCTCGATATAACCGTGACTCTTCGATTTCGTGATAACAAACCCGCGCGTCTCCAGCCGAGTAATATGAATGCTTCACGTGACTGGAACTTTAATAAAATTGACGTTGCACAGTTTCGTTCATTGCTTGAAGAAACTTCCTGGGCACCGGTCCTCGAGTGCGATGATGTTTCTGCTGCATCTGATACTTTTTATAATATTATTTACGAATTGTTTGATTTGTCAGTGCCTAAAAAGAAAAGGCAGTCTACTAAATTTAATAGATATCCTGTTTGGTTCGACGCTGACATAATTAGGGATATTCGGTATAAAGGTAGATTGCACAAATCCTGGTTGAAGTCTGGTTGCGTCGTAACACGTAAACGGTTTTCGAATCTACGTGCCAGTTTGAAGATGCGTATCTCTAAAGCGTACAAGGCTTATATAATGAGTATTGAGGAAAAGCTACAACTTCGGCCGCAATGTTTTTGGAGTCACGTACATAGCCTTACATCTAAGGGTGGTTTTGAGCCCTGTGTCTCTTATCAAGGGAAGTCGTGCACTGGGGTAGACGCAGCCGAAGCGTTTTCTTCTTATTTTTCTAGTGTTTTCTTGGATGAATCACCGCAGTTAGATAGTAACTCATGCTGCGATAGTGGAGTCGCAGGCGGTTACGTTAGTATACCTACATTGTCACTTCAAGATATTGCGCTCGGTGTCAATAAACTAAAGTCAGGTAGCTCACCTGGACCGGACAATGTGCCTAGCTTTATTCTGAAGACGTGTAAAGAGCACATAATTGTACCATATTTTCAATCTTTCACTTCTAAATGGCAAATACCCCGCCCAGTGGAAGTTATCCCGAGTGACTCCTATCCCTAAGAGTAGTAAAAAGACCTTAGTTAATGAATACCGTCCCATAGCAATACTGTGTGCACCGGCGAAGGTATTTGAATACATACTAAATAAAGGGATATATCGGCAGGTACGCCAGCTGCTGGGCGACGAGCAACACGGTTTCAGAGCGGGGCGCTCTGTAAACACAAACTTGTTGTGCCTGGTTGATTATATATCTGATGCGATGGATCGCGGCCTCCAGGTCGACGTGATTTATTTTGATTTTCAGAAAGCTTTTGATAAGATTCATAATGACATGCTGTTGCAGAAAATGTCCGCCATTGGTTTCACCCCTGGTCTCCTTGCCTTTTTCTCTGACTATATGCGGGATCGTCGTCAATTTGTGAGGCATGGATGCTATGAATCTGAACCTTATCATACCAGATCAGGTGTAAGCCAGGGCTCAGTTCTTGGCCCTTTCCTCTTTTCCATCATGATTCATGACCTTCCTAACGTTTTAAGTAACGCCAAGTGCCTTTTATATGCCGACGATCTTAAACTCTTTTTAGAAATAAATTCTTATAGTGACTGCCTCAGCTTACAGAATGACATACATAAAATATTTCAATGGAGTATGACAAATAAAATGCAATTTAATCAAAATAAATGTAATGTTATGACTTTTGACCGCAAACGAAATCCTATACATTTTAATTATAGTTTAAACGACTTAGTTATAAATAGAGGTGCTGGTATTAAAGATCTGGGGGTAACATTTGATCGTGGCTTGACATTCCATGATCATGTTGCGAATCTCGCTAAAGAGGCTTACCGTCGTCTAGGATTTGTTTTACGTAACGCCAAGGATTTTGAGAATCCTCAAGTTTTAAGAACTTTATACAACGCTCTGGTTAGGAGTAAGCTTGAGTCAAGTGCCTGTGTATGGAACCCGCATCATGTCACTTACGCGCGGATGCTTGAGAAGGTCCAAAAGGCTTTTTTGCGGTCACTTTATAAGAAGCTATATGGCTATTATCCTTATATGTACCCGACAAAGTTTCTTCTTGGGCTGCTCGGATACAACTCTTTGGAAGTGAGGAGGTTGTTGGACCAGCTGACTACTTGCTGCAAAGTGCTCAGAGGGTCAGTTGACTCCCTACAGCTGCATAACTTATTATGCACGCTGAACGTACCAAACAACCCCTGGGTTCCTGCGAATAGACGCGGTCGGAAACATGACCTATTCCGCACAGATCAAAGTCGTACTGTTGCACGATCTATGTCTCCTTTAATTCGTGCCCGCTGTCATTTCAATGCGCTCCTTTCCGCTAACACTGATTTAGATTTATTTTTTGACAATTGGAGAACTCTTTTAACACACTTTTTGACATACTGTGAAAATTTGTCTGATCAGTGGGACAGATCCCAAAAATGTGATAGCTCATTTGGTTTTGACGATGTTTTTACTGATTTATGACATTAATATTTTGATTTTTGGACTTTTTAATTTGATTTATGGATTAATTTTAAGTATTTTCTATTTGTAATGTATGTGTTAAATTTTTTTTAATTAAATTGTATTTGATGATGATTTTGTGACATAACTGTAAATGTGTAATTCGTTTTTATGTCAATAAATAAATAAATAAATAAAAATAAATAAATTAGGAGTGGTGTGTGGTCGGGCCGAACACACCCTGAAGGTCACTCGCGGCGAAGTCATTCGCGGTGATTCGTGCTGATAATAATGGCGGTGCCATGCGGTCGCTACGCGGAACGCAGCGGTACACGTCCGCCGGTCGCGAGTTAAATGTAAACAATTAACTTACATTAATAATTTCATGATAATCACGAACACAAGTAAATCTTTTAACAGTACTTAGTATAATTAAAACCAACAAAGTACCTGGCGTAGGTAGGTACTTAGTGGCTTTTAAGTAATTTGACTTTCTTGCAAACAATTATTAAACTATCGTGAATAAACGCAGCAAACGTGAATGAGTCAGGAATGTTAAGCTAGCAACTCAAAACAATCGTATCGTCGCTAGGCTAATCCGTCAGGAATGTGAGACAACTCTCATTTATTCTGGGGCGCGCTTGTGTCATATGATGTCGTCACCTTTCTAGAAGCTTCTTATCGTTAGTCGGGTTTTGTTTGATAAGCAAATACCTGAGTTAATTAGGTGATTTGTATGACGGAAGGGATTTAAATTAAATCAATAAAATGTAGTTTATAGTAGGGGAGAATTAATGGACTGTATTAAAGGGAATTTTAATTAAGAGCTGATAAGAGCTGAT
The DNA here is from genome assembly GCA_917880725.1 of Selenia dentaria. Classification (NCBI taxonomy): domain Eukaryota; kingdom Metazoa; phylum Arthropoda; class Insecta; order Lepidoptera; family Geometridae; genus Selenia; species Selenia dentaria. Next base: position 29,560,918 of record OU862877.1, on the reverse strand, counting down.
TGATTGTGGACTGTATTAAAGGGGTAGGGGGTGATAGCACTGGTTTATCCTGCAGCGAAAGAGATTATGTTGCCGGATATCCGCGCTCGTGGGAAATGTGGTTTATCCGGGTACCTGGGTACCCGGATATCCGGCTTGAAGAAAATATGGTTTGGCAATATGCCACCATACGCTCGATGATAGGGGGGGGGGAGAATAGGTAGGGAATAATTGATGGTAAATACCTGGTTTACGTGGGAGGTGTCGAGGAGCTCTGGGTCTGATGAGGGCTGGTGACCGTAAGTCCTAGGTGGAGGCGTCCTGCTGTCGATGGCGTGCTGAATGAGCTGAAGAACTATTGTCACTTGGTTATAATGTTTGTATTGTCCCTTTAGGTTGTGCACTGGTTTACGCGGCGGGCTGAATGCGTGTGTACACACGTGCTGATTTAGGAGTGGTGTGTGGTCGGGCCAAACACACCCTGAAGGTAACTCGCGGCGAAGTCATTCGCGGTGACTCGTGCTGATAATAATGGCGGTGCCATGCGGTCGCTACGCGGAACGCAGCGGTACACGTCCGCCGGTCGCGAGTATAAAAGGGTGACTGTTTCCGCTTCCTTTCGCTGCTTGCTTGTCGCCTGACAGCTGCAGGACAGCGGCGGGGGAACGCGGGGGCGCGGGTGCGCGCCTTGAGGTGACGTCACGCTTTCGCGTGAACAGATAGGTATTAAATACTTTTGTAGTAACACCTTTCACTACTTGACATACACTACACTGCACTGATAACCTATCAATAATAGTAACACTAAATAAAAGAAATAAAAAAGTAACTTTAGATATGTATTTTTTTGACAATGATAACAATTCAACCTGGCACATTCACATTTCACTGTAAGCACAGCCGGGCATTCTCTAAGAGCAAACATCGTTGCATCCTTGACAACATCCGTGAAACAAATGAAGAGACGACAAGAAACGTTGGAAAAACAACCTTAGGTACAAGAGCGATATCTTATAAAGTATTTGACATCGGTGAGTTCGCGAATCATTAGAGAATCGCACGACAGTATTTGACATCGGTGAGCTCGTCGACGAACGCAATGACGAATCATTAGAGAATCGCACGGCTGTTTGCATCCGTGATTATGTGCATTTCTGATTAAGCCAATATCTCAACTTCGAGTTAAGTAGCAGAACTTTAAATTACATTTATTTATGATTTATAATATTATATTAATGTTGTTCTATGCTTGATACTTTGATAGATAGATATATATAACACTTCACTGAGACACCCCATTTATGACTTAATATTAGAAAATAAAAAAAACATGCTAAATACTAGGTGCAACAATGGGCGGTTTTATCGCTCAGAGCGATCTCTTCCAGACAACCCATTCGCAGAGGAGTATCAAATAACACATGGACGGTAACAATACAAAAAACAGTAAATACACTATTTTTTTATTGTTACCGTCCATGTGTTATTTGATACTTCTCTTACTGATCTTATATAACAAGTGGCGTAGTTTCATTGGTGCGGTTAATAGCTATGTATACTATAGATATATTTTTCTGCGATAAAAGTATACATTGTTAGTCTTCGTAACTAGTGTTAGCGAAAAGTCACATACAACTGATATACATGCATAAACAAACTGTTGAGAGGATCACAGGGCAGGAGCAAGCACACGGAATTGAACACGTGCAAACGGAGGCTACGAGCTACGAATGCCTACACCGTAGAACCTGGTTGGCATCACTATAATTTAATCTGTGTCTTCACTACGAGATTCTAGGAGCTACGACAAGGGGCGAGGAAGCAAGGTAATCCACTCGCGTGCCTTGGCGTTCACGTTACCGATATGTGTTGAGATTTTAATTTGTAAAATTTATTACATAGTATTTTTTAATAATTTATCGGCTGATCAATTATAGGAAACTAGCTGACCCGGCAAACGTGTGTTTTACCATAAACATTTTTAAATTTCGATTTGTATGTATTTTTCAATGCTAAAACATAATAAAATAAATATAAATAATAATCATAAAATAAATATTTAGCTATACCTTATCATTTATAGTTATGTAAAATAGATGTTGGCCGATTCTGAGACCTACTGAATATACACAAAAAATTTCATACAAATCAGTCAAGCCATTTCGATCAACATGAGTAGCAGAACATATATCTAGTAGAGCAGACGTATTTTCAAACGACATCCAAAAAAAGGAGGAGGTTCTCAATTCGACGGTATTTTTATAACTTTTTTACTGTTCCCTCATAACTTTTGTTTGTTTGAGCCGATTGTGATGATTCTGTTTTGAAAGGTGCTAGCCGTGTGTCCTATTTAAATCTCACCTAATTCAGTCCAGCAGTTTTTGAATTACACATAAACTTAAATGTATTTCCCTATTTGATGATTTGATAATATCATCCTTGCGACGGTGAATGACATCGATCCCAAAATTAGCAAGGATCACTAAAAAGGGTGAATAATTAATTTTTACCAAAAAAATTACAAGTTTACATACAAAAAAATTCACAATTCATCAACACTAAAAAATGTGAAATAACAATTGAAGCAAATTCCATTTTTTTAAAATAATTGGGTTATGTACCTATTACCGACTCTCTCAGTACAAGAATAACCTTTGCAAAATAGCTGATAGAATCTGCATGAAATGGCTCGAGAATCGCGCTGTGATATGCGATTCATTATTGATTGATGATAATAAACCCCTCACAAAATAATGTATGGCTTAAGTACACATTTTTTTGTATGTAATTACGTGTTAGTTTTTTTGTATATAATTGTTTTATCCATCCATTCGTTGTCTGGAAGCGATCGGTATTAGCGGATGTATTGATGATTAAGAAATAGTAGAAACATGGCGTTGCACATTGAGCGGTCTAGCGTAGACACTGCTAAGTAATCTGTGTACAGGCACCATCATTAAGTGCTCATGTAAAGACCGACTAGACTTGACTCAAATGTATGTATACAAACGAGACAGTTTGTAGGTGGTCCATTAATAGAGCCGCCATTTTTTTCGATTTCAATCAAAATCAACTTTAGCAACTGAGATACACAATAGCCCTACTGATATCGGCAAGGCAGTGTATGTATCTCAGTTGCTAACAAATGTTGATTGAAATCTTGAAATTCGGCGGCCCTATGTAAGCTTTGACAACTCCAGTAAACAAAAATGTTCGTAAGTTGATGACTGGAGCTGACAAAAGTGACTATAGAGCCGCCATTTGTTCGATTTCAATTAACATTTGTTAGCAACTGAGATACATAATAGCCCTACAGATGTTTTGTTCATATTTTATTCGCAGTTTCTGTATCCTTAAAAATCGAGTAGGTACCTACTATCTACCTTTTTACTTTAATAATAATTTCTTGGGGTCTTTTGTTTGACAGCACTGCTACATTTACATATTTTGAAACATCTATATATATATAAAATATAGGGAGAGTTTAATAAACGAAAATAGATTGAAAAAAATAATAGTTACCATGTTCGTCTGTTTATCTGTGTGATTTTTACTAATATATTCCGGTAAACTTCATTTAAAATTTAAGTAGTGTTTGTTTCATGCCAATCGGTTCAGAAATAAAAAAGTTATTGATTAATAACGGTTACTTTTATTTTAAAGCTGCCGTATCTCGCTAGGCCACGCAAACGTAGCCGCGGGCGGGTCAACTAGTAATATCTATAATAAGAAACGTTGATGTTCAAAGAGCTTCAATTGTCTTAGTTCATTTATTTCGGACAAGGTTCAATGAACGATTTCTTCGCAACGAAGTATCATTAAAGATTATTCAAAGTCACGCTGCCACTTTCTATTCTCTCAAATTGTTTTCTTTCAATTTGGGGACTTATTTTCCCAACAAACTTCGGCCTTAGTCTACGTAATTCCATTCTCCAAGTTTTCGTTTATAAATTAATAAACAATTAATACAAAAACATTTAATAAAAAATATTTTCATGTCAACAAAATATACGCATTCGTGTCTTATTTAGGGATAAACATCTATGAAAAGGTACCTAGAAAAAATACATAAGGTAACTGCATGTTTTAACTTTATTTGAGAAAAACAATATTTTCTACCGACTTACAAAAAAAGGAGGTACTCAATTCTACTGTATATTTTTTCTTTTTTATGTTTGTTACCTCATAACTTTCGACTGGGTAGACCGATTCTCAAAATTCTTTTTTTAGTTTCAAAGCTGGTACTTCCCGTGTAGTCTCATTTAAATTTCATCAAACTCGGTCCAGTACTTTTTGAGATACATTCCAATAATAGAATAGAATGGAAGTCAGTATTAAATTTTTCAAATTGTACTTGTTTAATTACTCCTTTAGTTACTTCAGAATAAAAAAAACGTACGAAATTCGGGGATAAATTAACTTCTGGTATTTTAATCTTGAATGTACACTTAACATACACACACACACTTACACACACCAATTTTTCTACCATTATCAGTTAGCTTAGTACAATACGATTTTATCAATATATGTTTCGTGTCCTATCCAAACCTGAGATAAAATTGTTTTAGTGCACAGGGTCATTTTTTTTTGCTAGGTGGCGCGACCTGGCTTGACCCAAGATACTCAAGGTCCTTGCGCATGCGACAGTTGAAGGGACATATTTATAAACAATAATAACATAATATGCACAAAGATATTTTTATTAGTGCTACGAATAAGTAATAAGTCAGGAAGTCTAATTCAGCACATATTCCACACAAAAAGTGGTCCTTCAAACCAAAACGACGTATGATACCAAATAGGAATTACTTCTGAGGTTAAAAGTAGTGATTGGTTTACGCGCGCTCTGCAATATGACTACTATGGCTACGTTCCGGAAAGCGCCGAAATCACTCGCGGCGTTCGCACACCCATTCCCTCACAAGCCTACGATCATCGTGAGCGACTGAGAGAACTCGATAAGTCATCAATGACGTCACCGAAAACGCTCACACCGCGACCACAACGCTCGCGAATCGAAGGTGGGTTTACATGGTCTTTGCCAGCTCTTACTGTCAACCAAAGGGAAAGGCAAACCGGGGCGCGACAGTTGTGAGCGTTGACGGCGCTTACCGGAACGTACCCTATATCAGCTGAGTCATAGCAGCGTGGACGATGTTAAGCAATAATTGGACCAGAGCAAGTCAATAGTAAAATAATGTTATATTGTTATTGCAGGCGCCCATACACCACCGCAACCTACACTGACCGCTCCCATGTGAACTTGGAGGGCAAAGCCCATAGGAGCGGTCCCACCACGGGCCCGCCAGCTACCCCTATCACTGGCAGGCCCATTGGTTTCTCTAACCTTCACCGTGGTGACCCAAGCCTCGGCTACTGAGCCCCCCCCGTCATGGCAGGGTGGGACCCCTCGGGGGGGACTTAATACAAAACTTAGAACAGCGTAATTTATGTTGATTAATATTTACAATTACTTAAGATAAGCGACCAGCGTTTGAAATCTATGCTGCAACAATAAACTATTCTGCCCGCAATCACACTTCACGACCTACAAAACCTTTCGAGCTCAGATTCAAGCAAGTCCGATGTCAATGTCTCTTGAAAACTGACACTCAAAACTTTTGTAATGTTACTAGGTTATGGCTCTACTGTTGAGGTGGGTAAACTACTTGAGAACTGGTGAGGCAAAGCGCTTCTGCCTAATTAAAAACTATAGAATGGCATTACAATTTAGATATAGTCTGGTTAATCTATGATGTAATCATAGATTAACCAGACTATTTACGAAAACTCCTTAATTCATTCGGTTGAATTGTAAATTCAACCGAATGAATTAAGGAGTTTTCGAGGAAGAAAAAAAAGAGAAAGTAGGGAAACCCTTGCCTTTAAAAACATAAGTTGTTTTTATATTTTTTATGTTTTGGTCTTTGTGTGTGGTGTTTCTGGGTGCGTTTCGAAGGGTACGTATCAATAATTCATACGTTTAACGTTTAAAATAAATATGTTCAAAATACATATAGTCCAGTCATTACGTCGAAATAAACTAGTTAGAAAAGAAAGTGAACCGGGAAAACTGAATATTTACGCCTGTATTTTATACGTATACATTTTGATACGTACTCGTTCCGAAGTACTCCAATAGTGCGAAAGATGAAAATGGCGCTAGTTAATACCAAACCAACGCTGCGGCGCTGTTAGCTCTTGTTTGAACTATTGGTATGGTTCGGAACTGTGAAATGTAATTTGTGAAAATAAACTGTGTGTATGTATTTAAGAATTTTTTTCCGGACTTTCCTGGCTTTCTTAATACACCGCTTGCAATATTCACACACGCCCCTTTGCACTTGCATTTAAAAAAGACCTTTAAAAAACTCGCCTACAAATAAATTAATATATTTTTCAATCGAGATACATTTTGTATTCCATTTTCGTAAGGCTAACATAAATACTTGCCTAGATATGTCTGCCAAATATATTCCTAAACTATTTCTGTGCCATATAAACATGTATGTGGTGACATAACGAGGGCAATGATTGATGTAGTCGACATCAAGTTTTGTGTGGGAAAAAATTGAGGAAAAGCCTTCAACAAAAATTAAGTGGAGTGTTCCGTCTACGTCGTGTGTACGTTATTGATGTAGTGTTTATTTCTACAAATGGAACGAACGATATGCGGACGTTTATATAACTAGAAATCAAAATGATGGGATGGCAATGAAAATCCAACAACGACTGTCATTTTCTTTAATTTCCCTAGATTAGTGTTTCTTCTAGTTTGACGTGTAATAGTGGTTTTTAACTTTCTCGATGCGAACACATCTTTATAATATTACTCTTCAGTCCGCTCGTGACCACGATCAATGTAACTTGATCGAAACATCGAGGTAAATAAATACTACTCGTATTTTAACGCGACTATAAGCCCCGTTAATAATATAAAGAAGTGTAATATTGTTGCATTATTAACCATTACACGCTAAGAGTTATTACAGGTGCACGAGTGTATCCACCGCTTTACGAGAACGTGAGTTAGTCTGTCACTTGAGTCAGGACCAAGCAAATTGTACTAGTACATATTCCTTTGACAGTACAGTGTAACTATAACATATGTACTTATTTATGTAAATGTGATAGGTCACAACACAAAGTGTTAGCGAAATTTTCCAAATTCTGTATTTTCCACCTTATAGATTTTCCAAATTCTTAGCAGTCCGTAATCTTATATTTCCAAATTATTAAGATAACAATTTCGTAATTTTCCAAATTCTATGTTCAACTCAAATTCTTCCAACTCTTACATTTTCGAGCAAGTACAATGAGATACATAAATCAAAATTAAATAATTCCGGATGCTCTTGTGCTGATGGATGCTTGTACGGTGGAAATGACAGAAAATATGTTTAAAAACTACGTATGTATTCTGCTATACGTAGGTACACAAACATTCTACTTAAACCAACAAAACTTGGATTGAACACCTCCCCAATTCTACCCGTGGGTGCCGTAGAAGGCGGCTAAGGGATAAAAATCAGAAGGTGGGCAGCAGCACCTTCCCAGTTAAACACACAAAAACTGCGCTGGCAAACCCGCATGCCAAGCTTGGCGAGTATTGGCAAAACCCCCCGTATGGATTTCACAAAAGGAACCAGGCCCCCAGTCCCCGACAGGCCCGCCCATGGTGGTGTCGGGTTTCTCGTCCATAAGTCTCTCATTAACAACGTAGTGACAATCAAGAGAGTTTCTAACAGGGTCGTATACCTAATACTCAGAATATCTAGAAGATATTCGCTGAAGGTCATTCAGGTATACGCACCGACAAAGTCATTAATAGGTATTTCGCGCATTACAAACACGTGATTTAGATACACTTTGACGAGTTTTATTTCTCCTTCTGACTAGATTTTGAGGGTCCTTTGACGCGCGCCCGCGTAATCGAGAATAGATTAGCGTACCATTTGTTTATGCCTTCATACTTTGTAAGGTACTTACGATTTGCTGCCTATATATATTGATATTCTTCTATCCTGAAAATGAGTTTTCCATTAGTTCTTTCCCACTGGTAGCTAAGCTAGTATGTCACTTTCTTCGGCATTGCATTAGAATAGGCCAACACGAATTTAAGGGGGGGAGGGGGAGGGGGGGAGGGAGGGGGGAGGGGGATGTCCTCCGACACTACTCTCGTGGCGAGGAAATGCCTAGTTTTTGCGAAAAACTACTTTGAATTTTCTTTGAACTTAACCTCAAATTTATAACGTTTATATATTGAATTTAACTATATTTACTTACAAATATGAATGGATTGGACATGGAGTACTGACTATTTTGGTGTGTTCTATGTTTGACTCTGGGTGGGCTCCCGCCAGAAGCTCTAGCGGTCGCCCCTGAGTGTCACTTCGCCAAACTCGGTCTTCGCTTCGCTACGGAGGTCGCCGGCTCGCTTCGCTCGCCACCTCCCCCCGTCGCTCCGCTCAACCTCGTCTGGCTCGCTCCTCTCAGGACCTCCCTTGAGCTTCTGGCTCCCGCACTTTTTATATACAATCTAGGGGTGTCAGCCACAAGACTAGGTGGAGTCGGGGTGCTCTGTGTCGGCTCTGTCTCTTATTTTGAACCTAACCAACTCAAGTTAGAGTGCCCTTGACTCGAATAAGAGTGCTAGCCCTGATGGTCACAGCTATTTTGAATTACATTAGAAATAAATCATATAGGTGCAAAACTAGGACAAAAATAAAACAAAATTTAGAAAGTATTTAACTTATATTTTGTATACATATTGCACAGCTTTTATCAGTTCGAAAAACTTATCCTTCTTACTGGCCTCCACAGATCTCCTCCATAAATACTCAACAATTGAGTCTGCAAAATTGCCCGGGTGGTTGTAATTATTCTTGTAGAAGAATCTTTTAACCACCCGCCATTGAGACTCAATTCGTTGAGTATGTGTCCCATCCTCGGCTATAAATGGACTGTCAGGGTCACTGTGGTTGACTTTTTTATGAATATATCCATGTTGGCTTAGGCAATCATAAGCCCTCCAGCAGTCAGTATGGATGGTTGTGCCCGGCTCTACATGTTTTTGAATTAGGGGAATTAGCACCTCTGCAGACCTAATGTTGTCCGGGCACACCTCCAACCGCAAGTCCTCTGAACCATCTTCTATGAGGCCAAGGACCCAATGTCCCTCAATGTGTCTCCCTGAAAAAAATTAAAAAACAGTTATTAAATTGAAAATACAAGTATAAAATAATGAAATTGATTAATGCCTTATATAAATACCTTTATTAAATTTCCTCTTCCCAAATTTGCTTTCGTCTACTTGCACAATTTTTCCAGGGCCTCCTATTTTGCCCCGGACTTCTTGTTTCTCCAGTTGGTAAATTACCACAACTTCCCGGCAGTAGTTATACCAATCGCTTATGGTTGGCCGGGACAAACAATGTTCTTCTCTAAATATATCTTCGTGTATTACCATGTCATGCGAGTAGTTGTATGCAAAACAGTACATTAAATAATAAATGTGTCCCAATTTTAGTTTTACGTTCTCAAACCATGTTCCTTGGGCTCTAGATACTCTAGTTTTATTATGACAGGAACCCTTGCTGCACACAAATGTGCCCATAGTTTTGTCGTTCTTGAAAACAAGTTTCATGGGATTTTTGTGTATTCTACACTTCTTAGTTTTCAAGATTAAGCCTTGCTCTTCGGCAAAAACCAGTCCTTGTTCATGTGTACTTAACATACGCGCCAGCTTTACAATATTCCACGTTTGTAAAACTTCACCCACGTATTTCCGCCTTTTAAATGCGGGTTCTTCTTCAAAATCATCTAAAATGAAAAACAAGCATTTGATTAACATATTTTGTGGTTTATCAAGCGAAATAATTTAGATTACAATAAATGAATAGTTAACTCACCTCTACTGGTAGAAGCTACTGGTACTGCATCTTCACGGCTTGTGGAAGCCGTTGGTTCATCTGCTGATGGAATATTAGCCATGTCGCTAGGCAGATCAATCGTGCAGAAATCGGAGTCCAGTAAGCAGGCAAAAGTCGTGGTTCAAGCAGAAATCGGAGTCCAGAAAGCAGGCAAGAGTCGTGGTTCAACAGAAATCGGAGTCCAGAAAGCAGGCAAAAGTCGTAGTTGAAGAAGAAATCGGAGTCCAGAGAGCAGGCAAAAGTCGTCGAAAAATTAACACAAAATACCACGCCAAAACAATGAAAAACACGGAGAGCGAACAGAGCACATTCACGTAACTCGAAGAGGAACGGAATGCGCGGCGCGGGCGGCGTAGTCGATCGTCTATGGAAAATAAAATGGCGGTCATACGTTCCATTCTTTAAAAAAAGTATTTGCAACAGAAGCTAATTTAATAAAATCGATGTCAAGTATTATAAACTATGTAATTAAGTATTGTAAATTAAATTAGCAATAAAATAATAGTTCAAATAATTAAAATATTTATTTTAATACCATTTTCATTGCACCAAGTCGTTTCGTTACACGCATTTATAGAGAATCGTCGAATCAAAAATCTGAAATTGAAATTAGTTTTTCTAGAAAACTAGACATTTCCTCGCTCTAAAATTGATACCAAAGCGTAGAGAAAATTATTATCTATAAGATCCAACTCTTAAAATCACCAAATTCGTGTTGGGCTATTCTAATGCCAACCCCTTTCTTCACCATATTTATCTATGAAATGTAGTATTCACGTTTTAATTAATATATACGAACTAGACGGTCTCCATATATATAGTTTACTCTATGTTAGACGGTAAATATTAGTCAAATCCGTTTAAAATAATTTTCTTTTTTCAAAGTCTTTTTTTTTCAAAACATACATGGACAAAAATTATTTGTTAACACTTTGACAAATCATGACATCACAGCTTGAAGTTGTCAATCCAAAATCTTGTTAAGTTTACTTTTTCTAGAGAGTTTCTTTTATTATTGTTATATGTTATTGTCTATTTTACTGGCCAAATTGACATTCTTTTTTAATTCAACTTTCAAGTTTCGATATCCTATAAAAGAGAAAACTTGTGGCCAATTCGTTCCATAAAAAAATATTCCGTACTATTTTTAATAAAATACATATTTTACTGACACCGATCGTTTCATAATATGTTTTATTCTTTTACCTTTTTTTTGTTGTACAAAATACATAAAAATGCTAACATTTTTGTTAAAAACAATATTATAAAAAAAAAACGATATTAAAAAATATTTAGTGACACTTCCGCTGAAAAGAAAACAATGATTTTGGCCTATTTGGGGGGCGTGCACCACCCTCCCTCCCGCATAAAATGCTAATAGGAAGAATACAAAATAAAAAACACAAGACACCCCAAATAAACCAAAACCGATTCGACACGTGTTTCGCCTCTACACGAGGCATCCTCAGGAGATGTTGACTCGTCGAGTCGACGAGTCGACTCGATGTCGAATCGGTTTTGGTTTATTTGGGGTGTCTTGTGTTTTTTATTTTGTATTCTTCCTATTAGCATTTTATGCGGGAGGGAGGGTGGTGCACGCCCCCCAAATAGGCCAAAATCATTGTTTTCTTTTCAGCGGAAGTGTCACTAAATATTTTTTAATATCGTTTTTTTGATAATGGATTTCCGCAAAGTAACGCCTGAATCAATAAATTAATATTATAAAACTTGCTCCATTTTTTTTATTCATCTTGCAACACTCGAATTGTATGTCAGCAAACTGATCAAATTCAATTTGAACATTTACGTTCAGTGTTGTCATATCTACCGACTTATAGGTAGACCTACCTATTTTAGCTTGAGTCTACCTATCTACCACCCGAAGCCCTAAATCTACCTATTTTCGATACCACGTCTTATTGAAAATAATTTTGACATGAAACTTAGTTATGCGTGTAACAGAACCAGTAACGTCCACGTCATTGGTTTCTACTTTCTGCGCAGGATGCGAGCAAAGTAAAAACCAAAGACGTGGACGTGAGCATTCACTAAAAATAAAGAACATTAACAGCGCGTGACAGTTATGTTGACAGTACAATTATGTTACACTTATGCAGATTTTCGTGCTAGACCCACAGGTAAATCTCACGAAACGAAGGTGTCACTGTCAACATTGACAACTGCTCATGGTATGTGCATGGAAATTTGACTACAATTTCGTTGGTTTACTTGATTCTGTGTATGTCATTCGTTGATAATGATGCTGGGGCCTTACTATCAGCTTCATAAAAACCATGCAAGTTCCGTGCAGTCCTTAAACCTGGCATAAACAGTTTTGTATAAAATCATACCATGACGCTCATTTAGATGAATCGCTTGAACATTGTTTTCTCAAAGATGAACGGATAATATTGTCTCTGGCAGTCTAACAATTTGCTTTAACTAACATCGCAGACGCCTAGACGTTTGTAAGCTAATAAACTGAGTGGATTTAGACCGACATGTTAACGAGAGTTCATACAAAAAAAACAGGTAAACGGTTTTTCTGCGGTTCTTCAATAGTGGGCCTGGGCAGGCCTGCTATAAAGTTGTCATAGTACGAATAAACCGGGCAGTTGTCTAGAAGGCCTGCTTTAAGAGCTCATAGTAAGGCCCCTGATCATTGTTCCATAACCGACCAATCTTAGCTTACTTTCTAATCTATATACGTGGTACTGGCGGCATTGCGGCAATCCCACATAGGTAATGTATTTGAAAATGTTAAAGTTGAATCTACTACTTTAACGTGTGATTTTATTTTGTTTTGTTGTGTTGTGACTTTCAATAAAAATATATATTTTAGAACTTTAATTTAAATATACTAAACAGTAATAACTAAGTAGAGGCGAATTACATGATAATGGCGGAGACGAAACACGGAGTCAAAGTGTTCGATCTCTAACGTGAGTTTTGCCGGTTAATAATAATAGTTTAACGGTGTCAACGGTGGTTTGGTGGTGAGATTAGCTCAGCTCTAGCTAGTAGGATAATTGTGCAGGAAATGTAAAACCAAGAACGGAGAACCCAGCTCGGAACACTTGAACATTTTATAAAAGCATGTATAAAAATTAAATAACATTTTGTTTAATTTTGATAAATCTTTTGTTTTACATATATATATATATGTATATATATATATATATATATAATTATATTAATTATAAATAAAACTTGAGAGGTAGATCTACCGTTTTTCCCATGACATTCTACCAACTTCGACCGATTTCTACCGACTTAATCTACCATTTTTCCAAAATGTGGGTTGACAACACTGTTTACGTTATAAATTAGTTTCAAATTGCTGATATTTCGTATTTTCGTGGATATTTCATGTAATTATAGTGACCCTTCTTTAATTTAAGCTTCCGCAGAACTGTCCAAGTATTAGTAACATTAGAAACGGGATATTTACCGTGTAATCCATGTTGTCGGGAATATAAATCAAGAACTCAAATAAAATGGATTACACGGTAAATATCCCTTTTCTAATGTTGTCTCTTGCAAAAGTGATCGTGATAGTTTAAAAACTTATAAAATCTAAGTATGTCTACGGACATGTACAGAAAATGTGCAAAATGTGGAGCAACTCCTGTTCAAGCTGGTGTGGTCTCATTTCACCGTTTCCCTAAGCCTGGTAAAACGAATGTTGAACGGTATGTTAATCATATATATTTTTATGCTCATATATGCTTTATCTTGCTTATATTGAATAACTAATAGCATAGTTAGGTACCTACTCTCGTTTTCAATTCTACAGTAGGTATTATTATTACAGTTACTTAAAAACATGTAATTTAACTTTGATCTCCATGTGATACCTATAATAAGATCATATAGGTACTATGTGCCTGTACCTACGTCTACCATGTGTCCTATCTTTCTCTAGTCAGATTGCAGTAATGTAATTACTATTGCTTGTGGGCTGATTCTTGTAATAAGCTTAAAATAATCATACTTACTATGGTACCAACACAAAATGGTTGAACAATATTACTTCAATATTATTTACGGCGTGTTCCTTTTTAAGCCGAAATCGACCTTAATGGTGCATTCCAGTAAACACCGCCAATACATACGACTGTCGTGCCCCGGTTTTGTGTTTCCTTTAGGATGAATACCTATAATGCCCAACCCAAATAGAACACTCACAAAGTCGCAAAAAGCGCGTCATATTTTCTCTCAATTAAATCGAATGAATCATAAACCTATTTGATATTTTGACAGTAACAGCTCACAACGACCGCAAGTCCAAAACCTTCCATCCCCGAGTGTTGTAGTCGTGGCGTGAGCGTGAGCTGTGACGTAATCGATGATGTACCAAGCTCAGTTATGATAATTGCGAGTTTGAAAGGTAACGGTTGGGCGGCTATGCGAACGACGCGATCGATTTTGGCTCTCAAAGGAACACGACCAGATGTAAGTGAAGTGAAAGAACGAAAGAACGACAGAATATTCTAATAAGGGTTTGAGATTTTACAACTCTATGGTGGAGGCACAGAAGCATAAATATAGCTTTCATACTTATATGTAACAGATATTGCACATTTATTTTTCCTCTATAAGTGTAGTCGTACGTGTTGAACATTTGCCATTTCACAAGTTAATATGTATATGTAAATATTTATAGTTTCAATGATGCATGATTTTTATTGACTTAGTCGTGAGTAAAGACTTAGTCACGTACACATCTATCATTAAGTCACTGTCCTGCCTTAATTACGTTTTAGTAAAGCAATAGTAGTAGATATGTGTTTAAAATAAAACAATAAAAAATCAAATCTATGAATATTTTATAAATAATACAATTGTTTCTACAGACTAATCTGTTGGTTTCATGTAGAAATATATAAAAATACATTTAATTCAAATAAAAGCCCTATATTAGCTTATTCAAATTGATATGTAGCAGGTACTTAAACTTCTATTGTTTTGTTTAATTTCAGATGAACTTCCTTCAGAAGTCTTCGCCACAGCTACACTTTTGAGCAAATTCGTCCAGCTGTTTGATGCATTAACCCGTCCGCATCAGCGCAAAAAATAACAATAGATTTATGAATGAAACTTAACTCGAACGAGTCTTGCTGAGTCGGACAGATTAAATGCTGACAGTCCAGACTTCCAGACAGACAAGAAAGAACAAAGTCAGTCCAGAAACTTACGCTCAGGCTGGTGTGGCAGTGAAAATGCCGAAACCTTTAAACGATGCAAATATGCCAATCACATTTGTGCCGTTTGGGGTAGAAAGTTTCTCTAAGTGGCGCGTACAAAATTTTCAGGGCTTGGCCAAACGTTTGGTTGAAGCGTCAGGTGAACAGAATGCTGGCTCATATTTTGCAAAGAAAATTTGCATAGCTATTCAACGTGGAAATGCAGCCAGCATTCGGGACACTTTGCCTCCAACAAATAATTTATTTCATTTGATATTTTTAAACTTTTGTCCATTACTTAGTTAAACTTTAATAAATTTATGAAATAAATACATAAATGTTCTTAAAAATTGTTTTATTTCTATAACATAAGTACTAACTCACCTAATAAGGTTCTGCCTACTTCATGAGGCGAAATTATGTTTTAATATTGTGCCATCCGCAGACTGAATTGATAGGTAAAAAAATAAATGAAAATAGAAAAGCTTGGGGTGGATATTTAAAATTCGCGCTAAAGTTAGTTCCTTAGCATTCCGTGAATAGTGTCAGTGTAATTCGCATTATGTCTGTATGGCAGTTACACTTCTTCTCTCGGTAGACAGTTAAATATTCCTTGCTTGTGGCATTTGGGAGGATTCTTACTTCAGATCGCTTCAGACATAGAGAAAATTGTATATACGGAAAGCTTCAGATTTGAAAGGAAAATATTGTAAATATAGTTTACTTTTGCTGTGATCTCTAATTCTTAATCTGGTCTCTCTAATTTAGACCAGACCTTGGCAAAAGTGCTCCGTAAAAGTCTAAAAGTGAAGTTTTGTAAGGTTTTTCTGAACTGCGTTATCAATCTTCTGTAATGAAGAAAACGCAACCTCCCACATCAGGATTCGAGGAAGCTCTTTCCTCATCTGATGTTTTCGTGAGTGACTAACTGATTCTCCAGACATAGTGATGAAGAATTTAGTTGAAGTGATTGTGAATGAAGTGTTTGTCTGTCTTTTACATCTAACTTGACTTTTAAGGAACTACCGATTTCGTCAAGGTACTATTAATTGGCATCAGTTATTTTATATATTTCATATTTCCGTTGATTAAGGCTATATTTCTTTATCTGTGAGCGTGGCGAAACTCTTACCCGGAGGTTTGTTTCGTTACATGCTTCTGCTGAAAATATCCTAAACAGTTGAACTGACCATTGCAAGACTAGATAGAAAAATTCCCATCGGGATCCGATCTTCCGACAATCCGTGTCAGACGCCATGGCCAACTAGGCCACCGACGCACGAGGTCCAAGCGTCGAATTTGACTTGATTATAACCGTTGTATGTTCAATAACCGTTGTATGCTCGCTTCCTGCGTCCAGCGATTCCCTGCAGTTAGAGGTCGTCAGTTCAACTGGCTGGCCTACACATCGTCTTCCGGTGCGTGGTCGCCACTCGAGAACCTTTCTTCCCCATCGGTTATCAGTTCTGCGAGCGATGTGGCCTGCCCATTGCAGTAGTAATGTATTGGGCATTCTACCTCAATTTCCGTTCCTCCAGACTTACTTCATTCGCCTGTCGTCTCTTCAATTGCACCAGAATACCCAATACATTATTGTTTCGATCCAAAAACGAATGCGATTTTAAATCTAATACTACTATTGATTCTTTCGATCGTGCTAAACTATCAATTTCCGTCTGTGTGCGTATACCTCAAACCAACATGCGAGTAACGAATGTCTAGAGCATCAAGGTTGATGGTGCCGACCGATACAATTTCAACTTGAGCCAGAATGCATTACTACTACCCAATACATTACTACTCATTCCCACTTCGACTTACAAATTTTGAGATCTATGTCGGTGACCTTAGTTCTCCTAGGGATTTCCTCATTTCGGATCTTACCACGCAGGAAAACCCCAGCATAACCCTCTCCATTGCTTGTTGAGCGACTCTAAGCTTGTTAATGAGGCCCACGTCTAAGGGTAAGGTCGAAGGGGTAAGCAGCGGTATTTTAATAGGATACTTTTCCTCATCATCGCTATCTATCACGGAGGTGAAATCGCGGGGTGGTAACATCAGTCTAGCAGTCTTGAGAGAATCGATACCACTATGGCCTATATTTCCTCGAAGGGGTAAGCAGCGGTGTTTTCAACGCTTACGTTTCGCCATATAATGTTATTGGTCATGTAATCATGTAATAGGGGGTGAGCTTATTGCCATCTACGGGGCACTGTTCGAGTCTCCAGACTGTTATTGAGAATATCTTTCTTTCGCAGAAAATCCCAAAAACTGTCCAACCCGCGGATCGAACCCAGTACCTCGAGGTTCCAAAACGGCACTTCCACCACTACACCAAGACTAAGTGAGCAAAGCTTCTAGCGGGTCAGCTAGTAATTGAATACTTGGTAAGTGACATCTATGTCACTTGAAGAGTCGAATTCAGAATCACTGCTATCAGAATCTCCAACTCGTATTATAAATTCTTCCATCATGTTATCGACGGCGTGGACGCTTTTGAGGTAAGCTTCTTGAATTTTATTGATATTGACGCACATGTTAAGCAACGACCCACCATGGAAACTGATGACGCAGATTCACATTACCAACTCACATGAGGACGGTACTGCAGTTTCGCAATCAAGCCACCGGCGTTCGACCTACCAAGTGCTACACGGAATCAGACCACCGCGCATCGTGGAACCATCGTGTCAGCATTACGAAATTGTTAACTTGCGGACCATTGTATCGATGAACACTCACTTTTTATTCTCACATCGAATGGATTGTCGTGTCTTATAATTATAAAATAAATGTATTATTTTAATTAAATTAAATAACTTTAAAATAACTTCGGTTTTTTTTGCATCCTCGACTTCAGCCGTACGTATTTCACAGACTTTTCCGGTCACATGGTTCTATTGTATTTACTTTTTCGTTCACTAACTCTAAAATACGATTCCACAGTAGATTTGTAATTATTTTTGTTTTTATGATCACACATATTTTGACAGAGATAAATGTCGAAGAACTAAATCCTTTGTTCAAGATTGTACTCCAGGGCCACGCGGGGCTTGCGCAGGCAGTGAGGGACGGAGTGTGATTGTTTAGGAGCAAGCGTCGCTGCGTTGCTAGGTTACGCACGGCCCCTTGCGTCGCACCTCACACCTCACTTCGGTTGATACCCAAAAACCGTGTTTTGCGCATTCAAGGTCATACTCCAAGTTACGTGCCGCTATCATTAACGTTAATATACGATAACGACATCGTTACATCGGATGTATTTATCAGAACAAATACTATCAATTATTTATGTATGAACACTTATTGATAACAACGTAAATATATGATCAGTCGTAAAATTAATATCCTACGAACACGTTTAACAAACACGCATTAAAAGTTATTAGGAATGGCCAGTGTTACAATAACGCAAGGAAACTTGAGAGGCGGTAAGGCAGTATCGGAAAATGGACATACATATTATGAGTTCTTAAGCATCCCGTATGCAAAGCCACCAGTCGGTCACTTGAGGTTCAAGGTATGTATATTCCTAGACTTATGATCACGCGTCATTATAAAAATATGTATTGTAAATGATGATTGTAAACGCAATTAATACTAAGAGTAAAGTAATAGTTACTTATACAGGGTGTTTGGTAGAGCGACCGACAAACCAAATGAGCGTGTTCGGGGGCCCACTTGGAGAATACAAGTTGGCCAAACAAATCACCCCAATTTATTTTAACTTTTTTTTTGTGAATTTTCTCGTTTTCTCCAATATTGTACCTATTTACCACCATAACATTTGTAAAGTATGTTTTAGATCGGATGTTTTTAGTTGAATTTGGTCTCTTGGAAAATGATGGTAAATAGGTACAATTTCGGAGAAAAAGGGAATAATCACAAAAAAAGTTAAACATATTGGGGGGTCGGGGATTTTTTTTGGCCAACTTGTATTCTCCAAGTGGTCCCCCGAACACGCTCATTTGGTTTGTCGGTCCCTCTACCAAACACCCTATATAATATAAATTATATCTTTTTTAGAGTCCTCAACCACCAGAACCATGGGCTGGCGTAAAAGATGCTACCAAAAGTGTTTTAGAAAACACGTCGTTGCAAAAGAGTTTTATGACAGGAGTTACAACCGGCAGCGAAGATTGTCTTTACTTAAACGTTTACACGCCAAAATTACCGTCTAGTGAATCCCAACCATTACCTGTAATGTTCCACGTGCACGGTGGCGGATTCATTTATGGAAATGGTATCTTGAAAGAAGAAGGCAATCCAGAACTCCTCGTCGAAAATGGTATTGTCGTCGTCACAATTAAATACAGACTAGGTGTTCTCGGCTTTCTTTCTCTAGATATACCTGAAGCATCAGGCAACATGGGCTTGAAGGACCAGGTCAAGGCCCTTGAATGGGTGCAGAAGAATATTGAAAAGTTAAAGTGGAGATAAAGATAACGTCACTATTTTTGGAAACAGCGCTGGTGGTGCCTCTGTGGAGTATCTATTGTTATCTCCCATGGCAAAAGGATTGTTCCACAAAGCTATTTGCCAGTCTCGATCTACGCTAAACAAGTGGGCTATAGGATTTGAATATTAATTGAATATTATTTGATCAATTAATTCTTAATTTAGCTGAAAAAATTAGGTTTACAGGTGACAACAAAGATAAACGCGGACTGTATAAGTTCTTTCTCCAAGTTCCAGCAGCTGATCTTACAGAGGCTGGTTTTTTTGTGACTGTGTTAAAAACGGTGCTTTCTTAACCGAACATCCTTACAAGCTATTGAAAGAGAAAACATTTACAAAGGTGCCAGTTGTCAGAGGGTTTTGCAGTATGGAAGGTTTATTTATGAGAATGATGAAACCTGTCGCTGTAAATGAGCTTATTGATCATAAAAGTTTCGTCAAAAACTGCCCTTACGTACTTGAACATGACACGGAAATGTATAATGAGAAATTGTGTAATGTTTACTTCGAGTCTGCTCAAGGCGAGGACGACCACGACAAATTTGCACTGGACTTCTTTGGTGATTTATATTTTACGGCTGGTATTTGGTTATCATCAATTTTCTTTGTAAGGCATGATATTCCAGAGTACGTCTACAAGTTCTCGTATGATGGAAAGTTAAACTTTCTTTTAAATATGGTTGGTTTAATGAAAAAGGGAGCAGCACATGGAGACGATTTCAGCTACATATTCAAAACAAACATCATCTCAGTTAAGCCTGATCCTGCTGATATTTTATTTAGATCGAAGATGGTCAAGTTATGGACCAATTTTGCTAAAACAGGGTAAGTAGGTAACAATGATAGAATTATCGTTAATGTAAATATTTGTATAAACACAGTATTGAATGCAGTTATGCAGTATGATTTTCTATTTGCTATAATATTTTGCGGGCACTAAGTATTAGATAATAAATTATATTATATCTAATAATGACTTTAGATAATGAATTAGATAAAGTATGTAAAGTATATTACTATTGTATGTATGTTACTAAATCTAAGTAAGTAGTGTCATAGTAAGGTGACTACGTAACGAATGTGAGAATATAATATTTTTAGCTCTATATATAGCGTTAGAATTTTTTTAATATTAAACATATTTTTCATGTGCAGTATACGATTATATTTTTAACCGACCTCCAAAAGAAGAAGGGTCTCAAGTCGACGCATATAATTTATTTTGTATGACCGCGCATAACGTTTTCAGCGTAGTCCAATTTTGAAAATATTTTGTTTTGTTTGGTAGAGTATACTTTCGAGGTGGTCCCATTTAAATTTCATCAAATTCGGTCAACCGATTTTTGAGTTACACTATAATAAACTGAACTCGATGAGATCCTTATTGACGGTGAATGACAATCGATCTCGTAAGTAGCAAGGGGTCACAAAAAAGGATGAAAAAGTTTTTACCGAAAAATGGAACCGACTTGAACACAAAAAAGTGTGATATGAACTTGGGAAGTATACTCTTTCAAATAAAAAAAGAGTTCTGAGAGTTTATTTACGGAGGGAAATCAGTGGACATACATAACAAAAACATACAGTAGAACGTAGAGCATCCTCCTTTTTTTGAAATCG
Organism: Selenia dentaria; assembly: GCA_917880725.1. Taxonomy (NCBI): domain Eukaryota; kingdom Metazoa; phylum Arthropoda; class Insecta; order Lepidoptera; family Geometridae; genus Selenia; species Selenia dentaria. The sequence goes on along the minus strand of OU862877.1, from coordinate 29,539,740 downwards.
CTTAAAATAATTTAGTGTCTTAGCTATTGCTTTTTAAATTCATTAACGTTACGTCATACTGAAAGCGTAGAGTCAGGCCTCCATTATTTCAGATTTATTTCATATTTTGGCATTGCTTTTTTAGATAGTTGCACAATTTATAATAATTATATATATATACGTGTTTATATACGTATATATACATTTCTTTGTTTCAGCAATCCTACTCCGACTGGAAGTGGTGACATCGGCATAGAATGGCCAAAGTTTACTGATGGGTCGAAAACCTACATCAATTTTGATAAAGAAATCACTACTGAATCAAACTATGAAGCAGATAGAATGTCAATTTTTGAAGAAATGTTTGAAAAATATATTAAATAAATACATAACAAGTAATGCTTAAAATTACAGATTGACTTTGTTAATGTCGATAGATCTATTGTATAGCAGTAGAACTATTTGTTAATGAGTTCCTCCGTGGTAGTACTGCCACAATGCCTACCTAGTTCTACCGCGAAGCAGTAATATTCGCAATAGTATGTTCTGGTTTGAAGGGTATGGGTGCCGGCAAAATTACGGACATTATGAGACTTAACTACCTACTTAATGTCTCAGGGCTATTAGCGCAGTGCAGTCACTAGTGACGAAATGCATCTGTTCTAGGCGGAGGTTAATTACTATACACACACCATTTAAGCCTCGTGCTTGGGCCGTCTTCTAATAACATAAAAAAACCTCACCCACTTAGATTATTTTGCCTATAAGTACGCTAGTAGGTACGTAGGACGAGAAATAAAGGAAAATGTATATTATATTTGTAAAATTGATTATATAAAACGACCTTTAAAACATTCTTACTAGAACCAATAATCTCGTAATGACAGATGCTGAGCATCCATAAGGCGCCGATTTAACAATGACCGCACCCTGCAGCCAGCGCGTAAGCAACAAACTCACATGGGGACATATTTTATTCGGGGCAAATAGTAGCTTATAGTGTAAAATTAAATATATAGTAAATCAATCCCTAAACAATAATAATAAAATACAGTAGGTACATACTACATACAAATATCAAATTAATCACCATGGAAAAAACTGTCATTACATTTCATCACCCTTGACGGTCGCCGAGCACGTCTCCGATAATAATTTACTTATTAATACAAAATGTTTTAAGACTAAAATTTTCAACTATGAATTAAATTTATCATAGGTTTGCCGTAGACACTTACGGCTATTTTCAATATTCTATCTATTGCCGGTTTACCTTACTAGAGATGGATATTTGACACTATTTGTATGCACGTTATGTCAAATTTCTATCGGTAGTAAGGAAAACTGTGGATAGATAGAATATTGAAAACGGCCGTAAAAGATGACAGCAATAGATACTCGTATATAGGGCTAATTCTGTGATGACAGCACCAAAAATCAAATCCACTAAAATAGACATCAATTGTGACATGACTTTAACAAGTACTTAATGTTTTATCAAAACAAATCAACAAAAATACTTTAAAATGAAAACCGAGCACAGCTTATGGTTTGATTAAGTTACAAAATATAATCAAATCAACTAACATACAAAAATATTTGTAATTGTTGTTGAAAGTAATTAGTTTTTTGACATTAAAAGTAAGTACTTTAAACTTTTATTACTGGTTACGCGTATAAATATAATCATATAAGTAAACGATGTAGTACAATGACGTTAATTAGCTTGGAAAAATTGTAAGGCGGGTTACTGCCTCTGGCTGTCGATGCAACCGGTTTCGCCGCACGGGCGATAAGGGGTCATCGACGTCATCGCCAGTCTTCCGTAAGATCTCAGATGTGCAACTGGCGCGTGCGCATGCGATAAATTACTTCGCTCGCAGCTCTCATGGAATTGGGCACCGCTTCTTTTTTTTGCAAAGCGAATCATCACTTATCCTATCGTAGCTTCAATTAAGATAGGCGCGCATTCAATCCCCGAATAAATAATATTTGAGGTTGTATGCACCATTTTGGTCCTTCGAGCGCGAATAATTTATTATGAAAACCTTAAAATTACATCGAAATTTCTAGAATTTATCTCTAAATCATTGCATATCGTCACTCTTATTTCACCTGTATTGCTATATAGGAAGGATCTATATTCTGCTGAAGCCTGTCTTACCGGCCAAGAAAATATTGGATCAATTTGTAAACATCGCATTATAGTATAATGTCTGTTATCGTATTTCGGTAAAAGATTTTATATTTACAACTAACTAACATTTATTTATACCGCTTATATCACTCAATTTCTAAACATTACGATAAACTTACACAATTTTTTCTGTTAAACCTTAGTAGGTACGGTTAGAGGGTATCAGTTCATTGCATACCCACACATCGCGCATCGGCTCGTCATACATTGTAAATAAACGAGTTATTTACGCACGGACTCATCACATTTGCTTAAATGATTGAAATTTAGGCATCTTATTTGCATGTATGATTTATTCTATGACCCTTGAACACTGACAGAACTTCAGATGAATCAACCGCAAATAACGTGTTAGGAGGTATGTCGCAATAGATAATATTTCGATTCATTATGCACCTACTCGGATTCATTCAATTTAATTTATTTGTATCTACGAATATTTTCCTGCGTACCTAGTCAATAATGTAATTTCTGGACATAAGTAACTAGGTCAGTAAGTAATGCTATTTAATGTAAGTTGTTTGTTGAGTTTGTACTCAAAAGGTCGTAGATAACGACTATTTTGTGAAATTTGTCCGCGAACAAATTAAAATCATGTATCGCACTGCACCGCAGCGCATCGAAACGCGGTCAACCCCTAGTAATGCTTCCCCCTCTTGCTCAAAGGTGTCGCAAGTACATGTTGCTACTGCCTCGAAATGCAGTTAGGTGTCTATTAGACCCCGATTCGCAGAAAAACTATATAACTACCCGCTTTTGTCGCATGCTCGGACTAGCCATTCGTAATGACACCATAAACACTGTTAAAGCTATCGGTGGTAGACCTCAAAAAGTAAGAGGCTCAGTCAATTTTACATTTAGTTCTTAGCTTCAAGCGCAGCCCAAGTTCAATGTCGACGCGTTAGTATTGGATCAGATAACAGGCCAACTTCCTTTATGCACGATCAACATCGCTGATTTAAATCACATCGATTCTAAACTTTTTACTGACGATACTAAGGGTGTGCCGGGAAACGTAGACATCCTTATAAACCATGGTACAGAATACAAATTGTATATATCATATATATAAATTGTAAAAATCAGACAATTTATATATCAATATTCCTACATAATATAAAATTATGATGTTTTCTGTAATTCAAGTAAATGATACTTGAATTTAAATCTGAAACTAGCTCTACATTTGAATTTACGTAAAGGAAAGTAAGTAAGTAATAAGTAAGGAAGTAAATTCGAGCATTTCGTGGCAGAGAAACGAAGACTGCCACGAAAAGCAGCGGTGCCGTGTCGGGGAATATGTAGTAGGTAGGAGGATGCTCGAGTTTCATATATATTATTATCTTTGGTTCAAATAAATTTGGAATAAAGGTAATGTGGTTGTTCGGTGTTAACGATACCAAACATTAGAACCGCCAGACGAAGCTCTCTCCTGTTCTTCGGGTTAAGAACGTTGTGGTGGTCTACGAGTAGATAGTGTGTTATGTGGCTACGAGGTGGTATATGAAAACAAAAGCGAGCACAAGCATTTTGTACTCGCTGGATGATCCGTGACGTTTTAGCAAACCTAAGTTTTAGAGGAGCATAGCCGATATCCAAAAAGTTAAACTTAGAAAGTGCAAGTGACTCCACAAGTGTCAGACGAAGTTCAGTACTCAAGTAGTTTCTTATCTTATACCCTATTTTCAAAAGGTAAAAACAATTCCAGGCACATTCCGAAACATGGCGCTCAAACCTTAATTACTCGTCAAATATTATGCCGAGATTACGGGCTTCAGCAACTCGCTCGATTGCCACTCCGTCAATCATCAAATTAAGATTTAGTGGCCTTAATCTGTCTGTTTAATGCTAAGTGCCTAAAATCATACACCGTCTATTTTTGACTTAATAATAACGAGTTGGATACAGCCCAAGCCTGTACTCTAATCAAATCTTCCATTATTTTGACCTCAGCCTCTCTTAAATTATGAGGCTTAAAAGAAAGATACATTTGCACATCGTTGGCATACATGTGAAACTTAAGACGAATACTAGAAGTTACATCTGCGCTGTACAAAATGAATAATGAAGGACCGAGAATTGAGCATGAATAAATTCTTTCATAATTTAAGGAACCCTTGGTGCGCGCGTCCAGCTCACATTAGGCTGGATTTTATTATAATTTTTAAAATATCATGATTACTAAGGTAATTGATAAAATTATGAATATCACCATTACGAAATGTTATAATTATATCTACGTTATCATAAACATTATTTATACGTGATAGCATCATCGTGCATCGGATTTATTTGATAAAACATATATTATTAGTAATCTGTGAACACTTGTATTGATAACACATATTTTTGTTCACGTATATATTTAATAACCTTTGTAGGTTATTAAATAAACACACGTTTAAAAAAACGGTCTAAAACTTATAAGGAATGGTCAGTGTTACAATAACGCAAGGAAACTTGAGAGGCGGTGAGGCAGTATCGGAAAATGGACATACATATTATGAGTTCTTAAGCATCCCGTACGCAAAGCCACCAGTCGGTGAATTGAGGTTTAAGGTAATTCCCTAGACATAAAAAAATGGTCTTAATTTATTATTTTACGTAGATTTTACATGTTTTTATGCACTATAAATTGTAAATGTCCATTGCGAATGCAATTAACACAAAGAGTAAAGTAATACTTAGTTACATATAAAAGTATAGTACATATAAAATATAAATGATACTCCTTACGTTTTAGAGTCCTCAACCACCAGAACCGTGGGCAGGCGTAAGAGATGCGACCAAAAGTGTTTTGGAAAACACGTCATGTCAAAAGAACTTTATGACTGGAGACATAACCGGCAGCGAAGATTGCCTTTACTTAAACGTTTACACGCCAAAATTACCTTCTATTGAATCCCAACTATTACCTGTAATGTTCTACGTGCACGGTGGCGGATTCATTTACGGAAATGGAATCTTGAAAGAAGAAGGAAATCCGGAACTCCTCGTCGAAAATGGTGTTGTCGTCGTCACAATTAACTACAGACTGGGTGTTCTCGGCTTTCTTTCTCTAGATATACCTGAAGCATCAGGCAACATGGGCTTGAAGGACCAGGTCAAGGCCCTTGAATGGGTGCAGAAGAATATTGGCAAGTTTGGTGGCGATAAAGATAACGTTACTATTTTCGGAATCAGCGCTGGTGGTGCGTCCGTGGAGTATTTAATGTTATCTCCCACAGCGAAAGGATTGTTCCACAAAGCTATCCCCCAGTCTGGATCTACGCTAAACGATTGGGCTATAGGATTTGAATACGACCAATTAGCTCTTAATTTAGCTGAAAAATTGGGATACAAAGGTGACAGCAAAGATAAACGCAACCTGTATGAATTCTTTCTCCAAGTTCCAGCAGCCGATCTGTCAGAAGCTGGTTTTTTTGTGACTGAAACATTTACAGCTAAATCTATCTACTTTGGATTCGTTCCGACTGTTGAGAAGATTAAAGATGGTGCTTTCTTAACCGACCTTCCTTACAGGCTATTGAAGGACGGAAAGTTTGCGAAAGTGCCAGTTGTTAGAGGATTTTGCAGTATGGAAGGTTCATTGATGAGCATGATGAAACCTTTCGCTGTAAACGAGCTTATTAGTCATAAAAATTTCGTCAAGTACTGGTCTTACAAAGTTGATGATGATGACATAGAAAAGTATAACACCAAACTGCGCAATGTTTACTTGGAGTCTGCTAAACCAGAAGACGACCACGACAAATTTGCAGTAGACTTCTTTGGTGATTTACATTTTTGTGCTGGTGTTTGGTTATCGTCGGTTTTCTTTGCAAGGCATGATACTCCAGAGTATGTATACAAGTTCTCGTATGATGGAAAGTTAAACTACTTAAAAAATATATTAGGTTTAATGAAAAAGGGTGCAGGACATGGAGACGATTTCGGCTACATATTCAAAACAAACGTTGTCACAGCAAAGCCTGATCCTGCTGATGTTGTATTTAGATCCAAGATCGTCAAGTTATGGACCAATTTTGCTAAAACAGGGTAAGTAGGTAACAATAATTATGTTATTGCGTGGGGCACTTTACTCGTACGGATCCTGATGTTCAGGAGCTAAAGCAGTTAAACAACCACTTAACCAAACAAATTTCATCTAAATTCATACAGCCACAACGTATCTGAGTGATAATAAACATGCATAGTTCATACTTACCTACAGACTTTCCATTTATAATATTAGCCGAGTTAAAATGTAGGATGAAAACGACATCCCAGTCTAGTCACTTGATAGACGTTTTACTCGTATAATATAGTGAAATCCAAATTTACTATATATCTAATGAACATTTGATTGAATATCCCGAATAAACATTTGACTGAATAATAACAATATAATACCATACCAAAAATCCTCCTTACAATTCTCAATTATTGACACTTGAAAACTTCGGTCGGACTCCAACTGGCATAAGCCGACGTTGCCTTCACAATAGTGAACCACTTCTATTTTAGATATTTTAAAATAAACACGTGTAAAATATATTTCAGTATATTATAATCTATGTAATTATGTTTCAGTAATCCTACTCCGAGTGGAAGTGGTGACATCAGCATTGAATGGCCAAAATTTACTGATGGGTCGAAAACGTACATCAATTTTGATAAGGAAATCAATACTGAATCAAACTATGAAGCAGATAGAATGTCAGTTTTTGATGAAATTTATGAAAAATATATGAAATAATAACAAAACAGCAGCTTTGTTTGACATATTGACCTTGATAAGATCGCTGGATCTTGCCCGCTTAGAATGAGTAATTAAAAAGGCAAAATCGGAAATCTTAATTATAGTGAAATTGATGGCTTGAAACTATAGGTAGTGGTAGGACTTATGCAGAGTCCGTCTAGGGAAATAAGTTAAGTAAGTAGTTGTTTGTTTATTAAACGCTTAAGCAATAATGTGCAAATATTTATGTGTTTCGGTTTTTAACCGACTTCATAAAAAGAAGAAGGTTTCTCAATTCGACCGTAAATAATTTTTTCATGTGTGTTCGCGAATAACTTCGTCGTTTATAAACCGTTTTTGATGAGTCTTTTTTTGTTTGATAGAATATACTTCTTTGGTGGTCCCATATAAATTTTATCAAATTGCTACAAGCAGTTTTTGAGTTACACTCCAAAAACTGAAAAGTGTTTATTTACCTTGATGATAAGTAGTAGGTAGTGAAGTAGGTCACTAAAAAAGTGTAAAAAAAATATTTTTTATCAAAAAATATTTTTTATCAAAAAATAGAACCGACTTCTACACTAAAAAGTGTGAAATAACTCGTCGAAGTCTGTATCATGCACGCAATATTGTGATAATAGGTACTTTCGAGCTATTATGGTACCGACTTCAACAAATTATTTCACACTTTTTAGTGTAGAAGTCGGTTCTATTTTTGATAAAAAATTTACGGGCAACATTTTCAGTGAAATGACGGGGTAAGAGATTTAACATCGTATATCTTAGGGTGACTCGCGTAGTGCGATGCAGTCTTGGGCGTTTGTAGTTACAAATTCTGAAGACGATGTATGTTATGGGCAAGCGTGACGCTTAACTAGGCGACAGACATGTTATGCACATGTCTGTCGACTCTGTCATTTTTGGAAAACTTTCTAGATATGATCTAGATATGATGTTGGATGATGTACAATGGGGTTAAACCTGGCGAACTTCATTTATGTAAGTGATACTATCGGCTGGTTCAACAATATGGACATATTTTCATATTTTTTCTTGTTTCATCTTTTAGATAAATACTGGTAGCGAAACTAACAAAATATGCACTAATTTTATTTCAAAAATTTCCCAAATACTAAACTTTAATTAAAATTTTAAGATTATCAAGATCGGTCACATATTGATTTGCGTAATATTAATCGTCATAAATTCATACTTCATACGTATCTAGCCATAAGTAATAGTAGTCATAATATTAGACTCGCATATTTTTGTTAACCATAAATGTTTAATATTATATATTTGTCAGACGTAAAGTTATTGTCCGAATTAGGAATCCTGTACTTTATTGTCATATTATTTTTAAATGTTGATAAAAATTTGGTTGTCATAAATGTATTCATACTAACTATAGTAATAACCTCTGAATTTTGACAAGTTCAATACGGCGACAGTCGCTTATTTCGTAAAAACATAGTTCGACAGTCGTTGCTTCGACAGAAAATATATTCGACTTTCTCGAAATCTATGTGTTAATTAAACATAATAAATAAAATAAATATAAACTAAATAGTGTTATTCAATATTTATCATGAATTTTGTGATTATTTTAAGATATACTTAATTTATTTATATTTACACAACTATCTATTGGTCACAAAATATATCATTATAACTCGTATTATTATCCTTTTATTTAAACTTTTACACGGATTTGTTATCCGATCATCACATTACACACATAAATACTTTCCTTTTCATATATTTATTTATATTACTATGAGCGCTACCCGCACGGTGATGGATGATGATGATAGATAGATTAGATAGATAGATTAACTCTTTATTGAAACACAACAATACAAATACAATGTTACAAATAAAGAAATAAGAATAAAATAAAAAAAACAATCTAAAATATTTCACAATTAAATACTTAAAATTAAAAGTGTCACAATGGGCGGTCTTATCGCTAAGAGCGATCTTTTCCAGACAACCGTGCACGGAAAGAAATAGGCAAAAACCTATAAATGCGGTGGTGTATAAAACAAGTGTACTAAACACTACATAATATAGCAAAACTTAAAAATATAGCTAGAAAAAATTACTTATGTTATATACAAACTATACTTATATGTTTATACTATACATATATACTACATAATATATAAATAACTATACATTCTATACATATACCATTTAATTATTATAATAAAGATAGTAAGTAGGTTTGCAGTTAGTTATTTCGCGAAGTAAAATGTTTTGACACGTTGTTTGAAGATGTCCAGAGAAGGCGCGCAACTAATTTCTTAGGGTAAAGTGTTCCATAGACGAACAGCTTCAACACAAAAGGAGGAACCAAAAAAGTGGTGCGGCGTATCGGGGTACTTAACATTAAGTTATCTGATGTAGAGAAAAAGAGCGTCCAATATCTAGTAGTAAAAATAGTAAAATTTCAAAATTTTCCTGAAGATAGCGATGATGAAAATAAGATGATGATGATGATGATGTTGGTGGTGATTATAAAAAGTATCCTGCGTGTTAATCAAGCGCCTCACCTATCTGCATACCAAATTTTATAAATACTTATGTGTCCCACCGTTTGACCATGAAGATGTTACAAACACACTCACAAACTATCGCCTTTATAATATTAGTGTGAAGTGTGATGCAATAGTGTGAGTAATATCTCCAATATTAAATAGCTTATTAGTTACAGGATATAGTACATTGTTCACCGAGAGGAGAAAGTGACCGATTACCGTCGAGGGTGTCGTTTGAAACACCCGAGATCGGGAATCGCACTTTCTCTCGAGTGATACATAGTGCTTTATACTACACCTACGAGGAAAATAAAAAACTAAATCTTTACTAATTGAAATTTATATTGAAATTGTTGCAGTTAGTGAAGTTTAATGTAACACTTTTTCCATTAATGTTTGTTTGAGATGTTTGCGATAATGTAGGAGGAATAACTGGCTGTGCTGTTGGCACTGCGCTCGTAGAAGGCTGTGGTGCCAAAGGGGCAACTGGCTGCTGAGGGGCATCTGGCATCGCCGCGCTCGTTGATGGTTGAGAAGATGAGTCTTGATGCACATTAATCGATCCCGATATTTGGTTATTTATTCGTGTTTTGTTTTCTACGGAATTCTCTATGTAGCTTTCTGCAACAGCGGACGATTTCCAACCACCGTGACGTTTTATTGTGGTTAAATCAGCACCAGTATTGGCAAGAATAGTCGCTGAAGTTCTGCGAAAGCAGTGGCCAGTGTATTCTAGTGGATTGAGTAAATTAAGGTACGAAGCTATTTCTCTTGGCACAGTACTTATTTTGTTTTTCCCAATTACTTGTTTCGTACATTTTTTGTTTTTATATTGTAGTAAAAACCGATTGGTTTTGGGGTCACTGGGGCGAATTTCGTTATATTTCTTCACTATCTCATAAAATAAGCCCGATATAACAAATGATCGCTGAATTTTGGTTTTTGTGTTAGGAATATTGACGATTATTCCATTTTCGAGGATTTCGATATCGTCTGTTATCATATCCACAAGTTCTTGCGAACGACAGGCCCCATTTACTCCTAAAATCAAAATAACCTGTAAACAAAAATATCAAACATGAAAACCTAGTAGATTTCTACTCATAAATAGGTACGTAATCAAATTTAAACCAGTGCATTTTGTTCATAAACTTACCTTCATCAACAAATATTTGTCATCTGGAGCATTCTGCAAAAAGGAATAAACATCCTTTGTAGTAAGCACTTTTGATTTCTTACTACGGAATCCCTCCGACTTTCTTTTCAGAAATGCTGTAAGGTTTTGTATTCTTGAATATTTATGTCGTTTCTTGTCAATATAGTACTTTTCAACATTGAGTACATAGACCATAACGTACTTGGTTTGTATTTTTGAGCTTTTTCACTGAAATAAGCTAGCAAAACAGTTTCAGAAAAAGATGCCGCATTTTTTTCACTTTTCCATTGCAAAAAATCGTCATAAGTTTTATTATATTTTTTAATTGATTTCTGTGGTAAAAGGTTATTAATCAGTATTTTTGCTGTTTCCTTCAACTGCGGCGGAGTTAAAAAATCTTCATCATCACTATCACTACTTATCATTTTGATAGTTTTATTTTACTTTTCTACGAAAACTGAATCCTCAAACAACACACAAATTGAAAATGGCGCCAATGGCGTCTGCAATTTTCACATGTTCTTTTTTCAAATTGTTTGACACCATCCAACACACAGCTAGTGGCCCTTAGACTATATACCTATAGACGGTGTCATGTTTGTACTTACAAAGCATAAAGCGAGATCGCAAGATGTAAAGTTTCTAGTGACAAAAAAGGACTGAGCATATTTTTTTGTCTTTGTCACCGTGGCCGGTTTTTGTTGTTTGTCAAGCTGTCAAAATACGATGTTTGGCAAAGTTGGTTCAGCGTTCGGATAGAAGTTACGTGTTTTTGTGGGATTTGTAGATATTAATAGAGTACCAGTGTGTTTTGAGATAGAGACTTAAACTTAGTGTATGTACGATGGTAGGGTGTAGTGTATTAGGCTGCAAAAGCCGCAGTGAGCGAAAAATAACCGGAGTAACCTTTCACTCGTAAGTAAACAGACTTGTTATTAATTTTGATATATTTATGCAAGGTCATGACATGCTATAGCGTTTTATACTGAGATAAAACTTGATTACTGCTTTTTGCGTAAGAAAAGAAGATTTATTGTTAATATTTTCAAAATTAGAAATAGGTTAGGTGTTGCTATGTTCTGAATTTTATTTACCCAAGTTTCCGTTTCGGTAAGATGATATCATACTACTTTCAAACTTTGGCGAATTGAACTCTCGTGTGTATGACTGAAACGGACCCATTATATTTATTTGATCCGTTCCGGTGTCAGTCAAGGTAGTATTCTGGAATGAACCCAGTTTCACATTGTGATTAATGACTTGCCGAAGGTTGGGGGAAGAGTTTGATGTTTGCTAATGACCTTATGATTAAGTTGGGTGTTGGTAGCACGAAAGACACATTGACAATGTGGTAAGACAGACTGAAACTAACCACTTAGAATTTAGTAGCTCTAGGTGCAAATCCTGCATCATTTACTGCACCTATTCAGTTCTGCTACCACAAATCTGGTGCGTCCCAATTTCTTGGTTATGTAATTTTTTTTTGCTTTAACCCTGTTTTCTGATAGAAGTGCTATAATTAAATTATCCTATGCATTTGTGCATATATAATTTTTTTGCAGATTATAATTATTTAGAATTAGAGTACCTACATTACTAGGTATGTATGTTATGAATTTAATATATACCCAAGTTGTATATGTATAATTGTATACATTTGTAGTTTGATGGCAACTTTAAGATTCAGACATAGAACCTTTGTTAAGAAATAATTATCTGTTCGCTGAATACTTGCTTATCATATTATACGGAATAAAAAATGTTTTTCGATTAAATAATGCAATGCATATGTAAGTAGGTGCTCCAAAATCAGTGGTATTATACCTACATATATTTAAGATAATAGCAAGTTGTATGGTCAGTTTTTATTATGAAATGTTGTATTAGCAAACGAATGATTTAAATTATTTTTTGCAAAACGGAAGTAATTTTTTGTTTTATTATTCAAAGTAATACTTTTTTATCAGTAAATAATGGCTTGTTTACATTGGACTGAAAAAAATTGGTAAATATTGATTTTGAAAAAAATAATAATTTCCGAGTGAGAACGATGAAATTTTTTTCTGCAGGCAATATTGTTACATCTTCTAAATTATTTGTTATTTTGAAAAGGTGACTTTTAATCTATCGTTTTGGAGATGGTTGCTTTCTAATATATACACTTTTATTACAAAGTGAACATAGGGAAATATGAAAAAGAATACTCAAAGGTTGTTGATTTTAGCCTAGTTTCATGTTATGTACTGAATCTAGCAAATTGAATTGTCTTGTTTCAATGCAAAAAATATTGGAAATGATAGCATAGTTAAATACTGATGAACATTTGAATTCTATAGTGCGAGCGATGGAAAATGACTTGCTAGGTTCTGTTTACTTATATTAAGGATGTAGTCCAAGTTGTTTAGACAGTTTAATATTGTTATGTTTGCAATAACGCCTGTTATGCAGATTACATTTCAAATTTACAAATATAGGATAGAAATATTATATGAATTTAAGTCATGTGTGGGATTCGAACCCGCGTCCATCCACCCTTTTAGCCGGGGTATGCTCTAACCAATTGAGCTTACATGACACTAATTAATGTACGAAGCTGTTGATTTTTGGTGTATAGATTACATCTAAATAAAAGAAAACAAAGTTGTAGGTGAAGTACTTTTGAAGAAGTTGCATTGACCGTGGTCTCGAGATACGTCAATGATAGTCAAAATAATACCATGTTTATTTTTTTTTATTTTTTTTAATATTGTGACGGAACAAGCCCGAGGCCCACCTGATGTTAAGCGGACTAACCTCTGCCTATAACAGACGCATTTCGTCTTGCACTGTGCCCGTCATACTGAGACGTACAGTTGTTAGGTCTGATGTATCTGTAATTTTTCTGGCTCTCAAGGACTGCTGCCGGAACACACTGATATGTGATTGGCGACAGATTTTCTACTTGAGGGTGGTCGCTAGCTAGGCGGGCATTCACAAAAAGCCCTTCCACCATGCGGTGAAGCTCATGCCCGCGGTGGGATTCGAACCATGGACCTGCTGCACGGCAGTCCATAGCCAATACTACTAAGCCATCACTGCTTCAAAATTCGATATTATTCTGTGCGTGAATAGACCCGTTGTAATCATATAAACGTGTTTTATACTAATTCACTTACCTTACATTTATTTCATTTTTATATATTAATACACGACATTTTTTAAATTTATTGCTTTTTTTTAGGTTTCCGTCTGATCCTAACACAAGATTGAAATGGGTGGATGCTACTGGAAAATTAAATTGGCAACCAACTATATACTCCAAAATATGTTCAGTACATTTTGATGATGAGTTGTTTATATATAAAAAAAAATTAGTACTTTTGAAACCAAATTCAGTACCAGTAAAACATATACATGTAAGTATTGATTCTTTAGAAGCCGATGCAATTCAATAATACTATAAATAATAGGTATTATCATATTTTCAAATGCATAATCAAATATTACAGATAAAGATCCCAGACCACCAGTGTACAACAAATCTGCATGTATTGCAACAAGAAAATCTTGTGTCATCACAGCCATCAACGAGCCAGGAAAATATTTATAGAACATCTTCGACAAAAAGAAGCAGCCATGTTTTAAAAGAAGTGCAAAATATTCATCCGAAAAAAAAATGTTTGGTAGATATTTATTTAATATTCATAAGGTAGCTTTAGCTTGTACTCAATAGATTAACTGCTACACCTACCTAGTAGCTACTACAGATACGTGTATATATTTGCGACACAACTTCTGAGCAAACCATCTACTGGTTCTACCACTAGCCATTGCACTAATGCTACTAATATTATAAATGTGAAAGTTTTATGTAAAAGTTTGGAGGGTAATATGTTTGTTTTGATTAATATAACATATGAGATACCAAACTCATGTAGATTAGGTTCTAAAATGATGCATAGAGGACACTTTATGAGTATATCCCAGTCATCGGTGATGAAGTACATAGCTCCAGTTGTTGAACATGTTTATGAAAGTTAGCTATATCAAATCAAACAATATGGCTAGTGCTTAAAACACGGAAGCATCTATCGCACAAAACTTAAGAGACGAAAGTTTTAAAATTTAAACAAATAGCGTTTTTTTATGGGAATACATATTTTACTTACAATGCCTTATATTTCCCTGGCAAATCATAAATATTACAAAAAATACATAACAAAAATTAAATTTCAGGTGCCTTCCAGCGGTTTGGATGATCTCACACTGTCAAAGCATCCTGTGCCTCGGCTTGATTTGTCTTCAACCCCCAAGAAGGAAAGGCAACTAAAGAAAATGCTGTACAGAGAAAAGATGAAATCCGCGAATCGACTTAAAAAATTGCGAGCAGCGCGTGAATCCAAACGAAGGTTATCTAAAAAGATAGGTAATTTAGAAAACGTTATAGCAGAGCTAAAATGTAAAATGCAAATGAATTCCGAAGAGTTGGATCTATTATCTAGTATAGAAACCAAAAATGCTGATTTTCTTAGGCGATATCTAGATAAAAAAAACTGCCCAAGAAAATATTCGCCCTCGTTAAGGAAATTTGCATTATGTTTGCATTTTATAAGCCCGAAGGCGTATGCATTTGTGAGAAAACAATTTGACACGTGCTTACCCCACCCTAAAACTTTATATAGGTGGTATACATGTATAGATTGTCAACCAGGGTTCACTAAGGAAGCTTTCGAGGCAATCAAATTACTTGTAAGTAAAACACCAGAAAAAATACTGTGCTCGGTCAGTCTCGATGAGATGTCAATTCGGCAACAATTACAGTGGAACGGCAAACAAACTGTTGGGTATGTGAATGTCGGTGATAATTTGGACACCGACAATTTACCTATAGCTAAAGACGCTTTGGTGTTCATGGTTACCGCACTAAACAGCAGCTGGAAACTACCTGTTGGATATTTCCTAACAAATGGTGTCAATGGAGAGCAACGTAGCGCTCTATTACAGACATGTATAAATTTATTGAGTGAAAGTGGTTTAAAAATAACATCCGTCACGTTTGACGGATGTCCTGCTAACTTCGCCATGGCAAAAATTTTAGGCGCTCAATTTGATGATGCCAACCGCATCATACCAGTAATTAAAGTTGCAGGTCAAAATATTGTTATATGTCCAGATGCATGTCACATGCTAAAACTTGTAAGAAACGCTCTTGCTGATAAAAAAGAAATGGTTAACGCTGACCAGGAAATAATTTCCTGGGAATATATTGAGAAATTGCATGTTCTTCAACAAAATGAAGGATTACATCTGAGCAATAAAATCAGAAATGCTCACGTAAATTTTAAAAAACAGATTATGAAGGTCCGTTTGGCTGCACAAACTTTCAGTAGGTCGGTAGCTTTAGCGCTTACATTTTGCAGGGATTATTTAAATCTTGATGAATTTGCGCACTCCGGGGCTACAATAGAATTTATCAAGTATTTTAATGATATCTTTGACATATTAAATAGCCGAAGACTTAGCACATATGATTTTAAAAAACCAATATCACAAGAAAATTTCGTTATTATAGACGCGAAACTAAAACAATTTGAAACATATGTAAAAAAGCTTAAATTAACTGAAGGACAAACAGTTCTTTCATCGGGCAGGAAAACTGGTTTCTTAGGATTTTTAATTTGTGTCCACGCAATAAGAGAAATTTTTAATGAGTACATTAATGTCGAAAATGCTCCTCTTCGATATTTATGTACTTATAAAATGAGTCAGGATCACTTGGAGCTATTTTTTAACGCCATACGCTCAAAAGGGGGCTTTAATAATAACCCCACTGCATTGCAATTCATGTCGGCGTACAGGCGTCTGCTGATTCATGGTGAGTTGAAAAATATTTCTTCAGGTAATTGCATACCGTTAGAATCTATTAATATTTTGACATGCAATATGAAATCAATTTGTAGGAATATAAATAGTAGAAGATCGAGATTGCTGACAATGAATGAATCTCTAGACTCAGAAGATAATATCATTGATTTACCTCAAGATCATGACTATATAAGGAATTGTGAGATTACAGAATTCTCTAAAGAAGCTACAATTTACATAGCAGGATATATCATTGTAAAAATGAGAAAGATAATTAAATGTGCAGACTGTTTAGGAGCAATTGTTTCACATGAAAAGTATCCGGGCTTCATTCAACGAAGAGATGTTGGTGGATTATATTATCCATCAAATGATGTAGTACTAATTTGTTTATTTTCAGAGAAAATACTGAAACATATTATTGCTGTACATGGTAATGCATATTTCGCAAAAAAAGATTGTGTACCTAAAATGGTTTGTAGCATTTTAAAAAGATTTATTAACACACACATTTTTGCAGACCTAAGTGATCATGTTAATGAACAAAGTCCAGTGGACAATCACACGGCTTTGCTAATTAAAGCAATCGCTTTTAGATACCTTGAAGTACGAATTCATTTTATTATGAAGTCACTGTCTCAAGGACAAGACAGAATTAGAAATATGCATACAAAACTAGTGTTATTCAAGGGGCAGTAGACTGTTCCTTATTTTTACCAACCTAAATTGACCCATATGATATTTAGGCAAAGGACTGCTCTGTTTGCGCTTGTATGTATCCCCATTCTGTGCTACGGTCAATATTAAATTTACTGTAAACATATTATTATATTGGAAATATACGGTTTTAATATATTGGCTTAATTTTTTTAATGATCCTTCCATACTCCTTATTACTAATATATTATAACAGATGGTGCTGTCTAAAGAAGTAATTATTTGTTGTAAGTAAGTAATTTCTTAGATAAGTCATTACTTGAGGTTAGAATTTTCCAATATGAAATCTTGTTTTGTAGTCGAGTAATGTACGTTATTTATTTACTTAATAAATGCTTGAGTAAGAATCGACCCCAGATGGTTGTTTCCCTTCAGCAATATTCAATAGCTGTGCTTTGTTTCATTGTAATTCTGATAAATTTAACTTCATTATTTTAATAGTAATTTTATTTCTTAGTATTACTTATTAATAATTTTGTTTGACTCTTCTACTCTTATTATAGGCTCTCAAGGACTAGCTAGAGACCCGGACGGACAGACATACAGGAATTCTCGCAAATAGGGCTTCATATTACGCTTTGGGTAAGGAACCCTAAAAAGTATATTATTTATTAAAATTTGTTTATTTGAAACACATTTCTATCAGAATTGAAGAGTCAGACAAATGTATTATTAAGTGATATTAAGAGATAAAATTACTATTATAATAATTATGTAAAATTAACTAGAATTGCAAGTTTTCCTTACTTAAACAAAGTGCAGCTTTTGAATATTGCTGGAGGGAAACACTCATCTAGGGTCGATACTTACTCAAGTACTTAAGTACATTACTCGACTACAAAATAAAATTTCATATTGAAGAATTCTAACCTCAAGTAATGGCTTTCATAAGAAATTGAAAATCTGTCGCCAAGCACCTAACAGTGTGTTCCGGCAGTAGTCCTTGAGAGCCAGTGAAATTACAGGCACATGAGACCGTTAGTTCTCGTGTGCCGTAGACCGTTAGTCCGCTTTATTAGAACTGGTAGAATTCACCACTGTAGCAGAGTTGAGGGCGAATAGATCTTACTTAGAATAAGTGAACGGTTAAGCCTTTTGCTACTGCTGTAGATAAATAAAAGATTACTCTTTAACTTTTACGACGGCATATTTATTTCGCACTCTGACATAATAATATATCAAAACATACTTTTTTCTTTTTGAATGACAACACTATTAAATGAGTTTGTATTTTTACCGAAGTAGGTTTACTTCAATACGCTTAACATCCGGTGGGTGTCGAGCTTGTTCCGACACAAGAAAAAAAAACTTGTAAACAAGTACTTCTTCATAAACGCGGGTGAAAATGTCTGCGTTCTTCACCAACATGGGGAAATATTTTTAACATAGCAACATTATAAAATGTATTGCTGTTTCTTGTGCAGCCACGCAATGGTACTGTCTATAGGTATATAGTCTAAGTAGTGGCCAGTGTCATTTTGCTAACTTGGAGATAAAAACTCACTGTAAAAACTTTTTGGCTTTTGATATTTAGGTTACCAGCGCATAGTCTTACCCAAAATTAAAAAAGAAAAACCACGTAAGAAATGGATTTTCATACACTTTTCTCTCCCGCTCAGATGCGTTTTCTCGCCGCATATTTGTTCGATATGCAATGACGTACTTTCTACCGTAAATTTGATAAAGTATCAAGGTACTTTCCGAGCAGGTGTAGTATAAAATTATAAACGTATCTTATTAATTGTCAAAAATGTAGCTTTTATGAATACCATATAACTTTAAAGTTAATAATCAACGTCGTACATGACCTATATAGTCTGATTTATCTATGTCTGACCTATTACTGTTACAAAAGAACCGAGTATTACGCTTGCTACGAACAATTACTACGAGGCATTCTACAACGTAGAAGTGCTACGGCATTGCTACGGAGAGCGGAAGCGGAAATTACTTTCGTCCAAAAGGAATCGCGAAAATGTTTGCTATTACCTCAATAGTTATGTATATTGCAGGTTTAATTTAATAAAGAGATGGTGATGAATCCTAAATACACATTTATGTAATACTAGCTGCGCTCCGCTGTGTCGCCCGCGTAGTGATGGATGATGATGAATCAAATACAGTGGTAGCGATTCACTTGTTCAAAAAAACTAAACTAAACTACCGAACTACACATTTATTATGGTAGTCCTTATTCTGTTAACAATACAATCCAAAATTATCTAAAACTTAGAATGACACTTCTAAAAATAGGATTATTCCATTCAGTTTTGGGTTATTTTAGGTAAGTTTAGTGAGCACCAAGTTACGTGACGACTAAACTGTATAAAATATGCCCACAATTGAAGAGAAATATCATTATTGTGCTGACATTCGAAAGTGTTATACTATTTTGGATTCTAGCCTAAACAAAATAAGTACTGCCATAATTTAGATATTTTTAGTTAAGAGAATGCTTAACTAAAACTCCATTGTATGGCAGGCATACTCAGGCAGGGAAAGTTTTTTTTTGATTCGATTAAATAGTTTTTTCGTTTATCCATTATATGCAAACAAGCAATAAAATCTTTCCTCGTTATTATTAGAATAGATAAGGATTATATACCAAGGTACGAATAATGTGGCTTATTTTGTACCGGCATTACTATTGCTTATGCATGAAAAAGTATTCACTGTGACTAGTAGAAATAGTAGATTAGTTAGACCTAATGGTATCGCAAACTTTATGTAGTTCTATAAAACTGTATTAAATCAGTTTGCTCTATTAATAGTTTTCGCAGCGTAAGTGATTATACGGGTATTTTTTCACACCTTGGGTCGTAGTTTTCATACGGTACCCTAACTTTTTGGAAAATATTCTAACGGTGAAAGAATTTATCAAATCAATCCAGTAGTTTCAGAGTTTATTCAATTTAAACAAACAAACAAATTTTTCCTCTTTATAATATTGGTGTAGGCACACATTACACTACACATAATAGTACTCAGGAACAATGTTACAATCTTCAGAATATGATATAATGATATAATTCCGGAGATTACCACCTACTTATTCGCAAGTAAACATTATCTCTTTATAATATTGATTCCTAAAAGGTAATATGTAAATGAAACTCATTTCCATATTGCATTGCTCTGAAGTCTCTAAAATGCAGCTCAATATTTATTTTAAACATTTGATTTCATAACAAGTAACACGTAAATGAGTTCCGGAATCACTTCCGGGTCAGCTCACGAAGTAATTGTATCGTGGAAGCCACGCTCCCAGCTCCAACAGCAAAGTAGATATCAGTACATAACCTGAATATTTAGCGTTATACAATATTATTATACAATATTATTATACAATAATTTGGTTTTAATAATTTCTTTAGTTATCTAGCAACCCAAATTGCTTACCTATATTGCATGTAAGAATGTTTATATTAACTTTAAAAATCAACTGTGAATGTTACTACCAAACAAATTTATAGTGTTTTACAATGTAATTTTTTACTATGTTTATAATTTTTTAAAGTATCAACGCCAGCACAGCGAAACCAACCTTAACAATTTTAGAGCCAAATAATATATACATTATATACATATATCAGTTATCTAATTGAGAAGGATTGCGGTTGTGCCATCAATACGAAACTTATGAGTATGTTAAAAATGTTTCTTTTTGCCGAATAAAGCTTTAAAACCAATTCGATAGATGGCACTCCTTCCCATAAAATATCAAAAGATATATTCGTTTATTCAACTGGTGCGTCGGTGGCACTTACAACTAATTCCGACAATTTTATTATAGATTACCTTATAACGTCTATAGTATGACTTTACTAAACGTACATTGTGTTTATGTAGTACAAATAAATGTCTATATGACAAACTTACGTATTTATAATTCAAAAGCAGTGCCTTGCGGTTTCATCCGCGTAGTAGATGATGATGACGATGAAAAGTATCCTTCCCCGTGATATTTCCTTAGCAAATTTTATCAAGATTAGTGAAGTCGTTATCAAGTTATGGAGTGACCAAGGCAAGTAGGGAATCGTTTATAAATAAACAGATGAGCCTTAATCGCGGCAGTTATCGAAATTCAAGTATTGAAAAGTACACAGATTACAAAAATGAATAACTAAGGTTTATTTTAGCAGTGATAAACTAATTAAAATGTGAATAGAGTAGAAGTAATATGCATTGATCAACATAACAATAGATAAATCATCAAGTCTTGTATTCAAATTCACTGGAATACTAGACTTAGGATGTTCGTATCTACTGTATATTAAGTTCAGTACTGTTAATTTAGTAGGCACTGTAGAACAGTTAATTAATTTAATGCAAGAATTAACTTTAGAAACGAGATATTTACCATGTATTATTTACCATATATTTATTGTAAGCTGATTTTCACAAATGTAGTTTACAAGTTAACTGAAGTATCTGCGGGTAGGTGTTGTTATGAGCAGACACGGCGCATACGCCATACAACTGTGCCGAAATATCGAGAGCTCACAATAAATACAATACATGGTAAATATCCCGTTTCTAAATTAAATTCTTACATTAGTGACCATGTCAGTTTAAAAAATAAATTTAAGCCTTTGGTAAAGACAAGTACTATGCTTATTAGTCTAGCATTACCTGAAGATGCTAAAAATACTAACTGCACGGGTTGATGTACTCAACTCAATTAATTATTCTGTAGCATGCCATCGCCACGAGGCGTACATATTCACTACACAATTAGAGTATATTGGAAAAGTGCCAGCAAAATGCCACGGTAGATCGTTCCACAGGTGACCGGCTAGCCTACCGGATGCTACGGGCTAATCAAGAGTTATCCGGATCAGCGGCTTTAGATAACCGGATTAGTACAGCTTTGTCATAGCACCCAATCTCCCTGTTTAACATTCAAATTGAATATCAAGTTAAGTTCACAACGTCACGCTGACTTTCTTTCCATTAACTTCTTGCTTTACAAATAAACAAGGTTTAAAGGAAGCGACGGAGGAAATTGTTTGAAGCTTACGTAAGTCAGTAGGTATTCCCAACTACTAGCAAACTGGCTGTGAGCCAGAGAACTTTCTCTGTTTCTCGAAGATTTTTGGGATTCAAGACGAGACGCGATCTTGCCTGACTACACAAAATGACTTTTGCAACAGTTTCTTGCAATTTTGTTATGTTTTTTCTATAGTGAATTCATAAATGTATATTTCAGAAGAGAATTTTCAATATTATTTACAAAGTATTAAAAGTAAAAATAAAAACTAATCTATAAGCCCCATGGTGGGCGGAAAAGTGGCCAAAACGTGTACAAACAACTTTTCACTTGAACGTGTCAATTGAAATCAATGTGATTTATTTTTGCGGTTGATTTAGAGTTTCAACCCCTACGGACTTTTTGAGATTCTTAGTTAACTCGTAATCTCAAAAACACCACACTTTACACAAACTTTTACAAAACCGTTTTTTTTTGCGCCAGTAACAATTTTTGCTACTCATATTCTAACACTTCAAATGACATTCTCGTATTCTTTATTACGTTGAAATATTATAATACTGGCTTATGTTTCTGAACAAAAGGTACACAAAGAGTCAATAAAATAATATTTGCTGAAACTTCTAAACACAATTTTTCAACCCAATAGTTATCCAGAAAAATGACGCATTCATTTAAACACTTGAAGTCGCTGCAGCTGGTAATACATTTGCGAAAGCAGACAATGCAATAAAACCGTCCAAGTTCGAGTTGGACTCGTGTTTCCGCACCACATTAAGAAATCATCGTTATTATTGCTCTATCTAAAAGATAAACTAGGTTAAAAGACAAACTTGTTATACCAACCCCAAAAAATAATAGGTTTGTAATTGTAAATTTGCTTTTTTAGTTATCAAACTACATATTAACGGTTTTCAGATTTTTCTCTTCATATGTGCTGTGAGACACTGCTTCTTGCCAAATTTCATAATTCTAAGTCATCGAAAATACCCTATAGGTTTTATTTCCCTTGTGAAATCGCAAAATATGTGAAAATATATATGCGACATAAACGCTTATTACCTTTAATCGCTTTGACATACAAATTAGTTTTTTACAGTTAAAAGAGATCGTAAACCTGAGTGATATATATTTCAAATGAATACCTCAATGCGTTCCTCAGAAAAAGGGTCTTGACAGCTCAAGAAAAATAAAAAAGTCTTTTTATTTTGTCTGAGCTTGACAGACACATATGTCTGGATGGACAGATGGACAGTACAAGGGTTTATTTTTTTCCTTTTGAGGTACGGAATCATAAAAACCGATATACTTATTCTGCTATTCGGGACTCATGGTCAGCTAGTAATGTAAAAAAAGGAAAAAAAAAAGTTAACAAGTTTACAATTACATTATATCAAAAAATAAAAATGATAAAACCCTAAAATTCTTTTAATAGTCACTAAAAAATCACAATGAAAATTACAATTTCAGATAATTTGGTCTTCTGTCTAAATTTGTCCGCCGCCTTATAGCAGGCATATTGAGTATAAATGAGTCACAAACACACAACACTTTTTTAATTTTATAAGAAGCACTACATAGTACATATAATTGTCTGTGAGAAGCACAGCAAAGAGACGTTTACATTTTAAGTGACATATTACCACAGACAATTTACATTTACCATAGACAATGTATTTTTGAGTAATGTTACCATAGTATATTGTCAAATATTGAAATTAATATTCATACGATACTAACGTCACTCAATTGTTTTGCCTTCCTGGAACCTCTCTACTAACACTTAAACTTTATGGTATGGTATTAAAGTTCAAATTGACTTTTAAATATTAATACGAATCGATTGTATGGGGGGTATAGAAAAGTGTTTTTTTAGACCTTTATAGGCATTTTTTTTAAATTTCCTCTCTGTAAGAACCATCCTCATACTTCAAGGAATATTCCAAAAAAAAGATTTAGCAGAATCCATTCAGCTGCTCTCGAGATTTGCGCTTAGCAACAACATTCAGTGATTCATTTTTATATTAAACATAATGAAAACAACAAAATATTTTGGAAGCAACTGCAGAAAATCTAAAATGAATGTGGAAATTGATGAAGAAATTGCAAATGCCCTGTAAAGATTAGAAAAAAAAAGCTGTTAGGCATTGTCTAGAAATTCTATGTCCATATGCTTTTACATTTTAATCTTTTTTAAATGTTAGATATGTTTTATTTTTGGGAGATTGAAGTCAAAATATACTTTGATTTTATTTATCTGCTCTTGCCCCGACGGCGTGCTAGTCTAAAATACTAGTTACCTAGGTAGAAACAAGTACGAAAAAGTCTTCAATATCAATTGATTTCGTTAATAGACAAAAAGTCTTCGTTTGCATTTGGTTACAAAGCTCCAGTTTTGTACGCAGCCGAAGCGATAATAATATTATTAAAATTTGTTTATACGCGCTACTAAAGACCAATGTTTATTTATGGAACCCTTGCCAGAAATAACTATGATGCGTAAACGATTGATATATTGAAATGCCAGAAGACAAGAGTCCTCAACCAATGTGTGTTACCGGAGATGACTTATGGCACTGAAATGTGGTCTCTTACTATGGATCTCATAAGAAAGCTCAATGTCGAACAAAGAGCTATGGAGAGGGCTATCCCTAGGGCAAGGGGTTTCCCTACGTGATCGAATCAAAATAAGGAGATCTGTAGTTGAACGAAAGTCACCGACATAGTCCAGAAGATTAGCCGGTTAAAGTGGCAGTGGGCAGGGCATATAGCACGCAGAATAGATGGCCGATGGGGCCGGAAGGTAGGTCGTCCACCGACACGGTGGACAGACGACCTGATAAAGATCGCTGGACGGCGTTGGATGCACGCCGCTTCCACCGGTCCTTTTGGAAAATTACGGAGGAGGCGTATGTTCAGCAGTGGATGTCCTGCGGCTGAGATGATGATGATTATGATGATTGAAATGCCATCAATGTCTCTAAACTAAGTTAAAAGTATCGATAATATAAATTTACAAGTGTGTGAAAAACAACTCTACAAGGCTAAGCAAAAAGGCTACAAGCTAACCCATTACACTTCTTAACCTAGAAACAAGGCCGCGTGGAGTGCAAAGAAGTCACTCAAGTGATACGAAGTGCACTTGAACTCCCCACTCCCGGCCGTCATTTCTCACTAGCTCGAATACAAGTACTACTCTAGAAACTTATAAACGCTTTTTGTACTATTTGAATTCTATTCAGTAACGTGATATTCATAAAATGGTTTAATAAAATTGCAAAAATTACGGTCTAGCTATATGGACTAATATCACCAATGTCCTTTGTGTATCTTCTACTAAGCGACCAACATATCTTTCCAGTCAAATCAAGCATCAAATCAAAAAATTATTTGCGCGAAACCAAAAACAAATTCAAGTAATATTACGAGTAGGTTTTACTCAGTGCTATTCAATACCAACTGCGCTCTGCGGTTTCACCCGCGTAGTGATGGAAGAAGACATATTGATATAATATAGCCTATTTCACTCAGGAATAGTATGTAGCATTCTACTGGTACATGGTTTCAAGATTGGTTTAGCGGTTTTAGGGTTTATCCATTACAAACAAACAAAAAAGTATTTGGATCGTACTATTTTATTTAAGGAATAGCAAATCTAGTGACCCATATTTTGTGAATAAATAACAACTGGAGAAATGAATTTCAGGATTTGTTTGTCCAATCATTGCCGAGCCTACAATCGTTTATATTTAAATTAACACTTTTCGTGACTTAATTTAGTATGCTATCCATAACTAAAATTGTTTTTTTTTACAGTGAAATGATGAAACCAACAACTATACATGTATGAAATTTCAACAATTAGGCCTGCTTAAGATTAATTGGGTATGACGAACGAACTTGGAACTTGCTCCTATCGAACAAAAAATAATTATTAACATCGTATGCACGCTAAGAACTGATTAAAATTTTGGAAGTCTTTAGGTTTCAAAGGAGGCTAAAATACTCAAATAAAAATACGCCATTTATCAGTCCCAGATCGTAATCTCTAAGTAGCTGACAAACCCAATTTATTTAAGTTATCGGAAAAAATGTGAGCACCGTCCTCGGCATCTTTTATCCTTACCCGGAGACTCGAAGACGTTTTAAAAATATTTGCTTACGTTTCGGAAGAATTGTTTGCTTTCAATTTGGCGGCATTTTGGCACAAAGTTTATTTCGTTCAATCAAACTTAAATTTGTTTCAAATTTGCCATTTCAAACTTTTGTTTCTTCAGTAAGTTTGATTATTTTGTCGAACCCATTTCGCAGAACAAGCCTTTTGTGTCTATGTTCTCCTTGATGTAATCATGGTGCCCATCCATTAAGTAATTGCTTGCGCTCTGGAAAATGTAAGTGATGTCTAGTGTAGCAAAATAAAGCAGACGCCATTTCATTACTTAACGTGAACTTGTTCTGCTCATTCACACGATGTATCGTTCGGTTTCCGAAAACTTTGTTAGGTTCCTAAATGTATATTCACGTTTATTTAAAAGAACAGGCATCACAAAAAATATTTCTATTTATTTGTTTTATTATTATTTATTATTACTTACTTGGCTGGAGCTTTGGATGAAGGTCTTTAGGAATTTCACTGTAGGAACACTTTTTAATGCCTGTTTAGCTACTACTTTAGGTTAGCTAGCATTTAACTGGATGTCCCGGTGGCTGTTCTTGAGAGGCAGTCAATACTCTAGGTCTAGCGTGATGATAGTCTTCGACCGCATCATCGTTGTACATCAAGTAACATAGTGCTATAACACTATCCTATATACCACAACAACTAAAAGATTACTTGCTCAGCTCTAAGTTCCACCTTGACAACTCGTTATTTACTGCCACACAAGGTGATATACGTAGTATTTCTTTTGTGTGAATTTTAATGATTGGTGCTACCATAGAGTCAGATTTTCTCTCTCTAAGCTTTATTGTGCAAGCCTTACTTTGCTCACCTTTTATCGGAATTACACCAACTGATTTTATTAGCAAATCGTTAGTCTCACGGTTAACGCTTTGCAGTGCCGCATAAAATTTTAAATCTAATGGGTTCGGCAACCAAGAGGTTTCATGCAGGCCAATGCAAATAATGAAGAAAGTTGCCTTGAAATAGTGTTCATGCTGACGTGCGCTACGACGTTTTGTTTTATTGCGCTTTTACGCTCAGCACTTTAGCTTGGCTTCATCTATAATAGTTTAAAGAGCTAAAACAATGTCATACAAAATTTGTTTGTATCATAAATATTTTTTACATATTATTTTAATGAAAAGTTATAGAAAAATCTGGAAAACATGACAGATTTGAAGGAGTTTTGATGGTACTTTTTATCAATAATTAAGCAGAATAAAACAAAAAAGTTAAAGTCATAATGCATAAATAACATTGCTCAGTTACGTATAAGGTATGTATAATTTACGATACCTATACGATACATATATCTACACCGCCGTGAAAACTCGAAGAAACACAAATCTAAGAAAATTTTTCTTAAGAAAATCAACGATAGCTATTGTTGAGTTTTTTCCCGACATCCACGTTGTATTATCACAAGATATTTCAGTGCTCTGTTATCAAACACAATGCAAACACGCGGTCGATATCCATCAGCGTTTGTTTGGTTTGGCTCAAGTACTACTAGTGTAGGAAGAGGAAGCTCTCTGTAAGACATATCATTTCATCTCTACACTACTGGGTCAGAGCCTGTAATTTCTTTCAATATAGTTATTATAGGGGTGTGGGCCTGGACGGTAGTAAAAACATAGGAGTGCCGATAAAATGTTATTGTAATGTCCGAAATACACACAAAGTTCACATATGACATAGGTACAATACAAAACATAAAAAAACCTAATGGCGTGTGTGCCGCGCGAATACCAAGCACCCGACTCTCTAGCTAGCGTCGCACGGCTGACACGGGGCGCGGGGGGTGTAGTTACTATGCAACCAGCGGCGGGCAGCGTAGCTTCGCTCGCTTGCAGTATTGCCAATATAAAATAACCCCGTGTTGTGGTAGGTATGCAACTGTGGGGTGACACACGCACACGCACAGTTGGACTGACAATAATTTACTCTTATTTTTTTGCTTTGTCCATCACCAAAGTCTGAGTCATTGAGCTACTTTATTTCATATTGTACATAGGTATGTGTAATATGTATTTCCGTGCCACCCGGCATCTTATCATAAGGTATAGGTACTCTTAAAGCCATATCTCAGCTTTATGGATAATCAAATCTCTTGGGATGCATGAGAGTTACCTGGGCGACAGACGGGGGCGTAACGGCATTTTTACTACTTGATCAGAGGTTTATGTCTTGTTTGACGTCAACTGAGTTTATAGCGAATGAGAACGTGATGGAATAATAATAATAGTTTATTAACTAAGTAAGTAGGTACAGAAAATTGTAACCTAAAATTATCTAATCTATTTTAACACTGTAGGTCTACAAATTATAATAACTATATATACCCATGCCTTGAGTTTCACTGTTTTCAATTTAACATTTTTAAATGGCCAGGTATTTTATTCTCTCTAAATTTGCGATGTTTGTAGGGCTTTGAAAATTAATTATATGCATATAATTAGATTTAATATGCAAATGCATATAATTAGATTTAAGGAAACACAAATGTAAGAGTGCTATAAATAATCAACGAAATTAAAGACGATTTAAAATTCATTAAATTAGTAATTGAATAGGAAGGAGAGTAGGTATTGTTGGAACTCTTACAAAGTATATTTATGACTAACACTCCATGACGGAGTGTAAGATATATTACTGCGTTACCATATATATCTACATTACTTACATACATTCTTTAGCTTACCTAAGTACCTATCCTAAGGAAAAGTAAAGTTTACTAAGCTTTGATTTCACAAATGTAGCTACGCTATATAGATAAATGTCTTATGTGAACATCGAAGGCTTTAAAATTCTTATCGCCGACTACTCGCACAAATTACCTTGATCAGTTTTAAAAAAAATACTCAAACATAGTTATTAAGGTACTATCAAAGCCGCAAATCCAATACGTCAATATATTAAATCAAATAATAGCTTTGGAATTAATTTAATACGAGAAAAACTATTCGAACTACATTGAATCTGTTTTTTTCACGTAACGTGTTCAAATAAACCTTTCACGTAACACATACTACCATTAAATTACATTTAACGTTTGGCGTCAAAAAAGGTATGTACATGTGACGACTGTCCACTTTTACAACAGAATAACAGAGAAACCACAGATTGATTAGAATATTGAATATGAGTGAGCTAAATACGGCAGGTTGTAGAACAAAATAGTTTTCATTTGGGATTCTCTTAAGTTTTCACACCGAAATTGATGTGGTGCATGCTGTAGCATACCGACGCGGCGACGCTCAAATGCTCACAAAGCGCGAATGCTCAAATCGAATGTTCTGCCAGCTAAGCAGCTTTCGAGCTACTTAGCTGGCTCGTCTGGACGTGGTTTCTCTTTAAGTTGATATCTATTTACTCTACATTTCAGATGTGCTATACATTTATATATAGGTAAGCTAAAATACAACTTCTATTGACTGACATATATATGTCGGTTAATAGAAGTTGTAATAGAACTAAAGATTTAAACACGGACAAAAACGCAAAGAATACTTATTTTTAATATGAAAAACGGGATTCACTCACGTAAGAAAGTCAGATCTTTCCGACTATAGTTTCAACCACATCCGGTGGTCTTTTTCGAGGAGAGTGCAGAACGCTCGCGGTTGCGTCTCACCTCGCACTCGACTAAATTCGGAAAGATCTGACTATTTCACGTGAGTGAATCCCGTTTTTCATATTAAAAACGTGTTCAAACCACGTTAGTTTTCATAATGAGAATACTTATATATGCGAAATAAACATAATCAGTAGGTACATGAGATTGGATCAGTGCATTCAGACGCCTAGTCATAATATTATAAAATACCAATCCACTGAAAATATGTAGAGCGTACGACATACGTAATAATGTAACACCAAGTCTGAAATAGTATTGGAGCGAGCTATATATAGTAGGGCAAACTTGATTTGTAATTACAATGATGAACCGTGCTTTGTTCTTGTGTTTGTATTTAACGTACTGTTTAGCAGAACGAGATTTTGTTGAATTTATCTCAGTTTAAATTGGATCAAAGCTACGCACCGATCTTACAGAAATGAAGACTCGATTAGTGAAGCAATATCCGGGGATTGGTTCCCATTTGAATAAGTAATCAATGCTAACTTATTTTATTACGAAAGGGGATCGACACGAAGCTGTTACATAAAGTTCTAACGGTTTCCATGGTTCAGTTTTAGATATTTTTTGAGTAAATTGATCAAATGTAGCGCCTTGTTAAATTTTGTTGAGTTATATAATAGTGTTCAGGTAAATTTTCTTTGGCACGACGCATCTTTTTCTCAAAACACTTTTGTGGATTGGTTTAAGTATTATTATTATATTAAAACGTTGTGACGTAAGCATATAAAATTATTTACTGAGCCAATAAATAATTTAGAATTTCTTATTTGAAATATAATATGTTCTATCGTTGAGTTGAGTTGGGTTTGGCGAAACTTAAATTAGTTGGAAATGTCTGTATGTAATGGAATATCACATGACATAATGACAGCAACATTGCCTTCTGAGCCACTGGTGCCGGGTTCGATTCCCGGACAGGCCAAACATATATGTGCATATGTTTGTTTGACTCATGTATACCTATATGTATGATATTAGTATGTATAACAGTCACCGGTTTACCATAGTACATGCCTTTCCTAGTTTGGGACCTACAGACCTTGTGTTGATCGCATTATTATATTATTATGTAATTTTGTTGCCGTACTTAAAATTTCTAAGATGGTGGGTAGGGCATATCCTATTGCTTAAGGCCCATGAGTGGCACGCACACGCACCCTCCGCCCATCCCCTCCCCTCCCACCACGTAGTTGTTATCGCAACACATCGACATAAGTATTGTGCTAATTTTTTTTCAATCGTGTGGCCACGTTAGCCTGTGTTTATTACAATGATCGTCGATATAAATTTACCGAGCATAGGCACCGGTTTATACTTATACTATTCCAACCTCTAATACGAGTAGAATGGGTACATATTCAAAAGCTTAATAAATACATTTAAAAACTTCGCTTATTATTTGTTTAGTGCTATGTCTACCCAAACGGCTTAGACGAGCTTAATCTTCTTAACCCTTCAAGTGTCGATGTCATTATAAGAATGAAATTTCTATTGTGTCTGGCCGTGTGACCTTTAATGGATTAAGTCTCCCTTTCTTCAGCTTTCACAATCTGCATTAGGTATGCCGACTTATTTACTTAGGGTAAGAGGGTAGCTAGGCGAGAGCGCTAGTTAAGTAACCAGATATCCAAACACCGTTATTATGTTTGTAGAAAAGAATCTGGGAATAACACCAGATGGTCTTATTCCCAGCTTCAATATATGTATACCTACGTATGCCTTGAGAAGTGATAATAAAGATGGCAAAATATTATAGGTAAGAAAGTTTGTACCTACATCATTTGGAATTGGAAACCGATGTGATCGTATATTAGAATAATTCAATCACTAGTGCTTTAGTTTGAAAAATCATAAATTTACAACCAAATGAAGCACTGGGTGATAGATATGAAACTCCCTGCGACCATCATGCTCACGATAACTGTCATTATATTAAGAGAAGAACTTACATCACTCCGTTAAGTGGCTAGTAACTTACAATAACTATTAGTATTGTAATTCCATTGACGTACACATCACAATGCATTAAATAGCAATTATTTATTTACTGAACTTATTCGAGATTATTAGATTAAAACAATACTTTAGTAGACTCCGATGGCCAAGGTGATTTTTGCTTTTATTTATTGGATTTGCAGTTTAGATTGGAAGACAACAGCACGTCCAACTACCTTAAATGTAAATAAACGGCCATTGTGGTAGTCTTTGCGGGCAGCAAGCGGCACTCGTGATAACTTTGTTGGCCATAAACGGCCCTTGTGGTAGTTTTTGCGGGCAGCAAGCGGCACTCGTGATAACTTTGTTGGCTATACACGGCCCTTGTGGTAGTTTTTGCGGCAGCAAGCGGCACTTGTGATAACTTTCTTGGCCATAAACGGCCATTGTGGTAGTTTTTGCGAGCAGCAAGCGGCCCTCGTGATAACTATACATTACTTATTTTTATCAAAACTCGTTGTAGTGAGTTCTTTTTTTATATTTTACTTTGAACGAGTCTAAACGCTATTTTTTAAAATAAATATACCCAATGAACGTTTTCGAACACAGTACAGTTTCGTTGTCTGTAGTATTATTTAATTGTGATGAATTTACCCTGAAGCAAGTTTTCGTGGAATTCTGTGAGGTCTGCAAACTTTGTTCTGCCAGCAAAAAACTAAGCGCTGCTCAGGACTACAGAAATATTTTTCTTGAGTTTAATTTGTAAGAGACAAGGGTATAGTTTTATTGTTTTTAATTGCTAAAATATTTAATGAGTTTTTCTGAATTTGTAAAAAATTACTACATAGGGGGAACTTTGTGGCAAGATTTGATATGAATCGAAGACTGAATCGAAGTCACTCAGAAAGTTTATGAATAAAAATGGAATATACATACCAAGAAGGTGATAATGTCTTTGTCAATTACATGGTCAATTACGAAGGACAATATTTCCCGGGAAATACCGGAACCTATTTAATCACCACTATGCCAAAGGGTATCAAATTATTTTAAATGGCCCGAATAACGTGATGACATATGGTACCAAGCGAACATGGTGATAAAAAAATATGGAATCTAAACTGGTGACGAAAAGTGGTCATTATGATATGACTATTCAGAATGCCAAGATTTGTCTGATTTTATTTTGTAAATAATAAATCTTTTTTTATAAACAGTACAAAATGATTATTTTTTAGACATTTTAGATATTTTTTGCCAGTACAACTTATATATATTTTTATTCATTTCTAAGATGTTGCACAAACAGCTAAACGGGGTTTATTTACGCCTGGGTTTGTTCAGTATAAAGTTAAAGGTCATTTAGTTATGTGTCACAAAGTAACCCCACACCCGGGGTAATTTTGTGCCATACTTTGAAATGTCATAACATGGGAATAATGCTGTATTGGTTAATGCTATAGTAGATCCAACCGTTTATCCTCTTTTTGACAGCACCAATAGAACGTAACATGACGATGTTACGCAAAAGTTAACTTATAAATGCGAGGTTTTAAAAATATGACAACTGCTTAAATTTGCTCCTTGATCCCGTATAATAATCATCTTTCACAAAATGAGTCCATAAGTGCAGTAGTTTTTTTATAAATTCCATAAAATAACAAACGTTTTTAAAAAATTACGTTCTATGGCTATCAACATAGTGATGTTACGAAGTTACGATTGAGATATCGATATTGTTTATGAACTATTTTTACACGGGTGTTTTCCGTTCTCGGCACATAATATCGGATTTATTTTTATGTAAAACCGTTATATTGATGCGCCTCAGGAAAACATACAGCATTATTTGAAGACGTGTTTATCTCCTGGTGTATATCCAAAAAAGAACAAGGTTATGATGACTATGATGATTACAAGTACAAGTCATACTTGACGAAGCTGTTACCGGTTAAATCTGGGATGGCCAGCGAGCAACACGGAAGGGAGTAGGCATACACAGCGTTTCCCCTCTGTCAAAGTACAAGTCCGCATGGACCATGGAGTTTGATAATATACTGTGGGGTGAGGGCGGGGCTAGATTTGTGAATGGTGCTTTATTTTTTATGTGTTAGTGATTTGGTTGTGTGAGTATGATCGGCAATGGATCGGTACAGGTATGTTTTGTATGTAATAGTGCGGCTTTGCGCTAGTGTGCAACTTCCCCTCCCGCAAGAAATGACAGAAAGATTTGAACAATATTTTTTAGCTAAGGCTACTCCCTTCCGTGTTGCTCGCTGGGGATGGCAGACATTAAAGTCTGCCGTTTGGTACCAGAAAATAGTAAAGTTTGAGCAACCCCAATTCCAATTTAAGCAAACGAAATCTAATCTTTTATTTTTATTTATTTATTAATCAAAATCAGATTCATCGTTGCTGTCACTCGAGCTATTGCCGACATTTATAATTAATTGTTGACTCATATAATCTATCGCCACGTGTTTATCCCAATCTGCCATTATAGTTTCTTGTGTTTTTTGAATTACATTTTGCCAGCTTTCCGCAGTTACTTTCACACATGCATTTTTTAATAAATTTACCATTTTGTTTGCCGTGAATGGGGGTTTTGTGTTATTTCTAGCAGCGTGTCCTTTAACTTGAGCCCATATTAATTCAATGGCATTGTATTGACAATGATAGGGTGGAAGTCTAAGAACCCAATGACCATGTTCTGCAGCTATTTCGTCGATCACATATCGTTTTGGGAAGTGTTTTTTTGTTCGTAATATATTTAGTAATTGTACTTTTAGTAAGGAGTTATCAACATTTTCACCATGTCGTTGAAGCCAGTCAATGATTACTTGTTTTTTGTCGGCCTGGGTCGGCATTTTATCAATTTGGCGTGAGTGATAGGATGCGTTATCCATAATAATAACTGACGGTTCTTCCAATGATTGTACCATTTCCTTAAACCAACTTTCGTAAACCTCAGAATTCATTTCTTCGTGGTACTCAACTGTTTTTTTGGATTTAAAGGCCAACAAAGCATCTGGCATGAATCCTTTCACAGACCCTGCATGGCAAATGATTAGACGTTCTCCTTTTCCCATCGGTACTGAGGTAGTGGAAGCAGCGGTGTCATCAGTCCAGCTCTTAGACACTGTGTGGTTCGCATTCAGCCAAGTTTCGTCAGTGAAAACAACATTTGACCAATCTGTAATTTTTTTGGCTTCGCTCAAAAATTCGCAACGAGCAAAAGCTACGTCGCGACGCTCCATCAATATTTTGCGTTTGTCCGATTTTTTATAAGTAAATCCAATTTCATTCAAGACCTTTACCAATGACGATTTTTGACCTCGGAACAAATCACATTCACGCAAAGAAGCAACAAGTTTTTTAAGTGTTGGAACTTCTTTACGTAAGTAATAGTTATATATATGACGGCGTATAGCGTCTGCGTCAAAGTTGTCAACCGAAGTCACACGACGTGGTTGGCGTTTTTTCTTCGGCGTACGAAGCTTATTCTCCTGCATGCCGCTTGTTCCGTAGGCTTCGGTAGTAATTTTTGTAATCGTAGATGCACTAATACCTAACGCGGCCGCAACGCGCTCTCTCACTTGCGACAATGGTAAAAGCGGGCCGCCATTTTGATACTCTGCTTCAAAGTAATTACGAAGCTTGATCACCATTTCTCTCGTCTGTCCTTTCAGCACTGATCCTTTCGGCATTTTATAGTTCCAATATAAAACTCAGCAAATAATTACTAGCACGGGCGTCTTGTTGCGAGTGACAGTGACAAATACAAAACGGCGGTGGACCATTGAGTTTTACTACCTTGATAAAATACTACTGCTTACCCATAGACAAAAAAATTGGCAGTCATAGGAATTGCCGATAGAAGTGAAAACTTATAACTCAGAATTTGATAGCTTACCTTGGAAACTACACGGGTGTAACCGGACGGCGTGGCCTCGCCATCTGGGCATGGCCATCTAGAAATGCGTCAGCATTTCCCATTGGCTGATGCGTTTCTAGATGGCCATGCCATGACGGCATGTCCACGCCCTTTCAACATTCCCCATTGGCTGACGTATTTCTAGATGGCCAATAGCCATGGTCATGGCGCCATTCCTAGGACTATTCTCTTTCCGCACAGACTCGATAGAAAAATGAATCGAAATCGTGTCCACTATAATCACTTGGTCACAACACTTTAACTGACAAATTAGATCTGTCAAAAAGAGGATAAACGGTTGGATCTACTATAACATATTAAATCGATTAAATATATCGCCAAAATGGTAAAACCAGTTTAGTTATGCGATGCACAACATACAATAAAGTTATTTGCAAAAAGCTTCAAAACTGTCACAAAATAACCCCTGTTTACCCGGTACTTAAAATTTATGAGGTATCACACATAAAAAAATTAAGTATAATAACGAACAAAACCTCCTCCATTTCGAAACTCGATTGAAAAACTGAGTTTTGCTGGTAAAATCCTCCTGGCAACCCTATATTAAAAATTAACTTTTAAGTGAAAATCTCGCGGGCTTGACCGTTTAATTATTTTTGAAATCACCAGTTTGGAAAGGGTTGCTTTTAATATCAGTGAGCAAAAGTCAATTAGGTTCGCTCATTGAAGTGAAAACTGTTTTAAATTATTATTGTTTATGTTTCTTTATTATCACAATCACTTTCACCTTTTTCCTAACATCTTGTGTTTTTTGGGTGCTTATTAAATTGAAAAGTTGTATGTTCGTACAAACACCTTTTCAATTGAACGTGTCAAACGAAATCAATATGATTTATTTTTATGGCTTTGAATCCCTCGCGTTTCAACTCCTACGGAATTTTTGAGATTCTTAGTTAACTCATAGTCTCAAAAACACCACACTTTACACAAACTTTGCCGTTTTGTTGCGCCAGTAACAATTTTTGTTACTCATATTCTAATACTGGCGTATGTTTCAGAACAAAAGGTACACAAAGAGCCAATAAAATAATATTTGTTGAAACTTCTAAACACAGTTTTTCTACCCAATAGTTTTCCAGAAAAATGACGCATTATTGCAACCCTTTCAAAGTCGCTGTAGTTGGCAGTACATTTGCAAAAGCAGACAATGCAATAAAACCGGCCAAGTTCGAGTTGGACTCGTGGTTCCGCACCACAGGAAAGTTTAAAAAAAATTAGGAAAGCATCTAATATTATTTTTTTAAAAGACAAACTTATTATATCAACCGCAAATAATAATTAGTTTGTAATTGTTATATTGCTTCTTTAGTTATTAAACTACATATTTACGGTCTTCAGATTTTTCTCTGCATATGTGCTGTGATACATTGCTTCTTGCCAAATTTCGTACTTCTAAGTCATCGGAAGTACCCTATAGGTTTTATTTCCCTAGTGAAATCGCAAAATATGCGAAAATATATATGCGACATAAACGCTCATTACTTTTGATCTCGGTGACATACAAATTAGTTTTTACAGTTAAAAGAGACCGTAAACCCGTGTGATATAAATTTCAAATGAATACCTTAATGCGTTCCTCAGAAAAAGGGTCTTGACAGACATACATGTCTTGACGGACAGATGACAGACGGACAATTCAGTACAAGGGATTATTTTTTCCTTTCGAGGTACGGAACCATAAAAACGGATAGTCACAATATTATTTTATTGGAATGATAGCCAATTTACTAATGTGTTCATGTAGTAATTTAATTTACACTAATAAGTAAAAAATAAGTTAGAATAGTAGCATATTTAGAAATACGCTTGCTATTATCTGCGCCCCGTGACTAAAGTACTGATATTTTATACTTTTCTCACGAATTGTGTTTGATTAACAATCATTATGAACAAATTTTTTGAAAGCAACTGCGGATAATCTAAAAGTTGTTTGGAAATTGATGGATTGGAGATTGAAAATGCCCCGAAAGAATTTGAAAAAAAAAAACTGTTGTCTGGAAATCAGATGTTCATATATGCTTTTACATTTTAATCTTTTGTAAACGTTAGGTAAGTTTTATTTTTGGGAGATTGAAGTTTAGTTCAAAATATATTGTGATTTTATTATTATGCTCTTGCCCCGACATCGATGTTGGTCAAAAATACTAGAACTTACGTATAAGCACCTGAAAGTATTTGATCTCAATTGAATACAAAAATTTTGCGAACCAACATCGGGTTATTGCATCGGCTGCGTACAAAACTGAAGCTTTGTAACCAATTTTGCGAACAAAGACTTTTCGAAGGCATACAAATCCTTCGAAAAGTTTTTGTTCGCAAAATTGGTTACAAAGCTTCAGTTTTGTACGCAGCCGATGCAATAATAATATCATTTAAAAGAAGTTTATACACGCTACTAAATACCATGCTTTATTAACCCTTGCCAGAACTGTGATGCGTAAACGATTGTTTTATTAAAATGCCATCAATCTCTCTAAACTAAGTTAAAAGCGTTGATAAGTTTTAAAAGTGTGTGACAAACAACTCTACAAGGCTAAGCAAAAAGGCTACAAGCTAACCCATTACACTTCTTAACCTAGAAACAAGGCCGCGTGGAGTACAAAGAAGTCACTCAAGTGATACGAAGTGCACTTGAACTTCCCACTCCCGGCCGTCATTTCTCACTAGCTCGAATACAAGTACTACTCTAGAAACTTATAAACGCTTTTTGTACTATTTGAATTAATAATAAATAATAAATAAATATTCCACAACTATCACACAACGCCATCTAGTCCCAAGATAAGCAGAGCTTGTGTTATGGGTACTAGACAACTGATAAACATACTTATATATTTCTAAATACATACATATTATAGATAAATTACACCCAAATTCTATTCAGTAACGTGATATTCAATAATAATAATTTAGTAATTGTAAAAGCAAAAGTTACGGTCTAGCTATATGGACTACTATCTACTAGTGTCCAGAGTAGGGCATGTATCATGCAAAGGACATTATCCTTTGCATGAATACATGCACTACTCTGGACACTTATAAATGCTTTTTGTACTGTTTGAATTCTATTCAGAAACGTGATATTCAATAAAAATGGTTAAGTAATAATTGTAAAAGTAAAAACTGACGGTCTAGTTATATGGACTACTATCTCCTATGTCCTTCGCGATTCTTCTGCTTAGTGACCAACATATCTCTACAATCAAATCAAGCATCAAATCAAATATTTATTTGCGCAAAAACAGAAACAAATTCAATTTCTTAAACTAATATTAGGTCATAGTACTCAGCCTGCAAGTAGACGTGCAAATGATGATAGATCGTGTTAAGTACCAACTGCGCTCTGCGGTTTCACCCGCGTAGTGATGTACGATGATGATGATGAATCAAATATAGTCTATGTCACTCAGGAGTAATGTAGCCTTCTAATTGTGAACGATTTCAAGAATGGTTAAGTAGTTTTAGAGTTTATCCATTACAAACAAACATAAAATCAAATTTTTGCTCTAAGTATATATAGGCTTATTATATATTTTATATATATATATATATAGGCCTATGTTCAGCAGTGGACGACCTACGGCTGAGAGATGATGATGATGATGAGATATAATGGTAGTAATTCGCTTGTTTAGAACAACAAACTAAACTAGCGAACCAAAATATATTTTTAGTAAATTATGGTAGTTCTTATTCTGTTCACACTTAAGTTCAAATTCATATAATGCTTGCAAGTGATAATTCTTAAATTTGCCGTTACTATTTAATTGTGGTATGTTTAGTGTAAACCTTAGATTAATGATTAATCTCCGTGCGCGCGGTCGAAGCGAGACCGAGACTAATGATTAATCTAAGGTGTAAACTTAATCGTCATGTAAGTTCGTGCTCTCTAAACTAGTCTAAAGGGTTGTAAAACTACCCACATTTGAATAAAATAATCATACGTTCAGAATTACCATTCTAAGTGTTACAAGAATGTGGATTTGAGTTTAAACAGAATAAGAACTTAGTTTAGAGAATTTTAGTTTAGTGTACGCACAAGCAAATCAATACCAATGTCAGTGACGATATAGATAATTCAAATATACAAATTAAATATTTACAAAATAGCAAATACAATGTCTATAATACTATAATAAAATTAAATGACACTAACTAAATATTAAATTAAAATAATCCTGTTACAGTACATATCATCATCATCATCATCAGCCTGTAGCAGTCCACTGCTGGACATATGCCTCCCCAATTGCACGCCACTTAGGACTATCTTGGGCTACTCGCATCCAGTTTCTGCCAGCCGTCTTGCGCAGATCGTCACTACACCGTGCCTCAGGACGTCCTACGCTACGTTTGCCGAGACGCGGTCTCCACTCCAGAACTCGTACATATTAGTACATATTAGGATTTACAATTTAATAAGGCCAAAAGGACCGCAGAGTAGGTTGGTGTCGTGTCGTGGTGTGTTGTGTCTTGGTGACACACGGGAGTATATTGGTTGCTCCACTTTACACAATGCTTTTGGATCTTATCTATTATTTATCTGTCCGTTTGTCCATCTGTAACATGTCAATATGTAAACAAGCTGAATCATTGAAAACTTTATCTTGGTTCGCCTAAGTTACGAGTACAAAAATGTAATGAAATAATACAAATTTGCTTGTAACAATGTTTTATCAAATGATATGATACTTTAAGTACCAGATCTTATCTTTGTGTGTGTATAGTATGTTTGATACTACAAATTAATTTCATTATTTCACTTTTCACACCCACCATGGGGCTTATAGATTAGTTTTTTTTATATCTTGTATTATTATTACAATCATCATTAAATATTTAAGAACATTAAAACAATGTTATGGATCGACATTGCTAACTATTATTATATATTTTACGAAAATAATATATATGAATTTGAATCTTACTTTTGTTTCGTTCTCTTGCTGTTTTTTTCGACATATCTTACGTGGTTATGATATATTTTTATACCTTTAGTAATATACATACCCCATTTACCTACAGACTTCTTATCGTTGCGAAGTTATCCAAAGGAAACGAAGTATTTTGATCAAACTATTTTATTCAAAGAACGGCAAATCAATTTCAGGATATGTTTGTTCAATCGTTGTCGAGCCAGCAAACGTTTATATTCAATTTACACATTTCGTGATTTGATTTAGTATGCTATCCTTAACTAAAATTGTTTGTTCTTTTTCCAGTGAGATAAAATCAATATCTCTACAAGTATGAAATCTCAACTATTAGGCCTCCTTAGCATTAAATGTTTACGACGAACAAACTTGGAACGTGAACCTATTGGACAAAAAAATAATCAGTAACGTCGTATGCATGCTAAGAACCAGGTTTCAAAGGAGGCTAAAATGCTCAAATAAAGATACGCCATTTATCAGTCACAGATTGAAATCTCTAAGTACCTTTCAAACCGAATTTATTTAAGTTATTGATAAAAATGTGGGCACCGTCTTCGGCATTATTCTTTCCCAGAGACGCGAAGTCGTTTCAAAAATATTTGCTTACATTTCGGAAGAATTGTTTGCTTTCAATTTGGCGATATTTTGGCACAAGATTTGTTTCGTTCAATCATACATAATTTGTCATTTCAAACTTTTGTTTGTTCTTCGTTAAG
Organism: Selenia dentaria; assembly: GCA_917880725.1. NCBI lineage: Eukaryota > Metazoa > Arthropoda > Insecta > Lepidoptera > Geometridae > Selenia > Selenia dentaria. The sequence goes on along the minus strand of OU862877.1, from coordinate 29,498,255 downwards.
TTTGATTATTTTGTCGAACCTATATCGCAGAACAAGCCTTTTGTGTCTATGTTCTCTTTGATGTAATCATGGTGCCCATCCATTAAGTAATTGTTTGCGCTCTGAAAAAAGTAAGTGATGTCAAGTGTAGCAAAATAAAACAGACACCATTTCATTACTTAACGTGGACTTATTCTGCTTATTCACACAATGTATCGTTCCGTTTCCGAAAACTTTGTTGAGTTCCTAAATGTATATTCACGTTTATTTAAAAGAAGAGGCATCACTAAAAAATGTTTCTATTTATATATTTTATAACTATTCAAATGCGTACTTAGCAGATGCTTTCAATGAAGGTCTTTAGGAATTCCACTGCAGGAACACTTTTGAATGCCTGGTTAGCTACTTACCACGTTCAAGATTAGAAACCTACCATGAAGCATTTTACTGGATGTTCCGGCGGCTGTTCTTGAGAGCCAGTTAATGTTATAGGTCTAGTGTGCTAGATGTGCTAGTGCTAGTGGTCTAGATAAAGCGTTCGACCGCATCATCTTTGTACGTCAAGTAACATAGTGGTCTAACACTATCCTATATTTCACAAGACTAAAACAATTTGCTGATCTCGAATTTCCACCTTGACAACTCGTTATTTACTGCCACACCAGGTGATATACGTAGTATCTCTTTTGTGTGAATTTTCATGATTGGTGCTACCATAGAGTCAGATTTTTTCTCTCTAAGTTTTATTGTGCAAGCCTTACTTTGCTCACCTTTTAACGGAATTATAACAACTGATTTTTTTGACAAATTGTTAGTCTCACTGTTAACGCTTTGCAGTGCCGCACAATATCAAGGCGAATGGGTTCGCCACCCATGAGGTTTCATGCAGGCCAATGCAAATAATGAAGATAATTGCATTGAAATAGTGTTCACATTCGCGTGCGCTACAAAGTAGCTGTTACACTCAGCACTTGCACTTTGCTTACTGGAGCTGTCAATACTGACATAGAGCCGCCATTTTTTAAGATTTCAATATAGATTTGTTTGCAACTGAGATACATAATAGCCCTGCAGTTGAGAGTTAATGGTCTGGTTGACAACAGCTGTTGGCCGGTGCTTAACAAATGACTAGTCCGTATCGTCTTTCGACAATGCTATAAAAGTGTACTAGCCACTGAAATACGAGTATATTAATTATTATGTAACATATACTCAGTAAATTAGATTTTTTCTGGTTTGTAAGTAGTTCGTACATTTGCCATTCTTCGAGTTAAATTAATATTTACTTATGTTGCATCAATTGGTATTTTATTCAAGTAATCAGAGTCATGTCACGGTTACATAAAAAAGTATTTCAATAAGTTACTGTTCTGTCTAAGTGAGGTTCCAGTAATGCGGTGGATTTATTACAAAACTGTCTAAGACGTTGGACGAGGAAAACACAAAACAACAATTCATGACTTTGTACACTTTGACTACACCAGCGATGATCCTTGGTCTACACTGACGTCAAAACTCGAAGAAACACAAATCACAACATATTTCAGTGCTCGGTTATCAAACACAATGCAAACACAGAGACCCACGCGGTCGATAACCATCAGCGTTTGTTTGGTTTGGCTCAAGTACTACTAGTGTAGCAAGAGGTAGCTTTCTGTCAGACATATCATTTCATCTCTACATTACTTGGTCAGTGCCTGTAATTTCTTTCAATATAATCGTAGTTCTTTTCGTTCTTTTATATTTTCACTCGTACGGTTGTGCATTTACCATTTATCAAGTTATTCATATGAATAGAAGAATTATGTGAAATTTTTACTCAAGAAGTCAAGTCACAGTCACAACGTAATGTATGAAGTATGATGATGCACTCGTCTGCCCGTGAGTAGGCGTTTGATGCTAGCAAAGAGCTTGTGGTAGGTAGGTATGCAAGTGTGGGGTGACACACGCACACGCACAGTTGGACTAACAATAATTTACTCTTATTTTTTGTCCATCAACAAAGCCTGAGTCATTGAGCTACTTTGTTTCATATTGTACATAGGTATGTGTAATATGTATTTACGCGCCACCCATTTTATCATAAAGTATAGGTACTCTTAAAGCTATATCTCAGCTTTATGGATAATCAAATCTCTTGGGATGCATGAGAGTTACCTGGGCGACAGACGGGAGCGTAACGGCATTTTTACTACTTGATCACAGGTTTATGTCTTGTTTGACGTCAACTGAGTTTATAGCGAATGAGAACGTGATGGAAGGAGAGTAAGTGTTGTTGTAACTCTAACAAAGTATATTTATGACTAACACTCCATGACGGAGTGTAAAATATATTTTTGCGTCACATTACTACATTACTTACATACATTCTTTAGCTTACCTAAGTACCTATCCTAAGGAAAAGTAAAATTTACTAAGCTTTGATTTCACAAATGTAGCTACTCTATATAGATAACTGTGTAAAGCAAATGTCTCATGTGAACATCGAAGGCTTTGAAATTCTTATCGCCGACTACTCGCACAAATTTCCTTGATCAGTTTTTAAAAAAAATCAAAGGCGGCAAAATCCAATACGTCAATATATTAAATCTAACCAAAAACTATTCGAACTACATCGAAACTGTTTTCCACATAAATATATTAAAATAAACTTTTCACGTAACACAGAATAACTATAATATTTAATGTTAACTAAGAATAATAACAGACATGCAAAATAGAATACAAGCATGTCACTCTTATACATATAGTTGCTACGCCCACCTAAGCAACGCGACAGAAACGTGATTATCCTTTGGAATGTAGCATGACTCTGGCACGACATTCAATAGACCCACCAGAGTGACATGCTAGAAACATGTCAGAGCAAAATGTCATTCAAAACTATATCGTCGTCTGATGAAGATCAAGATGCTCTTGATTATATACAAATTATAAATACTTATTCAAAATTGACGAAGACGCTTTTGGGTGCATCCTTTGTGGAAAAAAGTTTGAAAACTGGTGGAACATACATCATCATCATCATCATCATCTCAGCCGTAGGACGTCCACTGCTGAACATAGGCCTCCCCCATGATTTTCCAAAAGGACCGGTTGGAAGCGGCCTGCATCCAACGTCGTCCTGCGACCTTCCTCAGGTCGTCTGTCCACCGTGTCGGTGGACGACCTACGCTGCGCTTGCCGGTCCGTGGTCTCCACTCCAGAACCTTTCGGCCCCATCGGCCATCTGTTCTGCGTGCTATGTGCCCTGCCCACTGCCACTTCAACTGGCTGATCTTCTGGGCTATGTCGGTGACTTTCGTTTTTCTACGGATCTCCTCATTTCTGATTCGATCACGTAGAGAAACCCCGAGCATAGCCCTCTCCATAGCTCGTTGTGCGACTTTGAGCTTGTCTATGAGGCCCATAGTAAGAGACCACGTTTCAGTGCCATAAGTCATCACTGGTAACACACACTGGTCGAAGACTCTTGTCTTGAGGCACTGAGGTATTTTTGACGAGAAGACTTCGCGAAGTTTCCGGAACGCTGCCCAGCCGAGTTGGATTCGACGATTGACCTCTTTCTCGAAGTTGGACCTGCCTAGTTTGACTGTCTGTCCCAGGTAGATGTACTCGTCAACAACTTCGAGAACTGAGTTCCCAACTGATATTGGGGTAGGTACAACATGGGCATTAGACATAATTTTCGTCTTATCCATGTTCATCTTAAGACCTACCCGTTGGGAAACTCGATGGAGGCCTTACATACATCGTTATGAAGAAATTAAATAGATATCTTCATAGATTTAACCCGTTGAATGTCTAACCCTCCGGAGCTGCGAATGTAATAATTTACAAAGTCACCGGCTGTAGTATTTAAGACGCTGCGCCCACCTAAGCAACGCGACAGAAACGTGATTATTCTCTGGCATGTAGAATGATTCTGGCACGACATTCGCTAAATCGGTAGTGGTGTATTTAATATTATTCTTCGGGCCGAGTGGAACCTGGGCCGGGTGGATGCTGAGCCAGAGAGACATACCAGAAACATATTAGAGTAAAATTATGTCGTCGTCTGATGAAGATCATGAAGAACAAGAGCATTGTTTAATTATTTTTTTTAATAGGTATTCAAAATGGCCGAAGACGTTTCTGGTGGCATAAACGTGGTTATGAAAGAATGTGGGCACAGCACCTAAGGCGCTGTACCCACCTAAATAACGCGACAGAAACGTGATACAATACAATACAAAATAATAATAACTCTTTGTTAAGCGTGTGGTAAAACAAAAAAATACTATAGGTAAATTATCTAGTTAATCCACTTAAAAGTAATGATGCTAGATCTATGCTGGTAACTTCAACACTTTTATCTCTCGAACTTGAATCACTTAAACTGCAACCATAAATACTATGAAGGAAATAATACTTATTCTATGATTTGTGGCTCTGTGTTTCTAAAAGATAAATCTACTGAAAATTAAGGAACTTGTAAGTTGGTATCAACAAATGAACTTGCTCCTTTAACTTTATGAGTTTTGTTTTATCTCGAAAGTTAGTTCGAAAGGCCAACAGCTTCAGAACCATAGATAGGTACCGTTGTATCTAGTCCAGGGAGGTTATTGCAACTAAAAAATGTACTAACTAGTTTTCAAACTGGTGTAACATCGTCTGCATGAATCATACTGTGAAAAAGATGGATTTTACTAGTTACACATATATCTAAGAACACATTGAATTTAACTATACAATATTAAAGCTTTTCGTAATGCCAAACTTTATTTTTTTTTCATCCTGCAGCAAAATAGTTACAATAACCCCTCGCAGGGGTAAATGCGTCTAATACACGTAAATATGGTTACTTATATTTTTTATAGCAATTTGAGATAGATGTAGCTGACAACCACATGTATAATTTCTTATTCTGAACCTTATGTCATTGCGACAGAATTTAATTTGATATAAATTTTACTCAAATGTTATGAGGGGCAACTTTTTCGATAGAATTGTTTTTGTCGTGATGGGAAATGAGAAGATGGCCAGCTTATCGAAAACCGTTGGAACGATTACCCTGCTTCCTTATTCATATATATTACTTCAGACAACTTATTTAATGTTTATTTAGTAATAATAATAACCAACTTTAAAATATATAAAACTGTAAATATAGAATAATATAAATAGAAGAATCGGTTTTGGGAAAACTGACAGTACTTTATTTTTGTAGGTAGGTATGACAGGACGACATCTGTCAGGTGATTTAGTGTAATTGGTGGGTAAATAAATGAAACACGGTGATAATAGAAATAAAAGTTGCACTTGCTTTTTTCGTCTAGTGAATACAATGAACAGAAATAATATACTTCGAAGTTTTACATTCCAGCGAACTAAATCTGAAAATGTATTCGTGAATACATATAATCCAAGCCGATATAAAAGTGGATATTAGGCCTTTTATTGAGTACTGAAATCGGCAAAATCATCTTCATCAAGCTGGGCTTGAGAATATTTCTTTTCTTTCTTTCTTTTATAGTAGGTACCTCACCATCTAAAAAAATAAACTCTCATACGAGTATATTCTGATTTGTAATACATCAATTAAAATTAATTCATCGTTCATTCATCGAAACCTCCTTCACTCGAGCGTTTTACTTTAATACGATATGTAAATGCCCAGATAAAGAACAAATGTCTGCTGATTGTGTACAGTCCTTACTTAGATGTTGACATCGAATAAAACGCTTTTTTCTGGCACACGCGCTTAGAAAAAATATGAATTCAGATACTTTTCTAAGTATTTTTTGTATTGTACTAGTATATAAATATATATGACTACTACAAATACTACTAAAAGAAAAAAAAGATTTAGTTGTCGTACAAAATATCGACATGGGACAACACTAACATTCGTAACTTTCATACAAATTTGATCGGGGCAATTGCAACTAATCTACAAGTTGCAATATCCCCGTAACAGAATTTTGAGGGGTTATTGTATCTGTAGTTAAATTACATAGAAAACAGCATTTATAGGAAAAACACTATGAAAAACACTTACCGTATCTTCAATCTGTTTTTCGTTTAAAACACCGGGCGTAAACAAAATATATTAATATTTTTTTCAGTAAAAACTTCGACAGTTGTCTTTTCGTTAAGTCCAACAAAACAATGGCGGATTTTTCAAGTAATGTCAGCAAAACAGCTTGCACGACAGAGGCTCCATCTATTATTTTGTACAATAATAATTGATATCGCTAACGCTTCATAAATGTCTATATTTCGAAACAGGGTCACAAAAAGTAATTTGAATTAGTTGCATTTTCCCCGTAGTTGCAATAACCTCCCCGGACCTAAATATATTTAAAGCGTGACTGTACGGTTTCTGTGGAGATATACCTTACACCTACCTTGTTCTATAATTATAAATCGTAGCGCTTATCTATACTACTTATCTATACATTGTTACCTCGAAACATTGTACGAAAGGGCAATTCACAAGGAAATTTACCGCAACTAGTAAGGTTAATTGTTGTATAGTCTATCTACCTACATAGATCAAAATGAATCTCTATTTCCCTTGGTTATCGCTTCACACGTGAACGGATAGAATTATTTTTTCTATTGTAAATTATTGTCAGGAGAAGATTCTTATAACAGAAAAACCAAGAAAAGGTGCGAGGTTATAGCGAGTTCTAGAGCCGATCCTACTACGCGAACGAAGTCGCCACCAGTCGATAGTACAGTTATATATTTATATCTCTTATCCTTTTACTGACTCATTATTTAACATAACTTTATATATATAATTATATTTTATTATAATTATATATATTATAATAAATATTATTTAATTATACTTTATTTATATTTTTATATATATATCACTTTATAGTGAATTGTATTTATTATAATTGTCTTAATGTATAACATGTTTGTACTCAATAAATAAATAAATAAAATAAACTCTTAATAAAAATATTATGTAATTATATGACTTAATATTTTACTAATTTTGATTAAGATATAACAACTTTTGTTAGCTAGTTGATTATCACAAATAGGTATTATCTGTGTTATTAACCCTTTGCGTCCCTGAGACGTACTATGTTAGTTTCATTCATAAATCTTTTGTTTTAATTATCACGGTATAGGAAGGATTAATAATTGCCTTTATGAGTCTAGTTTAGGAACAAGGTGCTCAATTATTTGTAACCTTGCCTTAAACAAAATGAACTAAATTGAATGAGTTTTAAAAACAATTCTAAAGTATTTAAAAATCTTAATAAGATATTATGACATTATATATTATGTTATCATTATAATCATAAGACGTCCTACGCAGCGAGAGTTGTTACTCGTTCTCTCATTTGCGCATGAGGTTCAGCATTTAGTATTAATTTACTGTCTTATATACATGGTACTAATGTACCATTTGTTACTACCTACCATTGAATTACATTTAATCCATTATTTAAGGTAGTTGGCGCTTTGGCCATGCTGTTAGCTTCCTATCTAAAATGCAAATCCAATAAATAAATACAAGCAAAAATCACCTTGGCGAATGGAGTCTACTAAAGTAAAGTTTTAATCTAATAATATCGAATAAGTTCAGTAAATAAATAGTTGCTTATTATGCATTGTGGTTTATACGTTAATGGAATTATAATACCAATAATTAATGTAAGTTACTAGCCTCACTAACAGAGAGTGATTTAAGTTCTTCTCTTGACTTAATGATGGTTAGCGTGAGTCCGTTAGGATACATTATTTCTATGATCGTGAGCATGATCACAGGACATATTTTGTAACCATTGCTTCATTTGGCTGTAAATTTATGATTCTTCAAACTAAAGCATCAGTCATTGAATTATTTTAATATACGATCACATCGTTTTCCAATTCGAAATGATGTAGTTACAATCTTTACCTACAATATTTTCCCCTCTTTATTATCATTTCTCATGCCTTGGCCACACCGAGGAGAAACGCCGTTGATTATCGCGTTGTTGAACGTTAACCGTAGATGTAGCCACCCCTAATCGCGATATTTCGACAACGACATTAACATTGCCGTTGAAGTTGGCCGATAAATCGGCTGGCGGTATTTTTAGGCACATCAAAGAGATTTAATTTGAGAATTATTGCATTGAAGCAGCGACACCAACGTTTGTCAGTGTGCACCGTGATTGCTAAGTGATCGCACGTGTAAGCTTTAGAAGAATTTAAAAAGAAAAATGAATCCATAATGGGTTATTTATTTACAGAGCCCATTTAAATAAATATTATAAATCCTTGAAGTCCTGGAAAAAATACATAAACTCAATATATGACACAATCTTCTTCTTCTTCATCATCGCTACGCTCTTGACAGAGCGGTCGTGGTCGTCACTTCAGGTTGTGTAACGCGCCTTACAATGCGTCGCCATTCCTCCCTGGCTGCAGCCTTCCTCGTGCACTCGTGTAGATGACCGTTTATAGCTGCTCGTATCTGGTCGGTCCATCGCAATGGTGATCTCCCTCGCGTTCTGTTATGACGACGATGACACAATACATTCATATAATACAAATTGACACTCGTTAAATACAGTGTACTGTTCATTACAGCGTCGACGTCCATCTTGAATTATTGCCAATTTTATCGTCAATGAAATAGGCGTTGACGTTCACGGTACCAGTGTAGCCACTCAATTTATCGCGATAATTATCGGAATAATTAGCGCGTTGTTTAAGGCGATGTTGGGCATTGACGTTAAGCCTCGGTGTGGCCAAGGCGTCAAAGTATATGTAGGTATACATATATTGAAGCTGGGAATAAGACCATCTGGTGTTATTCCCAGATTCTTTTCTACAAACGTAATAACGGTGTTTGGATATCTGGTTACTTAAGTAGCGCTCTCGCCTAGCTACCCTCTTACCCTAAGTAAATAAGTCGGCATAACTAATGCAGATTGTGAAAGCTTAAGAAAGGGAGACTTAAGTAGATTAAGCTCGTTTAAGCCGTTTGGGTAGACATAGCACTAAACAAAAATAATCGAAATTTTCAAATGTAATTATTAAGCTTTTGAATATGTACCCATTCTATTAGGGGTTGGAATAGTATAAGTATAAACCGGTGCCTATGTTCGGTAAATTTATATCGACAATCATTGTAATACACAAAGGCGCCCGCGGCCACGCGATTGAAAAAAAATTAGGCACACAATACTTACATCGATGTGTTGCGATAACAACTACGTGGTGGGAGGGGAGGGGAAGGGCGGAGGGTGCGTGTGCGTGCCACTCATGGGCCAATATGCCCTACCCTACATCTTAGACATTTTAAGTACGGCAACAAAATTACATAATAATATAATAATGCGATCAACACAAGTTCTGTAGGTCCCAAACTAGGAAGGGCATGTAAGTACTATGGTAAACCGGTGACTGTTATACATACTAATACCATACATATAGGTATACATGAGTCAAACAAACATATTGTAACTATCCATCCAATCGATCCTCACTCTTGTATGATAAAAGTAACTAGCCTACTCGTCCCGTAGTCTAAAGCTCTAATCCTGGGAACGGTACTACCAAATTGTAACTACCCCTAATCTGAGCTAATAATATCTAGGTGATTCCGGCCTACGTTTTTTTAATTCCTCAGATAAATAAACACACATAATTAGATAGAATCATAACTTAACATTATCCAGATAATAAATCTATACTAATGAATGAAGAACTGATTAAATATATGGCCAAGGTGTGATCGTCTAGCTCATAGTGGAAGGACCGAATATTATGAACCGTGGTAACTCAAGTTCTTTTCAGGAAATACTGAGACAAACCTAACCTAATTGTAAGAGAAATAAATTATTATAACGATAAAATTGTACCTAGTAAGCACTTGAAGACAAATCTTATTCCTACTGCAAGGGTTAATTAAAATTACCCTAATTCTGTTATACCATTTTGACCCCAATCCTGTCGTTGCTATTAGAGATTATATTTCGCCATAAGATTTCTATAAATTCGCAAAGCATAGATTGTAATAACCTCAAGTAAATAACTTCAAGTAAACACAAAATCAAATATTAAAATGCAGAACATTTGTACCTAAGACATGGAATGACACAGAAAATTATCACACACAATAAAGTAATAAATCATAAACTTAATTAGTTAATTATTGTTAATAACTAAATGTAAATATCCATAGTTGTATTTGTTTAATCTATGATGGTCAAATGTTGTTCAGTAATGGTAATTATTTTCATGTTTTCACCTAAAAATTAGAATTCTACGGATATTTATCATTGTAGATAACCAGAGCTAGGAAAACATTACGGGCTTGTGACCGTAACGCTGGGTTAAGAGCTCTTCACGTAATTACAACACTCTCCATTGCTTTTCTAGCTCAAATTACTCCTTTTTATACTTATTACTAACGCTGAATAAGATTTGGAAACACAATGCTGAGATAAGAATATTTTATCTATGTTTTGTTAAAGCTTTGTTACTGTATAAATAATTTGTTGCTCCTGCGTCTCATTTCACCTCCTTATTTTATTTGTAGGACTATCTTAAATTCTATAAAACAGTCACAATATCCAGACAGATAAATGTCTTCAACATAACATGATTAATTGACAAATATTTATTGAACAATTAACTGATAACTGATAATATTAACCAATGACTTGGACATCTCTAAACCGTCTTTTAGTCTACGAGAAATCCAAAGAGCAAGTGTCTCTATTCAATGATCAATTCCATCAATCATAACTCCATTATTTTAGAAGAGTAATTTATTAAGTTTAACATTTATCTTGGAGACATCTCATCTATCCGGAAAAGTCTAAAATGCCTAAATTCTAGGACTTACGTGAGTAAACTCGTCCAACAGAATCAATCCAATCCCCTCTGGCAGGTGGCAATTCACTAGCACTTACACTTCACTTTTCACAGACACTTCACTTTGAATATTTCACTTTTCACTTTATCGCGGACAGCAACTTTGGCTTCTAGACGGTAACTGGTTTGGACGGCCCATTCGTCCCCTTTTTATACTACCCAAATGTCCGTATCTGGTCTCCAACCTGTCTCCGACTCAACCAATCAAACTCTTCGAGTACCCATTTCGACCAATAGAAATCTCGTTCCATTTTCAAATTTTGATGAGCCATTATTAGCTTTCCAATTTTAAATTTATTTGAATTTAGAATAATGTACGTAAGTTGTCCTCATCTTGTCTCCGACCTAACCAATCAGATCCCTTGAATACACATTTTGAAACTACGTTCCTTTTTTAAATATTTATGATATGTTATTTTGTTTTATGAGTTTTATTTGAATTTGGAACCTGTCTCCAAGCGTTCTCAGCCTATTTACATCATTCAGCTGCCGTGATTCTGAATTATGTTAGTTAGTTAATTATTTAATTTGTTAGATCTAATCTGTTAGTTTTAATCATTTCCTAGTATTGGAAATCTATACATAGAAATGGATTCGTTAGTTTGCTAATCGTGGGGATATTAAGAATCTTAGTTACTGCATAAAACCTCTTTGCATTCACTTTGCTTTTATTAGATATACTTTTGCATAAAATCCTGACTTATTAACTTCATTGACAGGAAGTTCTATAGCTCCATGATCTATGTCTGATAGTCGGAATTTAGTCTGTTGAGATATAACTTTTTAGATATTTAATATTTCCAAAGGGTGCTATTAGATTAGATTTCCATCATACTGATGTATCTATATATTTGTGAACGTAGCGGAACGCATTGTGGACCGTTACAATATGCACATATATGTTTGGCCTGTCCGGGAATCGAACCCGGCACCAGTGGCTCAGAAGGCAATGTTGCTGTCAACTGGACAGCCTTTTTTTAGCAAGTATTTTGGGAATTCCATTACATACAGACATTTCCAACTAATTTACGTTTCGCCAAACCCAACTCAACCCAACGATAGAACATATTATAATAATTCAAATAAGAAATTCAAATGGATTTATTGGCTCAGTAAATAATATTATATACTTACGTCACAGCGTTTTAATATAATAATAACACTTAAACCAATCCACAAATGTGTTTTGAGAAAGTTTGAAGACGCGTCGTGCCAATGAAAATTTACCTGAACAGTATTATAAAACTCAATAAAATTTAACAAGGCGCTACATTTGATCAATTTACTCGCAAAATTACTAAAACAGAACCATGGAAACCGTTAGAACTTTATGTAACAGCTTCGTGTCGATCCCCTTTCGTATTAAAATAAGTTAGCATTGATTACTTATTCAAATGGAAACCAATCCCCGGATATTGCTTCACTAATCGAGTCTTCATTTCTGTAAGATCGGTGCGTAGCTTTCATCTAATTTAAACTGAGATAAATTCAACAAAATCTCGTTCTGCAAAACAGTACGTTAAATAAAAACACAAGAGCAAAGCACGGTTCATCATTGTAATTACAAATCAAGCTCGCTCCAATACTATTTCCGACCTGGTGTAACATTATTACGTATGTCGTACGCTCTACATATTTTCAGTGGATTGGTATTTTATATTATTATGACTAGGCGTCTGAATGCACTGATCCAATCTCATGTACCTACCGATTATGTTTATTTCGCCAATATAAGTATTCTTCGCGTTTTGTCCGTGTTAGTGAAATCTTAAGTTATACATGTCAGTTAATAGAAGTTGTATTTTAGCCTACCTATATATAAATGTATAGCACACCTTAAATGTAGAGTAAATATATATCAACTTAAAGAGAAACCACGTCCAAACGTGCCAGCTAAGCAGCTCGAAAGCTGCTTAGCTGGCTGAACATTAGTTTTTTTTTTGATTCTTAATTAAAGAACTTTGTCGCTGATGCGATTATGCCGCCCTGGTTATTACAACATAAATCAATGATAAACTAATAACTAATTGTTCTCTTACTTACTAACAAATAAAGTTTTTTGGCAACTTCAGATAATGGGTCTGATAGTATACTATTACAGCTGCCAACTAACGATGAATTCAAACTAGAATTAGTCCTTTCTGCTGAGTTCTGCATTCGATTTGAGCATTCGCGCTTTGTGAGCATTTGAGCGTCGCCGCGTCGGTATGCTACGGCATGCACCACATCAATTTCGGTGTGAAAACTTAAGAGAATCCCAAAAGAAAACTATTTTGTTCTACAACCTGCCGTATTTAGCTCACTCATATTCAATATTCTAATCAATCTCTGGTTTCTCTGTTATTCTGTTGTAAAAGTAGACAGTCGTAAAATGTTCATACCTTTTTTGACGCAGAGTAATCCTTTATGGACACCACCGGCCCCGGAGGAGATCGGTGGTTAATTGGAATGGAAGTCTCTGCCAGAAGGGCAGCATACCTTCCAAACCTCTGCGGTGTTCCGTCACTGCCGCTTTTGGCGGGAACGCGTGTACCTTGTACACATGTGCCTGCTTAATCTAAATTCATTCAACTCTATAATTCATTATAGCAATACATTTGTCGAAACAGTCCATTTGGTGTACTTACAGGTAGCAAATAGTCAATAAATTGGTTTGAAGAAAATTATCCCATGGGATATTATTATATCATTTTAGTCAACTTCAGTGAGCCCCATCCATCAAAACAGAATTTCTTTCGCATTTATAATATTAGTGTGACAGTGTAATGTCTGGACCCATATCTGGATATCCATACCCAATGATTAAACTACAAGTAGGTAATTGAATCTATTTTAGGTACTGTTGGAATATAACATGGTGCCCATCGAAGCGTTGTAAATATCAGCCAACGAGCTGCGTACGTAGGACGCCAAGGGTTATTTTAGTATGAAAAAAATAAGGTTAATTCGCAAGGGTATTAAAAAAATATTATCTACCTGGAGATTCACTGTTGTAGATATAGGTACGGCAAATTCTTAATGGACACGATGACAGTAGACTCGCCCCACTTTTCATTTTTTTCATACATTTTCTCGCAGCAGTCTATAGCGAGCATCGATTGTTGTCAATGTTGTAAACTCATGGTAGACCTGCCGTTCGGTTAACGATTATCGTGATCGTTGAGCTCGAACCTCAGAGAGTGGTAATTTGAGATTGAACGATCTGCTCAACCATTTGTCTAGCTTCAATGGATTTTGGCAGTCCCGATAGATACAGATCGCGCGGCGAGGGTTTGGCTTTGACCGTTATTGCGCAGAAGTCAAAAATTGGGTATCACAGGGTGGCTAGAGGGACGAAGGACTCTTGTCTCTCTCTGTCACATCGAAGACGAGGGACTCTTGTCTCTCTCTGTCACATGGCGCGACAGTACCCATGCGCAGTAATCCCCTCCACCTGAAGGTCAAAGCCAAACTCTCGCCGCGCGATCTGTAAGACCTGCCAACAATAACCAGATGATATCCTCCGTCTTGTTTTCAACAATGACGATATTACTTCATAGCGTAACCTGATTTGTCTCGCTAGTCCGAACTTGATTATATATATACAACTGTATGTGCTAGTAAAGTTGACCGGCGCTATTGTATGTCTAATTATTATAAGTAGGATTCGATCGGGCTTTACGAGAGAGGCGCTTTGCTTCAATGTCTTTGCGTCGCAACAATACAAAGAAATATACACTTTTATTTAATGTTGAGGTATCAACCTTGTGAACAGTAAGGATAAGAGTAATACATGTATAATTATATATATATATATGGTAATTTATATAATATAAAGCAAATTTTACAATTAAAGATTACTAACTGTTAGTAGTATAATTAGGCGTGTAGGTATAGCTTTATGGTAGTGATGTTTGAAGGGAAATAACGTGGTGACTAAAGGAAAATAAGTGTCGGAGTGAAAACTTTAAAGTTTATGCACTCAGTGAAGCTGCAATGTTGTTATAAGCGACGTCACGACACAGTAATCGAATAATTATATTTATTAACATAATTTTCCTAAAATTTGATAAAATGTATGTGTGCTGTTTGAACTCTCTTAACGCCGCAACGGCAGATAGGGTCCGGATGCAAACTTGATATGGAGATATCGTATATGGATATATACAGGATGTCCCAGAACTCAACGTCAAGCTGAAACGGGGTGACTGGATTGATTGTAACCATCATGAGAAAACCCAGAAAAAAATCTATCCCATGCAGTTTGGAAATTATGGGCATTTAAGTAAAACCTAGAAATTCGGTAAAATTGTAACCATTTTTCGATTATTGTGGTTAATTTTTATTATTTTTGTTCATTTAAACTTTGGAACCGTAACCCTAAATAACATTTCTAGAACCACAGTCAAAAATAATGACACAACTGCCCAAAGTTTTTTAGAATTAAGACTATTTGTTAAACTATGAACTTAAAATTTTCTAAATTTGTCGACTTTGAAAGGCCCCTCTTTAAAAAATGTACTAAAGTGCCTTGGCAAGTGCCATTAGAAGTTCGCGCATTTAATCAGGATTTTAAAATGGTACTATACTTGTTATTTTCATACTAAAAACCTAGTAAAAAAATAAAAACCTCGAGTAACCCGATATTTGCTAACCCATTTTACTCAGTTCAAACGTTTTACAATAAAGTTAGTGATCTCATATGTATGACGATTACAGTTATGTCACAATAAGTATTTTTTGTATGTTAAAATATGCAATAGTAACGCTGGTACAAATTAGGCCACATTACTCGTACCTTGATATTAATCCTTATATTATACTCGATTAATAAAGAGGTAAGATTTGATTGTGTGTTTGTTTGTAATGTATAAACGCATAAAGTACTTAACGATTAAAAAAAATTTCACGAATAGAAAGCTACATTGTCTGAGTAACGCACGCTATAATATTTGATTCATCGTCATCATCCATGACTACGCGGGCGAAACTGCGGAGCTAGCTATCAATAATGATTTCTTAGGCTTTCACAGTAGTTATCAATAAGTTCGATTATACGTATTTTTTACCGATTATTCGTATAAAAGTGAATATGAAGAGTCGCAACACTACGTAAAAAACAAAAAGCACCAGACTCCATAACTTTGAAAGGAGGTCATAATTCCATGGTTTAACGGTGAAGGTTATTGAAATTGAGTGAGTTGCGCCTGTACAAAGTCATTTCGTCTTGAAGAGTATGAAACGTCAAGAGGTATTATTAGATTAGGACTATACCTGTTCTGACTGCTTGACCGATTCAACAACACCGAGCCAAAAACGCTGCGGGCTACAAACTTGAACTGTTCGTAGATTATACATTTTATGCATCCACAATAAATTTTTAGTAGCATCATCGCTACGTAGACGTAGAAAACACCGCTGCTTGTCCGTTCTCTGCTGCTCATACTCGTATGTAGGCAAAAGTATCGATTCACTTGAAACCTCGATCCTACCTGCCTAGACGGCTGGGAGATTATCATAAAAGTCAGGTAAAGTTCTAGACCTTTATTAGCCAGAGCTAGGTCGTGAGTTTCAGACAGATTAAGCAATAGCCTCCCTTGTTACGGAGACATATCTCAGAATAGCAGAGTAGTCCTCGACGCGATGGAGTGGGCGATGTAGTAACCGGCAGAAGGCAGTAGCGTCGACCGGGAAACGGACAGC
The DNA here is from genome assembly GCA_917880725.1 of Selenia dentaria. Classification (NCBI taxonomy): domain Eukaryota; kingdom Metazoa; phylum Arthropoda; class Insecta; order Lepidoptera; family Geometridae; genus Selenia; species Selenia dentaria. The sequence continues at coordinate 29,481,713 of OU862877.1, read as the reverse complement.
CGCAGATTCCCGCAGCAGTCGGGTTAGCTCAGACGCCCAGCAGGATTCAGGGTCCTGTGGTAGCTGGTGGCCGCTCCGGTGATGTGCACCACAGTACTGGCCCCGCAGTCTAGCCAGCGGGGGTTCCGGTCAGCGGCAAGTTGCGCCAGTGGTAGGTCTAGCCCGCCGTAGAATCCCTGTAATTCCGCGAAGGATTCCGGTTAGTAGGAATTCCTCAGCCGCGCTGTTGTCACATGCACGAAGTCTTGGGCTCCTCCGAGGAAGCTTAACTTCGACAAGCCCCGTGATGTGACAACATGCCGCAAAACAAAATGGTCGGAAGGACATTTAAAACAAGTTACATTATAATTGTTACAGAATAGACTTGAAGAGCAATAACAGGGTTTAGCAGTACCTAGTTGCAAGAAATAGGTGCTAGATAGATTTAGATTAAACTACAACGTTAAACACTGTTCCCGGCAGTTTACAAAACTGCCGGGAACTGCTAGTGTATCGAGCTGTCAAAATCATTGCAGTCTCTTGACTAAGCTATCAGAAACTGACACATCTTTGACAGTACTCTATTGACATAAAATAAGTCATCATTACGATCTAAACGTAGGCGGAGATCTTGTTAATTTGTCGTTGGTGTGCCCAAAAATATTAGACATTTTCACCTGCGCGTGATGGATGTTCATGATGATGATTATGATAAAAAGTAGCCTATGTGCTATTACAGACTATAATCTATCACTGTGCCAATTTTCAACCAGATCCGTTCAGCCCTTCTGCCGTGATTGAGTAACAAACATCCAGATATCCATCCATCCACTCCAATAAAGTGTAACTCAAAAACTTCTTAACCAAATTAATGATTCTTAATGAAATAAATGGAACCATACGGCTTCCCGTGCTTCCACCAGCTTTGAAACAAAAAATTTTTTTGAGAATGGGTACACCCAGTCGAAAATTCTGTGGTAACTATCATAAAAAAAACAGTCGAATCGAGTACCTCCTCCCTTTTGGAAATCTGTAGAAAACTGGCTAAAATGTCTCTATACGTAAAAATATTTACGGCTCCCAGAACAGTTCTTAATGTTTGTTTACCTATACTATACCCTATGTAGATATAAAGGTTTGTCCGATGCTCACCCGCAGGGGGTTTACGCTACAAAACCGCGGCGACCACACCTACTACGATGCATAGATACTTACAATTAATGTTTTTGCTTTGAAAATTGCATGATGCTTATTCTTAAATTTGTAGGTAACTCTTAGCTGTAGGTACATATGTAAGTCCCATTTAATCGCAACAAGACGCAAAAGGATTTGGCGAATAAAAACGGCATAAAAAGCTCAGAACGCTGACGATCCTTTTATCCCCAACGTCTACAAACGCTTATCGGCCACTTTGCGGTGGCACAGAAACGGGCCTTTATCGCTCATATTCAAAGAACAATCTTACTGATGGGACCTATATTTTTCAGACTTTATTTGTCTGTGAATGTAACTGCGGCTCATTCAATGTTTTGTCTCACTACTACCTGTACCACTACTTTGGTCCCTTTTTAAATGTATGTTTTATAATAGTAGTCAATATCGTATTTAGTATACGACATAATTAGTTCTATGATGCATCATAGAACATGTGACGTATGTATGTGACCATGAACGAGAAACCACAATGATTTTTTCATTTTGGTTTCTCGTTCATGGTCACATTTTTGTTTGGGACCTACAGGTTTTTACTTTTATTTTAATTAAATAGCAGAATGTCCGCGATAATAGAGAACTCATATAATATTTGTATTAGCACTTTGAAGAGACAGACAGACGGATAACTGACGATACTAGAAAGCTCCATTAGCTCAGTTGGTAGAGACCGGCTTGCCTTCGAAGTGCTGGGTCCCAGGCTCAATCCCTAGCCATGGCAAATATATTTGTAATGAGCAGAATGTTTGCCCTCGGTTCAATGATGTTGTGATGTGTTATTGTGTATAACTCCAGCGACACAGAGTTTCCTAGTGCGGGGGGGGGTGTGAAACGTTACGTTCATTCTTAGTAAGAGTTAATGGATGGTAACAGGTTCCCGTTGTATCGTAGATATGGGGCGGAAAACGTATAAGGTCCATCTTTTCAACTCTTAGGTAAAATGTTGATCCTCCTTTATAAAGAGACTCATCTATACTTGAACTACAAAAACAGATTTGCTTTGAGGTTGTTATTATTTCCTCAAAGAGTAACTTCGCTAAAAATCCTTCCCGGCTTATAAGTCCCAGTCACTTCACACTTTGAAATGGGACTAGAATTCAAGGAACGTCGATATGTTTAACGCTACTTGTACTCGATGAGCCCGCCCTGGTTTGTGCGGGAGCAAATTTGTTTCGTGTCTGCAGTGCGAGCATATATCTATCCACGATAAAGTTGTCATGTCGATAAAAATATATGTAATGTACCATGTCTCTATATAGCATGGATCTAGCCGCAATAGCCATATCGCGGTATGTCTTGTATCGATAACTACTGTAAAATTTTATTATTATCTTATCGACAATCCATGCTCGTAATGTTGTACTCGTAAACTTGCGAATAATTATAATTATAGTAATGCAAATTTGTGATTTGTCATTTTTTTGGGCGAGTTAGTCTAACTTGCACATGCATATACAGAATGCCCCGAAGCTCAACGATAACCTGGTACCGAGCGAGAGGTCAAGGTATACCTACCAGTTATAAATGAATAAGAAAAAAAAACGTTTTTTCCAACATGGAGTGTCAAAGTTAACTGACAATAATTTTGTAAACCATAACTCGTCAACACTTAATTAATTTATTATTACTGAACAATGTTTATCACTTTGATTTGTGGTTGCACTGTTATTTTAGATTACATTAACAAAAAATCACTGTTTTTTAGACTTATTCGAAAAAAATCTGTTATTGCTTGGTTAAGTAACATGGATATTTTTTTCTTACCTTTTTCATAAATACCTTGGCCTCTCGCCTGGTACCTTGTTATCGTTTGTCGTGTTGTGAAGTGAAAATAAGAAGAGAAAATAAGTACAAACAAATGTATGTTTTGAAAAAAAAGACAAATTATTTTAAACTGAATTGACTAACATTTACCGCCTAGTTAGTATTAAAACGTGAATACTACATTTCATAGAAAAATATGGTGAAGAAAGTGACACACCAGTTTTGCTACTAGTGGGAAAGAACTAATGGGAAACTCATTTTCAGGATAGAAGAATATCAATATATAGCACCAAATCGTAAGTACTACCTTACACGTTGAGTTTAAGGACATCCGATATAAGTATTATGTTTATTTTACTTTACAGTTTGCGATAACCATCACAAGTTTAACGCTTGTGTGTATTCAGACTAACGTTTTAACAATATAACAAAACAAAAGAACATTTAATAAAACGGCTTTTCAAAGGGACGGGACTCAAGCCCCTTTATTATTTTTTTACGTTTAAGTTAACTGACGAGATTATCACGATTTCGTGCGAAATAACAAGCATTCGCTGTTCGTATTTTTGTATTGCTGTCCTTTTTTGTATCTTTTGAACCGTATTAGGAAGCGAGTTCAATTTTTCACATAACAAGTACCTACCTATCTGTTATGGTAGCGGATATCCTATAAAATAGTCAAAGTCCAAAAAAGTTAAACAAATCTATGGATCCACATATTATGATACATGCGAACATCAACTTACAACAAAAAAGAAAGAAAACTCTATAGTAAATAAGTAAGAAATAGCATTAAATAACCAAGTGTAAATCGGACCAAGGATAAATAAAAACAAATATATAATTGACATTGATTAATGAAACCGTCAGTGTCGGAATTTGACATCAGCTATGTAATTAATTCGGACACGATTCTTTACTTAAATACCTAATAGTATTTTATCCCTATAATCCCTACCCGTTAAAAATACTCTCAAGGCATTTTACAATCCGAAGACACGGAAACTACCACAAACAATGTAAAAGATCATTTTCCCGTGTCCATTTGTAACTATATACAGTACCAGAACGAAATAGAATCACCTTGATTCGGAATCAAAATCTAGCAATTCGACAGCGTCAGTTGTAAGTATATTGTTTATACAAGGCGATTATAACCGTTCTTCACCCACAAACCGTGGGCCTAAGAAACATATTGTTGTTGCGGTTAAGTAGACAAGCCAAAGTCTCAAACTATGTAATATATAACAACAAGGTTAGAATGTAAATTTACAAAATGAATACACAAGCATGTGATGTCAGCAAATGGGCAAGTTATAATTTCTAAATAGCTCTAATGGATTGTGCAAGTTTCCAGAAGTTTCCAAACAAGTTTGCACTGTCGCGTGGCGTAATGGTCCAGATAAATGCTCTAGAAACTATTTACTTATTGCTCTAGCTTTGTTCTGTACAAACGATAACCCAATTATTACTGTTCAACTAGGGCAACGATAAACTTTTTGATACTTAATACGTATTAAGGTAACACTGAAAACGAAAAACATGAGGCGCATGTATTGATCTGTATTTCGAACGGCGCACAATTGCACGCTCTCGGCTCACATTATAACTGTGTTTAATAAACGTACTTACAATAATAAAATACAACAGTTATGAAAATGTACTATTTGTTTTTGTTTATTATCGATATATCTCTAGATCATTCATTCGTTTCAAATAATTGTATTCGTATAAGTATAATATTGTATTCGTCTTGAAATAAACAGAAAAATAAAATTTAAAGAAATGAATCTTTGCGAACAATAGGTACTGTATAGTATTGTTCGCTATGATTCATTTCTTTTAATTTTATTTTTTACGTAGTTCCCTAACGTGCCAAATGGCGTCAAAAAGAAATTCATAGATACAGTGCCATGAGTGGACTAGGGGGCAAAAACGTGATAATATCTCGTGGTTAGTATATTATAAACAATCGGAAAAGAAAACAAGTTAATGAAAATGTGGGGAAAAATTTGTTGCCAAGAGTCAAATGTAAACCTATGCTAAGCATGACCCGACATGCTTAGCATAGGTTTACATTGATTACGATTAAAATCTTTTAGAATTAGAGAGATCTAAACAAACAAATACTGATAAAAAAAATATTTTATAATATCGAGTCGAGCAACGGTTTTCATTAATCTACCGACTTCCAAAAAAGGAGGAGGTACTCAATTCGCCTGTATGTTTTTTTTATATTTGTTACCTCATAACTTTAGACTGGGTGAACCGATTCTCAAAATTATTTTTGAGATATTTGAGTGTTTGAAAGCTGGTGCTTCCCGTGCGGTCTCAATTAAATTTCATCAAATTCGGTACAGTACTTTTTGATTTACACTCCAATAACTGAATAGTAATGAAAGTCGGTACCTATACATTTTTTTAAATTGTACTTATTTTCTCTCAATTTCACAATAGATACAAAATTAATGAAAACCGTTGACTTTGTTGGATGAGTTGAGTTCTGATTGATATGAATCAATGAAAATTCTTACCTACTAGCAACGCAATACCATCTGAAGACAGGTATAGGCTACGTAGAAACATTTTTATTGAATGGAGCTAGGAGCTTCATTTTTACAAGAGGTCTATTTTATTATTTCATATTCGTCCCAACTGCCAAATATTGTCTAGCAAATAGCTAAATTTGGTCCCTTGCTACCAACCAAGTGACCTATACCAATAGACTCGGAGTTGGTAGTAGTAGGCGGGCCGTTTCTACAGACGTTGATCTGGTATACTCAATCTGTCTACTAGTATACATATCTATATATATAGACTGGGAGAGCTGAAGCGTCCTTACTTACTTAGCTACAGGATGGGCAGTAATTAGTTGGGTGATTTAAAATTGAAGAAGGATCTTTGGGGATATAAGTATAAAACATGGTACCTTTCCATTAGGTATCTATGTAATGATTTTTAATTCTATTTCCCTTCCGCATCTACGAGTATGTGTGAAAAATGGTATATTAAATTCTCAACAGATGAGAAAGGTGTTTGAAAGTTTACCGTCGCTGCGACTTTACGTGTGTATTACGAGTACCTACATTTTGAAAACTCCACAGTTGAAGTCTGGTGATTGTCAAGTCAGGCCATTTCGGAGGTTTGCCCCTGTAACAACAAATACCAATCAAACTTCCAATAACATCGATCAATCTCTATCGTTTGATTTTGTCTTTATTCGTGTAACTTTGGCGAAATTGTCAATTGCCAAATCACTAGAAGTGAAGCAGGAACCGAAATATACAAATTAAAATTAATCAGTAATGTTTCTATCAATCTTCATGAGATGTGATAATGTCTATCAATAGATATACTTATATTTATAGATTCCCGTGCTGTGAACTCATAACTAGATCGTACTTGGCGGATAATATTAGAATGAATGCGACTTCGGGTAGGGAGTAAAACGTGCGAAAAATACAGGTAAAACAAGGATCAAAGAGTTCGAAGGCAGGATAATCTCCTATTATTAGGGGTCCGTACTTCAAAAGAAATAAGGAACCCTTTTAGGATCACTTTGTTGTACTTCTTCTATGTGTCTAGAGTCTTTTTCTTAGGAATGCGTAAAGGCCGAGTTGAAATATTTAAAAGATCTGATCTACGGTCTGATTTCGCAGTGTAAAAATCATCGCTATCAAAATTATATATATGACCGTTTATGTACCTAGCATATTTTTGCATAATATATTTTGAGGTTTCCTTAGGGAATCAAAACCTAGTGGCGAGTTCCCACTTCACATTGACCTAAAATCAATAAATTTCCTAATAAGCAACGTCTTACCTAGTGGCTAGTTCCCACTTCACATTGACCTTAAATCATTAAATTTTCCAAGAAGCAACGTCTTACCTAGTGGCTAGTACCCACTTCACATTGACCTAAAATCATTAAATTTCTCAAGAAACAACGTCTTACCTAGTGGCTAGTTCCCACTTCACATTGACCTAAAATCATTAAATTTCTCAAGAAGCAACGTCTTACCTAGTGGCTAGTTCCCACTTCACATTGACCTAAAAACATTAAATTTCTCAAGAAGCAACGTCTTACCTAGTAGCTAGTTCCCACTTCACATTGACCTAAAATCATTAAATTTCTCAAGAAGCAACGTCTTACCTAGTGGCTAGTTCCCACTTCACATTGACCTAAAATCATTAAATTTCTCAAGAAGCAACGTCTTACCTAGTGGCTAGTTCCCACTTCACATTGACCTAAAATCATTAATTTCCTATTATAAATTCAAATAACTGGATTCAATTCCATAAGCTATGTTTTATTTTAACACTTCAATGTATATACAAGTCTTACTAGTACTTCTAGAACAGTACTTGTCGCTTCGAAAGGTTAGGCCAGAATGAATAACCAACCGACTGACTGGTGCTTCCCTGCTAATTTTTTCCCTCCAAAACTCAATGCCAGTAAGTCTTCTTCCATTGGTCGCCCATAGTCTGCTGTGATTGGCTGTCATAATCTGACAGCCAACCACGTGCTAGCTTTGGTGTTGCCATTTTAAAATGTAACATTCGTAAATTGTAATATCGAACAGAAAACATTACTATCGACTTTATTAAAAATCATGACATTCGGCCATCCGTAACAGTGCAACCTCCCGGTGCACAGAAACACCACTAAGTCAGTTGAATTCAATTAAGCAAGAGATTAGCAATATAACACTTGTAACAGATCAAAGCAGATAAGACTTAAGCTCTACATCATGAACACTACAAAATACAGATATAGCAAGTACACAATAATAAAAGTAAAAATAGTAACCAAACTGAAACAATGTTTCTCATATTATCATAAAATCCCTACCTATTTTAAAAACTAACTAACAAATTAACATAACATTGCAACAAGTACTAAATGTAATTACAGAATCTTCATTTATTATAATCATGACAAGTCAGTTGAATTCATTATTACGCAATTAGCAATATAACACGTTAAACAGATCTAAACAGATAAGATATATTTAACAATTATAATTATAAACATTATCAAACACTACATAATACAGATATAGCAAGGACACAATAATAATAAAAAGTACTAACCAAACTTAAACTTTTATCTTGTATTACAATAAAATCCTAACTTATTTTACAAACTGATTGACAAATTTACTTAACACTGAAACTACTACTTAATGTAATTACAGAGTCTTAGTTTATTCTTTTCATGACATTAGGAATTACTTTTTAGTTGGTTCTGCTTTCGCAATACCGATGTAGGAGTGTTAATGTTGCTACTTGAGAGTTCCCCATCACTTTCAGTCGATTATTCTGAACAAGTATCTAGTCTATTTACATTTATCCACGGCCTAAAAAGATCGGCTGCAACTACGGTCTCCAACAGCTTAATTTTCTTATTAAAACCTAATATATTTGTAATCATAATAATATATGTCATTTCCAAGCGCTTTTTCTACTCTGTAAGGACCAGTGAATTTTGCCAAAAGTTTGGTACTTTTTTCTTTGTTATAGAAATTGCGTCTAGTAACTAACTAATTCTCCCTCTCTGTAAACAACAGCAGAAGCTAGACTATTTTGATATTGGCACTAACTTCTCCTCGTAAACTTTGTATATTGGGAAATGAATTAGTGCCTATATCAAGTTTGTTGGCCAAATTGTCGCGCAATCTGCACCCAAAAAGAGTCTCTGCGTTTTTTTTGTAGTAGAGATAGTTATTAGTAGTACCCCATTGTTTTAGTCCTAAACACGTGTCCCAGTCAATTTCGTTCTGACCATTTACCCTGGGACACGAGACTGTATTTAACACGAAGTTCAAAATTTTCTAAAACCCCCTGAATTGAAGGAAGTTCGTCTATCAGATATTATCCGCGAGCGTGGGCCAAAATCGTAAAAAACATTTTAAGAAACTTCAAAGTGCTTTTAGTTCTTGTGTCTTTCACTGGTTTTACAAATAAATATTTCGTAAACCCATCCACTACAGTCAGAATATAGACATTACCCTTCTTGCTCATCACAAAAGGACCTAGGTGGTCTGTATGCAAGTGTGAAATGGAATCTTCTGAATTGGATTTAAGTGACCCAATTTTCCTTTTGCTGAACTATCCTTATTGTATGCACATTCTATGCAAGACTACGTATTTTTTTACAAACATTAGCATTTTAGGGAACCCGAAGTGATTCTCTTTCTTATCAAATGTTTTGGACATACTCGTACTTAGGTGACTCACATCGTCATAACTTGTCCGGCAAATCTGAAATCGAGCGCCACGTGGAACTACCATTCGCATCCCGACTTCAACCTTCCTGTAGACTTTGTGGCCCTGAATAACGTACTTTTACTTGATATCTTTTGATTCTTTGTCATTATCAGGTTTGAGAATTTTTACTATCCTTCAAACGTCTAGATCAGCCATTTGTAGGGTTAAAATTCAGTGTTGTTTCGATATGGTAAACTGTAGCAGTCAAGTCGACGCACACATTATTCAATTTAGTGTGGCGGCTCAAGACATCGATATGAGCCATCTGAGTACCGGACCTATATTCGATTTCAAAGGTGAACTCGCTTATCAAGAGCCACTACCTTGCTAACGACGAGAACGATCGAAATTCTTTGTCTGACCACTGAAACGGGGAATCTTTTTTAATAGATTAGTGAGAGGTCTAGCAATTACGCCAAAATTTCTAATAAATCGCGAAAATAACCTACCAAACCTAGAAATTGCCTGACTTCATGAACAGTTTTTGGACGGGGTAATTCTTCTACCGCCATATTTATTTATTCATTACGCCTTATACCTTGAACCGAAATATCATAATCGAGAAAGTTAATGGAACTTTCGCCAAATCGACACAGAGTTTTAATGTAAGCCCGTTCTCACGCAGAAGCGCCAACACATCCTATAATCTACGGAAACTCTGTTCTATGGGTTTCAACAACGAAACGTCCGTGACAATTCGATTAACCTGATAAAACTCTATTTCTTCAAAAGGCATAGCTCTAGCCAGCAACATATCCGAAGTTAACGTCAAACAGTAAGTTACTAAATTGGAGACTACGAGGTGACCCTTACCTTGGTCGATATGACTTTGATGCAGGTGATATTCCATTTGTCTTGGTTAGCGATATCGCTAAGAGAGCTCTTGTAGAAAATAAGTTTGATGGTATATTTGAGGACTGTAACAAATAGTAGTTCAGTAAAGTCTTGACCTACCAATTGGAAGGGTACGGGATATAAACTCGTCATTTACAACCAGGACTTCGATACATGCCTCAACATCGTCAAGACTTAAGGTCATAAAACTCTTATAGATCGGAACTACAGAAGAATTCCCTAAACCCTTGATCACTGGGAGTTCTCTCGAACATTTAGTTGAATTTAGCGTAAGATCATCAGATTCACGCATAAGAGTGCACTCATTCCCGAAATCTATGTACGCGACAAAATCTCGCCCATACAACAATACACTTCGTCTAAAATTTATCGTTAGTTTTATTAATGGTAGAGATTGAAAGGGATTTCGCTCCTCGCAGTGGCGGTCCTAGTGTCCTTAGTATATCGAGGAGTTAAATAAGTTAGCTTACATGGACCTCGCCTCAAAATACCGTACTAATCAGTTATATTTGAATTTTTGCAAGAAATTTCACCTTCCCTTGACCTCAAGAAAGGAAATTGCGGATTTACTATTTTTACTAAAAATATCCACGAACCAGGTCCGATTTCTTGGAGCTTGTCGAGATCACAAAGTTAAACTGTTCTTCACGGCAGGCTAGCTTAAATCTCTTAGTATATATAGCCCATTAGTACATACGAACTTAAGTGCAGAAGCGTACCTAGTGCGAGTGAGAAGAAGCTTCAATATGGCGGATAAACGATTAGATATAGACTTATTCTGTTCGAACATCGCAACGGGTAGGCAGCGGCGCGAGTAGAAAGTTTTTTAATGTTTTTATATAAGAATTACTTAATTTTCTGTTTTGTAATTTTTTATACTTTGTAAATAAGTTTGTGAGTAACTCTTATCTTGAGTTGACAGTGTATGTTCTAACTAACTAATAATTCAGTGAGCATGGTTCAAATTATTCTATTGTTATACGTGTTGTTCTATAATTGGCCTGTCCTACAATGTTTCATAAAATATTTATTTAAATTTGTTAATAGGCCGTTGGATAACCAATTAAATAAATAAATTGTGACCTACTCTTTGATACTTCTGGTACTTAACAATGGGATGAGGACACTTATGGAAAGTATGGCCCTTAGAGCGGCAATTAAAACATGATACATAACGCTTTGAAGAACTTGAAATTTGATTTGAACTAAGAGGATGCAAGGAAACGATTATTTTGAGAACTATAGTTTCGCTTTCTAGCGTTACTAGCGTCAGCAGAAAGCTGCGAATCAAGGAAATTCAGTAAATCTTCTGGCTCCTCACAATGTAAAACTTGCGCACCATTCGTAATATATTTATCATAAATGCCATAAATTACGAAATCTACTGCCTTTTCCCCTGTTATGTCGCAGCTATTCAACATAGTGAGTTTATCGTAAAAGTTTTTGGTTAGTGTTTCATTGCTACGGGTAGTGCGCGCTAGTACCTCTTCCAGAAGCCGACCATAATTCTGTGTTTGGAAAGGCTCGTATTAGCTTTACTTGCCACTCGTTCCAATTATAATTAACTGAAGGCAAAGATTCGTAATTTTTTTTGTTGACTATCTACTCTTTGAAGATAAAATGTATGGTCTGTTTCTGGTCCCATTCATAAATGCTAGCACATTCATTGACCTTTTTAACCAGGTTTATATATTCTGCACCTTGCTAGAAGGGTCAAAAATGGGTATAACTTTGTAAAGATAACTGTTATACAAACGCGACAGTTTACCTTTATCTCCATTACGTAAAGTACACAATAGTTTAAGTACCTCATCGGCTGTAAAACCTGGAACTGATGATGGTTCAGCCGATTGACATGCCGTCCCAACCGCCGCTGGTCTGATCGTCTTTGTAGGTGCTGAACCCACCGTCGCAACTGGCAGAGTGTTAGTATAGGTGGATTCGACGTCGCAGGCAGAACCTCTTCCACAATCCACGTCGGCTTCAGTATTTTCTTACAGTTCTTACAAGGACGCCATTCTGCAGGCGATGAAGCCGTTTTTCGCCTCCGCACAAAGTCACTGGTGGCCGTTTCCTCTTCCGACATCATGACCTCGGAAACAGTAAAATAATATAGTCACTCAAGATTGTGTATTATCTGAAGGCTATACTGGTTCATTTGCATAAAAAACTTTATGTGCGTAAATATTTGCATTAAATGTAGGTAATAGACTAAAAATATTAAATTTTAACGAGACTTTTAGAAGATAATATATTTGCATTTTTCTTTGCCTTACGGACTATGGGTATAATAAGTAAGATGATTGGAACGTACATAAATGCCATGGGCACACATAGCCTCTTGTGGAGCTTACGTTACTCATCTGCAACCTTATCCAGCCTTAGCACCATACGGACGGAACATACAAAGCTCCGCTGGGCATACATAGCCCTCTTCTGATGAGCGTACATAGCTCCTATATGACTATACTGGCTTCGGTGCTACAAATGAAACGTACATAGTTTCATTGTGACCTTATCCAGCCGTAGTACTTAAGACGGAACATACATAGCTCCGTTAGGCATACATAGCCCTCTTCTAAGAAGCGTACATCGCTCCTATATGACTATACTGGCTTAGGTGCTACAAATGAAACGTACATAGTTTCATTGTGACCTTATCCAGCCGTAGTACTTAACAGACGGAACATACATAGCTCCGTTAGGCATACATAGCCTCTTTGAGGAGGCACATAGCTCCTATGGTACTAAGCTGGCTTCGGGACTGCGGACGTAACATGTATTTCAACTTTATAACCTTAGTATTGTACAGACGGAGCATACATAGCTCAGTTGGTATTCGTAGTCTCTTAAAAGAAGCATACATAGCTCCTATTTGAGTAGGTGGCTTCGCTAGATACGAACAAAACTTTACGTAATTTACTAGTTAAAATATTTCATAAAGGAATAGTAAACCAAAAACAATAAACTATAGTACTACACTATAGTAATAATTACACATTGGAAAATATAATAAGACGGTTTGCATCTCCGCTTGCTCATGAAGCCTTGCCCTTCAGCCACGCCTTGATACGCACAACATTTTTAGACTTCTGTCGCTATAAGTTGCTATATTCTTAGATTGTTACGTAGTACGCCATTGTTATTGCAGAACGGCATTATCAAAGAGTAAACAGTACTTGTCGCTTCGAAAGGTTAGGCCAGAATGAATAACCAACCGACTGACTGGTGCTTCCCTGCTAATTTTTTCCCTCCAAAACTCAATGCCAGTAAGTCTTCTTCCATTGGTCGCCCATAGTCTGCTGTGATTGGCTGTCATAATCTGACAGCCAACCACGTGCTAGCTTTGGTGTTGCCATTTTAAAATGTAACATTCGTAAATTGTAATATCGAACAGAAAACATTACTATCGACTTTATTAAAAATCATGACATTCCCAAGAAGCAACGTCTTACATCACATCAAAAACTGAAAACTCTAAATATGTAGTGCAAATATAATAATGCATAAATTCTATTACAAACTTTTTATTTGCGGTTAGAGCAATAACCGTGTCTAGTTAGTACTAGCAGTACTTAGGGATCTAACAGGAAAGTTAAGTTTGTCCAATACCTTTGTTTGTCGTTTAGTTACAGCAATCGTGTTAGATGCTTTCTTAATGTACGGAACCCTCTGTGTACGAGTCCAACTCGCACTTCATCATCATCATCTCAGCTGTACAGGATGTCCACTACTGAACATAGCCTCCCCCATTTGGGGAGGTTTTGCCAATACTCGCCACGCTTGGCAGACGGGTTGGCAAGCACAGTTTTGGGGTTTTTGACTGGGAAGGTGTTGCTGCCCACCTTCTGATTGTTATCCCTTAGCCGACTTCTACGGCACCCACGGGTAAAGTTGGGGGTACTATTCTATGCTGGCTCGCCACGGCACTCGCACTTGTTCGGTTTTTATTATTTTAGAACCAGCCTGCAACCGTTGGTATCAACATCTGAAAACTTTTTGATCAGTCCTGTCTATTTTGTACGCAACAAAGTTTCATGGCACATCTGGATATACCATTTTAACCGACTTCAAAAAATGAGGTTTCTCAATTCGACCGTATACATATATATATTTTTTATGTGTGTTCGCGGATAACTTCGTCGTTTATGGACCGATTTCATGATTCTTGTTTTGTTTGATAGAGTACACTTTCGTGGTGGTCCCATATAAATTTCATCAAATTCAGTCAAGTTTTTGAGTTACACTTCTAAAAACTGAAAAGTGTTGATTTATCTTGATGATGTTCATCATTGACTGTATCCCGTAAGTAGCGAGGTCATTAAAAAGGGTGAATAAAAAATATTTATCAAAAAAAATTTATCTACACTAAAAAGTGTGAAATAACTTGTCGAAGTCGGTACCATGCACGCAACACTGTGATAATAGGTACTTTCAAACTAGCATGGTAGTAGATGTCGGTTCTATTTTTGTTACATTTTTTTTTGTTGGTGTGGACGCCAGGCAAGTTCAAAGTGTTGGACGCAAGGCCAATAAAAAAAATACAGGTTCGTCCCACCCTTTGAACTTTTTGATATTTAGTTTTTACCACAAGAACATATTCAATTTAAATAAATTGATGAATAATGAAATATACACATGTGCTCTTTCCTATGGATAACGAAACAACGTACAGCCTAAGTACCTACCTACATCAACGTACGTCGAAAGAAAAGTAAGGTACTTTGTACTATTAGTCAGTTACGTTTGGATCAGCCTGTACGTCTACGACACGCGTTATCGATTGGAGATTTAATTTCCGATAGCAATTTCGGGTGAGGAATACTGCGCCATGGAATTAATGCGACGGAATTAAAAGATAGAGACATTCCGGCGATCCATTTTCCTTTATCAAGCACCAACACCAAGACACACGTGCCTAAACCACTTCTGGGGTTTGGTTACATATAGATGGTCTGTGATGGAGTCTATTTAATGGTACTGTTTATATGTCAATGAAAACGTAATATTATCCCATCCCTATGCTTTAGAAACGGGTTAATTACCATGTATTGTATATAGTTTGAGTTCTCGATATTTCGGCACAGTTGCATGCGCCATCTTCACGAGTAAACTGAAGTATCTGCGGGTAGGTGTTATAAGCAGACGTAACAGTCCACCCTCTACCTTTATACAAAAGTCACTTGGAACTCGATCTGGGTGTCGACACACATAACTCACGGTATGCTGTTTTCATCACAAGAACATATACTAGGTAGTTCTCGAAGCTAGTTAAATACTTACATTCAAAAATTTGTTAGCTGTTAGTGTTTACAAACATCTACTGATCCCTTCGGGGGGATATAAGGGTGTGGTATTGTATGGAATTCTAGAAACATTATATTCTACACTTTACGATTTTATTTATACGAGTACCTATACTCTGTGTTGGTATAATACCTTAGGGATCGCCTGCAGAGTTCAAACTATGATTAGGTATACAGCTTCCAATTTAGAAATGATTGCTTTTAGAGCTGTGTCTGGTATCTTCAGTCTCCAAGTGAGAATAAGTTCGGTACCTGAGTACACTTCTGATGCAAACGCAGAATGAAAATTAGTTGTAACTAAATTGTTGTTGTGTTTTATTAGTTATAGATTAACTTCTTGAGTATGTACCTATTAAAATATAAAGATCGATAAGCTCAAACAAGGCTGATTAAGTTTTGGCGTTTTATTTTCCGCATGACCAGAATTTTAATTAATAGTTATTTATATTATAAGGGGACAAAGACAAAGCAATATTTTGTGGAAAGGGCGTTATAAATTCAATATAGGTACACCGCCCAAGAACAATAGTTATGTATTATTCAACAAATGAGCAAAGTTAGTTTTGCTTCAAGTACTGACTCCAGTTGTAGCACCTTTTGAAAGTCACCATTTATTAAATAATTCGTATACATTGATAACAATCCGAACATATCGAAAACTTTTCAGTGTTTGTGGTGTCTGGCTTATTTACTGTAATCCATTTAAATTTATACCCAACAAATCAATAAGTAGGTACCTTAACTAATAAAGTTTTAAGTAGACGAACGCTGTCGAATGCTCGATCAAGGGACAATGAGATTAACGATTATCTCGTAACTTACCATAAACCCACCTAAACATAAGCATACGTACACCTACAATGAGTGTAGATTTAACAATCGTAGAGCCGCGCGCGCCCGCACGCTCTCCCGGAAAATGGTCCAAAGTAATTAGAATTTCACGGAAACTATAAAGTTGAATTAATCAACCAGCGGGTTCAATGCGGCAGTGGCTAGAGGAGACGGAATAACTTTGCTCGTTAGTTTACCTAGCGTAGTAAGTAAGTACCCGTTTGTAGTACCTACTTCTTTACAGACTGGAGCCGGCAGACAGTCGACAGTTGACAGTCGAACACAACGACGTTTGTATTTAAGCCAGACCTACATGGCTATATATTTGGTATTGCAATTTTAAAAGATGGATCTTATATTTGAAATATAAACATATTGTTACTTACGGGATGAAAACCGTGGTATTTATTTTTAATGAGCTCCCGATATTTGACACTGTTGCAAGCGCCATGATCGCGGGACGACTGGAGAATTCAGGTGGGTGGATAAATTAACATTAAGAGCAGACATATCTGTCTACCCTCTTTCATTGTCTTTTGCTACGCGCACTATTGGAACTCGATCGTAATTCACGACAGAACACGCTCACTGTATCACCACGTTTTTCCGAGTCCATATTAGGCCGTTTATTGTCCATAAGTTTAACACGGGGTACCACGTGCTTGACAATCTAAAACCATCTTCACGATTAATATAGGAAATATCAAGTGATGAGACACGTCCCACGCCTGAAACATTAAGGCAGCCCAAGACAGTTTGCAATGCCGACCAAAGCTTAAGTTTTACCTTACATTGCATTGCGGCTATCACACCAATATCGTCTTTGTGCTCTCGTTCCCAAATTAATTGCACTTGCTACGTACTCTAACAAACCACAACACTACCTACATACAGCGTTTTGAGGCAAAGTACTTGGCTCCTGTACGGTGTACTACTATTATTTATCCCGTGGCACTGGGGTACGTGGTACCAACCAAAACTGGCTCTCGCACATGAGTCCTTCCACCTAGTAAGTCGAGTTCCTCGCCTCTTACGATATTTAACTCCTTCCCGTCGCGGAGGGCATTGAACCCTTAACTAATATAGATTCATCCCTTCAACTGCGGGGCACGAATGATTTAAGTACCTCCTAAGTAGGCACTTACGTACTTTACTTATATGGTAAAGTAAAGTATAATATTTAATTGAACATTTTATTAAGGATTACCTATTATTTAAGTTACATAAATATTTTTAAGACATTATATAAATACTTTTATTTTTAAACTACTTCATTAGCTAGGGCTTTGTTTTGTTTCATTTAAGAACTGATAATATATAATTGCAAGTGTGTTCATAGTAATAAATAAAAATAAATAATAATGGCTGTGTAATTTCTGTAGCGAGTCGATTGGGGTGATTTTTACCATTGTGTAAGGATGTGTCGTCAATGTTACTAGGTACCTACTCCCAGTACGTACACACGTATAGGTACGTTACTCTGTATATTATTATGCATTTAACATTGTTCAATCAAGAATAGTTCCTCAAAAATATTCGTTTAAGGCTAGGTCCCGACCTAATGACATTATTCTAAACCGTAACCTATATATTATAGAAGGCATCGCTCCACGTCGTCGAAAGGTCTTGTCCCCGTTCCCACCGAATGAAGTGTATTGATTTAGATTTCGTACAGACGTCGTTAATCTAAATCCAATTTAGATTAACCTCCATTTGCACGCCTTACAACGCTAAACTAAGAAAGATAAGATATGTATATACACATACGAGTATGTATGTACCGGGCGAGAGGCTGTCGTGTTACCTAGTAGGTAGGGATCCACAGACAATAAATAGTACTAAATTATTAAAAAGTTAGAGACCAGAATTGGGAAAAAAAGTTAAATGAAATAGAAATATCCTTGATACCTTTTAATTACATAAAGTAAATAAAATGAAATTATCTCTGTCACAGATAAAATAAAGTCAACAAACAGGTTACGTAAATTTTATGTCGTTCTTCCAAAAATGTACAGGAATCAGAGATCCTCCTCACCAGGAAGGACGGTAACTCCAGGGCAGCAGGCTCACTAGTGGATGCAGGTAGCACCCACAGCACTCAGGATCCTCGGATGAGGACCAATAGGTTCCCAGACTTCTTGTAGGTTGGTGTAGAGGTCTTCACCGTATTTTGCGGATGACTCAAAAACAAAGAAAGGTTCAAGGCTGAGTTTTAAGTTAGATACAAATTTTAAAAAAAATCTAGTCCAATATAGAGGGACTAGATATAGAGATAACTTGTTTGGCACTTGAGGAAGTTCTGAAGTACGAACATACGTACACTTATACTTTATTTTTATTTCACAAGTACTCCACGATTATTTGAGTATAGAACTTTGAGTAGTATAATTATAGTAACTTGATTTCAACAGGGAAATCCACACCAGAATGAATCTAGAATAGTCCAATCTATGGGCTTTTATATCATTCTTATGTTCCAAAAATAAAGCAAATCTTTTTTTTTGTTATCGCCAGTAAAACGCAACAAGAGAAGCTCTGCAAAAAGAGAGCTGTAGAGAAATGTCAAGATGTCAACAAGCCCAGTAAAATAAAATACGGAAAAATGAAGCCAAAGTATTAAAAATTAGCTATTATGAAGATTGCAAACTATACCTATGTGAAAAATGAGGTATGAACATACCTATATTCGAAGACTCCCTAATGAGTGAGCTCGAGCTGTCGGTACTGATAAATTTTCAAATTGCAGACATCAGACAAACGATGAGTGATTACTCCCAGAAAATCATAGTAGCCATCACACTGCTCGTGCAGAACATGACCACCAGACCACTGGTTGCGAAAACATAAAAGGAAAGCCAGACTGGAAAGAAGCAAACTGTAAGTAACCTTACATTTTAATCTTACAAGGCCAAGATATACCAGTTAAAAAAATAAGAAAATAAATCAATTTTTTTCCAACTTGGAATGTCAAAGTTAACTGACAATAATCTTGTAAACCATAACTCGTCAAAACTTCATTTATTTAACTTAGTTAATAATATTTATTACTTTGATGTGTGTTGTTGCGATTAACAGCACTGTTATTTGATTTTTTTAAATTCATTGAAGGCTTTAAATGAATTTTATAAGAGATGGAAAAAAGAAATAAAATCCACATAAAGCGATAATAGACTTTTTTTAACTTGAAAATATTTTACAGTGATTTTTTTAATGTAAATATCACACATTAAGGAGATTTTGGATGATTTCCAAAAAACTCCCTTTTGGGCCATTTTGCCCACATATGAATGTAAAACGGACTACACTTGAGGGTAAAACGAACCCGCTAGAACATTATACATCTTCTACTCTGGGGTGCACGTTTCACATAGAAATCTTGTATCTTCGTCACTATCTTCCACTCCTGCACAACTACAATGTACACAGAGGTAAAAAATAGGGCATTGAACCAAACCTCCCTTTGAATTGTGAAAAAAGATGCGAACAGTATAAACATTCGGTCTCTTCCGTGTCTTCTTCAGAAGATAAATCCTTCTTATTTCACTTCGGTTGCTTATTTGTATTTGATTTACCCTTGGTAATTTTCTGCTTGAATAATGACTTTTAAAATAATCACTTTTTTTAATTTATGTATAAAAATCGTCCATCAGAATAAATGTTCGTTGTTTTCTTACAACCTCTCGTCAAAACAAATAATTTAAACCTAAACAGAAGTTAGTTGAAACAGTAAACTGTAAATAAACTCTTATCTCGACTCTAAAAATGAAGTTGTGAGTAGAAAAACACATGAAGGTAAAACGGACCGGTGGTGGTCCGTTTTTCCTTTGAAGATATTTTTTTTCGACACTTCACTGGAGCGTAGTTTTGTCGCAATTCTAACATAACCTTGAATTGGAACCACAATCATTCATTACCTTATTTTCATCAAACATTTGATAAGTAATGCAATAATCGTAAAGGAATCGTTTGTCAAACAATACATTATTAAATGTAAAATATGTGAAGCTATTGTTTTAAATAAAACATTTATTAAATAATATAAATATGAAATGAACCGTTCGTCAGATGTGATTTGTTAATTGTAAAATAACATGTTGACAAGTAATATATTTATGGTAAATGTTGGGTGTGAAGCGAAAATTTATAAATTAAGTGTCGGTGAAATGACAGGATACCATTTTTATTGAATAGTGAACATTTTTTTATACGTTTTCACAAGATGCGCTTGTTTAATTTCAAGTGAAAGAAATTGAAAGAATTCAAGCTCTGAACTGACAGCGCCATAATGCAAATTATATTTTTTCTTTTAGAAGTAGGTATAAACTAATTTAGCTCAAGGTTCCAAGATAAAATAAAATTCATACGCTTCATATAAAATTCTATATTTAATATATAAGTATACAGATTATGTAGTTACAAATCACTATGATTTTATATCGTACATCAATTACAAATGTAATTGTTTATACACAAGTTCTTATAACATTATTTATAATAATATCAAGGCATATTACCCAAAACAGTACCTATATAATGTTTACACGACTGTTGCAAAACTTACTCGATTCTAGATCAATTATAGTCTTATTTAATTATTCAATTTCAGGTTAAATGTATAAGTGTCATTTCAATTTAAAATGCAAGGTCCAATCCAAACGACATATGTTGATATCATGAAACCAATCAATAAAGTTTGATTAAAAATTCAATTGAATTTTTATTTAGATGAATACTTTACACTTAGCTTGAAGCATAAGCACGTGTCACGTGCATCATGCATTAAACTAAGCAAACTAAGCATAACTAAGCATACTAAACATTGGTAGCAATTCCCTTGTGCCGAAAATCTAAACTAAACTAGCGTACTGAATAATATACAAAATATAAAGTCTCATTTTTAGTATATCGACGTAAGAAAACGTATTTGCTGTTAGTAGCAAGAATGGTGTAAGTAGACTGAACACACAGCTAGATACAGGAAAAAATTCTGCGTCGAATGGTCTGGGTCTCATATTGCTACGACGACAAACGTTTTGAAAATAGGGTATAATTTTAAAAAGGCAATTTGCTGTAACTAAAAAAAGTTTACACTCTTTTTTTACTTACAGCAAAAGTGCGGTTTGTTATTAAACATCTGGTATAACTTACAGTAACCTACTGTCCAAGCGGTTGGGTCCGAATTCTGTGAGACCAAACGCCGCAGGAAATCTCAAAAACTCTCAAAAGAAACTCTGAAACTAATGGCAGAACGGAGCGAAATGAGACTGCAGTCCGCAGTTGATATGTCGGATTACGGTAAACTCAATAGACGAATTTGGAAGTCCATGCGACACGACTTGCGTGCTTATAATACTGCGCGTATTACGGCAGCAATTGAGCGGAACCAGGGCTCTAAAGTGTTTGCAAAACATTCGTCTATTGGGCAAAGCCAAATGACAAAACTGAAGACCGAAAATGGCAGTATCGTTTCATCCAAGCCTGAGATTCTGAGAGAGATTGAGAGCTTCTATCGACAGTTATATACCTCGACGCGCGAACCCGTTACTGAAGCAGCTCAGGACACCAGAGCAAAGTTAGTCCGACACTATACCGAAGACATCCCGGACATCAGCCTGTACGAGATTAGAATGGCTCTCAAACAGCTTAAGAACAACAAGGCGCCAGGAGAGGACGGAATTACGACTGAACTTCTGAGAGCGGGTGGTAGACCGATACTTTTAGTCCTCCAGAAGTTATTCAATTCTGTCATCTTCGAAGGCAAAACACCGGAAACGTGGCACAAGAGCGTGGTGGTGCTGTTCTTCAAAAAAGGTGATAAAACCTTATTGAAGAATTATAGGCCCATATCGCTCTTGAGCCACGTGTACAATCTGTTTTCGAGAGTCATCACGAACCGTCTCGCACGCAGGTTTGATGAGTTCCAGCCTCCTGAACAAGCCGGTTTCCGAAGAGGCTTTAGCACCGTAGACCACATTCATACACTACGGCAGATTATACAGAAGACCGAAGAGTATAATCAGCCACTGTGTCTAGCGTTTGTGGATTACGAGAAAGCCTTTGATTCTATCGAGAAGTGGGCCATACTGCAGTCCTTGCAGCGATGCCAAATTGACTATAGGTATATCGAAGCGTTGAAGTGTTTATACAGCAAGGCCACTATGTCAGTCCGATTACAGGACCAGAGTACGGAACAAATTCCATTGCAGAGAGGTGTGAGACAGGGAGACGTCATCTCTCCGAAACTGTTCACTAACGCATTGGAGGATGTTTTCAAACTTTTGGACTGGAAAGGATGTGGCATCAACATTAATGGCGAATACATCACTAACCTTCGTTTTGCCGATGATATAGTTATAATGGCGGAGTCGCTCGAGGATATCGGCACCATGCTCAACGACCTCAGTAGAGTTTCCCAACAGGTTGGTCTTAAGATGAACATGGATAAGACGAAAATCATGTCCAATGTCCATGTTCCACCTATACCGGTAATTGTTGGAAACGATACACTCGAAGTTGTAGACGAGTACGTCTACCTGGGACAGACTGTCCAATTAGGTAGGTCCAACTTCGACAAGGAGGTCGCACGAAGAATCCAGCTCGGATGGGCAGCGTTCGGGAAGCTTCGATCCATCTTTTCGTCCCCAATACCTCAGAGCCTGAAAACCAAGGTTTTCAACCAGTGTGTGTTGCCAGTGATGACTTATGGCACTGAGACGTGGTCCCTTACTGTGGGCCTCATTAACAAGCTTGAAGTCGCTCAACGAGCAATGGAGAGGGCTATGCTTGGGGTTTCCCTGCGTGATAAGATCCGAAATGAGGAGATCCGTAGGAGAACTAAGGTCACCGACATAGCTCTCAAAATTAGCAAGTTGAAGTGGCAATGGGCAGGCCACATCGCTCGCAGAACTGATAACCGATGGGGAAGAAAGGTTCTCGAGTGGCGACCACGCACCGGAAGGCGTAGTGTAGGCCGGCCACCCGCTAGGTGGACCGACGACCTCATAAAAACCGCGGGGAATCGCTGGATGCAGGAAGCGAGTAACCGGTCCAAGTGGCGTTCTATGGGGGAGGCCTATGTTCAGCAGTGGACGTCTTCCGGCTGATAATGATGATGATGATGATAACTTACAGCATTCTTATGCCAATTAAGTGGTATCAGCATTTTTTTTAGTTTTCTTCTCTTTACATCACTATAAATAGTACGTTATTTATTAAATATTTCAAGTATCAGCATTTTAAATATCTGGAAATATACGGAACTTAGCTATATCCATAGAAGTCACTAAACTGCTTACGACGTTCTTCAGGTCTTTAAAATGAAAAATCAATTGTAAGTAGTGAAAAGCCTACTGGTAATAACTTTAACAAAAATATTTTCATTGCTGTTCATGAGTATTATTTTAACAAAATTCATCTTTCTGTCAAAAACAATAAAAAAGGTAATTTGTTTTTTTTTTCTAATTTTTTTAATGTGTTTGGCTCTGGTGAAAAGCTAGTTTTGGCTACTTACATCAAATAAGTTTTCTTGCATCGATATTATGATTAGTTAACAACGATTAACAGCACTGTTATTTGATTTTTTTTCATTCATTTTAAGGTTATAAATGAATTTTATAAGAGATGAAAAAAATAAATAAAATCCACGTCAAGCGATAATAGACTTTTACAAATAACTTGAAAAAATTTTACAGTGATTTTTTTAATGTAAATATCACACATTAAGGAGATTTTGGATGATTTCCAAAAAACTTCCTTTTGGACCATTTTGCCCACATATGAATGTAAAACGGACTACACTTGAGGGTAAAACGAACCCGCTAGAACATTATACATCTTCTACTCTGGGGTGCACGTTTCACATAGAAATCTTGTATCTTCGTCATTATCTTCCACTCCTGCACAACTACAATGTACACAGAGGTAAGAAATAGGGCATTGAACCAAACCTCCCTTTGAACTGTGAAAAAAGATGCGAACAGTATAAACATTCGGTCTCTTCCGTGTCTTCTTCAGAAGATAAATCCTTCTTATTTCTCTTCGGTTGCTTATTTGTATTTGATTTTCCCTTGGTAATTTTCTGCTTGAATAATGACTTTTAAAATAATGACTTCTTTAATTTATGTAGGTATAAAAATCGTCCATCAGAATAAATGTTCGTTGTTTTCTTACAACATCTCGTCAAAACAAATAATTTAAACCTAAACAGAAGTTAGTTAAAACAGTAAACTGTAAAATAAAGTCTTATCTCGACTCTAAAAATGAAGTTGTAAGTAGAAAAACACTCGAAGGTAAAACGAACCGGTGGTGGTTCGTTTTTCCTTTTAAGATATTTTTTTCGACACTTCACTGGAGCGTAGTTTTGTCGCAATTCTAACATAACCTTGAATTGAAACCACAATCATTCATTACCCTATTTTCATCAAACATTTGATAAGTAATGCAATAATCGTAAAGGAATCGTTTGTCAAACAATGCATTATTAAATGTAAAATTTGTGAAGCTATTGTTTTAAATAAAACATTTACTAAATAATATAAATATGAAATGAACCGTTCGCCAGATGTGATTTGTTATTTTAAAATAACATGTTGACAAGTAATATATTTATGGTAAATGTTGGGTGTGAAGCGAAAATTTATAAATTAAGTGTCGGTGAAATGACAGGATACCATTTTTATTGAATAGTGAACATTTTTTTATACGTTTTCACAAGATGCGCTTGTTTAATTTCAAGTGAAAGAAATTGAAAGAATTCAAGCTCTGAACTGACAGCGCCATAATGCAAATTATATTTTTTCTTTTAGATGTAGGTATAAATTAATTTAGCTCAAGGTTCCAAGATAAAATAAAATTCATACGCTTCATATAAAATTCTATATTTAATATATAAGTATACAGATTATGTAGTTACAAATCACTATGATTTTATATCGTACATCAATTACAAATGTAATTGTTTATACACAAGTTCTTATAACATTATAATAATAATATCAAGGCATGTTACCCAAAGCACTACCTTTACAATGTTAACACGGCTGTTGTAATGCTTATTCGATTCTAGATCAATTATAGTCTTATTTAATTATTCAATTTGAGGTTAAATGTATAATAGTAATATCAATTTTAAATGCAAGGTCCAATCCAAACGACATATGTTGATATCATGAAACCAATCAATGAAGTTTGTTTAAAAATTCAATTTAATTTTTATTTAGATGAATACTTTACACTTAGTTTGAAGCATAAGCTTCTACACGTGTCACGTGCATCATGCATTAAACTAAGCAAACTAAGCATAACTAAGCATACTAAACATTGGTAGCAATTCCCTTGTGCCGAAAATCAAACTAAACTAGCGTACTGAATAATATACAAAATATAAAGTCTGATTTTTAGTATATCGACGTAAGAAAACGTATTTGCTGTTAGTAGCAAGAATGGTGTAAGTAGACTGAACACACAGCTAGATACAGGAAAAAATTCTGCGTCGAATGGTCTGGGTCTCATATTGCTACGACGACAAACGTTTTGAAAATAGGGTACAATTTTAAAAAGGCAATTTGCTGTAACTAAAAAAAGTTTACACTCTTTTTTTACTTACAGCAAAAGTGCGGTTTGTTATTAAACATCTGGTATAACTTACAGCATTCTTATGCCAATTAAGTGGTATCAGCATTTTTTTTAGTTTTCTTCTCTTTACATTACTATAAATAGTACGTTATTTATTAAATATTTCAAGTATCAGCATTTTAAATATCTGGAAATATACGGAACTTAGCTATATCCATAGAAGTCACTAAACTGCTTACGACGTTCTTCAGGTCTTTAAAATGAAAAATCAATTGTAAGTAGTGAAAAGCCTACTGGTAATAACTTTAACAAAAATATTTTCATTGCTGTTCATGAGTATTATTTTAACAAAATTCATCTTTCTGTCAAAAACAATAAAAAAGGTAATTTGTTTTTTTTTCTAATTTTTTTAATGTGTTTGGCTCTGGTGAAAAGCTAGTTTTGGCTACTTACATCAAATAAGTTTTCTTGCATCGATATTATGATAGTTTTCATATTGTGAGTATCACACATTCAGCCTTACTACTATCGCGCTGCTAAACAACTGATAACTAAACAGTGCCTAAGTAGTATTTAAATATTTCTTACCAATAAACGCTATTTAGCCAGTAGTTAGTTATGCAATAGATAATATGGAAATATATTTTATGTTGACATTTAAACTAAAAGGCATTATGAAAGACCCAAAATACCAAAAAGAAGTAAAATTGAGAGATATTTATGTACTTGTCGTTGTCAAATCTGATTGATTTGCGTTAGGTGTGCTTTTTTTATTTTGGAAGCTAATGCAATTGCCAATTTCCTTCATAGACGTGATAAAGTCTGCTGGCTCATGCCGTGAATATCAGCACAGTCTAATTGATCTGTAAGTAAAAAAAAATATATATTTGTGAATGGGTGTGTAATGTGAGAATTCCATTGCCTTTTTTGTTTGTCGCAGTTAGCCCTGTATAGATACCACCGGCTCCGGGGCGAGCACGGTGGTTATGTGGGAGTTTCCGTAGCATATCCACTAAAATACAAAAGCAGTCTCCATCACTACCGCTTATGGCGGGAACGCGGGAACGGGACCCCTCTCCCTTGCAGCAAGACAGAACACATGGCGAGCCACAACCGCCTCGGGGGACCAAACCTGCAAATGGACGCCAGACTCCCCCGAGTCTTGTCCCCCTGCGAGTTGAGTAGCACCTGGTACTCACCTGACGGTAAGGTGGGGCCACCACCTGCTACTTCGGCAGCACAGGATAGGGACAGCGGCGCCTCTCAATACCGACAGGCCTCTTCCCTTTTGCCTTTTACGGTGGCGGCACCGTCAAGGCCGCGGAAGGTAGGGAGAGCGGCTCAATACCGGGACTCCTCTCCCGCCGCGGCCTCCAACTCTCAGCCGCGGTGCCGCCCATACTACACCGCAGCCCGCCTCAGTTGCGGTGGCGGCCATACACCACCGCAACCTACAGTGACCGCTCCTATGTGGACTAGGAGGACAATAGAAGTGGTCCCACCCCGGGCCCGCCAGGTATCTCCTATCACCCTGGCAGGCCCATTAGTTCGGGGGGAGAGAACTCCATTGCGTAGGCCAACTTAGCAAGTAGTTGCTTACTTCGTGTCAACCCCAGTATCTTAGAACTGCCATGACTTGTAAGTCTACCGGTAGGTATACCACCACCTTCACCATGGGCATCTATAGAAAGCTAATTTTCTAGCAGATATATTATTCTGAGCATGTTTGTTTTGCGGAATCGGTACCTGTCTAGAAAGTCATAATCGCTCACTTCTGGGGTCGAATCTCATTTTACACAGCTTTTGTTTCCTTAAAGTTGTTCTTAATTTCCTCAACTCTTCAATATCGTCACGAAAAGTGCGCAGCATATTGATTTTGTCATCCATTGAAAAAAACTTACAATATTATTAGTTAATTAATGCTTTCAGTTTTGTGCATAGACAATATATACTCCAAGGAGGGTTAGTGTGCTTTCTGATAAATTTACAACTCAATCTGACAGACATATGGCCGCCATTTTCCTATTTAAAATTATAAACAAGGGCAGGAGGCTGTTTAATTTGACAGCTGTTTTAAGTAGTACTTATCTACTCGATAAAGTTATGCAACGTTTATTAGTAAGAAATTTGCCTATCCAACGGCTAAGTAATGGTTAAAATTTAAATAGCGTTTATTAGTAAGGCTGATTATCTATACCTAATATTATAAAGAGAAAATATTTGTATTTTGTATGTAATGAAAAAACATTAAAAGTACTGGATCAATTACAAAAAATGTTTTGCCGTTAGAAAGCTACATTATCACTGAGTAACATAATTATATAATATTTTCAAAAAAGTTAGGTATCCGTATGAAAACTTGGATAATGTTGCCCAAGGTGTGAAAAAAATACCAAAAAAACAGGCGCCTGCAATAAGATGTATACATTCCATTATTTTCAAAACTATGATACAGTACTACATTTAATAACAATGTAGATAAGAATTATTTTAAGTAGTAAAATAATAGAAATAAGTTCATTTTAGAATAAATTCGATACTTATACTATAAATATACATTTCACAATGTTTAAAATTCGCTTATCATGTAATTTATTTTACTAGGTAGATTGGCTTTTTTTATTATTGTGTAAGCGATTAAACTACCTAACATATGGTGTTACATTTATGCAGGTGTATCATATTATATGTATTTTTTTTTGTATGAAACCTATTTTAGATTGGTTAGAAATTTGGAACCACAAAGAGCATATTCCGCTTTTGTTTACTTTTATAATGTTTAACATATGTATGTCAAACAAGCAATTCACTTTATCGTTTCTATATATTGGTTCTATGGTCTAGGTATCATTTAGACCTTGCATTACATATTGATAATTAATAATAGTACTATGTGTACATGTTTAGTAGTAACCGATCTGGTGTTGTGTTTCGTATGTGATCTTCCCTTCATCTTTCTTCAATGTTAGCTCCGGCCTAAAAATAAATAACATGTCATTTTATATTATCTAACCAGAAATGCGAATGTTTTGCATGAATGGAGGTTTCTTACTCACCCCAGGTCGGCTGAACGGATATAGATGAAATTTTGTAAAAATCGCTGTGCGGACAGGGCCTTAAACTCTAAGATAAGCAGGTATTTATATAACGGGCCCAAGAGTGAACACAAATCATAAAGTACGACATCGACTGTCACTTTGACACCTGTCACAGCAATACCTACTCGTCTATCAGTGTTATTTTTGAGTTAAAGGTATTGACACCTGACACAGCAATACCTACTCGTCTATCAGTGTTATTTTTGAGTTAAAAGTAGTGTAAGTGTGAAATCAAAATCATACAATACGACGCCAGTGCGATCTAAGTGTTTTTTTTTACTTCTTCCTACCAGTAGGGATAGGCGTACCAGGGAAATAATTGAATTATCATTAAAGTTTCGTGACAAAGGGACAGAAAAGAACAAGTAACTTAGCATTAGGCCTTAAAATTGAGTTAAGGAAAACGCAATACTTACAGCGTAATTTCGACGGTCTGCTGCGGCACTGAAACTAAAAACGGAAACAAAACGTGAATTTAAGTTATGTATCTATACATATAATAAAAATGTAACGGATCGCTGTCTGTACATGGAAGTTATATGAGAAAACTACTAGTTAATAATATAACTGGTATTATTACCATGAGTATGCTGATTAGTGAGTTTACGATATTTCGGCAATCTGCAATTCGGTTCATACGTGATCATGGCGCTTGCAGCAGTGCTGAAATATCTATTGCTATATGAAACTGCTACTGCAGTTGACATAATTAGATCTAGACTGCTAAGCCTTTAGGCTTTGATAGCTGATAATCATGACTGTTTCTGTACTGGATGAAATCCTACACATTATTTGCCATAAGATGTGTAAGATATCTTGCGTTTCAAAGAGTACAGCTTCGTTCCAGCAAGATAAGCAACTAAATAAGCCCAAATAGTTCCATTGTCCAAAAAGGCTACTTCCTAAATATAAATAAGTATGCTATTATATAAATATCATTACTTTTCAATTCTCCTTTCGTATCTAAAATTCTTGAACGTCTTGTCCATAATCAGCTAGGTTTCTTCCCTAACCGCAATAATCTCTTAATCCATTGGTGTCTGTTATCTATCGCGGGATCAACAGCACTGTTGCGGAACTTGTCAATGTCACTGATGTCATAAGGTTGGGTATGGGCATCTACAACTATGCTGGATTTTAGCAATGCTTTTAACACTGTAGACTTAGTAATCTCCTTAACATTGCTCCGCTTTATTAATATATTTCCAACAGTGATTGACTGGTTTCGCAGTTATCTGTATGGTCGTCGCCAACGCATCCGCAATAAAGATTAGGTCCTTCCTGGTAAGGCAGAAGCACTGGCATCCCTCAAGGTAGTGTACTTTGACCTCTCTTTTTTGCTGTTTAATAACTGCATATCATTCTTTAGTACTTCTTACCATACCATGCAGACGATTTTATTTTTTTCTATTCTCAGGCTTCGTTTGCGGGCTTAGTCAGGACTTGTAAACTCTGTTTTTAGATATTGTATTGTATTGCCCTGTTTTGCACAGCAGGCGTGGCACCTCCCATCAGGTAAAAAACTTCCCCGTTTCGTCACTAATTAGCATTACAAAAAAACTACAATAATGAGAATGTCTAATTCTTACCCATTTGATGTAATGGTTGTTGAGCCATCAGTCCTGTGACGTCACTGAAGAAAATAGCCTGATTTGAGTGTCTGGAATGAAAATAAATACATGAAGTTAGTATATGACCACGCATTACTTTTTACTGGATTATGCGATATGCCGTTATTATGTATATCAACCATTTTATTATCATGAACATCAACTGAAAACATTTGGTGTCTCTAAGCAGGCATTATTGCTTTAATTAAAATCATATAATAAAAATTGTGAGTAGTTGCGACATCAATACAAAAGTTAAAGTGTTTGATAAAAGCTTCTTTCAGTTGGATCATGCTTGTCAAGCTGTACCATAGACGTTGCTCCATCCCCATACAAAAATCAGATACAGTTACAAATCAATAGCCACCCTCACACGTTGACTTTGGAGTGCGCTTCGTGGAGTGCCATTCCAAACTGCGCGTCGAACCGCACTCCGAACTTCCGTTTTGGAACGCGCTCCAAACCTCTCGCTTAATTCGCGCCTTTTTGATACCACACTTCGGCGCACGCTCCGATGCGATGCAATCGGAACGACACATCAAACCACACGTCTAAATGCATTTCGACAGTTTTTTAAACACTTCGGAGTGGCG
Organism: Selenia dentaria; assembly: GCA_917880725.1. Taxonomy (NCBI): domain Eukaryota; kingdom Metazoa; phylum Arthropoda; class Insecta; order Lepidoptera; family Geometridae; genus Selenia; species Selenia dentaria. The sequence goes on along the minus strand of OU862877.1, from coordinate 29,450,622 downwards.
CGTGGAGTGTCCCTAGATGACAAAAGTTCTGCCTGTCAACTGCGTGTTGAATGCTTCAACGGTTGTCGTAATCGCCTTAACTGGAATTGAATGAGCCGAAACGGCGAATATTGTAGGAAAAGAAGTACCTATAGAAGGCGTCATAATCATTTCCCAATGTTAATAGAACTACACGAAAACCATCCAGAGGATTATGAAAACCACTTGCGGATGAACAGTAAACATTTCAATTGCCTGTTATCAATGATATCTGTATTCAAAAATAAAAAAGGAGTCAGTTATATTTATAAACCCGGTTACAACATCCACACTCCAAACTGCCATTTTGAACTCCAAACCCTTCACACGTACGCTCCGCCGCCAACAGCGATCCGATGCGTTATACGTGAGCGCCGCTTCTGCGTGCGCACCAATTGCTTTTACACATACACTTCGGAGCCCGCGACGGAGTGGCGCGTGGTGTCAAGGTGTGAGGGTCGCTATTGATCGGACATGGCATCATGGCGTCTGATACGGATTGCCGAAAGTAGACAGTGTAGATGACATTCTTATGGTAAAAAAGATATCTTGTAAACGGTTAGATTTAAGATATGGTGTTTAATAGTGAAATCAGTCAGAAACGATGTAGACTACAGGCTCTTAACGGGAATAGGTAAACTTAGCCAATAAGTCCAATCACCTTGTATATACTAACCTATAATCCTTAGTGGGATCGATATACGTAGCTTGGATAATCTGTGGCTGCGGCTGAGGCACTGGTTGGGGTTGGGAGATGACGATTTCATGTGTGTGCCATTTCTCCATTGCATCATTAGTTTCCTGTAGTTTCTGCATGCGTTCCACTTGCTTGTACGTCGGTTCGCCGCCGATGTAATCACGTTTCGTGCGATTGTGGTTACGGATTTCGTGCTTGCGGAGATCTGATCTGGTGGTAAAATAGGATATGTTTTAGATTCAGGGCTTCTTGATCACATTTCAGTCAGAAATAATTAAAGTAATTTAATATTAGACTTTTAATATTGTGTTTACATATTTGTCATTTTAATTTATTCGATGTTAATGTTATGGTGGTTTAGTTTTATGAATACTTCGCTATGGAATAAAAGCTAAAAAGTAAACTAAAACACAATTAAGGATAAATGTTTGCATGCTGAATTGAAGCCTTTTCAGTCCAATACATTAGTATAGGCTATGAGATATGATTAGTAAGCCTTGACCGTCAGTTTCACGCCATAATATGTGTTAATATGGAGGGTATTTCAAAAATCAATAATCAGATTAAGTTTAAATTTGAGCTAAGCAAAAAAAGTGTTTTGTACGCTTCTAGACGTATCGTTATGTGCAAATTATAAAGTTGTATTATGCTGATAAGTCATAATGAACCGGACAAGTAGTAACACAATAAAGTTCCGTGATAAAAAACGTGTATGTACTGAATATATAAACTCTGTTCGTTCCGAATTGGCATCCAAATAAGTACAGTCCTGAAGAGCCACAAAAACCCTTACAAGTACGCACCAAGCTAAATAAATGCGAAGATTTCGTATTTATTTAGCTTATCGTTAGTGTTTCATTGAATTGATAAAATAATGTTTTAATCTTCAATAGATTTGATGAAATTTGGAATAGAAATAACGTCATTTGGCACTGCGCAGAGCAATTTACCTGTGCGCAGTACTAAATAACGTCATTTAAAGTTAGGCAGCGTTTGTAAGGCCATTGTTTATAATATTGAATGCTTAAAGGTTGTTTGTTGGTATTTAATTTACTTATAGCAGAAATCTCGACCACAGAAGTTGCAAGTGTGTTTGATATGCATGTGGGCAGCTTCGTGATGTTCCCGCAACCCCGCATTTGTGCGGAACGCTTTCTCGCACAGCAAGCACTGTAAAAAAATAAAGTTATTATTTTAAGTTATAGACTTAGCGAGCGATGCGTCTCTGCTTCAACTGGCCAAATTGATTTTCATGTGTCCGTATGTTTCTTAGGTTTTAAGTTGGTCCTCCTGTCCAGGTCGCATTTTTTAACCAATCTTGACGAAACTTGGTATTCATGTTCTATTATTCAATGTGTTTTATAGTCACCGCCGATTTTTGAGTGAGGGGTACTTATCCTAAAATGGGGGAAGTCTGCTGCGGTGCTATTTACCGACCAATTTTGATAAAATTTAGTACACACATTAGGTACTTGACTTTAAAAAGGAATTTCGAATATGAGCATAATTGGTCAAGTGTTTGCCGAGACAATAGGTTGTGAAGTACTGCGAAAAATTGCCGCTGATAAGACGCGTGTATGTTGCTCGCAAGCTACTGTTTGCAGAACTACTGCTTATTACAGGAGCAGAATAAAGTAACAAGCCAAAACTTCATTGCTTTTAAGGAATAGAGGTTAAAACAATTCACATAGTGAGAAAAACTGAATATGAGATTTAAAGCAGCAAGGGTTTCGATTGCTAAGTCTTGTGATTCGAAAAAAAATACTAAAAAATTAAACAATATTGTGATAATATGGACTTTTCAATTATCATGGTACCGATTTCAACAAGTTTCAAAACATTTTTCAGTTATTAGAGTACAAAATCAAAAACCGCTTGACCGAATTCGATGAAATTTAAGTCGGAAGTATACTCTTACAAATTAAAAAGGAAATTTGAGAATCGGTCCACAAATGGGGGAGAAGCAAAAACAAATGCACACAGTCGAACATAGACGCTCCTACTTTTTTGAAGTCGGTTAAAATATACTATTACCATTATAAAAGGAGAACAGAGGTTAGTCTGGAGTACTGCCCGCGTAATAAATAATACCTACTTTGCATAAAGCGATAGGGCTGTCAGTGTTATATACATCACAACACAGATCGACCAGCTCGATCGTCCGGTATGTACTGGCAGAACGTTTAACGAGCGGTATCTAAGTCCTATCTGCCGATGGTTTATCCAACTGGTAGAAATAAGTGGAAAGGTTGTCCAGTCTGTCTGGCTTCCCTTTCTCGCACGCATCCTCTCACACTCCTAACCCACAGCGCTAGATTAGTTTTAGTTATCACTCGGGCGCCCCAAAGCAATTATTTTTTTAAAACAGTAACAACAGCGGTAACAATAACCCAACAGTTATTTATTTTTACAAGTATCAAAACATTATTTAAATATCCGACAGATCTAAACAATACCGTCCCTACTGTACAAAATCACGACAAGGAAAGACGTCAGCACACTCGGAGATGTTAACTTCGACGGGTGAAGGCAGAGTGAGCAGAGCCTTTTTTTTCGAACGGGTTTAATGCTGTTTGCCTCTACCGGCATTTACAGCGTCACCGGATGTGTTTCGTCGCTCGTATCGTTAAATAAGGCGTAGCTCGGGCGCAACGTCTGGGGTGTAATTATCTTGTAACACTACTTTAATTTATTTCTATTAGACTTTACTATGTTATTACTTACCTTGAACCGTTTCTCCTGGTGTGTGAGCTTATGCTTGTTGAGATTGGATGGGTTGACGAAGGTGGCGGGGCATTGCTGACATTTGTAAGGTTTCTCGCCTGTGTGCGTGCGCATATGCATCACTAGGTAGTACTTGTGCTTACACTTGTACGGGCACAGGTCGCAGAAGAAGTTGAATGTGTTTGTGTGGGTGATCCTGGAACGAATACAAAATACAATAGTAGTAACTCCTGGGGCCCAAGTCTCTTAGCTATTGAGCAAACGCCACACTACAGCGACGCTTCTGCGATTGGGCTGCCTTTAATGTCAAATTCGGTAGTCTATTAGATTTAATTTACAATAGCAGTTGTATAGCAATTGCATCGCTGTTGTATGGCTGCGCTAATAAGGCTTGCGAGTGATGCCACTCACATAAGATTGAAAACCTGTATCAATGAAAAATCAGTACAGTAAATTTCTAACTAAAACACAATAAATAAATACATTTTTAATATTGTTTCTTTCTAAAAGCCATCTAAATAACGCGGAAATTAATTTTGTAGATCAGACTACCGAACCTATGTATGCCACTGTAGCAACACAATCATTCACAGCATACCAATTATGTCAACCACTATCGATAGCAAGCCGCTGGACCGCGATCGAACCTAAAAAGCGAGCAGACTACGAAAACTGTCAAAAACAACAAATTGACTTGCAATAACGCGGTGCAAGTCTATAATAGTACATTATGCAACAAGTGCGCGAAGTTGTTTATTACTACCGAGACGAGTTTTAGGCCTGAGATCGAATATCGACGGCCTAAATGGAGTAGAGATTGTACTTATTAAACAACGCGCACGAGTTTCATACGACGTTTTTCAACACACTTACTTGCTTGGAAAAACTTCAGTTCATAGTAATTTTTATTTATTAAAACAATTATTGAAAGTACAATTGGTAAAGTTATAGGTTAAGCTTTGCTATTAAAAACATCATTATTTTGCTCTTGGGTGAATGAGTAAATGTTGGAGATTGCGCATTGTTCTCTTAGGGAGTAAGAAAAAGTGTTTCATCATTATTATAAGTAGCAGATACTAAATTGGTCGTTGACATCGCCTCGTTGAAGGAAGCGGTTCTGGACATATTTTTTTTGGTTTTGGTTCTAAATTGATTTCCAGGGTTATCCTGGCGCGTATGTTGGCTTTGTTTTGTATAGAGTCTTCTACATACGATTCTGCCACTGCATTGGAGCTCCACCCACCATGGCGCTTTAATGTAAGCAAATCAGCTCCTGAAATAGCCAATAATGTGGCTGACGTTCGCCTAAAGCTATGTCCTGTATATGTTTCTGCATCTGGTAAACCTAGAAACTTTGCGATTTCTTTCGGCATGGCACCAAATTTATTTATTCCAATGCATTGACTTGTATATTTACCTTTTTGATAGTTTTAAAAACATCTGTCACTCTTTGCTTTTTTCGATCTTAAATATTCAATGTTTTTTTACGATATCGTAAAATTGACCGCGTTATAGTAAAAGAGTGCGGAATTTTGTTTTTAGTGCTAAGTATTTTGACCAGAAGCATGGATCCATGGTTTTCAATATCTTTTGTTGTAATTTTACTCAATTCCTGCCGTCGACAAGCACCACAAGAACCAAAAAAAAAATATTTACACGAACACTCATTAACGTAAACTAATATTACCTACCTGGATAAATAAGCACTGAATACTATTTCTTTCAACTGACCTTTGTTGCAAGATATTGGTTATCTGGAGCTTCTTTGGAGAATTTTTCGACATCATTTGATGTCAACACTTTGGACTTTTGACTTCTAAATCCATCTGAGCGTCTCTTCAAGAACGCAGTCAATTTTGAATATGATTTGATATCAGCGCCATTTTTGGTGCGAACTGTACTTTTCAACATTGAATAAACGCACCACAAAGTACTAGGTTTGTGCTTATTAGCCAGTTCATTAAAATGAGTCATGAATACGTTTTCTGAGAACGAATTGGCGTTTTTGCTGTTTTTCCATACTAAGAAATTTTCATAGGCAAACATGTACCTACTTATCTTTAGATTTACACGGCAACAAGCTTTCACTTGCAATTTGAGCTTCAGATAATATTTCTGGTGGCGTAGATTGTATCATATTGTTCAGTTCGTTTTCATCTTCATTGCTAGAAGCTGACATTTTTCACAATAAATAGCCACAAATAGCGTAGAATTTATGTACAGAACAATAACTATGTATTAGTAGTTTAACTTTCTTTTCTGCATTAAATCCAAGAGCAAAAGCAGTAAATGCAATTTTCTATTTTCCGCGTTAGCAAACATGCGCGCGCAGTTAAAATGAGACCAAAGAGGTTTCGCATCTGAGTTTCGCACATAATCAAACCCTTTCTTTTAGCACACTTCGCCCTTCTCACGGCGCGCGCATTAATCCTCCGAAAATAAATGTGTATAATTTTGCTATTAAAATGCTATTATTTTTTAACTTTTTAATCTGATGCATACATATAAATGAATTATTTGCTAAAATGTACGAGTAATTGTTTTGTAGTGTATTTTGACGAATACAGTTTTATTATTTGGAAAACCTTTTTTAATTTAAAGGTTAGAACTTTTTGCTCATTTTTAAAAACTTAAATTTCATTTTGCACTCGAGCGGGAATGAAAAGTAAAAAACACGCGTTCGAAATACGCTGCATTTAGATTCTAATTACCGTTCAATAAAAGTCCCTTTTCTAGAAGGTGTGTTGAAAAAAAATAAGAGACTTTGGACCCAGGTTTGTCCTTTAATTAACTCACCACTACAGACTTTATGGTCCGTATCTTATTCACATTATTTTTATTGGAAGATTTAGATAGTAGTTTGCGATATAATCGCTTGTTTACAATAGCAATAACCACGTAGAAGCGACCGGCGGTGTCGACGAATCATTCGCCGTATTGGAAGCGACACCTATTCCTATGCCAACCCGAGCTGTAAAGATCTCATTCGCTGCAGTGTTTGTTGTTGGCTACATGTGAAAGAACCTGAACAACGAAGACGCAAGTTTGATTTTTTTCTTAATTTTTGTTGTTACTGCTTATAGTTTGGTTTTGGTTCGATTAGAAAGCGTTAGAAGACTGACGACTTCTAATCGAACCAAAACCAGACTTCGTCATATGAGTTTAGCGAGTAAAAGGCAGTCTTTGGTACACTTGGAGCTGTCGGGCTGCAATCACGATATTAATGTCTGGACAGTTTAATTTCTTGAGTTTGGAGGGACTTGGAGATCTCTTTTTAAAAAGTTTAAAAAACGAACTGTCGCAAATAGCTATGTTTAATGTTTCCTCGTAGATTGGAGAAAAGATAATAATAAGGTGGTTTAGTGAGTCAGAGCCCAGCCCAGAGCTATAATATAATACGAGGGCTGCACTAAAAGTATCGGGAATGTAATATTTCCACTGTTCCTGTAATATTAAAATCTTATTAATTGAAAACTCCTTGGTTTTAAAAATCGAATACCATTTATTTATTTAAAAAAAGATTCTCGGTCTTGTCACAAGGTTTTGTCAAACTTGTTTAGTCGTTGAGAAAATGGAATTGACTCGAGAAAATTCAAGAGCGATGATTTATTATGACTTTCAAAGTGGTTTAACACAAAAACAGTGTGTTGACCGGATGATTTCTGCATTTGGTGATGAAGCCCCATCCAAAACCACAATTTATCGCTGGTTTGATCCCTATTCTTGTCAGCAAGTTGGAGCGTATAGGTATTCGTGGACAGTGTCTGAATCTCTTCAAAGATTACCTTACAAATAGAACGCAGATGGTAAAAATAGGACAATACCTTAGTGAGGAAGCAAGTATTTCTTTTGGAGTTCCTCAGGGCTCAATTTTAGGACCAGGCCTCTTTCTTATCTATATAAACGACCTGTGCAAGATGAGTATCAACAACGCTAAAATTTTCACTTACGCAGACGACACCGCTTTGGTGTTTCAAGGAAATACTTGGTCGAACGTCTTTTCTGCTGCCGAAAATGGAATGAAACTGGTATCCCAATGGTTAAAAGACAATCTCCTCACTCTTAATGTCAATAAAACCAAATATATGACATTTTCATTACGACAGCCTGGTGATCCTCCACAAACCCTTAAAATCAAAGTGCATAACTGCTCAAATGATTCTCAATCCTGTAAATGTCCTTCTTTAGATAAAGTTTCTCAAATAAAACACCTAGGGGTTATCTTAGATGAACGACTGTCCTGGTCATCCCACATAAATATGTTAACAAAGCGAGTCAGGAAGATGATTTGGATATTGAAGAGGTTACGGTTTGCTACAAGTCCTAATTTAATTAAAATTATTTACTTCTATATGTCAATCTATTATATCGTACTGTATTACGGCATGGGGAGGAGCCTTCAAGACACACGTTTTACCTCTCGAAAGAGCACAGCGCTCCGTACTCAAGGTTATGATGTTTAAACGGTCTCGTTTCCCTACTACCGAGTTGTACAAACTATGTAAAGTCTTATCAGTAAGGCAGCTTTATATACTGAACATAATACTATACCAACACACTAAAACACCTTTCGACATATTATGTGCACATAGAAAACATAGACGTATAAAAACGGTTAAATTCAGAACAAAGTTTACGAACACGATGATAGACATTTTTCGAAAAAGTTAAAAATTTGACACCCTTAGTCGCATTTTTAGGTACTGTGATCGCAATTTTCACAATTTTACAGTGATTTTTTTAATAATGTTATCTCAAATAACAGTGCTATTAATCGTAACCACAAATGAAAGTAATAATCATTGTTAACTAAGTAAAATAAATTAAATTTTGACGAGTTATGGTTTATAAAATTTATGTCAGTCAACTTTGACACTTTACGCTGGAAAAAAAATGTACTACACTACCTATGGCAAGTTTTTTTAAAAGATGGCCCATTTAGTCTAGATTTCAAAATAGTACAACACTTGCCACTTTTCTTGCCAATAAAACTGCGTATTTTTTGCGAAAGGAACTCATGGAAAATTTAATCAAAATAAAACGGTAAATTATCGTAACACTTTATTATCCTCCTAAAACTAAAGCAGCTGCTCAAATTGTTTCCCTCCAGCATTACTTTATTACTTTCATTTGTGGTTACGATTAATAGCACTGTTATTTGAGATAACATTATTAAAAAAATCACTGTAAAATTGTGAAAATTGCGATCACAGTACCTAAAAATGCGACCAAGGGTGTAAAATTTTTAACTTTTTCGAAAAATGTCTATCATCGCTTGACTAAGTGACATAAATTTTTTTTCTTCTTTTTTTCATAACTGGTATACCTTGGCCTCTCGCCCGGTACCAGGTTATCGTTGAGTTTTGGGACACCCTGTATATATATATATATACACTGTATATATATATATACTATATATATATACTGTATATATATATATATATATATATACTATATATATACTATATATATATATACTACTCTTGATCGTTCTCGTTTTCTTGAGGTTTTAAGTACCTACTTATGGTGGCCGAGCAGCCTACGGAAAGGCATTTAGCGAAGTAAACTTACCCGATAACGGTGAACCTCTTGTTTAACATAGGTATTTGTATTTTATTTTTAATAATTCTTACTATATTGGAGTAGGCCCTGAATGTAACGGTAAAAATGTGTAATAAAGGTTGCTCTAAGGTAACTACCGGCTTTGTCACCCTCACTGATCTATTGTTTTGTCTATGATCTTTATTAAACTATGAAATTATAAGTATGCATAGCATACAATTTTATGTAAATACCGAGTAACTGCTACTCAAAAACCTTAATGTATGTATAACCTAAGTTCATTCTATCACAAAATGAGTTTTGTTGTGGGTAGCAGTTTACCAAATATTCTCAACCGGGTAAATATCATATCACAATACTTGTTTTAATAATTGATACCCACTACTGAATAAGTAATGCCCATTTACCAAACTTATATGTAAAATTTAACAACGGTAATTATTGTTTAAATGAATTATGTACGAGGGTGAATCAAAAAATTCTTGGAATCAATATTAAAAAATGCAAAGATTTAAATAATAATATTTTATTTTTCTACATAATCTCCCTCCAATGCAATGCATTTAGAATAATGCGTTTCTAACTTCCTTATTCCTTGTGTAAAAAAATTTTTTTCTTGACTCTCGAAAAAGTCCTCTACGGCAGCTATAACCGCGTCATTATCGTGAAATTTTGTTCCACGAATTTCCTCTTTTAATTTTGGAAATAAGTGAAAATCACTTGGGGCTAAGTCCGGAGAATATGGTGGGTGGTCAAGGAGATTGAAGCCAGCACAGCGGATTGCGTTGAGCGCAACTTCCGATCGATGAGCAGGAGCGTTATCTTGAAGGAACAACACGCCCAACGACAGTTTTCCACGACGTTTTTCTTTAATCGCTTCACGCACTTTCGGGATTAAATTTGCATAATAGGGTCCAGTAATCGTCTGGCCTCTTGGCATGTAATCAATAAAAAGGATTCCTTCACTATCCCAGAACACAGAGGCCATAACTTTGCCAGCGGTAGGAGCAACTCGAAATTTCTTAATGGATGGAGAGGATGGTCGTTTCCAAGACATGCTTTGTCTTTTAGTTTCAGGATCAAAATGGTGGACCCACGTTTCATCCATGGTGACAAGACGACGGCAAAAATTATCCGAATCACGCTGGAACATTTCGAGATTACGCTTGGAAATTTCCAAACGTCGCTTTTTGTTTTCGTCGGTTAACATTCGTGGCATCCATCTTGCAGACACTTTTTTGAACCCCAGTGAATCCATTAAAATGGATTGAACGCTACCAAAAGATATCTTTAGGATCTCAGCTATATGTTTTATAGTCATTCTTCTGTCTTCCAAAACCAGATTCTCAACCTTTTTGACATTTTCTTCTGTAACGGAGGTTGAAGGCCGCCCAGAACGCGGGTCATCTTTACAGCTTGATCTACCTCTTTTAAATTCAGCCACCCAGTACGCAACCGTAGAATAGGGTACAGCATCACCCCCTAATGTCTGCTGAATGTCCAAAAAAATTTCCTTCGTAGAAATTTTTTTCAAACTGAGATATTTTATCACCGCACGTAACTCACTTTTATCCATAATTTTGACTTTTTAGCAACTCGTTGCACAAAAAAATTTATTAAATGCGAACGAACTGACAAAAACAAGTGACAGTCTGCATAAATATAGTGTGATAGACACTCTTTAATTTGAATATCGAACTTGATCCAAAAAGGTTTCATATATATGCACTTCTAAGAACTTTTTGATTCACCCTCGTACACCTACTACTAACTATTAAAATGTTCTTGTTGCGGGAAGAGGTTGGTATCCGGGAAACAGAATTTCTTGTCCGGACGCTAACACACAAATCGTACATTTAAAACATTGATGTTATTATTATATAAGTTACATTTAAGATTTTCAAATTGTGCTACTTATTACCCAATAAAGTTTGAAGTTTGAAGTTTGGTTTGCTGAATTTCAACGTGGACGTGTCAAGCTCAGTGATGATCCCCGTCAAGGTCGTCCAAAAACTGCAGTCACCCAAGAAAACGTTGATGCTGTGCGTAAGGTGATTGAGGAAGATCGACATGTGACATACCGCGAAATTCAGGCAACTTTAGACATTGGCATGAGTCAAATACAAATAATCTTGCATGAACAATTAGGTGTAAAAAAAGTTGTTTTCCCGATGGATACCGCATTCGCTCTGTGAAGAGCAAAAAGCGGCTCGCGTTACTTGGTGCGTCAGAACTCTCGAAAAGATTCCACGCAGGATCCTCAAATGATGTATACAACATCGTATCAGGTGACGAATCCTGGATATACGCGTACGAACCCGAAACAAAAAACCAGTCACGAGTTTGGGTGTTCAAAAATGAGTTAAAGCCAACAAAAATTGTTCGTTCACGGAGTGTTACAAAAAAAATTGTGGCCACGTTTGTCTCCAAAACCGGCCATGTTACGACTATTCCTCTTGAGGGACAAAGAACGGTTAATGCAGAATGGTATGCTAGCATTTGTTTGCCACAGGTCGTTTCTGAACTCCGTAAAGAGAACTGCAACCGCCGCATCATCCTCCATCACGACAATGCGAGTTCTCACACCGCGCTCAGAACAAAAGAGTTTTTAGAGCAAATAAACATAGAATTATTAGACCATCCGCCGTACAGCCCCGACCTAAGCCCTAATGATTTCTATACTTTCCCTAAAATAAAGATAAATTGCGTGGACAGAATTTTCATCACCTGAAGAAGCTGTGGACGCCTACAAAACGGCCATTTTGGAGACCCCAACTTCCGAATGGAATGGTTGCTTCGATGATTGGTTCCATCGTATGGAAAAATGTGTCAAATTTCGCGGAGAATACTTCGAAAAGCAATAAATACATTTTTAAATAGTAATGTTGAGTCACTTCCTAGATTCCCGAAATTTTCAGTGCCGCCCTCGTATATAAACTTTTTTACACTGCATATTTTGTGCATATTTTAGAGTTTTCATTGCATATTTTGGGATTTTGTTAGTGCATATAATCCAATGTCTACTTATAACAAAAGTAGGTAGGTACTCACATATGGTTCTTTAGTCTAGCGAATATGGGAAACTCCCTAGCACAGACGGTACACTTGTGTACAACGGGCTGCTTGTGTATTTGCCGCATGTGCTGCTTGATGCTGAGCACCAGCTGACCGCAGATGTCACAAGCACGCTTCATGCAGAAACGCTCGCGGCGGTGCTTCGCTAAATGCTCCTGTAATAGTTCACGTATCCTGTATTACATTATATATTATTTTACTACACTGACCTGAAACTTCATGCGTACATGCAACGTATACTTTAGAAAGACTTTGACATTGATTGCAGGTATGAAGCAGGTATGTTCCGCCGAGCTGTAAAATGCCATTGCATTATGGTAGAACCTACGCAAGCACTTCAAATGAATATCCCATAATACGAGTAAAACAAATGCAAACAAAAATACACTTCATTGGTGTTACTTTAGGATGTACTTACATCTTATAATTGACCAAGCGAGCGAAGCGTCTCTGCTCTAACCGGCCAAATTCACTTTCATCTGTCCGTATGTTTGTTAGGTTGTACGTACGTCTTCCTGTACAGGTCTCATTTTTCAACCAATCTTGGACGAAACTTGGTGTTCATGTTCTACTATTTAATATAATTGTTATGTCGTCGGCGATGTTGTGTAAAGGGTATTTTTTTAAAGGGTGGAAGTTTGCTGCAGCGCTATTTACGGACAGATTGTGATAAAATTTCGTACACACATTAGGTACCTGACTTTAATGAGGAATTTCGAATATGAGCATAATAGGTAAAGTGTTTTCCGAGATAATAGGTTGTGAAGTACTGCGTCAAGGTGCTCGCGAGTACTACTGTTAGCAGAACTACTAGTATATTAGCGAATCTCCATTCAAGACTTCCCTTTAATCCATAGAACCTTTTAAGGTGATTCTTAACCGTCATTTCTTTTATTTTCATGAATTCAAACATTTTTGGCCCCTTTTCATATATGGAAAAACAACTTACTTACTTGAATTTCGAATTCAATGTTCGGTATCAGGTTTTCACATTCTACAACTGCTACAAAATTTTAGTACCTAGTCTGATTGGCTTGGTCTCAGCCACGGCAAGCGCTTGGTATAAAGAATTGTAGCACAGCTCATGCTTTGATATACCTATAAATAATACTTACTTTGAATGTAAAAGTCATGTCACAAGATGTGCACTTGAACTCCTTTAATTTTGGCTTCACGAAGGTCTTCTCTCTGCTTAGTCTCTCATTTTCCTTCTCTTTTTCAATCTTCATTTTCTTCAGCTTCATTTCATGTAATATCAGTTGGAAGTCATGCTTTGAGTATGGGTAGGAATGTACGGACGGATCTCCTAGGCAAAAAATAAGAACTTTAATCCTTTGAGTACCATTTACGTTCGTTTCATTCATAAATCTTTTGTTTTACTAAATCACGGTATATGAAGGGTTAAACTAAGGAATTAAGGTGAAACCTTAAAGTTACAATTTTGGCCTCGATTAAATTGCACGGCCGACGTCGATGATTTTACTACTTAGCACCTTTGATGAGCACCCCAGCACCGTCCGACCAAAAAAAGGTCCCTTTCAGAACTTACTGATAGCTGAACGCGTGCACTGGCATAATCATTCACACAATATACGTTTTTCCCAAAAAGTATTCAGTAAAAAAGTTATTATTAAGGTGAAATTTGGTATAGTAATATATTACTAATATGATCTTATTAGATCACTTTCCCACCACTTTTTTATTGTTATATTTAATTAAGTTAGCAAGGTTTGTTACTATCTGAATTGATGATCAATAATTGTGCAGTAAGTTTTGTATCGCAATAAACCTAGAGTAACAACGGGCTGCCGGAACACTCTGGTGTTTAGCGAAAATGTTGAGCGTGGTACCTATAAAAGCAAGAGAATGTGCCATATAACCAAGATGCCAACTTGAAAGTTTTAGAACCTCCTACCAAACTAGCATGTGAACAACCCATAAACTATTACAGATTCTAAGCGTGAACTTTTCCAGCTAAAAGGCTCCTAAGCATGAACCATTTTGAGAGGTACCACACAGTAGTATACCGTGATTAGGTTTATAGCAGTGTAACAAATGAATGAATACTGAGCGAATGAGAATAAAGAACGAATGTCTCAGAGAAACATGTGCTGGGGTGCGTTTATATTAGAATGTTGGCGGACGATCGCTCGACGGTCACCCGGAGCGTTATTTTATGTCGCTCGACGAGGCACCGGTCACCCCACGAAATCGGTGGATCAAAGGTTGATTTTAACAAACTTCAAAATAGGAGGAGATTAGATTATGATGTATGTATGTTTTTTCTGTGGTTGTTAGCCGATTTCTCCCCCATTTGTGGACCGATTCTCGAAATGTATTTTTTTTGTTTAGTCCCATTTCAATTTTATCAAAATCGGTCAAACAGTTTTTGAGTTACACTCCAAAAACTGAAAAGTGTTACGCCTATCTTGATGATGCATTCATTGACGGTTAATGACAATCGATCCCGTAAGTTATAAGTAGCAAGGGTCACTAAAAATGGTAAAAAAAATTACCAAAAAAAGGAACCAACTTCAACACCAAAAAGTGTGAAATAAGTTGTACCGGTACCATGCGCACAAAATTGTGATAATAGGTACTTATGAACTATCATGGTACCGACTTCAGCAAGTTATTTCACACTTTTGAAGTCGGTTCCACTTTTGGTATTCTTTTTTTGTTTTCTCATTACTTTTTAGGTCTTTTACTTGTGATGTTAGAGTGATCTAGTACAATTTTTCCGCGGTACTACAGTACCGCGGAAAAATTGTACTAGATCACTCTCTTTTGAAAAAAAAACACGTGTCATGTCTAATAATTATTTCATAACAAACCAAGAGAAGTCAAAGTCAAAATCATTTATTCAATTTAGGCATCAAAGACGCACTTATGAACGTCAATTTTTCTTTATAATGTACTTTAAAGACTACCGCCGCGTTCCAAAATATATAGAGCCTACCGAGAAGAAGCGGCAAGAAACTCGGGGCCATTCTTTTTATATAGATGTTTTTACAATGTTTAGTCATAAAGTTGAAAAGTTGAATAAGTCTTATCCATTTGAAGAGTGATGGATTTGATATAAAGTCGTTTTTAAAAGGCGGATGACGAGCGTCGACCTGCTTGGAGCGATCGTCCTTCATCGGGCGATAAATAATAACGCAGCCCATGGAATCGCCGCATAGATATCATTCCCTTTTTTAAGGAATGCTGTGCACTTCCCTCCGCCACATGGGTGACGGGGGGTATATGAGGCTCGGACCCACATAAACCCCCCGTAAGCAGGCCTCCGCCAAGACAGCTAGCATTCACCACCTCGCCCCAGCGGTAGGCCTGGATTAATCTTAACCTGTGAAGCCTCAGCGCCTGTGAAGTAGTGCCCATGCTCACCAAGGCTACCCCTACGATGTGTGGAACAAAAACTTATTACCTGGATGAGCTCTACTTAACTTATTTAACTTATTAGATACTAATAATACTAAATACAAAGAAAGATGAGACAGTGTAATATAATAGATAAATGTATGATTTAGCCATAAGCTCCTTGTTTTTGTCTTACCCATAGGATTCAAAATCTTTTTGAACTTTCGCTCTGAAGATTCACATATTTGCTTAAACTCCACAGCTATCTTCAATTTCTCGAGGCAATCAGTGCATATGAACTTAGGCAAGGAGTCATTTGAGTCCACCTAGAACAAACAAATACCTACCTATATCCTTAAATCAGATATTATTTTTCATAGCCCAGATCCCCATGAGATATCTTGTTAAAGGGCAACAAGAGGTTTTTAAATGAAACTAGGTGACCTATACTACATTGTTTTAATTGTTATACGACGTGGCGGCTTTTAAAGGATCGGTAAACCCTAAAGAGTTTGAAAACTATAGTTGAATATCACACATTATAATAATAAATACAAAAATGAACCCCTATTTCTTCTAGTCACACTTGAGAACGGCTTTACCGATTACATCTTTTTTTTAAATGTCGTCTAATACTTCGCAGAAGCTTTTTACTTTAAAAAAAAGAAAAGTAAAGAAATGACGGGAGGTTATGGCCAGGACGAAAGCCGAGCCTACAACGGAACGAAGTCGCGGGCAGTAACTAGTAATAATATAAAGATGCCGGCTGCACTTGGTCGGAACGACAACAGAAATTAAATGAGTCGAACTGCAGTTGCAGCGATATAGATTGTTGAACGTTATGAAATGGTAGAATCGGCCTCCTGAACGACTTTGGTTGAGGGGATGCTGAAACGGTGCCACATCGATTGGTATGCGTAAATCATAATACTGATTTGAGTAAATACTGAATGGCATTCTGTCAAATCTTTACTCAAGTAGAGATTCAAAATTGAGTGACTTTGTTAAATACTGGTCTATATATAAGAAAAAGTAGAGAGAAGAGGAAAAAGGAGAAGAGAGAAATAAGTTTGATATAAATACTCACAGTTACATTGGCAACGGATCTAATACCAAGATATATGTACCAGTCATCAATCTTCTCCGATATCGGCGTACAGCCATCACGACCACAAACTCTGCATATCATTGCATGAGACAGCTTAATAGACTTGTCCCTGAAACATAACGAATTACAGTTTAGGGGTATTGTATGCAATATGATTTTAGTTACCTTTATTAAATGAGAGAAAACACAAAAGATTAGTTTAATCTTGTTTTATTTTGTACATAAGTTTAGCTAACGTAATTACTAGTCCTGACAAACTGACTGATTCATCAGTGCAGAGCCTAAACTGCTGAGGCTACAAACTTGACATTTTGGCTGTTGATGTTGATGATTTCATTTATGCGAGCATACACTACACTCGTATTTATAAACAGGTAACTACTTGTTGCTGAGAAATTTCGCAATGAAGAAATACTTGACGATAGAATACTTCAAGATAAAATCTTATTCTAAAGAATGTTACTACTAAGAAAATAATGTTACTACTGTCGACCAATGAATGTTACTTACTAAAGTGCTTAAGTAAGTAATGACAAAGAAGGTGACAAGGAAAGACAAGAAAATAGATGCATATTTTGACACTTGTATTAGGTTGTTGTCATGGGATCTTAATTTTTACAGCATAATAGATCCTTCACAGTTCAGACTTGTGTGCGAATGTACTTCACTTTTGCAATAAAAGCGAAAAATGTACGTGTTCTCATTGATTATTTAAGTAAAGGAAATTAAAGGAATGATGAATGGAAAATTGAATGAAAACTATTACTAAGCTAAGAATTCTAGCCTTTGATAGTTCTAACTTCAGGCGAAGTCTATAGAATTAAAAATCGTTGCTTAAGTAATTACTTTTACCTACTAGTAATACGGCAGTAAGTACCTACGGATTTTTTTATCAGCCCTAAGAGGTGAAGCGAGTTTAGGTTGTGTACCTTATAATACTGCTGTTATATTGTAGTTAATAATCTATACACCTAATTTGTATAATTACCAAAAAAAAAACAGCACTGCTGTTACTTAATACATACATGGGAATAAAATTTAAAACTACTTTAAAAAAAAAACCCACATAATCATCAATATTTGGTCAAACGTCTAGATTGATTCACACCTACAAATTTTATTCTAGGCATTTCCACTATTCATTAAGATATACTGCGCGCGGTTTATGCATGAAACTTAACACCCCTACATAGAAATGTATCATTCATTCATAACATTCGGCAAACTCGCGTCCTAGCTCGTTAGACCTGGCCACCGGACCAACCCCGCACCCTCCGCCCTGCCACCGCGCGGCCTTTGTTTCTTCCGAAAACGAACGAACGAAAGCCGAAGGTCGACAATCTCTTTCACACCGAACGCTCGGGTGGGGGGTGTAAGAAAGAGTAAAGGCTTCAGCACACCAAACGCGGGATGTGCGCGGTGCGTTCCTTTGACGGGCCCGCACGTGTTGTATTACATCGAAATGTATGTCGAACACGGCACATCAAATAAAAGCGCGGGCCCGCCGAAGACCCGCGACGCACACGACCCGCGCAACGCGCTCCAATCGACAAACCGACCGCGCGCGTCGACAGCGGGGCGCGTCAGTCGCGGGCGCTTGCTACTTGTGTCACTACGGCTGTCATACATACACGTCACACTGACAGCTTCGCGGGAGTTTAGAGGGCGCGCGGGTGCTAGTGTTTGTAAATAATTACAAAATTGTGTTATTTAAAATGGATTCTACGGAGAATATAATTGAATTTGTGCGAAAACATAAGTGTTTATATGACTGCAGAGACAAATAGGTACTATAAAAATATAACTTATAGGCTAAGGTTGTGGGAGAAAATCGGTCTGGAATTAAACATAGTATAAAAAAATAAGATACGTAATTACTAACTTACCTAGGTAATTATCTACACAGACAAAAATTTGCTTGTTTCATATTTTTTGTAAAATTATTGACATGGGTAAGTGGATTAGTTCTTTACCTTAAACATATTGCCAGCCGTTGTTTTGATTCAATATTCTCTCTGAAATTAATATCAGTTTTCACAATTGCGTTGTACAATATTCCATACAATTCTTCAAAATAATTTCTTGACATCCGGAAATATATAAAAAACTGACCTTCATGACTTTCAAGTTCCCTACACAAACGATGATATTCCCCAAATTGCTTTCTTTTTGTGTTTAAAACATGTACCCATGTTCTTTTTTTCCGGAGAGCCAATATCAACAACAGTTCCTCTTCATCATTATCTGTATCGTACATTTTTAAAACACTACCTCGACATTGTTTCACCTAAATTTTGCGCGCGCTACCCGTCCGACTGAACGCGTTTTAAACGCGGGCCCGTCGTGTACACGCCACGCCGCCCAACAGTCTTGTCTTGCGGTGTGCCGTGTACCGCGCTGCTCACGCCCCGCGCCGCGCACGCCCCGCGTTTGGTGTGCTGAAGCCTTAAGAGAGATATTTTTTCACTGACGCGAATCATGTGTTTTCATTAATAAGTTGTACATAGGCATGTAGTATTTTTGTTAAGATGGTGTCCATACTTTTAGATGGAATTTTCGAAAACTTTAACAATTAATAATATATTCACTGTGAAGTAATAAAAAATTTTGACTACATATCTACAATGTATTAACACTTTTGTACCGCCCATTTTTTTTTAATGGTAATTATACAAATAGGGTGTATAATTATAGTAGTTCTGCATAGCGAGCACAGTCTTACCAGCGACAATTTTTCGCAGAACTTCACAACCGATTATTTAGGAAATCACTTGACCAATTATACCTACTCATATTCGATATTCCTCTTTAAAGTCAGGTACCTAATGTGTGTACCAAATTTTATCACAATCGGTCAGTAAATAGCGACGCAGCAAACTTCCACCCTTTTTAAGAAAAGTAACATAGCGATTGTAATGAAATTCAGCAAGGAGATAGATTACATCCCGGGGCAGGACATAGAATACTTATCAACATCAACCGTCAACACGCGGGTGTAACCGCGCGGCGCAGCTAGTAGTATATAATACCAATTTGTTACTTTTGTATAAATAATCCTAACTAATATTATAAACTAAAAATAAGTTTGTTTGTTTATTTGATTGTTTGTTACGCTTTCATACCTAAATGGCTGAACGGATTAAATAATGAAATTTAGCATTTGGTTCCGTACCTCGATAAAAACGAAGGACCTCGAGGAAAAAGGAACCCTTATTGGATTACTTTGTTGTCCGTCTTTCTGTCTGTCAAGACTTTTTTCAGGAAATTTGGACAATAACTTGAAATTTATAAAAGATATTCGAGTCCACCCATCGATCCCGTAAATAGCAAGGGTAACTAAAAAGGGTGATATTTTTCTTATAATAAATGTCTGATCTTTACTGCACATTTATGGGTAATTCCGCAAAAATTAAAAAAAAATCTTATATTCTTAATTTTTACATTTTTTAAATACCTACCTAGGAGACTAAAATCGCGAGCCTATCGTATTATGCATAAATTCCAATAATATAACAATACATGCTATTTTAAATAAGTAATATATGGATCTAAAAAGTTTCACTGAGTCATATTAGAAAACAAAAACAAACAAATGGTTAAAAACCCAAAAAGAGATTGATTGGGCTGAAACTCAAACCATGAACCGTTAGCATCCGAGGCGTACATGTACAGCCTGAGCCACCATTGCAGTAACAATATTTAAATGTCATTCATCACGTATATGTACTGAATCTAATATTAATCTGAATCAAATGAGATATTATATAAATAGGTCTAATAGTATGTAAAGAGGTTGAATCTTTTGGAATGAACTCCCAGTCTCCTTTAGTTTGTTTATGTTAGTTTTAATAAACAATGGACTTAACACATCATTTTTAATTTTAACATTATCAAAGAAATGAATTGATATTTTTATAATTAATTCCAATCTTGACATAGTGGTTACACAGGTAAACAGGAATTACCCATACTCCCACTGGTGCCGGTGGGTGAAGCCAGTAGTGGGTGCACGGGTCGGAACCTAATAAACATTGTAGTTAGAAGACTACAATTTTGATTTTATGCATCTAATTCACAGGATGTATCCAATCTTGTGTTTTTTTCAATATCTACTTTTGTTACTATTGTCTACCTTTTGTTGATCCATAAAAAAAAAACCAAAGTTATATTTTGCACCATTCCATGTAAGATAATATTTAACTATACTCATGTTACCTATGCTTTCAAAGCAATTTAAAATTAATTTAAGTATATTAACAATATAACAACTATTCACTAAAATTATTATTATTTTTTTATATTTTGTTTTCTTCTACTTGAGAGCAATTTATATTTTAAACTTATGTGTTGTGTATATTGCATTGCATGAGGTACAAGCACATCAAGCCTTTGACTTTGGATACAGGCTTTGACTGGTATCAGACTGCATTGAAATAGAATGATTTGAATGTTGCAACACTGACTTTACTTTAAAAAAGAGTAATAAACTTTATTTTGCAATAAATTCTGTATTCTTTAGGTAAGTTTATAATTTTGTGCACAAAATTGATAGATTTACTCACATTAGGTAATTTGTACCTTCTGAAGATCAGCATTTTTAACATTTAAGTACTGTAAAGTTCATTGCTCAATTGTACATTCTCACTAAAGGTGGGTTTGTTTAGCTTATGAGAGCATTGGTGGCATTGTCATTGATGGCTCTTTTGTTAAAGCATTTATTAAGCTCAAAAACATTATTTTTGGCACTTTTGCCCACACCCTATTCAAATGCTCAACTGAGCATAAGACCTAAAATCGCATGATTATGCTGTCAAATACATAGCTGTCAAAAAATGATCACAAACAACCATGCTCCAGACGTGGGTCAAAAATTGCTCTTTTTGGTGGCAAAAATTCCTCTTTTTTAGCATTCCGAATGCTGAACAAAATGATACATGAACGGCATTTTCACCCCTTTGTTCGATCACCCCTTGTGAGTGTTTTTAGCGTTATTTTCGCTAAAGCAGCAGTTACAGGTGTATTATGTTTTCTCTCAAGTACCTATAACTTACATAACAAGTAAGCTGATGGTATAAATTGGCAGGAAAATGTTTGAAACAAAAGATGGTGTTTTGCTTAGGAGCTTATGTTGGTAATCTTAGCAAAAACAGATTTAATAAGAAAAAATAGGCATATAAATTTCAACAAAAACTTTTATTAATAGTTTGTTTTTATGAATAATAAAAACCCCCATATAACTTTGTGTATCATTTAACATTTGTTTCCTTCGTAATCCGCTTGACATTAGTGAAACGTCGCAACCCCATGTAGATCACCAAATAGACCAAATGAAAAACTTTAAGCTGCTGATATTGACGAAAATAAAGTTCGCACTGCAGGTCGTAGTTGGAGAGACAACCTGATAAAGATAGCAGGACGATGTTTGATGCAGGCCGCTTCCCACTGGTCCTTAAGGAAACTTATGCCTATATATATAGCAGTGGACGTCCTACGGCTAAGATGATGATGATGAAAGCTTGAACAATGATTTATCTAAATCCTATGTACTTTTTCGCTAATAACCGTTGTCATTAGCAGTCACTTTACCTGTGCAAGTGTGCAATATACGCGTAAACAAACACCTTACCTGCTTAGTTTTCAGTGTTTAAACTAGGACTTACCCTTCAACAGAAAGTTTTTGCCAATGATCATTAAATATGTCATTCTCAAATTTCAACCCCCTTGAGTACCTGACATTGTTCATTCTATCCAGCATTGTTCTCGTTAAATAGACCGCCATAGTGATTTGTATTAATTTATCCTTTCCTTTGACCATACCATTACCATTGCGCTAAAACGAAATGTTTTTACAATTACAATTTGATAATGTTGATAATGCATCGCATCCCATCGCATCGCTCATCATAGAAATAAATAATGTCGCACATTTATAAACAAACAGGATAAAATAATTATCTATGCAAACAAAGAGGATAGAAGGCGCAAAGAGAATAGAATCAGTCAGGGGCGCGTTCAGGACCATAGATTAATCAGACTATATCTAAAGTGGGCAGTCTTACGAAACTCAGTACTTCAAAATAAATGTATGGAATTCACGCCAAGACCAGTAGTGGCCAGTAATTTCCGTTCGTCATCTCTTTCGCACACGGAAGTGTCATTAATCACGACATGTTTTTGGTTGTCATAGTGATGGTGGATATAAAACACAGTATTAATATTTTTTTATTTTATTTCTACAAGCTTGTGAAGTATAAAGTGAACTTGGGTACCTAACCTTTTTTTTTTTTTTGTCCCGGGGAAATCCTTTATGGATACCACCCACCACGGGGAGGGAGGTGGTTATGTGGGAGTCCGTATACCCACCAAAACCCCGGGGTGTTCCGTCACTGCCGCCCTCGGCGGGAACGCGGGACACATTTTCCACACGACCGCGAACCCGCCGTGGCTGTCCGTTGCCGGACCCTTCTCTTCGCGGCACGCCAGAACACATGGCGCGCCGCAACTGCCTCGGAGACCAAACTCGCCAACAATGGGCGCCAGACTTCCCCGTGTCTGGTCGCCCGTGGTCTCCCTGCGGTGGGTCGGATACGTAGCCCCACCGCCTGCTACGTCAGCTACAAGGGATAGCCCCCCGCGACCCCACCTCCTCGAGTCTGCGCCGAGCGCCCGGACCCCACCTCCTCGAGCCTGCACCAAAGTGCCCGGGCCCCCCTCCTCGAGCCTGCGCCAAAGCGCCCGGGCCCCACCTCCTCGAGCCTGCGCCAAAGCGCCCGGGCCCCACCTCCTCGAGCCTGCGCCAAAGCGCCCGGGCCCCACCTGCTCGAGTCTGCGCCGAAGCGCCCGGACCCCGCCACTCCTATGTGGACTTGGCGGCCAAAGCCCATAGGAGCGGCCCGCCTGAGCCGGCCAGCGCACCCCAACGCCGACGCGGCCCCTGGGTTCCTCTTGGCTTCACCGTGGTGTACCTAGCCACGGTTACTGAGCCCCCCCGCCACGTCAATGCGAGAACCCTTCGGGGGGGTACCTAACCTAACCTAACCTACTACGTCGTAATATTTTGCATAAAATAATAAATTGTAAAGACAATCATAACCTAGTAATATGTGTATCCGAACAAAATGTACTATATAAAATGTGAAATTAGTGGAATAAAATCTGAACGAAAAAGATTATTTATGGCTCGATTTCTACTGAACGAGGATCGGTAAGTAATCCAATAACTTCAAACATTTTTATATAATGGTAATATTTTTGCGTGAGTTTAAATAATATAGACAGGTAACCAAGGTTAGGTAAGTCTAGGTAAAGTAAATCTAGTAAAGTCACAAATATTATGAGGTAGGTACTCATACACTCATACATAAATATCGAAATAGTAATTCTTAATTAATTAATTATCATAAGAATCACGAAAACCTAAGAAATCATGAGGTACTATGTGAACCTAAGAAATCATGGGTAGGTACCTACCCATATCAACCATAATTTGTCTGTCTACTACATTGAGTTGAGCTACTATTAGCTCAATAGTCTACTAAATTACTTTCATTATTTCAAATAATCACAGTTTGCTTCTTCCCAAACTTAATGGTATTTAAGATATTTTTTTATTCACGGAAATAGTATTTAATTTTCACTTTTATGTAGGCACAGTATCCAAAGATTTCTTTCAGATGGAAAATGGTTGTCATTGCAAACAATGTTGCCACAAAATTGTCAGAGGCCGCCGGGGCGGTTAACAGTTAGGTACTTGATTTTAACAGCATAGCTGACTAATCATTCGCAATGCTATTTGTATTTAAGTTATAGTTGTGTATACTAAAACATTTATTGTTTATAGGTTTTGAAAAATCGGCTGTGGCAGTGCGAAAGATGCGAGGCAATTCTGAAGGTTAATGACCCACAGCCAAGTTCTATATACAAATATATCAGACTGCGTGAGTGGTGGCAAGATAGAAGATCCCTCACAAACCTCAACTAACTTCGGAACGAAGGGAACATTCTTCGCAACAATATCACTAACTTTATTACGTATCCCTGTGTGAAGTATGAGTATTTTATGTAAAGTATATTAGAAACTCCATTTTAGAATATATTTTAAAGCTACTTAACTTACCTATACTAGTATACCATACTAGTAAATAAAAATATTGTCTATATACATTTTTATTTATTTTTATAAATGTATTTAAAGGCTGTAATACAACAGCTATGCTATATGAGTGCGCGTGATGGACTTTGTACTCTCAAGTTAATTTTTGATACATCACTTTCTATCAGTGGCATTGCTTGTAAAATTAAAATTATTTCAGTAATAATGTGATTAGACAGCTAGTAATATGTATGTACTAAGTTGACTATCAGCTCAGCTACACAACCCTGTAATATAAGCATGGCAAAAATGCTGTTGGCAAGCTAATGTTTACAAACAGCTAAGACTTTACCTAAACCTTGAATTATTACCCTAATAGTAAAGTAGGTGGTATGTTATAAAATAGGCTTTCTGTTGGCCATCAGCCGCTATACTGTAAAGTAAGCAGGAAACATCATGAGCTATACCAGTTTTTGTATACAAAATGTTTTAAGACACAAGCAGCATTATTTTCCATGTTAATACGAACCAAAATATTAAGATAAGATAAGATATGATAATCATTTATTTGCAGAAAACATGAGTTTTATACACACACATAGTTTGTATAAAGATGTAGTTTATCATAACATTAAAGCTCGTCATGTTTTGCCCATATAGGCGTACAAATGTGTTGAGAGATGGCAAATAAAACAATACAAGAAAATTAATCTATAAATACAAGTCAAATAGTTGAATAATTAAATAATAATACATTATAATGTCAGGAAGTAAAAACAGTCATAATTAATAGAATAGTGTCATATTTATTTACAAGGTTAGTAAATTCAGGTTTTTTTGTCAATCACACTTCGGCAGTTCCACTGCAGCACCACATGAGGATACTGCTGTGGAACCGCCGAAGAATGCATACAGTTATTCATTGTTTGATGGTGTATATCCATTATGGATATCTATGTTTTTTTTGAGTAGGTCTATTATAGGGGCAGCGTGGTTCAGTTTTAAAAGGTTGGACTGAGAAAGAGTGCTTATTAGCATAATTATAATTTCTGTTTTAAACTATCACGGTTGTTCTCTAAAATTATATGATTATTAACGGGATATTTACCGTGGTAAGGTTGTGGAATGAGCTCCCGATATTTCGGCGCAGTTACATGCACCATGTTCACGGGAAGACTGAAGAATGCGGGTGGTTGGTCAAAAAGTTTAAAAGTTAGGTGCAGACATAACGATCTACCCTCTTTCTTAGTCTTTTGCTACGGTTATCACTGGAACTCGAACTCGATCCTAAGTCCCGACAAAACACACTCACTGTATCACTGCGTATAGTATTTTGAACACATTTTGAACGCGGACTTTTATTTTTAAAACAACCTAATACTGGATTCCACGCACTGGCGAGTTGAAAACCATCACCTCGATTGAAATTCTGGCATTTCGAGATCTCAATAGTTTCCTTTACTAGCCTTGGTATGTAATGGCGTTCGGTGGACAAGATTTTAGGGTTATGGAATTCAATCCAGTGGTTAGGACCCGCGTCCAGCAGATGCTCAGC
Source organism: Selenia dentaria (assembly GCA_917880725.1). NCBI lineage: Eukaryota > Metazoa > Arthropoda > Insecta > Lepidoptera > Geometridae > Selenia > Selenia dentaria. The sequence goes on along the minus strand of OU862877.1, from coordinate 29,424,431 downwards.
TATGGCAGATTTGTGTCTTTCATTGTTTTTTACTGCCTTTATGTGTTCCTTGATGCGGCATGAAACAGTTCGCTTCGTCTGTCCTATGTACGAACTTCCGCAGCTGCAGTTAATTTTGTACACCCCGGGATGCTGAAAAGGAATCTTGTCCTTAGGGGAACGCAGACATTGCGCAATCTTCTGATGAGGAGTCGTTATGTAAGAGGATCGTTATGTCTGCACCTAACTTTTAAACTTTTTGACCAACCACCCGCATTCTTCAGTCTTCCCGTGAACATGGTGCATGTAACTGCGCCGAAATATCGGGAGCTCATTCCACAACCTTACCACGGTAAATATCCCGTTAATAATCATATAATTATAATTTCTGTCAAAGATTAGTCATTAGAAGAAGTATCTGATTTAAAGCCACATCCATTAGCTGGTGCCGGCATATCATAGTCTTTGTAAGTTCCTGGTGAGTAGTACGGTCACATCCAGTAGAAGGCTGACGTGCCGGGGAGCGTTTCGATGAAACTGTTTTTTTTAATATGAAATGGTGGAGGGAGATGATGTTGGGATTTTACCTACTGTAGGAGTTGATGCACTAGTAGAAACAATTTCTGCATATGATTTAGAGACAGGTGGTTGATATTTTAAGGCTTCAGAATATGATATACAGGATTCAGCCATTGATTGCTTTATTCTCCTCTGTCTTTCATGTTCTGGACAACACTTGCTAGTTGCGAAGTGAGAACCAGAACAGAGACAGCAAGCAGAGCTCATTTCATCAACATTACAGCTGTCAGCATTGTGTGCTTGACCACACTTATAACAGCGAGGTTTGGACCTACACTGGACTTTAGTGTGTCCAAAGCGGCAACAACTGTAGCACTGAATAGTCGGATATGTATAAAGTTCCACTGGTAAAGCATTATAGCAGATGTATATTCTTTTTGGTAATACTTGACCATCAAAAGTAACTACCACCGTCTGTGATGGCTTCCATGTTGGTGTTCCTTCTACAGTAGTTTTATATAATTTAATCTTCGAATTTTTAGTATTTTACCACAACCTAAAGGAACAGTGATGTTATCTTTCACCTCTTCAGGAGACCACTCAGCTGGTACTCCTCTGACTAGGCCCATGCGTTTCAAATTAAATTTTGGTATAAATGCTTTGAGATTATTTTTGGTTAGACTATCATGCACTAGGAACGTATTAGCATTTTCAAAATGTGTGAATGCAAGGGAAATTCTGTTTCGACCTATTCTTTTCAGGCTGCCATCAACAATATTCGTAAAGCATTGCCTCAGTAAAAAATTACCAAAGGCAATAGAATATACAACCCGGTCAGAATATCTGTGCACCTCGCTGGAATGCGGTGCTTCTCCCGCTTCCCCTGTCACCTCTCCGCGCACTCCCCGGTGCGACAGTACGGTTAGCATCTTCGTTGCCGATACACGTCCCGATAATTTTGATATTTTCACTTTGTTGTTGTTTTGTTTTTTAATATTTATTGTTAAGTTTAGACTGTTTACTGTTAAGTTTGGACTGGTTTGGTTGTACAAAACCGCCAAAAAAATATGTCGTCGACGATTTGATGCGAGAGCATGCCCAAGAAGTTGTGCGTCTGCCACCTTATCATTGTGACCTAAACCCTATCGAATATATATGGAACTTGGTAAAGCAAAGGGTGGCAGATAAAAACATTGACCAATCGGAAAAGAAAATAGAACAACTTACAAAAGATGCGATTAAGTCAATTTCATCAGCTGACTGGAAAAAAGAAGTGAATCACGTGAAGGGACTACAGCGAGAATACTGGGAAAAGGATCATCTAGCAGATGACAACCTCACACAACTTTTAATATCACTAGGGGAAGACAGTTCGGAGAGTTCAGAAAGTGAGAGTGAGGAAGATACAATGTCAGGCATAGAGTCAATAATTTATAGTGACTGAGTTTAATAATAAATGTTTTTGTAATCAAAATTATTGTTTTTTAATAACAAACCCGTCATCAATAATAAATTGATTTGAAAAGGTTAGTAATTTTTTTTACCTCCACGTTTCTCGAAAAAACTTTTTTTCACACCGTACCCAGACCGCCGATATGACGTCACGAGGTCAGGTGCACAGATATTGTGACCGGGTTGTATGTCTGCCATACGATTGGCTTTTTCTAAAAACGAATCAGTTGTAGGTGTTTTTTGGATATTCAATCAGCGTATGATAACGTCAGCCTCAAAATACTGAAAAATAAACTAGAAACACTATCTTTCCCAATGAATCTTACCAACTTTATCATAAAATTACTGTCGGGCCGTACAATCAAAATAGACGAGCACTGTAGGACGATCTGGAGGGGACTTCCACAGGGTTCTGTTTTGAGCCCAATTTTGTATAATATCTATACACATGATCTAGAAAGTTCGTTAAATGGATCGTGTAATATTTTACAATACGCTGATGATGTGGTTTTATACAGCTCCAATAAATACGTCAATGCTGCTTCTTCTCACATTTCTAACTCCTTATGTCTTCTGAAAACCTGGTTGGACAAGAATGATCTGGAACTGTCTGTGTCCAAGAGTTGTGCACTCTTGTTCACTAGACAGCGTATGCCTCCCCATATTACACTGCAATACAATAGAGAATGCATTCCCATTAAAACCGAAGCTAAATTTTTGGGTATAATTTTTGATGCAAAACTTTCCGGTTTGTCTCATTGTTCTAATATTGTTGCCAAGTGTGAGCACTCACTAAACATTCTTAGATGTCTGTCGGGAGTTTGGTGGGGTGCGCACCCATATTCTTTAAAGTTGGTCTACAATGCTCTGATAAGAAGTGTTCTTGATTATGGGGCCTTCTTGTTAGAGCCATGTAGCCTAGCTGGAATGAAGAATTTTAAATCGGATACCGTTCAGGCCAAAGCCCTTCGGATTATAACTGGAGCAATGAAAAGCAGTCCTATTAATGCATTACAAGTTTAATGTGTTGATCCTCCACTCTATCTACGTAGACAATATTTGGCTGATAGATTTTTTTGCCGAATGGTACAGTTTACTGAACACCCGCTTTTTTTTAAACTTCTTCTCGCAGACCAAATCGCTTCATCTTCATATTGGAAACACAAATCTCCACCTTGCTTAATCCAGTCTTGCCATAAATTAAAAATTGTTAATGCACTAACAAATCGTTCTCGTAATCTAGCCCTTTTCGAGTCGTGTTACCAGGTGCTAATTTTTCCACCAAATGTATACCTTAACTTAGGAATTCACAAGGATGATATTCTAGCAAATAATTATTTAAATTCAATAGTTAGTGACGATTGGCAGGAATGGCATCAAATACATGGTGATGCCTCCAAACATTCTAATGATGACTGCGTTGGTGTAGGATTATTTCATCAACAGTACAAAATTATACAAAAGATTAAATGTCCTCCACAAACATCAATTTTTACTGCTGAGTGCTTCGGTATTTATAAGGCTCTAGAATACATACATTTATTAAAACTTTCGAAAACAGTAGTATTTTCCGACTCAAAAAGTGCGTTACAGGCTATTGAAAGATTCCCGTTCCAAAAAATGCTTACTCCCCGATTATTATAGCTTCTCGAGAAATGCTTTTAAAGTGTGTGAATACGGGCCTTTCTGTTTCTTTTGCTTGCTTGGATACCGCTGTGACTTGCACAGCGGTATAAAGGGCAACGAAAAAGCTGACCAACTGGCTAATAGCGCTATACAATGTGGTGACATGCACCCGTACAAAAATTATAGTGCAGACCTGGCAGCTCTTGCCAAACCTTATCTTCAACAATCTTGGAATGAAGCTTAGAAAAAGAGCGCTCAATTAAAAGGAAAGTATTTCTTCCGTGTTCAACCTAACATTCTAGTAAAACCCTGGTTTTATATGGCTAAGTAGAACAAAAGAGCTACATCCGTGATTATACGAATGAGACTGGGACACATGTGCACTCCAGCACACCTTGCTCGGATACGTCTACTAAATTCAAATAGTTGTGAATGTGGACAGGATGTGGGTGATTCCAACCCCGTTTTTCTTAATTGCCCGCGATATGATTGCTCTTTTCTATACCAAAGTCTGATAGATCTTGATGTGGGTACCTCTTCCTACTAACGTATTATGTTTATTATCTTCTAACTATATACCTATATATAATGTCATTGCTTCATTCGTTGAGGCTAATACATCAATTTGTAAAAAAATTGGTCTAAAATAATGATATATATTTTTATATTTTTCTCCTAATATTATTAAATTGTATATAGACTTATTTTTAGATGTATTCCCTTCCTATACATAACTCCTCTGACCCTATCATTTTCCTTATTCCTTATAAATTAATAACATATCCGTTTCCCCGTTTTCAAACAACAAAAAAAAACCATTTAACTGTACATACTTCCAATAAATCCTACTCAAAACCTTGCTGCTCCCACGTCAAATCTGAAAATGAATCGATGCCGAAGACTTGGAAGAATTTTGGAAGAAAACATGACGCTGGCAAATGCACATGACGTGCGACGCCATATTCACAACGGAGTTGAGGTGAGGACAAAAGAAAAAAAGAAGCACTTAATTTGTTTGTTTAATTTTATTGAATTTGTTTTGTAATTAATTTGTAACACATTTGTACAACATGACTTCGTTAATTTTGTTGAAATCAATGTTACTTGCCAATGCTTTACAAAAGAAACAAAAAAACAAGAAGACGAGAGTAAAGAAAACTATAAAAGTGTACGTCGGTCAGGTTTAAACGTAAACGGATTAATCGACTGTACATTTTTCAGTAATTTCAGTACGTTTCAGGCTAGATAACAAGTTGGCAGTAAGCAGTATGTGTAGAATTTGTGACCTAGAAAAAGGAGAGGTACCAATATTCAATAATTTTGTCCAGCCGAACATACCTGAAGACATTCTACAATTCACTGGCGTAAAAGTAAGTTACCGTATAAATACTGGGATACCGGTATAGCGTGGCGATATTATTCCGGTGTTAACCTACAGTTATATTTCCATTACAGTTGTTTGTAAACTTGTTTATACATATTTGCCTATTTTTTTAAAAGTGTGGGCAATGCACTTACACATCCCTGCCAAACTTGGGGGGATTCGACAGGGTATGTCAGACTCGTCCTTTACGCGCCAACTAGTTAGTTAGCGCTAAAGGATGGCAGTTGGTTGGCAACTATAGCAGCAAGCAGACCATACCAGCTAAACTACCATGCGGTGATTCTCGAGGCGCCTCAATATCGGGACGCTTTTGCACTCGTCCACATTATCTTATTACAACTCTACATTTAGCCTTAAGCATTTAGGCTAAAAAGACCCAAGTGGGATGTCAGTGCAGGCCTCATTGCCCCCAAAATGAATGCTACTGGATGCTGGGAGAATTGTGGCAAACCCGCACATGCCACGCATAAAAGAAAACTAGAAAGAACAAGAACAATTTGAAAAATTTAATACCAACTTCCATTCTATACTTTTGTAAAAATCAGTTATTGGAGTGTAACTTAAAAACTACTGGATCGAATTTGATGAAATTTAAATGGGAAACACCAGCTTTGAAACAACAAAATAATTTTGAGAATCGGTTCACCCTATCGTAAGTTATGAGGTAACAACATTAATAAAAAAAAAACATACAGTTGAGTTGAGTACCTCCTCCTTTTTTTGGAAGTTGGTAGATAAGAAAGTCATATTTAAGATATACCAGTCTAGCAGAAATTGACTGACAAACTTAAAGTTACTTAGTTACTATGTATGGCAAAGGACTATGAAGAGATTAAATATGAAGGTGCTGGAAGGAATAAATAAGAATGGCCTGTCTTTGAGATTGCAATGGAGTCCCTCTCTTGTTGGTATCCATGGCAATGAGAAAATTGATGAATTGGCTAGAAACTCAAGTACCACAGGAATAGAAACATTCATTATTCCAGAATTTACAGATGTTTTGACAAAATATAAAATTCAAAATTTCAGTGACTGGCACAACTATTTTGCAAAAACTTCGGCGGACAAGGGATTTGGTACAGGACCATACAAAATTAACCTCCTCGGTTGCCATGGTTCCTGATAACTAAACTTAGTAGACAGAATATTGTAATGGCATGTAGGCTTTGCTCCGGGCACATTTCACTCAATCAGTTCAAATAACTCATGAAAAAAATTGAATCACCAGATTGTGAGATTTGCAGCAAAGTAGAAGACACGCATGACTTTTTGGGGGAGTTTGTCCGCAGTGAACACATTAGATGTAAGCTAAGAGAAAGGGGTATACATTTTTTGGATGTAGGTATATTTCAGAGTATCCTAGCAATGTCCACATCAGACATTGCTGGAATGCTTTACCGCATGGGCTCTAAAATACTGGATAACTCCTCATAACTATGTTTGTAACAATGGGACTGGCTTGGTTGTGAGGACTAAAAGTCCCTTAAAAAAAGAATTATAAAAAACTCTAGTATAGATGTACATGCTATCTCGATACTAAATTTCTCTCAATTCCATTGAGTCTTGTTAGCACAAAGAACTAACATACATACACAAGCACTGGCTTTTAAACTTTCAGATTAAATATTTACATTAGTGTGACAATACTTATTTGAAATCACTCATTTATTTAATATGTTTTGTTTTCTGTACAGATGGACAACTCTGAGAAATTTCCAACTCATATGTGTCAATATTGTCTGGATCTCCTCAATGGATGTATTATGTTTAAAGAAATGTGCCAAAAGACCAATAACAAGCTCATTGAGTTGGCAATAAAGCAAGGTAATTTTATATTCTCATGAATCTGGATTTAGAGATAAGTTAAGAGCATTTATTCCATGCGACATGCACTAGTGTAGGTATTTTACGTAGCAAGCTTACTCACTAGAGCGGCAGTGACCCCACCCCTCGAGGAAAACAGCATGCAGCTAATATTTAGATAATTTTTGTATCAACAATGGTTTTCTTTATATACAATGTGTCCCAAAATTCAACGATAAGCCAACACCGGAGGATAGACCTGCCCCAGACTAATCGGGAAAAAAAAGAAAAAAAAATATATCCCAATTACATTTTAAGTTATAATAAAAAAATGAAATTCTTCAGAAATTGAGACCGTTTATGATATTTTTCACTACCATGACCACATTTTTTTAAATATTTGTTTCTTTTTTTTTTATAGGCAACCTGAATAGCACTTCTATCTACCACAATTCTTAAAAAATCCAGAATAACTCTTGTTTTATCACGAAAATTAATGAAACTTATTTTATTCCCTAAATTTTTTGAAGACTTTTACTTTTAACCAACTTTAACTTATTGTGGTGTATAAATAAGTATAAACACTAGTATGGCAAGTTTTTTAAAAAATTTACGCATTTAACCAACATTCTAAAATGGTATAATACTCTAGGAAAAAAGTTATAAAAAAATTTGGGCCTATTATTTCTAAACAGGGGCCAAATTCCTTAAATATGGTATAATGGTCAGTAATCACTTTTACTATATGCCCAAAATGGGTTCTTGTTGCAATTTCTAGGAATTTGAATGGGGCATAATGTTAATGTGAAAATCCGCACTTGATGAGACAAGACAAATCCCAATATCAATTCAAGGTTAACCTATGGACCGTCATATTAAATGGAAAAGTAATTGGGCCCTTTGAGTTACAAGGAAACTTAGATGGCAATAGTTATTTAAACTTTTTACAAAATGACTTACAAGAATTGTTAGACGACGTGCCCTTAAGTGTTCTCCAAAACATGTGGTTCCAAAATGATGGTTGCCCAGCACATTATGCCCGTCCTGTGCGAGAATGTTTAAATCAAGAGTATCCAGGCCGTTGTATCGGGCGACTTGGTCCTATCTTATGGCCACCCCGTTCACCCGAATTGAACCCCTTGGACATCTTCTATTGGGGTTGTCCTAAAGACAGGGTCTACTCAAAACCCATTGCGACATTGGACGAGCTTCGTCGAAATATCACTCAGGCTGCTGATTACATTAATAGCAGAAGATATGCAAGACAAATAAAACGATCATTTTTAAGGCGATGTCGTGCATGTATTAATGCTGGTGGCAAACAGTTCGAACATTTGCTATAATGTTAATAACTTAATAAATTACACGTGAAACTGTTTGTACCATTTGTTTCGAAATATTAAACATTTTTCAAGAACTAATACTTTTATTACACCCGACCGTCATTTGGCCCCTGTTTAGAAATAATAGACCCATATTTTTTTATAACTTGTTTTCCTAGAGTATTACACCATTTTGGAATGTTGGTTAGTTGCGTCAATTTGTAAAAAAACTTGCCATACTAGTGTTCACACTTTTTTTTTACACCACAATAAGTTAAAGTTGGTTAAAAGTAAAACTCTTCAAAAAATTTAGGGAATAAAATAAGTTTCATTAATTTTCGTGATAAAACAAGAGTTATTCTGGATTTTTTAAGAATTCAGGTTGCCTATAAAAAAAAAAGATACAAATATTTAAAAAAATGTGGTCATGGTACAATGCGATTAAAATAAGAATAGGACGGGCTCTCGGCTAACTTCACTCATATAAGTACGGTCAGCAGAACAAACTTAAAAATAGATTAATTTTAAATGAATGACTAAAAATCGTTCATTTTATAAAATTTATATATTTATAAGGTTGGCAGCACAGACGCAGTATTGCAAAAGTTTCCGATTTATTGGGAGATCTACTGATTTTGGTCATTGTCTCCCGATATCCCGATTTAGCAATTCAGTATCCCGATTTTTGAATTATCATCTAATGTAAAATAATATTCATAAATAAACATGGAAAATAATATTCTTCATACGGCAAAACTAAAAGATCTTGAATAAATGAATATATTATTAACATAAAATAATCAGGACATGAGTGGAATTGAAGAGCTGAGCGATTAAAATTAAAATACGTACATTCACTAAATAAAGACAGTTCAATGTGTTTCTGTGTTTACTTTAGTTTACCTACCTATGATTCGTTTTTAGACTAATTTTTTCTCTACCTATCAGATAAAAAAGTACGTGCTATTACAATATAAAACAAGCCAATATTTTTTAACATTGCTTTTTTTGCACACTATACCAAGTTCCCGTAGTGACGTCACAACATGGCGCTAGGCCAGTCCTATTCTTATTTTAATCGCATTGTAATGAAAAATATCATAAAAGGTCTCAATTTCTGAAGAATTTCATTTTTTTAATATAACTTCAAATATAATTGGGATATATTTTTTTTTTCTTTTTTTTCCTCGATTAGTCCGGGGCAGGTCTATCCTCCGGTGTTGGCTTATCGTTGAATTTTGGGACACGTTGTATATGTCAAAAGTAGACTTAGGTCAAATAGGTGAAATAAAAGGTCATGCAGGAAAATTTTGCTTATAAATATTTTATTTTAATATGAACATTATTCAATAACACCGTGACAATTATTATTCAAGTGTTTGTTATCTACCAGAGCATAGACTACAAAAACGAAAACAAAACGATTCACCTCTTTCAGCTCTTTTCAGTCCATTAAAATAGCAAATTGGTTCAATCAGTAATATTCCATGAATAGACATATAAACTTCAACTGGAACTTCAAAACCCTTTCCAGTGCCTAGCTGAATGCGACACAGTGGATGAGTTGAAAAACTCTGAAACTAAAAATGTGACTGCGAAATGATACTGCAGCCTGCAGTTGATATGTCGGACTATGTAAACTCAAATAGACTAATTTGGAAGTCCATGCGACACGACTTGCGTGCGTTTAATACTGCGGGCAGCAATTGTGCGAAACCAGGGCTTTAAAGTGTTTGCAAAGGATTCGTCTATTGGGCAAAGCCAAATTACAAAACTGAAGACCGAAAATTGCAGTATCGTTTCATCCAAGTCTGAGATTCTGAGAGAGATTGAGAGCTTCTATCGACAGTTACATACCTCGACGCGGGAACCCGTTACTAACGCAGCTCGGGATACCAGAGCAAAGTTAGTCTGACACTAAACCGAAGACATCCCGGACATCAGCTTGTGCGAGATTAGAATGGCTCTCAAACAGCTTAAGAACTACAAGGCGCCAGGAGAGGACGGAATTACGACTGAACTTCTGCGAGCGGGTGGTAGACCGATACTTTTAGGCCTCCAGAAGTTATTCAATTCTGTCATCTTCGAAGGCAAAACGCCGGAAACGTAGCACAAGAGCGCGGTGGTGCTCTTCTTCAAAAAAGGTGATAAAACCTTATTGAAGAATTATAGGCCCATATCGCTCTTCAGCCTTGTGTACAAGCTGTTTTCGAAAGTCATCACGAACTGTCTCGCATGCAGGTTTGATGAGTTCCAGCCTCCTGAACAAGCCGGGAAGAGAAGAAGAGGCTTTAGCACCGTAGACCACATTGATACATTGGGGCAAATTATACAGAAGACCGAGGAGTATAATCAGCCACTGTGTCTAGCGTTTGTGGACTACGAGAAAGCCTTCGATTCTGTCGAGAAGTAGGCCGTGCTGCAGTCCTTACAGCGATGCCAATTTGACTATAGGTATATCGAAGAATTGAAGTGTCTAGACAGCAAGGACACTATGTCAGTCCAATTACAGGACCAGAGTACGGAACAAATTCTATTGCAGAGAGGTGTGAGACAGGGAGACGTCATATCTCCGAAACTGTTCACTAACGCATTAGAGGATGGTTTCAAACTCTTGGACTGGAAAGGGTGTGGCATAAACATTAATGGCGAATACATCACTAACCTTCGTTTTGCCGATGATATAGTCATCATGGCGAAGTCGTTCGAGGATATCGGCAACATGCTCAACGACCTCAGTAGAGTTTCCCAAGGTTGGTCTAGATGAACATGGATAAGACGAAAATCAGGTCCAACGTCCATGTTCCACCTATACCGGTAATTGTTGGAAACGATACACTCGAAGTTGTAGACGAGTACGTCTACCTGGGACAGACTGTCCAATTAGGTATGTCCAACTTCAACAAGGAGGTCGCACGTAGAATCCAGCTCGGATAGGCAGCGTTCGGGAAGCTTCGACCCATCTTTTCGTCCCCAATACCCTGAAAATCTTTTCAACCAGTGTGTGTTGCCAGTAATGAATTTAGGCACTGAGACGTGGTTTGTACTGTGGGCCTAATTAACAAGCTTAAAGTCGCTCAACGAGCAATGGAGCAAGCAAGATCGGAAATGAGGAGATCGGAGAACTAAGGTCACCGACATAGCTCTCATAATTAGCAAGTTGACGTGGCAATGGGCAGGCCACATCGCTCGCTGAACTGATAACCGATGGGGAAGAAAGGTTCTCGAGTGGCGACCACGCACTGGAAGACGATGTGTAGGCCGGCCCCCCCGCTAGGTGGACCGACGACCTCGTCAAACCCGCGTGTAATCGCTGGATGCAGGAAGCTAGTAACCGGTCCTAGTGGCGTTCTATGGGGGAGGCATATGTTCAGCACTAGACGTCTTCCGGCTGATATTGATGATGATGATGAGACATATAAAATGCAATGTTAGTATCGTTTAGCTTATCTGGCATTCCCTAACCTCTCAATAATATCCTTTTTTACAACGGCATTTCAAGCAGAGGCTATGGCCCTGCTACTTGCTGCTAGGGCAGTATTACGCCTGAAATCACAAAGTGAATAGGAAGACAACCTGCTGGCATTCATCACGGATAGTGCAGCAGTCGTTCACGCACTGAGAAGACCGGTAACAAGGACAAGAGTCCTAACAGAATGTCATGCTGCACTCCAAGGACTTTCAGAGAAGTACAAAATAATTATATCATGGACAAAGGGACATGGCCTTTGTGCTGGCAACAAAAGGGCAGACATACTAGCTAAAGAAGGAGCCAAAAAGCAGGGTAGCACTGAGGAAATGGAACTCTGCAGACCCTCAGCAATGGAAGTGCGGAATCTCCTGAGTCGCTACACAGAAGGAAACACCAAAACTATTGGGATGACAGGAAGGACTGTAAACATGCGAAATCCATGTTTCCAATCCTAAACAAAAATACTACGAACAAATTAATAGGATCACAACGTCAAGACCTTCGCCTAATGGTGGGCATCATTACTGGTCACTGTAATCTAAATTACCAGTTGCACAAGATTGGAGCTACGGACAGCCCACTATGTAGACGCTGTCTGCAGAAAGACGATACTGTGGAGCATGTGTTGCTGCACTGCAGGGCTACGGAAGATATTAGAGCAAAAACAGGATTACTGGAGGTCCACTCCAGAACGCAAGATGCATCATCAGCATCATCGATACAACATCTCAAACTACACTGAAGCAGTTGTGCCAGCGACCCACGGCCATACTATAAAATAAAGAATAAACAAAAACAAAAGAAAAGCATCAGGTCCAGGTCACCAGCTAGAGAAAAAAGGTATGACGAAGAAAATTCATATGAGATCAAACAAGCTGGACCTACTATAAGCTAGAACATAAGTCCTACTGCCAGTTTCCGGCTTTAGATCTTGGCCACCAGTTAGAGAAAAAGGTACGACGAAGACAATTCATACGAGCCCAAACAAGGTGGGCCTACTATAAAGTAGAACATAGTTCCTGCTACCAGTTCTGTCTCCAGCATCAAGTCCTGGTCAACAGCTAGAGAAAAAAATTGACGAAGACAATTCATACAAGCCCAAACAAGGTGGGCCTACTATAAAGTAGAACATAGTTCCTACTACCAGTTCTGTCTCCAGCATCAGGTCCTGGTCAACAACTAGAGAAAAAAATTGACGAAGACAATTCATACGAACCCAAACATGATGTGTCTCCTTTTAGCCATCACATAGTTCCTGCTATCAGTTTCTGGTTCCAGCATAAGGTCCTGGCCACCAGCTAGTGAAATGGTACCATGAAAACAATTCATACGAGCCTAAACTAGGTGGAGTCTGCTATAAGCTAGAACATAGTTCCTGCTACCAACTTCTGGTTCCAGTATCAGGTCCTTTTACTTGGTGAGCAGGAGCTCACCAAGTAAAAGCATAAAAACTTTAGTTTATCACAATATATTGTCATATAAAAATATTTGTTTGAAGCCCACTTGAAAGTACTTACCAAATTTTACCTCAATAGGAAGTGTTGAGCACACTAATATTTTGTTATTTTTGTGGGTTACTTTCATTTGCGACCATCTCTCTCTCTAGAGAGAGAGAGGCCTTGGACGCGAATGACGAATGACGATTCGTAACTGGTGCGACCGGTTTAATGATAGTTTTAAAATTATATGAAAAATTATTATGAGTTAACTTTTGGCTCACGATTAAGTACATTAATTGTTTTGTTATTATAAAACAAGAAATCATTTTTTTACATTTATAAGGTATACTAAACACTGCGTTGAACTCTGCTTATTTTTGTTTTTCATTACAGTTAATAATATAGATATTGATTGATAGTTTTTTTAACAGAATTGAAGTTAATTAATAAGTTATTTCATTTAGAAAACATTTTTGTAAAATTTTATTATAAATAGTTGAAGTGCTTAAGTACTTATCGATGTGCAAAAAGGGGAGATTTTATAAGATCTCAAAAACGTGTGTGTTGAAACCGCTCGGCAATAAAAAACAACAATTTAAAAATGTTGTCTATTGATTTCGTTCACCAATTAATGTCCTATATTACATACTACTACATCCACATAAAATTAAGTGATATAGCCTACATCAATCATCGAGAAGTAACCCTTCCAAAAACTTAGCAAAAATGCTAATACCCTATCAGATATTTCTAATGCAGCAAATATTGAAGTGCATTTTAATAATTGTACGATCCAAAATGTAAACAATTATTACAATAAATAATTCTATTATCAAAGGTCGTTTGTATTTGATACTCAGCAATTTTACTTTACATGAATTTGTATGGAGCTCTTACAACACCCTATGGTTTTAGAACCTTTATAGAAGGTTCTCGAGTGGCGATCACGCAGCGGAAGACGTGGAGGCCGGCCCCCCGCGAGGTGGACCGACGGCCTCGTCAAAACCGCGGGGAAACGCTGGATGCATAAAACGAGTAGCCGGTCCAAGTGGCGTTCTATGGGGGAGGAGTATGTTCAGCAGTGGACTTCTTCCGGCTGATAATGATGATTATGATGATAGAAGATTCATATTTCATATCATAGGTGTAGACAGAGTCTTGTCCCCTAACATACACCAGTTGCTTATACTATGATTAAATATATATGCACTTTCGAAGATTTACTCAAATATTATAGTTTGTATTTCCAGAAAAAAAGGAAATGCAATCATATTTGCAAAACAACACACATGAAGAAGACAGCGAGCTGGAAAGACATGGCTATAGCAATGGTGAAGATTTTTTCGAATACCCCGATTTAAGCTGTTCATACTGTGGCAAGAAATGTTACGACTTGGTATGTTATACATAAGCCGTGCCACTAATAAACTCGATATAAAAATTTATACTTACTATAACGTTTAAATAGTCAATTTTAATACTAATAAATGCGGAATAAGTCGAAGTCGGGGTTGTGTCGACATAAATTAACTGTCAAACGCTATATCAACCCCTACCCTAGTATAAGCTCGCTATAAGCGCAGAATAAGTAATAGTAAGTAATGACCAATATTTTATTTTTCTGTAAACACTAAGCAATAATCTGAATATGGGCGACAAGGAGGTGGTCTGTCTTTTATGTATCGGCTACATCAACGCGAAACGCCGTTGATTATCGCGATGATAAACGGTAATAAAATAGTAAACCGTAAATAGTCACCACTTATCACGAAAATTTAACAATTGCCGTTGACGTTGTGCGATGAATCAGATGGCGGTATTTTTTGGCACATCAAAGAGATTTAAGGCGAGAATTATTGCGTTGAAGCGGTCACACAAACGTTTGTCATTGTGCACCGTGATCGCGAAGAGATCGCACGCTTTTGAACAAAGCCAATTGTGGAGTGGATGAATGAATGTCATTGAGCTGTAGGAAATTTTAAAATATAATTGAATTTGATTTTGCTTCGTTCCCAAACGTCAAAAATTATATGTATCTATCTATAGGTCAGTTACTGAATTACGCAAAACAACTTAACAGTTTTAGATTAAATTTGGTAGATAGTTAGATGAGGTATACATGGAATAATTTTCATTTTCATCATCATCCATCACGACGTGGGTGAAACCGAGGGGCACTATTAGTACAGGGTTATTGGTTAAGTCGACCTATTCCTCTTAAGACTGTAGATGTGTAGATTACATCGTTTCTGACTGTTTTATCTATGAAACACCCTATGACCATGAATGACACTATATATATATGTCACTATGAACTGATCCTATAGGTAAATAATAAAGAAATAAAATAATTTATCGAAGGAAAGAATATCGACCGCCTTGTTCGACGTATCCCGCGCTTTTTTGCGTTTTAGCGTTATTATCGCTAAAAACGATCACGAAGAGCCTATTCGAACGCACCATTAGTTGTTTTCTAACTCGCTGAGGTACGGAACGGTCATGGTTGTTTTCTAACCTCAGACTGACAAATTCGACATTGACAGATCACTTGATCCTTACAGTCCGGCAAGTATAACTTGGCGCGGCTGTGCGCCACTGTGTTCAATGTCAGTGTTGCCACTGCACAGAAGATGACGCGAAAATTGGGAAAAAAATGAAATTTAGTTCAATGATTTACGGATTTACTTGAGGAGTATTATGATAACATACCGAGAGCCCATGGACGCCAAACCTTTGTCATGTTATTATTAGTAGTATTTATTTAATTTACTTGCCTGTATTTGTATTGACAGAAATTTTAAAACATAGATGAATACTGATATGTTTTTAACTAAGTTAGAATTAGAGGTGAGTGTGTTGGGGTTCGACCAAAATATAACAGTTTTTGTTAGTACATTATTTATTACTAGAATATGTGTGATCTAATAAATGATCTTCTAGATCTTCCAAGTCCGACGCAGAACTGTCAGATGAGGTATCACTGTCGCTAGCAAGACATATATTAAAACTTTCTTCATTGTGATATTCATCTTCTAACCGCTCAACGTGATCGCAATGCGTTTTCCATGTAGCAGCCGTTATAGTCTGAAAAGCATCTTGTGCCAGACCCAATATTTCCGATTTCGATTGACCCACATTAAATTCTGCCACCTTGCGCTTTACCGACGCCCAAACTAGCTCTATCGGGTTCAGGTCGCAATGATAGGGCGGTAATCTCACAACTTGGTGCCCATGCTGTTTCAACAGTTCGTCTGCTTCAAACACATCAGGTTTTTTGTGCATTTTAATAATTTCATACAATTCAGATTTCTTCATGGTATCTAAATAAGACAGCCCGTTACTTCTGATCCATTCTTGCATAACCTTCTTTTGGCTTGACATGGTTGGTGGCTTATTTAATTTCACACAATGGTATGGCGCGTTGTCCATGACGACGATGGATTGCGATGGTAAATTGGGGACTAATTTTTCAAGTAGCCATTTTTTGAAATTTGTGGCATTCATCTCATCGTGGTAATCTCCGCTTTTGGTGTTTGATTTAAAAATCAACAATGCGTTCGGCACAAATCCTTGTTCACTTCCAGCGTGTACAATAATCCATCGCTGTTCTAAAGATATTTCTTTAATACTGCCAGCAACTTCTTCAGATTGCCAGCATTTGTTGACACCATATGACGAGTGAATGTAAGTCCATCTAGGTATACAACTGGACGTCGATTTGCACTCTCTCGATTTGCTTTCAAATTCTCAAGTAACGAGACCTCCATGCTGCTATGTCATATCTTTCCATGAGAACTTTTCGTTTTGATTGGCATTTCCGGAATTTAAACCCCAACCTGAAATATTGAGTAGATTTGTTACAATCACATTATTTAAGTTATATCTATAAGTAAATAGGCTATGGTTAGTCAAATGCACACTTTCGAAGACCACGTCATTGCTAATCTTATTATTTATTTATACTTATCTATACATCTCTAGTCTAAGAGTCCAATTAAGATATTTAGGTAGTTAAAAAATAAAAACTTTCGTCAAACCAATGAAAAATTTGAAACCACCATGGAGTGTAACTTCAAAATTAAAAATAGTCACCTTAATGTAATTTTTCTCAAAGTTTCACGGCTACCATCAAATTGAATATCATTTCTTTCTCATTTCCACCAAAAGCTTCGGTAATGTCGGAATTTCTTTTTTTACGGTATAAAATTGATGTATCTTTCTCCGAACTACACCCAAATCAAAGTCATCCAAATTACACTTGGTTTCCAATCTTTATCTTTTTTTTCCTGGTGTAACAATTTTTGACGAGGTAGTTTCCGCTTGCTTCCCTTCTGCAACAATTCTTTGAACAGAACGTTCAGAAACACCTGAAACAAAATATGTATAAATGTAACCATGAAATTAGAGTAGGCAGGTAAATTTATAAAGTTTGCATAGCATTATAATTATAATTCATCATTACCTATACACAACCACATTTTATTTAACCACATATTAGACATAAACATTTCGTTATACCCACGGCTAATATTTACGTGTAATGTTGACAACACTCACCAGTCATTGCCGCCACCCTTGCATTTACGGATTTTAATGGTATAATCGGTTCGTTCTTTTCACATTCTTGTGTACAAAACGAATGTACTTTTATAACTGCTTCTCTTGTACCACTTTTTATCACTTTAGGCATTTTGATAGCACAGTAGTTAACAAAATATTCGCAACGATGTTTACTATGAACTCGGAAGTGTCAAAGTGAATTTTCAAGATGGCCGTTTTAGTTCCTCAAATCGCCACCGCCAACTTATACTTGTGGCACTGTACCTAATTTTCTTTGGGAAGAGAGATGAAGAAGTTTGTTGTAGTCTGATTGGTCAAAGTTATGTCAGATGCGTGTTGCAACAGTTAACCAATCGATTTTGGTAGTTAAAAACTTCCAACGCTCCGAGGTTCGGTACGCTCGAGTTAGAACAACCGAGTGCTTTACCCTGATGTTCGGAACGGCGTTAGTGCGAAAAGTTGCACTCCGAGTGCACTCTCACCGAGGTTCTGAACGCGGCCCAGTAAAACTTTTCAGTGTGCAACTGTCATTCACAGTAAGTGACAATGACAGCTAGGTTAATAACTGGACACAAATATGGCATTTTTAACTTTTTTCATCGGATTTGTCTATGAAATGCGACGTTGCCGTTTCGTTATTTCGAAATAATTATGGTATAGTTAAGTCAATGTTATAACGCATTTATTGTTAAGAAACGATCTCGTTCCTATAGCAACCTTATGCTTAGAATATGTATATCAAGAATAACGACGAAATAAGAATGCTATAAGGATTTTTTATTAGTACCACTGAAAGTGTTCTGATAAAGTAGCTAGTAAATCTAAACTATTGTATCCTGCCCTTAAAGCATCAAATTTGTCTCTAATTATGTTTAACATCGATTGAATTGAGTAGTAGTGACTATTACTACTACTGGAATTCTACTTACATAGCTAGCTGTCAGTAGTAATAATACTTAGGGTACGTTCTGGTAAGCACCGTCAACGCTCACAACTGTCGCGCCCCGGTTTGCCATTCCCTTTGGTTGACAGTGACTGCTCGCAAAGACCACGTAAACCCACCTTCGATCCGCGAGCGTTGATCGCGGTGTGAGCGTTTTTGGTGACGTCATCGATGACTTATCGAGTTCGCTCAGTCGCTCACGCACGATGATCGTGGGCTTGTAAGGGAATGGGTGTGCGAACGTCGCGAGTGATTTCGGAGCTTTCCGGAACGTATAACCCGCGGCACGTAACTCTAGCGCTATATATATATATATATATATTGTATGTAACGAATAAAATTAAAAACTACTGGACATTTACCAAAAAATATTTTGCTGTCAGGAGAACCTATGTATGCCTTTAATTATTAATAATGTATACCAAAACCCCTGATTACGTTAGGGACCTAGTTTGCGGCCCGGCCAGAAAGCGCCGGTTAATTAAAAAAAACATGTCGAAGTTGTCAGGCCGCCCGTGGGCCTTCGACATAGTCTAACGTCTGTTGGCCTAAGCTAAGACATACAACCGGGACCGATGGCTTAACGTGTCTTCCAGGCACGGGAGCACTCAATTAAATAATGCCACTATAGCGGTCACCCATCCAACTCCTGACCGGAGCAAGAGTTGCTGAACTTGTTGATCGGTTAAGATCGCCAAGTCAAGCTCCGCTGCGAGCACTTCCGTAATCATGTATGTATAGATGAAAAGTACTTATCTTCAACCAAGTAATGAATTAATACCTACTATGAATTTGCTTCTTCCCTTCCAGGCCGCATTAAATCGCCATTCGAAGAAATGTAAGACAACTTATCTAACACAGCAGGAATCAATTAAAACTGCGGACGGACCTAAGAAAAAGTTTCTTTGTGATGTTTGTGGGAAAACAATGCATTCTAATGCAAATCTCCTAGCACACAAGTAAGTACATACTTATAGTATACTTTTATGCGCTTTCATTTGATTTCAGTAGGGCTATTATGTATCTCAGTTGCTAAAAAAATATGATTAAAATCGGAAACAAGTACAATTTGAAAAATTTAATACCGACTTCCATTCTATTCAGTTATTGGAGTGTATCTCAAAAACTACTGGACCGAATTTGATGAAATTTAAATGGGACCACGCGGGAAGCACCAGCTGTCAAACAAAAAATAATTTTGAGAATCGGTCCACTCAGTCGAAAGTTATGAGGTAACAAACATAAAAAAAACAGTCGAATTTAGTGCCTCCTCCTTTTTTTGGAAGTTGGTAGAAAATGGTCGCTCTATGTCACTTTTGTTAGCTCCAGTCATCAATTTACTAACATTTTTCTTACTGGAATTATTACCTAGGCCTCGAAAGAAGTGTTTCAGAGTAATCCACATATGATTTAGGGGGGTCATAAAACTCGGTTATTTTTCATTTTGATTATTATCTATGTCATCGACCAAGTGATTATTGAACATTACAAAAAATTCCGCGGCGTTTGAAATATGCCCAATATGAGAGGGCTGTGTGATAAGAACTATTGAAATAAACAAAATGTCCAGGCATTATTTTCAACGCTATTCACCTATGGGACAGAAGACTAAAAACCAGATTTTAGTATTGTTATTTCTTTTTTATGATTTTATAAAATTAAATAAAACTCAGTGCTTGAAATTATTATATTATATTATCCATCGTCGCCGAGATGCTCATGTGCTTTATTTTCTCTACAGTATTCTATTCATCCCCACTACTCCTCATTACCTCAAGGAACGTTTTCAGTTCCTGCATCTTACACATACCCTCACCCTTCGTTCCACAAACACACTGCAATTGAATACACCTGTCGCGTCATCAATGTATTATAGTAAGTCATTTACTAATCATGCTGTCCACCTATGGAATGCGCTTCCTGTCAATATCAGGCAAGCAAAGTCAGTTTCGTCTTTCAAAGATATGGTGAAGAAGCAATATTTATCAATATAATAACTACTGAATATTATATTTTATACGTTAAATGATTATTATGTATTAAAATATTGTATTTATGTTTATATTTTAATAGTAGGTATGTATTAGTTTATATATCATTTTATTATATTTATATGTATTTATTTATTTTAATTATCTCTTAGCACTTAATTCCTAGATAAAAATGTTTAATTTAGCATCTACTACCGCATTATTATTAAGAAACCTCTCCTGTAACTGCCTGTAAGACAGGCAACCTTGGATAGATTACAGGATTGCTATAGCGATCAGGTCCCCAATTGTCCAATCTACTGTAGCGCTACAGTAGTAGCTCTTTTTATTGTATTATGTTTATCGTTTATGCTTGGTTATCAATAAAGAATTTTTGTATTGTATTGTATTATACTGGCGTTCACGGTTCACGCCAAGTACCTAGTCAAAACCAAATAACTGCGGCTGCCGCGTTGTTTGGCATTGTTTTTTTTTTAATTTCTATGTTATTAGGAATTGGAATTAAAAAGGAACTGAAATAACTTAGGTTGAAGGGGTAGAGAAGCTTTTTTTCCTTAGCTTCATTCAATAGAACGTGTTTACGTAATCATTACAGGTGATAAGTCCTGGATTTATCAATACCCTCCTTACAACCCTGACCTAGAACTGTGTGACATCTTTTTATTCCCGGAACTAAAATATCAGCTCAAAAGGACACAATTTTCGTCGCCGGTAGATGCGCTGTCAGCGTTCGAGCAGGCTGTATATGAGGTGTCTGTGGCGGACTGGAAAAGTGTTTCGAAAACTAGTCAAACCCATGAAACTTTGTGTATGGAGGCTGGTGAAGAATACAATGAAAAGATTTAATAAAAATATATTTACTTATATTTTTTTATATTCGCGAAACTTTCTGAGTATCCTACGTTATTACTCCACTTATTTTTTGGTCATAGGGAGAGCAGGTAGGATTCGTACAGTGGGAGCATTAGTGCAGTAGTCATATCTGAAATACTAAACACGTTGAAGCGTTTGTATTTGTGTGCGTGAATCCCGTCTATACGCAAATACTAACCGCGGGGCGGCGGCGGCGGGGCAGTGCAGGCGCCGGCTTCGCTGGGACCAGTTGTTACGTGTTTTCGCTCCGTGTAAGTAATTTTTAGACCCACTTTATAATTTGTTTTGTGGTAGTAAGTTTTGCTCAAAACTGTAAGTATATTTTAATATCGTGTGTGAAAAGTGTGATAGTTTATCGTGTAGACATCAATTTTGTGTTAATTTTAATGAGAATACTTATATTAAATAAATTTGTTAATTATATGTGTTGGGAGCATTCGTACAGTTATGGTTGGGGTACGTTCGCACTGTACGAATTTGCCCTAAAACACATTAATATTACGTGACTATTTATATTTTAATTTTTTCATTTATTATTGTATAGGTATTAATTAGTACATTATTTTGTTACAGAACAATGCCGCGAATGTATGTGAAAAAGGGGACTAGAACGGCAGAAGTAGACGAAGATGCAATGAAATCTGCAATAAAGGAGGTTTTAGATAAAACTTTATCAATTTAAAAATCTGCCAATAAATATGGCGTGAAACCAACTACACTTGAAAGTCTCTTAGCAAAGTATAAAAGAGATGCAGCCAATAACACCCGAGCGCGTGTTTTTAATTCCAAGTTCACGCCAAATCAAGTATTCACTACCGAAGAAGAGACACTTTTGAACAAATACGTCATAGACTGCTCTAAAATGCACTATGGGTTGACGATTACACACGTAAGGAAATAAGCATACGAGTTCGCTAAAGCCAATGAACTGCGTTATCCGCCTGGTTGGGATCATAACAAAATGGCTGGTAAAAGCTTAAGAAAACCAGAAAACAATAGTGCTGCAAGATCTTATGGATTCAACAAGACGGCAGTAAATGATTTCTTCGAGAATTTAGAAGAAGTCTTTACAGAATACAGCTTCACTGCAGATCGGATTTTTAATTTCGATGAGTCCGGAATATCTACTGTCTTAAGCACGCCTAAGGTTTTAGCTGAAAAAAATCAAAAACAGATTGGCCAACTGGTTTCGGCAGAAAGAGGCGAACTAGTCACATTTGGAGGAATCATCTCAGCAGTTGGTAACACAATTCCGCCGTTATTTATCTTCCCTCGGGTTCATTTCAAAGATCACTTCATGGCAGGTGCCCCAGAAGAAAGTCTAGGAGTTGCTACTAAAAGCGGCTGGATAAACTAGCATATTTCTGGAAGTGTTAAAACATATCCAAAAGAAAACATCTTGTTGTAAAGAGAATCCAGTTCTGCTTCTGGTAGACAATCACGAAAGCCACGTCACATTAGAAGCTGTCGACTATGCGCGTGATAACGGCATTGTTTATTTGTCATTCCCGCCCCACACAACACACCGTCTACATCCCTTGGATGTAGGAGTATTTGGGCATTTTAAAGCCAAACTGAAGATTGCATTCAAAGATTGGTATGTGAATAATCCGGGAAGAACGCTTAATATATACATTATTCCGAAACTAGCTAAAATCGCTTATTTTGAATCGTTCAATAGCAGAAACATTGTAAGTGCTTTTGAAAAGACCGGAATATGGCCATTCAACAAACTAGCTTTCAGTGATGAGGATTTTGCACCCGTACATGTTTACCACTCAGGTTCTTTTATAGCTCCAGATGTTATCGTACAACAAAGCTGTTCAGCAGCTTCACATGTTGACGTGCAAAAAGGCTCTATAGCAGCCCCAGAAGGAAATGATGTTCCTCAACACAATCTACCGCCAAGGTCACCGCCTGTATCACCCTCTGTTCTGTCACAGCCAATCGATTCCCTACTTTCATCGCCTGTAGGATTAATTACACCTGAAATTATTCAACCCTATCCTAAAGTAGATAGAAATGATCTCAAGAAGTCGAAGCAAGGAAAGCTGCCAGGAAAATCGAGAATATACACAGATACTCCTGAAAAAAACAGACTTGAAGAAATAGAAAAAGCAAAGAAGATGAAGAAGCAAGAACAAGAGAGAAAACAAAAAGCTAAGGAGATGCAACGCGCGCTACATTTTCTATCTGATAAAAATATAACTGCTAAGCCAAAGAGACAGAAGAAAACTGTAGAGACCGATAGTGAGGATGACACTGACATAAGTTTAAGAGAAAGTTCTTGTTCTCCAATTGAAGATATGTGTGAAGAATCTGAAATTGAGAATGAGACTCCAGTTACAACAAACATAAAAGAAGAAAGTTTTGTGTTGGTAAAATATGAGAAAAAATAGAGTCTTTTATATTATGTTGGACAGGTAGTGACGAAATACAGCCCCACCGAATATAAAGTATCTTTTTTGAGAAAGAAACCAGGAACTTTTTGGAAATTTGTTTTCCCAATACCATAGATGAGGGAACCGTTTATTTAGCAGACGTGGTTTGGACCATCACCTAAAACTGCTGTAACAGCAAGAAAAGCTAATATTTATAGCTTTGAAAAAGATATGTCTGTGTACAAGGTGCAATAGAACTTAGATTAATTACCTTTTTAAGATTATGACTCTTTTCATGACGGTTATTTTTTTTAATGTGGATTGATTCCCTTAGGGACATAAAGATTTTATGTAAGTGTTGACCATTATGATTATTTTTTTAAATGTTGATTGATTCCCTTACGGACATAAAGATTTTATGAAAGTGTTGAACCTTATGGTTATTTTTATGATGTTGACTGTTATGGTTTTAGAAAAAGTATTGCATGTTTAAGGCTAGTAATAGTAATGATTAATAGTATTGTTAGTTTTTATCTTATGCTAAGGCTGTTTTTATAATAAACGTATAGATTTTAAATAAATAATATTTTTATATTACCGTGTACGTAGGCTCCCTGCTATGTACGAAGCTACCACGCGTGTGGGGTGCATTCGTACATTTTCAATTTTTTAGTAAAGCTGGCATAGTTTCGCAATGTTCCTATATATTAACCCTGAACTATAATATTATTTAAGCCAGATATGTAGGTGTTATAGTAGCATTGAAACTGTTTTGAAATACTTATTAGTTTTTATTTAATGGGACTCGAAGTAAAAATTGTTCGAATCCTACCTGCTCTCCCGCGGGGATAGTCCGAAAACCACGTTGCCATATTCATAATTTCCGGGCAATGCGATAAATGAGGAAGTTCAAATTATAATTATTTAGTTCGCCATAAGAGCATTGTTTTCATAATGCGTGGGCATTATAAAAAATGTCCCTATTTATTACATGGTATGGCCATCTACACAAAGCACGAGAACTAACTAACAATCGTTTTTCGTTAGTTTTAATTTTTCACGGAACAATTTTTCATTTTCTCTTTGATGACTTTTCATCGATTTTCTTAACATTTGAATACTAAATATTCTAAATATTAACAAAAACTTTGGACACCTGTATAAATTTAGGATTATCCAGGTGTCGTTCAAAATATCGCAAAACCATCATGTAGAACACAAGATCAATACAAGCCATAGTAATATATGTTTTAGTACCAATCCAATAGTATTTGAGAAACCTATGAAAACTAAAAGTTTAATTGAAATTAAGTAAGAGAAATAATAATTATGTATTTAATTTCCAGAACTATTCACGAGTCTGTATTCCCTTTCAAATGTGACGAGTGTCCGTATCGGGGACGTTCAATCGACCTACTGAAAGTACACAAACGGACACATCTAACTGACAAACCGTTCAAATGCACACAGTGTCCTAAGGCTACGACTACTTCCAGTAATCTTGCGAAGCATATGCGACATGTCCATAGTTCGAATAGACCTTACAAGGTAATACACGTCAGTTTTTAAATTAATACTGCATCATCATAATGTGATCGCGTCCATACCCTTTTTGTATATAAATAGTAGCTACGCCCCGCGATTTTACCCGCGTCGTGATGGATGATGATGAAAAGTACATCACCTATTCTCAGACCTACTGAGTAACACAAAATTTCATAAGAATCGTTCTAGACGTTTCGGAGGAGTTGTGTTACAAACACAGTGACACCGAGACTTTTATATTTTAGATACTATCTCTATTTTATATATTTATTTTACTTAAAGACTCGGTACTCTATGTGTAAATAAATAAGAAAAATAACGAAGTGCAATATAAACCCAAAACTGAAAGAATAACTTTTAAAAGTATTGTTAATTAATTTCTCCATCTATCTTCTACGACTTCTATACAATACTGTTACATGACCTGCATTAGTCATAAAGTAATCCTATAAAAACATTTTTTATAAAGAATTCGAGAATAGCTTCTTTAACGATATAGAGGCAAAATTATTTTCTATTGTGGTCTGTCTCTTTGAACACACATCACGTAGAAACACCTGAATGGCTTAATGATAACTTAGACCATGGATTAATATTTAAGATCCCAAAAAATAGGAGTTCTGTGGGGTAGCGTAGGATTTTTATGTAAAAGAAATAGATAATGCAATATACTCTCAGGATACTCTTACAAAAATATATTGAATGTGTCTTGCAGAAGTTTGAAAGTTTGTTTCATCGAAACAGTCCACCCCAAAATAAGTTATGAGCATTATCCTAGAATAAGGTTAAGATAAGATGTTCATTATAATAAATATCATGATGCAAGAGGCATAGATTAGGTAACATCAACTATACGGCTTTGACTACTTGTACTGTTGCCCTTGAATTTGCATTTAATTAGCAAGAACACGAAAAAGGTAGCTCCATGCATAGACAACACCGGCTTTCTCACACAACACTTTTTAGGATGTTGCAGCCTAAAAAGCGTAAGATTTTACCTTTTGGGCTCTGAGACTGATCATGTTTATGTTGAATAGTAGAAACGTAGGTAACATTGTATTTTTAACCAACTTCCAAAAATGGAGGAGGTTCTCGATTAAAATGTATGTTTTGTTTGTATGTATTTTACGCGATCATTCCGCCAATTATTACGAATCGGTTTAATGATTCTTTGTTTGTTTGGTAGATCATACTTCAAAGGTAGTTCCATATATAATAATACACATTTATATATATTTCTCTTCACAAAGTTTCTTATGCTAATCGGGTTTATGTATAGGTATATAATTTCTCAATTAGGCTACTTTGTGAGAGCTGGTGCTTGATGTAGGTTTTGTGAAAAACCTGTATTACAAGTCACCAGGACCTCCCTCGGTAGGAACAAATTTCGTAATTAATACCTAACCATATCTTTAGGTACATTGTAATATTAACAATGAGTCGGTGTAATTCAAGTAGGTACATAAATAATTGTGTGAAAACAAGATATCTAGTTAATTTGACTAAACTAAACAATACTTTAGGTATGTACTAATACTAATACTTGAGACAGTATGCTTAATTATTATGCTGAATTGAAATTAATTAAGTGTGTGTGTGTGTGTGTGTGTGTGTATGAAATAATGCGTACATTATAGTTGTTTGCTGTGAGCGAGATTTATTTTTTTAGCGTAGCTTCTAGTTCTGTGGAATTATAGTCTAGAGATTTTAGGTACTTCGATATTACTACTTTGCAGCTGTATGCATGAAGAGGGAAAATATTTAGTTTATTGTTTAGTTTGTTGTACAAAAACTGACCCAAAAAGCAAAAGAATTTATGGGATGATGACAAGTGAAATAAATCTGTCTGAGTAACAGGAACTTTCATGCGTTTATTTTTGTTCTGATCAGGAACATACAAAACAGAGAGTGTTTTTTAAGAATAGTGTGCAAAATAAATGATTACCTGACAACGCATCCCAGGTTTTATATAGATCAACGGTAGGATGGCGAAAAAGGAGTCCCGTTCCAACTTTCAGTATAGAGCGCTGTGCTCTTTCTACTTCTATGAGAATTGATTTAGAGGTGCCGCCCCACGAGGTGGTGCGGTAATCAACTATTGACGGACTAAGTGTGAAAATGTACACCATCTTTATGACTTTGCGGTCGGCTACGTGTCGCAGTGTCCTAAAGATGTATATGAGCTTGCGTAGCCTCGTCACAAGTGTTTCTATGTGAGGATTAAATGTGAGTGTCTGATCAATTGTGATTCCGAGGTATTTTATTTTGTCATTTCTTTGTAGAGTGGGTCAGTTACAGGTAGCGAGCCCAGCATTGCATGTATGTACTGCGATAGATAATGACGGTGAGGGGAGTAGGTTTGTTTTTAAACCAAACTATCATACATCGTCTTACTGATGTTTAATGTCAGCATATTGCGTTGCAACCATTTATTTGCTCACCTGCGTGAATCCCTTCTGTGCTAATTCAAAGACAACTTCCTAGGTATTGCCACTGAAAAAGAGGGCCGTATCATCGGCATAAGTAATAATTCTGTCTCATGTAGTTGGAGTTTACAGAGGTCATTAATATAGATTAAGAATAGTGTTGGGCCGACAATAATACCTTGTGGAATTCCATTCTCTTTAGTAATCTCTTTACTTAACCAATGATCAATCTTTACTTGTTGCTTTCTGTCACTTAGGTAGTCTTTGAACAGCTGAAGTGGAAGACCACGTACTCCGATTCTTTCTATCTTTATTAGAAGGTGTGGGATTGAAACCGTGTCAAAAGCCTTGGTCAAGTCTAGAAATATTGTCAAGCATTTTCTCCTTTCGTCAATGTTGGTAACTACTGAATTTACTAGCTCGTGTACAGCATCACTAGTTGACAGTCCTCTTCGAAAGCCGTATTGGGAAGATGAAATGAGGTTATTTGCCTCTAGGAAGTTAGTTAGTCGACAGTTCATTATGCTCTCTAAGATTTTAGATAGAGTTGGTAAAATAGAAATTGGCCTATAATTATTGACACAGTCTCACCACCCTTGTGAATCGGTTTAATAAAAGCGATCTTAAAAGCTGATGGAAATACCCCTGTTGATAAGGTCAGGTTACAGATGTATGTAGTGGGGGATGAGGGTATGTATGTATCTCTTAAGTAATTTCCCTGAAATCTGATCAATCCCCACAGTACAACTATCTTTCAAAGATTTGATAATATGGAAAATTTCAGTATGATCGGTCGGCAGCAGGACACAAGATTTAACGGGGACATGTTTAACGCATAAAGATTCGTCACAATTAGATGTGCTAATTTTATCTGCCAGTTTCTTTCCAACATCAGCTAAGAACAAATTAACGTCATCAATACTTTCCTCTGGATTTTCAGATGCTATTATATTGCAAGAATTGCAAGAATGGTCTACTACCTTACTAGATCCGCATATCTTTTTTATAACTTCCCACAGTTTTTCTTGTTATTTATAGTGTTTTAATTTATTGTCTGTCGTAGTTTCGTTTTGCTTTTTTAAGTAGGGATGAACAAAAATTCTGGTAGCCTTTGTACGTTAATTTGAGGACTTCATTTTGTGGGTCCTTTTTCACCTTTTTATAAAGATTATATATCACGGTTTCTCATGCAACGAAGTAGTGCTTTTGTGATCCACGGTTTGCTAATACGTTTTCTCCTTGGCGTAGTTTTTTACTTAGAGTTCTTTTTAATGGCTTCTGAAAGTTTCCTCACAAAAAAGTTTTTCGCTAAATTAACATCGCTGGTGTCTAGGATAGGTCGAAAGTTCATATTTTGGATTATCTGGTCTAATCGATCATAGTCAATGTGATTCACTCCTCCAATAAAATAATTAGATTCGATTTTCTGACTAATACTCAATGCTACTGCCTCCCGGTTAGTGATAGATGATTCAAGTACGAGGCAGAGTGCATCCATTTTCGACTTAATCATAATATGATCCAGACATGTGAGACCACGTGTGGGTAAGGTGTGGCCAGGGAGCATCCAATGACTCGCCATAACATTTAGATATTCGTAGGAACGCTTATCAGTACTATTAGGAGATATGTTTATGTTAACATCGCCACAAAGAATTATAGTTCTGTAACACGTTAATTTTGAAAGAAGTTCATTAATGGAGTTCGTAAAATTAGTTGTATTTGATTGACTTGGGGAACGATATATTCCAATTATACAGAATTCTTTATTTATTTTAAGTAAAAGGCAGTTGGCATCACTAACTTGCTCTTAGTTCTGGAGAGTAGATAGCATTAGAATTCAGTATGTGGCGTAGAATGCAAAGTGTTTGGTATGATTAAGAGAGACGCAACGTAAGTAATAAAAAATAACTCGCTTGGATTTGATCAGCAGTGTGATTGATTGAAATTGAGGTGAAGTGTAAAGATGTGTGTAGTATGATGTGGGTGAAAAATACATAAATAATTTTACGTGAGTAAGCCGCTATGTATGAAACATAAACAACTCTGTTTGAGGTATATAACTGCTTTGTACATAGAAAACTTATAATAATAAGTATTATAGTAGATATACTTAAAATAACTGCATTAATAAGAGATAAGTTTCTAACTCCGTTATAAGGGCTAATAATAGTGGCTATTTAAAACCCATAATAGGTAAACTAAGGCAAGTCACATATTATTCTTATGTATTACGTATATTTATATTTATATATATTACGTATGTTGAAGTATGTTCACTTTTTCAGTGTAATTATTGCGACAAAGCATTTTCATTTCCACATGATGTGAAGAAACATGTTAAAGACATCCATCTAAGACAAGGGACAGCTGAGTGTAAACTGTGTTTCAAGAAATTCAACACCAGGTAATGACGAAAATCACAGAAAAAAAATGTTAGTTTAAGTGTCGAAACACACTATGCCGAAGGCACGCGACCGAAGTTTAGCATGATTACGCCTGCAATGCTATTTGAATTACTGCTGACGACACATTATGCCAAAAAATTACGTTGCGTTATAGCGTGCAGCCTAACTTCGGTCGAGCGTAAGTTCAGCGGCAACTTATTCTGTAGAGCACACATATATGCGAACGAAGTTCAGTTCGATTGCAACCGCCGCGGGGCGGGAAGGCAGTAATGCCCGCGCCCCGCGTGTCCGCCCGTCCGTAGTGTTTATTTCGCCTCTGTCTGCGCCGCGACGCACGTGCTTTTTTGTGTCAATAAACATAGGAACTACATGTTTGCGCTAGAGACTGACAAAGTATACACACACAGTTGCGCAACTGAATTTCTGCCGCGTCAGTTCGGCACTAATGATGTGTCATATCAGCCGAATCCGTCGGAACGTACAATCAGCCGCGTACCTTCGGCATAGTGTGTTAAGACACTTATAGCTTGACCGCAACCGCTGTACTGCGCCGTAGGTATGTGCGCGTTGAGGCGCGGGGATTCGCCCGTGTATTCGCTGCCGCGGATTACACCATAGTTACATAGCCTTTCCCTCTCCGCGCCACGTCTGTCACACCTACATAAACTAACCTACATTAAAGTGATCATGGCTCAGGGCAGCAAGAGTCTGCCGCCGATTAGACGGTCACGTGTTTTTTTTTGTATAATTATGTTCTTCGTTTTTTCCCATTTGCGAATCAAATTAGGCGGTTCTTTTGTTTTGAATAGTTATATATGTTTTAGTTGGTTCCATTTATTTTCATCAATGACTATGAAAAGTTATAAGGGGCGCATATTGCCTAATACTCGTATGATAGTTTTCAATTATGGTATGTCTGTCCTCCTGTATCACTCTGAAACTACGAGACAGATTTTGATGAAACTTGACTCAGTGATAACTAATATTATAGATTAACATTTAAGATATGTTTTATCCCATAAAACAAAATATTCCTCCGGATTAAGAGATGCAAATTACGTTACAATAAATTAACTATTTGACGGATTTTTATGCAATTTTCTTTGTTCGGTAGCTGAAAAGTTAACTTAAATTCTAAGCTATGTTTCATATCTCTTTAGTATCGGAGTGCTAAAAATTTACGTGTTAAAAACGAAGAGTTTTAAGCAGACTAATAAGTTTTTAGACACATTTAATTTATTTTGTGTGTGCAATGTATACGCAATACCATAGGTGATAGGTTATATGCGTGCAATTCAAACCAATAGGTCCAACGAGAAAATCTAACACGTGTTTGTTTTTTTTTATTTCTAGAGGGGGTTGCAATAAAGATCTGAAATGTATATGGATATAGTTTATGCCCAGGGGCCTTATTCTCTATTAACATTCAACAAGTAACATGGCGCGTTACGTAAAGGAATAATCGTATTGATTGCACGGTCATTATTTGAGGATATCAAAGAGCGCCGCGTTATTTTCAATGGTCATATAATAGCGAATAAGGACCCTGGATCGACACTCAAACCTTGATGAAAATTAACTTTAACGTGAATAACGAAATACATTTTATTTTTAAACGTAACATAGTAAATAGTCACGCCTATATATCAGCGAAGAGGTAGGTAGGTAGAGGTGTTTTTCGATGTCCACGTTTTACCAGATGTTTTGGGCCCATGTAATAGTGGCCGAGCTCATTGCCATCAACGGGACTACTGTTTCAGACTTCGGACTATAGATAATGTCTTTGTTAGAAAACTCCAATAATACTGTCAGACCCGGGAATAGAACCCACAGGGCTTTGAGATTTCAAAGCGGGGCTTTCACCACTATACAGACGAGACAGTCATTTCTGGGATTTCGTATCCCATAAGCCAAGCGAGCGATGCTACTGGCGTGTCAGCTAGTCAACATAAAGGAACACATTTCTGGTTTTTTTTTTTCAGGAAAATACTTCGAGGTCATGAATGGAAAGTGCATAAAATCAAAGGCGAAAGACAAGGCAGGTTGCCATCATACTTGTTGTGTCAGGTGAAGGGGCAAAATGAAAATCATATAGCAGAAGGCGAACCAATGTTCATAACATAAAATGTTCACTCAATACAAGCTAGCATTGAATAATGTGGTGTAAACAATTAAAAACAAAATTTCATGATTTAGTAATCCTAAACAGGACACTGTAAGCGCAAAGGAAAAGAAACGACACGGTGTCATGAGAAGAGAAAAAGCAGTTAACATATAATAAAAAAATAATAAAAAAGTCTAATATATATATTATATTTTATACTTAGTACAGATAGTTAAGTTATATAAGAAAAATGCTTTCATGTAGATATTCTTTTAAATAAAATATAACATTATTTTATAGGTATTATTTCTAGTGGTGCATATCATTATAACCCCTCACCAGTCGATTGTCAATATAACAGTGAAATTTCTACTGTGTCTGGGTCGTTCGACTGATGAAGTAATAATACGAATAGCCGAGATATTTATTATTTATTTGCCTATCCCTTATAATTAGGAGACCATTGTATTCAAAGTAACGATAGACTTAATTAAAAACAACAGTTTTATCTAAAGTATTTGTATTTAGTGCCCCTTTTATTATAAAAACTAAGATTAGCTGCGAGTAGGTACATAGTTATGACTTCGATTGCGCATATTATTATTTAGACTGTAGGTATGGATTTTATTGTGTAGTAATTTTATTTGCTTTTGAAGCTTTTATATTCAGTCTTACTAAATAGTGCAGGCATTACAGAAGTCATGTGGACCAAAACATTAGTTATATCAATTCTTTTTCCTTTTCAAATAACTTATGATTTTGAACTTCCTGGAAAATGTTTGGGTGACTTGAAAATTAATAATGACCACTTAACGTTTCGTAAATATACCACGTTACGGACGATTTGCCAGCTCGGAAGCCAAATTGGCGAAAAGACAGTATGTTATATTTTACAAGATAAGAAATTAGTCTTTTATTTATATTTTTATTTAGAATTTTTGAAATTGACGGTAGTATATATGATAAAATGGTCTATAGTTGATGCCACTATCCCTATTTACCAACCTTATTAATTGGGGTTATAATCGAGGTTTTGTAAATTGTCGGAAATATTCCAGAGCTTAATGTAATGTTGCAAATGTGAGTTATGATTGGTACTAGAGTTGGAGCTGACTGTTTAATAATTTTAGTTGAGATGCCATCAAAATCCACTGCACAGTAATTTTTCATTCCTTTTATCAAGCAATTAATCTCAAACTCGTTGGCTTCCAAGGAGCCTATGGAGTTAACTTGTGACAGTGATTGGGAACCACTACTATTTAGTAGGCAATGAGTACAGCTCTCAATTTTGCTGGCTAATAATTTTCCTACATTAGCGATGTAGTTGTTGAGGTAATTTATGGATGTTAGTGGAAAATCTTTAGTTTTATGTAGTGTTTCGTTACTACTTTTTACTTTTGCAGTACCAGTTCTGTTCCTTATTCGGTCCCAGGTCTTTTTTAATATTGGTTTTATTTTTATCTAATTCAACTTTGTGATAATCATTTTTTTAATAATTTGTTACAGAAATTTCTGTAACGTGAGTATGTCAGTTTCAACGTTTCACTTTTTGGTGTTCCTTTAAGACGAATTTGCACATGATCGACGAGTACGTATACAGGGGTCCGTTCAGAACCTCGGTGAGAGCGCACTCGGAGTGCAACTTTTCGCACTAACGCCGTTCCGAACCTCAGGGTAAATCACTCGGTTGTTCTAACTCGAGCGTTCCGAACCTCGGAGCGTCGCAACTTTTTAACCATCAAAATCGATTGGTAATCGGTTGCAACCCGCATCTGACATAACTTTGACCAACCAGACTACAACAAACTTCTTCTTCTCTCTTCTCAAAGAAAATTAGGTAAAGGTAAGTTCATATTGTTGTGTCGGGGTGTGTCGTGGCGCGCCAGAACGCTATTGGTTACGTTTATTTCTTGTGACTAGATTCACATTAGTGGGTTGTGTTGGGTTCTGGCACGGTTAAATCGCCCGACGTTCGGTCGCGCCATAGAGGTGGTGGGGGATCTGTCGCGCCACAACACACCACACCAATGTGAATCTGTCAGTACGACGCGTAACCGCGTGGGATACAGTACATTCCGTAAAACTAGAAATTGCATTTATTCGGTTCGTTCTACGTGGTTCTACTAAAAAAATGCTATTGGTCGGCGAAACTGCGTGTATTTTTTTATATTATTTTCTATTAAAGTATGTACAATGTACATGCTCAAACTGTACAATTATAATATATATATTATAAATTGAATAATAATATAAATATTATTATTCAATTTATAAATAATTCAGTTGCGAGCGCGCATTCCATCGTGACGGGCGCTGTGTGAGCGTACTCTGTGCGCCGTGTTGGTATATAATCAAAATGTCGAAAGTAATAAAGTGTAACTCATGTAATATAGTTATAAACGAGCTATTATCCTATATTCAGAACAAGATCTCGATAATAGATGAAGAAACGTTGGTGCGAATATGTACGACGTCATTCTCCAGCGACGAAATAAAAAACGCCAAGACGTTGCTATTTGAGTCTATTCCTACGGACAAAATCAAAACAAATCGGAAGAACAAAGGAAAGGAGGGAAGAGATCTAGTCGATATATTAAACCTTTTCAAGTCGACTGAATCTGATGTTTTTCCTGTATTTGTAGCACGCGAGCTGGAGAAATTACCCCCAATTCTGTTCGACCACCTTGACTGTACGAAATTACTTAAGGATTTACTGAAACTACAAGGCGAGTTAGATGTAGTTAAATCTAACTATGTCACACAAGAACAGCTGAGTGAGTGCCGAACTGAATTATTGCAGTTAAAAAATGATTCGTTACCACCTGTCCCGAAACAAAATATTAATTTTAAGCGTGGGGCATGGCAGCAGTACGATAGTGGGCCTGTTGGTCTCTCGCACAATATAAACAATTCAACATTAAATGAGTCGTTGAATAATAACTAGAATATATCGAATAGCCCCGGTGAAACGCAAGAATATAGGGATATAATGCGGGTAGATCAAAAACAAGGCGATTACAAGTCAGCTGTGCAGAGGCAACGGTCACAAGATTGCGACAAGAACCGGCTCACACTGGCAAGCGGTGTGGTGCGGCGAGACGAGATGACGTCACCGCTACCTGCGGTGTCGGTCAGCCAGTGCGTCGATAACTGTAAAAAACCTACTGAGACGGGTGTCGAGCGTCACAGCGCAATAAACACAGTAAGGGAGTCGGAACCTTTTGTGAAAGACAGTGGTAACGAAGGATGGAGAACCGTGTCAAGACGCAAGAAACCTATTTATCGTTATCATGGTAAATCCGGAATTTCTAGAGATGATGACGGAAACTTCAAGGCGGCCGATAAAAAAGTTCCGATATTTATTACAAGGGTTCACATAGATACTACAAACGAAGACATAACAAACTACGTATATAGAAAGACGAATGAAATGATAAACATGGAAGAATTAAGTTTTTTGTATCGGAGCATAAGTTATCTGTGTTTTTAGATAGTAAATTATGGCCAGAGGGAGTCATATTCAGACGATTTGTAAACTTCCGGCAAAGGAATACGAATGGTAATTACGCTGTGTCGGTCAATCATAACCAAGGAATATTTACTCGGATGGCAAATAAGGACCTATATAAGTTTGTAAGTTTTAATTGTAAGAGTGTGAAGCGTTCAGTTGATGATATACGGCAGCTATGTCGAACATCCCACATAATCGCCTTGCAAGTACATTGGTTACTGCCGCATGATATTAATTTTCTGAGCTGTATAGATGATGACTTCGCTTATACGGGTGTTTCGCCTATGGACACCTCGAAGGGGATTATTTCAGGGCGACCTTGGGGTGGGGTTGCTTTATTATGGAATAAGAAAATCTTTCAAAATGTGACTGTAGTAAATTGTGATAATACGCGAGTGTGCGGTATTAAAGTAGTGATAGGACAAAGGTCATTCTTAGTGTTCAGTATTTACATGCCGACTGATAACACGGTTCATTTGGCCGAGTTTACGGATTGTATGAGGACAATGAGCGCTATTGTGGACAGTGAAGGTATAGAGTGTGTTTACATGCTCGGTGACTACAACGCACATCCAAATGAGCAATTTTATTATGAACTTTTGAATTTCTGTAATGATTATCATTCGATTTGTGCCGACGTAATAAAGTTGGGTTTGTTATCTGATACATATAGTTTTATAAGTGACGCTAATGGGTCTCTTAGATGGCTAGACCACTGTGTTGTAACTGAATCAGCTTTTGAAACTATAGTCAACACTTACATAAAGTATGATCCAGTGTGGTCTGACCATCTACCACTCATTATTCAATGTAATTTAGGTAATGTTAAACCAAAGAATTTGCAGAATACTTTAAAAAATACATGTAATGTTAGGTGGGGAGAAAGAAATGCTGAACAAATTGAATTATACTGTCGATTATGTACTGAACATTTGAAGATAATTGATTTTCCGCCTGAATTGAGTTCTTGTAGTGACAAAAATTGTGATAAGCAAACCCACCATAGTATAATTGACAAATGTACAACGATATTATAGCAGCTTTCGGCAGGGCCGCCTCTGAAAGTCATACTATTGTAAGACTGAAAAGAAAACAACCTGTAATCGGATGGAACAAGCATGTTCGTGAGGCTCACAGGGTAGCTAGGTGTAAATTTATGGAATGGGTACTGTGGGGCAAACCGAGTGAGGGTCATGTTTGGAGGGAGATGCGCGAGAGTCGAAGAATCTTTAAATCGCGCTTGAAATGGTGCCAAAATAATAGGGAGCAGATAAAGATGGATATTCTCGCATCTCATCATTCGAAACATGATTTTCGTAGTTTCTGGAAGACCACTAACAAGTTTACTATTAGGGCTTAGGTACCTGTGAGCGTCAACGGTGTCGGTAATCCGAAGTGTATTGCAGAAATATTTAAGGACCAATTTGCAGTAAAATCACCTTTGGGACCATCACGGTCATTCAGCGTGGAAGGGCCTCATGGCCAGGAAATAAGTACCAGTTTCACTGCGAAGGATGTGAGGAGGATTATAAATTCAATGTCGCGAGGAAAGTCTCCTGGCCATGACAGCTTGAGCATTGAACATCTAAAGCATGCTGGCGTCCACCTGCCTAGAGTACTTGCTATGCTATTTACGCTATGTTTGGGACACTCGTACTTACCAGCAGATATGATGAGGACCGTGGTGGTACCAATTGTGAAGAGCAAAACCGGTGACATAGGAGACACAAGCAACTATAGGCCAATTTCTCTGGCCACGGTGCTGGCAAAAGTTCTTGACGGTTTGCTTAACACACAGCTTGACCGGTATATTAATATTCATGACAACCAATTTGGCTTTAAGCCGGGACTATCAACTGAGTCGGCTATTCTATGTGTGAAGCAAACTGTCAAGTACTACACCGATAGAAGCACAGCTATTTATGCTTGCTTCCTCGATCTCTCCTAGGCGTTTGACCTGGTTAGTTACGATATCCTCTGGCAAAAACTTATTGATATCTCTATGCCAAAAGAAATTATTATTATTTTTAAATACTGGTTTCTGAACCAGGTTAACGTCGTTCGGTGGTCAAGCGCGACGTCAGCGCCGTATGGGTTGGAGTGCGGGGTGAGGCAGGGAAGGTTGACCTCTCCGAAGCTCTTCAACCTTTATATGAATGCACTGATCGAGGAGCTTTGCAGCACCCGTGTTGGCTGCCATATTGATGGAGTGTGTGTCAACAATGTCAGTTACGCTGACGACATGGTGCTGCTGAGCGCCTCGGTGTGTGGCCTCTCCAAGTTGTTGCGTATTTGTGAGCGTTACGCGCTCGTTCACGGTTTGCTATACAATACAAACAAGAGCGAGTGCATGGTCTAATTACAACCCGGTCACAATATCTGTGCACCTGACCTCGTGACATCATATCGGCGGTCTGGGTACGGTGTGAAAAAAAGTTTTTTCGAGAAATATGGAGGTAAAAAAAAAATACTAACCTTTTCAAATCAATTTATTATTGATGAAGGGTTTGTTATTAAAAAACAATAATTTTGATTACAAAAACATTTATTATTAAACTCAGTCACTATAAATTATTGACTCTATGCCTGACATTGTATCTTCCTCACTCTCACTTTCTGAACTCTCCGAACTATCTTCCCCTAGTGATGTTAAAAGTTGTGTTAAAATTTTCATTAGAGTCCTCTTTAATATCCCAGTTGCAGCACAGGTTCGTTTCACCACTTGGTCTACAGGTATGGTGTACTGTTTATTTGCTTTCTCCGATTCAAAAAACTTGAGC
Organism: Selenia dentaria; assembly: GCA_917880725.1. Classification (NCBI taxonomy): domain Eukaryota; kingdom Metazoa; phylum Arthropoda; class Insecta; order Lepidoptera; family Geometridae; genus Selenia; species Selenia dentaria. Next base: position 29,385,913 of record OU862877.1, on the reverse strand, counting down.
ACTTTCAAGATTAAATTTCTTGATTCGCTGTGTATTGTTTTTCCCATTACTTCAGTTTAACAGCTACAACAATTTTAATAACAACCAAACAAGTCCAAACTTAACAGTAAACAGTCTAAATTTAATAATAAATATTAAAAAACAAAACAACAACAAAGCGAAAATATCAAAATTATCGGGACGTGTATCGGCAACGAAGATGCTAACCGTACTGTCGCACCGGGGAGTGCGCGGAGAGGTGACAGGGGAAGCGGGAGAGGCGCCGCATTCCAGCGAGGTGCACAGATATTCTGACCGGGTTGTATGTTTGTTTTATTTTCTCAACCTAATAAAAACCAGAAAAATAGCGGATTAAATGTATATAAAGTGATGCCTTTTTTCAAGTTCATACATATATATGTGCAAAATGACATTTAAATGAATGTACCTACATGTTTTTATAAAATGGTAAAGTGTCACTAAACTTTAAAATAATTTATATCTAATGAATAACAATTAAGTAAAATAAAAAAAAATATTTTTATTAGGACTATTTTTATTATATTTATATACTTATTAAAAATATATTTTTGTTAGTAATTATATAAAAAAACAATAATTCTTGAATAGTTCATATAACCTTTATTTATATCAGTTAATATTTCCCATAAATCTTAAAATTGCTCTCCTGTATAATTTGCTTATTTATGATAGTGACGGTATTGGAATAAGGGTGCGATATGATTTACATAAAACTCGGTTATTTTTCATTCTGATTATTATCTATGCCATCGACCAAGTGATTATAGGACATTATAAAAAATGTTCGCGGCGTTTGAAATATGCCCAATATGAGAGGGCAGTGTGATGACAACTATTGAAATAATCAAAATGACCGGGCATTATTTGTAACGGTAATCACATGGGACAGAAGGCTGACAACCAGGTTTTAGAACTGTTATTTCATTTTAAAGATTTTATAAAATTAAATAAAAACTTAGCGCTTGAAATTATTATATTATAGAGGCGTTCACGGTTCACGCTGAGTATCTAGTCAGAGCTAAATAACTGCCGCTGCCACGTTGTTTTGGCATTGTTTTTTTTTAAATTTCTATGTTATTAGGAACTGAAATTAAAAATGAACTGAAATAACTTAGGAATGAAGGAAGGGTTATAGAAAATGTGTTTTTTCCTTAGCTTCACTCAATAGAACGTCTCTCTCCAAAGTGTAGAACGCTTTGCTAATGTCGAGCTTGAGCAAAATGTTGCCCTCATTTCCAGGATTCATCACAAAGCTTATGTAGCGTGAATAGCCGCTTCACAGCCTAGGCGAGTGCGGAATCCCAATTGGTGCGGCCATACTGTCTTTAACAGCGCGGGAAGCTAGTTTGGCGGTCAGGCGGCGAAAACGCTACAGACTGCGATAGGTCTCATGCCACTATCCATCTTAGCCAATGATAAAACCGAGGCACTATAAAGTTATTGACATACCAAGGGGTTCAGCTGGCCACTGAGTAAAAAAATTACCAGCCTGGTTAAGCATTCTGAAATGCGCTTTCCGTTCTCCCCGGCCGACAGTGAAGTCAATTCATTAAGATGCCCCGGCCGGACCCCGTCCAAGCCTGCCGCAGAACCACTATAAAAAGAACTAAGAGCCGATATTACGTCCTCTACAGTAACTGACACGGTAGAAATTGAAGTATCCGGATCTGATGGAAAACTGAGTGAACGTGAAGGGCCCGGTTTAGCTTCAAAGCAGCTAGTGTGTCGGGGTCCTGCCCCGCGAAAGTGTCATCCGACACCAAAAGGCGGACCGGTAGAGAAAAGTGTTTTTTCCTTACCTTCATTCAATAGAACGTGTTTACGTAATCATTACAGGTGATGAGTCCTGGATTTATCAATACCCTCCTTACAACCCCGACCTAGCACCGTGTAACATCTTTTTATTCCCGAAAATAAAACATCATCTCAAAGGGGCACAATTTTCGTCGCCGGTAGACGTGCTGTCAGCGTTCGGGCAGGCTGTAAACGAGGTGGCTGCGATTGACTGAAAAAAAGTCTTTCGAAAACTGGTCAAATGCATGAAACTTTGTATGGAGGCTGGTGAAGAATACTGTGAAAAGATTTAATAAAAATATATTTACCTATATTTATTTTTATTTTTGCAAAACTTTCTGAGTGTCCCACGTAATTACTCCACGTATTTTTGAGTCATAGGATTGTCCGAAAATCACATCGCCTAATTCATTATGTCCGGACAATGCGATAAATGAGGAAGTAAAATTATAACTATTTAGTTCGTCCTAAGAGCATAGTTTTTGTAATGCGTGGGCATTATGAAAAATTCCCCTATTATTACTTGATATGGACCATCTTGATTGGACACCTGTATAAATTTAGCATTATCCAGGTGTAGTTCGAAATATCGCAAAACCATCACGTAGAACAAAAGATCAATACATGCCATAGTAACTTTAAAAACATTTTATATTATATAAATGTTTTAGTACCAAGCCAATAGTATTTGAGATTTTTAGATTTGGCCGTGGGGCTTAGAATAGTACCCCTCCCCCAATACTCTTCCCGTGGGAGTCGTAGAAAGCGGCTAAGGTATACCAAACCATTAGGTAGGCAGCAGCACCTTCTGAACACAACACCGCCCAAAACTACGCTCGCCAACCCGACTGCCAAGCGTGGCGAGTATTGGCAAAACCCTCCATGAACAGTACAAATGGAACCAGGCCCCCCAGTCCCCGACAGCCCCGCTATTCCTGGCTACGGTAGCGGCCATGGTAACGATGGGGCAGGGGGTGCTAAGAATCCCCGGCCGACGCCCGGCTACCACCCTCAACAACGACGACTGGCCCTGGTAACACACAACATACGCACGATGAAGACAGACGACAAGATTGACGCACTGGAAGAAGAAATGAGTAGGTTACACTGGGACATCGTGGGGTTAACAGAAGTCTGAAGAGCGGGTGAGGACACTACAACTCTAAAATCAAGTAACCTACTCTACTACCGGGAGGGCGACCAACAGTCCCAAGGTGGTGTCGGGTTTCTCGTCCACAAGCCCCGTACAAACAACATTGTTACGATCGATAGCGTTTCCAACAGTGTCGTATACCTAATACTCAGAGTATCCAAACGATATTCGCTGAAGGTCATTCAGGTATACGCACCGACGAAGTCGCACCCGGATGATACGGTGGAGGATATGCATGAGGACATTAGTCGGGCCATACATACCTCTGAAACGCACTTTCTAGTTGTTATACTTCAACGCGAAGTTGGGTAAGAGAAGCGAGGATGAGTTGAAAGTGGGGCAATTTGGTTATGGACAACAGAACCGTAGGGGAAAGGGGACAGAGGTTTGCCGTCTTTCTGGAGAAAGAGGAACTCTTTATTTCAAAAGCCTCCTCATAGGAAATGGACCTGGCTGAGTCCCGATGGTTCCACGAGAAATGAGATTGACTTCATTATGACCACCAAGAGACAAATATTCACTGATGTCTCCGTGATCCACAGGGTGAAAACCGGTGGTGATGACCGAATGGTAAGAGGCACATTGAATATTAATGTCAAACTTGAGAAGTCTCGTCTGTTGAAGTCTACGCTACGCCTACTCGTGCCCATATTCAAGACCCCGAGAGCTTTCAACTTGAGCTGTCCAATCGCTTCGATTGCCTTGAGAACATCGCTTCAGTGGACGAGATCAATAACAGGTTAGTAGAAACTGTCCATACTTTAAACCCCACCGTACAGATAGGCCACAGAAACTCTCCAAAGATACCCTGAACCTCATGGCTGAACGACGCTCATTAAAACTGCAGTCTTCGGATGATGCTGAAGTATATAGGCTCAATAGACGAATATGGATGTCCTTGCGATACCACATCCGGATCTTTGATACAAATCGTATCAAAGAGACGATAGAGCGGAAAAAAGGCTCCAAAGTGTTTGCCCAATAGACATGTCTATTGGGCAAAGCCAGTTGACGGAAGCCGACGAAAACCAGTTGAAGAGAGAAGACGGCAGTGTAGCGTCGACCAAAGCAGAAGTGCTAAGAGAGGTCGAGAGTTTTTACGGATATTTATACTCCTCGGTCGCTATATCTGTTAGCAACTCGGCCAAAGACCCAAGAGCCAAGCTGACTCGACATTATACCGAAGATATCCCGGAGATCAGCCTGTACGAAATTAGGATGGCCTTGAAACAGCTTAAAAACAACAAGGCGCCGGGTGGTGATGGTATCACATCTGAGCTTCTGAAAGCGGGTGGAACACCAGTACTTAAAGTCCTTCAGAAGCTCTTTAATACCGTCTTACTCGAAGGATTAAGAATATAAGTGTTGAAGTGCTTGTACAATAACGCGAACATGTCAGTCCGAGTACAGGAGCAGAGTTCTAAGGCAATTCCATTGCAAAGAGGCGTGAGACAGGGAGACGTTATATCCCCGAAACTGTTCACCACTGCATTGGAAGACCTTCAAGCTTCTGGAATAGCAAGGACTCGGCATCAACATCAACGGCGAATATATCACTCACCTTCGATTTGCCGACGATATTGTAGTCATGGCAGAATCCAAGGAAGACCTCAGTACAATGCTCGAAGGCCTCCATCAAGTTTCCCAGGTAGGCCTTAAGATGAACATGGACAAGACGAAAATTATGTCTAATGCTCATGTTGTGTCTACCCCAATATAAGTTGGGAACTCAGTTCTCGAAGTTGTTGAAGAATATATCTACCTGGGGCAGACAGTCAAACTGGGGAGGTCCAACTTAGAGAAAGAGATCAATCGTCGAATCCAACTTGGCTGGGCAGCGTTCCGGAAACTTCGCGATGTTTTCTCGTCGAAAATACCTCAGTGCCTCAAGACAAGAGTCTTTGACCAATGTGTGTTACCAGTGATGACATATGGCACTGAAACGTGGTCTCCTACTATGGGCCTCATAAGCAAGCTCAAAGTCGCACAACGAGCTATGGAAAGAGCTATGCTCGGGGTTCCTCTACGTGATCGAATCAGAAATGATAAGATCCGTAGACGAACTAAAGTCACCGACATAGCCCAGAAGATAAGCCAGTTTATGGCAGTGGGCAGGCCACATAGCACGCAGAACAGATGGCCGATAAGGCCGAAAGGTTCTAGAGTGGAGACCACGGACCGGCAAGCGCAGCGTAGGTCGTCCACCGACAAGGTGGACTGACGACCTGATAAAGGTAGCAGGACGACGTTGGAGACAGGCCGCTTCCAACCGGTCCTTTTGAAAATTTGTGGGGAAGGCGTATGTTCAGCAGTGGACGTCCTACGGCTGAGATGATGATGATGATGATGATTATTTGAGAAACCCATGAAAACTAAAAGTTTAATTGAAATTAAGTAAGAGAAGTAATAATTATGTATTTAATTTCCAGAACTATTCACGAGTCTGTATTCCCTTTCAAATGTGACGAGTGTCCGTATCGGGGACGTTCAATCGACCTACTGAAAGTACACAAACGGACACATCTAACTGACAAACCGTACAAATGCACACAGTGTCCTAAGGCTACGACTACTTCCAGTAATCTCGCGAAGCATATGCGACATGTCCATAGTTCGAATAGACCTTACAAGGTATGTAATACACGTCAGTTATTTTTTAAATTGAGTTGATATAACATCATCTTAATAATTATGATTGCTTCCTCCCCTTTTTGAATATAAATACAAGCTGCACCCCGCGGTTAAGTATAGCCGCGTCGTGATTATGATGATGATGATGAAAAGTAAACGAAAGCTACAAAAGAAAACTTTACGACCTATTCTCAGACCTACTGAATAACACAAAATTTCATAAGAATCGGTCTAGCCTTTCGGAGGACTTTTGGTTTAAACACTAGACTTTTATATTTTAAATACATATCTATTTTACTTAGATAATTTTATAAAGAATTGGTACTCTATGTATGTAAATAAGAAAAATAACGAAGTTCAATTTAAAACCAAAACTGACAAAATAACTTTTAGAAGTATTGTTAAGTACTTTTCTCATCTATCTTCTACGACTTCTATACAATATGACTGTTACATAACCTGCATTCGTTTATAAAACATTTTTTTATAAATACTCGTAATTCGAGAATAGCTTCTTTAACGATATAGAGGCAAAATTATTTTCTTTTGTGGCTTGTCTCTTTGAACACACATCACATAGAAACTTCTGAATGGTTTAATGATAACTTAGACCATGGATTAATATTTAAGATCCCAAAAAATAGGAGTCCTGTGGGGTAGCGTAGGATTTTTATGTAAAAGAAATACATAATGCAATATACTCTTAGGATACTCTTACAAAAATATATTGAATGTGTCTTGCAGAAGTTTGAAAGTTTGTTTCATCGAAACAGTCCACCCCAAAATAAGTTATGAGCATTATCCTAGAATAAGGTTAAGATAAGATGTTCATTATAATAAATATAGATAGATAGATAATACTTTATTGTTCACAAAAACATAACAATATGAAAACTTAAATGTAATTATTACAAAAATTGTGTCACAATGGGCGGCCTTATTGCTAAAAGCAATCTCTTCCAGGCAACCGTAGGATGGAATGTATATATTTAAAATTCATCGACATGGGCGCGTTTTTAAAACATAAGTAAACATGGATATAAAAAGCAATGGAAATATAACAATAACATAGCGAGATAATACAAAAAGGATATAACAATACGTACTCTTGTAATATCATATTATTACCACTTACTAGCAAAGTGTCATACCCAACAATAAAAATATGTAAACAATAGGTATAAATACCAATATAATAACATAAATACAAAAACCTAAAGCAATTAATGGACAATAAAAAAGTGCAGTGCAGTATTATATGTTTAGATATAATTTTTTAATTTGATCCTTAAAAATGTTTATAGATGTTGCACGTCTGATTGAAATAGGTAAGGAATTCCAAATATCATGATGCAAGAGGCATAGATTAGGTAATATCAACTATACGACTTTGACTTCTTCTTGTACTGTTGCCCTTGAATTTGCATTTAATTTGCAAGAACACGAAAAAGGTACTCGTAGCTCCATGCATAGACAACACCGGCTTTTTCAGATTATAAAACAAATGAGTTCACACAATACTTTTTAAATTTTTGCAGCCTAAAAAAGCGTAAGATTTGGGCGTTGGTACCGATCATTTTATGTTGAGTAGTAGAAACGTAGGTAACGTTGTATTTTTATCCAACTTCCAAAAAATTCTTTTTCTATTCAAATGTATGTTTTGTTGATATGTATGTTACGCTATTTTAGATACATTCCGCCAATTATTACGAATGATTTTGATGATTCTTTGTTTGTTTGGTATATAGATCATACTTCAAAGGTAGTCCCAAATAAATTTTATCGAAATGGGTTTAGCGCTTTTTCGTCGTAATGGAACTGTGACGTATGTTGAAGTATGTTTACTTTTTCAGTGTAATTATTGCTACAAAGCATTTACATTTCCACATGTTGTTAAGAAACATGTTAAAGACATCCATCTAAGAGAAGGGACAGCTGAATGTAAACTATGTTTCAAGAAATTCAACACCAGGTAATTACGAAAATCATAGAATAAAAAAATGTACGTTTAAGTGTCGAAACACACTATGCCGAAGGTACGCGACCGAAGTTCAGCATGATTACGCCTGCAATGCTATTTGAATTACTGCCTACGACACAATATTATGCCAAAATTACGTTGCGTTATAGCGTACAGCCTAACTTCGGTCGAGCGTAAGTTCAGCGGGAACTTATTCTGTAGAGCGACACATACAAAATTGTATATGCGAACGAAGAATAAGAACAAGAATAAGAAATATTTATTGGCCATAAATATACATGTTAGTAGTATAGTACATGTACAATAGTACATGTTACAGGCAAGTCAATTTCACAACAAAGAAATAATTTTAATGAATGAATGAATTGAATGAATTAATAAACTTATCTTAAATAATAATATAGATGTTACTATTTTTATTATTGCTCCGTTTGTTCTATGGACAAAAATGAGGACTCCGAGAACTCCATTGTCATATATTCATTTAATTTGTAAAACGGATGACTTTCAAAGAAATATTTTAGTATTTGTTTAAATTAGTTATAGTTTCGATCAGTCATATTACTGGGTAATTTATTGTACATTAGTAGTTTGGCGTTACGACCTTGTTTTTCTACTTTAGCCTTTCTTTTTAAGCCTAGTTGGCGGCTTGAACAGATTATCATTATTCCTTAACATATAATTATCCTTATTTTTAGGCAAATTAGCCTCGTGTATTTCTAATAGGCTGTTAAATATGGAAAGAGAAACGACAGTCATTATTTTATCCCTTTTAAAATATTTTTTGCTGAAATACGTTTTTTTAATCCATTAATTATTCGAATTGCTCTCTTTTGGCATCTTAGTACTTACTTTTGTAATATTAACAGCGTTGCCCCAAACTGTGACTGTATAACGAATGACAGAATGCATGTGTGCATAAGAAACGGATATGAGAGTCTCTTTATCTAACAGCGGCTTTAGTTTTAGCAGAGCCGCTAGCCATTTTCTTACAAATTTTGTCTATGTGACGTGCGTGACTAATCGTATTGTCTATAGTATAGCTTAAAAATACATTTTCATTAATAATAATAATAATAATAATAAATTTTTATTAGCGAAAAATTTAGGTACAGTAGTTCTTATAGTTAAAATAGAAAGGATCCATTACATTCTGCCTCATCAAGGCGTGCAAAAATAGTACGTAGTAGTATAAGTACAATTTTAAAATAAAGTATTTTAATGTATGAACCTACCAAAATTAATAACAATGTCAAACCTTAAATGTAATCATGCAAACAAATTGAAAGCTGGTTTAGATTAAATAGAAATTATATTAGTCACATAGAAGTCTGCTTAAATTTAAATGTTAATATTAAAATTGTAAAATATTAAATGTCAGCAAAGTTAATTTTTATAAGTCAAATATTCCTTAACATCATAAAAACACTTGTCTAATAACCATATTTTTAATTTCAATTTAAATATGTTTAAAGGTAGATCTTTGAAGTCATTTGGCAGTTTATTGAAAATCGTAATGCCATGATAATAAACATTGCGTTTCATTTCGTTTTCATTTTCATCAGTCTGTGTTTGTGCCTTGTATTCCTGGCTAGAGTATCCGAATGTTTTTTGAAATAATGAGGATAGTGTTTCAAAAATACACAAATGTCCCTTATGTACATGCACGCTAATGGGAGTATGTGAAACCTTTTAAATAATGATTTGCAGCTATCCGTACTCCATGCTCCACAGATGGCTCGTACACATTTTTTCTGTATCCTAAAGGCTTTCTGTATATCAACCGAGTTCCCCCACAAAATTTATTTATTTATTTATTGAATTAAAAAATTATTGAATTTAAAATTAACCCATAAGCTAAATTGCTTTATTACCATAAGCACCTAACCTCGTATGATAATGCATCACAGTACTTTCATCAGAATTTAGAATGATTCCGTTACAGTCGAACCATTCTTTTAGCAAGTCCATAGCATTATTTATTTTTACCTGTAAATTTTGCATATTTTTGTCTCTAATCCCAACATGAGTATCATCTGCAAGAAATGCGACCAATCTGGCATGGCACTTGCGAGGTCATTTATGTAAATTAAAAACAAAAGAGGGCCCAAAATAGATCCTTGTTGTACTCTCATTGACATAATTCCCGATAAAGATAGAGATTCATTAACACATACTGATTGACTTCGATTTTCAAGATAAGTCTTCATCATATTTAATTCGGCTCCACGAAAGCCATAGTATTTTAATTTAACAATAGTATGTCGTGTCTCAAACAATCAAACGCCTTTGATAGGTCGCAAAATATGCTTGCGCATCTATTAGACCCATCCAAGGATTCAAGTATGAAATATATTACGTTTCGTATCGCCATCTCGGTCGAACGACCTTTTCTGAATCCAAATTGAGCTACAATAAACAAATTGTTTTCTTCAAAAAATGTTACCACGTACTTTAGTTTTTTTGGCACTTTCTAATATTTTTATAAAGAAGGCAATATACAAATTGGTCTATAGTTATTTAAATATGAGGAGTCCCCTCTTTTGAAAAGTGGTATCACCCTACCCGGTTTGAGTACATAGAGAAATATACCATCAGCTAAGCACGAATTTATAAGAATCAGATATATTTTCATTATTTAAAATAAGATTTCTTAATGTTCTTGTACTACTATAATGTTTATTTTGGCTATCTAATTGATTAATTATGTCTTACGTAGTATTATCATGCAATAAAATAAAACGAATAAAATAAAACGTATAATATAAAATAAGTCAAATTAACATAAGATTATAGAAATTCAAAAATGAAAATTCTAATAAGTACAATACATAATAATTAGCAATTAATTTAACAACATAATTTAAGACTTGAAATTGTATTTAAAGTATTCATCTATAGAATAAAAACATCTGTCGCAGAGCCATGTAGGTATATATTTTCTTTTTAAATTCATTTTCCTTTAGCATTCTGAACTCATTGGGTAATTTATTGTAAATCTTTATTGCCATTTTATTACAGTTTTAGTCACCCATTTTTAGTCTATATCTTGGCACTACTAACTTTGTTACTTACTAACTTTGGCACTACTAACTAGATTTGTAAAGATATTTAGGCAGTTTTCGGCGACTGCATCTATAATAACTTGTTAATTTATGGGATTCCGTGATAACCTCACCTTTTTCAAGTAGAACTTGTTTTATTATTTTTCGTAGTTTGGGTTCTAGTAGGCTCATGTAATACCCATTTACAGTTGAAATTACTAAGTATTTCTTCAATCTTTTTGACATGTCTGTCCCTTTTCATAACATTTAAATTTAAGTCACCAGCTATCACTATTATTTTATTCATATTACAAAGTATATTTAAAAGTTTTTTAAGAATACTAAAGAACAAGTCTATATCATAATCAGGTCTATACAATGCAATAATTATTGTTTTCGAAGATTTAAGTTCTATTGCTGACAGTTCACAGTTCATTTCAAATGAAAGTTTATTCAAATAATTTCTTACTTTAAATTTAACGTTATTTTTAACATAAATTGCACAGCCACCAAGTTTGTCTAAAAAATACCCTATTAAACCAAGTGGCTAGCTTATAATTGTCTATGGGCATCGCTTCTACTTGGTGGTATTTGCACCATGTTTCTATCAAACACATTACATCGCAGTCGTGCTCAGATAGCAGGTTTTCAATTAGCAAATATTTGTTATGTATGCTTCTAATGTTAGCATGAAGTATTATCGTTCTTGAAAACGCTCTTGTGCCACTGGAAAAATTGTATCTTGATCTTGCGTAGTATTTTGTTTACACCTAATGAACCGTAGAGCGGACGACCCTTGAAACTGACGTTTTATGTACATTATTAGATTCTCCGTGATATGCGCTTTCAAAGCTCTGTAATTGTGGTTTCTACCATTTTTTAAATTTGTGTTTGGGTCTAAGTATTTCACATTTTTGTTCACATTAGCCATGTTTGCTATCTGTTCATTAATGGAGTAAATTTCGTCATCGTGTCTACCGTTATACCGCAGTCCAGTAATCAAAACATTGTACGTTCTTTTTGGTTCTTTCAGAATTTTTTTTTTTGGTATTGTACAGTGAGCATTCATAATATTTCGTTATTAGAATTGCCACTATATCTTCTGTGGCTAGATTATTTGTCATCATGCTGTAGTTTTCTAAAACTTTTTCAAAGACTGCCCCTGGTTTGCATTGGTTGTGAACTTTACAATCTGTTTCATCTGTGATCTTACGAGTAGAACCTAACCCTTAACCGATGCTGTCTGAAAACACTAAAACCTTCTTTTTCTTTGTCATTATTTCCACTTCCTTGTTAGTTTCATTTATATTTCTGGTTGATTACTTCTTTATAACATTCGTAGTGGCAGTATTTTTCTCTATAGAAATTTCTCATTTTCGATTCTGATGTGCGTGCTGCTTCGCTTATATAATTAGGCTTTGGTTTTCACAATATTTTGGTCATCTACTTTTACTTCGTCACAGTAAGTTTGTTCTAGTTGTAATGATCGACTAGGTAAAACGTTTTTTAAACTTTTTTCTCATACCAGTCTTTTTTTGAAAAAGAACCGCGTCTGTTTGGAGTGCTCATGGCTTCAGTAAAAAGTTTTCCCATTTATTAGTTGAAGCATCTTTTTCAACAATTTGTTTTTTAATTCTGAATTTTCTAGGTTTAAGTCTTCTATTCCATTTATGTGCTTTTTCTATTTCTAATTTCAGGTAGATAATTTCCTTTAAAAGTTCTTCTTTACCTTCATTTTGCAGTGTAGTTATATCCGGTAGACTATGCATGTTATCTTCGGAGCTGCTTTGTTGGTCTTCCTCAGATTTATGTAAAGGTGTCAGAGGGGTGTTTCTATATATTTTTCTTCTATCTGAAGTTCAGTTCGATTGCCGACCCGCCGCGGGGCGGGAAGGCTGTAATGCCCGCGCCCCGCGTGTCCGCCCGTCCGTAGTGTTTATTTCGCCTCTAATTGCGCCGCAACGCACGTGCTTTTTTGTGTCATTAAACATAGGTACAGATCGCGCGGCGAGAGTTTGGCTTTGACCTTCGGGTGGAGGGGATTACTGCGCATGGGTACTGTCGCACCATGTGACAGAGAGAGACAAGAGTCCCTCGACTTCGATGTGACAGAGAGAGACAAGAGTCCTTCGTCCCTCTAGCCACCCTGTGATACCCAATTTTTGACTTCTGCGCAATAACGGTCAAAGCCAAACTCTCGCCGCGCGATCTGTACTACATGTTTGCGCTTGAGACACTGACAAAGTATACACACACAAAGTTGCGCAACTGAATTTCTGCCGCGTCAGTTCGGCACTAATGGTGTGTCATAGAGCCCGAATCCGTCGGAACGTACAATCAGCCGCGGAACTTCGGTCGCGTACCTTCGGCATAGCGTGTTTAGACACATATAGCTTGACCACAACCGCTGTACTGTGCCGTAGGTATGTGCGCGTTGAGCGCGAGGATTCGCCCGTGTATTCGCTGCCGCGGATTGCACCATAGTTACTTAGCCTTTCCCTCTCCGCACCACGCATTAACTTTAACGTGAATAACGAAATACATTTTATTTTTAAACGTAACATACCTAGTAAATGTGTTTTTCGATGTCCACGTTTTACCAGATATGTCCCATGTAACAGTGGCCGAGCTTATTGCCATCAACGGGACTACTGTTTCAGACTTCGGACTATAGACAATGTCTTTGTTAGAAAACTCCAATAATACTGTCAGACCGGGGATAGAACCCACAGGGCTTTGAGATTTCAAAGCGGCGCTTTCACCACTACACAGATGAGACACTAATTTCTGTAGTTTCGTATCTAATCGCCAAACGAGCGAAGCTTCTGGCGTGTCAGCTAGTCAACATAAGAAAATCACATTTCTCGTTTTTTTTTTCAGCAAAATACTTCGACGCCATGAATGGAAAATGCATAAGGTCAAAGGCGAAAGATAAGGTAGGTTGCCATCGTACTTGTTGTGTCAGATGAAGGGGCAAAATGAAAATCATAGCTGAAGGCGAGCCCATGTTTTTTAACATAAAATGTTGACTATTGAGTCAATTAAATCAAGTCAAGAATCTTGTATTGACAAGCTAGCATTCAATAATGTGGTGTAAACAATTAAATCAAAATTTCATGATTTAGTAATCCTAAACAGGACACTAAGCGCAAAGGAAAAGAAACGACACACGCCGCCGGCGGCGTCACGAGAACAGAAAACTACGCTACGTTAGAACTTAAATACATATAAAAATGTCAATAATATATTAATATATATTTTATACTTAGTACAGATAGTCTAGTTAGTATTTATATAAAAGAAAATGCTTTCTTGTTCATTTTATTATAAATAATAACATTATTTTTAGATGGTGCATATCATTATATGTATTACGAATAGCTGAGATATTTATTATGTATTTGCGTATCTTTTACAATAAAGAGACCACTGAATACAAAGTAACGATTGTATCAATTAAAAACAACAGTTTTATCTAAAGTATTTGTATTTAGTGCCCCTTTTATTATAAAAACTAAGATAAACTGCGAGTAGGTAGGTACATAGTTATAACTTCGATTGCAAATATTATTATTTAGTCTAAGTATATGGATTTTTTGTGTAGTCATTTTATTTGCTTTTGAAGCTTTTATATTCAGTCTTACTAAATAGTGCAGGCATTACAGAAGTCATGTGGGCCAAAATATTAGTTATATCAATTCTTTTTCAAATAACTTCTGCTTTTGACCTTCCTCGAAAATGTTTGGGTGACTTGAAAATTAATAATGACCACTATAACGTTTCGGAAATATACCACGTTACGGACGATAATGCCTATTCGATGGACGCCCATTATGACGTATACGGGAATTTATTTTACTTAGAAACAGCTCGTTCTGATGAAGGCTTCAAATTTAATATTAACGTAGTTAAATTTAAAACTACTGCGCCGCAAAAGATACCAGGTAAGAACTACAACTTTTAGTGCAATAGACCTTACATCAAAATATTATTATTAAATTATTTTTTAAGCACTAACGCCAGCTTAGTGAGACTGTCCGGCCCCGACGGTTAAACCAACAAGGGAGTTGATTTCGATGATTGGACGGATCGCCTCGGTGGCCTTGCGGTCGTGGCGTCTGACAAGCATTATCGGAAGATACGGGTTCGAACCCCGTTCGAGGATATGTAATTTTACTCTATAGGTGCAAAGTTTACCTCAACATTTAGATTTCATTCTATATTGTAACTGACTTTGTATTGTTTGCCAGGCTTACCTGAAGGGCTTAGCCATTCAATAGCTGTTGACAATAAATTAACGAAAGTGTACTTTGGTACTGGGAAGGGAATGTACTTGTACAGCTATGAAACGCACACCGCCTTGCCTATTTCCAATACTTCCATGAAATTAGAAATGATATTCGTGGACAAAAATAGCAACAAATACATAATTGAGAATCAAGATGGAATAGAAGAGTTCTATCTTTTGGATGGAGATAAGAAAATACGATGCCACTCTTGAGAAGCTTTGAATGAAATGGCAATAGATGACGAAAATAACTTCTATTTTATTCGAGAAGAGAAATTATATGTTCTAAAAGCCAGTCACTCTACACCAGTTTTCATTGGAAACGTTACATATCAAGGTATGGCTCAAATAACTTTCCATTGCAATAATGTATTTGTCGCCAGTGATAAGTTAGCGTACTTCAATGAGAATGATACTGGAACTATCAAACTGGTAAACAACACCCCTGGAAATGTTACAGCTATAGCTCTTGATAACACCGTTAATTTCATACTTGGTACTCAAGGCAAAATAATAAAATACCGGAAAAATGAATGCTATTTAAGGAAAGGCAGAGTTATTGACGATTATGAATACAATATTAATTAACGTACAATGTGGTGTAATAATAAGACATGACTTTGGAATTTGAATCGTTTTATTAAAGAAAATAAATTACACTAAAGTCACTAGGTATAGGAGAGATGTGCTTAAGATGACATAGTCAGATAAGATGACACACTAGCAATATCGATTTAAATATTCGCGCTATAGGTGTACCTGCGATGTTTTAGAGACGGTCCGCAGGTGTCGCTAGTGTTGCAGTTCAATATGGTGGACAGGATCGCACATTGCGCATGTAGCAATTTTTTTTGTGAATTAGTGAACAAAAAGATTGATGACGTTCTGGTTTTGTTGGGAAATTACTCGTAAGGTAAGAATTATCTAGTTGAACTATTTTTTATGAAATATATCATTATATTATGACCAAAATATTGATACAAGCATATTCTAACCTAAAAATTGTTTTCACGACAATTTAATTACATTTGCATTCACTATTGGGTAAGATGACATACCAGACGTGGGTGTAAGATGGCATACCATGTCATCTTACCCTTATACAATAGGATTTTGTCTGTTCCTCTCCACAGAAATACGGCAACTGAGTTGTGAACAGAACTATTTACAACGCATAATGGCAATCAGAAAATCAAAATATATCCAAATCAGAATAAATTTTATTTCTATTCTATTCCTACTCACCTTAGACCTATCAAATTCGTTTTTTTTTTGCTTTCTTTACAGGATGCCCGGCAATTACAAACGTACCTCGACACGGAAGAGCTGGTCACAAGAAGACATGGCTAAGGCTATAGAAGCTGTAAAGGAGAATAAGATGGGTTGGCTTTTAGCATCTAAATATTTTAATGTGCCACAAGCAACACTACGTCGCCATTATTATAGTACTCCAGAAAACCTTGGTCGTTTTAAACCGACCTTCAGCGCAGATATGGAAAAAGCCATAGTGGCTCATGTGCTCGAGTTTGAAAGTCGACTTTTTGGGTTTGATACGACCGAAATAAGAAAATTAGCATTTGAATTTGCGGAAAGATTGGGGCTTGATCACAGATTTGATAAGAATGAAAAAATAGCTGGCTGGGATTGGCTGAAAGGGTTTCGAGAACGCAATCCAAATATCTAACTTAGAGCTCCAGAGCCAACGTCAGCTGCAAGAGCAAGGGCATTTAACAAGCCTCAAGTAATGAAGTTTTTTTTTCTCTTTTGGAAAAAGCAGTGACTGATAATGGGATTCAGGCGCATAGAATATACAATATGGACGAATCTGGGCTTAACACTGTTCAAAAGCCCCCAAAAGTTTTTGCATCCAAAGGAAAAAAGCAAGTCGGTGCTGTCACTAGTGCTGAACGTGGCGAACATTTCACAGTCGTTGCATGTGCTAATGCCATTGGAAACTTTGTTCCACCTGCACTGATTATACCAAGAAAAAATCACAAGGCGGAATACTTTGATGGTGCTCCACCAGGCACTTTGGAGCTGTGCTATCCCTCTGGTTATATGGTCGGTGACCTATTTCTTAAGTGGATGCGCCATTTTGTGTCTTTTGTGAATGCTTCTGTCACAAATAAGGTGTTGCTTATTCTGGACGGTCATTCCAGCCATAAAAATCTGGAAGCACTTGAATTTGCCAAAGCCAATGGCGTGATAATGCTCTGTCTTCCTCCGCATTGCACGCATCGAATGCAGCCGACTGATGTATCCTTTTTCGGTCCACTTCAGGCGTATTATGACCGAGAGATGGCCACCTGGATGAAGAACCATCCTAGCAGAACTATAGGCCTGTACCAAGTTGCTCAAATTTTTGGAAGAGCTTACGAAAATGCAGCCTCAGTCAAGAATATAACGAGTGGTTTTGAAAAAAGCGGAATTTATCCCTTTAACCCACATATTTTTCCAGAGGACATGTATTTACCCAGCGAAGATACAGAAAATGAAATAAATAATGATGACGGGTCGGTTGCCGGTAGTTCATGTCAGCCCCAGCTAAATCGTGAAGAGTCCGTTTCCTCAGAATCTACTGACACTGACGAAGAGATGGAAGTTGCAACAGACAACTTTTCTCAAGAAGTTGAAAGTCGTCGCTCATCTCCTACAATTTTGACGGCAAATGTTGTCGCACATTTGCCACAAGATCATGACGTTAATATTTCATCCGTGTCCCGGTCAATGCTTCTAGAATCTGGTTCTAAGCAACCCACTACAACCAACGAACCGATGGATGTCACCAGTGCTCCGAAAACAGGTGCCACATCTCGAGAAGTTGAAAGAGGTCCATCATCTCTTAAAACTTTGTCAGCAAATGTTGTTGCGCATTTATTACAAGATCATGACGTCAATATTTCATCTCAATTCAAGCCAATGCTTCTAAAGTCTGGTTCTAAGAAATCCACTAATGCCAACGAACAGATAGATGTTACCACTACTCCGGTAAATAACTACCAAGAGCAGATAAAATATGGAACTGTTCCAGAAGCTATATCTGCAGACGGCAAAGACCCACCATCGGTTAACCAACCCAGTAATGTTATCGAACCTATCAACATCGCTTCTGTTCCGGACAATAATTATCAAGGGCAAATAGCAGATGCAACTGTTCCAGAAACTATCAGAGAGGACGATAACGAACCACCGTCATGTAGCAGTCAAATTTTACCTGGGGAAGATTTACTTTCTACCACGAAGAGTATACTTAAGGAAATTTCACCACTACCGAAAGCTGCTTCTACAGGAAAGTCAAGAACAAACAGAAAAGTTGGTGGATCGCAGGTTCTCACGGCTAGTCCATTTATGAATGACATTAAAGCAGCAGTGCAACAGAAAAAAGAAGAGGAAAATCGCAAAGCCCTAAAAAAACAAAAACAAGATGATAATCGCAAGCCCCTAAAAAAACAAAAGCAAACCAAGCGCTTTATTTTTAAGGATGATGACGTGGAGCCTGAGCCCGCACCTAAAAAACGCAGAACCAAGCGAGTTCGAAAGCAGCCAAAGCGGGCTATTTTGGATGATGATGAGGACCTCGGAGAAGTCGAGGATCCTTACGCTAATGAGGATGAGGAGGAAAATGATCCAGCCTGCATTTACTGCAATGAATTATTTAGCCAATCTAGACCAAAAGAACATTGGGTGAAGTGTCAACTGTGTTCCAATTGGTGTCATACACTATGCGCAGGCATATCGCCAAAAATTAAACAGTTTACCTGCGAATTATGCTCGGTAAATTAATATGTATTGTTAAAAGGGTTAACACTAATTCGCAGGTAAACTGTTTCTTTTTTTGATACATAATGAACCTCTAATATTTTTAACAACTTTTGTAAGAGTTGACTTTAAGAGCCGGCTAAGGGTTAAGACGACATATCATCAAAGTCTAAGATGGCATACTATGTCATCTTAGGCCATTGATATGTCATCTTACACTCGTCGACCTAAGTGCGACTTTTAATTGTTTTTTGATTTTATGTTATGTTTGTTGTACTTAAACTGAAGCAATTCCAATGTTTATGAAACGTTTATGAATATACGCTAGATTCTGATCTCACATGACTTCATTTATTTGAAATATTTATCCTGAAAGAAAAAGTATGTCATCTTAAGCACAATTCCTCTATTTGTTTTTAGAACAATCCTAAAAACAAGACAATTTTACAGTATAGTATACACTAATTACTTACTTTTCAGACTTACAGCACTAAAAGCTTAACAAACCTCTTTCACAAGACTGAGAAATTGTTTTATTTGAGTTCCGTAAAGTTATGAAAAACTTTACAATTGTGAAATGTAATATTAGTATGTAAATGTTACGTACCTAATATAAGTATAAACCTAAATAGGTACCTAATTATGACAGCAAATCATATTTTTTTTGTACCTACCTACATAGTTTCATGAAGGTGATCCTTCGTATGAATTTATACTGTGTAACCAACAATAAATTTAGTCATAAACATTACTTGAATTTTTCATTATGATACCGATGAGGTAACACCTTATAAATATAATAAATATATCTACAACTCGTCCGCCCGTCGCTTCGCTCGCATGTCCTACAGGATTCCTCAGTTATTCAGTAGGTATGTCTCTAAATAGATAGGTAAGCAAGAACAAATGTCATCTATGTAATCATTTTTATTTATATGGCTTGTTCGGGGTTGCGCAATTTCACCAATGTCGCATGATGATGACGCCAATGATGATAAAGAAGGAAACAAACAGAGGATATTGATCGGTGTTATTCAAAGGGTGTCGGTGTAGCAGGCGCGGATCCAACCCTCAAAAAAGGTTGTGGTCACAGCCGTCCGAAAATCAGACAAGTGCGAGTCGGAGCATGAACTCTCTCATGATCGAGCTCATCATCATGACAGAGATCAAGTATCAAGTCGCTCGTCTGATGTTGAGCGTCACGCTTGCCCATAACAGTCCAGTGCCGTTCAGAATCTTGAACTAGGTACAACACTACAAACCGTGCATGGCAAAGCACTGCACTTTTTACTCGGAGATGTAAGATGTTCTTGCTATGTACGAGTAAATTCGGTACAAGACAACTAAGTACAAAGGATATGAAATTATGTCAAATTACATCTAAAAGAAGATTTCTTTTTCACGAAAACGTTAATTATTTCTCCAATGGATATACAGTTTTGCATTAGATGTAAAACGTCATATCATCGGCCTGTCGAATATGAAAGTGTGACTTCTGATGTCACAAGTGTTTTAGGGTTGTGGGCATGCCCAACGTGCCAACAACTGTGGATCCGCGCTTGCGGTGTAGAGATTTGAGACCACCAATTATCTAGGTAACAACCTGGGGCCTTATTCGCTATGACCAGTCAAACACAACACGCCGCGTTGAACAATTTTATTAATCATGCCTTGAAGATGTAGCGCGCCGCGTTACGTGTATGTATGATCATAGTGAATAGGTCCCCTGATCTTCCCCACACATTGGTTGTGAATGTTCACCCAATAGCTTTTTTTATCAAATACAAAGCTCTGCCAATTGACAATGGAGATTTAACATGGTGACAGACGCGATCCTTGATTCTTATGGTATAGTTATCGCTTTACAATCTACCACATGAAAAAACCATACAACAATATGGCTGGCCAGGTAGGTAGGTAGGTAACTTACACTTAGTTAAGTTAAATAATGATCATTAAACTAATAGCAAAAAAACAAAGAAAGACTACCGCCGCGTTCCTAAATATATAGAGTCTACCGAGAAGAAGCGGCAAGAAACTTAGGCCATTCTTTTTATATAGATGTTTTTACAAAGTTTTACTCGTACTTAGGTACTACAAATATTAGCTCCAGTGTGTTTCCTTACAAAAGAGAACGTAGCAGCAATACAGAACAGAATGCCTAGCATATACCTAGCAGAACAAGCAGTAATAGGTACCAATAACTGTTATCCTAAAGTAGTTAACATCAATCACTGAAGAATTTGGATAAAATACAATCATCCTTAAATAATGCTACACTAACGCTAATGAGTTTTCGAAAAGAATATCTTAAACTATACAAGCTCCACAATATAAAACAGACATGTTAATCAATCCAGCTTACTCATAGGATATAGGCAGTTCTAATTATGTAAGTTTCAAGTCTTACTTAAGTCTTAGTTTAAACTAAGAGCAGGGGCCTTACTCCCACCTCTTAAAGCAGTCATGTTTCAACGTTACCTTTAAATTTGGTACCACCATGTCATTATAGCAAGCTTAAAATAATAATGGATAACAATAGCCGTTTTGATGACAGAGTATCAAAGAGTTCACTCAATTTGCATACTTTGAGGTGACTTTAGATACTATAAGTTTAATTGCTCCAATGTCAATTTTTTGAATACAGTACTCCCATCTTTTAAAGTACTTAGTCATACTGAAACCTTACCATTAAATTTGGTTGACTGTTTTGTGTTTGTGGGAGTACGATAGTAAGTATGATTATAAGCTTATAACAAAATGCTTCTGGTTCTTTTTTTTATGATAGTAGGGAGTAGGCCCCCTGGTGTAATGTAATGTCTCTCCAATTTACACAGTTAATTTCTCATAGCACATTTGGCACCATGATAGCACTTAATAGTCAATGGTGTGTATGTAGGTAGACACTCTTGCTTCCCTTCAACATGTATCTAAGAGAAGTCTTTCACTACAGTTGAAGTTACTCTATAAACATTTGTTTTTTATAGAAATAACATGCTAAGAACATACCACTATGCCACACTATGGCAATGAGTTTCGTAAAACCGACTGATCGTAGCACTCATATAGTTTAAATACCATACAAGTGCCAATTTTAGAGCTCATACAATTTTGTTTGATGTGACAATTTATTTGCAATGAATGATGAGTATGTATACAAGGCTTCCTTCCAGTACAGTGGAACTCTAAAAATCTAAAAATTAAGAGAGTAAATCAAGGTGTTTAGGTTGTTTATGAACATCATTATCACCATTTTTTGCTGCGCAGCACAAATATTATATGGACTGTCTATAAAATTAAGAGCAGGTAATAATAAGATGGATATGGCTACTCATGTGGACAATTTGAGTTAGCAATGAATGTAATTATAATTTTGTTAGTGAATTAGTAACTGAAAACATAATTCATAAATTGGACAAAAAACTTAAGAAACTTCATAATCTGGTTACTGATATTAATATTGATTCAATCGTAAATTAGCTTTAAATGTCTATTACTTGCCTATATCTAATGAGTAGCCTGGAGTGATGCACTCAATATATCTAACTGGCATGTAAATACTTCAATTTGTTAAGAAATTGAATAGCTCAATATATCTAGATCTTCAAACTCAGCTATGAGTAATAATAACAATAATTACAGTTATGATCATTATTAATTACAGTGCATACTCAGGTTACAAACCAAAAAAAAAAAAATAACACAAATAGAACATCACACTAATGTGGTAGAATACTTTGAGATATCATAGGGAAGATCGGCTGTGTTTGTGAATTTGGCAATGCCATTGGCTGACTAGTGCTAGAAATAGTAATTTGTTGAGTAGATGTCTGATGCACCAATTGCTGAGCAGAAGGCACAAGCTGCTGCTGAGCTGATTGTTGGGCAGCAAGTTGTTGGGCAGATTGTTGCGCTACCATTTGTTGAGCTGATTGTTGGGCAGCCAAGTGTTGAGCTGATTGTTGGGCAGCCAAGTGTTGCGCAGATTGCTGAGCAGCCATATGTTGTGCTGATTGCTGAGCAGCTAAATGTTGTGCAGACTGTTGAGCTGCTAAGCGTTGAGCATGTTGAGCTGATTGCTGGGCTGCCAGGTGTTGTGCAGACTGTTGCGCCATATGCTGAGCAGATTGTTGTGCAGCCAAATGCTGAGCTGACTGCTGAGCAGCTAAATGCTGTGCTGATTGTTGGGCAACCAAACATTGTGCAGATTGCTGTGCAGCTAAATGTTGAGCATGCTGTGCTGATTGTTGAGCGGCAGCCAAGTGCTGTGCAGATTGCTGAGCAGCAGCCATGTGTTGCACTGATTGTTGTGTAGCGAATTGCTGAGCTTGATGCTGTGGAGCAAGTTGTGTCTGTACCAATTGTTGGACTGTAGTCTGAGAAGCATTACTCATTAATTGCTGGGTCGGAGTTGCAAGTGTCAATTGAGCTGGCACTGCCACTACAGTTTGGCCACCTGCCATCAATGTGCCAGAATCACTAACTTGCATTAGTTGTTGTGCACCAGCACTAGTTACTATCAAGGTCCCTGAATTGCCCATTAGTTGTTGTGTAGTGCTGACAGTGAGCAGCTGAGGGGCTGGTGTTAAAAGTTGAGCTTGTGAAGCAGCTGGAGCTAAAGTTAGGTTAGGTGTAGCCGCTGTCGGGACTAAAGCTGGCAGAGCCCCAGCGAGACTCACGACAGGAGTAACACTAACAGTTGCAAGTGATACTGGTGCTGATGTGCCATGTCTTGATGTTATCACACAAGGCTGATCAGTTCTTATAGAAGCTGTTTGTGATAGGAGGAACTCATTCATAGTAGTGAGTTGAACATTCTTTTCAGTCAAGTCTGCAACCTTTTTTAATAGCACACTGATATTGTTATGCAGTAATTTCACTTTATGGTCTAATGTTTCACAGCTATTACACAGTTTAGTAGCAGCAAGAACTTGTTTTTCTAGTCCATTGTCATTATATGTGTATCTTCTAAATTTTGCTTCTGGAGGGGCATTGTCATCTCTGATAAAGGGAGGTGGGTGATTGAAGTTTGGTGGTGGAACCCCTTTTTGGAATGGAACATATTCTTTTTGAATTATATCTGGAGGGTTTATGCAACTACACTCCTGGTTATTGCACATTCCTTGTAAATGAGCCTGGCACGAGCGACTGTCTGATGGAAATTTTCCTGTCTTGTAAAAGTTTTCTTCATCTTCAACTGTACTATGAATGAACTTACACATGGTTCTAAAGCATCCTTTGTTTTGAAAGTCATGGCAGAATCGAAACATTACTTTGAGACAAGATTTAGGTGGTAATTCATGAATGAATCTGCAATTATCCCGAGAGCAGCTGTCGCGTATAAAATCTTTACAATAATTGTTTATCATAAAATTGGAATCGCTATCGTCTGGCATTTTTAGTTTTGGTACTATACTTATTTGTTTACTTACTACTACTACGTTAATACTTCATTGATTTATTGTTTGAACACGTTATATACACAAACTATTTAAATGCTAACGCATGTTATATAGTTTAATAGTTACAAAACAATGTACATGTTAAAGTATTTATTCATTTATTTTATTCACTGTTTTTGACACAGATTAGGAAGTATAAGGTATAAATCGTATAAATAGTTTTTGACAGTTTTCAAAACTTCAGGCAAAGAGAAGCTTCAGGGACGCGTTCAGCTGGACCTCAGCACAGACTATATAGGCTACGTTCTGGGAAGCGCCGTCAACGCTCGCAACTGTCGCGCCCCGGTTTAGCGTTCCGGTTAGAATGAATGCTTGCAATGTTCATCCCAAGCGGAACGGTTACGCGGTCACGAAAAGCGCGCCAACTTTATCTCTCAACTTCAACTCTTCCTTGTGGCTTTTGTAGGGGAGCCACTACAATTTCGCCAATGTCACGTAGTACGATAGACCACCAAACAAAGGAGACTTTATCTCTCAAAAATTGATAGAATCCTATACATTTGATGTTTGACAGTGACAGCTCGCAAACGACCACCCACCTACGATCTGCGAGCGTTGTGAGCGTTTTCGGTGACGTCATCGATGACGTATCGAGCTCGCTCACGATGATCGCGGGCTTCTAATGGAATGGGTGTGCTATAAACGCCGCGAGTGATTTCGGCGCTTCCCGGAACGTAGCCTAAGAGATATACTATCTCAGTGAGTGCAACTTTACGCATTGCCCGTTCCGAACCTCAGGGTAAAGCACTTGGTTGTTCAAACTCGAGCGTTCCGAACCCCGAGCGTCGGAAATTTTTATCCATCAAAACCAATCGGTAAACGGTTAACCTAGAGGTTCGGAACGGCAGCGGCGGCGCGGCGTTACTAAAAGTTGCACTCCGAGTGCGCTCTCACCGAGGTTCTGACCGCGCCCTGGTTGTTTTATGTAAGGTTCGTTCGTTTAGCTTATGAGGGCATTGGTGGCGTTGTCATTGATGGCTCTTTTGTTAAAGCGTTCGTAAAGATCAAAAAACGTTATTTTTGCCACTTTTGCCCACACCCTGTTCGAACGCTCAACTGAGCATAGGACCTAAAGACGCATGATTATGCTGTCAAATACATAGCTGTCAAAAAACGATCACAAACAACTATGCTCCGGACGTGGGTCAAAAATTGCACTTTTTGGTGGCAAAAATTCCTCTTTTCTAGCTTTCCGAACGCTGAACAAAAAGAGACATGAACGACATTTTCACCCACAGATTCCCAATTCGAACGCCCCTTGTCAGCGTTTTTAGAGTTTTTTTTTTCTTTGTTCCCTGAGGGAATTATGGCTTCGCACTTCTTATGCATCCGCCAGTGTCAAGTTTTATTTTCTGTTTCTATTTATAATTTTACCTCCATTTTTATTATTTTGGTTTAATCTTCTTTCTTGACTTCGTGTTAGTTTGGTATTATTTTCTTGATTTGTGTGGTGCTTTTTACTTGGTGGGCTGGCTGTTTTCCGCAACCAGGCCGCTGTGGCGCGGCCCATTTTGCATGATAGCCGGGTGACGCTGATCAGTCCAGCCACCCGGTGTCGCCCAGGAAAGCCAGCAGCTCCTTCAGCTTGGCGCAGGCTTCCCACACTGTCCTCGGCGAGCCGAGGTTGGCTGCCCTTTGTACCGCCACGCTCCTGCATTCGATGAGCAGATGCGCAGCTGTTTCTTCCGCCTCCATGCAGCCTCTGCATAGGGGGCTGTCTGTAACACCTAGATTAAACAGGTGTTTGTTTAAGGAGCAATGACCGGTCATAATTCCGACGACATTATTTCTTTTGAGATTAAGGAGTTTTCTGGAGAATTTCAGATTTAGAATCGGAAAAGCCTCCTTCGACTGCCTACAACCCTCGATACTTGCCTAGTAGTCCTAATGCTGGTCCTTAGTTTTTTTGCGAATCCATGCACGAATTTGACTGAAAGGTAGGGGGATCATTGGTTCGGGTCCTTCACACGTCATTCCGGAACCTCTCCTAGCTAACTCATCAGCCGCATCGTTATCTCTAGAATCGCTGTGCCCCTTTATCCATTGGAGTGTGACATTATTGTTATGGTTACTTACTTCCTCCAAAAGTCGGTGATATTGTATGATCAGCCCCGAAGAGTGGTCGTATCTATTTAGGGCTCGTAGTACCGCAGTGCTGTCGCAGAGTATCCTAATATTACTATTGGTTACATTTCTGCGAAGTACTGCTGCTGTGACTTGGATGACACCCACACATTCTGCTGGGAATATAGAATTGTGTTTACCTAGCCCTGTTGCTATGTGTATGTTTAGTTCCTCCGAGAACGATCCCGCTCCGGTGCCTGTTGCCATCTTAGAGCCATCTGTGTAAATTCTGACTTCATGTATACCTGAGCAGTCGCTTGGCTATTCATTTAGTTGTACGCGGTAGCTCTTTGTAAAGAAGTGTTGCTTTTGTACTCTATCATAGATAGACTTTATTAGGGGGTTTCCAACTGCAAAGTCTTCTATGATTGTTGTATGGGATGCTAATTGATCCTGATACCAGAGGTTAAGTGCCTTTAGCCTGTACGCAGCCACCGCGGCCTCTTGTTGTATGTATAAGTGTAGCGGGATTAGGCCTATCAGGGCCTCAATCGCGGCGGTTGGTACAGTGCGCATGCAGCCTGTTCCGGCTACACAGGCAAGTCTCTGAAAGGTTTGTAGCTTGGTTTTGGTGGTGCTCAGGGTGTTTCTGGGCAACCACACAATTGCACCATATGTTACTGAAGGTCTGATTACAGTTTTATATAGCCACAGGGTGATCTTAGGGCTTAGTCCCCATGTTTTACCTATCATCCTTCTGCATTGCCAGAACGAAATACTGGCCTTGATCAGCTTGTTCTCTAAGTGCTTGGCCCAATTCAACTTGCTATCTAGTGTGACTCCCAGATATTTCACTTCTTCTGACAGTTTTAGTTGCTTGTTGAATAGGCTAGGTAGTGTAAACCTGCCTAGGGTTCGTTTGTTAGTGAACATCACCAGTTCGGTTTTAACTGGGTTTACGGAGAGTTCATATTCTATGCACCATTTCTCGACAACCTTTAACGCATTTCTCAACAGGTCACATGCCACACTGGCAAAATAGCTGATATTAGTCTGCATACCCTACCGTGAAGAAGCGACTTGTATTCTTGATTTGTGTGTTTTACATGGTGTTTCAATTGACTTTTATTTAAAAGTGGGGAAACGCGAATGTAACTATTTTATTATAATTTAATCAGACTCTACTGCTTTGTAATAAGAATAGGATCAGGGAGAAGTAGATTATTGGTAGTTCATATATATTGTTAGGAAGATCTATTATAATATCTAGAAATATCTATGAATACTTGCATATCTTAACAAGAACATATGAAACTTATATAGTATATACACATTTACAATTTTATGTTTAACACAAATATACTCAGCTATAATAACATATATAGAAGGATTGACAGTACAGAGCAGAGATTTGACATTTGTAGGAAGAGAGACACGAAGGGATATTAGATTATTATAAAAGGAGGCACGGTCGTGATTAGGACAGGAGAAGAATAAATCAAAAATCCCAAAGTCATGACCACATTAGCACTGTAGACTATTGATAATTTTATACTTTGCCAGATGTGCTGGACATGTTGCATGTCCTAAACGCATTAAAATTGACGTGACGATTTTGCTTAGATTTATTACTGAAAACCATGGTTTAGAGGGAATTAGCGACTGTATGCCATAGTAGTGAGTACCGGCCACCACCATCTGAGCACTTTCTCTCCAGATTCTACCCCATGTATCCCGGAGATACAAACCGGCTAGCGCAGCCAAGTTATGCGGATAATTTTTAAACGAATACAGATCACCACACGCGATAGCTTCATTAGCAAGTCTATCGGCTCTTTCGTTGCCCTTAATACCGCAATGACTCGGTATCCATACAAATATTACTGAAAATCCTTTCAGAAAGCATGAGTAATTTTTTTTCTAGCTTCAATTATAAGAGGAAAATTACGAGTAGACTTTGACTTAAAAGGATATCGTAATAGAGACTTCAATGCACTCATTGAATTACTCATAATCAGCACTTTACTAAGCTTGAAAAGTAAAACATATTCTAGAGCTTTAACGATGCCAAGACATTCAGCTGTAAAGACGGACATTTCAACAGGGCACTTAATTTTTTGTACTATCTTAGATTAGGAATTATAAAATTCAACTCCTACAAACATATCTGGAGAGTGTTTAGATGCGTCCGTATAAATATGATGCTAGTTTGGCCAATTTTCATGCACTACAGC
Source organism: Selenia dentaria (assembly GCA_917880725.1). NCBI lineage: Eukaryota > Metazoa > Arthropoda > Insecta > Lepidoptera > Geometridae > Selenia > Selenia dentaria. Next base: position 29,357,482 of record OU862877.1, on the reverse strand, counting down.
TTTAAAATAGGAATTGGCATTATGTTTGTCTATATCCAAATTGAAACACACTGTTGGGACATTGATCATTCATCAGCTTCGTATGCATAATTAAATATATCAATGAATGGAAATCGATGAGTTGGTGCGTGTATTGTCTTATATCTAATAAGACTCTTTATCAGGCAAGGTAATGATTCCAATAATTTGTTGACTCGACATGATCAGAGAGGTGATGCAATTTAGAAATTAGAGAGAGGACTGTTGGAAAATCTTAAAACTCTGAAAAACATGCGGTCTGCAAGAAACTGACGTCTTAACTGCAAAGGAGGCTCACCACATTCAACGCATAGTACATTTAAAGGGCTAGATTTCATTGCTTCAGCATTATTCTCAATGCTTTTGACTGGATGACATCCAATTTTCTAAGTCCAGTATACTACAAGGCTCCAGTAAAAAGGTTCCGTAATCTAAAACGCTTCATAGTAGAGCATTATAGAGAAGCCTTAAAGAAAATGGATGCGCACCCCACCAAACGCAATAGAGACACTTTAACAGATTGAGAATTTTCTCACATTTAGCCACTACATATTCACAATGTGGGATACCTGATAGTTTAGAGTCTAAACATACGCCCAAAATTATATAATTATATAATATTATATAGTAAAGGGCTAAGTACTCGTACTGACCCTTGTGGAAGCCCTTTCCATAGGAGTTTACATTGATCTCGAACATGATCTAACTTTATAGTACGTCCTGACGAAATGTTATATATAAAACAGGATAAAAATTTAGGAATTTGAAGTTTTTGAAGCTTGTATTTAAGAATATGAAGAAGGGCGTAGTCGTATGCAGATTTCAAATCTAAAAATACAAAAAGAACTGACTCATTGTGTGTAAATGCTATTCTAATATCTGTCAAAAACGTGCCCACACCATCCAATGTGCTTCTACCTTTCCGAAAACCAAATTGTGTGTTTGATAATATTCCTCGGTTCTTAACAATCCATTTATGTCGATTATTAACTAAATTTTCAGCCACTTTTACAAGAACAGATGATAACGCTATGGGGCGATATGACGATGCTTCATCTTGTGTTTTACCTGGTTCTAAGATAGGAAGAACTCCATCTATATCATATCTACATCATATCTACATCTGTAATTTCCAAGAAAGGGGATGTTCCCTGATAACATCACTGAATTTATAATATTTAAATAAAACTGAAGTGTAGACTGATTAAGGTTTACTATAAATGAATACGGTATACCATCTTCACCCGGAGCAGAATCTTTCACAGAAGATAGAACACCTTGTAGTTCTTGTTAAGTAAATGGAGAGCTCAGAGAGGATTAATTTGAAAGTAATAAAGTAGGAGAACAGTTAATAACATATTCAAGCTGTGGGACTGTAGGCGATGCCAGACGATCGAGAAATTGGTTATTTGAATTTGGAGGAAACGGTTTAAAAGGAGTTTCACTAACACCACGTCTAAATCTTTTAATATTGCGCCACACAATAGACGAGTTAATATTCGGAGAAATAGTCAGACAATAATTTCTCCAACCTTGAAATCTTTTTTCTTTAAATAACTTGCGAGTTTCTGTGATTAAATCAGATACTACTTTGAAACTTTCGTCAGTCATCTCACTATTGTATACTTTTTCAGCTTGTTTTCTTTTGCGAATACTATCAGTGCATTCCTCATCCCAAGGCGGGAAGCAATTAAGCCAGTTGATGAGTTTTTCTTAGGAAATATTTCGTTTGCAGTTTGTATCAATACACTAGTAAACACATCAGTACAATCAGTTTTATCATGAATATTTCGAAAATCAGATTTTTTTTGTTCTATCGCCATCTTATAATTCTCCCATAACTTATCATCCTTAATCTTGAATTTCATATGAGGTTGGGGTAGCGGACTATGATGGATATTTCCTGGTAAAGAAATGACTATTGGGTAATGGTCACTTCCGAAGGTGGAAGATAACGTATACTATGTTAAAGATGAAGCCAAACTTGGCGTACAAATTGACAGATCTACGACACTAAAGTTTTCAGTTGGAGCTGTACGTCACGTAAGAGAACCAGAATTCAATACACAAAGGTTGTATGAATCTAATAAATCTAACAGCATTTGACCGCAATAAGTTGATATGGAACTGCAAGAAATGTGATGGGAGTTGAAATCTCCTACCAGTAAGAAAGGTTTAGGTAGAAGAGATATAAGATTATCTAAATTGTGATAAGCCAAGGAAGAAGGACAAGGAATATATATAGAAACAACACAAATGTTATCAACTTGTGCTGCCACCACGGAAAACTCATTGTAATTTGGAAGATAATGAGGAGAGAAAGAGATGGTATTTCTGATGAGCAAGGCGACACCACCATACCCATCTGACCTATTATCTCTCAGGCATGAGAATCCTTGGATTTTAAATGTGGAGCCTGTCTTTAGCCAGGTCTCCGAAAGTGCGAATAAACAAGCGTTGTGCTTGTTATATAATATGTATATTTTCACTACTTTTAGGAACTGCCCTTCTGCAGTTCCATTGTAGCACCTTTGTGACGGTCGCTGCCATTTTTAATGGCTTTGGTAATATTAAACATATCAACTATAGAGGCGACGTTGGACGGTAAAGAGATGTTTGAATGAGTTAATGTTTCGGTAAGGATTTTAATAATTTCTGATGGTGACAACAATAATGGGTTATTATTTGGTTTCGCATTAAGAGCGCAACCATTTTGGGTAGGCGGAATAGTAAACTCATTGAGAATGTTTTTATGTGCTGCTACATTATAGCCTTTCACTGCTGCAGGAGCAGGTCTGCGTGGGGTGTATATTGTTTTTTGTATGAACTATTTGGTTGACGTTGATTAGACGAAGTCCGATGGCTTGGGTGAGTCGGAACCGGATTATGATTAGCAAAAGTGACATTAGAGCTAGTATTTACAACATCAGCATAAGATTTATATATAGGTGGTAACAACTTAGCTGCTTCGCCATATGATTTACTATTTTCTGCCATGGCAACTATAATTTGCTTTTGTTTTGAAAATTCAGGACATGATTTGCTAATAGCAAAATGTGCTCCTGAGCACAGACAACATTGAATGTGTTCCTCTTCAAGTTTAAAAGTGTCGCCAGTATGGTCATTTCCACATTTATTACACCTTGGTTTGGCTCGGCATTGAAGTTTTGTATGTCCAAAACGGCAGCAGTTGTAACACTGGATGGTGGGGTACGTGTAGAGTTCAACGGTCAGCGCATTGTAACACCTGAAAATTATTTTCGGAAGAACCTATCCATCAAACGTAATAATACTTTGCGTTGGTTTCCAGACTGGGGAGCCGTCTACAATCGTTTTATAATTAATTCTTCTTACCTTTAAAATTCCCCCACACACATCAGGCACCGTTATATTTTCCATTACCTCCTCTGGAGACCATTCTGATGGTACTCCACGTACGAGACCCATTCGGGTTATATTGAACGATGGAATGAATGCTTTTAATTTACTATTTGTTAAACTATTGCTGTTAATAAATGAGTTGGCATCATTCAAGTCTGAAAATGCTAGACATATTCTATTTCTACCTATTCTCTTAACAGAGCCATCAACTATGTTTTGAAAGGCATTTCTTTTAAGAAACTTACCTACTAATATTCAAGTATATGAATTACTTAAAGCTACAGGGTGGAAAGTAGAACCATCGTCATTTGAAGTCGTTTCACGTTGTACGTTCGCAATAAACGGAGCTTTATCAGAAGGTTCATATTTGGTTCTTGCTAAAGAGGTGGAATTTTGAGGAACTGGAACGTTACTAGGCAATGAAGGAACAACAGGAGTTTTTATTGGTTGGAGAATAATGGCATCTTTACTATTTGAATTTTCATTACCTTCACTATCTGTGCAGCGACAGCCTGCCTTACCATCTACTGCCTGCGCGTGCTTCCTTTTTTTCATATTGCAGTTTTTACAAAATTTATTTAAACGACTTCTTTTGCGTCCTGTACGTTGTGAAATAGACCCATCCGTGTCCATTCCCGACTCATTTGAGATTATATTTTGGGAAGAAACTGTTGATTGCCGGAGGGATCGACCCCCCCGGGTCCTGCAAGGTTCGTTCATATTAGAATTCAAAAAAACTTACTGAAACCGGTGAAACTATACACCTAAATATAAATTATACAATAAATATTAATATTATTTACACAATAGTACTTTACTGATCCTTTAAATAATAAAGAAATAAAATAATTTATCGAAGGAAAGAATATCGACCGCCTTGTTCGACGTTTCCCGCGTTATTTTCGCTAAAAAAATAAGCTAAGTTCTTATTCTATAAGTATGATATTTTTATATGTATGTATGTCATTGTATTATACTAAAAGGTAATATGGAGCTAAACAAAATATAGTAAGTACATTCTCATTACATGAAGAATATTTTACAATTCAATTGTATGTACAAACAGCGTCTCTACCATAAAGATCTCTTAAACTTTTTACAAATCGTAACGCCTTTTAAAACTTGGGCATCTATTTTGTTTATACGGTCTGTGTAAACATTATATATAATTTTTTGTATTTCTTGTTTTGATTCACAGGAAACTCATTACAAGTAAACTTTAAAATAAATATTTAAACATGTAGTGTAAGTTTGTTTTCAAAGGATCCCTGGAGTTTAACTTCAGTAAAAGTAATTTATATGTAACGTAAAAATGATATACATATTTTAAGCAAAACATACCATTATGTTCATGCTTAAATATCTTAGACAGGTAGGTAGATTTATTTATCAAACACCCATACCAGAGACGTATTGGTCCCATATAAGGCCTTTTGTCTCCTACAGGGCAGTGTTCCAGACGCCGCCGGACGGTGTGAATTTCTCTGTCGGAAAATTCCAGCAACTATCCTAACCGGGAATCCAAACCTACAAACATTCCAAAGCCACCACTACACCAACGATAAATCTTAAAACGATATTTCTCATCATTGCTCATATTTATTTAATTCATTTGTGTGGCTTTGAATCTCGTAGACACTTTCTATAGGCACCCATCCTAGCATCATTTTTTTCTATTAGTTGATTTTAACCGGTATATGGGGATGTATTGCAACATTTGGTTTATCTAAGCAAGCATTAGCACTTAAAAATCATAATATTATAATAAAACTAAGGTATAAATACTAAAACATAACGCTCAATGTGTGGTTTCAGTTAAGTCTTAGGGTAAAATTCTTTGAACTAAATGTGGTAGGCAATAGTGTGGTAGTATATCATTATACCCCTATCTATATCCAACCGTAGGTTGATGCTGTTTATCCGTTTGTCCATTTGTCCGTCTGACTGAGAGTCTGGTAGAGCAGGTAGGTCGTCCACCGACAATGTGGAAGACGTACTAAATAAGGTCGCAGGACTATCTTGTATGCATGCAGCTTCCATCTGGTCCTTCCGTATGCATATATTCAGCAGTAAAAGTTTTACGTCTCATATAATAATAAATGTAGGTAGCACTTGTTTGAAAATTTTACTATTCCATGTGTAGTTTTTCACATGGATGTATAAATGTCGTAAAACCTACTAAGGAATTAGATTGCACTTCATTGTTCGGTACGTATTGGATTTAGTATGTACTAAGACAATTATCTGCTTTTAATTTTGTTCTGCTAATACTACCATATAAATATACTTATTCCATCATCATCTTCACTTAAAGAAAACCAAATTACGTATCACACAATATAAACAATATAAACCTGCCTATTAAGTTTGACCTAGGAAACGGTCGCAGTGCAGTATTTCCATTTTTTGGCATTAATATAAGATAAGGTTGAAGAACTTTACACATAGTAACGTCTCTAAAACTTTGACATTAACTTTATTTACGGTGTGCGTAAGTTCGGCCATGTTTTAGAGTTTGTATCTCAGCTATAGTGGCTACCTTTCCGACAGCTTCACAACTTTAATATGCTACATTTTAGTAAATCTATTATTTCCAATCTTCATTTTCCGCCCTACCTTAAGGAACGATTTGATAGCGATATTCAATGCAGAACCAAAAAATATCTTAACCATAATATGCCTACTCACATTTTTAGTTGCTACTAAGTTGTTTACTTGAAAAACAGTCAAATAAGTGATTTTGTAAAGTCAAGTCTTTCTCTTGATATATTCCAAAGAGAATACAATTTGCTGAAAGTATAAAATAAATAATATATCAATGAACCGTCCCCCTCAAATGGGAAAAAGATATTGAACAAGTAGCTCCCCGTGGATTACACATGGTACATAACACTTATTAACTGATTTTTAAAAGGGGGAGGTTATGTGTTCGTCTGTATGTTTTTATTTGTGTGTATCAATCAATGTTTTCGCCAATTTGTGAATCAATTTAAAAAAATATTTTTTTCATTCGAAAGAGTATACTCCCGAGGTGGCCCATCAAGTCAGGATCTAATAATGAAGTAAGGACCTCCTTACTAGGATAGTGGAACTCGGCAACGGCGAAGTGCAAAGACACGTAATTTTGTAAATTGGTTTAACTATAATATAGCCAGGGGGCCTACTCCCACCTTTTACGAAACTATCATAAATCAGGAGCGTTTTGTAATAAGCTTAAAATAATCATACTTACTATTGTACTCCCACCGACACAAAACGGTCAACCAAATTTAACGGTAACGTTGCAATATGACTATTTTAAGATATAGGGGTACGAATCTTCAAAAAATGTACATTGTTACATTGAAACTTAGTGTCTAAAGTCATGAAAAAGTATGCGAATTGCGTGTAATATTTGATACTACGTCATCAAAACGTCTATCGTAATCTAATATTATTTTAAGCTTGCTATATTGACGTGATGGTATCAGATTTAATGGTAAGGTTGAAACATGACTGCTTTAAAAGGTGGGAGTAGGGCCTGTTCTATACTCCATCATGACAAAGCTGCTGCACCCAGGGTTGACTTTCGGCGAGGGAAGTTTATCAATCTGTATATACACTAAGTCTTTGTTGCCCGTACATGTGACCCATTTTTTACACTTGAAATAATACATTAAAAAATAATTGAAACAGACTTCCGTTCTATTCAGTTATTGGAGTGTAACTCAAAAACTACCAAATTTGATGAAATTTAAATGGGAAGCACCAGCTTTCAAAAAAAAATATTTGAAAATCGGTTTGCCTAGTCAAAAGTTATGAGGTAACAAACATAAAAAAAAACAGTTGAATTGAGTACCTTCTCCTTTATGGAAGTCGGTAGAAAACCATCGATATCTATATTTACAAAAAAAAAGTATTGCGGTACTTATGTATCGGCGATCGAGGAATTGAATAAAAAATACTTTATTTATTAATTACAAGCAGTTGTTTACTACAGGAAAGTACTAGCAAGACTAACTTACAAAAACAATATTAACAATAAACATAAAATTAACAATAAGCACTTTATGACGTGACAATGGTCGGTCGCAGCGCAGCGTCAGCGGGATTCCTATGGTTGGACCGTGGTAATTCGGTACCGCACTATTTTTTTTAAATTTAGCGGTCGGTATATGTAAAATGAATTTATGGCTATATTAGCTCTTATTATATGAATAGGGGCGTTATTATGAACTAATATCCTACTTACCGTACTTTGTCCAGCGGATATCTGGCCATAAAACAACGTTTAGTACCATCTTTCCTTTCTGATTTAAAACCGCATATTCCACATTTTCAGTTTTAGTTCTTGCTACCTAGTACCTAATAACATAAAACAACTTCACAATATATATATACAGGGTGTTTGGTAGAGGGACCGACAAACCAAATAAGCGTGTAGACCAAACTCAACTAAAAACATCCGGTCTAAAACAGATTTTACAAACGTTATGGTGGTAAATAGGTACAATTTCGGAGAAAAAGGGAAAAATCACAAAAAACATATTGGGGGGTCGGGGATTTTTTTGGCCAACTTGTATTCTCCAAGTGGTCCCCCGAACACGCTCATTTGGTTTGTCGATCCCTCTACAGTAGAGGGATCGACAAACCAAATGAGCGTGTTTTTCCCTTTTTCTCCGAAATTGTACCTATTTACCACCATAACGTTTGTAAAATCTGTTTTAGACCGGATGTTTTTAGTTGAGTTTGGTCTACACGCTTATTTGGTTTGTCGGTCCCTCTCACCCTGTATATATATATTGTGAAGTTGTTTTATGTTATTAGGTACTAGGTAGCAAGAACTAAAACTGAAAATGTGGAATATGCGGTTTTAAATCAGAAAGGAAAGATGGTACTAAACGTTGTTTTATGGCCAGATATCCGCTGGACAAAGTACGGTAAGTAGGATATTAGTTCATAATAACGCCCCTATTCATATAATAAGAGCTAATATAGCCATAAATTCATTTTACATATACCGACCGCTAAATTTAAAAAAAATAGTGCGGTACCGAGTTACCACGGTCCAACCATAGGAATCCCGCTGACGCTGCGCTGCGACCGACCATTGTCACGTCATAAAGTGCTTATTGTTAATTTTATGTTTATTGTTAATATTGTTTTTGTAAGTTAGTCTTGCTAGTACTTTCCTGTAGTAAACAACTGCTTGTAATTAATAAATAAAGTATTTTTTATTCAATTCCTCGATCGCCGATACATAAGTACCGCAATACTTTTTTTTTGTAAATATAGATATCGATGGTTTTCTACCGACTTCCATAAAGGAGAAGGTACTCAATTCAACTGTTTTTTTTTTTATGTTTGTTACCTCATAACTTTTGACTAGGCAAACCGATTTTCAAATATTTTTTTTTGAAAGCTGGTGCTTCCCATTTAAATTTCATCAAATTTGGTAGTTTTTGAGTTACACTCCAATAACTGAATAGAACGGAAGTCTGTTTCAATTATTTTTTAATGTATTATTTCAAGTGTAAAAAATGGGTCACATGTACGGGCAACAAAGACTTAGTGTATATACAGATTGATAAACTTCCCTCGCCGAAAGTCAACCCTGGGTGCAGCAGCTTTGTCATGATGGAGTATAGAACAGGCCCTACTCCCACCTTTTAAAGCAGTCATGTTTCAACCTTACCATTAAATCTGATACCATCACGTCAATATAGCAAGCTTAAAATAATATTAGATTACGATAGACGTTTTGATGACGTAGTATCAAATATTACACGCAATTCGCATACTTTTTCATGACTTTAGACACTAAGTTTCAATGTAACAATGTACATTTTTTGAAGATTCGTACCCCTATATCTTAAAATAGTCATATTGCAACGTTACCGTTAAATTTGGTTGACCGTTTTGTGTCGGTGGGAGTACAATAGTAAGTATGATTATTTTAAGCTTATTACAAAACGCTCCTGATTTATGATAGTTTCGTAAAAGGTGGGAGTAGGCCCCCTGGCTATATTATAGTTAAACCAATTTACAAAATTACGTGTCTTTGCACTTCGCCGTTGCCGAGTTCCACTATCCTAGTAAGGAGGTCCTTACTTCATTATTAGATCCTGACTTGATGGGCCACCTCGGGAGTATACTCTTTCGAATGAAAAAAATATTTTTTTAAATTGATTCACAAATTGGCGAAAACATTGATTGATACACACAAATAAAAACATACAGACGAACACATAACCTCCCCCTTTTAAAAATCAGTTAATAAGTGTTATGTACCATGTGTAATCCACGGGGAGCTACTTGTTCAATATCTTTTTCCCATTTGAGGGGGACGGTTCATTGATATATTATTTATTTTATACTTTCAGCAAATTGTATTCTCTTTGGAATATATCAAGAGAAAGACTTGACTTTACAAAATCACTTATTTGACTGTTTTTCAAGTAAACAACTTAGTAGCAACTAAAAATGTGAGTAGGCATATTATGGTTAAGATATTTTTTGGTTCTGCATTGAATATCGCTATCAAATCGTTCCTTAAGGTAGGGCGGAAAATGAAGATTGGAAATAATAGATTTACTAAAATGTAGCATATTAAAGTTGTGAAGCTGTCGGAAAGGTAGCCACTATAGCTGAGATACAAACTCTAAAACATGGCCGAACTTACGCACACCGTAAATAAAGTTAATGTCAAAGTTTTAGAGACGTTACTATGTGTAAAGTTCTTCAACCTTATCTTATATTAATGCCAAAAAATGGAAATACTGCACTGCGACCGTTTCCTAGGTCAAACTTAATAGGCAGGTTTATATTGTTTATATTGTGTGATACGTAATTTGGTTTTCTTTAAGTGAAGATGATGATGGAATAAGTATATTTATATGGTAGTATTAGCAGAACAAAATTAAAAGCAGATAATTGTCTTAGTACATACTAAATCCAATACGTACCGAACAATGAAGTGCAATCTAATTCCTTAGTAGGTTTTACGACATTTATACATCCATGTGAAAAACTACACATGGAATAGTAAAATTTTCAAACAAGTGCTACCTACATTTATTATTATATGAGACGTAAAACTTTTACTGCTGAATATATGCATACGGAAGGACCAGATGGAAGCTGCGTGCATACAAGATAGTCCTGCGACCTTATTTAGTACGTCTTCCACATTGTCGGTGGACGACCTACCTGCTCTACCAGACTCTCAGTCAGACGGACAAATGGACAAACGGATAAACAGCATCAACCTACGGTTGGATATAGATAGGGGTATAATGATATACTACCACACTATTGCCTACCACATTTAGTTCAAAGAATTTTACCCTAAGACTTAACTGAAACCACACATTGAGCGTTATGTTTTAGTATTTATACCTTAGTTTTATTATAATATTATGATTTTTAAGTGCTAATGCTTGCTTAGATAAACCAAATGTTGCAATACATCCCCATATACCGGTTAAAATCAACTAATAGAAAAAAATGATGCTAGGATGGGTGCCTATAGAAAGTGTCTACGAGATTCAAAGCCACACAAATGAATTAAATAAATATGAGCAATGATGAGAAATATCGTTTTAAGATTTATCGTTGGTGTAGTGGTGGCTTTGGAATGTTTGTAGGTTTGGATTCCCGGTTAGGATAGTTGCTGGAATTTTCCGACAGAGAAATTCACACCGTCCGGCGGCGTCTGGAACACTGCCCTGTAGGAGACAAAAGGCCTTATATGGGACCAATACGTCTCTGGTATGGGTGTTTGATAAATAAATCTACCTACCTGTCTAAGATATTTAAGCATGAACATAATGGTATGTTTTGCTTAAAATATGTATATCATTTTTACGTTACATATAAATTACTTTTACTGAAGTTAAACTCCAGGGATCCTTTGAAAACAAACTTACACTACATGTTTAAATATTTATTTTAAAGTTTACTTGTAATGAGTTTCCTGTGAATCAAAACAAGAAATACAAAAAATTATATATAATGTTTACACAGACCGTATAAACAAAATAGATGCCCAAGTTTTAAAAGGCGTTAGGATTTGTAAAAAGTTTAAGAGATCTTTATGGTAGAGACGCTGTTTGTACATACAATTGAATTGTAAAATATTCTTCATGTAATGAGAATGTACTTACTATATTTTGTTTAGCTCCATATTACCTTTTAGTATAATACAATGACATACATACATATAAAAATATCATACTTATAGAATAAGAACTTAGCTTATTGAAAAAGGGCGAGCATTTTTAATTTTTACTTATTCGTATAAATATCAAGAGAAGCACTTGACTTGAAAAAATCGTTAAATTGAATCCTTTTACAGTAAACAACTTTGAGAAGGTTCGATGGATTATTAATTATGTATGTAGGTACGAAATGACCATTTCATATTTTAGATATTTATACTGACCAATATAAATGTATTATTTGTGGCTCCGCAACACAGCTGATGATTGAACTATTTGCAACCAGTCCACAATATACACAGGCTTCGACAGGGTCAAGAGACGCGTACAAACACACACATGAGAGCTAATGCAATCTAATTCCTTAATCGATGTTACAATATCCAAGTATTTACGGATAAGGTTTAAATATTATAAACCATCTTTCACCCGCGGACCTTCTTGCGTTTATAGTGACTTCCAGTTACAGGACACCTATGTGGCAAGAATCGTGAACATCGGTTCACTAATTTAAGCGTAAAGCAGAACAAACAAACTAATTAATTACGAACCAAAAAATATTTTCGCATTTAAAATATTATTATTATATACTGATGTAATAGCTGAAAATAATATCTAAAACGTTCAGTTTTCAGGAGTAGGTAAAAGTAATTTTAGTGCTAATTCTGATCATCACTATTCATGTTAGTGATTTGACGCAGCTTTTTCTTGTAAGAGTTGTCTATTCTAATAGAGAGTCTATTCTATATGCTTAGGTACCTACTGTCACATGTGTTGTGTTACACGATATTTTTTTAAATGTACCGATTATTATGTATTCGTGTAATGCTATAGGCTATAGGATGTAAGAAGTCTACTTACAACATAGTTCAAAGTTTTTTTCCTCTATGTTAATGTACGGATAGTTTTTTATTTCACACCTTATCAATAACTCAATACACGTAGGGAACAAAATATTGAATGGAATAGAATATATAATAGGTAGTAGTAATGATTAGGTGGCGATCTCCATCCATCTTCTATACATTGGAGTCAGTACAAGTCTATCCGCTAGACTTCTGATGCCAGTGTTGTTGCTTATGTCTACTCTGGACATGAAGGATGCTATGCGTTTCCTCTGGATGGAATGAAATGAGCCGACCCGGGGCTGTGAACATTTCAGAAGCGCTACAATGCCATAATATATTGTTATAGGCGCCTCGCATTCTATATTGGCATCATCCTTCAGATTGGAAGTTACAATATGACTAAGGTACTGTAAATTATCTACAATTTTAATAAGTTGTCTTTCATATGTATTAACGAAACATGTTTATTCAGACATATACATAAGGTAGAGATGCTGTCTGTGTATATATAATTACTTCAGTGTTTAGACTGGTACGATTAGGGTAGATGTATTGGAATGCCAAAAGCTATGGAAAAGAAACCTTTGAATAAAAGAGTTGTACCTACTTATTCGTACCTAATTATATAAGGAACGCCCCATGTAACCTGAGTTAACTTTGTTGCAAAGATTTCATACTCCTGGGTGTATCAGCTTCTTCATCAAGTTACTATCGACACCACCTCCATGTAATAGTGAAAACTGTATTAGTCAAAAATGTTTGCCTGTACGTTTTATTCGAATGTTTTGAGATTGAAGGTTATGTATATATATATAGGTTATGCTTTGAGAGTACCTATATATATATATATATATATATATATATATATATGCATACATACATTTTTGATGTTTGATTTTTTATGCTCTAACGGCTGCTTAGCGAAACGAAACTTTGCAATCTGTCCCCTAATATTATTCCCGTTATAATAAATTACTGTAAGACGTTCACTGCTGAACATATGCGTCCCCTGTAGATTCCCAAAAGGACAGATTTGGAAGCTATTAGCATAACAGGGTCAGTCTGTGGTTACCAGCCCCATCGGCCGTCAGTTCAAGTTATTATGTGTGATGCCCACTGCCACTTCAACTGGCTTATTCTCTGAGCTATGGAGTCAATAGTTTGTTAAAAATACCCATATTTTTATCCATAAAACCTCTGCAGTATCCAACAAGATTCAATATAAATTAGTACTGCCCATATCAACATTTAAAATGCGCAGCTCATGGGCAAATGTTATGTCAATAAATACTTAATCGAATACCTAATTACTTTTGCTGACCTTTTAGCTAAAGAAAGGCATAATATTTTTAAAAAGCTATTAAATAACTTACTAATAAAAAATGCTACTGTAACTTTGATGAACTCATGAACGATTCATGCATTTTTTTCAAATAATGGTAAATAATTATTTTGATGAATGTTAATTAATTTAAAGTAACATGAATGAGTCGGTGGTTCTTAGTATTGTACATCTAATATTGTTACACCAGAATAGGGAAATTGATTACTACCATAACCTTAAGATCTATACAATATACATATGATTGTAATAAATAATTGGGTATGAGTCTGAAAAGAGCCAGTGTTACCTTAGTTTTAAGAGGTAAAAACATTCAAAGAAGTTGAAAAAATTTAATGTATTAATTAATTCAGTATCTTGCTTACGGTGTTCGTATGAGTACCTGCGCTATAACAGATGGTTTTCTAACATGACTCATAAGTTCTTAGAATATGGCATCCGACACTTAATTTATCATCCGACCCTAGGTAAGGTTAGGTTTGAACTGCGACAAAACTACGCGCAAGCCGCGTGAGCAAAGCGAGCGTGCCGCGGCAGCGGCCGGCGAAGCGCTTGAAACTAAGTAAAGAATGATTGTGGGTTGTGGTTTATGACTGAGGATAGAGTAGTGCACAACAAATATTACCTTCCCACGCACTACTTGACTGTTGTACTCTATCGTTATAAGGTGATTAATTGTTGTGAGAGTCACATATTACAAATAGGAATATGTAAAAGAAACGTATGAAATAAAAAATGAACAAAAAACAAAATTCATAAAAGATTCATATTTCATACCAGGATCTCACCATCATCATTTCAGCTGCAAGATGATGACGAAAGATGAATAGGCTCGCACCATATTACATGGGACCAAAAAAATATCCGGAGAAACGCAGGTGTTCAAAACACTGCTGCCTACCCCTTCGTGGATATGTAGGTGTGACGATTTGTTATCTTTTGTTTAAAAAAAACGTATATTGTGTATTTAGTGGTAGGACTTTTCCAGAATCAGCATGGTCCTTTAGCAGTTATTCAACCGTGAAACAGTAGTGTGCAAATATTACTGTTTTTTTGGTGAATGTTTCCAGCGAAATTACAGGGCAAGAGAGTTGACATTTGCATAACTCAGGGTCCCGAGTGCAGTGCTTTGCCGTGCAGGGTTTTACACTATTGTAGTTTAAAATTCTGTATTGGACTGGACTATTTTGGACAAGCGTGACTCATAACGTCAGACGAGCGACTTGTTCGTGTCGTCTCTGCAACACGGCGGGCGGCTGAACCGCAGCAGGACCTACGATTCATCTCCTCATTTCTGATTCAATCAAGTACAGTGACTCAGCACAGTTTTCTCCATTTTTGATGCAACGAATTGTACGATTTTGAGCTTACATATTATGAGGCCCATAGTCAGAGAGCAGTGCCACAAGTAATCACTGGTAACATTCACTGATCTAAGATTTGGCCTGCATGCATATCATGGAGTACCTTTTGTTTGCGACTCCGTCTGCGTGGATTTTTGATATATGACAATCGTACCGTAGCTGCTACGGTTTGCTACGGCGTAGCAAATTGTTTACAGTCTATTTCTGTGTGAACTTTCATCAACAGCCGAGCATCATACACTATCAAATCTTTCCTTTTTTTATCATAAGAGTAGATAAAGATTAACACCAAGTACACATTAATATTGCATGTTTTATAAACACGAAAAAGTAGTTATTGTTGTCATAACTGTAATAGTTAGACATAGCGTATTGCACTGTTTTGTAGACATTGATGTCTTCTATAATTATACTGCAGTACATCACTCTGCTGCATTGTCAATAATTCCGATTTTTTAATATATTGTGTGTTACTCAGTGATAATGTGACTTTATAACGGAAAAACAATGTTTTAATCGATCCAAAGGTGTTATATAAGAACTGTAAGGGAAAGGTCTGATGCCCCTAAGAATGTGATTGTGTTGGGAAGTGTGGTATGAGACGCTGCAGGTCTGTACTTACTTAATTACTTAATTAATGATAGTTAATGAAGTTTTCTCATATTCTTTATGGTTCAATATTCCTTGGCCAGTGGCCGAAGAAATAATATTGTGGTAAACCATGACATTAAAAACGTCACTATCGTGAACTGTGTGTTTATTCATCTCTCTCGCCTTCATCAAATGCCTTTACCTGCGTATGGAAGAGCGGACGGGTAAACTCGCCCCGCGCCCGATCGATTGTAAAATATTTTTTTGAAATTTGGCATACCAAAATAAGTGAACAGGTTATTTCCTACTACATACTTATTTAATGAAAGGCCAGAATTAAACAGTTTTCCCTTCGCCGTTGGAATGCGATTGAAATGCGAAACGTAAAGAGCAAGGGACTCTACTTACTGTGTCACTGTGTGTGCCGCGAATCATTAGTGCGCAAGCGTTAGGTACTGTAAGGGTACTATAGCATGTGGAATCATTATTATTTCTGTTACAAATATGACACAAAAGTTTGAGTAAATTTGTCGTGCAGGAGTTCATCTACTTAATAATAAAGTTGAAATCAAAAAAGTTGTGATTGCATGATATTTTATATGTTTATTCATTTCATGATAAAAGAAGTTTAAAAAATACGCAATTATCAGCTTACCTGTTACTTCAGTTTACAAATTGTTCCTGTACATCTTATAGATGCCAAAGTTCCTACAGTATAAATATCTTAATAAATATTCTGTTTTAAATAAGGATCATTTAGATATCATTGAATAACAAAGTTACTCGTATTATAAAATGTAATGTTCACACACTCGTAACCAGTACCGTAGAGGTACCAAGTAGTTTAAGTATTTTTTTAAAGCCGGTACAAGCACGAGGTCTACCAGGTGTTAGGTGCTAACCTCTGCCTTTATCAGACGTATGTCCTCACAACTGCATTGCGCACGTAAACATGAGACATTGTTAAGTCTCAATGTGCCTGTATTTTACCTGCACCCATACCTTTCAAAACCAGAACACAATATTGAGAAGGTTACTGCTTCAGGAAAGAAAATGATATGGTGGCAGCCTTCCTCGGATGACCTCATTCACGAAGAGCTCTACTTCTACTATGTAGGTAGGTAAATAGATAGATAAACCCTTTATTGCAACACCACATTATATAATATAACTAACAAATACGAGTAAATAGGATAATATAATTGAAAACTATTACTCAACAATAAAAATTTAAAATTAAGTGTAACAATTGGCGGTCTTATCGGTCAAAGCGATCTCTTCCAGACAACCATGTTATTGAAAAGGAAGCTTGAATAAAAAAAGGTCTCGAAGGAAGTTTCCTTGGATACCTGTGGAGACTCTCGTGACATATTTACCACCGACCACATTTAGAAGTAGAGCCCCTAAACAAAAATTGAAAAGAATTCTGGTATGTACCTACAATCTAACGACTATCACACTTTTTTGTCATTTTAACTCCAGCTGAGCGCTCTATCCTTGAGCCTAAATTGCACTAAGAGAAAGGCTGGCTTTGCAACTTGTATAGGAATTACGATTTTTACGCAACTGCATGCAGAGCATTTTTGGACCTCTCATTTTGGTCTCCAAGGTGACTGCTCACGTTAACCACTGCACTAAAGGGTTGGATCCCTTATCGAGCTTGCTCAAAGATTCAGAATCCATACCAGTGCCAGGGTACCCGTTTTTTTTAATATTCAAATTCCGAATGACTTCTATGTCCTGACTTAAACTGTAATTAAAGGCAAAATTTCTGCAATTGAACTTGTATGAAAATTTTGACTTTTCTGTTCAAATGGTTAAAGTTTAGCAACAAAAACTAATGCACAAGGACAAACGCGGGCCACTCGTGGCCCGCGCACCGCCCAACACCTAGTACTTATTATATAGTTACATGAATATGGTATTATAACCTCAAAAGTTGCTGGAACGAAATTTAATTCAAGTGTCCCATAAAGTTATTGAGACATTCCATTACCATACCAACTTTAAACATAAATAAATAGTTAGTTAGCTGATACATATCAAATTTAAGTTCCAAAAATAAATTGAAACTCGATTACACTATGGTGATTTTCTTGTTTTGGGGAAGTTCTGTTGGCCTTTTACATTCTGCGGCCCTCTCGATTTACACTTTTCAATTTAAATTTTTCTTATAAAATCATTGTCTATGCTCTTGATAATTGTGGTTTATTATTATTTTGCTGCTTGCGGCTATAAATGTTCTCAATTTATTTCTGTTTCCATATTTGTTGTCTAGATAAAAAAAAATTACATCAAAAGCGTGATTTTGCAAACATTGATTAACCGCATTGTGTAATCCGCTATTTTGGAAGTCGGTTAAAATTTAATGACATGTTTAGAAAGCTTTTTATAACAGATAATACTAACATGAATATCATTTGAAAACAGTCAACAAACAGCACAATAGTAATAATAAGTATCCAAAGAATATAACAAACATTTTAACAACAACGAGATTTTTTTCATTTGAAAAGTGTAGATGGCTGCAGAATGTTATAAGCCTCATAACTAGTAGTTATGGAATCCATATCGATAAATTTCGAATAAAAGGGATGCACATCCCTATTGTATCCCTAATGTTTGCAGAACTGTTAAGTTCGTCAGGTTGACTTTTGGAGATAGCCCCGTTTTGACGTTTAAATATTACGCTTTTTATTGTCTATGATGTCCCGTCTCTTCTCTATTGTATTGTTAGTCCATAGATGAATCAGACTATATCTAAAGATAGAATGCAATCACTAAAGCAAACAACGGAACGTTAGTGGGACGTTTAATTTTTCAGTGCCATCTTTTTTGACAGATCATAGTCGCGGCTCGTCTTCCATATGTGACATTAGTGACGTGAACGCAATAGCGACGTGAAAGACGAGCGCGCGGGTATCGATATCGATATCGAGAAATAGGGATGTGCTGTTTGATATCGAGGTGGCAATAAGCGTTCCTATCTAATCTATTAAAATATTAATATGTAGACCAGGGTTTATGAAATTAAAATCAAGTTAAGATAATTTAATCCATTTATTGAACAACACATTCTAAAATAACAAAGATTACAATTTATTAAGAGTAATACATATTGTTTACCTTACATATTTAAAGTACTTATGTTTAGTGAGATGACGATTCAAAACATGCATGATTACAATTTCTAATTAATTATTTTCGTTTTGTTATTTAGGTAAGTACCCAACTATAAATTAATGTGTATTAAATAACTGTTAATACGTAGATATTAGTCATAATTATGTGAAACAGATATCAGTAATAAGAATTAATGTTAGAAACGGGATATTTACCATGTATTGTATTTATTGTGAGCCCTCGATATATACAAATACAATACATGGTAAATATCCCGTTTCTAACGTTAATTCTTGCATTAGTGACCATGTCAGTTTAAAAACAGATATCAGTAATGTTTTTAACGCAGTGTTTACATTGATAATAAGAGTTTTGAAGAAAATTTGGGCTAATAGGTATCAAGTAATGAATAGAAGGGCTTTAATAGAAGGTTAATTGATGTAAATTTTACAATAAATTATCATTGCTTAACCTTAATTTTATCATATCATGACCAGATTTAATTAAAATATTCAATAATGTGTGCCTTTTTCTGTAGAGGTTTCTTGCTTAGGGTGGTTTATCCGTTAATAGTGCAGTATCTTTGGTGTTTGTACTTGGATCTGCACTGCACTGTATGAAATCTGCATTTGTAACAGCTTTGTCTTCACATAGTCTATAGTCAACTCTATATTTGAGTTTTCCATTGCAAGTCTCATTGGTTGAACATATTTCGCTAAGCCTTGTAGCAGTTGTAGCTTTGACAAAAGTCTGCAGCGGTTGCTTAGACCTTTTTATTCAAAAGCTGACCTTAAAACTTACCATGACTCCTTTGCCATTTTTGCATATCTCACGTGAACCAGGCAATGTGATTATATCATCAAACATATCCTCGCTCTTGCGTTTTGGTCTCTCTTTATGCCTTATAATAATTCACCAGTGTCGTATGAGTGTACTCCACAGGTCGCCATTACAACTCGATCATGAATTTCCGTGTATTGTGAAATGAGTTTCCATCTAATTTCTGTATGTATGTTAAACTCATACTCGTATCGTGTGCCGGCTGCGATCTATCCAGTCGTTCGCCGCTCACAGTCGTGCTTGCAACATTACCTTCTGTAGCCATAATACTGTTTACACCCGTTCTTCATGAAACATCGAATTGACACATAACCTGAGCGGGATTGAGTATCTTTGCTCACCGACAACGTACAATGAAGTTACACAACATTTGTGTATAAACATATATTATAGTAATAGAAACACGATAATTCAATATAATTTAGCTCATAGTAATTTTCGCCATTGACATACGTCCGTCACCTCTCAAACAAATTATGATTAGACAACGATATGAGATTTCGCAAACTCTTTGCTCTAATAGAAATGAAGGTATAGTGCCACCAACTTATCTGTTCAGGTGGGCAAAATTGGAACTACAGTGTACATACCAACTAACTTTGGCGTTTATAATATTAGTAGGATTCTTTGTAGAATTTGCAAATTAATGAGTGGCTTGAAAGACTGCCCTATGTTTTGTTTCTCTTTTTTCTTGGTGAATTTCTTAGGTTGCAATACCAAAATTCTACACTAGCGACGCTGTCACCTGAACAGATAAGATGGTGGGACTGTAACGAAGCCACCACCACCGTTTAATAGAACATAGATGACTGTGGTGTTGTGGTGACTTGGTGGCACAACCATAGACAACATTTTTCTAGGCACACATGGCAGTAAGCAAAGAGCATATAATGTAAGGAAGTGAAACCCCCGTGCACGGGTATTAATCTATCCAGTAAAAAAACTAGACACGAGAAACGTCATAGCAAAATGATATATGTATGACATTTGCCTTCCCCCTTTCACCCTTTTCCCTCTCCTCTGTTTTGCCGTCCTTGGAATGTTATTAAATCCTCTTTGTTTGCAATTGCAATTTGCATTTCTCCATCGACTAATATTACATATGTACTAGGATTTGATAAGTCAGTCACTGTCAGCAAAGACTATCAGGCCAGCCGTAATGTTCAAAAATGTTTATTATTTGCTAATTATCTGCACTGCGTATTTGTTTCAATTATATTTTAAAGTAACTAATTCATATGAAAGAGATATGTATTACAAGTGCTGTGTGCTGGGTTGTACAAGTTCGCGACAGGACGCCATTCTTTCTACACACGTTTTCCAAAACTAAGAGTCCAGAAATGGCTCGACATACATAGTGAAGCATTACAATATATAAGTGCGAATAAGCTGAGTACCTTTCAATTCAAGTTTGTCACAAACATTGAGGTATATTTCGTCACCTAAAAATTACGACATTTTCAAGATTGCTTTATTCTTTCTATCGGAAATTGTTAATGGAATTCCACTTACTTCTCCTAAAACCTCTGATAAGTTAAATAGGTATTGTATTTGTCATTTTAGTTTTGTTGTGTGTTAAAATCTTTGTGATTAGGTTATAATTGTACATTTATTGTTTTGCAGAGAAAGTGAATTCTCTTGTTAGCCATTAAATTGCCATGAAAATGCATGAAGATAATTATTAATAATAAGTGTCTATATGGTGACATGATTATGGTTATATCTTAGTCAAGATCCTCTTGATTCATCCTAGTCATTAGCAGGCGCCATTTATACGCTCGGATCCAAACAATAAATACAGGAAAACAAGACAAGAATCCAAAATGTAGAAAACTTTTCAATACCTACCTAGAGTAAAACTAAAAAGAATAAAATATAAATAAATTATAGAGCTATAAAATAATATGTTTCATTTGTAACATACACCCGTAGGGAGTCTTCAATAATAATTAAAAGTACGTATACAATCAATATCAAATCGTAGGTCAATTTACTGTAATGAACCTATCAATCTACTTACGATCAACCTACAAAGGTACGCACTTAAGTAGTTCTAGTTACGTAAGTACCTATGTAGCTTGTATCCTTCATTTTGCAAAATTTTAAAAATCATTTGTCATACATCATTTTGATGTAGCCAATCAGAGCGCAGAACTCGTGTCTAGCAAAGAATGCACTTCAGATGTCCGTCCGATACGTAGTATCTTGTAGTCTGTGCCCCCGTGTGCAGTGTTGTCATATCTACCTACTTAGGTAGATCTACCTATTTTAGCTTGAGTCTACCTATCTACCACCGAAGCCCTAAATCTACCTATTTTCGATACCACGTCTTATTGAAAATAATTTTGACATTAAACTTAGTTATGCGTGTAATAGAACCAGTAACGTCCACGTCTTTGGTTTCTACTTTCTGCGCAGGATGCGAGCAAAGTAAAAACCAAAGACGTGGACGTGAGCATTCACTAAAAATAAAGAACATTAACAGCGCGTGATAGTTGATAATGTTGACAGTACAATTATGTTACACTTATGCAGATTTTCGTGCAAGACCCACAGGTAAATCTCACGAAACGAAGGTGTCACTGTCAACATTGTCAACTGCTCATGGTATGTGCATGGAAATTTGACTACAATTTCGTTGGTTTACTTGATTCTGTGTATGTCATTCGTTGATAATGATGCTGTCATGTGTTGTTGTATCATTGTTCCATAACCGACCAATCTTAGCTTATTTTCTAATCTATATACGTGGTACTGGCGGCATTGCGGCAATCCCACAGAGGTCATTTATTTGAAAATGTTAAATATATATATATATATATATATATATATATATATATATATATATAATTACATTAATTATAAATAAAACTTGAGAGGTAGATCTATCGTTTTTCCCATGATATTCTACCAACTTCTACCGATTTTTAGGACTTAATCTACCAATTTTCCAAAATGTGGGTTGACAACCAACACTGCCCGTGTGTTAGTTTAGTCTGTGATACGGTCTTAATTTATGTTCTTGTTTTTAGCGTTTGTTTTAATTTATTTTCTGGTGAAACTGAAATGTGTGCTATGAATCTGCTTGATACTAAATTTGAGATAGAAAAGTCACAGAAGTATAGTTAGGTATTTTTACATGGAACATTCACTTCACTCTGTATTTACAAATGTTAGGAACAATGTGAGTCATAAAATGCTTTTTATTGAATGAAATTACTGCTTTTGTGTAATAAATTCGCGATAGTCTATATTCGCGATGTTCAAGCAACAGTTGTCGCCGCGCAGCGTGCACCCATACCAAACTACTGTGGTGCCACGAAGCGAACAACAGATTGCCGTTGCAGCTCAACAAAGGGCAAAGTACCCTTGGGCAGAAGATATTAACACGCCAGTTTACCAAGTTGCAGGGACGGAAAGCTCCAACTCTGACAACGCATACCATGTACGTATATTTTCTTGGCAGGGGCTGAAAGATCGTAATAGGACATTGTGACATATTGTGTTGTGAATATGTGAATTGGTCGTAGCTAGCATGTGTGACACCCACTGCGGATATTGATGCTGAGAACTATCACATCATGAATAAAAATGTTAAATCTAACAAAAGTTTGTAAGCTTAACCCCCTATATGTCTCAGTGCAGTTTGAACATAAGAATCGTTAGCATCGGCCCATGTGACTCGGCTGCTCCACTTTATTATAATTGTTAAGTTATAGGTATATTCTGATAACTATTTAAAGAATGGAATAAATACCCAATAGCTGTAAGTTAGTTGTTACACGAAGACCTCTTCAACAGACTTGGTCACCTAATGAATTGGATAAAAACATTAAACAATCTTTTAATTTCTAACTGCTACAAACTCTTGAAAAACTCTGAGAAAACATGTGAGTAGACTACATCCCTGGTGTAATGAGTTTCAGCCACCAATCTGACATTTGGGTCAATATACAGTATTTGTATTTTCAGTGTCCCCTAGGAAAATGTTATGTATTTGAATCAGTGTTAAATACCTCACAACTTCGCAATGTGTATGTATGTGTAATGTTATGGGCCAGAAGATTTTTTATTTTTAAGCTATTGCATAGCTTCTATCGCGGGCCTTGAGTGTGGAGACTGAATCCTGAAATTCCATAACGAAAATAACCTTACACCCCCCACTCCGACTCCATCTATCGATGAATAGCACGACTTTTAATAACTTTTTGAAATTTCACACTTCTCTTTAGTTCAGCAACTCGCCGCTAGATGGCATTGGTTTAATAATTATATAATTGCATAAGTTGATTTGGCATCTATCGATGAATAGCAGATCTTTTAATGACTCTTTGAAATATCACGCTTGTCTCTTTAGTTCAGCAACTCGCCTCTAGATGGCATTAGTTAAATAATTATAATTGCATAAGTTGATAAAAACAGCTATGCAATAGCTTTACCGCGGCAATCTCCGAGTGCCACACATCTTTTTTTATGTTTTGTGGGCTCCAGGGGAAAATGTGTAGTCAGGGGAGTGACACCATGGACAGGGTAGTGACAAATCGAGACAGGAAAGTGACATCCTATTAGTATTTTTATATGTTAAATAAAATATATCAAGAACAAACAAATCAATGAAAATACATAAAATTGAATATAAAATTAAAACTAACTCTAATAACAATCAAACTACTTACAAAATAAAACAGTTTTGGGTTAACCTATCAGTTTAATTTAAAGAAATATGATTAAAAACAAATATGTCCTTCAAACATTAACTGCTTCTTAAAGAAACACCAAAAATTGCATCTTTATTATAAAGTCAAGTTTAAACTTAAACTATCATTCTCAATTAGAGATAAGAAACATTTATCATTATTATTATTAAATCTTTGTACTTATTACTTCTTAAAGTAAAAACAAACATCTGTATCTGCTTTATAAAATCAAGATTTTTTAACTTGCATTTGGTACATTTGGCATTGGGTACAGGTATTTTTTTCGTCGTTTTTCGTGTCCCTATTTAACATCTGCGACATCATAATCTAGTTTAAAAAGAGTTCCATTGTTACCAAATATCTTCAGAAAAGTCACCATATCTCCTCATTCTTCGTCAAAATTAGATGAACACGCGCCGTTATGTCTATATATATTTAATATACCCCTTATATTAAAATAAAAACATTATGGATCCTAAAATATCTCTATGTTTTTTTTTAATTTTACTTCTTGTAATATTCCTTTTTGCCTGTACATAAGCGACTGTTGTAGTGTTTTTCTGATTACTCGGCTACTACTATCTCCGATTTCAAATAAATTTAATCTATTTTGTCTTCCGTGTAAACTTTTAGTAATCTTTTTACTAATTTGCTTCATACTAATTTGATCTAATACATACTTTTTTTACGTTTTTCTTTAATATCTTATTCCATTATTTGTCCATTCTATGTTATTTTTCCTTTCAGTAAATAGAGTAGTGCTTTTTATTTGTTTATTTTCCTGTTTTAATTTCTTTCTTTGATATTCCATCAAATGTCACACGGCCAGACACAATAGAAATTTCATTGTTATAATGACATCGACACTTGAGGGGTTATTACACTGTTGCTTTCTTTTCAGTGGTGAATTCTTACATGGATAAACGTTTACTCTGGTAACAATACCTTTCAGCTTCAAGTTTTATTTTACTTTCTTCTTTTTATTTTGTGTAATGATTCTAGCTTATGTATGTTATATTCGAGAACTTGAACAAATAAAATTAAATAATGAAATCGCAAATAATCGCAAGTGAATTCTTACATGGATAACTGTTTACTCTGGTAACAATACCTTTCAGCTATAAGTAGATTTTTTTTACTTTCTTGCTACATTTTTCTTCTCTTTATTTAATATGATGATTCTAGCTTATGTATGTTATATTATAGACCTTGAACAAATAACATTGAATAATAAAATTGCAAATAATAATAAGTTGTTTACATTTGAAATAATTCCCCTGGTTTTAATGTTTCTACCCTGGCATGCAAAATGCCAGGGGAGTGGCGCCAGAGTAGTGACAAAATCGCTAATAACGTCAAGATACTGTTAAACACGTTAGTGCTTTTATATTTCTATGCAATTAGCTCATCTAGCTCACAATTATTGTTATTTTTTACAAATAGAAATCTATGTAGCAATACAATGTAAACATATACACTTACCAGGGGAAATACTGCAACGACTGGCACAAACATGCTCTATGACACTGTAACAACTACGGAATAGACGCCGATTTGCAAATCCTCGCTGCGATTGGCTTGTTGTTATGTTCAATCCTTCGTCCTGTTTAATTTAAAATTCGCCAGGTGAGGGTGACACTACTTTAGAGTGACATAAAACTTTGTAATTATTAACACATTGATATTGTTTTGTTTATCTTTATTTCATAAAATTATGTTTTCTCATATATTCATTTACATAATTATCACGGAAATATCATTATAGGATTTATATTTAAAAAAATATGGCTACAAGTTAATCAGATTTAGGCAATGGGGCATGCCAGGGGAGTATACACTTATACTTTTTAATCGATAATAATCTGAAGTGATATAGTTAGCGTAATTTATATACACGGCCTAAATAAAACACGAGATTAACAGTTACTGTAAACACATAAGACATTAAATTAATTAATTTTGTGAAAGATTTCTGATTGAACCCTTACAATACAAATACTGTATATTGACCCATTTGCTAAGTATGTATATGTTACAAACAAGTGATAAAGTATGTAAAACATTGAAAAAAATTACCACAAAGTGGTACTGATTTCAACACCAAGAAGTGTGAAATAACTTTTTGAAGTCGGTACCATGATTATATAAAAGTGCATGTTCACATGTTTTGGCGTTCAAGTTGGTTCAATTTCTTGGTAAAAAAAATATTTTACCCTTTTTTAGTGACCCTTGCTTGCTACTTACGGGATCAATGTCTTTCACTTTCACCGTCAATGATTTTTTTTTATTCTGAATTTTTTAGGAACTTTTGGCTGCATTGTTCGCAGCCATGCCAGCTCCATTGGTGCACACAATAATCAATTTTTGCAATTCTTGATTTTATAACATAATATGTAAAGGGTCTTAGCAGTGTCAGAAGTTGGTTCAGCCAAGACACACTGAAACATGCCAACATCCCAACAATTCAGCCCTTTGTCCTGCATCTTTGCTTTAATGGGTTCACAATAGGCACATTCCATCAAAAAGTGGTGGATTTCTTCGATTATGTTACAGATGTCTCAATTAGGTGAGTCTGATTTAACCGTCAATGATGATATCATCAAAATAAGCGAAACACTTTTTAGTTATTGGAGTATTACTGAACCGAATGCTGGACCGAATTTGATGAAATTTAAATGGGGAAAAAATCATCATAATTGGTTCATGAACTACAAAGTTATTTGCGAACACTCATAAAAAGAATAAATATATATATTATAGCTCCGTAGGAGTATCAAAGAAGAACATGTGTATGCTCTACTATTTATAAATAACCAGAAAAAAGATGCAGATCTACCTGATTCTGGTACTCAATACTCCAGAGAAATCTAAAAATTATGGTAAATAATTGGTGAGACTTCTACTAGGTGTGTTCGATTAACAGCAAGGGCATTGGTAGCGTTATCAATGTTGGCATACTAGTTGAAGTGTTTGTAAAGCTCAAAAACTTAAATTTTTGCCACTTTTGCCCAGACCCTAATTGAACTTACTATTTCTCTGAAATTCTTCATATCGTACATACAAAGATAAACCAGTTTCCAGTCTTGTGCACTATGGTTTCTGAGTCAATCAAATCACTTACAGAAGTTGAAGGATTGTAAATTTAATGATAATCACTATACTGTGCGAGAATGTTATAAGGTATTGTACAAGAAACACATTGTATTATTTTATTAATCTAGGTGTATCTTGTAGTATCTCCCACTATTAGAATAAAATCTAGTCATATCATTATTATCCCTTCGCAGGCCAGTCCTGTACAGATTTGTAAAGGCGACCTTTCAATGTCCGGTAGATGTACAGATCTGTTCAGTGACCGTTTGGTGCAACAGTCTGGTGGTTTGGTCGTATGTTGGCCCTCAATTTAATGAATGTATGGTGTTGTACTCGTTTGTCGATACTTTTCTAAATTGAAGTGATTGTGTTCTCTCCCACTTTTAATTCAACTTTAACCTAGCATAAAACAAGTCTAGTGATTCTGCTGTCAATTAGAGAGTTATTAAAAACAATCACAAACCATTCAACCATGCTCTGGATGTGGGTCAAAAATTGCTATTTGGTGGCATTATTTACACTTTATTAGCTTTCCAAACGGTGGACGAAAAGATCCCAAAACAACATTTTCACCCACATATTCTCAGTTTGAATGCCCTTGTGATTGTGTTTTAGCGCTTCTTGCTGTTTTTTCCAACTTTTCAAGCGCACCGATTGATTAACACCTTATAAATATGTGTTTTTGCTATTTTATGCAAAAATACTACTACATGCTGTAATAATATAATTTAATGTTCAATACCAGGCAAGCGGGGAATGTCTATATTGACTATGTTTAATTTTTACAATTGTAATAATATAAAGTTTGTTAGGGTAAGGTTTACGTAAGCAAATTAGAATAAAGTAAAATAAAATATTGGAATGAGTAATTCGAATAGTATCTATGTGAGCGCTCCTATATATATAGAATGACATTCTAGCTGGATGTTTGACGCTCTGCAAAGCGATTGTATAATTATTATATTAGTTCTGACATTGATATTTTAATTGACATTTGTTTTGTATTTTGACATTTTGTAATGAGTATTAAGTTAGTTTTGTTTTATCATTAGTGTAAGTGGTGTACATAACCGTTCTAGTTGAAATAAATACATAAATAAATATAGTATTACTTATAAGCTTACTGTGTTAGCTAGAAAATTAATAAAAAAAAGTTCCAAGAAAAACTTCTAAAGAAAAACTCCAATAGCTGAAACAAATAGAAACTAGCGTGAGGATCATGTCCGTAAACTCTAAGTATATCGTAATGTGACTAAAACAAAAGCACACTTACCGTTTTTCTTAGGATATGCACAAAATCCATTATTTCGGTAAATTTAGGCTATTGTACAAAGCTAATTGCTTGTTGCCTCTGAATATCGCCTCCACATGGCGGGTGAAGCTCAGAAAATCAGGATCCAAATGGATATAGGAATTAAAAATATAGACTTTACATGGCGGCAGTCGGTAAGAAAGTGATCGTAAGCTGAAAGCTATCCATAGACAAGACGACTGCTCCAGTGTGGCCAACCATCCAAGTAAAAAAACGTAGTATTCTCCGTACAGGGTACAAAAGGTGTTACCCTTGTAATAAAAAAGTAAACCAGAATAATTTCCTCTAATGATTGGCAATTTTAAAATCGAAAATACGTGTCTAGAATCGACAACGTGTAACGGAGCGAAAAACGAACGTTACAATGCGCACACTACATACTTATAAATGAATTTGCGCTATTTCATGCAAAAGTACCTACTACTTGCGCACATTATTTGTGATCATTCATAAATACTTGAGGCTACATTGCCTAGGCATGAACCCTAGGCACCCACACCCTGCTCCCGCGCTGCCTTCCGCGGCGGTTGTCTGTTCCTTTTTCTTACGAAAGTCGCGTGATAGACGAAACCTCTGCGATACCTCATTGAAAAGGAACTATTTGTTAATCTGTGATTTAATGCGCAGAAAATGCGTCAGAATAGGAGAGATGTTTTTACTACTCACTCGCATTATGTGACTACTTTTATTATTAATTGCATAGTATTTTTCTTGGTGTCCATAATTTAAGGAAGTATTTCCGAAATAATAAGGCCAAGGCACCATTTTTTTTTCTATATTAAAAATAGTAGTATGTTATTTATAGGTATAAGGTTTTACTTATATTTTTATGTTGTGGAGTAACTATTCCACTATGGATTGTCTGGAAGAGATCGCTCTGAGCGAGAAGACCGCCCATTGTTGCACCTACATTTAAGCTTATTTTTTATTTTATTTTCTAATATTAAGTCATAAATGTGGTGTCTCAATAAAGTGTTATCTATCTACTCCCGCCAATGGATAACACACCCCATTGGCAGGAGTACACCATTACACTCTAAGTGGAACATCAGGTCAGGACTTATCACCCCAATCAGTACTCTTGCTCTGTAGCTACAAAACTGTATGTTGTTTCTAATTTTCAGATGCCACTCTACAATGGAACTTTAAGAGAGTATGGTCCACCATCTCCAGTATACCACACACCATACAGCACGGGTACTTGGCGCAACTACAAAAAAGTGGAAACAGTGCCAGTAAGAGGATCAACCTCAAAAGCTTTCTCATTCCCTCAATGTGCATCTGCATTCTCACTACCGCTCTGTGATGTGGATCCGCGCACGCAGACTCTGAGTCGATCACCAGTACCACCTGTGCCATCGGCGAGTCCTGAAGTTCCAATAATAGGAGCTTGTGGCGGACACTGCCCAGGATTTGAATATGTGTGCTATTATATTCTACAGGTTTGTACAAATAAAACTACAGTTTAATCCGGTTATAACGACGTTTAAGGGACCGGAGATATTAGGTCGTACTAACCGGACGTCGTACTAAAGGAATTGACAATTATTGATTTTCATTCAAAAATATATTAATAAAATAAAATTCAATTCAACAATATCTGAATTACATACATACATAATATATTTAATAATATTTACGTGACCTAGAGAGAAAAACGACATTTGAATCAAAATATTATGTATGTAGGTACATATTTATTTATTTGTGTGTATCTCACATAATGTACCTTTATATGTCTAATAATAATGCAAAAAAAAGTAACGTTAACCGTGCACGTACATGATATACCTCTCTAATAATCTATACAATAAACAACAATAATCTGTGCAAAAAGTCTGTAATTTTTGTTTGCTTTTGTTTTTATTTCTATAGTAAGAAGTGCGGATTATATTTTGCAAACGATCGATATCGTCGTTGTAACCGGACAATTTTGTGTGAAATTCTGTCGATAAAGCAGTCGGTCGCTGTAAGCGGAGTCGTAATAAACGGATGTACTTTCAAAGTGGCTCATACGAAAACCAAACACGCGCCTAAACTTACGTCGCTAAAAGCGGTTGGTTGTTATATGCGAAGTGGTAAGATACGGACTACACTGTATTTATAAAGTTATCAAAATTAGGATACAGGCACTTACCAGTTGCATCAACTGCTAGTCTGAAAAATAATAATAAATATTAATGTGCAATATTCTGCAAGGTAAACCCCAAATCTAAGTAATTAACTGTGTCGGCTCTTTGTTCCCTACCACTACAATGTTGCTGTAGAAACGATTGTTGTGGAAACATTAGCTGTTTGCTGTTCAAGATGGGAGATTTCTCTGCAATGTTTAAGACACTCAATGCTGTCCTAGATGAATATAAAATTATTTTGAACGAGTGTATTACATGATGAATGCTTGATAATAAAAAATAAAACGTAGTTAATACTAATATAAAGATACCGGCTTCACTCCCTTGGTATTATGTCGGTTTAAGTCCGACGACGTTTCGAACGTGTAAGACGTTCTTCTTCAGGGAGTGTTCACGCTTGGAGATCGCGTCGCGCACTGTCGCGTCTCCCTGAAGCCGTTATCTTTATATAATGTGTGATACTCAAGATAGTTTTCAAACGTAGTTAATGTAAATACTTACTGTAGTTTTTTTCTTTCAGGTGATATTTGTAGTGGGCATACTGACTGGTATATCATTATGCATTGCTGGAATTGTACTGAGGCGCACAAATCGCAATGGAGACCTTGGTGTATTAGTTTACATAGGTGAGAATTTCATCCGAATACTGGCTAATGATCTCTTAGTAGCTAAATAAAGATTATGTAATACCAAATAAATGTAACATATTGTTATTGCATACATTAGTCATTCAAAATTTGAAATCATCAGATTTTCTATGGCAAGAGACAACTAAAAAGATATATGCTTCTTTCACTTAGTCTTATTTAAACATCATACCGCCTATTAGAATGTTTCTATAAATGGAACACTTAACATCAATACCCTGATTTAGATCATATCTATAAGGTTTTAAGGTCTAAGTTAAAGTAAATAAGGTCTTGGGAGGTTCTGATGTATTGTGTTAATGGGTGTGTCCTCCCGCGTCACAGATAGTTCTAGGGAGGGGGTGCAAACGTTATTTTTAAAAATAAATTCCTCTACACACACTTCTCCAAGGGTGTGGGCGAGTGATATTGGTCCATATACATGCATTGGCCCGTGTGAAAAGGAGCCATTATTTACTCAAATCTCGCGTGACATCGTGAGTATAACTTCTGGCCCCACCAACACTACTACATTACGATCACGACCGCTCTATCAAGAGTGCAACGAAGAAGAAGAAGCCTCACCTGTAATATTATTTTCCAGGATGCCTATCGTCTTGCGTTTGCGGCGTACTGCTCGGCGTGCAATGCTGCGTGCGGCGGGAGATCCGCCAGAGGAAGCTCCGAGCTAACATGATGCACATACCTATGCAATCCATTCAGGTACCAACATTAGTACTGTACATATACAGCTCGGACCAATAATTATATACTATACTAGCTGCGCCACGCGGTTTCAGCGTGGTGATAGATGATGATAAAAAATATCCTATGTCCTTACCCGGGATAGAATCTATCTCCTTGCTAAATTTCATCGAGATCCGTTTAGCCATTTAGCCGTGAAAGCGTAATAAACAAACAAACAAATAATCCAACTCACCCTCGCAGTTATTATATTAGTTAGGTTACTATGGATAGATTCGTAAGTTATAATAAAATCCCTTCGACACGTGTTTTGGCTCTGTATGAGGTATCCAAAAATCCCGCCAAGAAGTAGGATGCGTCTTGGCGGGATGCATTTCTGTTCCAACATCAACTTTACAATGCCCATAGTAATTATTGTAAAGGTTGTAAAGAGTAAGTATTTCGGCCATTGATTTAACAATAAGGTCGTTAGCAAGTTGGGCAGTGTAAACTAAGTAATAAAAAAAACCGTCTTAGTGAGTTGGACATGCAAACAGAGGGTTCCTTATGTTGAAAATATTTTTTTAAAATAAGGAACCCTCTGTTCGCATATTTTTTTCTTATCACCAAGCAATATATTCGCTATATATATTTATACTTCGTGCTGCTTTTTTTTTTACTCTATAATGTACTATAATCACACTAAAATAATCGTTTTCTACCGCCTTCCAAAAAGGAGGAGGTACTCAATTAGACTGTATTTTTTTATGTTTGTTACCTCATAACTTTCGATAGGGTGACCCGATTCACAATTTTTTTTTTGTTTGAAAGCTGATGCTTCCCATGTAGTCCCATTTAAATTTCATCAAATTCGGTCAAGTAGTTTTTGAGTTACACTCCCATAACTGAATAGAATGGAAGTCGGAACATTTTTCATATTGTACTTCTGATTTATATTATCTAAATAATCGAGATACTGGTATTCTCTACTTAATGAAAACCTAAACAACGACTAAAGAAGAAGTTTGCTTCTCTGCTACCTTACAATAATAATTGTAACCGTTGTACGTAATACTATTATTTATTCTGTGTCTATTGTCGGTTATCAGTGAGATCTGCTCCTAAAGTTGATTTTGCGTAGCCAGTGTTTAAGGCGTGGTCCAATCCTAATTTTAAAACAATTTACGATGCTTTACATAAGGTTGAGAATTGCCTACCAGAATGGACGATTTAATGCGCAAATTCAATTGAATACGTGCTAATACTTTTTATATTTATTTCGTACAATCAAATGATACAATTTTAATGATAAAGGAGTCCACAGTTCACTAGTAAATTTCATTAGGAATTCGAATATGATACATTAATTGAAATATATTTGCCCATAATTGAACAAAAATGCTTTTCCCACGAAGCACGTAAGAAAAATTGCAAAATTTAGGGAATATTGCCGATTTTTTTCTATCGAGCCAAGTTTGCTCAATCGGGTATAGGCTTCCATACTTCATAAGGACGTATATTCAATTTGCACTAGGTTTTTTTCCAACTATTAGGTTTAAGCGTCGAAAAACTAAGTTTTCGCGAAGTCGAATCATAAAATTTGGAACTCATTTCGCCTTAAACATAACTGGTCACTAATACAAGAATTATGGCGAGCATATGTAATCAAAACTGTTAAATTTGTTTCCAGGAGGCGCCCGCCCAAGCTTGCCCTTTATTAACGTCCTCGTTACCTCTACCCCACACTCAAGTGTACAGGTAAGTGGAGAAATAACTGTCTAAGTGGAGGTAGGGCTAATAAACTGCAATGTTGGATTTCGATAAACAGGCTTTAGTTAAATCAGAGAGTAAACAATATTTTGATTTTTCGATATCCTAAGCGTGCCCGCAGAGATAGTACTTTGCTGGGCGCTATTATATATCTCAGTTGCAATTAAATGTCGATTGACATATAAAAAATGACGGCTTTAAGTCACTTTTGTCAGCTCCAGTCTTTAACTTACTAACATTTATGCGTACTAGAGTAAAACTGACATAGAGCGGCCAATTTTTCAAGATTTCAATCAACATTTGATTGTAATAATTGAGATATGTGATGGACCTGCTTGTCGACTCGCCAGTTTTTAGTTTTTGTTTACTGTAGAGACTAAAAATATGTTTGTATGTGAATGGTATTCTGTTATTTGTTAGGATACTCTTCATTATAACCCTAAGTTATTGTGTGAATACGGCCAATTTAAGATAGTTAGGGCGTACTTAAGGCGCCAGTATCGCCTTAGATAGGCCTCTCTATTATAAGTTCGTCTCTTGGAGTAGAAACAATATGAATTGTCTTATGTGTTTTATTAAAACCATAAACCAAATCTTTAAATTTATCTTTCCGTCCGCTTTGTTCGTGAATGACCAGCGTACGTTTCTCATGGTTTCAGACCGACGGTGAGCATCTGTCCCGATGAGGATATAACCGGAGTTCCTTGGTGGCGACGCACCAACAGAGACTGACTGACTAGCTTTAAGATTTACTCATACGTACCGTAATTGCGGCCATAATTACCGCAGTTGTAGTTTTTTTTTTTGCATAAGTTTTGCTCTGTATCGCAGTACTTTTTTGAGATTTACAATTGCGGCAATTGTTGCCGCAATAATGGCCCATGTATAGGATTGCTTCCACGGGCGGTTTAAATATCTCAATCTTATGAAATACTTGCCAATTATGACGTCAAAACTATCCAGTCAGTTTACAGTGATGCCGACATGCTGTAGTAGTTAGATAAACCTACCTACACCATAGTGAACGATATATAACCTACTGTATATTCACAAATTCATATCAGCCAATACAGAAAATATGAAGCAAATATTAGTAATAATGCAGAATTAATGGTAAAAATTGCTCCACTAATGATGGATGTCTCGTGACGTCATATTGGTAAGAATTGCTCAAGTTTGAGCAATTTAAGTTGCTCGTGTATGAGAGTATAAGGGTTTCACTACTGCCACATATATACAACTGTGTATTATATTAGTATTTATCATTTTATACCCAAGCATAAGTGTAAGACTAATACGTGATTTTGTTATTTTTGTAATAAATGTGTAATTGTAATCAGATGTATTCATTAATAGCATGGGGTTTGACCCAACACCCGGTTTATGTCAGAACACAACAGTAAGAACGAGATACGAAAACGATGCCACAGAATTATTCTCTATATTTCTACTGTGACGATTCTAAGTGATTTATACTATATGCATGTTTTCCAGAAGAAATGCCTGAGACTTTCGGGCAGACAAAAATAGAATACACAATACGCTTAGTAATAAGTAGTAGTTGTAAGGCCCACTTGCACGTTCCAGAGTTAGCTGCCATAACTCAGAGTCAACTGCTAAAACGGGGTTTTGTAATTAATTTATCTTGGACCATTAAAGGTTAGGAGCAAATGTAAGGTTATTTATTGAAATATTTAACCCAGCAATGTGGGAGGGTTAAGTCTTTAACTAAGGTTAGTGAAGTTTTGTGTCAAAAGAAAAGATATAAGTTTCACTTTATTATCGAGTCATTTATTATTGGTCAGGTTATTGTAACCTTTAGATGGGAACATTGAATGCATAGACAATTCAATGTTCCCATCTAAAGATTACAAATGTCAGTTTAGCAAAACCGGTGATCTTTTATAGTCGTGCAAGGCAAAATAAAGAGTTAAAAATTGATATGACTAACGCAAGTTACAAACTCGTAGACTTATTTATTCAACCCGAGCAGAGGTGCAAGTGGGCCTAAATAAAATAAGCTAAATTTTAAAAAGGGAAGGTTTGCGGACTACGCAATAGCGTCGGGAAAAAATGCGGTTGAGATAAGTATAGCAGCACCTAAGTCTGGAAGAACCAGTTCTACCCTGCAGTGCGAGCATGCACCAATCGTTCGATAATTTTCCCGATTTTTGCTGTCAAATTTGACATCGTTCATAGATATATAACGAGATCGGTAGCATGGGACGTTTTTAAAGATGTGTTGATAAATTCGATAAATCTTATCGAATATACCGAATTTGCTAGCAATTCATTCCGATCGAATTTTTATCGGCGTTACAAAGTTTATTGATAAGTAACTGTGTAAAAAAGAAAATGGATTTTAACTTGCCAACACTCGTAGACCATCACAAACACGGTAACAGTAAACCTACCACCACTACTGCGCGTCAAAACTTGATGAATCGCAACTCCAGGAAATTAAAAAAAATCAACACTCTAATTAGTCATTCTTGGTTTTTTCCCGCAGTAATAATCTGAAAAGACTATACGTATCTAGAATTGTACAAGGGAAATTATTGGAAAGGCGACGAAATATTCAAATCACCGCAAAAATAAAAACAGGTTAGCAGAAAGAGTGAAAATTGACGGTTTTACAAAAGGAGTGGTTAGAAGAAATGTCACTCAGTTTTATACAATTGCTACAGCCAAATATATCATCGTCGAGGTGGAAATACCTAAATGTATACTATTAAACAATTTCGTAGACAAGGAAGTATTATTTTATATCTTGTGTAAATGCACCTCATAACGTTTCAAAATGCTATCAATTCAAGGATGTACTGGTACATCCTGTACATGGTGTCCTATCTCATATTGGTAAAGGGGAACGTTTGATCATCGTAAATTGTGGACGTCGAACTGGATTTGTAGATGGAGCACTTGTGATATTTAAATCCAAATGTAAAACGGGATTATCACGATTCTATGAATTTTGTAATTTTCAGTAAAAGGATAAATGACAATCTGATGCCAAATATACCTCCATATTCTATCATCGTGATGGATAACGCAGCTTACCATTCGGTTCGAGAAGAAAAAAGCCGACTATGGCTTCTACCAAGGCAGTTATGCAATCGTGGTTACGACATGACGTGGCTTTTGATGATGATCGTAGAAACGACGGCTTATCAAAATATATTGAAAAAAGGCAAACTGAAGATATTTACGAAATTGACGAGTTATTGAAAATAAACGGATATGAAGTGTTGCGTTTGCCTCCATACCACCCAGACCAAAACCCTATTGAGTGGGTTTTGGGTGATGTTAGCAAACAAATTATGGACTCTAATTTGGACCATAACACAATGTATATTACAAGACAAAAAAAATACAGGGATTATTTGATGAATATAGCGTAGAGAAGTGCGAGCATTGCGTTAACCATGTAATTAAAATCGAGTACCTACTGCAAACATGACGGAATTCAGGACGACTCTGATGATTCCGATGATGGCTGCTTCAAAAGTGAAGAATCTAATTCCACCAATATTGATACGGACATAAGTGGCTATTTATAATTTTGAGAATTATTCTATGTAATAAATAGTAATTTGTAAAAAAAAATACAAAAAATTGTTTAACATCGAAATATTTTTAATTTTTATATGTAATGTGAAATGATTTAGATGAATTGATTATTTGGAATAGTAAAATAGTTTATTACCATATATTTTATTAATTACTTACCTATTAGCCTATACATAGTAAGTTCATTCAAATATTGTATCATCATCAATTAATATTCATTTAATAAATATTACTTCACAGCTAACCACTATGACGTGACATATCTTAGGAACTATCTTGCCGCATTTCTTCTCGTGTGAATCACACTAACCGCCCCCGCCGCCCATACTTCTCTCAGTCCCCTTTGTCGTCTTACCCCCGCGCCCTGTACCGCGAAGGCGTGGACTAAAGCAACGATCAACCTATTGTTAGATTTTCAGAATTCAATTCAGATTAAAACAACAATATTTCGTAAGTACTTAAATTTTATTAGTGTAATATCCAGACATTAATGATCGTAATACATTTATTGGTAATGTCATAAAACTTATATTTATATCGGAACACCATAATTAAAATACAGCACTTATCAAATTCAATCACTTATACGTTTTTTTCATGCCGAAAATACCTCATTTAGACTAAACACACCCCGACTTGTTATAAAACGTAGACTAAAGATAGTCCCGACTCCCGAGTTTAAACCATGGTTTAATGACACAGCTTCCTATTTTTTATGGGATAGTTTGGCAAACGAGCAGGCGGCTCACCTGATGGTACAGGAAGGACGAGAAAGGGTGAGGCTGGAGGGGAGATGATGAGGTGGTGAGGGGGAACGGGGGGATTGGGCCTCCGGAAGCTCCCACAGACCGACTGTAACGCAATAAGCTATATTATTTCACGTCGGTGTTATGTGGGAGTGTGGATAAATAATTGGTATACACAAAAACACAATAATTGGTTTCCAAAAAAAATACAGATTCCACTAAATGCAACGTGTGGTTAAACCATGTAACTAACAACTAGGGACTATTTTTAGTCCACATTTTATAACGCGGAATAGGTACAGATCAATAACCCATAACTATCATAGAACTTCTTGTAAGTACAGTCAACAACAAAGCAAAGCACTTCAGACGAGTTTCAAAGCCATGGGATAAAAAGTAATTGGTTGTATAACAATTGAGAAATAATAGTACTTTGCTGGGCTAATATACATTACAGTTGCAATGAAATGTTGATTGAAATCTAAAAAAATGGCGGCTGTCACCTTTGTCAATTGCATTTTTTTTTGATTTCGATCAACATTCATTGAAATAGAGATGCATAATTGTTCAGACCTCCAGTGCAGCAAGACATGTTGATAAAGTTAATAGAAACAATGAATGGAGGAGTTTTTAAATTCTTTTCAGGTATAATTATGAAACTTCGTCGTCGTTTGGATTTGATGTCTGTACAACTCGAATGATACACATTCAAAAGAAAAACTTTACCGCCACTGCCGCTTAATAAAAGTTAATAAAACATTTCTTTTATATAACATACTCAGGATATAATTTGTATAAAAATAAATACATCAAAATCAATTACCTTTACTAACAATAACTAAGCAGTTTCGGCTATGAATCGCCATCAAATTGTAAACGGACACGAAAACGTTAAAAATATATTAATCAAAGTGAAATCATAAAACATCTAAAACAACAAGCTTACAACCTAACTGATTACCGCTCTAGTTTAGTAATCACTACAGTTTTTAATTGTGATGCTTAGCTTAAGAAATTTACCGTTTAGAAGAGAGCCTTTTAAAATAATATCATAGAATTATGCAATTTAAATGCTACGCAATGCAACAGTTTATTACTATCAAAATAAACGAGATATTCGAATGTGTTTATCCGATTACTGCAACGCAAAAAGGGTTATAAATGTTATACTTAAGTCTATAGGGGACGGCATCAAACAATACAACATCAAAAATAACTTTCCATACATGTTGTTTACATTTCTTTGCGCAAAGTTATATGAGGGCAATGCAGTAAATACGTTTTGAATTTTCACATTTATGGCTTATGTCTTAACAAATTAAATATAATTATGTACTTGAAATCATACATATTGCAATCTAAATTTAAGATTCAAACTAGTACCATAAAGTAAGTACTTACCACATATGTATAGAACCTCCTAAGATACATTATTACTACAATCTGGACGATAATTTGGCCACTTGTCTTTTACTTATTACTGATTAAGACAAATCTTACCAAAGCTTCATACATTATTGTAGTGTTTCACACCATACAACTAAGTCATACAGATTATATAAATATGTTGTTAGAGATGAAGTTACTATTTGATTATACAATTTGAACACCTATTAGAAATACCTTATAAACAGTCGAGAGATTCCGAAAGTTAAGTGCATAGAAATATACGAGTACATAATACATGACCTAAATACTAATCGTATTCGAGAGAAACAATATCGCCAATGATATAAGATAGTGCATAAATAAAATATATCACACGAACAAGCACACGTTTCCGCGATTATCTGTCGATATTCGCTCAAGTGTTTCAACTTCCGTACCTACTCATACTTTGTACCACAAAATGCAACCTTACAGCTATGGACACACGCGGGAATGGACGATGCGATATCACCGATACAAGTTTACCATCCTTACAATAATGAAAATGTCATAAAAATAAATTCTATGTTAATTATGTTAGGGTACACTTTATATCGGTCGTATCACTTCGTCGGTAGAGGAGGACATTAGGACTAGCCTAAGCTCTTGAAAGAATAGTTTTGGAGTTATGATGATTACGCCACCGATGGCCTGCCGTCCAGCATTTTATCGCTCTCTTCTGCGCTGCTCAGACTGTAAAAGAGGTTTCAAATTAAAATAATCATATCATTATGTTCCCACTGCTGGGACTCGAGCCTTCCTCTCAGTGAGAGGATGTGCTCATGATATTTGATGAGTGCTTATAATGCACCACGCGGGCCCAGTGCGGCTTGGTGGATAGGCCAATAATGGCCAACCCAAGAAGTTTTCAGGCTGCCCAAAGGCCTTCATAGCGTAACGATTGTTTTACTAAAACAAATAACCGGGACCGACGGCTTAACGTGCAAAGCACGGAAGCGTTAAGTTGAATAATGCCAGTAGCGGTCACCCATCCAACTCCTGATCGCAGCAAGCGTTGCTTGTTGATCGGTTGAGATCGCCAAGTCAAGCGATCGTCAACTGTTATAACAGTAAATGCCTCAAATGATAGGAATGAGTTCGTCATGCATGCTCTTGTTACCATGTAACGTTCAAGTGATAATGTATTTAGATCATAGAATATACAGTTGTGGAGAAGTGATAATGTAGCGGTTGTGGCTTGGCTCGTCACGAGCTAAGGAATCGTTTGGTAAACAAGCCGAGACAATGGCTTTAACAAAGTTCACGCTTAGAGTAGCTTGACAATAGACACATCACGTGGAGTTCTATGGCAAACAACTATTTTACGATCATGGCTTGTAGGTATATTTACATAACAACAGGATAGGCTGGATAAAGCTATTGGGATCCTATCAGGCGGACGTACAATGATTGAAATAATTATATTAATAGCAAATTTGATTTGTTAAGAGAAATGTTAAAAAATACTTTTAACTAAAAATTTAACTCCTCAGAAACTCGGTCAAAAGCACTGGTATTGCTGAGACCAGCACTGTTCGCGTCATTAGCGTGTCTCGCGGAATTCATGTTGAATCACACATAAAATGTACACGTGCCTACACGTATCTTTGACGCAAGAAAAGTGTGTTTGCGTTCTTTCTAGTTTTGTTGTGTAATAATGACGGATTGTTAACTGTGCGTAATGATACACGAGTGTAGGCAAAGTGTACAAAATCAGGAAATATTATTTTTGCGTACGAAACATCGCTTTGACGGGACAGTGTTTGCTTATTGGATTGACTATATTATCTATTACTGACGATTTTAACACAAATCATATTCATTTTACTTGACAAATGGCAAATTTACTTAAAAAACAGCATACCATTCCTTGTTATCCATGAGATTACGCATCTCATCGTCGGGTGCAGGCGGTGCGTCCCGCACTGGCGCGTACTGGGCCGCAACCAGGGGATCCGTTGAGGGGTTCAGGGCAGTGAGCGCCGCCGCACCGCTGCTTGGGGCCTCCTTACCGCCGCTCACTCGTGACCACGCCCATCCGCCTACGCCTGAAATAGAAGAAACTAGGTTTCATTCTTGTACACATTGTGAGTTGTTGAGGTGATCCACAGTTTTCAGAAGAACTAACTAAGCCACATACAGTTCTTAGTACGTTGGGTTAGTCTTAAATCTCACCACATATCACCAAGGGGGAGGGTTAAAAATGCTTAAAAAACATAACGTGATTAATGGACGGCCCCAAAGTTGTGTTAATTCACCTAGTTTTAACACTTCAGTCCAAGTGCCCCTAGATAACATGCTTTGTTTTCGGAGGGAACGC
This sequence comes from Selenia dentaria, assembly GCA_917880725.1. Classification (NCBI taxonomy): domain Eukaryota; kingdom Metazoa; phylum Arthropoda; class Insecta; order Lepidoptera; family Geometridae; genus Selenia; species Selenia dentaria. Next base: position 29,315,399 of record OU862877.1, on the reverse strand, counting down.
GCAACCGAAGTTATAAAATATTAAAGTCTAAAATTTGAAAAATACTACAACTCACAAGGTGACAGGAATAATATAAACGGTGACCGACCCGTGGTACAACTGCGATGTCCAACTGGTTGTACTACGGAGAAGTAAAGTTACCCATGGTTCAACTCTTTTTTTATATGGTTCAACTGGTTGTTCTATGGGGAAATATCTTTACCAATGATTCAACTCGAGTGAGTTATTCTTTCCTTGGTTCAACTAGTTGTACTACTGGGAATTGAATTTACCTGTGGACCAACTACTGGTAATAAACAGGAAAAGTTTATCTATCAATTCTGAAGTGCAATAAAATTACTACCTCTTTTGATTAATTGTCTATTGATGATTAAAACGTTGACATTGACACTTAGGTTAGGTTAGTTAAATGAATTAATTATTTTAAATGAGTTGAATCATTGGTAAAGTTATTTCCCCATAGATCAACCAGTTGGACATAATTCCACCGTTGTACCATGGATCATAATCATAAATATATAAAAAAAGAGTTGAACCATGGGTAACTTTACTTCTCCGTAGTACAACCAGTTGGACATCGCAGTTGTACCACGGGTCGGTCACGATATAAACAGTGCTGGTCGAATGATATTATAGAACTAATATCTCGTGTTGACGATTGTAGCTCTTGGTCAAACACAATCATTAGGTAAATTTTTATGAATAAAGATCTGTAGTTACATACTTAGGTAACGTATTGTAATTTTAAAACGATTTAGGTACATATTTATTTAAAATTTCATAATAGTGCTTATGTTATGTCTCCTTTTTTACGACTATTTTTTGAAATCAACGCACGTGTAATGTATTAATTGTTAAAATTATGGCATTATTTGACTATTACAATATGACTTTGCTACAATTGAACAAATTGATGCAACAATTTAAGTAACACATATTTTGTTAAAATGTATACACCAGCATACAATACAGTTCCTGAAGACTGATTACTAATAGCAGCCCAGAGTTCAAACATAAATCTTTTATTGTTTACGTCCTCGAGCGGTATTATTGTAGTTATAGTTCTTCAATCTTTCCCACTACGAAAGTTTATCAAAACAAACACTTGACGCTTCAAATGTTACGACATTTTCTTCGTCGTATCTTTTTGTAGACAACAAACTAATAAATTAAAAGCTTACAGAATGCTTGTATGATATCCAACAAGGTTCGGCCGTCGATTAGCGGCCCAGCAGGCCTAGACAAAATTCAAGCAGGCGTTTTTCCGCACACGCTACAGACAGAACGTTCCCGATCGACTATTCAGACTTGAGCTTTCGGTGAAGGTAACATTGTAATGAAATCACAGAATGCTGGTAGGGCACTTCTGGTGTCCGCCACCTAGCTAGCTAGCTATCACCTCATGTTTGAAAACTGTCGCTATAAGCACCAAACAGTGTATTCCGGCCCTATCGTATCGGGCTTTAGCAACTATTCTATGTAGTATGTTTGCATTCCACATGCGTCCTTCTATCATTTGAAGATTTCTACGATCAAGAGAAGGCCGAAGTGTATTTTTTTATTGAATACTAGCTGCGCCCCGTAGTTACACCAGCATGGTGATGGATGATAACGATGATGATGAAAATTATCCTGTGTTAATTCAGCGCCCCATCTACTTCCATGCCAAATTTCATCAAAATTGGGCCAGCCGTTTGAGCGTAAGACAATAACTAACATCCCTTCATCCATAAATACAAACTTTCGCGTTTATAATATTACTCGTAGTAAGATGAAACGCAGCTAAACAATATCCCCATTCCCGTCGCCTGTCGATAAGCTATATCGAGGTCGTTTTCGAAGTACGACGAATTCAAGATTTAAATTTATCGATCAGTAAGTTCGGTACTTACTAGTCTACTGCAGTAGTCACTACTAGTATGATACCATCATCACTGATCATCAAGTGAGCGGTCAGTAACGCCCCTACCAATGAGTGTGTTCAATACCTTCACTCGCGTTCTGCTACCCTGGTAGGAGGAATCTCACTGATAAAGGACAACTTATTTTGTGACCTTGTAAAAGGCGGTTTACTATGAAGGTAGCTACTTAACCTTACTGTAACTGAAGAATATACCTACGAGCGCTACGAGTAGTAGAGCACGATAGTATCGAACGGAGGTGTGGTAGAAAACAATGGTATTTAGATTCAGATTGGGCGACCCTTGCTATTATTTTGCTGGTCACCGCAATCGATAAGCGAAGGGGTTGCTTTGTGATGCGAGGAAAGGAAAAATGGCTAGAATAGAGATTCAGATTTGATGACCTTCTTTCTCAGTCTTTTTCACGTTATTTATAAGTTAGAACTTTTAAGCTATTGCATAGCTTCTATCGCGGGCCTTGAGCGTGGAGACCGAATCCAGAAATTCCGTAACAAAAATAACCTAACACCCCCCACTCCGACTCCATCTATCGATGAATAGTAAAACTTTTAATGACCTTTTGAAATATCACGCTTGTCTCTTTAGTTCAGCAACTCGCCTCTAGATGGCATTGGTTAAATAATTATAATTGCATAAGTTGATTTGGCATCTATCGATAAATAGCAGGACTTTTAATGACTTTTTGAAATATCACGCTTGTCTCTTTAGTTCAGCAACTCGCCTCTAGATGGCATTGGTTAAATAATTATAATTGCATAAGTTGATAAAAACAGCTATGCAATAGCTTTACCGCGGCAGTCTCCGAGTGCCACACGTCTTTTTTATGTTTACATGTATTTTAAATTTAATTACTACGTGATTATTGTAAAGACTAGCACATATTTTTAAAAGATGATGGTAAACCATCCGTATATATCCGTTACAAACGCGAAAGTTTGCGAGTGTGTATATTTGTTTCTGTTTCGTGCTCAAACGGCTGGGCTAATTTTGATGAAATTTTGTATGGAGGTAGATGAGGCGCTGGATTAACACATATAGGATACTTTTTATCATCAACCCACCACCACGCGAGAGAAAACGCATAGACAAAATCTCCAAGATCAAAACAAACAATATCTCCCGCCTACGTCAAGGTCGTACTTAATGTTATCTTCTATCAATAGAGCTATGTACATCTAAGAAATATCAGTTTCTGATTGCTTAGTCAAAAGTGTAGGTTACTTCAAAGAGTACATTCTTTAAAAGATTCTAAAAGCTCATAAATATTATCTGTTCCAAATAGCTTGTGACCTGGTAGGGCTATTATGTATCTCAGTTGCTAACAAATGTTGATTGAAATCGAAAAAAATGGCGGCTCTATGTCACTTTTGTCAGCTCCACACATACATTTACTAACATATTTGCTTACTGGAGTTGTCAAAACTGACATAGGGGCGCCATTTTTCCAAATTTCAATCAACATTTGTTAGCAACTGAGATACGTAATAACCTTGCTGGCGACCATGGCCAGATAGGTGGTAGTTATTTCAAAGAATGGAGTAGAATATGATTCAACTAAAGTCTGTGCAGCTCTTAGAGCTAGACCCTCCGTTCTGGACGAAGACGTCATGTATTCAACTTGGCTACGGAGTTTGGGTTAATCTAAGTGTGGTTGGTATTACTGCTGGTCACTCCCGGGCTTTCCTGGCGGGAGGGGCGTGTAGGCCCTCTGTAAAAGCGGGCGGTCGTCGGTGGAGGACTGGACGTAAAGGCTTAGAAAACTCCCCAGTCCTCCTCCACATATACGAAGCCGGAGTGCCGCTGGGTTACTTTAGTGGGTATACCGGTCGTACCGGGGAGTCCCACATACCCCCCCTATCCCTCAATGGGGGGATGCGTAATGCATTTTTCTCAGCGTCAAAAAAAAGTGTGGTTGGTATTGGCCTGGCCTTGGGATTTTCTTCAGTGGCTGTCCCGCAGTTGAAGGAGGCGGACTCTGTCATAGTGATAACGATGAACGAGAAAGCCATGATAGGTATGTACTGTGTTTAGATATCTACCGGTATGAACTTAGATTATAGACAAGTGCATATATTATTAGGTCTGTGCATATCCGAGTCCGCAGTCGTGAAATCAATATGGTAGGTAATCGTGTTATCTCCCTCACGTGTCTTTTCTACGGACTTCCAAAAAGGAGGAGGTATAATCAATTCGATTGGTTTTTTTTAATGTTTGTTACCGCATAACTTTCGACTGGGTGAACCGATTTCCAAAATTATTTTTTTATTTGAAAGCTGGTGCTTCATCAAATTCAACTTTATCAAAGTCTAGTAGCTCTTGAGTTACACTCCAATAACTTATTTTTATAGTAATAGAATGGTAGTCTGTATTGAATTTTCATATTGCACTTGTTTGTCAATCAAATATATTTAAAGTGAACACAACAGGACCCGTAACTAATAAAGTCAGGATAAGTAACTAATACTTATACTTCCATACCAAATATAAAATCTGTCAGTCTCTCTGTCGCTCTGTCTGTTTGTTACCTTACACGAATAAACGGCTGTGAATGGCTGAACGGGTCGTAATATAAATTTTAGCAAGGGATTATATGCTTGGAAAAGATATAGGATACTTTTCATCATCATCATCATATTCAGCATGCATGTGAAAATGCGGGGCGCAGCTAGTTGAAAATAAAGGACTTATTTCTTGATATTCCACATTATTTCATGATTTGTCTCTAACATAACAAAATTAAGGAAAGCCAATTGAGATCATATGTAAATCCATTCGTAACAATGAAAGGGATAATACCATTAAAATTATACTCATCCACATGATATACAGAAATAGTACCTACTTTATAAGTACTTAGATACTTGCTAAGTTAGTTTTTCTACTTTGTTGTATTCAGCACGTGATGCGAATCGGGACAAACCAAGTGGATTTTTGATAAGTTTTCATTACAAAGCATTTACTCACTGCAATTTTTTTTAAAAGATGATGAACCTCTTATAGTACAACATTGCATATCTAAGTTTTATTCCTACAAGTGCAATTGAAAAATTTAATACCGACTTCCATTCTATTACTTTTAAAGTCACTTATTGGAGTGTAACTCAAAATATACTAGACCGAATTTGATAAAGTTGAATTTAATGAAGCAGCTTTCAAACAAAAAAAGAATTTTGGAAATCGGTTCACCCAGCCGAAAGTTATGCGGCAACAAACATAAAAAAACAGTCGAGTTGAGTACCTCCTCCTTTTTGGAAATCCGTAGAAAAGACACGTGAGGGAGATAACACGATTACCTATTTTTAATCTATTTGTTAAGAAGCACAGCAACATTTACCTATTTATATTTTAGACTAAGCTAGATAGAAAATAGTTGATTAAGTTCTTAAATAAAAGTAATGTAAAATCATTGTAAGTAACAGCAAAATTGTAAGAGATAGCAATATCCTCCTTCTCGGATGACCTTGAATATGACGTAGACAGGGACCGAGCATATCGCTATCTCCCTCATATAGCCGTAGTAGTAGCGGTCAAAGTAAGGCGCTAGTTGCGCGACCTAATGCGGCTCTTAAGCAGGCTAATTTATGTGAAAAGGGAAGTTCTGTGAAGTGCGATCGGATACGATAACTGGAAACGAATACAACTGTGCAACTGTGATCTTCTTCTTTTATTCGCCCTGCGCCGGAATTATCAACATTGGTCCTTCGTTGCCGGATCTGAAGAAGAAAATGAGTATTCGGAGTTCTGTGACGACTCGTGGTCAGTTAAGAAGGCTGGCCGATCGCCGCGAAATGGAAACGGGGACGGACTCCGGTTTGCCTTCCGAACGGGCGCCGGGTTCGCCTTCAGTCGCGAACACTACTTCAGTGTCTACCCCGCTCATCCCGACAGTGAAAGGAGGAACATTCGATCACGGCATGATCGATCCTTTGCCGGGACTGGAAGCGGCACAAGACAAGACAAAGACAGCACGACATAGGACATCTCGCTCTAGCCGCGCGTCGTCCAAAGGCAGCCGCAGAAGCGCGGACTACCTAAAGAAGCGCGCCGAGTATGAAGCTGAGCGGGAAATAGGGAAAATAAGGGAAAGTTTGGTAAAGAAGAAATTGGAAGTGGAACTCGCCGAAATTGAAGCCGCAGCGGACGACGACATTAGCAGTGACGGGGAAGGCACGGCAAGACGTGTAGAAGAGTGGATTAATACCACACCGCAAAACGCACGAGAAGACACGACGCTCCGTGACACCGCCGCACCACTGGCTACGTCAACCTTACGTGCGCCCGCGCTGAACACTCTTGCTGCGGTTCAAGATTCTCCGGCGTCGCCTACGCCCCCCGCGCCCCGCGCAGCGCCCGTGCGACCCGCGCGTCGCGCCCCGCCGCCGCCGGCGGCCCCCGCGCCCCGCGAGGCACGCGAACCCCGCATGCCACCCGTGTCGGCATCGCGCCGTGTGTACTACGCCACAGAAGTGCGTCAGAACCAGGAAGTGCATAACGGCCGGCGGAGTGATTGGTTCGAACAACGAAGGGATTTCTCTAGTGACAGAAGAGACCGGCGAATTGACAAACTCGCGGAAGCCATAACACATTTGGCTCGACCAAGGCCGGTCCCGCGCCAGGCGTACGAACTACCTTACTTTAATGGGAACCCAGCTGAATGGATCTCCTACAAAAACATGTACGAAGAGACTACGAGGATATACGACTTCAAGTCACATGAAAATATGGCCCGGCTCAAGACCTCACTACAAGGCGAAGCCAAAACCGCGGTGGAAGATTTGCTGTGCTCATCAGTAAACCCTAATGAGATTATGAGCTAGAAAGGAACTATGGGCACCCTAACATGGTCCTCGAGTGTGCGCTAAACAAAATTAAGAATTTGCCAAAAGTCTCTCCAAGTGGACGGGAGTTGCGTCAGTGTGCCACAGCAGTGCGCAATTGCGTATCCCTTTTGAAGAACATCCGAGCTGATGGATATTTGAACAATCCGCAAATAGTCAGCGAGTTACTCAACAAGCTGACGCAGAGTCAGCGAGAAAAGTATGGCGACTTCGCGATGGGGTTGGACCATAGACAGGGCGTGGACCTAAGAGTGTCCCCGAACCTCGAAATATTTGCGGAATTTTTGGAGCACCTCTCGCACGCTGCGTCAAAATCAAAAAGCATACCGCCGCGACAAGCTCAGCGCGTCCATGTTCAAAGTGAGACAACTAAAGAGGATTCACAGCAAGCAGAAACAAAAACCAAGTGCTCAATGTGTGAAGGTGATCATAACATCACAAAGTGCACCAAGTTTATTGAACTGAGTGTCAACGATCGATGGGAGGCGGTGAAGAAACAAAGACTGTGCTTCAAGTGTCTGATAAAGAAACACTCAAGGAATATGTGCCGCGCCAAACGATGCGAGAAGTGTAATTTCTCCCACCATGTGATGCTACACACTGACAAGTCAAGACAAACTGAAAGTGTAACGAATGTGGGGGAGCGGGAAGCGAAAGCCTTGTTAAAAGTGATACCGGTAACAATCACGGACGTTAGTGGTGTGAAACAGGACACACAGTGTTACGCGCTCCTGGATGACGGAGCTACAGTGTCGTTGTTGGACAGTTCATTGGCTGGGGACGCTAAAGGACCATTAGTGCCACTAATAATTAAAAGTGCGCGTGGACACGAAGTGTCGGACAAATCATCACGCATAGTGACAGTGACTTTACATGGACCAAACGGGCGAGATCACAAAGTGAAGTGCAGAACGCTCGCCAACATGAACCTGCCGTCACAGTCGTTGTCGGCGACCACTATTGAGGACAACGCTCATCTCTGCGGTCTGGGTTGCGAAGAAATGCAGGGAGCCAAGCCGATGCTGCTGCTGGGTCAGGACAATTGGGAGCTTCTCGTCGGCCAGGACGTCCGCCGTGGAAAATCCGGTAAGCCAGTTGCCTCTCTCACTGATTTAGGGTGGGTTATCCACGGTCCAGTCGGTAACGCGCAGGGTGGTGATCACACGGTAAATTGCTTGGCGGTTTCTCTACCCGATCTACACGATGTAGTTAAGGCCCAGTTCGAGTTGGAGGCGATAGGTATCTCCGAGGAACCACGACGACATCGTGATCTCGATCGAGCCATAGCCATTTTAGATCGCACGAGCCGACGTACAGCTGATGGCACGCAATGGGAGGTAGGTTTATTGTGGAAGAGCGATGGTGTTGAGATGCCGGACAACTACCGTCTTGCTCGTTAACGCTTGCAAGGGATCGAGCGGAAAATGGACCGGAACGCTGAGTTCGCAGAGGCCTATACAAAGCAAGTGGAGCGGCTCGTAAGCCAAGGCTACGCGAGGAAAGTGGACGGCGGCATCAATGCTGACCGGGTTTGGTATTTACCACATTTCGGTGTGGTAAATGTTAACAAGCCCGGAAAACTAAGGTTGGTATTTGACGCTGCAGCTACATTTCAAGGCACTTGTCTTAACGACAATTTGCTCACGGGCCCGGACCTGCTTAACTCACTGCTGAGCGTATTGTTTAAGTTTAGGGTGGGGCCTATAGCGTACTCAGGGGACATAGCCGATATGTTCCTGCGGATAAAGGTCAGGCCGGAAGACCAAGGGGCTCAACTCTTTTTGTGGCGAGGGTCAGATCGACAGAAAGACCCTGAGGTATTCGCTATGAGCTCCATGATCTTCGGCGCCGCATCTTCACCCATAACGGCGATCTACGTGCTCAACAAAAATGCAGGTGAGTACGAAAAGTCAATGCGGTCAAAGCCATAAAAGCTAAACACTACATGGACGACTACCTGGACAGCACGTGGTCCGTGGAGAAAGCTGGCCAACTGATCGAGGAGGTGACCAAGATCCACGCAGCAGGTGGTTTCGAAATACGAGGGTGGGTCACCAACTCAGCAGAGTTGCGACACAAGTTGAACGTGCAGATGCCGGAGCGAGTTGCGCTTCATAAAGGTGAGTGCGATAAGGAGCGGACATTGGGTATGATGTGGACGCCAGGCACAGACCAATTGACGTACGATCTCTCCTTCAAACGGCTGCCTAACGAAATCACCGAGGGAAAGGTAGTACCGTCGAAGAGAGAGTTTTTGAGTTTCATAATGTCCGTGTTCGACCCACTTGGACTGGTATACCCGTGCATTATACAGTCTCGTATGCTAATGCAGAAGATCTGGAAATCAGGTATAAATTGGGACGACAAACTGAAGGAACCAGAAGCTGAACTCTGGTTCAAATGGCTTGACAGTCTGCGAACTCTGCGTGATATCGAGATCCCACGATGGTACGGGCTCGAAACTGATGACCTTGAATTGCATGTCTTCGGAGATGCCAGCGAGCTGGCTTACGCCGCGGTAGCCTATCTGGTAGGTAAAGGTGCAGATGGGAGCAGAAAAACCGCCATCATAATGGGTAAAGCCAGGGTAGCTCCACAAAAGGTCGTATCGATCCCACGGTTAGAATTGCAAGCAGCTGTATTGGCTAGCCGATTAGCCTGTACAGTTGAGAAAGAGTTGGGGTTGCCTATAAAGGCAAAATATCTATGGACGGATAGTAGAACCGTCATGAAATGGATAAATTCAGACGCGCACGAATTTCAGAAATTCGTGTCCCATAGGTTAGCGGAAATAGATAGGAAGTCAGTGAGAGGTAACTGGCGCTGGGTTCCATCGGCGGAAAACCCGGCTGACGAGGCAACCCGATGGAACTGGCCCGGTAATTGCAGTAAATGGCTTTCTGGTCCCTCTTTTCTTGTCAATCCGCAGGACTTATGGCCGACGTGTGACGACAACGAGGCACGCGAAGAGGACTTGGAACGAGCGCAACGGGTGCATGTTGTGTCGATGCCCACCCCGTCGCTGCTGGACAGCACGCGCCACTCTACCTGGGTGCGCGCTCAGCGCGTCATGGCGCGCATACTCGCCTTCGTTGACCGGTGCCGGAAGCGCCGCTTGACTACGGAACTGAACATGGCTGACATGCAGGAGGCCGAGTCCCGCCTGCTGAGATGCATCCAAGTGGAGAGCTTCCCCGAGGAGATGAGAACATTGACAAAAGGACAACACTTACCTGCGACGAGTAAGTTGCGATCCCTTGACCCAATGCTGTACAATGATGGCCTGCTTCGAGTACGAGGACGACTCAACGCCAGCACTACCCTGACGTTCGACGAGAAGCATCCGATAATATTGGATGGTCATCACCCACTGGCGAGGAAACTGGTGTATCAATACCATCAGGCTGCGCTACACGCCAACCAAGAGACCGTGGTGAATAATATACGGGAAAGGTTCTGGGTGACCAACCTGAGAGCGACGGTGAAAGCGGTGGTAGCGAGAATATTTACCAACCCTGCAGCGGCGTCAAAAGTGGACTCAATGTGGACCTAACATGAAAGTAGGAGACGTGGTAGTGATCGCGGATGACAATAGACCGCGAAATCAGTGGCCAAAGGGCATTGTGAAAGCTTTACATCACGGTAAAGACTCTGTAGTGCGGGTTGTAGATATAACCACGTCAAATGGGGTCCTGCGACGGCCTGTAGTAAAGGTTGTTGTGCTTCCAACAGATAATGTGCTCGATTGAACTCTCACACAGGGGGTGGGAAATGTTAAGAAGCACAGCAACATTTACCTATTTATATTTTAGACTAAGCTAGATAGAAAATAGTTGATTAAGTTCTTAAATAAAAGTAATGTAAAATCATTGTAAGTAACAGCAAAATTGTAAGAGATAGCAATATCCTCCTTCTCGGATGACCTTGAATATGACGTAGACAGGGACCGAGCATATCGCTATATCCCTCATATAGCCGTAGTCGCGGTCAAAGTAAGGCGCTAGTTGCGCGACCTAATGCGGCTCTTAAGCAGGCTAATTTATGTGAAAAGGGAAGTTTTGTGAAGTGCGATCGGATACGATAACTGGAAACGAATACAACTGTGCAACTGTGATCTTCTTCTTTTATTCGCCCTGCGCCGGAATTATCAACACTATTACTTACGTAAAAATCAGTTATTGGAGTGTAACTCAAAAACTACTGAACCGAATTTGATAAAATTTCCATGGGACCACATGGGAAGCACCAGCTTTCAAACATTTTTTTTTAATAATATATATCTACTAAATATAAAACAAAGAATTTTGGGAATCGGTTCACCCAGTCCAGAGATAAGAGGTAACATAAAAAAAATACAGCCGAATTCACAGTACCTCCTCCTTTTTGGAAGTCGGTTGAAAATGCTGTGCCACAAAAAATTGGAATATGTTTATATACTAATTCTTATTTGCATTTTCGAAGCAGATTGTTTAATTTTTTTTATCTTGATTCTTTTCAGTGAAACTTGTGCTACCGTATGTTAAGAACATCGCAGTTTCAGCTCAGTCACAGCTTTAGTTCACGACAGGTAATCTTATTAGCATACTTTCGTCGTGAGGAACTGCGGTGTGATATCTGAAGTGGACAACATGCGTCCAATAAATCGCAGTTCGATCCTGATCACATACTGATTTTAAAAAATCGTGAATAAAAAAGTGATAGTTATCAGTAATAAATAAAAGGAAAAACCTTATCAGAGGTGACTTTCCTTTACTGCAGGGTGTGCAGTGCACACGGACGGACGGAGTTTGGGTGTGTCGGGCGCCGTTCGCGACACCTCCAAAGAGCACACGTCGCTCGCGGCGCTCTCATATACAATTAATCTTCCCTGCGCCCATGTTATTGCCGACGCCCGGAGCGATAGCAAGGCAAGCCACGGTGATGTTAATAACATTACCGTGGCAAGGCACGCCGCGAGAGGCTCCTTTACACACAATAAGTTTTATTCAAAGCGAAACTGTTTTGTCAAATTAGGCAGTCGGCCCACCTGATGGAAAGTGATCACCGTCGCCTATAGACGTTTGCAACACCAAGGGCGTAGAGATAAATTTAAAGATTATATCGGCGTGGATATCTTGATCCAAGTTTGCATTTTCCTAAGGAACTACAGCAACATATGTAGTATAGCTGTAAGTACATATCACATTTTGACCGCGCGCTTCCTAGAGGGCGTCAGGGTATTGTTTGCACACGGGCTCTACATGAACTGGAGCCACTTCTGCACCATATAATTGAATTTGGTGGTCATACACAAAACAGCAGGGCTATATGTATCTCAGCAGTTGCTAACAAATGTTGATTGAGATCTTGAAAAATGACCGCTCTATGTCAGTTTTCACAACTCCAGTAAGCAAAAATGTTAGTAAATTGATAACTGCAGCTTAAGTGACATAGACCCGCCATTTTATTCGATTTCAATGAACATTTGTTAGCAACTGAGATACATAATAGCCCTGCGGATCGGATTCGGACGCTAGAAGAAGAGTCGGACTGAAGACAGACTCAGCTTTCCTGTGTGGCCATAAATATTTACTTACGACTGAACTTAATAACCACACGTTTTAGATACCAGTAGAATAAACATAGAAGCGTTGTTTGCTTCGTAATCGTTGAATATCACTAATATCATTATAAAGGTCAATTAGAGGGTAGGAAGAAGAGTTGTTTGGAAGGAATAAATCGACGAATAGTTTTGAAATTAATCAACATCAGATATAAAGCTCGGACTTATATTCTAAAGTTTTCCCCTTGTCACGAGCAAAATCCATACGTCTTACTGCAAAGCAGCCATACGTCATAATGATATAATCAGGGGGGGAGTATGTTGATGTTTTGCATGTAGCTTTACCGAAGTTAACTGGAAGGGCGGAAATATACATTGAAAATATTTATATGTAGGTATTGTATGTAATCATTTGTAGCATCGCATTAGTAAACTGTTAAGATGTTAAAAAATAATAAATAAAAATAAAAAAATATTATTATTTATTATATTAATAATTTTAAACTTATAGCTTTTAATTTATCTTCTGTAGGTACCTAAACTGTTGTAATATGTATGTATGTGTACGAAATTACCATCACCGTTCAGTACATTAATTAGGTACGTAGAGAAAAAAGATTTTAATTTCAACGCATTGTGATAAGAGTTTTTATTGTATAACGTGTGTTGCCAACTATTAACTCATTAAACTTCAGTGCCTCTAAATATCACAGCCAAAGTACAGTTTATAAATAAAATATAATACGGAATAGTTATAGCCACTTAATTAATTATTATAAATACTAATCATCATTTCTACATACACTATACAGTTTGAAATGGTTAATATCATTTGAAACATACATTATAAACACACTAAGAAAAGAAAGACAACAATACATAACATAATAATATAATTATTATGACTGAAATTGAAATCTGTGTTGTCTTTATTTTGTTAGTGTGTTTATAATGAATGAACATAATAATAGAATACTTCAATTTAAATCTATCGTTTAATTAGTTTTATTAAAGCTGATTAACACTACTAACTAAATATATCTTAAATATAGCATGTAAGCAGTCAATTTAGTAAATAGCTGGAAGTTACAATTTATTGTCATTTTCATTCGATTAAGTAGGTGGTTAGGGCTTATTACTTGACTAACCATTTTGAACGTTATTTACTTTTAATATTTAGTTAATTGAAGTAGCAAGATAACAAGTGCCCGAGTGCGTCAGTTTGTAATGTCTTTTATCCCGTCTTTTATGTTTTCTCGCTTCTCTTGATATTTCTTTCTTCATTTCGTTCAAAACCACGAATGTTATAACCCCAGTTTACTTCTTCTTGTGCAGATTAAAGAGCTTGACAAAAATTAAGTGATAGTGGTAGTAATTCGCTTCTTCAGGACACCAAACTATATGTTGGTAAATTATGGTAGTTCTTATTCTGTTGACGCTTAAGTCCAAATTCATATAATGCTTGCAAGTGATAATTCTTAAATTTGCCGTTTCTGTGGGTTGTGGGTATGTTTAGGTCAAATTTAATTGTCATGTAAGTGCATGCTCTCTAAACTAGTCTAAACTAAATTACATGTTTAGAATTATTATTCTAAGTGCTAAACGAATGTGGATTTTAGTATGAACATAATAAGAACTACTATAGTTTAGAGAATTTTAGTTTGGTGTACGCACAAGCGAATCAATACCAGTATGCTTGAACAGTTCCCTGCGAGTAATCCTTCCTATACCGTGATAATTAAAACAAAAGATTTATGAATGAAACTGCCGTATATGTGCGTCTCTGGAACGCAAAGGGTTAATTCACTTAAAATTTAGTTAACAATTTATTTGGTACTAAAATACATAATGTCATCTAATACAGCTTGACGAGCCGTTAGTCAAGCTAGCTGAAGACCCTGCTTTATTGGTTCGATCCCTGGAAAAGCCTTACGAAACAAATATGTGTGTGTAATGCAGAAATATTTAATATCGGTTCGTATGATATCATTGTTTGTTATGTGCCAATGTTTCTCGGTTCTCGGATATTTGTGATGTGTATTAATGTTTGCTCAATATCTCTCAATATACAGTGAATCCTAGTGCGGGGTTATGAATGTGTAAACGTCAGGTGATATCTATTTTACTGACCTGCAAACAGTAGTCCGACGAACAAGATGACCCCTCCGGCTATGAGTGTGCCGGTGCCGGATTCTGCGCCCTCGGGTGTGGGCATCGGTGTGTTCGAGTACTCCACTCCGCCTGCGATCAGCAGAGCAAGACCTGGAAGATAATAATAATTCTTTAGCACATTACATTTTAAACCGGGTGGAAATCAAAGGCACGGCCGGAAATGAGCCCACAATGAAAATTATTTTTTATTAAATATATTATAAAAATAATTTTTATTACAGTAATATCATATTGTGTGTATTACCAGTGATGACTTGGCACTGAAACGTGGTCTCTTACTATGGGCCTCATAGATAAGCTCAAAGTCGCACAACGAGCTATGGAGAGGGCTATGCTCGGTGTTTCTCTACGTGATCGTATCAGAAATGAGGAGATCCGTAGAAGAACGAAAGTCACCGACATAGCTCACAAGATTAGCCAGTTGAAGTGGAAGTGGGCAGGGCACACAGCACGCAGAACAGATGGCCGATGGGGCCGAAAGGTTCTGGAGTGGAGACCACGGACCGGCAAGCGCAGCGTAGGTCGTCCACCGACACGGTGGACAGACGACCCGATGAAGGTCGTAGGACGGCGTTGGATGCAGGCCGCTTCCAACCGGTCTTTTTAGAAAATCATGGGGGAGGCGTATGTTCAGCAGTGGACGACCTACGGCTGAGATGATGATAATGAATATCATATTTAAAATTTTAATAGAAGACGTAATATTTTTTAAATTAAGAACAGGTAATGTTTATTTGTGATTTTGGTGTAATCGAAAAGGCAATATCTCCGGAACATCTAAAAAAATTCCGAAATTTTTAGATGTTCCGAAGGTACAACTCTTTCAATTATCGGAGGCTGTATTTTGCTAAGTGGCTTAGCGTTTAGACTATCTTATATATATAGATATATATCATCGATTTATAGAGACGAGGCACAACCCCCGGTTTCACCCGCGTGGTGATTAATGATAATGATTAAAAGTAGATACATCTATTCTAATATTATAAAGAGGAAAGATTTGTATGTATGTTTGTAACGAATTGGCTCAAAAAGTACTGGACCGATTTCAAAAATTCTTTCACCATTGGAAAGCTACATTCACCCTGAGTCATAGGCTATATAAGATTCATCATCATCAGCTATCTCCACGCGGGTGAAACCGCGGCAAGCAGCTAGTATCCTATATGTTCATAATCGCCTCATCTATGTATGTACCAAATTTCATCCAAATCCTATCAGCGGTTATGGCGTGATATGAGTAACAAACCTCCATCAATGCAAACTTTCGCATTTATAATATTAAGAAGAGAACTATATGTTCAATATCAAACCCACTAATTTTTTATTTCAGTTTAAGAAAATGAAGATTTCAATTTATCGACATGCGCTGTCTACGAGTTAATGAAGTGTCTAAGAAAAACTCTTTTGTTACTAGTTTACGCTAAACGGCTGCGCTGATTTCGAAGATTGAAATGAAAATATGCTATATAACGAGGAATAACTCTTTTTTATCCCGATTCAACAGTTCGCGGTATTAAACTTGTTCCAAGAGTATGAAGACGCGGGCATAACCTAGTTTGGACAGTTAGATTTCCAGAGACCATACTATAAAACATTTGGGAAAAGTATTCGTATCGTAAGCGTTAACGTGTCACGTTTCGGCGTACAAACTATGAGTTATCTGTGTCACAATTGTCATAGATAAATGACAGTTTGTACGGTTGCATGAGAACGACACTTTACGTTACACTTAACCAGTTATTTGTGCTGGGCACACAGTAATACAGCAATCTATAAAATACTAAGTCGTCCTAGTTTCAATACCCCTTCAGTACTCTTCTATTTAATATCATCATAAAAAGATGTGATAAATTGGCTGTGCTACGTAGACCTATTTTATAAGCATGGAGTCATCTTGTCGAGTATTTTTTTGTAAACTGTGACATATATTAATACTGTTAGCAACAGTGTTTAGATTATTAATGGATACGGCATTCGATGTGTTCACAATCGCATCACAAAAGATTACCAACACCATCCCGTTAACTGCCAGACCGAGTAAGACCTCGTTTCGTATTTTATTGAGCTCAAGCAAGGTGTTTCTAGTTTTCAAAATTATATTTTGGACGTGAAGACTATTTACGGTAATTTTATGTATCTTACGCATTCTACTACTGGGAAATATGCTAAAATTTTCTGAATTAAAATGAGTCATAGCTTCAAATAAAAAACTTGATTAAACTGCGAATATACTTATTCATAACTCTCAATCAGTTTAATCAAGTTTTGTATATAAACATAAATATGATATTATAAAGAAGTAAAGTTTGTGAGGTTGTATGTAGGAAACAACCGATTTTGATGATTATTTCTTTCACCAGTAGAAAGCTACATTATTCCTGAGTGACATAGGGTATATTTTAATGTTTTCACGAGTTGTCTGAACGAATCGTAATGTAATTTGACAAGAAGATAATATATTATATCCCGGGCAAGAACAGATAACACTTTTCATTATTATATATTTTATTATAAATTGATTATTTTATTATTATTATTATATTTATATTTTCAGATTTACATTTAATTTTATATACTTTAATCATGAATTATTATTCCAATTTGATATGATTATTTTAAATTTTGTTATTTAGTCTTTTATCGTCCGTTGTCTGTTATTTTGTACCTAGATTGTGAGACACAATCTAGGTACATGTTGTTTTATATGAGCCTCAGTAGCTCGAAATAAATGAATTTGAATTATCATCATCCATCACCACTCGATTAAAACCGCGGGGCGCAGCTAGTATATTATGTTGCAGTCAAAACTCTTAACCAGTCAAAATTACTTTTCTACCGACTTCCAAAATGGAGGAGGTACTCAATATGACTGCTTTTTTTTAATGTTTGTTACTCATAACTTTCGACTGGGTGAACCCATTCTCAAATATTTTTTTTTGTTTGAGAGCTGGTGTGCTTCCTGTTTGGTCCCATTTAAATTTCATCAAATTCGGTCCAGTAATTTTTGAGTTACACCACAATAACTGAATAGAATGGAAGTCGGTTTAAAATTTTGCAAATTGTACTTGTATACATTATAATAATGTATATTCACACTACTATAGTAGTCAGAAATAACGTATTGGCAAAACCTTAGGAAACTTAACTAGAATAATGTATTTAATTATCTCGGTAATGGGGATGGGTACAGTGTAATGTCGCGCTAGATGGAGATGCCAACGGACATTTTCGTTTTTGGCATCCGAACAGGAAAACATTAACTCTCAATAATTGACATATAAATTGATTCTGTAAGAATTGTGACAAACAGATGTCGATATCACACAGCTATCATGTAAGTTGAGTTGAGTGGATCATTATCCACGAAAAAGCAATAATATATAATATAATATGCTACTGCAGAGAAGAAAGCAACTAAGAAACTCCTATAATTTTAAATGTTGGTTAAAAATCTGACTGACCAGCAGGGCCATTATATCTCAGTTGCTAGCAATGTTTATTGACGTCTTGAAAATGGCGGCTCTATGTCACTTTTGTCAGCTCCAGTCATCAACTTACTGATTAGTTTGCTTACTCGCCATACATAATAGCCCTACTGAACAGACATCGATACCACAGGGATATCTCAGATTTTGTGGTTGAAAAATAAGTAGGTGTACTACACATAATGACTACACAACTGAGAAATATGATATTAGTTTATTGTGTTCATTTTACACGTACCTACCTGCTGCTGCTTGTTTCGTTTTAAATCTCAACTAACTGAATTTACAAGTAGATAGTTACATTTAAAAACACGAAACCGAATTCGACTATTGAATTATCAAATCCCTGCAATACACGTTCAAGAGTAGAAGCGCTTCATAATATAATATGATATCATCAAGGTAAATACTTTTTCCTATTAATGAACAATTCAAAAACGTTTTAGCCGATGACGTTGATGAAATATTAAATCGGGCCAAAATGGACGTAAAACCTGTTCTACAAAACAAATCATCAAAATCGAATGCTACAGTAAAACTTTATGTGAGTTCACATAATATATAAAATAATGTTAACGCGTCAACATGCCAAACTACTACTTTTTTACTTGATTAAAAATCAGATTGAAATGTAAGTTAGACGATACATAAAGAGGTCAGAGGTCACAAACAATTACCGAAAAAGTATTCGTACTGTAAGCGTCAATACGTCACGCTTCGGCGTATAAAGAGTATAAACTATGAGGTGTCTGTCAAAGTTGCCCTAGACAAAATGTCAGTTTGTACAGTTTCACGTGAACGACACGTTACGTTACACTTACGCAGACGTTCGTGCTAGACCTCCAGGTTAATGAGTGTTGCAAAGTAACATAATTTCTGTTTACCACGGAATTAGGTCCACATTGTGTGTGGTAGCCACAGGTTGTAATCTTTCGTCACATTCGGTGCCATTTCCTCTTGACCATGTCAAGGACAATATTATCTGCCTATCATTTTAGGCAACCTTCGCCCCCGTGCCCTTTGCGTGACAGATGATCAGAGGGCCTGTCTTTATTAATCTGTGGTGGCACCCTTTGAATTTGAACAATAACTGTGTCTTATATTCATATGATTATATCGCTAATATTTTGAGTAATAAAGCTTGCCAGAGGTTGGGGAATATCCGTTTAAAAAGTATAGGTGGAAACGGAAAATATCCACTTTTTCAACGCGAGGTATATGACTGAAGGTAAAAATGGTAAACCCACATGTAAAAAAGTAGATTTATCACCACTTAGCGCTGTCCACGTGAATCCACTGATATCGGTATAATAAGTACTCTGGATATTTTGTAAAGGAAACATCCTTTGAACAATCTATGAAAAAATAACAAATGATAACTATTTTTTAGGGATGGGCCGAAATTCGTTTAACATTCGGTTTAACCGAACTTCGGCAGGTTGAACCGAACTTCGTCATTCGGCCGAAATTCGGTTTTTATGCCGAACATTCGGTGCAAAACTACCGATTTTTTTATTACACTTGCACTATCATACATAATAGAAATAAATTAAAACATATCTGTAATAATAACAGTGAAATAAAATTAGTCTAATATAGGTACTCATAGAACGTCTTAAAAATCTTTGCTTACTTAGCAGTCACAAAATTGACTTACTAATCAGCCTTAGATATCTGTCCTACTTAATTAAACAACAAAATTAAACTGCTCTCCTTACTTATTTGCCTTAGATATCTTTCTTACTTAATTAAATAACAAAATTAAACTGCTCTCCTTACTTATTTGCCTTAGATATCTTTCTTACTTAATTAAATAACAAAATTAAACTGCTCTTCTCAACAAGTCTTAGAATTCTCTCTTACCTAGTAAAAACACAGTGAAACTGATATTCTTAATAACCAGTCTTAGAAATCTTTACATAGGTATTACTTAACAAAAATACTAAATTATATTGGTCTCCTCAATAGTAGAACAGCCGTATTCAATAATCTATCTATCGCCGGTTTACCTTACTAGAGATAGATATTTGACACTATTTGTATGAACGTTATGTCAAATTTCTATCGGTAATAGGGAAAACTGTGGATAGATAGAATATTGAAAACGGCCGTAAATTAAATTGGTCACCTTAACCGTCTAAAAAGAATGCAAAGTTTATTTAAATTTTGTTACAGATCTACTATAACAAAAATTAAATAAACTTTGCTTGCATTCTTTTAACACAGTGTCATATATTAATCAAATACAATTCGTAAAATGAATTTAAAAAAATAATACTACTAAGTAACGTAGGTATACCACCAATTAGGTAAATTTTTCGTTTTTACAACATTAAGGAATAATTTATTTATTATTTTGGACTATTAAACCACTTTAAAACAATTGATTTGCGTAATATAAACAATGGCACGTGACGAGCTGGTGACGTATTTACAACTGACCGGCCGCCTAAAGGGCCCGCGGGGTAGCACGGAGTGCGGGCGGGGGACATTTGCAGTGAGCGACGGCCGTGCTGCCGTGCGATTCTCTAATGATTCGTCGTTGCGCTCGTCGACGAGCTTACCGATGTCAAATGCTTTATGCGATATCGCCCTTGTACACAAGGTTGTTTTCCCAACTTTCCTTGTCATCTCGTCATTTGTTTCACGGATGTTGTCAAAGATGCAACGATGTTTGCTCTTAGAGAATCGCACAGCTGTTTACACAAGTCACAACATGAAAAAGCGCAGCGAAATTGAACCGAAGTTCGGCCGAACTTCGGCCGAATTTTTCATTTATACCGAATGTTCGGCAGAAGTTCGTATTCGGTTCAAACCACATTCGGCCCATCAGTACTAATTTTAAAACTAACTATAAAAGAAGTAATACTTTATGCTCAGTTTGCAAGACAATCTTTATACACTTACTTATGGTTTTATATATTTTTGTTTAATTTATTTTTATTTGGTATCATCCATCAGTAACGTAATTAAAATAAAAAAAATATATATATTTACAAATATATTTCAAATACCGAAATACAATCTCAAATAACATACATCAGAACATGCTCTAAAAATTATTGGTAATTTATGTTAAAGGCAAATCGTTAGAGCGTGGCAAACCTATTCACCTTGAATCTAAAGGAGTTCGGTTGTACCACGTTTCTGCGTTGAAATAGTTTTATCAAACCTATTTGGTTGTAATGTAAGTACTTAGCCTGGAAACTCGTGTACTAATGTTAAACAATTTAAATCCCGGATTTTGACAATTGTTTGAAGACATCTTTAGAATATTTACTGCGTCAAATGTAGATTCGAAACTAAGCTGATTTAACGATAGATTGTTCGCAATAAATACGCTTAGAAAAGTGTATATTCACATAACACCCATCAATATTATGTTCGTTCGTTCTTACAAAAGTTTTGAAAGTTTTATCTTATACCTACGCTGAGTTATGTCATGGGGGACGCTTTCTCTCGTCGGAGCGTGAAAAGCTCTAATTCTCACAGTAACATTTGTAGATGCTGAGCAGCAACAATAGGGTAGCCTATTCAAACGAAATATTCCAAACGAACTTCAACTTCGTTCTTAAAATGGCTAGTAAATGTTGGCTTACCACAATAGTTAAACCTCTATTAGGTCAAAGTGCACATGCCTAAACATAGGTGTTTTCGTACGGGATATAAATACGTGATGCTATATATACGTACGTACGCGTAAGGATACATAAAAACGCACCGAAATTCCCAAACCAGAAGAATTTCCTGAAACTAAGGCTAGTATAAAATGATACCTACCACATTATAAAAAAAGTTTCGCCCAAGACTCAAGACAAAAATATAGTTAGCCGGAAATTAGGCAATATAAGGGACCGAGATCAAGACAATGACGTAGGTATATGGTGTGTTAGCTACGAACACGTCACCGGGCCCCAGAACATGTTATATCACGAGTCATAAAATGATATTTTTTTTCTTAAACCAGGGTCCTATTTGTTAGAGGAGTTCGCCGTTGACGGACACGTCAAGGAGGCCGATATATGTTAGAGGAGTATTACGGTAGGCAATGAAAACAATCGCGCTCTGTGTTCCAGTTTGTTGAGAGTACAGCAATTGCTGTAATTAGCATAGGTCGGATAAAAATGAGGACAATAAATTAATGACACATAAAAAGAATTAATAGAATGGCGTCAACAATTATGCGGACGTGGATTAACAAACTGAAACTGTTCTGTGACATCAATCAACTAAGTACATAATCATATTCCTGGCTCTTGACCTAAATAGAATAATAGATGATAAGGATACGTGCTACCAGAAATGTAGTGAGTAATGATATCAAAAAGATCAAAATAGTCTTGCCTAGGTAAGTAAGATCGATTGGTTAGCTCTCGAACACACTGCAATTTAACGGGCAAAGTAACTGTAAAAGTCATTATCATTAATAATAATTACCAATATAGGTAGTAAGATCCTACTTTAAAAGTCATTTATAATGTAGTATCTGCCTATATGCGGTTGTATTCATTGTGTTGTGACCAATGTGGTCATGACACCAAAACGGTGAACTCGGAAGTAAGCAGTTATTTACGATGACGCACAACTTAATGTGCATAGGTAATTTTAAATTGTACTGCGTTATGCTTATTTTCACGTTATTTTGTACTTTCGTGATAGTTGGTTTCATTTCTTCCTGAGTCTCTCTCGGTAGTGACTCCATTTAATTTCGAAGTGGTGGTTGTTATGATAAAATTAAAAACCGACATTTATTATTGGCTAAGGCCGGATTTTTTGACATCTAGTTATGTAATAGTTAAATGGATGGAAATTACATTTTACAGATTCATACATTTTACGTCATCATTAAGCATTTGTAAGCTTAACAACAAAAATCCAGTCTACATTTGAAGAATTCTTTTATATAGTGATGGTGATCGGGGATATCTCGAGCCTTTTAAGACTTTTAACCTGAATTAAAAGTAAATCATAGGCCTTTGAACAGGTTCTAATAGGCCAAGTAAGTTGTACCTACTCATACACAAAAAACAAATCTATACTCATTAATATTGTAAGTATCGAATCGCACACAATTGATTGAGTCATTCCCAACACAATGAGCTTTCGTAAGTGCGTACGCCGTCGTGACGTAATGAAATGGACAGCATTAACATTGCCACAGTGTTAAATTGAATTAATTGGGCATAAACACTTCCTGCATTTCCTGTAATTATAATAATAACTGTGTGACAGTACAGCGACCCTGCCCTGACTGACATGAACAATGCAGTGTGGGTGTTGGAGCTCTCACGATTTGGGCGATTCCGGTCTCAGGTCTCTCGCAGATGAATGTTTTAAATCGCCTCGTTACATGAATAAATGTAGCTTGAGACATTTTTGTTCATAATTTGTCAGAAATCCAATTCAGTCCCAAGTCACACTCCGGGCAATCCATCGAACGAAATCGTGGCATAGCGTGGTCGTAAAGCACAATCCATGTCGCTGCGACGTGTTATCGTGTAAGTAACTACGCTAAGATGCGATTGAGCCACAGGAGTCAATCAATCGAGCATTTTAACTGACTGTACGTGAACACGCAAAAATTTACTAAGACATATAGCCAAAATGTTAAATACTGAGAGTACTTCTAGAATAGTACATTTGTCATATTAATTTTAACTTCATACCGCCACGCTTTTTGCATTTTTTAGAAAAAAGTTTTGATAGACAGAGTACACAGGACTACACATAGTGTAGTGATCCTATAAGTGTTCATTGTTCCGCTTGGAGTACGGAAACATAATTTACTGAGAATGATGCACTCCGTTGTTTATGCTGATGCCTATATCTCCTCAGAGTCTAACACAAGACCAATATTTGGAGGCAAATATTGGTCTTGTAGGTACACCTCTGCAGTAACCCATCTAGATACACTCTAGCAAAAAAGACTTACCACAGTGTAGGCCACCTGATTGGCACCATTCGAGGATCACATGTACCTAATAGACAGACTATCTATTCGGTACCCGTCAACGTTGGATGTAAAAAGTATGCTTAAGAATTTTAAAGGTAAAAACACGACTTATTTTGTGCAAATATAGAAATTCTCGGAAATTTGATCCCTTGGTGAGTCTCAAAAATGTTATCACTGATTCTTGAAATATTATCAAGACCGGAAGTCCTACAAAAGTTGCCATTGACAAATTATGTATTTTAAAAGCAATTTTGGGTTCAACGGAACATACTCGTTCGTATTCTCATTATTTCATTATGAGTCATTACTTTTATCTGTCTTGTGTATGTTGTCTGTTTCGACGTACTCATTTAATCTTTTGTCTTAACTACGAGTATTTACCTTTTTGTTAGTATTGTTCATGTTACTTATAGTTTGTTTCATGTCCCATACGCGTTTGTTCTTGTAGCAGTACCTATTCACAATTAAACAAATTATGCAACGCGCATTTCTACAAGGTTGTCATTGTCAAATTCTCATATTTACTTCTTTTACAGGCTAACTAATAAACACTAATGTGTTAGATCATCTTATTCTTCATCATCATCGTAAATTTTATTGCTGAAGGTCGTGCTTGTCTTGGAAGGCTTGAGTAGTGTTTGACCAAGACCTTCCATGCATGCTTGTCTTCGGCATGCTCTGGGCAGAGGTGACAATAAGTTCTGTGAGAGCCTTCACTTGGTCGGACCAGCGGCAAAGTGATCGGCCACGTGGTCTCTTCCCTCAATGTTTCCCTAGTACCAGTTTGTCCACCAGGTTGCCTGCGTGCTATTGACGCATGATGTCTGATTCTGATCGAGAGTTGGTCAAAGATCGACTTGTTGGTTCTTTTATCAGTTTAAGGAATAACATCCTCCTCCAGCATCACATCACGAATGCGTCTATTTTTCTTCTGTCATTTGTTCAGACCGTCAAGGATTCAGCACCGTTAAAAAAATAGGAAACATCAAAGTGTTATTAGTTGTACGAGTCTCTTCTTGGTTGTGTTGGAGACTTTTACGCTCTGCCAGATTTTTGTAAGCTTACTCATTGCAGATTTAGCCATTTATGTATGTCACCGAAGTTTTCTTCCAAATCCTCCATGGTTACTTAACATGGATCCTAGTTACGCGAAGTGCGAACTCATTTACAAACTCTAGGTCCAAGAGTTCGTCTGTTCTTGAGAGTTGCCCGGCTCGGTCTGTGACAATGACCTTTGTCTTGGATTCGTTAATGGAGAGTCCGAACAGGTCGCTTTCGTACTCTACTTTCATGAGTGTAAGCTATAGGTTATTAAAAACCAGGAAATATAAATTCTACACAGAACTAAGTTATATTATTCTCACTTACTTAAGTGTTGAAAACTAAACCTACTTAAGTGTTAGTTTTCAGTATAAACGTCGTGATTCCAGAAATAGCCTTCACTTACCGATGATATTATAATGCATGATGCGTCACCTCATCACAGAGTCAGACGCGTCAACAATCGTATCTAAATCGCAAAGCATTTTTACAACTGGCTGACTCATTGCGCTTTTATTTTGTTATAGTAATTTATGTACAATGATTGGTATGTAGATTATGGTACGTTAATGAATCCATTCTGAGGGTCTATCGCTAGCACGATTGCGTAAAATGTATCGAATGTAGATAGGAAGCACAACATATATATACATTCTATCCATAGACTAATGAATATATGCATCCATGAACATTATTAAAACATGCTTTATTTATATATAAATATATATTCACGTAAGGTTTATATATTTATGGATGATAATCAAAGCTTTTATGTACCTAAGTAGAAAATAAACTTTACATTGTTAACTACTTTTTCCCTAAATATATCGGGTGCCCCGAAACTCAACGATAACCTGGTACCGGGCGAGAGGCCAAGGTATACAAGTTATAAAAAAAGTAAAAAAAAAACCAAAAAATCGAATTTTTAGAGTAATTATTTAATAATACAATCTCAAATAACAGTGCTAATCGCAACCACAAATCAAAGTAATAAACACAAAATAAATTAAGTTATGACGAGTTATGGTTCACAAAATTATTGTCAGTTAACTTTGATACTTCATGTTGGGAAGAATTGTTTTTTTCTTATGTTTTTCATAACTGGTATACCTTGGTTTCTCGCCCGGTACCAGGTTATCGTTGAGTTTTGGGACAGATAAATAAAATTGACCTGTCTGTTTGTAATTCCAAATTAACGGGCTTTCTTTTAACATGTTGCAGTTCCTAGAAAAACAGGTTGATTTCTCCGAAATCTATTGTATTATTGGCCAAATATGGCGAGTCGCCAGTCAACGGGTTAAATGCATACCTATGTAAGTATATGCGGTACTTACATGAAAAACTCAGTTTTTTAAATGTTTGTCTTTCCGTCTGTGTGTTTGTCTGTTTCTTCCGGCTAATCTCTGAAACGGTTGGACCAGGGTAGATAATATTACCGTGGCTGGACTGATTTTTACGGGACATTCACTGGCAGTCAGCTAATGTTATAAGGAGTAACTTAGGCTAGTTTTATATCATCATCATCATCATCCATTACCAAACAGGTGAAGCCGCGGGCGCAGCTAGTTAAATACCTAAAACTGGCCAAATCGAGTCAGACTCGCGCACAGAGGTTTCATACCACACGTACAATACAATTACGTCATGTAGATATATGACATTTACCAAATAAAATGTATGTAAGTACTTATGTATTTGGATTGATTTTTGGGACCCTAAAATCAAGAGAAAAATGGATTCCTCGCTTACTTCGTTGTCAGTCTGACGGTCAAGACCCATTTTCTCAGGAACGCGTGGAGGTATCAATTTTAAAATAATACCAAATATTAAGATTTACGGTTTGTTAGAGCTGTAAAACAATTTCTACTTTAAAAATACGACCATTTAGGAGAGTGTCAAAATATACACTCGTCAATAAATCTAAACCGTGAGCGCGTGTTAGACTTGCACTTAGCCTATTCTTATTATCCGTTAACCTATACTGTAGAGTTCACACTTTAATCACTACATGTTTGACTCTTGTACTATTACCGTTTGTATGACAGAGTAAAATAAACAAACCACTTTGAAAAATAAAGCTTTGTATTGTATTTAGGTGACCTCTCTTAATTATATCTTTTTAATTATATTTTTATTAATTATACAGCTCTGTCACAGCCACTGACGGGGCGTAGGTTTATAGAATAGGGTCACGTATGCTCATACACAACTCTAAACTTGTAAGGCCTTATTAATAAACTTGGCTTACACCCGGAGTAGTTAAAACATCTATCTGTCAATTTTTCGCTTGCAGTAAATGTCACGCGTGAAAGCAAGACAAAGCATATTACGCCTAATATAGGTTTACGCAACGTTTATTAATAAAGGCCGTACTGTCTAAAAAGTTATAAATCGCGTGAAAGAGTATCTGTTGGGTAGAATTTACGACACACGTTTGTTTAACTGCCCTCCGTGAATACAAATAAAACCCATGCTAAAGTTTATTTTTAACGAAATCAAACTCGACATTCGGAACGTCACCATTCAACAATAGTTCTCCGTCAAGCATTGTACGCACGTAGTAGTACCACGATTGATGGATTTGTTTTGGATGGTATTTCACACAAATACATAGAAACCAGTAGTGTCACTGCGACACGTCGTTTGCTGCGGCTTCAGGTAGCCGGCTACCAACTAGCACCTTACACTTTTGGATCGCTTTTCAAATGGTTGATGCCATCTGCAGTCGGGTTCGAAATCATGACTGCAGCGACATGAAGCGAAGACACGTCGTCTGCTGCTGGTACGTTTAGCCGGCTACCAACTTGCACGTTTATTAAACCAATGTATTCTGTTGCTGATAAGGAACAATATTTGCAAATAAATGTATTAATGAAATAAAAACTAAAAGAATTAGCAAATTTTTACTATTTTATTATTTTTACACAGGAGAAAACTCACCTCCTATTCAAACTGTTTGGTTGTTATGTTTGAAACTCATTTGTCTTATTAGCGGGATACAGTGTTGATACTTACAAATAAAAAAATATTGACATTGTATTATATATTTGAAAGTTGAATTTCCATTAATGTTTTTAGAATAACGATCAGTATTGACTTGTTGGTTTACTTATGTAAATCGACGAGAAACGACCATTGTAGCAATTTTAATGGTAGTCTAACAGTTTATTATACCCATATATTTAATATACCGAACGCAAAGTAAGTAAATATATCTATAAGTAGAACGGACGTTCTACTTAGCTAGTAGGGAAGACTTCCTACTTTGAAAACTGCTAACTCCGACCGCTCTGCCGGCCCTTGCGTAATGATTGCCGGCCAGCGTCCTCCGCCCCCACCGCACCACCTATTCCCACTTTTGTCGCCTATTTATCGCGAAGACGGTCCACTTGCTCGAGGCCGCGCGCGTACTTTGCCGAAAGGGTTCGTCAAACGTGCTGGTTTACGCGGGCCAATGATCAAAGGAAGTTTTATTGAAATACAATTTCATACTCGCGCTAGCCCTATACCTCGACCGAGGATGCAAAATCAGGCTCATTATTTATCAAGAACTAAGTAGTAAACTATAACATACATTTAAAATAAATCTCTAAATTAGTATCATTATATAAGTCTGTTTCATATTGTTTTGCTAAATCATCTTGGAATAAATTGGTTACTGTTGATCAATTTCAAGGTTTCATGTTGTCCTCATAATACAACATTATTAATTAAAAAAAACACTTGATACAGATGCAGCTTTAACATTATATTTTTTCTTTATAATAAAGTGCAACGTGCTGCTTTATTACTAATAAGGTAGAGACAAACTGAGACTACGTATGCAACTTATTATGACATCTACATCTCTTGAATTTATATAAACAATTAAATCAGAAACATACTAACATACGCAACGTTGCTTGCGCATGATAAGTACATACATGGGCTCAGTTTGTCTCCACCTTTAGTTATTGTGTGGTGCAGCCACCAAAATGGTTACGACGTACCTGATGTATAATTTTGGATCCCATTGACTTAAGGGCATTAACACGCAGACGTATTTAACACCACATAATAAATAATAGTTACCTTATACGTAACTGACCGACAGGGGGCCGATTCCAATAACAAAAATTTGCTCCTACTGCGCAATCAGTTTTTTTATCTTGCACTGCTATTCAAAAACAGTCCAGCTGCAGTTACGTTGCTGTTCACGCAAGCGATCGATCTTTATATTCTTGATAGATCATGAAAGGGACGCTAACTCATATTAGTAATATTCGTATAATACTTAATTGCGTTAATAATAAAGAGATAATGTTACGTTCCAATTGGTCTCTAAAAATAATTAGAATGAATTTATGGGTATTATGGGTAATTCTAATTATTGAATGATTTCCGAAGCTGAACTGCAGTTGCAGGGGGATACGACTGTTGAACATTGTGAAATAGTAGAATTGACCCCAGGTCCTAAATCGGCTTAGAATGTATTCATGAAGCGTGGGCAAACCTCTTTACTCCTACGCAAGTTTTAAAACATGCGAAGGTGGGTCGTCGAAGGGTATTATTAAATGAAATATTAATAATAATATTCATTTGTTTTGCCAGATGTAAGTGAGACGGGTGGGCAGGAGTTCGTTATGTAAATATTATAACTAATAAGATTAGATTATTAGGTTGGAACTGCACTGCCAGCATGGATGGGCGATAGAATAAAACAGAATAAAATTTGACAGTAGTTATCGGTAAAAGACACGCGATATAGCTATCGCGGCTAGATCCATGCGAGAGACAAGATACGAGATCCACGCTCGTACGGCAACCGTCAAATATCAAGCCAGCCCTGCGAGCATGGATCTCCCGATAAACTTGTCGAGTTACCCATTACGAATTCGTACATTGAGATTCTTCGTACTACACTGTTGTCACATATTTGTATAGATTGGCGTAGTAAACATTGTGTCAATTTTTTTTACAATAATATTCAAGAGCCATCGGCCATGCCACAGAAAAGCTGCGTCTGTCCTCCATCTCTAATCAGTGAGCCATACCTGAGCTAAGAAACTGGAGCGTTCAGCGAACAACAAAACAAGCCCGCCCGGAGCATTGCGAAAATAGGGCACTGCAACGGAAGCAGTAGGCTAAGGCGCAGTGGGCAGCATTACTGATTCATTAGGCCGGCTTTCACTGGCGAACAAACTGGAATAATAAACACCCACGAGCTATAGCTAATATTACTGTTTCATAAGCCATTTTGCTTCGTCCAACTCAGTATAGCCGTAATAGGTTCTAATACTTCTAATGGAAATGGACAAATGGTCATCACTTGCTACGAACAATGCAGTAATGTACTCATGTTGAGTCATTCATAGCACCACCATTGTCTCTCGCCTACCACGAGATTTCGTGAAAATGTGCCGATATAAAAGAGCTAAATATATGCTTACATTTAATAAAGATTTCTTGAAATTCTCATGGAATCCGATTTACCTAACGAGACGTAGGCAGTGTTCTAAAGTATCAATGATAATTTTGCCTTGATCCTGATAATTATTACCGTTGATGAGTATATTCCCTTGTATTAGACTGGAACGATTAGGGCTGCAGACGCCTGCTAGTTAATTGAATAGGTACCACAAGAATAGAACCCAGGTTTTCTATTCTTGTGTAGGTACCTCGTTATTGTCAACCATAAGTTATATTCAGCCAAATAGTTTTAACTCGTGATTGTGCCAACAATAACATCTGACCAAGAAACTTGGACGCTATTACAAACATTTTATTACTCTTCATCAAAATCAATGCCACCAGCCAGTTATATAAAATTAAAGTAAATGCATTTACAGAGGATATCGTCGAAACTGTAGTCGTGAGCGCACACCTTTCACAACTGGTTTTCAACAATCAGGTATTGGATGTGTGTTGACTGCTGAGAAACAGCCAGGAAGGAAAAAATATATTTACCCGATAATTCTGCTCGTACGCTCGTGGCCAAAGGAAGTCTAATGAATAAGTTATAAAAGGAAATGTCCAGTGGCTGGGCGAAGCTCCGTCGAGTTTGTCGACCTCGGCCGTAATGCCTGTTCCATCTTACAATGGCTTTAGAATCAATCAGAAGTGCCATTTGATTTATTACATAATGGCATGATAAGGGTATCTTCGGTATAAGTAATATAATGTTCTGTAATATAATATCAGCTGGAAATATAGATCTTATTTACACTTTGTTATCATCATATATTATTATTATATATCATCAGTCTACACGAGACCATGATCACTTAAAAGTGATCTAAACGTCGCTCGGGATTAAATAACTTGTAACATACGCGATCGAATCCGTCATTGTTTAATTTCTATACATAAGTTCTAGGTTTCTAGAATAAGGTTTGAAATGTAGCAAAAATTCTATTTTGCAACCACCATGAATGTACTTCATTATCCGACACTAAAGAAGACGTACAACGGAGTTTAACACCATATTTCACGCCAATTAGAACGTAGCTTCGTCATCCAGTCATGAACTCGTGAAGGTGACTATTTATATCAGACGTGTCTAAAGACCAATCTATATAGGGTAGGTAGTATAAAGTGAGAAATCCAATGAAGATAACGACATCAATCCCGTCTTAGAGAATCCAACAAATTATAATCCAAGAGCAAGAAAGTCTTCGGCAGCAAGCTTATATCGCCAAGAAAATGGGTGTTTCAGATGACTTCCAGACATCAATGAGCAATGAAAATGTTAATAGCTTCAGTCTGTGGATCAGGCTGGCACATGATCCGGAACCATGGCAAATCCGAATGGTAATAACTGACGACTGAAAAAGCCGTGTCTATACAATAAATATTCTATATTGTGTAGTGTTCAGATCACGCAGCCACCGATGAGTCAGACGCAAGCCACCAAGTACAAATGTATACTTTATACTATATATGCACCGGATACTCGATACCTTTTACGACTACCATCGAGTACTATATCCATGATAGTTAGTCCGTACGAGTATCGGATACGCACAAACGGCGAGCAGCTACCGTAATGTATACAGACTATATCAGAAATTTTGCACGTTGTCGCTTCTTTACAAAAATGACATTTAAGTTACGAACAGATCGTGGACATAATAATAGGTATTATCGACCAGAGAGTAGCTCGATGCCCTTAGCGCCATGCCTTAATGTTATTAGGACGTATTAGGAAAACGACAACGTATCGCTGACCGTAAATTGTATACCCCTAAAAGTAGGTATTTATCTAAACTAGAAACCTACTGGTACATTACGTTTCTTTACGAAGCAAGGATCTTAAGCAGAACTATGACTTTATCTATGCTTATACTTATAATATTTTAGAGGAAAGATTTGTATGTTTGTTTGTAACGAATTGGCTCAAAAATTACTGGACCGATTTTAAAAATTATTTCACCATTGGAAAGCTGCATTCACCCTGAGTAACATAGGCTATATAAGATTAATCATCATCATCATCCATCACCGCGCGGGTGGAACCGCGGAGAGCAGCTAGTTTTTTTATATAATCATTGGACTCTGGCAGAAGACTTAGTAGCAAGTAAAACGAACAAACGTAGCAAAAAGTAGAATGCAGACAGTATTTATTGAATTGTAGTCCAGTAAAACAATTTATTTATTAATTTCATTTAGTGAAACGGTAGGATTAGTCTCTTAAACTTGTTTCGTAACAAGCAATTTATTCATTGACTGACTAGCACGCCTCTTCAAGGTGACTACTTGGACAGAATAATGATGTGATATTTGCAATGCTAACTAAGGATTTTCTACGTACTTTTAAGGTATTCAGCGGAAGTTGTACTCTATTACTATAGTGTAATAATAACTGTATTTTACGAGAGGAAATAACAAATAAGTTTCAAAGTATCTAATTTAACAGTTTTTGTTGTGAAGGTACTTAACCTACGTCATATTTTTTATGTCGTAGTTAGGAGATTGACAGGCCCTTCGCTTATGGAGGAGTGTTTGACGTGCACTGCACGCATATCTGTGCTGAATTATAGGGGCAACATAGAGGAAACTGGTTTCCTCTATAAGTGGCAATGCTAGCCCGGGCTTTTTTGTTTGTGGGCTGTACAGATGGAGTATAGTAGATATCTTTACACATGCCCTCCAATTTATTCATTCGAGTGTGTCGAGTCCAGTGCATACACTGGCGCAGATCTAGACTATAAAAATATAAGCTATTGTTACCAGTAAGGACATCTTTCAGGTATCATAATAATTACTGAGAAGGGTATGAAACATTTGTCGACCGTTGACGAAGTAATTACTGTATCAGTGATGGATATGTCGGTCAAAAAATTTGACTCCACTATGAGAAAATTTGTGTTTTATTACTGCAGTACGGCTATTTCGGGTTGCATTAGATGTTGGTTGGTAGGGCTCCATACTTTGAAAATACTACTACTAATGTTTTTATTTTATTAGATGAAGGATTGATAATGTCTAGAGTCTTATCGGACTTGTGTCTGAAGTGGAGACCTCCTTAGAGCAAGTCTCTGAATAGGGACGAAATCGTGTCCAATTTAACCCCACAAAAACACAAGTCTGTGCACTCTAAGCACCCTTGAAGATCTCTAGAAGTATTGGGATCCTTGGTGTCGACATAACCAGTGACGTGCAGTTTAGGGGTTACCTGGAGAGCAAGGCCAAATTTGCTTCCAAAAAGCTTGGTGTGCTAAGCCGATCCAAGCAGTACTACAGCCCGCGGCCACGGCTTGCGCTTTACAAAGCACAAGTAAGACCGCATATGGAGTACCGATCACGTCTATGGACTGGGTCAACCGCTTACCAGATTGACCCCCTAGACTCCATCCAACGTCGTGCCATTCGTAACATCGACGATCCCATACTTACAGACGGTCTGGAATCAATCGCTTGGTCTTCGGAGAGTCTTTGCATTTCTCTGTGTATTCTACCGTATGTACCGCGGCGAGTGTTCGGAAGGAACTGTTTGATCCCTCTCCCCCTCTCCATTGATATGTACTCCCCGGCACGGCCAAAGCCAGTACAAAGCACCACCTGCTGTCAAGCACTTCACCTCGATGCTGACGCCCTCCACGACAATGTGAGCGTCAGAGGGAAGGGAATGCGCCGTCGAGGCCCGTGGAAAAACACGACACGACCTCGGTCTTGTGCAGCGCCACTTTCAAGCCTAGTCGGCGAATCCTTCCCGCGACCAGGAATCTGCCGGACCTTGATCTACCTAGCTCAATTACGCAACGGTTCTCAAGAACATTTATTCCGCGTACAACAAAAATCTGGATAACGCCCTTGGTGTCGCAAACGTCTATAGGCGACGGTGACCACTTTCCATCAGGTGTGCCGCCTACTCGTCTGCGTACTTTTGGCAATAAGAAAAAAAAATGAATTTTAGTTAATTTGTTTAGGAATTGGCACTCCTAATCCCTCCCTAATTCGTGAGGTAGATTTAAATGATTTAGGCCTTCCAGTTATACAGTTAGATCAAAACTCGTGGCATTAGTCTATACTACACTAGTGTTTTTATAAAGCTGGAGTCGCACATGCGAAAGGGTTGGACTTCCTGAAGCGCCAGAGTAAAAGCAAAAGCAGTTTGTTCCACTCGTAAGAGTTTTAGGCTAGATATAGATATAACTAAAAATTTAAGTATTATTATTAACCGGCAAAACACTCACGTTACGTAACGTACGATGTTATGAGTGTTTTGCCGGTTAATAATAATAGTTAAATATGTGTCAAACTCACGAGAATTTCAATAAAAAAAAATTAAATATATTAGAATATTTTTAGGATTGGTTTTTAAACTTAACCCTCCACTGTCCACCGCGCACAATTGCGTTCGGGTTACGCAGTCCACCGCGTAGTGGCTACCTCTCTCATGCTTTCTTTACTTCTCTTTGTTTGGTTAACATTGGTTTTTTATTAATGGAGAAAAATTCATTCACATATATCACACTGCAACGGTGTGCGGCGATATATTGCAGTGATGTAGTGCACCTTCACCTCCTCAGTGAGCTTTCTCTGAGAAAGCTCTGGGAATGTGGGGTGGCGACTAGAGAGTTTAATTAAGCTCACTTGCTGTAACCTTCAAACCCAAAACAACACACTAACGCTTGAAGGCAGAATATTTAACAATACAGTTTTAGCCAACACAAAAGCCTTCAATCAAATCCCCTACTTTGTATGTCACCTGACAGCCAAAACCCAGGGAATTTATTGTGATTGGATTTCCTGAGATGTATGCACTCTCCAGTTGACATTGGTGTGACTCAATACCTAAAATCAAACGGCTTCAACCTTGTCGATGGACTTTGTACAAAATGTATAACCTGGTTTAAAAAGCAAGCCTGTATAAGTACCTAATAAAGTTGTTTTTGCCTTATTTAAAGTAACCTAACTATCTACTTCCCCATTCTTATTGAGAGTCCCAGCCAAGATTACATAACTGCTTTGCTTTTGTTGATAACATGAAAAGGTTTACAAAAAAAGTTAATAATGGCTTTGTGTATTGGATCTCTTTATGTTGCCTTCAGGCAAGTAACAAATGTACCTGTATTTGTAAGTACAATTAAATACATATTAAGAGTAGTATTAAGTATATAGTATTAGTATAGTAAATAGTATTAAGAGTCATCTACCTTTTTATCTAGAAGATTGAGTTTTTTTTTATCTAACAGGCACTTAACCAAGCAATGTGGAACTGACATAAACTGAGATATTCTGAAGTACCCTGGGGTACCATAAAATATTGCCATGACATTTACATGTTACAAATTTCACAGGTTCTTTGTTTTATAATACTCTGTATTATTACATTACTAGATTGAAAAAATAATTCCACATATTTCTAAAGGTAAGAATAACTATTTTGAATTGAATATGAATGGTAATATACATATAGAGATGCAGATATTGCAGTTTTAGTGCTAAATTAATTGTATTTCAATCTGCCTTTATTCCAGGCTAACAATTTCATACACATATATATATTAGTCAGGCCTACAATTTACCAGAGTCAACAATCACAGTTACATATGAACTCAGAGACTTACAATCCCCACACACTTACTCCTATGGATAAAGCATACAAGAAATCTTCTCTTCAAGCTATATTTGCTCAAGTAGTCTCCATAATGGGCATGTCTTACAAACGGCCCATATCACTTCATCTCAATTATGTGAAAAGCCAAAATCATTTATTCAATTAAGGCATCAAAGACGCACTTATGAATGTAAATTTTCATTATAATGTACCTTAAAGACTCTACCACCACATTCCAAAATATATAGAGCCTACCAAGAAGAAGCGGCAAGA
Organism: Selenia dentaria; assembly: GCA_917880725.1. Taxonomy (NCBI): domain Eukaryota; kingdom Metazoa; phylum Arthropoda; class Insecta; order Lepidoptera; family Geometridae; genus Selenia; species Selenia dentaria. The sequence continues at coordinate 29,279,129 of OU862877.1, read as the reverse complement.
AATATGGGGCCATTCTTTTTATATAGATGTTTACAATGTTTCTACTTAGGTACTACTAATATTACATTTTATGGGTGGCAGAGTGACAGCTTGCCAGAAGTTTCTGTCTTCTATATAATGTCGGACTTTATAATATGTTTTGTTTATTAAAACATTTTCATAGTCAACATGAATTTTCCCTCTGTTAGCTCAGTTATGTGTTGGGATTTTATTGTAACTCACACAATTTTCTAGGGATGGTTTATTACTCTTTGCAAGACTAAAAGCAGGTACAGCTATACTATTTGTATTTCTAGTATTAAAAGGGTGGTGATCACTATTTAACTTGTATGTTATGAATGTAAATCATTATGAACATACATTATATTTTCAAAAACATATATAAGGAAGGCAAAGTTAATATATTGATTTCTTTAAATAAATCTCTGAAAGATTCACGGGGACCCATTTTGTGTATAGTTCGAATAGCATGTTTTTGTAGGATAAAGATGGTCTCTATATCAGCCGCTGAACACCATAACAATATCCCAATAAGATCCCCTAAAAACTGATTGATTTTCATCAGACTGATGGATCAAATTGTTAGTGCAGTTGCTAACAATAAAAATGAATATTGCATCCCAGAATTCCTTAAACCTCCCACAGTGCACAAATAATCACCCAATTCATAGTCTGGGCATAATAGATGCCTAATCCAAAGTGACTTAGTATGCATCACCCATGTATTCATCCAAGGAGTTGTGAAATATGTATATTGTCTTAATATAAACTATTCACCCATCTTAGTGCACTAACATAATAATGAAATGGATGGACCCACTTTTACAACTTTTACATCAAACACCAGGGACACCAGTAAAGACATTGTAGAAATAAACAAACACCTGTCACTTTTGACAGAACGCTCACGACGATTATGGTGTAGAACATGGTTAATGTAATCGTCAATATGGCGGCAGTTAAGACGTCATCAATGACGTAGCATGGGCCATCGAAATCACGCTCACGTTGAAAGGGACCGACTGTTATTGCGCTGAAATCGATTATGGCTGATTGGGACCGCACTGTAACATGGCGAAGTAGGTGGTTGTACTTTGGCTTCATTTTTAATTTTCATTAGAGTCCTCTTTGATATCCCAGTTGCAGCACAGGTTCGTTTCACCTCTTGGTCTACAGGTATGGTGTACTGTTTATTTGCTTTCTCCGATTCAAAAAACTTGAGCACTTTCAAGATTAAATTTCTTGATTCGCTGTGTATTGTTTTTCCCATGACTTCAGTTTAACAGCTACAACAATTTTAATAACAACCAAACCAGTCCAAACTTAACAGTAAACAGTCTAAACTTAACAATAAATATTAAAAACAAAACAACAACAAAGCGAAAATATCAAAATTATGGGGACGTGTATCGGCAACGAAGATGCTAACCGTACTGTCACACCGGGGAGTGCGCAGAGAGGTGACAGAAGAAGCGGGAGAGGCGCCGCATTCCAGCGAGGTGCACAGATATTCTGACCGGGTTATATGTGTGTACATTCCCTGGTCTCTAGATAATCTAATTAATATCTCTTCTGTCTCTTCTCCTGGCTATTACACAGCATTAAGATAAAGCAGCCAGTCACACAGTTCTTTTTCTGACTTGAAATCATTATAATTTGTAAACTGTGTTTGTTGACCACTTATCTACATTATGTATCTAAATAAAAAATGCTTAATAAATCAGCAGTTCCTTTTTCATTAAAACTCACAAAGTCAGAAACTTTTTTACAATCATTACTCCTATATATTATTGCTTGGCTTGAACTAACAATGGCAGTTTTTTTTATTATACTACCTATATAACTAAATAGTCAACAAAATCGGCGTACTGTACTGTAATAATAAAATTGATACATAGTTTTAATAAAATGATTTTAACATAGTGACCTTTTTACCTGACTGCAATGAAGTTCAAAAGGAGGGTTATGTGCTAAATATTTATGTATATAAGTATGTATGTATGTCTATGAAGCTCTGTCCACTCATAGCAACTGAACATCCCAACCAATGGGGTGAGTGTTACCAGATCAAATTACCCAACTGGGGCGAAGCCAAAAAGGAAGTATTATTATTATTTATTATACTTGAATGTGAACACTAATTATTTGTATAATTAGGTTATTAACCACTCAGCATCCTGTTTACACATATAGCAAAAGATTTATGAATAAAACTTTTGGTTTGTTTTCTTGTTTTTATTATATGATGGGTCTCAAACAATGTGAAATATCTATGGTTTTAACTGGCTTACTTGTAGAAATTGTGTCACAATTCCTTCGCAATTTTATGTACTGATATTACTTATACTTATATTACTTACTCCTGATTCTAACAAATGCTGTGAATGATTTTATATTTCAGGACAAAATTTAAATAGTAATTATATGGCAGGCCTGCTCTTCTGTGAGCATCCATGTTAAGAAACTAATATTAATCTTCCCAGTTTTTAGGTAACAGATAAGAAAAATATATGTGTAAGTTCAGAGTCTAGAGTATAGAGTTGTGAAGTACCTTGCACTTCAAGGTTTTTAGTTGTCAAAATTAGATACTAATATATGTGAATAGGCACCTACAGTAGATATCCATAGACATTACATAGTGTGTGTATTTATTCAAATATATTATAAAATGACACACACTTATTTTAAAATATGTTTAGGGTTTTTATGGACTGTACTTACCAATAATAGATAATGTGCTTCCCAATAGGCATAATCCGATCCGCACACACACTGCACGATTCAAACTGCTAGTCACCCGACGTGAGAAATAGCTGATCGGACAATTCCATCGCTGATCCGTGGGCTGCTGTTCGTAAGTTACTGTTGTGGGTTGGTATACCGCGCTCGTAGGCATTCTGATCGATTTTATGACACCCAAACACAAACACAACACACGTTAACTGTATTCACGGTGATTTCCAGCCTTTCAACAGTTTCAAGCTTTTTTATTTCAAAGAAGTCAAGCAGGGTAAACATGAAACACAGGTATTGGCTGGAAGCACAACAAAGCGTGCTAGAGAAACGAAAATTTTATAACGCTTGACAGCTTGCCTCTTGACTCACAAAATAAAATTCACATTTCACAAGCTTGATCAGTGTTGCCAGATCTATTTTTATTAATTCGAGGACGCGACTGAAAAAAATCAGGAGATGTATGGGGATATTATAAAAAAATCAGTAGATACAATTCTGTTAAATGAAACAATTTCTAAAATTCAAATGACATTTTAAAGATTAATTTTAATGAGATGTAAGACATAAGATATATTTTACTTTTATGCTTTTCTGATATTGCCGGGCATCATATAGTCATAGCATTTGGCATTTTTCAAAATGTATTTATTCACGTAATCTTAGCGGGTGTGTTTATTCAAAATGATTTCTCGCGCAATTAGATGTGGTTGTTAAAGTAAAGAGTTTTTACATTATGATGACGATGAACTCTTTTCTATGTATCTCATTGCATGACAGATGTAATTTGTTTATGTCAGAGAATGTTTTGTCACAGCTTGACTTTAAATAAATTCGTGTATTCACAATCTTTGCAAATTGTTGTTTTATGTTGCCATTTCAGTAATTATTATTAGAGAAAGCTTTATAGTATACTCTAACAGGTTACGGTTACCCAGCATCTACGAGAAACGGCTGAATAATGACAGACTCTGGAAGTGGGAATGCCGTAAGTACACATGAGAAGTTGCATGTGCCCCACGGAGGTAACATGAATCCGAGCTTACCAACAATGGAGAAGCTTGACGGTAATATGTATTACAACACGTGGAAATTCATGATGGAGTTATACCTGATCCATGGTGATTTATGGGAGTATACGATGACAACACAGCAAGCGATTTATCAGGTTGTAAAAAGGACCAAAAATCTGCTTGATGTTTAAACCATATTGTTTGGTCCACGTTCGTAACACGAAATCTGCAAAGGAGGCATGGGATGACTTAAAGGCTGCTTTTGAAGACAAAGGCCTAAATAATAGATGTAGGCTGTTATATAATTTGGTGAACCTGAAATTGAAGCAATTCCCTACGGTGAGAGAGTATGTAACATCTATGATGGTGGTCGCACAGCAGCTTCGTGACCTTGGTAAAGAGATAGACGATGAGCTTATAGCTACATTAATGTTACAAGGTCATTGAGATTGGCGCTTGAAAATACTAATTCTATATTGAGTACCGACTATATGAAAACGAAACTGCTTCAATTAGATGGAGACAAACCATGCACAAGGACGAGTGCTTCTAATTCATCCAGTTCTGCACTCACAGTTAAGCATCCAAATAATAAGAGGAACAATGGAAATAAGAAACCTATTAAATGTTTTATCTGTGAAGGGCCTCACAAAGCGAGGGAATGCCCAAAGAACAAACAGATGAAACAGGTTGCTCTGACTTCTTTGGCGATGGCAACGGCAGAAAAGCATGGATTCGGAGAGAGGATTCTTGACTCTGGAGCATCTAACCATATGACCAATAGAAGAGAGTGGCTAACGGACTCTAAGAAGTTAGACAGGCGAATAAAGGTAGCTTGTGCAAATGGAGAAACAGTGTATGGTGAGGTAGTAGGTAATGTAGTGAACAAGGATATGTATATCACAATAAGATGTGTGTTGTATGTACCTGGCTTAGCAGCAAACTTGCTGAGTGTGAGCACAATCGTAAGTAGAAACCTAGTAGTTGTGTTTGATAAATCTGGCTTTAAAATTATGAAAGCTGAAGGATAAATGGTTATTGGTGATGTTTTGCATACAGGCAATGTAGATAATGGTGTTTACTAAATAATATATCGTTCACAGGAAGTGGCTTTAGCTTCGATAGCTTCAGAGCAAATTATATTGTGGCACCGGTGCGTGGGACATCTAGGGGTACGGAACCTTACATTACTTAAGGCGAAAGGGGTAAGTTTTTTAACAGTATTTCTAAACTAGAATGTGAAGCATGTGTTATGGGGAAACAGAGTAGAATAGAATAGAATAGAATATAGATTTATTCCAGATCATCACACAACATAACAATAAATTACATGGCAAAGATAACAAAGTTATTAACTAAACCTTAAAACAAAACACTTTTTGTAATGTTGTGTGATGTCGGGAATGAGACCCGCCTCAGCATATGCTAGGGTTGAGAACCTTAGCGCTGGTTTTCAGTCGGAACTCATGACCGACTTCACGAACGCCAGTGTAACAATGAGTGGAAAATACAACAAATTATAAAGAAGCATACAGAGTGTGTACAAAACCAAAGGTATAAAAACATTATAAATAACATATCAGGAGCAAGAACCAACAATATAGTTCTATATTTATTAAAACTATTGTAAAATGCTGAATATTGTCAGTGCCCAGTGAGTTGTGCCAAATATCATAACCATCAAAATACGCATGCCAAACTTAAAACTTAACTAATAAATATGGCAGTAAGCAACCATTCAAGAAGACAGGTGCTAGTAGGACTAAAGAGGTTTTAGGGTTAGTTCACACTGATGTGTGTGGACCTATGAGTGAGACCTCGTACGGAGGGTACAGATATTTACTCATATTCATTGAGGCCTTTACCCGAAAAACATTTGTGTACTTCTTGAAAAATAAAGGAGAGGTCTTTGACAAATTCACCGAATTTGTCAAGTTGACAGAGCGTCAAACAGAAAAGAAATTGAAAATTATCAGATCTGACAATGGCAAAAAGTTTGTCAACAAACGTATGATTGAGTTCTGCAAAGCAAGGGGAATACTACAGCAACTGACAGTAGAGTACACACCCGAAAAAAACGGAGTAGCCGAGCGTTCTAACAGAACGATCACAGAAAAAGCTAGAACAATGCTAGAAGAAGCTGGTTTAAGCAGGCGGTTGTGGGCTGAAGCAGTTAACACTGCAGTGTATTTGAAAAATAGATGTCCCACCATAGCTGTGAAAAATATGACGCCAGAAGAGGCATGGATTGGAAATGAGGTAGACCTAAGTCTTATCAGAGTATTTGGATGTCGGGCATACCTGCATGTTCCAGATCAAATGCGAAAAAAGTGGGATCGTAAAAGCTAAGAGTTGGTTCACTTCGAATACTGCAAAGAAACTAAAGTATATCGCTTAATTGATCAACAGGTGAGCTACATAAAGGAAGAGACCGTAGTATTCTTTGAGAATCAAAAATATGGAAGCAAGAGTGAAACACCTGTAGAGATAGCTGTTCCTCCAACAGAAGCTGTTATTGAGCTAGAGAGTATCCCAGAAACAACTCAAGAGTCAACGCATCAACAAAATCAACGCAACGCTGAAATCAGAACAGGTGATTCTGGACACTGATATTGTTTATGATGATGCGTGAGAAACATCCGATGAGAGATAAGAATCAGATGTTGAGGATAACTTGCCAAATGATAATAATGAGATATCGGGCAGGAGTAGGCTGCTACTTCATCCTTAGATCCGTTGACTGTAAGGGATGCATTATGTAGAGATGATGGAGCGAAATGGAAAGTAGCAATTGAGGTGGAGCTAGAGGCCCTCAAGAAAAACAATACTTGGATAATGGTGAAGCCACCGAAGTTGCGCAACATTGTCGATTCGAAATGGTTATTTCGAATCAAAGAAGAGGCGAGAGGAAAGACTCGTTGTAAGGCACGTCTCGTTGCAAGATGCTTCAGTCAACGGAGAAGTGTTGACTATTTTGACACATTTTCGCCTGTTATAAGACATAGTTCATTGAGAGTGTTGATAGCTTTAGCAGCTAAAATGGGTCTTAAAATCGACCAAATAGACGTGAAGACGGCTTTCCTAAATGAAGAGTTAAGTGAAGTCGTTTATATGAAACAACCGGAGGGGTTTGAGGATAAAGGCAAGGAAAATTAAGTCTGTCTTTTAAAAAAGTCGTTATACGGCTTGAAGCAGGCTCCAAGCTCATGGAACTCCAAACTTCATTCTGAGCTAACGAGATTAAAATTAAGAAGTTCAGAGAATGACCCGTGCGTCTACACGCGGACACAGAATGATAATATTATCATTATTGCAGTCTAGGTCGACGACATCCTGATTTTCTGAAACAAAGAGCAGGAGTTGAATAAGGCCAAGAAAGATTTAAAGTCTACTTTTGAAATGAAAGACCTTGGCAAAGCTGAGCTTATGTTAGGAATTCATATTGTAGGAGATGCTAATGGGATTAAGCTGCATCAGGAGAACTATATAGAAAAGCTTTTGATAGCATATAATATGAAGGACTGCAAATCAGTTGTCACACAAGCTGTACCAGGTCCGAAGTTGAATAAGCCTGTACATGGAAGGAAACCAGATCCCTTATCGTGCATTAATAGGTTCCCTTATGTATTTAGCAGTATGTACGCGACCTGATATAGCTCACGTGGTGAATTTTTTGAGTCAATTCAATCAATGTGCCTCAACTGTTCAGCAATGACCTACAACTTTGGATTGCAGCAAAAAGGGTATTCCGATATCTTAAAGGTACCAAGACACTTGGCTTGAGATAGTCAAGAGAGAAACGTCGAGATGTTGTAGAGTGTTATGCTGACGCTAATTACGCAGGAGATAGCGATCGACGTTCGTATTCAGGTTCAGTGTTTCTCATTCAAGGAGGAGCTGTTTCGTGGCAGAGCACTAAACAGCGTACAGTGGCTCTCAGTACTGCTGAGGCAGAATATGTCTCATTATCAGAAGCAGCTAAGGAAGCTGTATTCCTGGGGCGTTTTGTAGCAGAGATTGTTCAAAAAGGTTGTCAAGCTATAACAGTGTTTTCTGACAGCCAATCTGCAATTGCTATTGCAAACAATCCAGTATATCATGAGCGAACGAAACATGTGGACATCAGGTACTATACGGTGGTATTATACGGAATGCAGTTGAGTCTGATGTTATAATGTTGGAGTACCGTGAAACTGAGAGGATTGTTGCGGATGCTTTAACCAAACCTCTACCCAGAGGTAAGTTTGAATGGTGTGCGAGAAGTATGGGTTTGTGCGTAATAATGTACTGTTTGCTCCTGTGAAGGTATTTATGTCTGTTTGTCAGTATGCATGCGATCAAGGAGGTTGAAGTAAAGAGTTTTTATATATGATGATGATGAACTCTTTGTATCTCATTGCATGACAGATGTAATTTGTTTATGACAGAGAATGTTTTGTCACAACTTGACTTTAAATAAATTCGTGTATTCACAATCTTTGCAAATTGTTGTTTTATGTTACCATTCCAGTAATTATTATTATAGAAAGCTTTATAGTATACTCTAACAGTGGTTAATATAGTTTTTTTAAACAAGCATGTTTCAAGTGTACATAAAGTCCATTTTACGATGACATTTCAGTAGTGCCACAGCCACTATAACAATGTTATTTTTGTATTTCGTTTCACGCAAGTACAAGTACTCATCATGTTTTATAAAGTATTATAATCATCAGTAGAAATCAGTTCAAATCAGTAGAATAGTAGAATTTTGAGAAAATTTGTAGATCCTCCGAAAAATCAGAAGATCTGGCATCACTTTGCTTGACTGAGCAATTGACGCTTGACAATCTTGACATTTGACGAAGACAACACTGACAATTTATTTTTTCTTCTATGGCCATGACGCGGCCAGCCTATTGTGCCAGTTCTTCGAGCTTAATCTCGAAGAACTGGCACAATAGGCTGGCCGCGTCATGGCCATAGAAGAAAAAATAAATTGTCAGTGTTGTCTTCGTCCTATTGTTAACAACGCTGACATTTGAGTATTGTGTTTTGACTCAAAGAGTCAAAGAGTATTTATTAACTGGCCCACTGATAATTATATGTGTACGTCCTGTACCTAGGACGATTGGTGATACATCATCCTAGTCCTATACACTCGGAGTACATGTACTAATTGTGTTTTGACAAAAAACCACAGATAAAATGAGACAGATACGATTATGCTCACCGATCACATAAATGATATGCTATTAAAATGTATGCTTTTTTTAAAATTGGCCGCTAGAATTTAAATGTAATAGTCCAATAGTAAGCTTTTTTTTAAATTGGCCCGCTATAATTATAATGAAATAGTCCTATTCTAAAATTGATCGCATCGTTTGCACAGATGTTCCCTATCAAGCCCAAAATCACCGTGATTGATCTCGATGATGTCCCCGTTTTCGCTGACGCCACGACCTTAACATAACGCTCGTGAATAACCGACAAAATATGAAGTTATTAATTCGATTTCATTGATAGATAACTTAGCGCGCATTTCGTGACCACGACCACGTGAGCATTACATTCGGGTTGGGTTTCATAAGCATTTGTCCCAAAGGGAACGACAAACCGGGGCGCGACAGTTGTGAGCATTGGCAGCACTTCTTGCAATACATTTAGGCCTTTATTAATAAACGTTGCGTAAACGTATATTAGGCGTAACATGCTTTGTCTTGCTTTCACGCGTGACATTTACTGCAAGCGAAAAATTGACAGATGTTTTAACTACTCCGGGTGTAAGCCAAGTTTATTAATAAGGCCGTTAGGGTTTTGCTTTTGGCGTTATTTTTTGAATAAATTCTATATAATAAATGCCCAACCCGAATTACGTATAGCGTTAACGGCGACCAAATGAACTCTTTTAAATTCACCCAATTTGGACAGGAGAGTTTGACAGCTAGGTAATAGTTGTACACTTTGAGATCCAATTTGTGCTTTGCAAGGTAATTGTCACAAAATAGGAAATAGGATAGTGAAAAAAAAATATACTTAACTAAAAACTATCCAATGGCAGAAATTACTTAACTGCTGCGCACTCGCCCTGGTAAGTATTGGACATGCTCAAAAACCACCCGGGTCCACGTATACGATCGATTCCTAATATGAGTGTTTTGCCGGTTATAGTAATACATCTATCCATCCATACTTTCACATTTATCATATTAGTGGGATTTTAATAAGCTTGAATGCCGCATGTCCAGGGACAGGCGGCAGCCACCATACCTGTTTTTGCGACATTATTGCCATGTTCTGGATTGGATATTATGAATTTGCCGGGAACGTGCCGGTACCTATAATAAAAAAGCACATGAAACATGTCAACTTATTTATCACATACTTGAACAGCCACTCTGCAGTGAACAGTGGCTAAAATCCTAGGATCATAAATCAACTGGATTTGCCATGCGCGTACACCCGAAAGGGACAAACTCATAGTACTTAAGATACCAGTGTTGCCCCCTATCCTACCAAAAATTACTACTTAGATTTTTTTACCTCTATAATCTATTTATTATGAAAAGATAATTCTGTTTGATGTAGTGCTCAAGTCGGACGTAACTGATGAAGTTTAACGTCTATATCAGACGACGCGTGAGTGAACAAAAAATGAGGAACTGAATGAAAAACATATTGATTGAAATAATTGATGAATGCTAGAATGTTTCCTGTTTTCTAACTACTACTAAGTTTTCTTTTTATAAATACAAAGCTATTTAGATTTAAGTATTATGATAGCAAATGAAAATAAATCCTTTTTTTTTGTACAAAAGGCGGTATCGGCGTCAATATTTTTAACGAATATTAGACAAATAATTAAAGGTAAAGGAAAAGAGCCGATATAAAATTATATTTTATTATCTAGCACAGCAAGTTGGAAAAATAAAACAAGTAGCTCAAAATACAAGTATTTACTGTCCCTTGAATAAAATTAGTTTATTTTACATATTTCGTATGTAATCACCTTTATTTCGAATAGGTACATTAAAATATTTTTTTACATATAATAGCTTCAATTAAAAGAGAATGACAGAATGAAAAAATTCAGAATGGGTTTTTGAAAACGATCGATCCGCATAATCATGATCATCAAGAAATAATTTGAGTCCAATATTTTTTCAAACATTTCTGTATTAGATAATGCAATGGATCTTTTTTATTTGTAATTCTTTTTATAAATGTCCTCGGCTATTTTGCATGATTTAACTACCGATTTTGATGGATATCGCAGACTACCCTTATCTTTTATATATTGAAGAATGTAGGTTGCCAGATCAAGTTGGTCTGCAAACTCGCGCAGTGGAAGCATATATATTAAAGTATGCATACGGCTGGCTGTCAAAGTACCTACATTGTCCTCGGTACAAGGAGCTTACAAACGGACAATATACAATAACTTAACATAAAATAACGTCTTACCAATAATTCCCGAATGCGTCACACGTAGCAGCATCAGCTCTGTAAGTCTGTTCTGTTTAGGAAGAGAGAGAGAAGGGGCAGGAAGGAGAGGGAACCAACAGACCAAACTCGGCAGTCATTCTATATGTGCTTTCCAATCTTCGATCTAACTGTTGTCTTCGGTCCAACTGATCTGAAGTTCAGGGTGTTCCAACACAGGCAGATTGCCTACCGGCTTCCAAGTAATTTTTATTAAAACATTTCTCCAAATCAAAAAGCTAGCTAGTCATGACAGCACAGATATCATAACAAAAGTCAGTACAAAAATCAAGTCAAGCGGTGCCCTCTGGCTACATTTGGTCACAAACAAAAAGTATCTTATAAACTCTTGTTTTTTTTCTTTCAGAGTACAGTAACACAATAATATTGCAATAATTAATCTATTCGATAAGGAATGTAGATGTCTAACGCATTTAAATAAGTTATATTCCTGACAGTCTTTCTGAAGCAACTATGTTCAAAGTGTTAAGAGCATATCCGAGTATACCTATGTGGTCGGTTCCCTGTTTTATCGCCCTGTGCACTGTGGCTTGAATCTATAGTTGACAGATTGCAGAGTCCTTTGGAATTCTGAAACAACAGATTCATTAATGTAAAGTTTAAGAATTTATGCTGAGTTGGAACCGATTCGTGACAAACATCATTAAATGTGTGTCTACAGTCTTCCTGTTTCTTGTAAAGTTGTCTCTGTAATGAATAAATCAATTTTATTTCACTCTTCCGATATAATTGTTCGGCAGACATAGAGGAGATTTTAATATTCACAGCTGGCAGTTCTACCAATTTATCAAATTTCAAAATCATGGATAAATATCGCCGTTTGCCATGGGTTAACAAGTACCTCTCTCCGGTCTGTTACCCTATGTCATTGTAGTCTGAGCTGTTACCTATTTCGATTATCTAAAATATTTAGTTGGAACCAGTTTTAGAGTTGGTCGACCTACCTTTTAACCCAAAAAAGGTTAACACCAATGACATTTATACCATATAAGTACCAATAAGTCTAATTTCATGTGAAGAAAACGGCACATATGTCAAATATGTCGTTGACGTGATGTCATATTTGTCAAATGTGCCATTCTATTACTTAATAAATTAATTTATAAAATGTTACAATTGTCACTTACGTCAATGCTGTTCTGGAAGCTACCACACTTCGCGAATAGTCCCGCACTTTCCATATATTATAGAATAGTACTGTGTGCCCCGCACCGTACAACTGACCAATGTGCCGTTGTTAGACCTGGGGCCTTAATATCAGCGTAAAAACCATGCAAGTTCCGTGCAGTTCTTAAACCTGTCATAAACTGTTTGAAATGAAATCATGCCATGACGCTCATTTAGGTGAACTGTTTGAATATTGTTTTCTCAAAGGTGAACGGATAATATTGTCTCTGGCATCCTAACAATTTACTATAACCAACATTGCGGACCTAAAATTGCATGATTATGTCAAATAACGATCACAAACAACCATGACTAGGGTCAAAAATCTTTATTAGCTTTCCGAACGCTGAACAAAAAGAGGCATGAACAACATTTTCACCCACAGATTCCCAATGCGAACGCCCCTTGTGAGCGTTTTTAGCGTTATTTTTGCTAAAAACGATCAGAAATGATCTATTCGAACGCACTAATAGTAAGGCCCCTGGACGCGGGGGAAAACAACAATAGTGGTACAATGACACTTAACGCCCTCTCTCGATGACGTATGGCACAAGAGCCATTTGTTCCCAACTCTGCGCAAACTTTTGACGCGGGCGCAGGTCGTAACACTCAGGAGCAATCACGAGGGCGCCACAGATCTCCTTAACAAGCTAGTCGATAGATATTAGCGTTGTGTCGTTTTACTACCTTTTACATATTAGGCACTTATGAGTGAAAGTTAATTTCGCATTTTTTGCACATGCGCTATTATTTTACTAGATGAGCGCTATGTAGATAGTATTATGCATTAGCTCGTATCAAGCGGCTCCAAAGACATTACACTTAAGTATCAACTAGACTGTGTACTTACCAATAATTTTGGTTTAGCTAAATTGAGATCTATTTACTTACGATTATTATCTACTACTACTCTATATACTTATCATTGGGTTAGGTAGAAATGGTTGAAAATTGTATATTTTGCTGTTTATGATTTACGAAAACGAATGCTTTACAAACTTTGAAACTGATTTAAATAGTCTAACAGTTTATAATTAATGATCAATTCGTTGTACTTAAAAAAATAATTAATCATGAAGCGCTCGTAGCGGAGCTCGACTTGGCGATCTTAACCGATCAACAAGTTAAGCAACACTTACTGCGGTCAGGACTTGGATGGGTGACTGCTAGTGGCATTATTCAACTGAGCGCATCCATGCTTCGGAGGGCACGTTAAGCCGTCGGTCCCGGTTGTTTGTCTTAAGACAACAGTCGTTAGGCTATGTCGAAGGCCTTCAGGCGGCCTGAAAACTTCGACATGGGTTGACCACTAAACCTATCCACCAACCTGCACTGGGCCCGCGTGGTGGATTATGGCCCAGCTCCTCTCTCTGAGAAGAAGGCTCGAGTCCTAGCAGTGGGAACAAAATGGGCTGATAATGATGAATAATGATATGATGTAATATATATTGTCTTAAATAACTTTACCATTTTAAATCTCATTCTTTTAACTACGAACTGGTAGCTCAAATTTTTAAGCGCAAAAGGTTTTTTTTTTAATGATTATATATTCATTTACACTCAGTTGAATTTTTGAATAACAATATCATATCACATATTGGGAAATAAATATCAAAATCTTGTGCAAAAATAATATAATTTTAAAGATAAATTCATTATGCCTAAATATAATAATATACTTACATTTTATATATATAAATTATAAACTAAAAGTAAATTTATCCTATCTTCTCTCATAAGAGTCTAAAAGGCACATTTCTTATAATAAATAATATCATATTTTGTAAACAAATGGTAAAGATATTTTTTGCACAAAAGAGAACCTGATGTTAGACAAATAACGATTGTAATGTATATGACAATAATCTAATAATATAATGAACAGTAGAAGTAATTCTGATTAAAATACGAACATGCTTCAAGTAAAAAAATCAAGGTGTTTTTTTTATATTATCGTTTCATTCTCTAGCTATAGTTCGAGGCACGTAAATTGAACCAAATTGGTGGTCGTCCGCACAGGTGCATTTATTGACTAAAGAGATGAAATTAAACACATGTTAAAACAAAAATTAAATTACATAAAATCTCGGATTTCCCTTCAAATCATCGTATTTCTTGAACAAAAGTGTTATGGGAAGTGATCGTTAGGTATTATAGAACAGTTATAGGAATACTAATATATAATTTTATACAATAAAAGTGAATGTACCTACATGCCTAATTATAATCAGTATCACTCATGAGCATAACACCTTCGATATAATTAAGTGATATTCTAGAACTTGGGTCAGGAGATGCGATTTTATCTACTATGTCAGTTGAAGAATCGATTTCAGAATCACTGCCGTCAGAATGTCCAATTCGTATTATAAATTCTTCGTGATCGTTTTTGACGTAAGCTTTTTCGATTGTATTGACTTTGTCGCATAGCTTTTTCAAGTTACATGGTCTCATTGCATTTACTTTTACATTCCACCTCACATTTGTAATTACATATTTATTAGCTTTTTTTATGATCATACTTTTGGCAGATATATAAACAATGCATTTGTGCACGAGTGGCGGAGTGTGATTGTTTAGGAGCAAGCATCGCTGCGTTGCTATCATTACGCACGGCTCTTCGCGCTGCACCTCATACCGCACTTCGATTGAGACCCAAAAATGTGTTCTGCGCATTCAAGGTCATAGTTCAACTTACGTGCCTCAATCTTTACCTTTATAGGTTTGAAAAACTGGTATTTGTGTGCTCATTTATTACCATGTCTCACATTATCGTCCTGTCTCCACAATTACATAATATAGCAAAGTAAATTTGTACTGTAAACATGCATGCAAATCTATAAAAATATATATACATATTATATTTTTACGCTATTTTGTACAACAAAATAGTGCCTATTTATTATGCTATTTAAAATGATATCAGGGCTGAAACCCCTATATTAATAAAAAGGAATATGGAAGACCCTACATTGTAAACTGGTTATTATTAAGCTTAGGCAGTAAAGATTTGTTAAGTCAAAATTAACATGTCACACGTGACTTACAGGGTACATAACAAATTGAGCTTACATTGATGCAATAAAGTGGTGTTAAAATGAAAATATACTTAAAATAAAAAGTGCAGTGTGCAACCAACACCTTACTCAACAGAATATGATTGCAGTAAATGATTGCGAGTAAATAACGTATATGTTTAGTATAATTTATATCTTTTTTATTAAAATGGAAATATAACTTGTCATTTCATTACATTACCAGCAACCTCAGTCTCATTCATAGCAGCCAACTTTATCCAAACCTTCCATATTACTTATATCTTATATACACAGCAAAGACTGATTAAAGACATTCCGGCGTCCACCAAAGCGGAAAGACAAAGATATTATCTATATGCAACCAATAACTTCGTAATACTTCTTCGTCATAGCAACGAGTGTTATAGTAACTTTTTGCAAATGGCACCATATTTTTATAGTGCTATGCTATTGCATGATATTTAACATCATCATCTCAGCCGTAGGACGTCCACTGCTGAACATAGGCCTCCCCCATGATTTTCCAAAAGGACCGGTTGGAAGCGGCCTGCATCCAACGTCGTCCTGCGACCATCATCAGGTCGTCTGTCCACCGTGTCGGTGGACGACCTACGATGCGCTTGCCGGTCCGTGGTCTCCACTCCAGAACCTTTCGGCCCCATCGGCCAACTGTTCTGCGTGCTATGTGCCCTGCCCACTGCCACTTTAACTGGCTAATCTTCTGAGCTATGTCGGTGACTTTCGTTCTTCTACGGATCTCCTCATTTCTGATTCGATCACGTAGAGAAACCCCGAGCATAGCCCTCTCCATAGCTCGTTATTAACATAATATATTTAACATAATGTGGTATAATTATATTTACTGGCATTTATATCCATTCATCTATTCGCTTTGGTGGCCGTCACACTTTAAAACTCTTGGCTCTGTCATCACAATATTTGATTACTACTGAACCCAATCTAGGACCAGAAGACATACTTATCAATATAGAAATGCAAGGAAACAGTATCAGTAGCTCTCAACTCATAACACGACAGCACAAACAGTTAGAGAGACAGAGTTAGTGGTTAGTAGTTAAGCATTAAGCGACATATATACAAGCAATCGAATACATTCGGTCATATAAGAGACCTAAAAGCGATGCACATTTGAACACATTAATTTAATCACAAGTTTACATGGGCCGTACACTGTCAATTTACAAAATCGAAACCATTGCATGTATTGTCCCAATTGTGTTCAGCAGTGTTGGAGTCTACTTTTTTTAATATAATTATTTTTAAACAAAATCAATACTGGTACATGACCAAACCTAATGAAAATAATATACATGGTCATTAATCTGTAAATAATGTACACTTTCTAGTGTAATATTTTGAAAACGTATATAGATTTGAACTGTTTTGTATATCTAAACACAGGAAACGAGATAATAGGTAACATTAAACAATGATAAACTTAAAAAGACATCTCATCATTAGCATTATTGATAACTATGTTGTTGCCAGTGAATAATAAACTCAGTTGAATTTTAGTACTATGTCTTACGGAAGGTAAATTTTGATCAAAGTCTGAGAACTTCATATAAAATAGACTCCAACACAACACAAAACAATAAACAGTACACGCCTGTAATATCAAATTGTATCATGCCCTGTAGCAAGCATACTCTGGCTACCAAGTCCATCATATCACTGTTGAAACTCAGTATTCATCACTCGACCGCAAACCCTGCTGTTTCTAGCACGGCTTGTTTCAGTTTGTCGTGCATTTTCTCCTTGCTGGGGTAAGCAGGGAGGTCTAGCCGATTGAAGCAGGTATGCGCTTTTGGAAGCGAGTCCGGTGATGCGTCTGCAACTAGGTGTAGCGTGAAGAGACGCGGCGCGGCAGCACCGGTTGAACCCTGAACATAAGAGATTACGGATTATTATTATTAAGGTAAATGTTATCAGGATTCTAACAGCCACATAAAAGGTACAGAAGCCTGTGTAATTTTGCGAAAAAGTATTTGTATCGTCAACTTAACCATACTTTGTCGTATTAACTATGATTTATTTTTGCCAGATACTTACCAAAACAGATATTTTTAAGATAAATATTGGTTTGTATTTAATTCCTATCGCAACTTATTCGTGCTATGCCCAATGAAGATCATTCAGAAAAGTAGATTCAGCGTTAATTTGTTTTTTTGTTAACCAAACTCTTCTATTTAGCTAAAACAAGCTTAGCCGGTAGCTTGTTTTAAGCGTAGGTGACGCCGTGAAATTACTTGCATGATACGCAGGCTAATAAAGGTCATGACCGATGATTTGATCATGATTTTTTGATGGCTTTATCGTCATTATCATACTATTGCAAAAATAAATGTATGTTTTAGCACTGGACAGAACTAATTGAATGAGTTCATTGAATGTTTACTTGTTCACGCTAAAAGGATTCAATGAATTGAGTGGAACATGGAATAGAGACGGATGCAACTTTTTGTCTCATGAGTGTAACATGATTTTAGTTTTAGCTAGTTCAGTATATTGTTTTCGGCCTGGATTCCACACAAAATTATCTTATTCTAGAAAATATATATTTCCATGCAAAGCAATGAGGCACACCTAATTAATGAACATACCTGTAAAGCGCGAAAACCAGCGAGTGGTACCCTCCTCGACCCAGTAACAAATTGCAGCAATCTTGCGCGCATCTCCGCATCAAACTCCTCAACGATCTCCCAGAACCAGCCAACAATCGGCGCATCAGGCGTAACATGTTTCAACCTCGTGTGACGTCGCCAATCGACCGGATCCAAGTCCGCACGGCCGGCGAGCAGAGGTTGTAAGTCACGGGGCGATAAAGGTCGGAGTAACTGTGCGGGGATGATGTCTGAAAGACCGCGTTGTAGAGCCAGCCATTGTCGTTCGGCACCACGTGTGAATCTGTGCGCGACGTAGAGACGAACGTAGTCGCGTTTGTTCGAGTCGGTGACGGTCTCGTTGGCACCGCCCGGCCGGAGTTCCACGCTTCGTACCGCGCCGAACGATGAGCATTCCACTGAGAATGTCGTGTCGATTACCCCCGCGATCGTGTTATCACTGTAAAATATAAATGAAACGCTGTAATGCACTGATTGATATGGTGTTTTCTTTTGCATGTACTCACTAGGCCTTACTATATTTGAAATTCAACATTATTTTATTTTATTCTTTCTCATCGGACTCCAGATTCATAACGAAAATCGTTAAATTATAAATATTTACATTTACTTCAGGCTGCGGGCGTGAGCTTCCAGTGAAGGTATTATTATGAGATTGTGTTGATAAATAGGTGCCACTGACATAGAATAATCGACCGTGATACATATAATAATGTAGAGGCATTGGCTATGGTTCGAAATACCAACAGATAATACGCGCACGAAAAGTGTACCTTAAAAACAACGTACACATTTCGTGCGCCTCGTATTATTATTTGGATTATATAGCGTATACGCGTATTACTTCTCAGTAGTGTAGTATTTATCATTTTGTCTGGAAGTGACATAACTGTGTAATTGCGGAAGTGCCTATACTTGTATTATTCATTCTGTGGTTCAGTGAACATAGCTCTTAATCTGTAAACAATGTACCATAGGCTCGATAGTTTTTAGAGTTATTAATTTGAGGATAGCTATTGGTCTGATATACACATACAAGCCGGTCACATTATCTCGAGACCTCGCTGGAATGCGAACTTCCCGCCCCGTTCTCTTTTCACCTCCCCGCGCTCGCCACGGCGCGTCAGTACGGTTAGCACTTTCGTTGCCGATACGCGTCGACTTGTTTTCGTGGTATATTTGTAACATTTCATTGTTACGTTTGGACTTTTATTGTTATTTTGTTATTGCTGTTACGTTAAAATATTGCTTTTGTTGCAACATAGGACATTATTGTTAAGTTTGTACATTTTGATTTAGTTTGGACATTTTTATTACTATTTCGTTGCTTTGAAGTGGGACAGTGAAAGTTTTGTCAAATTTTAATCATTTTAATTAATTTTAACTATTTTTCATCATTTTAATCACATCATTATAATAATATTACCTACATTAAATTAATTAACACAATATTTGTTGTGTTGGAAATCTTATTGTTTATAATAATATCCTACTAGAGGATGCTTGTTTTGCGCACCATATCAAAGCGCCGACGCGACGTGACGTCATCGACGCCAGCTCTCGAGATAATGTGACCGGGTTATACAAATAAAAACGTTAGAATTACTTACAGCATCCATGACAGCGATCTATGCAGTTCTGGATCAACATCTTTTATATCTCGTAGAGTGATCGGTCTGTCGAGTAACTGTTTATAGAACGGAGCCGTAAACGCAGCGTCTAGTTGGTGGCCGTGGAATAACGCCACGCCAAGGATACGTCCCGCAAAGTGGAAGTACGACAGATGTTCTGGGTTTACCTGTATGACAAACAACACTAATATTATAAATGTGAAAGTTGGGTGTTTTCTTTTTCTACACAAGGATGCCTCATGTAGAAGTAAAACATGTGTCTAATCGATTTTGGTTCATTTCTTTTCATATTGTTTTAATTTGATTTATTCTCACATACATAGTCTAACCATTTACTATGTCGTTATTATAAACACATACCCCGGAGTCAGAATTGATCTGCAGTACATATCTATCATCCCCCGCATTAGCGTATTGAAACAGTCCATAGTGCGGGTTGAAGAGTTCTCTCCCCAACGAATTTTTCACGAAATATTTCTTTTAATCCATCGCGTGTCGCGCGTACACCATGTGTACGTTTAAAAAAGTGCTAAGCCATGTTGCGCATTGAGTTTGAAACTAATTTTATCAGATTCAATACACTCCACCGGTATAAACTTGCTTTTAGTTGGTCAAACTATTCAAGAGTAGTATTTTTTATTTGAACTTTTATGCGTAGTTCGGAAATAAACCGCAAAACACTAGACACTGGACGGGTTAATATCGTTTTAGTGGTTTTTTTTCACATACACAGTCTAACCATTTAACCTGTAGTAACACATACCCCGGAGTCAGAATTAATCTGCAGAGCGTATCTATCGTCCCCCGCATTAGCATATTGAAACAGTCCATAGTGCGGGTTGAAGAGTTCTCTCCCCAGCAAATGTAGCCACTCTCTAGCCACACCGCCGTAGTCCAATCCTTCCTCGCCGCGGAACTTGACAAGCAATCGTTTGCGGAGCTCCTTTCCGCGTAACTTCATCACGAGCCGGTACGATTCTTCCAGTACTTCGTTACGTGATACCTGCATCAAATAGTGGCTTATTTTAAGATTTTAGTCACACACCTATTTTATATATTATACGATTTTTTTACCAGTTTTTTCAAACATTTAACTTTCGTATTGACTTTGCAACCCTGCATAATTATTACTGTATGATTTTTTAAAGCACTACTCTTTTTTTCGGTTGGATAATACTTGTCAAGCTGTTCAATAGATGTCGCTCCGCCAGATACGACGGTTAAAATCATATAGAGAGTTAAAATTTGATGCTCGGACTAGCTCGTATGCCTAGGTGGCCTCGCGGTTATGACGTCTGACAGGGATTTTCTGAAGACGCAGGTACGAATCCGCCGTACTTTTCTCTCTAAGATTGCAAAGTTTGGTCTCGATATGCAGGGGTCAGTTCAAAAAAAACCATTTATCACAATATAAATATCATGTGCCTGTAAATTCACAGGCAACCAATCCCAGCTAACCGTAATACGAGCATTACTACTTTACGATAGAAACAGGTATGGTGGAGGTATTAGCTACAGCTAATTAAGAAATTCAATTACCACAACAAACCAAACAATTGTTTTGTGCAACTCATACAATGAAATTGGTGTGTATGCTAATAAGGAAACAACACTAAATTGCTTGACATGTGGAGTGATATAGATGACATTATACATTGTACCATATGCTTATAGAATGTGTCCAGGACCCAAGTCAAAGGTATTGATGACATCCCTAAATTAATTATGTTTTTTTTTCATGTTTTAGATGTGCTTATGGAATGTGTCCAGGACCCAAGTCAAAAGCATGCATCGATGACATCCCTAATTTTTTTTTCTTGTGTGTTGTTTATGTATGTTTTAGATGTAGCATTGTGTACTCTAGATTTGGTAGAGTTTTGGTAGAGCGTGCAACAAATGACAAACTAAAATTTATAGATATGTGTTTATACATAAATAAAAGGTTTGGATGGGGTTGATGTAATCGACATGTCTAATGGCAAAAGTCCCAAACTAGAGGTATTTTTTTATCTGCATGCAATTTATGTAATTATAAAGCAACAAACACAGCCAGAATCGTGAAAGAAAACGTACATTAGCCACAGAGGCATTGACTAACCTAACCTGACCCAAATGCATCTAGCAAATAATTAATAATACATTTTACCTCTATCCGACAGTGGCCAGTCTGCGGCTGCAAAGCCTGTAACTCTGCCCGCAGCACGCGAGCCTTGGCTACCAAGTCTCGTTTATATTTTGGTAGCGCGTCGCCTTCGGTAGGCTCGGGCGCGGCGGGGGGACTAGGGGCGGCCTGGGACACTGGAGTTGGACTTGTTATTGCTGTTGTGGGTTCTGTACTTGTCTGGAATCACAAAAAAACGATATAATAAACATATATTGACAATTAATAACAATTCTACTTATAATGGAAACTTTGATACGGTATGTTTGTTGTTTGATTTGATTTTTAGTAGTGCATTGGAAAACAGCCAATAAGTTGCTTTATAAGGTCTTACACTAAAACGACTCGCTTCCCACCAGGCAAAACGAATATTATTCAAATATGGGCTTTAACTTTTATTATATATAAATTATTTGGCAGCAAGGTCGCTGACAGCTGTCTGCTTATTTTAAGTTGCCAATGTAAAGTATATTTAAAGAGCAATACCTAACATAAGAGGTAACATCATGAAGGAATACACAACATGGCGTTATGAGACTTTCTAGCTCAAAATTGAAAACTTGTGCTGAACCTGTTACAAGTAGGTTATTGTAACACTATCCTGGCCTATCCACTGTCAGATAGTGCCAGATTATTGTATAAATTATATAAATTAGGTATGTGTACCAAATAATATTTGTTATAATAGGTTAAGATGATTTTCTTATCAGAGCGGCATAATCACAAATGTGATTAAGCTCTTAATAATGATTAAAATTTTAAAAAAAACTTGTACCTTTTCGATCCACCTTCCTCATCATCACTGAACATCATTCTCACTTGATGTGTGAAGTGAGAGAAAACTAGTCTAGTTATCACTAGAAAAGTATAATTTCTTTGTAAAATAATTAATACATCATTCATTCTCTTTCATTGTCCCTTCGATCAACGGAACACTAACAGAGTTGTAGCAAACTCATACAAGTTACTTAACCCTTTGCGTACCAGAGACGTAAATTTGAAAGAAAGAAAGAAAGAAAGAAAGAAAGAAAGAAAGAAAATATATTTGTTGATGTAAAACAATATGACATTTTGCCTAAAATATACATAAAATTTATGAATAATTTTCTACACTACACAATCTATTGTTTCACTACAATACAGCCCCAACTCAGCATAAAGCTGATTGCGTTGAAGCAACCAGCGCTGGTCTTCCGTTGGGGCTCGCGATGACGTCACACACCACTGCATAAGAGCGCATTTTGTAAGAATACAAAACAAAACAAACACAACACTTTAAATACTAAATACAATACTATATAAAAACAAATAGGCAAGCAGGGTACGAATGTCCGGATGTACCTACAAAGACTTCGTAATGGAAATAATAAAACTAAAAAATACAAAGTAATAGAAATAAC
Source organism: Selenia dentaria (assembly GCA_917880725.1). Classification (NCBI taxonomy): domain Eukaryota; kingdom Metazoa; phylum Arthropoda; class Insecta; order Lepidoptera; family Geometridae; genus Selenia; species Selenia dentaria. The sequence goes on along the minus strand of OU862877.1, from coordinate 29,255,859 downwards.
TATCAAGTAACAAGTAAATAGAAATACACAAATTTATATAATATTATTATCATTATAATTTATAATTTTATATTGCACTGGTGTCATTAACCAAAATGGCTTCACTTTTTTGGTGATCGAATATAAAGCTCTTAAGTTTATTGCGGAAGTTTTGCAAATTACGCAGGTTCCTTATCGGCGGCGGAATATTATTCCAGCATTTCGATGCAGCATAACGAAAGCTACCCCTAAACGCAGCAGTGGCGTGTCTCTCTGTTAGTAGCTGCATAGAGCACGTGCGGGACCCATGAGATTTATGTGAGTTTCATTCATAAATCTTTTGTTTTAATTATCACGGTATAGTAAGGGTTAAAGGATATAAAGCACACACCCTAACAACATGTATATAGCATACAATGACAAGTATGCATGCATAGGTTTTGCAACTTTTAATAATTTTATATTTTCTACTGTTTTTTCTTTGCTTTCTGCTTTGCCATCATTTTAGTTAACTGAAACCAAAAATGGGAGAATGCGCTGGTGTACGAAACGCAGTGTGAAGCTACTTCAAGGACCAGAGGCTTCAAATTTAAATTATACACTCAATGAAAAAAGATTTTAATGTTTCATAAGCATGTAAAGCAGAATTGATAGAATAATATTATATTATGAGTATATTGGTAATACTTATATGCTAGATTTATTTTATAACCAGTAAAAATTTCCTTCATGTAATCAGGTGGATTTATGATCACTTGGGGCGGCGAATTACCATTCTGTATGTATTCTATATTATTACTGTATAAAGAGTCTAGCAATTGCAACACAGTTTCATTATGACAGTAGTAAAAATAGTCACCTACAATAAAAAGGAAATCTACATTTTATAATTTCCAAAAGTACCTACTAAGCATTCAATTTCATAAAATTTAACATCGAATTGATTCTAAACTTTTTATATTATTTGACTGCTTAAATTAATTCTTATCTACATTATTATAAAATGTAGCACCATATCATATGTCTGAAAATAATGGAATATATATGCATAAACTAGTTGATCCGCCAGCGGCTTCGCTCGCTTGGTGTTGGCGTAGTGGCGAGAGAGTAGTATTCTTTAAATTTTAATAACTTTGTTTATTTATGAACCGATTGACATGAACAATCACTAATGTTAAGAGAAGCTTAACACAATATATCAGTGAAAACCGCATCTAAATCGAATAAGCCGCTTCTAAGATTAGCGTACATAATCGCACAGACAAACAGGCAAAAATTTAAACAATCATTTTTTTATTCTATTTTTGTCTATAAAAGTCCCAATAATATTTTTCTCATATATCTTCCATGTACAGGCAGCGGTCCGTTACATTTTTATTATATGAATAGATTATATATTATTATATAAATACGATGAATACATGTGTATGTGTATACATCGTATTACGTGAGAATGTATTATTGTAATTAGGTACCTAAAATTAAAACTTACAAATCGAGCCGACAACGCCAATCTCGGGTCCGTGAATTGCGTAGTTCGATTGTTATGGTCGACAAAGTAAGGCCGGCCTGACGGTGCTAGTCGCATCTCCCAGCCGGGGGGTAAGGGTCCGGCGGCCGCGGCACAATGTCGCAAGTGCTGTGGGACTCGCGGGTCGTGCCATGTAGACGCACCAGTTGCACTGTTGTAGAAGTACACTTGACCTTGTGATGTTGTGCGCATTTCTACTGGAACAAACGGTTTTTTCTTTTATTAGAATAGAATAGAATAAATATTTATCTACCGACTTCCAAGAAAAGGAGGGGATACTCAATTCGACTGTTTGTTTTTTTTATGATTGTTACCTCATAACTTTCAACTGGGTGAACCAATTCTCAAAATTATTTTTGTTTGAAAGCTGGTGCTTCCTGTGTGGTCCCATTTAAATTTCATCAAATTCGATCCAGTAGTTTTTGAGATACACTCCAATAACTGAATAGAATGGATGTCGGTATAACATTTTTCAAATTATACTTGTTGCCATTAAATAATAACCAGAAAATGATAACATAAAAAACAATTATAATTAAATGACAATAGCAGTAAGCTCAGCGCTGTGAGAAAAGAAGTAAGCTAAAACCAGTATGCAGTCATACTGGTTTTCTTCAGCTTAATCCTTTTCTCGAGCAAAAGATGTTTATCGAGATTTTAGTACACGGGTTACATATAATTTAAAACTTATTAATAAAATGAAAAGAGCCCTGAATTACAGTACTACTACTAAAACGTGTTCATTTTCGCCTATTAGATATTAGAATTAGAGATATTAGAGGTTAAAAGATAATGATGGTGATGATGATGTCGTCCGCGTCGTGTCCGACGATGGCGACACTGGCCATTTTCTGGCGTGTGCTCGCATGTGGCTGGCAAATCCAAACTTCGTCTTGAATACTCGGTCACAAGCCATGCGTTGCCAAGGAGGGTTTAGGTCTGTTCTTGCGAGCTTGGCGCTTTGAATCCAACAACTTAAATTAACGCTATTATGTATAATTAACAATAATACATATTATTACATTTAAGTTGCAACAATGTATGATTACTGACTATAAAACTGGAATGTATCGCCTATAGTCACTGGCAAACGCCCTTGGAGGGAGCGTAGACTTACTTATCCGAGTCACTATATTGTGCAGCCAGTATTGCGAAACCAAATAATGTACGACCTGTATTGTTCGCCCCGTATTGCACAGCCCATCATTTTGAAGCCATGTACACGGATTCCTTTGGGATGTAAGGGGCGAGCCAACATCTTTTGACCCAAGTCAACCTCACCTGCACGCGGTGCATCCTGCTGATCGACGAACGAGGCTCTGACAACCGATCGATGGCGGTATACCCATCCCAACAGGCGTCGCTAAATGCAACAGGCCGGTGACGGGCAGCAGCGTCACCGGTGCGAGAAGCTACGCCCTGCGATCGCCAACCCGCCTGCCCAGCGTGGCGATTACGGGCAAACTCCTCCAATGCAGGACAACAAAAAGCCACGGCCCCTAGTTCCCGGCGGCCCTGCTATTCCTGGTCATGGTGGCGACCATGGTAACGGCGGGGCGAGGGGTGCTAAGAATCTCCGGGCTACGGGAGGCCACCACAAACAACTGACCCTGGCGACGTATAACGGACGCACGCTAAGGCTTGACTCGCATCTGGCGCAACTCGAGGTGGAACTTGGGAAAATTAAGTGGCACATACTGGGGTTGAGTGAAGTCCGAAGAGAGGGGGAGGACACCTTAACCCTAGAATCGGGCCACCTTATGTACTTCCGAGAGGGAGACCAAGAATCCCAAGGTGGCGTTGGTTTTCTGGTAAACAAGTCCCTTTCTGACAACGTTGTGGAAGTGTCCAGTGTGTCGAACAGGGTAGCGTACCTTATTGTAAAGCTCACTGAGAGGTATAGCCTCAAGGTGGTGCAAGTGTACGCACCGACCTCGACACACTCGGACGATGAAGTGGAGGATATGTTCGATGACATATCGAGGGCCCTTCACTTCACTACAAAGACCCAGTACACCGTTGTCATGGGGGACTTTAACGCTAAAGTGGGAGTACAGAATTTCAGCGAATCGGTAGTAGGATGCCATGGCTTTGGACGCAGAAATCATAGGGGGCAAATGCTCGTCAACTTCCTCGAACGGGAGGGGCTCTTCTTGATGAACTCCTTCTTTAAGAAACAGCCCCAAAGGAAGTGGACGTGGCTAAGCCCCGACACTAGGACTAAAAATGAGATTGACTTCATCATGACGGATAAAAGGCACATATTTAGAGATGTCTCCGTGATCAACAGGTTCAATACCGGTAGCGATCACCGACTTGTCCGAGGCTCTCTGAATATCAACTTCAAGGCGCAACGTGTCCGTCTGATGAAGTCCAGGCTCCGACCAACACTGCTCCAAACCATTGCAGGATCTGAAACATTACAGTTAAACCTGGAGAACCAATTCGCTGCCGTGGAAACCACCACAGACGTAAACCAGAACCTCGAAAATGTGACTCGGGTCCTCAGGGAAGAAGGTACGAGACTTTGTTACATGCAGCGTAAGGGCAAGAAGTCCAAGCTTTCAGAAAAGACTTTGGGACTAATGAAGGAACGACGTGAAAACCCACCCATCACTTCGTCAGAAAAGCGGACTCTAAACCGAGAGATCAACAAGAACGTACGACACGACCTCCGGTGCTTCAATACTCTTTCGATCGAAAGAGCGATCGAGCAGAATCGGGGGTCAAAGGTGTTCGTACAATCTCTTGGAAGAAGCCACCTGACGAAGTTGACCACATCTAGTGGAGAAGTCGTTGCTTCGAAGCCGGCAGTCCTTTCGGAAGTGGAGGACTTTTATGGCCGATTATACGCATCGCATGCATCTCGACCTGATCCCGAAAATGATCCTAGAGCCACGTTAACACGCCATTTCACCGAAGACTTGCCAGAAGTCAGTATTGGCGAAATCGAGATCGCTCTTGGACAGCTTAAAAATGGAAAAGCCCCTGGAGAGGATGGCGTTACAACAGAGCTACTAAAAGCAGGAGGTAAACCCGTACTGAGGGAGCTCCAGAAGCTTTTTAACGCTGTCCTGTTCGAAGGGAGAACTCCAGAGGCGTGGAGTAGGAGTGTGGTCGTCCTGTTCTTCAAAAAGGGAGATAAGACCCTGTTGAAGAACTATCGACCCATATCCCTTCTAAGCCACGTCTATAAGCTGTTTTCAAGAGTGATCACGAACCGTCTTGCGCGTAGACTCGACGAATTCCAACCACCGGAACAGGCTGGGTTTCGGAGCGGATATGGCACCATAGACCACATTCACACAGTGCGGCAGATTATACAGAAGACCGAAGAGTATAATCAGCCCCTGTGCCTAGCATTCGTGGACTATGAGAAGGCCTTTGACTCGGTTGAAATCTGGTCTGTTCTGGAGTCCCAACAGCGTTGCCAGATAGATTGGCGATACATCCAAGTGATGAGATGTCTTTACGAAACCGCCACCATGTCCGTCCAAGTACAGAATCAGCAAACAAGTCCCATACCGTTGCATCGAGGAGTGAGACAAGGGGACGTTATTTCCCCGAAATTGTTTTCAAATGCAATGGAGGATATGTTCAAGACGCTGAACTGGAAAGGACGTGGCATCAATATCAACGGCGAATACATCTCTCACTTGCGATTTGCTGACGATATCGTCATCGTGGCAGAGACGCTGCAGGACCTGCAACAGATGCTGAATGACCTTGCTGACTCTTCTATACGCATCGGCCTACGGATGAACTTGGACAAAACCAAGGTCATGTTCAACGAACATGTTCTACCGGAACCGATTGCGATACACGGCGCCGTTCTCGAAGTTGTTCAAAAATATGTGTACCTCGGGCAGACATTGCAGTTGGGAAAAAACAACTTTGAGAACGAGGTGAATAGAAGAATTCGGCTGGGCTGGGCAGCGTTTGGGAAGCTACGTCGAGTCCTTACTTCGTCGATTCCACAGTGCCTGAAGACGAAAGTCTACAATCAGTGCGTCCTACCCGTCATGACATACGGAGCCGAAACGTGGACACTGACGGCTCGAATGGTCCATAAGCTCAAGGTCGCTCAGCGGGCTATGGAAAGGGCTATGCTCGGTGTTTCTCTGAGGGATCGCATCAGAAATGAAGTGATCCGTCAGAGAACCAAGGTCATCGACATAGCCCACCGGATCAGCAAGCTGAAGTGGCAGTGGGCTGGCCATATTAGCCGTAGAACCGACAACCGTTGGGGTAAACGAGTTCTAGAGTGGAGACCGCGTCTCGGCAAACGTAGTGTAGGACGTCCTGAGGCACGGTGGAGTGACGATCTGCGCAAGACGGCTGGCAAAAACTGGATGCGAGAAGCCCAAGATAGACCTAAGTGGCGTGCAATTGGAGAGGCCTATGTCCAGCAGTGGACTGCTACAGGCTGATGATGATGATGATGACACGGATTCCGAGCTGTACATTCCTGCCTGTGCATTGACCGGGGGTCAATGCACAGGCACCTGACGTAACGTCAGATCCGTTCACCCATCTCATAAGGTAGTCATATTGCAACCTTACCATTAAATTTGGTTGACCGTTTTGTGTCGGTGGGAGTACGATAGTCAGTATGATTATTCTAAGCTTATTACAAAACGCTCCTTATTTTTGATAGTTTCGTAAAAGGTGGGGGGAGTAGGCTCCCAGGGCAAGAGATTTAACATCTTATATCTCAGGATGACGAAGGCATTGAAAGTGGCGCGTTTTGGATTTTGAGGTGACATTTTAGGCATCTGTGCCTGCAAAAGATAACAATGGCTGAAGTATGTTACCGTAACCAGGCGGCAGATCTGTGGCAGCGATCGGAGCGGTCTGTGCGGCGGCGGTAGGCGGCTTGGGGGAGACAGGCGTCGTCGGCGCATTGGGCTGTCGACGCACCGCTGTCTGTGGTTGAGGTTCTGGCCTGCAATTACAAAATAAGTAATAGATGAGCGCCACTCTTAAACAAAACTCATGTATACATACATACATACATGTATACATTTTTTTTTATCAAAAAATGGAACCGACTTCTACACTAAAAAGTGTGAAATAACTTGTTGAAGTCGGTACCATGATAGTTCGAAAATACCTATTATCACAATATGGCGCGCATGATAGACAAGTTATTTCACACTTTTTAGTGTAGAAGTCGGCGCTTTTTTTTCTCACCCTTTTTAGTGACCTTGCTACTTACGGGATACACCGTCAATAATGATATCGTAAAGATAGGTAGATAGGATAGAAACACTTTTTAGTTATTGAAGTATAACTGAAAAACGGCTTGACCGAATTTGATGAAATTTATATGGGAGCACCACGGAAGTATACTCTAGCAAACAAAAAAGAATCATCAAAATCGGTTCATAAATGATTTGAAGTTATCCGCGAACACACACATAAAATATATATATCGATATATAAAATATATAGTCGAATTGAGAAACCTCCTCCTTTTTCTGCAGTCTTTTTTAAATGAATCTGCTCTTACGAAGTTCTTGCTTGCACGCCAAATTTAAACTTATCGTGAGACTTGTGTTTACATTTACAATGCTAGAAGGCCTCTATCGAGTTTCCAAACAGGTAGGCCTTAAGATGAACATGGACAAGACGAAAATTATGTCGAATGCCCATGTTGTGCCTACCCCCATATCAATCGGGTACTCAGTTCTCGAAGTTGTTGACGAATATAGGCAGGTCCGACTTCGAGAAAGAGGTCAATCGTCGAATCCAACTCGGCTGGGCAGCGTTCCGGAAACTTCGCAAAGTCTTCTCGTCTAAAATACCTCAGTGCCTCAAGACAAGAGTCTTCGACCAATGTGTGTGTGATGGCTTATGGCACTGAAACATGGTTTCTTACTTTGGACCTCATAAATAAGCTCAAAGTCGCACAACGAGCTATGGAGAGGGCTATGCTCGGGGTTTCTCTACGTGATTGAATCAGAAATGAGGAGATCCGTAGAAGAACGAAAGTCACAGACATAGCCCAGAGATTAGCCAGTTAAAGTGGCAGTGGGTAGGGCACATAGCACGCAGAACAGATGGCCGATGGGCGGAAGGTTCTGGAATAGAGACCACGGACCGGCAAGCGCAGCGTAGGTCATCCACCCACACGGTGGACATACGACTTTGTATGCAGGCCGCTTTCAACCGGTCCTTTTGGAAAATTATGGGGGAGGCATATGTTCAGCAGTGGACGTCCTACGGCTATGATGATGAGTGTTTATATTCCGTTGGGACCGCTGACTTGTAACCGAGCCCAGAGGCAAACGGCAATCTACAACCAACAAACCGCCCGGACGGTGCGCCGGCTGGACGTGCCTAAACTGCGGAGTGGAACCCACCTGCTACAATGACATAATTTAATAATTTTATGCGTTTATTAGCAGAAGGAAGAATTGCTGTTTTTAGAGAAAAATAAACATCCTCGGACGGATGGCAGATGCCTTGACCACCGGAGGCATACCATCCGAAGATCGATTTTTTTTTTAACTCTCTATTTGATTTTAACTGGCGTATGGGGACGGAGCGACATCTAGTGAACAGCTTGACAAACATTATCCAACCGAAAGAAGAGTTTGTTCAAACACTTAACTTTCGTATTGACGTCGCAACCCTTCACAATTTTTATCATAAGATTTTTAAGGCACTAACGTCTGCTTAGCGAGACCAAAATAGCAAATTTTACAAAGAAAACAAAACATTTAAAAGCTTCTGATATAATAGTTCAACTGTGTTCAAGTAAAAGTAATAATTACTTATGTAGAAATCATCGTAACAAATGGTACATATACATAAAAATAAAAACATGGCATGACGTTTAATTAAGTTAGGATGACTACCAACTGAGCAATGCTTCGTCTAGTTACCTGAGCGATATGGAAGTGGCATGGCTAACATCGTTGTCAGACACAGGCGAGGCGGGTGACGAGGGTGCGACGGGCGACAAGGGCGAGGCAGGGGAACAAGCGGGGGTGGGCGACGAAGGCGAAGGCGGGGAGGGACTGCCGTCTGCTGTGGGCCGCTGCCATTGTGTGTGACGTGTGGCGTGGTTCACGTAGTATGGCCTGCAAGAAATCACACTAATTTTATGCAAAAGTTAGTGAATGAGTGTGTGTATGTGAATGTACTAGTGTGTTCCTCACACTGAAAGGGCTCATCGGATTTTAATGCAAATTGGGATGAAGATAGCTTCCGCCCAGGATTGAGATATAAAGACACGGGCTACTTTATATCCCGAGTGAACGCAATAACCTTACACATTTCCCGCTTAAAGGCACATTTTTAACAATGGTAATTCAAATTCAAATAACACTTAATTAAACATTTTCCTAAGTATTAATACATTGTAGTTATTAATCCTTCCTATATCGTGATAATTAAAACAAAAGATTTATATGAATGAATCGGACGTATATTGACGTTTCTGGGACGCAAAGGGTTAATACAGATTTAATTGAATGTAGCAATGAACACTTAGGATGGTTGTCAGTAGCTGTACTAAGATTCCCTCTGTTAAAGCTACTCATATTCCAATTTCTGCACGGGAACAAGTACAGTTATACTTAACAAATAGTAAATATATACATAGCATAGCAATTCTCAATGACTATTCACAAAACCTCAACCTTAAATGTTCTACATAGTGTAAGTAGTTATAATGCAGTTGAGTAGGTAAGTGCAAGTGTCATATACTATGTGAGTGTTAAGTTAATGTGTATCATGTGAATAGTCAAAGTGGGATACAAAATTATATACCCTCTTTTTTATATACTATCTTTAATAAAAAAGTGGAGAAGTTAGTAGGTAGGCAGTATACAATTATCAGGATATGTGTTATTATGACTTATATAGTAACATATAATAAAATTTATAATATAACTATAGTCACCGCGTTACCAACTGAGTCGTAGGGCCATAAACGTCAATAGCGATAGGAATGTGCATGCTAACATGTTATCGATAATCCGCTACCTGAATTTGACCCTCATTAGCGCTTGCTTAAGGCTACCACCATATCACTGCCAATACAACGCTATAGAACTCATCTGGGCTCAGGTCAAAGGAAAAGTCGTTGCGAATAATAGTACATTCAAGATAGCAGATGTTGAAAGCCTCCTTCACAAAGCTATTGATAATGTTACACAGGAAGACTGAGTCAAGTGTGTGAGGCATGCCGAGGAACTTCAAAGCACTAACTTACAGAATGCCATTATAAGAGATCAAGCACCATTCATAATCAATCTACAGGATGATACAGAGGACGAAGATTCCAATGAGGAAGAATAAACGTTATTTATTTATTACATTGGCCCTTTTCAGGGCTACAATACTATTACTATGTTTCTATCTGATTTTATTCTTATCGATATATATATTCTATATAAACATCTTACGCACATAACTATGCGGCTCCGTAAGACCCACAAGTGCGAGCGAAATAGACATAAAGAAATTATTTATGGCCGTACGACTCAGTTGGTAACGCGGTGACTATAGTCAAGTATGTCTAATCTAGAATAATGTATTTTAAATTCTATTCATAGGCTTTTATTATTATTATTAAATGATTGTCTCACCTGCCCCTAGAAGCAAATCTCTCTTCCCATTGTGGTGGTAGTGGCGACTGTGATTGTGTGGGACTGACTGGTTCTCTTGGAGCCCTCACTTCTCCCGCTGGGCCCACCACCGCCAATGGGCTGCCTTCACCTGCAGCTGAAGCGGGCTCCCCTCTTGCACTGTCCCGGGACAATAGGGAGACTATCACTTGCCCTCTCACACCAAGAGGCTCTCCAGTACCATCCTCACATAACTCAAGACATTGGTCTGAAAAAAGAAACAGATTAGTTACATTACAGTTTCTTCAAAATTGATAGGATAGTGTTGGACCTGTGTTACGAAGATATGTTGCTGTTGACTTTTATGAAGCTATGGATGACTAACAACACTGTTTTGTATTTAAATAACTCAATCATATAAATTAGGCATACAGTTAATTAGAACTGACCATATAATTTTTGCATACCATCAAGGTGGAATTGTGGAGTACCTTAAATGTTACCAACTTTTTATGACCTACATTCATGCAAATAAATATATTATGTATTTGATTTGACTGCTATCTCACTCAAACCAGTGATGATACAGTCAAAGGTGGCATCACACTAGACCTAGAATGAAAGTTGCAGTACCAACAATACCTAGGAACTTTGTGAGAGAGCTAAAACTTGGTAGGACGAAGCAATAGAGCGCAAGCATTACTAGGTTGGGGTTTGCAAGGCGAAAGAAAATCTTTAAGTGAAAATATTGGGAAAATGCGCCTACGAAAGCGATGTCTCGGGGGGTGAAGAGCGTAGTGCAGTGCCACCAGTAATACGTCTCATCATTTGATATGTTACATAAAGTTAACATGGTTCTGCTCTTTGCTCGTTCTTAGTCATTTATTTTGAAACCTATTTATTCAGCTATCTCACCTACGTCAGGGCCCTTCAAACCGTTATAAATAGCACTGCACTGCGCTCCTCACCCCGAGAAATGGAAATAAGAGCCTTTATGAATCAAAAAATTACATATTATATAAAACAAAGTTATATGTTATAGTACTTTTAGCTTAAATACTTACATCCTGTATCTTTCAATTTGTGTACAGTGAATGGCTGTATACGGACACAGCCAAGAAATCCAGAGCCTTGCCTCTTGTGAACTTTTCGTTGGTTCCACAAACTGAAACAACAGATGTATTTTTGAACTAGCTTGACGTCCACCAACCGCCGTCGTATGGAGAGATGGCACGGTTAAAACTAACTAGAGAGATAAATTCTATGCTCGGATGTGTGTATTCCTACGAAGAAATAATGTCAGAAGCATAATTCAGAACATATTCCACACAAAAAGTGGTCCTTCAAACCAGAACGACGTATTATTCCAAATACGAATTACTCGTACTTCCGAAGTTACAACAAATAGACACGTTCGGCGATTGGTTTAAATTCAGAAGGAAAGCAGGGATTGGTCCACGCGCGTGCTGCAACGTCTACTATGACAGGTGAGTCGTAGCGGCGTGAACGATGTTATTGATTTATAGCACGACTTTATTGGGTCATTTTTTAAGGCAGTTACCCTTCCTGATATTATTTCTTCGTAGGTGTATTCCCGTTGTCCCCGTCACGGCGACAGCGGGACGTGATTAAATTTATTTCCTTCATTTTCCTTCTAGCCAGGCAATGTGGGCTTGGAGGCACGCTCGCTTCCCTCGCTCGGCTCGCGCGTTGTAGTACATATTATATAACACTCTTCCTCTCTTCTCTCGTCGTCGTACCTTCATATGACTTTGCCCTAGACTAGTCAGTTTAATGTTATGTTACATTGTCCAACATAGGGTAGTCAAAAAGTCTTAATTTTTACATATTCAACTATATTAACGGGGTCAGGGTACGGGGACAACGGGAATACAATCCTCGGAGACCTAGCGGTCATGGCGTATGACAAGGATTGTTAGAAGACACAGGTTCGTATCTTGTCCGAAGATATGTAATTTTTATCTATAATTTGAAAGGTTAACGGATTAGGTTTTAAAGGTAACTGTTGAAACTGTAGATAGTGATTTATAGGTACTAGATACACATATAATTATTAATTTTAACTAACTATATTTTTATTCATAGTGTATTTAACGTATAGCATGTGTGTACATAATGTATATTGTAATATAAATATTTGCATAAAAATCTGACATCTGATCCTATATTTTTTTACAAGTAATATTCCAAACTTTGTATATATATATATCGCGCCACGTTTCCCCAGTTTTTTATCGTACAAAATGAATGACTAAAACTAACAAAACAAGATTCGCTGGACAAGATAAGATGATGACTGAAGGAATAACCACTTGACACTGGCAGATGCATTAGTCATGCAAAGCCAAATCCTCCAGAAAGGAGGAAAAGAAAAAAAAAAAACTATTGAAACCGAACGATTAAATTAGCCCTAAAAATGTTGCAAGGTTCAGTACTTATGCAAAAATCTTATGATAAACTCAAAAATGACTACAATTGCAGAAAGACAAAAGAAAGTACATGACACAAAAGTGTTTTGGGAAGCAATCATAAGACATATTAATAATCCCTAAGGATTTTATACTTGTTTAACGGTCATGCTGACTAGTTAGTTGTTATAGTAGATTATGCGCCGAGGGAGTAATGCAGTGTTTTACGTCACGGGCGGCATATTGAACCCTGAGTGTAACGGGGATTCTAGAGATAATTTAAGCCATAAATAAGCCACCCAAAACAAAGACAGGCTTTATCTTCGAGGTGGGTACTCTACTTTTCATACCTACTGCGAGAAAATAAAAAGCACTTATCTAGTTAAAAGTAAAATAAATTAATAGTTTATATTCAAATTGGACACATTTGTCCAGTTATGAAGAGAGTAATATTTTTTATACTACACCTGCTCGGAAAGTACCTTGATACTTTATCAAATTTACGGTAGAAAGTACGTCATTGCATATCGAACAAATATGCGGCGAGAAAACGCATCTGAGCGGCAGAGAAAAGTGTATGAAAATCCATTTCTTACGTGGTTTTTCTTTTTTAATTTTGGGTAAGACTATGCGCTGGTAACCTAAATATCTAAAGCCAAAAAGTTTTTACAGTGAGTTTTTATCTCCAAGTTCGCAAAATGACACTGGCCACTAGCTGTGTGTTGGATGGTGTCAAACAATTTGAAAAAAGAACATGTGAAAATTGCAGACGCCATTGGCGCCATTTTCAATTTGTGTGTTGTTTGAGGATTCAGTTTTCGTAGAAAAGTAAAATAAAACTATCAAAATGATAAGTAGTGATAGTGATGATGAAGATTTTTTAACCCCGCCGCAGTTTAAGGAAACAGCAAAAATACTGATTGATAACCTTTTACCACAGAAATCAATTAAAAAATATAATAAAACTTATGACGATTTTTTGCAATGGAAAAGTGAAAAAAATGCGGCATCTTTTCCTGAAACTGTTTTGCTAGCTTATTTCAGTGAAAAAGCGCAAAAATACAAACCAAGTACGTTATGGTCTATGTACTTAATGTTGAAAAGTACTATATTGACAAGAAACGACATAAATATTCAAGAATACAAAAAACTTACAGCATTTCTGAAAAGAAAGTCGGAGGGATTCCGTAGTAAGAAATCAAAAGTGCTTACTACAAAGGATGTTTATTCCTTTTTGCAGAATGCTCCAGATGACAAATATTTGTTGATGAAGGTAAGTTTATGAACAAAATGCACTGTAAAGTACTTTAGAGAACAACCGTGATAGTTTAAAACAAAATGCACTGGTTTAAAATTTATTACGTATCTATTTATGAGTAGAAATCTACTAGGTTTTCATGTTTGATATTTTTGTTTACAGGTTATTTTGATTTTAGGATTAAATGGGGCCTGTCGTTCGCAAGAACTTGTGGATATGACAACAGACGATATCGAAATCCTCGAAAATGGAATAATCGTCAATATTCCTAACACAAAAACCAAAATTCAGCGATCATTTGTTATATCGGGCTTATTTTATGAGATAGTGAAGAAATATAACGAAATTCGCCCCAGTGACCCCAAAACCAATCGGTTTTTACTACAATATAAAAACAAAAAATGTACGAAACAAGTAATTGGGAAAAACAAAATAAGTACTGTGCCAAGAGAAATAGCTTCGTACCTTAATTTACTCAATCCACTAGAATACACTGGCCACTGCTTTCGCAGAACTTCAGCGACTATTCTTGCCAATACTGGTGCTGATTTAACCACAATAAAACGTCACGGTGGTTGGAAATCGTCCGCTGTTGCAGAAAGCTACATAGAGAATTCCGTAGAAAACAAAACTCGAATAAATAACCAAATATCGGGATCGATTAATGTGCATCAAGACTCATCTCCTCAACCATCAACGAGCGCGGCGATGCCAGATGCCCCTCAGCAGCCAGTTGCCTCTTTGGCACCACAGCCTTCTACGAGCGCAGTGCCAACAGCACAGCCAAGGGCGAAGGAATAACTATTCCTCCTACATTATCGCAAACATCTCAAACAAACATTAATGGAAAAAGTGTTACATTAAGCTTCACTAACTGCAACAATTTCAATATAAATTTCAATTAGTAAAGATTTAGTTTTTTATTTTCCTCGTAGGTGTAGTATAAAGCACTATGTATCACTCGAGAGAAAGTGCGATTCCCGATCTCGGGTGTTTTAAAGCCCTCGCCTACGGCTCGGGCTTCAAACGACCCTCGACGGTAATCGGTCACTTTCTCCTCTCGGTGAACAATGTACTATAGAAGGAACATTTTATGGAAAACACTGTTTTAGACTTTCGCGGTTGTTAACTAAGTTATAATTAGTACTCACGGAATGTAGACCACAATTTATTTGCATTTGGAGCTATCGATATTTCGGCACAGTCACATGCCACCATACATGTTACCATGGCAAAAATTATAACATATTCTGGAAGTTGTTAAAATAACACCAAACGCCAAATTCATTACAATCGCGCCTTTCTTCTTTTATTTTACTGTATGCCGTTTGTGGGGGCCGGTTCGATTTTCGAATAAACTCTATTCACGATGCCAGTATCTACTCCGTCCGTACTGAGTTTTCCTACAACTAACGTTCCAAATCCAAATCACTTTACGCCCATGGAAGTTCCATCCATACAACATTACAGCCCCCGGGATGAAATGCGTTATTGGACATTTTGGAGCAGGTGGTATGAAAATAGTAGATTATGCACTAAGGGAGTAAAGCAGTGTCTTACGTCATGGGCGGTATATTGAACCCTGAGTGTAACGGGGACTCTCGGGTTAATCCCTGAGCACAGCGAGGGGAGTTATGTAGAGTCCTGAGTGAAGCGAGGGATTAAAGCCGCCCAAGACAAAGACAGGCTTTATCCTCGAGGTGCATACTCTACTTTTCATACCTACTGCGAGACAATAAAAACTCAGAGCTGGAAAATAGCAGTTATATACTTAGTTAAAAGTAAAATACATTAATGGTTAATATTCATGTTGGACACATTATTCCCGTTATAAAATATTTTTGGAAGGAACATTTTATGAAAAACACTATTTTAGACTTTCGCGGTTATTAACTAAGTTATAATTAGTACTCACGAGATGTAGACCACGATTTAGTTGCTTTTGGAGCTCCCGATATTTCGGTACAGTTACATGCACCACGTTGAAAATAATAATATATTTTAATTTCAACCATTATATACTTCAACTAGGACCTTGAATGTGCAGAGTGGCCGTGCGTAACCCATAGCAACGCGGCGCACAACAATCGTGCGTTCGTTTAGCAATAAGGGCATTCATTGGTGGCGTTGCTAGTGTTGGCTCTTTTGTTAAAGCGTTCGTCAAGCTCAGTTTTGGTGGCAAAAATAACTCTTTTTTAGCTTTTCAAACACTGAACAAAAAGAGCCATAAACGACCTTTTCATTCATATATTCCCAATTGGAACGCCCTTGTGAGCATTTTTAGCGTTATTTTCGCCAACTTAGGGCTATTCGATGGCACTAATTATAGTAAAACCTTTTCGCGCCTTTTTTCTTTTTTTTTCTGTATGCTGTCTCCGTACTAAGAGTAGGTATTCCTACAACTAACGTTCCAAATCCAAATCACTTTACTCCCCAGGGAGTTTCATACAACTTTACAGCCCCGCGTATGTAATGTCTGCATATCCGCGTATCTAATGCTTTACGTAGAGATTGCGTGACATGTAATCTACGAAGAAATACTATTATTTCTTCGTAGCATGTAATAGAACATTTTCGAGCAGGTGGTATTAAAATAAAATTACTATTGTATAACATTCGAAGTTTTTTCCGCTTCTGGTCAAATTGTAAACAACGCCGTTACTAAGCTCCGTGAAAATGGTGCAAAAACATATTGTTAAAACTGTGAATTGCATTGTTAGTGGATTACATCTCAAGGTAAACTAAACACTTGTATCTTGTTCCGTAAGTGCTTAGCATCTTACCAACAAAATTTACATTAACCTGAACCGTCAAATGAAGAACTGAAAGAGAATCTACATAACTTCAGAGAAATCACTGAAGAGTTAGTACACAACAAAAATCTATAAACTAGAAAAGCTACTTCAGTCAAAGAAACAGAATAAATCAACCGAATCTCAAACTTGCGAAAGGTTTTCTGATCTAATAAGTTGTCACGTCACAACAAACAGTATGAGTAAAGAAATAGCCAAGTTTATATACATTAAGGCCCGTATTCCAGAAGCTATGCTCAAGCAGGATTTGATCTCTGATCACCTCATCTAAGCTTGAGTCATGAATCTAGCCTTGAGCATTGATTGTATTCCAGAAGCATTTTCAAACTAGTCTTAGAAATTCAAGATTATGGAACTGCATGAACTCTCTCTCAATTGCATTATGAAACGTAAAAGTTATGGCTGCATTCAAAATCTCTGAAACTAATATAACTTTAAAGAAACTCATGTATATGATATCATTTTAACATAGCTTTAATCGGATAACTATTTATACCAATTAATACAGAAAAAGAACACGATTTATCATATTTAATTTATCTAAAGACGCACTCCAGGTATCCCAGTGTCCTTAGATCAAGATCTGACCAGTAGTTTTTTATAATAATGTATTATCAACATCGGGTATAAAAGAATGAAAGTCTAGGAAAAAAAATATGTCCATGTCTGTGCAAATAAAAATGAAGCATGGTGATTAAACTGTACCTGGTTACTTGCATACTAATACTACCAAAATAATTATATTCAAAGGCATACTTTCTGTATTCATAAACACAGGTAATACCCAGACAGACAGCATAAATTAATGCTTACAACCTTGTGTCCGTAATCAAGAAATTATGAGTATAGATGATGAATTGTATTTTATAATTACTTAGTAACATCTTAAATGCATTCTCTTCTCAGTGGTAATGCTTTCAAATGAAAGTGACTAAGTCTACACTTGTGTAAAGCTAGTGTAGCTACGAGTATTACAGTAGGACCTCTTTAATCCGAACACCCTTTAATCAGAAAGCCTCGTGCCTACCCCGCTCCTTCACTCGCCGTCTCACCACTTGCTTACCGAATGTCAAGGTGTCTTTGTTGTTGATGGAATTGGGCATAGATGTAGCAGACACCCTGGATTAACATATAAGTTTCTTTTTATCATCATCATCATCACCACGCGGTTAAACCCGCGGGGCGCAACAGGTATGTATTATAATCCGAATGTTCCATGAGTCCGAACAGTCGGGTAAATTTTCAGTGTTTGGATTAAAGAGGTCCTTACTGTACTTGATAATTCCTAATCTTGAAAGGTGAGAAATATTTTCATGAAAAATAATACTGTGCAGTCCTGTGTATGTTTTGTGTTGTCCTATTTTCACATTAAATTTACCTGGATGCAAAATTTAAATCAACAAGGACTGTTATTGAAGCTACCAATCAATCTCTCTCGTTTGTTGTCTGCTCTATCTACGGGACACTGGCAGAATTGTGGCAAACCCGCACATGCCACTCATAAATGAAATTTTGAAACTAATTTAATTACTAGCTACTGCCTGCGACTATGTACTCATGAAATAGGGGTATATCAAAATTCCCCAGAAACCACCAGTTGAGTCAGGATAAATTCAAAATTTCATCAAGTCAATTGGTTTCAAAATCAAGAATATATCAGAATCAGTCAATCTGATCTCTCACTCTCCGACACTCAACTGATTTAAAAAAAAAAAAAATAAGTGTAAAAAGAAATTTTATCATGCAGTGGCTAGCTGAATATGTTTTATACTGCATAGTTTTGTTGGGACACTTTCATTTAATAACTGTTGTATTGTATAGGAATTCTTAACAAATTTGTGTAGCTTCAAAATAATTTTGATGTTTGGATCGCTATGATGCTATTAAGAAAGGTGTCATTTGGTAACTATAGCCCAAAAATGAACTAACCACAAAAAAAACATTTTAGTTTATTTGTTAAGGCATAGTTATAAAATCTAAAATCAGCACTTATCTATCCCTTATAAATCAGGTAAAGGTGAGCATAGTAAAGAGTTAAACAACTCACAGTTCTTAGTAACATGCATTTTTTCCCTATTAGCCTTGAACACAAGCCACAAGTTATACTATATATGAGGAAAAATATGAGAGGATTGATTAGTTCTTTGTTAATGACTTCTGCAACATTTGTCAGAATTTTGGCTGCCATATGATATATTGTCATAAAAACTTCCGTGAGAACTCATAATTAAATGGTAGAACCAGCAAACACTCATATCTATCCATTACCATTTAACCCGTCTGAATCAGCAGGCCCCCCATTTATTCATAAATCTTTTGTTATAACGTAAACCTGATGCAGACAGATTAATGTTATGTGATAGTTTAAAAAACTACACATAGAAATTAATAAAATTTCATAATATAGTCTTTTAAATGGAGCACATATCCTGCTAACAGACATACCTATATCTGGGCTAGTCCTTGTTTTCCTGAACAACTTCTTGTGCCATTATTCACGGTAATGGAATCTAAAATAGATTTTACATCTACTTGGTGAATCCATAGAATGCTAACTACTTTGTCAACTTCAATTTCTTTCAAGTAACTTGTGTGAGTTAGTAAATATGAGTACAAATGATGGAAATTTCACTTGACTTCTCTGCAGCGCTTCTGCTTGTTGCAATTCTGGCAATGTCCATTCCAAGATAGTTTCATCAAACTTTTTGGAGGTGTAAATACATTCGTAAAGCTCTAAGCTACCTTGATAGAAACAATTAGACTTACGAGCAAGGAACTCTAATAAAAATGAACTATACCAAACAAAATAAGAAACTGCGAAACTGCTTACAAACCTTATAGTAATTCCGTCTCCTTTAGATAGATATAAATCGTAGTGTGTGTTCCACTTTGGATCAAGTGTTGCTTTCACAGCATTGGTCGAGTATACTTGTCCACTCCCGTCCACTGAGATCTTCGCAAAAGGATCAGGCAAACCTGTTGAAATGCACTCACTAAAAATCACGTCTAAATAGTGTAATTTAACAAGTGTTTTTGATGGCCTCACCTTGAATAAACAAATGTTAGCAAATCACAGAAATAATAAAACACACTTACGGAACAGATCTCTGCGAACCAAATTCCTTGCGCACACGACTAGAAAGAAAACATAACACAGTTAATTTGAGAGGAATGTGTTACTAATTCCCGAAGGCAATATATTCGTTACTCTTATAGATTCTGTTATCATGATACTCACTTGTTAATCGTATTTTTTGGGCACCGTATTTACGACTGGACACAGGAGTGGTCATCTTCTGCAGTTATATAAACATTGAGATAAAACTTTTTAAAAGTAATTAAACACGATTTTCACGTAAACTTTCGTCCACCATTTTTAATGAATGAATGAACATTTATTTATTTATTTGTTTTATCTGTACCTACTCTGTAGCTGTGCTGTGTGTGCTCTGTAGCACGAATCATTCACAGAACAGATTAATACCGTGGTCCGTATTGCGATAATTTTGCTCACAGTGCTATCGTCTACCAAAGCTGGTCCGAGATAAATATCGCGATTTTGACAGCTCATGGCACTGTAAGCGTGTTGTTAATTCGGACCAAAGTTGTAGCAATAACGAACCATTTGCGCGCGAAAAACAAAAATCATAAAAATATCGTGCATAGTGTGAAGGTTAACTATGTAGTGTGTGGATTAAAAAGAAATAATGGAATGGATGGACCGACTTTATAACTTTTACATCAAAAAGAAGGGACACCAGTAAATACATTGTAGAAATAAACAAACACCTGTCACTTTTGACAGAACGCTCACGACGATTATGGTGTAGAGCATGGTTCATGTAATCGTCAATATGGCGGCAGTTAAGACGTCATCGATGACGTAGCGTGGGTCATCGTAATCACGCTCACGGTGAAAGGGACCGACTTTTATCGCGCTAATATCGATTATAGCCAATTAGGACCGCAGTATAAGTTAAGCATTAGGCCGTGCGCGCACTGCCTTGCGTTGCGTTTTTTCTACCGTGCGCCAATAAACGCTGTGAGGGGTTCGAGCACAGGGCCGGGTTCAAAACCTCGGTGAGAACGCACTCGGAGTGCAACTTTTCGCATTAACGCCGTTCCGAACCTCAGGGTAAAGCTCTGAGGTACGGAACGACCCCCTGCGGTGAAAGAAAACGCACGTTTTGTTATTCGAATACAGCAGGGGGTCGTTCCGTACCTCAGAGCGCGGTTGTTTATAGTAGATCCAACCGTTTATCCTCTTTTTGACAGCACCAATAGAACGTAACATGACGATGTTACGCAAAAGTTAACTTATAAATGCGAGGTTTTAAAAATATGACAACTGCTTAAATTTGCTCCTTGATCCCGTATAATAATCATCTTTCACAAAATGAGTCCATAAGTGCAGTAGTTTTTTTATAAATTCCATAAAATAACAAACGTTTTTAAAAAATTACGTTCTATGGCTATCAACATAGTGATGTTACGAAGTTACGATTGAGATATCGATATTGTTTATGAACTATTTTTACACGGGTGTTTTCCGTTCTCGGCACATAATATCGGATTTATTTTTATGTAAAACCGTTATATTGATGCGCCTCAGGAAAACATACAGCATTATTTGAAGACGTGTTTATCTCCTGGTGTATATCCAAAAAAGAACAAGGTTATGATGACTATGATGATTACAAGTACAAGTCATACTTGACGAAGCTGTTACCGGTTAAATCTGGGATGGCCAGCGAGCAACACGGAAGGGAGTAGGCATACACAGCGTTTCCCCTCTGTCAAAGTACAAGTCCGCATGGACCATGGAGTTTGATAATATACTGTGGGGTGAGGGCGGGGCTAGATTTGTGAATGGTGCTTTATTTTTTATGTGTTAGTGATTTGGTTGTGTGAGTATGATCGGCAATGGATCGGTACAGGTATGTTTTGTATGTAATAGTGCGGCTTTGCGCTAGTGTGCAACTTCCCCTCCCGCAAGAAATGACAGAAAGATTTGAACAATATTTTTTAGCTAAGGCTACTCCCTTCCGTGTTGCTCGCTGGGGATGGCAGACATTAAAGTCTGCCGTTTGGTACCAGAAAATAGTAAAGTTTGAGCAACCCCAATTCCAATTTAAGCAAACGAAATCTAATCTTTTATTTTTATTTATTTATTAATCAAAATCAGATTCATCGTTGCTGTCACTCGAGCTATTGCCGACATTTATAATTAATTGTTGACTCATATAATCTATCGCCACGTGTTTATCCCAATCTGCCATTATAGTTTCTTGTGTTTTTTGAATTACATTTTGCCAGCTTTCCGCAGTTACTTTCACACATGCATTTTTTAATAAATTTACCATTTTGTTTGCCGTGAATGGGGGTTTTGTGTTATTTCTAGCAGCGTGTCCTTTAACTTGAGCCCATATTAATTCAATGGCATTGTATTGACAATGATAGGGTGGAAGTCTAAGAACCCAATGACCATGTTCTGCAGCTATTTCGTCGATCACATATCGTTTTGGGAAGTGTTTTTTTGTTCGTAATATATTTAGTAATTGTACTTTTAGTAAGGAGTTATCAACATTTTCACCATGTCGTTGAAGCCAGTCAATGATTACTTGTTTTTTGTCGGCCTGGGTCGGCATTTTATCAATTTGGCGTGAGTGATAGGATGCGTTATCCATAATAATAACTGACGGTTCTTCCAATGATTGTACCATTTCCTTAAACCAACTTTCGTAAACCTCAGAATTCATTTCTTCGTGGTACTCAACTGTTTTTTTGGATTTAAAGGCCAACAAAGCATCTGGCATGAATCCTTTCACAGACCCTGCATGGCAAATGATTAGACGTTCTCCTTTTCCCATCGGTACTGAGGTAGTGGAAGCAGCGGTGTCATCAGTCCAGCTCTTAGACACTGTGTGGTTCGCATTCAGCCAAGTTTCGTCAGTGAAAACAACATTTGACCAATCTGTAATTTTTTTGGCTTCGCTCAAAAATTCGCAACGAGCAAAAGCTACGTCGCGACGCTCCATCAATATTTTGCGTTTGTCCGATTTTTTATAAGTAAATCCAATTTCATTCAAGACCTTTACCAATGACGATTTTTGACCTCGGAACAAATCACATTCACGCAAAGAAGCAACAAGTTTTTTAAGTGTTGGAACTTCTTTACGTAAGTAATAGTTATATATATGACGGCGTATAGCGTCTGCGTCAAAGTTGTCAACCGAAGTCACACGACGTGGTTGGCGTTTTTTCTTCGGCGTACGAAGCTTATTCTCCTGCATGCCGCTTGTTCCGTAGGCTTCGGTAGTAATTTTTGTAATCGTAGATGCACTAATACCTAACGCGGCCGCAACGCGCTCTCTCACTTGCGACAATGGTAAAAGCGGGCCGCCATTTTGATACTCTGCTTCAAAGTAATTACGAAGCTTGATCACCATTTCTCTCGTCTGTCCTTTCAGCACTGATCCTTTCGGCATTTTATAGTTCCAATATAAAACTCAGCAAATAATTACTAGCACGGGCGTCTTGTTGCGAGTGACAGTGACAAATACAAAACGGCGGTGGACCATTGAGTTTTACTACCTTGATAAAATACTACTGCTTACCCATAGACAAAAAAATTGGCAGTCATAGGAATTGCCGATAGAAGTGAAAACTTATAACTCAGAATTTGATAGCTTACCTTGGAAACTACACGGGTGTAACCGGACGGCGTGGCCTCGCCATCTGGGCATGGCCATCTAGAAATGCGTCAGCATTTCCCATTGGCTGATGCGTTTCTAGATGGCCATGCCATGACGGCCTGTCCACGCCCTTTCAACATTCCCCATTGGCTGACGTATTTCTAGATGGCCAATAGCCATGGTCATGGCGCCATTCCTAGGACTATTCTCTTTCCGCACAGACTCGATAGAAAAATGAATCGAAATCGTGTCCACTATAATCACTTGGTCACAACACTTTAACTGACAAATTAGATCTGTCAAAAAGAGGATAAACGGTTGGATCTACTATAGTTGTTTTCTAACTCGCTCTGAGGTACGGAGCGGTCACGGTTGTTTTCTAACTTCAAACAGACTTTGACAAACTCGACCCCACACTACACGTCATCGTTATGGACTATAAAAGAGTTGCTATCTGTATATATTTATTATTGCGAAAAAAGGGTACCCAAACGGTATTGGGTATATCCCTTGACAGCCTTAAGACTTTTTTTTCGTTAGATATAACGATCTGCTTTCGTTTCCAAAAAAGTTTTTCGGATATGACAGAATGCTCTTTTGATAATTTGTTGAGACTCGTTGGTGCCAAAATTTACTA
Organism: Selenia dentaria; assembly: GCA_917880725.1. Taxonomy (NCBI): domain Eukaryota; kingdom Metazoa; phylum Arthropoda; class Insecta; order Lepidoptera; family Geometridae; genus Selenia; species Selenia dentaria. The sequence continues at coordinate 29,231,938 of OU862877.1, read as the reverse complement.
CAAAGACACAATTTGGAGTATGTATTGTTAAAATGAAATTATAAAAAAAATGTAATTGTAAAAAAGTTTACTAAGGTTACCTAACAAAACGTAAACGTAGCCCCTCAAATCATCAAAGAAGACATCAATATCGACAATGAGGTCCGCAATACCACCATGTCTATATAACTATTACAGTTATGTCACAATGTAATGTAAATAGTTACGCCCGTACAAACTAGGCCACATTATTCATATCTTGGTATAGACCGTATCTACTCTAATAATAAAGAGGAAAGATATGATTGTTTGTTTGTTTGTAATGGATAAATACAAAAACTACTGAACCGATAAAATACCTATATTATTTTGCCAGTAGAAAGCTACATTATGCCTGAGTAACAAACTATATTTGATTCATCATCATTATCATCCTTCACCAGGCGGGCGAAACAGTGGAGCGTAGCCAGTAATAAATAAACTAATAAATTAATATGATGATTATATGTATATGTAGGTATATATATTTTATTATCTTACCTATGTGGCTAAAAATACTTACTTACATTACCTACTTATAAAGACCATATTGAAGTACCATACGTAGGCGGTAATGACCGTATTTTATTATTTATATTGTTTTAATACATTTATCTATTAAAAATTTAATTAAAGAGATATAAATCACATTAACAAGACAATTTTAATAGAGACGAAACGACGAAAACAAAAAAATCGAAGGCACGGTAATATTTTCTATCCAGTATTGTGACGACATATCGGTGTCACGTCTCAATAGCAACTGAGTGCCCCAGTGCATGTTTTTCAACGCAGTGCGCGATTCTCTATAGATCTCTATACGATACAAAAAATTGTGCGGTAGACTCACAGCAAATTTGTAGCGATGACTTCACCGCACGCGTTTATTTCACCGCAGTGAGCGCACTTCTATGACTCTCCGTACCTCACAGAATATGCGTTATACAAAACGCAACGCAGTGCGCGCACTGCCTTAGGATTACAGGAAACGAAGTATGAATGAAAACAAACGGGCTGTGCCTGAGTGCCTGGCCTGCGTACCACAGTGCAGCGAGCATTAGACTAAATAATGTCTGGCAAAAAATTGATCGAGCGTTCCTGGAACCTTGCTTGCTTACCAATATCTGTTAATAACGAGATTGACTTATATTACTTAGATCTTAGGATATATATCTTAGGACTATACATATCTCCACAACAAAAATGTTTTTTAAAGTGTACATGAGATAACTTGATTGAAACTTTCGTAAATTTTACACATATTAATGTTATTTGACGGTTTAACTTACGCGGTAGTACAGTCTACCGCGTAAGTTAAGCCGTCAAATAACATTAATATGTGTAATATTTACGAAAAATATAACATTAAAATGTGCATGAGATGTTTAGCGGAAACACTATATGTAAATAAAATATATATATCCCTACATATACGATATAGTGTCTCTATGTGTATTGTTTACAAATTGCGTATAGTTAGCATACCTAATCCAATTTGATACTTGCGCTTGCTACGTTTGATATAGATATATAATATATATTATATATATATATATTATATTACATTGTATCACTGCATAACTTAAACATCACCCACGAACGCCACAGGTACGGTGTAGCCTTATTCTGATATATTATTATTATATTTGTATTTTACATTACTGGTTGGAGTAAATTAATATACTAGATATTTTTCGTAGTAGTCTAGGTATCTTCAAGTCTCGCGTAAATAAGTAGGTATTTTATACAAGCACGTAGGTTTGATTGTAAGCTGCATCGTCGTTTTTAAATTAGATCAAAATATTAATCCAATATTTTAAATAATAATCAAAATTAAATACCTAAATAATATAGTAACAAATAATAATCCATAATTAATATGATACATTTAGATAATCAATTCATTAAAAATTTATATCATCATCACATATTTAAAAGGTTTTGTTAATGTATTCATTTACAGCATAAAACGCCTTCTTGATGAGCCATGATTTTAACATAACTTTAAAGAATCCTATACTAGCCGCTTTGGTAATATGCTCTGGTAAGCGATTATACACGCTAGGTCCTAACACATGTGAAAACTTTTCTGATTTGACAAGCCTGCGTGCCACTGTCGCGAGCTTGTTCGCATCACGGGTGTTGATGTACTGAGCGTGCAGATCTTTGCGAGTTTTGTACATCGAGAGGTTTTGTCTCACATACATTGCCATCTGCAATATTACTATTGAAGGCAACGTTAGTATTCGCAACGAAGTAAAATAGGATTTTATCGACGTCACCTGCGATACTTGAAAGATTGCTCCCACAGCACGTTTCTGCATGCGGAAGACGCGCTCTGTATCAGCGGCACGGCTCCACAGCTCCACTCCGTACTGGAGAAGCGAGTGTACGGTCGCAAAGTAACAGGTGCAGACTACTTCAGGGGACACCACGCGAGATAGCCGTTTTAGAGCGTAACATGCACTGCCCAGTTTTGTGCAAAAGCTGTCAATATGTACACTCCAGGTCAGGGTTCGATCTATTTGGAACCCTAAGAAGGCGATAGAGTGCACCTGCTCTATGGGCGTTGTATCAATCGATACTGCGAGATCTCGGCACTGGCGACTGGAGATAGAGAAATGAATGTAGTGTGTTTTTTTAAGATTCAGAGCTAGTTCATTCCACTTAAACCACTGCGCCACCTGGCGAGTAGCTTCGTTTAACCGGTGTTCTAACTGCTCCAGAGACTTTGCACAGACGACGGCTGCCACGTCATCGGCATACATAAAGATTTCACCTGTCGTAACATGTTCGGGCAAATCGTTAAGCAAGAGTGAAAATAAAATATTTGAGACGGAAGAACCTTGTGCCACGCCCAATACTGTGTTCAATGGGTCTGACTTTGTTTCGCCTCTGTCGCCGACCACCACCTGAGATCTGTTGCGTAGAATGTCTGTCAAGAGTGAATGCGCTCGGCATCCAATCCTGTAGTGCTGCAGCTTGGAAGAGAGAACTCTGTGATCTGCGACGTCGCATGCTTTCGACAAGTCGCAGCACAATACTGCAACCTGTTGTTTCTTCTCACAAGCCAAAAGCACGCGGTGAATTACCTCACGGGTGAGAGAAGTAGTGGAGCGCCCGGCACGGTACGCGTATTGGCGCTCAGACAGCGCGCCCGTCGCCACTAGGCACTCGGTGAGTCGGGTGCTTATGCCGTTTTCCAGAACCTTGGCAACAGCTGGAATTATTGAGACGGGGCGGTAGCTGTCGATATCTTCGCGCTTCCCCTTCCCCTTAAACAGCGGTGAAATTTTACTTATTTTTAGAGTCTCAGGGTAGTTTCCTGTTGATAAGCAGCGGTTAAAGAGGATGGCCAAACACTGAGCAAGTGATTCCGCAGCGGTAGACAAAAGTTCCATTGAAATATCGTTTATATCGTATATATCTCTAGTGGGCTCTTATTCGGTATTCGGGATGTAATAATTTATAACGTTTACTTGGATTGCAATATATGTTTAAAAAACGTTATTATAGCTTTGTTCTATTGGTAAAGGAAGCAGTTGAAAAGGCATTCTAAGACGTTTCAGGAATTGAGTGGAAAAATGTAGTCATGTAGCAAATATCGAAAGGGAATATTGATATTAAGTAAACTTGATAGTGATGACATTGCGGGTTCAATTCCGAAGCTCTTGAATTTAAATAGTTTTGAAATAAAACTGCTTATTATTGCTATGGCAACGGCATCCTATACATTTTATAAACTTTGCTGTTTTCGCCATATACCTATTATCTTATAACCGTAGTATATTCACTGGCACATTCAATTCAATCATAGGTTGTAAGTTCAAAAACTCTAAAAACAAGCAATTAGGGACTTTTACGAAATATTTGTACAACATAATATCAAACATGTTTTAGCTCTTGCTCATCCATCGCGCGAAAATGCTAAAACAGTTAAAATTATCGCCTACAAGTTTGCCCTTTCAGTAGGTAGTACGTACTATTAGGGTTGCTCTCATTAAGAAACTCTTGCGATAGTGGCGCCCCTATAATTTTTTTTATGCCAAACTTACGTTATACGTTTTATTCCTTGGATTAAGTAAAAAGTTGGCACCTCATGACATTTCATCCAGAGATCCACTCATCTTACCCTCAAGTGCCCAAATATTTTAGTTTTACTTATGCCCTCTTATGCTCACTTATGCCTTATGAACACACTTAGGCCCTCTTGCACCAAATTACGAATTAACTATGCTAATCCGCGTGTAAAGAAAACCTGATCAAACTCGGATTACGGATTGTTAAGTTTGGCCCAGTTAATATTTGCACGTTGGTGCAACAGCATCAACGTGAAAGAAATGAGTCTCTATAATATACAGTGCTGACAGATCGAAAATTGGATTGCGCACTAAAACTTTGTAAAAAGCGCTAGATTCTAGAAATTTCACAAGTCAAAAAAGCACTAAACATATTATAATGAGAATAAACAAAAATAACAGTATAATTAAAACATACGTTTAATCACGGGAACAGTTATAAAATCAACAAACGAAATAGTATGTATTAAATGTAAGCATACCAACATTAGTAATTTTTAAACTTTTGCGATTTGAACACATATTTATATTATATTAACGGGGCTTAATCGCGTTAGTACCATACCTACATTGGTATACATTTCTGCTTATATGTAAACACAGAATTCACTCTATTAAATCTATGTTCCTATGTACACATCGTATTTGTATTATCACGAGCCAGAGGTTTCAACCATTACATAACTGGTTGATTTTTTCGATTAGATTTTGTACCTAACTACGGTAGATTGCGAGTAAGTACTCAAATCGCATACGACATAGGGTATGTTGAAAAGCACCTACTGAAATGAAAAAGCAATAAGTAAACAAATTAAACCAAAGACAGGTTCGAATCTTAATTTTAGGGCATTCCCATAGTTATAAATATAGATAGAGCATGGACGAACAACAAAACCAATGGTTACTATGTTAAAAAATAATTATTTACCTACTTAAGTCGTAAAGTGACGACCACATCGCACGGTTGAGACTAGTATAGTTCCTAAGGTCCGAGCCTAAAAATGCACTAGATTTTCCACTAGACACTAAAGATCTTAGATATGGCACTAAACATGCCAAAAAAGCACTAGATCTAGTGCCGATAGCACTAAAATGGCAGCACTGATAATATACAACCAACAATTAGCGACCAAATAATGTCCAGGAAATAAAACGCATCTAATATTCCGTGGAATGGCTTTGAATTATTGGCTGTACAATACAGGCAGTGCATTATTTGGCCGCGTTTTATCAACGCGAACTGATATCACGGGCAATATGCAGTCGATAAAAAGGAAAACAGTAAGATGAGATTCTATATTTGTCTATGGTTGGCATCGAATTTGCTGAGCATTATCGTCACGGGCTGATATTTTGCATGCAATAATTCGAAGCATTGACATGAATTATTGCCTGTACAATATTGGCTGTGCATTATCGATTTTGTACATAAAACGCGGCCAGGAAAAGCTGACCATGTATTTCAAATCCATGTACATGAATTATTGGCTGTGCATTATTATGGTTGTACATTATTGCCTTCCATAGGAATTAGAATTAAGTAATCCTGATAAATATATATATATATATATATATATATATATATATGTATATGAAATCGATAATATCAGATATACTTACGAATGACCAATAATGGTAAAGCATCATTCTTTCGATTAATTTTGTAATGGTGGTATTTATCAGGATTACTTAATTCTAATTCCTATGGAAGGCAATAATGTACAACCATAATAATGCACAGCCAAAAATTCATTAGATGGGTTTGAAATACATGGTCAGCTTTTCCTGGCCGCGTTTTATTGCCTGTACAAAATCGATAATGCACAGCCAATATTGTATATATATATATATATATATATATATATATATATATATATATATATGTTCACGCGTAAGCGTGACGTCACCTCAAGGAATGCCCCGCGCCCGCGCGTTCCGCCGCCGCTGTCCTGCAGCTGTCAAACGACAAGCAGGCGGCTGAAGAGCAGCGCAACCAGTCAACTTTTTAGAGTCGAAGCTAGCGGACGTATACCGCTACGCTTCCGCGTCGCGACCGCATGGCAACCGCCATTATCAGCCCCGAGTCACCGCGACTGACTTCGCCGCGAGTGACTGCCTAAATCAGCCCGTGTTTACGCGTAAACCAGTGACCCAGACGCATCCATAAGACAATACAAACACTATAACTACAAGTGAAAGGTTCGTCACCCCATTCAGCAAGACGCCTCCACGGAGGAACTCAGGACGCCTACCCATCAGCTCCAGATTCATCCGACATCCCAATTGGAGACCAGGTATCTATCCTTACACCCTTTCCCACTATCGTATAGTTGCAGGAAACTGCTCAACTAATGTCAAAGTCAAAGTCAAAGTCAAAATCATTTATTCAATTTAGGCATCAAAGACGCACTTATGAACGTCAATTTTTCATTATAATGTACTTTAAAGCCTACCGCCGCGTTCCAAAATACATAGAGCCAACCGAGAAGAAGCGGCAAGAAACTCGGGGCCATTCTTTTTATATAGATGTTTTTACTTAGGTACTACAAATATTAGCTCCAGTGTGTTGCCTTACAAAAGAGAACATAATAATGGTATCAGTAGGGCAAGACACGCTACACTTTGACATCTTAGTACACGAGTAGATAGATCCTGGAGTGATCAGTCCCAAGCTGTTTTATCCTCCAAGTAATCCGAAATTTTGTAATAACCTTTTTGACAGAGTTTAGTTTTAATAGTAATTTTAAACTTATTAATAGGCAAATCTCGGATAACATTGGGAACTTTATTATAAAATCGTATACATTGTCCCATAAAAGAATGACTTATTCTGTGGAGACGCGTTACATGTACGGATAGCTTGTGCTTATTTCGCGTGTTGATGGAATGAGCATCACTCCTTTTATCAAAACTGTTAATGTTTTTCTTTACATACATTAGATTTTCATAGATAAACTGAGAGACAACAGTTAGAATGTTTATGTCTTTAAATTTCTGTCTAAGGGAAACTCTGGGAGCCAAACTGTAGATTGCTCGTATAGCCCTTTTTTGCAGTATAAAAATAGAATTAATATCTGCAGAACATCCCCAGAGCAGTATGCCATAAGTCATAACGCTATGGAAATAACTAAAATAAACTATTCTAGCTGTGTCTACATCAGTTAATAGTCTAATTTTTTTAACAGCATAAGCTGCTGAACTGAGCCTACTAGACAATTTTTTAATATGGGGACCCCATTGCAATTTAGCGTCTATAGTAATTCCTAAAAAGACTGTTGACTCCACAAGGTCCAACCCTGTTCCATTCAATTGTATATTGGATTCTACTTGTCTCACATTTGGTGTCGAGAATTTTATACAATTAGTTTTCTTCTCATTGAGGAGAAGATTATTTGTATTGAACCAATTCACAACTTTAGCTAATGCATTGTTAACATCGTCATAGTTTAGTAACTGCCTTTTAATTTTAAATAACAGTGAAGTGTCATCTGCAAACAATACAATCTCGTGATTCTTCTCTACATAATAAGGTAAGTCATTAATATAGATTAAAAACAAGAACGGCCCTAGTATTGAACCTTGTGGAACGCCCATTGAGATTATAGAGCCGGTATAATATATATGAAATGGCGCTGGCGGGTCAGCTAGTATATATATATATACTAGCTGACCCGCCAGCGGCTTCACTTGCTTGGTCTTGGTGTAGTGGAAATGCCGTTTTGGAACCTCGAGGTCATGGGTTCGATCCCCGGGTTGGACAGTTATTGGGTTTTCTGAGAAACAAAGATGTACTCAATAACAGTCCAGAGACTGGAACAAGTGCCCCATAGATGGAAATAGGCTCACCTCCTGTTACATGATCACATGACCAAAAACATATATGACTCAACGTAGGCGTTGAAAACACCGCTGCTTACCTCTTCGAGGATTATATAGGCCAAAGTATCGATTCACTCAAGATGACTGATGTTACCGCCCCGCGGTTTTACCTCCGTGGTGATGGATGGTCATGATAAGGAAAAGTATCCTATTAAAATACCGCTGCTTACCCCTTCGAGGATATATAGGCAAAATTATTGGTTATGTTGTGTTTAAAAATAACATGTAAATATTGCGGGCGGTTCACTCAAGACCGTTAAACTGGTGTTTCACCTCAGCGGTGATGGCGGAATCGCTCGACTACAGTCGGCTGAATAACAAAGATGGATGGATGATATGCGAACTCTATCGCCGAGCACGTTGTCATAATCATTACGTACTTTTGACTATTAGAAAATGACACATCTTTGACAGAAATATATTGACAGCAAATAATCCATCATTACGATCTAGACGTAGGCGGAGATCTTGTTATTTTGTCTATGCTGAAACTAAAACAAAAGAAATAATATCGCGAAGCCAACCAAATTGAAAATCATTACTATGATGATCTATAGCTCTTCCATTTTGGGACTATTCAATTAGGTCGGGTTCGCGATATTATCACTTTTCTTGAGTTTTGGAACGCGACATTAGATCCTCCAACGCACACTGTTTTGATAGATATGATTCAATTTGAACTTTGTGCATCGGTAATAAAGTGCAAATTGACTCTTTGGCGTTAGGAACACACCTACATTGCGTAGACAACAGTGAGTGCTTGTAATTTAATATGAACTTTATTGAATAGCAGTAAAGTTCAAATTGACTCTACATTTTAGTTGAAAACGTTTGTATGGGAAAAAGAAAAGGGCTGTTTTTATGGTGTTCCCGGCAATTATTCGAATTTATCTTGCCGTAAAAACCATCCTTGGACTTCAACAAACATGTAAATAAAAGAATTAGCCAAATTGGTCAAGGCGTTGTTGAGTGCTTACCAACACATTTTGCGATTCATTTTTATAATAAAGATATATAAATCGATAATATCAGAAATCGATTAATCGAGAAAGAACGATAATCGTCGAATATCACAAGCACCATTTTTTTGTTGGTACTCTCCTGCTACAGTTGGTACCTTCAGGTTGGCTAAGAATTGGATCTGGTTTTATACATTTCCATATTTTTGAAAATAAGTTGGCAGTGCACACTAACCAGTATTATATGCTCGTTACAAAGTAATAAGTTAAATAATAATGATTAAGTTAATAGGATTGTTAACATTTTTTAACGTATGTTAAATTAATCTGAACACCGAAATACACACCTAGCATTTTTTAATAATTTTTACAGAACTGTAAACTAAAAAAAACTATGTTTTTATTTAAACTTTTTTTAATTGGCGCCAATAGCGGCCTATATACCTCGTACTACGTCACTCAGGCAAAAACAAGCAGTGTTCAGTGTTGTGATTATCATCATTGTAGTCTTTGGTGATCATAGAACATTTTGCTTGCTTGGAGGTTGCTTGCTTGAACCTGGAGATGGCGGGAAAAGACCAACAATGACTATTATTAATTTATTTTCTTTTGTGTTTTTTCTCAAGTTTTGACGTGTTATAGTGATTATTTATTATTAAACGTCGATGTTCACAATATTGTACGAGTGCCAGTAAAGTGTACTTATAAAATCATTAATTCATCCACATGAATTAAACAAAACAGTAATTAAATCACTGAATTATTTCTTAGAGCAGACTAACTACCTACCTACCTACTGGAAAAAATAGTTTATAACTCTGCATTTACAAAAATAAACCTGCATTTTTGCAGCATAATTTGTTCTATGTCGGGGCTTTTAACTCAAAAGGAAAAATCAACCCTTATCGGATCACTCAGTTGTCCGTCTGTTACCTACCGTCTACCGTCTACTACGTCAGTCTACCTGTCAAGACCCTTTTTTCATTTATAACAAAAAAACATCTGAAATTCATAAATGTGTAACAACAATGGTAACAAAAACGAACTATTGAATATTATTATAAACTTAGGTATTTAATTAATATAAAAAATGTATAACTTATTTATTATTTGCGTTTGCGACAATAACCGTGTTTATGGGTCGACAGGTTGTCTTTTGACCTAGTACCTATGTATTTAGTTTTAAAAAAGAAATAATATTTGATGCTTTCTTCACTTACTTGATTCTTAATCTGTTGATAAGGCACGATACTATCATGTTTTTGTCATTCTGTCATCATTTCCGCAGCTGCTTCCGTTTTTTGTCACGTGACTTCTAGATACTTTTGTACACATTTTTCATATTATATTATTAGGGTTGGCTTTAGAAACGTGACCCCTGAATTTGGTGAAACAAAAACTGAGGGTGGGTTGAAGGGGTTTGTATAAAGCGTATTTACAACATTTTAGCTGCCGGAGACACGCCAAAATAGTCTTAATAGTTTTTTAAAGTTTCAATAAAACACCGTAATTTTGATAGTGACAGGTGACATAAATGACATTAATGCGTAAATCGAAACGTTTCTAGGTAACTTTTAGCATTTTTTGACATGTACATTGTATGTAAGTTCTTGAAACGGAACGCAAACATCGAAGATAGGGGGTGGTAGTAGATCGAAATGCTGTACTTAACCTCAAAATACTTAAACAAACATAACTCGAAAACTAATGGTCTCCGGCGGGTGGGGTTTGCGGGGGGGCACTACCCGAACCCCCCCTCCCCCCCGAATTCAGGCGCCACGATTCTAAATGTTACCTAATGAATTGGCAATGTCACTTGTCTGTGACAAACCTATAGGTTAGGTTAGGTTTAACTGTGACCCACCAGGCGCGAGCCGCGGCAGCGGCCGGCGAGCGCTTCATCAAACTACTTTTGTTCCAAATTTGTGCACAATAGTATATCAGTAGCTATCTAATGAATTGGCAAAGTCACTTGTCTGTGACATACCTATAGGTTAGTTATAGTTAGTTAGAATAGGTCGAAGTCAGTGACAGAACCGACTCATAGCACCCCGATTTCAAGCAGTCTTGTCGGATTGCAGAGCCGACGCGGGGGTGGTAGTAGATCGAAATGCAGTACTTAACCTCAAAATACTTAAAAAACATAACTCGAAAACTAATGGTCTCCGGCGGGTGGGGTTTGCGGGGGGCACTACCCGAACCCCCTCCCCTCCCCCCCGAATTCAGGCGTCACGATTCTAAATGTTTACCTATTATTATATTATTTTCATTCATATTTTTGTAATGTTTTCTAATACTTCGTAGAAGGTTCTTAAGTACTTACATAAAAAAAAAAAAACAAGAAAAGACGGGAGGTTATGGCGAGGCCGAAGGCCGAGCCTACAGTGCGAACAAAGTCGCGGGTAGTCGCTAGTAATTATTATGAAGATGAAAGATTTGATTTTTTGTATGTTTTTAACGATTATAAATTAAAAAAGTAATGTACCGATTTTTGAAATTCTTTCAGCGTTACAATGCTAATACATTATCTCTGAGTAATATAGGCTATTTAAATTTTTAATCATAATCATCATCATCCTACCATCAACACGTGAGTGAAACCGCGGAGCGCAGCTAGCATATTACAAGAAATTAGCTAGATTACAATGTTAGCCATAATACTATCGAACTCTTCTATAGAAAACGAAATTGAACAGTCCAGCATATGTATATCTACCCGCTAACTCTAGTACCTACACTATTACAATATTACCGTGACCAGTTTGAGAAATATAGACATACGTAGCGATACCACTTTACGATACATGGCCATACCAATAAGAAAAATATAACACGAACACGATACCCAAGTTGCTGTTATTTATTCTGTGACGATTCTACAGTGAGATTGCCTGCACATTGTGATTCATTGTTTGTATTGCATTAAACGGTGAGCTACTATACGAGACAGCCGTATCTTTTGTCCGACGAGCAAATTGATAGAAAATTCATTGGATTGGCGATCCGATCTGATTCACGGGTCACGGCACAGTCACTTCGGTCATTCAACTGCATTCCTGACGACCGCCTAAAAAGTAAGTAGAGAGCTAAGTTTATAACCCTCTTTATTACACTTATGAGAAATTCATACTTAGCTACGTAAATAAGAGATACATCTTTTATCTTTATCTAATATTACATTTGTGGTAACAGCCTATTAAAAGGTAATACTAGTAGAGATACCGTTCTAACATAATAGCACCGATTCTAAGTGTTAGATATAGCTATTTACTGATATGAGTCCTATTACTGCACACCCACCATTCGCGTGACTAAATGCTATGTAACACAAAATAAATGATGTTGATTGTAGCTATAATATCTTGTATTCTTCTTATTTAAGATTCTTGTTTATGTTTTAATTAATAGATAAATCCATTAAAAGGTTGACTGTAAGAGATTGCATTAGCGATAAGACCGCCAATTGTATTATAATAGTTCTAAGATTTTTACTAGTAGGTAAGTAGGTTAATTATTTAATTTACCTACTGTATATTTATTCTTTTCTTGTGGTTAGCAATAAAGAGTTATCGTATTTTACTGTATATTCTTTGTAGAACTATAAATGCGACCTATAATAATAGTGCATGGCGGTGCTGGAGACATCCCAGATAGTCGTGTTCAAGGCAAACTTGATGGCGTAAGGCAAGCAGTTCGAATGGGCTACCAATGTTTGCTACGTGGAGACACTGCCCTGAATGCTGTAGAAGCAGCCGTGGTTTCTATGGAAAAAGATGACAATTTCAATGCCGGTAGGTACCCGAGATATAAAATTGAAAAATTAAAATGATTATCATCATTATATCTATCTATTGCAGGGTATGGCTCTGTCCTAAATCTTAAAGGTGGCATTGAGATGGAAGCCAGTATAATGAGAGGTGCAGATCTTAATGTAGGCGCAGTGACGCTCATTAAAGATTTTCCTCATCCCATAAGTATAGCGCACAAGGTTCTTACCGATTCACCGCATTCATTATTAGGGGGAGAAGGAGCAAACATATTCGCCTTAGAAAAGGTAAGAATAATTACTTATACCATAAGTATATGTATTATTTGTATGAGAAAAGAGTACTCACTTACCTACACATATTTGCTTCAGGGGGCGTAAATAGGCTATCTAAAAACTAAGATAGAGAAATATTTTTAAAATACTCAGATGGTCTTGACATAAATAAGATGTAAACAGTTGTCTCAAATTTTAAATGAGTCGGTTAAAGATTTTGTTTGGGACTTTTTGTTTGGGACTTTTTATTTTATTTTTTATTTTATTTTTTACTCAGTTTGGGACCGCCTGCAAAAATAAATATTCACATGGCCTATTTCATTATTTGATATTGTCGTTTTGTTCTACTTTGTTTTGTATTCTCTTAGATGTCAGCTTTGGAATCATCCCTTGTTTTTACAACAGCTTGCATCCAGAGGAATAAGCTCACTACCATTCTCCACACAAGTTTTGACGATCGCACTTGGCGGCACGCCTTACTCAACAGGGTCGACGTCCGAACCCAACAGGGTTTGGAAGTCTCGCATACGCAAATTTGTAGTGTATCAATGCTAGCTTTCTTTTCATAGATTTTCAGTTTTCTAAAATGAGTAAACGCTATTATATCGCCTTATATTCAAAATGTTTAAATTAGGTTTATGACTGACGCTTCAGAAAACTGAATTAGCTGGTCCAAGTGAATCCCTGCCCAAAACTCCCGCTTCTCAGAGGCTGTGGGACGGGTCGCTCTCTTAGTCGAAACTGTATTAATTCATCTAGTTATTCACACTCACCTGCTAGCTGTTCTGTTACTCGATGGAAGTCAGGGTTTTGGCTGCATGCTTTACCGTCTAAAAATGCCCTTGCCTGATCACTCACCGCTGTGTCTGCGGCGAAATGACAGATCCGCTCTGCCACTTCACCCCTTGTGTAAAGAGCGCGACATCGCGGCACCCAGCTTGAATGATGTCAACCGTCATGTCTTTGGCAGTGCTGGTGTTGGACGGATGCGGGATGACTTAGACTGAGCTTAAATTAGTTTTTTTTTTATCATTTAGTTGTAATTTTAGAGTTCCGTACCTCAAAAGGAAAAAAGGAACCCTTATATTATATATAACCATTATAAGGGTTGTTTCACACGTACCACAACCACACCACAGCCACAACCACACCACAACGACGCCATGTGGTCGGGCGTATATTTTGTATTGAAAATGAATATTACAATTTACACGTACCACATTTTGACGTTGTTATCGACCACCTGTGTAATACAAACACATCGCAAACACATCGCGACGGCAACGCCGCCACGCGGCGGCGGCACCGCGGCCACATCGCCACGACATGACGTCATCAACAGCACGCGCCTAGCTGGCGCCTGCGCTCCCCTCTTTCATTCTGCGTTGTACTGAGTTGCCGCGTGGTTGTGCGAAAAATTAAAATGTCCGACTCCGAAACTTTTGACACGGATATGTTTATTGAGGAGATTCGCAATTCGCCATGCCTTTGGGATCAAAGGACAGAGGAGTACTCCAATCGCATTTTAAAAAACAAAGCATGGGAAAACCTTTGCATGAAGTTTTATGAAGATTTTGATAGTAAGGAAACAAAAGAAAAAAACAAGTGTGGTAAGTTTATTAATTAAGTACTATTTATTTATTAAACCGAGTATAATACCTAACAACACCATTCACGCTTTATTGTACTGCCACGATAATTCACCTTCAGGGCTCACAAAATAGTCGGCAAATTCATTTCTAACCGAATCTGCTCGAATGCCGTCATGATTTTGATCAAAGGAATGCATTTGTAACAAATTTGAAGTTATCGATAAAGTGTCATCGAATTTATAGCCATCTCGCTTGCGTACTATATTATGTAATACGACACATGCTTTCACTATGTCTGTTGCAAATTCAACTGACACGTTAATTGGCCTATGCAATATTCGCCATTTGTTTGTCAAAATTCCAAAGGAACATTCTACATATCTTCGTGCTCGTGATAATCTATAGTTAAAAATACGTTTTTTCATTGTTAATTGCTTGCCGCTGTATGGTCGCAGCAAATGTTTGTGTAATCCAAAGGCTTCATCACCAATGAATACCATAGGCAAGGGCCTACCGACAGGGGTAATTGCTTGCGGTCCAGGTAGATCTAAATTATTTCTTTCCATTGCATCATATAAACTGCAGTCCCTCCAAATAGTTGAATCAGAAGTTTTACCGTAGGCTCCTATATCAACATACACGAATAAATAATCGGCGTCACATACGGCCATTAAAACAATAGAAAAGAAATGTTTATAATTAAAGAATAATGAACCACTGCGTGGTGGATGAATAATTCTAATATGTTTCCCATCTACAGCCCCTAAGCAGTTTGGAAAATTTGCTTTCTTTTTAAATTTGTTCGCAATATCAAGCCACATTGTTTTATTACATGGTGGTAAATGAATAGGCTGGTATTTATCCCAAATCAGACGGCACACGTCGTGGACAATTTTGCTAGCAGTTGAAGTACCACATTTAAAAAAATCGGCGAGATCTTCAAACGAACATCCCGTTGCCAAATACCTGTAACAAAAAAAAAATTAAACACAAATAATAATGAAATGGTGTTATAGGGTGATACAGGGTGTTAGTTACAAAAGGTTGAAATAAATAACACTGGATGGAAAAATCTGCTGTTTCATACATTTAGGTCATGTAGGTATCTTTTCTACAAATTTTAATTTAACTATTATTTTTTCAGCTGCCAACTTACAAAGAAAATGGAAAAGCTTAAGAGACTCTTTCAACAGAGACCTTAAAAAACAAAATTCACAAAAAAGCGGTTCAGCAGGTAATACGAAGAGATACTACTACTTTAGTCAATTATTATTTTTAAAGCCATTGTCTGAAAATCGAAATACAACATCGTCTCTACCAGTACAAAACAAAAACGATGACATTGAACAAATCGATAATGAAGACGATAATACTACTGAAACGAGTGACTCTGAAGTTTGGAAGAGACCAAAATATATCCAGAGAAAAAAAGACGATGCAGAATATGGGTTAATAAAAAAAATAACAAGTCATTTGAGCGATCAAGTAACTGCGAATACTCGTACACAGGAACCTGACAAGTCCTGTGACAGTGATATGCATTTTTTGCTATCTTTATACGATAGATTTAAAACCATTCGCGATGATTGGAAACTGAATGCTCAGATAGAAATATTGAATGTAATTCAAAAATATCACACACCTACACGTAATGATAATTACAGTGAATATAGACAGGGGTATACGACACCAGCTTACCAACCGTACGAGCGACCATCAACGTCTGGGTATCGGCCGGATATGGAAACAGGCGTTCCACAGCTTCGCAATTTGCGTACTACATCCACACCAAGAGATGTTTCAGTGCCAGCATCTCCACTCAGCGTTTCTTCTCAGGCTTCAAACTACAATGATCCGATTATAACGGATATTTTCGGAGATTAATTACCTACCTCTGTTGATTTTTGAATGACAAAATAAATAAAAATATATTAAGTATGCTCTTTGTTTTCGCTTTCTACCCCCTCTACCACAGTTAGGTAATAATAAAGGCCTGAGCAGACCGGATACGTGGCGTTTGCGTAACGTACAGTCAGCGACATATTGACCTACGAAAGTGAAAAAACCACAGCTGATGTTGATCTCTATAAGTTTAAAATTGGGTTGAAATTCAGTTGCAGAAATTTTACAGATAATGGTAGGTCGATATGACGCTAACTGTACATGCATACTGTTGTAATAATAGGAAACTATATGAAACGTGCCCACAATCATAATCTTACTTTTATTGTTAACGAATTAAGAGGCCGTACATGGTTTTGCTCGCAACACTAGTGCCACTTTCATAAAAATAATAAGATATTTTTATTTATGTCTTAAATAAAAAGATACATTGTTTTTAATGAAAGTGGCACTAGTGTTGCGAGCAAAACCATGTTTTGCTCGCAACACTAGTGCCACTTTCATAAAAATAATAAGATATTTTTATTTATGTCTTAAATAAAAAGATACATTGTTTTTAATGAAAGTGGCGCTAGTGCCGCGAGCAAAACCAGGTAGGTACGGCCTCTTAATTTGCATCTGTATTTTATATTTTATAAATTAATTTCATCATCCCGGTGAGTCTGTCCCGGTAGAAGATGGAACTAATTATATTTTCTAAGCACATAAAAATATTTAACTATAAAAACAATTACTCACCTCAATGTCATTGCCAGACGTTCAACAGATGGTATGCTTTTTCTCATGGCCGTGTCTTTTTTTTGCAACTCACTATTCAGTTCGTTTAACAAGAAGTCAAATGTATTCTTGCTCATTCTAAATTTTTTATAAAATTTCATCTTGAACCTTCGAAGTTTAGGATAATCAGTTCGGAATTGGCTTTGACTTTTGTTTTCCAATAAAGGATGTACCCAATAAATTCTATTTCGACGAATACGCTGATTTCGTCGTCTTCTTCTTATCAATAAAAGCCATAACAAGGATAGCAACAACAATCTTTCCTCCATGACTACGTTCAGTCAAGCCGTGTTACCTCTACTAAAGCTGGAGTATAACTGCACATGACCACGTGTGGTTACCACGTCGCAACAACAGCGACAACGCAACCACATCGACATTTTGTCGGTACCACAACGCAACTGCAAAAAGCCGCTGCGGCACTATTCACACGTAACCACAGCTTGACCACATTATGTCGCTGCGACGTGGTGTGGTTGTGGTACGTGTGAAACAACCCTAACACTTTGTTATCCATTTGTCCATATCTATATATCCAATCTGCCTGGCAAGACCCTTTTTCTCAAGAAAGCGTAGTTATAAGGTTGAAATTTATATTAAATACTCAAGTCTTTGGTCTCTTTCATCATCATCAGCTCAGGACGTAGGACGTGCACTGGTGAACATAGATCTTCCCCAGAAATTTCCAAAAGGACCGGTTGGAAGCGGCCTGCATCCAACGTCGTCCTGCTACCGTTATCAGGTCATCAGTCCACCTTGTCGACACACAATGGACGACTACGTAAACTATAGACGAACGCACCTAATACTGTTAGTAAAATATCTAGGTAGGTACAGGTACCTCCTTTCTTCTTTCTCCGAAAAAAGCACCCGTGTTTCAGTAAGAAACATAATGCAAATTACTTGCATTTTTGTGCTAAATGATAAGGCTCAATATGATGTAAATATATCAGACATTTATATATAAAATCCTAATACATATTATAAATGCGAAAGTGAGAAAGCGTAACAAACACTTTCACGCTTAAACGGCAGGATCTTGATTAATTTTTTCAAAGACATAGATAATATCTCGCAAAAATAATATAGGATGATTTCATGATCATCACCCATCACTACGCGAGTTAAACCGCGGGGCGCAGCTAGTGATACAATACATAATATAGTGAAAAAAAAAATGTATACCTTAAAATATTTTCCAAGTAGGTAATTTTATAATTATATTGTATTATATTTTATAATATAGGCAGTAATGATTTTTGTTTTACAGGGATTTGAGACTGTGCCCGAAGAATCACTCATAAGTCAACATGCCAAAGATGCATTGCACCATTTTCTGACAAAAGGTGATGTCGGTCGAACAGAAATTGGATCAAATGAAGTAAGTTCATAGCTTATGAAGAGTTTGTACACATCCACTATAGCTAAGTATTTATTTTTGATGTATTAAATCGATATCTTATTATAGTATCTAATGGTGATGTACTCGTAGAATATTCGTAGTTATTCGTATTCGTGAATATAAGCATTGTAAGTATTATAAGTATTGGCATTGGTCGTATTCTCTAATCCGTGCGAGTGTTGCTCTTATGAACGGTAAGAATATGTCATAATCATAATTAGCACATTTTGTTCCCACTGCTGGGACTCGAGCCTTCCTCTGAGAGAGAGGAGTTGGGCCATAATCCACCACGGAGCCTAGTGCGGATTGGTGGATAGGTCAGTGGCGGACCCATGTCGAAGTTTAAAGGCCGCCCGAAGGCCCTCGACATAGCCTAACGACGCACGAAGCACGGAAGCGCTCAGTTGAATAATGCCACTAGCGGTCACACATCCAAGTCCACTGACCGCAGCAAGTGTTGCTTATCTTGTTGATAGGTTAAGATCGCCAAGTCGAGCTCCGCTACGAGCGCATCGTTACGAGCGAAGAATATTTATCATTTGTATGAATCAATTATTTTATTGCCCTTCTAGTTCTTTTAGTGCCGTTTTCGTGGATATTCATTGCAACGCCGCTTCCATCTAAACCGTTACAAGGCAACACAAGGCTTAAAATAAATCTCACTCTACCCTTAAAATATCTTTGTATTTGCTTACGAACTTTCGATAGGGAAACAACCGACCGACCGGCTTTTATCGAAATAGCTCAAATTTTCGGTTATACAATATATAATTTTAGAAAGTAATACGAGATGAACATTTTTTTACTATAATATACTTATGTTTATAGAGAACGCAAAAATAAGTAAGTTTGTATATATTTATATATGTCGAATCTTAGACAATAATATGGGAAGACACTGCCTCTCATGATACAGGTTCATATCCTAGTATGGAAGGCATTGTTCCACTGAGTTTTGTAACATTATTGTTGCACAATAAACGTATTATTAATATTATTTTAATATTTCCAGATATAAACTGAATATTCGCATTCTTTTTTATCGCGAATACCAAAAAATTAACATTAATCACTAGCACAGAAATTATAAATCGATTATTGCACTAAACATGTTTTTTTAATACGTCATATGTTCTGTATGTTCCACTATAGACGAAATATTGTTAATAGGTAATAGGTAGGCTGAATTTACACATAAAAATTACACAATAATACCAAAGCCTACATAATATATTAGAATTATTAATATAACATACAATTTAACAATGACATGATGACATGATGATGGGATCTCGCTAATTATTTTATGTAGGGTTGATTATGGCCAGTAAAAGGTTCTTAAGAAAGAAAAACCAAAAAAAGATGAGAGGTTACGACGAGTCCGAAGGCCGATCCTACTACCCGAACGAAGTCGCGGGCAGTTGCTAGTTAAATTATTAAAATGTCAAATATGTCACAACTAATTCATAAAAACGCACCTATTATAAAACAGTAATAATATTTTTATTGTATTACTTTTTCAAAGCACTAACGCCTGCTTTAGCGATCTCAAACATTGAAATTTATAGAGATCGCTAAAGCAGGCGTTAGTGCTTGAAAAAAAAGTAATACTATAAAAATTACAAGAGCTGCGATGTCAATACGAAAGTTTAAGTATTTCTAAATAATGCTTCTTTCGGTTGGATGGTACTGTTAAACTGTCCCATAGATGTCGCTCCGTCCCCGCAAGACGGTTAGTCAAATAGAGAGTTAAAATTCGATGCTCAGAACCTCAATGGCGTCTGACACGGAGAGTCAGAAGACGCGGGTTCGAATCCCGTCCGAGGATGGAATTTTTCTCTATAAATTTCAAAGTAATAATATTATTTTTATGATTATGTAATAATATAAAATCTTTAGAATTGAACAACTCTCTCAAAGCAATTTTCAGCGAGCCACTTGTAAAGCTTAATCTATACTATAATATTATAAAGAGGAAAGATTTGTGATGATGTTTGTAACGAATTGGCTCAAAAAGTACTGGACCAATTTCAAAAATTCTTTCACCGTTGGAATGTTATACCTTCACCCTGAGTAACATAGGCTATATAAGATTCATAATCATCATCATAATCATCCGTCACCGCGCGGGTGAAACCGCGGAGAGCAGCTAGTTTTAAATAATTTGAGAGGGAGTTCTCTAATACATCTAGGAATAAGTGATAGTCACTAGTATTAATTCAAATGCACTGATATTATACAGGGTGGTGTGGGAACTGTTGGTGCAGTTGCAGTGGATGCCCAAGGTCACATTGCTGTTGCTACAAGCACAGGGGGTATGAGCGGGAAAGCAGTCGGGCGTATTGGTGATACTCCACAAATTGGAAGCGGAACTTACGCTGATGACCGCATTGGCGGCGTTTCAACAACAGGTAAACGAACTTGGATAGCAGTGAAAGTATGTACGCGTTGCGCATTGGTCTACATTAAATTGACATCGATATTTGATAAGAATTACATGTTTTATGTTTTCTGAATTTGCATGTTTTTTGTAGTAATGAGTAAGTTTACAAAATTAAATGTTACAGGCCATGGGGAATCAATTCTGAAGTATTGTTTGGCACACAGCATTGTTAAGCTAATGGAAAGAGGTACAGACGCCAATACAGCCACTAAGAAAGCTGTCGATGGTAGGTACCTACATATTTACAAAGAATTATCAATTGTACGTCGGATATTGCAACGGTATTCTGAGTCCAAGTCAAAATCATTTATTCAATTAAAGCATCAAAGACGCACTTATGAATATCAATTATTCATTATAATTCACTTTAAAGACTCCACACACCCGCGTTTCAAAATATATGTACCTATAGTAGAGCATACCGAGAAGAAGCGTCAAGGAACTCGGGGCTATTATTTTCATAGATTTTACAATGCTACTAGTTATACTTAGTTAGGCACTGTAGGTACTACTCTTATTACATTTTATGGGTGGCAGATGACAACTTGCCCGAAGTGGAGTATTCAAAGCATCTTTGTCTTCTATATAATGTCGGACTTTATAATGTGTTTTTTTTTATTAAAATGCTTTTTACAGTCATCTTGAATTTTCCCTATGCGAACTTAGTTGTTTTGAGAAGAGTCCTAATTACAGACCAGGCAGTAAAATCTTAGGTATAGACCTCAGACGAAATAAAAAAAGTCAAGACAGAATGTTGTGAACAGAGAAGTGAGGCCGGTTTTCTAAACTACATGTGCGTGACTCGGTACTGTCATGGTAATTCAAATTATATTAAAGTTATTAAAAAAATATCAATAATTAATAAATTTAAATTAAATGTTAATTAAAACTTTACGTTTTGCTTCTACGCGCCGCGATAGTTCGACTGACGAGTCAAGGCGTAGTTTCGTTGTAGGTTTTGTATGTAAATATGTATGGACACGCCGAGGCGTAGTTTCACCCGGCTTCACTTCTATGTTCACAACATTCTGTCTTGACTTTTTTATTTTGTCTGAGGTATAGACTAGCAGATTTAGCCCTATCGCACACGCAGTTAGTAAGTTAATATGTGGTCGCTCCGTGACAAAGCCCATAAAAAGTGACTGTTATATTATATGGTTAACAATTTTTTTCAGGAATGACAGAACGTTTACACAATACTGCTGGCGCTATAACTTTATCTAAAGATGGTGATGTAGGAGTACATTTCAGCTCAAACAGAATGGCATGGGCATATGTAAAAACTGATCAAGTATTTTACGGAATAGAACACGGCGAGGTCCTTCAAGAACAGTTAAATGAAAAGTAGCCTATAAATTATTTATAATAATATGAATGAAGTTTGTTTTGAAGTAGATCTACAATTCAATCTAATTTCTTATAGATTACCGTAACTAAAAAGCCAAACATACTCGGCCATATATAATATTCATTTTTGTTATTATTTCATTTCCTTTTATGCAGAGTATTTTTTTATTTGTGTAATGGTTGAATAAATTAAGCTTTATAAACTTTTTGATGAACTTGAGAAAGTTTGTTTTATTTGTCCTGTATTATTATGGATGTAGCAATACTACCATTTTCTTCAAATAGTATCCGGTTAGTTAACTATTTGCGTGGATAAAGACTCTTTCATCGCATACTTAGATAAATATAGTATGTTTTTACCAAAAATTGGAACTTAAGCACCAAAATGAGCGAATGAGGCTGCTTTAACAGCCTACCATGGATACGTTTCGTCAGTCCTGAACTATGGGTTAATTATGTGGGGAAACTGAGTAGACTCGGAAAAGGCTTTTAAGGTTCAAAAACGGTGCATTCGTGTAATCAATAAATCCTGGTACTTAGATACATGTAAACCTTTATTTAAAGAATATAATATCTTACCGCTGCCATGCTTGTACATAAGAGAAGTATGCATTTTTGTAAAACGTTATTCTTCATATTTTAAGGCACGAAGTGAAGTTTATCCAAGACAAAAACGTAAACAGTACTAAAACTTATTATATCAACCTCGGTGCTATAAGGACATTTATAAACGAAATGTGTATAATATGTGTATAAAAGTATATAATAAGTTACCAGATGATTTGAAACAGTTAGATGGACAAATCTTTAGAAAGAGGCTAACTAAGTGGCTGTTAGATAATTCTTTTAATAGTGTTAAGAATATTTAGATTTTCAGGGCACAAATTTTAAATAAGATAATTTTAAATATGTAGTTATAATTAGTGCGACTTCAGACCAATCATTTGCACATCTGCTTGCAGGCTGAATACAGACGCAGCACATTTGTACAACAACTAAAAATGTTAATTTTAATGCTTGTATTCTGGCAAATAAACTATTTGAATTTTAATTTGAAAAAAAAATTAAAATTCAAATAGGTAAAAATTTTTTTAGTGACCCAGGCAGGTGTACTTAATTCAAAAACTGTAACCTCGAAAGTATACCTACTCTACGAAACAAAAACAAAGAATTTTGAATCGGTCCACAATTGAGGGAGAAATCGCTGAACATACACAAAAAAACATACAACCCAACCATAGAATATGAATCAGTGTTGCCGATTTGTATATGGAAAAAATGCTAAATTTTGGCTTAAAAAAGCTAGATCACACGTTGTAATGCTAAAAAAATGCCAACTGCCAAGTCTTGTTTGAATGAATAACAAATGAAATACATAATCTTATTCGTTCGTTTTGGGGGCGATGAGGCCTGCACTGACGTCCCGCTTGGGGTGTTTTGTGCATTCCCCTCTGCCAGCATTTACTCAAGCCAGCCTAACTACTTCACATAGCGGAGTATGGCCTTGGGTCACTGGCACAAAACATAATCGTAAGTGTAATCGTAAATACATAATCGTAAGTGTAAGAAGCGCTCGCAGCGGAGCGGAGTTGGCTTGACGATCTTAATCGATCAACAAGTTAAGCAACGCTTGCTACGGTCAGGAGTTGGATGGGTGACCGCTAGTGGCATGTTCATCTGAGTGTTTCCGTGCTTCGGAGAACACGTTAAGCTGTCGGTCCCGGTTGTTTGTCTTAGGACAACTGTCGTTAGGTTATCGTTAGGTCGTAGGTATTAGGCTATGTCGAAGGCCTTCGGGCGGCCCGAAAACTTCGAAATGAGCTGGCCACTAACCTTTCCACCAAGCCGCACTGGGCCCGCGTGGTGGATAATGGCCCAACTCCGCTCTCTGAGAGGAAGGCTCGAGTCCCAGCAGTGGGAACAAACTGGGCTGTTAATAATTTATGATTATGAGGTAATGTAATTAAAAGTGCAGTAATATTTTTAAGTTAATATAATCATCTAGGTAAATCAAATAATGTTTGTAGATCATCAACATCAGCTTCCTATTGTGTTTGTGCTTGTGATGTAGACGGGCCATCTTTCAGAATCATATAGTCATTGGCAAAACAATCGCCTCTTTAACCCCTCTAATCTGATTTATAACATCTTTGGGTTCGAGAACGCTATATGAATGATATAATTTTCCTGATCTTGGCCATATATGTTGTGTAGAACTGAGTTCAGAATATGTAGTGACATACGATATAATAATAATAATAATAATAATAAAACCGCAGGGGCGGCTTTGTGGCGAGCCGTCGGTGAGTGGCGACACCGTGGACTCTGATTCTCCCTGGGGCTAAATGAGACCCCCTGACCCCCGGCTTGCCTTAATTGGCCGTCTGGGGGTGGAGACGCAAGAGCAAGTAACAAAAAGCTCCAAGGGTGGAAGTGTTAAAGGGCATAACGCCGGTAGTAGCGCTTCAGTGAAACCGCAGCACACCTCTCGACACCCTTTAGCCAGCCACACCAACGTTGCCCTTTCTGTCACCATTCATGGTGGCCTTTATGGGGGGCCCGTTTAGTGGGTGGCAAGTCACCACCTGCCCAAAATATTTAAAATGAGACTGAATTTGGCAGGTGCCGTAGTCTCTTCCATAGCCCACTATCTTTTTATCACTAATAAAATCATTTCAATAGCCTTGTCATTTTACCCATTTTTATAATAGATATACCATGTCACCATCCTTCCATAAGTTTCTGTTTTTTATACTACTTTGTATTTTTATACCAAACAGGCCTCTAAGTGTTGGCTACAGCCCCACTTATGCCTTTGTAAAGGACCGGGTGAAATCCGTGATTTATTTTGAATAAAAGGAATAATAATAATAATAATATTTATTTGTAATAAAACTTTACAAGATTTATGCTAGTTACTACGTAATATTGTAATTAAATAGGTATATTATTACACTTTAATGGTAGCATAGGTACATTGGTTCCGCCACCTATCATCTGGAGGAACATGTCTCCGAACTAAGTATCATAAACACCATAATTAAATTTACTACTGTAGGGTGTCCAACATATGATATACTATCATATTTTAGATACAATGGAACGAAGTACAACATATATACCTAATTTCTTTAAAATTGAATGATACCCTTTTAGGTTTACTACGGTACTACGATATCTTCATATTTCATCTCTTTTGTTTAACCTGTTAGAATTACGAAAAATGCTAAATTATGCTGTGCCAATTCTGTCCATGCAAAATGGATTAAAAATGCCAAATTTAGCATTATAATTCCAAATCGGCAACAGTGATAAGAATATTTTAAGAATCTAACATATAACCTCCTCCTTTTTTGATGTCTGTTAAAAAGAACAGCTGTTTAAAATCTATGTGAAAGTGATTTCTTTAACCATGTCAACCAGTAGGTAAGTATAGATAAAATAAACAGTTCTCGTTTTTGTACATACAATTGTCTGTGGTTTGTATTTAATTTAAAGAGACGCCGGTACTATTACTTACAGTTTACAAATGAAACCAAAGAAATGAAACTAGACCAAATTATGAGTAGAGTATATCTACACTAAGTAAAATTATAAAGAGGAATTGTTTTGTTTTTGTTTTACTGTTGTTTGTTTGTTTTACTTTTATAATGAACTAGCTGCTCTCCGCGGTTCACCAGCGCGGTGATGGATGATAATGCGCGGAACGCATATAATAAATATATTAAAATTCGTCGAAATGGGTAGGTAGGTTTGTAATAAATGTTATTTATTATTTTTTTAATATAGTACTTAGTTTTTTTTATTTTACCTTAAACCTACCTACCAGAATTATCAGAGTAGGAGTTATGTACGAAATGGCAGTATCTTAATACAAGTAGTGTGATTCAAAATCAAGCACCAATCCACACTGTATGTGGAACATACAAACGAATAGTTACATTATTAGTGGTGATATACTTATTTTACTCCTAAATAATATTATGCACTCATATATCCAAGCGTGAAGGTCTAAAGAAATAGCAAAACATAACTTACTTATAAGATTGTGCCGCTCAAAGCATTTTAATGAGATGTGCCTTCTTAAGTAGGTAGGGTAAGCGGGCCCTAGTTCGTGCCGGTGCGTTATTTCGTTAGTTTTGTTTTGGCGAAAAAATAAGCATATGAAATAATAATCCTTTCAAATGGCAATAAATCGACACAAAATAGCGGTAATTTTATTTTTAGTGTGCCCCCTAGTTCATGTCACTACCGAATCAAGGATATTCAAAATAGTTTTTGTCTGCGTAAACATTATATAATAATATACATATAATAATATATGATAATAAAATTGTTAAAATATTTTAAATTTTAAATAAATATCAATACATGTACCTATTGTATTGTTTTAACGTTTTTTTTAACGTAGCTTGTTTAAATAGCAATAATAGCATAATACCAATAATAGCAATAATAATAATAGCAAAATAGTTAGACGGAGTTTAGACCGTCCGAGAGTTAAATAGATTTTACTTACTTTGGTTAAAGAATATAGTATAGAAAAGTAATGTTTCTTATCAGCTATTCAATTCAAATTCATTTATTTCGATCGCCAATTTGATCATACAATTATTAAAATAAAACATTAAAAACATAAAACTAGGTACATATTTAAAATTAATAAAATAGATTTAAATGTTGCTATGTTCTTTTTATGTTTTGTTCAAAATAATTCTTATAATACGAGTTTGAAAATGACCTGTATTTATATTTTCTAACAAAAAGGAGGAGTTGTTACCTCATAACTTTTGATAGAGTGAACCAATTCTCAAAACTCTTTTTTGTTTGAAAGCTGATGCTTCCCGTGTGGCCCCATTTAAATTTAATTAAATTCGTTCCCGTAGTTTTTGAGTTACACTCCAATAATTGAATAGAATGGAAGTCGGTATTAAATTTTTTAAATTGTACCTACTCGTAAGTTAAATTCGCATAGGTGCGTACATTATATTTGAATATCGGATTCAATAATTCAATGATTTATGTGTCTTTAGTTTCATTTTATTTATCATTGCTTTGTCTATGAAAGAGAGATTTTATAGATTTTTAATTGAATGTTCTTTAAAGTAATATTTAATTAACTTTAATACATTTAAAATGTATTAAAGTTAATTTAAGTGTACCTAAGTTCGTAATTTTGTTTCTTACTCTACCTAAGAGAGTCTGACATAATATTAATTATATTCTTAACCAACGAAAATTTCAAACAAAAGGAGACATTGAGTATTGCTTTCATTTTTAGTTTACATGTCATTAAAAGCTTATTTTTTTGACATGTATTCTTTGGATATAACTATCACTCTTTTTCTTTAAAAATATTTAAAAAAAATATCATTATCCAGTTCTTAGTCGTAATTAAATACTCGTAAATATATATCTCTTTAAATATATGTATTTTTTTTATTAATATAAACTTTATCCCGAAGCAGGGCGCACGAGCTCACAACAAGTAGAAGAAGTTAGAAGTAGAGCCAAATTTCATCACGAAATGGGGTTCAAACAAGAAGTTAACAAATAATAAATAAAATCTAATTAAAACTACATTCTTTATGCATTAAACTACTGCCAAAATACCAATAAATACCAATATTCATCACATAAAAGCTTTCTAACTGATATCATGCTTTGTAATATAAAAAAAACACGTAAAATATTAAGAGCCTTCAGATGTCGAAATAGTGGACATTTACCTTAGATATCTATTGACTTCATATGTCTTGTATCCATGTATTTTATTTAGTTACTAGTCCGGATTGTTGGCGTAAACACTTGTCAACAAATTATTTACAAAGTCGCGGAAAGTATCGCAGCGATTGCGTAAAAAATATGTTTTCACTTATTTGTATTCTATGTTTGTATAAATTTATCTCGTTTTCTTATGGCTTGGTAAGTTTAATTTAATCATAAAAAAGCTAGGATTAGTTATTCAAATATTCCATGGTTTAATAATTTTTTTAGGAGCCAATAATAATAGTGCATGGAGGTGCTGGAGACGTAGACGATAGTCGTGTTCAGGGAAAGTTAGATGGCGTCAGATTAGCTGCAAGAGCTGGTTATCAGCTGTTGCTACGAGGGGGCAGCGCTTTAGATGCTGTTGAAGCTGCTGTTGTTTCCATGGAGAACGATGAGTATTTTAATGCTGGTAAACATTTCTGGACAATACCTACATAAAATTGAGCGTTATAATGTTATTAGGAACTCGTATGTTCAGAACTAATTGTTATTTTTACCTGTACTTCATTTTATTTGTTCTTTGTAGGATATGGATCAGTTTTAAATATAAGGGGTGAAGTACAAATGGATGCTAGTATAATGAGAGGCGAAGATCTCAATGTGGGAGGTGTAGCATTAGTCGAAGAGTTCCTCCATCCTATAAGTATCGCTCATAAAGTCCTAACTGATTCCCCCCACTCATTATTGGGAGGAGACGCTGTAAAGATATTTGCCTTAGAACAGGTAAGACTACGTTTTTAACTCACTCAAAAGAAGATCAAATTCTCAAGTACTTATAACGCTTAGACCCGAAAAAACAATAAAAAATTTCCTCTAGAATTGCAAAGTCTGTCTTGGATGATTATTTTTATTTTGGATAGTTTGTAACTCCAAGTTTACCAATTTAATCACCATCTGTTAAAACATTTTAAGTTACTTTTTACCATTATACGTAGAAGGTACTATTATTTATTCTGTGGTTATACTCATTACTTAAATAAAAGGTGTTCACGTATGTGGATGCTATAGTTTCAGGTGTAGATTATAGCATCATCATATGAATTCCACCACATCATCATTAGTGGTCACATTCATCGGTATATTAATAATAACTTGTCCTAAACAGTATAAAATAGAAGCTAAATAAGTTTTTTATTTAATATTATATTCATTATATATTGCTTAAATAGAGAATATAACACGTTTTGTTATATTACAGGGCTTTCAAACAGTTCCTCGAGAGTCGCTTATTACACAATATGCAATTGACTCTTTAACTGATTACTTATCACATGAAAGTTCAGGAGTTAAAACAAATGGTCGTAAATTTGAAGTGAGTATACATTAAAGCTTTGTATAATATTATTTGATATGAAATCTAAGTATAAATACTTAAGTTATTTAGGGATGCGTATGTCCAGGTTTCACCGAGTACCAAGTAATACTCGGTATAATATTTACCAAACCGAGTCGGTAGGTACTCTGCCGAGTATCTCGTTTTTGCAGACTATAGGAGGTGTTTGGGGATAAACGGCTCACCTAATTGAGCCTCGTGGTTGAGCCTAGGGCCCTAAACGAATTTAAGTCTGTATGGCGACACGCTGTACTCCATATCCTCTGTGGCAGGCGGTGGGGCTACGTACCCGACCCGTCGCAGGAGGACCACGGGCGTCCAGATTGCGGGAAAGTCTGGCTGGAATTTCGAGTAGGTAATTCATATGACGTTACTTCTTACGTCTCTATATAAGTAATTCTTACCCCGACAGTCAAAACCAGAGTTATTTGGCCGAGAACGAGTCCTATTCGTAACATAAAAATGAGTTCATAATCTGAAACCCGAAATGTATCCTCTGAAATGACTATGAATATACGAGTATATGAAATACAAATAAAATATTTATCTGTAAGTTGTTTATTTAACAAACGATACACAATTAATAGTTTGTACATAACAATTCCAGGTGAAAACTTTTTCTTGTTTCATATATTTGAGAGCGTGACTTTTCAGTAGTCGGGTTTTAGTTTATGTTGATTTGTGTACCTAAGTAAAAGTAAGTACCTACTTATTTATTTTTATTTATAACATTTTGGGGTTTTCGCAGAGCCACATCGCTCTTTTTATTTAGGGTTTGTTGTTTAACATGTACTTGAGTAGATAATGCATAGGTTATTATATTTAGTTTTCATGACTTTGACGGAATATCGGTACGCTTGACAAATATATGATGTACCAAACCAAACCAAACCTTTGTCTCAGGGTTACGGGCACAGTGCAATTCGTCACTTGTAACGAAATGCATCTGTTCTAGGCACAAGAGGTTAATAAAGCTGTTATTGTTTGTTCAGGGTGGTGTTGGAACTGTTGGTGCAGTAGCGATCGATGCTCAAGGGCACATAGCATCTGCAACGAGCACAGGGGGTTTGACTGGTAAAGCTGTAGGTCGAATCGGAGATGTGCCTCAAACGGGCGGCGGGACTTATGCTGATGATTATATTGGTGGAGTATCTGCAACAGGTATAAATCCAAGGCTACGTTCCGGTAAGCGCCGAAATCACTGGTGGCGTTCGCACACCCATTCCCTTACAAGCCCACGATCATCGTGAGCGACCTCGATACGTAATCGATGACGTCACCGAAAACGCTCACAAAGCTCGCAGATTGTAGGTCGTTGCGTTAGTATCGAGGTCGTTGCGAGCTGTCACTGTCAAACATCAAATGTACTATAGGATTCTCTTGATTTTTGACAGAAAAATAGGCGCGCTATTCGCGACCGCATATTATTTAGCCGTTCCGTTTGGGTTGAACATTGCAAGCGTTGATTCATAGCGGAACCCTAAAATGGGCCGCGACAGTTGTGAGCGTTGACGGCGCTTACCAGAATGTACTTATAGTAATGTAAGTACTGCATACCTGGGTCTATTTATTTTCTGTGTCTATTTTTTTCTCCAATAGTTAAAAAAAATGTTGTATTGTATTATAACATAAAACCGTGGTACTTAATATTAAGAGGTCATGTCAGAATGATCAAGATAAAGTTAAGTGTCGTGCTAGATAGTTATCGTGTATTTGTATGTACCCATAAGTAGGTAGGTATCACTCGAGATAATGGACTGTGCAATGCGATACAATAGAAGTGTTCAAGATTGTTAAAGAAACGTTAGCTCCAGATATTAAAGAAGATATGATAATCTACGTTTATTTTTGCTATTTCAGGGCATGGTGAATCAATTCTCAAATTTTGTTTGGCTCATACTATTATCAAGCGAATGGAGCAAGGAATAGATGCCAACACCGCTACTAGAGATGCTGTGAATGGTACTCGTATATGCAATTTTATACAATAGTTCGTAAAGTAATGGTAGGTAGGTGTTTTGATGTGGATCACTAATATCCGGCAATGCCTTAGATGTAATGCCATAGATCTTATCGTTATAGTAAGCATTTTAAATTATGTTTTGAGGTGTCTGGTGAATATTTACCAAATTTCAAACCAAAATTCTCTTAAAAAAAAACAGCTAAATGAGTCTTCAGCTGTTACGACTTCACGTTTAGACAATGGTTGCTCTAAAGACTATTACTTATATTTTATTTTCAGCAATGACTTCGCGTTTGAACAATACGGCTGGTGCTATAACTTTATCTAAGGATGGACACGTGGGAATCCATTTCAGTACTAACAGAATGGCATGGGCGTTAATAAACAACGATCAATTGCTGTATGGAATTGAAAAGGATGAAGTATTAGAAGAAAAATACGATAAAAAATGTATAGTGTAGGTACAGGTGCTAAGCCTAAAGAATAAGTAATTACGTCTAAATCGCCAGAACACCTGTTTTTGGTCTCTTATTTTCTTTATTCTTTTCTCTTGGTCATTATTGGTTGGTGTAGCTTTGGCTCACTCACAGTCTATTATGTAGATATGTACAACCCGGTCACAATATCTGTGCACCTGACCTCGTGACGTCATATCGGCGGTCTGGGTACGGTGTGAAAAAAAGTTTTTTCGAGAAATGTGGAGGTAAAAAAATTACTAACCTTTTCAAATCAATTTATTATTGATGAAGGGTTTGTTATTAAAAAACAATAATTTTGATTACAAAAACATTTATTATTAAACTCTGTCACTATAAATTATTGACTCTATGCCTGACATTGTATCTTCCTCACCTGAACTCTCCGAACTATCTTCCCCTAGTGATATTAAAAGTTGTGTGATGTTGTCATCTGCTAGATGATCTATTTCCCAGTATTCTCGCTGTAGTCTCTCCACGTGATTCACTTCTTTTTTCCAGTCAGCTGGCGTAATTGACTTAATCGCATCTTTTGTAAGTTGTTCTATTTTCTTTTCCGATTGGTCAATGTTCTTGATGACTTCAGTTTAACAGCTACAACAATTTTAATACTTAACAACCAAACCAGTCCAAACTTAACAGTAAACAGTCTAAACTTAACAATAAATATTTAAAAACAAAACAACAACAAAGCGAAAATATCAAAATTATCGGGACGTGTATCGGCAACGAAGATGCTAACCGTACTGTCGCACCGGGGAGTGCGCGGAGAGGTGACAGGAGAAGCGGGAGAGGCGCCGCATTCCAGCGAGGTGCACAGATATTCTGACCGGGTTGTAACTACTTTGTGGAGTGGGTCGAGCACGAAAATGTGTTTAAGTGTAACGTAAACGCATATCGTTAACGTATTTAGTACAATCTGTCATTTATCTAGTACAATAGTGGCACAGATAACTCATAGTTTGTACCTACTGAATACGTAAACGATACGATAACGTTTCGTGCTCGGTCGGTAACTTATTGTCAGTCTAAGGGCCTCAGATTACAGAACAAAAGGTCTGTAATCTGAGCTAAGGGCATACAAAAGTCTATTGACTACTACTTAAATTTCCTGTCGACCTAGAAAATTAATTGTAAGTCGGGATTAAAATAACATTTATTTATCAGTATTATTTTAGTCTAACTCAGTGAAGATACTTTTTCCTATACATGTAGAGTAAAACAGAAAACCATAGATTAATGGAAGTTAATAAATGTATGGGTACGTTACTGTTTACAATTTTTGTTTTTATCCATTATAAAAACGTTGTTTACTGAATATTATATTTACATACCTACCTTTATAAGTACGTTGTAATAACGTATTTTTGGAAGATGGTGCGGACGTACGGAACTCTCGGAGCGCATGTTCAACTCACACTTGGTCGGTTTCTAATTTATAAGCTACTACTCCCACCATCGAGCAATCCCTCGGGAACTATACGTTAATTGGGATCATAAATTAGTATAGATGCTAACGCATCGGGATAAAAGTTTGCTTCAATGCGATAGGTAATCTTGTGTTTAAAATTATTGATTATTCCAATTTTCATCCAAATCTGTTAATCCATTTCAGTGTAGATAAGTAACGAACTTAAATACCTAGATACATGGATAGAAAATTCTTTATTGCACTAAACAAATACATACGTAGACGAACGGCGGTTTTTAATTTACAATCGAATACCTAACTGAAATGTGTTTCGCCTACTCGTATCTTGAATTTTGACGGTGAATAAAAATCGTCACGTAAGTAGCAAGTCCCACTAAAAAAGTGGTTTTTTTTTTCAATCCCAATACTTCGAGAAAATTAATTAGGTATCATGGAAAATAAAATTCTCGTTGCATTCGTTCAAAAGAGTTTTTAAAGAAACTGGTTGGTCCCTACATAAAATAATCCTCACCGTGTCGCATAAAATCGTAGAGCAATGAGCACTTGTAATTCGACAGAAATGATGAATGACATTCCGAATGGACCCCTTTGAGTACCTTTAGCGGTAGGTACTAGAATTCCACGTCATCATTGTAAGTGAATGGTTTACTAAGTAGTAGGTTAATTGGACATTCGATGCAAGGCAATGGAATGATACTTAGTATTCATATACTTTTGTTCATATACATATAAACGTACGTATCATACATTAGAACATTATTGGCCATCGATGCTATACATGCATAGATATAACAATATTATCATAAAAACTTGTTTACGTAATGTTACCGAAATTGGAATGTAACACAGTTAGGCTTTTAGCTTTATGATTGATGTAGGTACTTCAATTTCATTTCATGTTTAGTAATCCCATTTCTACCTGAAAAAAAAGGCAACTGTTTATGAAGGGCAGTATAAAATATCCATTAAATTTATAATTAGCAGAACATTACCTACAATAATTATATATAATGTTATGATATGGAACCCTTCGTGCACGAGTCCGACTCGCACTTGACGTATTTTTTTTACTTTACATGAAACTATTTTTGTTAATCTCTTGAAAAAAATACCGCATTGTCTAAAACATTTGTCACACAATCGCTCATCTTTACTTTATGCTAAATTAATCGACTTTAATATTATTCTTCTCATCATCTTTTTACATTGACGTTAAACACCGTGCTTTTAAAGCAAATAAAAATATAATAAACACATTTTATTAAAAACTTGTCACGTGCTAGACTCGCGCACGAAGGCTATTTTCTACTTGCAAAAAATACAACCCTGTCAAAGACATCCTAACTAATGTTGCAATTTTGTTTATGTGTTACGCTCTCACGCCTAAACGGGGATTTCGGGAAAGAACGTAGGATCCTTGTCATCGTCCAATTTTCCATAAAAATTAATTTGGGTTTACAAGGAATCGCTCTACTATAGACGCAGGTATAGAACTAATAAAAGATGTGTTTGATGCCTGGGGAACTCTCAAGATGCCTTAGGTGTTTTTTGTGAGTTATCTAAGGCATTTGACTGCGTCCGACATGATATACTTGTCAGGAAATTACAACACTACGGTATTAGGAACATGGCTCTCAACCTTTTGACTTCATATTTAAATGGTAGAATTCAAAGGGTTGACATAAATGGTAAAAAATCGCCCGGCTCTATAATCTCAATGGGCGTTCCACAAGGTTCAATACTAGGGCCGTTCTTGTTTTTAATCTATATTAATGACTTACCTTATTATGTAGAGAAGAATCACGAGATTGTATTGTTTGCAGATGACACTTCACTGTTATTTAAAATTAAAAGGCAGTTATTAAACTATGACGATGTTAACAATGCATTAGCTAAAGTTGTGAATTGGTTCAATACAAATAATCTTCTCCTCAATGAGAAGAAAACTAATTGTATAAAGTTCTCGACACCAAATGTGAGACAAGTAGAATCCAATATACAATTGAATGGAACAGGTTTGGACCTTGTGGAGTCAACAGTCTTTTTAGGAATTACTACAGACTCTAAATTGCAATGGGGTCCCCACATTAAAAAATTGTCTAGTAGGCTCAGTTCAGCAGCTTATGCTGTTAAAAAAATTAGACTATTAACTGATGTAGACACAGCTAGAATAGTTTATTTTAGTTATTTCCATAGCGTTATGACTTATGGCATACTGCTCTGGGGATGTTCTGCAGATATTAATTCTATTTTTTTACTGCAAAAAAGGGCTATACGAGCGATCTACAGTTTGGCTCCCAGAGTTTCCCTTAGACAGAAATTTAAAGACATAAACATTCTAACTGTTGTCTCTCAGTTTATCTATGAAAATCTAATGTATGTAAAGAAAAACATTAACAGTTTTGATAAAAGGAGTGATGCTCATTCCATCAACACGCGAAATAAGCACAAGCTATCCGTACATACAACGCGTCTCCACAGAATAAGTCATTATTTTATGGGACAATGTATACGATTCTATAATAAAGTTCCCAATGTTATCCGAGATTTGCCTATTAATAAGTTTAAAATTACTATTAAAACTAAACTCTGTCAAAAAGGTTATTACAAAATTTCGGATTACTTGGAGGATAAAACAGCTTGGGACTGATCACTCCAGGATCTATCTACTCGTGTACTAAGATGTCAAAGTGTAGCGTGTCTTGCCCTACTGATACCACTATTATGTTCTCTTTTGTAAGGCAACACACTGGTGCTAATATTTGTAGTACCTAAGTAAAAACATTGTAAAAACATCTATATAAAAAGAATGGCCCCGAGTTTCTTGCCGCTTCTTCTCGGTTGGCTCTATGTATTTTGGAACGCGGCGGTAGGCTTTAAAGTACATTATAATGAAAAATTGACGTTCACAAGTGCGTCTTTGATGCAAAGATACTTTGATGCCTAAATTTAATAAATTATTTTGACTTTGACGTCATCATAATTATCTTCATCATCATTTATGGGTGAAACCTCGGAACGCAGCTAGTACATTATAAGTTCTGGTGCGAAGGTTAGTAATAGGGTCTCGTTGTAACAGAAAAACCGGAAAAGAAAATAATAAACACAGTGTCATTGTGTTTAGTTCGGCCCTGGAAAAATCTAAGTACCTAAGTCCCATGTTCCAGAATGCAACTCAAATACAGTTTGATATCTGATCTGATCATCTAATCAATACTTGAGATTATAATCTTTGCTTGAGCATTGTTGATAAACTATTCTCAGTTGAACTAGTTTCAAACCGATACTCAATCAACGATTTGTTTTTTCTACGGAACAATCTGTTTTTGCTTAAATTTGATTACATTGACAATATTGGTGCCGTTCTACACAGAATTTGATAACGAACCAATTGACTCAACAGCAGCTTCGCTCGCTTGGGTTTGGTGTAGTGAAGGAAGCATCTTTTTGGGATTTCAGGGTCCTGGATTGTCCATTTATACTAAAACTGGATAATTACGTGTTTATCGTTCTCTAGATTTTGATTCTTTTAGTGCACATGACTAGTAGGTAACGAGAAAAGTTACCAATGTGTTACGTTATAATACTACACTTAAATAACGTGTTACATTTGACTCTCATCGCTGACGACTAATGCTAGTTTCATCTCTCATCCATGCCGCCTTAATGCGGCACATCGTGCGTGATTTAAGAACATTTTATAGAATACCTGGCTTAGTTAGGTTAGGATTGGATGGACGACGGGCTTTGTTTTTTCATAACCCACATTCATAATCATTATTTTGTTTACTGATTCGTGATGAGTACTCCTTTCTGGTCCTAAATCAATAATAAATGTTATAATAATAATATAATAAAGGGATCTATAATAATATAAGAGATTGTCACTCACTATTAATCAAATAACTATGATGGTTATATCGTAAAAAAATGTTTGCTTGACGGCTTAACTACTGCCTTAGGTACAATCAACTTAGCTCACTTGTGTCGTATAATATACCAATATGGTCTATGGTAGCATATAATATGTAAAATTATCATTGATAATAACATCATCTAAACTTGGTAGACATACATGAGACATTATTTACATTGTTACCTTTTTTATGAAACAGGCCTATATTAAAATCACAAACTGACAACTATACTGCAACTGCAGGCTTAACAAGTTTTAATGAACTAATGTCACAATATAGGGGACAGACGAAATCACTGCACACATGAATCTATTAATGCCTGGTTGCAGCAGACTAAAATATTAACACAAGCATTATAGCAAAGCATAGTTTATATGAACACATTTTGTTTATGTAATAATATATTTATTTTGCGTTTCAGTGCAGCTGCAGATGGTTCGCCAGCAAACACTCTATTTTTTAGAACACAGTATCTTCTTATACATATAGTAAAAACACTACTAATTATGGTGCATACATTTGAGTTCCTGTGCTCCATACAAATGTTCAGGAAATAGAAATTCACATGTGCTCAGATATGTTTTTTTTAAAGTAAATCGTGGGAGCTTTTTCTCTGAGAAATTCATTTATCAGGGTAGCGCAGTGTTCTACACAAACGACCATTTCTTTTGTAACATAATTTAAACTTTTTTTAAACTCTGAGTACTCTCTAAACTCCACAAACAAATGAAAGTTTTCAACACTTGTTGATATTAATGCTTTTTTACAATTCTCACAATTAGGCATCCTCTTCATTACGAATCCACACACATATGCACATGCCTGATTTCTGCATTGTTGTCTTGTATGGCATCATCAACTTGAGGTAATTCAATTGAGGACAGAAATTCAGGCTCTGTCCTTGCAAATGTATGCTATGGTGTGGACTGTGAAACGGATAGATAGTGTTTCAAAATTGTTAATTATAAGGCTATTATCAGTTTCACAGTTTCCTGAAGTGATACAATTTTGTATGTGACATATTTGATAATATGGCAGTTTTTAAGCCAGCTACAAATTGGCTGCATGTTGGATTGGAATTGGATCCACAGTTGCCACAAATGCAGCCAAAAAGATTTTCAATAGGGTCTTGTTGTAATCGCCTAGTGGCAAGGCTAGTGATGTGGTGTTTTTGCACCAAGCTCCTCCACAAATTCTCAATGGCATTGAGAGTCCATATCCAACCTTCTTGTGATGGCGTCTTACGTGGGCTTCCAATATACTTAATAGACGAAAAAAATCTTTTCAATTTTTCTAAGCATTTTAAATGTGGACTTGAATGTTTTAAATTTGTTGCATGAGCTTTTCCTCTGCGTAAATCCGAGCAATCGCTGTTAAGACAATCAAATAGACATTTGCTGTTACAGCTGCGTCCACAGTAAGGTCTGAAAATAAGAGTAAGGTGATTAAATAAATGTTTGCTTCAAATGAACTTTGTTATTTTGATTGTTACAAATTTTTGAGTTAATATACTAGCTGTAACCTGCTATCACATCTGTTAATATTTTGATGTAGTTGGGGGTCATTGTCACATTTTACTAACATTGAACTAAGCTCTCAAGTTGCCTGACAGAATTTATACATATACTGTATGTATAGGGATGTTCAAGCAACTTTTACTGTAGCAGCAAATTACGCTCACGTTGCACGAGTGTCCATACATTACATGCAAGATGTGGGGACAGCCATGACAGCTGTAGGCTCTAGTCAGCCTAAAGATGTAGGTACATATCCTACAAATCAAATTACTGTGTGCATGAGATTTAAGAACTAATGTCTCTAAGTGATGAGCGCAGTTTAGAGCCACAGAACGGTGATACTGCAACTGTAATGAACAGGCATGATGCATCCTATCAGGTACGGTCTTCTCTACTTCATCACTTCAAAACATTAAAAATAAACATTCACCATGCTATCATGCAATAAAGAAAGTACCTACCTATCTAGTTTACATACCTTTAGCTACTTTGGCTAACATTCCTCCTGCTATGGAATGGCTAAGAACTTGTGCTGCATATTTAACCTTCATTTTTTGTTTTGAATTGGGCTCTAAGTGATCCTTCTTCAAAGCTGGTGCATACACAAAGTTTGGGTTGGTATTATCAATTTCATAAAATTCCTTTATGTGGGACCATTTAGCAATTCCTGTAAAAAGAAATATGTATCATGAAGAAAAATAGTTATCAAACTAAAATAAAAGCAGTAATTTCATAACAATATCATATTTTTTTGTTTGTTTGTTTGAGTTTCACTTGATTCACATTGGGCCAGATTCGTAATTCTGCTAAGGGTTTTAGAAAAAAACAATATGCAACAGTTAACCCAAAAGATAAGAACACACAAGAGTGAAAAGTATGTATGAGAACCCTTTACCTTTTCCTTCATTGTCATTTGATAAAATGTCTGTAGCACATTCAATATCATATTTTAAAAACAAGTTCTAAAGCATTTTAATAAATGTGGTACATCAAAAAGTGCTGTGATTTGTTTGCCATTGTGGTGTATATAAGGGTGTTGCAGTGATGCACCCAAGATAGTGAGGGCTCGCCTGTTTACGACATCCATATCGCACACAATGGCCGCAATATTTACTCCCACCTCATGGCACTTTTGTAGAACCTGAAATGATAAATAATGAACAATTATTCTAACTGATGTGATAACTATTCACATTGGGTCTGTTATGCAAAAGTATTGATAATGGTGTACAATTTAGAAACTAATAATAATATCAAGAAGAAATATTTGCATTTTTGTATGTCTGTAATGAATAGACTCTAAAACAACTCGTATCAATTTCAAAAATACTTTCTCCATTATACTATGTAATCCCTAAATAACATAGGCTATATATATTTTGATTCATCATTATCATCATCCATCACCATGCAGACAGAGCGTAGCCAGTATTATATAAAGGTTGTCATCATCATCCCTACACATGTAGGGTCAATCGATACCATATGTTTTTCTGTAATATGAATGGACACAACAAGGAATATAATTTGGTTTTAGTATTATTTTAGGTAATAGGGTTTTGCCACACCGCTGACTGCTGCCTACTAGACTCACTTTTCTGCCTATGAGACTTCAGTCGCCTTTTAAGACATTCTAAGGCAGGTGTTTAAAAAAAAAAACCTACCTCTTTAATTAGCACAGCCAGTCTGTCTGCAGTAGAAAACCCACTTGAAAAGTAATGGGCAATTGGCTGTTTAACTTTCTTACATATCCCCACAACCATAAACACCAATGCATATGCTGCAATAAGTGGGGATCTTCCCTGTGAAGCATGGTCCTGAAATCCTCCAATTACATCTTCTTTAGGGTTGTAATTGAGATGTTGACATGACATTTCATCAAACATTAATGTGTATTCATTGTCTGAAAGCTTTTGTGTCTTTGTGTAATTTTGAAGGACTTCAAAAACTGGTTGATTGATTCCAGCATTAAAAGGTACTCTATTGAGTAGACTTTTTAATGTACTGGGTGATGGTAACTGACTTATATATACTTATTTATGGATACATCATCTGTCACACGTTTTAAAATATATATTATATAATAGTCCTTCAAGGACTTCAAAAACTGGTTGATTGATTCCAGCATTAAAAGGTACTCTATTGAGTAGACTTTTTAATGTACTGGGTGATGGTAACTGACTTATATATACTTATTTATGGATACATCATCTGTCACACGTTTTAAAATATCTTTTGATTTCAGATGTCTAACGCGATTGCGCAGTTGGCAAATTTTTCGCATATATTTGCTACATTTGGCATACAAAAACTTCTCCCTTTCTGAAGTTGGTTTAACTATTGTTTGCACTTGAGCATCTGAAGATGTCCCAACATTAGGCTCACTATTTGCACCAATGGTCACTTCCTGTAAGACCCCATGTGAAGGACCAGGTTGAGGCCTTATTGTATACTCGGGCAATTGTGGTTCATTCTGGAAAAAAATAACTAATGAGTTACAGATGAAAAGGTATTGAAAATATATAACTAAACTAACAAATACAGATAGATAGGAACTCTTATTACATAATATATATATACATATACTGCCTAGTTCAATAAGTAACAAAAATAGATTTGAAATTTTTGCAAACACCAATAATATTTAAACCACAGATATAATTTTTTAATTTGGTCTTAATTGAATTAGGCGTTGGATATTGGAACTGTGGTAGCCAAGTGATTACACCTATTGACTGCTAATCAGAAGGTACCTGGTACCCCATGGCAGTAGAACATTTTGCAAATGCTGATCTAGCTAGCTACCTACTACCCTCAAGTAGCAAGTACACTTCTGCCCTACCAATTGAAGCAGCAATCATGGACGGAACAGTATGGACTACTGAGCAGCAATACCATGGGTTAACTCTCTTTCAGCTTGAGCCCCTCCTCACTGGTGGAAAGGCATTGTGTGTGTGTTACCCTGCCTATTTTCCATCGTCAGTTCAGTAGGCTGTGTAATCGCTAAGAGCGATCTGTTCAGGAAAACCTTTGGATAAATACCAATAGGTGAGACGGTGATCAATATCTAGCTTACAGTCACAACATAAATTTGTTTTAATACTGACTTGCAACTTACATCACATAGAACCGCAGATCTCTGTAACTTCTGTAGAGTATCATCAGTGAAGTCAGCTTCAAGAAAATGATTTTCACACAACATTCTATGCTCACTGTGGAGTTTCATTTGAAATGTTGTTGATGAGTATGTATTGGGCCCATAGTTCACAGCTGAAAGTACAAAAAAAATACTTAATAAAAATTCTATTTGGGTTACTTATATTGTTTTGATTCTGAAATGGGTACTGTAAAATATTTGTTGCAGCCAAATGCTAATTGCCTAACCGTTTTATGAAACACTACTGTTCTATCAATGCCGTGAATATTTACCATTTATATCATATTTATTCAGCTACAGATACAGCTTTTAAGCCCCCACATGCATGAAGTACTATGACACAACTAGATTTGTGTGAAATTTTGTATAACTTGTACAACATACACATCATTTATTTTAATCTAACTTCCATGGGGACTCAGGCTACAGGTAAGTTAGAAATATTACTCCCAATGGAAAGCTACATGGATGCAAAGACGAAATATAATATTTAGTGCATTCAAATAGATCACTTCTGATCGTTTTTAGCGAAAATGCTAATAACGCTCATAAGGGGCGTTCGAATGGGAATCTGTGGGTGAAAATGTCATTCATGTCTCTTTTTGTTCAGCATTCGGAATGCGGAATTTTTGCCACCAAAAAGTGTAATTTTTGACCCACGTCTGAAGCATGGCTGTTTGTAATTGTTATTTGACAGCTATGTATTTGAGCATAAACATGCGATTTTAGGTCTTATGCTCAGTTGAGCGCTTTCTTGTTAAAGCGTTTGTAAAGATCAAAAATGTTACTTTTGTCACTTTTGCCCACACCCTATTCGAACGCACTATATGTAGTTTCTGGATTTCTTAGTTAGGTCAATTTTAAGGATTCAGAATTAACCAGATTTGCTAATTCTTGTTTGATTTGCCTCTGATAAAATGCTTAAAAATAGAAGTTCTTAGAGGCTTCTGTCTGCAACTATTGTCATAATTCTGCCAGTGTCTGTTGTGCTAGTTCCATAAACTATCAGGAGAATTAGCAATTGTTTGATAATATGAGGAGTAGTACATATGGAGTGTCGCAGATATGACCATAAAAATATCAGTAAATATACATACCGTATAAGGTTATTTATGCCAGGCTTTGGAAATCTAAACAATTATGCGTTGTCTGCGAACGGTGAGCGGCCGCATTTAAAGCATTTCCTTTTGTTTTCTTTCTCCGACATGATCACAAACTAAAATAGAGTCTCTGCTCAAATTATTATAATATAATATAGAGTGAATTTCTCACATCACACACAACTAAGTCCATTTCTCGAAGTTCCTAATCGCAAGTAACATAACTTTTTGAAGGCACGGAGGAACATAAGCTCAACTCGACGTGGATTTAATGCTATATTCAAGGAACTTTAACAACGAACGAAATCACTGAAACCGGCACTAAATCCGAATGCAAACAATAACACACCCACAAGAGAATATTTTAAATGTAATAATTTTTTTCTAGCATGCCGGGTGGCACATCAAAATATT
This sequence comes from Selenia dentaria, assembly GCA_917880725.1. Lineage (NCBI taxonomy): Eukaryota > Metazoa > Arthropoda > Insecta > Lepidoptera > Geometridae > Selenia > Selenia dentaria. Next base: position 29,188,417 of record OU862877.1, on the reverse strand, counting down.
TAATGTGTTACCACCTTTGAATAATATTTTAAATGGCAACTATAAAAATTAGCCCCCATAGGTAATTTCATTTGCCCCATACAAATGTGACATCCCATTTTATAGGTTACAGCGTACTTGCCCGTGGTCGTTTTAAACATTAAGATTGCAATACAAAGTGATGGCATGTTTTATAATTAATTGTACATCGTAATAAACTTAAATCATTTTGAGAATAATTATATTATTAATTTTAATTAGAATAATTTACTGTAAACAATTTCAAAAGTATGAATCTATGTTTTATAAATCAATAAAATTCAAATAAATCAATTTAACAAATCTAATTGTTATAGACTAATTATTATTGGCTAATTATTGTATCCGCGCTGATATATATATATATATATATATTGTTGGAAACGAAAAAAGCCTAGTAGACCGAAAAGTATAAAAGGCGGCGCGCAGAGCGGTCGTGGCTCACTCTGCCTTCAACCGTCGACAAGTCAACATCTCCGAGTTCGTTATTGCGGTGACGTCTATCCTTGTCGTGATTTTGTATAGTGCAAACACTGTCGTAATGATTGTTAGTTATTTTTTTTAATTTTTTTTTTCAAATTTTTTTTTAACTTTTTTTATTTTTTTTTCCTCTTAATAAATTAATGTTCTGCTACTTGTAGAGATAAATAACTGTAAGGTTAATGTTGCTGCTGTGTTAATACTTTTATACGGCAATGTTTTGTCTTGTATAACTTGTATGCAACATGAGAGGTATTGATCACTATGATTGACACGTCACTGTGGTATGGAAGTACTTCAGGATTTAAATGAAACAATTGTCAACATGAACCCTATATGAATGGGTACCTATGGAAACTTGGTAATGTATGTAAGGCATGGAATGTTTTTCCTTTGTTTTCATTGCATGGTGTGGTGCGGGTGATGGAAGTCCAGAATTTTATCGTAGTACGTCGACAGATATTAACACATTCATTTGTTTTTCAGCTGTCCCGAGCAGGTATCCTGAGCGGCTGCCCAAACTGCTACGCTGGGCTGCTGCGCTGAGCAACTGCCCGTGCTTCTGCGCTGAGCGGCCGCCCAAGCCGCTGTCCCGAGCAGTTGTCTGCTGGAAGTCAAGTCCGGAGTAATCGACACCAAAGATTACCTTGTGTGGTGTCATGCAAAGGTGGTATCGTGAGTATGTCGAGACATTCGACAGTTAATCTTCACAAATTGATATCATGCGCTAGTTGTCTTTGGTATGCATTAATAAAGAAAAATATCACTAAACTGTGCGAGTGAGATCTTAGTAAAGTATGTAAGGCATGGAATGTTTTTCCTTTGTTTTCATTGCATGGTGTGGTGCGGGTGATGGAAGTCCAGAATTTTATCGTAGTACGTCGACAGATATTAACACATTCATTTGTTTTTCAGCTGTCCCGAGCAGGTATCCTGAGCGGCTGCCCAAACTGCTGCGCTGGGCTGCTAAGCTGAGCAACTGCCCGTGCTTCTGCGCTGAGTGGCCGCCCAAGCCGCTGTCCCGAGCAGTTGTCTGCTGGAAGTCAAGTCCGGAGTAATCGACACCAAAGATTACCTTGTGTGGTGTCATGCAAAGGTGGTATCGTGAGTATGTCGAGACATTCGACAGTTAATCTTCACAAATTGATATCATGCGCTAGTTGTCTTTGGTATGCATTAATAAAGAAAAATATCACTAAACTGTGCGAGAGAGATCTTAGTAAAGTATGTAAGGCATGGAATGGTTTTCCTTTGTTTTCATTGCATGGTGTGGTGCGGGTGATGGAAGTCCAGAATTTTATCGTAGTACGTCGACAGATATTAACACATTCATTTGTTTTTCAGCTGTCCCGAGCAGGTATCCTGAGCGGCTGCCCAAAGTGCTGCGCTGGGCTGCTGCGCTGAGCAACTGCCCGTGCTTCTGCGCTGAGCGGCCGCCCAAGCCGCTGTCCCAAGCAGTTGTCTGCTGGAAGTCAAGTCCAGAGTAATCGACACCAAAGATTACCTTGTGTGGTGTCATGCAAAGGTGGTATCGTGAGTATGTCGAGACATTCAACAACTAATCTTCACAAATTGATATCATGCGCTAGTTGTCTTTGGTATGCATTAATAAAGAAAAATATCACTAAACTGTGCGAGTGAGATCTTAGTAAAGTATGTAAGGCATGGAATGTTTTTCCTTTGTTTTCATTGCATGGTGTGGTGCGGGTGATGGAAGTCCAGAATTTTATCGTAGTAAGTCGACAGATATTAACACATTCATTTGTTTTTCAGCTGTCCCGAGCAGGTATCCTGAGCGGCTGCCCAAACTGCTGCGCTGGGCTGCTGCGCTGAGCAACTGCCCGTGCTTCTGCGCTGAGCGGCCGCCCAAGCCGCTGTCCCGAGCAGTTGTCTGCTGGAAGTCAAGTCCGGAGTAATCGACACCAAAGATTACCTTGTGTGGTGTCATGCAAAGGTGGTATCGTGAGTATGTCGAGACATTCGACAGTTAATCTTCACAAATTGATATCATGCGCTAGTTGTCTTTGGTATGCATTAATAAAGAAAAATATCACTAAACTGTGCGAGTGAGATCTTAGTAAAGTATGTAAGGCATGGAATGTTTTTCCTTTGTTTTCATAGCATGGTGTGGTGCGGGTGATGGAAGTCCAGAATTTTATCGTAGTACGTCGACAGATATTAACACATTCATTTGTTTTTCAGCTGTCCCGAGCAGGTATCCTGAGCGGCTGCCCAAACTGCTGCGCTGGGCTGCTGCGCTGAGCAACTGCCCGTGCTTCTGCGCTGAGCGGCCGCCCAAGCCGCTGTCCCGAGCAGTTGTCTGCTGGAAGTCAAGTCCGGAGTAATCGACACCATAGATTACCTTGTGTGGTGTCATGCAAAGGTGGTATCGTGAGTATGTCGAGACATTCGACAGTTAATCTTCACAAATTGATATCATGCGCTAGTTGTCTTTGGTATGCATTAATAAAGAAAAATATCACTAAACTGTGCGAGAGAGATCTTAGTAAAGTATGTAAGGCATGGAATGATTTTCCTTTGTTTTCATTGCATGGTGTGGTGCGGGTGATGGAAGTCCAGAATTTTATCGTAGTACGTCGACAGATATTAACACATTCATTTGTTTTTCAGCTGTCCCGAGCAGGTATCCTGAGCGGCTGCCCAAACTGCTGCGCTGGGCTGCTGCGCTAAGCAACTGCCCGTGCTTCTGCGCTGAGCGGCCGCCCAAGCCGCTGTCCCAAGCAGTTGTCTGCTGGAAGTCAAGTCCGGAGTAATCGACACCAAAGATTACCTTGTGTGGTGTCATGCAAAGGTGGTATCGTGAGTATGTCGAGACATTCAACAACTAATCTTCACAAATTGATATCATGCGCTAGTTGTCTTTAGTATGCATTAATAAAGAAAAATATCACTAAACTGTGCGAGTGAGATCTTAGTAAAGTATGTAAGGCATGGAATGGTTTTCCTTTGTTTTAATTGCATGGTGTGGTGCGGGTGATGGAAGTCCAGAATTTTATCGTAGTACGTCGACAGATATTAACACATTCATTTGTTTTTTTGGGACGTTCCCGAGCAGGTATCCTGAGCGGCTACCCAAACTGCTGCGCTGGGCTGCTGCGCTGAGCAACTGCCCGTGCTTCTGCGCTGAGCGGCCGCCCAAGCCGCTGTCCCGAGCAGTTGTCTGCTGGAAGTCAAGCACGGAGTAATCGACACCAAAGATTACCTTGTGTGGTGTCATGCAAAGGTGGTATCGTGAGTATGTCGAGACAATCGACAGTTAATCTTCACAAATTGATATCATGCGCTAGTTATCTTTGGTATGCATTAATAAAGAAAAATATCACTAAACTGTGCGAGTGAGATCTTAGTAAAGTATGTAAGGCATGGAATGGTTTTCCTTTGTTTTCATTGCATGGTGTGGTGCGGGTGATGGAAGTCCAGAATTTTATCGTAGTACGTAGACAGATATTAACACATTCATTTGTTTTTCAGCTGTCCCGAGCAGGTATCCTGAGCGGCTGCCTAAACTGCTGCGCTGGGCTGCTGCGCTGAGCAACTGCTCGTGCTTCTGCGCTGAGCGGCCGCCCAGGCCGCTGTCCCGAGCAGTTGTCTGCTGGAAGTCAAGTCCGGAGTAATCGACACCAAAGATTACCTTGTGTGGTGTCATGAAAAGGTGGTATCGTGAGTATGTCGAGACATTCGACAGTTAATCTTCACAAATTGATATCATGCGCTAGTTGTCTTTGGTATGCATTTATAAAGAAAAATATCACTAAACTGTGCGAGTGAGATCTTAGTAAAGTATGTAAGGCATGGAATGTTTTTCCTTTGTTTTCATTGCATGGTGTGGTGCGGGTGATGGAAGTCCAGAATTTTATCGTAGTACGTCGACAGATATTAACACATTCATTTGTTTTTCAGCTGTCCCGAGCAGGTATCCTGAGCGGCTGCCCAAACTGCTGCGCTGGGCTGCTAAGCTGAGCAACTGCCCGTGCTTCTGCGCTGAGCGGCCGCCCAAGCCGCTGTCCCGAGCAGTTGTCTGCTGGAAGTCAAGCACGGAGTAATCGACACCAAAGATTACCTTGTGTGGTGTCATGCAAAGGTGGTATCGTGAGTATGTCGAGACATTCGACAGTTAATCTTCACAAATTGATATCATGCGCTAGTTGTCTTTGGTATGCATTAATAAAGAAAAATATCACTAAACTGTGCGAGTGAGATCTTAGTAAAGTATGTAAGGCATGAAATGGTTTTCCTTTGTTTTCATTGCATGGTGTGGTGCGGGTGATGGAAGTCCAGAATTTTATCGTAGTACGTAGACAGATATTAACACATTCATTTGTTTTTCAGCTGTCCCGAGCAGGTATCCTGAGCGGCAACCCAAAGTGCTGCGCTGGGCTGCTGCGCTGAGCAACTGCCCGTGCTTCTGCGCTGAGTGGCCGCCCAAGCCGCTGTCCCGAGCAGTTGTCTGCTGGAAGTCAAGCACGGAGTAATCGACACCAAAGATTACCTTGTGTGGTGTCGTGCAAAGGTGGTATCGTGAGTATGTCGAGACATTCGACAGATAATCTTCACAAATTGATATCATGCGCTAGTTGTCTTTGGTATGCATTAATATAGAAAAATATCACTAAACTGTGCGAGTGAGATCTTAGTAAAGTATGTAAGGCATGGAATGGTTTTCCTTTGTTTTCATTGCATGGTGTGGTGCGGGTGATGGAAGTCCAGAATTTTATCGTAGTACGTAGACAGATATTAACACATTCATTTGTTTTTCAGCTGTCCCGAGCAGGTATCCTGAGCGGCTGCCCAAAGTGCTGCGCTGGGCTGCTGCGCTGAGCAACTGCCCGTGCTTCTGCGCTGAGCGGCCGCCCAAGCCGCTGTCCCGAGCAGTTGTCTTCTGGAAGTCAAGTCCGGAGTAATCGACACCAAAGATTACCTTGTGTGGTGTCATGCAAAGGTGGTATCGTGAGTATGTCGAGACATTCGACAGTTAATCTTCACAAATTGATATCATGCGCTAGTTGTCTTTGGTATGCATTAATAAAGAAAAATATCACTAAACTGTGCGAGTGAGATCTTAGTAAAGTATGTAAGGCATGGAATGGTTTTCCTTTGTTTTCATTGCTGGTGTGGTGCGGGTGATGGAAGTCCAGAATTTTATCGTAGTACGTAGACAGATATTAACACATTCATTTGTTTTTCAGCTGTCCCGAGCAGGTATCCTGAGCGGCTGCCCAAACTGCTGCGCTGGGCTGCTGCACTGAGAAACTGCCCGTGCTTTTGCGCTGAGCGGCCGCCCGAGCAGTTGTCTGCTGGAAGTCAAGTCCGGAGTAATTGACACCAAAGATTAACTTGTGTGGTGTCATGCAAAGGTGGTATCGTGAGTATGTCGAGACATTCAACAACTAATCTTCACAAATTGATATCATGCGCTAGTTGTCTTTAGTATGCATTAATAAAGAAAAATATCACAAAACTGTGCGAGTGAGATCTTAGTAAAGTATGTAAGGCATGGAATGTTTTTCCTTTGTTTTCATTGCTGGTGTGGTGCGGGTGATGGAAGTCCAGAATTTTATCGTAGTACGTAGACAGATATTAACACATTCATTTGTTTTTCAGCTGTCCCGAGCAGGTATCCTGAGCGGCTGCCCAAACTGCTGCGCTGGGCTGCTGTGCTGAGCAACTGCCAGTGCTTCTGCGCTGAGCGGCCGCCCAAGCCGCTGTCCCGAGCAGTTGTCTGCTGGAAGTCAAGTCCGGAGTAATCGACACCAAAGATTACCTTGTGTGGTGTCATGCAAAGGTGGTATCGTGAGTATGTCGAGACATTCGACAGTTAATCTTCACAAATTGATATCATGCGCTAGTTATCTTTGGTATGCATAAATAAAGAAAAATATCACTAAACTGTGCGAGTGAGATCTTAGTAAAGTATGTAAGGCATGGAATGTTTTTCCTTTGTTTTCATTGCTGGTGTGGTGCGGGTGATGGAAGTCCAGAATTTTATCGTAGTACGTAGACAGATATTAACACATTCATTTGTTTTTCAGCTGTCCCGAGCAGGTATCCTGAGCGGCTGCCCAAACTGCTGCGCTGGGCTGCTGCGCTGAGCAACTGCCCGTGCTTCTGCGCTGAGCGGCCGCCCAAGCCGCTGTCCCGAGCAGTTGTCTGCTGGAAGTCAAGCACGGAGTAATCGACACCAAAGATTACCTTGTGTGGTGTCATGCAAAGGTGGTATCGTGAGTATGTCGAGACATTCGACAGTTAATCTTCACAAATTGATATCATGCGCTGGTTGTCTTTGGTATGCATTAATAAAGAAAAATATCCCTAAACTGTGCGAGTGAGATCTCAGTAAAATATGTAAGGCATGGAATGGTTTTCCTTTGTTTTAATTGCATGGTGTGGTGCGGGTGATGGAAGTCCAGAATTTTATCGTAGTACGTCGACAGATATTAACACATTCATTTGTTTTTCAGCTGTCCCGAGCAGGTATCCTGAGCGGCTGCCCAAACTGCTGCGCTGGGCTGCTGCGCTGAGCAACTGCCCGTGCTTCTGCGCTGAGCGGCCGCCCAAGCCGCTGTCCCGAGCAGTTGTCTGCTGGAAGTCAAGTCCGGAGTAATCGACACCAAAGATTACCTTGTGTGGTGTCATGCAAAGGTGGTATCGTGAGTATGTCGAGACATTCGACAGTTAATCTTCACAAATTGATATCATGCGCTAGTTGTCTTTAGTATGCATTAATAAAGAAAAATATCACTAAACTGTGCGAGTGAGATCTTAGTAAAGTATGTAAGGCATGGAATGTTTTTCTTTTGTTTTCATTGCTGGTGTGGTGCGAGTGATGGAAGTCCAGAATTTTATCGTAGTACGTCGACAGATATTAACACATTCATTTGTTTTTCAGCTGTCCCGAGCAGGTATCCTGAGCGGCTGCCCAAACTGCTGCGCTGGGCTGCTTCACTGAGAAACTGCCCGTGCTTTTGCGCTGAGCGGCCGCCCGAGCAGTTGTCTGCTGGAAGTCAAGTCCGGAGTAATTGACACCAAAGATTACCTTGTGTGGTGTCATGCAAAAGTGGTATCGTGAGTATGTCGAGACATTCGACAGTTAATCTTCACAAATAGATATCATGCGCTAGTTATCTTTGGTATGCATTAATAAAGAAAAATATCACTAAACTGTGCGAGTGAGATCTTAGTAAAGTATGTAAGGCATGGAATGTTTTTCCTTTGTTTTCATTGCATGGTGTGGTGCGGGTGATGGAAATCCAGAATTTTATCGTAGTACGTCGACAGATATTAACACATTCATTTGTTTTTCAGCTGTACCGAGCAGGTATCCTGAGCGGCTGCCCAAAGTGCTGCGCTGGGCTGCTGCGCTGAGCAACTGCCCGTGCTTCTGCGCTGAGCGGCCGCCCAAGCCGCTGTCCCGAGCAGTTGTCTGCTGGAAGTCAAGTCCGGAGTAATCGACACCAAAGATTACCTTGTGTGGTGTCATGCAAAGGTGGTATCGTGAGTATGTCGAGACATTCGACAGTTAATCTTCACAAATTGATATCATGCGCTAGTTGTCTTTGGTATGCATTAATAAAGAAAAATATCACTAAACTGTGCGAGTGAGATCTTAGTAAAGTATGTAAGGCATGGAATGTTTTTCCTTTGTTTTCATTGCTGGTGTGGTGCGGGTGATGGAAGTCCAGAATTTTATCGTAGTACGTAGACAGATATTAACACATTCATTTGTTTTTCAGCTGTCCCGAGCAGGTATCCTGAGCGGCTGCCCAAACTGCTGCGCTGGGCTGCTGCGCTGAGCAACTGCCCGTGCTTCTGCGCTGAGCGGCCGCCCAAGCCGCTGTCCCGAGCAGTTGTCTGCTGGAAGTCAAGCACGGAGTAATCGACACCAAAGATTACCTTGTGTGGTGTCATGCAAAGGTGGTATCGTGAGTATGTCGAGACATTCGACAGTTAATCTTCACAAATTGATATCATGCGCTGGTTGTCTTTGGTATGCATTAATAAAGAAAAATATCACTAAACTGTGCGAGTGAGATCTCAGTAAAATATGTAAGGCATGGAATGGTTTTCCTTTGTTTTAATTGCATGGTGTGGTGCGGGTGATGGAAGTCCAGAATTTTATCGTAGTACGTCGACAGATATTAACACATTCATTTGTTTTTCAGCTGTCCCGAGCAGGTATCCTGAGCGGCTGCCCAAACTGCTGCGCTGGGCTGCTGCGCTGAGCAACTGCCCGTGCTTCTGCGCTGAGCGGCCGCCCAAGCCGCTGTCCCGAGCAGTTGTCTGCTGGAAGTCAAGTCCGGAGTAATCGACACCAAAGATTACCTTGTGTGGTGTCATGCAAAGGTGGTATCGTGAGTATGTCGAGACATTCGACAGTTAATCTTCACAAATTGATATCATGCGCTAGTTGTCTTTAGTATGCATTAATAAAGAAAAATATCACTAAACTGTGCGAGTGAGATCTTAGTAAAGTATGTAAGGCATGGAATGTTTTTCCTTTGTTTTCATTGCTGGTGTGGTGCGGGTGATGGAAGTCCAGAATTTTATCGTAGTACGTAGACAGATATTAACACATTCATTTGTTTTTCAGCTGTCCCGAGCAGGTATCCTGAGCGGCTGCCCAAACTGCTGCGCTGGGCTGCTGCGCTGAGCAACTGCCCGTGCTTCTGCGCTGAGCGGCCGCCCAAGCCGTTGTCCTGAGCAGTTGTCTGCTGGAAGTCAAGCATGGAGTAATCGACACCAAAGATTACCTTGTGTGGTGTCATGCAAAGGTGGTATCGTGAGTATGTCGAGACATTCGACAGTTAATCTTCACAAATTGATATCATGCGCTAGTTGTCTTTGGTATGCATTAATAAAGAAAAATATCACTAAACTGTGCGAGTGACATCTTAGTAAAGTATGTAAGGCATGGAATGGTTTTCCTTTGTTTTCATTGCATGGTGTGGTGCGGGTGATGGAAGTCCAGAATTTTATCGTAGTACGTCGACAGATATTAACACATTCATTTGTTTTTCAGTTGTCCCGAGCAGGTATCCTGAGCGGCTGCCCAAACTGCTGCGCTGGGCTGCTGCGCTGAGCAACTGCCCGTGCTTCTGCGCTGAGCGGCCGCCCAAGCCGCTGTCCCGAGCAGTTGTCTGCTGGAAGTCAAGTCCGGAGTAATCGACACCAAAGATTACCTTGTGTGGTGTCATGCAAAGGTGGTATCGTGAGTATGTCGAGATATTCGACAGTTAATCTTCACAAATTGATATCATGCGCTAGTTGTCTTTGGTATGCATTAATAAAGAAAAATATCACTAAACTGTGCGAGTGAGATCTTAGTAAAGTATGTAAGGCATGGAATGGTTTTCCTTTGTTTTAATTGCATGGTGTGGTGCGGGTGATGGAAGTCCAGAATTTTATCGTAGTACGTCGACAGATATTAACACATTCATTTGTTTTTCAGCTGTCCCGAGCAGGTATCCTGAGCGGCTGCCCAAACTGCTGCGCTGGGCTGCTGCGCTGAGCAACTGCCCGTTCTTCTGCGCTGAGCGGCCGCCTGAGCAGTTGTCTGCTGGAAGTCAAGTCCGGAGTAATTGACACCAAAGATTACCTTGTGTGGTGTCATGCAAAGGTGGTATCGTGAGTATGTCGAGACATTCAACAACTAATCTTCACAAATTGATATCATGCGCTAGTTGTCTTTAGTATGCATTAATAAAGAAAAATATCACTAAACTGTGCGAGTGAGATCTTAGTAAAGTATGTAAGGCATGGAATGTTTTTCCTTTGTTTTCATTGCTGGTGTGGTGCGGGTGATGGAAGTCCAGAATTTTATCGTAGTACGTAGACAGATATTAACACATTCATTTGTTTTTCAGCTGTACCGAGCAGGTATCCTGAGCGGCTGCCCAAAGTGCTGCGCTGGGCTGCTGCGCTGAGCAACTGCCCGTGCTTCTGCGCTGAGCGGCCGCCCAAGCCGCTGTCCCGAGCAGTTGTCTGCTGGAAGTCAAGTCCGGAGTAATCGACACCAAAGATTACCTTGTGTGGTGTCATGCAAAGGTGGTATCGTGAGTATGTCGAGACATTCGACAGTTAATCTTCACAAATTGATATCATGCGCTAGTTGTCTTTGGTATGCATTAATAAAGAAAAATATCACTAAACTGTGCGAGTGAGATCTTAGTAAAGTATGTAAGGCATGGAATGTTTTTCCTTTGTTTTCATTGCATGGTGTGGTGCGGGTGATGGAAGTCCAGAATTTTATCGTAGTACGTCGACAGATATTAACACATTCATTTGTTTTTCAGCTGTACCGAGCAGGTATCCTGAGCGGCTGCCCAAAGTGCTGCGCTGGGCTGCTGCGCTGAGCAACTGCCCGTGCTTCTGCGCTGAGCGGCCGCCCAAGCCGCTGTCCCGAGCAGTTGTCTGCTGGAAGTCAAGTCCGGAGTAATCGACACCAAAGATTACCTTGTGTGGTGTCATGCAAAGGTGGTATCGTGAGTATGTCGAGACATTCGACAGTTAATCTTCACAAATTGATTTCATGCGCTAGTTGTCTTTGGTATGCATTAATAAAGAAAAATATCACTAAACTGTGCGAGTGAGATCTTAGTAAAGTATGTAAGGCATGGAATGTTTTTCCTTTGTTTTCATTGCTGGTGTGGTGCGGGTGATGGAAGTCCAGAATTTTATCGTAGTACGTAGACAGATATTAACACATTCATTTGTTTTTCAGCTGTCCCGAGCAGGTATCCTGAGCGGCTGCCCAAACTGCTGCGCTGGGCTGCTGCGCTGAGCAACTGCCCGTGCTTCTGCGCTGAGCGGCCGCCCAAGCCGCTGTCCCGAGCAGTTGTCTGCTGGAAGTCAAGTCCGGAGTAATCGACACCAAAGATTACCTTGTGTGGTGTCATGCAAAGGTGGTATCGTGAGTATGTCGAGACATTCGACAGTTAATCTTCACATCGAGACATTCGACAGTTAATCTTCACAAATTGATATCATGCGCTAGTTGTCTTTGGTATGCATTAATAAAGAAAAATATCACTAAACTGTGCGAGTGAGATCTTAGTAAAGTATGTAAGGCATGGAATGGTTTTCCTTTGTTTTAATTGCATGGTGTGGTGCGGGTGATGGAAGTCCAGAATTTTATCGTAGTACGTCGACAGATATTAACACATTCATTTGGTTTTTAGCTGTCCCGAGCAGGTATCCTGAGCGGCTGCCCAAAGTGCTGCGCTGGGCTGCTGCGTTGAGCAACTGCCCGTGCTTCTGCGCTGAGCGGCCGCCCAAGCCGCTGTCCCGAGCAGTTGTCTGCTGGAAGTCAAGTCCGGAGTAATCGACACCAAAGATTACCTTGTGTGGTGTCATGCAAAGGTGGTATCGTGAGTATGTCGAGACATTCGATAGTTAATCTTCACAAATTGATATCATGCGCTAGTTGTCTTTGGTGTGCATTAATAAAGAAAAATATCACTAAACTGTGCGAGTGAGATCTTAGTAAAGTATGTAAGGCATGGAATGGTTTTCCTTTGTTTTCATTGCATGGTGTGGTGCGGGTGATGGAAGTCCAGAATTTTATCGTAGTACGTCGACAGATATTAACACATTCATTTGTTTTTCAGCTGTCCCGAGCAGGTATCCTGAGCGGCTGCCCAAACTGCTGCGCTGGGCTGCTGCGCTGAGCAACTGCCCGTGCTTTTGCGCTGAGCGGCCGCCCGAGCAGTTGTCTGCTGGAAGTCAAGTCCGGAGTAATTGACACCAAAGATTACCTTGTGTGGTGTCATGCAAAGGTGGTATCGTGAGTATGTCGAGACATTCGACAGTTAATCTTCACAAATTGATATCATGCGCTAGTTGTCTTTGGTATGCATTAATAAAGAAAAATATCACTAAACTGTGCGAGTGAGATCTTAGTAAAGTATGTAAGGCATGGAATGGTTTTCCTTTGTTTTCATTGCATGGTGTGGTGCGGGTGATGGAAGTCCAGAATTTTATCGTAGTACGTCGACAGATATTAACACATTCATTTGTTTTTTTGGGACGTTCCCGAGCAGGTATCCTGAGCGGCTGCCCAAACTACTGCGCTGGGCTGCTGCGCTGAGCAACTGCCCGTGCTTCTGCGCTGAGCGGCCGCCCAAGCCGCTGTCCCGAGCAGTTGTCTGCTGGAAGTCAAGTCCGGAGTAATCGACACCAAAGATTACCTTGTGTGGTGTCATGCAAAGGTGGTATCGTGAGTATATCGAGACATTCGACAGTTAATCTTCACAAATTGATATCATGCGCTATAATATTGCTATTTTGCTATTTTTTTTGGTGGGTAGGTGTGGAAAAAGTAACATCAACTTGAAAAGCTCTGTATTTATTTTTAAAATTAAAATACATAGAAGAAATAAAAGTGCATAAATGAAGCATATATGTAATTAGCAGCTTACCTCACCTCACCCTAAGTGTTATCTCCTTAAACTAACATCAAACTTTCACTAAACTGTGCCACTTCACTTATACAATAATTTGTTCAAACAACATGGATGCCATACAAGTGTCACTAAACCAAATGATGAGTGTTTTTCACCAGCGCTTAGACTCCATTGAAGGGCGGTTGCCAACTGAATCTGCAGGCCCTGGAAGTTTAGCTGAAGAGTTTTCTTCATTTAAAGCTTTTGTCCTGGTGTCAATGCGGGCACTTCAAACCCAGATTGGTTTACTGGCTAATCAGGTGGATACCATAGAGATGCATGGAAGGCGTAAGTTTCTCCTATTGCATGGTATTCCGGAAGTGCAGCAGGAAGATACTTCATACGTGGTTGTGAAGGCAATTCTCAGTAAAATAAAGCTTGATAGCTTCAAAGCAGAGGACATCAGCAGATGCCATAGGATGGGCCGTGTTGCAGGTACTGGTAGGCCACGCCCAGTTCTTTTCAAGCTTCGAGATGTGACAATTCGCGACAAAATATGGTCATCCAAATCTATGTTAAAGGGTTCTGGTATAACTTTATCAGAATTTTTGACGAAGACAAGACACGATATATTTTTGGCAGCGCGCGAGCGTCTCGGTATCACGAAATGCTGGACGACGCAAGGATGCGTGTTTATCATTGGACCCGATGGGGCTCGGCGCCGTATCAATTGCCTTGGCGATCTTGACGGGGTTGTGCCGAAGGAAACCGCTAAACCAGCTGCCGGGATGACGGAAGCAATAGCGGTGAAGGTGGCCAGCACGGCCGCCGGTCCAGCGAAGACCAAACGCACCGCGACATCGAGGAAGTGATGGCATTGTAATTGTACTTTTGCGTGCCTGCTCTTGTTTAGGTCGGTAGTTTTTATTGTTTCTCATGTACCTACATTGATACAAGGTAAATCAACAAACTTGTTATAGTTGGTACCCGCTTGTTTTCACTTTTATGTAAAATCGTGCCACCGTCGATACATATTTTGTTTGTTCATTTTTTATTATTATTTTGAAACGTACATAACTAAAAAACTTCGCGATCTTGTCACCGAGCAGAATCTGACAGTGACGCGACACTTGACAGTAGTTGACAGACAGGTGACACAGATCACAGAGTCGATTGGATTGGCTTCAATGTTGTCTAGAATCTTTGATCGGCTTCTTGATTAGCTTGTTAGCTTTTGTTGTTTTTGTTTTTTTTTAATTTAATTATTACTTAGTAATCCAGCAAAAATAGATTCCGTCTTAATGGAGTACCTATATATAAAAATAAAAGAGTTTATGTATGTTGAAAGAGTGGCTTCGAGTAGTATTTTTTTTTTCTTACTATTATACTTCGTACCGTACCGATCTTATTAGCTCTTGATGATTTTTTATTATTATTATTATTATTATTTTAGATTTGGTTTTCTAGTGTAAGTATTATATATTATTCGCTTTCTTATGCGTCGAAAGTAGAACTAATACGGTTGGCACCGTAAAGAAAAGCAGGCATGCATGTCTTACCTATTTATATTTTTGTTTTTTTTTTTTGTTTATATTAACGACAATATTATTATAGTGTTATTTATAGGTTATATGTAAAGTTTGATGAATATTTTTCTTCTTACTTCTATTGCATATGTTAACGCGTTGGGCAGGTGAGTGGCAGATTTGTATTTTATAGTAATAAGAAAGTAATATAGTTACCTACTCAAACACAATCATATATCATAAAATAATATATTATATTTATTTAATATACGTAATATTTATTTATTTACTTTATGTTTAAATATAACGACAGTGCTAGTGATAGTGACAGTGCAGAATATGTCTCTTGTTATTCTTCAGATGACAGTAGCGATAGTTTTAGTAGCATACCCACTCTTTCAGACAGTATCGAATGCTTTGTTAGTGATGTCCCAAAAAATCTCAATGTTCTTTATATAAATGCACAGAGCATTCCAGCTCATTACGCGGATATGCTGGCATCGTTCGATAATAAAAATATTCACGCTATCTTAGTTTCGGAATCCTGGTTAAATCATTCCCTACCTACTACTTCTTACTCACTGCCTGGATTTATACTCTTACGCAATGACCGTGCAGGTAGAGTAGGAGGTGGTGTTGCCATATACCTTCGTGCTCATATTCCTTACACCGTTTTGAGTAAATCAGCACAACCCCCTCCAAGTGACGCCGGTGAACACCTTCTAATTGAAATTATCCTTTCTCACGCTAAAGTATTGCTTGGTGTTTACTACTGTCCTTCCAGCCGTATAAACTTTTTTTCATCTTTTGAACAACTTCTTCAAGATTACACTCCTTCTTATGATCATAACATCATCATGGGTGATTTTAATACCTGTTTGATAAAACGTGATTCGCGATCATCAACTTTTGAGTCATTAATAAGAGCTAGCAACTTGACCATCTTGCCGCTTAATGCCACGCACCACTTTCCAAATTCCGCACCTTCTCTCCTTGACCTTATTCTTGTTTCCTCACCAAAATATGTTAGCAAGCATAGTCAATGTTCAGCGGACGCTTTCTCTGCCCATGATTTGCTTTTTCTTTCATACAAAATTCGTCCACCAAAGTCAAAACCCAAAGTTCTTCTGCTACGTAGTTTTGGTGGTATGGATTTGGAACGTTTACGCAGCGATGCACGGGAAGTGGATTGGTCGGCTGTTGTAAACGGACTTTCCTTGGACGATAAAGTGGAAGCATTCAATCGTGCTCTAACAAAATTATTTGACATCCATGCCCCATTGCGACCAGTCAAGTTAAAACATCTACCTTCACCTTGGCTCACAAATGACATAAAAGCAATAATGCGCAAGAAGCTAGTAGCCAAGACTAGGGCTAAAAATAGACCATCCGACTACAATAAAGAAAAAGACGTTGAGGCTAGAAATCGCTGCAATAGAGTTTGTAGGAATGCGCTACGCCGACATGTCTATAAATCAGTAGAAAATGGTGATCCCGCTAAAGTTTGGAAGTTTCTTAGGTCCATGGGAGTGGGAAAATCTCGTCAAGACAATTTCCCAATAAATATTAATATTGATGTGCTGAATAAACATTTCTGCTCTTCTTCCGAATTTGATAGAATAAGAAAATCTTCAACATTGGATTATCTTTCTTCAATTCCACCTCCCGACCATTCTCCTTTCATGTTCGATCAATTTACCGATTGTGACGTTAAAAGAGGCGTACTATCCATTTCATCCAACGCAGT
The DNA here is from genome assembly GCA_917880725.1 of Selenia dentaria. Lineage (NCBI taxonomy): Eukaryota > Metazoa > Arthropoda > Insecta > Lepidoptera > Geometridae > Selenia > Selenia dentaria. The sequence continues at coordinate 29,172,248 of OU862877.1, read as the reverse complement.
AGGTAGTGACAGCATCGGTCGTAAGATGATCCTACCCATACTTGATGAAGTAATTCCAGTTATCAGTTTCATACTCAACTTTTCAATTACCAGAGGCATATTCCCATCATCCTGGAAGGAAGCATTAATAACCCCAATTCCTAAAAAAGCCAATCCATCCTCTTATACCGAGTTTCGACCCATTTCCATTCTTCCTTTCTTATCTAAAGTACTAGAACGACTTGTTTATCATCAACTCTCCTCCTTTCTCAACAGAAACGCTCTCCTCAACCCGTTCCAATCCGGTTTTCGTCCTGGTCATAGTACTGCCTCCGCTTTGGTAAAAATCACTGATGACATCAGATATGGTATGAGTAACGGGCAAATAACCGTGCTTACACTACTCGACTTCAGTAATGCTTTTAATAATGTGGATTTTGATATCTTACTTGGCATTTTGCGCTCTATTAATGTATCTCCAACGGTTATTGACTGGTTTCGTACTTACCTGTATGGGCGCCGGCAACGTATTCGCATTGATGAGAACTTATCTACTTGGTGTAATACATCTGCTGGTGTTCCTCAGGGCGGCGTATTATCACCTTTATTATTTGCTATTTTTATTAATTCTATTTCTCAAAACTTGTCTTCTTCCTATCATCTCTATGCGGACGATCTACAGATTTATACACAGGCCCCTTTAGTTCAATTACACACTGCTATCGATACAATAAATGGTGAGGCAATATGCCACCATACGATAGGTAGGGAAGAATTAATGGTACCTGGGTTCCGTGGGGTATGTCGGGAGACTCTGGAACTGGTGAGAGCTGGTGACCGTGGGTCCTCGTGGAGGCGTCCTGCTGTCGACGGCGTGCTGATATGAGCTGAAGGCGATTGTTCACTTGTTCACTTGGGTTTGTATTGTCAGTGTCCCTTTTATTTGTGCACTCGCGTACGCGTATGTGTCGTCGGTAAAATTATTGGGGGCGTTTCCGACTCGTGGCAAAATGGCGGCGGTGCAGAGCGGATTTCACTTAGTGTTGCGTGCGCGCGAGCAGAAGGCGTGTCGCTCAGTGGTGGCGTGCGAGAGCCGCCGCGTTTGACGTTTCCCCTTACCGGCGGGTAGCGGGGGACGCGCAGTGGGTGAGGTGACGTCACGCTTTCGCGTGAACATATTCCCCACGCGGCAAAGGTGTGGTGTGGTGCTCAATCGATAGGCAGGCGGGCGATCTTGAGGACAGGTCGCGTCAGTATGCCCAAAGTCGTCTTGAGTTCCACCACTCGGGTGACGCCATCCCTCCCCGGGAGCGTCTTGTTGATGCGGCCCATGCGCCAGTGTAGAGGCGGCACCTGGTCGTCCACTATCAGTACCAGTTCCCCGACTTGAGGTGGGCTGGAACGGGAAGTCCATTTGGAGCGGGTTTGGAGGGTGTGCAGGTAGGACTTGGACCAGGATCGCCAAAAGTGTTGGGATAAGGATTGGACGAGCTTGAACCTTTTTAGTGCAGAAATGGCTCGGCCTTCTACCGAATATTCAGGTAAGGCTGTGAGCGGACGGCCAATAAGGAAATGACCTGCGGTGAGAGCATCAAGATCCGCAGGGTCAGAAGAGAGTGGGCTGAGAGGGCGTGAATTGAGCACGGCTTCAATGCGTGCTAATAGAGTTGAAAACTCTTCAAATGTGAGGCGTTGTTCGCCGACCACACGGTACAGTAGTTGTTTAGCTGACTTTACCGCTGTTTCATGAAGTGCACCGAACCAGGGTGCCTTTGGTGGATTTAGCCACCATGTTATGTGCTGTTTAGAAAGCGTATGTGCGATACTGTCATTATTGGTTGCAAGAAAGGCCTGTATTTCCCTAAGTTCATTCCTAGCGCCTACATAATTTGTACCGCAATCAGACCTAATTAACGTCGGTACACCGCGCCTAGAAACAAAACGCTGTAATGCCGCAAGGAACGCTTCCGTGGATAACTCAGATACCGGTTCGAGATGGACCGCCTTCGTGGCTAGACATGTTATAACACAGAAGTAGCCCTTTAATAGCTTGGCGTTTCTAAGTGTACTGGATTTTATCAAAAATGGTCCAGCAAAGTCCGTCGTGACTTTGCTAAATACGGGCTGAACGTTTACGCGGTCGGCGGGTAGGTCGGCCATGTACGGGGCCTTAATTTTAGCGCGGAAACGAAAACAATGTATACATTTGTATACTCGATGGCGAATAACGCGGCGGGCTGATAATATCCAGAATTGCTGGCGTAAGAGTGAGTGCAGAGTGTCCGCCCCTGGATGACAGTAAATTTTATGATAGTAGTCTATAATGAGATCAACTAGTGGACTCGAGCTGGGTAATATCAGTGGGTGCTGAGCGTCGTAACGCAGAGCAGACTGGGTGAGTCGACCACTCACTTTCAGTAAGTCGTTCTCTAAGAATGGTGACAGGCGTTGTACACGTATCGTACATTCTTTGTTGTGTTTTAAGCGATGTATGTCTTCAGCAAAGCAATTGTGTTGTACTGAGCGCACCCAATGTAAAAGGGCTTCCTTTCGTTCGCTAACCGTAATGGGCCCAGCGACACGCGCAGAGCGGCCCTGTCTGCAATTGTGTATGAATCGTTTTATACACGCCGTTACACCTATCAGTTTATCTAGTGAGCTGAATCGTGTGAGCAGAGTCTCGTCGAGGTCAGGTATGGCTATGTGGGCGACGGCCTTCTTTGGCTTGAGGCCTGGTAGGGCGTGATGGCCCAACGCGGGCGGTAGGGCTGGCCATGTTTGTGGCGGGTCCTTAAGCCAGGACGGTGACCACCACATGTCATGCTTCAAGAGATCTTGAGCTGACATGCCCCTGCTGGCACAGTCAGCAGGATTTAGGGCGGAGGGTACATGTCTCCACGTGAGATTGCATGTATTTGCCTTGATTGAGGAGACTCTGTTGGCTTCAAATGTCTGAAGCGATTGTACAGGCGTGTTCAGCCAGGCCAGTACTATGGTACTGTCTGACCAACATATGTGCTGACGAACGGTGATGTGAGCTGATAACTGGGCCGAGACATGGGCCATGAGCTTAGCCAACAAGTGGGCGGCTGAGAGCTCCAGTTTAGGAATGGTTTGGCGGTTTTTAATAGGAGCTACCTTTGATTTGGACATGAGCAAGTGCACATGTACCTGTCCATCAGGTGTAGTTTCGTGGAGGTAAATAACCGCGGCGTAGCCGAGTTCTGAAGCATCCGCATATCCCTGAAGGGTGTGTGTGGATGCCTTGTTTGAGCAGACGTTTCTTGGAAACCTGAGCGCTGAGAGGCGTGGTAGGTCACGATAGATATTCTGACACTCAAGAGCGACATCACTGGGTACTCGTTCGTCCCAACCGAGTTTTAAGGTCCACAACCTTTGAATCAAGGTTTTAGCGCGGAAGATGACGGGGCTGATCCAACCGCATGGGTCGTACAGACGCGCTATGTTGCTGAGTATTGACCTCTTGGTGAATCCATCTACCGTAGGTACTGAGACACTGTAGGTAAATTCGTCAGTTTGTGGTATCCATTGTATGCCAAGGACTTTGATGGAGTTATCGTCTGGGCTAACGTCAAAATCTTTCGACATCTCGCACTGGTCATCTGGGAACCTTTCTAAGAGCTGGCGTGAGTTGGATGTCCACTTACGCAGTTGGAAACCCCCCAGTGCGAGTAGGCTAATCAACTCGGTTTGTAAGTTAATGGCTTCACCGACAGTATCATGTCCGGTGAGCACGTCGTCAACAAATATTGACCTAGAGAGCACCTGAGCGGCTCTGGGATAGCGTTGCCCTTCATCCGCGATCAACTGCTGGATGGTGCGGTTCGCTAAGAATGGGCTGGAGCGTAATCCGTAAGTCACGGTGGACAATGCATATGTTAATAAGGGCTGATCTGGCGATGAACGCCAGAGAATGAGCTGAAACCGTCTGTGGTCGGGCTGAATCATAATGTTTCTGAACATCTGTTGTATGTCTGTGCTGAAAACGACCTTGTGTGTTCGGAAGTTTAAAATGATATCCGTGATATCTCGCTGCAGGGCCGGTCCCGTATGTAAGGTGTCGTTGAGACTAGTGCCATTTGCGCTTTTACAACTAGCGTCAAAGACTGTACGTAGCTTGTCTGAATTGGCCTTGAAAATGCCATGGTGCGGTATGTAGCAGTGGGGCTGATCGCGGAACGTGTTTGGATGGCAGGGGTTCATGTGACCTTTATCTAGGTACTCCTGCATAAACGCTACATATTTTGAGCGGAGTTCGGGGTTTCGTTGGAGTTTCTTTTCGAGGTTGAGAAACCGCCGAAGTGCTATAGCGTGCGTAGCCCCTAGTTCGGGGGCATCCGTAACAAATGGTAGCGCGACTATATATTTACCAGACTGGTCCCTCGTGGTGGTGGACTGGTATATTTTTTCGCACTCTTCGTGCGCTGATGTACCATCGGGAATGGTATTACTGACTTCTTCTACTTCCCAGAATCTCTCTAGAGCTGACTGGATGTCTTGGCTGGACTGTAGTGCCAAGTCAGTATGGTCAATTTGAGCTGAGTTGACTTGAGGCTGAGTGCCCGTATCTTGTGATACTGGGCCTAATAACGTGAAGTTAAATATCGTGCCGAAGGCTATGGGTCTGCCGGGCCCTAGAGAAATTTTAGTACCGTCTAAGATGCTACCTAATATGTCTGACCCTAATAAGAGGTCAATCGGTGCAGGTATATTAAAAGAAAAATCTGCTAGTGGAACGTAATTGGTGCTTTCATCCAAACCAGGCAGTTTAGTGTGCGGTAAAACTCCCGTTACGTTTTTGAGCACATATGCCTTTGTCCTTATTACGGGCCTGTCCGTATGTACAGGTCGAAAAGTAATGTCGACATATGACGAAGAATTTTCTGAGTGCTGATCACCTATACCTTTTATTTTTAATTGGGTGCGCTGAGTAGGTAAACAAAGTCGCTTTACTATGTTTTCGTCTATTAGTGTTATCATAGAGCCACAATCCAACAACGCTCGTGCTTGTTGAAAATTGCCCTTGTAGTCTGCTATCTCGAGTGAGACTGTAGGTAGTAGGACAGGTCTATTATGCATACTGTTTGGCGTTGAGATGTCAGTAGTATGACTCAAGGTGTTTGCGACGACATTTTGTCGTCGTGTTGTGTGTGTAGTTGTGGGCTGATAATCTGCGCGCTGCGATGTGTGCTGATTAACGTTGCGCTGAGATGTGTGCTGATTATCTTCGCGCTGGGATGTGTGCTGATTAGCTTCGGACTGATGTGTGTGCTGATGATTAACCGTTAGCTGGGCTGATATGTGCTGATGGTGCCGCCCTAGTCACTGCCTAGGGGGCGGAGGCGAACGCGAGGTAGTGCGCGTTGGAGTACGTCTGAAGGACACCATCCGGTCCGTATCAGGTGAGTGACGGCGGCGTGGTATCTCGCGCTGTTGTGCGGGTAGTAAATGCGCGGAATTGTGCGTAGGTGAGGTACACCCCAACCTGTGCAGGGTCGTGTGGTGGTTTGCACTGCCGCATGTTTTGCATAGGCCCGTTGACGTGCACTCATCGTCATAATGCGGGCCTAGACATTTGGCGCAGCGGTTGCGCGCGTAGATAAAATCCCAGCGACCCTGCACTGGTTGTTTGTTATACTGTGGGCACACCCGTAGCTTGTGGCCCCGGGCATTACACCACGGGCAGTAATGATTACCTCTAGAAAATGTCTGCTGAGGTGGGGGCGAGAAGCGCGCGGGTGATGGTGTCAATGCCTGTGTATAGCGCGGCGGTTGCGGGTTCGATCCCTGCCGAGGTGGGGGCGAGAAGCGCGCGGGTCGTGCGGTTAACGCCTGTGCATAACGCTGAGGTCGCGGGTTCGAATCCTCGGAGTGTGTCGGGGATGTGTTCGCAGTATGTACCCGTCGAGCCTGCGCGTAGTCGTGGTGATACTTGCGCTCGCGTTTGACGTTTCCCCTTACCGGCGGGTAGCGGGGGACGCGCAGTGGGTGAGGTGACGTCACGCTTTCGCGTGAACAATAAATAAAGATTTGGAATGTATCTCTAACTGGAGTAAATCTTATGGTCTCAACATAAACCCATTAAAGACGCAAGCTATTGTAATTGGAAGTTCCAGAATGATATCTAAGATTGACTGGTTCTGCCTCCCACAAGTTATTTTTGACGGCAATACTATATCCTTAAGCAAAACGGTCAAGAACTTGGGTGTCTACCTTGACAGTCATTTATCTTGGGAACCTCAACTTGCTGAAGTCAGTCGAAAGGTTTTTGCATCAGCAGCATCACTTAGAAGACTCCGTAACTTTCTCCCAACTGCCACCAAAACTGCGTTAGCACAGTCCCTCCTCCTTCCAATACTTGACTACGCTGACGCCTGCTATCTGGACTTAACTGAGGAGCAGTTAAATAAACTAGAGCGCATACAAAATTTTTGCATCAGATTCATATTTGGTCTGCGCAAGTATGACCATGTATCTGAATTCCGGTCTAAGCTCAATTGGTTACCCATCCGACGTCGCCGGGATTTACATGTCCTTTCCCTTCTTTATAATATTCTGTTCTTCCCTCCGACTCCATCTTATCTTAAAGAACGTTTTGAATTTCTCCATCTCTCTAATGATTTTTCTCTTCGTTCTTCCTGTACCCGTCAGTTGAAAACCCCTACTTCCTCGACAACATTTTATCAAAATTCTTTTACTATTCGAGCTGCCCGTCTGTGGAATGCTCTTCCCGTTGATATTAGACACGCTCAATCAATTAACCTATTTAAGAATATGGTAAAGAAGCATTACATGTCTGAAGGCTGCTAGTCATAACTCTTGAATATTTTGTATGTATAGCATTGTAAATCTAATTTCTTTATTTATTAACTGATCCTATAGTAGGTATGTTTATATTATATAATATATATATACGAGTATATAATAAATATGTATTGTATGTATGTGTGTATTGTATTTATGTATCATATTATTATATATGTACCTAATCTGTGTATGTATGTGTTATTTATATGTATATATTTGATTGTGTCTGAGCAAACGAAATATTTTGAAAAGTAATATGGTAACAAGGCATTTTTTTTTTTTTTTTTTCTTAAATAATCTATGCACTAAGTTAAAATTGTTTATTTATTTCCATTTAACACCACCATGCGCCAATTCTAATGTATATAAATTTCTATCCATCCCAAGGTTGCCTGTAAGAAATTGCTTATAGCGATAAGGCCGCCCATTGTACAACCTGTTTTGTAAAATATTCTTATTTGTTTTCTTTTATAAGCTTGGTGTTCAATAAAGTATTATTGTATTGTATTGTATTGTATAATCACTTTATATGTGTCAAAGAAACTTACCAAACGCTGATGCATCGCCTTCTCAAATATCTTAGCCAAGGTAGGTATAAGAGTTATGGGTCTGTAGTTATTTAACTCTTTCTTACTGCCTTTTTTGTGTAAAGGCTTTACCACAGATACTTTGTCTTTGCGGAAAAACACCTTCTGTTAGAGAAAGGTTAAGTAAGTATTTTAATACTGGGTATATTATGAACACACATTGTTTTAGTATATGAGTTGAAATGCCGTCATAACCCGTCGATTTGGTATTATTAAGTGAAAAAACCAGCTTTAGCACTTCAATATCAGACACAGGTTTTATAAATATGGTTGAGCTGTTTTGGTTACCATTTAGTAAAGTGTCAGGTATATTAGTGTTAATTGGCTTGGGCGTGTTAGAGAGATTAATGAAGTAGTCATTGAACGCTTCCACTATTTTAATTGGATCTCTTCTCGTATGCCCATTTACGTTAATGGCATTCATACCATCAACGGTATGCTGACAGTCCACCTTATCTTTAATAATGTGCCACGACGCCTTGCACTTATTTTTTGAATTAGATAAAAATTTAAGGTTTACATTTTTTCTCGAATTATTTATACAATGTCTCAAAACACTACTATATTTCTGGTAAATTGTTTTACTGTCAGACGTTTTCAGTTTATAGCAATGATATCGCAATTCTCTTTTTCGTTTTGCTGATACTTTGATACCCTTTGTAATCCACTTAGCTGAAGATGAATTACTCTGAATTTTGTGCTTTTCTATTGGAAAACATAAATTATATAGGAGACAGAAAAGATCGTGGAAAAAATTAAATGCTCTATCTAAGTTATTTTCATTATACACATCCGTCCATCTCAGGGCTATTAAATGATTTAAAAATTTATTCACATTATCTTGGCTATAATTTCGTGACTCTATATACCATTTATTAAAACGCTTCTCTATTTTTGGGGCCGGAAAAGTGGTTGTCTGACAAGTGTCGTGATCAGAGAGGTGCATAGAATGAGTGCGGCCTACTGCTCCCTCAATATTGCTAACAATGTGTTCAATACAGTTTTTCTGTCTTGTGGGCTGTTTAATATGTAGAGTGAGGTTATAATTAAAAGCAAGTTCTTCTAAGCGTCTGGCATTCTTAGCTTCTTTTGGGTTCGGGTTCAATGTATTTATATTAAAATCACCAGCAATAATGACCTTTTTGGATTGTTTTATCACATATTTATGCAATAACACTTCTCAATTGTCAAAGAAAATATTTACATCACTAGACGGAGTTCTGTAGATACAAAGAATTATAAAATTAATCGAGGAAATTAAAACTCCACAAATCTCAAATGAGTGTTCTGCTGGTAGACCTATATCAATATCAAGTCTAATAAAACGTAGCGAGTTTTGAACTAAAATGCATGCTCCCCCTCGTATCACACCAGCTCTAGAAAAAAAACTAGCAATTTGACAATTTTTTCATGTTAATATTTAGTTCACTACCAGATTTTACGAATGTTTCCGTTAAACAAATAATATCCACGTTTATATTATATTGTGAAAATAACTCGTCGATGCATATTTCTAGTGAGTCAAGTTTAGTTAAAACACCAGCAATATTTTGGTGAAATACAGTTATACTGTATGACGGAGGGTTAGTCACGAAATAACTGACTGATATTCCGGTTAACGCCTTCGTTTTGGCAAGTTTTATTTTTTTGCTGAAAATAATATGGTATCGTGCCTTTTTTAACAAGATTTGTTATTGGTTTTTGTACATCAGATAGAGAGCTTTTATTATTCAGTGTTTTAAAATAATATTGTATTGTACCTTTTTTAGGCTCGGTATTATCACATGTAATTTTACTTTGGATGCTGTTTGAGGCAGTTCGATTATAGATCGAATTCGATTATAGATCTCTATACGATTTAAAAAATTTTGTGCGGTAGACTCACAGCAAATTTGTAGCGATGACTTCACCGCACGCGTTTATTTCACCGCAGTGAGCGCACTTCTATGACTCTCCGTACCTCACAGAATATGCGTCATAGAAAACGCAACGCAGTGCGCGCACTGCCTTAGGATTACAGGAAACGAAGTATGAATGAAAACAAACGGGCTGTGCCTGAGTGCTTGGCCTGCGTACCACAGTGCAGCGAGCATTAGACTAAATAATGTCTGGCAAAAAATTGATCGAGCGTTCCTGGAACCTTGCTTGCTTACCAATATCTGTTAATAACGAGATTGACTTATATTACTTAGATCTTAGGATATATATCTTAGGACTATACATATCTCCACAACAAAAATGTTTTTTAAAGTGTACATGAAATAACTTGATTGAAACTTTCGTAAATATTACACACATTAATGTTATTTGACGGTTTAACTTACGCGTAAGTTAAGCCGTCAAATAACATTAATATGTGTAATATTTACGAAAAATATAACATTAAAATGTGCATGAGATGTTTAGCGGAAACACTATATATAAATAAATATATATATCCCTACATATACGATATAGTGTCTCTATGTGTATTGTTAACAAATTGCGTATAGTAAGCGTACCTAATCCAATTTGATACTTGCGCTTGCTACGTTTGATATAGATATATATATTACATATATATTACATTGTATCACTGCATAACTTAAACATCACCCGCGAACGCCACAGGTACGGTGTAGCTGTATTCTGATATATTATTATTATATTTGTATTTTACATTACTGGTTGGAGTAAATAAATATACTAGATATTTTTCGTAGTAGTCTAGGTATCTTCAAGTCTCGCGTAAATAAGTAGGTATTTTATAAAAGCATGTAGGCTTGATTGTAAGCTGCATCGTCGTTTTGCATTGGGCACAGTATTGACACCATATAGATAATTATGTTTAATAATCAGTAGGTATAATCAATTTATTAGTAAATACAATTTACAAGTCAAAAATTACAGTTAAATTAGATCAAAATATTAATCCAATATTTTAAATAATAATCAAAATTAAACACCTAAGTAAATAATATAGTATAAAATAATAACAAAATAATTAATCATAATCATTATGATACATTTAGATAATTAATTCATTAAAAATTTATATCATCATCACAAATTTAAAAGGTTTTGTTAATGTATTCCTTTACAGCATAAAACGCCTTCTTGATGAGCCATGATTTTAACATAACTTTAAAGGATCCTATACTAGCCGCTTTGGTAATATGCTCTGGTAAGCGATTATACACGCTAGGTCCTAACACATGTGTCAACTTTTCTGATTTAACAAGCCTGCGTGCCACTGTCGCGAGCTTGTTCGCATCACGTGTGTTGATGTACTGAGCGTGCAGATCTTTGCGAGTTTTGTACATCGAGAGGTTTTGTCTCACATAGATTGCCACCTGCAATATTACTATTGAAGGCAACGTTAGTATTCGCAACGAAGTAAAATAGGATTTATCGACGTCACCTGCGATACTTGAACGACTGCTCCCACAGCACGTTTCTGCATGCGGAAGACGCGCTCTGTATCAGCGGCACGGCTCCACAGCTCCACTCCGTACTGGAGAAGCGAGTGTACGGTCGCAAAGTAACAGGTGCAGACTACTTCAGGGGACGCCACGCGAGATAGCCGTTTTAGAGCGTAACATGCCCAGTTTTGTGCAAAGGCTGTCAATATGTACACTCCAGGTCAGGGTTCGATCTATTTGGAACCCTAAGAAGGCGATAGAGTGCACCTGCTCTATGGGCGTTGTATCAATCGATACTGCGAGATCTCGGCACTGGCGACCGGAGATAGGGAAATGAATGTAGTGTGTTTTTTTTAAGATTCAGAGCTAGTTCATTCCACTTAAACCACTGCGCCACCTGGCGAGTAGCTTCATTTAACCGGTGTTCTAACTGCTCCAAAAACTTTGCACAGACGACGGCTGCCACGTCATCGGCATACATAAAGATTTCACCTGTCGTAACATGTTCGGGCAAATCGTTAAGCAAGAGTGAAAATAAAATATTTGAAACGGAAGAACCTTGTGCCACGCCCAATACTGTGTTCAATGGGTCTGACTTTGTTTCGCCTCTGTCGCCGACCACCACCTGAGATCTGTTGCGTAGAATGTCTGTCAAGAGTGAATGCGCTCGGCATCCAATCCCGTAGTGCTGCAGCTTGGAAGAGAGAACTCTGTGATCTGCGACGTCGAATGCTTTCGACAAGTCGCAGCACAATACTGCAACCTGCTGTTTCTTCTCACAAGCCAAAAGCACGCGGTGAATGACCTCACGGATGAGAGAAGTAGTGGAGCGCCCGGCACGGTACGCGTATTGGCGCTCAGACAGCGCGCCCGTCGCCACTAGGCACTCGGTGAGTCGGGTGCTTATGCCGTTTTCCAGAACCTTGGCAACAGCTGGAATTATTGAGACGGGGCGGTAGCTGTCGATATCTTCGCGCTTCCCCTTCCCCTTAAACAGCAGTGAAATTTTACTTATATTTAGAGTCTCAGGGTAGTTTCCTGTTGATAAGCAGCGGTTAAAGAGGATGGCCAAACACTGAGCAAGTGATTCCGCAGCGGTAGACAAAAGTTCCATTGAAAAATCGTTTATATCGTATATATCTCTAGTGGGCTTATTCGGTATTCGGGATGTAATAATTTATAATATTTACTTGGATTGCAATATATGTTTAAAAAACGTTATTATAGCTTTGTTCTATTGGTAAAGGAAGCAGTTGAAAAGGCATTCTAAGACGTTTCAGTAATTGAGTGGAAAAATTTAGTCATGTAGCAAATATCGAAAGGGAATATTGATTTTAAGTGAACTTGACAGTGATGACATTGCGGGTTCAATTCCGAAGCTCTTGAATTTAAATAGTTTTGAAATAAAACTGCTTATTATTTCTCTGGCAACGGCATCCTATACATTTTATAAACTTTGCTGTTTTCACCATATACCTATTATCTTATAACCGTAGTATATTCACTGGCACATTCAATTCAATCATAGGTTGTAAGTTCAAAAACTCTAAAAACAAGCAATTAGGGACTTTTACGAAATATTTGTGCAATATAATATCAAACATGTTTTAGCTCTTGCTCATCCATCGCGCGAAAATGCTAAAACAGTTAAAATTATCGCCTACAAGTTTTCCCTTTCAGTAGTACGTACTATTAGGGTTGCCCTTATTAAGAAACTTTTGCGATAGTGGCGCCCCTATAATTTTTTTTATGCCAAACTTACGTTATACGTTTTATTCCTTGCATTAAGTAAAAAGTTGGCATCTCAGGACATTTCATCCAGAGATCCACTCATCTTACCCTCAAGTGCCCAAATATTTTAGTTTTACTTATGCCCTCTTATGCTCACTTATGCCTTATGAACACACTTAGGCCCTCTTGCACCAAATTACGAATTAACTATGCTAATCCGCGTGTAAAGAAAACCTGATCAAACTCGGATTACGGATTGTTAAGTTTGGCCCAGTTAATATTTGCACGTTGGTGCAACAGCATCAACGTGAAAGAAATGAGTCTCTATAATAAACAGTGCTGACAGATCGAAAATTGGATTGCACACTACAACTTTGTAAAAAGCGCTATATTCTCGAAATTTCACAAGTCAAAAAAGTACTAAACATATTATAATGAGAATAAAAAAAAAACAGTAAAATTAAAACATACGTTTAATCACGGGAAAAGTTATAAAATCAACAAACGAAATAGTATGTATTAAATGTAAGCATACCTACATTAGTAATTTTTAAACTTTCGCGATTTGAACACATATTTATATTATATTAACGGGGCTTAATCGCGTTAGTACCATACCTACATTGATGTACATTTCTGCTTATATGTAAACACAGAATTCGCTCTATTAAATCTATGTTCCTATGTACACATCGTATTTGTATTATCACCAGCCAGAGGTTTCAACTATTACATAACTGGTTGATTTTTTCGATTAGTTTTTCTACCTAAGTACGGTAGATTGCGAGTAAGTACTCAAATCGCATACAACATAGGGTATATTGAAAAGCACCTACTGAAATGAAAAAGCAATAAGTAAGCAAATTAAACCAAAGACAGGTAAATACCACCATTACAAAATTTATCGAAAGAATGATGCTTTACCATTATTGGTCATTCGTAAGTATATCTGATATTATCGATTTAATATATATATATATACTAGCTGACCCGCCAGCGGCTTCGCTCGCTTGGTCTTGGTGTAGTGGAAATGCCGTTTTGGAACCTCGAGGTCATGGGTTCGATCCCCGGGTTGGACAGTTATTGGGTTTTTCTGAGAAGTAAAGATATTTTCAATAACAGTCCGGAGACTGGAACAAGTGCCCCATAGATGGAAATAGGCTCACCTACTGTTACATGATCACATGACCAAACACATATATGGCTCAAGGTAGGCGTTGAAAACACCGCTGCTTACCTCTTCGAGGATTATATTGGCAAAAGTATCGATTCACTCAAGATGACTGATGTTACCGCCCCGCGGTTTTACCTCCGTGGTGATGGATGGTGATGATAAGGAAAAGTATCTTATTAAAATACCGCTGCTTACCCCTACGAGGATATATAGGCAAAATTATTGGTTATGTTGTGTTTAAAAATAACATGTTAATATTGCGGGTGGTTCACTCAAGACCGTTAAACTGGTGTTTCACCTCAGTGGTGATGGCGGAATCGCTCGACTACAGTCGGCTGAATAACACAAACAAGGAATATTTAACTCTCTACCGAGAGATAACAAAGATGTATGGATGATATGCGAACTCTATCGCCGAGCACGTTGTCATAATCATTACGTACTTTTGACTATCGGAAAATGACACATCTTTGACAGAAATATATTGACAGAAAATAATCCATCATTACGATCTAGACGTAGGCGGAGATCTTGTTATTTTGTCTATGCTGAAACTAAAACAAAAGAAATAATATCGCGAAGCCAACCAAATTGAAAATCAGTACTATGATGATCTATAGAGTCTGGCCAACGAAAGCTGTCCACGTATTATATTCAGAAGTTTTGATATGGCAATAATTTAAGACTGTCAAAATTGACACTTTGACGTTTCGTACTTGAGTCATCTTCTGTTTACCACTGCGGTCCCAATTGGCCATAATCGATATTAGCGCGATAAAAGTCGGTCCCTTTCACCGTGAGCGTGATTACGATGGCCCACGCTACGTTATCGATGACGTCTTAACTGCCGCCATATTGACGATTACATGAACCATGCTCTACACCATAATCGTCGTGAGCGTTCTGTCAAAAGTGACAGGTGTTTGTTTATTTCTACAATGTATTTACTGGTGCCCCTTCTTTTTGATGTAAAAGTTGTATAAGTCGGTCCATCCATTCCATTATTTCTTTTTAATCCACACACTACATAGTTAACCTTCACACTATGCACGATATTTTTATGAATTTGTTTTTCGCGCGCAAATGGTTCGTTATTGCTACAACTCTGGTCCGAATTAACAACACGCTTATAGTGCCACGAGCTGTCAAAATCGCGATATTTGTCTCGGACCAGCTTTGGTAGACGATAGCACTGTGAGCAAAATTATCGCAAAACGGACCACGGCATACGTTGGTTTATGTGCATCATATTTTCATTGATTTTGTTTAAAATAATGCCGAGAACAATTAAAAGTTCGACGAGTAAGCTTCTATTTACTATGATTGACAAATTTAATATAAAGACATAAAAAGTGATTTAAATCAGAAATCTGCAGAGAAAATACTACGAACGGATTCAATCCTTTCACTTTCAGGTTAGTTTATTGAATTTCTAATGAAACATTTTGATATTTTTAGACTATTTAAGACAAATCGCAATATTTTTCATGGTGTATTTACTTTTCAGGAAGTATTAACAACGAGGAGACAAAACTTAAAATTGTGGAAGCAGTAAAGAAATTGAAAACTCTCGAAAAAAAATGAAATGGCGACTTCTGAAACACATTATTTAGAAAAGATATCTTCAATGACAGGTATTACTTTAGAAATTATAGATTTTAACAGTTACTTTGAAGAGTTATATAAATTTATGACAATGTATGGATGGCTAAATTAAATAATATAATATTATGGTTTTGTAATAATGTCTTTGTATATTATTATGGTTTTTGACTTTAATGACTGATAATTAATAATATACTGTTACATACATAATTTATTGTATTTGTTATCTTCAGATGTCAGTGTGAAGACTCTAAGAAGAATTAAAATTGAAGGGTCTAAAAATCAAGGACAGTGGAATACTCCGGGGAAAAATCGTCCACATTCAGCAACAGTTTCCAATTTGGATAATTTTGAGATTTCAGCTATAAGAAACAAAATAAACGAATTTTATGGAGTTAGAAAACAAGTCCCAACACTGAGAAGCCTGCACAATGAGCTGAGGGAAGCAATTGAATTTAAGGGATGCCGTGAAACCCTTAGAAAAATTTTACACAAGAACGGGTTTGAGTTTCAAAACAATAAAAATGAACGGGCTTTACTTACAGAAAAATATGAAATTGCGGCATGGAGACATAGATTCTTGAGGACAATACATAAAAAGAGGCTAGAAGGTAAACAGATTATATGCCTTGATGAGACATATGTACATCAGAACTATAAAGTTAAAAAATCATGGCACCTTCAACAAGCGGTGTCACTACTAATATATCATCAGGAAAAAGACATATTATTGTGCATGCCGGATCGGAGGAAGGGTTTGTGCCAGGTGCATTATTGGTATTCAGCACAAAATCCAAATCAGCTGACTACCATGATGATATGAATGCTACCAACTTTATGAAATGGTTTGAGGAAATGTTGATACCTAATCTCACTAAACCTAGTGTAATCGTGATGGACAATGCAAGTTACCATGTGAAACAAGTAAACAAACCCCCTACTATGTCTGATTCTAAAGCTAATCTCCGAATATGGCTTCAAGAAAATAATATTCATTTTGAAGAATATCACACCAAAGCTGAATTAATTTGTTTGGTGAAAGATAATAAACCTGCCGTTGTTTACGAAGCAGAAGTGCTTCTAAAAAAACACAGTCATATCCACAATCACGAAATTTTGTTGCTGCCACCGTATCATTGCGACCTCAATGCTATTGAGCTTGTATGGAGTCAAGAGAAGAGAAAAGTAGCAAGCAAAAATATAGGAATACCAGGGTCTGAAATGCAAAATTTAATAAAAGAATGTTTTCTATCCATAACTGCTGATGACTGGAAGAAGTACACTGATCATGTACTAAATGTGGAAAATCAGTACAAATTAAGGGACCGTATTACTGAAAACGAACTTGAACCATTCATAATACATGTTGGGGACAGTAGCAGTAGCAGCGAAGAAAGCAATGAAGCTGATTCAATATCAGGTGTAGAGTTTTTGGAATCCGATTTTAACTATGACTCATAGCCCCTATATTTGTACGGCTCCTCGGAATCATCGACTGTACATAAATAATGGATTATTAAAAAATAATAAAAAGACAGAATTAAATGTAATCTTTTATTTGATATTCTTCATAATACATTCGAAAATTTCAACAACAGTTGCTAACAAAACAAAATTTTTACAACTCTAAAAAAATGTACTTGCTGAAAAATAAATATTATCAACTCCGTTTATGCAGTGTATAGCCAGGGTTAACAGCTCTTGATTTTTTAAATTCCCGCCTTTTTTCTTGGACAGCTTTCGTTGGCCAGACTCTAGCTCTTCCATTTTGGGACTATTCAATTAGGTCGGGTTCGCGATACTATCACTTTTCTTGAGTTTTGGAACGCCACATTAGATCCTCCAACGCACACTGTTTTGATAGATATGATTCAATTCGAACTTTGTGCATCGGTAATAAAGTGCAAATTGACTCTTTGGCGTTAGGAACACACCTACATTGCTTAGACAACAGTGAGTGCTTGTAATTTAATATGAACTTTATTGAATAGCAGTAAAGTTCAAATTGACTCTACATTTTAGTTGAAAACGTTTGTATGGGAAAAAGAAAAGGGCTGTTTTTATGGTGTTCCCGGCAATTATTCGAATTTATCTTGCCTTAAAAACCATCCTTGGACTTCAACAAACATGTAGAAAAAGAATTAGTCAAATTGGTCAAGGCGTTGTTGAGTTATGCGGTTACCAACACATTTTGCGATTCATTTTTATATTATCGATATATAAATCGATAATATCAGAAATTGATTAATCGAGAAAGAACGATAATCGTCGAATATCACAAGTAGCTGCCATTTTTTTGTTGGTACTCTCCTGCTACAGTTGGTACCTTCAGGTTGGCTAAGAATTGGATCTGGTTTTATACATTTCCATATTTTTGAAAATAAGTTGGCAGTGCACACTCTAACTAGTATTATATGCTCGTTACAAAGTAGTAAGTTAAATAATAATGATTAAGTTTTGGGGGATTACAAGGGCAAAATATCCGCCAAAACATGACACTGGCAGAGTAACGTCTTTCCACGTTAAAAAGCCACATAAGAAGAAGAAGAAGAAGAAGAATGATTAAGTTCATTAAGTTAATAGGATTGTTAACATTTTTAACGTATGTTAAATTAATCTGAACACCGAAATACACACCTAGCATTTTTTAATATTTTTTAGAGAACTGTAAACTAAAAAAAAAAGTTTTTATTTCAACTTTTAAAATTGGCGCCAATAGCGGCCTATATACCTCGTACTACGTCACTCAGGCAAAAACAAGCAGTGTTGTGATTATCATCATTGTAGTCTTTGGTGATTATAATACGTTTTCCTTGCTTGGAGGTTGCTTGCTTGAACCTGGAGATGGCGGGAAAAGACCAACAATGACTATTATTAATTTATTTTCTTTTGTGTTTTTTCTCAAGTTTTGACGTGTAATAGTGATTATTTATTATTAAACGTCGATGTTCACAATATTGTACGAGTGCCAGTAAAGTGTACTTATAAAATCATTAATTCATCCACATGAATTAAACAAAACAGTAATTAAATCACTGAATTATTTCTTAGAGCAGACTAACTACCTACCTACCTACTTGAAAAAATAGTTTATAACTCTGCATTTACAAAAATAAACCTGCATTTTTGCAGCATAATTTGTTCTATGTCGGGTCTTTTAACTCAAAAGGAAAAATCAACCCTTATCGGATCACTCAGTTGCCCGTCTGTTACCTACCGTCTACCGTCTACTACGTCAGTCTACCTGTCAAGACCCTTTTTCATTTATAACAAAAAAACATCTGAAATTCATAAATGTGTACCAACAATGGTCATTCTGCCATCATTTCCGCAGCTGCTTCCGTTTTTTGTCACGTGACTTCTAGATACTTTTGTACAAATGTTTCATATTATATTATTATATTATTTCCATTCATATTTTAGTAATGTTTTCTAATACTTCGTAGAAGGTTCTTAAGTACTTACATAAAAAAAAAAACAAGAAAAGACGGGAGGTTATGGCGAGGCCGAAGGCCGAGCCTACAGTGCGAACAAAGTCGCGGGTAGTCGCTAGTAATTATTATGAAGATGAAAGATTTGAATTTTTGTATGTTTTTAACGATTATAAATTCAAAAAGTAATGTACTTACCAATTTTTGAAATTCTTTCAGCGTTACAATGCTAATACATTATCTCTGAGTAATATAGGCTATTTAAATTTTTAATCATAATCATCATCGTCCTACCATCAACACGTGAGTGAAACCGCGGAGCGGAGCTTGCATATTACAAGAAATTCGCTAGATTACAATATTAGCCATAATACTATCGAACTCTTCTATAGAAAACGAAATTGAACAGTCCAGCTTAATATGTATATCTACCACTATTACAATATTACCGTGACCAGTTTGAGGAATATAGACATACGTAGCGATACCACTT
The DNA here is from genome assembly GCA_917880725.1 of Selenia dentaria. Taxonomy (NCBI): domain Eukaryota; kingdom Metazoa; phylum Arthropoda; class Insecta; order Lepidoptera; family Geometridae; genus Selenia; species Selenia dentaria. Next base: position 29,153,019 of record OU862877.1, on the reverse strand, counting down.
TACGATACATGGCGATACCAAAGAGAAAAATATAACACGAATACGATACCCAAGTTACTATTATTTATTCTGTGACGATACTACAGTGAGATTGCCTACACATTGTGATTCATTGTTTGTATTGCATTGAACGGTGAGCTAGTATACGAGACAGCCGTATCTTTTGTCCGACGAGCAAATTGATAGAAAATTCATTGGATTGGCGATCCGATCTGATTCACGGGTCACGGCACAGTCACTTCGGTCATTCGACTGCATTCCTGACGACCGCCTAAAAAGTAAGTAGAGAGCTAAGTTTGTTACCCTCTTTATTAAACTTATGAGAAATTCATACTTAGCTACGTAAATAAGATATACATCTTTTATCTTTATTGTTATTTGTCTATGTCTTTATTTGTGGTAACAGCCTATTAAAAGGTAATACTAGTAGAGATACCGTTCTAACAATAGCACCGATTCTAAGTGTTAGGTATAGATATTTACTGATATGAGTCCTATTACTGCACACCCACCATTCGCGTGACTAAGTGCTATGTAACACAAAATAAATGTTGATTGTAGCTATAATATCTTATATTCTTCTAATTTAAGATTTTTCTTTATGTTTTAATAGATAACTATTTTGTAACTATATAATAAAAACTGTTTTATTTTAAATTTAATCTTTGTTTTAACTATTTATCTTGTTGCACACCACCGTCTACCTGTCCATTCAAAGGTTGTCTGTAAGTGATTGCATTAGCTATAAGACCGCCAATTGTATCATAAAATCTAAGATTTTTACTCGTAAGTAGGTTAATTAGTTAATTTACCTACTGTATATTTATTCTTTTCTTGTGGAAATAGAGAAGAATGTGGTAAGAATAAGAGTTTTTATATTGTATTGTATATTCTTTGTAGAACTATAAATGCGACCTATAATAATAGTGCATGGCGGTGCTGGAGACATCCCAGATAGTCGTGTTCAAGGCAAACTTGATGGCGTTAGGCAAGCAGTTCGAATGGGCTACCAATGTTTGCTACGTGGAGACACTGCCCTGGATGCTGTAGAAGCAGCCGTGGTTTCTATGGAAAAAGATGACAATTTCAATGCCGGTAGGTACACGAGATATAAAATTGAAAAATTAAAATGATTATCATCATTATATCTATCTATTGCAGGGTATGGCTCTGTCCTAAATCTTAAAGGTGGCATTGAGATGGAAGCCAGTATAATGAGAGGCGCAGATCTTAATGTAGGCGCAGTGACACTCATTAAAGATTTTCCTCACCCCATAAGTATAGCGCACAAGGTTCTTACCGATTCGCCGCATTCATTATTAGGGGGAGAAGGAGCAAAAATATTCGCCTTAGAAAAGGTAAGAATATATACTTAAAGGTACCATAATTATATGTATTATTTGTATGAGAAAAGAGTACTCACTTACCTACACATATTTGCTTCAGGGGGCGTAAATAGGCTATCTAAAAACTAAGATAGAGAAATATTTTTAAAATACTTAGATGGTTTTGACATAAATAAGATGTAAACAGTTGTCTCAAATTTTAAATGAGTCGGTTAAAGATTTTGTTGACTGCAAAATTAAAGACTTTTACTCAGTTTGGGACCGCCTGCAAAAATAAATATTCACATGGCCTATTTCATTATTTGATATTGTCTTTTTGTCCTAATTTGTTTTGTATTCTCTTAGATGTCAGCTTTGGAATCATCCCTTGAGATGCAAGCTGTCTCTTATTATTATTATCTAGAGGAATAAGCTCACTACCATTCTCCACACAAGTTTTGACGATCGCACTTGGCGGCACGCCTTACTCAACAGGGTCGACGTCCGAACCCAACAGGGTTTGGAAGTCTCGCATACGCAAATTTGTAGTGTATCAATGCTAGCTTTATTTTCATAGATTTTCAGTTTTCTAAAATGAGTAAACGCTATTATATCGCATTATATTCAAAATGTTTAAATTAGGTTTATGACTGACGCTTCAGAAAACTGAATTAGCTGGTCCAAGTGAATCCCTGCCCAAAACTCCCGCTTCATAGAGGCTGAGGGACGGGCCGCTCTCTTAGTCGAAACTGTATTAATTCATCTAGTTATTCACGCTCGCCTGCTAGCTGTTCTGTTACTTAATGGAAGTCAGGGTTTTGGCTGCATGCTTTACCGTCTAAAAATGCCCTTGCCAGATCCCTCACCGCTGTGTCTGCGGCGAAATGACAGATCCGCTCTGCCACTTCACCCCTTGTGTAAAAAGCGCGAGGTGTACATCGCGGCACCCAGCTTGAATGATGTCACCCGTCATGTCTTTGGCAGTGCTGGTGTCGGACGGATGCGGGATGACTTAGACTGAGCTTATAAATTAGTTTTTTTTTATCATTTAGTTGTAATTTTAGAGTTCCGTACCTCAAAAGGAAAAAAGGAACCCTTATATTATATATAACCATTATAACACTTTGTTATCCATTTGTCCATATCTATATATCCAATCTGCCTGGCAAGACCCTTTTTCTCAAGAACGCGTAGTTATAAGGTTGAAATTTATATTAAATACTCAAGTCTTTGGTCTCTTTCATCATCATCATCTCAGGACGTAGGACGTCCACTGCTGAACATAGATCTTCCCCAGAAATTTCCAAAAGGACCGGTTGGAAGCGGCCTGCATCCAACGTCGTCCTGCTACCGTTATCAGGTCATCAGTCCACCTTCTCGACTCACAATGGACGACTACGTAAACTATAGACGAACGCACCTAATACTGTTAGTAAAGTATCTAGGTAGGTATAGGTACCTCCTTTCTTCTTTCTCCGAAAAAAGCACCCGTGTTTCAGTAAGAAACATAATGCAAATTACTTGCATTTTTGTGCTAAATGATAAGGCTCAATATGATGTAAATATATCAGACATTTATATATAAAATCCTAATACATATTATAAATGCGAAAGTGAGAAAGCGTAACAAACGCTTTCACGCTTAAACGGCTGGATCTTGATTAAATTTTTCAGACATAGATAATATCTCGCAAACATAATATAGGATGATTTTATGATCATCACCCATCACCACGCGAGTGAAACCGCGGGGCGCAGCTAGTGATACAATACATAATAAAGTGATAATTTTTTTTTTTACTTTAAATATTTTCCAAGTAGGTAATTTTATAATTATATTGTATTATATTTTATAATATAGGCAGTTTTATAATGATTTTTGTTTTACAGGGATTTGAGACTGTGCCCGAAGAATCACTCATAAGTCAACATGCCAAAGATGCATTGCACCATTTTCTGACAAAAGGTGATGTCGGTCGAACAGAAATTGGATCAAATGAAGTAAGTTCATAGCTTATGAAGAGTTTGTACACATCCACTATAGCTAAGTATTTATTTTTGATGTATTAAATCGATATCTTATTATAGTATCAAATGGTGATGTACTCGTAGAATATTCGTAGTTATTCGTATTCGTGAATATTTGCATATAATCATTGTAAGTATTATAAGTATTGGCATTGGTCGCATTCTCTAATCCGTGCGAGTGTTGCTCTTATGAACGGTAAGAATATGTCATAATCATAATTAGCACATTTTGTTCCCACTGCTGGGACTCGAGCCTTCCTCTCAGAGAGAGGAGTTGGGCCATAATCCACCACGCGGGCCTAGTGCGGATTGGTGGATAGTTCAGTGGCCGACCCATGTCGAAGTTTAAAGGACGCCCGAAGGCCCTCGACATAGCCTAACGACTGTTGTCCTAAGACAGACAACCGGGACCTCCGAAGCACGGAAGCGCTCAGTTGAATAATGCCACTAGCGGTCACACATCCAAGTCCACTGACCGCAGCAAGTGTTGCTTATCTTGTTGATAGGTTAAGATCGCCAAGTCGAGCTCTGCTACGAGCGCATCGTTACGAGCGAAGAATATTTATCATTTGTATGAATCAATTATTATATTGTCGTTCTAGTTCTTTTAGTTTTCGTGGATATTCATTGCAACGCCGCTTCCATCTAAACCGTTACAAGGCAACACAAGGCTTAAAATAAATCTCACTCTACCCTCAAAATATCTTTGTATTTGCTTACGAACTCTCGATAGGGAAACAACCGACCGACCGGCTTTTATCGAAATAGCTCAAATTTTCGGTTATACAATATATAATTTTAGAAAGTCATACGAGATGGACATTTTTTTACTATAATATATTTATGTTTATAGAGAACGCAAAAATAAGTAAGTTTGTATATATTTATATATGTCGAATCTTAGACAATAATATGGGAAGACACTGCCTCTCATGATACAGGTTCATATCATATTATGGAAAGCAATGTTTCACTGAGTTTTGTAACATTATTGTTGCACAATAAACGTATTATTAATATTTCCAGATATAAACTGAATATTCGCATTCTTTTTTATCGCGAATACCAAAAAATTAACATTAATCACTAGCACAGAAATTATAAATCGATTATTGCACTAAACATGTTTTTTTAATACGTTATATGTTCTGTATGTTCCACTATAGACGAAATATTGTTAATAGGTAATAGGTAGGCTGAATTTACACATAAAAATTACACAATAATACCAAAGCCTACATAATATATTAGAATTATTAATATAACATACAATTTAACAATGACATGATGACATGATGATGCGATCTCGCTAATTATTTTATGTAGGGTTGATTATGGCCAGTAAAAGGTTCTTATGAAAGAAAAACCAAAAAAAGATGAGAGGTTACGACGAGTCCGAAGGCCGATCCTACTACCCGAACGAAGTCGCGGGCAGTTGCTAGTTAAATTATTAAAATGTCAAATATGTCACAACTTATTCATAAAAACGCACCTATTATAAAACAGTAATAATATTTTTATGGTATTACTTTTTTTAAAGCACTAACGCCTGCTTTAGCGATCTCAAACATTGAAATTTATCCCCTCACCAGTCGATTGTCAATATAACAATGAAATTTCTATTGTGTCTGGGTCGTTCGACTGATGAACTATTACGGACCAGAACTTCGGTGGCCTAGTTGGTCAATGGCGTCTGACACGGAGAGTCAGAAGACGCGGGTTCGAATCCCGTCTGAGGATGGAATTTTTCTCTCTATAAATTTCAATGTTTGAGATCGCTAAAGCAGGCGTTAGTGCTTTAAAAAAAGTAATAGGTACTATAAAAATTACAAGAGCTGCGATGTCAATACGAAAGTTTAAGTATTTCTAAATAATGCTTCTTTCGGTTGGATGGTACTGTTAAACTGTCCCATAGATGTCGCTCCGTCCCCGCAAGACGGTTAGTCAAATAGAGAGTTAAAATTCGATGCTCAGAACCTCAATGGCGTCTGACACGGAGAGTCAGAAGACGCGGGTTCGAATCCCGTACGAGGATGGAATTTTTCTCTATAAATTTCAAAGTAATAATATAAAATCTTTAGAATTGAACAACTCTCTCAAAGCAATTTTCAGCGAGCCACTTGTAAAGCTTAATCTATACTATAATATTATAAAGAGGAAAGATTTGTGATGATGTTTGTAACAAATTGGATCAAAAAGTACTGGACCAATTTCTAAAATTCTTTCACCGTTGGAAAGTTATACCTTCACCCTGAGTAACATAGGCTATATAAGATTCATAATCATCATCATAATCATCCGTCACCTCTAATATATCTAGGAATAAGTGATAGTCACTAGTATTAATTCTAATGCACCGATATTATACAGGGTGGTGTGGGAACTGTTGGTGCAGTTGCAGTGGATGCCCAAGGTCACATTGCTGTTGCTACAAGCACAGGGGGTATGAGCGGGAAAGCAGTCGGGCGAATTGGTGATACTCCACAAATTGGAAGCGGAACTTACGCTGATGACCGCATTGGCGGCGTTTCAACAACAGGTAAACGAACTTGGATAGCAGTGAAAGTATATACGCGTTGCGCATTGGTCTACATTAAATTGACATCGATATTTGATAAGAATTACATGTTTTATGTTTTCTGAATTTGCATGTTTTTTGTAGTAATGAGTAAGTTTACAAAATTAAATGTTACAGGCCATGGGGAATCAATTCTGAAGTATTGTTTGGCACACAGCATTGTTAAGCTGATGGAAAGAGGTACAGACGCCAATACAGCCACTAAGAAAGCTGTCGATGGTAGGTACCTACATATTTACAAATAACTATCAATTGTACGTCGGATACTGCAACGGTATTCTGAGTCTAAGTCAAAATCATTTATTCAATTAAAGCATCAAAGACGCACTTATGAATATCAATTATTCATTATAATTCAATTTAAAGACTCCACATACCGCCGCGTTTCAAAATATATGTACCTATAGTAGAGCATACCGAGAAGAAGCGTCAAGGAACTCGGGGCTATTATTTTCATAGATTTTACAATGTTACTAGGTAGTTATACTTAGTTAGGCACTATAATACTCTCATTACATTTATGGGTGGCAGATGACAACTTGCCCGAAGTGGAGTATTCAAAGCATCTTTGTCTTCTATATAATGTCGCACTTTATAATATGCTTTTTTTTTATTAAAATGCTTTTTACAGTCAACTTGAATTTTCCCTATGCGAACTCAGTTGTTTTGAGAAGAGTCCTAATTACAGACCAGGCAGTAAAATTGTAGGTATAGACTTGCAGATTTAGCCCTATCGCATACTCAGTAAGTTAATATGTGGTCGCTCAGCGACAAAGCCCATAAAAAGTGACTGTTATATTATATGGTTAACTTTTTTTTCAGGAATGACAGAACGTTTACACAATACTGCTGGCGCCATAACTTTATCTAAAGATGGTGATGTAGGAGTACATTTCAGCTCAAACAGAATGGCATGGGCATATGTAAAAACTGATCAAGTATTTTACGGAATAGAACATGGCAAGGTCCTTCAAGAACAGTTAAATGAAAAGTAGCCCATAAATTATTTATAATAATATGAATGAAGTTTGTTTTGAAGTAGATCTACAATTCAATCTAATTTCTTATAGATTACCGTAATTAAAAAGCCAAACATACTCAGCCATATATAATATTCATTATTGTTATTATTTCATTTCCTTTTATACAGAGATTTTTTTTTAATTGTGTAATGGTTGAATAAATTAAGCTTTATAAACTTTTTGATGAACTTGAGAAAGTTTGTTTTATTTTTCCTGTATTATTACGGATGTAGCAATACTACCCACTCCATTTTCTTCAAATAGTATCCGGTTAGTTAACTATTTGCGTGGATAGACTCTTTCATTATACTAAAATAAATATAGTATGTTTTTGCCAAAAATTGGAACTTCAGCACCAAAATGAGCGAATGAGGCTGCTTTAACAGCCTACCATGGATATGTTTCGTCAGTCTTGAGCTATGGGTTATTTATGTGGGGAAACTCGGTAGACTCGGAAAAGGCTTTTAAGGTTCAAAAATGGTGCATTCGTGTAATCAATAAATCCTGGTACTTAGATACATGTAAACCTTTATTTAATAGTAGATTGTATCATAAGGGAGCAAAATAATATTTTTACGGCGAGGGCGCTTTTTTGAATCCAGAGCGAAGTGAGGGATTCTAGAGTAGAATCCCGAGCGTAGCGAGGGATTCTTTAGTAGAATCCTGAACGTAGCGAGAGATTCAAGGTACGTCGCCCGAGCCAAAAATATATTTTGCGCCCGAGTGATACACTATGAGAAAATAAAAGCGCCTCATATTTTATTGTAATATTATTATTTAATAAAACATAGAGTAACAACTAAATTGAAATTAAATAGTATCCTTTATTAAAACAACTAAAAACTTATATTTACATTTGAGATATTTTCGCAATTATGAAAATTTATTGTTACAGTTTTATTAGGAATAGAGATTGTTGTAGATTTTATATTCTGTGTGTTTGAAATGTCCGAATCTGGATCATTTTGAGGAAAATGTGACGGTGAATCTCGTTGTTTGGATGTAGATAGGCGCGGCGACAGTGGTATGGATGGATTAACTGAAGGTTGCAATTTAATGTTTTCCACGATGCGTTCAGATGTTTTCGCCTTGTTCTCAATGGAATCTTCTATATACCCTTCTGCTACAGTACAGCACTCGATTTCCATCCTCCATGTCGCTTGAGAACAGTTAAGTCCGCTCCAGTATCTGCCAAAAGGGTAGCAGAAGTACGACGAAAACAATGTCCTGTATACAGTTTGATATCTGGTAACTTCAAATAAGTAGCAATTTCTTGTGGCATGTTAGAAATTTTATTTTTTCCCATCACTTGTTTGAAGCACTTGCCATTTTGAAAACGGATGAAAAACCGATTGGTCTTCATAGCAGCAGGACGCAGGTCCAGGTATTTCTGTACAATAGTTTTGTATTCTCCTCGTATTACGAAGGATCGGTCAATTTTGGTTTTTGTATCGGTCAGCTTTACTAACAGTAAATCATCCGAGTGATTTTCGACATCATCAACAGTTATTTTTAAAAGTTCATTGCCACGACAAGCTCCATGTAATCCGAAAATTAAAGCCACCTGTAACAAAACCGAATGTGAATAAGACAAGTATCTATCAAAGTACAGGTTACAATAAAATGTGCATTTTTATACACTATGATTATATTTTACTAATCCACCGTAAACATAGTTACCTACTTACTTTTACGGCAAGAAAGACTTTGTCGGGTGCCTCATTAAGGAACGTCTCCACGTTTTTGACTGAGAACACTTTGGATTTTTTAGGTTTAAATCCATCAGACATCCTCTTCAGGTACGCTATTAATTTCGAATATGTGTCCAGTTTTACATCGTTATTAGAACTGACTGTTGATTTTAGCATTGAGTATGTACTCCAAAGAGTGGAAGGTTGTTTAGTTTTGGCTAAGTACTGGAAGTAGGCCAAAAACACAGATTCTGAAAAATTCTTGGCGCTTCTTGCATTTCTCCATTCAATAAAATTACCATAGGCTTTCATATATTTCTCCCGGGATTTTGCAGGTAATAGATTATCCATCACATTTCTTGCGTCAGTTCTAATGCTTTCAGGAGTTAATTCTATACTTTCACTGTCACTTGAAGAACTCATTTTTCAAAACAAAACAAAACAATGAATTTCTAACAATCCGTGAAAATTTACGAAAACGCGGGCTGTAGTTCGCGCTTTTTTAATTTGTTTTTTTTTTCATTCATCCGGCGGCGTGACTATGGGCCGTCGTACCAGCCAGTCTTTATTCAAACAATATTTGCGTTCGATTTCTTTGGTGCTGAACACTAAGATGTTCCAAATTCAAAAAGTGCGCGGCAAAGATAATTGCGGCGCACTTATAAAGAGGATTAAAAACTCATTACTGCCCGCTAAAACTTTCTTATAGAAAACACCACCTTTGGGTGCACATAAAGGCGAACCAAGTCGTCCTTTTCGAATAGATGGGATGAAAAGAATATAATATCTTACCATTACTGCCATGCTTGTACATAAGAGAAGTATGCATTTTTGTAAAACGTTATCCTTCATATTTTAAGGCACGAAGTGAAGTTTATCCAAGACAAAAACGTAAGCAGTACAAAAACGTATATCAACCTCGGTGCTATAAGGACATTTATAAAAGAAATGTGTATAATATGTGTATAAAAGTATATAATAAGTTACCAGATGATTTGGAACAGTTAGATGGACAAATCTTTAGAAAGAGGCCAACTAAGTGGCTGTTAGATAATTCCTTTTATAGTGTTAAAGAATATTTAGATTTTCAGGGCACAAATTGTAAATAAGATAATTTTAAATTTGTAGTTATAATTAGTGCGACTTCAGACCTATCATGATCATGAATCAGATGCACATCTGCTTGCAGGCTGAATACAGACGCAGCACATTTGTACAACAACTAAAAATGTTAAATTTAATGCTTTTATTCTGGCAAATAAACTATTTGAATTAGAATTTGAAAAAAAAAACACAATTTATAGTGAACCTTGCTACTTACGGGATCGATTGTCATTCGCCGTCAATTATGATATCATCAAGATAGGCGTAACACTTTTCAGTTATTGGAGTGTAATTCGAAAACTGTAACCTCGAAAGTATACCTACTCTACGAAAAAAAAACAAATAATTTTGAATCGGTCCACAAATGGGGGAGAAATCGCTGAACATACACAAAAAAACATACAATCTAAAATCTAACATATAACCTCCTCGTATTTTGAAGTCTGTTAAAAAGAACAACTGTTTAAAGTCTATGTGAAAGTGATTTCTTTAACCATGTCAAACAGTAGGTTTATAAAAATAAACAGCTCTCGTATTTGTTCAGAGTTTGTACATACAATTGTCTGTGTTTGTATTTAGAGAGACGCCGGTACTATTACTTACAGTTTCCAAATTAAACTAGACAATATTATGAGTAGAGTATATCTACACTAAGTAAAATTATAAAGAGGAAATATTTGTTTTTTTTGTTTTACTGTTGTTTGTTTGTTTTACTTTTATAATGAACTAGCTGCTCTCCGCGGTTCACCAGCGCGGTGATGGATGATAATGCGCGGAACGCATATAATAAATATATTAAAATTCGTCGAAATGGGTAGGTAGGTTTGTAATAAATATTCTTTCTTTTTTTAAATATAGTACTTTTTTTTTATTTTACCTTATACCTACCAGAATTATCAGAGTAGGAGTTATGTACGAAATGGCAGTATCTTAATACAAGTAGTGTGATTCAAAATCAAGCACCAATCCACACAGTATGTGGAACATATAAACGAATAATTACATTATTAGTGGTGATATACTTATTTTACTCCTGAATAATTTTATGCACTCAAATATCCAAGCGTGAAGGTTTATAAAAATAGCAAAACATAACTTACTTGTAAGATTGTGCCGCTCAAAGCATTTTAATGAGATGTGCGTTCTTAAGACGCGGTCCAACCCCAGTTTTAAAATAATTTACGATGCTTTACGTAGGTAAGGTTGAAAATCGCTTGTTAGATTCGACGACGTAATGCGAAAATGCATTAATTTTGTACGTTTTCTTTATATTTTTCGATGTATACCAATATAATTGAAAAAACTGCTGCCTACTACTTTAGTACTATATGGTGGCTATGTATTACCTAAAAAATAATATAGTGTTATCGCTGAAAATTCTGAGAGTTTGGACGTGAAAGTTTATTTTTATGGACCTATTTAGGATTTTTTCTGCAACCCTTCGAGTAATATTTATGAATTCTGTTCGGTTATTACTCTTTGCCTGTTCCTTTTCTAACCTTTGTATTTTTTTCAAAGATTATTATGGATCTGTTTCGTTACACTAGATGTTTAAAGATTCTGCTTTTTACTATTATCAGGATACGACCGCACCTTAAGTAGGTAGGTAGGGTAAGTGGGCTAGTTCGTGCCGGTGCGTTACTTCGTTAGTTTTGTTTTGGCGAAAAAATAAGCATATGAAATATTAATCCTTTCAAATGGCAATAAATCGACACGATATAGCGGTAATTTTATTTTTAGTTCATGTCACTACCGAATCAAGGATATTCAAAATAGTTTTTGTCTGCGTAAACGTTATATAATAATATACAATACATATAATAATATATGATAATAACATTGTTAAAATATTTTTAATTTTAAATAAATAAAACAATACATGTATTGTTTTAACGTTTTTTTTAACGTAGCTTGTTTAAATAGCAATAATAGCATTATAGCAAAAATAATAATAGCAAAATAGTTAGACGGAGTTTAGACCGTCCGAGAGTTAAATAGTTTTTACTTACTTTGGTTAAAGAATATAGTATAGAATAGTAATGTTTCTTATGAGCTATGTTCTTTTTATGTTTTGTTCAATATAATTCTTATAATACGAGTTTGAAAATGACCTGTATTTATATTTTCTACCGACTTCCAAAAAGGAGGAGTTGTTACCTCATAACTTTTGATAGAGTGAACCGATTCTCAAAACTCTTTTTTGTTTGAAAGCTGATGCTTCCCGTGTGGCCCCATTTAAATTTCATTAAATGTGGTCCCGTAGTTTTTGAGTTACACTCCAATCATTGAATACAATGGAAGTCGGTATTAAATTTTTCAAATTGTACCTACTTGTAAGTTAAATTTGCATAGGTGCGTACATTATATTTGAATATCGGATTCAATAATTCAATGATTTATGTGTCTTTAGTTTCATTTTATTTATCATTGCTTTGTCTATGAAAGAGAAATTTTATATATTATTTTTAATTGATTGTTCTTTAAAGTAGTAGCATTTAAAATGTATTAAAGTTATACAAATTTAATTTATTGACATAAAATAATTCCACAATATGTTATGAATCCATAGGCTCCCGAACTAGTTTAAACTGTGTTTCAGGAGCCAGTGGCTTCTCCGATGTACATTCAAATGTATTATGTCTCCAATCAAAAAAAAGAAAAGAGCATTACATTAACATTAAGGTTTGTGTTAGTAGGGTGTATACGTGTGTGTGTGTGTGTGTGTGTGTGTGCATGTTTGTGTGTGCAAGTCTGTGTGTATACGTGTGTATGTTTGTAGTACTGAATACAAGTTTTTAAATTTGATTTCTAAAATCAGATAACATTTTTTCTATGCTTTCGTAGTCAAATGTTTCGAGCCAGGATAGTATAATTCTTTTTATTTCATGATTACTATATTTTTTACTTTACTTTTTATATCCAAAGTATTATATAAGTGTGGAACAACAACATCAAACTGTCTCTTTGCAAAAGTTGTGATTACAAAAGGAACTGGACATTTTTGGATTCTCTTTTTAGATTCTGGAAAACTTGGCACTATTCTCTTATGATACCGCCTTAGGCTCTCAAAAATGAAAAGCTTACAAACTGACAATACCTTTGTTGTTTCGTAAACTGACGTAGTTGGGTGTCTGAACGGGAGGAACATAAGCACTTTAAGTTAATTTAAGTGTACCTAACTTCGTAATTTTGTTTCTTACCCTACCTAAGAGAGTCTGACATAATATTAATTATAATCTTTAACGAACGAAAATTTCAAACAAATTGTAATATAACATTGTAATATAAAAAAAACACGTAAAATATTAAGAGCCTTCAGATGTCGAAATAGTGGACATTTACCTTAGATATCTATTGACTTCATATGTCTTGTATCCATGTATTTTATTTAGTTACTAGTCCGGATTGTTGGCGTAAACACTTGTCAACAAATTATTTACAAAGTCGCGGAAAGTATCGCAGCGATTGCGTAAAAAATATGTTTTCACTTATTTGTATTCTATGTTTGTATACATTTATCTCGTTTTCTTATGGCTTGGTAAGTTTAATTTAATCATAAAAAAGCTAGGATTAGTTATTCAAATATTCCATGGTTTAATAATTTTTTTAGGAGCCAATAATAATAGTGCATGGAGGTGCTGGAGACGTAGACGATAGTCGTGTTCAGGGAAAGTTAGATGGCGTCAGATTAGCTGCAAGAGCTGGTTATCAGCTGTTGCTACGAGGGGGCAGCGCTTTAGATGCTGTTGAAGCTGCTGTTGTTTCCATGGAGAACGATGAGTATTTTAATGCTGGTAAACATTTCTGGACAATACTTAAAATTGAGCGTCGTTATAATGTTATCAGGAACTCGTATGTTCAGAACTAATTGTTATTTTTACCTATACTTAATATTATTTGTTCGTTGTAGGATATGGATCAGTTTTAAATATAAGGGGTGAAGTACAAATGGATGCTAGTATAATGAGAGGCGAAGATCTCAATGTGGGCGGTGTAGCATTAGTCGAAGAGTTCCTCCATCCTATAAGTATCGCTCATAAAGTCCTTACTGATTCCCCCCACTCATTATTGGGAGGAGACGGTGTAAAGATATTTGCCTTAGAACAGGTAAGACTACGTTTTTAACTCACTCAAAAGAAGATTGAAGTACTTATAACGCTTAGACCCGAAAAAACAATAAAAACTTTCCTCTAGAATTGCAAAGTCTGTCTTGGACGATTATTTTTATTTTGGATAGTTTGTAACTCCAAGTTTACCAATTTAATCACCATCTGTTAAAACATTTTTAGTTACCTTATACCATTATACGTAGAAGGTACTATTATTTATTCTGTGGTTATACTCATTACTTATATAAAAGGTGTTCACGTATGTGGATGCTATAGTTTCAGGTGTAGATTATAGCATCATCATATGAATTCCACCACATCATCATTAGTGGTCACATTCATCGATATATTAATAATAACTTGTCCTAAACAGTATAAAATAGAAGCTAAATAAGTTTTTTATTTAATATTATATTCATTATATATTGCTTAAATAGAGAATATAACACGTTTTGTTATATTACAGGGCTTTCAAACAGTTCCTCGAGAGTCGCTTATTACCCAATATGCAATTGACTCTTTAACTGATTACTTATCACATGAAAGTTCAGGAGTTAAAACAAATGGTCGTAAATTTGAAGTGAGTATACATTAAAGCTTTGTATAATATTATTTGATATGAAATCTAAGTATAAATACTTAAGTTATTTAGGGATGCGTATGTCCAGGTTTCACCGAGTACCAAGTAATACTCGGTATAATATTTACCAAACCGAGTCGGTAGGTACTCTGCCGAGTATCTCGTTTTTGCAGACTATAGGAGGTGTTTGGGGATAAACGGCTCACCTAATTGAGCCTCGTGGTTGAGCCTAGGGCCCTAAACGAATTTAAGTCTGTATGGCGACACGCTGTACTCCATATCCTCTGTGGCAGGCGGTGGGGCTACGTACCCGACCCGTCGCAGGAGGACCACGGGCGTCCAGATTGCGGGAAAGTCTGGCTGGAATTTCGAGTAGGTAATTCATATGACGTTACTTCTTACGTCTCTATATAAGTAATTCTTACCCCGACAGTCAAAACCAGAGTTATTTGGCCGAGAACGAGTCCTATTCGTAACATAAAAATGAGTTCATAATCTGAAACCCGAAATGTATCCTCTGAAATGACTATGAATATACGAGTATATGAAATACAAATAAAATATTTATCTGTAAGTTGTTTATTTAACAAACGATACACAATTAATAGTTTGTACATAACAATTCCAGGTGAAAACTTTTTCTTGTTTCATATATTTGAGAGCGTGACTTTTCAGTAGTCGGGTTTTAGTTTATGTTGATTTGTGTACCTAAGTAAAAGTAAGTACCTACTTATTTATTTTTATTTATAACATTTTGGGGTTTTCGCAGAGCCACATCGCTCTTTTTATTTAGGGTTTGTTGTTTAACATGTACTTGAGTAGATAATGCATAGGTTATTATATTTAGTTTTCATGACTTTGACGGAATATCGGTACGCTTGACAAATATATGATGTACCAAACCAAACCAAACCTTTGTCTCAGGGTTACGGGCACAGTGCAATTCGTCACTTGTAACGAAATGCATCTGTTCTAGGCACAAGAGGTTAATAAAGCTGTTATTGTTTGTTCAGGGTGGTGTTGGAACTGTTGGTGCAGTAGCGATCGATGCTCAAGGGCACATAGCATCTGCAACGAGCACAGGGGGTTTGACTGGTAAAGCTGTAGGTCGAATCGGAGATGTGCCTCAAACGGGCGGCGGGACTTATGCTGATGATTATATTGGTGGAGTATCTGCAACAGGTATAAATCCAAGGCTACGTTCCGGTAAGCGCCGAAATCACTGGTGGCGTTCGCACACCCATTCCCTTACAAGCCCACGATCATCGTGAGCGACCTCGATACGTAATCGATGACGTCACCGAAAACGCTCACAAAGCTCGCAGATTGTAGGTCGTTGCGTTAGTATCGAGGTCGTTGCGAGCTGTCACTGTCAAACATCAAATGTACTATAGGATTCTCTTGATTTTTGACAGAAAAATAGGCGCGCTATTCGCGACCGCATATTATTTAGCCGTTCCGTTTGGGTTGAACATTGCAAGCGTTGATTCATAGCGGAACCCTAAAATGGGCCGCGACAGTTGTGAGCGTTGACGGCGCTTACCAGAATGTACTTATAGTAATGTAAGTACTGCATACCTGGGTCTATTTATTTTTCTTTTTATTTTCTGTGTCTATTTTTTTCTCCAATAGTTAAAAAAAATGTTGTATTGTATTATAACATAAAACCGTGGTACTTAATATTAAGAGGTCATGTCAGAATGATCAAGATAAAGTTAAGTGTCGTGCTAGATAGTTATCGTGTATTTGTATGTACCCATAAGTAGGTAGGTATCACTCGAGATAATGGACTGTGCAATGCGATACAATAGAAGTGTTCAAGATTGTTAAAGAAACGTTAGCTCCAGATATTAAAGAAGATATGATAATCTACGTTTATTTTTGCTATTTCAGGGCATGGTGAATCAATTCTCAAATTTTGTTTGGCTCATACTATTATCAAGCGAATGGAGCAAGGAATAGATGCCAACACCGCTACTAGAGATGCTGTAAATGGTACTCGTATATGCAATTTTATACAATAGTTCGTAAAGTAATGGTAGGTAGGTGTTTTGATGTGGATCACTAATATCCGGCAATGCCTTAGATGTAATGCCATAGATCTTATCGTTATAGTAAGCATTTTAAATTATGTTTTGAGGTGTCTGGTGAATATTTACCAAATTTCAAACCAAAATTCTCTTAAAAAAAAAACAGCTAAATGAGTCTTCAGCTGTTACGACTTCACGTTTAGACAATGGTTGCTCTAAAGACTATTACTTATATTTTATTTTCAGCAATGACTTCGCGTTTGAACAATACGGCTGGTGCTATAACTTTATCTAAGGATGGACACGTGGGAATCCATTTCAGTACTAACAGAATGGCATGGGCGTTAATAAACAACGATCAATTGCTGTATGGAATTGAAAAGGATGAAGTATTAGAAGAAAAATACGATAAAAAATGTATAGTGTAGGTACAGGTGCTAAGCCTAAAGAATAAGTAATTACGTCTAAATCGCCAGAACACCTGTTTTTGGTCTCTTATTTTCTTTATTCTTTTCTCTTGGTCATTATTGGTTGGTGTAGCTTTGGCTCACTCACAGTCTATTATGTAGATATGTACAACCCGGTCACAATATCTGTGCACCTGACCTCGTGACGTCATATCGGCGGTCTGGGTACGGTGTGAAAAAATGTTTTTTCGAGAAATGTGGAGGTAAAAAAATTACTAACCTTTTCAAATCAATTTATTATTGATGAAGGGTTTGTTATTAAAAAACAATAATTTTGATTACAAAAACATTTATTATTAAACTCTGTCACTATAAATTATTGACTCTATGCCTGACATTGTATCTTCCTCACCTGAACTCTCCGAACTATCTTCCCCTAGTGATATTAAAAGTTGTGTGATGTTGTCATCTGCTAGATGATCTATTTCCCAGTATTCTCGCTGTAGTCTCTCCACGTGATTCACTTCTTTTTTCCAGTCAGCTGGCGTAATTGACTTAATCGCATCTTTTGTAAGTTGTTCTATTTTCTTTTCCGATTGGTCAATGTTCTTGATGACTTCAGTTTAACAGCTACAACAATTTTAATACTTAACAACCAAACCAGTCCAAACTTAACAGTAAACAGTCTAAACTTAACAATAAATATTTAAAAACAAAACAACAACAAAGCGAAAATATCAAAATTATCGGGACGTGTATCGGCAACGAAGATGCTAACCGTACTGTCGCACCGGGGAGTGCGCGGAGAGGTGACAGGAGAAGCGGGAGAGGCGCCGCATTCCAGCGAGGTGCACAGATATTCTGACCGGGTTGTAACTACTTTGTGGAGTGGGTCGAGCACGAAAATGTGTTTAAGTGTAACGTAAACGCATATCGTTAACGTATTTAGTACAATCTGTCATTTATCTAGTACAATAGTGGCACAGATAACTCATAGTTTGTACCTACTGAATACGTAAACGATACGATAACGTTTCGTGCTCGGTCGGTAACTTATTGTCAGTCTAAGGGCCTCAGATTACAGAACAAAAGGTCTGTAATCTGAGCTAAGGGCATACAAAAGTCTATTGACTACTACTTAAATTTCCTGTCGACCTAGAAAATTAATTGTAAGTCGGGATTAAAATAACATTTATTTATCAGTATTATTTTAGTCTAACTCAGTGAAGATACTTTTTCCTATACATGTAGAGTAAAACAGAAAACCATAGATTAATGGAAGTTAATAAATGTATGGGTACGTTACTGTTTACAATTTTTGTTTTTATCCATTATAAAAACGTTGTTTACTGAATATTATATTTACATACCTACCTTTATAAGTACGTTGTAATAACGTATTTTTGGAAGATGGTGCGGACGTACGGAACTCTCGGAGCGCATGTTCAACTCACACTTGGTCGGTTTCTAATTTATAAGCTACTACTCCCACCATCGAGCAATCCCTCGGGAACTATACGTTAATTGGGATCATAAATTAGTATAGATGCTAACGCATCGGGATAAAAGTTTGCTTCAATGCGATAGGTAATCTTGTGTTTAAAATTATTGATTATTCCAATTTTCATCCAAATCTGTTAATCCATTTCAGTGTAGATAAGTAACGAACTTAAATACCTAGATACATGGATAGAAAATTCTTTATTGCACTAAACAAATACATACGTAGACGAACGGCGGTTTTTAATTTACAATCGAATACCTAACTGAAATGTGTTTCGCCTACTCGTATCTTGAATTTTGACGGTGAATAAAAATCGTCACGTAAGTAGCAAGTCCCACTAAAAAAGTGGTTTTTTTTTTCAATCCCAATACTTCGAGAAAATTAATTAGGTATCATGGAAAATAAAATTCTCGTTGCATTCGTTCAAAAGAGTTTTTAAAGAAACTGGTTGGTCCCTACATAAAATAATCCTCACCGTGTCGCATAAAATCGTAGAGCAATGAGCACTTGTAATTCGACAGAAATGATGAATGACATTCCGAATGGACCCCTTTGAGTACCTTTAGCGGTAGGTACTAGAATTCCACGTCATCATTGTAAGTGAATGGTTTACTAAGTAGTAGGTTAATTGGACATTCGATGCAAGGCAATGGAATGATACTTAGTATTCATATACTTTTGTTCATATACATATAAACGTACGTATCATACATTAGAACATTATTGGCCATCGATGCTATACATGCATAGATATAACAATATTATCATACAAACTTGTTTACGTAATGTTACCGAAATTGGAATGTAACACAGTTAGGCTTTTAGCTTTATGATTGATGTAGGTACTTCAATTTCATTTCATGTTTAGTAATCCCATTTCTACCTGAAAAAAAAGGCAACTGTTTATGAAGGGCAGTATAAAATATCCATTAAATTTATAATTAGCAGAACATTACCTACAATAATTATATATAATGTTATGATATGGAACCCTTCGTGCACGAGTCCGACTCGCACTTGACGTATTTTTTTTACTTTACATGAAACTATTTTTGTTAATCTCTTGAAAAAAATACCGCATTGTCTAAAACATTTGTCACACAATCGCTCATCTTTACTTTATGCTAAATTAATCGACTTTAATATTATTCTTCTCATCATCTTTTTACATTGACGTTAAACACCGTGCTTTTAAAGCAAATAAAAATATAATAAACACATTTTATTAAAAACTTGTCACGTGCTAGACTCGCGCACGAAGGCTATTTTCTACTTGCAAAAAATACAACCCTGTCAAAGACATCCTAACTAATGTTGCAATTTTGTTTATGTGTTACGCTCTCACGCCTAAACGGGGATTTCGGGAAAGAACGTAGGATCCTTGTCATCGTCCAATTTTCCATAAAAATTAATTTGGGTTTACAAGGAATCGCTCTACTATAGACGCAGGTATAGAACTAATAAAAGATGTGTTTGATGCCTGGGGAACTCTCAAGATGCCTTAGGTGTTTTTTGTGAGTTATCTAAGGCATTTGACTGCGTCCGACATGATATACTTGTCAGGAAATTACAACACTACGGTATTAGGAACATGGCTCTCAACCTTTTGACTTCATATTTAAATGGTAGAATTCAAAGGGTTGACATAAATGGTAAAAAATCGCCCGGCTCTATAATCTCAATGGGCGTTCCACAAGGTTCAATACTAGGGCCGTTCTTGTTTTTAATCTATATTAATGACTTACCTTATTATGTAGAGAAGAATCACGAGATTGTATTGTTTGCAGATGACACTTCACTGTTATTTAAAATTAAAAGGCAGTTATTAAACTATGACGATGTTAACAATGCATTAGCTAAAGTTGTGAATTGGTTCAATACAAATAATCTTCTCCTCAATGAGAAGAAAACTAATTGTATAAAGTTCTCGACACCAAATGTGAGACAAGTAGAATCCAATATACAATTGAATGGAACAGGTTTGGACCTTGTGGAGTCAACAGTCTTTTTAGGAATTACTACAGACGCTAAATTGCAATGGGGTCCCCACATTAAAAAATTGTCTAGTAGGCTCAGTTCAGCAGCTTATGCTGTTAAAAAAATTAGACTATTAACTGATGTAGACACAGCTAGAATAGTTTATTTTAGTTATTTCCATAGCGTTATGACTTATGGCATACTGCTCTGGGGATGTTCTGCAGATATTAATTCTATTTTTTTACTGCAAAAAAGGGCTATACGAGCGATCTACAGTTTGGCTCCCAGAGTTTCCCTTAGACAGAAATTTAAAGACATAAACATTCTAACTGTTGTCTCTCAGTTTATCTATGAAAATCTAATGTATGTAAAGAAAAAACATTAACAGTTTTGATAAAAGGAGTGATGCTCATTCCATCAACACGCGAAATAAGCACAAGCTATCCGTACATACAACGCGTCTCCACAGAATAAGTCATTATTTTATGGGACAATGTATACGATTCTATAATAAAGTTCCCAATGTTATCCGAGATTTGCCTATTAATAAGTTTAAAATTACTATTAAAACTAAACTCTGTCAAAAAGGTTATTACAAAATTTCGGATTACTTGGAGGATAAAACAGCTTGGGACTGATCACTCCAGGATCTATCTACTCGTGTACTAAGATGTCAAAGTGTAGCGTGTCTTGCCCTACTGATACCACTATTATGTTCTCTTTTGTAAGGCAACACACTGGTGCTAATATTTGTAGTACCTAAGTAAAAACATTGTAAAAACATCTATATAAAAAGAATGGCCCCGAGTTTCTTGCCGCTTCTTCTCGGTTGGCTCTATGTATTTTGGAACGCGGCGGTAGGCTTTAAAGTACATTATAATGAAAAATTGACGTTCACAAGTGCGTCTTTGATGCAAAGATACTTTGATGCCTAAATTTAATAAATTATTTTGACTTTGACGTCATCATAATTATCTTCATCATCATTTATGGGTGAAACCTCGGAACGCAGCTAGTACATTATAAGTTCTG
Organism: Selenia dentaria; assembly: GCA_917880725.1. NCBI lineage: Eukaryota > Metazoa > Arthropoda > Insecta > Lepidoptera > Geometridae > Selenia > Selenia dentaria. The sequence goes on along the minus strand of OU862877.1, from coordinate 29,131,632 downwards.
GTGCGAAGGTTAGTAATAGGGTCTCGTTGTAACAGAAAAACCGGAAAAGAAAATAATAAACACAGTGTCATTGTGTTTAGTTCGGCCCTGGAAAAATCTAAGTACCTAAGTCCCATGTTCCAGAATGCAACTCAAATACAGTTTGATATCTGATCTGATCATCTAATCAATACTTGAGATTATAATCTTTGCTTGAGCATTGTTGATAAACTATTCTCAGTTGAACTAGTTTCAAACCGATACTCAATCAACGATTTGTTTTTTCTACGGAACAATCTGTTTTTGCTTAAATTTGATTACATTGACAATATTGGTGCCGTTCTACACAGAATTTGATAACGAACCAATTGACTCAACAGCAGCTTCGCTCGCTTGGGTTTGGTGTAGTGAAGGAAGCATCTTTTTGGGATTTCAGGGTCCTGGATTGTCCATTTATACTAAAACTGGATAATTACGTGTTTATCGTTCTCTAGATTTTGATTCTTTTAGTGCACATGACTAGTAGGTAACGAGAAAAGTTACCAATGTGTTACGTTATAATACTACACTTAAATAACGTGTTACATTTGACTCTCATCGCTGACGACTAATGCTAGTTTCATCTCTCATCCATGCCGCCTTAATGCGGCACATCGTGCGTGATTTAAGAACATTTTATAGAATACCTGGCTTAGTTAGGTTAGGATTGGATGGACGACGGGCTTTGTTTTTTCATAACCCACATTCATAATCATTATTTTGTTTACTGATTCGTGATGAGTACTCCTTTCTGGTCCTAAATCAATAATAAATGTTATAATAATAATATAATAAAGGGATCTATAATAATATAAGAGATTGTCACTCACTATTAATCAAATAACTATGATGGTTATATCGTAAAAAAATGTTTGCTTGACGGCTTAACTACTGCCTTAGGTACAATCAACTTAGCTCACTTGTGTCGTATAATATACCAATATGGTCTATGGTAGCATATAATATGTAAAATTATCATTGATAATAACATCATCTAAACTTGGTAGACATACATGAGACATTATTTACATTGTTACCTTTTTTATGAAACAGGCCTATATTAAAATCACAAACTGACAACTATACTGCAACTGCAGGCTTAACAAGTTTTAATGAACTAATGTCACAATATAGGGGACAGACGAAATCACTGCACACATGAATCTATTAATGCCTGGTTGCAGCAGACTAAAATATTAACACAAGCATTATAGCAAAGCATAGTTTATATGAACACATTTTGTTTATGTAATAATATATTTATTTTGCGTTTCAGTGCAGCTGCAGATGGTTCGCCAGCAAACACTCTATTTTTTAGAACACAGTATCTTCTTATACATATAGTAAAAACACTACTAATTATGGTGCATACATTTGAGTTCCTGTGCTCCATACAAATGTTCAGGAAATAGAAATTCACATGTGCTCAGATATGTTTTTTTTAAAGTAAATCGTGGGAGCTTTTTCTCTGAGAAATTCATTTATCAGGGTAGCGCAGTGTTCTACACAAACGACCATTTCTTTTGTAACATAATTTAAACTTTTTTTAAACTCTGAGTACTCTCTAAACTCCACAAACAAATGAAAGTTTTCAACACTTGTTGATATTAATGCTTTTTTACAATTCTCACAATTAGGCATCCTCTTCATTACGAATCCACACACATATGCACATGCCTGATTTCTGCATTGTTGTCTTGTATGGCATCATCAACTTGAGGTAATTCAATTGAGGACAGAAATTCAGGCTCTGTCCTTGCAAATGTATGCTATGGTGTGGACTGTGAAACGGATAGATAGTGTTTCAAAATTGTTAATTATAAGGCTATTATCAGTTTCACAGTTTCCTGAAGTGATACAATTTTGTATGTGACATATTTGATAATATGGCAGTTTTTAAGCCAGCTACAAATTGGCTGCATGTTGGATTGGAATTGGATCCACAGTTGCCACAAATGCAGCCAAAAAGATTTTCAATAGGGTCTTGTTGTAATCGCCTAGTGGCAAGGCTAGTGATGTGGTGTTTTTGCACCAAGCTCCTCCACAAATTCTCAATGGCATTGAGAGTCCATATCCAACCTTCTTGTGATGGCGTCTTACGTGGGCTTCCAATATACTTAATAGACGAAAAAAATCTTTTCAATTTTTCTAAGCATTTTAAATGTGGACTTGAATGTTTTAAATTTGTTGCATGAGCTTTTCCTCTGCGTAAATCCGAGCAATCGCTGTTAAGACAATCAAATAGACATTTGCTGTTACAGCTGCGTCCACAGTAAGGTCTGAAAATAAGAGTAAGGTGATTAAATAAATGTTTGCTTCAAATGAACTTTGTTATTTTGATTGTTACAAATTTTTGAGTTAATATACTAGCTGTAACCTGCTATCACATCTGTTAATATTTTGATGTAGTTGGGGGTCATTGACATTTTACTAACATTGAACTAAGCTCTCAAGTTGCCTGACAGAATTTATACATATACTGTATGTATAGGGATGTTCAAGCAACTTTTACTGTAGCAGCAAATTACGCTCACGTTGCACGAGTGTCCATACATTACATGCAAGATGTGGGGACAGCCATGACAGCTGTAGGCTCTAGTCAGCCTAAAGATGTAGGTACATATCCTACAAATCAAATTACTGTGTGCATGAGATTTAAGAACTAATGTCTCTAAGTGATGAGCGCAGTTTAGAGCCACAGAACGGTGATACTGCAACTGTAATGAACAGGCATGATGCATCCTATCAGGTACGGTCTTCTCTACTTCATCACTTCAAAACATTAAAAATAAACATTCACCATGCTATCATGCAATAAAGAAAGTACCTACCTATCTAGTTTACATACCTTTAGCTACTTTGGCTAACATTCCTCCTGCTATGGAATGGCTAAGAACTTGTGCTGCATATTTAACCTTCATTTTTTGTTTTGAATTGGGCTCTAAGTGATCCTTCTTCAAAGCTGGTGCATACACAAAGTTTGGGTTGGTATTATCAATTTCATAAAATTCCTTTATGTGGGACCATTTAGCAATTCCTGTAAAAAGAAATATGTATCATGAAGAAAAATAGTTATCAAACTAAAATAAAAGCAGTAATTTCATAACAATATCATATTTTTTTGTTTGTTTGTTTGAGTTTCACTTGATTCACATTGGGCCAGATTCGTAATTCTGCTAAGGGTTTTAGAAAAAAACAATATGCAACAGTTAACCCAAAAGATAAGAACACACAAGAGTGAAAAGTATGTATGAGAACCCTTTACCTTTTCCTTCATTGTCATTTGATAAAATGTCTGTAGCACATTCAATATCATATTTTAAAAACAAGTTCTAAAGCATTTTAATAAATGTGGTACATCAAAAAGTGCTGTGATTTGTTTGCCATTGTGGTGTATATAAGGGTGTTGCAGTGATGCACCCAAGATACGACATCCATATCGCACACAATGGCCGCAATATTTACTCCCACCTCATGGCACTTTTGTAGAACCTGAAATGATAAATAATGAACAATTATTCTAACTGATGTGATAACTATTCACATTGGGTCTGTTATGCAAAAGTATTGATAATGGTGTACAATTTAGAAACTAATAATAATATCAAGAAGAAATATTTGCATTTTTGTATGTCTGTAATGAATAGACTCTAAAACAACTCGTATCAATTTCAAAAATACTTTCTCCATTATACTATGTAATCCCTAAATAACATAGGCTATATATATTTTGATTCATCATTATCATCATCCATCACCATGCAGACAGAGCGTAGCCAGTATTATATAAAGGTTGTCATCATCATCCCTACACATGTAGGGTCAATCGATACCATATGTTTTTCTGTAATATGAATGGACACAACAAGGAATATAATTTGGTTTTAGTATTATTTTAGGTAATGGGGTTTTGCCACACCGCTGACTGCTGCCTACTAGACTCACTTTTCTGCCTATGAGACTTCAGTCGCCTTTTAAGACATTCTAAGGCAGGTGTTTAAAAAAAAAAACCTACCTCTTTAATTAGCACAGCCAGTCTGTCTGCAGTAGAAAACCCACTTGAAAAGTAATGGGCAATTGGCTGTTTAACTTTCTTACATATCCCCACAACCATAAACACCAATGCATATGCTGCAATAAGTGGGGATCTTCCCTGTGAAGCATGGTCCTGAAATCCTCCAATTACATCTTCTTTAGGGTTGTAATTGAGATGTTGACATGACATTTCATCAAACATTAATGTGTATTCATTGTCTGAAAGCTTTTGTGTCTTTGTGTAATTTTGAAGGACTTCAAAAACTGGTTGATTGATTCCAGCATTAAAAGGTACTCTATTGAGTAGACTTTTTAATGTACTGGGTGATGGTAACTGACTTATATATACTTATTTATGGATACATCATCTGTCACACGTTTTAAAATATATATTATATAATAGTCCTTCAAGGACTTCAAAAACTGGTTGATTGATTCCAGCATTAAAAGGTACTCTATTGAGTAGACTTTTTAATGTACTGGGTGATGGTAACTGACTTATATATACTTATTTATGGATACATCATCTGTCACACGTTTTAAAATATCTTTTGATTTCAGATCAGTCTAACGCGATTGCGCAGTTGGCAAATTTTTCGCATATATTTGCTACATTTGGCATACAAAAACTTCTCCCTTTCTGAAGTTGGTTTAACTATTGTTTGCACTTGAGCATCTGAAGATGTCCCAATATTAGGCTCACTATTTGCACCAATGGTCACTTCCTGTAAGACCCCATGTGAAGGACCAGGTTGAGGCCTTATTGTATACTCGGGCAATTGTGGTTCATTCTGGAAAAAAATAACTAATGAGTTACAGATGAAAAGGTATTGAAAATATATAACTAAACTAACAAATACAGATAGATAGGAACTCTTATTACATAATATATATATACATATACTGCCTAGTTCAATAAGTAACAAAAATAGATTTGAAATTTTTGCAAACACCAATAATATTTAAACCACAGATATAATTTTTTAATTTGGTCTTAATTGAATTAGGCGTTGGATATTGGAGCTGTGGTAGCCAAGTGATTACACCTATTGACTGCTAATCAGAAGGTACCTGGTACCCCATGGCAGTAGAACATTTTGCAAATGCTGATCTAGCTAGCTACCTACTACCCTCAAGTAGCAAGTACACTTCTGCCCTACCAATTGAAGCAGCAATCATGGACGGAACAGTATGGACTACTGAGCAGCAATACCATGGGTTAACTCTCTTTCAGCTTGAGCCCCTCCTCACTGGTGGAAAGGCATTGTGTGTGTGTTACCCTGCCTATTTTCCATCGTCAGTTCAGTAGGCTGTGTAATCGCTAAGAGCGATCTGTTCAGGAAAACCTTTGGATAAATACCAATAGGTGAGACGGTGATCAATATCTAGCTTACAGTCACAACATAAATTTGTTTTAATACTGACTTGCAACTTACATCACATAGAACCGCAGATCTCTGTAACTTCTGTAGAGTATCATCAGTGAAGTCAGCTTCAAGAAAATGATTTTCACACAACATTCTATGCTCACTGTGGAGTTTCATTTGAAATGTTGTTGATGAGTATGTATTGGGCCCATAGTTCACAGCTGAAAGTACAAAAAAAATACTTAATAAAAATTCTATTTGGGTTACTTATATTGTTTTGATTCTGAAATGGGTACTGTAAAATATTTGTTGCAGCCAAATGCTAATTGCCTAACCGTTTTATGAAACACTACTGTTCTATCAATGCCGTGAATATTTACCATTTATATCATATTTATTCAGCTACAGATACAGCTTTTAAGCCCCCACATGCATGAAGTACTATGACACAACTAGATTTGTGTGAAATTTTGTATAACTTGTACAACATACACATCATTTATTTTAATCTAACTTCCATGGGGACTCAGGCTACAGGTAAGTTAGAAATATTACTCCCAATGGAAAGCTACATGGATGCAAAGACGAAATATAATATTTAGTGCATTCAAATAGATCACTTCTGATCGTTTTTAGCGAAAATGCTAATAACGCTCATAAGGGGCGTTCGAATGGGAATCTGTGGGTGAAAATGTCATTCATGTCTCTTTTTGTTCAGCATTCGGAATGCGGAATTTTTGCCACCAAAAAGTGTAATTTTTGACCCACGTCTGAAGCATGGCTGTTTGTAATTGTTATTTGACAGCTATGTATTTGAGCATAAACATGCGATTTTAGGTCTTATGCTCAGTTGAGCGCTTTCTTGTTAAAGCGTTTGTAAAGATCAAAAATGTTACTTTTGTCACTTTTGCCCACACCCTATTCGAACGCACTATATGTAGTTTCTGGATTTCTTAGTTAGGTCAATTTTAAGGATTCAGAATTAACCAGATTTGCTAATTCTTGTTTGATTTGCCTCTGATAAAATGCTTAAAAATAGAAGTTCTTAGAGGCTTCTGTCTGCAACTATTGTCATAATTCTGCCAGTGTCTGTTGTGCTAGTTCCATAAACTATCAGGAGAATTAGCAATTGTTTGATAATATGAGGAGTAGTACATATGGAGTGTCGCAGATATGACCATAAAAATATCAGTAAATATACATACCGTATAAGGTTATTTATGCCAGGCTTTGGAAATCTAAACAATTATGCGTTGTCTGCGAACGGTGAGCGGCCGCATTTAAAGCATTTCCTTTTGTTTTCTTTCTCCGACATGATCACAAACTATAAATAGAGTCTCTGCTCAAATTATTATAATATAATATAGAGTGAATTTCTCACATCACACACAACTAAGTCAATTTCTCGAAGTTCCTAATCGCAAGTAACATAACTTTTTGAAGAACATAAGCTCAACTCGACGTGGATTTAATGCTATATTCAAGGAACTTTAACAACGAACGAAATCACTGAAACCGGCACTAAATCCGAATGCAAACAATAACACACCCACAAGAGAATATTTTAAATGTAATAATTTTTTTCTAGCATGCCGGGTGGCACATCAAAATATTTAATGTGTTACCACCTTTGAATAATATTTTAAATGGCAACTATAAAAATTAGCCCCCATAGGTAATTTCATTTGCCCCATACAAATGTGACATCCCATTTTATAGGTTACAGCGTACTTGCCCGTGGTCGTTTTAAACATTAAGATTGCAATACAAAGTGATGGCATGTTTTATAATTAATTGTACATCGTAATAAACTTAAATCATTTTGAGAATAATTATATTATTAATTTTAATTGGAATAATTTACTGTAAACAATTTCAAAAGTATGAATCTATGTTTTATAAATCAATTCAAATAAATCAATTTAACAAATCTAATTGTTATAGACTAATTATTATTGGCTAAATATTGTATCCGCGCTGATATATATATATATATATTGTTGGAAACGAAAAAAGCCTAGTAGACCGAAAAGTATAAAAGGCGGCGCGCAGAGCGGTCGTGGCTCACTCTGCCTTCAACCGTCGACAAGTCAACATCTCCGAGTTCGTTATTGCGGTGACGTCTATCCTTGTCGTGATTTTGTATAGTGCAAACACTGTCGTAATGATTGTTAGTTATTTTTTTTAATTTTTTTTTTTCAAATTTTTTTTTAACTTTTTTTATTTTTTTTCCTCTTAATAAATTAATGTTCTGCTACTTGTAGAGATAAATAACTGTAAGGTTAATGTTGCTGCTGTGTTAATACTTTTATACGGCAATGTTTTGTCTTGTATAACTTGTATGCAACATGAGAGGTATTGATCACTATGATTGACACGTCACTGTGGTATGGAAGTACTTCAGGATTTAAATGAAACAATTGTCAACATGAACCCTATATGAATGGGTACCTATGGAAACTTGGTAATGTATGTAAGGCATGGAATGTTTTTCCTTTGTTTTCATTGCATGGTGTGGTGCGGGTGATGGAAGTCCAGAATTTTATCGTAGTACGTCGACAGATATTAACACATTCATTTGTTTTTCAGCTGTCCCGAGCAGGTATCCTGAGCGGCTGCCCAAACTGCTACGCTGGGCTGCTGCGCTGAGCAACTGCCCGTGCTTCTGCGCTGAGCGGCCGCCCAAGCCGCTGTCCCGAGCAGTTGTCTGCTGGAAGTCAAGTCCGGAGTAATCGACACCAAAGATTACCTTGTGTGGTGTCATGCAAAGGTGGTATCGTGAGTATGTCGAGACATTCGACAGTTAATCTTCACAAATTGATATCATGCGCTAGTTGTCTTTGGTATGCATTAATAAAGAAAAATATCACTAAACTGTGCGAGTGAGATCTTAGTAAAGTATGTAAGGCATGGAATGTTTTTCCTTTGTTTTCATTGCATGGTGTGGTGCGGGTGATGGAAGTCCAGAATTTTATCGTAGTACGTCGACAGATATTAACACATTCATTTGTTTTTCAGCTGTCCCGAGCAGGTATCCTGAGCGGCTGCCCAAACTGCTGCGCTGGGCTGCTGCGCTGAGCAACTGCCCGTGCTTCTGCGCTGAGCGGCCGCCCAAGCCGCTGTCCCGAGCAGTTGTCTGCTGGAAGTCAAGTCCGGAGTAATCGACACCAAAGATTACCTTGTGTGGTGTCATGCAAAGGTGGTATCGTGAGTATGTCGAGACATTCGACAGTTAATCTTCACAAATTGATATCATGCGCTAGTTGTCTTTGGTATGCATTAATAAAGAAAAATATCACTAAACTGTGCGAGAGAGATCTTAGTAAAGTATGTAAGGCATGGAATGGTTTTCCTTTGTTTTCATTGCATGGTGTGGTGCGGGTGATGGAAGTCCAGAATTTTATCGTAGTACGTCGACAGATATTAACACATTCATTTGTTTTTCAGCTGTCCCGAGCAGGTATCCTGAGCGGCTGCCCAAAGTGCTGCGCTGGGCTGCTGCGCTGAGCAACTGCCCGTGCTTCTGCGCTGAGCGGCCGCCCAAGCCGCTGTCCCAAGCAGTTGTCTGCTGGAAGTCAAGTCCGGAGTAATCGACACCAAAGATTACCTTGTGTGGTGTCATGCAAAGGTGGTATCGTGAGTATGTCGAGACATTCAACAACTAATCTTCACAAATTGATATCATGCGCTAGTTGTCTTTGGTATGCATTAATAAAGAAAAATATCACTAAACTGTGCGAGTGACATCTTAGTAAAGTATGTAAGGCATGGAATGTTTTTCCTTTGTTTTCATTGCATGGTGTGGTGCGGGTGATGGAAGTCCAGAATTTTATCGTAGTAAGTCGACAGATATTAACACATTCATTTGTTTTTCAGCTGTCCCGAGCAGGTATCCTGAGCGGCTGCCCAAACTGCTGCGCTGGGCTGCTGCGCTGAGCAACTGCCCGTGCTTCTGCGCTGAGCGGCCGCCCAAGCCGCTGTCCCGAGCAGTTGTCTGCTGGAAGTCAAGTCCGGAGTAATCGACACCAAAGATTACCTTGTGTGGTGTCATGCAAAGGTGGTATCGTGAGTATGTCGAGACATTCGACAGTTAATCTTCACAAATTGATATCATGCGCTAGTTGTCTTTGGTATGCATTAATAAAGAAAAATATCACTAAACTGTGCGAGAGAGATCTTAGTAAAGTATGTAAGGCATGGAATGATTTTCCTTTGTTTTCATTGCATGGTGTGGTGCGGGTGATGGAAGTCCAGAATTTTATCGTAGTACGTCGACAGATATTAACACATTCATTTGTTTTTCAGCTGTCCCGAGCACGTATCCTGAGCGGCTGCCCAAACTGCTGCGCTGGGCTGCTGCGCTGAGCAACTGCCCGTGCTTCTGCGCTGAGCGGCCGCCCAAGCCGCTGTCCCAAGCAGTTGTCTGCTGGAAGTCAAGTCCGGAGTAATCGACACCAAAGATTACCTTGTGTGGTGTCATGCAAAGGTGGTATCGTGAGTATGTCGAGACATTCAACAACTAATCTTCACAAATTGATATCATGCGCTAGTTGTCTTTAGTATGCATTAATAAAGAAAAATATCACTAAACTGTGCGAGTGAGATCTTAGTAAAGTATGTAAGGCATGGAATGGTTTTCCTTTGTTTTAATTGCATGGTGTGGTGCGGGTGATGGAAGTCCAGAATTTTATCGTAGTACGTCGACAGATATTAACACATTCATTTGTTTTTTTGGGACGTTCCCGAGCAGGTATCCTGAGCGGCTACCCAAACTGCTGCGCTGGGCTGCTGCGCTGAGCAACTGCCCGTGCTTCTGCGCTGAGCGGCCGCCCAAGCCGCTGTCCCGAGCAGTTGTCTGCTGGAAGTCAAGCACGGAGTAATCGACACCAAAGATTACCTTGTGTGGTGTCATGCAAAGGTGGTATCGTGAGTATGTCGAGACAATCGACAGTTAATCTTCACAAATTGATATCATGCGCTAGTTATCTTTGGTATGCATTAATAAAGAAAAATATCACTAAACTGTGCGAGTGAGATCTTAGTAAAGTATGTAAGGCATGGAATGGTTTTCCTTTGTTTTCATTGCATGGTGTGGTGCGGGTGATGGAAGTCCAGAATTTTATCGTAGTACGTAGACAGATATTAACACATTCATTTGTTTTTCAGCTGTCCCGAGCAGGTATCCTGAGCGGCTGCCTAAACTGCTGCGCTGGGCTGCTGCGCTGAGCAACTGCTCGTGCTTCTGCGCTGAGCGGCCGCCCAGGCCGCTGTCCCGAGCAGTTGTCTGCTGGAAGTCAAGTCCGGAGTAATCGACACCAAAGATTACCTTGTGTGGTGTCATGAAAAGGTGGTATCGTGAGTATGTCGAGACATTCGACAGTTAATCTTCACAAATTGATATCATGCGCTAGTTGTCTTTGGTATGCATTTATAAAGAAAAATATCACTAAACTGTGCGAGTGAGATCTTAGTAAAGTATGTAAGGCATGGAATGTTTTTCCTTTGTTTTCATTGCATGGTGTGGTGCGGGTGATGGAAGTCCAGAATTTTATCGTAGTACGTCGACAGATATTAACACATTCATTTGTTTTTCAGCTGTCCCGAGCAGGTATCCTGAGCGGCTGCCCAAACTGCTGCGCTGGGCTGCTAAGCTGAGCAACTGCCCGTGCTTCTGCGCTGAGCGGCCGCCCAAGCCGCTGTCCCGAGCAGTTGTCTGCTGGAAGTCAAGCACGGAGTAATCGACACCAAAGATTACCTTGTGTGGTGTCATGCAAAGGTGGTATCGTGAGTATGTCGAGACATTCGACAGTTAATCTTCACAAATTGATATCATGCGCTAGTTGTCTTTGGTATGCATTAATAAAGAAAAATATCACTAAACTGTGCGAGTGAGATCTTAGTAAAGTATGTAAGGCATGAAATGGTTTTCCTTTGTTTTCATTGCATGGTGTGGTGCGGGTGATGGAAGTCCAGAATTTTATCGTAGTACGTAGACAGATATTAACACATTCATTTGTTTTTCAGGTGTCCCGAGCAGGTATTCTGAGCGGCAACCCAAAGTGCTGCGCTGGGCTGCTGCGCTGAGCAACTGCCCGTGCTTCTGCGCTGAGTGGCCGCCCAAGCCGCTGTCCCGAGCAGTTGTCTGCTGGAAGTCAAGCACGGAGTAATCGACACCAAAGATTACCTTGTGTGGTGTCGTGCAAAGGTGGTATCGTGAGTATGTCGAGACATTCGACAGATAATCTTCACAAATTGATATCATGCGCTAGTTGTCTTTGGTATGCATTAATAAAGAAAAATATCACTAAACTGTGCGAGTGAGATCTTAGTAAAGTATGTAAGGCATGGAATGGTTTTCCTTTGTTTTCATTGCATGGTGTGGTGCGGGTGATGGAAGTCCAGAATTTTATCGTAGTACGTAGACAGATATTAACACATTCATTTGTTTTTCAGCTGTCCCGAGCAGGTATCCTGAGCGGCTGCCCAAAGTGCTGCGCTGGGCTGCTGCGCTGAGCAACTGCCCGTGCTTCTGCGCTGAGCGGCCGCCCAAGCCGCTGTCCCGAGCAGTTGTCTTCTGGAAGTCAAGTCCGGAGTAATCGACTCCAAAGATTACCTTGTGTGGTGTCATGCAAAGGTGGTATCGTGAGTATGTCGAGACATTCGACAGTTAATCTTCACAAATTGATTTCATGCGCTAGTTGTCTTTGGTATGCATTAATAAAGAAAAATATCACTAAACTGTGCGAGTGAGATCTTAGTAAAGTATGTAAGGCATGGAATGGTTTTCCTTTGTTTTAATTGCATGGTGTGGTGCGGGTGATGGAAGTCCAGAATTTTATCGTAGTACGTCGACAGATATTAACACATTCATTTGTTTTTCAGCTGTCCCGAGCAGGTATCCTGAGCGGCTGCCCAAACTGCTGCGCTGGGCTGCTGCACTGAGAAACTGCCCGTGCTTTTGCGCTGAGCGGCCGCCCGAGCAGTTGTCTGCTGGAAGTCAAGTCCGGAGTAATTGACACCAAAGATTACCTTGTGTGGTGTCATGCAAAGGTGGTATCGTGAGTATGTTGAGACATTCAACAACTAATCTTCACAAATTGATATCATGCGCTAGTTGTCTTTAGTATGCATTAATAAAGAAAAATATCACAAAACTGTGCGAGTGAGATCTTAGTAAAGTATGTAAGGCATGGAATGTTTTTCCTTTGTTTTCATTGCTGGTGTGGTGCGGGTGATGGAAGTCCAGAATTTTATCGTAGTACGTAGACAGATATTAACACATTCATTTGTTTTTCAGCTGTCCCGAGCAGGTATCCTGAGCGGCTGCCCAAACTGCTGCGCTGGGCTGCTGCGCTGAGCAACTGCCCGTGCTTCTGCGCTGAGCGGCCGCCCAAGCCGCTGTCCCGAGCAGTTGTCTGCTGGAAGTCAAGTCCGGAGTAATCGACACCAAAGATTACCTTGTGTGGTGTCATGCAAAGGTGGTATCGTGAGTATGTCGAGACATTCGACAGTTAATCTTCACAAATTGATATCATGCGCTAGTTATCTTTGGTATGCATAAATAAAGAAAAATATCACTAAACTGTGCGAGTGAGATCTTAGTAAAGTATGTAAGGCATGGAATGTTTTTCCTTTGTTTTCATTGCTGGTGTGGTGCGGGTGATGGAAGTCCAGAATTTTATCGTAGTACGTAGACAGATATTAACACATTCATTTGTTTTTCAGCTGTCCCGAGCAGGTATCCTGAGCGGCTGCCCAAACTGCTGCGCTGGGCTGCTGCGCTGAGCAACTGCCCGTGCTTCTGCGCTGAGCGGCCGCCCAAGCCGCTGTCCCGAGCAGTTGTCTGCTGGAAGTCAAGCACGGAGTAATCGACACCAAAGATTACCTTGTGTTGTGTCATGCAAAGGTGGTATCGTGAGTATGTCGAGACATTCGACAGTTAATCTTCACAAATTGATATCATGCGCTGGTTGTCTTTGGTATGCAATAATAAAGAAAAATATCCCTAAACTGTGCGAGTGAGATCTCAGTAAAATATGTAAGGCATGGAATGGTTTTCCTTTGTTTTAATTGCATGGTGTGGTGCGGGTGATGGAAGTCCAGAATTTTATCGTAGTACGTCGACAGATATTAACACATTCATTTGTTTTTCAGCTGTCCCGAGCAGGTATCCTGAGCGGCTGCCCAAACTGCTGCGCTGGGCTGCTGCGCTGAGCAACTGCCCGTGCTTCTGCGCTGAGCGGCCGCCCAAGCCGCTGTCCCGAGCAGTTGTCTGCTGGAAGTCAAGTCCGGAGTAATCGACACCAAAGATTACCTTGTGTGGTGTCATGCAAAGGTGGTATCGTGAGTATGTCGAGACATTCGACAGTTAATCTTCACAAATTGATATCATGCGCTAGTTGTCTTTAGTATGCATTAATAAAGAAAAATATCACTAAACTGTGCGAGTGAGATCTTAGTAAAGTATGTAAGGCATGGAATGTTTTTCTTTTGTTTTCATTGCTGGTGTGGTGCGGGTGATGGAAGTCCAGAATTTTATCGTAGTACGTCGACAGATATTAACACATTCATTTGTTTTTCAGCTGTCCCGAGCAGGTATCCTGAGCGGCTGCCCAAACTGCTGCGCTGGGCTGCTTCACTGAGAAACTGCCCGTGCTTTTGCGCTGAGCGGCCGCCTGAGCAGTTGTCTGCTGGAAGTCAAGTCCGGAGTAATCGACACCAAAGATTACCTTGTGTGGTGTCATGCAAAGGTGGTATCGTGAGTATGTCGAGACATTCGACAGTTAATCTTCACAAATTGATATCATGCGCTAGTTGTCTTTGGTATGCATTAATAAAGAAAAATATCACTAAACTGTGCGAGTGAGATCTTAGTAAAGTATGTAAGGCATGGAATGTTTTTCCTTTGTTTTCATTGCTGGTGAGGTGCGGGTGATGGAAGTCCAGAATTTTATCGTAGTACGTAGACAGGTATTAACACATTCATTTGTTTTTCAGCTGTCCCGAGCAGGTATCCTGAGCGGCTGCCCAAACTGCTGCGCTGGGCTGCTGCGCTGAGCAACTGCCCGTGCTTCTGCGCTGAGCGGCAGCCCAAGCCGCTGTCCCGAGCAGTTGTCTGCTGGAAGTCAAGCACGGAGTAATCGACACCAAAGATTACCTTGTGTGGTGTCATGCAAAGGTGGTATCGTGAGTATGTCGAGACATTCGACAGTTAATCTTCACAAATTGATATCATGCGCTGGTTGTCTTTGGTATGCATTAATAAAGAAAAATATCACTAAACTGTGCGAGTGAGATCTCAGTAAAATATGTAAGGCATGGAATGGTTTTCCTTTGTTTTCATTGCATGGTGTGGTGCGGGTGATGGAAGTCCAGAATTTTATCGTAGTACGTCGACAGATATTAACACATTCATTTGTTTTTCAGCTGTCCCGAGCAGGTATCCTGAGCGGCTGCCCAAACTGCTGCGCTGGGCTGCTGCGCTGAGCAACTGCCCGTGCTTCTGCGCTGAGCGGCCGCCCAAGCCGCTGTCCCGAGCAGTTGTCTGCTGGAAGTCAAGTCCGGAGTAATCGACACCAAAGATTACCTTGTGTGGTGTCATGCAAAGGTGGTATCGTGAGTATGTCGAGACATTCGACAGTTAATCTTCACAAATTGATATCATGCGCTAGTTGTCTTTAGTATGCATTAATAAAGAAAAATATCACTAAACTGTGCGAGTGAGATCTTAGTAAAGTATGTAAGGCATGGAATGTTTTTCCTTTGTTTTCATTGCTGGTGTGGTGCGGGTGATGGAAGTCCAGAATTTTATCGTAGTACGTAGACAGATATTAACACATTCATTTGTTTTTCAGCTGTCCCGAGCAGGTATCCTGAGCGGCTGCCCAAACTGCTGCGCTGGGCTGCTGCGCTGAGCAACTGCCCGTGCTTCTGCGCTGAGCGGCCGCCCAAGCCGTTGTCCTGAGCAGTTGTCTGCTGGAAGTCAAGCATGGAGTAATCGACACCAAAGATTACCTTGTGTGGTGTCATGCAAAGGTGGTATCGTGAGTATGTCGAGACATTCGACAGTTAATCTTCACAAATTGATATCATGCGCTAGTTGTCTTTGGTATGCATTAATAAAGAAAAATATCACTAAACTGTGCGAGTGACATCTTAGTAAAGTATGTAAGGCATGGAATGGTTTTCCTTTGTTTTCATTGCATGGTGTGGTGCGGGTGATGGAAGTCCAGAATTTTATCGTAGTACGTCGACAGATATTAACACATTCATTTGTTTTTCAGTTGTCCCGAGCAGGTATCCTGAGCGGCTGCCCAAACTGCTGCGCTGGGCTGCTGCGCTGAGCAACTGCCCGTGCTTCTGCGCTGAGCGGCCGCCCAAGCCGCTGTCCCGAGCAGTTGTCTGCTGGAAGTCAAGTCCGGAGTAATCGACACCAAAGATTACCTTGTGTGGTGTCATGCAAAGGTGGTATCGTGAGTATGTCGAGATATTCGACAGTTAATCTTCACAAATTGATATCATGCGCTAGTTGTCTTTGGTATGCATTAATAAAGAAAAATATCACTAAACTGTGCGAGTGAGATCTTAGTAAAGTATGTAAGGCATGGAATGGTTTTCCTTTGTTTTAATTGCATGGTGTGGTGCGGGTGATGGAAGTCCAGAATTTTATCGTAGTACGTCGACAGATATTAACACATTCATTTGTTTTTCAGCTGTCCCGAGCAGGTATCCTGAGCGGCTGCCCAAACTGCTGCGCTGGGCTGCTGCGCTGAGCAACTGCCCGTGCTTCTGCGCTGAGCGGCCGCCTGAGCAGTTGTCTGCTGGAAGTCAAGTCCGGAGTAATCGACACCAAAGATTACCTTGTGTGGTGTCATGCAAAGGTGGTATCGTGAGTATGTCGAGACATTCGACAGTTAATCTTCACAAATTGATATCATGCGCTAGTTGTCTTTAGTATGCATTAATAAAGAAAAATATCACTAAACTGTGCGAGTGAGATCTTAGTAAAGTATGTAAGGCATGGAATGTTTTTCCTTTGTTTTCATTGCTGGTGTGGTGCGGGTGATGGAAGTCCAGAATTTTATCGTAGTACGTAGACAGATATTAACACATTCATTTGTTTTTCAGCTGTCCCGAGCAGGTATCCTGAGCGGCTGCCCAAACTGCTGCGCTGGGCTGCTGCGCTGAGCAACTGCCCGTGCTTCTGCGCTGAGCGGCCGCCCAAGCCGTTGTCCTGAGCAGTTGTCTGCTGGAAGTCAAGCATGGAGTAATCGACACCAAAGATTACCTTGTGTGGTGTCATGCAAAGGTGGTATCGTGAGTATGTCGAGACATTCGACAGTTAATCTTCACAAATTGATATCATGCGCTAGTTGTCTTTGGTATGCATTAATAAAGAAAAATATCACTAAACTGTGCGAGTGACATCTTAGTAAAGTATGTAAGGCATGGAATGGTTTTCCTTTGTTTTCATTGCATGGTGTGGTGCGGGTGATGGAAGTCCAGAATTTTATCGTAGTACGTCGACAGATATTAACACATTCATTTGTTTTTCAGTTGTCCCGAGCAGGTATCCTGAGCGGCTGCCCAAACTGCTGCGCTGGGCTGCTGCGCTGAGCAACTGCCCGTGCTTCTGCGCTGAGCGGCCGCCCAAGCCGCTGTCCCGAGCAGTTGTCTGCTGGAAGTCAAGTCCGGAGTAATCGACACCAAAGATTACCTTGTGTGGTGTCATGCAAAGGTGGTATCGTGAGTATGTCGAGACATTCGACAGTTAATCTTCACAAATTGATTTCATGCGCTAGTTGTCTTTGGTATGCATTAATAAAGAAAAATATCACTAAACTGTGCGAGTGAGATCTTAGTAAAGTATGTAAGGCATGGAATGTTTTTCCTTTGTTTTCATTGCTGGTGTGGTGCGGGTGATGGAAGTCCAGAATTTTATCGTAGTACGTTGACAGATATTAACACATTCATTTGTTTTTCAGCTGTCCCGAGCAGGTATCCTGAGCGGCTGCCCAAACTGCTGCGCTGGGCTGCTGCGCTGAGCAACTGCCCGTGCTTCTGCGCTGAGCGGCCGCCTGAGCAGTTGTCTGCTGGAAGTCAAGTCCGGAGTAATTGACACCAAAGATTACCTTGTGTGGTGTCATGCAAAGGTGGTATCGTGAGTATGTCGAGACATTCAACAACTAATCTTCACAAATTGATATCATGCGCTAGTTGTCTTTAGTATGCATTAATAAAGAAAAATATCACTAAACTGTGCGAGTGAGATCTTAGTAAAGTATGTAAGGCATGGAATGTTTTTCCTTTGTTTTCATTGCTGGTGTGGTGCGGGTGATGGAAGTCCAGAATTTTATCGTAGTACGTAGACAGATATTAACACATTCATTTGTTTTTCAGCTGTACCGATCAGGTATCCTGAGCGGCTGCCCAAAGTGCTGCGCTGGGCTGCTGCGCTGAGCAACTGCCCGTGCTTCTGCGCTGAGCGGCCGCCCAAGCCGCTGTCCCGAGCAGTTGTCTGCTGGAAGTCAAGTCCGGAGTAATCGACACCAAAGATTACCTTGTGTGGTGTCATGCAAAGGTGGTATCGTGAGTATGTCGAGACATTCGACAGTTAATCTTCACAAATTGATATCATGCGCTAGTTGTCTTTGGTATGCATTAATAAAGAAAAATATCACTAAACTGTGCGAGTGAGATCTTAGTAAAGTATGTAAGGCATGGAATGTTTTTCCTTTGTTTTCATTGCATGGTGTGGTGCGGGTGATGGAAGTCCAGAATTTTATCGTAGTATGTCGACAGATATTAACACATTCATTTGTTTTTCAGCTGTACCGAGCAGGTATCCTGAGCGGCTGCCCAAAGTGCTGCGCTGGGCTGCTGCGCTGAGCAACTGCCCGTGCTTCTGCGCTGAGCGGCCGCCCAAGCCGCTGTCCCGAGCAGTTGTCTGCTGGAAGTCAAGTCCGGAGTAATCGACACCAAAGATTACCTTGTGTGGTGTCATGCAAAGGTGGTATCGTGAGTATGTCGAGACATTCGACAGTTAATCTTCACAAATTGATTTCATGCGCTAGTTGTCTTTGGTATGCATTAATAAAGAAAAATATCACTAAACTGTGCGAGTGAGATCTTAGTAAAGTATGTAAGGCATGGAATGTTTTTCCTTTGTTTTCATTGCTGGTGTGGTGCGGGTGATGGAAGTCCAGAATTTTATCGTAGTACGTTGACAGATATTAACACATTCATTTGTTTTTCAGCTGTCCCGAGCAGGTATCCTGAGCGGCTGCCCAAACTGCTGCGCTGGGCTGCTGCGCTGAGCAACTGCCCGTGCTTCTGCGCTGAGCGGCCGCCCAAGCCGCTGTCCCGAGCAGTTGTCTGCTGGAAGTCAAGTCCGGAGTAATCGACACCAAAGATTACCTTGTGTGGTGTCATGCAAAGGTGGTATCGTGAGTATGTCGAGACATTCGACAGTTAATCTTCACATCGAGACATTCGACAGTTAATCTTCACAAATTGATATCATGCGCTAGTTGTCTTTGGTATGCATTAATAAAGAAAAATATCACTAAACTGTGCGAGTGAGATCTTAGTAAAGTATGTAAGGCATGGAATGGTTTTCCTTTGTTTTAATTGCATGGTGTGGTGCGGGTGATGGAAGTCCAGAATTTTATCGTAGTACGTCGACAGATATTAACACATTCATTTGGTTTTTAGCTGTCCCGAGCAGGTATCCTGAGCGGCTGCCCAAAGTGCTGCGCTGGGCTGCTGCGCTGAGCAACTGCCCGTGCTTCTGCGCTGAGCGGCCGCCCAAGCCGCTGTCCCGAGCAATTGTCTGCTGGAAGTCAAGTCCGGAGTAATCGACACCAAAGATTACCTTGTGTGGTGTCATGCAAAGGTGGTATCGTGAGTATGTCGAGACATTCGATAGTTAATCTTCACAAATTGATATCATGCGCTAGTTGTCTTTGGTGTGCATTAATAAAGAAAAATATCACTAAACTGTGCGAGTGAGATCTTAGTAAAGTATGTAAGGCATGGAATGGTTTTCCTTTGTTTTCATTGCATGGTGTGGTGCGGGTGATGGAAGTCCAGAATTTTATCGTAGTACGTCGACAGATATTAACACATTCATTTGTTTTTCAGCTGTCCCGAGCAGGTATCCTGAGCGGCTGCCCAAACTGCTGCGCTGGGCTGCTGCGCTGAGCAACTGCCCGTGCTTTTGCGCTGAGCGGCCGCCCGAGCAGTTGTCTGCTGGAAGTCAAGTCCGGAGTAATTGACACCAAAGATTACCTTGTGTGGTGTCATGCAAAGGTGGTATCGTGAGTATGTCGAGACATTCGACAGTTAATCTTCACAAATTGATATCATGCGCTAGTTGTCTTTGGTATGCATTAATAAAGAAAAATATCACTAAACTGTGCGAGTGAGATCTTAGTAAAGTATGTAAGGCATGGAATGGTTTTCCTTTGTTTTCATTGCATGGTGTGGTGCGGGTGATGGAAGTCCAGAATTTTATCGTAGTACGTCGACAGATATTAACACATTCATTTGTTTTTTTGGGACGTTCCCGAGCAGGTATCCTGAGCGGCTGCCCAAACTACTGCGCTGGGCTGCTGCGCTGAGCAACTGCCCGTGCTTCTGCGCTGAGCGGCCGCCCAAGCCGCTGTCCCGAGCAGTTGTCTGCTGGAAGTCAAGTCCGGAGTAATCGACACCAAAGATTACCTTGTGTGGTGTCATGCAAAGGTGGTATCGTGAGTATGTCGAGACATTCGATAGTTAATCTTCACAAATTGATATCATGCGCTAGTTGTCTTTGGTGTGCATTAATAAAGAAAAATATCACTAAACTGTGCGAGTGAGATCTTAGTAAAGTATGTAAGGCATGGAATGGTTTTCCTTTGTTTTCATTGCATGGTGTGGTGCGGGTGATGGAAGTCCAGAATTTTATCGTAGTACGTCGACAGATATTAACACATTCATTTGTTTTTCAGCTGTCCCGAGCAGGTATCCTGAGCGGCTGCCCAAACTGCTGCGCTGGGCTGCTGCGCTGAGCAACTGCCCGTGCTTCTGCGCTGAGCGGCCGCCTGAGCAGTTGTCTGCTGGAAGTCAAGTCCGGAGTAATTGACACCAAAGATTACCTTGTGTGGTGTCATGCAAAGGTGGTATCGTGAGTATGTCGAGACATTCAACAACTAATCTTCACAAATTGATATCATGCGCTAGTTGTCTTTAGTATGCATTAATAAAGAAAAATATCACTAAACTGTGCGAGTGAGATCTTAGTAAAGTATGTAAGGCATGGAATGTTTTTCCTTTGTTTTCATTGCTGGTGTGGTGCGGGTGATGGAAGTCCAGAATTTTATCGTAGTACGTAGACAGATATTAACACATTCATTTGTTTTTCAGCTGTACCGATCAGGTATCCTGAGCGGCTGCCCAAAGTGCTGCGCTGGGCTGCTGCGCTGAGCAACTGCCCGTGCTTCTGCGCTGAGCGGCCGCCCAAGCCGCTGTCCCGAGCAGTTGTCTGCTGGAAGTCAAGTCCGGAGTAATCGACACCAAAGATTACCTTGTGTGGTGTCATGCAAAGGTGGTATCGTGAGTATGTCGAGACATTCGACAGTTAATCTTCACAAATTGATATCATGCGCTAGTTGTCTTTGGTATGCATTAATAAAGAAAAATATCACTAAACTGTGCGAGTGAGATCTTAGTAAAGTATGTAAGGCATGGAATGTTTTTCCTTTGTTTTCATTGCATGGTGTGGTGCGGGTGATGGAAGTCCAGAATTTTATCGTAGTATGTCGACAGATATTAACACATTCATTTGTTTTTCAGCTGTACCGAGCAGGTATCCTGAGCGGCTGCCCAAAGTGCTGCGCTGGGCTGCTGCGCTGAGCAACTGCCCGTGCTTCTGCGCTGAGCGGCCGCCCAAGCCGCTGTCCCGAGCAGTTGTCTGCTGGAAGTCAAGTCCGGAGTAATCGACACCAAAGATTACCTTGTGTGGTGTCATGCAAAGGTGGTATCGTGAGTATGTCGAGACATTCGACAGTTAATCTTCACAAATTGATTTCATGCGCTAGTTGTCTTTGGTATGCATTAATAAAGAAAAATATCACTAAACTGTGCGAGTGAGATCTTAGTAAAGTATGTAAGGCATGGAATGTTTTTCCTTTGTTTTCATTGCTGGTGTGGTGCGGGTGATGGAAGTCCAGAATTTTATCGTAGTACGTTGACAGATATTAACACATTCATTTGTTTTTCAGCTGTCCCGAGCAGGTATCCTGAGCGGCTGCCCAAACTGCTGCGCTGGGCTGCTGCGCTGAGCAACTGCCCGTGCTTCTGCGCTGAGCGGCCGCCCAAGCCGCTGTCCCGAGCAGTTGTCTGCTGGAAGTCAAGTCCGGAGTAATCGACACCAAAGATTACCTTGTGTGGTGTCATGCAAAGGTGGTATCGTGAGTATGTCGAGACATTCGACAGTTAATCTTCACTTCGAGACATTCGACAGTTAATCTTCACAAATTGATATCATGCGCTAGTTGTCTTTGGTATGCATTAATAAAGAAAAATATCACTAAACTGTGCGAGTGAGATCTTAGTAAAGTATGTAAGGCATGGAATGGTTTTCCTTTGTTTTAATTGCATGGTGTGGTGCGGGTGATGGAAGTCCAGAATTTTATCGTAGTACGTCGACAGATATTAACACATTCATTTGGTTTTTAGCTGTCCCGAGCAGGTATCCTGAGCGGCTGCCCAAAGTGCTGCGCTGGGCTGCTGCGCTGAGCAACTGCCCGTGCTTCTGCGCTGAGCGGCCGCCCAAGCCGCTGTCCCGAGCAGTTGTCTGCTGGAAGTCAAGTCCGGAGTAATCGACACCAAAGATTACCTTGTGTGGTGTCATGCAAAGGTGGTATCGTGAGTATGTCGAGACATTCGATAGTTAATCTTCACAAATTGATATCATGCGCTAGTTGTCTTTGGTGTGCATTAATAAAGAAAAATATCACTAAACTGTGCGAGTGAGATCTTAGTAAAGTATGTAAGGCATGGAATGGTTTTCCTTTGTTTTCATTGCATGGTGTGGTGCGGGTGATGGAAGTCCAGAATTTTATCGTAGTACGTCGACAGATATTAACACATTCATTTGTTTTTCAGCTGTCCCGAGCAGGTATCCTGAGCGGCTGCCCAAACTGCTGCGCTGGGCTGCTGCGCTGAGCAACTGCCCGTGCTTTTGCGCTGAGCGGCCGCCCGAGCAGTTGTCTGCTGGAAGTCAAGTCCGGAGTAATTGACACCAAAGATTACCTTGTGTGGTGTCATGCAAAGGTGGTATCGTGAGTATGTCGAGACATTCGACAGTTAATCTTCACAAATTGATATCATGCGCTAGTTGTCTTTGGTATGCATTAATAAAGAAAAATATCACTAAACTGTGCGAGTGAGATCTTAGTAAAGTATGTAAGGCATGGAATGGTTTTCCTTTGTTTTCATTGCATGGTGTGGTGCGGGTGATGGAAGTCCAGAATTTTATCGTAGTACGTCGACAGATATTAACACATTCATTTGTTTTTTTGGGACGTTCCCGAGCAGGTATCCTGAGCGGCTGCCCAAACTACTGCGCTGGGCTGCTGCGCTGAGCAACTGCCCGTGCTTCTGCGCTGAGCGGCCGCCCAAGCCGCTGTCCCGAGCAGTTGTCTGCTGGAAGTCAAGTCCGGAGTAATCGACACCAAAGATTACCTTGTGTGGTGTCATGCAAAGGTGGTATCGTGAGTATATCGAGACATTCGACAGTTAATCTTCACAAATTGATATCATGCGCTATAATCACTTTATATGTGTCAAAGAAACTTACCAAACGCTGATGCATCGCCTTCTCAAATATCTTAGCCAAGGTAGGTATAAGAGTTATGGGTCTGTAGTTATTTAACTCTTTCTTACTGCCTTTTTTGTGTAAAGGCTTTACCACAGATACTTTTAGTCTTTGCGGAAAAACACCTTCTGTTAGAGAAAGGTTAAGTAAGTATTTTAATACTGGGTATATTATGAACACACATTGTTTTAGTATATGAGTTGAAATGCCGTCATAACCCGTCGATTTGGTATTATTAAGTGAAAAAACCAGCTTTAGCACTTCAATATCAGACACAGGTTTTATAAATATGGTTGAGCTGTTTTGGTTACCATTTAGTAAAGTGTCAGGTATATTAGTGTTAATTGGCTTGGGCGTGTTAGAGAGATTAATGAAGTAGTCATTGAACGCTTCCACTATTTTAATTGGATCTCTTCTCGTATGCCCATTTACGTTAATGGCATTCATACCATCAACGGTATGCTGACAGTCCACCTTATCTTTAATAATGTGCCACGACGCCTTGCACTTATTTTTTGAATTAGATAAAAATTTAAGGTTTACATTTTTTCTCGAATTATTTATACAATGTCTCAAAACACTACTATATTTCTGGTAAATTGTTTTACTGTCAGACGTTTTCAGTTTATAGCAATGATATCGCAATTCTCTTTTTCGTTTTGCTGATACTTTGATACCCTTTGTAATCCACTTAGCTGAAGATGAATTACTCTGAATTTTGTGCTTTTCTATTGGAAAACATAAATTATATAGGAGACAGAAAAGATCGTGGAAAAAATTAAATGCTCTATCTAAGTTATTTTCATTATACACATCCGTCCATCTCAGGGCTATTAAATGATTTAAAAATTTATTCACATTATCTTGGCTATAATTTCGTGACTCTATATACCATTTATTAAAACGCTTCTCTATTTTTGGGGCCGGAAAAGTGGTTGTCTGACAAGTGTCGTGATCAGAGAGGTGCATAGAATGAGTGCGGCCTACTGCTCCCTCAATATTGCTAACAATGTGTTCAATACAGTTTTTCTGTCTTGTGGGCTGTTTAATATGTAGAGTGAGGTTATAATTAAAAGCAAGTTCTTCTAAGCGTCTGGCATTCTTAGCTTCTTTTGGGTTCGGGTTCAATGTATTTATATTAAAATCACCAGCAATAATGACCTTTTTGGATTGTTTTATCACATATTTATGCAATAACACTTCTCAATTGTCAAAGAAAATATTTACATCACTAGACGGAGTTCTGTAGATACAAAGAATTATAAAATTAATCGAGGAAATTAAAACTCCACAAATCTCAAATGAGTGTTCTGCTGGTAGACCTATATCAATATCAAGTCTAATAAAACGTAGCGAGTTTTGAACTAAAATGCATGCTCCCCCTCGTATCACACCAGCTCTAGAAAAAAAACTAGCAATTTGAAAATTTTTTCATGTTAATATTTAGTTCACTACCAGATTTTACGAATGTTTCCGTTAAACAAATAATATCCACGTTTATATTATATTGTGAAAATAACTCGTCGATGCATATTTCTAGTGAGTCAAGTTTAGTTAAAACACCAGCAATATTTTGGTGAAATACAGTTATACTGTATGACGGAGGGTTAGTCACGAAATAACTGACTGATATTCCGGTTAACGCCTTCGTTTTGGCAAGTTTTATTTTTTTGCTGAAAATAATATGGTATCGTGCCTTTTTTAACAAGATTTGTTATTGGTTTTTGTACATCAGATAGAGAGCTTTTATTATTCAGTGTTTTAAAATAATATTGTATTGTACCTTTTTTAGGCTCGGTATTATCACATGTAATTTTACTTTGGATGCTGTTTGAGGCAGTTCGATTATAGATCGAATTCGATTATAGATCTCTATACGATACAAAAATTTGTGCGGTAGACTCCCAGCAAATTTGTAGCGATGACTTCACCACACGCGTTTATTTCACCGCAGTGAGCGCACTTCTATGACTCTCCGTACCTCACAGAATATGCGTCATAGAAAACGCAACGCAGTGCGCGCACTGCCTTAGGATTACAGGAAACGAAGTATGAATGAAAACAAACGGGCTGTGCCTGAGTGCTTGGCCTGCGTACCACAGTGCAGCGAGCATTAGACTAAATAATGTCTGGCAAAAAATTGATCGAGCGTTCCTGGAACCTTGCTTGCTTACCAATATCTGTTAATAACGAGATTGACTTATATTACTTAGATCTTAGGATATATATCTTAGGACTATACATATCTCCACAACAAAAATGTTTTTTAAAGTGTACATGAGATAACTTGATTGAAACTTTCGTAAATATTACACACATTAATGTTATTTGACGGTTTAACTTACGCGTAAGTTAAGCCGTCAAATAACATTAATATGTGTAATATTTACGAAAAATATAACATTAAAATGTGCATGAGATGTTTAGCGGAAACACTATATATAAATAAATATATATATCCCTACATATACGATATAGTGTCTCTATGTGTATTGTTAACAAATTGCGTATAGTAAGCGTACCTAATCCAATTTGATACTTGCGCTTGCTACGTTTGATATAGATATATATATTACATATATATTACATTGTATCACTGCATAACTTAAACATCACCCGCGAACGCCACAGGTACGGTGTAGCTGTATTCTGATATATTATTATTATATTTGTATTTTACATTACTGGTTGGAGTAAATAAATATACTAGATATTTTTCGTAGTAGTCTAGGTATCTTCAAGTCTCGCGTAAATAAGTAGGTATTTTATAAAAGCATGTAGGCTTGATTGTAAGCTGCATCGTCGTTTTGCATTGGGCACAGTATTGACACCATATAGATAATTATGTTTAATAATCAGTAGGTATAATCAATTTATTAGTAAATACAATTTACAAGTCAAAAATTACAGTTAAATTAGATCAAAATATTAATCCAATATTTTAAATAATAATCAAAATTAAATACCTAAATAATATAGTATAAAATAATAACAAAATAATTAATCATAATCATTATGATACATTTAGATAATTAATTCATTAAAAATTTATATCATCATCACAAATTTAAAAGGTTTTGTTAATGTATTCCTTTACAGCATAAAACGCCTTCTTGATGAGCCATGATTTTAACATAACTTTAAAGGATCCTATACTAGCCGCTTTGGTAATATGCTCTGGTAAGCGATTATACACGCTAGGTCCTAACACATGTGTCAACTTTTCTGATTTAACAAGCCTGCGTGCCACTGTCGCGAGCTTGTTCGCATCACGTGTGTTGATGTACTGAGCGTGCAGATCTTTGCGAGTTTTGTACATCGAGAGGTTTTGTCTCACATAGATTGCCACCTGCAATATTACTATTGAAGGCAACGTTAGTATTCGCAACGAAGTAAAATAGGATTTATCGACGTCACCTGCGATACTTGAACGACTGCTCCCACAGCACGTTTCTGCATGCGGAAGACGCGCTCTGTATCAGCGGCACGGCTCCACAGCTCCACTCCGTACTGGAGAAGCGAGTGTACGGTCGCAAAGTAACAGGTGCAGACTATTTCAGGGGACACCACGCGAGATAGCCGTTTTAGAGCGTAACATGCCCAGTTTTGTGCAAAGGCTGTCAATATGTACACTCCAGGTCAGGGTTCGATCTATTTGGAACCCTAAGAAGGCGATAGAGTGCACCTGCTCTATGGGCGTTGTATCAATCGATACTGCGAGATCTCGGCACTGGCGACCGGAGATAGGGAAATGAATGTAGTGTGTTTTTTTTAAGATTCAGAGCTAGTTCATTCCACTTAAACCACTGCGCCACCTGGCGAGTAGCTTCATTTAACCGGTGTTCTAACTGCTCCAAAAACTTTGCACAGACGACGGCTGCCACGTCATCGGCATACATAAAGATTTCACCTGTCGTAACATGTTCGGGCAAATCGTTAAGCAAGAGTGAAAATAAAATATTTGAGACGGAAGAACCTTGTGCCACGCCCAATACTGTGTTCAATGGGTCTGACTTTGTTTCGCCTCTGTCGCCGACCACCACCTGAGATCTGTTGCGTAGAATGTCTGTCAAGAGTGAATGCGCTCGGCATCCAATCCCGTAGTGCTGCAGCTTGGAAGAGAGAACTCTGTGATCTGCGACGTCGAATGCTTACGACAAGTCGCAGCACAATACTGCAACCTGCTGTTTCTTCTCACAAGCCAAAAGCACGCGGTGAATGACCTCACGGATGAGAGAAGTAGTGGAGCGCCCGGCACGGTACGCGTATTGGCGCTCAGACAGCGCGCCCGTCGCCACTAGGCACTCGGTGAGTCGGGTGCTTATGCCGTTTTCCAGAACCTTGGCAACAGCTGGAATTATTGAGACGGGGCGGTAGCTGTCGATATCTTCGCGCTTCCCCTTCCCCTTAAACAGCAGTGAAATTTTACTTATATTTAGAGTCTCAGGGTAGTTTCCTGTTGATAAGCAGCGGTTAAAGAGGATGGCCAAACACTGAGCAAGTGATTCCGCAGCGGTAGACAAAAGTTCCATTGAAAAATCGTTTATATCGTATATATCTCTAGTGGGCTTATTCGGTATTCGGGATGTAATAATTTATAATATTTACTTGGATTGCAATATATGTTTAAAAAACGTAATTATAGCTTTGTTCTATTGGTAAAGGAAGCAGTTGAAAAGGCATTCTAAGACGTTTCAGTAATTGAGTGGAAAAATGTAGTCATGTAGCAAATATCGAAAGGGAATATTGATTTTAAGTGAACTTGACAGTGATGACATTGCGGGTTCAATTCCGAAGCTCTTGAATTTAAATAGTTTTGAAATAAAACTGCTTATTATTTCTCTGGCAACGGCATCCTATACATTTTATAAACTTTGCTGTTTTCACCATATACCTATTATCTTATAACCGTAGTATATTCACTGGCACATTCAATTCAATCATAGGTTGTAAGTTCAAAAACTCTAAAAACAAGCAATTAGGGACTTTTACGAAATATTTGTGCAATATAATATCAAACATGTTTTAGCTCTTGCTCATCCATCGCGCGAAAATGCTAAAACAGTTAAAATTATCGCCTACAAGTTTTCCCTTTCAGTAGTACGTACTATTAGGGTTGCCCTCATTAAGAAACTTTTGCGATAGTGGCGCCCCTATAATTTTTTTTATGCCAAACTTACGTTATACGTTTTATTCCTTGCATTAAGTAAAAAGTTGGCACCTCAGGACATTTCATCCAGAGATCCACTCATCTTACCCTCAAGTGCCCAAATATTTTAGTTTTACTTATGCCCTCTTATGCTTACTTATGCCTTATGAACACACTTAGGCCCTCTTGCACCAAATTACGAATTAACTATGTTAATCCGCGTGTAAAGAAAACCTGATCAAACTCGGATTACGGATTGTTAAGTTTGGCCCAGTTAATATTTGCACGTTGGTGCAACAGCATCAACGTGAAAGAAATGAGTCTCTATAATAAACAGTGCTGACAGATCGAAAATTGGATTGCACACTACAACTTTGTAAAAAGCGCTATATTCTCGAAATTTCACAAGTCAAAAAAGTACTAAACATATTATAATGAGAATAAAAAAAAAACAGTAAAATTAAAACATACGTTTAATCACGGGAAAAGTTATAAAATCAACAAACGAAATAGTATGTATTAAATGTAAGCATACCTACATTAGTAATTTTTAAACTTTCGCGATTTGAACACATATTTATATTATATTAACGGGGCTTAATCGCGTTAGTACCATACCTACATTGATATACATTTCTGCTTATATGTAAACACAGAATTCGCTCTATTAAATCTATGTTCCTATGTACACATCGTATTTGTATTATCACCAGCCAGAGGTTTCAACTATTACATAACTGGTTGATTTTTTCGATTAGATTTTCTACCTAAGTACGGTAGATTGCGAGTAAGTACTCAAATCGCATACAACATAGGGTATATTGAAAAGCACCTACTGAAATGAAAAAGCAATAAGTAAGCAAATTAAACCAAAGACAGGTAAATACCACCATTACAAAATTTATCGAAAGAATGATGCTTTACCATTATTGGTCATTCGTAAGTATATCTGATATTATCGATTTAATATATATATATACTAGCTGACCCGCCAGCGGCTTCGCTCGCTTGGTCTTGGTGTAGTGGAAATGCCGTTTTGGAACCTCGAGGTCATGGGTTCGATCCCCGGGTTGGACAGTTATTGGGTTTTTCTGAGAAGTAAAGATATTTTCAATAACAGTCCGGAGACTGGAACAAGTGCCCCATAGATGGAAATAGGCTCACCTACTGTTACATGATCACATGACCAAACACATATATGGCTCAAGGTAGGCGTTGAAAACACCGCTGCTTACCTCTTCGAGGATTATATTGGCAAAAGTATCGATTCACTCAAGATGACTGATGTTACCGCCCCGCGGTTTTACCTCCGTGGTGATGGATGGTGATGATAAGGAAAAGTATCTTATTAAAATACCGCTGCTTACCCCTACGAGGATATATAGGCAAAATTATTGGTTATGTTGTGTTTAAAAATAACATGTTAATATTGCGGGTGGTTCACTCAAGACCGTTAAACTGGTGTTTCACCTCAGTGGTGATGGCGGAATCGCTCGACTACAGTCGGCTGAATAACACAAACAAGGAATATTTAACTCTCTACCGAGAGATAACAAAGATGTATGGATGATATGCGAACTCTATCGCCGAGCACGTTGTCATAATCATTACGTACTTTTGACTATCGGAAAATGACACATCTTTGACAGAAATATATTGACAGAAAATAATCCATCATTACGATCTAGACGTAGGCGGAGATCTTGTTATTTTGTCTATGCTGAAACTAAAACAAAAGAAATAATATCGCGAAGCCAACCAAATTGAAAATCAGTACTATGATGATCTATAGAGTCTGGCCAACGAAAGCTGTCCACGTATTATATTCAGAAGTTTTGATATGGCAATAATTTAAGACTGTCAAAATTGACACTTTGACGTTTCGTACTTGAGTCATCTTCTGTTTACCACTGCGGTCCCAATTGGCCATAATCGATATTAGCGCGATAAAAGTCGGTCCCTTTCACCGTGAGCGTGATTACGATGGCCCACGCTACGTCATCGATGACGTCTTAACTGCCGCCATATTGACGATTACATGAACCATGCTCTACACCATAATCGTCGTGAGCGTTCTGTCAAAAGTGACAGGTGTTTGTTTATTTCTACAATGTATTTACTGGTGCCCCTTCTTTTTGATGTAAAAGTTGTATAAGTCGGTCCATCCATTCCATTATTTCTTTTTAATCCACACACTACATAGTTAACCTTCACACTATGCACGATATTTTTATGAATTTGTTTTTCGCGCGCAAATGGTTCGTTCTTGCTACAACTCTGGTCCGAATTAACAACACGCTTATAGTGCCACGAGCTGTCAAAATCGCGATATTTGTCTCGGACCAGCTTTGGTAGACGATAGCACTGTGAGCAAAATTATCGCAAAACGGACCACGGCATACGTTGGTTTATGTGCATCATATTTTCATTGATTTTGTTTAAAATAATGCCGAGAACAATTAAAAGTTCGACGAGTAAGCTTCTATTTACTATGATTGACAAATTTAATATAAAGACATAAAAAGTGATTTAAATCAGAAATCTGCAGAGAAAATACTACGAACGGATTCAATCCTTTCACTTTCAGGTTAGTTTATTGAATTTCTAATGAAACATTTTGATATTTTTAGACTATTTAAGACAAATCGCAATATTTTTCATGGTGTATCTACTTTTCAGGAAGTATTAACAACGAGGAGACAAAACTTAAAATTGTGGAAGCAGTAAAGAAATTGAAAACTCTCGAAAAAAAATGAAATGGCGACTTCTGAAACACATTATTTAGAAAAGATATCTTCAATGACAGGTATTACTTTAGAAATTATAGATTTTAACAGTTACTTCGAAGAGTTATATAAATTTATGACAATGTATGGATGGCTAAATTAAATAATATAATATTATGGTTTTGTAATAATGTCTTTGTATATTATTATGGTTTTTGACTTTAATGACTGATAATTAATAATATACTGTTACATACATAATTTATTGTATTTGTTATCTTCAGATGTCAGTGTGAAGACTCTAAGAAGAATTAAAATTGAAGGGTCTAAAAATCAAGGACAGTGGAATACTCCGGGGAAAAATCGTCCACATTCAGCAACAGTTTCCAATTTGGATAATTTTGAGATTTCAGCTATAAGAAACAAAATAAACGAATTTTATGGAGTTAGAAAACAAGTCCCAACACTGAGAAGCCTGCACAATGAGCTGAGGGAAGCAATTGAATTTAAGGGATGCCGTGAAACCCTTAGAAAAATTTTACACAAGAACGGGTTTGAGTTTCAAAACAATAAAAATGAACGGGCTTTACTTACAGAAAAATATGAAATTGCGGCATGGAGACATAGATTCTTGAGGACAATACATAAAAAGAGGCTAGAAGGTAAACAGATTATATGCCTTGATGAGACATATGTACATCAGAACTATAAAGTTAAAAAATCATGGCACCTTCAACAAGCGGTGTCACTACTAATATATCATCAGGAAAAAGACATATTATTGTGCATGCCGGATCGGAGGAAGGGTTTGTGCCAGGTGCATTATTGGTATTCAGCACAAAATCCAAATCAGCTGACTACCATGATGATATGAATGCTACCAACTTTATGAAATGGTTTGAGGAAATGTTGATACCTAATCTCACTAAACCTAGTGTAATCGTGATGGACAATGCAAGTTACCATGTGAAACAAGTAAACAAACCCCCTACTATGTCTGATTCTAAAGCTAATCTCCGAATATGGCTTCAAGAAAATAATATTCATTTTGAAGAATATCACACCAAAGCAGAATTAATTTGTTTGGTGAAAGATAATAAACCTGCCGTTGTTTACGAAGCAGAAGTGCTTCTAAAAAAACACAGTCATATCCACAATCACGAAATTTTGTTGCTGCCACCGTATCATTGCGACCTCAATGCTATTGAGCTTGTATGGAGTCAAGAGAAGAGAAAAGTAGCAAGCAAAAATATAGGAATACCAGGGTCTGAAATACAAAATTTAATAAAAGAATGTTTTCTATCCATAACTGCTGATGACTGGAAGAAGTACACTGATCATGTACTAAATGTGGAAAATCAGTACAAATTAAGGGACCGTATTACTGAAAACGAACTTGAACCATTCATAATACATGTTGGGGACAGTAGCAGTAGCAGCGAAGAAAGCAATGAAGCTGATTCAATATCAGGTGTAGAGTTTTTGGAATCCAATTTTAACTATGACTCATAGCCCCTATATTTGTACGGCTCCTCGGAATCATCGACTGTACATAAATAATGGATTATTAAAAAATAATAAAAAGACAGAATTAAATGTAATCTTTTATTTGATATTCTTCATAATACATTCGAAAATTTCAACAACAGTTGCTAACAAAACAAAATTTTTACAACTCTAAAAAAATGTACTTGCTGAAAAATAAATAGTATCAACTCCGTTTATGCAGTGTATAGCCAGGGTTAACAGCTCTTGATTTTTTTAAATTCCCGCCTTTTTTCTTGGACAGCTTTCGTTGGCCAGACTCTAGCTCTTCCATTTTGGGACTATTCAATTAGGTCGGGTTCGCGATACTATCACTTTTCTTGAGTTTTGGAACGCCACATTAGATCCTCCAACGCACACTGTTTTGATAGATATGATTCAATTCGAACTTTGTGCATCGGTAATAAAGTGCAAATTGACTCTTTGGCGTTAGGAACACACCTACATTGCTTAGACAACAGTGAGTGCTTGTAATTTAATATGAACTTTATTGAATAGCAGTAAAGTTCAAATTGACTCTACATTTTAGTTGAAAACGTTTGTATGGGAAAAAGAAAAGGGCTGTTTTTATGGTGTTCCCGGCAATTATTCGAATTTATCTTGCCTTAAAAACCATCCTTGGACTTCAACAAACATGTAGAAAAAAGAATTAGTCAAATTGGTCAAGGCGTTGTTGAGTTATGCGGTTACCAACACATTTTGCGATTCATTTTTATATTATCGATATATAAATCGATAATATCAGAAATTGATTAATCGAGAAAGAACGATAATCGTCGAATATCACAAGTAGCTGCCATTTTTTTGTTGGTACTCTCCTGCTACAGTTGGTACCTTCAGGTTGGCTAAGAATTGGATCTGGTTTTATACATTTCCATATTTTTGAAAATAAGTTGGCAGTGCACACTCTAACTAGTATTATATGCTCGTTACAAAGTAGTAAGTTAAATAATAATGATTAAGTTTTGGGGGAGTACAAGGGCAAAATATCCGCCAAAACATGACACTGGCAGAGTAACGTCTTTCCACGTTAAAAAGCCACATAAGAAGAAGAAGAAGAAGAAGAATGATTAAGTTCATTAAGTTAATAGGATTGTTAACATTTTTAACGTATGTTAAATTAATCTGAACACCGAAATACACACCTAGCATTTTTTAATATTTTTTAGAGAACTGTAAACTAAAAAAAAAAGTTTTTATTTCAACTTTTAAAATTGGCGCCAACCTCGTACTACGTCACTCAGGCAAAAACAAGCAGTGTTGTGATTATCATCATTGTAGTCTTTGGTGATTATAATACGTTTTCCTTGCTTGGAGGTTGCTTGCTTGAACCTGGAGATGGCGGGAAAAGACCAACAATGACTATTATTAATTTATTTTCTTTTGTGTTTTTTCTCAAGTTTTGACGTGTAATAGTGATTATTTATTATTAAACGTCGATGTTCACAATATTGTACGAGTGCCAGTAAAGTGTACTTATAAAATCATTAATTCATCCACATGAATTAAACAAAACAGTAATTAAATCACTGAATTATTTCTTAGAGCAGACTAACTACCTACCTACCTACTTGAAAAAATAGTTTATAACTCTGCATTTACAAAAATAAACCTGCATTTTTGCAGCATAATTTGTTCTATGTCGGGTCTTTTAACTCAAAAGGAAAAATCAACCCTTATCGGATCACTCAGTTGCCCGTCTGTTACCTACCGTCTACCGTCTACTACGTCAGTCTACCTGTCAAGACCCTTTTTCATTTATAACAAAAAAACATCTGAAATTCATAAATGTGTACCAACAATGGTCATTCTGCCATCATTTCCGCAGCTGCTTCCGTTTTTTGTCACGTGACTTCTAGATACTTTTGTACACATTTTTCATATTATATTATTATATTATTTCCATTCATATTTTAGTAATGTTTTCTAATACTTCGTAGAAGGTTCTTAAGTACTTACATAAAAAAAAACAAGAAAAGACGGGAGGTTATGGCGAGGCCGAAGGCCGAGCCTACAGTGCGAACAAAGTCGCGGGTAGTCGCTAGTAATTATTATGAAGATGAAAGATTTGAATTTTTGTATGTTTTTAACGATTATAAATTCAAAAAGTAATGTACCGATTTTTGAAATTCTTTCAGCGTTACAATGCTAATACATTATCTCTGAGTAATATAGGCTATTTAAATTTTTAATCATAATCATCATCGTCCTACCATCAACACGTGAGTGAAACCGCGGAGCGGAGCTTGCATATTACAAGAAATTCGCTAGATTACAATATTAGCCATAATACTATCGAACTCTTCTATAGAAAACGAAATTGAACAGTCCAGCTTAATATGTATATCTACCACTATTACAATATTACCGTGACCAGTTTGAGGAATATAGACATACGTAGCGATACCACTTTACGATACATGGCGATACCAAAGAGAAAAATATAACACGAATACGATACCCAAGTTACTATTATTTATTCTGTGACGATACTACAGTGAGATTGCCTACACATTGTGATTCATTGTTTGTATTGCATTGAACGGTGAGCTAGTATACGAGACAGCCGTATCTTTTGTCCGACGAGCAAATTGATAGAAAATTCATTGGATTGGCGATCCGATCTGATTCACGGGTCACGGCACAGTCACTTCGGTCATTCGACTGCATTCCTGACGACCGCCTATTAAGTAAGTAGAGAGCTAAGTTTGTTACCCTCTTTATTAAACTTATGAGAAATTCATACTTAGCTACGTAAATAAGATATACCTACATCTTTTATCTTTATTGTTATTTGTCTATGTCTTTATTTGTGGTAACAGCCTATTAAAAGGTAATACTAGTAGAGATACCGTTCTAACAATAGCACCGATTCTAAGTGTTAGGTTATATATTTACTGATATGAGTCCTATTACTGCACACCCACCATTCGCGTGACTAAGTGCTATGTAACACAAAATAAATGTTGATTGTAGCTATAATATCTTATATTCTTCTAATTTAAGATTTTTCTTTATGTTTTAATAGATAACTATTTTGTAACTATATAATAAAAACTGTTTTATTTTAAATTTAATCTTTGTTTTAACTATTTATCTTGTTGCACACCACCGTCTACCTGTCCATTCAAAGGTTGTCTGTAAGTGATTGCATTAGCTATAAGACCGCCAATTGTATCATAAAATCTAAGATTTTTACTCGTAAGTAGGTTAATTAGTTAATTTACCTACTGTATATTTATTCTTTTCTTGTGGAAATAGAGAAGAATGTGGTAAGAATAAGAGTTTTTATATTGTATTGTATATTCTTTGTAGAACTATAAATGCGACCTATAATAATAGTGCATGGCGGTGCTGGAGACATCCCAGATAGTCGTGTTCAAGGCAAACTTGATGGCGTTAGGCAAGCAGTTCGAATGGGCTACCAATGTTTGCTACGTGGAGACACTGCCCTGGATGCTGTAGAAGCAGCCGTGGTTTCTATGGAAAAAGATGACAATTTCAATGCCGGTAGGTACACGAGATATAAAATTGAAAAATTAAAATGATTATCATCATTATATCTATCTATTGCAGGGTATGGCTCTGTCCTAAATCTTAAAGGTGGCATTGAGATGGAAGCCAGTATAATGAGAGGCGCAGATCTTAATGTAGGCGCAGTGACACTCATTAAAGATTTTCCTCACCCCATAAGTATAGCGCACAAGGTTCTTACCGATTCGCCGCATTCATTATTAGGGGGAGAAGGAGCAAAAATATTCGCCTTAGAAAAGGTAAGAATATATACTTAAAGGTACCATAATTATATGTATTATTTGTATGAGAAAAGAGTACTCACTTACCTACACATATTTGCTTCAGGGGGCGTAAATAGGCTATCTAAAAACTAAGATAGAGAAATATTTTTAAAATACTTAGATGGTTTTGACATAAATAAGATGTAAACAGTTGTCTCAAATTTTAAATGAGTCGGTTAAAGATTTTGTTGACTGCAAAATTAAAGACTTTTACTCAGTTTGGGACCGCCTGCAAAAATAAATATTCACATGGCCTATTTCATTATTTGATATTGTCTTTTTGTCCTAATTTGTTTTGTATTCTCTTAGATGTCAGCTTTGGAATCATCCCTTGAGATGCAAGCTGTCTCTTATTATTATTATCTAGAGGAATAAGCTCACTACCATTCTCCACACAAGTTTTGACGATCGCACTTGGCGGCACGCCTTACTCAACAGGGTCGACGTCCGAACCCAACAGGGTTTGGAAGTCTCGCATACGCAAATTTGTAGTGTATCAATGCTAGCTTTATTTTCATAGATTTTCAGTTTTCTAAAATGAGTAAACGCTATTATATCGCCTTATATTCAAAATGTTTAAATTAGGTTTATGACTGACGCTTCAGAAAACTGAATTAGCTGGTCCAAGTGAATCCCTGCCCAAAACTCCCGCTTCATAGAGGCTGAGGGACGGGCCGCTCTCTTAGTCGAAACTGTATTAATTCATCTAGTTATTCACGCTCGCCTGCTAGCTGTTCTGTTACTTAATGGAAGTCAGGGTTTTGGCTGCATGCTTTACCGTCTAAAAATGCCCTTGCCAGATCCCTCACCGCTGTGTCTGCGGCGAAATGACAGATCCGCTCTGCCACTTCACCCCTTGTGTAAAAAGCGCGAGGTGTACATCGCGGCACCCAGCTTGAATGATGTCACCCGTCATGTCTTTGGCAGTGCTGGTGTCGGACGGATGCGGGATGACTTAGACTGAGCTTATAAATTAGTTTTTTTTTATCATTTAGTTGTAATTTTAGAGTTTCGTACCTCAAAAGGAACCCTTATATTATATATAACCATTATAACACTTTGTTATCCATTTGTCCATATCTATATATCCAATCTGCCTGGCAAGACCCTTTTTCTCAAGAACGCGTAGTTATAAGGTTGAAATTTATATTAAATACTCAAGTCTTTGGTCTCTTTCATCATCATCATCTCAGGACGTAGGACGTCCACTGCTGAACATAGATCTTCCCCAGAAATTTCCAAAAGGACCGGTTGGAAGCGGCCTGCATCCAACGTCGTCCTGCTACCGTTATCAGGTCATCAGTCCACCTTGTCGACACACAATGGACGACTACGTAAACTATAGACGAACGCACCTAATACTGTTAGTAAAATATCTAGGTAGGTACAGGTAGGTACCTCCTTTCTTCTTTCTCCGAAAAAAGCACCCGTGTTTCAGTAAGAAACATAATGCAAATTACTTGCATTTTTGTGCTAAATGATAAGGCTCAATATGATGTAAATATATCAGACATTTATATATAAAATCCTAATACATATTATTATAAATGCGAAAGTGAGAAAGCGTAACAAACGCTTTCACGCTTAAACGGCTGGATCTTGATTAAATTTTTCAGACATAGATAATCTCGCAAAAATAATATAGGATGATTTTATGATCATCACCCATCACCACGCGAGTGAAACCGCGGGGCGCAGCTAGTGATACAATACATAATATAGTGAAAAAAAATATTATTATAACTTAAAATATTTTCCAAGTAGGTAATTTTATAATTATATTGTATTATATTTTATAATATAGGCAGTTTTATAATGATTTTTGTTTTACAGGGATTCGAGACTGTGCCCGAAGAATCACTCATAAGTCAACATGCCAAAGATGCATTGCACCATTTTCTGACAAAAGGTGATGTCGGTCGAACAGAAATTGGATCAAATGAAGTAAGTTCATAGCTTATGAAGAGTTTGTACACATCCACTATAGCTAAGTATTTATTTTTGATGTATTAAATCGATATCTTATTATAGTATCTAATGGTGATGTACTCGTAGAATATTCGTAGTTATTCGTATTCGTGAATATAAGCATTGTAAGTATTATAAGTATTGGCATTGGTCGTATTCTCTAATCCGTGCGAGTGTTGCTCTTATGAACGGTAAGAATATGTCATAATCATAATTAGCACATTTTGTTCCCACTGCTGGGACTCGAGCCTTCCTCTGAGAGAGAGGAGTTGGGCCATAATCCACCACGGAGCCTAGTGCGGATTGGTGGATAGGTCAGTGGCGGACCCATGTCGAAGTTTAAAGGCCGCCCGAAGGCCCTCGACATAGCCTAACGACGCACGAACCACGGAAGCGCTCAGTTGAATAATGCCACTAGCGGTCACACATCCAAGTCCACTGACCGCAGCAAGTGTTGCTTATCTTGTTGATAGGTTAAGATCGCCAAGTCGAGCTCCGCTACGAGCGCATCGTTACGAGCGAAGAATATTTATCATTTGTATGAATCAATTATTTTATTGCCCTTCTAGTTCTTTTAGTGCCGTTTTCGTGGATATTCATTGCAACGCCGCTTCCATCTAAACCGTTACAAGGCAACACAAGGCTTAAAATAAATCTCACTCTACCCTTAAAATATCTTTGTATTTGCTTACGAACTTTCGATAGGGAAACAACCGACCGACCGGCTTTTATCGAAATAGCTCAAATTTTCGGTTATACAATATATAATTTTAGAAAGTAATACGAGATGAAAATTTTTTTACTATAATATACTTATGTTTATAGAGAACGCAAAAATAAGTAAGTTTGTATATATTTATATATGTCGAATCTTAGACAATAATATGGGAAGACACTGCCTCTCATGATACAGGTTCATATCCTAGTATGGAAGGCATTGTTCCACTGAGTTTTGTAACATTATTGTTGCACAATAAACGTATTATTAATATTATTTTAATATTTCCAGATATAAACTGAATATTTGCATTCTTTTTTATCGCGAATACCAAAAAATTAACATTAATCACTAGCACAGAAATTATAAATCGATTATTGCACTAAACATGTTTTTTTAATACGTCATATGTTCTGTATGTTCCA
This sequence comes from Selenia dentaria, assembly GCA_917880725.1. NCBI lineage: Eukaryota > Metazoa > Arthropoda > Insecta > Lepidoptera > Geometridae > Selenia > Selenia dentaria. The sequence continues at coordinate 29,092,024 of OU862877.1, read as the reverse complement.
CTATAGACGAAATATTGTTAATAGGTAATAGGTAGGCTGAATTTACACATAAAAATTACACAATAATACCAAAGCCTACATAATATATTAGAATTATTAATATAACATACAATTTAACAATGACATGATGACATGATGATGGGATCTCGCTAATTATTTTATGTAGGGTTGATTATGGCCAGTAAAAGGTTCTTAAGAAAGAAAAACCAAAAAAAGATGAGAGGTTACGACGAGTCCGAAGGCCGATCCTACTACCCGAACGAAGTCGCGGGCAGTTGCTAGTTAAATTATTAAAATGTCAAATATGTCACAACTAATTCATAAAAACGCACCTATTATAAAACAGTAATAATATTTTTATTGTATTACTTTTTCAAAGCACTAACGCCTGCTTTAGCGATCTCAAACATTGAAATTTATCCCCTCACCAGTCGATTGTCAATAAAACAATGAAATTTCTATTGTGTCTGGGTCGTTCGACTGATGAACTATTACGGACCAGAACTTCGGTGGCCTAGTTGGTCAATGGCGTCTGACACGGAGAGTCAGAAGACGCGGGTTCGAATCCCGTCTGAGGATGGCATTTTTCTCTCTATAAATTTCAATGTTTGAGATCGCTAAAGCAGGCGTTAGTGCTTGAAAAAAAAGTAATACTATAAAAATTACAAGAGCTGCGATGTCAATACGAAAGTTTAAGTATTTCTAAATAATGCTTCTTTCGGTTGGATGGTACTGTTAAACTGTCCCATAGATGTCGCTCCGTCCCCGCAAGACGGTTAGTCAAATAGAGAGTTAAAATTCGATGCTCAGAACCTCAATGGCGTCTGACACGGAGAGTCAGAAGACGCGGGTTCGAATCCCGTCCGAGGATGGAATTTTTCTCTATAAATTTCAAAGTAATAATATTATTTTTATGATTATGTAATAATATAAAATCTTTAGAATTGAACAACTCTCTCAAAGCAATTTTCAGCGAGCCACTTGTTAAGCTTAATCTATACTATAATATTATAAAGAGGAAAGATTTGTGATGATGTTTGTAACGGATTGGCTCAAAAAGTACTGGACCAATTTCAAAAATTCTTTCACCGTTGGAAAGTTATACCTTCACCCTGAGTAACATAGGCTATATAAGATTCATAATCATCATCATAATCATCCGTCACCGCGCGGGTGAAACCGCGGAGAGCAGCTAGTTTTAAATAATTTGAGAGGGAGCTCTCTAATACATCTAGGAATAAGTGATAGTCACTAGTATTAATTCAAATGCACTGATATTATACAGGGTGGTGTGGGAACTGTTGGTGCAGTTGCAGTGGATGCCCAAGGTCACATTGCTGTTGCTACAAGCACAGGGGGTATGAGCGGGAAAGCAGTCGGGCGAATTGGTGATACTCCACAAATTGGAAGCGGAACTTACGCTGATGACCGCATTGGCGGCGTTTCAACAACAGGTAAACGAACTTGGATAGCAGTGAAAGTATGTACGCTTTGCGCATTGGTCTACATTAAATTGACATCGATATTTGATAAGAATTACATGTTTTGTGTTTTCTGAATTGTTTTTTGTAGTAATGAGTAAGTTTACAAAATTAAATGTTACAGGCCATGGGGAATCCATTCTGAAGTATTGTTTGGCACACAGTATTGTTAAGCTGATGGAAAGAGGTACAGACGCCAATACAGCCACTAAGAAAGCTGTCGATGGTAGGTACCTACATATTTACAAAGAATTATCAATTGTACGTCGGATACTGCAACGGTATTCTGAGTCCAAGTCAAAATCATTTATTCAATTAAAGCATCAAAGACGCACTTATGAATATCAATTATTCATTATAATTCACTTTAAAGACTCCACATACCGCCGCGTTTCAAAATAGAAGCGTCAAGGAACTCGGGGCTATTATTTTCATAGATTTTACAATGCTACTAGTTATACTTAGTTAGGCACTGTACTACTCTTATTACATTTTATGGGTGGCAGATGACAACTTGCCCGAAGTGGAGTATTCAAAGCATCTTTGTCTTCTATATAATGTCGGACTTTATAATGTATTTTTTTTAATTAAAATGCTTTTTACAGTCAACTTGAATTTTCCCTCTGCGAACTCAGTTGTTTTGAGAAGAGTCCTAATTACAGACCAGGCAGTAAAATTGTAGGTATAGACCTCAGACGAAATAAAAAAAGTCAAGACAGAATGTTGTGAACAGAGAAGTGAGGTCGGTTTTCTAAACTACATGTGCGTGACTGGGTACTGTCATGGTAATTCAAATTATATTAATGTTATTAAAAAAATATCAATAATTAATAAATTTAAATTAAATGTTAATTAAAACTTTACGTTTTGCTTCCACGCGCCGCGATAGTTCGACTGACGAGTCAAGGCGTAGTTTCGTTGTAGGTTTTGTATGTAAATATGTATGGACCGCCGAGGCGTAGTTTCACCCGGCCTCACTTCTATGTTCACAACATTCTGTCTTGACTTTTTTATTTTGTCTGAGGTATAGACTAGCAGATTTAGCCCTATCGCATACGCAGATAGTAAGTTAATATGTGGTCGCTCAGCGACAAAGCCCATAAAAAGTGACTGTTATATTATATGGTTAACAATTTTTTTTAGGAATGACAGAACGTTTACACAATACTGCTGGCGCCATAACTTTATCTAAAGATGGTGATGTAGGAGTACATTTCAGCTCAAACAGAATGGCATGGGCATATGTAAAAACTGATCAAGTATTTTACGGAATAGAACACGGCGAGGTCCTTCAAGAACAGTTAAATGAAAAGTAGCCCATAAATTATTTATAATAATATGAATGAAGTTTGTTTTGAAGTAGACCTACAATTCAATCTAATTTCTTATAGATTACCGTAACTAAAAAGCCAAACATACTCAGCCATATATAATATTCATTATTGTTATTATTTCATTTCCTTTTATGGAGAGTATTTTTTTATTTGTGTAATGGTTGAATAAATTAAGCTTTATAAACTTTTTGATGAACTTGAGAAATTTTGTTTTATTTTTCCTGTATTATTACGGATGTAGCAATACTACCCACCCCATTATCTTCAAATAGTATCCGGTTAGTTAACTATTAGCGTGGATAAAGACTCTTTCATCGCATACTAAGATAAATATAGTATGTTTTTAACAAAAATTTGAACTTCAGCACCAAAATGAGCGAATGAGGCTGCTTTAACAGCCTACCATGGATACGTTTCGTCAGTCCTGAACTATGGGTTAATTATGTGGGGAAACTGAGTAGACTCGGAAAAGGCTTTTAAGGTTCAAAAACGGTGCATTCGTGTAATCAATAAATCCTGGTACTTAGATACATGTAAACCTTTATTTAAAGAATATTATGATATTTCTTACCACTACTGCCATGCTTGTACATAAGAGAAGTATGCATTTTTGTAAAACGTTATCCTTCATATTTTAAGGCACGAAGTGAAGTTTATCCAAGACAAAAATGTAAGCAGTACAAAAACTTATTATATCAACCTCGGTGCTATAAGGACATTTATAAAAGAAATGTGTATAATCCTATTAATATTATAAACGTGAAAGTTTGTATGTATGGATGTATGGATGTTTGTTACTCTTTCACGCACAAACGGGGGGGCTAATGTTGATGAAATTTGGTATGGGGGTAGATGAGGCGCTGGATTAACACATAGGATACTTTTCATCATCATCATCATCATCATCCATCACCACGCGGGTGAAACCGCGGGGCGCAGCTAGTATGTGTATAAAAGTATATACCTAATAAGTTACCAGATGATTTGAAACAGTTAGATGGACAAATCTTTAGAAAGAGGCCAACTAAGTGGCTGTTAGATAATTCCTTTTATAGTGTTAAAGAATATTTAGATTTTCAGGGCACAAATTGTAAATAAGATAATTTTAAATTTGTAGTTATAATTAGTGCGACTTCAGCCAATCATTTGCACATCTGTTTGCAGGCTGAATACAGACGCAGCACATTTGTACAACAACTAAAAATCTTAAATTTAATGCTTGTATTCTGGCAAATAAACTATTTGAATTAGAATTTGAAAAATAAAATCACAAATTATAGTGAACCTTGCTACTTACGGGATCGATTGTCATTCGCCGTCAATTATGATATCATCAAGATAGGCGTAACACTTTTCAGTTATTGGAGTGTAATTCAAAACTGTAACCTCGAAAGTATACCTACTCTACACGTTAAAAAGCCACATAAGAAGAAGAAGAAGATACCTACTCTACGAAACAAAAACAAAGAATTTTGAATCGGTCCACAAATGGGGGAGAAATCGCTGAACATACACAAAAAACATACAATCTAAAATCTAACATATAACCTCCTCGTATTTTGAAGTCTGTTAAAAAGAACAACTGTTTAAAGTCTATGTGAAAGTGATTTCTTTAACCATGTCAAACAGTAGGTTTATAAAAATAAACAGCTCTCGTATTTGTTCAGAGTTTGTACATACAATTGTCTGTGTTTGTATTTAGAGAGACGCCGGTACTATTACTTACAGTTTCCAAATGAAACTAGACAATATTATGAGTAGAGTATATCTACACTAAGTAAAATTATAAAGAGGAAATATTTGTTTTTTTTTGTTTTACTGTTGTTTGTTTGTTTTACTTTTATAATGAACTAGCTGCTCTCCGCGGTTCACCCGCGCGGTGATGGATGATAATGCGCGGAACGCATATAATAAATATATTAAAATTCGTCGATAGGGTAGGTAGGTTTGTAATAAATGTTATTATTTTTTTAATATAGTACTTAGTTTTTTTTATTTTACCTTAAACCTACCTACCATAATTATCAGAGTAGGAGTTATGTACGAAATGGCAGTATCTTAATACAAGTAGTGTGATTCAAAATCAAGCACCAATCCACACTGTATGTGGAACATGCAAACGAATAGTTACATTATTAGTGGTGATATACTTATTTTACTCCTGAATAATTTTATGCACTCAAATATCCAAGCGTGAAGGTTTATAAAAATAGCAAAACATAACTTACTTGTAAGATTGTGCCGCTCAAAGCATTTTAATGAGATGTGCGTTCTTAAGACGCGGTCCAACCCCAGTTTTAAAATAATTTACGATGCTTTACGTAGGTAAGGTTGAAAATCGCTTGTTAGATTCGACGACGTAATGCGAAAATGCATTAATTTTGTACGTTTTCTTTATATTTTTCGATGTATACCAATATAATTGAAAAAACTGCTGGTTACTACTTTAGTACTATATGTTGGCTATGTATTACCTAAAAAATAATATAGTGTTATCGCTGAAAATTCTGAGAGTTTGGACGTGAAAGTTTATTTTTATGGACCTATTTAGGATTTTTTCTGCAACCCTTCGAGTAATATTTATGAATTCTGTTCGGTTATTACTCTTTGTCTGTTCCTTTTCTAACCTTTGTATTTTTTTCAAAGATTATTATGGATCTGTTTCGTTACACTAGATGTTTAATCTGTCCGAATCAGCAAGACTCATTCGAGTTAAGTTTCATTCATAAATCTATTGTTATTTTTTGCGCTGATAAAGATTCTGCTTTTTACTATTATCAGGATACGTGGGCTATAGGTATAGGTAAGTGAGCTAGTTCGTGCCGGTGCGTTAATTCGTTAGTTTTGTTTTGGCGAAAAAATAAGCATATGAAATATTAATCCTTTCAAATGGCAATAAATCGACACGATATAGCGGTAATTTTATTTTTAGTTCATGTCACTACCGAATCAAGGATATTCAAAATAGTTTTTGTCTGCGTAAACGTTATATAATAATATACATATAATAATATATGATAATAACATTGTTAAAATATTTTTAATTTTAAATAAATAAAACAATACATGTATTGTTTTAACGTTTTTTTTAACGTAGCTTGTTTAAATAGCAATAATAGCATTATAGCAATAATAGCAAAAATAATAATAGCAAAATAGTTAGACGGAGTTTAGACCGTCCGAGAGTTAAATAGTTTTTACTTACTTTGGTTAAAGAATATAGTATAGAATAGTAATGTTTCTTATGAGCTATGTTCTTTTTATGTTTTGTTCAATATAATTCTTATAATACGAGTTTGAAAATGACCTGTATTTATATTTTCTACCGACTTCCAAAAAGGAGGAGTTGTTACCTCATAACTTTTGATAGAGTGAACCGATTCTCAAAACTCTTTTTTGTTTGAAAGCTGATGCTTCCCGTGTGGCCCCATTTAAATTTCATTAAATGTGGTCCCGTAGTTTTTGAGTTACACTCCAATCATTGAATAGAATGGAAGTCGGTATTAAATTTTTCAAATTGTACCTACTTGTAAGTTAAATTTGCATAGGTGTACATTATATTTGAATATCGGATTCAATAATTCAATGATTTATGTGTCTTTAGTTTCATTTTATTTATCATTGCTTTGTCTATGAAAGAGAAATTTTATATAAGTACTTATTTTTAATTGATTGTTCTTTAAAGTAGTAGCATTTAAAATGTATTAAAGTTATACAAATACAAATACAAATTTAATTTATTGACATAAAATAATTCCACAATATGTTATGAATCCATAGGCTCCCGAACTAGTTTAAACTGTGTTTCAGGAGCCAGTGGCTTCTCCGACGTACATTCAAATGTATTATGTCTCCAATCAAAAAAAAGAAAAGAGCATTACATTAACATTAAGGTTTGTGTTAGTATTAGGGTGTATACGTGTGTGTGTGTGTGTGTGTGTGTGTGTGCATGTTTGTGTGTGCAAGTCTGTGTGTATACGTGTGTATGTTTGTAGTACTGAATACAAGTTTTTAAATTTGATTTCTAAAATCAGATAACATTTTTTCTATGCTTTCGTAGTCAAATGTTTCGAGCCAGGATAGTATAATTCTTTTTATTTCATGATTACTATATTTTTTACTTTACTTTTGATATCCAAAGTATTATATAAGTGTGGAACAACAACATCAAACTGTCTCTTTGCAAAAGTTGTGATTACAAAAGGAACTGGACATTTTTGGATTCTCTTTTTAGATTCTGGAAAACTTGGCACTATTCTCTTATGATACCGCCTTAGGCTCTCAAAAATGAAAAGCTTACAAACTGACAATACCTTTGTTGTTTCGTAAACTGACGTAGTTGGGTGTCTGAACGGGAGGAACATAAGCACTTTAAGTTAATTTAAGTGTACCTAACTTCGTAATTTTGTTTCTTACCCTACCTAAGAGAGTCTGACATAATATTAATTATATTCTTTACCGAACGAAAATTTCAAACAAAAGGAGACATTGAGTATTGCTTTCATTTTTAGTTAACATGTCATTAAAAGCTTATTTTGTTGTCATTACTTTTGATATACTCGTAACTATCACAATTTTTCTTTAAAAATATTTTAAAAATATATCATTATACAGTTCTTAGTCGTAATCAAATACTCGTAAATATATATCTCTTTAAATATATGTATTTTTTTATTAATATAAACTTTATCCCGAAACAGGGCGCACAAGCTCACAACAAGTAGAAGAAGTTAGAAGTAGAGCCAAATTTCATCACGAAATAGGATTCAAACAAGAAGTTAACAAATAAATAAAAAATCTAATTAAAACTACATTCTTTATGCATTAAGCTACTACCAAAATACCAATAAATACCAATATTCATCACATAAAAGCTTTCTAACTGATATCATGCTTTGTAATATAAAAAAAAACACGTAAAATATTAAGAGCCTTCAGATGTCGAAATAGTGGACATTTACCTTAGATATCTATTGACTTCATATGTCTTGTATCCATGTATTTTATTTAGTTACTAGTCCGGATTGTTGGCGTAAACACTTGTCAACAAATTATTTACAAAGTCGCGGAAAGTATCGCAGCGATTGCGTAAAAAATATGTTTTCACTAATTTGTATTCTATGTTTGTATAAATTTATCTCGTTTTCTTATGGCTTGGTAAGTTTAATTTAATCATAAAAAAGCTAGGATTAGTTATTCAAATATTCCATGGTTTAATAATTTTTTTAGGAGCCAATAATAATAGTGCATGGAGGTGCTGGAGACGTAGACGATAGTCGTGTTCAGGGAAAGTTAGATGGCGTCAGATTAGCTGCAAGAGCTGGTTATCAGCTGTTGCTACGAGGGGGCAGCGCTTTAGATGCTGTTGAAGCTGCTGTTGTTTCCATGGAGAACGATGAGTATTTTAATGCAGGTAAACATTTCTGGACAATACTTAAAATTGAGCGTTATAATGTTATTAGGTACTCGTATGTTCAGAACTAATTGTTATTTTTACCTATACTTCATATTATTTGTTCTTTGTAGGATATGGATCAGTTTTAAATATAAGGGGTGAAGTACAAATGGATGCTAGTATAATGAGAGGCGAAGATCTCAATGTGGGCGGTGTAGCATTAGTCGAAGAGTTCCTCCATCCTATAAGTATCGCTCATAAAGTCCTTACTGATTCCCCCCACTCATTATTGGGAGGAGACGGTGTAAAGATATTTGCCTTAGAACAGGTAAGACTACGTTTTTAACTCACTCAAAAGAAGATCAAATTCTCAAGTACTTATAACGCTTAGACCCGAAAAAACAATAAAAAATTTCCTCTAGAATTGCAAAGTCTGTCTTGGATGATTATTTTTATTTTGGATAGTTTGTAACTCCAAGTTTACCAATTTAATCACCATCTGTTAAAACATTTTAAGTTACTTTATACCATTATACGTAGAAGGTACTATTATTTATTCTGTGGTTATACTCATTACTTAAATAAAAGGTGTTCACGTATGTGGATGCTATAGTTTCAGGTGTAGATTATAGCATCATCATATGAATTCCACCACATCATCATTAGTGGTCACATTCATCGGTATATTAATAATAACTTGTCCTAAACAGTATAAAATAGAAGCTAAATAAGTTTTTTATTTAATATTATATTCATTATAATATATATTGCTTAAATAGAGAATATAACACGTTTTGTTATATTACAGGGCTTTCAAACAGTTCCTCGAGAGTCGCTTATTACCCAATATGCAATTGACTCTTTAACAGATTACTTATCACATGAAAGTTCAGGAGTTAAAACAAATGGTCGTAAATTTGAAGTGAGTATACATTAAAGCTCTGTATGATGTTATTTGATATCAAATCTAAGATTAAATAAGTATTTTTTGATGCGAGTGTCCAAGTTTTACCGATTACCAAGTAATACTCGGTATAATATTTACCGAACCTAGTTGGTAGGTACTCTGCCGAGTATCTATCTCGTTTTTTGCAGACTATAGGAGGTGTTTGGGGATAAACGCCTCACCTTGGTTGAGCCTAGGGCCTCGAATTTCGAGTAGGTAATTCATGTATATAAGTAATTCTTACCTCGGCAGTCAAACCCGAGTTAATCGGCCGAGAACGAGTCCTACTCGTAACATAAAAATGAGTTCATAATCTGAAACCCGAAATGTATCCTCTGAAATAACTATGAATATATATGAAATACAAAAAAAAAAATATCTGTAAGTTGTTTATTTAACAAACAATACACAATTAATAGTTTGTACATAAAAACTTTTTCTTGTTTCATATATTTGAGAGCGTGACTTTTCAGTAGTCGGTTTCGGTAAAAGTAAGTAGGTACTTACTTATTTTTTATTTATAACATTTTGGGGTTTTCGCAGAACCACATCGCTCTTTTTATTTAGGGTTTGTTGTTTAACATGTACTTGAGTAGATAATTCATAGGTTATTATATTTAGTTTTCATGACTTTGACGGAATATCGGTACGCTTGACAAATATGTGATGTACCAAACCAAACCAAACCAAACCTTTGTCTCAGGGTTACGGCACAGGCACAGTGCAATTCGTCACTTGTAACGAAATGCATCTGTTCTAGGCACAAGAGGTTAATAAAGCTGTTATTGTTTGTTCAGGGTGGTGTTGGAACTGTTGGTGCAGTAGCGATCGATGCTCAAGGGCACATAGCATCTGCAACGAGCACAGGGGGTTTGACTGGTAAAGCTGTAGGTCGAATCGGAGATGTGCCTCAAACGGGCGGCGGGACTTATGCTGATGATTATATTGGTGGAGTATCTGCAACAGGTATAAATCCAAGGCTACGTTCCGGTAAGCGCCGAAATCACTGGTGGCGTTCGCACACCCATTCCCTTAGAAGCCCACGATCATCGTGAGCGACCTCGATACGTAATCGATGACGTCACCGAAAACGCCCACAACGCTCACAGATCGTAGGTGGGTTTTCGCGGTCGTTGCGAGCTGTCACTGTCAAACATCAAATGTACTATAGGATTCTCTTTATTTTTGACAGAAAAATAGGCTCGCTATTCGCGACCGCTAATTATTTAGCCGTTCCGTTTGGGTTGAACATTGCAAGCGTTGATTCATAGCGGAACCCTAAAACGGGCCGCGACAGTTGTGAGCGTTGACGGCGCTTACCAGAATGTACTTATAGTAATGTAAGTACTGCATACCTGGGTCTATTTATTTTTCTTTTTATTTTCTGTGTCTATTTTTTTCTCCAATAGTTAAAAAAAATGTTGTATTGTATTATAACATAAAACCGTGGTACTTAATATTAAGAGGTCATGTCAGAATGATCAAGATAAAGTTAAGTGTCGTGCTAGATAGTTATCGTGTATTTGTATGTACCCATAAGTAGGTAGGTATCACTCGAGATAATGGACTGTGCAATGCGATACAATAGAAGTGTTCAAGATTGTTAAAGAAACGTTAGCTCCAGATATTAAAGAAGATATGATAATCTACGTTTATTTTTGCTATTTCAGGGCATGGTGAATCAATTCTCAAATTTTGTTTGGCTCATACTATTATCAAGCGAATGGAGCAAGGAATAGATGCCAACACCGCTACTAGAGATGCTGTGAATGGTACTCGTATATGCAATTTTATACAATAGTTCGTAAAGTAATGGTAGGTACCTAGGTGTTTTGATGTGGATCACTAATATCCGGCAATGCCTTAGATGTAATGCCATAGATCTTATCGTTATAGTAAGCATTTTAAATTATGTTTTGAGGTGTCTGGTGAATATTTACCAAATTTCAAACCAAAATTCTCTTTAAAAAAAAAACAGCTAAATGAGTCTTCAGCTGTTACGACTTCACGTTTAGACAATGGTTGCTCTAAAGACTATTACTTATATTTTATTTTCAGCAATGACTTCGCGTTTGAACAATACGGCTGGTGCTATAACTTTATCTAAGGATGGACACGTGGGAATCCATTTCAGTACTAACAGAATGGCATGGGCGTTAATAAACAACGATCAATTGCTGTATGGAATTGAAAAGGATGAAGTATTAGAAGAAAAATACGATAAAAAATGTATAGTGTAGGTACAGGTGCTAAGCCTAAAGAATAAGTAATTACGTCTAAATCGCCAGAACACCTGTTTTTGGTCTCTTATTTTCTTTATTCTTTTCTCTTGGTCATTATTGATTGGTGTAGCTTTGGCTCACTCACAGTCTATTATGTAGATATGTACAACCCGGTCACAATATCTGTGCACCTGACCTCGTGACGTCATATCGGCGGTCTGGGTACGGTGTGAAAAAAAGTTTTTTCGAGAAATGTGGAGGTAAAAAAATTACTAACCTTTTCAAATCAATTTATTATTGATGAAGGGTTTGTTATTAAAAAACAATAATTTTGATTACAAAAACATTTATTATTAAACTCTGTCACTATAAATTATTGACTCTATGCCTGACATTGTATCTTCCTCACCTGAACTCTCCGAACTATCTTCCCCTAGTGATATTAAAAGTTGTGTGATGTTGTCATCTGCTAGATGATCCATTTCCCAGTATTCTCGCTGTAGTCTCTCCACGTGATTCACTTCTTTTTTCCAGTCAGCTGGCGTAATTGACTTAATCGCATCTTTTGTAAGTTGTTCTATTTTCTTTTCCGATTGGTCAATGTTCTTGATGACTTCAGTTTAACAGCTACAACAATTTTAATACTTAACAACCAAACCAGTCCAAACTTAACAGTAAACAGTCTAAACTTAACAATAAATATTTAAAAACAAAACAACAACAAAGCGAAAATATCAAAATTATCGGGACGTGTATCGGCAACGAAGATGCTAACCGTACTGTCGCACCGGGGAGTGCGCGGAGAGGTGACAGGGGAAGCGGGAGAGGCGCCGCATTCCAGCGAGGTGCACAGATATTCTGACCGGGTTGTAACTACTTTGTGGAGTGGGTCGAGCACGAAAATGTGTTTAAGTGTAACGTAAACGCATATCGTTAACGTATTTAGTACAATCTGTTATTTATCTAGTACAATAGTGGCACAGATAACTCATAGTTTGTACCTACTGAATACGTAAACGATACGATAACGTTTCGTGCTCGGTCGGTAGCTTATTGTCAGTCTAAGGGCCTCAGATTACAGAACAAAAGGTCTGTAATCTGAGCTAAGGGCATACAAAAGTCTATTGACTACTACTTAAATTTCCTGTCGACCTAGAAAATTAATTGTAAGTCGGGATTAAAATAACATTTATTTTAGTCTAACTCAGTGAAGATACTTTTTCCTATACATGTAGAGTAAAACCGAAAACCACAGATTAATGGAAGTTAATAAATGTATGGGTACGTTACTGTTTACATTTTTTTGTTTTTATCCATTATAAAAACGTTGTTTACTGAATATTATATTTACATACCTACCTTTATAAGTACGTTGTAATAACGTATTTTTGTAAGATGGTGCGGACGTACGGAACTCTCGGAGCGCATGTTCAACTCACACTTGGTCGGTTTCTAATTTATAAGCTACTACTCCCACCATCGAGCAATCCCTCGGGAACTATACGTTAATTGGGATCATAAATTAGTATAGATGCTAACGCATCGGGATAAAAGTTTGCTTCAATGCGATAGGTAATCTTGTGTTTAAAATTATTGATTATTCCAATTTTCATCCAAATCTGTTAATCCATTTCAGTGTAGATAAGTAACGAACTTAAATACCTAGATACATGGATAGAAAATTCTTTATTGCACTAAACAAATACATACGTAGACGAACGGCGGTTTTTAATTTACAATCGAATACCTAACTGAAATGTGTTTCGCCTACTCGTATCTTGAATTTTGACGGTGAATAAAAATCGTCACGTAAGTAGCAAGTCCCACTAAAAAAGTGGTTTTTTTTTCAATCCCAATACTTCGAGAAAATTAATTAGGTATCATGGAAAATAAAATTCTCGTTGCATTCGTTCAAAAGAGTTTTTAAAGGAACTGGTTGGTCCCTACATAAAATAATCCTCACCGTGTCGCATAAAATCGTAGAGCAATGAGCACTTGTAATTCGACAGAAATGATGAATGACATTCCGAATGGACCCCTTTGAGTACCTTTAGCGGTAGGTACTAGAATTCCACGTCATCATTGTAAGTGAATGGTTTACTAAGTAGTAGTTTAGTAGGTTAATTGGACATTCGATGCAAGGCAATGGAATGATACTTAGTATTCATATACTTTTGTTCATATACATATAAACGTACGTATCATACATTAGAACATTATTGGCCATCGATGCTATACATGCATAGATATAACAATATTATCATACAAACTTGTTTACGTAATGTTACCGAAATTGGAATGTAACACAGTTAGGCTTTTAGCTTTATGATTGATGTAGGTACTTCAATTTCATTTCATGTTTAGTAATCCCATTTCTACCTGAAAATAAAGGCAACTGTTTATGAAGGGCAGTATAAAATATCCATTAAATTTATAATTAGCAGAACATTACCTACAATAATTATATATAATGTCATGATATGGAACCCTTCGTGCACGAGTCCGACTCGCACTTGACGTATTTTTTTTACTTTACATGAAACTATTTTTGTTAATCTCTTGAAAAAAATACCGCATTGTCTAAAACATTTGTCACACAATCGCTCATCTTTACTTTATGCTAAATTAATCGACTTTAATATTATTCTTCTCATCATCTTTTTACATTGACGTTAAACACCGTGCTTTTAAAGCAAATAAAAATATAATAAACACATTTTATTAAAAACTTGTCACGTGCTAGACTCGAGCACGAAGGCTATTTTCTACTTGCAAAAAATACAACCCTGTCAAAGACATCCTAACTAATGTTGCAATTTTGTTTATGTGTTACGCTCTCACGCCTAAACGGGGATTTCGGGAAAGAACGTAGGATCCTTGTCATCGTCCAATTTTCCATAAAAATTAATTTGGGTTTACAAGGAATCGCTCTACTATAGACGCAGGTATAGAACTAATAAAAGATGTGTTTGATGCCTGGGGAACTCTCAAAATGCCTTAGGTGTTTTTTGTGAGTTATCTAAGGCATTTGACTGCGTCCGACATGATATACTTGTCAGGAAATTACAACACTACGGTATTAGGAACATGGCTCTCAACCTTTTGACTTCATATTTAAATGGTAGAATTCAAAGGGTTGACATAAATGGTAAAAAATCGCCCGGCTCTATAATCTCAATGGGCGTTCCACAAGGTTCAATACTAGGGCCGTTCTTGTTTTTAATCTATATTAATGACTTACCTTATTATGTAGAGAAGAATCACGAGATTGTATTGTTTGCAGATGACACTTCACTGTTATTTAAAATTAAAAGGCAGTTATTAAACTATGACGATGTTAACAATGCATTAGCTAAAGTTGTGAATTGGTTCAATACAAATAATCTTCTCCTCAATGAGAAGAAAACTAATTGTATAAAGTTCTCGACACCAAATCCAATATACAATTGAATGGAACAGGGTTGGACCTTGTGGAGTCAACAGTCTTTTTAGGAATTACTACAGACGCTAAATTGCAATGGGGTCCCCACATTAAAAAATTGTCTAGTAGGCTCAGTTCAGCAGCTTATGCTGTTAAAAAAATTAGACTATTAACTGATGTAGACACAGCTAGAATAGTTTATTTTAGTTATTTCCATAGCGTTATGACTTATGGCATACTGCTCTGGGGATGTTCTGCAGATATTAATTCTATTTTTTTACTGCAAAAAAGGGCTATACGAGCGATCTACAGTTTGGCTCCCAGAGTTTCCCTTAGACAGAAATTTAAAGACATAAACATTCTAACTGTTGTCTCTCAGTTTATCTATGAAAATCTAATGTATGTAAAGAAAAACATTAACAGTTTTGATAAAAGGAGTGATGCTCATTCCATCAACACGCGAAATAAGCACAAGCTATCCGTACATACAACGCGTCTCCACAGAATAAGTCATTATTTTATGGGACAATGTATACGATTCTATAATAAAGTTCCCAATGTTATCCGAGATTTGCCTATTAATAAGTTTAAAATTACTATTAAAACTAAACTCGTCAAAAAGGTTATTACAAAATTTCGGATTACTTGGAGGATAAAACAGCTTGGGACTGATCACTCCAGGATCTATCTACTCGTGTACTAAGATGTCAAAGTGTAGCGTGTCTTGCCCTACTGATACCACTATTATGTTCTCTTTTGTAAGGCAACACACTGGTGCTAATATTTGTAGTACCTAAGTAAAAACATTGTAAAAACATCTATTTAAAAAGAATGGCCCCGAGTTTCTTGCCGCTTCTTCTCGGTTGGCTCTATGTATTTTGGAACGCGGCGGTAGGCTTTAAAGTACATTATAATGAAAAATTGACGTTCACAAGTGCGTCTTTGATGCAAAGATACTTTGATGCCTAAATTGAATAAATTATTTTGACTTTGACGTCATCATAATTATCTTCATCATCATTTATGGGTGAAACCTCGGAACGCAGCTAGTACATTATAAGTTCTGGTGCGAAGGTTAGTAATAGGGTCTCGTTGTAACAGAAAAACCGGAAAAGAAAATAATAAACACAGTGTCATTGTGTTTAGTTCGGCCCTGGAAAAATCTAAGTACCTAAGTCCCATGTTCCAGAATGCAACTCAAATACAGTTTGATATCTGATCTGATCATCTAATCAATACTTGAGATTATAATCTTTGCTTGAGCATTGTTGATAAACTATTCTCAGTTGAACTAGTTTCAAACCGATACTCAATCAACGATTTGTTTTTTCTACGGAACAATCTGTTTTTGCTTAAATTTGATTACATTGACAATATTGGTGCCGTTCTACACAGAATTTGATAACGAACCAATTGACTCAACAGCAGCTTCGCTCGCTTGGGTTTGGTGTAGTGAAGGAAGCATCTTTTTGGGATTTCAGGGTCCTGGATTGTCAATTTATACTAAAACTGGATAATTACGTATTTATCGTTCTCTAGATTTTGATTCTTTTAGTGCACATGACTAGTAGGTAACGAGAAAAGTTACCAATGTGTTACGTTATAATACTACACTTAAATAACGTGTTACATTTGACTCTCATCGCTGACGACTAATGCTAGTTTCATCTCTCATCCATGCCGCCTTAATGCGGCACATCGTGCGTGATTTAAGAACATTTTATAGAATACCTGGCTTAGTTAGGTTAGGATTGGATGGACGACGGGCTTTGTTTTTTCATAACCCACATTCATAATCATTATTTTGTTTACTGATTCGTGATGAGTACTCCTTTCTGGTCCTAAATCAATAATAAATGTTATAATAATAATATAATAAAGGGATCTATAATAATATAAGAGATTGTCACTCACTATTAATCAAATAACTATGATGGTTATATCGTAAAAAAATGTTTGCTTGACGGCTTAACTACTGCCTTAGGTACAATCAACTTAGCTCACTTGTGTCGTATAATATACCAATATGGTCTATGGTAGCATATAATATGTAAAATTATCATTGATAATAACATCATCTAAACTTGGTAGACATACATGAGACATTATTTACATTGTTACCTTTTTTATGAAACAGGCCTATATTAAAATCACAAACTGACAACTATACTGCAACTGCAGGCTTAACAAGTTTTAATGAACTAATGTCACAATATAGGGGACAGACGAAATCACTGCACACATGAATCTATTAATGCCTGGTTGCAGCAGACTAAAATATTAACACAAGCATTATAGCAAAGCATAGTTTATATGAACACATTTTGTTTATGTAATAATATATTTATTTTGCGTTTCAGTGCAGCTGCAGATGGTTCGCCAGCAAACACTCTATTTTTTAGAACACAGTATCTTCTTATACATATAGTAAAAACACTACTAATTATGGTGCATACATTTGAGTTCCTGTGCTCCATACAAATGTTCAGGAAATAGAAATTCACATGTGCTCAGATATGTTTTTTTTTAAGTAAATCGTGGGAGCTTTTTCTCTGAGAAATTCATTTATCAGGGTAGCGCAGTGTTCTACACAAACGACCATTTCTTTTGTAACATAATTTAAACTTTTTTTAAACTCTGAGTACTCTCTAAACTCCACAAACAAATGAAAGTTTTCAACACTTGTTGATATTAATGCTTTTTTACAATTCTCACAATTAGGCATCCTCTTCATTACGAATCCACACACATATGCACATGCCTGATTTCTGCATTGTTGTCTTGTATGGCATCATCAACTTGAGGTAATTCAATTGAGGACAGAAATTCAGGCTCTGTCCTTGCAAATGTATGCTATGGTGTGGACTGTGAAACGGATAGATAGTGTTTCAAAATTGTTAATTATAAGGCTATTATCAGTTTCACAGTTTCCTGAAGTGATACAATTTTGTATGTGACATATTTGATAATATGGCAGTTTTTAAGCCAGCTACAAATTGGCTGCATGTTGGATTGGAATTGGATCCACAGTTGCCACAAATGCAGCCAAAAAGATTTTCAATAGGGTCTTGTTGTAATCGCCTAGTGGCAAGGCTAGTGATGTGGTGTTTTTGCACCAAGCTCCTCCACAATTTCTCAATGGCATTGAGAGTCCATATCCAACCTTCTTGTGATGGCGTCTTACGTGGGCTTCCAATATACTTAATAGACGAAAAAAATCTTTTCAATTTTTCTAAGCATTTTAAATGTGGACTTGAATGTTTTAAATTTGTTGCATGGGCTTTTCCTCTGCGTAAATCCGAGCAATCGCTGTTAAGACAATCAAATAGACATTTGCTGTTACAGCTGCGTCCACAGTAAGGTCTGAAAATAAGAGTAAGGTGATTAAATAAATGTTTGCTTCAAATGAACTTTGTTATTTTGATTGTTACAAATTTTTGAGTTAATATACTAGCTGTAACCTGCTATCACATCTGTTAATATTTTGATGTAGTTGGGGGTCATTGACATTTTACTAACATTGAACTAAGCTCTCAAGTTGCCTGACAGAATTTATACATATACTGTATGTATAGGGATGTTCAAGCAACTTTTACTGTAGCAGCAAATTACGCTCACGTTGCACGAGTGTCCATACATTACATGCAAGATGTGGGGACAGCCATGACAGCTGTAGGCTCTAGTCAGCCTAAAGATGTAGGTACATATCCTACAAATCAAATTACTGTGTGCATGAGATTTAAGAACTAATGTCTCTAAGTGATGAGCGCAGTTTAGAGCCACAGAACGGTGATACTGCAACTGTAATGAACAGGCATGATGCATCCTATCAGGTACGGTCTTCTCTACTTCATCACTTCAAAACATTAAAAATAAACATTCACCATGCTATCATGCAATAAAGAAAGTACCTACCTATCTAGTTTACATACCTTTAGCTACTTTGGCTAACATTCCTCCTGCTACGGAATGGCTAAGAACTTGTGCTGCATATTTAACCTTCATTTTTTGTTTTGAATTGGGCTCTAAGTGATCCTTCTTCAAAGCTGGTGCATACACAAAGTTTGAGTTGGTATTATCAATTTCATAAAATTCCTTTATGTGGGACCATTTAGCAATTCCTGTAAAAAGAAATATGTATCATGAAGAAAAATAGTTATCAAACTAAAATAAAAGCAGTAATTTCATAACAATATCATATTTTTTTGTTTGTTTGTTTGAGTTTCACTTGATTCACATTGGGCCAGATTCGTAATTCTGCTAAGGGTTTTAGAAAAAAACAATATGCAACAGTTAACCCAAAAGATAAGAACACACAAGAGTGAAAAGTATGTATGAGAACCCTTTACCTTTTCCTTCATTGTCATTTGATAAAATGTCCGTAGCACATTCAATATCATATTTTAAAAACAAGTTTCTAAAGCATTTTAATAAATGTGGTACATCAAAAAGTGCTGTGATTTGTTTGCCATTGTGGTGTATATAAGGGTGTTGCAGTGATGCACCCAAGATAGTGAGGGCTCGCCTGTTTACGACATCCATATCGCACACAATGGCCGCAATATTTACTCCCACCTCATGGCACTTTTGTAGAACCTGAAATGATAAATAATGAACAATTATTCTAACTGATGTGATAACTATTCACATTGGGTCTGTTATGCAAAAGTATTGATAATGGTGTACAATTTAGAAACTAATAATAATATCAAGAAGAAATATTTGCATTTTTGTATGTCTGTAATGAATAGACTCTAAAACAACTCGTATCAATTTCAAAAATACTTTCTCCATTATACTATGTAATCCCTAAATAACATAGGCTATATATATTTTGATTCATCATTATCATCATCCATCACCATGCAGACAGAGCGTAGCCAGTATTATATAAAGGTTGTCATCATCATCCCTACACATGTAGGGTCAATCGATACCATATGTTTTTCTGTAATATGAATGGACACAACAAGGAATATAATTTGGTTTTAGTATTATTTTAGGTAATAGGGTTTCGCCACACCGCTGACTGCTGCCTACTAGAATCACTTTTCTGCCTATGAGACTTCAGTCGCCTTTTAAGACATTCTAAGGCAGGTGTTTAAAAAAAAATACTTACCTCTTTAATTAGCACAGCCAGTCTGTCTGCAGTAGAAAACCCACTTGAAAAGTAATGGGCAATTGGCTGTTTAACTTTCTTACATATCCCCACAACCATAAACACCAATGCATATGCTGCAATAAGTGGGGATCTTCCCTGTGAAGCATGGTCCTGAAATCCTCCAATTACATCTTCTTTAGGGTTGTAATTGAGATGTTGACATGACATTTCATCAAACATTAATGTGTATTCATTGTCTGAAGGCTTTTGTGTCTTTGTGTAATTTTGAAGGACTTCAAAAACTGGTTGATTGATTCCAGCATTAAAAGGTACTCTATTGAGTAGACTTTTTAATGTACTGGGTGATGGTAACTGACTTATATATACTTATTTATGGATACATCATCTGTCACACGTTTTAAAATATATATTATATAATAGTCCTTCAAGGACTTCAAAAACTGGTTGATTGATTCCAGCATTAAAAGGTACTCTATTGAGTAGACTTTTTAATGTGCTGGGTGATGGTAACTGACTTATATATACTTATTTATGGATACATCATCTGTCACACGTTTTAAAATATCTTTTGATTTCAGATGTCTAACGCGATTGCGCAGTTGGCAAATTTTTCGCATATATTTGCTACATTTGGCATACAAAAACTTCTCCCTTTCTGAAGTTGGTTTAACTATTGTTTGCACTTGAGCATCTGAAGATGTCCCAACATTAGGCTCACTATTTGCACCAATGGTCACTTCCTGTAAGACCCCATGTGAAGGACCAGGTTGAGGCCTTATTGTATACTCGGGCAATTGTGGTTCATTCTGGAAAAAAATAACTAATGAGTTACAGATGAAAAGGTATTGAAAATATATAACTAAACTAACAAATACAGATAGATAGGAACTCTTATTACATAATATATATATATATACATATACTGCCTAGTTCAATAAGTAACAAAAATAGATTTGAAATTTTTGCAAACACCAATAATATTTAAACCACAGATATAATTTTTTAATTTGGTCTTAATTGAATTAGGCGTTGGATATTGGAGCTGTGGTAGCCAAGTGATTACACCTATTGACTGCTAATCAGAAGGTACCTGGTACCCCATGGCAGTAGAACATTTTGCGAATGCTGATCTAGCTAGCTACCTACTACCCTCAAGTAGCAAGTACAGTTCTGCCCTACCAATTGAAGCAGCAATCATGGACGGAACAGTATGGACTACTGAGCAGCAATACCATGGGTTAACTCTCTTTCAGCTTGAGCCCCTCCTCACTGGTGGAAAGGCATTGTGTGTGTGTTACCCTGCCTATTTTCCATCGTCAGTTCAGTAGGCTGTGTAATCGCTAAGAGCGATCTGTTCAGGAAAACCTTTGGATAAATACCAATAGGTGAGACGGTGATCAATATCTAGCTTACAGTCACAACATAAATTTGTTTTAATACTGACTTGCAACTTACATCACATAGAACCGCAGATCTCTGTAACTTCTGTAGAGTATCATCAGTGAAGTCAGCTTCAAGAAAATGATTTTCACACAACATTCTATGCTCACTGTGGAGTTTCATTTGAAATGTTGTTGATGAGTATGTATTGGGCCCATAGTTCACAGCTGAAAGTACAAAAAAAATACTTAATAAAAATTCTATTTGGGTTACTTATATTGTTTTGATTCTGAAATGGGTACTGTAAAATATTTGTTGCAGCCAAATGCTAATTGCCTAACCGTTTTATGAAACACTACTGTTCTATCAATGCCGTGAATATTTACCATTTATATCATATTTATCCAGCTACAGATACAGCTTTTAAGCCCCCACATGCATGAAGTACTATGACACAACTAGATTTGTGTGAAATTTTGTATAACTTGTACAACATACACATCATTTATTTTAATCTAACTTCCATGGGGACTCAGGCTACAGGTAAGTTAGAAATATTACTCCCAATGGAAAGCTACATGGATGCAAAGACGAAATATAATATTTAGTGCATTCAAATAGATCACTTCTGATTGTTTTTAGCGAAAATGCTAATAACGCTCATAAGGGGCGTTCGAATGGGAATCTGTGGGTGAAAATGTCATTCATGTCTCTTTTTGTTCAGCATTCGGAATGCGAAATTTTTGCCACCAAAAAGTGTAATTTTTGACCCACGTCTGAAGCATGGTTGTTTGTAATTGTTATTTGACAGCTATGTATTTGATCATAAACATGCGATTTTAGGTCTTATGCTCAGTTGAGCGCTTTCTTGTTAAAGCGTTTGTAAAGATCATAAATGTTACTTTTGTCACTTTTGCCCACACCCTATTCGAACGCACTATATGTAGTTTCTGGATTTCTTAGTTAGGTCAATTTTAAGGATTCAGAATTAACCAGATTTGCTAATTCTTGTTTGATTTGACTCTGATAAAATGCTTAAAAATAGAAGTTCTTAGAGGCTTCTGTCTGCAACTATTGTCATAATTCTGCCAGTGTCTGTTGTGCTAGTTCCATAAACTATCAGGAGAATTAGCAATTGTTTGATAATATGAGGAGTAGTACATATGGAGAGTCGCAGATATGACCATAAAAATATCAGTAAATATACATACCGTATAAGGTTATTTATGCCAGGCTTTGGAAATCTAAACAATTATGGGTTGTCTGCGAACGGTGAGCGGCCGCATTTAAAGCATTTCCTTTTGTTTTCTTTCCCGACATGATCACAAACTAAAATAGAGTCTCTGCTCAAATTATTATAATATAATATAGAGTGAATTTCTCACATCACACACAACTAAGTCAATTTCTCGAAGTTCCTAATCGCAAGTAACATAACTTTTTGAAGGCACGGAGGAACATAAGCTCAACTCGACGTGGATTTAATGCTATATTCAAGGAACTTTAACAACGAACGAAATCACTGAAACCGGCACTAAATCCGAATGCAAACAATAACATGCGTTAGCATCTGTTAGTCTGTGACAATAACACACCCACCAAACCAAAGAGAATATTATGATGTAATAATTTTTTTCTAGCATGCCGGGTGGCACATCAAAATATTTAATGTGTTACCACCTTTGAATAATATTTTAAATGGCAACTATAAAAATTAGCCCCCATAGGTAATTTCATTTGCCCCATACAAATGTGACATCCCATTTTATAGGTTACAGCGTACTTGCCCGTGGTCGTTTTAAACATTAAGATTGCAATACAAAGTGATGGCATGTTTTATAATTAATTGTACATCGAAATAAACTTAAATCATTTTGAGAATAATTATATTATTAATTTTAATTGGAATAATTTACTGTAAACAATTTCAAAAGTATGAATCTATGTTTTATAAATCAATTCAAATAAATCAATTTAACAAATCTAATTGTTATAGACTAATTATTATTGGCTAATTATTGTATCCGCGCTGATATATATATATATATTGTTAGAAACGAAAAAAGCCTAGTAGACCGAAAAGTATAAAAGGCGGCGCGCAGAGCGGTCGTGGCTCACTCTGCCTTCAACCGTCGACAAGTCAACATCTCCGAGTTCGTTATTGCGGTGACGTCAATCCTTGTCGTGATTTTGTATAGTGCAAACACTGTCGTAATGATTGTTAGTTATTTTTTTAATTTTTTTTTCAATTTTTTTTTAACTTTTTTTATTTTTTTTTCCTCTTAATAAATTAATGTTCTGCTACTTGTAGAGATAAATAACTGTAAGGTTAATGTTACCGCTGTGTTAATACTTTTATACGGCAATGTTTTGTCTTGTATAACTTGTATGCAACATGAGAGGTATTGATCACTATGATTGACACGTCACTGTGGTATGGAAGTACTTCAGGATGTAAATAAAACAATTGTCAACATGAACCCTATATGAATGGGTACCTATGGAAACTTGGTAATGTATGTAAGGCATGGAATGTTTTTCCTTTGTTTTCATTGCATGGTGTGGTGCGGGTGATGGAAGTCCAGAATTTTATCGTAGTACGTCGACAGATATTAACACATTTATTTGTTTTTCAGCTGTCCCGAGCAGGTATCCTGAGCGGCTGCCCAAACTGCTGCGCTGGGCTGCTGCGCTGAGCAACTGCCCGTGCTTCTGCGCTGAGCGGCCGCCCAAGTCGCTGTCCCGAGCAGTTGTCTGCTGGAAGTCAAGTCCGGAGTAATCGACACCAAAGATTACCTTGTGTGGTGTCATGCAAAGGTGATTTCGTGAGTATGTCGAGACATTCGACAGTTAATCTTCACAAATTGATATCATGCGCTAGTTGTCTTTGGTATGCATTAATAAAGAAAAATATCACTAAACTGTGCGAGTGAGATCTTAGTAAAGTATGTAAGGCATGGAATGTTTTTCCTTTGTTTTCATTGCATGGTGTGGTGCGGGTGATGGAAGTCCAGAATTTTATCGTAGTACGTCGACAGATATTAACACATTCATTTGTTTTTCAGCTGTCCCGAGCAGGTATCCTGAGCGGCTGCCCAAAGTGCTGCGCTGGGCTGCTGCGCTGAGCAACTGCCCGTGCTTCTGCGCTGAGCGGCCGCCCAAGCCGCTGTCCCGAGCAGTTGTCTGCTGGAAGTCAAGTCCGGAGTAATCGACACCAAAGATTACCTTGTGTGGTGTCATGCAAAGGTGGTATCGTGAGTATGTTGAGACATTCGACAGTTAATCTTCACAAATTGATATCATGCGCTAGTTGTCTTTGGTATGCATTAATAAAGAAAAATATCACTAAACTGTGCGAGTGAGATCTTAGTAAAGTATGTAAGGCATAGAATGGTTTTCCTTTGTTTTAATTGCATGGTGTGGTGCGGGTGATGGAAGTCCAGAATTTTATCGTAGTACGTCGACAGATATTAACACATTCATTTGTTTTTCAGCTGTCCCGAGCAGGTCTCCTGAGCGGCTGCCCAAACTGCTGCGCTGGGCTGCTTCACTGAGAAACTGCCCGTGCTTTTGCGCTGAGCGGCCACCCGAGCAGTTGTCTGCTGGAAGTCAAGTCCGGAGTAATTGACACCAAAGATTACCTTGTGTGGTGTCATGCAAAAGTGGTATCGTGAGTATGTCGAGACATTCTACAGTTAATCTTCACAAATTGATATCATGCGCTAGTTGTCTTTGGTATGCATTAATAAAGAAAAATATCACTAAACTGTGCGAGTGAGATCTTAGTAAAGTATGTAGGGCATGGAATGGTTTTCCTTTGTTTTCATTGCATGGTGTGGTGCGGGTGATGGAAGTCCAGAATTTTATCGTAGTACGTCGACAGATATTAACACATTCATTTGTTTTTCAGCTGTCCCGAGCAGGTATCCTGAGCGGCTGCCCAAACTGCTGCGCTGGGCTGCTGCGCTGAGCAACTGCCCGTGCTTCTGCGCTGAGCGGCCGCCCAAGCCGCTGTCCCGAGCAGTTGTCTGCTGGAAGTCAAGCACGGAGTAATCGACACCAAAGATTACCTTGTGTGGTGTCGTGCAAAGGTGGTATCGTGAGTATGTCGAGACATTCGACAGTTAATCTTCACAAATTGATATCATGCGCTAGTTGTCTTTGGTATGCATTAATAAAGAAAAATATCACTAAACTGTGCGAGAGAGATCTTAGTAAAGTATGTAAGGCATGGAATGGTTTTCCTTTGTTTTCATTGCATGGTGTGGTGCGTGTGATGGAAGTCCAGAATTTTATCGTAGTACGTCGACAGATATTAACATATTCATTTGTTTTTCAGCTGTCCCGAGCAGGTATCCAGAGCGGCTGCCCAAACTGCTGCGCTGGGCTGCTGCGCTGAGCAACTGCCCGTGCTTCTGCGCTGAGCGGCCGCCCAAGCCGCTGTCCCAAGCAGTTGTCTGCTGGAAGTCAAGTCCGGAGTAATCGACACCAAAGATTACCTTGTGTGGTGTCATGCAAAGGTGGTATCGTGAGTATGTCGAGACATTCAACAACTAATCTTCACAAATTGATATCATGCGCTAGTTGTCTTTAGTATGCATTAATAAAGAAAAATCACTAAACTGTGCAAGTGAGATCTTAGTAAAGTATGTAAGGCATGGAATGTTTTTCCTTTGTTTTCATTGCTGGTGTGGTGCGGGTGATGGAAGTCCAGAATTTTATCGTAGTACGTAGACAGATATTAACACATTCATTTGTTTTTCAGCTGTCCCGAGCAGGTATCCTGAGCGGCTGCCCAAACTGCTGCGCTGGGCTGCTGCGCTGAGCAACTGCCCGTGCTTCTGCGCTGAGCGGCCGCCCAAGCCGCTGTCCCGAGCAGTTGTCTGCTGGAAGTCAAGCACGGAGTAATCGACACCAAAGATTACCTTGTGTGGTGTCATGCAAAGGTGGTATCGTGAGTATGTCGAGACATTCGACAGTTAATCTTCACAAATTGATATCATGCGCTAGTTGTCTTTGGTATGCATTAATAAAGAAAAATATCACTAAACTGTGCGAGTGAGATCTTAGTAAAGTATGTAAGGCATGGAATGGTTTTCCTTTGTTTTCATTGCATGGTGTGGTGCGGGTGATGGAAGTCCAGAATTTTATCGTAGTACGTAGACAGATATTAACACATTCATTTGTTTTTCAGCTGTCCCGAGCAGGTATCCTGAGCGGCTGCCCAAAGTGCTGCGCTAGGCTGCTGCGCTGAGCAACTGCCCGTGCTTCTGCGCTGAGCGGCCGCCCAAGCCGCTGTCCCGAGCAGTTGTCTGCTGGAAGTCAAGCACGGAGTAATCGACCCCAAAGATTACCTTGTGTTGTGTCGTGCAAAGGTGGTATCGTGAGTATGTCGAGACATTCAACAGATAATCTTCACAAATTGATATCATGCGCTAGTTGTCTTTGGTATGCATTAATAAAGAAAAATATCACTAAACTGTGCGAGAGAGATCTTAGTAAAGTATGTAAGGCATGGAATGGTTTTCCTTTGTTTTCATTGCATGGTGTGGTGCGGGTGATGGAAGTCCAGAATTTTATCGTAGTACGTAGACAGATATTAACACATTCATTTGTTTTTCAGCTGTCCCGAGCAGGTATCCTGAGCGGCTGCCCAAACTGCTGCGCTGGGCTGCTGCGCTGAGCAACTGCCCGTGCTTCTGCGCTGAGCGGCCGCCCAAGCCGCTGTCCCGAGCAGTTGTCTGCTGGAAGTCAAGTCCGGAGTAATCGACACCAAAGATTACCTTGTGTGGTGTCATGCAAAGGTGGTATCGTGAGTATGTCGAGACATTCGACAGTTAATCTTCACAAATTGATATCATGCGCTAGTTGTCTTTGGTATGCATTAATAAAGAAAAATATCACTAAACTGTGCGAGTGAGATCTTAGTAAAGTATGTAAGGCATGGAATGGTTTTCCTTTGTTTTAATTGCATGGTGTGGTGCGGGTGATGGAAGTCCAGAATTTTATCGTAGTACGTCGACAGATATTAACACATTCATTTGTTTTTCAGCTGTCCCGAGCAGGTATCCTGAGCGACTGCCCAAACTGCTGCGCTGGGCTGCTGCACTG
The DNA here is from genome assembly GCA_917880725.1 of Selenia dentaria. Lineage (NCBI taxonomy): Eukaryota > Metazoa > Arthropoda > Insecta > Lepidoptera > Geometridae > Selenia > Selenia dentaria. The sequence goes on along the minus strand of OU862877.1, from coordinate 29,064,612 downwards.
AGAAACTGCCCGTGCTTTTGCGCTGAGCGGCCGCCCGAGCAGTTGTCTGCTGAAAGTCAAGTCCGGAGTAATTGACACCAAAGATTACCTTGTGTGGTGTCATGCAAAGGTGGTATCGTGAGTATGTCGAGACATTCAACAACACATCTTCACAAATTGATATCATGCGCTAGTTGTCTTTAGTATGCATTAATAAAGAAAAATATCACTAAACTGTGCGAGTGAGATCTTAGTAAAGTATGTAAGGCATGGAATGTTTTTCCTTTGTTTTCATTGCTGGTGTGGTGCGGGTGATGGAAGTCCAGAATTTTATCGTAGTACGTAGACAGATATTAACACATTCATTTGTTTTTCAGCTGTCCCGAGCAGGTATCCTGAGCGGCTGCTTAAAGTGCTGCGCTGGGCTGCTGCGCTGAGCAACTGCCCGTGCTTCTGCGCTGAGCGGCCGCCCAAGCCGCTGTCCCGAGCAGTTGTCTGCTGGAAGTCAAGTCCGGAGTAATCGACACCAAAGATTACCTTGTGTGGTGTCATGCAAAAGTGGTATCGTGAGTATGTCGAGACATTCGACAGATAATCTTCACAAATTGATATCATGCGCTAGTTGTCTTTAGTATGCATTAATAAAGAAAAATATCACTAAACTGTGCGAGTGAGATCTTAGTAAAGTTTGTAAGGCATGGAATGGTTTTCCTTTGTTTTCATTGCATGGTGTGGTGCGGGTGATGGAAGTCCAGAATTTTATCGTAGTACGTAGACAGATATTAACACATTCATTTGTTTTTCAGCTGTCCCGAGCAGGTATCCTTAGCGGCTGCCCAAAGTGCTGCGCTGGGCTGCTGCACTGAGCAACTGCCCGTGCTTCTGCGCTGAGCGGCCGCCCAAGCCGCTGTCCCGAGCAGTTGTCTGCTGGAAGTCAAGCACGGAGTAATCGACACCAAAGATTACCTTGTGTGGTGTCGTGCAAAGGTGGTATCGTGAGTATGTCGAGACATTCGACAGATAATCTTCACAAATTGATATCATGCGCTAGTTGTCTTTAGTATGCATTAATAAAGAAAAATATCACTAAACTGTGCGAGTGAGATCTTAGTAAAGTATGTAAGGCATGATATGGTTTTCCTTTGTTTTCATTGCATGGTGTGGTGCGGGTGATGGAAGTCCAGAATTTTATCGTAGTACGTAGACAGATATTAACACATTCATTTGTTTTTCAGCTGTCCCGAGCAGGTATCCTTAGCGGCTGCCCAAAGTGCTGCGCTGGGCTGCTGCACTGAGCAACTGCCCGTGCTTCTGCGCTGAGCGGCCGCCCAAGCCGCTGTCCCGAGCAGTTGTCTGCTGGAAGTCAAGCACGGAGTAATCGACACCAAAGATTACCTTGTGTGGTGTCGTGCAAAGGTGGTATCGTGAGTATGTCGAGACATTCGACAGATAATCTTCACAAATTGATATCATGCGCTAAATGTCTTTGGTATGCATTAATAAAGAAAAATATCACTAAACTGTGCGAGTGAGATCTTAGTAAAATATGTAAGGCATGGAATGGTTTTCCTTTGTTTTCATTGCATGGTGTGGTGCGGGTGATGGAAGTCCAGAATTTTATCGTAGTACGTAGACAGATATTAACACATTCATTTGTTTTTCAGCTGTCCCGAGCTGGTATCCTGAGCGGCTGCCCAAAGTGCTGCGCTGGGCTGCTGCGCTGAGCAACTGCCCGTGCTTCTGCGCTGAGTGGCCGCCCAAGCCGCTGTCCCGAGCAGTTGTCTCCTGGAAGTCAAGTCCGGAGTAATCGACACCAAAGATTACCTTGTGTGGTGTCATGCAAAAGTGGTATCGTGAGTATGTCGAGACATTCGACAGATAATCTTCACAAATTGATATCATGCGCTAAATGTCTTTGGTATGCATTAATAAAGAAAAATATCACTAAACTGTGCGAGTGAGATCTTAGTAAAATATGTAAGGCATGGAATGGTTTTCCTTTGTTTTCATTGCATGGTGTGGTGCGGGTGATGGAAGTCCAGAATTTTATCGTAGTACGTAGACAGATATTAACACATTCATTTGTTTTTCAGCTGTCCCGAGCAGGTATCTTTAGCGGCTGCCCAAAGTGCTGCGCTGGGCTGCTGCACTGAGCAACTGCCCGTGCTTCTGCGCTGAGCGGCCGCCCAAGCCGCTGTCCCGAGCAGTTGTCTGCTGGAAGTCAAGCACGGAGTAATCGACACCAAAGATTACCTTGTGTGGTGTCGTGCAAAGGTGGTATCGTGAGTATGTCGAGACATTCGACAGATAATCTTCACAAATTGATATCATGCGCTAAATGTCTTTGGTATGCATTAATAAAGAAAAATATCACTAAACTGTGCGAGTGAGATCTTAGTAAAATATGTAAGGCATGGAATGGTTTTCCTTTGTTTTCATTGCATGGTGTGGTGCGGGTGATGGAAGTCCAGAATTTTATCGTAGTACGTAGACAGATATTAACACATTCATTTGTTTTTCAGCTGTCCCGAGCAGGTATCCTGAGCGGCTGCCCAAAGTGCTGCGCTGGGCTGCTGCGCTGAGCAACTGCCCGTGCTTCTGCGCTGAGCGGCCGCCCAAGCCGCTGTCCCGAGCAGTTGTCTCCTGGAAGTCAAGTCCGGAGTAATCGACACCAAAGATTACCTTGTGTGGTGTCATGCAAAGGTGGTATCGTGAGTATGTCGAGACATTCGACAGTTAATCTTCACAAATTGATATCATGCGCTAGTTGTCTTTGGTATGCATTAATAAAGAAAAATATCACTAAACTGTGCGAGTGAGATCTTAGTAAAGTATGTAAGGCATGGAATGGTTTTCCTTTGTTTTAATTGCATGGTGTGGTGCGGGTGATGGAAGTCCAGAATTTTATCGTAGTACGTCGACAGATATTAACACATTCATTTGTTTTTCAGCTGTCCCGAGCAGGTATCCTGAGCGGCTGCCCAAACTGCTGCGCTGGGCTGCTGCGCTGAGCAACTGCCCGTGCTTCTGCGCTGAGCGGCCGCCCAAGCCGCTGTCCCGAGCAGTTGTCTGCTGGAAGTCAAGCACGGAGTAATCGACACCAAAGATTACCTTGTGTGGTGTCATGCAAAGGTGGTATCGTGAGTATGTCGAGACATTCGACAGTTAATCTTCACAAATTGATATCATGCGCTAGTTGTCTTTGGTATGCATTAATAAAGAAAAATATCACTAAACTGTGCGAGTGAGATCTTAGTAAAGTATGTAAGGCATGGAATGGTTTTCCTTTGTTTTCATTGCATGGTGTGGTGCGGGTGATGGAAGTCCAGAATTTTATCGTAGTACGTCGACAGATATTAACACATTCATTTGTTTTTCAGCTGTCCCGAGCAGGTATCCTGAGCGGCTGCCCAAACTGCTGCGCTGGGCTGCTGCACTGAGAAACTGCCCGTGCTTTTGCGCTGAGCGGCCGCCCGAGCAGTTGTCTGCTGGAAGTCAAGTCCGGAGTAATTGACACCAAAGATTACCTTGTGTGGTGTCATGCAAAGGTGGTATCGTGAGTATGTCGAGACATTCAACAACTAATCTTCACAAATTGATATCATGCGCTAGTTGTCTTTGGTATGCATTAATAAAGAAAAATATCACTAAACTGTGCGAGTGAGATCTTAGTAAAGTATGTAAGGCATGGAATGTTTTTCCTTTGTTTTCATTGCTGGTGTGGTGCGGGTGATGGAAGTCCAGAATTTTATCGTAGTACGTAGACAGATATTAACACATTCATTTGTTTTTCAGCTGTCCCGAGCAGGTATCCTGAGCGGCTGCCCAAACTGCTGCGCTGGGCTGCTGCGCTGAGCAACTGCCCGTGCTTCTGCGCTGAGCGGCCGCCCAAGCCGCTGTCCCGAGCAGTTGTCTGCTGGAAGTCAAGCACGGAGTAATCGACACCAAAGATTACCTTGTGTGGTGTCATGCAAAGGTGGTATCGTGAGTATGTCGAGACATTCGACAGTTAATCTTCACAAATTGATATCATGCGCTAGTTGTCTTTGGTATGCATTAATAAAGAAAAATATCACTAAACTGTGCGAGTGAGATCTTAGTAAAGTATGTAAGGCATGGAATGGTTTTCCTTTGTTTTCATTGCATGGTGTGGTGCGGGTGATGGAAGTCCAGAATTTTATCGTAGTACGTAGACAGATATTAACACATTCATTTGTTTTTCAGCTGTCCCGAGCAGGTATCCTGAGCGGCTGCCCAAAGTGCTGCGCTAGGCTGCTGCGCTGAGCAACTGCCCGTGCTTCTGCGCTGAGCGGCCGCCCAAGCCGCTGTCCCGAGCAGTTGTCTGCTGGAAGTCAAGCACGGAGTAATCGACCCCAAAGATTACCTTGTGTGGTGTCGTGCAAAGGTGGTATCGTGAGTATGTCGAGACATTCAACAGATAATCTTCACAAATTGATATCATGCGCTAGTTGTCTTTGGTATGCATTAATAAAGAAAAATATCACTAAACTGTGCGAGAGAGATCTTAGTAAAGTATGTAAGGCATGGAATGGTTTTCCTTTGTTTTCATTGCATGGTGTGGTGCGGGTGATGGAAGTCCAGAATTTTATCGTAGTACGTAGACAGATATTAACACATTCATTTGTTTTTCAGCTGTCCCGAGCAGGTATCCTGAGCGGCTGCCCAAACTGCTGCGCTGGGCTGCTGCGCTGAGCAACTGCCCGTGCTTCTGCGCTGAGCGGCCGCCCAAGCCGCTGTCCCGAGCAGTTGTCTGCTGGAAGTCAAGTCCGGAGTAATCGACACCAAAGATTACCTTGTGTGGTGTCATGCAAAGGTGGTATCGTGAGTATGTCGAGACATTCGACAGTTAATCTTCACAAATTGATATCATGCGCTAGTTGTCTTTGGTATGCATTAATAAAGAAAAATATCACTAAACTGTGCGAGTGAGATCTTAGTAAAGTATGTAAGGCATGGAATGGTTTTCCTTTGTTTTAATTGCATGGTGTGGTGCGGGTGATGGAAGTCCAGAATTTTATCGTAGTACGTCGACAGATATTAACACATTCATTTGTTTTTCAGCTGTCCCGAGCAGGTATCCTGAGCGACTGCCCAAACTGCTGCGCTGGGCTGCTGCACTGAGAAACTGCCCGTGCTTTTGCGCTGAGCGGCCGCCCGAGCAGTTGTCTGCTGAAAGTCAAGTCCGGAGTAATTGACACCAAAGATTACCTTGTGTGGTGTCATGCAAAGGTGGTATCGTGAGTATGTCGAGACATTCAACAACTCATCTTCACAAATTGATATCATGCGCTAGTTGTCTTTAGTATGCATTAATAAAGAAAAATATCACTAAACTGTGCGAGTGAGATCTTAGTAAAGTATGTAAGGCATGGAATGTTTTTCCTTTGTTTTCATTGCTGGTGTGGTGCGGGTGATGGAAGTCCAGAATTTTATCGTAGTACGTAGACAGATATTAACACATTCATTTGTTTTTCAGCTGTCCCGGGCAGGTATCCTGAGCGGCTGCTTAAAGTGCTGCGCTGGGCTGCTGCGCTGAGCAACTGCCCGTGCTTCTGCGCTGAGCGGCCGCCCAAGCCGCTGTCCCGAGCAGTTGTCTGCTGGAAGTCAAGTCCGGAGTAATCGACACCAAAGATTACCTTGTGTGGTGTCATGCAAAAGTGGTATCGTGAGTATGTCGAGACATTCGACAGATAATCTTCACAAATTGATATCATGCGCTAGTTGTCTTTAGTATGCATTAATAAAGAAAAATATCACTAAACTGTGCGAGTGAGATCTTAGTAAAGTATGTAAGGCATGGAATGGTTTTCCTTTGTTTTCATTGCATGGTGTGGTGCGGGTGATGGAAGTCCAGAATTTTATCGTAGTACGTAGACAGATATTAACACATTCATTTGTTTTTCAGCTGTCCCGAGCAGGTATCCTTAGCGGCTGCCCAAAGTGCTGCGCTGGGCTGCTGCACTGAGCAACTGCCCGTGCTTCTGCGCTGAGCGGCCGCCCAAGCCGCTGTCCCGAGCAGTTGTCTGCTGGAAGTCAAGCACGGAGTAATCGACACCAAAGATTACCTTGTGTGGTGTCGTGCAAAGGTGGTATCGTGAGTATGTCGAGACATTCGACAGATAATCTTCACAAATTGATATCATGCGCTAGTTGTCTTTAGTATGCATTAATAAAGAAAAATATCACTAAACTGTGCGAGTGAGATCTTAGTAAAGTATGTAAGGCATGATATGGTTTTCCTTTGTTTTCATTGCATGGTGTGGTGCGGGTGATGGAAGTCCAGAATTTTATCGTAGTACGTAGACAGATATTAACACATTCATTTGTTTTTCAGCTGTCCCGAGCAGGTATCCTTAGCGGCTGCCCAAAGTGCTGCGCTGGGCTGCTGCACTGAGCAACTGCCCGTGCTTCTGCGCTGAGCGGCCGCCGAAGCCGCTGTCCCGAGCAGTTGTCTGCTGGAAGTCAAGCACGGAGTAATCGACACCAAACATTACCTTGTGTGGTGTCGTGCAAAGGTGGTATCGTGAGTATGTCGAGACATTCGACAGATAATCTTCACAAATTGATATCATGCGCTAAATGTCTTTGGTATGCATTAATAAAGAAAAATATCACTAAACTGTGCGAGTGAGATCTTAGTAAAATATGTAAGGCATGGAATGGTTTTCCTTTGTTTTCATTGCATGGTGTGGTGCGGGTGATGGAAGTCCAGAATTTTATCGTAGTACGTAGACAGATATTAACACATTCATTTGTTTTTCAGCTGTCCCGAGCTGGTATCCTGAGCGGCTGCCCAAAGTGCTGCGCTGGGCTGCTGCGCTGAGCAACTGCCCGTGCTTCTGCGCTGAGTGGCCGCCCAAGCCGCTGTCCCGAGCAGTTGTCTCCTGGAAGTCAAGTCCGGAGTAATCGACACCAAAGATTACCTTGTGTGGTGTCATGCAAAAGTGGTATCGTGAGTATGTCGAGACATTCGACAGATAATCTTCACAAATTGATATCATGCGCTAAATGTCTTTGGTATGCATTAATAAAGAAAAATATCACTAAACTGTGCGAGTGAGATCTTAGTAAAATATGTAAGGCATGGAATGGTTTTCCTTTGTTTTCATTGCATGGTGTGGTGCGGGTGATGGAAGTCCAGAATTTTATCGTAGTACGTAGACAGATATTAACACATTCATTTGTTTTTCAGCTGTCCCGAGCAGGTATCCTTAGCGGCTGCCCAAAGTGCTGCGCTGGGCTGCTGCACTGAGCAACTGCCCGTGCTTCTGCGCTGAGCGGCCGCCCAAGCCGCTGTCCCGAGCAGTTGTCTGCTGGAAGTCAAGCACGGAGTAATCGACACCAAAGATTACCTTGTGTGGTGTCGTGCAAAGGTGGTATCGTGAGTATGTCGAGACATTCGACAGATAATCTTCACAAATTGATATCATGCGCTAAATGTCTTTGGTATGCATTAATAAAGAAAAATATCACTAAACTGTGCGAGTGAGATCTTAGTAAAATATGTAAGGCATGGAATGGTTTTCCTTTGTTTTCATTGCATGGTGTGGTGCGGGTGATGGAAGTCCAGAATTTTATCGTAGTACGTAGACAGATATTAACACATTCATTTGTTTTTCAGCTGTCCCGAGCAGGTATCCTGAGCGGCTGCCCAAAGTGCTGCGCTGGGCTGCTGCGCTGAGCAACTGCCCGTGCTTCTGCGCTGAGCGGCCGCCCAAGCCGCTGTCCCGAGCAGTTGTCTCCTGGAAGTCAAGTCCGGAGTAATCGACACCAAAGATTACCTTGTGTGGTGTCATGCAAAGGTGGTATCGTGAGTATGTCGAGACATTCGACAGTTAATCTTCACAAATTGATATCATGCGCTAGTTGTCTTTGGTATGCATTAATAAAGAAAAATATCACTAAACTGTGCGAGTGAGATCTTAGTAAAGTATGTAAGGCATGGAATGGTTTTCCTTTGTTTTAATTGCATGGTGTGGTGCGGGTGATGGAAGTCCAGAATTTTATCGTAGTACGTCGACAGATATTAACACATTCATTTGTTTTTCAGCTGTCCCGAGCAGGTATCCTGAGTGGCTGCCCAAACTGCTGCGCTGGGCTGCTGCGCTGAGCAACTGCCCGTGCTTCTGCGCTGAGCGGCCGCCCAAGCCGCTGTCCCGAGCAGTTGTCTGCTGGAAGTCAAGCACGGAGTAATCGACACCAAAGATTACCTTGTGTGGTGTCATGCAAAGGTGGTATCGTGAGTATGTCGAGACATTCGACAGTTAATCTTCACAAATTGATATCATGCGCTAGTTGTCTTTGGTATGCATTAATAAAGAAAAATATCACTAAACTGTGCGAGTGAGATCTTAGTAAAGTATGTAAGGCATGGAATGGTTTTCCTTTGTTTTCATTGCATGGTGTGGTGCGGGTGATGGAAGTCCAGAATTTTATCGTAGTACGTCGACAGATATTAACACATTCATTTGTTTTTCAGCTGTCCCGAGCAGGTATCCTGAGCGGCTGCCCAAACTGCTGCGCTGGGCTGCTGCACTGAGAAACTGCCCGTGCTTTTGCGCTGAGCGGCCGCCCGAGCAGTTGTCTGCTGGAAGTCAAGCACGGAGTAATCGACACCAAAGATTACCTTGTGTGGTGTCATGCAAAGGTGGTATCGTGAGTATGTCGAGACATTCGACAGTTAATCTTCACAAATTGATATCATGCGCTAGTTGTCTTTGGTATGCATTAATAAAGAAAAATATCACTAAACTGTGCGAGTGAGATCTTAGTAAAGTATGTAAGGCATGGAATGGTTTTCCTTTGTTTTCATTGCATGGTGTGGTGCGGGTGATGGAAGTCCAGAATTTTATCGTAGTACGTAGACAGATATTAACACATTCATTTGTTTTTCAGCTGTCCCGAGCAGGTATCCTGAGCGGCTGCCTAAACTGCTGCGCTGGGCTGCTGCGCTGAGCAACTGCTCGTGCTTCTGCGCTGAGCGGCCGCCCAGGCCGCTGTCCCGAGCAGTTGTCTGCTGGAAGTCAAGTCCGGAGTAATCGACACCAAAGATTACCTTGTGTGGTGTCATGCAAAGGTGGTATCGTGAGTATGTCGAGACATTCGACAGTTAATCTTCACAAATTGATATCATGCGCTAGTTGTCTTTGGTATGCATTTATAAAGAAAAATATCACTAAACTGTGCGAGTGAGATCTTAGTAAAGTATGTAAGGCATGGAATGTTTTTCCTTAGTTTTCATTGCATGGTGTGGTGCGGGTGATGGAAGTCCAGAATTTTATCGTAGTACATCGACAGATATTAACACATTCATTTGTTTTTCAGCTGTCCCGAGCAGGTATCCTGAGCGGCTGCCCAAAGTGCTGCGCTGGGCTGCTGCGCTGAGCAACTGCCCGTGCTTCTGCGCTGAGCGGCCGCCCAAGCCGCTGTCCCGAGCAGTTGTCTGCTGGAAGTCAAGTCCGGAGTAATCGACACCAAAGATTACCTTGTGTGGTGTCATGCAAAAGTGGTATCGTGAGTATGTCGAGACATTCGACAGTTAATCTTCACAAATTGATATCATGCGCTAGTTGTCTTTGGTATGCATTAGTAAAGAAAAATATCACTAAACTGTGCGAGTGAGATCTTAGTAAAGTATGTAAGGCATGGAATGTTTTTCCTTTGTTTTCATTGCATGGTGTGGTGCGGGTGATAGAAGTCCAGAATTTTATCGTAGTACGTCGACAGATATTAACACATTCATTTGTTTTTCAGCTGTCCCGAGCAGGTATCCTGAGCGGCTGCCCAAAGTGCTGCGCTGGGCTGCTGCGCTGAGCAACTGCCCGTGCTTCTGCGCTGAGCGGCCGCCCAAGCCGCTGTCCCGAGCAGTTGTCTGCTGGAAGTCAAGCACGGAGTAATCGACCCCAAAGATTACCTTGTGTGGTGTCGTGCAAAGGTGGTATCGTGAGTATGTCGAGACATTCGACAGATAATCTTCACAAATTGATATCATGCGCTAGTTGTCTTTGGTATGCATTAATAAAGAAAAATATCACTAAACTGTGCGAGAGAGATCTTAGTAAAGTATGTAAGGCATGGAATGGTTTTCCTTTGTTTTCATTGCATGGTGTGGTGCGGGTGATGGAAGTCCAGAATTTTATCGTAGTACGTAGACAGATATTAACACATTCATTTGTTTTTCAGCTGTCCCGAGCAGGTATCCTGAGCGGCTGCCCAAACTGCTGCGCTGGGCTGCTGCACTGAGAAACTGCCCGTGCTTTTGCGCTGAGCGGCCGCCCGAGCAGTTGTCTGCTGGAAGTCAAGTCCGGAGTAATTGACACCAAAGATTACCTTGTGTGGTGTCATGCAAAGGTGGTATCGTGAGTATGTCGAGACATTCAACAACTAATCTTCACAAATTGATATCATGCGCTAGTTGTCTTTGGTATGCATTAATAAAGAAAAATATCACTAAACTGTGCGAGTGAGATCTTAGTAAAGTATGTAAGGCATGGAATGTTTTTCCTTTGTTTTCATTGCTGGTGTGGTGCGGGTGATGGAAGTCCAGAATTTTATCGTAGTACGTAGACAGATATTAACACATTCATTTGTTTTTCAGCTGTCCCGAGCAGGTATCCTGAGCGGCTGCCCAAACTGCTGCGCTGGGCTGCTGCGCTGAGCAACTGCCCGTGCTTCTGCGCTGAGCGGCCGCCCAAGCCGCTGTCCCGAGCAGTTGTCTGCTGGAAGTCAAGCACGGAGTAATCGACACCAAAGATTACCTTGTGTGGTGTCATGCAAAGGTGGTATCGTGAGTATGTCGAGACATTCGACAGTTAATCTTCACAAATTGATATCATGCGCTAGTTGTCTTTGGTATGCATTAATAAAGAAAAATATCACTAAACTGTGCGAGTGAGATCTTAGTAAAGTATGTAAGGCATGGAATGGTTTTCCTTTGTTTTCATTGCATGGTGTGGTGCGGGTGATGGAAGTCCAGAATTTTATCGTAGTACGTAGACAGATATTAACACATTCATTTGTTTTTCAGCTGTCCCGAGCAGGTATCCTGAGCGGCTGCCTAAACTGCTGCGCTGGGCTGCTGCGCTGAGCAACTGCTCGTGCTTCTGCGCTGAGCGGCCGCCCAGGCCGCTGTCCCGAGCAGTTGTCTGCTGGAAGTCAAGTCCGGAGTAATCGACACCAAAGATTACCTTGTGTGGTGTCATGCAAAGGTGGTATCGTGAGTATGTCGAGACATTCGACAGTTAATCTTCACAAATTGATATCATGCGCTAGTTGTCTTTGGTATGCATTTATAAAGAAAAATATCACTAAACTGTGCGAGTGAGATCTTAGTAAAGTATGTAAGGCATGGAATGTTTTTCCTTAGTTTTCATTGCATGGTGTGGTGCGGGTGATGGAAGTCCAGAATTTTATCGTAGTACATCGACAGATATTAACACATTCATTTGTTTTTCAGCTGTCCCGAGCAGGTATCCTGAGCGGCTGCCCAAAGTGCTGCGCTGGGCTGCTGCGCTGAGCAACTGCCCGTGCTTCTGCGCTGAGCGGCCGCCCAAGCCGCTGTCCCGAGCAGTTGTCTGCTGGAAGTCAAGTCCGGAGTAATCGACACCAAAGATTACCTTGTGTGGTGTCATGCAAAAGTGGTATCGTGAGTATGTCGAGACATTCGACAGTTAATCTTCACAAATTGATATCATGCGCTAGTTGTCTTTGGTATGCATTAGTAAAGAAAAATATCACTAAACTGTGCGAGTGAGATCTTAGTAAAGTATGTAAGGCATGGAATGTTTTTCCTTTGTTTTCATTGCATGGTGTGGTGCGGGTGATAGAAGTCCAGAATTTTATCGTAGTACGTCGACAGATATTAACACATTCATTTGTTTTTCAGCTGTCCCGAGCAGGTATCCTGAGCGGCTGCCCAAAGTGCTGCGCTGGGCTGCTGCGCTGAGCAACTGCCCGTGCTTCTGCGCTGAGCGGCCGCCCAAGCCGCTGTCCCGAGCAGTTGTCTGCTGGAAGTCAAGCACGGAGTAATCGACCCCAAAGATTACCTTGTGTGGTGTCGTGCAAAGGTGGTATCGTGAGTATGTCGAGACATTCGACAGATAATCTTCACAAATTGATATCATGCGCTAGTTGTCTTTGGTATGCATTAATAAAGAAAAATATCACTAAACTGTGCGAGAGAGATCTTAGTAAAGTATGTAAGGCATGGAATGGTTTTCCTTTGTTTTCATTGCATGGTGTGGTGCGGGTGATGGAAGTCCAGAATTTTATCGTAGTACGTAGACAGATATTAACACATTCATTTGTTTTTCAGCTGTCCCGAGCAGGTATCCTGAGCGGCTGCCCAAACTGCTGCGCTGGGCTGCTGCGCTGAGCAACTGCCCGTGCTTCTGCGCTGAGCGGCCGCCCAAGCCGCTGTCCCGAGCAGTTGTCTGCTGGAAGTCAAGTCCGGAGTAATCGACACCAAAGATTACCTTGTGTGGTGTCATGCAAAGGTGGTATCGTGAGTATGTCGAGATATTCGACAGTTAATCTTCACAAATTGATATCATGCGCTAGTTGTCTTTGGTATGCATTAATAAAGAAAAATATCACTAAACTGTGCGAGTGAGTTCTTAGAAAAGTATGTAAGGCATAGAATGGTTTTCCTTTGTTTTAATTACATGGTGTGGTGCGGGTGATGGAAGTCCAGAATTTTATCGTAGTACGTCGACGGATATTAACACATTCATTTGTTTTTCAGCTGTCCCGAGCAGGTATCCTGAGCGGCTGCCCAAACTGCTGCGCTGGGCTGCTTCACTGAGAAACTGCCCGTGCTTTTGCGCTGAGCGGCCGCCCGAGCAGTTCTGCTGGAAGTCAAGTCCGGAGTAATTGACACCAAAGATTACCTTGTGTGGTGTCGTGCAAAGGTGGTATCGTGAGTATGTCGAGACATTCGACAGATAATCTTCACAAATTGATATCATGCGCTAAATGTCTTTGGTATGCATTAATAAAGAAAAATATCACTAAACTGTGCGAGTGAGATCTTAGTAAAATATGTAAGGCATGGAATGGTTTTCCTTTGTTTTCATTGCATGGTGTGGTGCGGGTGATGGAAGTCCAGAATTTTATCGTAGTACGTAGACAGATATTAACACATTCATTTGTTTTTCAGCTGTCCCGAGCAGGTATCCTGAGCGGCTGCCCAAAGTGCTGCGCTGGGCTGCTGCGCTGAGCAACTGCCCGTGCTTCTGCGCTGAGCGGCCGCCCAAGCCGCTGTCCCGAGCAGTTGTCTCCTGGAAGTCAAGTCCGGAGTAATCGACACCAAAGATTACCTTGTGTGGTGTCATGCAAAGGTGGTATCGTGAGTATGTCGAGACATTCGACAGTTAATCTTCAAAAATTGATATCATGCGCTAGTTGTCTTTGGTATGCATTAATAAAGAAAAATATCACTAAACTGTGCGAGTGAGATCTTAGTAAAGTATGTAAGGCATAGAATGGTTTTCCTTTGTTTTAATTGCATGGTGTGGTGCGGGTGATGGAAGTCCAGAATTTTATCGTAGTACGTCGACAGATATTAACACATTCATTTGTTTTTCAGCTGTCCCGAGCAGGTATCCTGAGCGGCTGCCCAAACTGCTGCGCTGGGCTGCTTCACTGAGAAACTGCCCGTGCTTTTGCGCTGAGCGGCCGCCCGAGCAGTTGTCTGCTGGAAGTCAAGTCCGGAGTAATTGACACCAAAGATTACCTTGTGTGGTGTCATGCAAAAGTGGTATCGTGAGTATGTCGAGACATTCGACAGTTAATCTTCACAAATTGATATCATGCGCTAGTTGTCTTTGGTATGCATTAATAAAGAAAAATATCACTAAACTGTGCGAGTGAGATCTTAGTAAAGTATGTAAGGCATGGAATGTTTTTCCTTTGTTTTCATTGCTGGTGTGGTGCGGGTGATGGAAGTCCAGAATTTTATCGTAGTACGTAGACAGATATTAACACATTCATTTGTTTTTCAGCTGTCCCGAGCAGGTATCCTGAGCGGCTGCCCAAACTGCTGCGCTGGGCTGCTGCGCTGAGCAACTGCCCGTGCTTCTGCGCTGAGCGGCCGCCCTAGCCGCTGTCCCGAGCAGTTGTCTGCTGGAAGTCAAGCACGGAGTAATCGACACCAAAGATTACCTTGTGTGGTGTCATGCAAAGGTGGTATCGTGAGTATGTCGAGACATTCGACAGTTAATCTTCACAAATTGATATCATGCGCTAGTTGTCTTTGGTATGCATTAATAAAGAAAAATATCACTAAACTGTGCGAGTGAGATCTTAGTAAAGTATGTAAGGCATGGAATGGTTTTCCTTTGTTTTCATTGCATGGTGTGGTGCGGGTGATGGAAGTCCAGAATTTTATCGTAGTACGTAGACAGATATTAACACATTCATTTGTTTTTCAGCTGTCCCGAGCAGGTATCCTGAGCGGCTTCCTAAACTGCTGCGCTGGGCTGCTGCGCTGAGCAACTGCTCGTGCTTCTGCGCTGAGCGGCCGCCCAGGCCGCTGTCCCGAGCAGTTGTCTGCTGGAAGTCAAGTCCGGAGTAATCGACACCAAAGATTACCTTGTGTGGTGTCATGCAAAGGTGGTATCGTGAGTATGTCGAGACATTCGACAGTTAATCTTCACAAATTGATATCATGCGCTAGTTGTCTTTGGTATGCATTAATAAAGAAAAATATCACTAAACTGTGCGAGTGAGATCTTAGTAAAGTATGTAGGGCATGGAATGGTTTTCCTTTGTTTTCATTGCATGGTGTGGTGCGGGTGATGGAAGTCCAGAATTTTATCGTAGTACGTCGACAGATATTAACACATTCATTTGTTTTTCAGCTGTCCCGAGCAGGTATCCTGAGCGGCTGCCCAAAGTGCTGCGCTGGGCTGCTGCGCTGAGCAACTGCCCGTGCTTCTGCGCTGAGCGGCCGCCCAAGCCGCTGTCCCGAGCAGTTGTCTGCTGGAAGTCAAGTCCGGAGTAATCGACACCAAAGATTACCTTGTGTGGTGTCATGCAAAGGTGGTATCGTGAGTATGTCGAGACATTCGACAGTTAATCTTCACAAATTGATATCATGCGCTAGTTGTCTTTGGTATGCATTAATAAAGAAAAATATCACTAAACTGTGCGAGTGAGATCTTAGTAAAGTATGTAAGGCATGGAATGTTTTTCCTTTGTTTTCATTGCTGGTGTGGTGCGGGTGATGGAAGTCCAGAATTTTATCGTAGTACGTAGACAGATATTAACACATTCATTTGTTTTTCAGCTGTCCCGAGCAGGTATCCTGAGCGGCTGCCCAAACTGCTACGCTGGGCTGCTGCGCTGAGCAACTGCCCGTGCTTCTGCGCTGAGCGGCCGCCCAAGCCGCTGTCCCGAGCAGTTGTCTGCTGGAAGTCAAGCACGGAGTAATCGACACCAAAGATTACCTTGTGTGGTGTCATGCAAAGGTGGTATCGTGAGTATGTCGAGACATTCGACAGTTAATCTTCACAAATTGATATCATGCGCTAGTTGTCTTTGGTATGCATTAATAAAGAAAAATATCACTAAACTGTGCGAGTGAGATCTTAGTAAAGTATGTAAGGCATGGAATGTTTTTCCTTTGTTTTCATTGCTGGTGTGGTGCGGGTGATGGAAGTCCAGAATTTTATCGTAGTACGTAGACAGATATTAACACATTCATTTGTTTTTCAGCTGTCCCGAGCAGGTATCCTGAGCGGCTGCCCAAACTGCTGCGCTGGGCTGCTGCGCTGAGCAACTGCCCGTGCTTCTGCGCTGAGCGGCCGCCCAAGCCGCTGTCCCGAGCAGTTGTCTGCTGGAAGTCAAGCACGGAGTAATCGACACCAAAGATTACCTTGTGTGGTGTCATGCAAAGGTGGTATCGTGAGTATGTCGAGACATTCGACAGTTAATCTTCACAAATTGATATCATGCGCTAGTTGTCTTTGGTATGCATTAATAAAGAAAAATATCACTAAACTGTGCGAGTGAGATCTTAGTAAAGTATGTAAGGCATGGAATGGTTTTCCTTTGTTTTCATTGCATGGTGTGGTGCGGGTGATGGAAGTCCAGAATTTTATCTTAGTACGTAGACAGATATTAACACATTCATTTGTTTTTCAGCTGTCCCGAGCAGGTATCCTGAGCGGCTGCCTAAACTGCTGCGCTGGGCTGCTGCGCTGAGCAACTGCTCGTGCTTCTGCGCTGAGCGGCCGCCCAGGCCGCTGTCCCGAGCAGTTGTCTGCTGGAAGTCAAGTCCGGAGTAATCGACACCAAAGATTACCTTGTGTGGTGTAATGCAAAGGTGGTATCGTGAGTATGTCGAGACATTCGACAGTTAATCTTCACAAATTGATATCATGCGCTAGTTGTCTTTGGTATGCATTTATAAAGAAAAATATCACTAAACTGTGCGAGTGAGATCTTAGTAAAGTATGTAAGGCATGGAATGGTTTTCCTTTGTTTTCATTGCATTGTGTGGTGCGGGTGATGGAAGTCCAGAATTTTATCGTAGTACGTAGACAGATATTAACACATTCATTTGTTTTTCAGCTGTCCCGAGCAGGAATCCTGAGCGGCTGCCCAAACTGCTGCGCTGGGCTGCTGCGCTGAGCAACTGCCCGTGCTTCTGCGCTGAGCGGCCGCCCAAGCCGCTGTCCCAAGCAGTTGTCTGCTGGAAGTCAAGTCCGGAGTAATCGACACCAAAGATTACCTTGTGTGGTGTCATGCAAAGGTGGTATCGTGAGTATGTCGAGACATTCGACAGTTAATCTTCACAAATTGATATCATGCGCTAGTTGTCTTTGGTATGCATTAATAAAGAAAAATATCACTAAACTGTGCGAGTGAGATCTTAGTAAAGTATGTAAGGCATGGAATGGTTTTCCTTTGTTTTAATTGCATGGTGTGGTGCGGGTGATGGAAGTCCAGAAATTTATCGTAGTACGTCGACAGATATTAACACATTCATTTGTTTTTCAGCTGTCCCGAGCAGGTATCCTGAGCGGCTGCCCAAAGTGCTGCGCTGGGCTGCTGCGCTGAGCAACTGCCCGTGCTTCTGCGCTGAGCGGCCGCCCAAGCCGCTGTCCCAAGCAGTTGTCTGCTGGAAGTCAAGTCCGGAGTAATCGACACCAAAGATTACCTTGTGTGGTGTCATGCAAAGGTGGTATCGTGAGTATGTCGAGACATTCAACAACTAATCTTCACAAATTGATATCATGCGCTAGTTGTCTTTGGTATGCATTAATAAAGAAAAATATCACTAAACTGTGCGAGTGAGATCTTAGTAAAGTATGTAAGGCATGGAATGTTTTTCCTTTGTTTTCATTGCTGGTGTGGTGCGGGTGATGGAAGTCCAGAATTTTATCGTAGTACGTAGACAGATATTAACACATTCATTTGTTTTTCAGCTGTCCCGAGCAGGTATCCTGAGCGGCTGCCCAAACTGCTGCGCTGGGCTGCTGCGCTGAGCAACTGCCCGTGCTTCTGCGCTGAGCGGCCGCCCAAGCCGCTGTCCCGAGCAGTTGTCTGCTGGAAGTCAAGCACGGAGTAATCGACACCAAAGATTACCTTGTGTGGTGTCATGCAAAGGTGGTATCGTGAGTATGTCGAGACATTCGACAGTTAATCTTCACAAATTGATATCATGCGCTAGTTGTCTTTGGTATGCATTAATAAAGAAAAATATCACTAAACTGTGCGAGTGAGATCTTAGTAAAGTATGTAAGGCATGGAATGGTTTTCCTTTGTTTTAATTGCATGGTGTGGTGCGGGTGATGGAAGTCCAGAATTTTATCGTAGTACGTCGACAGATATTAACACATTCATTTGTTTTTCAGCTGTCCCGAGCAGGTATCCTGAGCGGCTGCCCAAACTGCTGCGCTGGGCTGCTGCACTGAGAAACTGCCCGTGCTTTTGCGCTGAGCGGCCGCCCGAGCAGTTGTCTGCTGGAAGTCAAGTCCGGAGTAATTGACACCAAAGATTACCTTGTGTGGTGTCATGCAAAGGTGGTATCGTGAGTATGTCGAGACATTCAACAACTAATCTTCACAAATTGATATCATGCGCTAGTTGTCTTTAGTATGCATTAATAAAGAAAAATATCACTAAACTGTGCGAGTGAGATCTTAGTAAAGTATGTAAGGCATGGAATGTTTTTCCTTTGTTTTCATTGCTGGTGTGGTGCGGGTGATGGAAGTCCAGAATTTTATCGTAGTACGTAGACAGATATTAACACATTCATTTGTTTTTCAGCTGTCCCGAGCAGGTATCCTGAGCGGCTGCCCAAACTGCTGCGCTGGGCTGCTGCGCTGAGCAACTGCCCGTGCTTCTGCGCTGAGCGGCCGCCCAAGCCGCTGTCCCGAGCAGTTGTCTGCTGGAAGTCAAGCACGGAGTAATCGACACCAAAGATTACCTTGTGTGGTGTCATGCAAAGGTGGTATCGTGAGTATGTCGAGACATTCGACAGTTAATCTTCACAAATTGATATCATGCGCTAGTTGTCTTTGGTATGCATTAATAAAGAAAAATATCACTAAACTGTGCGAGTGAGATCTTAGTAAAGTATGTAAGGCATGGAATGGTTTTCCTTTGTTTTCATTGCATGGTGTGGTGCGGGTGATGGAAGTCCAGAATTTTATCGTAGTACGTAGACAGATATTAACACATTCATTTGTTTTTTTGGGACTTTCCCGAGCAGGTATCCTGAGCGGCTGCCCAAACTGCTGCGCTGGGCTGCTGCACTGAGCAACTGCCCGTGCTTCTGCGCTGAGCGACCGCCCAAGCCGCTGTCCCGAGCAGTTGTCTGCTGGAAGTCAAGTCCGGAGTAATCGACACCAAAGATTACCTTGTGTGGTGTCATGCAAAGGTGGTATCGTGAGTATGTCGAGACATTCGATAGTTAATCTTCACAAATTGATATCATGCGCTAGTTGTCTTTGGTGTGCATTAATAAAGAAAAATATCACTAAACTGTGCGAGTGAGATCTTAGTAAAGTATGTAAGGCATGGAATGTTTTTCCTTTGTTTTCATTGCTTGTGTGGTGCGGGTGATGGAAGTCCAGAATTGTATCGTAGTACGTAGACAGATATTAACACATTCATTTGTTTTTCAGCTGTCCCGAGCAGGTATCCTGAGCGGCTGCCCAAAGTGCTGCGCTGGGCTGCTGCGCTGAGCAACTGCCCGTGCTTCTGCGCTGAGCGACCGCCCAAGCCGCTGTCCCGAGCAGTTGTCTGCTGGAAGTCAAGTCCGGAGTAATCGACACCAAAGATTACCTTGTGTGGTGTCATGCAAAGGTGGTATCGTGAGTATGTCGAGACATTCGACAGTTAATCTTCACAAATTGATATCATGCGCTAGTTGTCTTTGGTATGCATTAATAAAGAAAAATATCACTAAACTGTGCGTGTGAGATCTTAGTAAAGTATGTAGGGCATAGAATGGTTTTCCTTTGTTTTAATTGCATGGTGTGGTGCGGGTGATGAAAGTCCAGAATTTTATCGTAGTACGTCGACAGATATTAACACATTCATTTGTTTTTCAGCTGTCCCGAGCAGGTATCCTGAGCGGCTGCCCAAACTGCTGCGCTGGGCTGCTTCACTGAGAAACTGCCCGTGCTTTTGCGCTGAGCGGCCGCCCGAGCAGTTGTCTGCTGGAAGTCAAGTCCGGAGTAATTGACACCAAAGATTACCTTGTGTGGTGTCATGCAAAAGTGGTATCGTGAGTATGTCGAGACATTCGACAGTTAATCTTCACAAATTGATATCATGCGCTAGTTGTCTTTAGTATGCATTAATAAAGAAAAATATCACTAAACTGTGCGAGTGAGATCTTAGTAAAGTATGTAGGGCATGGAATGGTTTTCCTTTGTTTTCATTGCATGGTGTGGTGCGGGTGATGGAAGTCCAGAATTTTATCGTAGTACGTCGACAGATATTAACACATTCATTTGTTTTTCAGCTGTCCCGAGCAGGTATCCTGAGCGGCTGCCCAAAGTGCTGCGCTGGGCTGCTGCGCTGAGCAACTGCCCGTGCTTCTGCGCTGAGCGGCCGCCCAAGCCGCTGTCCCGAGCAGTTGTCTGCTGGAAGTCAAGTCCGGAGTAATCGACACCAAAGATTACCTTGTGTGGTGTCATGCAAAGGTGGTATCGTGAGTATGTCGAGACATTTGACAGTTAATCTTCACAAATTGATATCATGCGCTAGTTGTCTTTGGTATGCATTAATAAAGAAAAATATCACTAAACTGTGCGAGTGAGATCTTAGTAAAGTATGTAAGGCATGGAATGGTTTTCCTTTGTTTTAATTGCATGGTGTGGTGCGGGTGATGGAAGTCCAGAATTTTATCGTAGTACGTCGACAGATATTAACACATTCATTTGTTTTTCAGCTGTCCCGAGCAGGTATCCTGAGCGGCTGCCCAAACTGCTGCGCTGGGCTGCTGCACTGAGAAACTGCCCGTGCTTTTGCGCTGAGCGGCCGCCCGAGCAGTTGTCTGCTGGAAGTCAAGTCTGGAGTAATTGACACCAAAGATTACCTTGTGTGGTGTCATGCAAAGGTGGTATCGTGAGTATGTCGAGACATTCAACAACTAATCTTCACAAATTGATATCATGCGCTAGTTGTCTTTAGTATGCATTAATAAAGAAAAATATCACTAAACTGTGCGAGTGAGATCTTAGTAAAGTATGTAAGGCATGGAATGTTTTTCCTTTGTTTTCATTGCTGGTGTGGTGCGGGTGATGGAAGTCCAGAATTTTATCGTAGTACGTCGACAGATATTAACACATTCATTTGTTTTTCAGCTGTCCCGAGCAGGTATCCTGAGCGGCTGCCCAAACTGCTGCGCTGGGCTGCTGCACTGAGAAACTGCCCGTGCTTTTGCGCTGAGCGGCCGCCCGAGCAGTTGTCTGCTGGAAGTCAAGTCCGGAGTAATTGACACCAAAGATTACCTTGTGTGGTGTCATGCAAAAGTGGTATCGTGAGTATGTCGAGACATTCGACAGTTAATCTTCACAAATTGATATCATGCGCTAGTTGTCTTTAGTATGCATTAATAAAGAAAAATATCACTAAACTGTGCGAGTGAGATCTTAGTAAAGTATGTAAGGCATGGAATGTTTTTCCTTTGTTTTCATTGCTGGTGTGGTGCGGGTGATGGAAGTCCAGAATTTTATCGTAGTACGTAGACAGATATTAACACATTCATTTGTTTTTCAGCTGTCCCGAGCAGGTATCCTGAGCGGCTGCTTAAAGTGCTGCGCTGGGCTGCTGCGCTGAGCAACTGCCCGTGCTTCTGCGCTGAGCGGCCGCCCAAGCCGCTGTCCCGAGCAGTTGTCTGCTGGAAGTCAAGTCCGGAGTAATCGACACCAAAGATTACCTTGTGTGGTGTCATGCAAAGGTGGTATCGTGAGTATGTCGAGACATTCAACAACTAATCTTCACAAATTGATATCATGCGCTAGTTGTCTTTGGTATGTATTAATAAAGAAAAATATCACTAAACTGTGCGAGTGAGATCTTAGTAAAGTATGTAAGGCATGGAATGTTTTTCCTTTGTTTTCATTGCATGGTGTGGTGCGGGTGATAGAAGTCCAGAATTTTATCGTAGTACGTCGACAGATATTAACACATTCATTTGTTTTTCAGCTGTACCGAGCAGGTATCCTGAGCGGCTGCCTAAAGTGCTGCGCTGGGCTGCTGCGCTGAGCAACTGCCCGTGCTTCTGCGCTGAGCGGCCGCCCAAGCCGCTGTCCCGAGCAGTTGTCTGCTGGAAGTCAAGTCCGGAGTAATCGACACCAAAGATTACCTTGTGTGGTGTCATGCAAAGGTGGTATCGTGAGTATGTCGAGACATTCGACAGTTAATCTTCACAAATCGATATCATGCGCTAGTTGTCTTTGGTATGCATTAATAAAGAAAAATATCACTAAACTGTGCGAGTGAGATCTTAGTAAAGTATGTAAGGCATGGAATGTTTTTCCTTTGTTTTCATTGCTGGTGTACGAAGTAAGTACATGTATTGTGAGATTGTGCTGACGCCCGCGAATCCGCGTGCGACAGCTTTTGTACATTATTATTATAAAATAAATCAGTTAGCATTTGACCATGAACACGGGTGGTTTCATTTGTGCAGCTCGACATCATATTATTACTTTCCCCGGTATATCAACTCCAGTGTAGGGACTTACACCCCCTACATTGTTTTGGTCCTTCGGCACTTCTGGTGCGGGACTACGCATTTTTACTGACCTTCGCCGTGCGCGTGAGGGTCATATTATCAGACTTGTGTAGTTCACACTGTGAAGTTAACAAATCAGTGCAGTGAGTTATCGAAATACAGTGACATTACAGTGACATTACAGTAAACATTACAGTAGACATTACAGTGGACATTACAGTGGACATTATCAGATTATCATAGCAAGCGTCGTGGGCTAAGAGGCTCAAACGCGCATATCTTTATCAAGTGTCTTGGATCTGGAGATCCAAGACTTACATTTTATCAATTTGGAAGGGATCCCCGAAGCATCAACAGTTCGGGCGAGTAAACCCTCTCGACACATCATCAAGCCAAGTAAGACTGTTCCTTATTTTTTCAATAATGGAGGTGCTTCTTCAACGGCAAAATGAGATCGTTTCTATCATCAGTAATATTAGGACGAATTTCGGAAAGGATTCGGCTGTCCGTAAAACATCTGATTACATTAAGAAACGGTTAGACAGCATTGACAATCTCTGGGGAGAGTTTAACAGTAACCACACCAAAATCTTTGTGGGAGATGGAGGTGTGCCTAATCATGATCACGAGTATTTTAAAGACAACATATATCAAAAGACAAAAGACTTATATGATGGGTTGCGAAATGTATTGTTAACGTATGGTAGAACAGACACATCTACTCAACATGATGGTGAGGTAGACCATCTACTACGACTACAACGAACACATTTTAGGGCATTTGATAGAACATTGAGACGCATAAGAATAGAAGACTTGACAGAAAAGTGGGAGATAGAAGATAAATTAAAAATAATACAAAATAAGTGGAAGTTAATAGAAGAATTACGTATTAAAATCGATAACATTTTGCGTGGCGGTGACGTCACGTATGACGATGAATATGACGATTTTGAAAAAAGTTTTGACGAAATGAAACGTTTATTAAATAGACATTTGTCATCAAAAATTCACCTACAAAATTCGACAGTCCAATTAGAAATTCCAGTTTTTACAGGTAAATACAATCAATGGCCTACATTTTTTGATTTATTTAGCGAGATAATTCACCAAAATAACTCGCTTACAAAATGTCAAAAACTGCAATACTTAAAAAGTAAAATCAAAGGGGACGCTGAACGTCTCATACAGCATCTTCATATATCGAACGAAAACTATGACACAGCTTGGGACATTCTGACGCATAGATATGACAATAAAAATGTTCTCTTTTCTAAACAAATCGAGCTATTTTTAAATCAGACCAACATTCACAAGCAGACAGCGTACGAGTTAAGAAAACTGTACGACACGACAACAGAATGCATTCATGCCGTTCATAACCTTGGAGTTGATACATCCTCATGGGATCCGCTTCTGGTCCACCTACTGTGTAAAAAGTTGGACGCACAGACATACGCTGATTATAAAGAGTCCCGGAAATCGCCTAGACAATTGGCCAATCTGGATGAGTTTTTAGCATTCTTAGAAAGCAAATTTATGGCGTTAGAGCCTGTTACTAGACGGGATAAGGAAATACCGCCACCTTCTACTCGTACCTTATCATCAAACAGTACAAATATTCCACCTACAAGGAATTATCGACATTATTATCAAGCAAACAAGAAAACTAACTATCAAGTCATGGCATCGCTTACAAAAAGGTGTCCATTATGCAAATCAGAACACGATTTATACCAATGTGTAAGGTTTCTTGAAATGACACCGGAGATTAAATATAATACTGTTGAGAAACTTCGCATTTGTTTGAATTGTTTATACGATCACAACACTAAACAATGCTCTTCGACGAAACGGTGTAAAACGTGTAATGGGTATCATAATACAATTATGCACGAAGCGTGTGAACATTATATTGCTACTAAGCCTAATTTATCATTATCATTATCAACTATGGTACCTAAACAGCAAAACAAACTACAACAAAACCACATTCAAATAAAACCAGGTCCATCCACGGTCCCTCAACAGCATAGCAATCAGCGAAATGTATTTCATGTTGCCACCGAAAACAGAGAAACACTTTTACCAACTGTCGTTATCCAAATTTAAGCAGCGGATGGTACCTTTGTGACAGCTCGTGGCATCTTAGACCAAGCCGCGCAAATTTCGTTAATTTCTGAAAATCTCGCTCAACGTTTAGGTTTAAAACGTCATTACCCTTTAATAGCCGTATCGATATCTGGTATCGATTTATGTGAGAAAAAATGCAAGGGTACCGTGCAACTTAGGGGAAGGTCACTTTATGACGATTATACATTTGACTCTGATGCATATGTCGTGTCCAAGGTTGCTCATAATTTACCTCAAGTTTCGTTTGAACCCGAATCATTAGAATACTTGAAGGATTTGCCGCTAGCAGATCCTCAGTTTAATATATCACAAAATATAGACCTGCTATTGCACAGTGATGTCTATGCGGAAGTCATTAGAAAAGGTCTTATAAGGGGCCCTTTGAGGTCACCAATTGCACAAGAAACAACCTTGGGATGGATCATATCAGGGAGTGTTAAGACAATGAACTGTTTTAATGTAACGAAGCGTAACCTTGAGGGTAACTCAGTACTATCAACAAGCCATAATATCAAGAATACGGATAATACAGATTTATCAAAGTTCTGGGAAATAGAAGACATCAGTAGTACTTCGAGTGATTTGACTGAAGACGAGAAGTACTGCGAGGATTTATATCAACAGACAACAAAACGATTGGAAAATGGAAGGTACGAGGTCGCTCTACCGATGAAACCAGCTTATCAGGAATATTTAGGACCATCAAAGGCAAAAGCTGTTGCTCAATTTAGACAGCTTGAAAATAAACTTACTAAAAACTCAGCGTTCTCAAAAGGTTATAAACAATTCATGCGTGAATACATCACTTTAAATCACATGCGTCCGGCAGAACTATCGGACCATCAACAGCATTTTTTACCGCATCACGGAGTAGTAAAAATAGATTCGCAAGAGCCAACAAAACTAAAAATCCGTGTGGTATTCAACGCATCATCAAAAACTGCTAACTCAGGTAAAAGTCTTAATGAGTTAATGTATCGCGGAGCTAACCTTCAGCAAGATCTTCAAGCTCTAATTCTGAAATGGAGAACGCATAAATTTGTATTTACAGCCGACATCGAGAAAATGTTCCGTCAAATCCTTATCAGAAATGTCGATCAGCATTTACAAATGGTGGTATGGCGAGAATCGCCGTGTAACCCTCTACAAGAGTACCAATTATCAACTCTTACATACGGGATGAAGGCCAGTCCATTTTTGGCTATGAGGACTTTACAGATGCTAGCCAAGGATGAAGCCAAGAACTTCCCACTTGCAGCGGAATCCATTAAATCTTCGTTTTATATGGATGACTTGCTAACAGGACATAATATATTAGAAAAGGCTAAGGAATTACAACAAGAGTTAGTACAAATATTCAAATCAGCGCAGATGAATCTACGAAAGTGGAGTAGTAATAACCCGCAGTTATTAAGCAACCTAAAACCTGATCAACTCAATGACAACTTTGAGTTTAAGTGTGCGGAATCACGAAAGACACTCGGACTAAAGTGGGAACCCACAACTGACTGTTTCACCTATCAGAATCAAATCACAGCTGACAGTGATAAACAAATAACGAAACGGCAGTTGTTATCAGAGATATCGAAGTTATTCGATCCAGTAGGCTGGTTATCTCCTTTATCAATCAGAGCAAAGCTACTTTTTCAAAGGTCATGGAGCAAAGACATGTCATGGGATGACATAGTATCAGAAGACATTCAGAAAGATTGGGTTAAACTTAGCACCGACCTGAAGGAGATCGGTGACATTAAAATACCACGACACATCGGTGATACCGATAAGGAATGTCACCTACATGCATTTAGTGACGCTAGCGAAAATTCCTTTGCGTGCGCCTTGTAGCAGCAAAAACAAGATTGGCTCCATTGGGTAAAACGGTATCCCTGGCCAGAAAAGAACTCTGTAGAGCTCTCCTTCTTTCTCAACTTGTGAAGAAGGTCCTAGAATCATTTCACGGGATAGATATCAAAATACATGCATGGACAGACTCAATGATCGTTTTAGGTTGGCTCAACGGAGACATATATCGCTGGAAGCAGTTTGTTGCAAACCGAGTGCAGAAAATAAATGACGTAATTCCTGCCTCGTGTTGGGGGCACGTCATTAGCGAAGAGAATAGCGCAGATTGTGCGACACGTGGTTTGACAAAGAAACAATTAATAGAGCACAAGTTATGGTGGGAGGGGCCTAAATGGTTAACTTCATTCAAATCAAGCGACAAGAATATCACCTATGAAAGTCCGGAATTAGAAGTGAAAAAGGCATGTGTACACGCCACTTTACAAATAAACAAAACGTCACTTGTTAGCGAATTACTTATGCAATATAGCTCGCTCACACGTGCTACAAGGATACTCGGCTGGGTGTTACGTTTCATCAGCTGTGCACGCGATAAGCAGGGTGCATCGAGAAGCGAAACGCTGACGTCACCGGAACTAAATGAGTGTTACCATATAATTATTAAGGAATGTCAGCAACAGGACTTTAAGGACGATTTAGACCACATCAAAAAGCAAGGCCATGTCAGTCCCAAGAGCAAAATCGCATCATTGGATCCATACATGGACAAACGGGGTTTGCTAAGAGTCGGTGGAAGATTGAGACACGCAGATATCTCAAACTCAGAGAAATATCCTATCATCTTGTCAGCCCACGGACGGCTCACAGACCTTGTTATTAATCAAGCACATATGACGACACTCCACGGTGGAGCTCGGTTAACACTCTCATATCTCAGATACAAATTCTGGATTATTAGTGGAATGCGCACTGTAAAACGACAGCTGAGGCGGTGTGTCCGCTGTCGAAGATTCAGTAACGAAAGCATGCAAAATATAATGGGGGACCTCCCACAACCAAGAGTTACCCCCTCTCGCCCCTTCACATTTACCGGGATAGATTTCACGGGGTTCGTGGAATTGAAAATCAATAAAGGGCGAGGAGTCAGAACATGCAAGGGATACGTAGCAGTATTTGTTTGCCTATCAACTAAGGCAGTTCACTTGGAGTTGGTGTCGGATTTAAGCACACCAACTTTTTTAGCAGCATTCAAACGATTTTGTGCACGTAGGTCAATACCACGCGCATGTTACAGTGACAATGGCACCAACTTTTGTGGTGGAAACCGTCTTCTGCAACAAGAATACAAGGAAATTGTGCAGACTATGAATACTGAATTCTTCAATGACATCCAAGAGTATCATATCGAATGGCATTTCAACGCTCCAGTATGGCCCAGCGCAGCTGGCTTGGTCGAAGCAGCTGTAAAAGGAATGAAATATCACTTGAAGAGGGTATTGGGTGATCAGAAACTAACATACGAGGAGTTCTCTACCCTACTTCATCAAATTGAGGCATGCATGAACTCCAGGCCACTTTGTCAACTCACAGAGATAGCCGAAGACAATGCTGACAGCTATCTATCACCAGGACACTTTCTAGTCGGTGGTCCACTGATTACTAGGCCACAAATAGATCCTGAATCACTCACTTTATCAGGACGTTGGCAACTAGTTCAAGAAATGAATAAAAACTTTTGGAAGAAATGGTCGTCTGAATATCTACAACAACTTCAGACTAGGTCTAAGTGGAGGACTCAGAAGAAAAATTTGGAAGTCAACGATATAGTCATCGTTAAAGAGGACAACTTGCCACCGGGAAAATGGGCACTAGGCAAGGTCCAAGACACTTTCCCTGGACAAGACGGAATTGTGCGCGTCGTGTCCTTAAAGACAAGAAATAACATCCTAAAACGACCAGTCTCCAAATTGATCCTCCTACCCGTCCGAGAAGATCATAATAATGTTAATCAGCATGCAGCAGATCGATCTGATAATCCAGGTCCTTCAGCATCACATCAAAATACGACCACCTTACCGCGAAGACCGAGATTAGGAGTTTTTAACGTCAGAAACATCAAGAATTTTTTCATGATTATCATGATGATGACTGTAATATCACCCAGTTCACAAAACACTGATCACTTGCATTACAATAAAACAGTTATCAACAAATCGCAAGGTCTATTTTTCGACAAGGTAGCTGACCTCTATTACGTCAAGGATAATTGGAAACTCGTTGTGTATTACAACTTGTCGACATATTGGCAAGGAATGACAGCTATCGAAAGCTATGTTGAACATCTCCAAAACATATCATCAAAACAAATCCCGCATATTAAAAGTATCACGTTGCAACTAAGACAAGAACTGAATGAAATTGAGCATTACAACCATTGATGTAAAAAGCAGAATGAAAATCATCTACAAGAATTATTAAGAAATCATTGAATCACAATACAATATTTTGAAAAGACACGAAGACATAATGACTAAGCAATTTCAGTTTATGAATGAGCAGTTAAGAAATGTATCTATGATAATTAATCGTGTGCAAATTGACAATGAAAACTCGTTGTATATCACATCATCGGCGCTAGCTGCCAGTATCATTATATCTAACCTGCGACACATACAACAAACTCTAATGGATACTATCACAGACATATATCATGGACACATTGACACGCATTTATTACTTCCGGAGCAACTGGAACAGCAGATGAACATTATATCAGGCCAACTACACGGACTCCTTATGCTACCCATACACACTGACATTACGGAGCTATACAAACTTCTCAAAGTGTCAGCGAAGGTAATCAATGATTATCTTATCATCGAGGTCAAGATTCCACTTCTTAGCAATGATGTATTCGAACTTAGCAAAATAATATCTCTACCACAACAGAAGGACAACAAAACCTATCATATAATGCCTACTAAACCATACATTGCCTACAACCTTAAAAAGGATGTCGCTTCATTGAAGACCGAAAACGACCTAATAACATGCACCCATATCTCCTACAACAAAATATTATGCCAATTAGACATACCATTATACAATATAAAAATAAAACAATCATTGTGTGACATTCAATTAGTAGACGCCGCCGCTGATAAGGCTTGCTCTACAACCATAACAACCTGCCGGGATCAATGGATCAAATTACATTCCGACAACCAGTGGCTATACGCGTGCTGTGCGGAATCAATCAATCAATCAATCAAATCATGTTTATTTCAGGATATAGGTGTACAATATGTAGCTTAAAATTACGTAGCTATACTAAGTTTTACTTAATTTATCTATACCTTTAAGCTAAGTTATGAGCACTAGCTCCCACACTAGGATTCCCTGTGTTGTGGGAGGCTAGTCTCTTCCCGAAGGTTCAGTAAATTTCATTCGTGACAGTAAAATTAGGAACCACATTGGGTACATAAACCGGATAACACAACATTTCAACACAATATTTCAATAATAATGATATAAAGTTAACAGTTTTATCAATTACCTACCTACACATATAAATTTACTTAAGTACCTACCTGTTGTAATAACTTCGACAAAATTATTGGTAGATATCGGTATTTTATAAGCATTTTCTAAAGTCTAAACTAAACAAAAACTCAAAATTTAATCTTATATAGGCTAAATTCCAAATTAGCACATAACTCCCGAATCACCACCTACCTAAACCAGATATTTCGCTTCATTTGCGGGCATATTTTAGACAGATCCTCACGTAACTTGTCACGTAACTTGGTGCTCGCTAAACTATCATAAAGATACCCAGAACTGAATAGAATAATCCTATTTCTAGAAATGTCACTGAAGCACTACATGAATCTGTATTTTAGTGTAAAATTTTTGAAATTGCCTATTATCTGCCTAATACACCTAAAACCAGGCATACGCAAGTTTATGTGAGGGTTACCGATAATTAAGTAGGCATACAAGCGCTAATGATTCGAGTCGAGGGTAGCGAGTCGTCACCGCGGCTCAACGCTGCATTGCTGCGTTTGAGCGGTGAATACTTATGTGTGTGTAAGCCTGTACTGACCTACGTCAACACGCGGAATCCGGCGAAATGCAGAACCGACGTTAAGCAAGTGTCACACTGAGCTGTGGAGTGTTTAGAGACTTTTCGTTAGATGTATTAGATGTAAGTATATATAAGTGTTATTTATGTTAATGAGTATTAAATTAAATTATATGTATTATTAACTATTGAAGTCACAGGCAAGAGGACTAATAAAAATTATTAAATATTATGTAAAAATGTGGAAGTAATGAGTGAGTGTGTATGTTTGTTTCTTCTTCACGTTACAATGGCTGATTAGATCTAAATGAAATTTGGTACGCGGATAGCTTAAGCCCAGAAAACATAATAACTTTTTCATCACACATACTCGAAAACAGGCTTTTATTACACCGGTTTTAGGCTCGGAATCAAAGATATTTAACACATGTGCATTTTATTTTACCATTGGCGTACATGTACGTTAACGAATTAACCAGAATAAATTAAATGTGTATCTCGTTGCATGTTATATGCATGTAGATGAAGCAATCTTATTTACCCGGGTAATACCTTATTTTTAAACAACTTTATTTAGCTTGGCTTGTTCATATTAACAAAGAGTTTGCAGTTAGGTGCATAGCTAAAAAATAGTAAACTTTTTTAATATATAAATAAAATTGGATTAATTATACATAAGAAATATTTAATTTTATTAATATGTTCATAGATCTCAAAAAAAAAAAAAAAAAATATGCAATAATTGTGAAAATATTCACTTTATTGTAATTTCAAAATTAAAAGATTACGATAATAATACAAGTCGGTTATTTCCTCACATGAGTGATGTAAACCTTCGTATGACACGAGTGTGGGATGTTGATCACCCCACACTTGTATCATATTGTATTATTAGGCTACCTAGGCTGCTAGGATTAACGAGTGTGCAAGATTAGTTGATATATCAGCAAGGTCAGATTTAGGTTTGTAAGATTAGATTAGTCTTCTGTAATAAGAACGGCTCATTTAGTGTTTAGTTTGTATGATATGTTCCGTAGATAAGTAGTTCATTTGCAAGAGCCACGATTTGACTTTTTTCTTACAAGAATATTTGAGACACTTGTAAATGTTAAGCTCTTTGTTCGCTTTTGCATATAAGTAGGGTTCGAGAAAATATGGGGATCTCTGTGCAAAATTAGATTTTGTTTGAGGGACGTTCCACGATACCAATCGTGTTGATCTGAAGGATTGTTTCGTATTGAACATAGATTTTTTGTGGAACCGCAATATTGTGTTTGATACGAACATCTGTCGTACTCTTAAGAGTTGGCTTTCCAAGTACAGATCGTTAGTACTATATCGCCACGGCTTTTTAAAAGCAATTTTTATAATAGCTCTTTGTGCACGTTCTAATTTTAGCAAATATGATCCAAAAGCTGAGCCCCAGACTGAGATACAATAGGATAATATAGAACTACAAAGCGCAGAGTAGACTATGCGTATCAAGTCATTATCAGCTACTTTGCTAAGGCGCTTAAAGATATATTTTAGCTTTCTGGTTCGACTGTTCAACAAATCAATTTGCTTGTCCCATCTGAGTTTGTCATCGACGACAACTCCCAAGTATTTGATGGATTTTGCATGAAGAAGAGCCATGCAATCACAAGTATTGGTATTATCGTAATTATTACAGTTATGGATTTTTATTATAACTGGATTTACAGGTGCCGTTTTTTCTGTAACACTAAAAGTCAGAAACTTCGTTTTGCTTATATTGAGAGTTAGTAGGTTCTTTTGTAGCCAAGATGAGACCAGCCTCAGACCATTTTCCGCAATTTTCGTCACTGATGACCAGTCTTCTGCATAGAAGATCAGCGCTGTATCATCTGCGAATGCGAGAGTTTCAGCTTGTAGTAAGTGGAGCTGACACAGGTCATTAATGTATATCAAGAACAGGGTTGGACCGAGGACACTGCCTTGAGGGACGCCGAAAGAGACCTCCAATAAGTCACTAGACACCTCGCCTTGTTTAAGACAAACTCTCTGTTTTCGATGCGTGAAGTATGAATTAAACCATTTCAGGGCCAAACCTCGAATTCCCATAGATTCCATTTTTTTAAGAAGTATGGGTCTGGAAACAGTATCAAATGCTTTGGCAAGATCGAGAAAGACACCAATGCATTTATTTCCAGTATCAAGTTTTTCAACTAAGTAGTCTACCATATGCACTACGGCGTCTTCCGTCGATCTGCCACCGCGAAAACCGAATTGGTTCTCGGACAGGAGATTGTTTTTTTCAAGGTAAGAGAGCAGCCTTTTATTAATAGAATGCCACGTCCGCATTCATTGTCCAGCTGGGATGACGATAGAAGATATAAACGACACTGGAATCATAACATTAAATGATGGATGTACCCTAATGGGAGAAAGTTACTCTATTTACGCACACAATAAATTACAAAATAAAATGGACACCAAGCCCCAGATTGTTACATTCCCAGAGATATCGATTCTTAATAAAATGGTTAACGCTCAGCTCTCCGAGACAGAGTTCGAGCCTATCCAAGAGTCAGCTTGGAACAAACTGAAAGCCGAAATCGCAAATGCTAAAGAACAGTCTTCAGGGAATCTCAGCATACATGACGTTCACCATTACACTACGTCATATTTCATCATCGGGTTGCTGCTCGTCGGGGCAGCTATCGTCGCTTACCGCAAGCTGAAGGGCAAGGCTGCGCCCGTGGCACTGCCGGAGCAGGCAAGTGCCAGGCCGCAGCCACCAGGCTCGACTGCCGACTCACGTGTCAGTGTTAGTGAATGTGTGCAAGGTGCGCGAAGTGTAGAAAATGTCAATAGAGGCACGTCGCCTATGCCTATCAGAGCTCGTTTCGATAAGTGATTAGTGAGCATTTGTGAAATAAGAGAATTTGACTCTACTTATTTTTCTATATTTTTTGTGTATACTAACACCCCACATTGTTATCACCATTGTATCATCTACTCTTTACGCATTATATCATTTAGAAGTAAGTCTTCATTACTATTATGTTTAGCATGAAATCATCTTAGGCCTATTTGAGTGGGCAAGATGTACGAAGTAAGTACATGTATTGTGAGATTGTGCTGACGCCCGCGAATCCGCGTGCGACAGCTTTTGTACATTATTATTATAAAATAAATCAGTTAGCATTTGACCATTTGACCATGAACACGGGTGGTTTCATTTGTGCAGCTCGACATCATATTATTACTTTCCCCGGTATATCAACTCCAGTGTAGGGACTTACACCCCCTACAGCTGGTGTGGTGCGGGTGATGGAAGTCCAGAATTTTATCGTAGTACGTAGACAGATATTAACACATTCATTTGTTTTTCAGCTGTCCCGAGCAGGTATCCTGAGCGGCTGCCCAAACTGCTGCGCTGGGCTGCTGCGCTGAGCAACTGCCCGTGCTTCTGCGCTGAGCGGCCGCCCAAGCCGCTGTCCCGAGCAGTTGTCTGCTGGAAGTCAAGTCCGGAGTAATCGACACCAAAGATTACCTTGTGTGGTGTCATGCAAAGGTGGTATCGTGAGTATGTCGAGACATTCGACAGTTAATCTTCACAAATTGATATCATGCGCTAGTTGTCTTTGGTATGCATTAATAAAGAAAAATATCACTAAACTGTGCGAGTGAGATCTTAGTAAAGTATGTAAGGCATGGAATGGTTTTCCTTTGTTTTAATTGCATGGTGTGGTGCGGGTGATGGAAGTCCAGAATTTTATCGTAGTACGTCGACAGATATTAACACATTCATTTGTTTTTCAGCTGTCCCGAGCAGGTATCCTGAACGGCTGCCCAAACTGCTGCGCTGGGCTGCTGCGCTGAGCAACTGCCCGTGCTTCTGCGCTGAGCGGCCGCCCAAGCCGCTGTCCCGAGCAGTTGTCTGCTGGAAGTCAAGTCCGGAGTAATCGACACCAAAGATTACCTTGTGTGGTGTCATGCAAAGGTGGTATCGTGAGTATGTCGAGACATTCGATAGTTAATCTTCACAAATTGATATCATGCGCTAGTTGTCTTTGGTGTGCATTAATAAAGAAAAATATCACTAAACTGTGCGAGTGAGATTTTAGTAAAGTATGTAAGGCATGGAATGTTTTTCCTTTGTTTTCATTGCTGGTGTGGTGCGGGTGATGGAAGTCCAGAATTGTATCGTAGTACGTAGACAGATATTAACACATTCATTTGTTTTTCAGCTGTCCCGAGCAGGTATCCTGAGCGGCTGCCCAAACTGCTGCGCTGGGCTGCTGCGCTGAGCAACTGCCCGTGCTTTTGCGCTGAGCGGCCGCCCGAGCAGTTGTCTGCTGGAAGTCAAGTCCGGAGTAATTGACACCAAAGATTACCTTGTGTGGTGTCATGCAAAGGTGGTATCGTGAGTATGTCGAGACATTCGACAGTTAATCTTCACAAATTGATATCATGCGCTAGTTGTCTTTGGTATGCATTAATAAAGAAAAATATCACTAAACTGTGCGAGTGAGATCTTAGTAAAGTATGTAAGGCATGGAATGGTTTTCCTTTGTTTTCATTGCATGGTGTGGTGCGGGTGATGGAAGTCCAGAATTTTATCGTAGTACGTCGACAGATATTAACACATTCATTTGTTTTTTTGGGACGTTCCCGAGCAGGTATCCTGAGCGGCTGCCCAAAGTGCTGCGCTGGGCTGCTGCGCTGAGCAACTGCCCGTGCTTCTGCGCTGAGCGGCCGCCCAAGCCGCTGTCCCGAGCAGTTGTCTGCTGGAAGTCAAGTCCGGAGTAATCGACACCAAAGATTACCTTGTGTGGTGTCATGCAAAGGTGGTATCGTGAGTATATCGAGACATTCGACAGTTAATCTTCACAAATTGATATCATGCGCTAGTTGTCTTTGGCATGCATTAATAAAGAAAAATATCACTAAACTGTGCGAGTAAGATCTTAGTAAAGTATGTAAGGCATGGAATGTTTTTCCTTTGTTTTCATTGCATGGTGTGGTGCGGGTGATGGAAGTCCAGAATTTTATCGTAGTACGTCGACAGATATTAACACATTCATTTGTTTTTCAGCTGTCCCGAGCAGGTATCCTGAGCGGCTGCCCAAACTGCTGCGCTGGGCTGCTGCGCTGAGCAACTGCCCGTGCTTCTGCGCTGAGCGGCCGCCCAAGCCGCTGACCCGAGCAGTTGTCTGCTGGAAGTCAAGTCCGGAGTAATCGACACCAAAGATTACCTTGTGTGGTGTCATGCAAAAGTGGTATCGTGAGTATGTCGAGACATTCGACAGTTAATCTTTACAAATTGATATCATGCGCTAGTTGTCTTTGGTATGCATTAATAAAGAAAAATATCACTAAACTGTGCAAGTGAGATCTTAGTAAAGTATGTAAGGCATGGAATGTTTTTCCTTTGTTTTCATTGCATGGTGTGGTGCGGGTGATGGAAGTCCAGAATTTTATCGTAGTACGTCGACAGATATTAACACATTCATTTGTTTTTCAGCTGTCCCGAGCAGGTATCCTGAGCGGCTGCCCAAACTGCTGCGCTGGGCTGCTGCGCTGAGCAACTGCCCGTGCTTCTGCGCTGAGCGGCCGCCCAAGCCGCTGTCCCGAGCAGTTGTCTGCTGGAAGTCAAGTCCGGAGTAATCGACACCAAAGATTACCTTGTGTGGTGTCAAGCAAAAGTGGTATCGTGAGAATATCGAGACATTCGACAGTTAATCTTCAAAAATTGATATAATGCGCTAGTTGTCTTTGGTATGCATTAATAAAGAAAAATATCACTAAACTGTGCGAGTGAGATCTTAGTAAAGTATGTAAGGCATGGAATGTTTTTCCTTTGATTTCATTGCATGGTGTGGTGCGGGTGATGGAAGTCCAGAATTTTATCGTAGTACGTCGACAGATATTAACACATTCATTTGTTTTTCAGCTGTACCGAGCAGGTATCCTGAGCGGCTGCCCAAAGTGCTGCGCTGGGCTGCTGCGCTGAGCAACTGCCCGTGCTTCTGCGCTGAGCGGCCGCCCAAGCCGCTGTCCCGAGCAGTTGTCTGCTGGAAGTCAAGTCCGGAGTAATCGACACCAAAGATTACCTTGTGTGGTGTCATGCAAAGGTGGTATCGTGAGTATGTCGAGACATTCGACAGTTAATCTTCACAAATTGATATCATGCGCTAGTTGTCTTTGGTATGCATTAATAAAGAAAAATATCACTAAACTGTGCGAGTGAGATCTTAGTACAGTATGTAAGGCATGGAATGTTTTTCCTTTGTTTTCATTGCATGGTGTGGTGCGGGTGATGGAAGTCCAGAATTTTATCGTAGTACGTAGACAGATATTAACACATTCATTTGTTTTTCAGCTGTACCGAGCAGGTATCCTGAGCGGCTGCCCAAAGTGCTGCGCTGGGCTGCTGCGCTGAGCAACTGCCCGTGCTTCTGCGCTGAGCGGCCGCCCAAGCCGCTGTCCCGAGCAGTTGTCTGCTGGAAGTCAAGTCCGGAGTAATCGACACCAAAGATTACCTTGTGTGGTGTCATGCAAAGGTGGTATCGTGAGTATGTCGAGACATTCGACAACTAATCTTCACAAATTGATATCATACGCTAGTTGTCTTTGGTATGCATTAATAAAGAAAAATATCACTAAACTGTGCGAGTGAGATCTTAGTAAAGTATGTAAGGCATGGAATGTTTTTCCTTTGTTTTCATTGCATGGTGTGGTGCGGGTGATGGAAGTCCAGAATTTTATCGTAGTACGTAGAGAGATATTAACACATTCATTTGTTTTTCAGCTGTCCCGAGCAGGTATCCTGAGCGGCTGTCCAAACTGCTGCGCTGGGTTGCTTTGCTGAGCAACTGCCCGTGCTTCTGCGCTGAGCGGCCGCCCAAGCCGCTGTCCCGAGCAGTTGTCTGCTGGAAGTCAAGTCCGGAGTAATCGACACCAAAGATTACCTTGTGTGGTGTCATGCAAAGGTGGTATCGTGAGTTTGTTGAGACATTCGACAGTTAATCTTCACAAATTGATATAACGCGCTAGTTGTCTTTGGTATGCATTAATAAAGAAAAATATCACTAAACTGTGCGAGTGAGTTTTTGCAAAAGTATGTAAGGCATGGAATGTTTTTCCTTTGTTTTCATTGCATGGTGTGGTGCGGGTGATGGATGTCCAGAATTTTATCGTAGTACGTCGACAGATATTAACACATTCATTTGTTTTTCAGCTGTCCCGAGCAGGTATCCAGAGCGGCTGCCCAAAGTGCTGCGCTGGGCTGCTGCGCTGAGCAACTGCCCGTGCTTCTGCGCTGAGCGGCCGTCCAAGCCGCTGTCCCGAGCAGTTGTCTGCTGGAAGTCAAGTCCGGAGTAATCGACACCAAACATTACCTTGTGTGGTGTCATGCAAAGGTGGTATCGTGAGTTTGTTGAGACAATCGACAGTTAATCTTCACAAATTGATATCACGCGCTAGTTGTCTTTGGTATGCATTAATAAAGAAAAATATCACTAAACTGTGCGAGTGAGATCTTAGTAAAGTATGTAAGGCATGGAATGTTTTTCCTTTGTTTTCATTGCATGGTGTGGTGCGGGTGATGGAAGTCCAGAATTTTATCGTAGTACGTCGACAGATATTAACACATTCATTTGTTTTTCAGCTGTCCCGAGCAGGTATCCTGAGCGGCTGCCCAAAGTGCTGCGCTGGGCTGCTGCGCTGAGCAACTGCCCGTGCTTCTGCGCTGAGCGGCCGCCCAAGCCACTGTCCCGAGCAGTTGTCTGCTGGAAGTCAAGTCCGGAGTAATCGACACCAAAGATTACCTTGTGTGGTGTCATGCAAAGGTGGTATCGTGAGTATGTCGAGACATTCGACAGTTAATCTTCACAAATTGATATCACGCCCTAGTTGTCTTTGGTATGCATTAATAAAGAAAAATATCACTAAACTGTGCGAGTGAGATCTTAGTAAAGTATGTAAGGCATGGAATGTTTTTCCTTTGTTTTCATTGCATGGTGTGGTGCGGGTGATGGAAGTCCAGAATTTTATCGTAGTACGTCGACAGATATTAACACATTCATTTTTTTTTTCCAGTTAATACAAGATATTTTCTATTTTACTGCATTGTAATAACGACCTTTAAAGAAAAGGACAACAATTATTTATAACAAAATTTATTGATTATACATTTTAAACGCTTAAGGCCATAAAACAAAATTGTAGTTCCTTCTAGAATAAAAATTAAAGCTTTTGAAACAATTATGAAATCAGAATATAACATTAACATCAAGATTTTCAGACACATTTGTAATAATTATCATATATTAAGAACATATTCAACGGCGTTTACAGTATATCTCTACACATGATCCCATGTAATAACATGATTCCATCTCTCTCATACTATGTGGGGAGCACCGTTGCGATACCAGATATTCTGCCTCTATTTAGTAGCATGCAAACACAGTGACTATTTAGATTTATAGGATATCGCAGCAGACAAAATCATTAGAAATCCTTGCGGTGGCTAAATAAAAATTGGGTGACAAACGTAGTGTAATATCGTGCAGAGCTTTAGAGATTTGAGACTTACAGCAATTGTTATGGGTCTGTCACTTAATATCAGTAGCTCTACCATGAGTTGACAATATTGACACCAATCGATGCTCGCTAGCGACTGTCTACGAAAATTTGTATGAAAAAAGAACAGTGCCACCTTGCGATCACTTGTAGAACTAAAATCGGCACCACAAGTTTATTTTATTAACAGTCGTCGCTTCGAAAACGAATCGTGAGTCGATAGCGACAATCGATGTCGATACGCGATTTGCTTGGATTTTCACTCAAACGGTACCATAAGTCATTATTTTGACAATCGCCTTCGAAAATTTCGATAGACGTTAGCGACTACGCCACTCACGAGAATTTTGAGGTGTGGAATCGTGTGAAAGGGAAAATAACCTATCGAGTTTCAATTCAAAATACTTACATAATCAAATAATTTTATTTGTATTACGATAAAATTGGCAGGAATAATTTATTTGGCTTTGAATATGGTGACAGCAGCTGAAAATGGAGATCAGCAACGAGAATTCCCAATTTCAACCCGAAATGAGAAAACAAGTTGGATGTCCACTAAACCTTAGTGAAGAAAGCTTTAAAGACTTTCTAAAAGCATCTTACCTGTGTATGCTTTTGAAGACATTTATTGTGGATTCAACAGATTTAATACCATCACAAAGAGTCTCACTAGGGTCTAAGGTAAGCTGTAAACATATTTATTTTTTACATATTTGAGGTTATGCTAATAACTTACAAATAAAACTACAGGCTATTTATTATTATTTTAAACCCAGATAGGTATACTACTTTTTTATCTTTGCATTACAGGTTTTATTTGCATTGCTGTTCTATGCACAGCACGGGGACCACCCAAAAAGTATTTGAAGCTGCAAATCATTTTTCCCAAGAGGCAGTGTCAGAATAATTAATACTCCGAGGAGATCAGTGTGCAGAATCTCCTGAGTAGCTACACAGTAAGAAAACACCAAAACTGTTGGGATCACAGGAAGGACTGTAAACATGCGAAATCCATGTTTCCAATCCTAAACAAAAATACTACGAACAAATTACTATGATTACAACGTCAGGACCTTCGCCTAATGGTGGGAATTATCACTGCTCACAGTAATCTAAATTACCAGTTGCACAAGATCAGAGCTACAGACAGCCCACTATCTGGAGACTGTCTGCAGAAGGACAAGAGTGTGCAGACTGTGTTGCTGCACTGCAGGGCTACGGAAGATATTAGAGCAAAAACAGGATTACTGGAGGTCTACTCCAGAACGCATGATGCATCATCAGCATCATCGACGATTGTTTATACAACATTTCAAACTACATTGCAACAGTTGTGCTAGCGCCCCAAGGCCTTACTCCTCTATGTGAAGAAGTTAGGCTGGCTTGAGCAAATGTTGGCAGGGTGGAATGCACATAACACCCCAAGCGGGACGTCAGTGCAGGCCTCATCACTCCCAAAACGAATAAGAATAAGAGATCAGTGTATCTAAATAGAAGAAATCACTGTTGCTTAGAGTAAACCATGTACCTACCTAAACATCTTAAATACAATCATCAAGTTTCCAAACACAAAAGAGGATAGGAATGTTATAAAACAATGGTAGCTTACTATATTTTTTATATATAATGAAATTTCTATTGACTATTTTTATCAGACACTCTGTTTTCTGACACTTTGATTTAATAGTAAATTTATAATCCCAAGGGTAATTGGATGTGTTGATGGAAGACATTTTGAAATATTTACACCAAGCTTAAAAGATGAGCACTAATATTATGGCAGGAAGTTATCCAGGTCATTGGTAGTAATCCGCTTGTTAAAGAACACCAAACTAAATTAGCAAACTAAAATCTGTTTTTAGTAAATTATCATCTGTTCTGTTAATTATAATCTATTCATGTTTATGTCCAAATTCATATAATGTTTGCAAGTGACAATACTTAAATTTGCCATTTCTGTTTAATTGTGGATATGTTTAGTGCAAATTTAACCATCATGTAAGTTCGTGCTCTCTAAACCATTCTAACTGATGTAAAACTACCCATATTTAAATAGTTATGTTTATAATTATCATTGTAAGTGTAACATGAATGTGGATTTTAGTATTAACATAATAAAAACTACCATAGATTAGAGAAATTTAGTTTAGTATATGCACAAGCGAATCACTAAATAGCAATAAAACAATAGTCTTTTTTTCCCAGAAGTTTTACTGCTAGGAAAATTATTATTGTTCAACATTTCAGTTTGAGTAGGTTAACTGTATGGAGGTTTTTAAAACATGCTTCAAATATCTTCTTTAACTGACATTTGAACGAAAATGATTAGCTGTAAAATGTGTTGTGGAAATTATGATTGTGAAGTTACTGTAATTATAGGGCTTATTCTTTGTACGATGTAGTCATGTTTCTCTAGCAAAAATATTCCTTATGGTATCTGCAATATCTTTTACTCACAAATTCATGTGCACACTAACAAAATTTCTTTCTTTCATAGAATCCTACTCGTATGAATGTGGAGAAGTGGTGATGAAAGCAATAATTGCAGTGAACCGATAGTGTATAGGACATTGCATGATCAATTAGCTTGGAGAATAAGTAATAATATTTAGTGATAATAAATAACATCTTTATTTGTATTCAAAACATTTTATTTCAACATACAACTTACAGAATAGTTCAGAAAAAAACTGAGTGGCCCACATCATGGCCTACTCACCAAAAACATTAGTCTTACTTATGTAGTATGTATGTCTTTTATTTCACCTACCTTTAAACGTATAGGAATCATATATCAACTTAATCTTTACTATCACATCATTCAGGTACAATGATTATATTTAAAAAGCTACAAACATGTATAGAAATCATTTATCTGCTTTTTATTTACAATAATATCAGATAATTTACTATGGTTGTTTTTATATATGGATCATAATAACATTCACACTCATACCCCCATTAGAATTCCCCTGTGTCATTAAGTTCCGGGCCAAATATGTCTGTCATTGCCAGGGATCAAACCTGGCAACCCTCTGTTTGAAGGTAGGGTCTAGCTAGGAAGGTAAAGTAACATGGTGGCTCGTCATATACCTATTTAATACAATATGAGTATGAGTTTACTTGTTTTATTGTTTACTAATCATCTATTACTAATTATCTAATTAAAACTAATATGTATAGGTAGTTGTGGAAACATTTAAGGAAGGCTAACTTCAACACAATTATCGTTTTCCAATAACATCAGTTAGTTTTTCTCCTAACTCCGTCCCTCAAATCAAGCTGTCTCTGCATCTTGCTGGAAAACCTGCCGTTCATTGTCAGCTTTCACAAATGCCTGCTTTGCTAGTTTCGATTGTGAGGCTGGGTCCTCCTGCGGCTTGAAAAGGATGTGGTACCAGTAGCTCTAGTGGTCCATTAGCAGGCTTGCTAAGGTCTCCATTTCCTGTAAAGTATAAGTAAGTATTAAGTTTACAAGAAACATAATTTGTAATTTTAAAACAAAATACATGTAAGTAACTCATGTAGGTGATGACTATTATTATAGGTTTACTTTATCTCCCAGATTAAGAAGCGAAGGCTAAGGCCTATGTTATTGTAGGAATTAACGTTATTATTATGTTTTTACACAAGTACGTATAGAGGTTATGTATGGTTAGTATGTCTGAGAGATACAATAATCCCTGTTACTTTATTTTTCACATCGTCGTCGTGTATGATTAGAAAGCAACAGTACAGTAGAGATCATTGTAGAAATAATGTAAGAAAATTGATCAATAAACTAATTCGGGCTAAGTTACTAGTACTTACTAGTTCCATGAACTCCACCAGCATAAAAACATTTGGATGGGCTCATTTTCGCTATTTCTTGATTTAAAAAGAAACACTTTTAACTGGTTTTAATATACTATTTATTGTATGTACTTGTTACAAAACAAAATAAATATCTTCTTCATACAATTTTCTCTTTGTCTTCTTCTCCGCAAATACCAGTCGAAAGAGGAGCTGTCAGCTACGTATAATGAATATAAATTCGAAAGTAATGGAGTTCACAGTAAGTAAGAAGTAAATTAAGCTTATTTTGTTTTGTTGGTTTATATTGACGTCATACGCTCTCCTTCTTACGTACGTTGATAGAAAAAGACAACATAATACGTGTGAAGCTAGTTCTTAGATAATGCCAACATAAAGAAATAACCAAATCGACACGAGACCCGCTAACGAGTATCGAATTGTCGAAAGCACCTTTTTAACGACTCATGGTGCCAATTAAATCAGCTCGCAATCGACGATCGTGTAGACGCTAGCGAGTATCGGCTATCGATGACGTTTTACGTTGCCAACTCATGGTAGAGCTACAGGTTGTAATGGTCATCCAGCGAACTAAAATCACTAATCTCTCTATTTGTTCCAAATCGCGAAACCTGTAACCTCATCACCTCATTTTCGTCTAATATCATATACTTAAGTAGGTACCTACAAAGTATATAAAGAATAATTTTAATCCTAGAATTAAAATAGGAAATAAGTGAAGTAGGTTTAATCCAGTAAAACGAATCATGCAAACATAGTAGCATACAATACCTAATAAGTATGAAGTAAAACAGTATTGCTCGATCGAGAAGTTTGAACTCGATATTGTCTTTGAATTTCAGCCTTGGATTGGAGTAAAATATACAAAAGTGTGCAAAAACAGAATTTATATACAGAACAGAATATATAGAACAGAATAGATGGCTATGGACGAGACTACTGCACCTGCCAATTTCAGTCTCATCTTAAAATATTAAGACAGGTGGTGACTTGCCACCAACTAAACGGGCCCCCCATAAGAGCCACAATCAATGGTGACAAAAGGGGCAACGTTGGTGTGGATGGCTGATGATAAATTATTATGCGCACAAGTTTGCTTTGTACGAAATCTTGTTTGTTAAAGATAAGTGAAGATAGGGAACGATTATTAGTATTAGTAGTATTACGATCGTGGTATATACAGCTCATATAAATACTATTGGGGGTCTTCAAGAGATGGCGTTCGAATCTCATTTTGTCCTTCTATTTTGTCTATCGAGTCGTCATTCTTCTGACTTGGAGTATTTGTTATTCTATGACTCAGACTACATAGCGGTTCGGAATAGGGTGTGAGCAAAAGTGGCAAAAATAAGGTTTTTGAGCTTTACGAACGCTTGAACAAAAGAGCCATCAATGAAAACGCCACCAATGCCCTCATAAGCTAAACGAACGCACCTTTAACCAATTATCAAAGAGAATTTAAACACTTCATTTTTTAATATTTCCAACCCAACATAGCAATATAAATACGTATTTTTTCAATTTAGATTAATTGCTGGTTTTACTCATGAGTGCATATATGCCTATACGGTTTAAATCCATTGAGATTCAATACTTTAATTGGATATACAATGTTGCCCCATGTTTCCCAGTGAGTTCATCAAAAGTAAACATAATAAATGATCCTAGGAAGTTCTACGACACCCTCTGCGAGAGATTTAGTAATGCTAAACGTAGGATATCAATTGCAAGCTTGTACATTGGTACAGGGAATTTAGAGAAAATATTACTTGATGAAACCAAAGAAAATGTGTCAAGTAATGAAAATTTGCATATGAATGTTTTGCTAGATTACCAAAGAGGCACTCGCGGTGAAGTGAATTCATTGACTTTACTGAAAGATTTTGTAAATGGTACATCAGAGCAGTGTAAAGTTAGTTTATATCAGACCCCGAGGTTACAAGGATCTTTGTCTAAGGTGCTACCATCACGATATAATGAAATAGTTGGCTTGCAACACATGAAGCTGTATATAGCTGACGACTCGGTGCTACTGAGTGGTGCTAATTGCTCCAATGACTACTTCGGACAACGACAGGACAGATATATTGAAATTCAAAATGCAGACCTTGCAAATTTTTATAATGAACTTATAGGTATGATGACTGTAAGTTTGATATATTAATGTATTTATTTTAAAACCAGTAGCCATAAAGGATTTGATTGTTTAGATGTATAGACATACATCTAAATAGTTTAAGTCTACTTGCTATGGGTATGATCCAGGTTATCTTGGCTGAGCAAAACATTTGTGACAGCTAGTGCACTGTAACAATCCATATGTAGGGCATATTTATTAACACCTGTAGAAATCACAAATATATTTTATAGTCACAG
Organism: Selenia dentaria; assembly: GCA_917880725.1. Lineage (NCBI taxonomy): Eukaryota > Metazoa > Arthropoda > Insecta > Lepidoptera > Geometridae > Selenia > Selenia dentaria. Next base: position 29,019,652 of record OU862877.1, on the reverse strand, counting down.
GAACAGGAATCACAGATAATAGATTCTGCCTTGTGTAACTTATCACTAGAATGTACCATAAGACTATGCATGCTTTAGGACTAACATAGTAAGTGGATCAGCCAGTCCCAAATTTTAAAAATATCGGTAGCCTTTGTTTAATAAAATTCTTGTTGTTAAATAGTATGTGAAGCTAATAGAACAATAAAATTCACAAAAACAGTGCCCAATTCATTTAACCCGTCCGCATCAGCGCAAAAAATAACAATAGATTTATGAATGAAACTTAACTCGAACGAGTCTTGCTGAGTCGGACAGATTAATACTTTGAGTACCATTGACATACATTTACATTCTTTCATTCATAAATCTTTTGTTTTAATTATTACGGTATATGAAGGGATAAACTATGTATCCACTTTAAAATTTTGTTTTATATTATATGGTAAATGCTATTTATTTTTCAGATAGTGTCAGTGAGTATAGTAAAACTTGCTTGCAAAATGAAATACAAAGCAAAAAGTATCAAAACAAAGAGTTGATGGTCACGGAAATTAATAAGAAGATTACAGATCTCATAGAAAAATGGAAAGGAAGGCAACTTTCAAAATTGACATCATTTGACAACACTGATGGTAAGAGAGCTTGTATCAATACAAGAACCATTATGAGTCCGTTGTCTGTACTATAGAATGAATTGTGATACTAATATACCATAGAACTAACTGGTTTATTTAAAACCAAACCCCCTGCATGATTGTGGGCTAGTCAACCATTCTGATGACAACGTTAAGGGAAGCTAGCAGCTTGTTAATTCCGATGGAGTCATCTGAACTGTCCCGGGGATCTGAGCTTAGCTTGAGTCTGCTAGACCATGTACCCATTTTAATACATATATACTATCTGTAACCTCTCTTGGGCACAGATATTTGTTATGGGAGCAATGACTGATTTGCCTGATTAGTTGTTATTATATATTTTTTTACAGATTCCAACAATGACACATGGATCTTCCCGTTAATTCAAATGGGAGAGTTCAACATAACACAAGATGAGCAAGTGACAAGTAGGCTTCTTGAGTCTGCGCCAAAAGGTTCATACATAAGACTTGCAACTGGATATTTTAACTTGACCGATAATTATGCTAAAATCTTATTGAAGAAATGCAAGTCAAATATAAGTCTGTTGATGGCACATCCTAATGTAAGTCAAGTATTTTACTTGAACAGCTTTAGCTGCTTGTGACAAGTTCTCCCATAAGTAACTCCCATTCTTTTTTTTGTAGCATGAATAATAAGGGAACAATTGTTTGTATAGTATAGGTAATTAAAAATGTACTGCGGTTCGTTTAGCTAGGCTATGAGTTATCTGTACATTAATTAAGTGCCATTTCACACAATTACACTATTCAAGCTTAAGTAGAAACCAGTGCATTGCCTGCGCAAGCAAGCGATCAAGAGAGACCCTAATGTTTAAAACTATTATTCAGTACTACATTTTATAACAATTTAGAAGGAATAAGTTAATCTAAGAATAATTTTGATGTACCTTTATTTTATGACATTGAATGCTGAGGCAATTCTTAAAATTAGGAAATGTATACATCTTATTACAGGTGATTGTACATGAGAAATTCATATTCAGAATTACAAACATAGTGTCACTATGGGCCTTATCACTAAAAGCAATTTCTTTCAAATATTAGAAATGCTAACATGGTAATAAAAAAAGACAATCTTATAACAACACTAGCTGCGCTCTGCGGTTTTAACCGTGTGGATATAATGGATGATAATTATGATGAATCAAAATATGTATATAGCCTGTGGTCATTAGGGATTATGTAGATTCTAACGGTAAAAGATTTTTTCAAATCAGTCCATTACTTTCAGAGCCTATTCAATTCAAACAAAAAAAACAAAACTTTCCTCTTTATAATATTAGTATAGATATAAGAAAAAAGAGGTATTACATTATGCTCTATTGTAAGACAAAGGACTGACGTAAAATCGTATACCATACGGGCGGTATATCTATATATAACACTGGTTTAACTTAACTTACTTTCCCCGAGTCTTGTGAAAATCGATAATGATATATTTTAAATTTTAATGTTTCTGTTACAGGCCAATGGGTTTTTGGGTGCACCCGGACCAGCTGGTGGAATTCCACATGCATATTCACTGATAGCCAGAAAGTATGTTTTATAAACTCTTTATATACCTACTTGAATAAGCAAACGAACTAAAAGTTTAAGTTAGTACGGAAAAATTTGCCGCACATAAAAACGCATTCAATTTGCCATTTTGATTAATTAATAAGCATTTTATGTAAGCCATATAATTAAACCGATTGAGCCGTTTAGTTGTTACGTGCAGACATAGTATGGGACATACATACAGGTTATACAACATATTTTCATTAAAGGTAACATGTACTGTCCGCGTTAGGTATTAACGAACTAATATGACGCCCTCTCCCTTGCACAATCGTATGGAAGTGATGCGCTTACATTGCTGAGCATTTGAAATCGCTCACTGATCCTATCATTTAAAAATATATATGTGCAGCTGGATAGGTTTGTGTAGAGTCCATTATAGGAAATAATCAGTCCGAAAACACGCAAAGTGAACAAGCAAGAATAAGCAGTATGTAACCCAAATCACGAGGAAAGCAGGAATCAGTCCAGTAAACAAACCGAACACTGAGCACACTGAAATAAGCACTAAATATCCGGCCGCGCCGCTGTCAGTCGTCTGATTGTCCCTCAAGAGACAGAATCAGACATCAGACATGGCGCGCTAAATTCCATAACTACAACCAATGATGTTCAGTGCTTGATTTCCCTATAGTAGTCCGTTTCGTTGGGCAAACTATAGATAAAGATCCCTCGGGAAGTAGCCGTTGAACTAGTATAAAGAGTAGTTTGTATTATTTCTGGGTATAGGTTATGAAGTTCATTCCATATTTCATTTAAAACAGTTCAACCGTTTCGACGTGAAGAAGTAAAACAAGTACAAATAGAAAAATTTAATACAGAATTCCATTCTATTCAGTTGTTGGAGTGTATCTCAAAAACTACTTGACCGAATTTGATGAAATTCAGCAGAAATAATTGAATTTGCAGAAATAAACCAGCTTTCAAACAAAAATAATTTGTTAATCGGTTCACCCAGTCGCAAGTTATGAGGTAACAAACATAAAAAAAAACATACAGTCGAATTGAGTACCTCCTCCTTTTTTTTGGAAGTCGGTAGTAAACACAATTGTAGTGCAAACTCACGCACATACTTTCGCATTTATAATATCTATTATTGCGAAGGCTCTTTTCGTGTAGGTATAAAAACACGGAAACTTGAATACTGCAAAATAAATGAAAAATGAATAAAAGTATTAGGTATGCACTTTTCGCAAGGATGTGATAATTCCATACAAAAATTAATATTCAGAGTTATCCATCATCATTTATTGTGAAGAATATCTTGTGATATTTTGTATATATATTTCAAAACATGGAATATACTAAAACAATATTAACGTAATAAATAGGATATTTTTTAAAAGCAGTCTCTTTGTGGATGAGTTCGTCCGAGGTAGTACCACCATTCCTTTTGCTACCGTGAATCAATAATGTTCGCAATATGTATCGTGTTTTGGTTTGAAGGTATGATTGCCAGCGCAATTACAGGAACATGAGACTTAACAACTTAGTGTCTCATGGTTACGAGCGTAGTGCAGTTCGTCACTTGTGAGGAAATGCATCTGTTCTAGGCAGAGGTTACCAGTTAACAACAGGTGGGCCTCATGCTTGTATGTACCGTTTTCTAATAACTTAATAAAAACGTAAGTTGGTTAAAAAACAAGGGCTTGCAATGGAATGAAAGATTTAGTGATAGCTCTAAATCTTTCATAGGCATAGGCTTACACGCAGTTTATAGGATGTTGACTCGATTGAGTCAAGAACCTAAGAATGGTTTCTGTATTGATCAAAACCTACCTAGGATTTGGCATGGGTGCGACCGATGTAGCTAAAAGCCCCTTAAATTAATTCTAAATAAAGAAAAATTTATTATTATTTCGAAGACAACGCGTCCAATGTATATCAATCATAGAAACACTCGTTGAAATTACCACAAATGGTCACCCATCCAAGCAGTGACCCACGGCATGGTTCGCCTATTATATACGAATATTTCCCATAATACAACAAGGAATGAGTATTTGGTAATTGTATTCAACGGCTCTCTACATCTCTATAATTTTAATGATGAGTTATAAATTTCATTGTTTAATATAATTTTACAGATTTTGGCAAAGAGTTGTGGACTCAAACCAAGCAAACCGAGTGCAGATGTTGGAATATGAGCGACCTGGGTGGACCTTCCATGCAAAAGGATTGTGGTAGGTCGTCATCCCATAATTACATGTCAAAGAATACAATGCTATTACCACATAATAAGTAATAGTACTACCTTAATAAGTAACACGTCACAATCTATTACGCTGAGATAGTATTATAGGCTTAAGGACCTGAGACATGCTTATCTGTTGCTCTTTGAAATTGAATCGACACAAGCTATGGAGCGGGCTATCCATGAAGTTTATTTGTTCCATAAAACCTGAAACGAGAAAACATGCAGAACTAAAGTCACCGACTTTCTGAATAGCTCTCAGAATATGCAATTTTGCAATAAAACTTTAAAAGGGTTGCGACCATCAATATGTTGGTGATTAAAAAATCTCCTTTCTATCGGCAAAGTTTAATAAGCTGTTCGATAGATGGCGGTTGAAAACAGTTTGAGGGATGAATTCGATCCTCGCTCGTATCTCCGGTGGCGGTCAAGGAGTCTGAAGTGGTTCGAGTTTTAAGGGTATTTTTATTTATCTATTATAAAAATAACAAATGTAGGTGGAAGTGCCACGCTGAAACCCTATGAGTTACAGTCGAATGGGCTGGCATGACCTGAGAAGTACCACACTCCCATAACACCGACGTGAAGTTATATAGCTTGTTATTGCATTTCAGTCCGTTTGTGGGAGTTTCCGGAGCCCCCCCTTCCCTCTACCCTCACTCCTTTCTCAAAGGTCGGCAACGCATCCTCGAGACCTCTGGTATTGCGGATGTCCGTGGGCGACAGTATGGCTGAGTGCAGACTTGGGTCACGATAGTTTTAAGACAGACTACTGCTTTACAAAAATTATGAAAACGCGCACACTTCAAACAAAACGTCTCATAGACAAAATTGTCCCATAGTCAAAACAGTTTCGTTTTAGATGTGCGACGTGTCATAGGCAAAACAATTCGGTTTTAGTTTTAAGACAGACTTGTTTATGTGAGGAAAGTCTGTCTTAATACTGTTGTGACTCCAAAGTGCGCTCAGCCTATCACTTTCCATCAGGTGAGCCGCCTGCTCGTTTGCCAACCTATCCCATAAAAAATATGATTTGTGTGTGTTCAGGTACTATCCACCAGGCAGCGGCGTGCCCTGGGCGACCATAGTGGGCTCGGCGAACCTCGGCGAGCGCTCAGTGCGGAGGGATCTTGAAGCGCAAGCGGCTATATTCACAGTCTCGCCCGATTTACAGGTAACGTAGTACTCGCTGATCCACCATCGGCTCGCAGCCTTCCAAGGAGGATGCTTTCAACATAAAAGGCGTCAGCGGCCAACATTTCAAGTAACTTTAGCGGTTTAGGCTCCGCGTTAATTAATTAATCAGTCAGTCTAGCTAGACAGATAGGCAATCACATCACACTAATAATAATAAGCGAAAGTTTGTGTGTTTGTATGTTTGGTACTTCGTCACGCTCAAACGGTTGGACCAATCTGGATGAAATTTGGTATGGTTTTTTCATTCTGAATACAGAGTAATGTCCTCCAACGTTGAATTTCAATCAATCAATCAAATCATTTATTCGCCAGAATACATTCATAAAGGTCTTAAATAATATAAATGTGGCAAATTGTACTCAATCTGCAAGCAGACGTGCGAATTCTTGAACTTATAAAATATTAAAGTAAATGTCAATATAAAAAAAAAATATTATAATTAAAATAGATAAATGTCAAAATAAAGAAATAAATAGCATTTAAATCAAATTATTAACAAAAAATTACAATTTTGAGTCTCTAAACTCCTTAACACTATAAAAACTCTTGTCCAGCAAATAATTAGTAAATTTTCGTCTAAAGTTATTGCCATTTAATATTTTAATGTCATTTGGTATTTTATTGTAAGTATATGCACATATTATAAACATTCCTTCTGTACAAATCCTTCCGTGCTGGGGTTGGTACAGAAGGTTGTCAAACTTTGCTCGCGCTTGCCGGGTAAGAGCTTCACATTCCAAGAAGAGAACCTTCATATTTCCCGCCATAAAACCCAATGGGATGGCGGGACAAATACCCAACAACGGTTATCGCTGATTTTGTTTAATTTACCTAGATTTGGGCTCTTTCTAGTTTGATTTGTAATTGTGATAAATTATTATCTCTGAAATGTTTGCAATGGTGCACAAGACGTGTAGGCAAAGTTAACAGTCATGAAACGTTGTTTTGTGTTTTCTTCGTCAAGCCAAGCCAAGACGATTTAGACAATAACTTAATGAGAGACCTATTTATGTAACTTTGACTTGATACTGATAACTTGAAAAATCTAACTTGATGCTACTGTAAATCTACATATGTATATAAAAGAAGATGTCTTGACTGACTGACTGACCGACAGATAACGCACAGCCTAAACCACTGATCGTAGAGACTTGAAATTTGGAGGGTGCATTGTCCTTGATGCGTAGAGGTGTGCTAAGAATGGGTTTTTCGAAATTCTACCCAAAAAAATTGCTCAAAAAGGGGTGAAAACGTTTGTATGAAATTCCTTTTTTTTAACTTATAGTTGTGAAAATTTGTATTTGGATAGATCATACAAATAAAAAATGTTGGACAATTTTTTTTTGATAGTGGTGGTTTAAGAGTTTGAAATGGAGGGGTGAAATTTTTTATATAAATAGTTTTTGTTTTCGAACATACAGTGGTGAAAATCAGCATTTGGACAGTTTAAAGTGATGATTTCAATATTTATTGACAGGGATGAACTAAGGGGGTGAAACAGGGGATTTTTTTTTCTTTCTGAGGGGAGTTCTTTGTTTTTGGAGCTACAGTGATGAAAATTGATTACTGGATAGGTAATTTAAAATAAAAGTGATGCTTTCAATATTTTTAGGGATGACTTCAAGTGGTCAAACGAGGGATGTAAAAACTACTACGTATTATAAACTGTAGAGGTCAAATTTCTAATATGCTAAAAACCGAGCCAGGGGATGTAAGGAGTGAAAAATAAGTTCAAGTTGTTTGTTTCTCTGTATGTTCGTCTGTCCGTTTGTACGGGCTAATCTCCGAAACGACTGTACCGATTTAAATGAAATTTCGTATGGTATTAGCTTATATCCCTGATCAACATATAGGATACTTTTGATCCCGGTAAATTAAAGAGTTTCAATAATTAAAAAACTGTAATTACCGTACCCGCGAGGCCACGCGAGCGAAGCCGCTGTCGGGTCAGCTAGTATTTACATAAATTACTTGAGAAATTGACAATTAACAGAAGTACGAGACCAAATAGAAAGAAAACAACACACGAATAATCAATCTTTTTGGAAATAAAACAAACCCATGACGTCACAAATTACCGCAATAAAGTCCTCATACTTATTTCAACTTGTTCACTTTCAGGCAAGGTTGCATCAAGAAGCGGCTTTGCTTCACGACCACGCGACGGAATGCAGCGCACAGTTGCAACGGCGAGAAACTCCGCTTTGGGTGAAGGCCACTGTCGGCCTCTTCAGAACTTACTTCTGATTGGTACTCTCACTACCATATAGATGTAGCAATGTTGTGGATCAAAGAAATACGAGCTTTTGCGATATGATAGGCAAAGTCTGTAGTCGACTTTGCGACATAATAGGCAAAGTCTGTAGTCGACTTTGCGACACAATAGGCAAAGCCTGTAGTCGACTTTGCGAGATGTTAGGCAAAGTCCGTAGTCGATTTTGCAACTTGCTGGACAAAAATTCAAGTCGATTTTCCGACTTGCTGGGCAACGTCTGAAGTCGGCTTTGCTTAACATTAAAGTAACATTTCATTGATATTCATATACTATTTAGGCTTTGCACGTGATTCACTAAATACATTAACGCTAATCCTATTTATATCTTCACCCTATCTCTATCAGATTCCAAACTAAAGACATAAAACACTGTTGTTGAGTCTTCCCGTGAACACGGTGCATGTAACTGCGCCGAAATATCGGGAGCTCATTCCACAACCTTACCACGGTAAATATCCCGTTAATAATCATATAACTTTAAAGACATAAATATTACGATAATGTTAAATTAGATGTTTTGTTTGGCGCTAAACGCATCTTCGATGAACTAATCGCTGTTTAAGGACGTAATCTGTCGTTTTCCCTCAAAAGTTATAGTGCTATCATGAGAAATTATATCCTTCAGGTTAAATGCTTTACAAAGGTAACTTAAACAGTGGGCCTAGCACGAACCATAGATAAACACTGCACGAACATTTGCTAGAGTGTAACGTAAGTGTATCGTTGACGCTTACAGGACATCTGTCGTCGTAAATCAAAAAGGCACAACTAATAAAAACAAAAACATGAAATAAACGAGTTTAAAGTTTTACGAGGTTTTTGGGGCTGGAAAAAACCTGTGTGAATTATTGAAAAATACAAATTATTACAAGGTACACCTAACAAAATGCCTATCCAACCTTATTTATGTATATATTTTATATTTCATTTTATTTAATATAAAAAAATGCAATTTTCCCTTTCGTATAAACAAAAAAAAACCTAAAATATATTTATTACAATAAAAAGACACCAAATACAGTGGTGGACATATAATTAAGAACGATTTAAAGTTCATGTTTTTTAAAATATAAATCATGTCACGTATATTTATGTGTTCCTTCTTAGAAATAACTAGGTATGTTATGAAATAGCCACATGGATAGAGCAAAGGGGAATACAAATATAAAATAAAATTGCTAACATTTTTTATTTAATTATACTCTATAATAACAAATTCATATAGTAATGAAGCTGGACAAATAATTAAGAACGAATTATTAAACTGTTCAAGAGTTGTTTTATATGAAACTTAGATTAAATAAATCACATTAATATGAAGTGCGTAAAGGAAAAAAAGAACAATTTATTACATTTAAACTAAAATTAATAGTTAGTAGCATGTCCACGGCTTTTAATTACTGCTTTACACCGGCGAGGCATTGACTCTATCAATTTTTGACATTTCGCAAGAGATATAGAGTTCCATTCTTCTAAGAAAACGTCGTACAGTTCTCTTAAATTGCCACACTGTCGATCTGAAACCTTTTTCTTGACTTCGCACCAAAGATGCTCTATTGGATTTAAATCTGGGCTGTTAGCTGGCCAATCTAAGACAGAAACTGATTGCGATGTGAGAAATTCCTTAACTGTGCGTGCAGTATGCTTTGGATCATTGTCATGCTGGAATGTCCAGATAACCGGAAGCACGTCTTCAGCATAAGGTAACATTGTTTCTTCCAGTATATTTTTGTATTGGAATTGATCCATGTTTCCTTCTATCAACTTAACAGGTCCAACACCATACCCAGAAAAGCACCCCCAAATTTTCACATTTCCCCCACCATGCTTTAATGTCACTTTTGTGTATTTTGGGTCAAATGCTTTATTCGGAGGGCGTCGTACATATCGTTTTCCGTCAGAACATACCCTATTTATTTTTGTTTCGTCAGAAAAAAGAACATTTTTCCACTGACTAACTGTCCAGTTTTCATACCTTCTTGAAAATGCAAGCCGGGCTTGCCTATGGCACCGTTTCAACATGGGCACCTTCCTTGCTATCCTTCCGTGCAACTTTTCTTCTACCAAACGCCTTCGAATAGTGCGTGCCGAGATTGCTGAAGGGTTGTTTTCACCAAAATATTCTTTTCTCAGCTCATTAGACCCTTTAAAAGGATTTTGTTTTGCCAAACGAACGATATTGCGATCATCTCGACGAGATGACTTTCTCTGTTTAGGTACACGGGGAACTGTTGAAGTAGTTTGATACATGGCAAAATGCTTCACAGCGTGGAAAACCATAGTTTTTGAGCATTGCAGATGGTCGGCTATCTTTTTATATGACCAATTCTTGTCGCGAAGTTTTATTATTACTTCCCTTTTAGATTTATCACAACTTTTATTTTTCCCCATTGTTTTTATATGAAGCAATCACCTTTAAGACGTTTACAGCACTAAATGGCGCCAAAATTATACGAATAGTGCCCAAGAACCACAGAGCAACAGAGTGTTCTCTATTTAAATTTGAATAAAAAAATAAACTATTCAGCGTTCTTAATTATGTGACCAGCCAGTAAGTAGTAATACTAGGCTCAGATCTAATGTATAAAGTTTATATATGAATTTTTTAGCCAATCATGTGTATCAATGAATGTACCGCTAGTATGGAAAAGTTTTGCGATACCAAGAGAAATACAAAAAAATACATGCAATTGGTTATACTTGTTAGTTTGAAAAAATCTTCCCTTTAAATTAGCGTTCTTAATTATATGACCACCACTGTAAGTCCTTACTTCTCAATTTAAAGCAGGTATTACAATGAAAGGATACATATGACATGTATGTCTTATTGTGTCTTTCCTCCGTAATCTTATTTTGTTTTTGGCGAGCACACAATTATTACCTTTAAAATTATTCGCTCACTTGAAATCTGAATAATAAACAAATAATTAAATAAATTGCAAATCAAAATTCTTTATATAAATAAAATTACACTTTTTAGACCATATTGGTGTACAACGCCCAGTTTTTTGCCGCACAGTTGTCCAGCCATAAGGTCACGTGTTTTAGATCTCTATTTTCGAAGAAGAAAGCATCTAACTACATTTTCTTTCTTTCTGCCTGATATGGCTTCGTACCATATAGCTGCAAAAGTTTGATCAGTCGCATGCGTCTTTTTATTTCCTATTGAAATTGAAATAGCTTTATTCCGGACTGTGACATCCATAACAATGGGATCCTATAGGAACAAAACTCTGGTTAAATACAATTATTCTGGTACAGAACATCACAGTTTTGAATTCTTCCATTCAAGGATGCATTATAACTTTCTCGAGATTGACACCAAAATGTACAGTGTCTCTACTGCAGTCTCTCGTTTGATTATCAGCATCTTCGTATTTTTACGAGCTGTAATGTATCACTCATGATGAGCTTCGTAATTTTTACATTCCACGCAACTTGTGTCTAATTTCTTGATTTGGGTTATGAATAACAAATTTTTAACACAATTCGCATTCTTCGTGCCCCCACTTTGCAAAAGAAATATTAAGTTCTTTTACGACATTTCTGTAATATCCGTGTGATACTTTTAAGTTGGGGTTTTTTTCCATAAAAACCCTTATGCGAACAGTCAGATCAGAGGGCAAATATTTTTTGTTTGGCGCGTGTGCTTGTCTATAGTAGGATACTGCGGGATGGAATGACAAAATATGTTCTTTGAATTTATGTTGTCAATTTTTCGGGGACTCGGGTTAAAACCACGTTTGTCAGTAATAGGTTCTGGGTCTTGGTTTTGAAAATGGCTATTCAGAACATTCCGCTTTATCTTGTACCATGTCTTGCATTGAGTCGTTGCATAAACTTCTAGTAAACGGGAGCTCTTCGTCTTGTACCATGACTTGTACTGAGTCATTGCGTAAACCAGTAGTAGACGGGAGCTGTTTGTCTTGTACCATGTCTTGCATTGAGTCATTGGGTAAACGAGTAGTGGACGGGAGCTGTTCGTCTTGTACCATGACTTGTACTGAGTCATTGCGAAATGAAATGAAATGATAATTTATATGTCAAAACATGGGTGCACAATATATAAGATGTTATAAAGAGGTATAAAGTTTCCAGCATGTTCTGTCTTGCGGCGTACAAATTGTGAAATGTATAAATTGAAGATATATAATTGTTTTAAAATTACACAATATTTTAAAAGAATTTACAAAGTACATAGTAGTAATATAAAGGTCAGTCTTCATTTTTTTAAAGTAAAGATTTTGTTTGAAAATATAATAATATATCGACAAAACATAATACAATGTCAAAAATTATTATAATTCAATAAACAATATTACTTAGATTGTTATGAGCTTTTCCTCTTATGCCATATTTGTAAAGTTTGTTAAGAAAAATATCATGATTTACAAAGTCAAATGCTTTTGACATATCGAGAAACGCGTTTCCATTCAGAGTTATTGCGTAAACCAGTAGTGTACGGGAGCTGTTTTCTTGTACCATGTCTTGCATTGAGCCATTGGGTAAACCAGTAGTGGACGGGAGCTGTTCGTCTTGTACTATGACTTGTACTGAGTCATTGTGTAAACCAGTAGTGGACGGGAACTGTTTGTCTTGTACCATGTCTTGCATTGAGTCATTGCGTAAACCAGTAGTGGACGGGAGCTATTCGTCTTGTACCATGTCTTGCATTGAGTCATTGCGTAAACCACTAGTGGACGGGAGCTGTTTATCTTGTACCATGACTTGCATTGAGTCATTGCGTAAACCAGTGGTGGACGGGAGCTGTTTATCTTGTACTATGTCTTGCATTGAGCCATTGGGTAAATCAGTAGTGGACGGGAGCTGTTCGTCTTGTACAATGACTTGTACTGAGTCATTGTGTAAACTAGTAGTGGACGGGAGATGTTTCTCTTGTACCATGTCTTGCATTGAGTCATTGCGTAAACCAGTAGTGGACGGGAGCTGTTTTCTTGTACCATGTCTTGCATTGAGCCATTGGGTAAACCAGTAGTGGACGGGAGCTGTTCGTCTTGTACTATGACTTGTACTGAGTCATTGTGTAAACCAGTAGTGGACGGGAGCTGTTTGTCTTGTACCATGTCTTGCATTGAGTCATTGCGTAAACCAGTAGTGGACGGGAGCTGTTCGTCTTGTACCATGTCTTGCATTGAGTCGTTGCATAAACTTCTAGTAAACGGGAGCTCTTCGTCTTGTACCATGACTTGTACTGAGTCATTGCGTAAACCAGTAGTGGACGGGAGCTGTTCGTCTTGAGATTTAATACAACAATTTTTTAATACAATAACAATTTAAAAACGGGCGTGCTTTCATCTTGAGCAATTAAGCACAACTGGCGGGAGGACACCCGTCACCCGTAGGCTCCGTGAAACCCTTCACCTCTGACGCTCCGTAAATTATAAAGACAGAGCACAACTGACCACTTATGACTTTTCTTCTTAAAACTTTCATGTATTTTTTTGTTTTCAGAAGTTTAAAAAGGACTACATCTACCAAATGAGCCTAATCTTTTTAACACCTTCAAATAATGTCTTCTATTATACAATATACATAAATTTCAATGTTTGAGATCGCTTAAGCAGGCGTTAGTGCTTTAAAAAGTAATACTATAAAAAATATACTCAGATTTCGATAAAATTCAAGTAATAATTACGCATTTATAGTGCTTCATCTTAATCGGTGTAAAATATGTCTTTTCAAGTAAATATGAATTTAGCTGTCAGATGTGCCTTTTGGCCTAAGTATATTTCCATAAATAGCAGTAATAAAATTAAGAAAAAAATTTGGTAGTTACGCCTTTTTTCGTGATTCAGAATATAATTATGTATTTAACTTAATTTTGGAAAAAATTTTAGATGTGCCTTTTCTTCTTAGCACGGCAGACAAACTATCATTTATCTAGTACGCCTGTGGCACAGATAACTCATAGTTTCGACTGGTAGCAATTCACTAAAGTAATTAACTAAAATTCTCTAAACTATGGTAGTTCTTATTCTACCCAAACTAAAATCCACATGCGTATAATGCTTGAACGATAATTCAATAATATGATTATTCTATTCATTTGTGGGTAGATTTACATCAGTTTACACTAGTTTAAAGAGTATGAAGATACATGATGTTTGCGCTAAATATCCTATTAAATTATTTTATTATATTTAAAAGAAATGCCAAGTTGAAAGATCATCATTCGCAAGCGTTATACGGATTTAGACTTTGGTTTGAACAGAATAAGAACTACCATAATTTACTATTTTCTTATTATTGGTGTGCTGCACAAGCGAATCACTGAATATCTCAACGGTACGATAAACGATTACTTTACGCTCACGCAAATTTTCGTGCTAGACCCACAGTTTGCCGCAAACGCAGCTCGTATTTCTTAGTCCTTTTCATACTTAATGTACTTCGTGTGTAGATGAGCAGTATTATTTAGTTTTAATGAAACTCATGAACAAGATATAATACACCGGCAATTTAGTTACCATTTCTAGTCTCTGAACGCTATGATATAACCAATTACCCCTTAGAGGCTCCATATTTATTTTGTTTGGATAAATAAAACAGAAATGCATTTCCTAATTCAAAAAGTAAATGCCATATAATTATGATATACTAAAAAATAACAATGAACACAAGACGGCCTAATAAAGCATATTTTTTTAAGTGGCAGATGTACAGTTTTATTCCCGCCCGCCCACAGCGGGGGCACATGAGAATAACCCATGAAAAATATATAATAACGATTTGATTCTTGATATTTACTGTTTTTTAAAGCACTCATAGTTAATATGGTCGCAGATTATGATTATCACTTGAATATGTCCGCAATGTTCCGTTTCTAGTTTAGGATTGCAACTCTAGGGGATATTCACTCTATGGCTGTAATAGGCTACTGTTTCCAATATTAATTACTATCAGAAAACGTGGGTCCAACCCGCGGTATTGTTATTATGTTAAATAATTATATTTTATTATATTATGTAGTTCAAAACTTCCATCACCTTCCACGGCTTTGTACGTTACTACGCTTAAAGTGTAATATAATAATGATAATTTTATAAATTATCTCATAATTTGTTAATTAGAATTATTTGTTACGAATTTTATATTGGTTACTGTTGAATTGTTGACAGAAGCTGTTAATAAATTAATGACACACAGGTAGATTTTCAATATTTTTAATTATTCTCATTGTTCATTATAATCACATAATTATAATTATTCCGATTCATACTTAAAATAATTTTTAAATAAATTAAATTGAAACACTGCAATAATTTATACACAAAAAAATCAGTCATTTTGTGACGCTATTTGATTAGAATTAAGGTTAAAATCAAATGTACATTACAATAATAGGAATCAGGCACATTATCAAACTATTTGCTAATGAATAGCGAAAACAGTTAAAATTACAAGAACAGGGTATATTATAAAGATAAAATGCTAGTGGCAAAGTAAATGGACGAATTCACACTACACACATAATACAATCAATTTGTTCAGTAAAAACATTGATCCCACATAAAATAAAACACTCGCTTTTGAGCATAATCATATCTGATTACAAATAATAATTGCGATTGAGCAATACAACTTACATAACAATCACTTGAGTTGAAAATCAACGGTTGAGGCATACTTAGAGTATTCGTTTCACACTGAGCAATAACGGAGCATCATACATTCACAATACTGGAACAGAACTGAATAGAAGGAAAGAAGTGTTCACCATTCGACATGGATACAGATTTACACTAATCTTTGGTGCGGGCATAACTACGCCGATACCTCGGCTGAACGCACGGCCGAAGTGGTTATTATTAAAGCGGTCGTTATTGTATTATCCTTAAACTAAAATCAAGCCGGCGTTCAGTCGACGCCATCAGTTCACATAGAACATATTGTGTTGTGTCGCGGTAACGCCATCATCCTAATCTATACGGACGCCGATAGGTACAAAAATAGTTCACCTATTAAATATAATTATTCCTACTTAACAATTAAGTATCGCGAGGAGGCCTTCGCGAGAGGCAACACAGGAGTAGATACACTGTAAATACTTATAGGCGGCTCTCCTCGTTCAATAATATCTACTTATCGCGAATCACACTAAGGTAAATTGACTAGGCGCGTTGTGAGTGGCCCGCACTGGATAGCGTGCGGGGAAATTTACATCGCATACATACCGCACAGATAACTACAATAATCAATCAGTTTTAGTTATCTGTGGCGTTCAGATGCGTTGCTACAATCAGGAAGTGCTCTCTTGGACACTGAAATTTTCACCGGATAAAAGTTGTAAGAGTTCTGAACACGAACCGATAAATTCTGTTTCAAGATTCTGTTCAAATTGTCACACTGACAGCCTGCGGAAATAATTCTCGAAAGTTATTACATATTCATAAAAGCCTGCTTGAGATACCTCATAATCCGGTACATACGTCTTTTGCTATTATAAAGATCCAACTCGCAAACCCCATGTTTGATGATTGTAAACATGTTTAACATTTATCCCGTATAAATTAACACGGCGAAAATTCCCGCGTCCGAGAGCGCACATTAAAGGCGAGATGATTGATAGGTGTCAGTAGACGAGGTCAGAAGCCGACATCAGGCGGTGGATCCGGCGGCATATAGTGTAATTCGTCGACGGGTGCGCTAAATATGTTGTATAGAACTGCGAAGAGAGTGCAAGCCGCGTACGCCCCTAAAGCCGTCCACCACAGTAGCCGCTCCCAGAGACGCTGTTGCGCGTGTTTGAGTACCAGGAGGCCTATGGTCAGTCCGGCCAGAGCGCCTGCCACGTGGGCTGCGTACGATACCGGCGGCACTTCCTGTTAACAAACACAGTATTTTAGAAGGGGGTAGGCATATCGCATGGAGTTCTTATGTCAGCTTGGTATACTTTTTTAGCTCCATACACTCATCAAATTCTTCATACATACGTTTTGGTTTTTAAAGTAAGTATTCTTGAGTTGGTTTTTAACCGGCTTTAAAAAAGGAGGAGGTTATATATTCGGCTATGTATTTTTTTGTGTACGCTCGCCGATTCTCCCCATTTGTGGACCAATTCTCAAAATTCTTTTCAAATTTTTGTTTGGTAGAGTATGCTTCCGAGGTGATCCTATTTAAATTTCATCAAACTCGGTCGAGCAGTTTATGAGTAACACAACAATAACTAAAAGTGTTTCGCCGATTTTGATTTGATTTTTTGATTCAGTGACGATGAATGACAATCGATCCCGTAAATAGCAAGTGTCACTAAAAAGGTACTTAAACTATCATGGTACCTACTTCAAGTTATTTCACACATTTTGGTATTAAAGTCGGTTCCATGTTTTGGTAAAAAAAATAATATCTGTAGAATGTCTTTAATTTAGCCAGAATACGCTAAGGACTTGCATATAATTCATTCTCAGTCATCTATCATCTTATACCTACTCTCTACATCCCCAAAACATCACAACATACCACAGTATCAACTTTCCGTTTCGTCACTACATCTCCAATCACTCATTTTTAATTAGAAATACGGGATTACTCACGTAATATTAGCTTAACTTAGCACTCCCCGCCCGCAGTGCTAAGCGAGACGTCATCGACGCGGGCGTCCCGAACACTCCTTGAAAAAGACCACCGAATGTGGTCGAAACTATAGGCGGACCTATCCGATAAATATTACGTGAGTAATCCCGTATTTCTAATTCAAAATGTGTGAAAACCACGTTAGTATTTCAAAATCTCCAATCACTACTTGTCACACTGTTATTCACTGTACCTTTTAAAGCCAAAACATTCATGATAAAGCCCAAAGTTAGTCAAGATTGTGTTTAGATAATATTCTGTGCGCGAAAAAGTCCCGATATTATCTTAAAACAAGACAAACGCAGTTAAAAAAAGACACTCACCTTAGTATACCTAGCATGGACCGCGAAGCCCACATCGCAGGAGGCGACCGCCAAAGCAGCGACAAGCCTCACAGCTCCATATCTCATCGCGTGGAAGTTCAACAGCGCATTGGCCAAATGTGCGGCCAATAACGCGTACACTCCACCCGAAGCCCCGGCTAGACATACGTCAGGGTCCAGGACCGATGCGGCCAATGAGCCCCCCAATACGCCAGCGAGGTACACCGCACCGCAACGTAGGGCTCCGTGCACCATCTCTAGCGGTAGCCCCACCTGTAGATGGAAAATCAACGTGATTAGCTTACGTTACAACTCCATCTAGATGGGTCAGTATGGGCAAGTCTGTAAATATAAGACTTACATAGATCTCTTCTTAGGAACCATGCCATCTATATCATTTTATCATCATCAGTTTCCATTCTACACACACGACTTAGGCTATGTTCCGGGAAGCGCCGAAATCAGTCGCAGCGTTGGATACGTTATTGATGACGTCACCGAAAACGCTCACGCCGCGCACACAACGCTCGCGGATCTTAGGTGGTGGTCTACCTACGTGATCATTGCGAGCTGTCACTGTCAACCAAAGGGAACGGCAAAACGGGGCGCGAGCAGCGAGAGCAGTTGTGAGCGTTGACGGCGCATCCCGGAACGTAGGTACCCTTAGTTGTATCGTCACTTGAAAACTATGGGAAAATATGGAGATATAGTTCGCTACAAGTAAACTAGATGGCGCTACACGCAAGTAACAGTAAGGTTGTTCAAATAGCGGTCGTTGGTTTTTTGTATTTTCCATGTTTTGTGTTTCCTTGAGTTTTAAAAGTTCATGACGGCGAACGATTGTAGGTAAAATGTACAAAATCAGGAAAGGTGCTTCTGTGTTCCATTCGTCAATCACGCTAAAATATTGGAACAGTGTATAGATTGCTGCTATGGTTTTAGTTATGCATCCACTGTTTTCCAAAAACGTGAATTAGAAACTGTTTCAACGGCGATTTCCTGGCGGGACTTCCCATTCTATATGACCATGACTTTATTCTGACCATTTCAATACAACTCTTACTATCTATACTTATTTACTTATCCGTTTTACTTACGAGCGGATTCATGACAAATGTACAAACTGAACGAGACAAACTAACTTTCAAATACCTAATAGAAATAGGGATCTATACAGATAAGTCTTTTTAGGTTTTTACTAAATGCAAATGAAAGTATATACTTACTTATATTTTTTTTTAAATTAGGTCTGTCTGTTTCGGCTAATCTCTGAAACGGCTGGATCGATTTTAACAGGACTTTCACTGGAAAATAGCTGTAACCCATCACCACGCGGGTAAAACCGCGGGGTGCAGCTAGTCGAAAATAATAACAGACACTTACAGCGAGTTGTACAAGTAGGTTGAACGCTAGGTGGAGCCAGCCCGCATGCACGACGCTGTAGGTAAGGAAACGCCAGAGCTCCCGTCGCCGGTCCGGCCGGTACACGAGCGGCGAGTCCACCGGGACCGGCCCGGCCGCCGCCGCCATTCCGCCGGAGCCCCACGCGTACCATGCGAATACGCCCAACTGGAGACAACAAACAAATACAATTATTTTTGATAAGCTTGAGCTTTCGGTGAACGTAGCTTCGTGATGACATCTATAGCATGATAGTAGATCACTATTTGGTGCCCGCTTGGCAAGAGTGAAACCTGTAACACAGCGTCAAACGGCAGCTGTCCTTGAGAGTAAGTCGCTATTCTAGGTCTCGTGTGATACCTCATACCACCTACACCGAATGTGAGATACTGGTCAAACATGAAACTTTCAGTTGTAAAAAGATCTTCAGAGAAGTATCGGCAAGAAGCTAGGGGAGCATTTGTTTTAAAAACTTACAATAATTGGCTAGTTTAATTACTAGGTGGCAGAAGTGGAGTACTGCAACTATCTCTGTCTTTGCAGTTGCAGTGTGACCCATATAAATTCAGTTCTGTGCGCAACTATCCACCGTTCTCGGCACTTACCCTGAGAAATAACTGCTTAGTCCAATACACCCAGTTTATTTCACTTGCTACAGTGCTCTTGTCCCTAACGTAGTGCTTACACACCAAAGGAAGGAAGTAGGAAGTGGTCTTCCCTTTCTAGATCCGTGCTACACACCAACCAAAGCTTCGAGGCAGAATATATCTAGGTAATGTACTATAAAAAGAGGAAGGATATCGAACTGATCCGGACTATCAAGCAGAGAAAAGTCGCCTACCTCAGACATGTTCTACGGCATGATCGGTATTCTCTCCTGCAGACCATCATGATGGGAAATGTATCCGGGAAGCGTAAATCGGGTACACGAAAGATGTCTTGGCTCCGTAATATCAGGGAGTGGACAAGGATTAAGCCGTGGATCAATTGTTCAGATTGGTGATTGACAAGGAAAAACTTAAGAAGCTGACTGCCATCCTTCAGTAATGGAGCGGCACATAAAGAAGAAGCAGAATGTACTATGATAAGGACTTAGTTTAGGGATTTGCTGAAGGGTATAATCTAAAAACGTAGGTGAGGCAGATATTACGCAACATTAGAGTAAACATGATGATTCTTCGTGGCAATGGCTAAGAATCTCAGATCAACTATAAGTAGGTAGACCGCAGCATTGCGCCTACCTATATTATGATAAAACTAAGCAGAGATCGAATTTCATACGACGTTTTTCAACACATTTGCGAGGACAAAACTGACATAATATAATATTGATTTTACCACACACCGACAGATGCGATATAAAATAAAAATTATAGGAAATAGCGCGGAAGTTTTTT
The DNA here is from genome assembly GCA_917880725.1 of Selenia dentaria. NCBI lineage: Eukaryota > Metazoa > Arthropoda > Insecta > Lepidoptera > Geometridae > Selenia > Selenia dentaria. The sequence continues at coordinate 28,999,074 of OU862877.1, read as the reverse complement.
TTACACGCCCCAAGCCATCTGCAAGGTTAATGAACATATTTCAGCACGGTAATATTTTTCCGTGCTTACAACCTACTTCAAATTATAAATTTACGTGATAGTCTGCAGCTATTTTAAAACGAATTATTGTTAAATATCAATAATTTGATAATAACAAATTATGTTAGGACTTAATCAGGGACGTACAAATTGATTTATTCCAAAAATATGGATCACCTACGTATATGGATTTTCAGTGCCATAAAATCGCTAAAGTTCTAAGCCCATTGGTATTATTATAAATGCGAAAGTTTGTGAGTATATGTGTGTGTTTATTATTATTCACGCTGACACGGCCCAACGGACCTTGACGAAATATAGTACTATAATATATAATAGAGAGCAGAGACCGCAGCACAAATAGTTTGCGAAAAAGCATTCGTAAAGAAGCGTCAACGCGTCACGTTTTGGTTTACAAACTATGACTTGTCTGTGTCACAGTTGCCTTATTTAAATGACAGTTTGTACTGTTTCACGTGAACGACACGTTACGTTACACTAAAACAGTTATTTGTGCCAGGCCCACTTATTAGGTAAGATTAACGCGTTATATTCTATCCAATTCAACGGTACTCGTAGATCGCGATACGCTTTATTCCACGCGGACGAAGTCTCGGAGAGAAATTAGTGTACAAAATATTTAATGCTACAAACATTACGGGATTTATTGCATTTCAAGAAAATCCGTCTCGTTGGAGTCTTTAAAAATTACATATGCAGTGAAAATAGAGAAACTGCATTACCCTCTTACAGTGAATTTAAGCCAAGTTAATAAAACCTATAATAAAAATTAACACGAGAGTTTTGTATAAATTGTGACGATTTCTTTCCTGTCGCAATGATAATAAATCTAATTCGAGCGCAACGCAATGGCCCATGTAAATCGGCACCGTTCAGGCGATTCAGCTCAGCTAAGTGTTTCAATAAGACGGTCTAGCTACCCGAAAGCTGTTTACTGTTACGATTAATTGAATTGTCTTGCTTCATTTGCGTAATTTGTGACGTTTTACCGCATTACTCTTAGGGAAAACCGTTACCGGAAAGCAAGCGGGACGAGCGAACAGTGCGTCGAGTTAGCGGTTAGCCAGACGCAAGCACCTGCCGCGTCGTGCCTTATGGGAACCGCGTCACAGTGTGGTGAACTCAGAAGTTCCGACTTCACTAAGTGGTATACAAAACCACAAATTAGTTGATTACCCAAATGAGCTACGGACAGTCTAGGCCAATAATTTGTTTCGTAGATTTGTGGGGTACCTATGTCAAAGCTACGACTTTTTGCCTGTTTGTATTTGTAACTGAATTGAGACGAAAAATGATTGCCTACTCGTATCTAGGCACTCGTAGATGCTAGTAGCATTATTATATTTGTATCCGTGCTTACTTGAATTCGATTCGTGAATCTTTAAAATCTTCTTGTAAGCATGCAATGTTTTGAAATATGTCTTGGAAAGATAAGAGAGAAACCACTTTAAAGTCGATCTTTATTATTTTTATGAATCGAACTGAGCTGGGATGTATGATAAATAGGTGAGTAAGGCTTTCTCGTCCAGACACCTTAGTCAGTTTGACAAACCGCAGATAGGCACCTACTGCGCTTGTGAATCAACGTGTGTGACGAGCGTATCTATCGGGTCTTACGTACGCGCACACTCGTGTCTAATGCGATTGTTATGATTCACGTTATCCGCTTGTTTGTGCGGATGTGAAATCCGCTATTAAAATTTTTAATTAAGCGAAACAACTAGAGCGGGATCGGAGCGGTACTGTTCGTCAGTAGAAAGTGATGCGTTGATGCACGTCATGTTACGAGTACACAGCTCGTGACGGGCCGCCTAGCAAGAGTGCAGCGACATCTCAGTCGCGAAATAGAAAACATTACAGAATTGCATTGTAAGACGCAGCTAGTTTTCAAGTGTTTTTTCTCTACAAAAGGATTTCACTCGGGCTTTAGAGACGACACAATCTGTTAAACGATTAGCATTATCAAAACGGTTAGCTTACGACCGTTTTTGACGATGGCAGCATCATTACTTTAATTGAAAGTTTTCTACGTAGGTATATGAATTTATAGGATTCGGTTTCCATTAACGGCGTTACAGTCGAAGTTACATTAGAATTCATAATAAGTACCTATGTAAGAATATGCTGTTTCTTAATTTTTGGTCCAATTTAATTGACCTCGCACCTTTTCGCAACTGCTGAGAATATAAACAATTGCTCATACACAACAATAAGATCTCACGCCATCTTACATGCTACAACTATAACGTGTCTTTACAGTTATTTTGTTCAGTATTATGGCAAATTTCAACTGATACAGAATTTTCAAGACGGTTATTATATATTTTTTTCTATTTAGTGATTGATTATTTCGATAATGCGCATATTTTATATGTAATCGGGCGAGAAGGCCTTTGCTAAGAGTAATGTCTTGTCGAGTACATTGGTAGAATAAGCATGGATATTACTTAGCATAGCAATATACCCTGTCCGTAAGTAGAGGATATTATTAGAAGAGCTTTTTGGTTTTTATCCTTCGAAGTGTACTTACGAGTACCTAACTAATAAATATAGTGTTGAAGAGGACCCCTATGAATTGCTGGCCAAGTCGACGGCCGTATATTATTCAGTGAATCTGAACAAATACCCCTCTTTCTGGGAGGAAAGCCAGTCCCAGGTGTACAAGAACGCTATCGGCTGATACCGTACCTTACCTACTTTTAGCGGTGCCAATCCGGTGACATGATAGGCCTTTGTGTGGGGTCCTACAGCAGTGGCAGATATTTTGTCTCAAAGTCTAGTTTTTTTTTTTTTTATTTACGGTGTTCGGTGGAAGGCAATTGTAGCAAGTGAAATTACTAGGCGAATGGGATTTAACAGCTGTCTGGGGATAACGAGAGTAGTTCAATAGGTACTGCAAAAAACTCAGGGTGGAACTGCAATTGACTTTCACAGGCAAGCGGACGCCTACCATCAAGAGAAAGGCTAGCCTGTCACCTACGATGAAAGAAGACAAGAAACTTATGCAGCCATGCTAAATGCTTCCGACTTATTTTCCAGCTTTCAGCTTTTGATGGGAATATATTACAGATAGCTGAGGAGACAGAGAGCAGGTTCTAAAATATTACTTGCGTTAGTTTCTATTTGAAATACAATTGTTCCTTACCTCTAGTATAGTTACGCATATAATGAAGAAGGGCGGTGGGCAGCAGGTATACCTCTCCTGGTAGTACTTGCGGTCTCGCTCCTCTGGAAGCATTTCCATCGCTACTAAGTGCACCATCCTGAAACAAGGACACAACTCATTACAAATTAATCGTAAATAAATCGAGGTAACACCAAATAAATTACAGAACTGTTCAGTCCGCTGCACGCTGTCTAATTTTCAGTACCTACTCTTATAGTTTCTTGATATGGAAGGTAAACAAAGAAAAAGACCTAGAACAATTCTAGATGTGTTTCTCATCAATTATTCAGGTTTTTACTCTAAATCTGATGGATATTTTTTAATGCCTAGGCCAAGTTTTCTGTTAGAAAATGTTCTGAAAGTTTATATAATGCAGGCAGTTGGTTTTTCAGCGCGCTGAAGTTTCATTACCTGTGATTTTATGGTGAAACACAATTATACATGAGCGTGTTGCGTAGGTAATCGATCAAGTCGCTTTCACTGTTATATTCTCGGCGTAAAAAAGCAATTTAGGTAAGCAATTTTATTGTAGGAACGCACACTACATGTCACCGTGACACGACAAGTTAACATTAAAATACATATTTTTGGCGTTTGTTCGATAAACTAATTTCCGTAGAACTACACTTATTATTAGGACAGCAATGCTTTTATTACAAGAATTTAGAATATATGCACAATTATAAAGCTATTTAATGTAACATTTTAGTTATTACGTAGACATATAACACAATTTTGAATTTAGCGATATAAATGCGAAGGGATTAGTCACGGCATACTCGAATTTTACATATTTATGAGGTCTAATCTCATCCCTACGTAAAGGCAAACTAACATTACGCTTGTCATAGAGTAGTAGACTCGAAGGGGAAAGAAGGTTTAACATCAATCAAAACTATCGATTTGCCGTTTCAGAATCGGAAGCCTGTTGAATGGTAACGCTTTCAGGTTGTTACTCCCCCACTGATTCTGATTCTGAGAAATAAGTCAAAGTCAAAATCATTTATTTAATTTGGCTATCAAAGGCGCACTTGTTAACGTCATTTATTCATTATAATGTACCTACTTTAAAGACTCTACCGCCGCGTTCCTTTGTATAAATACAGGATAAACAGTGTTACCTATTAGTTAAGCATTTACTTGTGTTAAGATACATACTTATGTGATATATTAATGGTTCTTAAGAGGATTGCATAGCTAGTACTTTCCATGCTAAAAGCGAAAACTCTTTTCTACCTCTTAACATTGTCCGATTTCAGTGATATTTTTTTCATGGAATCATGACATTGTTTTCTATGCCCGTACGTTTTGATTTTTTCAGTTTTTTTAAGTTCTAAAAAAGGAAATTTAGAGTACTTTGAAACACTGAAAAAATCAAAACGCACGGGCATAGTAAACAATGTCATGATTCCATGAAAAAAAAATAACTGAAATCGGACAATGTTAAGAGGTAGAAAAGAGTTTTCTCTTTTACTAATCATTTTCCGTGTCATAGGTATGTGTACATATATTTTTTTTGGGATTGGTAGGCTAACGACCAAGCGGCTCACCTGATGGTAAGTGATACCGTCGCTCACGGACATCCGCAATATCAGAGGTCTCGAGGATGCGTTGCCGACCTTTGAGGAAGGAAGATAGGAAGGTATAGAAGGGGGGAGGGGGAGGGGAAGGAGATGGAGAACGGGGAGGGGGGAATCGGGACTCGGCAACCTCCCACAGACAGACTAACACGCAATAGCAAGCTATGTTACTTTACGTTATGTGGGAGTGTGGTACTTCCCCGATCGTGCCGGCCCATTCGGCTGTGCTGTGGGGTTATCGTTACATCGTGGCAGTGGCACTGCCACCGAAATATGAATACCTAATTATAATTATTGGTTTCGATTTCGATGAACTTTGCTAACCTAGGTACCTACCTACCTAGGTATATTGATTAGACGAGTATAGTGTGGTTTTTACAGTGACTCTTTCAGCAGCGCGGTTGGTAAGCGCCGCGGGCCACGAGCTTTGCGTCTCTAGGATCGTTACATACCAACCAACACGCGCGGATGGCCCACGCTGACGGCAGTAATTCGTCCGCGCGCTTACCATCCGCGCGGACGGTAAGCATCACTGTAAAACCAGCCTTAGTGTTTTGTCCAGCGTTCGTTACCGATGTCAAATCAAATTAATTAATCTAGTAAGTACCTAGGTACCTACACAACATGTTTACATTCACCTGTTTCAAAATAGTGTAAAATGGTAAGCAGACCTCTTCAGCTACAGACCTTTCCAAAAGAAGGAGCGTGCAAATATTCATGTGTTTGTTAATGAGTAGTTAGACAGGTACAGTCGCCAGCAATAAGATGTATTACATTTCCCAATTTTCAAAAGTGCTTCAGCTCTCAATTTCATAAAAAAATACTTCAAAAATAATCTGAAATCAAGTTACTTATATTAGTTGACTGCTTAAAATAATCCTAATCTATATTGTTATAAAATTTAGTACTGTATCATAGTTTTGAAAATTACGGAATGTATAAATCTTATTGCAGGCGACTGTACCTAGACCTACCTACTGCGTGAAATTACTGGGAAAAAGTCAACTATAAACTGCATTGTAAATGTTCTGAAAAAAATATAGGAGAACTTATCTAAGTATGACAAAGTTATCGCCCTGCTAGTCCGTGTAGTGAAGTTCTTGGCGTGCTCCGATGTATGAATATAAAAGAGTTTACCTGGCGAATAGCGTAGGATCCTCCAGCAGTAGATGAAAGTCGTTTTCAGAGCTGACCTCACGGTCGCGCTGGTGCACCGCGCATCTATAGCTGCGAGTCCGTTTGCCGCTCATCTGAAGGAAAAAGAGAAGGAAAGCTGTTAAAGGTTACAGATGAGTTAATAGTACCAAGATCATCTAGTATCATCCTTGGTAGTACACATAGTAGGTATAGGTACCGAGGTCGTTTTAAAAAATGATTGCAAAGTATGGTATCGTTACCAGGCTATAGTGTTTTAAAATCATATAGGTACCTACTTATTTAGGTAAGTAATAAAAAGTACCTAGGTAGGTAACCATTGAACTACTATTGTACCTTTGTACCTATATAGGTACAATAGTGTAATACATATACATCGGCGTGTGTCACGGAAGAAAAGTAGGTACCTATAAAGATGAAATATATATTTATGAATGTGTGTACACACCACAGACCATATAACCACGGTCTGTGGTACACACAGTACGATAACCGTACTACGCCAAGATAGTCTTGATACTTTCGACATTAGTTCCAATAAACTTGGTACAGTAACCGCCAAACAAGTTGTAAAATTTTCGGTATGGACGGGGTAAGTCTGCGCAGGTGCATCGTGTAAATTTTCGAACAATATACCGATAAATCGACTAGTTTAGACTTAGACTTGGTTTCTATTTATTAATTTCTACCGGAGTAGTATTTTAGGCATTATTATATTTTTACTATACGATTTTTGAAGCACTGACGCCTGCTTAACGAAACCAACGTAATAATTTTAGATAAACAAATTACATTCTCAGTTGGGATGTGATCCCGTGCTTTCTGACTATCCTTGTTATGTATTTCGAAAATCATAATAAAATTATGAAGGGCGAATCAATACCATTCAACACGAAAGTTTTGAATGGTAATTGGTAAGTGTTTCTAACTTTTCTTTGGATCGTATAAGACTTTTCATATTATTTGATAGATGGCGCGCCGTCCCTATACGTCAACGGTTAAAATCAACTAAATAAATAAATTCGATTTCGTCCGGACGGTTGTCCCGGCGGCTTAGCGATCATGGCGTCTGACACGGATAGTCAGAATACGCGAGTTCAAATCTTTTGCGAGGAATTCATATTCGCTCTAAAATTTTACAAGTTTACAAAGGTAGTTAAATGGTCACAGCGAGGTTATAAAATATGGGTACATTAAGAACCCAAGTCAATCACACAATAGAAAATGCTTTTTCATACAATAATGTGGCTATACGAACAAGTTCTTCGCCTGAAGTAAGTGTCACACCTTTTCATGGCAATTACAATGCAACCAGAAATGATTTGCTCCGTGAGTTCAACTCATAGAAGAGCTCTGTCACCTTGTAACTCAAGTTTAAATTTACATAAGCATCAAAAGTTAAGTTAGCTTCCACTCTACAGGCGAGACTTTACGGGGTATTTATGTGTCGCGACTGTTGGTTGGCTCACGTCCAGCACTTATCGACCCTAATGCCATCCGCGTTTCTCACCAGACGACGATGACCGCGCGCCCACCCGCCCGAATAACACCTCATTTAGGTATTGCTTTTGAAACTTTTCTTGATTTCGTAGCTTCCAAGAAAGAAGCAGGGCGAAATACCTGGCGTGGTTTTAGGGATATTAATATTATTCATTGTAATAAGGTAGAAATTACGTTCGATGTTTTTTAAATTGATGGTGTTTGGATAACTTTTATTAATTGAATATATTTAAGATAGTGTTAGTTGTGTTACTTACTGTTCCGATTAGGTACTAAAAATAATAGCACACAAATCAAAGGAAATTTAAAATAATTTTAGATGGCTGCTCAGGAAGTATTATAAGTATGATTGAAAACGCTCAATGAGTTTTCTTATTATAATAACTATTAATCTTGATTTTTAATATAAATGTGCTATCTTAAAAAAAATGTTTGGCTTATATACATCAGAATGTGCAATATTAATTGTTTCAATATGTTCATGTCAGAAAGCAGGCTGTTTTATTTAATTTATTTTCATAATTTTCTCTCAATACGCCTGATATAGACTGTTAGACCTGATATAGGTTTGTTAAGTTTCTGCGCAGTCTATACAGCTATATAAGTGGGTATACTCGACCACAAATTCCGTCTAAATCCTGGTTCAGGCAAGTGTTCTGTGAAGTATTTAGTTTGCATCGACATTCATACCCTCACACCTTTTAGATACTATTTAGATAGTATCTAAAATGCCCCTATTTCATCAGTAATGTATTTGGGTTCATAACAGAGGATGAAAACTGCCTCAAGTTTGCGGGACGAGGCAAGCATACTGTCATTCTATATTAAATGTTATTCTTGCTATATTTTTTTAGTATTTGCATGACAATATGGAATAGACCAATTCTTAAGCTAGGAATTAATTGGTTGAATTGCTGATCTCGAACAATAGTTTCAACAATTATAAAAATAACTAAGTATTGCTGATTACAGGCGTCAGATATAATAATCAAGCGACATGGGATGATTTACCGTAAAACATGGTATTTTTATAGGTATGCTGCAGTGGCGATTGGTATAGGCAAGCCGCGCGGGTGGGCGGTGGTTCGCGCCGGTGAACGACTGGTCGCGATACCACACAACCGCATTGTCTCTGCAGTCGTTCAACTCCGTTTCCCACGAGACTGCGAAAGGTCCAATGCCAAAATCCAAATACAAATAGCCTAGACGCTTCTCAGACACAGCTAAATCTGTCTCGACAACGGCGAGGCGGCGGTGTCCGTGTTAATTTTGAAGACGGTGCATGTAAGATTGTCTTGAGTCATTGTCATGATTGCGTTACGCTTGTAATGCCGTCATGCCGATTTTATGGTATCCATAAAATGTGTTTTTGAAGAAATTAACTTGTCTGTCAAACGTTACACGATTTTTAAATTTTGAATCCGTGTAAACGCAAACACTGTGGGATTTAATTAAAAAGAAATACACACACACACACAAGTATACACTACATACACAATTTATAACAGTTATTACCGGAATGTTCAATGTCGCGCAAAGTACCGAATGGCAAAACTTCGAGTGGAATGTTATCGATCTGATTAACCTTTACGAACGCCCTAGAATGGTTGGTCCGTTTAATTCTAATAAGAATACAATCTTTCATATATGTATTATTATTATTATTTTACACATTCATAATATTATTTTTAAGGAATAATAGTTTTGATATTTTAGATGTTGAATATTCCTAGTTGTCACTATGGTAAGTAAAAAGTAATACGAATAGGAAAGATTTTGCAGGTTGGATTAGTGATTCGGGCGCCAGTGGGCGCACAGTGCGGGCGCTCGACAACGATGTGGGCGCCGCATGACTCATGTCGACATCCGACACTTCCAATACGTATCCGGAACCACTAAATAGACTATACCTTACTGGCTTTGCTTGTCTTTTCAAACTAGCGCACGAGTGTAAATAACATTATGGATATTTAAAGGACCGAAATATTAATACTAGTACTAGTACTTGCTAACTAGGATTGTTTTAATATTTCTCTTTGCTATAGTCATATTTTAAACATTCCAAAAATATGAAACGTTCAGTTAGAGCAAATTGTATATCTCTCTTAAGAATTCTCTATATATCTTGATACGTTATTAAGATTTGATTTGTAAAATAAAGTTGTGTTCTAGAATTAAGATTTCAGAAATAACTTTAAACAATAAACACACATTTACAGTGCTTGAAGGAGTACCTAGTATTTCCATAATCAATTTTAGAGCTTCAAGAACTCAAGATAAATTTATGGGCCGGTGACTTATGGACACCTACGCACGTATAGAATAATTGCGGCTTTATGAACGGTTACATACTTACATTGCTTCAGTTATTCACTCATATTCATTTGGTAACAATTATTGCAATAATAAGTAGGTATTAATTTTTAAATCTATTAATATTTTATGCGAACATCTGAACATCAATACAGTTAAATTAAATGTTGTTATTAAAATTCAATTATGAATGGTAAACAAATGCAAAACAAAATTATTCTTGAGTAAGTATAGAACCTTACCTTATCTTGATTACCCTTGAGCTTTAGGCACGAAATAATTACTTCTTTATGAGAATTTGCAGTAGTTGTAGATTGGGTTTTATCTAAATCTAGCATAATTAATGTTACATTTGGTACGGTAAACTGATGTGCTGGGCACGTGAACGCTGGGAGTATTCCCACGCGCCCACCTCCGCACTATTATGTTTTAATCTCTTGTAGTCTCTTTCCATTATTACAAAGCCGTGAAAGTACGCCATATGTTTTACTAGTGGGAAGCGGATTGCGGAATTTGTGGTTCCCTAATTAAGATAACTAACCTGCAGAATTATTTGCATAAAGATCATAATTGTTATGATAAAATACCATTCTAATGTTTTGTGGGCTTGTTACTATGGCGTCTAAGCCCTTGCAGACACAATTTACCATTAGTAATATAAACTACTACATGAAATATTTGATATAATTTTCCATACGGATATAATAATATATAATATAGTCATATTATATACACCAAACATATAAATTTAAATGAAAGTAAATAACTAAATGTTTATAATTATGAATTGGAGAGCTTTGCATTCTCGCGGTAACTGGCACTATGCCGTTGCCCGCGCACCGGTCCCAAAAGCGTACCTACTTACCGCGACTTCCTGCTGGAACTTCCGGTTGTCATTGAAATTTGATAAAACGCTTATCCTTACCTGAACTTAGGATTTAATATCATCATTTATTTGAAAAATACTACTAAAACGCTCGCAAAAATCTACTTAAAGTATATCCTATTAATTATAATAACAGAAAATAGACAGAAAACTTGCGGTATTATAATGAATTTGACAACAGGTATTTATACGTTTTTTCAATTCATCTTGATGTTTACATGTAAATATGATGGCGATTAAAAGAGGAGAGCAACATTTGCTTACATACATTATTATAATTATATAAAATACTGGTCGACTGACCCGCCTTAACATGTTCATACAAGTCGCTCATATCTCTAGATATTATAGTGAGTAACTATATAAACAGAATAGACAACTCTATGTTTCTTCTTTTTTAGTTGCACAATATTTCAAAATTATATGTATTTGCATAATATTTAACATTATCAGTGATATGCGAACAGATTTAATACCAATGAAAATCTGATCACATATATTTTACCAATCATGTTCTTGGTATCTCATAAACGGGACTAGGCTATTACCATCTTATATCTTAGTGAACATTTACGAAATCCTAAATGTGATTAATGATTGTAGGCATCATTACAATTTAATATAAAATGTGTTCAATTAATCCGTTGTTGACTCGCGATTCGCCATATTTGACCAATATTATAATAGATTTCGCAAAAATCAACCTACTTTTCTAGGAACTGCAACGTGTGTGGTTAAGGAATTAAGTAGTATATGGAGTTTAAAATATACTTATTTTAACACACTTTACTCGTAGGTAAAAAACTGTAGCGACTATATGCACGCATGCACTTTATTTTGTGTAAATACAAAAACATTAGGATTTTTATAATAGATTCGAGTGTTTTTAAAAAAAAATGTAGCAATATTGTTTGCTATAACTAATTATATAATTTATATCATAATTATGCTTATTATAAAACTACATTAAGTAGAATAATATATAATGTATAAGGTAATTATTATGCAAAAATAATGTAAAATCTGTATTTAAAATATTGTATAATATTTAAATATAGTATATAGTTTGTAAAAAATGGTACTCAACACACACGTATCACTTTAGCTTAATTGTTTTGATTTACGGTGGTTAGATTGAATACAACGTAATAGCAATGGATTTTCATATTAAAAGTGTAGACATAGCATAGCATGTCTTAGAAAATGTATTTTTTTCTATCCCAAAATTCACGCCCACATAGAGTGAGTAGAGTTCCGCCATCTACAAATTATATATGACTATAAATTGTTTTATTTTAAAGTACTCTTAATCATGTCGTAAAATAGCTTTATTTTATTTATGTGGCGTGTGCCGCTTAAAGGATTTGCATAAACATTGTAGGATACACATTGTAGGTACATAATTCAGTATACAGTAACACATGTAAATACTTTTGATTTCTATAATGATAAAGGGTTGGCATTAGAATAGCCCAACACGAATTTGGTGATTTTAAGAGTTGGATCTTATAGATAATAATTTTCTCTACGCTTTGGTATCAATTTTAGAGCGAGGAAATGTCTAGTTTTCTAGAAAAACTAATTTCAATTTCAGATTTTTGATTCGACGATTCTCTATAAATGCGTGTAACGAAACGACTTGGTGCAATGAAAATGGTATTAAAATAAATATTTTAATTATTTGAACTATTATTTTATTGCTAATTTAATTTACAATACTTAATTACATAGTTTATAATACTTGACATCGATTTTATTAAATTAGCTTCTGTTGCAAATACTTTTTTTAAAGAATGGAACGTATGACCGCCATTTTATTTTCCATAGACGATCGACTACGCCGCCCGCGCCGCGCATTCCGTTCCTCTTCGAGTTACGTGAATGTGCTCTGTTCGCTCTCCGTGTTTTTCATTGTTTTGGCGTGGTATTTTGTGTTAATTTTTCGACGACTTTTGCCTGCTCTCTGGACTCCGATTTCTTCTTCAACTACGACTTTTGCCTGCTTTCTGGACTCCGATTTCTGTTGAACCACGACTCTTGCCTGCTTTCTGGACTCCGATTTCTGCTTGAACCACGACTTTTGCCTGCTTACTGGACTCCGATTTCTGCACGATTGATCTGCCTAGCGACATGGCTAATATTCCATCAGCAGATGAACCAACGGCTTCCACAAGCCGTGAAGATGCAGTACCAGTAGCTTCTACCAGTAGAGGTGAGTTAACTATTCATTTATTGTAATCTAAATTATTTCGCTTGATAAACCACAAAATATGTTAATCAAATGCTTGTTTTTCATTTTAGATGATTTTGAAGAAGAACCCGCATTTAAAAGGCGGAAATACGTGGGTGAAGTTTTACAAACGTGGAATATTGTAAAGCTGGCGCGTATGTTAAGTACACATGAACAAGGACTGGTTTTTGCCGAAGAGCAAGGCTTAATCTTGAAAACTAAGAAGTGTAGAATACACAAAAATCCCATGAAACTTGTTTTCAAGAACGACAAAACTATGGGCACATTTGTGTGCAGCAAGGGTTCCTGTCATAATAAAACTAGAGTATCTAGAGCCCAAGGAACATGGTTTGAGAACGTAAAACTAAAATTGGGACACATTTATTATTTAATGTACTGTTTTGCATACAACTACTCGCATGACATGGTAATACACGAAGATATATTTAGAGAAGAACATTGTTTGTCCCGGCCAACCATAAGCGATTGGTATAACTACTGCCGGGAAGTTGTGGTAATTTACCAACTGGAGAAACAAGAAGTCCGGGGCAAAATAGGAGGCCCTGGAAAAATTGTGCAAGTAGACGAAAGCAAATTTGGGAAGAGGAAATTTAATAAAGGTATTTATATAAGGCATTAATCAATTTCATTATTTTATACTTGTATTTTCAATTTAATAACTGTTTTTTAATTTTTTTCAGGGAGACACATTGAGGGACATTGGGTCCTTGGCCTCATAGAAGATGGTTCAGAGGACTTGCGGTTGGAGGTGTGCCCGGACAACATTAGGTCTGCAGAGGTGCTAATTCCCCTAATTCAAAAACATGTAGAGCCGGGCACAACCATCCATACTGACTGCTGGAGGGCTTATGATTGCCTAAGCCAACATGGATATATTCATAAAAAAGTCAACCACAGTGACCCTGACAGTCCATTTATAGCCGAGGATGGGACACATACTCAACGAATTGAGTCTCAATGGCGGGTGGTTAAAAGATTCTTCTACAAGAATAATTACAACCACCCGGGCAATTTTGCAGACTCAATTGTTGAGTATTTATGGAGGAGATCTGTGGAGGCCAGTAAGAAGGATAAGTTTTTCGAACTGATAAAAGCTGTGCAATATGTATACAAAATATAAGTTAAATACTTTCTAAATTTTGTTTTATTTTTGTCCTAGTTTTGCACCTATATGATTTATTTCTAATGTAATTCAAAATAGCTGTGACCATCAGGGCTAGCACTCTTATTCGAGTCAAGGGCACTCTAACTTGAGTTGGTTAGGTTCAAAATAAGAGACAGAGCCGACACAGAGCACCCCGACTCCACCTAGTCTTGTGGCTGACACCCCTAGATTGTATATAAAAAGTGCGGGAGCCAGAAGCTCAAGGGAGGTCCTGAGAGGAGCGAGCCAGACGAGGTTGAGCGGAGCGACGGGGGGAGGTGGCGAGCGAAGCGAGCCGGCGACCTCCGTAGCGAAGCGAAGACCGAGTTTGGCGAAGTGACACTCAGGGGCGACCGCTAGAGCTTCTGGCGGGAGCCCACCCAGAGTCAAACATAGAACACACCAAAATAGTCAGTACTCCATGTCCAATCCATTCATATTTGTAAGTAAATATAGTTAAATTCAATATATAAACGTTATAAATTTGAGGTTAAGTTCAAAGAAAATTCAAAGTAGTTTTTCGCAAAAACTAGGCATTTCCTCGCCACGAGAGTAGTGTCGGAGGACATCCCCCTCCCCCCTCCCTCCCCCCTCCCCCTCCCCCCCTTAAATTCGTGTTGGCCTATTCTAATGCAATGCCATGATAAAAATTTCATTTAAACATTACATTGTTAGTAATTAAAAAAAAAATAAAAAAAATAATAACTATCTAATCTATAAGTAATAATATAATCTGTAAATACTTAAATTACTAATCTTATAATTAAGTAAACGTCAAAGTTGTAGGACGTATAATTCAAGAAATACACAATATTTTGTGGTAGAAACAAAACTGTGTAAAGAGAAATACACAACATTGGAATAAGGAGATAAAATAAGCTGTGTTTTTCGATGAACTCATGATAGGTATTTTCAAGATTACCTAGGAAGTATCTTGATATTTAACACATATTTATCCAAAAATTTTGCCAAGATTTCGTTATTCTTCTATAAGGCCCATGGTGTAAATATCTAAGGGCGTAATAACAAATATGAACACTAAGGACCAAAAAATTAAGTCGCGCTATAATCTGGATAATTTTATATGTAAGTAAGTGTGATGTCACACTATTGGTTGACGAAAATTTATAGAATGGCCTTCTACGTTGCATATTATAATTGTATATCACCTGGTTTTAAAAAGGTTTAAATACTAGTTTTTAGTTTTAGTGCTTATCAATAAATTAGTTAAGGTAGCATAACAAAAACATAACCTATAAATTTTATTGTAATTTATCTTTTTTGAACAAAATTATTAAGAAGTGATACCTGAAGATATTATAGGTACATGTATCGATTTATATTATTTTATATTTTGATAGTATGTTACTCTTGAATTTGGTACAAACTCCTAATCATTTTCTTGATATTGAATGTTAGACTAACAAAATTATTGAAATTAACTTACCCATAATGCACCGAATAAAACTAAACTGGCACTAAATCAATGAAAAATTATTCACAACACTTTGTAAAGTCACTTAAATGAGGTAGATAAACCTATTTTAACTAGCAATATCTTTTTTAAACAGTGTACGCGAACGTAATCAGCTGTGTGCAGTGAGCACAGCGACACACGGTACCCTCGCGAGCTCTCCCGACTGACTGACAAATTAATTGCGTTCGTCGTTTCGTTTGGTCGGCGATCCGCTCCGTTCCGACTGCCGAGGACTGCGTGCGAGGATTTCGAGACTGTTTTTTGTTGATCGAGTAATAGGGGTGGGGTTTTATTTATAAGTAAATAAGAGATGCAAATGGAACTAAATACCTACAAAATTGTGCTCTGTTGTCTGTCTACAAATGAAGAGAAGCATAAGTAGGTAGGTACTTCCAAAGAAATTAGAACTAGTAGGTAGGTACCTACTTACTAAAATCTGTGCATTACTTAGGTAGGTACCTACTTCAATCATCACTGGGAAAGGATAGGTAACAAATAGGTAGTTACAGATTACAAGGCTGGGTAGGAAGTAGGTAGGTAGATAGATATCGTATACCTACTTACTTACTTAAATCCTGATTACCTACTAACTATAATAATGCACAGATTATAATAGGTACCTAGGTATAGTAGTAGGTACCTATAGGTACAGCGTTGCCAGACGTCCCGATTTTGGCGGTAACGATAGGGCAAATCTGAAATAAAATACCTATACCTATCTATGGCTTATCATTTCTAAGGCTATATCTATTGTCACTTAAACGTTAATTAAATCTTAATCAAATGATAAGATAAATATCTGAAAACTTCTGATTATAGTTACATATACTCGTAGGTAGGTACGTTTTTAACTATGTCCCGCTTTCAACGCAAGAGCCCCGCATTTTTCACTCGGTTCTAAAATCTCGACTTGGCAAAATAAAAATCTGGTATCGCTGACCTATACCTACCTAGAATACCTACCTACCTTTAAGTAAGTACGAGTACCATAAATTTGTGCCCAGTAGGTACCTACCTAGGTAGTTTTAATAGGGCTGATTATTATATAGCTGATTGTTTTCAACTCCGGAGCTATTTGCGATGTTAAGAAATCAACTCCGGAGTTGGCTTCGGAGTTAACAATTTTTACGGAATTAAAAAATAAGAACATTCACCCTTCCGCGGTCCCCGCGTACCTAACCTACGTAGTAGCACAGATTACTGAATAAGGTAGTAAGTAGGTACATAATAATATAATGGTCTGTGCCCGCGCCTTATACAATGGACTTTTAAATTATTTTCCCTCGCCATAACCTCCCATCTTTTCTTGGTTTTTCTTTCATAAGAACTTCTCCGGACAATAATTAACACAACAGAAAAAGAATTCGCAAGATTGGCGAGAATGGATAGAAATCCGTTCTCAAGTCATAGCGTAACAGTTCTAGAAATAGGGGTTCATTTTTATTTATATAGATATAGGAAATATTTATTGCACTTCCTAGTAAGTACATACCTACTCGTACCTATACTTACTTTTTCCCCTTTATATGTGGATTGTGGACTCGTACATTCGTACATTTGCCATTCCTCAAGTTAATGAAGTTGTCTTATGCTTGAAAGCTATAAAAAATCAGTTATTTAGTTAAAAGGATAATACACTTACACTTCAATTTGAAAATACACATTCAAATTGGACAAATTTGTCCCGTTATAGAGGGACAGAATAATATCACAGCCTATGTAACTTATGCTGTGGTAATATGTTTTAAAGGAACATTTTATGGAAAACACTGTTTTAGACTTTCGCGGTTGTTAACTAAGATATAATTACTACTCACGAGATGTAGCTTTTTACCTTTTGGTTATGAGGTGGCAAGTCGTTCGCCTGATATCAAGCGTCACCATACCAGTTGCAGTGTCATGTCATGCAAAGTTTCATAAAAGTGAATTTACACCCGATATGTGTGGTTTGCGCTTAGGAAGGGAACCAACCTACGCCGTACCGGTAATGCGGTTCCGATATTAACTAATACCTTACAACCTACCAATTAGAGCATCCATTGTTAATTTTCAAAGTAAAACTCATAGACACCAGATGTGGACAGGAGTGGTGATGAATTGAAATTGCTCTAATCCGTTCCAGATGTTTTGGCGTCATTATGAGGCTATTATACTATGTTAAGTAAACAGCAAGTTTTAGATAAGAATTGGCCGAAACAATACTACACCTCTAAATAAAATCTTTTACCTTCAGAATTTTGAGAGAATAGCTTTTCGTTACTAACTGTAATACATATTTCATTACTTTCCTTGTATTTGTAATGTAATCTGTAATCTATACGCAGTGTTTTATGATATTGCACGCACGGTACATGCAAGAGGCACAAGACCCACCTGTTGTTAAGTGGTAACCTCTGACTAGAAAGATGCATTTCGTAACAAGTGACAAAATGCACTACATCCGTAACCCTGACACATTAAGTTGTTAAGTCTCATGTGCTTATAATTTCGCCGGAAACCCATGCCTTCAAACCAAAACACAGTATTGCGAACATTACTGCTTCACGCGCATGGAATCAGTAGGTACACCTCTACTGCTCTTAATATGTAGGTATCATAGAAAACAATCCTACCAAATAACACGACAAATGATATATGTCGTACACTTCTACCGATATCTTCAGAGATGTAAATGTGTGTGGTATGTATTTGCAAAGGACATCACACTCACAAATGATCACCTGTGTGTGACATACGAATCTATTGGAATTTTTTCTTAGATATAGGTACTTAGGTATTCGTTTTATTTTCCTATAATATCCGTGATGGCGCTTGCGACAATGCCGAAATATCGAATTAAAAGCTTACAAGTACAATTTGAAAAATTTAATACCGACTTCCATTCTGTTCAGTAATTGGAATGTAACTCAACCAACTTTGACAATGTTTGACCAGATTTGATGAAATTTAAATGGGACCACACGGGAAGCACCAGCTTTCAAACAAAAAAAAAAATTGAGAATCGGTTCACCCTATCGAAAGTTATGAGGTTACAAAAATTTAAAAAAAACCTGTCGAATTGAGTACCTCCTCCTTTTTGGAAGTCGGTAGAAAAGATTACGTTACTAATGTGAATATTTCGAATTTATATATTGGTAAGTATTGGAAATATTGTCTACACTGACAGGCTGCTGAAGGCTACATCTTTTCGTTCGATCTTTTGGTTTCAAACGCAGGTATAAATGGTTAAGATGGTAATTAATAAAGAACCAACAATGTTTCTGTCGATCTATCTATTCATATAAGTACTGTCCTGGTAATTATTGTGACCTTGGAATACCTACATCACTTTGCTCTAATGTCAATAGCATAGACAAATATTATATATGGATAAGTTTCTGCAGCGTGTGCGATATTATAAGGACTTATTTGGTATATTTTCCACACCTTAGGTTACATTATCGAAGGTTTTATTTTCATACGGATCCCTAACATTTTTGAAAATATTTTATACCCTATATTCGTAGAGGGAAAATGTAGGATTCTAATAGTGAAAGAATTTTTATAATCGGTGCAGTAGTTTTGGGGCCTATTCAGTTCAAACAAAGAAACAAACAAATCTTTCCTTTTTATAATATTAGTGTAGTCTACAGTGTAGATGTAGATATGAAATTGCAATGATTACAATTTTTAATTTTTTATGAAGAATTATCATTATGATTTTATTGATTGAATGATTATTATAATATTATTTAAATATATTACATATTTATAAATATTATTCATAAAGCCGCCTCTTGCACTACCTATAGAAGGTAGGTAATGTATTTAGCATGTGACTTTCAACGTGCTCCTGGTAAGCCTACTAAAGCACCGTGTACGTGCATTGGGGACTGGCTTGTGTTGTGATGTGCTGTCCCAAGCGTGCAACATCATATCATATCGCCTGTATATTAGAATTCAAAGACTATCGTATAGGTAAATCAAGTGTTGAATAGCATGTACAATGCACATACCTTGCGAAGTATGCTCAAACAAGAAACACATCGATCGGCAGCTTTGATCCCGATATAATGACATTTCACGCCACATTAGCCTTCATTGAGTTCATTCGGCTCTGGACAGCGATCGCGTCAACACATGCTATTAGCACGGCCGCCGGCCGCAAAGGCAGGTGGACGGACGACAGGGGGCGGGCTAATTTGTACTATATTTATTCGCAATATGGCGTCCCGAACTAATGGATCATTATAGGCGCCATTTGGCGAGGTGCCTTGGGTAATGCGCCCAGCAACACGGCAGTTTTTTGTTAATGTTCTAGTTTGATGGTCTACCGTGGGTGGGTAGCGTCTAATTTGGATACCGTACGAGTAGGTTGTTTTATCATGTTTGGTTTGGACTAGGTTGTTTTATTATCGAACCTTCCTCGAATTATGCAGTAAAACAATACTTACCACTAATATTCAAGATCTGATTTAGGTAAGTACTTATGAAACAGAACGGCGACCTCCCCAGATATGGGTGTTTCCAAATCATAGCCCTTTCTTTCCGTGAGAAGCTCTGGACTGCTCTGCTCCTTCTTTTCCATTGGCAATAGAGCGAGTAAGTACTTCGGTGACTTAATGATAATTCATAGTCTATACTATATATGCATGCAGCTTGCATATAATAAGTAGTGAAGTTTAATAATAAGCAATTACCCTTGAGGTTTCTAGAACCTAACTTGTAAAGTATGTTTGAATGATAATACACTCGCGTTACTACAGCTTCTGGTATAGACAGTACTACTTACTCTTTTTTATTTTCTTACCGATTCTGATTTACCGATTATACTTTCCTGTATTAGTGTCAGGGGCTTCTATGTAAAATACCTGCGCTCCGCGGTTTCACCTGCGTGGTGATAGATGATGATGAGGATGATGAATCAAATATATCCTATGATCATCAGGGATAATGTAGAATTCTAATGGTTAAAGATTATTCAAATCGGTCCAGTAGTTTCAGAGCCTATTAAATTAAAAAAAAAATCTTTCTTCTTTTATAATATTAACAATAAAGGTGTATTATACATTTATGAATCCAACATATTAATAGTACAGTTTATTTTTACATATTTTCATCGCATTTATTACATTTGTTTTATGTAATGGTTTAAGTAGTAGCAGGTAAATTATTCACATGCAACTTTCTGATAATGCTCCCCCGCTTTGTTTAACGAGGAGAGCATATGGCGCGCCGCATCAGAATTTCGTTAATCCACTCAAAACAGTCAGTCATCCCGGCTGCTACTCGGCTATTCCCCTCGATATGCCATAACAAAACTTTTTTCATAACGGAACTTGCATAATGATACTCCCATTTAATTTTCACACGCGTTCGGTGAAAGAATAACAAACGCTTTGCCCAATGTTGCTAAATAATGAAGATGTTTCCTATATTCAAAGTAAGTATGTCAGTATAAGATATATGCAGATATAAATATGAGGTACTAACATGCAAATAAATCGTATAAATACTTATTAATTATTTATTAGTATCGTGTTATACCAATGATGTACAGACATCCTGAACTAGCTTATCCCTGGCTTTACT
This sequence comes from Selenia dentaria, assembly GCA_917880725.1. Taxonomy (NCBI): domain Eukaryota; kingdom Metazoa; phylum Arthropoda; class Insecta; order Lepidoptera; family Geometridae; genus Selenia; species Selenia dentaria. Next base: position 28,977,971 of record OU862877.1, on the reverse strand, counting down.
ACGTGACTTGAACAGGGCTGTGACTTATTGACTTTACTGTTTTGATTCTGACTGTTTTAATATTAATCGGATCGAATTCGATGAATATTTCATTATTCGTTATTTCAATCGAACATTACTTGTTTGTTGATAATTGTGCATAGTGCACATAAAAAGAAAGTTGCAGCTTTTTCTAAAATATCATTTTATCATTCCAACAAAAGATTATCGCTTTATGGCACTGAAAGAAGAATCCTTGTTAGGAGTGGTTACTTGGTCTTAAACAATCTACCTTTTAGCGAAAGAGCAGGTGTTCCATTCAATATTTAAAGTATCGATACCGGCGTCGATAGTTCATAATTTGGACAAATCGATTTAGACCGAGCGGCGCTTTTGTCCGATGATTTAGTAGCACAGACAAATTGGGGCATCAGGGGCCCATAACCTCTAAGAGCAAGTAATCTGGATGCCGATGTAATCAGCAATTACAAGGACTTAAAAGTAAACGATCAGTAATTTGAAGAGCCCCATCTGTGGTCTTTATTGGGAGCTGAGGTCTTAAACAATGTGGAAGGTATTAAATTGTCATGTGCCCTTTCACGATTTTTCTCTAACTCTCGTGAATCCGGACTTGGCCAAGACCGCCCTTCTCAAAAAACTAGTCTGTATATTATATGTGATGTTACTAACGCTATTTTATTTTTTTATTTATTAAATTAAACGAGACACGGGCTTCCTATCATAAAGAATAGGGTGGGCCATAATCCACTACCCAGGTAGTGGATTATGGCCCACCCTAGGTCTAACAACGCTGGGCCCAGGCCCACAGTCTCACAAACCACTTGACCGAATTTGATAAAATTTAAACGGTTCACCTTGGAAGTACACCAAACTAAAAAATAATTATCAAAATCGGACAACTCTGTAAAAAGTTATCGGTGATCATCCATTAAAAAAATACGCGTCGACTTGAGAACCTTTTCCTCTTTTTGTTTTGGAAGTCGGTTGAAAAATTACTATCAATGGGGCATTGTGAAAACCTCGGTTAACAGTACGAGGAATGTGTGTGTGTATAGATTATACCATGAAAGCAATCAAAAAGAGAATAGCAAAGCGTCGTGGATAATACTGCCACTGTCATTGGCAGGTGTGGCGCTTACTATCAAGAAAACAACTCTGTCCGCAAAATATACGAAACGGACTTCCGCTATTAAGGTATGGAACACAGGATGGAATTCGAAAAATACGAGCTAGAACTTTTATGACATCTACATACGTTAAAGCTTTTTACTGATATTCAGCACTGCACTGTGACTTAAAAAGCAAAAGTTTTTAACAATTGATTATCAAACTTAAATAAATAAAACCAACTAGGAGCTATAGTATTAATCTAAGCCGTATGAGGTACTAAAAAAATTATAGCGGCGACCTGAAAACATTTATATTTTTCGGAAGTCGGTTAAAAATAGATATGATGTGAAGTGCAGCGCAATCGGTGACATCAAGTGTCTAGCGTGAGTGTGCCGGCCTGCCCTACCTACGTAAGTATACTTACATATTATGCAATTAAAAATAGGCAAGGTTTTTCCAACTTATGAATGTGTGATGATTCGTAAATCCTATTTAGGATCTAATTTCACCACATTCACTAACCGATGATAAATCAGTAGCACACCTCACGCTAGGCGTCTCTAAATGATTAAGCAATAGCGAGTGGATCCCGAGGTGACTCACAAATTTACGCCACGTTACGCACGTACACACAGATTATATATTAGTTACTGCGTAACATAGTTACTAATGTGGGGAGATCGAGTTGTAACTGGGATGCAACCTGTGCCACAACTTTGATACATATAAATGCTACATTGGACAGTAAGGACACTTGCTTATTTACTTCTTTTTTGTCTAGACTAGAGATGTTCCGAAAAGATTATTGTAATACCTATAGCATAGCAACATCTTGAGATGGAAATATCAGACTAACAGGCTCGTGCCGAGGGAGAAATCAATGTAAATCAGTGGACGATTATGACAATGAAGAATCTCTCCTAAATTTTGTTTGATACTACAATACGTTACAGATTGGAAAATACCACAGATCACAGTGGAAAATACACACCAGTTCCGTAACAAGTTTTGTAAACTTTGGTGAAAATTGCATTAGAAAAATAAGTTACCTAGTTGATGTTTTAAATTTAGCCGTATGTAAATATACATAACAAACAGCGTTTCAACATAAGGTAACGATTTAAGTTTACACTGGTTTTTTGAGATTTTATATTATGTGACTAGTTACGTGATTTGACGCTTTTGTATATGAGACTGTTTGGATATTTTTTTATATCGCCAATTTAAAGTTCTGTGGTCCTAGTACGAATTACTGCGTAACTGAGTAACGTTACGTGTAATTCACGTGAAACAGTACAGTCATTTATCTGTGTCACAGTTTTCCTGTCCTTCGTTTCGTCAAGGTGCTGGTGATACCTACGTTGACATAGATTTTCTCACGAGTTGCTTAGGATTTCGCGCACGATAAGCTTGCGTACACAACTCTTACTGGTGTTATATAGAGTTTGTGCGAGATCGAGTGACGACCTAGACGCGATTATTAATGCATGTGAATAACCGGCCTTGTAAACATCAGCACGCGCTCAGTTTCTATAAATAATTACCCTTGAAGTCTGCGTTTATTTCGCTTTTTGGGTTTAATTACTGTTTTAAGGTATATATTACGGTACCAGTTGGACGTAGTTGTAGAGACTATGCAAGTAAAAGGAAAACGGATGTATTCCTCATATTGCGTGTTATGTGGGTCTCACTCACCAGAACACAGAACCACGTGGAAAAGCATAGTACATCGAGCGGTCAACCATTCAGACTAGACACGACCTTCAGCAATGACTATGCTATGCTGACTATGATAACTCACACTACGTATATCCATAGCCATACCATACTTACAGTACCCAACCTGGCCGCTCAGAAAACTCAACTAAGTACCTATGTGAACATAAATCTTATATACCTACTTATACATTCAAGTATATCCAAAATAAGTAGAACGTATCTCAGTGGTTTTTTCTTGTAATGATCTTTTTTTTGCATTTTATGTTTACGAGGAATTGTTACAAGTTTGATAGATTACTTACGGCCGGTCCCAATAACCTATCTATCGTCGGTTTACCCCACTATATATAGATATTTGACACTATTTTTGTCTATACAAATAGTGTCATAACGTCCATACGTTATGTCTAATTTCTATCGGTAGTAAGAGAAATTGTGGATAGATAGATTATTGAAAACGGTCGTTAAGTAAATGCAAATAGAATAGACGATGAAAAATCGATTGAAGACGAATGTGACTAGCAATGAAGAGTAAATATTGCCCGTTATTTATCAGAATTAATGTTATTAGAGAACAAACAACCAAATAGTAGGTCAAGGATGGTATGGTAAGTATGGTTAATCTAATGATAACTTTATAGACCAAAGACTTATTTTATTATTTATAGAATACCTACCTTAAGTAATTTATACGTATATTTTAAGATATTTTGCACGTTGGTCTCTCAGTCTGTCTGTTTTGATATCCTGCTTCCCAAGTATGTATACCTACGCCTAGGGGTTTCAAAATTGTATTGATATAGTAGTTCGAATAATAAAGTTCACAAGTCCATAGACTTGTAATACAACTAGCTTAATATAATAAAAGAGATGAGGATATTGATGATATATTTTAACTAAGCGCCTCATTACCCTAATATTTACCTAATGCAAGCACTGCAGTAGCTACTTGCCTGGATTTACAGTGAGTAGGTAGTAGGAACTATTATTTTATTCTGTCCTGTGAGTACTTACTAGGTATATTCCGCTAAATCATTAGATTGCTCACCTTGGACTTGGCCTATTTTTGTTATTTAAAGCTCACCAGTCAAATCACATCGGACACGAATAGTAGGTATTCTACCATTTTCCTTTTATTTTATTGTTTTTCTGCCAGTGCTTAGCCTAGTTTCGTTGGAAGGAAATGGATCACTAGATTGAGTGTACGATTTCGCAAGACCTACATTTTGTTTCTATTTTAATTTGATTTGCTTATATTATTTTTCCTCTAGCTAGAAGTTTACGTTAGTTTAGTTAGTTGCTTAGTTAATTTTAGTTTTAACGAAAGTTAAAAAAACAACGCTCTTTAAATATCGAATCAAATGAAAATAACTTTTTAAAAATAACAAATTAAGCAAGCATCACATTAAGTATTCAAATCAATGAACTCCATCTCCAGAAAGGAGTTGTATACGAAAAACAAAATTTCCATTTGAAATTGGAACGCGAATGGCACGAGCGCCCGCGGCCGCTACAGAACGCTACCGAAACTCTCGCATGCACCCGCAACGCACGCGCACATCACTCAATCATTAGATATTATTTTCAAATCCATTATTAGCTTAATTTTGGATGATCATTTCGTTGCATTTCGGACAAAAATAGCTGGCAGCCAGATTAAAGTGGAAGGAAGTGAGCGTTTTAAAATGGGAAGTGATTTTCGTATTCATATCCATCGATTCGAAACGATGCTCTATTAAATCCTTAAAGCAACTTGTTTTCTATTTCAATCAAAACATTAAATCCATAAAGACTATTTACGATTGCACAATATACATAAAAACAAAAAAGTGCCTTTCGCTGACCCTTTTTCTTAATTACCGAAACCAAATACTTACTGAAATTATTGCAATATTGTACGAGTATCTTTAACTTTATTAAATTAATATATATTATAAAATAATATTTATAGATTTAGATTTATTAGATTAGGTTGGATTAAAGGTGTACCTACATAATATAATAATAACCTCCTCCCTCATTGCAGCTGATTGCGGCTCGTGTACCTTGAGCCATAGTAAAAATAGAGGTTTTTTTTGTTGTAAATTTTCAATCTAATTTTTTTTATAACATTTAGTAATGGGTCACAAATCGTAAACGGTAAGTTTGAAAAAAAGTTTATGGTAAATTAAAAATGCGAAATTTTATTCTCTACAAAAATAGTCTCACTTACTTTTGCCCTAAAGTGCATAGTTTTCGAGATATCAGCCAAAAACTTTTTTTCAAGATGGCGCTTATAGCTCCACTTGGATATGTAATTTTATGCTCAGTAAGTGAGCCTAAAACCCTTAGATTAATCATTGGTCTCGCTCTCGCTTCGACTAGATACCGCGCTATTTAAAAACAACGGCTCCGTGAATGCGGCAACTCAATATTGTAGTGTGTGTAATGAAAATAGGGAGGATGCTAGTGTGCGTGAAGAATTGTGTTGCTAGCTACTGTCACCCAATTAAAGGGAAAAAATATTGTATGTTGTGATTAAGTATGTATGTTACTGGTTATAAATGTAGTTCAGAAAAATACATTAGTCTCGTGTATAATGAGAAACTTAGCTCACTTATATCATAGTATACTATTAATTAACTATGCATTTATATATTTATACAGTGCTTTCTATTTCCATTCTACCAGTCAGTAATTTGGTTCTACCTTTTGTACGTAACGTCTTAGGTTAATTTACAATTAATAACTCCGTAGAAACAAAAAAAAGAAATAAAACAATTATCTTAAAAGCATAGTTAAACCTACTATTATGTACAATGGAGAGTCTAAAAATCATTATTATTAATTAAATATCACATTCAACTAACTTGTACTAATAATACTAGTACTAGTACTAATAGTATATACGAGAAGAATATCGAAAACAGAATTTGATTCAGCTAGTGGTTGAGAAGTGAATACTTGGTTAGCCGAATCATTTAATTTTATATATAGCACCGTTATTTACTCCTCACGTAATTATATGCAGATAGAGAGTAAAAGTTTAGAACATAATTTCTTGAGTTCGTCAGTATAATATTTCGGTTTCGTATATTTAGTAGTAAAATATAATAACAATAAATTCACATTATAAAAATCTAAACCATAGGTACTTGATTCTTATATTATACGGCAACACTGAATGGAGTTTAAGTATGATGTTATTTTATGTTGAAATTTTGAAATTATATCGTATTTACTAATGGTATATGATCCTAGTGTATTTATTATTTCTTGTAGTATTATGTTTACACATTTTCACTTTGCAAACAGGCATTTTACTTTGGATTACGACCAAAATTACGAAAAAACACTCGGTACGTTGACACCACGCTGCTTGGGACGTGACTGGCTCGAGCGGGCTCGAGTACGCCGAATTCGGCGTAGTATTAGTTGCCGCATTTTGCAAGTACGCCGGCGGTATCTAGTCGAAGCGCGCGCGCGGAGTCTAATCATTAATCTAAGCTAAAACCTTATTAAAATAATTGGTTCAGAAATTTAGTGCGAGGTCAAATTCTATTTTTACTGGCCTACAATATTTATAGCACGAACAAGTGGCAACTATCTTGCATAATACAGAATAACTTTATTACTAAAGTAGGTATGTAAACAATGCAGGGTGTCTTTATAGTTTAAAAATAGAATCTGGCAGCAGCTCGCCGCTTGCAGCGTTGCCTGATAGGCTGCCTTGAGGTAGGTCAGACGGCGCTACACACGATCGGAATCCGAGCGACGAACGTGTCACGAACCAGATGAATCGCTCGGAGCAACAACGGCAATGCAAGTGTGGCCGTTGTTCGGTGAACCTCGATATTTTACATAATGATTATGATGTACCTACATTGACAAAATACTGGTATAGGATTATTTCAAAACTCACCGATTTATTGGGACTTACATAGAATAATAACGCCAAATCTCTTCCTATTTTAACAAGTAGGTACCTAAGTAATAATTATGTGGTATTGTAGTGATGACCTGTTTTTACAGTACGAGTTAAGAGTTTATGTTATTTTCTTTCATTAACATTTTTTTCTTCATTTATCTTTCACAAATTAAATACATAAAAAATACACTTTACTAAAATTAAATACCTACACTTTATTGACACCTACAATAGTAGAAGAGATGAAGTAAACCTAACACACTGTTCACACCGGATGATATTTAGGTTAGGATAAAATGGCTACGTTCTGGCAAGCGCCCTCAACGCTCACAACTGTCGCGCCCCGGTTTGCCGTTCTCTTTGGTTGACAGTGACAGCTCGCAATGATCACGTAGACCCACCTTCCCCCTTACTTATTTTACTCTATGGACCCACCTAAGATCATAAGACAGTGTAATACCGATTCCCCAGTCTTTATATTTTAGATAGATGCTTTTTTCTTTTCTCAAATAATTAAACTAATTTTTATTCTTGTATAATTTTTCAAAACTACTTTTATAAGCTGTGGTTGCTAGACAGCTCAGCAAGACGTGCCAGAGATTATTACCTACGTTAAATCACTTCGCCGCTTTCGAACGAAGTGTACCTAAGTACCTACCTATGTTTAACGACGCAATTTGTATCAATGCACCGATCAGCGGTCATCAAACATCTGAAGCCACCGCCGCACCTGCTTATCCTTATATCCATCTCTAAATATCATGTAACAACTCCTCCAGAAACACCCAAAATCAAACCCTTCCCAAACTTACTGCTTCAAACATAAGGTTCAATTTAAACTGTTTTAACTTCGGAGATTTATGACAATTTAAACTGTGTACCATGAATTTCAGTGGCAAACCACGGAATGTGAGGCGCACGCGGCTTTGCCGCAGCTTAAGAAAGATTTTTTTTCTGAGGAGTCCCGCAATTCAGTGTATTACGCTAAATTTTAGCTTTAAATTATGAAATAAGGTAGCAGACAAGACATTTGTAACTGGCTAGATAGTAGTGGAGAAATGAATCAATTAAATGAAGTGTCTACCAAAGTAAGAAAAATAACAGGATGCGCAAAGTAACGTAGGTCCTCATGTGGATGAATTCATCCATGTTTGTACGTAAGCATAATTATTTTCTAAATTTATAATACTGCACTAAATGAGTTTTATAAACTCTTTTCTTCTAAGATTTGTGATTTAGCGAATGAACGCAGTGTTATAGAAGGGATCCCTTTTTTAGCATACTTTTTTTTGTTCCTAACTGATTTGGTATAATTTTTTTTTTGGCATAAGGAATCATAGTTTGACATAATTATTTCTTTGGCATACTATTTTAGTAAGCCTAAATATAGTTTAGGTTAATAGTTTTTGTCCTAATTTTGATTTGCATAAAGTTATAAGGCATCTCAGATTATGATTTTGTTTCATAATCTGAGTAAGGCATATTGTTTATTCGTCTAACAGTTTGTGTTTTATATTTAAATATTACGTAGTGGTGTTCAAAGTTGTGAAACAGTAGAATTGCCCCCAGTTTTATAGACGTCAATATCTACAAAGAAGTCCTCATTACCATATTATGTCTAACTAATACAGTTATGTCACAATAAATGCTTTTTCATCTTGAAATATTCAATAGTGACGAAACCAGGCCACATTATTCGTACCTTGGTATTAATCCTTATCGAATAAATGTTAAGGGTTTCAGTTATGTATGAATGTATACAAACCTATTATAGGAGCATAAACAATAGTGCTTAATAGTAGTAACGTAAGTAGTTAATATTATTTTGCAAGAGACAATCCATCTCGCCCAGCGCGGGCGGTAGGCCTGGGCCCGAATCGATCTGACATTTGATATAACTAGTACATAATACCGCGATCGATGAAGACCTTGGCATTAACAGTTAATCACATAAGTCCGTGAGAGCTAGAACAAGGAATTTAATTTATAATAGTAGTGCCCGTATCACGTGTTCATTTAATCTAAACAAGAATAATTCAATTCTAAACATAACACGAGAAGAATGAGTTTGTCTAGTTCTGTCGGTTAGTCAGCGCTTGGGCATCCATAACATGGAATTGTTACTGGCGACAATAGGTGATGCGAGCGTTTACATACAACCACTGACAACTCGATGATTAGCCGTTTTCTAGACAATGACGTGTCACGCCGAACTTATAAACACGCTCGTTACCATAAATTCGAATTTTAAAGTTTGTTACATACTTACCTTTTTCTCTTATTGGTCATCATTGTTAAGTTCGATTTTCAAATATCAATCGAACATGATTGTGCTCGTCGGATTCGGCCTGTGTTGGGCAGTGATGTGGTAAAGTCATGGAATAGGTACTTACATCAAAACAGTGATGTTGATTGAATCCATCTGACTTTTGTATATCTCTCGTTTCTTGGTTAATTAACGGAACTGATTAACCGTCGTGTAGGTATTATATATTATCATATGTTGACTAGGTATGTATCGTTTTAAATACTCGTGACTTTATACTTAGGGTAAAATATAACCTAAATAAATAGATAGATAGATTAACTCTTTATTGTAACACCACATTATACATAAGTAATTTCGATACAATTGTACACAAAAATATCTTATTACAATTAAATGCTTAAAACTAATAGTGTCACAATGGGCGGTCTTATCGCTCAGAGCGATCTCTTCCAGACAACCATGCATGGAAAGAAATGAACATAAGCTTATAGAGGTGGTGTATAAACCAAAAATATTTACATACCAAAGATTCATAATGTAGCTAAAAATACATAATTACATTAAACACTATATATATATATATATATATATATATATATATATATACAGTGTTATATATATACATGTATATTATATCTATATATACATATACCATACATATATTTAAAATACATACATAGGTACTATACAATAAATATTATATGCAAAATAGGTTATAAATATAGAATTTATTTAGTTATTGCGCTAGGTAAAACGCTTTGACACGTTGTTTAAAAGTGTCCAATGAAGGCGCACGTCTAACTTCATAAGGCAAATAGTCGCGATCTATCCTATCTGACCTCTAAAATTTAATTTAATTGTGTCCATGAAATTAAACATATTTGTAATGGACAGTGTAAAATGAAATGGCATAGTCCATATGCATATAGGGATTCAATAGTTATTTATGCATCCAAAAATATTTTGTTAGTGTAAGAATTTGAATTCCCAGAATCCTTCACTTGCTAATTAATACGCTCAGGATTACAGATTTCTGTATAGAAATATAGAAATTTGTAATCCTGAGCGTATTGAGAAGTATAAGAGGCAGCATAAAATACACTCGGGGAAAACTTACCTCTCGTGAGGCCCAACTTTTCACTTCACTATATAGCGAGAGAATACATGTAAACCTAACGCGAATGCTCTGTAAGTATCCTAGTCGTTATAACGTACCTAAAACAATTTAGTACAAACTACCATTTATCTAGTACAAATATAAGATAGTGGTTTAGTGGTTTTTGTTCGACGAACCGCGCATCGTTTTTCATTTGTTTATGTTGACTATTCAAATAAAAAGTAATTACAATAAAATTACTCACATCATTTTGTATACAAGTGTTGCCAATAAGTGGGATAAAATCGACATTTGCTGACTAGTTATAAATAACAAAGCCATTTTCGAGTTAGTGAAGTGAAAATAACATTGTCACTCTTGTGTAGTTTCTTTGATATTTATCGCTTAAGTACAATTCAAATTATGAAATAAATTATCGTTTGTCAAGACGATTGTCGTAACCTTTTTTACTTATCAGTGTGTGTATGCAAATGTGCATCTCATTCTCGTGCCAACGACAGGTGACGCGCGGCACCCTTAATTGTTTTTATAATAATATTCAAATATTGTGACTTTTTCTTTGAGTTTTTTCTTCGGAGTATGGCGCGGGTGGCGTGCCAGGTGGTCCAGAAAAAAAAGTTTCTTTTGAATTGTAACAGCTTGCTGGGGTGGATGTAGCTCGCTTTGACGGGTTAGTTTAGTTAGAGAGTACGTAAATTACATAAGGACGAGTAATGTGCAAAAGTACGTAATGCAAAACAGATAAGTGCTCAAGTAGCGCACACATGCTGTGTTAGAGTTTGAATAACATTGTAGCAAGTGGAATTAAGTGCGTGAATCCAAACCCAAGTGATAAGTAAAGAACCAAAGAGTTAAGATCGAAGTGTGGAACAAAACTATATAACTATATACAATTCGAAGCACTATACAGCATTGCACTTGAAGGTTTTCCTTTCTAAGTACATGCTTACAGTATGAGTTAATTTTCAGAGCAGAGTCATCTCATCCATAGTAGTATCCTTTCAGCGAATCGTCTCATACCTCCCTTATTCTGGGTGTTGCCAACGAACATAGACAATTTATAAAGATAACTTATTATCTATACTAATATTATAAAGAGGAATTATTTGATTACATTAAATAGGCTCCGTCCGAAACAACGACCAATTAGAATAATTCTTTCTACTTGAATCCTTTTTTTACCGCCCGCACGACTGCAATCAGGGACTGCCGCGCCTCGACCGCCCCTGATCATAAGAATCCTACATTGTCCCTGATGAAATAAGCTATATATTTTGATTCATTATCATCATCACCCATCACCACACAGGTGAAACCGCGTAGCGCAGCTAGGTTGTAATAAAAGGACATACGAGATGTCTCTAGGCAGAACTCTACCCAGATAGAGTCTGCCTTGAAGCTGCAGGTAAAACAGAATAAATTTACAAAGCTGTAGTACCTATAGTTAGTAACTTCATTATATGATGATTTTTCAGCCTTTCGCGATTCTTAAACGTTGAAATTTAACAACTTTTAACTGATTAAATTACTTATACTCGTATGTACTTACTTTTCTACTAGTGACCGTGTTCACTGAAAAGTGTTCGAAACGTCGAGATATAAATAATATAAACAATACGCGACATCATCCGTTTAAAGTTGTTTAGATTCAATGTTTACGCTAACATGTAGTAAGTAATACCTATTGTACTAATGGCGCGCTCGTACCCTGATTAAAGAAAAAGCAGAATTTTTAAACACCTAGTGTAACGAAACAGATCGATAGTATATTATGAAAAATATACAAAGGTTAGAAAAGGAATAGGAAAAGAGTTATAACCGAATAGAATTCATAAATATAACTCTCTTTCAGCAGAAAAAATCCTGAATAGGTCCACAAAAATAAACTTTCACGTCCAAACTCTCAGAGTTTTCAGCGATAGCACTATATTTTTTTTTAGATAATACATAACTAAAGTAATGTACTAAATTAATAACCAGCAGTTTTTTCAATTATGTTAGTATATATCGAAAAATATAAAGAAAACGTCCAAAATTAACGAATTTTCGCATTACATCGTCCAATTTAACAAGCGATTTTCAACCTTACGTAAAGCATCGTAAATTATTTTAAAATTGGGGTTGGACCGCGTCTTAACTTCAGTGAATAACAAGCAAGTGAAGAAACTGAGGGCGAATGGGACTAACGGCCGGTGTCAATAATCTATCTGTACACAGTTTTCCTTACCACGGATAGAAATTTGACATAACGTCCATACAAACAGTGTCAAATATCTATCTCTAGTAGGGTAAACCGACCATAGATAGGTTATTGACACCGGCCGTAAGTCGAACTTTGAAGCTGAAAGATGTAAGTGTCACTTCAAACTTTCATGGGCAGTTGTGTCGCTTTCACCTCGACATTTGGTAATATAAAAAAATTGCCTTATGTTGTCAAGCAGCTGTTGTTCATTGAACTCGTCAACGTAATTTGACATCGCCAGTCGTCACTGTACGACAAATCGTACAAGTGTCAAGATAAAAAACCGGCCTATAGCATGTCAGCCGTGCGATTCTCTAATGATTCGTCGATGAGCTCGTCGACGAGCTCACGGATGTCAAATACTTTATGAGATATCGCCCTTGTACCTAGGGTTGTTTTTCCAACGTTTCTTGTCATCTCGTATTTTGTTTCACGGATGTTGTCAAAGATGCTACGATGTTAATTAGCTCTTATAGAATCGCACGGCAGGTCATATATTAGATATCGGTTGAGTGTATAGCTATACCAGCCCTGAAAATCGTGTAATAAATGTTGGTTACATTCTCAGCATCAGGCGTCTGAGATGTTCCAAGACAATATTTGAATAAGGCTGAAAAAGTGTTTGTTTTATATTTTATTAGCGACTGCCCGCGTCTTCGTTCGCGTAGTAGGCTCGGCCTTGGCCTCGCCATAACCTCCAATATTTTCTTGGTTTTTCTTTTATAAGAACGCTCTCCTGATTATAATATATATATATAATATAATAAAATATAATACAACAAAAAAGAATTAGCGAGATTGTTCCATCCATTCTCAAATTATAGCGTGAGCAGGAGAAATATGGGATCATTATTATACACCCTATTTGTATAATTACCAAAAAAAAATGGGCGGTACAAAAGTGTTAATACATTGTAGATATGTAGTCAACATTTTTTATTACTTCACAGTGAAATAATTATTAATTGTTAAAGTTCTCGAAAATTCCATCTAAAAGTATGGACACCATCTTAACAAAAATACTACATGCCTATGTACAACTTATTAATGAAAACACATGATTCGCGTCAGTGAAAAAATATCTCTCTTACTCTTTCTTACACCCCCCACCCGAGCGTTCGGTGTGAAAGAGATTGTCGACTTTCGGCTTTCGTTCGTTCGTTTTCGGAAGAAACAAAGGCCGCGCGGTGGCAGGGCGGAGGGTGCGGGGTTGGTCCGGTGGCCAGGTCTAACGAGCTAGGACGCGAGTTTGCCGAATGTTATGATTATGAATGATACATTTCTATGTAGGGGTGTTAAGTTTCATGCATAAACCGCGCGCATGTAGTATATCTTAATGAATAGTGGAAATGCCTAGAATAAAATTTGTAGGTGTGAATCAATCTAGACGTTTGACCAAATATTGATGATTATGTGGGTTTTTTTTTAAGTAGTTAGTATTAGTTATATTCTTCCCATTTACGTATTAAGTACCAGCAGCATATAGTGCTGTTTTTTTTGGTAATTATACAAATTAGGTGTATATGTATAGGTAGATTAAATAATTTTTCATACCCCCTGCTCGAAAATGTTCTATTACATGTCACGCAATCTCTACGTAAAGCAAGGCATTACATACGCGGGGCTGTAAAGTTGTATGAAACTCCCTGGGGAGTAAAGTTATTTGGATTTAGAACGTTAGTTGTAGGAAAAATCATAATACGGAGACAGCATACAGAAAAAAAGAAAAAAGGCGCGATTGTACAATAGGGCAGAGTTGTCTAGTTAGCCACTTTTTGACTATATAAGGCTATAGCAACGTTTAGGATTGTTTTAGCAAAAAATATATAATATTACAGCTCTAGTTTTTATTGTCTCGCAGTAGGTATGAAAATAGAGTATGCACCTCGAGGATAAACCCTGTCTTCGTCTTGGGCGGGTTTAACCCCTCGTTTCACTCAGGACTCTACATAACTCTTACACTTTAATCACCTCGCTGCGCTCAGGGATTAACCTAAGAGTCCCCGTTACACTCAGGGTTCAATAATATACCGCCCATGACGTAAGACACTGCTTTACTCCCTTGGTGCATAATCTACTATTAAAGCACTAACGCCTGCTTAGCAAGACCAAAATATGCAATTTTAGAAAGAAAAATACACATCCTCGGACGGGATACGAATCCGCGTCATCCGACAATCCCGTGTCAGATGGCATGACCAACTAGGCCACCGAGGCTCGTCGTCCGAGTATCAAACTTTTAACTCTCTATTTGATTTTAACCGTCGCATGGGGACGGAGCGACATTTATTGGACAGCTTGACAGCATTATCCAACCGATAGAAGAGTTTTCAAACTCATAGCATTCGTTTTGGTGTCGCAACCCTGTATAATTTTTATAAAATGATTTTTAGAACACTAACGCCTGCTCAGCGAGGCCAACCCCGTCAGAGGATGTGTATATTTCTCTCTAAAATTGCAATACTGCAATAATGCAATAATTTTAGTCAATACCTATAATTAGTGTCTCCTCACCTTAACAAAACATCTAATGTGTATTATACATATATTATAACATAGAGAGGGGAGTAGGTAGTATATAAATATTTTCAACTAGCTGCGCTCCGCGGTTTCAACCGCGTTGGTGATGGATAATGGTAATGATGAAAATGTATCCTATATGTTGTGCTAGCACCTCCTCTATCTACATACGAAATTTCATTAAAATCCATTCAGTAGTTTTAGCGTGAAAGAGTAACGTCCAAAGATATATCCATACACGCAATACATACAAACTTTAGCATTTATAATATTAATAGGATTTACATCCCACAATGTAGAGTTTATGATTTTTATCAAAGAGTTTATGTGATAAAAGATCATCAGATGGTAAGCAGGTACAATGTGTAATACGTACAATCTCTTTTTACTATCTTTATGAGTATGATGTAGAACACTAACTTTGTAATAACAATAATATAAAATGTCTTATTGTCAAAAATAATTAAGTAGAAAGCAATCATAAGATAAAACACGAAATCAAGGCATGTTATTAACGGAAGCGGTCCATTTAACCATTGATATCTGTTTGATTAGAGAGTAGAGACATATAAAAGTGAATTAGACCTCTTTACTAAAATATCAAGAGCACGAGAAGGTATACGCTGCTACGTAATCTGTGGCGCAGTAAAGACTTGTGGAAGCTCTTTACTGAAATAGGTGTTTAAAGTTAAAAGTCAGCGGCGGCGCTTGGCGTGTGCGCATAGCGTGTAGCCTGCGCAAGCGCACCTGCCGCACAATTATCTGGACCCTACTATGGTTTCACGATGATCAATACAAATATTTTCTCATTTACAGTTTTGAACAAAAACTTGTTTCTTTGGCAGCTTTAGTTCAACAAAGGAATATTTTTTTTAATATTGTCATGTTCAAAAATGCAGATCCTAAATTATTTATTTTAAGTTGATCCTCATAATATGTGTTAGTCTAAATTAAAAAGGTCTAAATTAATCCAGGCATCTCAAAACGCCTAATGTAATTAGCTATGCAGGATATTGTGATCATTTAAAAATTGTAATTAATTTAATATGGCTACGTAATTGATATCTTTGCTTATTTTGTGTTTCTCCACTTCAATCTGCAAAAACAATTTAGTACGAGTACAACCTTCTAAAATATAAAGGTACGTTCTCGTAACTTAGTGCCTCAGAATAAACTCATATTATTCAGTGGTAGGGCCTCTCATCATCAGTCGGCAAGAAACCCCAAAATTAGTGCAACCCTAATAGTAGCTCGACTTATCCGAGAGAGAGCTATTTACTCGAGAAAGGGATAATGGGCTGCCTTTTTGTTGAACCAAAAAACAGGATAAGAATTTAAACGGGTTCACGGTAAGGAATGGAATTACTAACATTATGATTTTTGATATAGGTACTCGTAGGTAAGTATATTAATTTATAGAGTCTAGCCAGACGGAAGGTAATATATATTATAATTATAAGAGCTATATAACTGTATAAGCCGATTTCCAAAAAGGAAGAGGTACTCCATTCGACTGTATTATCCCGTGTGGTCCCATTTAAACTTCATCAAAAACGGTCCAGTAGTTTTTGAGTTACACTCCAATAACTGAATATAATGGAAGTCGGTATTAAATTTTTCAAATTGTACTTGTGTTTTATAAAACACCCGAGTATAACTACATTACATATAACAAAACTTGTGTTAGAATTGTTTATACACACAATTTATATTGTATTTTGGGTACTGAAAAAAGGGGTAGGTACTCAGTAAATTAGACCAATGTTCAGAACAAGACTTCGTAATATATTTTCTCAAACATTAGCTACATTTGTCCGATTTGATTTAAAAAGAATGAAGTCATTTCCCACCGACAATAATGTCAACATTTGATTGCTCGTCGGAGGTCCGGGCTTTTGACCCGAGTCGTGGACGACGATTTTTATCTCATAATTGCAGGTCTCGCATCCTTCATTAGGGGCGTGAAGCGAGGGGTTAGCTGTGTGGGATAGTGTTGCCAGCTTGCTGTATTGTTACAATACTTTGTGGTATTGAACCAGTACGGCCGTTTTAATTTGGCTGACCTGAAGTTCGGGCGCATCACCGTGCAATACGTTTTTATGAACCAAATGGCTAAATCTTCTGTGTTCCGAGCTGCCAATATGAAACAGGGATACTGATAAGAAGCACGTTTTGGGACATTATTAAACTACAGTGCTAAGATTTAAAGGCATGACATAACAAAACCCGCCTGTACTAAAGCTACATATTATTTAAGAGTTACTGCAGTTTAAACATAAAGACATGCAAATGGACCACATCACAACACCACACAAACTGTATTTCAACGCATCTGATTTATCGTCGTTGGTTGGACGCAATAAACTCATCAAATATCTAGATGTTGCATCACAATAAGGTTCACGAGTGATTTCTGCACCTTTATTAAATACACTCGAGAGCAATGAATCCGGGTCACTTAAAGAATCCTAAAAATCTCGGAAACTAAAAATGCTAGGTTAATGCAATAAATTGTATTTAATAGACAATTTAATACTCCTTAAATGAAGGTATTAAAACTTCTTAGTTATTGTAAAGTTATATCATAAAAAAATCAAATTTGAAAAAGGGCCACTTTCGAAGATGGAACTACGAAATTACAGCATTTGGTTTTGCTTTTGTTTGTAATCTGTCATTTATGTGGGTACATAAACCATGTTGATAGTGCTCTATATTCATTATTCAAGCTGAAATTATGTCGCTTACGCCTGAAGAATGCACCAGAATACTTACAATGCTGGAAACCGGCCGGAGTCAGCGCGATACAGCCAGGACTGTCGGTGTGTCGCTGTCAACAGTACAAAGAGTTCTCCGACGTTACGAAGAAACTGGTTCTAACCTACGCAGACCAGGAACGGGCAGAACCAGGTGTACCACAGCACGAGAAGACCGATACTTGGTGAACACCATGCTTCGAAATCGCTTTCTCACAGGAACTGAACTCACAAATCAGTTTCGACGCCTCGGAGGAAGTAACCCAAGTGCATGGACAGTAAGACGTCGGCTTGCTGAATCTAACTTAAAACCCCTTAGACCTGCAAACGGCCCTAAACCGGAGCGTGGGCATCGTATTTCAAGACTAAGATATGCCCAGAGCCACGTAAATTGGAGTATTGAAGATTGGTCAAAAGTTATGTTCTCCGATGAATCAAAATGTATGCTCTACAAGCACGATGGAAGACACAGAGTGTATCGAAGACCAGGGCAAAGATTCAAGCAAGCATGCATCGAAGAAAAAGTAGCCTACGGTGGTGGGTCTGTACTTGTGTGGGCCGGAATTTCTTCTGAAAGTCGCACAGAGCTGGTGATCATAGAAAACGGCTCTTTAACTAGCGAAAGATATGTGGAAGAAATCCTCAATGGTCACGTTGGTCCATTTATGGTCAATTTAGGTGAGGATTCTATATTTATGCATGACAATGCCCGACCTCATACAGGTAGGATTGTGAATGACTACCTTCAAGAGATGAACATTACTCGTATGGAGTGGCCAGCGCGCAGCCCGGATATCAACCCGATCGAGCATGCTTGGGACGAGCTAGGCAGATGCGTAAAACAACGAAACCCTCCCCCAATCACGCTTCGTGAGCTCAAAATTGCTCTCACAGAGGAATGGGAGAATATTCCCCAAAATCGTATAAGGAACTTGGTGTACAGCATGCCAAACCGCGTAAACGCAGTAATGGAAGCACGAGGAGGCAATACGAAGTATTAAAATTCAAGAAAATCGTAATAAAGTTCAAAAATTTCATGTTTCCTATTTTTGTTTTAAGGAGAGATCAGCAGTTTTTTTCTTTATGTAATTTTGTGTTAATAAAATGTATGGTGACTCATATTTTTTTTACTTTCATTTAAGGAGTATTAAATTGTCTATTAAATACAATTTATTGCATTAACCTATCATTTTGAGTTTCCGAGATTTTTAACATTCTTTAAGTGACCCGGATTCATTGCTCTCGAGTGTACATGTTTAATTTTATTTGCTGTTGACGTGAAAATAATCCTCTTAGAAAATTTAATTCGAAGGAATCGAAAACAAAACGTCGGCGTCGGGATTAAACTCGCCGTTTTATTGGTGTTTTAGAACATACCTACCAAAGTTAAACCTGATCTGAGGGGCGCTGGTTCAAATCCTACCTCAGGTTTAGCTTATGGTAGATATTAGAAACTCTATAGTTCGTTGGCAAGACAAAATTGGAAAAATGTCGTCAAACGTGTAATAACTACTCAAGGTCTAGTTTGCTACAATTTGGCTGACCGTATCATCACTAACTATCAAGTGAGATAGAGGCCAATCGACAGCCTATCGATTATAAAAGATGCATCCACCGAGAACACATGCAGTCTCTTCAAGGACATCTAGTGTACGTAAGGAAATAGGTCCTCATTCAGATTTTAACAAAAATATATATGTAGTTATATATAGATAGATACTTATACCTATATATTATATAGATAAATAGTTATTCGCGTCCCGACGGACTAAGTTATTATTATAATACTCTGATTCCACATAAAATATTACTTATACTTATTATTAAGGAGTAATAACTTTAAGAGAGAAGCGCTGCCTTGTAGCTCCTGCTACTGTGCAAAGCTGTGATCTTTAGTACTTGGATGGGCTGCTAGATGAATTTAACTAAACTTCTACTTATCTTTTTTAGAATATCACGGTCACTTTAACAACATAGATAGATTAACTCTTTATTGAAATACCACAATACAAATATATGTTACAAATAAAGAAATAAAAATACAATCAAACATATTTCACAATTAAATATCAAGAGTTATCACCATGGTTAGAATAAAAACAGGGTGTTTACCGTGTAATACTTACTACTCTGAAGGTCACTTTAAACTAGTCAGTCTTAGTCAATGCCATAGGTCAGCAATTGTTAGCCGTAAGTCAGAAAATCGGACACGAGACTAAAAAGTCTATCAGCCAGGCCGCACTAGGTTCAAGTATCGGTTAGATAATGGCCAATAAAGGGAAAACTATAGACTTTAATGGAGTCATAACAAGCTGATTATAAAGAGCCGTTTCTACTTCCAAAGTTTAAAGTTTCATATACGGAACTCTATCGTGAATATGTTTTACACACTGTGAATCCGTTCACTGGCTCTTAGTAAGCTATTTTTTTAAAGCCGTCAAAAAGACCTCCAAATCCTGACGAAGGATGACTCAGTCGTCGAGAGAGCAATTTTGATTATTATAATAATATGTAAACTAGCTGTTGTTCGCTGGGGTCCCTCGGTTGTCGTCAGTCACCACAATACAATTAATGACATTTATTGTCAACCATTGTTTGGATATTTGAATTTTCGGCTTCGCTTTGTGTATTTAATGTTAGATAGCTAAAGACGTATATTATTTTAGATGTGGCTAAAGGTAGTTACATTTCGGTGTTATATAAATAAATAACAACGTGTGATTCTCCGATGTTTCTCTATACTTATGTACCTTATGTGTGATATGATTGTAATGTAAAAAGCGCGTCATTTTGATAGTATATAATTGTTCTAAAAACACCGTCATGTGATAGCTCCTATGTGTTGATGATAACGTATTTTTGTACACTACAAAATGATAACACTAACAAGGCGGTCAGCTGAGATGTACTCGTAAGTTCATAGTTTAATTTACCATGTGCGGAGCAGTAGAGTGCCCGCACTTTCATAGCATCACTGCAGCTAGTGACTTTCGTGTGATTGTGATTTAGGTGCGAATGCTTCAAAGTGACTGTGACGAGCACCCATAGAGATCTAGATGCCAATCCGTGTGCAGAGTACAAAACCTGGTGTCGCAAGCGGCAGCCCGTACTTCATCATATTCAGTTCATTATCCTTTGCGGTATTAATACTTACCTTGTTTCTGTGATCTGTCACCGTATACCTATAACACTTCGCAGGACTTTACAGCTTAAACAAAGCTCTAGGTGCATGACACTGTGACTTCAATGCACATTTGCCGTGATGGTTACTTCCAGGAACGAGTTTTTACTTTATAATTTTATACAAAGTAGTATTTATTAGGTAATATACATTTACTAAAGTGGTCGAGAAAGGAATGAAATGCACGCAACACAGTCATATATCGAGCAGCCCATAACTCCCAGGAAACGCGTACAAATACAATTCTATACAATATTTGTGTTTGTATACATTTTACGTTATGAAGGCTTGTATAGTGCCTATTGTAACAGGCTGGCCCGATATTCCGAAGTTTACAACTGTAGCCTTGATCTACACTTTAACACATATACAACGAAGTAAAGAATGTGAATTTGGATCTATTTTGGAACTACTGAGCCGAATCATAAGTTACATTTTAAGTGAGTAGGTATACTATAGGCTATTTTATATGGTAACTAGCCGCGACCAAAAAATATACTTCTTATAATAAAGATATAGTAGATAGATAGATAGATAACACTTTATTGAGACACCACATTTATGACTTAATATTAGAAAATAAAATAAAAAACAATGCTTAAAACTAGGTGCAACAATGGGCGGTTTTATCGCTCAGAGTAAATCTCTTCCAGACAACCCATTCGCAGAGGAATATGTATACAAGTAGTACTGACTTATGCACGTAATCTAATACATTTTCGTAAAATACTGTAGATGTTTAATTACAGAACTGATGCTAATAAGAGAGAGCTAAGACTGCATCCAGAAAGAAGGGGATTTAAGCGCGTTCTACAGCTTAAAAAGAATGATGTTTTTATAGCATTACTTTTTTAAAGCACTAACGTCTGCTTAGCGATACCAAACATTGCAATTTTAGAGATTGGTCATGGTGTCTGACACAGATTGTCGGAAGACGAGGGTTCGAATCCCGTCCGAGGATGTGAATTTTTCTCTCTAAAATTGCAAAAAGTTTGATGGTTTTTCATCTGCCATTGGATACTCTAGTAATTAATTTCCATAATAATAATCATTATAATATAACGCTCCCCCCTCCAATATTAAAGGAAATACTTGTGATGGAAATTTAAATTGGTAAAAGAATCTTTCAAGCAGTTGTATGTTTCGCGAAACAGTGCTAAAGCGTCGTACGTTTCCCAAGACGACCGGCCACCCTGTAGGCAGAAGATGCGCCAGCGTCTTCATTCGTTGTGCTCCTCAATTGGTCGCTAGCAAAAACTGTATTTGCATAGCTTCTCGATGTTTGCCGCGATAGTGCGGCCACCGTGGCATTTTCGTGCGGAGTCGTGAAGTTTTGGATGTGCCCTACAGGTTTTACGCGAACACATAATTGTCAACGTATGAAGGCTAACAGGTACAGATCGCGCGGCGAGAGTTTGGCTTTGACCTTCGGGTGGAGGGGATTACTGCGCATGGGTACTGTCGCGCCATGTGACAGAGAGAGACAAGAGTCCCTCGTCTTCGATGTGACAGAGAGAGACAAGAGTCCTTCGTCCCTCTAGCCACCCTGTGATACCCAATTTTTGACTTCTGCGCAATAACGGTCAAAGCCAAACTCTCGCCGCGCGATCTGTACCTACTTACGTGCCGCTGCCGCTACAGTTTTACCCAGAATATAAGTACCTAAGTGTTTACTGCACGCCCATTCAAAAATTTCAGAGAGAATTCGGACAAATGCTCAATAAATTTTAAATCGAATTTTAAAAAGTGATTAATTCATTGCATGCATTCATTGAAAGCTCCGTAGCACTTACACTTGAAATTTATGCCCGTTTTCACACATTTTAGGTAACACCTAAGCCTATTTAGGTGATATTTTTGCACTACTAAGTGTTACCTATCTGGCTTAGGTGTTACCTAAAGTGTTGGTGAAAACGGGCATTAGACACACAAATATGGACATATTGAATTTTCGTTTGGTTTAGTTAAAACTCTGGCTGGCAATGCACACTTTTCATAAGTTAATCTTAGCCAGCTCAGTAATAACATCATAAAAACAATATTATTAAATATGAAATAGGAGCGTCAGGATAAAAAGATTTTTAAGTTAAAATCTTAATTTCTGTAAAACAGAGCGATTGTTCACATTATTTTGTATTTACATTTGATCCTAACGTGAGTGTTTTGGTGTATAATTAATAGTTTAAAATGTACTTATCATGGTCAAAATATCGTTTAAAATTTTTTCTTTACCTTAATTGTAGAGTGTGCTCAAAAAATTCGTAGTGCAATGAGCATGGTCACAAATGTCGATGCCACCCACGGCACATTCGATCCGGCGCATCGAGAAGATCCAATAAATACTGAACATACGCATACAAATTTTTGTATTATGAACAATCTCATTCAAACTTTCGAAACTTCAAGTTCTTAGTAATGTATCAGGAAAAGCCAAAACGGCTCATGTTTCTCAATAGAAGAATGGATTCCGTACCTACATTCCAGATCACATTTTATTTGGCTGGCCCAAAGCGAGAGAAACGTGGTTTTCGATAGGTATTACAGTATTTGATACATAAAAAGGCAGACAGGTATCTGTCTACTTTACGTTTGGCGTCAGTACATTTTAACACTAATACCTACCCAGAATCTATCCGAGCAGAAAGTTACTATCTCACAGGGCATTTTTTCCGGAATATAACTTTTGCAGGTTACTTTGCATTTCGGAAAAAATGCCTCGGAAAATGTCTCCAAAATTGCGCAATAAATAAAATATTTCAAAAAACCTGTAATGTATGTATTAAAAAGTGTACCTATGTACTACGAATAAATAATAAGTTCTTCGTAGATTTAACGTAATTGTTAGCGTAAAACAACTGAATTCATTATAAATTATAATTTATTAAGGTTTATTGCATATGCAGGATTAAGGCACAGATGACACGTCATAGTTTTAAAAGGAACGCAGCACGTTTTTTAATATTATTGTTTAGGTAGGTACTCTGATAATACGAATACTTTAATTGCAAGGCGTTCGTGCTACGGCCCTGTGGTAGAATTGTCGGCGTATTAGCGGATTGAACCGCGTAATAGCGGATTGAAAAAGCCAGAATAAGTTTGGTTGTACGTTCACCAATTATACGTTTTTGTGTGATTGTGGTTTCAATGTAGGCGGTAGATTGGATCCTTTACTTAATGAGCACATTCCCACTTCTGAGATGTGTTCTTATTCCGATACCTACTTTAATTGGTCGGCGGGAGCAAATTAAAGGATCAAGACCTCACCAGAGGACGTCTGATCTTGACTTATTTTTGTAAGGACTAAGGTCATAACAGCAAAAAGTGAGATAATAGATCTGATTTGCCAGTAGTGTATGTGTGAGTAGTGATGGGTTTCTTATTTGTGGCGCTCCAGTGAATAAAACAGACTTAATATAGTATCCCTCTCTGGTGTTTCTCTGGTTTCTCTTTATTTTGAGAACTAAATGATTTATATAAGCTGGACAGTTTGGAATAGATTAAGCTTGTGACATATGCTGGATTTGTATAAATAGATAATTGATGATAAGATAATGTACAACGTACGTAAGATGAAATTATTAGTGATAGCTTATCGAAGCGATGAATATATATTCATTAAAAACTTACGGCCTTACTTATAAACATGACGTTATTTAGTACTGCGCAAAGGAAAAATGTTATTTAAATTTAAGCTACATTTATAAGTAGGGCCGTAAGAGTAGAACAAGTGTATAATTTATGTACATGGGGTCTGTGTTACCTAGAGATGGCAAGTACCTATCTAGTAATTGAGTAGGTTATTGGTAGGAAGGTAAACACTGAAACAAAGTGACTTGAGCATATTTAACGTTTTTTGAGCGGCCAGAATATGTCTATAAAGTATATATGATGTAAAAGTAGCGACGATTGGATATGGCGGAAGATAAATCGCGAATGTATAACAGCCTAAGAATGCAATTCGTATTAAAACGTCGAAGGGAAACCCCTCTGTGGTGTGATTAAGAAAAATATTAATAAAATGAAGAGAGGAATGGCGTGATAAGAAGGCAGTGTGGAGCTAATTAATTCTTCAGACGATTGATTTGTAACAAGAGAGAGGTATAATTTGGCATGATGGCTTGGTTGACAATACAAGGGTGAAACTTTTGTAAGTATTACTCATTTTAATGTTATTTTGACGGTTTAACTTACGTGGTAGGTATAGTCGAATATCTCTAGCGCGAACCCAGCCAGGTGCGCACGTACTCCATGAAGAAGTGGCCCGGACGTTCACGAAACCGGTCGAGATTATTCGAATATATCTACCGCGTAAGTTAAACCGTCAAAATAACATTAAAATACATGGGTGGTGATAGCAAAGAATGGTCGCACTTTTTCTGTGCCCACGTGATTTGATATTATCTTCAAAACTGTTTCTACCTGCTGTTCTTGAGAGTCAGTCGATATTATAGATCTAGTGAGCTACCAAATCACCTTATCAGTAGCACTTACACATTATTGCTTTCTTCATTTTGACTTAGTGGAGTATGATACAGTTGAGGACAACAAAGCTGACCAAATAACAAGCGCATCCTTTAGAATGGCATTAGCATGTTAATGAAGGGGCGTGCCGGCCGGCACAAATCACGCGTCTCCCACGCAGGTTGTGATATATGCTCTTTTTAATAACCAATTACATTGTTCATTGAGGAATTTGATTTGATGTTCCGTTGTGTTTGTGAAGAAAAGATGAAAAGAAAGAACCTATAGAGTTAATTGCATAGAGCAAAATGCTTAATGGAACTTACATAGTATGTGTAGAGTACCTCAGTGTAGTGTGTACAATTTGATGAAAGTTTAAATGGCCATAAAAATTGGTATATCAGTATCTATAATGTATTCCAAACAAGAAAGCTGTGATTCAAAGTTAGCTATGATTAAAAGTAGTAAGTATTGCAAAGTTACAGAAGATTAGCCCTTTTATTTGCTGTGGTCATTGTGAGAGTAATCTCAAAACACCAAGCCTTATCTACTGATCAACCTTTACCTTTTCATCAACATCATTCTAGTTTCAGTCTCACAATATCATAACAAAAATAATTCAGATAGCAATCTTAAACCTCCGAAAGGCATTTGGCCCATTACCCAGTGCATTCCAGGATTTATTTATTTTGTCCGGGGCGTGAGTTACCGACCGGCCCGCCCCTTCGTTACTATGTTAATTTGGCTACCTACACTCACGCCTGTTTTATCTAATGCCACTAAAGGATCTACTTTAACAACATGTTATTATGTTTTTAAGGTTTAATGTAGAGAAGTTACTGTTTTCACGATTTTATTCCACGGTACCAAGGTAAGTAATTATTGCCGCATAGTGCAGTAAAACTTGGAGACACAATACTTGAAACTGCGGTGGTAATTGGCACTTTGTGTGTCACCTCAGCACCGATCTGAGACTACAAGTGGAAATTGGCCAAAGAGTATACTTACTAACCATACTCATACACGGATGTTTATAGCTCGTCCCCACAAAAATAACAGTGTGCAATCTTTTAGTTTAGTAGATTTCAAAATATCCAAATAATAGCAGTAAAGACACATTGTAAGGGTGCGTCTTGCGAGACGTACTACTTATAAAAACTGCTAACTGCAAATGTCGCTATTTAGTAGTGCGCACAGCAATATTATTCTGCTCAGTACTAAATGACGTTATTTAAATTAAATCATTATTTATAAAAGGCCGATATTTATGTAATGGTACACACGTTTCAAACATCATTCTATCTCTATCAGAGGTCAAACGAAAGAATGAAATGAAAAGATGTTTTAATTACATTTATCGATAAACGTGCATGTTTTGCCACAGAATAAATAGTAACTACACTGCGGTTGTATTTAGAGAATATCTTGCAGAACGGCATTACTATATATCTATATACATATAGTGAGACTCACTGTAAGTGGTCTCGTGAATTCATTTTTAGAATAAATGTCGTGTGTCCATTTTCCCAACCGAAGACATAATAAAATTATAATTGCTATTATTTAACGACAGAAAAGAAGAAAAAGCAAAATCCCTGAGAGAATCGTCTTCACCCGTGATAACCTATGCTCGTAAACCTCGCCGTAAAACGCTCACTTTAGGAGCGTCAATATTGATTGAGGCATCAAACCTCTTATTGCCGTGACGAACTGGTGTTGGAATATAGCGCCAGCGCCAGAACAGGGGTCTACTCTTGAATCTTTCAAATGCGTGGTGATAGGAATATTGATTGAGAACAAAAATAATATTCGTGCGCAGATTATAGAAAGTAAGAAGTACTAGGTATACTTAAATCTGAAAACAACATTTATACCGGTTCAAACATGGAGCTCGATTTAGCGATCTTAACCGATCAACAAGATAAGCAACACTTGCTGCGGTCAGGACTTGGATGGGTGACCGCTAGTGGCATTATTCAACTGAGCGCTTCCGTGCTTCGCAGGGCACGTTAAGCCGTCGGCCCCGATTGTTTGTCTTAGGACAACAGTATGCTATGTCGAAGGCCTTCTGGCAGCCTGAAAACTTAGACATGTGTTGGCCACTAACCTAACCACCAATCCGTACTGGGCCCGCATGGTGGATTATGGCACAACAGCAGTGAGAACAAAATGGGCTGATTGTGAAATCGGTTCAAAAATAAAAGAATAATTAATAATTCTTCAAAGAAGTTCTATGTCTTTTTCGTATTTTCTTGGGTAATTTAAGTGTTTACACCACTTGGTTGTGATGTCTTTCTAACGAGTGCTATTACTTTGGAATTGAATATTAATTAAATCGATATCTGCACTTACATTTTATACTAACAAGTAAATTCAATTTGGATAACATATAAATGAACTATAGAACCTCTAGAAGAACTTTTCTCCGGTAGTGTATTGTTGTTCTCGTATATCAGTTGCAATGTCATTGTTTTGGAATATACATTTTGCATAAGAACTTCTAAAAGCAATGATAATGTTTTTCATACAATTAATACTAATTTAACTCTCATGTGAATTCTCCTATAAATGAAACCGATGTAATGGACGTAAGTAGAAAGAAACTATTATGTATATATAGTAAGTAGCTAAAGGTTTGATTATGACCACTAGTAGGTCCCCAGGTCTTGGTTAGTGTTAATAGGTGGTTTCGATTGGATCCACAGCTTTATGTGGAGGAGCACGAAGGCGTGCGTGTGGCCACCACAGCATACGTGGCAGTGTCTAGAAGGCGGCGCGAGACGACAATGCGTGCTGTAATGTATGCGCACAGGGGAGGTCGCCGGGCGGCCCAAAGCCGTGGGAAGGCGCTATCCTACACATCTCTCTCGCATCCAGATTGTTATAAATACCATTAAGAATACTACATCGGTTTGTACTTAACAGTTGATGTTTGTTTGCTACCTTAAAAAGTCACCCACGACATAAACTGTGGAGATTCTGGTGAGATATCGGAGACTGATTTGGTTAATGTCCACTACAAAGTCGACTGAATTAATATCGTTACCCATTACATTCTCAAATATAAGCTGGTTACAAAAACCAGTTACATTTTTTACATAGAGCAAAAAACGCAGTTGCGCTACGGCGTAGCAAAGAGCTCAGATCGTAGCACCCGTCTCGCTCCATTCAATAGTTGCGTGGCGCCGCGATTCCCTCACGCATTTGCATATCCTTTTTGTATTCCCTAATAATGCGGCGTATTTTAATTGGCCACGATTAAATCTTAATAAATCGGTCGGTGTTCCCACACGAGCCAAGTCCGCCGCTCGCAATTACGCTGGCGGGCGCGTATTGTAATTTGGCGATGGCCGCGGGCAGGAGAAATTGCGCCGGATTTCAGCACAGCTTTGCGCTAAACACCATCGTGGCACAGATTATACAGTAACTACTACGCATCCGCAGTCACATCGCGTGCTGTAACCGTACAGAATACTCAACAGTGACTAGCGGCAGGCGAATGTCGGCGACCGCAATCGGCCACTTGAAACGCACTCCCCAATTACGAATCGTAAATTCCAGAGTGACTAAATTAATGATACCGCTTACGATTGCTATTGGCATATGCCAACATAAACATGCGTAAGCGATGCTTACGCGTTATGTTAGGCCCTCGTCAAAAGACGCAAAAATTATAAAAAAAGTAAAAATACAACGTATAGTTTGCTCGTGTTCCAAAGGAATGCAGAAGTACTTCTAAACAGAACGCACCGTGCTTGAAAATCTCAATTTTGGTTATAACGTATTATATTAAATTTTTGATACACCTGCCACAGTACAGTAAGCAGCGTCTTATTATCTGGGCTACCAAAGAGTTTATTTCGGCACAAACAAGCGGCTTCCAAAACTAATTTATATTGGAATGTGATATACGCGAGGGCGGGCAGCGCCGCAGGGCACGCGCCCGAACGCCAGTTTTAATCACCTCGGAGGTTAAATAACAGGAGCGTACTGGTCTGCCGCCGAACCAGGCGCCATAACTAGTGTGGCCCACTTTGCTTCTGATATGTGGGACGTATACTCGTATTTTGAAGCACCTCAAAGTACCAGTTTAAAAAGTGCCAC
Organism: Selenia dentaria; assembly: GCA_917880725.1. Lineage (NCBI taxonomy): Eukaryota > Metazoa > Arthropoda > Insecta > Lepidoptera > Geometridae > Selenia > Selenia dentaria. Next base: position 28,948,588 of record OU862877.1, on the reverse strand, counting down.
TAGCATAGTGCACTCGTTGATTTAAAATGTACCTTACTATTGTGATACATATATTGTGCAACATTTTTTTAATGTGTGCCCTGGCTTTATTACTATTTTGCCATTTCTTTATTTATACAAATAATTTATTGATTCAGGCGTTACTTTGCGGAAATCCATTATCAAAAAACAATATTAAAAAAATATTGTGCTAGTAGCTAGTAGTAGCTAGACCGACAGACCGACTGTCGGTCTAGCGCTCGACGAGTCAACATCTCCTTAGGATGCCTCGTGTAGAGGCGAAACACGTGTCGAATCGTTTTTGGTCTATTGGGTTTTCTTGTGTGTTTTTTATTTTGTATTCTTCCTCTTAGCAGTTTATGCGGGATGGAGGGTGGTGCACACCTCCAAATAGGCCAAACACATTGTTTTTTTCAGTGGAAGTGTCACTAAATATTTTTTAATATCGTTTTTTTATTTATACACACCTCATGCTATCATTATATGTGATTGATGATAATGTAGTTAACTACGAGTAACTAATTATAACATTGGTAAATAATTTTTCTTCCAACTACGCTGCAGTTCTATCATAACTGCAGTCTACATGTCCAGCACAAAGCGACACTTTATTGCATAAGAGCAAAAATAATGTATGAAACTCTTTTACTCACAGATTAGAGTGTATATACTTCCTAATCTGTGTAGTCTCTATCTGATAGTAGTGTAAGAAGTATATACTATCATGGTATAGGAAGGGTTAATTTACATTAGTAAATTAACCCTCCTTATACCGTGATAGATGAAGATTAGCCAGTTGAAGTGGCAGTGGGCAGGGCACATAGCACGCAGAACAGATGGCCGATGGGGCCGAAAGGTTCTGGAGTGGAGACCACGGACCGGCAAGCGCAGCGTAGGTCGTCCACCGACACGGTGGACAGACGACCTGAGAAAGGTCGCAGGACGACGTTGGATGCAGGCCGATTCCAACCGGTCCTTTAGGAAAATCATGGGGGAGGCCTATGTTCAGCAGTGGACGTCCTACGGCTGAGATGATGATGATGATACCGTGATAAAAGATTTATGAATGAAACGCACGTAAATTTACGTCTCTGGTAGGCAAAGGGTTAATATTTAAAAAGTAAAACTAGCCTAGGTTTATAATGCATTCGGTTGGCCAACCTGACGGCCGTATGGAGTACACAGTTTGCGTGTGAAGTGATGTATTGCTTGGCTTAAAAAAAAGTGGCCATAAAGAAATAAAACAAAACTAAAGGCAGAAAAGTAAACAGTGCTAATTTTCACTGAAACATATGAGCGTGTAGCTCTTTGCTTACCAAATAATTAAAATACGTAATTTTATCATAAAATGAAATCTGCAAGGGAAATTTCTCTAACTCCAGTAGCAAGCGAAGCTTACCAACGTTTAGAAAACTATTTGTTGTAAAAATCGCGCATAAAATATATGAAAGCGTATGAGAACTTTGTTGAATGGCAAATTTTTCTTCAGTTTTATTTTTCCCCTACTTACCTTGCAGTAGTTTAAAGAAAATCAGATTAAGCACCTCGCATAAGTAATTTATATTATATTATTGAACTTGTGCTTTTCAAATAAGCACTCCCTGCCCTAAAAACTTACTTTCTGATTGGTGCAACAATCTACTATTATGAGAAACACCGAATCTTTGGGAGATTTATTTAAAGAAATCAATATATTTTTAATTTTAAATTATTTTGCCTTCCTTAAATGTATTTGCATATACTCGTATAATGTTGTTCGTAAAAATGTACATAAATATAAGTTAAATAGTCATCACCACTCCTTTAATACTAGGAATAAGAATAGGATAGTTGTACCTAGTTTTCGACTTGCGATGACTAATAAGTCGTTCCTAGGAAATTGTGTGCGTTTTTACAATACAATCCCAAAACACATAACTGAGCTCACAGAAGGAAAATTCAAGTTGTTTGTAAAAAACATTTAAATAAAAAAGCATATTATAAAGTCCAACATTACATAGAAGACAAGTAAAATTAGAAGATTTTATTACCGACTTCCATTCTATTCAGTTATTGGAGTGTAACTCAAAAACTACTGAACCGAATTTGATGAAATTTAAATGGGATCACACGGGAAGCACCAGCGTTCAAACAAAAACAACAACAAACAATATTGAGAATCGGTTAACCCCGTTGAAAGTTACGAGGTAACAAACATAAAAAAAGAAATAAAAAAAATACAGTCGAATTGAGTAACTCCTCCTTTTTGGAAGTCGGTAGATAAAAATGCTTGGAATACTCCACTTCTGGCACGTTGTCATTCTGCCACCCATAAAATTTAATATTAGTATAAGTAGAAACATTGTAAAACATCTTTATAAAAAGAATGGCCCGAGTTTCTTGCCGCTTCTTCGCGGTAGGCTCTATATATTTTGGAACGCTGCGGTAGACTCTTTAAAGTACATTATAATTATTGACGTTCATAAGTGCGTCTTTGATGCCTAAATTGCATAAATGGTTTTGACTTTGACTTTTGACTTTGACCCCAAGTAGTCACAATGTATACTTATATAGACAACAGCATAGATCATTTCAGGACAGCTATGACTTTTACTTTTGTTATCTAGTTTTAGCTTTACCTATTTAGTGATCAATGCTGGAATCAAATGCCTCCATTTGAAGTTCAAATCGAGGATTTTGAACTTAACTATTGTAACTTTATTATGACTCAATAAGGTTCCAATTTTGAACCTTATTGATTCATAGTAAAGTTACACATTCTCTCGTTTTTTTTTCATATCTGACGGTGTAGGTAACTCCAACCACGTCTTCACTGATCAAGTAAGACATTGAAAACTAACACTTTATTAAAATAGTATACCATAATAATTATATTTATACAAAATCACATCAACAACATAGTAGTTTTACGTATAAAGTACTATTTATTCGGTGGTTTTACTATGCGGAGACAATGTTATCGCGCAGAAATGTGATCGAGCAAACTTAACTCAAACTTTACTCTCGTCTCGCACCCAGGCTGAGTGATGGGGACGCGGATTGCGCGGGGGGCAGAGAGTGACCTTTGAATACGTAATCTCTTATTCTGTGTCTATGTCTATATAAGTATTGTAATGTAGAGATGTCAAGCTTTGCTATTTGGCGCAAAATTCGAGACTCTATTAAAGCAGGCTACCCGTAGGCCGTAGCACGAATAAGTTGCTAGAACCTAAACTTAACTCAAACTTTACTCTCGTCTCGCACCCAGGCTGAGTGGGGACGCGGATTGCGCGGGGGGCAGAGAGTGACCTTTGAATACGTAATCTCTTATTCTGTGTCTATGTCTATATAAGTATTGTAATGTAGAGATGTCAAGCTTTGCTATTTGGCGCAAAATTCGAGACTATTAAAGCAGGCTACCCGTAGGCCGTAGCACGAATAATTTGCTAGAACCTATTCGTATCGTGTATGTATATACGATACGAAACAATTGAAAACGCACCGTACAAAACCACAGTTGGAATATAAATGATAGTTTCTATTAATCCAATATCGTATTAGTCAACGATAAAATTACGTTACACTCAACTTTTCGTTCTTAACCCTGGTGATATACATAATCGAAATTTTAAACAGTTTTCTATGGTTTTTCTATACTTAGATGAATGTCTAAATTTAACTTGGTGAACTTAACAAGCTATAATTGCAATTGCCTTGTGTACTTGAATTATGTCTGTGAACGAGACTTGATGAGTTTAATACTGTATAACACGTACTTTAGATGTGACTCTTTAGATCAACATTTTCTAGGTATTTATACAATAATAATCACGTTATCCAGGCTTTCTCCCAGAACGAAGTTCAATAATATACAAATGTAATAGAAGCGTTAGGTTGCATTTTAATGAAGGCGATCGTAATCACATTACATCCCATAAGTATCGTAACCACTCACCGAACCCCTCTCCGTCGCATGCTCTGATTCTTTTTTGACGCAAACATACCCAATTTGTCACAACGAAAACGATGCGTAATCGATTAGAGCGCGATCGGCTCTCGATCTCTCGTGAATCTCGTGATAGATCGATAGGAATTGTCGTCGAGAATCGATTTGTTGATTCCCGTGACATGTTTTTGCGTGAATTCCAGGGTTGTCACGGTCGAGGTGTCGAAGAGTGCGATTCTCACGGTGGTGGGCAGGCGGCGCCGGCGCCGATTAACAACCGGGCTATAAATTTTAGAAGGCCGAGCAAATTATGTTAGGTCAGTTGGAAATGCCGTAACCCGAAGCACAGACAGCTTGCTGTTTCTATGTCAATCTATAGTAAGTTGTAACGGAGCTAGAATAATGGGCCTTTTGCAATACTACGAAAAGACTTGTGTCTATACATGGGTGTGATTATAACTGTAGATGAGCAACAAGGCTTTCCTATAGCACTTTCCCTGAACAAATGTATCCTATGTGTTAATCTAGAACCTAAGGAGGCATTCATTAAACGTAACTTGTTTTTCTTTTCTTTTTGGTGCCATCCCCCTACGTGAGACTTACACTATAGTCGTCATATGACTAAATTTAGAAACCATCTTGCTCCCTGTGACCTTATTATTTTCAACCGACTTCCATAAAAAAGACTTGATTTTTTTGTGTGTACGTTATTCGATTTCTTTGCCTATTGTGAAACGTATTTTAAAATTATAGTATTGATAGATTCTTTTTTAGATTAATTGTTAGTAGAACCATTTAAATTTTTAATATTAAAAACGGGAGTGAACTCACGTAAATAAGTCAGATCTTTCCATTTAATTTTGTTCAGTTTTGGGTCAAATATTGAGTCTTGCTTATACGTTTAGTTTTTAAATCGTAATTATTACACATCAATTCAAAATACTAACGTGTTGTAGCTCATATAAATATATTAAAATAGATTTAGTAAAGGTACTAAAACTTTTAACTTTTAAGCCTTAAACACAAGGATCACATGTTCAATTATTATATATATCAAGATATCATAGAAACAGAGCATGTAGGTAGATCATAAAAATACAGAACAGGTACCGAAATAAAGCTGGGTCCACATTAAATTTATTATCTTGCTGATGCGATATTTTTTTCCACAGCTGCGTCTATAAGGCATTGGATCAGCGCAGAAATGTAGGATCGCTAGTGTGGATGTTTGATATGCAATCCAATTAGTTAGGTTACAGGTACAGGTTAGGTAGGTTACAATTTGGTGACTGGTCAACTAGAGGTATTCGAAAAAGTAGAGACATAATGTTTGAGTTATATCACAAAAAATCTTTAACTTCTAGTAAAGATTTTCATGATTATGTAAGAAATTACTCAAAAGTTTTTAAGTCAGTATGCAAACGCGCAAAAGCTTTGTTTATAAGGGATAAAATTCGAAAATCTAATGACAAAATTAAAACAGTTTGGAAAACTATTAATACAGAGACCGGCAAAAGTAAATCTTTTAATTCAGAATATGTGCTAGAAATAGATAACCAAAAAGTTTCAGACCCAAGTCATGTTGCGAATTCATTTGAAAATTTATTTTCCAATATACCACTAGAAGTCACCAAATCTCTTGATTCTTGCCCTTGTGTTGCAGTGGGCTTTCTGAAAGACAACTTCCCGCTCCAAATTCCTGAGTTTAGGTTCCGACATATATCTACTTTTGAAATAATAAAAACATTTAAAAGTTTAAACGTTAAAGCAACAGAGGATTTATGGGGATTATCCGTAAAAATGCTAGAGTCAATAATAGAAGTTATAGCGCCACATTTGATGATCATATTTAATTTATGTATTGATAGAGGTACATTTCCTGACCTAATGAAAATGAGTAAAATCACCCCTATTTTCAAATCAGGTAGTAAGGCCGACCCCTCAAATTATAGACCGGTCTCTGTGCTTCCGGCTTTGAGCAAAATATTCGAAAAGATAATGCTTCAACAACTCTTGTCTCATTTTAATGAACATAGGATTTTACACGAAAATCAGTTCGGTTTCACGAAAAGCAGATCAACAACAGATGCAGGAGTCCAGTTAGTCAAGCATGTGCTGGAGGCTTGGGAGAGCTCACAGGATGCCATTGGCGTATTTTGTGATCTCTCCAAAGCTTTCGACTGTGTAGAGCACCGCACTCTAATTTATAAGCTACACCACTATGGAATTCGTGGAGCTGCTCTGAATCTTGTAGAATCATACTTATCTGATAGGCAGCAAAAAGTTGGCATTAATGGCGTGACATCTTCTGGATCTTTGGTTAGAATGGGGGTTCCACAGGGGTCGATCTTGGGTCCGTTCTTATTCTTAGCATATATCAATGACTTACCACATATGGTTGAGGGCCTTGCTGACATAGTTCTTTTTGCGGATGATACTTCTCTGATTTTTAAAGTAGATAGGAAAGATAGAGAACTAGTTCAAGTCAACAACGCGTTAACTATTGTTTCAAATTGGTTCGTCGCAAACAACCTGCTTCTCAACGCAAAGAAAACGAAATGTTTAAAATTTTCCATGCCTAATGTAAGACATATAGAGCCAAACGTATTACTCGACGGAAATAAATTGAAAATTGACAAGGCAATAGTCTTTCTAGGTATTAGCATAGACTCTAAATTACAATGGGGTCCTCATATTGATGCACTATCTGGAAGACTGAGCTCAGCTGCATATGCGGTTCATAAAATTAGGCAATTGACAGATATAGCTACTGCTCGACTGGTCTACTTTGCTTACTTCCACAGCATAATGTCATATGGTATCCTGCTGTGGGGGTCAGCGGCGGACATAGAGACAGTTTTTATATTGCAAAAGCGGGCAGTTCGAGCCATCTACGAAATGGGTCCCCGCGAATCCTTAAGACAAATGTTCAAAGAAATTAATATATTAACTCTTCCATCTTTGTATATCCTAGAAAATATAATGTACGTTCGTAAAAATATAAAGAAGTTTAGAATAAATAGTGATATGCATAATATTAATACTAGAAATAAGGATAGGATAGCTGTATCTAAATTTAGACTCACGAAAACTAAAAATAAGTCCTTCTTAGGCAATTGTGTACGTTTCTATAATAAAATCCCGAAAGACATTACTGAGCTCACTGAAGGGAAATTCAAGTTACGTGTCAAAAATATACTAATGAAAAAAGCCTATTATAAATTGAGTCACTACTTAGAAGACAAATATGCCTGGAAGCTTTCCACTTCTGCCTAATAGCCAACTATTGAATAAATTTGTTATTTTAATACTACTCATATGTAACCTCAATGTACAAAGACTTGAAAAAATAATGGCCCACGAGTTTCTTGCTGCTTCTTCTCGGCGGTGGTTCTTTTCCGAAGACAGCGGTAGAATCATTTAAAAATTTTTGACGTTCATAAGAGTGTCTATGATGCCTAAACTGAATAAATAATTTTTGAATTTTGAATTTTGAATTTTGAATTCAATTGAGTATATATATTATATAGCCTCTCATAACTTTACTAACACAAGTGTAAAAAAGAGAGGCTTCGCGTTACAAACAAGTACAATACTTATACAGGATGTTTGGTAGAGGGACCGACAAACCAAATGAGCGTGTTCGGGGGCCCACATGGAGAATACAAGTTGGCCAAAAAAATCCCCGACACCCCAATTTTTTTTTTGTAAATTTTATCGTTTTTTCCAATATTGTACCAATTTTGCTTTGCGTGGCCTGAAGGTGTATTAGAGACCAAATTCAACTAAAACATACGGTCTAAAACAGATTTTACAAATGTTATGGTGGTAAATAGGTACAATTTCGGAGAAAAAGGGAAAAATCACAAAAAAAGTTAAACATATTGGGGGGTCGGGGATTTTTTTGGCCAACTTGTATTCTCCAAGTGGTCCCCCGAACACGCTCATTTGGTTTGTCGGTCCCTCTACCAAACACCCTATATAATAGAACTTATTGTATGGTGGCAGTTCTTCCCCGGACTAACTCATTCACCAAGAGTTCTACTGCACTAATTAGTTCTAGTTACCTCAATATTGAAAACCTGCCCTGAAGCAGACTCCTAATCATGAATTCCGGTAGCTATCCTTGAGAGATAGTTGCCATTCTAGCTCTTGTGGGAAGCACTTGACCATCAAGTGAGATAGTGGTCAAGTGGTAACTAGTGGTCCTTTAATAAAAAAATAATAAAGTCTAACCCCCAGTCTACATTTTAAATTATAATGAACACAACCATTTTAAATGTATAAAACTTACTCAGTTATATGTAGGCATAAAAAAATTATGACATTTGAGCTCTATAGATAAATTATATTAAATTACCTAAATAATTAGAATATTGATAATTCAATTCTGTTAAATTGTAATCGATATAATGTTTATAAACTTATGTTACTTGTATATTACCCACACAGATAACAATATAACAGATATGTACTGTTTAACATCCAACCACATGAATGTCGTAAAAGTCGACTAAGGTTCACTAAGGTAAGGCTATAGGTTCGCCCTATAAATACATGACATTGTTCCACTCATCGCGGATGAATCAAGAACACGACTAGCAAAAAGTGTGTGTTTAAATGTAAATAGTTAGTAGTAAGTAGTAGTAGTAGTATTTAAGTGTAATAGTAATAATACGTCTATAAACCCCTTCGAAATTGTAAGGGTGTGATCGTTCTTCTATGTATTTAGATTCAGACCTCATTGCTACATAGCTATACAATTATTATTATAATAGAGGATAATTATAACGCACTATCTCGACTGGCCGGTTGGCGTAGTTGGTAGGCCCCTGCCTTCTGCGCTGCAGGTGCCGGGTTCGATCCTCGGACACATTTATGTGCATGAACATGTCTGTTTGACCTGTGTCTGGGTGTGTATAGGGATACAAGTATGTGTATCAGTCATCAGGTTACCATAGTACAGATACAGCCTAGTTTGGACCTTGTATTTGAATGATGTCCCATATTTAACCCGTCGCGAGTCACGCGTACACCACGTGTACGTACAAAAAAGCGCTAAGCCATATCGCGCATACACTAATTGTACCACATTTTTTGTTGTTGTAAATAATTATATCAGATCCAATGCACTCCATCGATATAAATTTGGTTTTAGTTGGTCAAACTATTCAAGAGTAGAATTTTTTATCTGAACTTTTATGCGTAGTTTGGAAAGAAACCGAAAGAAGTAGACATTGGACGGGTTAAAAAAAGTTATTCATATTGTGTATATGCAGCTTAATATTGATTGGCACAAAAGATGCAGACCCACTTTAGTGTAGTCGATGATCGTCTGCGGGCAGTGGAATGTTTGTGGTTTCCGAATCGGAAGCACAAAGCGGAGGCATTTCGTAACTAGCGGCCGCTTTAGTACTAAGCTTTTGATTGGACTAATTGGCTCATAGCATGGCCACAGATACAGCTATGAGCAATATATATATACAGTATTTGTTTATGATTATAATATTATTTAAATATTCCTTAGTAAGATATACTTGTTATAAGAAAAAATTAAAGTAGGTATGCTTGTAATTTCCGCATAGGCTTCCTGCGCATCAAACAACAGCGACTGAATTTTAACCAGGGATGAAATTTGTTTTTCTCTCTCAGTGATATAGAGCAAGGGTAATAGTAATAAGTAATATTTTAATAACGCGGCTTCACACCATTGTACGATGATTAATTATTTTTAAGTTTACCTATTTGGCTGCAGTTTATAATAATAAAAGATCACAAGCCTCCACAGTGGATAATATGTTTAAGAGAACCTCTTACTGTATGTAAGTTTAGAAGTTTAAAAGAGAACTCGTAGATTATTCGGGATAATATATTTTAGCTAAGTATAATATAGCGAGTTATCGCAGTTTACTATCTATAGGTAAAATGTTTTATAATATAAATATAATTAATAATACTTATTTTAAATCTACATCTTTGACTAGTGCCATTTCAATTTTTTTTGTATTATTTGGCCTCGCGTATCTTCGCTTTGGTTAATTATGTTAATTAGAAGTACCTATGTATAAAATATAAATGATTGATGGATTGCGATAAATTGATTCCATGTTTATTTTATGTCCGATATTTCCAATCCGGCAAAATATTCAAAACTTTCTTTTTGATTTCTGCTCAATGCCATTGTTTATATTGGTATTGTAGGTATATTTTAAATCGCGTGAGGTAAGAGCCCCACTGCTCTTTCATCTTGCTTAACACCGCTGACTGTAGTTACCCTAACACGGCAGTTTATTCATAATAAGTACTTAGTAATAACAGTAACTACACTCGCTAAATCACCTATTTTTCTACCGACTTCCAAATGGAGGAGGTACTCAAATCGACTTTATTTTATTTTAAGTTTGTTACCTCATAAATTTTGATAGGGTGAACCGATTCTCAAAACTCTTTTTTGTTTGAAAGCTAGTGCTTCCCGTGTGGTCCCATTAATCAAATTCCGTCCAGTAGTTTTAAAGTTACACTCCAATAACTGAATAGAGTGGAAGTCGGTATTAAATTTTTTAAATTATACTTGACTGAAATTCTAATTTGCGTAGAATAAATAGGTCAGGTAGTGAAAGGTTTGTCTCAATCCCAAGACAGCGCAGTTGATCACATCGAATCCGTGATGAAGTACTGCCCAAGTAGTACTTACTGTGTATTGGTTGTAACGGTTATTGTACAGAAATAACACTGTGCTTCTATTTTGTCTATTTATTTCACATAATCCATGTAATTAAACAACTACTTATATAAAAATATATAATAAATAAAAGTATTCGCGATTTAATTCGTTTAAAATTTGTTTATTTCAATGTACTAGTGGTTAAAGTATAAAAATGCCATTTGGTAGGAAAAAAATCAGCTTTTTTGTACTTATTTAAATAAGTATATTTATTCAACCAAAGTATTTAACTCCGTTATCTATAGATTTCTGCCAGCTAATCGGAAGATCATTCAATCCTTTGGCATAGAACTCTGGGGATCTGGACTCCACAAACTGTGTGAAGACTGTGAAGGCATTTTCTACTGCGCCATGGGAAGAAAACTTTATCCCGTGTAAAAAAATGTTCAAATCGCGGTAAAAATGGTAGTCGGTTGTGGCGAGATCCGGAGAGAATGGAGGATGACGGATGTTTTCTAACTTCAGGTCTTGTAGTGTTAAAACTGATTGTCGAGCAGTTTGAGGTCTTGCGATTTCATGAAGCAATAATGATAAAGACCAATTGACAAGTCGGCGCTGTTTTATTGCGACTTTTGCCAGGATTCTTCGTAGCACAATAGACATATACTGTTATTACCTGAAGAAGCTATATAGCTTCCTCAGATGCGATCAACCATTGCGTTGTTCACTTGCGATTACCGTAAAGAACCCACTTTTCACAACACGTCACATTTCGGTCCAAAATCCCTTCATTTCCGTATCGGTATTTAGCATGGCATTGACATTTCGAGCAGTTTTTGCTGCGTTATGCCCATGAGCGAACTAGTATACGAAAATTACTCTGATTTTCGCTGTTCCCATTTTTACGTTTAAAACTGAGTGTAGAAACAACTCTATTAAAAGTGAAACATGCATACTTTTTTGAAAATTATGAATATATGAATATGTTTCGTGTAGAAAAAGTATAACTTTGTAAACTGACACTATGATATGAAGGTTTAATTTTAATTCTAAGTGGCTAGTACGATAAATCGACAATTTCATATTTAAACCCCTATTATAAGGCTCGCTAAAGGTTTTAAGAAATCATAATTTGAGTGGTGGTTGCACTGCTTACATCCAATGACAGTTGTATTATTTTCACGTTTTTCAACCCTACTAGCGCTAGTAGGGTTGAGAATGCGCATTCGCAGAGGGAAGTTGGTTGACTTATCCCAAAAGTACCAAATTTAAAGAAATGAAACACTTTTAACGAAACCAAATTTGCCAGCAAATTATTCAAATAGGATACTTACAAGCGGTACTACATGAAATCAGAAACGTAGGACTTAGTTAACACTCAATAAACATGATTTAAAACATAAACATAAAAACATGATTTTATACACGTAATTAATATGGTGTTTACACGTAATTAACATGTGACTTCATAACCTTACTGTGTCGTAAGAATGGATGGGCTATATATTCTTGTGCTCCTGTTGTCTACGCTAATTAACTTTCACACTAATAATTTAAATTATTTGATCATTTATTGTATAATTGTTTTAATCTTTTGCAAACTAAACTCATGTTTACTCCGTTCGCGTCCGTCCGAGTCTATCCGCGGGCAAATATCAAATAATAGTAATAAAGTACCAGGCTACTCAGAAAGTATTGCGAAAAAAAGATTTTTATGTGCGAGAGACTGGCCAGTTATAATCTATTTTGAAAGTATGATTATTTATAAGTAAAAATAGGTATCTTCCAATTCCAATTTTTTTTTATTTTCGCGAAACTTTCTGAGTGTCCCCGTATGCAAGAAAGCAACTAAATACAGTTCACTACAAGAAATATTTATCTAAATAATACTAAATATGTATATACAATAATCAATATAACAATATTTAACAGACTTCAAAAAGGAGGAGGTTATATGTTCGTGTGTATGTATGTTTTTCATGGTAATGTCAGTCGTATTTTGAGAATCGCTCCACAAATGGGGTTTCCCCCATTCTCAAAATTATTTTTACGTTTGGTAGAGTATACTTTCGAGGTGGTCCCTAAAATATTTTTTTGACTAACCTCGTTGTTTCGGCCTAATTGTATGTATGTAAGTCTAATTCTGCTGCACATTGTATGGTGATGTTAATACAATGTGCAGCAGAATTAGACTTGACCGTTTAATTTTTAAAAAGAACAAACCAATTGATAATTTAAAGACATCGTAGTTGTTTTAAATTATAAATAATGTGACTTATTAATGTATATCCGGTTTCGAGGACACAAACAATGAATGAGACACCCACATCGTTTTATTGTAATCTGGAAATGAAGTGGCAGGACCTAGATCCTAGAGTTCAATAATCGCTAGGTCAATGACGAGTCGAGCTAATGTAGGTGGAAACATAGCAACTATCGACTAATCTGCGTGGCTGTAGGCTGAGTTTGTCTGCCCTAATTGATGAGATGAGAGAGCTCATTTACTGAATATTGTCAGATTGGCAGAGATTGAGCCACAGAGATGAGAGAGATGTCACAATATTTTTGTTCCATATTCGACAACGATTCGATCGACTTCGGATATCATAGATAGAAGTACGAGTATCTTTTATTCTTTTTCGTTTTCGTTTTCATGTTCACTTGGACTACTGTGTAGCTTACGCGTAAAATGATATTATAGTTATGAGTGTCGAGGAGCAGTAGAGCTCTTTGTGGATGAGTTCCACCGGGGTAGTACTGCCACCTGCCACCATAGCTTTTTATACGTGAAGTAGTAGTGTAATGTGTTTTGGTTTGAACTTATGGTTGCCGGCGAAATTACAGGCACAAACTTAACGTCTCAAAGTTACGGGCGCAGTGCAGTTTGTCACTTGAGAGGAAATGCATCTGTTCTAGGCAGAGGTTACCACTTAGCATCAGGTTGGCCTCGTGCTTGTACCGTTTCCTAGTAATATAAAAAACGAGGACAAAAAATATAACGGACGAGTGTTATTTTCGTTAGACACACAATCCTTATCATATATATTTATCTATGGTCTTTTACTTTTCTTTCTAGACCTGCCTCTATTTTAGACAAACCTTAACCTCTATTTAAAGTGTAAAATATCTTCATTCACTAACAATACACCTATTTTCATGTTTTCCATTATTACATGAGCAAGCAACTCACTCAAAAAGAACTGAACGTATATGGATAAGTTTTAGAATGGGTACCTGGGATAAGCGGTTACCTAATGATTAAACGAACTTCATATGACAAAATAAGTATAACATTAAAACCTGTTATTTAAAAAATGATTAATTTTACAAACAATGTTTCGAATACAACTCATTTTCAAAACCTATTATTTCATAAATGTTTTATTTCACCAACAATCAATTACAAGCATATATTTCGCTAACGTTACATACTTTTTTTCTTTTACATAAGTAGATTTTACAAAGTGTCACTCTCACAACAAGTACTTATCAAGAGTACCTCAGGTAGTGATGTGCACTACACTAAAATAAGTTGTTTAGTAATTATTATAGGATGGTATTTAAAACTACTTCAATTTATTCCCATTTCATTTACCTAATTTTGCCTGTGTTCCACCAAATATACTGAATGTGCACCAAAATATGTTCATTAAAATATGTCATAACGAGCATCTATTTAACAACTGTTGCAAATTTGTAAAAATAGTAATACACCTAATTTTAAAAACAAGCATTTATTTTTTTAGTTTTACTTCAGATAATGCACTGCAAAATGTATTTGAATCAAACACCAATTAATGTCCAATGTAGCTTTATTAATAAAAAATGCTAACCTAACCTAACCTATTTTGTGTAACATTCAGGAATATTTGGTGCACGATCAGTATTTTTCGGGGAAGAATAAAATAGTTATTGTTAGAATAGAATATTTGCAGCGCACTACAATAAAAAAGTGTTATATCTTGGTGTTAATTTGGAATTTGTTTGATGTAACATATTTTGTTGGCCGAGTAGTTTAATTATAGTAAAACAATTAAACGGGTTTAAGATCAATATTTTAGAAATGCATACATAGATGTACCTTTAGATTTTTGGTGAACACAAAAATATTATCCATTATTATATATGAGCTGATGCTATTATAGATGAGATATTGATATGAGCAATGGTTATGTAAGCGTTATAACATGTATTGTTAATATTAACTATTACTTTTTGCCATTACTTAAAATGCCTCCGTGAGAGGGTGAAGCTGAAGAATTCTGTCTCCGCCGTATTAATTAGAGGACGACTATCGAGCTCGGCGATATCCCAATGCCTTGTACCTTCATCTGCCATGTACTGCAACATTCAACGCAATATTCTACACAATGGTTTTACCATAGGTCTATAAGAGAAAGCAAATCATGTCATTATCCCCAATGAATACTAGTATTACGTAGGTATACAAAGGCCGTTGTTGGTACCATTCGACAAGGACGTGGCGACTTGCGACAGGTATGTCCGGTATGCATACCTCGGTGTCGATTCCACTACTTAAATTGCAATCGAATCGTACCTGAACCATAACTTTTATAAGGTTTCTTATTCTGATATTGAAAAACAGTCCAGCTGCAGTTATGTTTCTATAGACGTCTGCGATCGATCAAAACTTTATATTCTGATAACCAACGCGACACTAACTCATATTTCTATAAGATTTAATATGTAGTAGTGTTTAAGCTGACGTTACTTTCCAATTTAGCTCTAGAAATAGTAGTATGGTTTTTTCAGTAATGATCGAACGACAACAGCCGTGTGATTCTCGAATGATTCGTCGTTGCGTTCGTCGACGAGCTCACCGAAGGCAAATAAGAGATATGGCCTTTGTCGACAAGGTTGTTTTTCCAACGTATCTTGTCATCTCGTCGATGTTTCACGGATATTTTCAAAGATGAAACGATGTTTGCTCTTGAATGAATTGAACGAGTCGAACTACAGTTGCAGCGGGATAGATGGTGGAACGATGTGAATTAGTAGAATTGGCCTCTGACTACATTTAGTAAAACACGATATCGGACGTCAGATACCTAGCTTGTCCACGATATAACGTAAGTAATATGCATGTAAGGTCTGGAGTACAGTTATTTATTCTGTGGTGTTGGTTGGTGACAAGGCGGCGCCGTACCGGACGCCTGAGCGGACGCCCGCTCCTACACACTGCATACCAAACGGCCGGGTTCCGACACTCATCAAATTAATTCACGCACCGGATCTTCTAGCAATCTCATTCATAACTGCCTTCCTTTCGTGATATGATAGATAAGAGAGACACACGTTGCTGTAGGTGCTTTCATCTATCAAGTGTAAATCTAAATGTTGTATAGGGTTGACCTTCTGCTGCCTACTCGTTTACTCTCAAACAATAGTAATACCTACGGCATTGTAGCAATAATAATTTTATTTTATATACAGCGCGTAACAAAAAGGTGTAGTAATACTAAAACCACACACGCAGAAACTGGCATAGAATAATTGGGACCTAACTACTGCGTCCCAGGAAGTAGTAAACATTCCGAGTTATGAGTAATCAAAGTTTTTGTAATACTCCAGCAGGTTCATCCCTGAAAATTAGGCTAAAGACGGGTATGACCGCCAGAACGTAGACTAGGTAAACAAGAGGCCTATGCATGGCGCATGCACGGTAGGTGGACGGAGGTGAATGGAGCTGATTTTATCTTTTGATAAAACTGAGTTGAATGGTGCATTATTAGATAGATCTTACATTACTGTACCTACTTCTTACGTACTTGCTTAGGAGTGCTTAGTTGTGTCCCGGAACAACAGACTGCTATTGTATTTAATATATACTGCCGTACCTACTATCCTTCTATGGTAGTCAGAATTAGTATTTACTCGTACTTAGTTAAATATTTATTCATGCATCTGAAGAAGATAAAACATGATTACTTACTACTTGCATTAAAGTTAGTGAAATAGATTTTATTTACTATAGGTACTTTACTTTTAACATACAATAGCTCTTTATCAAAAAAAAAATATCAATTTGCTACCTTAGCCATCTCTGAACTATTCTACTCCATTATTTGTAGTGTATACACATGTGTAACAATTAATTTACTGTATAATTCGTGAGAACTTGTGAATGGGTTTCTAATGTAATTTTAGCTATTATGTGTGTAAAAAATCATAAGTTAGAATTAACAGAGACGGCTTTCTCGCAGCATCAAGTCTATTAGAGAACTTTAAGACGGTTCTTTAACTGCGCTATAGTTCGCTATATCAAGCTATATCTGTAAATCTTAAACAGCTACTACACGCTTTAATGTTTTTTTTGTTACAGGATGGAGATATGCAACCACACACCTTATTGTCTGTTACTTTTAACTTTCAAAGTTGAAACTGCAGATTTGATTAACTCAGAACACATCAAAGCCTTACAAAGATTAATGGAGTGGTTCATGCTACTTATTATGGAAATAAATATTTTATATGGAATATAAAATATTTCATATTGATTGTGGCATCAAATAAAGTTAGTTTGATCAGAGAATATTGGTTTTCACTTGTTTTTAGATTTAAGGAAAAAAATGTAAGTACCTAAATGTATACAACAAAAATGTTATTTAAAAAATACGTAGCCTCTCCTGACGTAAGTATGAAATTACATTAAACTTAAACTACATATATTGAAAACAAAATAGGTACGTAAATATTATTTTTCTATTCTTGAATATAACCCAAATGGTTTTTAACCACAATTACGAGTATGAACAAGAACAACCGATATATAGAATAAAGACCAAGTAAAGAGGCTTTACCTCTCAAGTTGATTCAAGTTATTCTTGCTTTTAAAAATTATATAATAATACATGAATACGTTTCTTATAAATATGTTTTATAATATATTTTTTTATAATATATTTTTTTAATATATATAATATTTATGTATTTATCTATTTATTTATATTAAGTTATATTTATGTAGTTTATGTAATTTTAATATTATTTTAGGTTTACTTTTGACATTGTTTTCAAATACACTGCCGTCTATTCGTGTATCATAATTTCTCTCCAGCCAAAGGTTGTCTGGAAGAGAACGCTTATAAGCGATAAGACCGCCCATTGTACAACAGTTTTAATAATTATATATTAAATGTATCTATGTTTTTATGTACAATAAAGAGTTATCTATCTATCTATGGACTATAACTTAGAGCTACGAGTACTTGGTCAACACAAGAATCAAATACAACCGAATGATCCATAGGAAAAATATGGATGACCATACTTTTATCAAAATGTATATTATCTTCACATCAATTTGCGGATCGTCCTTATTAGAACGTTTTATTCAAGAGTTGCATACTATACTTTATACCTTGACAACGAGAAAAAGAAATAATTTAAGCGAACATAGACATTTAATGAAGAAAAAAGGAAGGTTAAATTAATTAAAATGCACATTAAAATTAGAACAATTACTAAACATAAAAGTAATTTATTTATTATTATTTTATATTTTTTCTATAATCGCAGTAAAGAACACAATGCAGTTTTTATTCTAATACTAAACTCCTTGTCTCAAATATCGACCAATCAAATCTCGAGGAGTTACTTGCACAAAGAGTTTGTATGTCGACTATTATTTGCGTAAGGAAGTTGTATAAGCACTCAGACGGAGATCGAATATATTGGTGTGTTCGAAGTTCAAACACCAAAACAGTGATTAAAAGGCCTTTTTATTCACTGTTTTCAGTGAATAAAATAAGCTTTTTAGAGTAGGAATGGTATAAAATAATTTTATACGTCAGAAATATTAGGTATAAAGTATTGTCGACCGTACATTACATTTAATGTGAACTGAGACGTCACTTCTTATTCATCATCCACGTTAACATCTAGCTAAGTTGAATCACCCACCTTATCGGCACAGCCTTATTCGGAGTTCGGAGGTATTTCCTCGACAGTGATTCTGTTGTGCAAGCGAGAGGCAGTGGCACGCGGCCGGGCCCGCCTGTTTAACGTTCCCAGGCGATATCGCCTATCTCTTGCAACGCAAACATCTCATGTTTGAACCACAGCCGACTGCTCTGCCAACATAAAACTCGCCACAGAAACAATCTAAACATGAATCTAAAGCTTTAAAAATAAGGTTGAATGGAACTGCATGATATAGTTGCCAGGATGCTTCAAAGTGTGCCCCAGGCTTAGCCATCTCCTCCAGACACGCGACGCAGTTATCTATTGAAGTTTTCAAGTGAAGTCGCGCGTCACATTATGGTGTTTGTATTTGCATATCGACAAGTGTCACTGTTGGCTATCGATTATTGTCTATTTGTCAGGCTGATAGCGATATGGAGCTGTTAAGTGAATACAATACATGCCAGTATTTAAGTAAGCGATTTAGTCAATAGTTTTGATATGAATAGTGTAATTAGTAGGTACTCACGGGATGTACACCACGATTAGGCGGGTTTTGGAGATTATAATGTAGTTAACAACCGTGAAAGTCTAAAACAGTATGAATAGTGTAATTTTCTTAGAAATCACTAGTGTAGGTATTTTCAGAAACAAAATATGTCACACAATATAATAAATGTGAGAGTTTGGATATAACAATAATCATCTATTTTATAAGTAACTATTAAGTAAAAAAAAATATTTGCAAAATATCCAGCCAAAGCTTTCCTTTACGGGCATACATAATTCAAGTTAAGAATAACGCAAAAACGGCACAACGGATTTGGATGAAATTTGGAGTGGAGATGGACGACAAATTTTCATCCCGATTAAAGGGGGTACCTAGTTTCCGAAGGAACCTTATTCCACGCTTACAAAACCGTGAGTGGATACTAGTGCATTTATAAACGTATATATATAGGTAATGATAAACTTACTGAAGTCATATGCTGATCCATCTCAAGTTTATAAAAATATAAGGAGAAATGAGAGTGGTTCAAAGAATTCTATCTCACTGAGACATAGAAAGGATTGCTTTCAGATTACTCGAAGGTTTACATGGCTTGACAAATATTGTATTAGGACAACGAGGCCAATGAATTGGTCTCGGACCACGGAGTTGCTTAATTGAAAATATCAGACAAGTACGTACACCCAAATAACAACTGCAATGAACTTTTCTTAATAGTTGAACAATTATGCAAGCTTCCAAACTATCACTTCGACAAAAAAAACTTCTATACAAAGATGACATAGCACCCAGGCCCCAGGTGCACTAGGCAGTAGGCGCAGGCGCGTACACTTGTCCAGTCCACATAAGTAATTAGCAAGACACATTTGTATAATGTATACACCTGCTGGACATGTGCAAGGCCGCCAGAATAGGTCAGAAGGCCGGCCCGCTAGCTGCCTGCATGCCTCAGGTTCAAGGACTCTGGTTTCAGCTGCAGACGGCGCAGGATCGAAGGAATTTGTGCGTTTAGCACTGCTGACATTGTTAGCACAGCATAAAGATCTGTGTTGTTAGTGACTGCATGATGTGGGATATAGAGCATCGGTTATAAAAGGCTATTGTTATTATGAAAACGTATGTGGTTTATACACATTTTTAATACGAGAAACGGGAATCACTAGCGTATTCTGCAATCTCCTTCAAAAGGACGTGTGCTTGAAACTAAAGTTGGAATAATCTGACTTATTTACGTGAGTGATTTCCGTTTCCTGTATAAAAAACGTCGTTGTGGTGCTATCAGTAATGAAATAGTGCACATCGTTTATCGAAATTTGACCTTGTGGTTTTTTATTCCGGAGGAGAAGACATAAAGCTTTTAACTATTGTCTATGGAGTAAATATGTCATTCTTATTTATTTAGCTCTGTTTACACGGTGTAAATACAGTTATGTCTAATAAAAGTAAAAAAATGGTTCCTTTTGGGCGCTACTGAATTATCTTTTAATTTTACAATGTGTATCATTATTAAAATTTCTTAAAGGGCTTAACCATTATCGTTAAAACAATTAAACATTTTATAATTTTGTAGGGAATAAGCATTTTTATGAGGTGTAGCTGTAGTTTGAAAACAATTAAGTTTTAAAAGCACTTATCAATTAAAATTCGTTTACATATTCATATAATTTATTGCATCATACATGTTACAGGGATCTTAAATATTATAATACAGAGTCATATATGTACCCAATTTTAGGGCTTCAATATGAGTTCAATATTAGTAGAAGCGGACCGATTATTACTTTTTTCGTCAAAATTTATCCGTAAAAAATCGTCTAAACTACGAGTATAATAACTTACGTAACTAACTATATAATAACTTAAGTAATAGTGTTATAAGTCTAATTTTGATTATTGGGGTCTATGTTGAGCTTTTATCACATCCGGAATTTTATTATGAATTTCTACAGCCATGATGTTAGGGCCAGAACTGTGTATTTTTAATCTAGAAGAGGGCAGTATTAAAATAAGTTTATATCTAGATTCGTAACGTCGCGGATTGTCAATTTTTTTGTCAAGTCATACGGAAATTTCTGACGAATCTGCAAATTTCCAAAAAATGTGAATTGATGTTAATGTCAGTATTTTCAGTTTGAAGAAATGAGGTTTACAACTATCTGGTTCTTTAATGTTACTTGTTAAACGTATAATTTTTTTTGCATAATACAGATATCTTGTGCATCAACAATGTTACCCCATAGTATAACGCTGTATCGCAACTATATATGCTTCTGCATAAGCGTGATAAGCAGACATTGCTGTTTTTGTGTCTGTTACCTACTTTTTTAATTCTCGTAGTGCATATGTGAAGCTAGACAATTTTTGTTTTATGTTTTTATATGGCTATTTCAGTTTATATGGGTGTCAATATCTATACCCAGTAATGTAAAAGTTTAGACGCATTCAATTTTTATGTTGTTATAATAGAAATGTATGTCAATAGGTTGTTTTTGAGATGGCCTAAATTGCATATTTTTTTATTGAAAAGTTAATTTCGAAGTTATGGTCCGACAGCCAATATACGGTAGTGTTCAAAGTGTTAGTTAGGGTATCTATTATTATAATATATACAGGGACTTTTAGTGCAACACTATGAGTGTTTCTATGACTTTAAACTGTAGCAGTTTTGTAGTATAAAATAGTAAATATTATGTAAATTTAGAGATATAAGTGCACTACCTCGGACGGGAACTGAATTGCTTGAATACTGAACTGATTGAACTCACGTCTAGCTTGTTGAAGTTCGATGCTCGGATGGTATGCCTCAGTGGCCTGGCGTTCATGGCGTCTAACACGGATTGTGGGAAGACGCGGGTTCGAATCCCGTCCGAGGACATCCTCGGACATTTTTCTCTCAAAAATTGCAAATGTTGGGTCTAGCTAGTGTTATTATAAAAACAAGTAAGAGACGTACCAAAATGTATTTTAGCTTAAGTTGACGACATCCAAATGCCTGTAAGTGCGAATCCTGTGGTGCGAATAGACCGTAAGCGGAGCGTCGCGTCGCATCCCGACGACGCAGGAGCAAAGCGAGAACGATTAGAGCGGTGCGGTGGCCCCTGGTAATGTACTTAGGATTTTATTAAGGGGGAGGGATTCGTTGTAAAGACTACTACTAAGTGCTGGTTTACTAAAGAAATTATCTTGTTATTTCTATTTCATCTATATATTCTTCTTTCTGTTCGGCTGGCACAAGCCACGTGACACCAGCCTTTATATTTTGCTGTGTCCACGACACATCCGTGTTTTAAAAGGTTTATGAATAAAATGAGACAAGTGCTGTTCACCTTAGCCTAACCACACTTAATATATATTTAATTAATATTACTATTGAAAATAAAACCTTGGTATTAATACAAAATTCATTGATGAACCACAGTGTTTCAAAACAGGCACAGTATGTCTACCATGAGTTTACAACATTGACACCAATCGATGCTCGATATCGACTGCCGCGAGAAAATAAATAAATAAATAAAATAAATAAATATTCCACAACTATCACACAACGCCATCTAGTCCCAAGCTAAGCAGAGCTTGGGACTATAATATATATTATATATTATATTATCTATTATACTTATAAAAAATGTATGATAAAAAGAACAGTGCCACCTTGCGGTCAATAGTAGAACTAAAATTGAGAGCGAGTACGCCAGTCACAAGCTTAATAGGTAGGCGAGATCGAGTATCGGCTATAGATGACATTTATGTTGCCAACTCATGGTAGAGGTACTGGGCTATGGAAATTTCTTTGATTGCAATGTGTAGGTATTATGCTTGAAATATTGCATCGCTATTTGTCAAGTTGTCTTTTACGTGTTCAGCTCTAAAACTGATATTTTTATTTAAGTAAGTCGATACTTTTGTCTTTTGAGTTCATTTTCAAATGCCTGTCCAGACCAGAGGCCGTAGCACAGACAATTGGCTAAAAAGTATTCGTATAGTAAACGTCAACGGGTCACGCTTCGGCGTATAGACTATGAGTTAACTGTTTCACAGTTTTGCCCTAGAAAAATGACAGTTGGTATAGTTTCACGTGAACGACACGTTACGTTACACTTACGCAGTTTTTCGTGCTAAGCCCACTAGTACAAGCTGAAACTGAAATACAAAATCAACTACTGTCACCTTCCTGCATTCGCTCATGTCTGCCGACGCGGATGCGGCCGTATTTAGACTTCAGTACCAGATTTGAGACGCCCTCGCCAGACAGGCGTGCCGTTCGTGTTGCGAATTGTTTGCACTAAATATATATTTTAACTAAGCAACAGTAAGCACTACTTTCCTGAATGGGTTCACACCGAGATAAAGCTGGGAAATTCCTCGAAAAAAAATTATGGCTTTCCTTTGACGATTTCTCTGTTTTGTTACCTAAGTACGTGTATAAAAATGTCTTTGAAGTTGTATACAATATGTTATTTATGACGTAATTGCTTATTTATGGCAAATTACGAACACAGGTTCATTTTGAGGGTTCCATACCCAAAAATAAAACGGGACCTTATTTCTAAGACTCCGCTGTCCGCCTGTCACCAGGCTGTATCTCATGAACCGTGATAGTAAGACAGTTGAAATTTTCACAGATGATATATTTCTATTGCCGCTATAACAACAAATACTAAAAAAACGGACAAGTGTGAGTTGCAATCCCGCACTAAGGATTCCGTCCTATTATCTATTAAACGACAAAAAAATAATTTCGGTTGTATGGGAGATTTATAGATAATGGTACGGAACCTTTCGTGCGCGAGTTCAACTCGCACTGGCCGGTTTTTGAAATTGTTACTGATGTTGCAACTCTTTAGTTAGCCTGACAATCATAACATGATTGCCATATGACTTAGACTTACCATAACTAAACATAAAAATAAATGACTAAACTATAAATCAACACTTTCTTAGGCCAAACTTATTTAACACTAACTCGAATAACGACTTCAACAGTTTTACGTGTAGTTAATTGATCGTGTAACAGTGTTTAGAGGTTCCTTTGATGATCCAGTTTTGTTCGTGGTTTTACTGTCTCATGTAGGCCACGGACGTATAATTATAAACGATTTTCTTGTCTCTGCGTTAAAAATAAACACGTCTGTATCCGTGTGTGATTCCGCATCGGCTTGGACAAACATTCGAGCGCTGAACGCTGTTCCTCTGTTGTTTTGTGATTCTCCTCTTTATGTTGTTTATCATTTCCTGTGTTCATCTGCTTTGTTACTTAATTGGTCGTTTCAGACAGTTTCGGGGAAGTTAAATATATGAGATGTTTAGAAATATATGAAATTTGTATGACGATTTCCACAAAAACCCACGCCCAGATCTTCATATCGAGGATTTGCAGCGAACTCTTGCTCATCAGCGAAGCCTAGCAGAGTTCACGTCTTTTTAGACATTAATTATACATAGTCAAAACTCGATGTTTTTGCTATTTTCATAAATAGATCCATCTTATTCAGGAATAGAGCTTAAGCTCTTGTGGATCCTGAATCTCAAGAGCTTATATCTATGTGTTTCACATTATGTGTATTACTCGTATCTAGTTGTGGAATCAAATAAAATCTATAATAATTTATAGATATTATTATCGGATCTCCCGCCTTAATTTTATTCTATACTTCATACAATATTTTCTTATCTAGATCAAATGCTACAAACTTTTCGTCGTATAGAAGTGGATTTTTAATGACAAGGCATGTCTTACATACGTTCCTTTACTATACAGAGCATTTACAGTCTCATTGCGTAATAATAAAAACAGGAGTTACTTCTAAAGGAGTTAGCAGTTTCCGCAAGAGTCATATTAGGGAGGTATTAGTAATAAGTTGTTAAGCGAGAAGATACAAAATAGTAAGTACACGTTTGGAGAAAGGGCAAAGAAAAAGCATTAGCGAGGTTTGATTATTTCTATAAGACGGCAAGTTACAAGGACATTTCAGTCTCCAATAAAACACAAAGAAGGGTGAGAAGAGTGTCTCGGGAAAGCATCTGTAATGTATTGCGCTAAACAATGTTGATTTTGACATTCACTTCGTTTTTAGGGTTCCGTGCCCAAAGTGTAAAACGGGACCCTATTACTAAGACTCCGCTGTCCGTCTATCTGTCTGTCCGTCTATCATCAGGGTGTATCTCATGAACCGTGATAGTTATTTGAAATTTTTACAAATGATGTATTTCTATTACATAACAACAAATAATAAAAAAAACGGTCTGATGTATGGGAGATTTATAGATAATGGTACAGAGCCCTTCATGCGCGAGTCCGACTTGCACTTGGCCAGTTTTTGTGTTTGCTTTCGTTGTTCTCTGCTTGGACGCGTAGAGATAGAGGAGTAGATTCGTGCCCGGAGGTGTTGGCCGAGCCTTTCCTGTGACGAGTGGTAGCATAAACTACTTCACATACAACGTTAGTAAAGCTTATTTATAGCTTTCCTTGGCGATTTTTTATGGAATCAAGTGACAAAACGGGCATTTCGTGCACCTAACGACGTGACGTTTACACATATATACCCAGCACAGGGATTTTCTGTATCGCGGGAGGCATGGGCACACACAATAACATATCACAACGTCCAAGACCCGAGAACAAACATTCCGGTTCATTACAAAAATATTTGCCCCGGCGAGGGATGAAACCTGGGACACCGTGCTTTAGTGACGGTCACTACCAACTAGCTGATAGAGCCGTCAGGGTAAGTAGATTAAGACAGTTCATTTTATATATGTATACTAGCTGGTGCCCGCGACGTCGTCTGCGCAGGATTAGTACTTCGAGTAGCTTATTATATTCTCTAAAGCCTATCTTTACCAAAATGTCATAAAATAGTTACATAGTTACCTATATGGAGTAAATTTAAATACTTAGTAAATCAATCAGTAAACACTAATAATAAAATACAGTACCTACGTACATACAAATATAAAATTAATCTCCATGGAAAAAACTGTCATTATATTTCATCACCCTTGACGGCATTTGTGTTACATTTCATCAACCTTGAGGGTAGCCGAGCACGTCTAGTGTATCAAGCTGTCAAAATGATAGCGTGCTTTCGACTAAGCTTTCAGATACTGACACAAACTTTGACAGAAATGTCATCATTACGATCTTAACGTAGGCCGAGATCTTGTTATTTTGTCTATGCAGTGCTCAAGAATACAACGCTTTTTCACCCGCGTGGTGATGTATGACGATGATGATGATGATGAAATGTATCCTATGTGTTAATCCAGCGTCTCATCTACCTCCATACCAAATTTCATCAAAATTGGCTTCACTGTTTGACCGTAAAAGAGTAACAAAGATCCATACATCCATATATCCATATACTCACAAACTTTCACGTTTATAATATTTGTAGGAAGTAGTATTATAGATAGTACTCTACTCTGGCCCGTGACAGTTGGAGAGCCATTCACTGCTGCTAGCCAGGTTACCTAGATACTTATAGGTACCTAATAAGCCAGGTTAAAGGCGAGTAAAATGAATATTCATTAACTCAATCTCTTGTATATCATCTCTATTACTATCAATTGTTATCTACTAACTGAAGAGCTCAAGCAATTGCTTTAAAATACGAACTCTACTTTACTCCCCTTTGTAATAGTGACAACGGCACTTTTCCAATCCTTTCAACCGTTCAGAAAACGCCTTTTTCTTTTCGATACTAAACAATTCCGTTTTACTACGACAGAACGTTTCAATCGGCATTAACATAACCAAAGCAATACAATACTGTACTGTGCATTGGATTTCCATCAGGCAGTACGTTTGTGGGGTTGAAGGTTGGCGTGCGGCACGCCACCATGCGGCAAACGATTGCCAAATTGTTTGGACATTCACTTTATCCGAAATTCTTTAATACGTCTTTAAGATTTTCAGTACCCTACATTATATTTGAAAATCAATAGGTATACCTGCATCATATCGGAGGTTCAATTTATTCCGAGAGGGAGGATATTATTTATTCCAATATACAGCGCGATAGTAAAAGAAAGGTTTCTATATACATATAATATATTGTGGTTAAGACGCGGTACAACCCCAATTTTAAAATTATTTACGATACTTTACGTAAGGTTCCTGTCAAATTTTATTCTACTGACGGTCCATTCTCGCAGTGCTTTATCAAATTATCCAGGTAAAAAATTTTATTCCGAAAAAATGGAACCGCGGACTTCAACACCAAAAAGTGTGAAAAAACTTGTTGAAGTTGGTACAGATCGCGCGGCGAGAGTTTGGCTTTGACCGTTATTGCGCAGAAGTCAAAAATTGGGTATCACAGGGTGGCTAGAGGGACGAAGGACTCTTGTCTCTCTCTGTCACATCGAAGACGAGGGACTCTTGTCTCTCTCTGTCACATGGCGCGACAGTACCCATGCGCAGTAATCCCCTCCAACCGAAGGTCAAAGCCAAACTCTCGCCGCGCGATCTGTACCATGATAGTTCAAAAGTACCTATTATCACAATATTGTGAACATGGAACCGACATCGACAAGTTATTTCATACTTTTTGGTGTTGAAATCGGTTCCATCTTTTGGTAAAAAAAAATTCACCATTTTAGTGACCTTGCTCCTTGGGGGATCGATTGTCATTCACCGTCCATGATGATATCATTAAGACATGCACACTTATATATTATATATAGGTTACACTTTTCAGTTTTTAGAGTGTAACTCAAAAACTGCTTGACCGAATATGATGAAATTTAAATGGGACCAAACAAAAGAAGAATTTTGAGAATCGGCCCACAAATGGGGGAGAAATCGGCTCACATAATTCTATAGAAAAAAATACATACCATCGAAAATATAACCTCGTCCTTGTTTGAAGTTGGTTAAAAATATAGAAATATACCTTGAAAAGTGATATCGACATCACATTTCTCATTTTATTATGAAAACTAGCGTGGTTTGTACACATTTTTAATATGAAAAACGGGATTTACTCACGTAAAAAAGTCAGATCTTTCCAACTATAGTTTCAACCACATCCGGTGGTCTTTTTCAAGGAGAGTGCAGAACGCTCGCGATCGCGTCTCGCCTCGCATTGATCGCACTATAGTCGGAAAGATCTGACTTTTTTACGTGAGTAAACCCCGTTTTTCATATTAAAAACATTTCTCATTGCTATCTAAAATGTCATAAATTTTTATTAAACAAACAAATTAACTTGCGAGACTAGATTAAAAAGTGAATAGTTTTTGATTGACAGAAATGTTTAAGTAGCTAGGGGGTGGACCTAAAATAACACAAAGTGTTCCACCACTTCCACTAATCCTAGAAACATACATCCCTACGGCGCAAAAGTGGACAAAATCTTGGCCAGAACACATTGCTTTCTTGAAGCTTCATGATCACGTCCCAAAAAGGGCAATGCCAACACCATAATCAAACAAATAGAGCAAAGTTGAAGATGCGCGTTCCCATGCGTCCTACGCAATGCCACAGTGTACCATACAGTTACTATGCAGGTAGTACGCATAATTATCGTGCGATTGCCTCACCGATCTCGCATTGTTCGTAATGTCTCCTCTAAATCAGAGCTGTGTCATAGATTACGCAGTAGTTAGTGCATCATGTGTGCTCGAGGCTATTGTCGCGAAGAGTTCACACGCACTCACTAAAATGCTCCCACGGGCGCAGACAGCCGTGGATTGGATAGAAGTAAGTACTTACAGGTCGATTTACGAAGATCTTCCGGATTGTTATCTGCCTACATACATCTGTGGTGGAAGACTTTCTGTTCTGCGATATGATTGCTATATTTACCTACATAGCTAGAAATCGTATGTGATCACTATACCTGACGCGTCAAAGGCTTCGCTCACTTGGTATGTCAATGGGATATGAAGCGCATAGGTACAATTACGAGTGTTTATTTTGCGACGATTACGGGTTACGGCATTACGGGTGACAAATCCAATCTACCTTCAAACTTTCAAGTTGTAATAGTGTAGGTTTAGGCTCTAATAGTGTACGTTGATAAATCAGTCGGTCAATACAAGTAACTGTATCCGCGGGAAACAAAAATCGAAGCCATTATAAAGAGAGCCCGTCCCACGGGCGGACAAAGCAGAAGAAAAAGAAGAGGATGGTCACTGTCATGATCGCTGATCAGCTCACGGGGCCTCCCTTAGGCAACTAGGGGTACCTGGCGTAGCCTGATATGACCAACATATTATAGTGGCTACCGGTTGATGGTAAAACCCGAGAAGCCTATGAATTAAGGACCCGTCCTTCGCAATGGACGGAGACATGCTAGGCGCAGAGGGTCATGACCCCTTTTCCCCGCTCAGCGTACGCTGAGGGAGAAGACCCAATAAAACACAAAAATTATACATAACAATTATTTCCTTAAATTTAGTTACCACTAAATTATTCTTATTTTCCTTTTGATCCAAAGTGGAAAGCTTGAAGTATGTCATATTCATATGAATTGTAATTTCACTTTATCTACACTCATGGCCATTCTAATTGAAACGCTCGACGATTTCATAATAAATTATTAAAAATGTTACAATAAAAGCGTAACATTTACATAACAATGCGAGGTAGAAAGCGTGACTCTGGAGATTTAATTGGTCGTGTATAAATGCGTTTATGTTAGCACCAAACTGTTTGTATAATCACCTAAATAAATTCTGTCAGGAAACAACAAGATACATGAAGAGGTATTCAAATTATTAAGTTTGAGCTGATACGGTTAGTCTTGTGTGTCGAGATAATACAAAAACTAACAGTGCGAACATTAGTAGTGGTGCCTCGCATAACAAACGAGTACGGAAGAGGGTAGACCTTTTCGTCTGCTCGTAAACATTCACCTACCCGCAATTCCTCAGTTCATCCGTGATCATGGCGCTTGCAAAAGTGCCGAAATATCGGAAACTCATAGAAAATATACATGGTAACTATCCCGTTGATAATTTAAATACCTCTTATGTTTGTGACCATGATAGTTTAAAAACTTATAAGATACATTAAATTGAAATTTGTACTTAGTAGAAATATATCTATAAATTGTCCTACTCTCAGTTGCTTTACGTATCAAATCAATTTGATGACGCTATCACCGAACGATGTTACCATACTAAGTGTACCCATTGCTACTTACATAAATAATAATATAATGAGCAATAATTATAATAAATCATACATGCACTTGCGCTCGCAGTAGAGCTTGACTTGGCGATCACCACCGATCAACGCTTGCTGCGGTCAGGAGTTGGATGGGTGACCGCTAGTAGCATTACTCAACTGAGCACTTCCGTTACTTCGAAGGTTCATGTTAAACCATCGGTCGGCTGTTTGTCTTAGAGAACCAGTCGTTAGGCTATGTTGAAGGGCTCTGAAAACTTCGACATGGGTTGGCCACTAGCCTATCCACCAAGCCGCACTGGGCCCGCGTGGTGGATTATGGCCCGACTCCTCTCTCTGAGAGGATGGCACTGAGTTCCAGCAGTGGGAACATAATGGACTGATTAGTATACATGCACTTTTCATTCCTTAAATAATTTCATTCTGATCGCGCACATGGTATCACCATCTCTTGTCGCAAAAGGAAAATGTCATACAAATGCGTTTGCTGAGAGCAATGCATCAAAAAACTCGCGCAGGTGTATTGTTTCTTGCTATCTTGACTTCTTGTGTTGTCGTTTATTAATGTCTCTCTGTCTTGTGGCCGTGTCGTTATGTGAAGGAATCCTTGGTCCGAGAAAAACTGCCGAGGATTCCATTCAAGCTTGGAGATATGAATGAAATCACAATAGTGGTACTGGATACCATCATATTGAAGAAGTATAGGTGTTCCTTTCAAACAGACAAGACGCGATACGCATAGTATATCTAAAATTTTAAATATTTTACTGTCGGTTTTTTGTGTTTTATAAGTACCCGTTTGTTTCTTAACCTGTTAAACTCTCTAAAGCTTTAAACTGAAGTTTGTAAAGAAAAATAATTAATCAAGACCAGTTTATTTTTCAGCCACTTTACTTACTTCGAATGTTTTTTGCTATCTTATCATCTATTCTAATAACAGTTACTGAGCCAATTCAGTCAATCCTTGTAAATTATAAATTAAATTTTAAAAAACGGGCACATATCTAAAAATAATGTTTTTCTACCGACTTCCAAAAAGGAGGAGGTACTCAATTCGACTGTTTTATTATGTTTGTTACCTCATAACTTTCGATTGGGTGAAGCCATTCTCAAATTTTTTTTTGTTTGAAAGCTGGTGCTTCCCGTGTAGTCCCTTTTAAATTTCATCAAATTCGGTTCAGTAGTTTTTTAGTAACACTCCAATATCTGAATACAATGGAAGTCGGTATTACATTTTTCAAATTGCACTTGTTAGTATTTGTTTATATAGCTGCAACAGCAATACATCGTCTGTGAAAATTTCTACTAACTATCAAGATTCGAAACACAGCCTGGTGACAGACGGACAGGCAGACGGACGGTAAACGGAGCCTTAGTTTTAGGGTCCCATTTTTCCCTTTGGGTACGGAACCCTAAAAAGGAGTGATTGTAACAACTTTGTACCTAATTATATAAACTGCAAATCTGTACTTATATTATAAAGAGGAAAGATTTGTATGTATGTTTGTAACGAATTCACTCTAAATCGGTCTAGTACTTACTAGACCGATTTCAAAAACTCTTTCACCATTGGAAAGCTACATTCATCCTGAGTAATATAAGGCTATATAAGATTCATCATCGTCGTCATCATACATCACCGCACGGGTGAAACCGCGGAGAACAGCTAGTGTAAGATATGTACTAGGAAAGTATGAGTTAACAGCATTTGCAAGTGAACACATGGAATAAGGTTATCTCGACCCGTAGAATTGGAATAAAAAGTAGCCTATATGTTAATAGTGTGTATATATACTTATATAACTTGAATTCTGAATTACTTACATCAAAATTAGTTAAGCTATGAAGAAGAAGGAGTAACATGTACCTACACGTACACATCCTCAGTTACTCACTCACAATATTCGTATTTAATGTTCAGCAGAGCGAGACTGCATAAATAAATATTCAAGCAGAACAGAAAGAAAGATGATTTCGAGAAGAGATAATTATCATCGCCTTAAGCACTTCCTACACTGAGCAGGTGTAATGGTGACGCAGACAGAAGCTTTCATAGTTTGGAAGCCAAGTAGTTACTTGTGATGATCTGTTAAAGGCCTATTAAACGAGTATGTCTCAGTAAACATTGACGATAGATCGGATAAATTGTTAATAAAATGCGATAACGTAATAAATAATTCAATGGCTGGTAAGTGGCTGCGCATACCGAGCGCACGCGTGCGTCCGGCCGAGCAGGTGCGATTTAAAGTCGTTCATCGACATTCTACATACGCGCAATGCGACTTTTTGTCGTGACACTGGGCACTTCAGATTTACTGAGTTTATTTTATGTTTAAATGTAAGAACCGTTATTGTTGCTGCAGGTGTATATGATCATTTCTGGACAGTTTTGTTTTGTTGCCCTTGTTCATGTATTCCTTATCATCCATATACTATAGGACTTCTTACCCATATATTAAATCCAATATTACTCACTTATTACTATTTTTTACTGTTTATTAACGCGCACTATCTTGAATATCAATATATATTTATATAATTTTGGCCATAAAAAGAAAACAAGTTTATAATCTTAATATATAGAAATAGAACAAGTACAGTTTGAAAAACTTGAAACCAACTTCCATTTTATTACTTTGGTAAAAATCAGTTATTGGAGTGTAACTTAAAAACTACTCGACCGAATTTGAAGAAATTTACATGGGACCACACGGGAAGCAGCATCTTTCAAGCAAAAAATAATTTTGGGAATCGGTTTACCCAGTCGAAAGTTATGAGTTAACAAACATAAAAAATACAGGCGAATTGAGTACGTTCTCCTTTTTGGAAGTCGGTAGAAAATACTTTGTTTTTCTTAGTTGAAAGTTTGTAAACAAGCATAGGGTGAAATCGAAAGATATTTCACATGGATCATTCTCATTTCGTATGTCTCTAAAACATCGTTATTTCGTTGCCAATTTGTACATAACTTTGCCGGGAAAAGATATTCATCAAAATTCTTTCCATAAAAAAATGCCTTAGCGTTTTACAATCCACAATTTCGAATTGTTATGCGCGATGTTTCTCTAATTGCGTCAAAAAACGGTAAGTAGGTAGGTACACCACGTAGAAACGTAGCGTAAACTCGCTATTGAATAGGAGTATTGTGGCAGTGTCTTTGTACTTTCTTTAGAGCGAAAAATCCCACGTTTTCCTTTATCGGTAGCTTTCACCGCTAGATAAGAACGAATCGACGATAATAGCGCATAATCGATGAAAGTGTGCGTCATTGTAAGGTGTATTATAATCCGCGACTAATCGATGGCACGGAAGTTTGTCGTTAGTGCGGATGAGCTTTTAGGGAAATTAAGTACCTGAATCATAGGTATACAAAAATTATGTGTACCAAAATGTTAGCAAGGAATATTCTTTCCTATTAAACAAGTCGACTCGCGTTTCATATGGATCGGTGACCAGTTCGCTTCTTACCCACTGCTTCTCGAAATTATAAACACAACCCTCAATATAAAATAATTTCCAGAACCATGAGCCAAGGGATTCAAAACCTTGCTCTTCATCCATCTTACTCTTAATGGTAATCCTTAAACTTTTAGTTTTGATTCTTCTATCATTTTGCTCATGCTATCATTAACCTTACTCTGCTTTCTTCTATCTTCCAATCTTTTTTATTATAGCGCATTTCCTACATTTTAGTACCAGTTTTAGTTACCAATACCTGCGTATTTCAATTTAATTGTTATTTGATTATGTACTTTTTAATGGTATAAGGAGATGCTACAAGTACGAGGCCCAACTCTGCCTAGTACAGATACATTTCGTAGCAAGTTACGAACTGCCCGTGCTGCGCCCGTAACCCGATGAAGATGTTAAGTCTCATGAGCCTGTAATTTTTCTGGCAACTATACCTTTCAAAACAGAACACAGTATAATTAAAATTACTGCCTCACGGTAGAAAAAAGCAGTGTCAGTAGTTCCCCGGATGAACTCATTCAAGAGTTTTACTGCACTACAAATATAATATACTACCGGCTCTCCACGGTTTCACCCGAGCGGTGATGGAGATGATGATGATGATGAATCTTATATAGCCTATATTACGCAGGGTGAATGTAGCTTTCCAGTGTTGAAAGAGTTTTTGAAATCGGTCCAATACTTTTTGAGCCAATTCATTACAAACATACATACAAATCTTTCCTCTTTATAATATTAGTACGATTAAACTGTATGTTGTATAATATGGTAAATGTTTATTGTATTATACCAAATTTATAATATCAAAAAGTGAACGGGCCGTAACAACTGGTACTTATTGAAAATAAATAAATATGGTAAAAACATTAAAATACCTATAGGAAGTAGGTACAGAAATACGAGATGTAAATTATGACGATTGCAATTTTTCGGTTAATTCAAAGTAAGCTCATTAGCACTACTTGGGTTACACCAAAAATGCATTAACAGTACACCAAACCCATGTTAAGTAATAATTACTGTAGATAATCTTAAAATATTGACTTCAG
The DNA here is from genome assembly GCA_917880725.1 of Selenia dentaria. Classification (NCBI taxonomy): domain Eukaryota; kingdom Metazoa; phylum Arthropoda; class Insecta; order Lepidoptera; family Geometridae; genus Selenia; species Selenia dentaria. The sequence continues at coordinate 28,913,911 of OU862877.1, read as the reverse complement.
CCCGCATATGTAAGTGTAGCTAATGACGTCATGTATTACGAGGTAATCTTTTCACAAAATATTTATGGGGCCACCATAGCAATTAAACGTATCGCACCTGCTGTAAGTAATGTGACCTAGCTGTATCGAACCATACTGAAATATTTAGCGAAATAATTATTAAATTAAAAGGTATAATCACGGGTATAAGTAGGTATATATTTCCCATCAATGTTAAAACTTAACAGATAATAGTAAGAATTGTAGCTGAGGCTGTCTTTGACAAATTTGAAGTGAACTGTCATTGTTTACTGGTAACTATTTTCTGTAAGATACAAACATTTTTCGGTGGTAGTGCCACGCTGTAACCGTATGGATTACAGCCGAATGGGCCGGCACGACCGGGGAAGTAGGTACCACACTCCCATATAATACCGAGGTGAAGTTATATAGCTTGCTATTGCGTTTCAGTCGGTCTATGGGAGGTTCCGGAGGCCCAATCCCCCTCCTATCCCCCTCTGCTTTCCCCCTCTCCTTACTCCCTACCTCATCTACTCTACCCTCATTTTTCTAAAAATAGGACAGCAGATGACATCACAGTATACAGAGCTATTACTCCAGGAAGGTACCAGCTGCGATGCAGCTGGAGAATCGGTCTCCGGGTATCCATCCCCAGAACCTGTGCCCAGCGTATTCTGGAGGGGGCAAAACCGTGCTCAATTTCTCTCTTTCCGCTGCTCGAGGCAAATTTGAACTAGCAGCCATTTGAGGTATTCCCGAATAGGTACGACTTGGGAACCTTCAACAAAAGAGCTTGTTCCTTCGTCAAAGGAGAAGAGAAGGTAGAAGTGAAAACTTTTCGAAATATCTTTAAGAGACACAGTCATCAATAGGTAGGTAGTCATGGAAACCACTGTCGCGCCTAAAGAAGTTTTCACTTCAAATCTACATTATCTATGACAACGCGTTACGTGACGATGACGCGAGTTCCTTGATTTTTCTTCGCCTAAAAAGCGTTATACGTTCGCGAATTATTTTAACCCTAGAAAGATAACCTACGCTTCAGAGGCGCCCGCACGAATTAAATAGTACTATATATTTTAATACGAAACCCGTGTATATCTGTGCTTCTCAGCCAACTCAGTCGTCGGTCAACCGCGTCGAGGGCCAGCTGTTTTTGTGCGGTAAGTATTATTGTTTTGGAGTTATGACGAGTTGAACGAGTTGATGCGCTCCTGAGGCGTATGGTTATCTTAAAGATCGACGTATGTATGACTGTCTAAAAAAATTTTATAAGGTACTGATTAGCTTTCCTAGACTTTATACTTATATTTGACTTATACTATACATATTAATAGTAAAATACAATATTTTATGATAGTTAAGCGATTTTCGTGATTTTTGTTAATTTTTTTAGAGGTCTACTCATTTGGTTTCAATTATTAATAAGAAACAAATACACTCGAGAGCAATGAATCCGGGTCACTTAAAGAATGTTAAAAATCTCGGAAACTAAAAATGATAGGTTAATGCAATAAATTGTATTTAATAGACAATGTAATACTCCTTAAATGAAAGTAAAAAAAAATATGAGTCACCATACATTTTATTAACACAAAATTACATAAAGAAAAAAACTGCTGATCTCTCCTTAAAACAAAAATAGGAAACATGAAATTTTTGAACTTTATTACGATTTTCTTGAAGTTTAATACTTCGTATTGCCTCCTCGTGCTTCCATTACTGCGTTTACGCGGTTTGGCATGCTGTACACCAGTTCCTTATACGATTTTGGGGAATATTCTCCCATTCCTATGTGAGAGCAATTTTGAGCTCACGAAGCGTGATTGGGGGAGGGTTTCGTTGTTTTACGCATCTGCCTAGCACGTCCCAAGCATGCTCGATCGGGTTGATATCCGGGCTGCGCGCTGGCCACTCCATACGAGTAATGTTCATCTCTTGAAGGTAGTCATTCACAATCCTACCTGTATGAGGTCGGGCATTGTCATGCATAAATATATCATCCTCACCTAAATTGACCATAAATGGACTAACGTGATCATTGAGGCTTTCTTCCACATATCTTTCGCTAGTTAAAGAGCCGTTTTCTATGATCACCAGCTCTGTGCGACTTTCAGAAGAAATTCCGGCCCACAAAAGTACAGACCCACCACCGTAGGCTACTTTTTCTTCGATGCATGCTTGCTTGAATCTTTCCCCTGGTCTTCGATACACTCTGTGTCTTCCATCGTGCTTGTAGAGCATAAATTTTGATTCGTCGGAGAACATAACTTTTGACCAATCTTCAATACTCCAATTTACGTGGCTCTGGGCATATCTTAGTCTTGAAATACGATGCCCACGCTCCAGTTTAGGGCCGTTTGCAGGTCTAAGGGGTTTTAAGTTAGATTCAGCAAGCCGACGTCTTACTGTCCATGCACTTGGGTTACTTCCTCCGAGGCGTCGATACTGATTTGTGAGTTCAGTTCCTGTGAGAAAGCGATTTCGAAGCATCGTGTTCACCAAGTATCGGTCTTCTCGTGCTGTGGTACACCTGGTTCTGCCCGTTCCTGGTCTGCGTAGGTTAGAACCAGTTTCTTCGTAACGTCAGAGAACTCTTTGTACTGTTGACAGCGACACACCGACAGTCCTGGCTGTATCGCGCTGACTCCGGCCGGTTTCCAGCATTGTAAGTATTCTGGTGCATTCTTCAGGCGTAAGAGACATAATTTCAGCTTGAATAATGAATATAGAGCACTATCAACATGGTTTATGTACCCACATAAATGACAGATTACAAACAAAAGCAAAACCAAATGCTGTAATTTCGTAGTTCCATCTTCGAATGTGGCCCTTTTTCAAATTTGATTTTTTTATGATATAACTTTACAATAACTAAGAAGTTTTAATACCTTCATTTAAGGAGTATTATATTGTCTATTAAATACAATTTATTGCATTAACCTAGCATTTTTAGTTTCCGAGATTTTTAGGATTCTTTAAGTGACCCGGATTCATTGCTCTCGAGTGTATAAAGTACAATATTGTTCGTTTATAAAAATGTGTCACCTATAATACCATTTAAATTGTAAAATCAAATCACACAAATCTTGCTAAATAATTTAAATATAAGCATTTGAATACCGTGGCGCCTCCGAAGCGCATGGTTATCTTTTATGTAAGATAGAATATCTATATATCTTTCTAGGGTTAACATACAAAAAATACAAAATTTTAATAATAGATTAAATAACAGTAAAATTACAGTAAATACAAAAAAAAAATTACAAATTTAAAATAATTGCTAACTTGTTTGTAAAATTGATTTCTTTTAACTCATCTAAATCATAATTTAAAACTTTGTTTGTGTGTGGTATATTTGTTTGGGTGTGTGTATGTGTGTGTGACAGCGTGGGTGTATGTGTGTGAGAGGGTGTGAATATATAAACAACCTTATACAAATATTAGAAAATTTCCTTATGGTACGATTCTGTGAACAAATAAAACATACAAAGAAGATATTTTGTGAAGGTGGACCGTTGAAACTTGAGTTATTAAAAAGTATTTTGTAGCTATTTTTTTAAAAGTTTGTTACGCAAGACTACACTTTACAGTAGTATCAGCACACTACAAGATTTCAAGTTCGTTGTGTTTAACACTTACTATGTTCGAAGTCGCGGAATTATTTGTTATTATTATATTGTTATTTGTTATTTGTTGTTGTTATATGTTTAATAGTAATCACAAAAACCTTTATGAACACTTTATGGAGGTGCCGGAAATTTTGCGGGTTATAACGTAAGAAACAAAGAGCAAAAAAGAACATTAGTAAAAGCTTTTTCAGAATCTTGTTTTGATGTTTTTCCTGAATATTCGTACATCTACCATGCCTATATATTTAGTAGCTTTCCTTGAACAAAATGTAACCAACCACTTTCAAAATTGTGTTTTCTAACAAGTATCGTAATGTAAAAGAAAGTTTTCTTTTGCTTATGAAAAATCAAGTCCTATTTGGTGCCGGCACTAGATTGTAAACATAGAAAATGACTTACTTTAGTAAGTATAGATTTGTAGGGTACTTACATTCGGTTCATATTGTCCTGTTCTTTTTTCTTATAATACTCGTACTAATATTGCCTTTAAAGATAAAAGGTTTGTATTTTAGTTTGTAACAAATCAACTCAAAAACTACTAAACTGCTTTCAAAAATTATTTCAACATTAGGATGCTACATTATACCTGAGTAACGTAGACTATAAATTTTAATCATCATAACCATCATATATCACCACGGGGGTGATACTGCGCATCGCAGCTAGTAAGCCGTAATTTGACTACATATTAATAGTTAATTTTATGCTACAAATCAGGAAAGTAGGTGATTTCCGAAGAGTTTACATAAGTTGAGATGTTAATCGTCTTTCGTTTACCATACAACGTTTTACTATGCATTGTGCGAGAAAATAAAAAATAAGGATTTTGAGAAAACGAGCCGGCTTTCTTGTTTTATTTCCACCGCAAAAGGTTTTTTTCTTTTAGCCGGTAAGAGGCTGTTGTAGGCATTTTGTGCTTCCTGAATAACATTTTCTGGGGTTAAATCAACTGATTCGGTACTTGAACTCTACATTTCCAACAGATTCAACACAGATCGACCCCAAAGTAAAGATAAATCAGTAAAATGGTGGGCTTTATTGCATTAAAGCATGCACGCTAAAACTTGTATCTACTACTTCGCATGTGCATTTCGTATCACAAAAAGCATAAGCAAAATATACGTTCAGCCAAACATATTATTGAATATTTAAAGTTTAGGTATAATTATTTATCGATCAAAATCAAAATCTAAATACGTTAATAATACGTTATGATACGTTTAATGAAGTATTCGTTTTATGTAGGTACCTACTTTATGAAAATTTAATTATCTATAAAACTTTTTTAAATAATAAAAATTCCTTGGTTCACGCTGACCACGGAGTAATAAATAAAAATAAATGGTTAGGTAAAAAGAATCAGTTTAATGCCGCATTTTAGCATAAATTAAGCAGCACTTTCCGCACGGTTTGGCTGCTGAGCACATGCATTGTTAACATCACAGCTTTCAATGAGGCAAAATAGAACAAAAATAGATTGCCCCGCATCATCGCAGCACTTTATTAATTTTGTTAAATTTACTTATATTTGGCTTATAATGGCTTTAATTTTTGATATTACAAAGCCTTTCGTGGTCCAATTAATTTAGTCTAGGCGAGGCAATGACCTACGCCGGGACTGGCTTGGTCACGCGTTTTCCCCATTTCCCCCACGATCGTCCCGGGGAAATATTGCTAGTAATAAACCGTTCGGGACATGCAATGCCTTATTTAGGGTCATGGCACTTTTATGTTTAAGGTCATTTTAATTTCACTTATATTACAAGCAATGCCTGCTTAATTCTTTAATAGTTTTAGGTAGTCATGATGCGCACTGCACAAATATTGATGAAATTACATTGTAGGTACGTTGGTGACTGAATAAGAATTGTTACAAAGATTATAAATTTTTTATTTTTTTATTATAATTATAATAATAATCATTTATTCATGCATAAAAATGGTTACACATAACAATATTACAATAATTGATAACATTGAATTTCAATATTACAATATTGTAGAATATTGTATTAAACATATTGTGGAATAGCCGTCCCACTAGGATTCCCTGTCTTGGAGCGGCTATCTCTTCTCGTGTTGGTTTAAGTACTAAATTTAAAATATAATTATTGTTCACAAATGTGCCGATTATCATGTGAGTATATGCTCATAAATTTCAGATGTAATTTTTTAACTAATTTGTACTTGTTTTATTTTTAATTTCTGGTCTGGTTGAGTTAATTTTACATACTTGATACAAGAATATCTTCTGTTTCCTTATAGTTCTTTGCAGAAATCCACTGAACTGTGTTATTCTTTGTTGTCATTATTATATTATAATTTATAATAATAATACAAACAAAAATCACTCACGCCAAATTCTCAATAAGTCAGATCTTTCTAACTATAGTTTCACCACATCCACATCCGCACTTGAAAAAGACCACCGGATGTAGTCATAGTCAGCCCATTTTGTTCCCACTGGTGGGAATCGAACCTTCCTTTTAGAGAGAGGAGTTGGGCCATAAGCCACTGCGCGGGCCCAGTGCGGCTTGATAGATAGGTTAGGGGCCAACCCATGTCGATTTCTTCAGGCCGCCCGAAGGTCTTTGATATAGCCTAAACTATTGTCCTAATACAAACCACCGACGGACCGACGGCTTAACGTGCCCTCGGAAGCACGGAAGCGCTCAGTTGAATAATGCCACTAGCAGTCACCCATCCAAGTCCTGACCGCGGCAAATGTTGCTTAACTTGTTGATCGGTTATGATCGCCAAGTCGAGCTCCGCTACGAGCGCTTCTACCGGACATGGCTGATACTAAGTCGGAAAGATCTGACTTATTTACGTGAGTGGTTCCTGTTTCTCATATTAAAAATGTTTGAAAAGCATGTTTGTTTTCATAAGAAAAGATTATTTTATTAGAGTTTTTATTTTAAATAACGTAAAGGATGAAAATAAATAAAAAGTTGTATCAAACAATTTTCAAGTCTAATTTTGCAATTATAAATTTAAAAATAGCTAAGCGAGTTTTGCATTTTGATCAATCAAGTTGTTGTTTCATACATAGATTTTATACTATCACTATATTCTGCCATTCAGCATGCAATTATTTATAACTATTACATAATTAGATTATCAACAACACGCAGTGGGAGAGGGAGAGTGTGTTCACTGTGCGACAGATATAAAAACTATTAACCAGTGTTCAGATTTTATATCTTTACAGGAAAATCAGATTTCATCACCGTTTTCCGTACTTCAAAAGGAAAAACAAACACCTTAAACGATCATTTTGTTGTTCGCAAGACTAAGAGTAGAAAAAGGGTTTCTGGGTTTCTAAGGAACGCGCAGGTATCAAGTAAAATTTATATCTTATGCTATTGTCTTAATCAGCTGTGAAAAATCAAACTTATAAGTCAACACGATCTAAAGATGTGACCGTGTATGTCGCATATTTTCGCATATTTTGCGATTTCACAAGGAAATCAAAACCTATGGGGACGGTTCCCGTTGACTTTAAATCATGAAATTTGGCAAGAAGCAATGTCTAATAAAAATATAAAGGAAACCATCTGAAAACCGTAAAATATTAACATGTATGTACAAACTTATTATTTGCGGTTAGATGTAGTTGGTAGTATGCCGTTGGTTAAAAATCGTGGCTAGCGACGATTATTGCAGCTTTAAGTTTGTTATTAAATCTAGTGCTTCTTATAATGTTAGATTCTTTCTTAATGTACGGAACACTCAGTGCGCTAGTCCAACTCGCACTTGGTCGGTTTTTTATTATCTACACGCCGTATTAACACGTAAGCCCAGCCTGTGTCAGCCAGTATATTTATGGTCGGTATATATGGAATAGGTAGCGATAAGGAACAACACAATATTGTATACATTTTCTCAATGCTTTTTTACAATTCATACAGTAAGTGTCTAAGTATTAAAGCTTACTACGGGTGCTCCTACCATACTCATCCATAGAGCATCCCTACATACATAATACTTATAAGCAGGATAAATTAATTCAACCCTCTTTTCTAAAATTATCTCGCTAAAATTAATATTATTCTGAAAGCAGATGGCAACACAGACAGATGCTTAATTGCAATTAAGCAACATGTTTTATGTGCGCGACTATTTTCATGTTGGGCCGGAAGGGTAGGAAGCGTGCTTTATGACTTGCATAAAGAAGTTAGTACTCTGTTACTTAGTTGCTATTCGTAACTCAGACGAATTATTTGCGAAAATTTAATGTTTCTTATCCTGGAGGTGTGATACGTACCTATTTCCATTTTCAAGTTAAGGCTTAACCTTGTACATCAGTAGCTTTGGTAGTTTGTCTAATTTTTGAGAGTCAGTTTTTCGTAGTTTCTACATTCAGCATACTACTCTCCATTTCTCTTTGGAATGTGACTATCCTGCTTTGTGTCTGTGCCCCAAGTATGTACATACTTGATCGAAGCTGTGCCCTGTTGGGCTATTATGTATCTCAGTTGCTAACAAATGTTGAGTGAAATCTTGAAAAATGGCGGCTCTATGTAACTTTTGAAAACTCCAGTAGGCAAAAATGTTAGCAAGTTGATGATTGTACTGACAAAAGTGTCCAAGAGCAGCCATTTTTTTCGATTTCAATCAACATTTGTTAGCAACTGAAATACATAATAGTCCTGCAGAACTCATACTTTGTGTTTTCACACTGCAGCTTCCATATACTACTGTGGTACCTACTAAAACAAATTTTAGAGCCGAGCGCGAAAAAAATACATCCATATACACACTCACTCACAAACTGTCGCATTTATAATTTCTCTGACGAGGTTCTTATAACATCATTAATCTGTATATCTGCATATATGACATTTATTGTTAGTTATTCGTGGAACATGATGTTGACAATTACATAACGTTAGCAGTGGGCCTAGCTCAAACATTTGCGAGCCTATGTGTAACTTCATCGTATCGTTGTCGTATACAATATCGTAACACTACAAACTATGAGTTATCTGTGCCACAGTTGCACTAGATAATTGATAGTTTGTACTGTATACGATACTGATACGCGTACGTTATTTACACTTAAACTTACAAATTTTCGTATTACGCCCACAACAGTTACAGTAATTTGTATCGTAAGGACAATTCAATTTGAATTCAGAATTCAACTGAGCGTTTCCTGTGCTTCGGAGGGCAATCTTAAATGATAGAAGGACGCATTGTGGAATGCAAACAAGTCGTAATAATCGATAAACTGTCGACAATTTTACGATCGTATAAGACGTCGATGTGACTTCCATACTTGCTAGGGGCGATACGATTAGTTGACAGGCCCGTTGGTCTAGTGGTTAGTGACCCTGACTGCTATGCCGGAGGTCGTGGGTTCGATTCCCACCCAGGACAAATGTTTGTGTAATGAGCACGATCATTTGTTCTGTGTCTGGGTGTAATTTATTTATTTATCTATAATATGTATGTATTTAGAAATATATAAGTATGTTTATCAGTTGTCTAGTACCCATAACACAAGCTCTGCTTAGCTTGGGACTAGATGGCGTTGTGTGATAGTTGTGGAATATTTATTTATTTATATTTATTTAGTTAAATTTATCTACTTGTACTATGTTTTGCACTGCTGGTTGTATGTCTTAGTAGACCTTCGGGCGGCATGGAAGCTTCGACATGGGTAGCCTATATACATTAATCCGCACTGGGCTCGCGTGGTGGATTATGGTCCAACTTCTCTCTCTGAAAGGAAGGGTAGAGTCCCAGCAGTGGGAACACAATGGGCTATGTTCATTATATCATATGTAAAGCGTTTCAACTTTCAACATCAAAGGAATTTATAACTTGTCCAAATCAAATCCATTTCTCTCCCAAACTACGCAAACAGTTTCTGTTATAGAAAAGTTGTGTACTTAGCGTCGTGTCACACGAGTGGTTAAGGCAAGTACGACAAATTTATATTTGCGTGTGACAAAACTGGAATAAGAGTGTATATAGGAAAAAATGAACCAATTCGCACAACAGAACTAACAAGTAGATAACTATGGTAAGTTATCTACTTGTTAGTATTTTTATTATATATTTTTTGAAGCACTGACGCCAGCGTAGCGAAATCGAAATTGTAAATCTTTTAATACTTATACGAGTAGGTATTTTTATTACATATGATCTTATATAAAGAGATAGATATTATGTTAGAAATACTTATGTAGTACACAATACATGCTAGACGAAATAAGCTTTGTTTATGCACCCTAACGACACCTGTGATGGAAGGAGGCGATTGTACGTGTGTATATGATTGTATGTAAAATGCACATATGAAATTTATCTTTGAGGTATTTTACTCCATTTAAATTCACATTATGCCAGTAACATTATTATATCAGATATATTGCATGCTCTAAGATTTAATTCTTTTGGTTCAGACAGCTCACCAATATAATCTTCTAATATATAAAATTTCTCGTGTGCACAGTGTCTGAAACAAGACTTCTCCGAAACGGTTTGACCGATTCTTATGAAATTTCGTTTCTGTATATTCAGTAGGTCTGAAAGTAGGGTCGCATCGTACTTTTCATCATCATTATCCATCATCACGCAGGTGAAACCGTTGCGCGCAGCTATTCTTTGTATAAAAAACGGACTTAAGAATTGTCTCTCTTAACACTAACATCCGCTTAAACGCCTCAAGTGCAAGGTAGTTGATATAAATACAAGCATTTGATAATCATAGCCGGTGCATAATCTAATTAATATTTAAGCTTTATTATATAATGTCAAACCTAGAGCCGCATTTATAAAATTGCCACTTCCCAGCCATGGGGTAGCATGGGGCAAGCGCGGTGTATCGGATTGCAATAAATTCTGGGGGTAGAAATGGGGTGTAAGCGAACTCCGAACGCCTTCCGCATTTCTTGGGTTTCGTGTCTGTTCTATACTCAGTTTATTTATGTCTATAATATACAGTAATGTGACAGATAAATAATCATAAAATCAGAAGGTAGAGCGAAGTAATAACAATGATGTTTTTCTGTAGAGTTAATTTATTATCACATTATTTACATTAAGTGGTCTGATTCTGTCATAAAAATAAAATAAGAGAAAAAATAAGAGATCGATATTACCTCCTCCTTTTTTGAACTTGAGATTATCTCTATTTAAATATTCATCATTATCTAAGCCGTAAGACCGTTGGAATCGGTATTCCATTAAATAGCGATTTTTCAACATCCACACAAGGTCTTCAGTTCCTAAACTGCACAGTATTAGGCTGTACTATGATAACCCAATGACTAATATACATCTCAGCCGTAGGACATCCACTGCTGAACATAGGCCTCCCCATCCACCCCCATATATACGAGTACATACTTATTGATATACACACCCAGATACAGGACGACAGACATCTGACACACAGATGACCTGTCCATTGATCGGATTTGGGACCAGCGGCTCAGAAGACAGGGTTGCTACCAACTGCGCCGTAACCAGCCAGTCATATACCACTGTCACTATAATTTAATAAAATATTAGATATATTTTTTATTGATTTATAAATGTGCTTACTTCCTAGGAAATTGTGTGCGTTTTTAGAATAAAATCCCAAACACACATAATTGAGCACACAGAGGGAAAATTCAAGTTAACTGTAAAAACGTTTTAATAAAAAAAAGCTTATCATAAAGTCCGACATTATATAGAAGACAAATATGCTTGGAATACTCTACTTCTGGCAAGCTGTCACTCTGCCACCCATAAAATGTAATTTTAGTAGTACCTAAGTAGAATAGAAACATTGTAAACATCTATATAAAAAGAATGGGCCCGAGTTTCTTGCCGCTTCTTCTCGGTAGGTTCTATATATTTTGGAACGCGGCGGTAGAGTCTTTAAAGTATATTATAACGAAAATTATAATGTACTTTATTGACAATCATATGCATACATTATAGACGTTCATAAGTGCGTCTTTGATGCCTAAATTGAATAAATGATTTTGACTTGACTTGCCTAATTTACAAACTTCAAAGTTTATCTGTCTTATTAAAAAAAGAAACGAAATTAGATCACTGACTGTTCTTATCGTGCACGGCAATGTAAGGTATAACGACCTAATAAGTTCATTAGCAACGACTCTCTTGATGAGGCAAGACCTCAAAGAGCCTGTCACTAGTTTATCGGCATCTTATATTATCCCAGAAATGTATTCTAATCGGATACATTCCTGGGAGTGCGAGTTACATAACTTGATTCCTCCATTCCCATTCGCATCTACAATCGAGCAGACGTAACATCGCGACATCACTACATGGCCGAAATTCCATCATTGCGCACTTTTTTTGGTTTTGTTTCTCAATTCATAACGCGTACAACTAAATAATTAATTGCTTTGGTCTGTGTTTTTCACTTTAAATACATAATCTATATTCACAAGTGTACTCATCACTAATTATCAGGTGTGATACTGGACAGCCAACCTTATTATAAATAAAAAAAGTAATAAATAATACTCGTATGTAGTTGAGAAAACTATCCAAGCATGAACGGTGTAAAAACAAAACCCAGATAAAAACACATACCTATTCGTAACTTAATCACTGTAGGTACCTACTATTATATATTCTGCGACAGAAGTAAACATCTACTAGCGCGGCGCCAGCCTGTCTCCACCGTTCAGCAATCAATGGCATTGCCTCTTGCTTTTTATTAATAAATATCACCGCCTGACCGCGCTAAATATATTCTCCCTCTCATGCATAATACATCCGGAAAATTTGGAATAGTAATTGCCATCTAGAGAAACCGGCTATAGGAACAAGGGTTAAGAAAATACGAATTTTTGCTTCATAAGTTAGAAGGCGGCCGCGGGAAGTTCCTAGAGCTTGTAAGAGTAGATGTGCGATGTTTCCTCGTAAAAGTTATTTTATTAGACAACGAATCTAGGACGGCTTGAAAAGAATGATCTATAGTGCTCAGACGTGCCAGGCTTCATGGCGCCGCTCGTGTTATGTCCCCAAAAATGTTTTGGTTCTTGTTATGGTTGCTATTTAATGGTTACATAACATATGCTTTTCTATATATATTTACGGATTGGCAAACACAAACTTTGAGAGGTAGTTTCATTTCTCTTTTATATTTCTGTTTTGACATAATTTTAGTTAGTGGAATCAAAAATGGGAGAAGGCGCTGGTCTTCGAATCACAGCGTAACGCTACATCGAGGACCAGAGGCTTCAAATTTAAATTGTACACTCTTTTATGTCATTAAATGAATTTTTATGTTTTATATCATTGTTTTTCTCAACTTTCACGCTGATATGTTAATATAAAATTAAACTATTTTTTGGAAATGAAGCCAGCATTTTGGGCACTTATCCTTTAGCAAATGGTTTAAGTACTATATGTTTGAGAGTATTTTTAACCTTTGTCCATTATTTTGTATTACTATGGTTAAAATATTAATATTTTTTATTTAAATAAATAAATATTCCACAACTATCACACAACGCCATCTAGTCATTATATCTTATTATCTTATCATCCTCTATTTATTATATTAATTATGTCAGTTTATTATTATTATTAGGAATTAACATACACTATTGTTAAACAAATTCTTTTATGTTTTTTATGTTTTATAAAGTTACTTTGAAAGAAATGGATTTAAAGAAGTGAACATAAATGAATTCAAACTTAACAAATTTATAAACGTATTATAATAACAAATATATTTTTATTAATGTATAATAAAATACTCTACTGCTACGTTCTAAAATAAATAAAAACGAACAATTCTATTGATAGCAATTTGCATTAGCAAATTATTATAATAATTCAATATTAGTACATATTATAGGTATAATTAATAGTTTCAAATATGGAACCTGCGAGTAACAAAACAAAATGCCCTGTGTGCCGTGTGTGGCACCATCATATACTTACATGTGAAATCAATATGAAAAAATAACAACAAAATATAGCACTTTTGATATTAGTCAACATACTTATATATGTATATCCTGATTTCGCAGCAGTGAAAAGTTATGGACTGAATATTAAAGTATGGCTTTTATAAACTTATTAAAAAAAATATATATATATATATATATATTGATATGAATTTTTAGACAGACAGTTTTTGAGAATATGGACGTTGACTAATATCAAATGTTACCTATATATTTTTTAAATAATAGTATAGGTAACTAATTTTTATATTAATACTATGGAAGTTGTTAAGCTGTAAAGCATTAGAATGGACAGAAGGACGTACATTCGGATTACCTAAACGATCTTATAAGTATTCCTCGTAGTACGGAATCTTAAAAACCGCATCAAAACCTGACCACTGGTTAGTAGGCTACCATAAGTACCATAAGTAATATTTAATCAGCAGTATGATGCTAAATCCTCGAACATACAGATAGACGGACACCGCTCTCGGACTTATCCCCCGCTTTTATCCGGGGCTTGTGATGCGTACGTTTGATGCATTTATAGATATGACAATAAAATTGCATTTGACTATGCCCGTACTACCGAATAATAAAAGTTAAAGTAAAATGTAGGCTTAGAAAAAACTATACAGGAGTCGGTCATCGTTGTCTAGAGCAATTTAAGTTCTCAAGGACCGGACCTGCCCAAATGTTACATTAGTATAGTCACAAAAGAACTGTCCAACATGCGACAGGTCCAATTATGCAATTACGCTAGAATACAATTGTCGTACAATACAATTATCATAGAATACGATTGTGTCGAATCCATTGTGATAAGAATAATTTGAGGACGATTTGAAAGTAGTCAAATAAAGCGTGTAATCACTATTATGTTACGAATGGCTATTTATATTGTGAAATAGAAGTTCCGCTACGATTAACTTTATAAAATAACATTATGTTCTAAATAATATTTTAGAAATTTAAGTAAATTATTTTCTATTCCGGTTTAAAATTACATGAATAACGTACACGCACCATTTCCCGCTATATCAACAGAATAGAAGTTCACTAATAGCAAAAAAATGTTTGCCAAAAATGGAGTACCTGGAGTAATTATTGAGAATCGGTCCACAAATGGGGGAGAAATTGGCCGACATACACAAAAAAACATGTGTATGTTTTTTTAACCTCCTCCTTTATTGAAATCGGTTAAAAACAGCAGTGTATGTGTTCAATTATGCAAAAATAACTTACAAAATAAATACCCAAAGACGATTCAGTTAGTAAACTGCGTCCATTAAACACATAAAGATTAACCTCTTCAATTTGCAAAACTATTCTTTTCAATAAAACTTGATATCCCATCGTCGGAATTCTTAGCTACCATTATTTACTTTCCCCTTCCCTAATACTAAAACAAAACACTTTTGGCAGTACCTACTGCGACCCTTATGAAAAGTATTGTGAAAAGATTTGTATTATTGTACACTCAAACACAAAAAAGTGCTCATAAAGTGCAAACGCTCATGGAAATGCATGATCTTTAATTTTGAACGTAGCAAAGAAACCTCGTCGAAACAAAGCAACATATTTCTGCCGGTACAGCTAGGTGTAAAAGTTCTCATTCCCCCCAATAGTTTTAATATAAATATGTTAATTCTTAGAAGTGCGTGATCTTTATAATATTTAACGATAGAGATGAAAACCTCGTCGAAACAAACCGGCCTATTTCTGCTGGTACAGCTAGGTGTAAAAGTTCTCATTCTCCCAAATACTTTTATTATAAATGTTTGAACTCTTAGAAATGCATGATCTTTATATCTTGAACGATAGAGATAAAAACCTTGTCGAAACAAACCGGCATATTTCTGCTAGTACAGCCTCGTGTAAAAGTTTTCATTCCCCCCAATAGTCTTTATAAATTTTGTAATAAGGTTCAACATAAAGTGATCGTCTTTCTATTTAAGTACATTATTTACGACCGCAGCGTCATGGGGTTTCCATCTAACTTACGGTTGGATTGCCGTGAGTTTTGGAGTTAAGTGAATTGCTTTACCTATGTTTTGCTGTTGCGAATAACATTAGGGGGACATTTTTATTGACATGTATAAGTATGTTTAACTGTTGATATGTTTGTGAGCTAATGTAAGGGTACAGATGCATATAAATAAATAAGAGCAACTACTTAAGTTGTCATTACCACTAGTCTTACAAATAATCTATATAAAAGACAGTAAATTGTTACATACAATTCATTATACTTTTATGAAAACCGATAATTAACCTCGCATAGTAGATTGTATTGGATGGCGTACCAGGGGTATATTTAATAGGAGTACCTAACTTATTCTGATATTAGCTTGGTACCTACCTAATACGTTTGTATACTTTATGGTATTTCTATATTAATATTATAAAGATGAAAGATTTGTATGTATGTTTGTAACGAATGGGCTAAATAAGAACTGGACCAATTCAAAAAATTCTTTCACCTTTGGAAAGCTACATTCACCCTGAGTATCATAAGCTATATAAGATTCATCATCATCATCATAACGTATGTTATAATTATCAGTTATTTGGTTCGATAACGAGAAGCAGTTAGGCCATAGGCGGACCGCATGTTACAGTCGAGACCAACTGCTCTAGAGCGGTCGCGTTGAAGTCTTGCACGACTACAACACGACCGCATAATACAGTCGACTACGACTGCTTGGTGCAGTTGTGTTCGACCGCAAAATAATACTGATGCGAGTTCATTTACAAGATGGATTTCGATGAAGAAACACTGCTTCTTGTACTACTATTACGCAAGCGTAGGCGTAGAAGATACCGTAGTATGTGGGTGCGTCCAATACATACAATCAAGAGAACAGCATGGACTACTTCATACTTTGTATCCGCAGCTGAGAGAAGACACTAAAATATTTTTCAACTACTTTAGAATGTCCGTGGTTTCATTTGATGAATTAGTTAGTATTTTAAGCCATAAAATACAACGGACAGATTCCAAAATGAGGAAAAGCAATGCACCTGAAGTCATTGCATTGCGCGGTCGGCAGCAACCGCTTGTAGCGGTCCGTGTATGGTGGGTCCGGCAGCTCTAAGCAGTCGACCGCACGGCGATACTCGACCGCAGAGCGACTGCTCCGACATGCTCAGGAACTGCTCGAGCGGTCCGTGTATTGCGGATATGAATTTAGTATGGAAACTACAGATCGCCGTGCGGCGACCGCATCTTGCAGTCGGTTTCGACTTTAACTCCGTGTCCGTCTATGGCCAGCCTTACATTTAATTATACATAACACAGAACATGATGGTGTTTTTAATACCTCTTGGTTGGTATAAAACGTATCTGTGCTTGCCGGTCCGTGGTCTCCACTCCAGAACCTTCCGGCCCCATCGGCCATCTGTTCTGCGTGCTGTGTGCCCTGCCCACGGCTACATCAACTGGCTAATCTTCTGGGCTACGTCGGTGAATTTCGTTCTTCTATGGATCTCCTCATTTCTGATTCGATCACGTAGAGAAACCCCGAGCATAGCTCGTTGTGCGACTTTAAGCTTACTTATGAGGCCCATAGTAAGATACCACGTTTCAGTGCCATAAGTCATCACTAGGTAACACACATAGGTCGAAGACTCTTGTCTTGAGACACTGAGGTATTTTATATGGGCAAGATCGTTGACATTATATTATAAGCCTTAACAATTTCTGTATTTACCGCCTATATCCGCTTCGAATCATTTGAATACCCACTCTCATAAATGGTTATTTCGATCCAAATCGGTACCAAAAGCACGAAACAAAAATGCACTATTTGTGTCCAAAATATCATCGCTTCCAGCGGTGCAAATGATTCGGAATAAATGTCTACATATGGCAAATCACGGCGCCGGTCGTTCCGAACACCTTTACCGAATTAGCTGTATCGGTAGCACATGGTAGGAAAAAACACATTAACACCCGGCAAGAGCGGATGCTGTTTGGATCTCTTGCTTAGGTGGGGGCTGGTAAGGGGACTAATATTGGTCTAAGATGCTTTCTTTGTTTTTGATAAATTAAAGAGAGTAAGACACCTAAAGCAGTAAGCGTCACACATGCTGAATGCTTATACTTTACATTATTGGTTGAAGGCAGAATATCTGGTACTGCCAAACTGTGTGCCAAATAATATAATAGTAACAGTGTGCAAAGACACCTTGCCGGCCAGATGTTATCGAACTGGGCCAAAATGTGATGGATTAGGTTCTTCCTTTGTTCCGTCAGCGGCCGAGATTTGGGGTAACATCGGAAATAGATATTGGATTACAAAATTACTTTATAATATAGACTTATGTACGTACAGATAGTAGATCAAATAAAAAAAATGTTAAAGTTTTCATATATTATTTCATTATGAATGTTACATTTAATACATATCAGAACTCTGTTAAAAAAGTTACTAATTGTTAAATAATTTTTATTAAAATTAATAAATTAATATCTATTGAATTAATAAATAAGTAAAAATATAAGAATAAGTAAATATTAAGCAAATTAAATACAAAAAAAATCACATAGAAACACTCCAAATTTGAGTTAACGTTTTTTGTAAATATGCCCAAATTGGATCGCCTGAAAATTAAATTAACTAATTTTTATAACGGACAAGATAGCCGGTAGCGTTATATAGCGATGCTTATACCAAGACCTCAATACATGATGGGCAGGCGGGCTTTCTGCCACACTCAAGATTTAAAATTACTTGGTGACAAGTACGATCATCAGGCGTGTTTAAAATGGTGGTGAGAGTATCGTTTAAGATGTTAACATGCTGCTGTAAAAGTAAAGGATACACAGTTAATAAATCTTAGAACTTACATCAGTAGTTTTGCGACAAAAATACACTTCCTAGCGAATAATGTAATAATAGTTTTAAAAATATGTATTCGAACATTGTTGATAACGTAAAAAATAACAAAACATCGAATAAAGTGTGTGTACGTACAAAGTTTCAGTAGAGGCTCCTAATTATTGTAGGATTAATTTAAAATGACAAATAAAATTGTACACACTTTTCTACTAATTGTTTTATATTATTAGTTCGACTGTATTTTTTATGTTTGTTACCTAATAACTTTCGACTGGATGAACCGATTCTCCAAATTCATTCTTAAAATTCTAAAAAAAATGTGCTTTTCGTGTGGTCCCATTTAAATTTCATCAAATTCGGTCCAGTAATTTTTGAGTTTCACTACATTATCTGAATAGAATGGAAGTAGGTTTCAAATTTTTCAAATTGTACTAGTTTCTATACCTTGTCCCTTGAGAGACAAATAAACAGAAATAAACGTCAGGAGCTGTGATTCTGCCCATTCTGACTAAGCAGTAGCACTTTCAGTCACCGCTTTCACCAGCATCATTCCCTTTTCTCTATCCGTACAGTTAAGACAGGAACTCGTTGCTGGTTCTATATATCTTCTAGACATCGTATATCCCATCAATGATATTGCCCGGCTTGGTGCCTGCCACCGTAGTACCAGATATTCTTCTATGCTCAAAGACAGCGGGGAACAGAGGCTTATAAATAATGCTCGTTCTTCTCTCAACGATATAAAACCGGAATTGCCATACACTAAGATTAGAACAATGACTAGTCCGGCTAGAACTGTAGGTATGTTAATGTCTCAATTAAAAGGATATCCTGCTCAACCTCGGAGCGGAACAAGCAATGCTGGGATATTAGGTTACGTCACTTTACCAGTCTAGCTCTTAATTAATGGATGCGACGACTCTGTTATAACAAGTCTTTGTGGAGCTAAGCTACTTAACTACAAGTGTAGTGTAGTAACATCATACTAATATTATAAATGCCAAAGTTTGTGAGTCCTTCCTATTAAGTATGATAGAATACTTATTTTCACCTCACAAACTCGGAATGATTCTGTTTGTAACTAGCAATCTAAGTGCAAAAGTGCATTATGTCCGCTAGCGTGGAGAGTTTTTAAAATTCGAACCTTTCTATTCCACACTTTTCTATGTCGCAAGTTCACTGCAAATGCATTAAATACTCATTTCATTTCAGTGCGCCAACCTCATTTCTTTGAACAATCGCACTGGCCAGCCACAGGTGGCATCACTGGAGTGAAAGAAAAAATAAAGAAATCTTTTTAAAATTGTCTTCTCTTTATTCAATTCACCTTCCCCTACGAATAATAATAAGTCTATTATTCGTAGACCTTCCCTAATTTGTTTTGAAAATAGTAATTTTATTAAATATGAGTGAGTCCAGCAGCGACGAAGATATTAGTTGCAGATAATAGAATAGCCTGCTGAATTAGTACGGAGTTATTAGTTACCTCAAGAGGAAAAGTCTGTCTATCAAGACTCTTTTTCTCAGGAACGTGTAAAGACAATTGAAATTTATATCAAATGATCGGGTCTACGGTCTCGTTCAGCTGTGAAAACATTTTACTTGTAGGTAAGTCAACGCGGTCAAAAGATTTACGATATCACAAGGGAATCAAAACCTATAGGGTGTTTCTGTTGATCTGGAATCATGAAATTTGGAAAGGAGCGATTTCTTACTACACAAATAATGGAAAATAATCTGAAATCTGCAAATATGTTGTTTTAAGAAAAACAAAGCGAATTTACTATTAAATACTTATTAAGTACTAGAGACTGCCCGCGACTTCGTTCGCGTAGTAGGCTCGGCTTTTGGTCTCGCCATAACCTCCCATCTTTTCTTGGTTGTTCTTTCATAAGAACCATCTCCTAACAATAATTAACACAACAAAAAAATAATTTGCGATCTTGTACTATCCGTTCTCAAGTTATGGCGTGACCAGGAGAAATAGGGGTTCCTTTTTATGCATATAGATTTGCAGTTAAGTTTGTCCTTTAACCCAGTTCGTGGTTTAGTTCGAGCTATAATATTAGATAGTTTCTTAATGTGCGGCGCTTGGCCGCTTTTTTATTTAAACCTATAATATTTTATTATACCTATAAGTGTTTGACATTTTTTACATGACTTTGGAGTCATATAGAAAAGGTAATATAAACACAACGCTCGTGTCTCATTTTAATCATCATTTTCTCTTTTCTCTGTTCGTCTTGGATCGGCGGATACGCGGAGAGTATGCTGTAGCAAGAATACAGTAAAATAAGACTTAAACAATGTGCTACAAGACAACCTGTCACAACTCTGCGGATGTAACATCTTTGAAAACTGCTATTTAAGTGTATAATAATCGCAGCCAACAATAGCAGGATCACATTATGAAGCTGTAGAATCTCATATGTTTATTTTAAAACTCTCTTTTCTATTTTCAATCGTTTATTGAAACAACGCGACAGCTGTTTTTGTGCAAAGTTTTATCTTTTCTTTTCGATAAAATCTCAACAGATGGTTATCGTAAATCGACACCTTTTACAATACAAATTACAGCTAACTCGCGAGAAAAGATTACTAAACAGATAATGTTTAAGTAGCTACATCTTTGCTTATCGTACTATAGATAACACAATTGTCCCGGATAATATGAGGACAATAGGATTATGAGGACACAAAAGATCTGAGCGCCAGAGCCTCTGGAAGCTTAATCTCGTTTTACACTTAGAACCAAAGACTGAAACCGGTACAGATTTTTAGATCATGGCGGACTCGTGGTCCCACCGTTTTGCTTCACCAGTGTGACAACGAGTAATTCATTTTTCTCGTGGTCACAGTGTGCGGTGTGATCAAAAATGTATTAATTAAAACATATGACTAGGGTGGTGCTTTGGCAGTGATAAATATTATTTAGTACCTTATAGTAGAGCAAAGCTACTATAAGGTATTAAGATAAGGATTTCTATCTATCTAGATATGAATTTTAATTACGTTTGATTTTTTAATCTATTGTGTATTTATAACACTCCTGATACGAAATATTTACAATAGTTAATTTTTTGCCCTCTACACTTGTATTATATAGAATATACAAAAGTAGTGTCAAGACGTATATTATAGTAATAATAAGTCGTGGATACGCTGGTCTTTGTTTTATTATGCAGCACGAATGAGTTATCACTCGCATGAATCATGTACTTCACAATATTTCAAACATTTGTTTGGAATTATCTAATAACACCAATGCAATTGATTACGTATGTAATAATAAACCATTACATAATATATCAACATCAATATCCATAGTTCAATGTTCACGTAAAAGTTTATTAATCTATGAATTTCTTAAATAAATATATCGCCCCAAAACAAAACTCACATTCGACTGTGCATTGCTCCTAGTGTATGAAGTATAATCGTTAGATACCATTCGTCAACAATTCATGATATCTAACGATTTATACACATGTGTGAGATGTATCGGTTATTCGGTCCTTACTAGGGAAATGTTTGTACAAACCGTTGTAACAGGATTACATGGCGTCTCGCCACCGTTCTGCTATTATCTCACCGTGTAATGTAATTAGAGATGCATACCTGTAACAGATGAGATAACATTACATTAGATTGCTATTTTGCACTGCTTTTTGAGAACAGTGTGTTACTTTTATGGGAAAAGATGGTGTGATTAAGTAACATGCTTCTAACAGAAGGAACATAAATAATCTAAATAACTGTACTACTAGGTTCTTATATAGTGTTATATAAACTAACGTGGTTTTCACTATTTTTTACAATTTTATATTTTATTTTAATAGGTACGGTATTCTTTCTTAAATAGGGTTTATTGCGCATGTCATTACATCGGATGACGAATAGAGCTGGCGAAGTGTGGGTATATTTACACATCTGCCACGACTCTTGGGAATGCACAGGTGTGATGTTATGCATAAGTGAGTACATATGTTATAAGATCAGTACTTTTAGAGAACACCTCCTACAATTACAACAAAAATGGAATCGACTTCAACACTAAGAAGTGTGATGTACCGACTTCTACGAGTTATAGCACACTTGAAGTCGGTTCCGTTTTTGGGTAAAATTTCTTTAACCTTTTTAGTGACCTTGGCTACTTACGGGATCGATTGGTCTGTGATTGTCATTCACCGTCAATCACGATATCATCAAAATAGGCGAAAGCCGAGCTGAATCCATTTAAATATTTAAATGGATTCAGCTCGGAAGTATGCTATACAAAAAAAAAAATCAAAAGCAGACAACTCTGTAAAAAGTTATGCATGATCATATATAAAAAATAATTAAACGCACCGACTTGAGAACCCTCTTTTTATTTAGAAGTTGGTTGAAAATCAGTAACGTTTCTCTTTAGTAGATATGTACTCGTATGTAAGGCAAGACGTATATATGTTATTCTAAAATAGATATACTTACGTTAATTAATTTACTTTAGTCATCCAACAACCCTCAAAATGTACATAATTAAAATTATATCGATCAAATATAATTATGGTACTAAATAAACATATAAAAATAATATAAACAAACTCGACGTTTACGATGTTTGCTTCAACTAAAATAGCCATTAAAATGAACAGTTTGTCATGTTGCAAGTATCATTTCAACAGTAAGTAGGTAGGTAGCCAGATGTTCGCTACTGGTTATGTTTCAAGTGTTTACGAAGTTTATGAACATGTCGACATAGGTTATCGGTAAACTCGAAAGGTGGAGATATGTTTCACATCTGCATGCTTCCACTTGTAACGCAATTGACAGTTCGAAGAATTTTGCCGTAGGTTAGTTAGGTGACGGTGACGAATTTCGCAGCCAAAATAATTATTTTATGTTTATTCTATATCTTCAACTAAAATTACACATGTCGAAAAAGCATTCTGTAAGATTTTTCTAATATTTTAGCTAATCAGAAAACAGAATATGAATCAATTCACTAAATAGAAAAAAAATCATGAAAATGGGACTCAACGTTTGGTGTTCATGTTAAATGAATGTTATTTTTACATAAAGCATAACTATAAAATAATCTATTTAATAACCAATAGCTTTTCTTTTGACAATAGATATAATTATATTGTGTAAGATATTTAAATAATTTTAATATTTATTCGACTTTTAAAATTTTGATCGGATACTCGGACGGGATTTTTGGTCTTATCTTAACGCATCTTGTACAAGACGCCTAACATCTATAATATACAATATACTTACTATCAAAATCAAAATTGTTTATTTCGAGTAACGTGACTCATTAAAATAAAATCAAGCACATAAAAATCACAATCAAATATAAATATAAACAAAAAAAAATTCAAAAATTATCTTATGTTAGCAAATATCATAGTCAGTATTGTTATTAAATTAATCAAGTCATAAGTACATAAAAATAAAATTGAATAATAATAACAATATATATCACCTAACAAATTTTAATTTTCTAATCGGCATTGGAAGTGCGACATGCCTACCCCAACCATGCCAGATATACGGGCAGTCCAATTTATAGTATATTTAGTAAGTATGTATATAGTAAGAAGTATATACAATATAATATAATACAACTATATATAGTAAGAAGACTTTCCTAGTCTGTTACAAATCGCATCTCGACGGAGGGACAATAGTCCCCGCTAGGAGTAAAAGAAATACGACAAGTTGTAAGTAAGTACTGCGTACGTGCGGGGCTTGAATAGGAGATCATAGGATTATACCCAGTCTTGCTTCTAGTATTAATACGTTATGTAGAATAGTTTATTGCCGAGAGCATTCACCTTAAACTCGAGAGAATTCGTTTTTTTAGAATATCTATATAAATAGTTTCAAAGCTGTTCTGGTGGCACTCAGTTCGCACCGGAAGCAGGTTGGCGGAAGGCGCTCGGCGCGTGGCTTTTTGTGCCCTCCGCGGTGTACTGTTGAAGGGTTTCGCGGCAGATGGACTGACGGGGCTTGCTAGGTAATCGAATTACCCAACTAATATTCTACTGTTAGGTATTCTGTCGTAATTTGTACAAAAACTGTGTAAAGTATGTTTTTTGTATAGAAAAAATTTAACACGAAAATACATTCTATCTTTATAAAAAAGTATCAAGATGCTGGCTTACTTCTTTATATGGAGTAAGTACTATAAATGCTACCCCATGTGAGGCAAGGACAAAAGTTATTTGTATGAATTTTACCAGTCTACTAGTGCTACAATAAATGTCGGCAATGTAACGTATCGTGTAAGGGTATGAATATGATTTGCAACTGTTGAAATAAAATTCTTCCAATTTCGATCGGTATTATCTACAGAGCTTTGCCGATTAGTGCCCCACCGGCGTTATCAGACAACTAAAAAAGAAACTAAACCTGAGAAACTAACCGCTAAGATGAAATCACGGGGCATAACTACATTGTTAATAATCACAAAAAGCGAAGCTTATCAATATGCTAAATATAATTTACCAAACTACAACTCACGGCTTTTATGAGATCAAAATATAAATACTTCTAAAGACACAGAAGATCTGTTGTCGCAACGATGATAACTTTGTGATCAATAAAATTTCCCAATAAATAACACACTAAAGGATCACAGAAAAGTAAACTACTAAAAGTCTATCTTCTGTAAATAATGCTTCCTAGATACGAAGTCGAGAAACCATAAATTTGGAACAAATATAAAATTTCCTTTCTAGGCGGCCCGAAAATATTAAGAAGAGACAACCAAGTATTCATTTGTCAACACAAACCAATGAAAAAGCTCAACCGCGACTCTTGATCTAATTTTGAAACAAACAAAAAACCAAACATCTGTAGGATAGGAGCGCTTCCGTTTAGAAAAACAATCCGAAAGAAATTAACGTAACGCCCGTGACATTTTTTATTTGATTAAAATTAGTTTTTAGACAAGGAGGGTATATGATAAAAAATTAAACAACCCCTCGACTTTAATATACTTGGCTAAAAGTACTAAATAAACCGTCTAAAATTCATCTTATTTTTAAGCCAGGTGATAAATCGATGGAAGTCCCCAGTCTCCTGCTATGTGTGAATGATATGAATATTTTGTATACTTACTTAATATTTGGTCCAGGATTTAAATACACTACCATTGAGGGCTCAGTTAGCTTAGTTGGTAGTTTACCCTGAATTCAAAGTGCGAGGTCCCAAGTTCGATCCCTGTCCATGGCAAATATTTGTGTGATAAGCAGAAATTGGAAGGTACTTTTCTATAAGGGGGAAATTGGCTGCGTCGCTATTTACAAACCATTACGTACTTGACTTTAAAGAGGAATTGGAAGTATGAGCATAATTGGTCAAGTGGTGTGAAGTTTAAAAACTGGACGATATTGGTTATATTCGGCAAGAACATTTCATACAACATATACAATTTTATCAAAATTGGTCAAGGTCTTCTCGAATAAATATGTAATTTTTTTCTGTATTTCGATGACTTGCAGATAGCTCAAACAGCGAGAATTGCCACTGATAATACTTACTGTCCTCGCGAAGTCTGCTGTTTGCAGAACTACTATAGTTTAATATTCGATTCAAATTATCGTATAGGTATATTTTTTCATTAATCCACATTACAATATATTTTTACAGTTATTTCATATAACCTAAAATATGTCCAAACAACGCTGTAAACAAAGCGGAAATGGCCTATTAGATAGCAGCTGTTCGGCGCACGCGCAGCTGCTGACGCCGCCCGAATTTCGCCGAGAGCTCGCGAAACGCGCCTTCCGCTTCCGGCCGATTGTACTTGCTCCTTCACTTAAGGACACTTGGGGTGGACATGAATGACATACCAAATACTGCGGTTGAACATTAATCCACATTTTTTTATAGTTAAACGGCTACGGCATTTTTGCAGATGGCCACGGGCAGTATAAAATAATATCCACTTTGTTTGGACGGATTTAAAACTTTGTAACATACAAAATAAATTTAAAACTTCGTGTTTTGTGTCCATAATAATACACATATTTTTTACTCTGATTTTTGGCAAGGACAAGAGTAGAAAAGTAAATAAATCTCTTTGAATTCTTGTAACAACGGGCTATGGAGAGGGCTATGCTCGGGGTTTCTCTACGTCAGTCTATCGAATCAGAAATGACAAGATCCGTAGAAGAACGAAAGTCACCGACATAGCTCAGAAAATTAGCCAGTTAAAGTGGCAGTGGGCAGGGCACATAGTAAGTACGTAGAACAGATGGCCGATGGGGTCGGAAGGTTCTAGAATGGAGACCACGGACCGGTAAGCACAGCCTAGGTCGTCCACCAACAAGGTGGACTGACGACCTGACAAAGTTAGCAGGACGACTTTGTATGCAGGCTGCTTCCAACCGGTCCTTTTGGAAATTTCTGGGGGAGGCATATGTTTAGCAATGGACGTCTACTACGGCTGAGATGATGATGATGATGAACTTAGCCCAATGCTAACAAAGGTCCTAGCTCGTAATTAAATATCACATGTACAATAGATACATTTACATCTCAATTGGAACAGTTACGTCGTGTCGTGACTATGTACCGTGATTTGAGAAAAACTGGTTTCCATCGTTACAAAGTGTCAAGTGACAACAAACCACCAGAACTTGGCCGCTACGCTCGCTAACGCCCTGACAAGCATTGTCTACGAACTAGTTGTGTTGCTACCGTGAAAATTGTCATAGAATATGAATATAGAAATGACACCGGTTTTAATATACCTACATTTTCAGATATTAAAGGATTACAAATAAAGTGGGGATTTAAAATCAACCTTTTACTGAAGTGTGAAAATCTCCTACACACTTCCTTCTTTTTTTTACATTTAAGAAAATCATTTGTAGAATAATCTAACATTTTTACTAATACCTTGAAACGAGCATTTCTTATCTTATACTAGCGTAGCGATTGCCCGCGACATCGTACGCGTAGTAGGCTCGGCCTTCGGACTCGCCATAACCTCTCGTATTCTATTTTTTTTATTTAAGAACCTTCTACGCAGTATTAAAAAACAAAAATAAAGATGAATAAAATCGGTAAAGCCGTTTTCAAGTTATAGCGTGACCTTATATATGATATATATATATTGCCATAATGATAATATATATATATATATATTATTTTTCTGAGTTTCTGAGGCGATGACTCGATCTAGCTTGGTTTTAAGTTTAGAAAACGTCGTTTTATCCGTGTTTCCAGGCAATTAAAAACTGCTACAATATCATTATGGCAACTAGACCCTAGTTATCAGCATAAATAAACAACTAAACTGTTTTACAGATACAGCAACACTAATGACAACTGATGGCGTTGTTAAGCAACACTAAACCAATTAGTGTTTGGTTTGAGTAAACTATCAACACCAGATCAAATATAAAACATCTGATCTTCTAAATAACTGCATACCATTCCAAATATATCTTATTTGAAGCACGCGTTCAACTTCCATAGCTGCTGCATCATCACAGCCGTCATTATGCATTTAACTACGTTATCGGAGCGTTAAATATTTAGGGCAGGTGTAAAGTGAAATTATAGTGTGCATTATCTGTGACCGCAGCATACCCAGCCGAGACGTGCTGCCTCGAAAATAGACAGTAATGCTACTGCATATTATGTGCGGCATATTTAATATGAACAATATTTTTTTTAAATAAGAAACACGGGTTTACACACGTAATATTTATCGGATAGATCAGTGCTAAGCGAGACGTCATCGACGCGGGCGTCCCAAACACTCCTTGAAAAAGACCACCGAATGTGGTCGAAACTATAGTCGGACCTATCCAATAAATGTTACGTGAGTAATCCCGTATTTCTAATTAAAAAACCACGTTATTTTTGTATAACAAAATTAACCATCAACTTATATTCATTTCACTATGGTTACCTTAGTACACCACAATGGTACCTTTCATGTTATTTAAACTAATTAAAACAAGCTAAATATTCTATGATATTGTTTAGAACAAATAACTTAAATAGTAGTTCTTCGAGACGGACCGACAATTATAGATTAAAGTCCAGTTCAGAACGTAAATCAAGAAATGATAAGATAAACTGCTCGTCTTTCGAGCCGGATCAAATCGATGGGACAATTTGTACCTGTAGAAGTGTACTATAAAAATGTTGTCCATAGCATTAGAGACAAGTTATTACATATTCAAGTACTTTGTGTATTACATATGTTTTTATGTGAAAGTTGTGTTCAATGCTTCATTGCATGGCTTCTTTGGACCCGATAACGTAAATGGCAGCCCTACATATGAGGACTGAATGCGAAAAGATCTGAATATTAAAACCAGATTATCACTATCTGTCTACGCATAATACTGGAACTTCGAACAGCTGATTTTAACCGATCCTGGTTGTGATGGTAACAGGTAAGAATGGCAGCAAACGACCAAGAGGCCGCACTCCAACGAGATAGTGATACCAAATCGACGACCAATCTCCACAAAGCACTCCACGAAGCGAAGGACCGGAACAGATGGAGGGAGATAATCAATGAGAAAATGATTTAACGGGAGTCACGAACCTCAGTAATGAGGAGTACGACGCGAGGAGGAAGTCAAATTATTTCCCATTTAGGTACTTTATATATACGTTTTTATGTGAAAGTTGAGCCCAACGCTCATTGCATGGTACCTTTGGACACCATAACGTAAATGGCAGTAGCTACATAATGAGGACGGAATGCAGTTAATGAAAAGACAATACGAACTGCATTTTTAAGCCACTATGGTAACAGAATTTGTTACCTTGTTGCATTAACACGGCCTTTTAGGGACACTGTAAACTTCTGTTTTTGGTGAACAATGGAAAAGATTCATTAAGTACTTAGTGTAGTTCTGTACGACCTTCCCACAAAGAAATTGATTTAAACCGAGTAAGTACTAAACTGAACAATTTTATTAATACGTTTTTGCAGGAGATTGTGATTCGTTGGGTATAATAAATTACTACATTAGGTATATTATAAACGCCTACAAAAGACATCAACGGGTTGCCTTAGACAAAAAGTATTTTAATATAACGATTTTCTAGGTATGATAAAAATATAATATAAATGAAGACAAGAATATAATCTTGAAGTATTAAAATATATTCACGAGTTTTTTTCAGTGGATGTAAAATACATGAATATATAATTTAAATATAATGTCTATTTCATTATTTATAATTATATAATACTAAATAAAGACCAATTTCAGCAAATAAGTGTATCCTTACTATTAAATGAAAACCAATTTAAACAAATTAGGGTCCGATAACAATTTTATCGAAAAGTAATTAACATGCGTATATTTTTTTATTGTTAGGTTTTATATTTAGTTTATCCCGGGGGTTGAAAGCTGCGCCGCACGTGCGTGCGCGCACCTGCCGGCACACCCCCAAGGGTGGATAAGAAGTAGTTTGGTTATAGAGGGTTTTTTACAGGTACCATGAATAAAAGACGATAATTCTGACTGCGGGAATAGACATGTCAAATTAAATAACTAAAACAAAGTAAGGTAATTATTACTTTCTGACTACAATTTAATCGCTACTAAACTGTCCGCACCAGGTTTACGCTATAACAAAAGATTTATGAATGAACCGGAGTCTTGCCGATTCGGACCGATTAAGGACCTTTAATAATGCCTAAAATAATGATTATAAAGATATCAATCACATCATGTAATTGAATATAAATAAAAAATGAAAAAAATGTGTGTAAACGTGTTTGCTTTCTTGTCACGCCACTGAACATATATTGCAGAACTGCGGCGCGAACATTGAATGTCGACGGGATAAAATTATCGGTAGAATAAAGCCTGCGATGTAGCTATCGCAGTTAGATCCATACTAGTGTCAAGGCAAAATAAAAAGATAATAAAAGTCAGTTTATCAACTCGTCAAGTTTATCGTGAGATCCATGCTCGCAAAGCAGATTTCAAAAGTAGGACTGGACATACTTTACTTCTCAAAGACGGCATTTACGTTAAACTGGCATCTTTAAAATCGTTGTTTTGTACTAACGTACATAACGCAATACTTTATTTTTTGCGGAAGATAATTAACAATACTGACGCTTAAAAATATCCAATTTAGTAGGAGCTAGATGGCGCATAGGTAGACTACTTTTGATTCCAGTAAAATGTTTCGGTGGAGTATAGACGCATTTAGGGCGCCTACTTTTTACAAGTTCTTTTATACAATCTAAAAACACTAAGTAAAGGTTAATTTAGTTTAATCTTTGTAATTTATTTAATAATTGACTGTTTTATATTTATCTATACTAACATTATAAACAGGCAATAATTGTTTGTTTGTTTAAATTGAATAGGTTCCGAAACTACTGGACCTATTTGAAAAAAACACCATTGGGATCTTAAATTATCCCTGAGAACATAGGCTATATATATATTTTGATTCATCATCATCATCCATCACCACGCGGGTGAAACCGCGGAGCGCAGTTTGTAATAAATAAGCATAATATTCGCGTTATTATCGTGACGATGACGATGACGTATCCGCAAGCTCGGCTGTGGGCCTAGCACGAATAACTGCGTAATTGTAACGTAATGTGTCATTCAAGTGAAACTATCTAAGGTGTAAGGTGATACAGATAATTCATAGTTTATACGAATAATTTTACGCAAATTGTTTGCGATATGGCTTCTGGTCTCTATCAGTGACGCTGCTTTCGAAACGCGCGTTGCCAGGC
Source organism: Selenia dentaria (assembly GCA_917880725.1). NCBI lineage: Eukaryota > Metazoa > Arthropoda > Insecta > Lepidoptera > Geometridae > Selenia > Selenia dentaria. Next base: position 28,882,755 of record OU862877.1, on the reverse strand, counting down.
TCAATATTTGGAAGAAATGGAAGAGCAAAAAGATTTGTTCTCGGGTCTTGAATGTGTGTGTTCATGCCTCCCGCTACACAGAGAATAATAGAGCGGAGCATGAATGCTGTAAACGTTATTATTTATAAATTTTATTTCTATATTCTATAGAGAAACGTTAAACAAGCATATAATAAGTGCTATACGAATTATTATAGAGCCTCTATATGTTCTATAATAATTATATTAGCACTATAACACACTTTACAATATACACAATGGTAAAGAAGTAACACTTACCTATCTAATGATTGTAATAAAATATTAAATTTATGTTAGAGTTTATTTTAACGCAACCTAATGTATGGATTAAATTTATCAACGACATTTATTCTTTTTAATGATTCAGTTAAAATATTCATCATACTATCCTAATCCTAATCATCAGAGTCATATTTTGAGAACGGATGGAACAATACTGCTAACTCTTTTTTTGTGTTAATTATTGTCAGGAGAAGGTTCTGTGGAGAAAAAAAGATGGAAGGTTATGGCGAGGCAGAAGGCCGAGCCTACTACGCGAACGAAGTCGCGAGCAGTCGCTAGTATAATATGTATATGGGGAAGAAAGTAAATTTGTTTGTTACGCTTTCACGTTTAAACTGCTAAACGAATCTCGATGATATTCAGCAAGAAGTTATCTACTCGTATATCCGGGAAAATGACATTGGGTACTTTTCATCATCACCATAATCCATCACCACGCGGGTGAAACCGTGGAGCTCAGCTAATAAAAGTGTAAAGAGGAAAGATTTTCTGTGTGTTTGTAACGAATATCCTTAAAAGGACCGATTTCAAAAAATAATTAGGTACCATTTGCTATATTATTCCTGAGCAACATAGACTATATATTTTTGTTCATCATTATATCCATCACCGCATGCAAGTGAAAACAAGGAGCACAGCTAGTAATAAAAATAAAGGTGAAATTGGTGTTAAATATTGATCAGTGGATCGTTTCACTTTATTGCCTGCATCATTGGTCAGTTTTTGCAATCGTTACAGCTGTAAAACTGCAATTATCATTCACTGGACTACCCTTTCCATGTCGCATTCAAGTAGTTACTGAACCATTGATATTGTTAAAGAATAAATTATAAATGTACTTTCAATATTAGTTTAATGCCTTTGCGTAAATAATTGCTATTGACGGTTTTATTGAATCTGTAATAGCCGATCGATGCTGATGAGTCTGTATCTAAAGCGAACCGAGAACCGAAGATGTCATGGCGTTACAGTGAACCTTATTATTATTACCTTATTATCTCGGCAACCTTTTGACCAATTATGCTCATATTCGAAATTAAAGTCAGGTACCTAATGTGTGTACCAAGTTTTATCTAAATCAGTCGGTTAATACCGCCACAGTGAACTTCCCCCCCTTTTGGGACAGTACCCCTCCACTCAAAAATCGCCAAAGACATAAAAATTATATTGAATAGTAGAACATGTATACCAAGTTTCTTCAAGCTTGATAGAAAATGCGATCTATACAGGAAGACCAACATACAACCTTACAAACATACGAACAGATGAAAGTCCATTTGGCCAGTTAAAGCAGAGACGCTTCGCTCGCTCTGTCAACTATAGAACATATAAATTAGCAGTAATTTTATACAGCTTTTTAATTTACTGGGAATTTTGAAAACTTTTTTAGTATTCAGGATTAATATAACATAATTTATTATTAATCCTTGACAAAGGCATAATTGATTCATCGCATGCAAAATTTTTTTTGGAGTTTTTTCTCTTTATTCCCGCCAATACCGAAGTAAGCATACGCAGGCTGTTAACGCAGCTTAATTTAATCAAACGTACTATACTTATAATATATATTTAACTGTATCATTTAACTACATTGTCCGTTAAATGGTACAGATCAAAAAGTGTAATAAAAAAGTATTGAAAAAATTTTGATCGTTGGATCATTTTATTTCGCTTAATTATCTGAATAATTGGTCAAGCAGTTTTAGCAATCGTTTAAACAGCTGGAAACTGCAATTGGTATTCACTGGACCACTCTTTCCATGTTGATGTGACGTGTCATTAAATAAAAGAGTCACATTAAATTAGTTAATTGATACTGTTAAATAATATAAGTGTTCATTTAATATATTTTTAAGAAATAAGTTGGCAAACGAGCAAGCGGCTCATCTGATGGAAAGTGATACAGTGTATAAAAGTATACAGTGAGTACAAAAAGAGACCGTCGTGGAGTTACAGTGAACTAACATTCAGATTTTAATATGGAAGTCCAATACAGCTTTCAGAGTGGAGTCAACACCGATTTTGGCGATAATATCACTGTTCTTCATTCCGATTCAATATTGCGCTTTTGACAGGCGAGATCTGTCAGCCATTCGGAATGGGTTGGAATCACGATCACGTTACAGCAAATACCTTAGACTTACAGTAAGGTCTTTGCGTTACAGTGATTCGTATATACTCGTATACGCTTCTTACAATATATTTAATGAGACGGTATGGAAACAATATCTTTCATAGTGAGCCGTTAAAGTACTTATGTTTAAAATATGCCACAAAAACTTTTGTTTTGCCGAAACGAACAAAAGTAAACACACGCACACACAGACTAACAGATGCTAGCGCATCAGGCAAACGCTGACGTTCTATAATTTTTAGCAGAACTGCCGTGCGATTCTCTAATGATTCGTTGCGTTCGTCGACGAGCTCACCGATGTCATATACGAGGGCGATATCTCATAAGGTATTTGAAGTCGGTGAACTCGTCGACGAGCGCATTGACGAATCATTAGAGGATCGCACCGCAGTTTGTAGCGTGGTCGTTGAAATCGCAAAATGGTGTCCTTGGTAAAGTAATCAATCGATTTTGACTGCAATCTGAAAGCAGGGAATTCATTATCTGTCCGTACCGCAACTGTCAAGTGTGACCTTCGATAAAACTATAGAACAGTAAATAGCTGCAAAATTTTATTCAGTTATTTTATTTACTAGTATTAAACTGTAAATTAGCACACACGCGTGCTCAATTCCTAGGACGTTACTTGTTATGAACAAACTATACCATCTACAAAGACAACTATAAAAACATTTGCATTATGCATAGAAATAATATAACTTAATTCATTATTATTGATTGACAAAGGTACAAATTTGTTCAATATAAGTCGCATACTTTTTTTTTGTTTTATTCTCTCTTAACTCCCGCCATTCATGAACTAATAAAGTTTATAGAAAAAATGTATAGGTACTCAGATAAAGAGTTAGATATAGAATAGAGGCAGTTTTTCTCACAGCCCTTTTAGTGCTATTGACAGTGACGGATCACATCAATTTATGCTCCAAATGAGACGCTGAGAAAGTACAAACATAACAACTATTTTAAACAATGTACTAGCTAGGCATACAGCAGAACATTTTTTTTCTTTTTTTACGAGTCCGTTGGCTAAGTTGGTAGCATCTATGCCTTCGAAGCGAAGGGTCCCATGTTCAATCCCTGGTAGAGATTTGTGAGACGAGCAGAAATATTTGTTCTCGGCTCTTGGGTGTTGTGATGTGCTATTGTACGTATCCGTGCTCCCCGCGACACGGAATCACTAACATTCCGTGTCTATATGTGTCCGCGGGTATATGATAAACTTTTAAATTATTTGTAAACGATTTTTCAACTAGTAAGAGGAAAGTTTGTGACACATGGCCTGAAACCAAAGTGGATTGATTCTTGTGCATTCAAATCTACTGTACTACGTACACAATTCTTATTTTTAATCACTTGGTACAATCGTTTCGCGGTTGAATTTCCACCAAAAGCTGTCATTTATTTTGTACTAACGACTGCCCGCGATTTCGATCGTGTAGTAGGCTCGGCCTTCGGCCTCGCCATAACCTCCCGTCTTTTCTTGGTATTTCTTTCATAAGAACCTGCTTCTGACAATAAGTAATACAACAAAAAAAGAATATGCCAGTTTGTTCCATCCGTTCTCAAATTTGACCAGGACCAGGATAAATAGGGGTTCATTTTGTATATAGACATTTTCCATGTACATACAATATGCTTTCCTCGGATTTCGACGTATTCGATGTGATGTACTCATAACCGTTAAGTATTTCGTAACTATACTCATGATGACAAAATGAGACTTTGTTATTTTTGAGGACAATAACCCCAAAAGGTTTTGGTAATTCACCCACCGCTTTAAAACGTAACTTAGACATAAAAGACAATGGTGTCGATTCTGTTACCATTCTCTAAACTTAAAATCTGTGTAGACTAAAATCCAAATTAGTATAACACTTCCGAAAGACAGAACTAAAATTAGATATTTCTCTTCAATTGTATGGGTATATTCTTAGAGGGATTAGTCGTCACGTAACTCGGTGCTCGCTAAACTAACGTAAACAACCAAAACAAGTGCAATTTGAAAAAAAATATACCGACTTCCATTCGAATCGATATTATTTTGGTAAAATTCTGTTATTGGAGTGTAACTCAAAAACTACTAAACCGAATGTAATGAAATTTAAATGGGACCACACGGGAAGCACCAGCTGAAAAAAAAGAATGTTGAGCATCGGTCCACCCAATCGAAAGTTACGAGGTAACAAACATAAAAAAAATACAGTCGAATTGAGTACCTCCTCCTTTTTGGAAGTCGGTAGAAAATAAAATAATTATGCTTATTTTAGAAATGTCATGTTACAGTGTCATCTAAATTTGGATATAAGCATTAACGGAATAAGAACTACCATATTTGACATTTGTTTCGCTAGTTTAGTTTTTATAACAAGTGAATCGCTACTAATGACTAACGGGTAGACTTATATTGTACGTGACTGTGACTTGACCATGACCATGACATATATGAATAAAAATCTGTCTTGATGCAACATATAATATTTACATATATCGTACTAATGCGTACCAGTAAAATAGTACAAATAGACTAGTTATTTTTACTTTCATTTTGAAGTGATGAAAGATAAGGTAGATATAGGGTTAGCTGGCAACCAGGTCGCTGGTTGCACTGTCTAGCACTCTAGCTTTCGGAGATAAGTTTTATTCTGATTACATCTAAACCGAATGGTGCTAGGGAAATGTATAATGCTGGTCTAGCTGTCCTGTCGCGAATCACCTAACAGTGTGTTCCGGCAGCTATCTTATGGGGGATCCCAATAATCTCCCAATAGTCCACAGTTTACCTTCATACCGATAGAAATTTGACATATTAGCCATACAAATAGTCAAATATCTATCTCTATGTATCAGTCGCCATCCTAGATCGAGTGAAAGATCCCTTAACGCGCATCATCAAGTGAGTTATGGCTGAAACGCTGGTCCAAATTATATTCAACTAATGTCCTGTAACTCTGCTATGCTCGGGGTTTCTCTACGTGATCGAATCAGAAATGAAGATATACGTAGACGAACTAAAGTCACCGACATAGCCCAGAAGATAGCACGCTTAACAGGTGGCCGATGGGGCCGAAAGGTTCTGGAGTGAAGACCACGGACCGGCAAGGCAAGCGCAGCGTAGGTCCACCAACAGGCTAGACAGACGAAGGTCGCGGGAAGACTTTTGACGGCCGCTTCGTACCAGTCTTTTTGCAAGTTTATAGGGGAGTTATATGTTCAGCACTAGGCGTTCCAAAGCTGAGATGATGGTGATGATAAATAACCACTCACGCCTTCTTTCACGGGAAATGAGGTTAACACGATCCCTCGGAAACTTCCCCCTGAATCGGGGTAAAAAGTAGCCTATGTGGTAATCCCGGCGGGTACAAAACATCTCGCTCCACTACCATCCAAATCCGTATTCTGGCGTTTTGGCGTGAGTGAGTAACAAGCATTCACAAATCAAATTCCCATACTTATAATATTAGTGTGATTAGTATGAATAAAACTATTAAAAATACAAGGAGGTTCCATGTTATTTTGAGCAGATTGTATACTCATTATTTAGTCTGTGGTTAGGTTACACTGGTTACGTGTGTGTGACTAGTGTTTAATCTATGGCATAGGGCCAATTGCATCAATGAAGAGCCAGGGACAATAGCAGTCGGAAGTGTATCCGCCGGATGTACTTAGACCACCGCCGAGCTTGGCCACAGTTGAAATAATAGTTTTAGAGTACCGTGTTATAACCAGTGCTGTGAGAAAATGAGTCTCAGTAGAGTTGGTGTTCCCTGAAATGTTTGTATAATTTTTCTGGACTTAATTTTTATAATAAATTGCACTCAATGATATTTTGTACGCACAAATTGGAAAACAATTAAATATTTTACATTGTCTTTTTGCTGGTCCGTCAGAGCCGTGGCAACACGCCATTGCATATGGTGGAGATACGACTTCGCACAACTAGCAGGTTGTGGCTATTTTCATACAGTGTACCTGTAATAAAATTATTCTTGTTAAGCCCGAGTCCATTTTCCCCAACAGATATAACCTTAGAGAATTGAGAGACACACCAGCCGTGCGATTCTCCAAGAGCAAACGTCGTTGCATCTTTGACAACATCCGTGAAATAAATGACGAGATGACAAGAAACGTAGGAAAAACAATCTTGTGTACAAGGGCGATATCTCCTAAAGGATTTGACGAGCTCGTCCCCCCTGCTCGTTGCTTTTTTCATGTATTTTATTTTGTGACAAATATTCAATCCAACGTTATTTTTAACCGACTTCAAAAAAAGGAGGAGGTTTCTCGATTCATCGATATATAATATATATTTGTTAATTTGATACAAATGTTTATGATGGAAGAGAGCTCATATGTTATATTTATTTTTTGTTTATTTGACACAAATTATTAAGTTTTATCTTTTTTTATATTTTTTAAACTTTGTTTATGTTTACTGTTTACAGTATCTTTCCCGAGCTTTTGCAACTCCCCTATAGAAACTTCGGAACCCCCTAAAAAGCTTCGCGACCCGCCAGGGGGTTGATAAACACTGCATTAGAGAATCGCACGGTTGAGCACAGGTACATTCAGGTTTTTATTTACATAGACCGCATTGTGATAGTCAAAAACACAAGCGTATGCTAAATAAAAAAGCAAGAAGTTTTAACATCAACCCTATAAAAGACGTTCTTTCCCACGGCTTCAACAATTGCATTTCTACTACCAAAAATCATTACGTGATTGTATGCAAGTCCAGCAGCTTAGCAGCATTGGGCATAGCATAAGTCATAAATACGAAAAAAACATTTATACTTATTTATTGTTTATATCCCTTTTGTGTTACCGCCTACAATAAAAGGTAAACGTTTGGTGTCTTTGTGCACGTATTGAAGTATATATAATCCTGGAAGATCAATCTTTTCTAAAACAACGTTCTCACGTTCCTTGCCATTGTAAACAATGAGTGACGCCTGTTTCGTTCCGTTTCATTCTATTACCAGTTTGTGAATGTAAACAAGTGTAAATGAAACGTTTAGAAAAAATACTCGATGTCATTATTCTGTAAATGAAACCACGCAGTCTTTTAAAGAACTCTGTCACAGTATGTATTAGGCGTATCCATAGTGATGGGGTATACATTTGAAAATAGTGTTTGATGTGACAAGGTGATTTAGCGGGGAGTTTTATTGTTTACCGTATATAAGAAGGTCCGGTGAATGGATTCATTCATGTGGGGCTGCATCCGAGTGCGAGTAGTGCGGTCACGTCCGACCGGTTCCCTTTGTAAGTGGGCAAAGACTAGTGACGTAGAGTATTCGCGAATCGTAGAATAGTAGTAGGTACTTACTTTATGCATACTTACTTACCTATTAAAATTTCATGACGATTTAACAAAGAGAAATATGAAATACCTTGATAAACCTTACATTAAAAAAATATCTTGTTAGTAAGTACGTATTAAGTGGGTAAGATGTTAGAGTGAATACCCTGGGTATTAGTAGACAAATAGTTAAATCTTAAATTGGTTGCTATTTTGGGTAATTTCGGCATAATCATGTGATGCGCGAGATTTGAAGAATATTGTTTACTAGATAAATTAAGGAACTAGATTACTGGAACTAAGTTTACGCTAATTCTACTTACTTAATTAACTAAACCAGATTATAGATCCTATAGAACCAGATCGCCAAAAGCAAGAGCTTGTCGAGTGTTTCTGGCACATATATTTACAATTATATGGGACAAATTCAGATGATTTAATTATTTATTTTTCAATAAAACGAATGTAACGCTTTGTTGAAGATGGGATTATGTCGACCTTGCGAAAAAATAATTAACTAAGAAAAAATTTAATAACTAAGTAACATGTTACTGAAAATAAAGGATTTCCGATAAATAAGGGATCGAACGGAGTTAATAGAATTATTGTGTCCGTCTATTCCTGTGTCTTTGATACTATAATAATAGGTACTACCTCCACACTGTCATTTATACTATTTTACTATATTCAAAACACAACGAAAGTTATTTGACACCTGGCCCACGGATAACTAATAGTAGACCCGGTCGGATAATTTTTAGTAACTGCCCTTCTATTTGGTCCTCAGTTTAATATTCTATGACACAGGTAGAGCGTATGAACGCGGCTCTACGTCATCATTTCCGTTTCGACGTCGGCCGTACGCCTTCCGGTGTTGGTCCGGTTGGTGCCAGTAAAGAATGTACGTTCGCTGACTCAACCATTGATGACACTCTATGGTATTGTACTTACAATAATATACACCGTTTACAAAACGATCTCAGATTTAAGAAGATTATTTATTATTGCCTTTAACAGCCACAAATATATTTAGACTTGTGATTGATAACGGAATAGTTAACGGAACAAGTGCTATTTCAAATATCTATCAAAATCAAGGCAATGTTGTTTAAAGTTTCAAAAGAAGAAAAAAGCTATCTTATCTCAGAGTATCTTTCATATCAACTTAATTGAAGGAAATTTAGTGGAATATTTTTATTATTTTGCATGCATTTTTAATCATTACTTGCTTGAGTGAGCGGCTTTATGCTGTAAACTAGGTTTTTTTTTCTTCGAACGGACTAATGATGTTTGCCTCAACCGGCATTTACAGCGTCACCGGGCGGGTGCACCGGCACCGGCGAGCGCAGATGTCGCACCGCCTAAGGCAAGCGTTGAAGACGCTTCGCCGCAAGGAGAGGAGTAGGCGACTTGCCCCACTAAGGTACGGACCTCGGCTTGGGCCGTCGCCAGGAGAGAGGGGAGTCGGAGAGATAGGATGCTGAGCGGAATGTAGGTACTACGTATCTATGGGTGTATGCTCTAACACAATCTTTGTATCAGACATTATAGACTGCATTTTAAGGTCATAAAACTTACACTACACTTGTTATCACCACGATTAATATTATTTTATTTTATATATGTATTATTTCCCGATTTAAGGCCTTACGTACTCATATACTCTCTTCAAGTTCAAAGTAATGTTGTTTTCGAAATAATATAATTGCTTCATAATTGATATTAACATAACTATTTTCACTGTAGTACAATGGGTTTATCTTTACGTAAGCTCTATAATGCCTTTTGAGATTCTATATTAAACACGCATACAGTTCCTTAAGGTCGTGTTAAAGAAAGATTTAATCATCAGCAACATCACGGCAATGGTACTTTTTGTGTCCGTACAATAAACACAATACGGTACACTTGTATGCTGTGCACGCGCAGCATTGTTATTGTTTCGGTGCGTGCCCTATGTCACGCCGGTCGGCGGGCCCATTCATCGCCGACGAATGCTTGGTGCGTCCGTGATAAGTGATTAAGTTCGTGAATTATCACTGATTATGATCGTTATCATGGAAATATTTAACGACATCATTACCATCACTAGGCAGCTTGTTACTTTTTATGGTATCAATTGAGGAAACGGGCAAGCCGTTCGTATACAGTCAAGCACATGAAGCACTACGCCTGCCCATAAACAGTTGCAATTTAATCCAGAAGGTTTGAAGATTGCGTTCAATACCCCGAGGATTTACCTCTATATGCCCTTCACACTGAAGTTTACTGTAAATGAAATCGGTGATTGGGCTTTGTTCCGCTCCGAGTGCAAGTGGATCGAGTAAACGCGGACAGCAACGGTGAGTGAACGAATCTTTTTCTACTTTGGCATTTGACATTGAAAGACGTTACACTACCAGTGTCAAGTTTTATTATACGAGTATAACTAACTCATAAACAAATCTAAAGCTTGCTGTTTTTACGATTGACAATCAGTGAGCAGAAACTACGTATCAAAAAAAAATGTATGGCGATCGTTGCAATCTGAATGCAACATAAAGAATTTATACCAATGTTCCCAGTCACAAAAAACTGGAAGATATTGTTGAAATCACGTACACATATTTAGTTTTGTCTTTATGCATTTTGCGGTTATGAAAAGTGTTACTCTGTTTTATTTTGTAACGGAATTGTTTTAACATACAAAATTAACGTATAATTTCACTTTGGCTACAGTTTTATTATATGTATAGATTTGTCAGCTTCTGTCCGCAGTTGCGTAATATTTGATGTTATCAATATGAATGTGACCTGACTTCGCCCGCGTGGTATTTTGATTGCTTTGCATTTACTCTACTCAGTAAATACAAGATTTTCTCACCGTCTGAGCATTCTCTACTCAAATATCAGTTTACATGATGTAGCCACATTGATTATGGCTATGATCTTCAGCGAATCCCGATAGCCCAGAAACCACTCATGGCCGGGCATATTATAGCTATAAACTTATTATACCTTAGGTTAGAATTTTTGTAAAACTGCCGTTATTTACTATTTATATGTAAGTTCATAAGTTACGAATTACTGTCTAAAATAAAAAGTGTATTGAACTTTGAATTTTTATTTCCAAATCCATTTACATTCAATATTACAATTTCAAATACGTTTATCGATATCGATGAACGGTTAGGTACAACACTAATATCGACTATCGATATCGATAATTTTTCTACTAATACTTCACGTCACTATGTTTATGTACCATTTTGACACATCCGGTTTGTTGGTTGCCCAAATATTGCAATTGTTAGCATATTCTCTTTGTTGACAATTACCTACGTCTTTTTACCACTCTTTTTTATATTATTATAAATGAAAAATTTAATGATTATGACCTGCTCGGATAATTTGATATGATCTTGTTACTTATTAGTGCTATCGATACTGAAGACTTGTATAACATAACAACAGCTCTTAAATACTCGTAATTAAGTGTACTTTAGTTGTTAATGTTGTCTTAGGTTTTCACAATTATTCCTCCCCGAAGGGTTCCCGCATTGACGTGGCGGGGGGGCTCAGTAGCCGTGGCTTGGATTACCACGGTGAAGCCGAGGCCTCTCCTATGGGCTTTGGCCGCCAAGTCCACATAGGAGTGGCGGGGTCCGGGCGCTTTGGCGCAGACTCGAGGAGGTGGGGCCCGGGCGCTTTGGCGCAGGCTCGAGGAGGGGGGCCCGGGCACTTTAGTGCAGGCTCGAGGAGGTGGGGTCCGGGCGCTCGGCGCAGACTCAAGGAGGTGGGGTCGCGGGGGGGGTTATCCCCTGTGGCTGACGTAGCAGGCGGTGGGGCTACGTATCCGACCCACCGCAGGGAGACCACGGGCGTCCAGACACGGGGAAGTCTGGCGCCCATTGTTGGCGGGTTAGGTCTCCGAGGCAATTGCGGTGCGCCATGTGTTCTGGCGTGCCGCGTAGAGAAGGGTCCGGCAACGGACAGCCGCAGCGGGTTCGCGGTCGTGTGCAAAATTTGTCCCGCGTTCCCGCCAAAAGCGGCAGTGACGGAACACCCCGGGGTTTTGGTGGGTATACGGACTCCCACATAACCACCTACCTCCCCGTGGTAGGTGGTATCCATAAAGGATTTCACCGGGACAAAAAAAAACGATTTCACAATTATTATACATTAAAATGAAACGACTTTTAACGGCTTAAATCGCGTAAGTTTTGTATTATTTTTATACCGACGTTTAGAGCATAAATAAAATATTTAAAATATACGCAATTTTATTCGTATAAAGTTGTTTATCTTCAATTTATTAGTCAATTATAACTCTTGCACACAATTAATCGGTTGCTTTTGTTCCTAATTTCAATAAATACTGTGTCTATAATATTGTATCATCGAAACCTAAATTGGTTTGAGGAGATAAGTACCTGTTCACTCACTTCAAGTAACATATTCATCAATTGAACTCTTGGTTAGGTATTTATATAATATGGTATTTAAAGTAGTTGTAAAATCCAAATTCATTTTATATACTAATGATCATAGATATTGGATATTAACACAGTATCAAACCATAAGTGCAACTTCGATTGGCAAATGGGCCACAGCAGGTCAATTCGCACGCTTCCACATTATTCAATTTGATCTACTTGACCCACAGCTTCAGTAATCTGTGCCACAGCTATTTGCCTGTCAACGAGCATACGGTCTGTACTGTACATTATTTTTGAATTCTTGCCTCGCCTCTTACTACAAAATTCAACAATGCAAGGCCACACAGCAAAAACCAATACCATAAATCAAATAAGGATTACCCTTAAAAATTACAACAACAAGAAGCCACGTAAAGTGCTAAGTGAAGACTGTGTAATAGCATGGGAACAGCCTTCACAAGTTTACGTTTCTCATGTTAGTGCTCCACTTTTCGCACTTCCCTCGGCAAACAATGCCAGCCTTGCCACAGATTAATTGATACTTCAACAACACAACACATCACCTTCTGCGGTGTGCGTAGTACAAAATATATTGTGAGTTTGAATTAAATTGAATGTAAATGATTAAACTGTCCCGAAGTACAGATTTTAATAGGTTTCTCTCTACTTAACTTAGTGTATCATTAGTGATTAACTTAAAATTAAGAATCATCTGTAAGACTTATTCAAACTCTTTTGTACTACCCTGTCTGTATATAAAACGGTTATTACATTGATATAGGATAAGAACGAAAATTATCCTATTTTCTACCGACTTCTAAAAAAAGGAGGAGGTACTCGACTGTATGTTTTTTATGTTTGTTACCTCATAACTTTTGACTGAGTGAAATATTCTCAACTCTTGTGAAAAAAAATGTTTGAAAGCTGGTTCTTCCCATGTAGTCCCATTTAAATTTCATAAAATTCGGTCAAGTAGTTTTTGAGATACACTCCAATAACTAAATAGAATGGAAGTCAGTATAAAATTTTTCAAATTGTACTTGTTATTTGTACATTGTAATTTCAAGTCATTCAACCAATGACCACGGATATTCTCTAAACACCAGTATGAATGTGTATCAAATACATTAACAATATATTACGTTTAGTTGTTTATTTAATTTACGATGGATATTAAAAACTTTGTACATACGAGTAAGAATTTAAGATGAGAATATTTTCTTGTTTCATACTTTTTAGAGCGTGATTTTTCTGTAGTCGGTCGGGTTTTAGTTTTAGAACTTACAAGTTTTGATTTATAACGGTAAACTGTACGGAGTTACGAACACTGTTTGCCTGACCTATAGCCTTATAATGGTCAGGTTAATAACCAAACCAATAGGAAACTTAGGGCTTTTTCATTAGTAAAATAGAATAAACTACGACGAGGAATACCTTTTCGGAACACAGTAACGAAAATCTTTACATAGATAGGACATAATGATTTCACCGCTTCTTTGATACTTACGAGGATGAAGGAGATATTGAAAGAGAAAGAGGCACGAGTAAGGATCTTTTTTTATACAAACCTTTACTGCCTTTACCTACTAGTAGTTCTGCGAACGAAATATACGGACAGATGAAGGTTAATTTGGCTAGTTAAAGCAGAGATGCTACGCTCGCTCGGTCAATTATCTCCCTAGCTACACTGAACCTAACCATGTGAGTTCTTTCTCTTGTTCCTGGAAGATTAGGCTTTGGGTTATACGGCCAACCACTTGCCTGACGGTTTGAGGATTCAGGTTGGTAGATTCGCTACCGGCCCGGTGATAGGACACAAGATAGGACGTATGTGTTACCGTTTGCTCGAAGTACTCGGCAGTTTTACACTTTTACATCAGAAAAAGCTGAATAAGTAGCGTGGCACTGCTCACGTCGGTTTTTAGTAGAGTTGTTAAACATTAAATGCAAACAAGGTAGTTTTATTTCTTAACAATCTTGGGACCCGAATAATGTAGACCCTACTATATACATACGAGTCCATGAAGGGTTAGCGTCGGGTAGATTGTCAGATATAAAATCGAAGCACTTCTATTAATATTTTCATAGAACTTACAAGCTCAATATTTGCGTGGCACTCACTGCACTTGATATATTTTTGACATTATTATTATATTATACTATTATATATTTTAATATTGCTGGAACATATATAATTACCAGCGACTGCCCGCGACTTCGATCACGTAGTAGGCTAAGCCTTCGGCCTCGCCATGTCCTTCCATCTTTTCTTGGTTTTTCTTTCATAAGAAACTTTTCCTGACAATGACTAACACAACGAAAAAGAGTTAGCGATATTGTACCATACGTTCTCAAGTCATAGCGTGACCAGGCGAAATAGGGGTTCATTTTTATACATACATATAGATGTATAGCTTAAATTGTATTAAACCAATAGTAAAATTAAACCGTACTATGCATGTGTGGTTAGCGAAAGACATACGGTACGACCCCACCTCATCGATAGGAGAAGGGTAGGAAGATAAGTGGTTTGCTTTGATGTATTTGGACTTGGAATTTCATTTCATCCACAATTCCAAGACGAAGACGTAAGTAGAACCTCTGTACACTCTCTGTACACCTATTATCGTTTCCTATTTTAGGCAAATTTACCTATCTGTCACGTGAAGTACGAAAATTTGCCGTGGCGAGGCGGTCTGGCTCTCAATCACCCGGATCATACCGGTCTTTAGTAAACTATCCCGGTGGCTGCTATTGTATGCTGGTGAATGAACCGAACCAAAGATAGTCTGATTAGCGGCTGATACTCACTATTATCGTTGCACTTTATCTTTATCTCCCATGGAAGAAAGAAATTAAGGTCCCAAACTTACAATGTTTAGCCATTGTTAAAACAATACATTATAGCATTCAAAGTTTCTTATTCTTACCTTTTGTGTACAAATTACATTAATGATTGCATCGTCTCTATGCATTGTTTAGCCAATTTTAGCATTGATAAACTTTTTATTTGAATACTTAGAATTTGTTGTAGACTTACACGGGAAATATGAGCAATTACTGTTTTGATTTTATCAATAGCTTCTATATAAACTGAGAAGTCTTTGGATTTTGTAGTCTGTGTAATTGGTCTGTTACAGTTTTTTTTATCACAGATATATGTACAATAGGTAACGCAAATGCGTGTACTTCCCGTGTCCGAACCCCGACCAAGCGTCATGGTTAGCCGCCGCTACTTACAGTCCGCGCACGTCTATTGTTACAGCCGGATGGCCGCGAAAACTAAATTCGTGATAATTAACTGCAATAGCCCAATCATTTCGAGCTCCCAAAGGCAAGGACATATTTATTATCACAGGCAAGTTATTTACAAATATTATGCGTAAATTGACGTAATTTAATACATTAAAAAGTCGGCACGCTTGGTTTCAATACAAATAATGATACTTGCTTTGTCTGTTGTACATATATATCTGTGTTTTTCTGATATCAAGTGACGAAACGGGCAAGTCGTGCGCCTTATGGTAACCACTACACTTGCTCATGACAATTGCAGCAATCTGTGGTTGCAGTACCAAATGATTAGAAATTTAATTATTCTGCACTGTGCTGAGAATTTGGTTTTTTAATGTCACTTTCCCAGTCTCCGCAGTGGACTTCAGAACCCTTCATACCGTAACACTTATGCTATACATGTGTATACTTGCGCACTACTGCTTCGCGGGAGAATACCTGGCACAAGCAACCTACCAAGTAGTAAGTTTTAATAGATTTTCTCGCCGATTCGCATCCCGACGGCAATGGGATTGTTACGGAGTACCCCAGAAGTTTAATTTGGAATGACATCGAATTAACCCCGAGACCCCGCACAGAATAAATAATATAGAGTTACGTCCCGGAGTGTACCCCAACAATGTTTTCATCCCATCTATTCGAAAAAGACGACTTGGTTCGCCTTTATGTGCACCCAAAGGTGGTGTTTTCTATAAGAAAGTTTTAGCGGGCAGTAATGAGTTTTTAATCCTCTTTATAAGTGCGCCGCAACTATCTTTGCCGCGCACTTTTTGAATTTGGAACATCTTAGTGTTCAGCACCAAAGAAATCGAACGCAAATATTGTTTGAATAAAGACTGGCTGGTACGACGGCCCATAGTCACGCCGCCGGATGAATGAAAAAAAAAAAACAAATTAAAAAAGCGCGAACTACAGCCCGCGTTTTCGTAAATTTTCACGGATTGTTAGAAATTCATTGTTTTGTTTTGTTTTGAAAAATGAGTTCTTCAAGTGACAGTGGAAGTATAGAATTAACTCCTGAAAGCATTAGAACTGACGCAAGAAATGTGATGGATAATCTATTACCTGCAAAATCCCGGGAGAAATATATGAAAGCCTATGGTAATTTTATTGAATGGAGAAATGCAAGAAGCGCCAAGAATTTTTCAGAATCTGTGTTTTTGGCCTACTTCCAGTACTTAGCCAAAACTAAACAACCTTCCACTCTTTGGAGTACATACTCAATGCTAAAATCAACAGTCAGTTCTAATAACGATGTAAAACTGGACACATATTCGAAATTAATAGCGTACCTGAAGAGGATGTCTGATGGATTTAAACCTAAAAAATCCAAAGTGTTCTCAGTCAAAAACGTGGAGACTTTCCTTAATGAGGCACCCGACAAAGTCTTTCTTGCCGTAAAAGTAAGTAGGTAACTATGTTTACGGTGGATTAGTAAAATATAATCATAGTGTATAAAAATGCACATTTTATTGTAACCTGTACTTTGATAGATACTTGTCTTATTCACATTCGGTTTTGTTACAGGTGGCTTTAATTTTCGGATTACATGGAGCTTGTCGTGGCAATGAACTTTTAAAAATAACTGTTGATGATGTCGAAAATCACTCGGATGATTTACTGTTAGTAAAGCTGACCGATACAAAAACCAAAATTGACCGATCCTTCGTAATACGAGGAGAATACAAAACTATTGTACAGAAATACCTGGACTTGCGTCCTGCTGCTATGAAGACCAATCGGTTTTTCATCCGTTATCAAAATGGCAAGTGTTTCAAACAAGTGATGGGAAAAAATAAAATTTCTAACATGCCACAAGAAATTGCTACTTATTTGAAGTTACCAGATATCAAACTGTATACAGGACATTGTTTTCGTCGTACTTCTGCTACCCTTTTAGCAGATACTGGAGCGGACTTAACTGTTCTCAAGCGACATGGAGGATGGAAATCGAGTGCTGTAGCAGAAGGGTATATAGAAGATTCCATTGAGAACAAGGCGAAAACATCTGAACGCAACGTGGAAAACATTAAATTGCAACCTTCAGTTAATCCATCCATACCACTGTCGCCGCGCCTATCTACATCCAAACAACGAGATTCACCGTCACATTTTCCTCAAAATGATCCAGATTCGGATATTTCAAACACGCAGAATATAAAATCTACAACAATCTCTATTCCTAATAAAACTGTAACAATAAATTTTCATAATTGCGAAAATGTCTCAAATGTAAATATAAGTTTTTAGTTGTTTTAATAAAGGATACTATTTAATTTCAATTTAGTTGTTACTCTATGTTTTATTAAATAATAATATTACAATAAAATATGAGGCGCTTTTATTTTCTTATAGTGGGTGATGAAAAGTAGAGTGTATCACTCGGGCGCAAAATATATTTTTGGCTCGGGCGACGTACTTTGAATCCCTCGCTACGTTCAGGATTCTACTAAAGAATCCCTCGCTACGCTCGGGATTCTACTCTAGAATCCCTCACTTCGCTCTGGATTCAAAAAAGCGCCCTCGCCGTAAAAATATTATTTTGCTCCCTTATGATACAATCTACTATTCCTGTCGATTTATTTTTTGGCTACTTATACAACTGCGGCATTTAACTCTTGTTGTTCTTCTAACTTTACTCTCATAGTGGACTATCACGGGTAATTCTTTATCAATTTTTTTTCAAAGTTCGGCGACGAATCCTCGAGACCTCTGGTATTGCGGATGTCCGTGGGCGACGGTATCACTTACCATCAGGTGAGCCGCCTGCTCGTTTGCCAACCTATCCCATAAAAAAATAACGCAGCAATTATGTAAGTGAAGAAAACAGACCTTGCTTAAAATTTTGATTTAAGTAAGTGATCTGTGCTATATGAGTTTATAAATAATGACAAATGAGTTATCTGTGCCAAAGATGCACTAGATAAATGAAAAGTTTTTAAACTGTATCATGTACATGTACATGGTCACTAATGCAAGAATTAACTTTCGAAACGGTATATTTACCATATATTGTATTTATTTTGAGCTCTCGATATTTATATCACTCGATATAGAATAATAATATATACAATACATGGTAAATATCCCGTTTCTAAAGTTAATTCTTGCAGATAAATGATAGTTTGTTACACGGTACGATTTCGCTAAACTTACGCAAAAAGATTCGCGCTAGGCCCACTGAAGAAGAATTGTCGATCATGATCTATAAAACTCACGTTAATTCACGTTAATAATATATTTTTAATAATAAAAAAAATATTTTTATATTTGAAAACATAGAGGTTAATTGGGTTTTGAATCACGAAGCAATGGTACTTGACGTGTTAAATCTAAAAGTACACACTACACATACTTTCAAAATAAAACAAAATACTATATATAAATGACAATGTGTATTTGTGTTGTCATCGACACTGTCCAAACAGTAGTGGTCTGTCCCACCAGAGGGTGTGATCTGTAACCGAGCCCTCTCACTACATTTCCACGGGTCGTGGGAACATGCTCGCACTAAATTATTAACAAAAATATTGACCTGGTGGCTACTTAAGGGATTTGACCACTTGTTTGCGCCGACGGTTTGCCGCTCTCAACAAATAAAGTAGGGCTGCTGCATGAGAGCCTCGTCTCGAGGGATGGAAGACTAAATGAGAGACTAATTAAAGTAAATATACGGTTGGATATTATTTCGATAGACCTTTTTGGCAAGTAATGACGGCAACCTTGTTGTAAGAATAATGGATTACCAAAGTTAGGGAGAGGTCTTTAAACTCTATATATTTAGAACATTAAAATTTGGCTTTAGTTATTGTTTTAATATTAATATTTTTTATGTTTATTTGACACTTTTGAAATCTATTAGCGTACAGAACATCAAAATAATAATATACTAACCTCAACGTTTCAGGCATGCTTCGAACAAGAAAACTCTCTATACCTTATTTCTTACCTTAAAAAGTTTGTTCAACACGTCATATACGAGTACCTTTATAACATATTTTTTATAACATTCAGACCGCTAGAATGCCTCCAATATAGCCCTAGCTAACGAAGTATGTTTTATACACCAACCGGGACCGTTGGCTAACGTCCTCCAAATCATTCAAGCTCTCAGTTATAAATGTCACTAGGGGTACATAACTATGCAGTGACCACTGCGATGTTTGCTTATCCTAGTAGGGCGGTTACAAACACATAGGTAACCTTTAAACACGTGCGCTTCTATAACGTTATGTATCTGTTCTTAGATCTAGATCAATATCAAGTCTTATATAAGTTATATTATACTATTTTATCTTATATAAGTTCAGTTATAAGCAACGGTAAAATAGGAAATCTCTCCCTCTTGCTTTTAGAAGTTGAAGCCTTCTATGTTGTCCATATAGGAAGATTTTTTTGGAAATTTCAGCCCTATTAATTCTTTTTGTGGCTTCGTATCCCATAAACCAAGCTAGTAAAGCCACTTTTGAGTTTTTTGTTGAGATGCGTAATGCGAATAAATCTCTGCCTCTTCCTCCTTCTCCTTCCTTCTCCTTCGTGATGTACAAATATAAAATTAGTTATAAATCAGTTATAAAAGAGTGAAAGTTTATGTGGACGGGCACATTTCAACATTAAAATGAAAGTACTTGTCTAAGTTGTATAGAAAGAATGGATTAAAACCTGCTAAGTACTAGTTGATCTCTCCGAAGGATCTGAGATATTGAGGCGATGGTTTTACATATAATTTCATCCAAACACAAACTATGAATGCTATGGGTTTACATTATCATTTCATCCGAAATCACAAAATATTGATACTATGGATTTACATATCATTTCATCCGAAATCACAAAATAGAGATGCTATGGATTTACATATCATGTCACCTGAAACCACAAAATATTCATATGAATTTAGATATCACCTCATCCGAAATATTGAATGCTATCGATTTATGACTGCATATAGATTCTACTAGATACCCTATTAGAATTATTAGATTCCGTAGTATGTTACCCTATAAATCGATGAAAACTCAATTATAAGGAAATACTAATTTTCTGAACCCACGTTAACAACGTTACTTAGTGAGTGGTGGTAGTAGCAGCCCTGAAACTTGGCTAACCAACAAACGTGTCGAAGGCTATTTTTCTAAGTTTATGGGAAAACTTCAACTTGTAGTTGGTCAACATTTGGTGTTTGAACTTTATGGGAATTGCCTCCTAGTGTAGTGATTGGTGGGTCTGCTGTCTGGGAGTCAATGGAATTGTTTACAAAGTACAAAACCTATCGAGGAATTTGTGAAATAATTTACCAGAGTACCTTAGAAGACTGAGTACTATTTTATCAATCAATATTTATAGCAGTAAGTTCCAATGGGTTCGACAACAGTTTTATGTCGGTTGATGCAAATATCGAAGAAAGTTTCATTAAAATTGAATTGCTGCAAAATAGCCTAACACCACGGTTGAATCTCATCATAACTATTGCAGTCACAACATGTTAAGTAATATTTTATAGTGGTATGATTTTTGATAGGTAGTCATGCCTGTTATTCATCCATGAAGCCGTAGTTTGCAAAATAACTGGATTTCAATTTGAAGGGCAATGTTTCCAATGACAACACAAGAGGACAAGAGATTTAACATCTAATACTTTTTTGATTTGAATTGTTGTATTTTAAAATTCTGAATGACACTGGTTATTGCAAGCGTTAACATCGGGCTAGTGACGTGCTCTTCCTGCACTGAATTGCATAAAAAAATTCAGGTATACATAATAACATCCCATATTCACGAAACTCCAAGGTTCTAATAACTATAAGTATAGGTATACTTTTACCTCCCAATTTGCCGAACAGAATTTACCAACGATACGCCGTCTGCCTCCATCTAATATTTCGTAAAACGATATCAAACGATTTGTATAATTTTCCGGTGTGCTATAATTTCATTGAACCAGGATCTTTGATTTTAAGTAGTTCGCCGCTTATATTGTCTGTTTAGACGTCATTTGTTTCAATCATTACTCGCTTTTCACGGTACATTGGGCACGATTATTGGCGATTAAGTGGTTAAAAATAAACCAAAACTGTGGTCGACCCCACTGTGAATGGTGTAAATGCCGATTCGGGATTTCCCACAGCTAATTAAAGCGGCCGATCTGTAGATATGAAAGATCATATAACATTTTCTTTAAATACTTTAAGCTGATTATGTACATGTACAATTTGAAAAATTTAATACTGACTTCCATTCTATTCAGTTATTGGAGTGTATCTCAAAAACTATTTGACCGAATTTGATGAAATTTAAATGGGACCTGACGAAAAGCACCAGCTTTCTAACAAAAATTTTGAGAATCGTTTCCCCCAGTCGAAAGTTATAAGATAACAAACTTAAAAAAATACAGTCGAATTGAGTACCTCCTCCTTTTTTTGGAAGTCGGTAGAAAAAGCATTGTAAGTGCTGATAAAAGAAAATCAGCTTCCTACTCACGTGTGTAGTAATTTTCTGTATTGTTTAATTTTTTATAAAATAATCAAAAAAAAATCGCAAAAATATGCACGCTACTTAAATAATGAAACTGTTTCACAAAGTTATGCACCGCATGTAGGTAATTAATTAATATAAGGTCATTACAAGAAGTTTCTATACTCTCTACATTTTACTTTATACTCTTTGGATCATTCGCTCATTTTTACGAAAAGAGACTCAATAATGACAATCACGCCCTGATGATACGTAGATGTTGTGGAAGTACCTTACTTATTATTAATTTAATCTAATTTGTTGTTTTTTATTAATACAAATGTACGCACTGCAGACTCAGGGTCCGTACCTATTTAGGTAATTTTTTATACTTTACTTTACAGTTGCTAAAATTTTTTTAAATTTCGATCTCTAAGCATTTCAACTCCACAACAAAAGTTGTTAAATTATTTCTAAATGATTAATATATTTTTTTGTCCTCTGTCTAATTTGGTGTATACATGTGCGTTACTAAATCTGAATGGATTGCTCACAGGCAAATAAATGTAAAGTTTTACTTGCAGTATGAAATGTACAGTTTTATCCAGTTCCCATAAATTAGGTTATAATTAAGATGACACATTTTTACAGCAAGACAAACTAAACAAAAGAAATATCCACGTTATTATCGGGAAATGATTCGAGATGATGACGCTTGCAACAATGCCGAAATGTAAGAAGTTAAAAAAAATTCAACATGGTAACATCCCGTTAATATTGTCAATTTTTCTAAAGTTTGTGACGAAGATAGTCTAAAAACTTAGAAAAAATAAAGTCATACAATTAACTATTACGTAAATCATAAAATATTTCATAGAGCAGTGAACTTGAACCATAACAGTTGTTGTTCCGTTAATTGTTATAACGTTAAAGACGACACCCGCGGCGGCGAGGTGTCTAATCCGTTAACTCGTTCATTAAAACGTTAATTAAAGTTTGAAATCAGACACCGCGGCAGCATTTTATGCAAACACATTGATTACGCGTGATATCGGAACAGTAGATTTGTTTTCCGTTTATTATTTTTTTATCGCCCAAGCCTATGCGTTCATTTCACCATTTAGCATTAAAATTTATAATAATATATAACATCCATCTTACCATCATCATTATCTCAGCCGTAGGATGTCCACTGCTGAACATAGGTCTCCCCATACTTTTCCAAAAGGACAGGTTGGAAGCGGCCTGCATCCAACGTCATCCTGCGACCTTTATCTGGTCGTCTGTCCACAGTGTCTGTGGACGACCTACGCTGCGTTTGCCGGTACGTGGTCTCCACTCCAGAACCTTCCGGCCCAATTGCCCATCTGTTCTGCATGCTATGTGCCCTGCCCACTGCCACTTTAACTAGCTAAGTAGTTTTGTTCTTCTACTGATATCCTCATTTCTGATTCGATCACGTAGTTATATACCAGGTAAAATAATATTAATTTGTATAGATGCGAAAGTATGCTATTCAGTGAGTGTGTATATTTGTTTCTGGTACGGCTGATTGGATTTGGATAAAGTTTGTAATGAAAATATCTCATACTAGAGCACATATCATACGAGTACGTTATATCCCCTCTCAATGGGTAGATCCCGCCCCCAATAGATCGTCGAAAAAATGGTCTGTGGCTATAGTTTAGGTAACAATTAAGTTTAGGTAATATGTGTTCAAAACATAAAACATTGAAAACTACTGTTAGTAATATTTACATTATTAAATAGTAGGTAGTGTACCTAACAAGTAATTACTCGTTGCTAAGCAATTTCTCAATGAAGTAAGCACTTCACGAAGAACACAAAATCTTATTTTATAGTCGAGCAATGACGTTACTTACTAAAGTAAAATATAAAAAATAAATAACCATATAATGAAATAAAATAAAATAACCCTATCAAAATTGGATGTATCTTTTTACACGTGTATAAGGTTGTTGTCATAGGATTTTTAATTTTTACAGCAGAATAGATCCTTCACAGTTCTGACTTGTGTGCGGTTATAATTTTTATACAACTTCATTTTTGAATAAGAACGAAAAATTTACGTGTTCTTATTGTATAAGCAAAGGAAATGGTGACTATTACTCGGCTAAGAATTCTAGCCTTTGATAGTTCTAACTTCAGGTACATTATAGTCTATAGAATTAAAATCGTTGCTAAGTAATTACTTTTCCTTAAGTAATTACTTTAGCTTGTATATAAATACGGCTATAAGTGCATGTGCTTTGGTTTATGAAATTAATATTGTCAAATATAAAATTGAATTAAATTACGGTGATGGTCTAAATACACACAGAATTTCGAAACTAAATCTATTTATAGTACAAATGTTGTATAGTTTTTTTATAACTAAGTACGTATGTTTCTTATTGAAATAAAATTCAAAAGCAGAAATGAAATCTACCTAGAATGAGGAAAAACATGTGCTCGCTGAAGCGTAGAGATAAGATTTCCCATTATCTTCAGATAGTGAATCGCTATTTGCATATTATAATAAGGTATTTATTTTTTTATACACAAGTACACACATATGGCATGAACCAGCGTTTAAAAAGCTAAACTTTGTTGGATTACGAACTATGCAGAGATTTGATATAATTATATTAACGTTTTCGAGTTGGTGCTTTAGACTTTCCTACCCCTGTATGTCTAAAATTCTTCACAAGGTTATATGCCTTTATTACGTCTCTTGAATGATTCTCGGTATCGGAGAAACTTACAAGGACAGGAGTAGTTAACCTGCAAGAGGAAGAAGTAAAAGAGGTGTACAAAATTCCACTAAGACAAAACTTGGATGAATGTTCTTGTTTCTGCACTGGTCACGCATCCACTAACGCTGTAAATTCCCGGTAGAGGCAAAATGTAAATTAGCATGCTCGAAAAAAGTTAGACGTAACCATGCTAACTATTACAAAAAAAATCATTTAACAACACTAATTGTGTTACATATGGATTAAGAGCAATTTCACGAAATAGCGTTGCCTTAATTATGCGCAGAGAGAATAGACACACACATGCATTTCCATGATATATATATAATATCATCTATACATAAATTAGTCAGGACCTGAGTGTCAACAAGTACAGGAAAGACTCGTGCTGTATCTATGATGACGGCAATCATCCAATGATCCAATTGATCGAGACATCTCCGCAGGATTCCTTATTAAGCGGCATGTACCGTACATTATGAACATTATAGTCATTACTCAATCAACCTCGGCGCCCGTCTACTGTTTTGAATAAGCAGGAGGAAGGTCGCACAACTTGTTTTTACTTTTATGAGTTGCTAGGTAATCACATAATCTGGCTAATCAATCCTTACTTGTCTAACTAGTACACATATCTATAACTCCACGTAGTCTCAGATATTAGGATGTAAGGAGTAGGTTTATTACGAGTTCTTCTTCATATAACAAAGTGATTTTCTACAATCATGGTATCCCATAACCATTTAAGTATAAGTAAGACAATAACATAAAAAGGAAAACGGGGGCAATAACCATTCGTATAGCAATTGTAACGTAGCAAAAAACGATCTCTGTAACTCTGGGTTTTTCCAATCCACGATAGGAAGACAATTTCCGACAGAAAATGGGCAATTGTGTGAAACTACCAATGCCTTGTTTGAGAAAATGAGTTACCATATTAGGCCTTGTGAAAATACTGCGTGAGTCGTACGCGACAATGCGGTTTGAAGATGTTATCAGTATATCCGCGCCAATTTTTACGCTTGTGCGTTTTAAAGAAATTTAAATCACTTTACATGTATATTAAAACGTGTCACATAGATAAATAAATGTTTTGCAAGGTTTTATTTTTTACCGACTTCAACAAATGAAAAAGGTTATATGTTCAACCGACGATAGATATGGTATTGGCATCGGCTATTAATGAGACACCACATTAATCACTTAATATTAAAATGAAAGTCTAAAAACTAGAGGTAACAATGGGCGGTCTTTTCGCTCAGAGCGATCTATTAAAACATGATTAAAATACGTTTGTAGAATAAGGTTACCACACTCCCTCAGGAACTGCCCTTTGTAGCCGACTAAAAGTAGTCCTCCTAGTTGATACTACATTAGGGGGACAGATGATAATAATTCCTTTGCAAATTTCATACCAATCCGTTGAACTATTTCAACGTATAGAAGTAACAAACATAAGTCCAATAACTCCTAGATGTATATACTCGTAAACAAACATTTTAAAAAAGGAAATGAATGAGTGAACCTCCTAAAATATGGATCGATGTTTTTGAACTAAATAAAAAAAAAACATTATAGTAGATGTTATACATGATTACCGAGAAAATATGCTTGCTATCTGAAAGGAGAAAAGACAAATCACAAAGCGATGCATAGTGCTTATGAACTAATAGAAGTAGTATATCGTCGGTCTGAACTGAACCTACGTTGTATTTTCTGATAGGTAAACAAAATTAAAGAAAATGACTCCTCGTGTTATGTTCAGTTACGTGAACAAAAGGTCAGATGGATATCGAAGGATTCATGGAGGTGTTTTTATCGAATAAAAAGGGGACTTCACATGAATTACTGTTACGAACACTGAAAATAACACAGAGATGATATCATTTTGGAATAAAAGCTACAACTCTAATAATATATGAAGAATAACTTGATTGAAACTTACTTACCTAAATATTACACATTTTTAGTATTATTTTAACGGTTTCACTTGCGCGGTAGGCACTGTCGAGAATCGGTTATATTCTACGGCTTAAGTTAAACCGTTATATTTTGAAATTTTAGAGGGAAACAATTACATCCTCAGACGGGGTACGAACCTGCGTCTCCCGACAATCCGTGTCAGACGCCATGACCACTAGGCTACCGAGGTTTACCTTCCGAGCATCGGATGTTAACTGTCTATATCATTTTTTGTATGTCTATATGTTATCGTCCTAAGCATCCAAGCCGCCGCCGCCTTATTGTCTTGAATGAAAATGAAATGTCACTTCATTCTCATTCCCATTGACGGTTCGAGCCAATCCAGGCTTAAAGGGTTTCGGCCAGAATGGGGTTCAAATGTCAAAATGAAGCCCATTCCCCTTAAAGATAGACAATAAAGCCGCAGGCGTTAGTGCTTTAAAAATCATATTTAAATTATTATATATAAATATCTACGTAAGTTTACGTACTTGAAAAAAAAATCTTCTTTGGGTTGGATAATGCTGTCAAGCTGTCCAATAGATGTCGTTCTGTCCTCATACGACGGTTAAAATCATATAGACAGTTAAAATTCGATGGTCGGACGTTATGACTCGGTGGCCTAGGGGTCATAGCGTTTGACACCGGATGTCGGAAGAAGCGGGTTCGAATACCTTCCGAAGATGTGATTTTTTCTCTCTAGAATTGAAATGTTTGGTATCGCTAAGCAGGCGTTAGTGCTTTAAAAATCATATTATAAAGAACAGTCTATTTTATATCATCACACCGTGCCTACATGTTACAACATAAACATAAAACCGTATCCCCAGTAAATAATTGTTAAATTAAATGATACTGGTAATGTGCATATTCTCACCCGTATCCATTAGAAAGTTTCTCACGGCCGTTATCAATAACCTATCTACCGTCGGTTTACCTTACTAGAGATAGATACTTGACACTGTTTGTATGGACGTTATGTCAAATTTCTATCGGCAGTAAGGAAAACTATGGATAGATAGAATATTGAATACGGTATTGATACAGCTCTGATGACTTCTCTATGGATGTGGACGCGACACGAATTTTACGTGTGTATGATATGTAGTTCGCTCTCCAACCCAAACAATAGGAAGTAGTTTTGGCGTATGCAAGAGAATGGAGATTGAGAGAACTGCAGAGCGCCTCTGCAGCGAAAACTGCCTAAAATTATAAAGTATAAGTAATAAAATTGATAAGTTACTTACAATTCGTTATTCTATAAGTAGTTTAAAGGCATTAGTATGTTTAAAGGCTATTGTTATAATGTATATGTCTATATGTTACGATGATTGCCTTTGTTAACCTATTTTAATTCATTTACTAGGAGTGCCCCGCGGATGCACAATGATGATGAAAGCTATCCTATGGCCTTTCTCGGGATTATCTCCTTGCCTAATTTATCCGTTCAGCTGTTTAGGCATAATACGGTACGGAAAGAGACACAGAATAACAAACAAGTGTTACAAACTTACACATTTGTCTCGACACATACATCGTCTCGAGTAAAATGTATCCTATAACAAAATGTATGTTGCTTTGTGTGCAGTTTTCTTTAACGTTTTTATATTTTAATATATGGAACTTATTTCCATTGAAAACATAAAATTATACATAGTTTCCACATCGGGATGCATGAATCAATAACAGTGGCAATAACATTATTAGATGATTGCCGGCGCCAGAGCCGTCCGCGTCGTGTCGGACAGCACAATTGGCCATCATTACTTCGAGGAACGTTTCGCACCTCGGCACATGACTAGCCGGGTAATGCGCGGGATTATGACATCATCCGTGAACATCATCGTATTAATCGTATAGGCCCCCGATTCAGCACTTTTCGATACCTAAATAGCATTAGGTTGGTGACCAAACGCGACGACCGCATTTGGTTTTATCGTCACACGCCTAAGTCGATTTATACTAGTCGGTGATAAAAAGCAGCCAAACAAATAACATAAGTAAGTGGTGAAGTCAACTCGATGTGACTGAATACAACCAACCGAATAACAATTTACACTATTCGGTAACCGATTACGGGCTGTGATCGAACACGGCCAAACCGAACGATTTAAAGGAGCCATAATCGAATCCATGGAGTTGGATCGCAACCCAACTAGCAAAATTATGTCGTAAAAACATCAGCAACACGTTTCGGTTTCAGCTATTGGTGGTGAGCAAATCTTTAAAACGTCGCACAAATTATATGTGTACGTTCTCTCCACGCGATTTGGGCGCACTTCTCTCTAGGGCTTTCAATCCAGATTTCCAGAGCTTCGTAAGTCCAGAGTTTCGGAGCGACTATTGGTATTGGTATAATTTTTCAAATCCGAAGTTGAAATAGAACGCCAGAGCAAAAAGCGGTTTTCTAAAACTCAAGTAAAAGTTTTTTCTAAATAATATATTGTGTTTATGAAAAGTAAGTACATAATATGAAAAATGCATCTTTTGCGTAGCGTGACTCGTGCTTCGTTCTCTTATTAGAAACAAAACTTCAGTATTATTGCCGACAAGCGTGGAGTCTGAAAGAGTATTTTCGGCTGCAAGTGCAGACTTTTTTGCACCAAGATAAGAAGTTAATTGATTTTTTACCGACTTCCATAAAAAGGAGGAGGTACTCAATTCGACTGTATGTATTTTTTTTTATCTCCATTTGACAAGTATAATTTGAAAAATTTAATACCGACTTCCATTCTATTCAGTTTTTGGAGTGTAACTAAAAAGCTACTGGACCGAATTTGATGAAATTGAATAGTGGGGTTAAATAGATGGGATCACACGGGAAGCACCAGCTTTCAAACAAGTCGAAAGTTATGAGGTAACAAACATAAAAAAAATAAAAAAGCAGTCGAATTGAGTACCTCCTTCTTTTTTTGGGTAGGTAGAAAATTCAAAATAAACTGTCTTCCAAATCCGTTAAGTTCCGTTTCAGGGTGAAAAATTAACAAACATCAATCACATTCTTACTCACTCACAAACTTTCCCATTTCTCATATTAGTATGATTCACAATACTTGAAACGTCTGTTAGAAAAATTAATCAGTCGACAAATAAACCTGAATCGGCGTCCAGAATGTAGGTTACGTGCCCCGATTCAGTACCTCACGTAATCCTTATTACGTTTAAAATGCCTTCATCAACATAATCTACACAAAGTATAACAAGTGGTAGGTACGTACGTATTTTGTAGATTTGGATATTGATATAGTAGTAAGAGTATTACAGTTCCCGGTTCAATAATCCATAGGACTGTATACATACCTTTTGTACAGTAGAACTCTTTGTAAATGATTTCGTCCAGGAACTAAGTACTGCCACCATACTACGATGAAGCTGTGGGCCGAGCATGAAAATATGTTTAAATGTAACGTAATCGCATCGTTACCGTATAATAGTACAAATTGTCAATTTATCTAGTACAATAATGGCAGATAACTCATGGTTTGTACTGAATACGTAATCGATACGATAACGTTACACTTAAGCAGATTTTCGTGCTCTGCCCACTGTAATGTTCACAATACTGTGTTCTGTTTCCAAGGATATGAATGGGGGCCATAGAAATTACATGAGGCTAAATGTCTCAGTTCCAAATTAGTTTATGCGTCATATACTTCTGTTTCTGTTTTGATGAGTATTGATGGAATGGTTACTACTAGAAAATTTTGACGGATTTGGAAATGGTTTCGTGACGAAAGCTCAATATTCTAGATGAATACAAATATTTGAAAGAATTCATATCTTTGGTACACACAGCTTTAAAATGTTTTTTCTTTATAATAAAGGCACCGGATAACGACGGATAAAAATGTCTACGAATTAATGTAACACTAACTCTACTAATACACTAGACTAATACTAAAACAGATCAGTGCAAGTCAATGAAAAAATAATAAAAACATCTTAATGATCTTTAAAAAGATCTATTATTGAATCATGATTTTCATTGTGTTATACCTATTATATCAGCTGTAGGACGTCCACTGCTGAACATATGCCTCCCTTATAACTTTCCATAAGGACCGATTGGAAGCGGCTGAACTATATACGCTGCGCTTGCCGGTCCGTGGTCTCCTCTCCAGAACCTTCCGACCCCATCGGTCATCTGTTCTGCGTGCCCACTGCCACCTTTACTATGGATAATCTTATGGCCTACGTCGGTGACCTTCATTCTTCTACGGATCTCCTCATTTCTGATTCGATCACGTAGAGAAACCCCGAGCTAAGTAAGCTCAAAGTCGCACAAAGAGCTATGGAGAGGGCTATCTCCATAGCTCTTTGTGCGACTTTGAACTTACTTATGAGGCCCATAGTAAGAGACCACGTTTCAGTTCACGAGATGATATCAGAGTAAACTGCACACAAGCCGAGCGACAAAAAACTAAAATGTCGAGAGCATTCCACTGTCACGCGTGCGGCAATGAGGAAATGCGTCGGATAGTTGAACGTTGCGAGTCTTTATTGTTCTGTTTAAACGTTCCAGTTGGTGGTTTATGTCTACTTACAATTTTGGAGAATGATCATGGATATGGTTTTTCTCTTTAACTCTTATTTCATTAGTGGTTTTATGAATTTCATTAGTAGGCGCTGTTGTTGGTTTTATTTGTTTTCTATCATAAAACTGTAACGATTTAAGTTTACTAGTTTTCAATAAATCAAATTCAGAAAAATATTGATGATCATTGACTTAGACTTCTTCTTTCTTGACTGTTTGATTTTTGATTGATTTACCTTGACGTAGTCCAATATAGTGGACGCGTATCACTGAACAGAATCACGACCTCTCCGCAAATAAATATTGACAATAATACGATTTACTTATTTAGTACGATAAGCGGTTTACAATAATAATTATAATAAATGGTTTATTTCAACAAAGGTAATGAACGAACACAGTACATACTTTAACGTCAACATTTTCAGGTTAACGGTAAGTGTCAGACAAGACAAGAGCCTGAACAGAAAATGATCAGGTTGATCAGGGCATTGCTGTAGGTACATGCAGTTAATAATTTATCTTTACTAAAAAATGTAACCTACTTTAACACCATGAAGTGTGAAATAACTTGTTAAAGTCGGTACCATGATAGTTTAAAGGTAATTATCACAAAATTGTGCGCTATCTATTTTAGATTTAATGTGACATTGACAGATGTCAGTAACCTAATGATGTTGCCGCGGTTTTCTCTCTCGCCCCTTTCCTGTTTTCCGATTTTACCACGTGCATGTTTAGTTTTGTTGGCTATGTGAAATAAATGGAAATATCAAGCTTCCGATAGTCGGCTTTCACTTCACCACCAATATAACATCTAGACTTAAATCCAGATTTTTAATGTACATAATCTAGCCTTTATAACTTTACTAACTTGCGGCTTTATAACTGGACTAGAGTAAACGCAGCACATCTTGTACATCGATTTAACGCAAGCACGGTAGCATAATTCAGTGCATTTGCTGCAATGTGCAGATGTGCTAAAGAAGTCGAGAAGTGAAGGAATTTACAACACAATATCATGCAGCAGCTGTTTACGTGATTTTGGATATAGAAAACCCACAGTGAAAATCTGTTCAGTATTATTAAAATACTAAAAGGAACTCTTAACACTATACTTTTGGTTTAGTTTTACAAATAGACTAGAGCGAGTTAATACTGTATTCTCCTCCGGTTCTGGGTTAGGCTTAAAGTTTTAAACTTACCAGAGAATACATATGTATATATAAAACAAATAAACAGACAGACAAGAAATTGAGTTAATATTGCATTGTTATTCACATCGGATTAGTTAGAAATCGACTGCAAAATTTGTATGAATTACGAAACGAGATATTTACCATATATTGTATTTATTTTGAGTTATACTGCAAAGTTTGTACCGAACAGATAAACACAAAGACAAGGAAGATAAAATAGTTGATAAAATATACTAAAGAAACCATGAAACATCTTAAACGTTTAGAAGTCCACTGCGTATGCAAGTGCGTGGGCTGCGATAACTGGCCAATTGGGCTGACCATCCTCATTACCCAGTATCGGCTGCATCCTGCCAATTCCACTCCTAGACTGGCAGAGTAACACTGACCCACATTCCTGGAATATTGGGTAATTAGGACGATTGACAATCGAAGACAATCATCATCTTAGGTACTTACTACTTACATTATTAGAATTTCTTACACTAGCGTAACATAATCAGCCCATTATGTTCCCATTGCTGGGACCTGAACCTTCCTCTCAGAGAGAAGAATTGGGCCATAGTCCACCACGCGGGCCCAGTGCGGCTTGGTGGATAGGCTAGGGGCTTACCCATGTTTTCAAGCCGCCCGAAGGCCTTCGACATAGCCTAACGACTGCTGTCCTAAGATAAACAACCGAGACCGACGGCTGAACGTGCCCTCCGAAGCACGCGGAGCACTCAGTTAAATAATGCCACTAGCGGTCACCCATCCAACTCCTGTATGCACGTCTGATCTGACCGATAAACAAGTTAAGCTACGCTTAAGATCGCCAAGTCAAGCTCCACTGCAAGCACTTTCTATACATAATTCTCCTTCTGCTAGTTCGAGAGCTTTTGTCTCAGAGAAAACAATGTGTCATCACCATCAACACCGCGCGCCCAGTGTCGCTTGGCAAATCAGATAATAACCAGCTCTAGTGTCAGAGTTTTAAAACCGCCTAAATGCCTCGAACATGTATCATCTAACAAGAAGAGTGAATATATCAGCTAAGATATGTCGACTCACATCATATCTTTTTAGTACATTGACTGAATGAAATCAGACCTGTTGACAGCAGGCATGCTATAAACATCGTCAGAATAAACAGTGCAAATTCAAATAAACAAGCAGAACTTTATATCGTGAGCATCTTGACCCACTTTCTTAGAATACCGGATAAACCATGCGTCAATTAAACATTTTCAATACAATTGCATCTTTTTTGATAAAGCCCACGGACAAGATTATTAACTATGTTAGCCAAAATTGCCAAGATTTTTTTTATACCGACACGTACAGACTAACAGCCTCCTCCTCGGGATAAATCCCCTGGCTGCAAGCAAAAATGTATTCTACGTCCTTGAGATAACCATAAACGATATGATAATAAGGGGGCTTTTTCTACTAATCTCGTCGAGTTGTATCGGCGGCGTCCAGTGGACTAAATGTAAACTTTTTTGTTACGATCCATTGAATCAATTTTACGTTTTTTTGTTGATTCGGAAGCCTCAGGTAAGAAGCTCCTAGATCCGGGTATGTCTTTGTACATTTTTTACTATAAATTTTTTTAGTTTACAAATTCGCAATATCGTGAGTAATACCTACATAAATGTCGGAACGCATCAGTTCAGCTGTGTTGCGGGCAATTGGGTTACACGCATTCTGAAATTCGTTTTGTGAAGTTTTTTGTAGGTATTAACTGTTATTACGTGCTTAATGTTTACATTGTTAACAGAAGGTTAACAGCTTGCTCAACCAGATCAATCGCATTGTAGAGCAATCAACGCAGCACACACTCGACTTCAATTAAGAATCTCTACTAAATTAATGTGTTAAGTGTTCTTTATTTATGACTTACTAGCTTTGCCCCGCGGTAACACTGGCGTGGTGACGGATGATAATGATGGAAGTATAGGTATATGTGATGATCCAGCGCTTCATCTACAATATAGGTATACCTACCAAATTTCATCAAAATTAGTTTAGTCGTTTGAGTGTGAAGAAGTAACAAACATACAAACACACTCACAAACTTACGCCTTTATAATATTTTTGTGATGAGCATTTGTCCATAAAAGTCGGCATTAATGGTGGTTTATTATCTACGACAAATGCAAAATGCTAATTATTGTCAAAAATGAAAAGTTATAAATAATATTAAAAAGTTATTCCCGTATGTTTTTTATTGGCATTCTATGGCACGGAGACGGTACTCCCCAAAACAGAGCCTTGTATAAAATAGCTATCATCTGATGTGACAGCCGGCAAATTCGAATAAGAAAGATGAAGCTGATAACATACCCACATAATTGGGATAAAGGTAAGATAATAAAAATATTTTAATAATTTACCAGCACTTTTTATTAATCGAGCTGCATTAGTGTTTGGCAGCTTCTCACTTGATGGCTGGTGATAAATAAAGTGGTCAAAGTTTGGTTACACAGACTCAGAACAACAAACTGGCTCTCAAGGATATTCACCGGAACACAAATATTCAATCTAGTTATCTAGATGACAAAGGTTATAGCCAAGTGATCAAAACGAAGTGTATACTGAGGAATTTTTTTACCTTGCTCCCTTCACTAGAAGATCAAGCTCTTGGTAAGACACGAAGTAACATGCGCCATACAGCCTGGCTACTGCTTCGAAAGTAAACACTGTTTATAGGAATATCATACTTGCTAACCGTTGAAATTCTAGGAAGATTCCAAGCTTATTACTACCCAATATTAAACAAAGGTAAATGATCACAACGCGCAGTATCCCACGCAAATCTCTCGCGAAAAGGGTTACTGGACAGCAGATAGTTAAAGCTTCGTCAACCGTGACGTATCGTTAAGGGCTACTGCCTCTTTTTATGAAGGCAATATAAAAATATATAGTATTACTATTATTATTTTTATAGATACGTACAGTCAGGCGCGGATCCAGGCATCGAAAAAGGTTGTGGTCACAGCCACCAGAAATTCGACCAAGTGCGAGTAGCAATAGTAATGAGTTCATTCATGATTGACATACTTACTACATTCCTACAAAATACATTTTTACAAAGTATAACACTCTGACCATCGAGCTATTATATTAACGTAGTAATAATTTCTCAAAGTCTCTGACCAGGATTTTCTAAAATGTATTGTTCCACATGGGCAAAGCTGTGGTGAACACTAGTAAATTAAGTTTGTTCGCTCACCAACATTACAAAACCGACAGAGAGCTCTTTTTTCCAATAAGTACTTACAAGTATTCTTGTGCCAAAAAGAAACAGATACTACCTGTGATCTAAAATGTGTAAATTAATGTCTGATGTATGTAAAGTGTGCCAGCATATCGTCTTTTATAGATTTTATTTTATTTTATTAAGGCATTGGATATAACATCAGCCTATGGACATTGATATACCGTGAAAGTATGACGTCACAAGTCTGTTAGGGTTGTGGGCATTCCCATCGTGCCCACAACGGTAGTTCCGCGCTTGCGTACAGTCTTACAGAGCTATACCTACTGTCTTTTTGACCAAGCGAGTGCGCACGAGCGAAGAGCATCTGCAATAGCTTGGGCAAAAATGCTTTCGTACTTATGTCCGGATGTCCGGCTGTTCTCCGCTACAGGACGCAATTCTCAACCGATTCTCGTTAAATTTTGTGAGCAGCAGTGCAAGTACCGTAATAGTCGTTAAATTTGTCGAGTCACTAAGATTGATAAATTTAATGAATCGTATCGCCCCTTAGCAAGTATGGAAGTGATATCGACGGCTTATACGATCGTCAAATTGTAGACAGTATATCGATTATTACGAATTGTTTGCATTCCACAATGCGTCCTTCTATCATTTGAAGATTCCTACGAGCATTTCGTTCTTCTACGATCAAGAGAAGGCTGAAGTCTATTTTTTATTGAATACTAGCTGCGCCCCGCGGTTACACCCGCATGGTGATGGATGATGACGATGTTGATGAAAATTATCCTATGTATTAATTCAGCGCCCCATCTACTTCCATGACAAGTTTCATCGAAATTGGGCCAGCCGTTTGAGCGTAAGAGAATAAATAACAAACATCCATTCATCCATAAATACAAACTTTCGCGTTTATAATATTAGTAATATCAAACGCAACTAAACGATACCCCCATTCCCGTCGCCTTCGATAAGCTATATCGAGGTCATTTTCAAAGCTGACAAAACAATCGTTAAAATCGATTAAATAGACGATTTCAAACTTAATTTAACAGTTTTTATTTTAATTAGTTTAGTTTAGGGTTATCGTCATAATAGTTAAAAGCTTATCGAATATGTCTACCGATCGTTTAATTTTGTTACTTACTTGAAATGATCAACAAAATATCGATATAGCCAGTTTTTTCGAAGTATGACGAATTCAAGACTCAAATTTATCGATCGGTAAGTTCAGTACTTGCACTGTTCGATAATTCTATAGAACTACGACAAAAATGAATGAAATTTTACTATTTGAAATATTTTCTTTTAGAGTGCATGGTGAATATTTATTCAGTTTAAGCTATACAAAGATACTTCTTGCGGGTTCTAACAGATCCACTAGTACTTATTATATAAAATCAATTTAACAATCGGGTCGTATTTTATATATATAAGGTTTAAGGTCGTATAATATAACAGTTAAATAAAAGTTACCGGAATTTGAATAGACGTAGATAGATAGATAGAAAACACTTTATTGAAACACCACATTAATCACTTAATATTAAAAAGTACAATTCTTAAACCTAGGTGTAACAATGGGCGGTCTTATCGCTCAGAGCGATCTCTTCCTGACTACCCATTCTCAGAGGAGTACCAAATAGAACACGGACGGTAACAATACAAAATCACTAAATAGGTACACTATAAATATCTACATATATAAGTAAATAAACTAATAATATACTTGTATAATAAATATATATATTAAATACAAATAAAGTGTATAAACAACAAAGCATCTGACAGTTACATTTCAATAGTTTAGGATTAGGTCATGTTTGTCGTTCATGTCACTAAAACAAGTAAACATTTAGAAATACAAATCATGATAAGTAGTTAGATAATTTTAAAATACAAGTGCATGAGCAACAATTAGAGTGAAAGATAAAGTTTTTTAACCCGATCTTTAAAGCTGTTCAGTGTACGCTGTATTTCTAATGGACCAGAATTCCACCAGCGGACGGCTTCAACAGTAAATGAGGAGTTATAAAAACTCCTATTTCAAGAGCTTCATAAATTCTTAGACCATTTTATAATTATTCATCAATAATCCACAAATATCGTATATATACGAAGCACACATATAAAAATATGTATCATTGTAAACCTCTTACCTTCTTTGAATTTGTTAAGAAGTTTTTTCGATGAAATAAAAGAGAATCAGCAACCCTACGAACTAGCCATTATGCAACGTGAAACAGTCCAAATGGTCACCACCGTAGCACCGCACCGCCACCGCATTGTTGCGGTATGTGGCGGAACTAACCACTGACATTAGCATAAGCGTGTACCGCATTACCGTTTACTGGAGTGCTAAAACACGCAACTATGTAGATGAGCATACGGTGTTACTGTTTACTAGTGTAGAATTATAGCTGGTTTACAAATAACGAGATATAGGATGCCTTGAAATACTTTAGGTTGGATAAATGTGCGAAAGCAAGCCAAGCTATGAAGTAAGAACTCTTTTTCTTAATATACACTTCTGGACACATCTATTGGCCCACCTTAGAGTTTAGGTTTCGATGGCCCCTACCGAAATATGATTGCTAGATTGAACAAAAACTGTTGATGCAGTTTTAAACCTGATACATTTTACCATCTTTTTTGATCGTATTGTTTTAAATTTGAATTCAGAATACCATACGACATGGAGCTACGCCTAACAAGTCGGATATGCGCCTTGTTAAAGGCAATTGATTTTTGAACAAAAAACATGTTTTATCAAATAAAGGTTTAATTTAATAACGCGTGTTGCCTCCATGGGCATCTACCACAGCTCTCATACGATTAGGCATAGAGTTTATCAACCGCTCTATGAAATTTTGAGGGATCATCTCCCATTCCTCTTCTATGGCAGTTTTCAACTCCTGCATCGTCTGGGCAACTGGCTGACGAGCCCTAACACGTCTTTTTAGCTCGTCCCACATGTGCTCAATAGGGTTCATGTCTGGGCTTCTGGCTGGCCAGTCCATAACTACGATGTTCACATCCCGAAGATATTCCCTGACGATGCCGGCCGCATGGGCTCTTGCATTATCATGCATAAAAAGGAAATTTGGGCCCACATAGTCCGCGTATGGTATCACGTGAGGTTCTAAGCACTCACGAATGTACCTTTCAGCATTTAATGTTGGCAGCCGTGGTCCTGTAACAACCTCAAGTTGAGTTTTGCCGCTCGCGGATATACCGCCCCAGACAGTCCATGAGCCACCGCCATAAGCAACCCTCTTTTCAAAGCAGCATTGTGCGAAACGCTCTCCCTTACGTCGGTAGACCTTCTTCCTTCCATCATTGCCATGTAACACAATTTTAGACTCATCAGAAAAGAGTACACGGCTCCAATCTTGCTGTGTCCAATTTAAATGACTGCGTGCGAAATGAAGGCGCGCTGTTCGGTGGGCTCGCGTTAGTTTGGGCCCATTAGCTGGCTTGTGTGGTACCATATCGCGTTCTTTTAACCTTCTCCGAACAGTTCGAGCGCTCACAGATACTCCGTGGAAGTCGCGAAGTTGGTTTTGTATCTCAATGGAGGTAAGGTGACGATTTCTCAAGCTGGTCGTCACGATGAATCGATCCTGCCTTTCAGTTGTGACCCGAGATCGTGGCCTTCCTTGGCGACGAACAAAGCCGACAGTCTCTAGGTACCTCCGATAAACATTTCGGACCGCAGATCGACTTAAATTAAGTTGAGCACTCACGTTTCTTTGGCTGTGTCCGTCCTGAATAAGTGCCACAGCTTGGGCGGCGACTTCAGGTGAAGTATCCATAGATTATTGATAGAACCTCACCTTAATGTTAAGAATAAGTAATGTTTGTTGCAAAACCAAAGATATCAATCACTTTTTCAAGAATTAAATCCAAGTAAACCAATAAAACCAAGTTTTCTTAGTATTCGATTGTTTGATATCAACAAACAGGCTCCAAATTGTCTTTTGTTTCTTTAAATTCTGTGTTCGAAATTCAAAAAAAGACTATTGAATGAAATTGTGAATGTGCCAGGTTCAAAACTGCATAAAAACTTTTTGCTCGACCTAATATAAAATTTTAGCTAGGACCAAACGAAACTGAAAATACAAGGTGGGCCAATAGATGAGTCCAGAAGGCTTAATTAGCTAGTAATTGTAATGACACAACTTTTAAAATAACATCTATGACATATTGGTCGTGTGTGAAAGAATTTTAAAGTTATATTGAGCAAAACATTGCGAAACGTGTAAAATCTAAGTAAAACTTTAAATATTATGAAGCAATATTTCAGAATGGATTAGCTATGTTATTAAATTATTTGGTAATGAATATAATTAAATAAAGAAATTAAATTAATATAAGGAAATTGTTGATAATAGAGCGAAGTGATGTAAGTATTATAGAGGAAATTAATAACTACAAAAAAGACTGCTGTGCCATATGTGAACTGTTACTGCATACGGTTGCCAGGCATGGTCACCTAGGAGAAAAGACGAAGAGAAAATTGCAATTTGAATTGAAAAACTTCATACAAAGTAATTAATCCGCATCTACTCTAATAGTAGGAAAGATTTGGAAGGATAGACGCATAACCAAGAAAACAAAGGTTCGTCTAACTAATGAGATGTTTGGTGTTTCCAATCTTTCTTTATGGCGCGGAAACTTGGTCATTAAAACTACAGGATCGCCAAAAAATCGATGCACTGGAAGTGTGGATCTGGAGACGTCTACTGAAAATACCGTGGATAGCGTTCCGCGCCAATAATTATATCCTCAAAGAACTTCAAATTCAATTTAGACTATCGTCGATTGTGCAGATGCGAATGATGAAGTTCTTCGGGTATATCTCCAGGAACAAGAACTCGATGGAGGGATTAATATTGCAAGGCCAAGTGGAAGGAAAAAGATCCCGAGGTCGTTCACTAGCATGCTAGACTTACCTATTAAAAATACCACGAATTCCACCATAGTACAATGTGCTCGCAATGGCAGTAACCGTCAGAAATGTGAGACATCGCGAGGAGATCAACAGCCCTGGAAATGGAAACTGGCGAGGATCCGCCATTTACCGTCACCATGAC
The DNA here is from genome assembly GCA_917880725.1 of Selenia dentaria. Classification (NCBI taxonomy): domain Eukaryota; kingdom Metazoa; phylum Arthropoda; class Insecta; order Lepidoptera; family Geometridae; genus Selenia; species Selenia dentaria. Next base: position 28,842,111 of record OU862877.1, on the reverse strand, counting down.
CACGACCACTCTGCCAAGAGTGCCCGACTAAGAAGATTATAATAATAAAGTGGAAAGATATATGATTGTTTGTTCTTAATGGATTCACTTAAAACTACAGCTGAAGGCTTAACCGATTCAAACAATTCTTTCACGAGTTTAGAGCTAAGTACATTTTGCCTGAGTAACATACGCTATATTTGATTCATCCTCATCATCATCCATCACCACGGAGGTGAAACATCAGTCTAGCGGTCTTGAGTGAATCGCCTGCAATACTTACATTTTATTTTTAAACGTAACATCGCAAATAGTTTCACCTATAATATATGTCCTCGAAGGGGGAAGCAGCGGTGTCTTAAACCCCTACGTTAAAGTTACCCCTAAAGAAAAACCAAGTAAAAGTGGGATGTAATGGCGAGGCCGAAGGCCGAGCCTAATACGCGAACAAAGTCGCGGGCAGTCGCTAGTCTATATAATAAAATTACATAATTGACAAAAAGCAATACAATAATAACAATAACCGTATTTTTCTTACCCAAGCCCCTTAATCGTAATTAAATTATTATATTAATCTAGTTCTCATTATAAATAATAGTAAGTATAGTAACTAACATTATAAAATGCAATTCATCGTCTCAAAACTCTAAACAATAGTGTGAAAGTAATTAAACCGCTGCGAACTTGGGTAATAGTTGGAAGAAATTTTATAAGCTGTTAATAAAACTTTTTGAATTACATTAATTTTATTCAAGTACTTACTTGAGTTTTTCACGTGGGAAGCTGGTCTCGTAATAAGTATAAAGAAGTTTTCTTTCAGATAACATATTTTATTTCTTATTTCAAAAGTACATTAGTTTATTTCTTACTAACTTCTGTCTTTGAATTCTTCCGCGTGGTAAGTTAGCGCGTTAGTCGCGTGGTAAGTCTTTCCGTGAACATGGTGCATGTAACTGCGCCGAAATATCGGGAGCTCACTCCACAACCTTACCACGGTAAATATCCCGTTAATAATCATATAACTTTAGCGCGTTACTTCGGCAACTACGCGTGGATGGATGTACGTGAATCTGTATGTAGGTGAATATGTAGGTGGGATAGGTTGGCAAACGGTCAGGCGGCTGACATGATGATAAGTGATTACCGTCGCACACGGACATCCGCAATACCAGAAGTCTCGAGGATGCGTTGCCGACCTTTGAGGAAGTTGGATATCAGTCATCAGGTTACCATGGTACAAGCTCTGCCTAGTTTGATACCTAAAGATCTTGGATGTTGTCCCATATAAAGCATCGGAATTTAAAGTAAAGCTAAGCCATATTTAAGAAAACTAATTGTATAAAGTTCTCGACACCAAATGTGAGACAAATAGAATCCAATATACAATTGAATGGAACAGGGTTGGACCTTGTGGAGTCAACGGTCTTTTTAGGAATTAATATAGACGCTAAATTGCAATGGGGTCCCCAAATTAAAAAAAATATCTAGTAGGCTCAGTTCAGCAGCTTATGCTGTTAAAAAAATTAGACTGTTAACTGATGTAGACACAGCTAGAATAGTTTATTTTAGTTATTTCCATACCGTTATGACTTATGGCATACTGCTCTGGGGATGTTCTGCAGATATTAATTCTATTTTTATACTGCAAAAAAGGGCTTTACGAGCGATCTACAGTTTGGCTCCCAGAGTTTCCCTTAGACAGAAATTTAAAGACATAAACATTCTAACTGTTGTCTCTCAGTTTATCTATAAAAATCTAATGTATGTAAAGAAAAACATTAGCAGTTTTGATAAAAGGAGTGATGCTCATTCCATCAACACGCGAAATAAGCACAAGCTATCCGTACATGTAACGCGTCTCCACAGAATAAGTCATTCTTTTATGGGACAATGTATACGATTCTATAATAAAGTTCCCAATGTAATCCGAGATTTGCCTATTAATAAGTTTAAAATTACTATTAAAACTAAACTCTGTCAAAAAGGTTATTACAAAATTTAGGATTACTTGGAGGATAAAACAGCTTGGGACTGATCACTCCAGGATCTATCTACTCGTGTACTAAGATGTCAAAGTGTAGCTTGTCTTGCCCTACTGATACCATTATTATGTTCTCTCTTGTAAGGCGCACACTGGAGCTTATATTTGTAGTACCTAAGTAAAAACATTGTAAAAACATCTATATAAAAATAATGGCCCCGAGTTTCTTGCCGCTTCTTCTCGGCTGGCTCTATGTATTTTGGAACGCGGCGGTAGGCTTTTAAAGCCTACCGTATACCGTACCGTACATTATAATGAAAAATTGACGTTCATAAGTGCGTCTTTGATGCCTAAATTGAATAAATGATTTTGACTTTGACTCAAATAAAGCCTATGTGTTGTTCCTGGGTATATGTCTCAATTCCAAATTTCTATTAAATCCATTAAAGCGTTTAAACGAGAAAAAGTACCTATCCCCTAAATAACTTAACCTTAAACGTAAACCCTTACGAGGTGAACCAGGTCGATAATATTCTATGAAAAAAAACTTTGTTCTGAAAAGGAACAGGAAAATTCACAAATAATACTCGTTTTCCGCAGAAAACATAAACAAATAGATACACTTTCATGCCCAAACTCTCTGAATTTTCAGCGATAGCACAACATATTTTTTTAGGTAATACATAGCTAAGATATAGTATGAATCCTTCATATACCGTGATAAATAAAAGAATAGATTTATGAATGAAACGGACGTAAATGTACGTCTCTGGTACGCAAAGGATTAAAACGTTAACCAGTGCTTTTTAAAGTTTTAGTACTAAATTAAAGCATCTTCGCATTTCATCGTCGAATCTGATAAGTAATCAACTCTACGAAATAAATCGTAAATTATTTTTATATTGGAATTGAACCACGCCTTAATTTGATATGTTTCTAAGTAAACGCAATTATCCAGAATTCTATCTATCATATGATATTTTCCGCTGACATATATATATATATATATATATATATATATATATATATATATATATATCGGAAAATATATATATATATAATATATATGGTACGAAGCGAGGTCTCACAGAGGCCAAGCAATCATATCGATGTATGGGATAAATAACATGTGTCCAGATTAATATACTAGTTAGTACGTCATTGGGGTCTTACCCATATATCTATGTAAATAATAAAAATGTAACGGATCGCTGTTTCTACATGGAAGATATACGAGTTAAAATATTATTAGCACCTTTATAAACGAAAATAGAATGAAAAACAATTATTAGAACTTTTGTCTGTTTGTCTGTGCATTTGTGTAGGTAGGTACGCTAATCTCCGGCTCGGCTTATCCGATTTGGATGTTGGTTTTCACTGATATATTGTGGTAAACTTCACTTAACATTTAGTATTTGTTTCGTGTCAATAGGTTTCCTGTCATATTCTTAAATGAAAAAGTTATTGAAATTTTAAACATAAACTCTCTCATCACTACACGGAGACCAAGCGAGCGAAGCCGCTGGCGGGTCAACTAGTATAAAATATTTTTGATTAGTTATTTCCAGCAGTAGGTAGAAGTATCCGAAAATGCTACCTAGATCATTTCATCAGACGTGCCAGTGATTAACAGCCGTGTCTCATAAAAAATATTGGTGCTGGCTTTCAAGATCCCGAGAGGAGATTGGGGGTAAGGAAAAAACGACAAACACGTACCAACTGGTGTATTAATCTATGGCCACAGTATTTTCTGTTCATGAACGTGAGGAAGAAGGAAATTCCCAACATAAAAGCATTTAAATGCCTACCTACTGTATTTCTGTAAACCCGCTACATATAAGTAAATAAAGCTAGGTATGCATAAATGCATACGGTACAGCACCTACCGCATACCGAGCGGGTAATAAAAAACGTGATGATCGCCGTGATGCTCAATTATCACCCGAACTTATTCCCTTGATACTCCGCAGCGAACCACTAATGTTTACTTTGTGTCTTTGTCTCGCGGCACGCTCCCTATAATCCGAAATAACAAATTATGAAATGGATGAAAAACGTAGGTTAAGCTGTCGGCAATTCCTAAACATAATATTTGATTGAGGCGTAATGACAAGGCGCGGACTCGGAGCCACCTTTTGTACGACGCCGCCGACGGACATCGTTAACGCAATGTAATAACTAAACAGTACTTTAAGTTGCAATGTTTGAGGCTAAAGTGGTAGCGGTAAAAGAAGAAAAAGATAAACGAAAATATCTTGTCAAGAGTATGCCGGTCATGTTTATGAAAAGGTTCCGTAGCTGATAGGCATGAATACATTGTTTACAAAGGGTTGCCGGATCGCTCTAAAACCACGGTTTTTGATAAAAGATTCCAGCTAAAACATAGTTACGTGTAGACGACGCACGAAACAATTTTATATCAGAGGTTAAGTAGTGAACTTTTCTAACGACTTCCAAAAAAAGGAGGAGGTACTCAATTCGACTGTACTTTTTAATGTTTGTTACCTCATAACTTTTGATTGGGTGGACTGATTCTCAAAATTCTTTTTTTGTTTAAAAGCTGATGCTTTCCGTATAGTCTCATTTAAATTTCATTCAATTCGGTGTAGTAGTTTTTGAGTTACACTACAATAACTGATTTTCACCATAGTAATAGAGTAATAGAATGGAAGTCCGTATTACATAGTGTTCAAATTTCATTTGTCAATATGTTTTGTAGCATATTACTTTTGTTTAAAGAAAATCTAAGTAATTATGAAACACTTAGAGCCATATGTTGGCACTTAACTAAAGATAATAATAATAACGTTTACGTGTGTTTTTTATAATCTTTTGTTTAATATGTGTATCTCTTTTAATTTCTTTAAATATTGAGAGACAGATCTAAACTGTTGGTGTTTGGGACCATATGTAGTGTAGAGGGCACCACTTGTAACGTCACTTAATTTTGTATTGACTTTGTAATGCTCGCTATGCACGGAGGCTCTCTCATCGATGTTGAAATTGTAATTGTACTCGTTTGTCCTTGGAAACTCATCGAGTGATGGCGATAGTTTAATTTGATAAAATAATAAGTAATTGAAGTAAATTCGGTAGTAAGCGCAGTCCACTGTTGAGTGCTAAATGTTAAGATTTAGTTAGTGTTCATTGGTTGGAACACCTGGACTGAAAACACACCGAGGCTTGGAACATATGTGGAGGACAACAGGATACCAGGAGTTGCCGCATCGATCGAGCTGATGTGATCTGGTTGGTCTCCCTATCCTGACTCCTGCCCACTGCCTATTTCTCTCTCTTCCTTCTAACAGACTTAGAGAGCTGATGGTGCGGCACATCCGGGAATTGTTCGTAAGTCAATCTGTTCCTACTTATTGTAAATTGTAGGATTGGAGCTCCTTGTATCGAGGACATATTGTAGGTAAACCTTGATAGCCAGCCTTTGTAGATCATTAACACACACTACAGTTAGTGTTCCATATTTCACACATTTACGTTTATACGTGTAAAAATTAATAAACTGTTAAAGAATATGGACAGACGGATAAAACAATAATTGTATGTATAAGGTTTCCTTTGTAAGTACTACGGGAAAGTAAAACAGGCGACCAAAAATATACACCGACCTGTAAAAATTGTTTCTAGTGCGATCTACAAATAGGTATATACTTATTATAATTTTTAATTTCTTTTTAAAGTTTTCTAAAAACCAGTAGTAAATATATTTTTGAAAGTTATTATTACATAGAATTTATAAAATTAATAGCTGACAAAATTGTCAAGATATTCACCTAAGACTCACGCCTGCCCACACCAGTTGTAGAATCCGAAACTGTACTACTACTACTTAGTACTAAACTGTGTTGGTATTTAGTTGAAAACTTCAATGTGTAGTACCGTTTTTTAAAGAAATGAATTATTATCCTTCTCCACAGCGCGTACCTATATCTACATTTTTTCTTCTAGTTTCAAATTTATTTATAACTATTTTTTTTATTTCTTTGTAATAAAAAGTTTGGCTAAAATTAAATTATGTTAATAGATACTATTCTAAAACTAAACATGTCCATTTCAACTTTCATATACTATTTATATTATTTCTAGCTCTCAGGATTCCCTGTGGTATGGACTACTCGTTTATATATCTACTATTTTTGGTTATAAATTTACTACCCTCCGTACGATAGCTTCACTAATTCCGTTTTTGCTGAACCTTCAACTCTGTTTTCCATGTGTCGTTAAGCGACGACACAAAAAAGCGTTTATACCAATGTCGTAGAGTTGAAAGTGTTATTCGTGTTTTATCTCAATGTTTCACTGTGATTCTACTAAGGAGGTCCTAGTAATTGAGCAATCATCTACTCTGCCCGTTGCGGTAAGCGGCGGACGAATCAAAAATAAATGGTTTACTATGTATTTGTTTTATATTTATACTGGTTGTTTGTTGTTGTTCGAAAAGTAGTTTATAACCGCTCCTTGCTCTCTTTGTTCGTGTCTAAGCAGTACGAAGTAGTTCAAATAAATTAGTCACTATTCATTGAAGTTCAACCAGGTCCAATCAAAGTAGGAAAGATACTAAATTAGTCGTCGTAAATGAAATACATTTTGTTAAGATTATTAAACTGAGTGAGATTTTTTATTTATATATTGTTACACCTTCTAACAGGTGGCTGACAAATATTAGTTACTTCTAACATCATTTCATTCTAAGGTGTAACTTATGTGTAATGTGTAACTTCACTGTTTAAAATTTCCATAAATCTATACTAATGTTATAAAGCTGACTAGTTTGTTTGTTTGTTTGAACGCGCTCGGCTCGGGAACTACCTACTGGTTCGAATTTAAATTATTTTAATGATGGATAGCCCATTTGTCAAGGAAGGCTATATAGTAATGCTACGCAATTTTGTATAATAAGTACTCGTATTTAATTATGAAATAAATTCAAATCCAAATTCTGTACCTCACTTACTCAACTGCATTAAGAGGAGTGCAAAGCTAGTACTTGACCATACCAAAAAAAAATAAAAAATATAACCGACTTCTATATATATTATAACTTGTTGAAATCGGTACCATGATACTCGTAGTTTGAAAGTATGTATCCTATCATCACAATATTGCGTGCATGTTACCGACTCCGACAAGTTATTTCACACTTTCTAGTGTAGAAATCGGTTCTATTTTTTGATACTAAAGATTTTCCCTCTTTTAGTGACCTTTGCTACTTACGGTACGGGATACACCGTCAATAATGATATCATCAAGATAGGCGAAACACTTTTTAGTTATTGAAGTATAACTCAAAAACTGCATGACCGAATTTGATGAAATTTATATGGTACCACCACGGAAGTATACACTATCAAACAAAAAATAATCATCAAAATCGGTTCATAAACGACGATGTAATCCGAGAACACACATAAAAAAATGTAAAATAATAAATATACTCGTACCTGTTACCGGTATTATCCCAAACCATGGACTAGGCCTGTATCTTGGGGCCGAGTGCAATATGTTAACTAAACATTAGGGGCTTTACATCAACAACATAACAATACCTTACTTATCACACTATTTATATATAAGAACGTTTGTTAGTGAGTATGAGTAGTGTGTATGTTAAATTCAACAGTTTTGAGTAATATTGTAAACAAGCTGCACCCTGCAGAATAACCCGCGTTTACCGAAAGATAAAATAGCCTATCTGTAATTCTAGATTACCTATTCCTCATGAATCCCAAAGTATTTTTTCAATTCAGACAGTTAGTTGCAAAGATTACTGCGCTTAAAAAAACATAACAAAAATCTACTATATAATATCAGTAGGTATAGAATAGCATAGATGGAGCTGTCCAGGATAAACAGATACATAAACTATAATTCTATAATTTACCGGGACAATAATGTCCGGAAGATTATAGAATTAGGTACGTACGAGTGGCCGGAGCCGCGGGGTACAGCTAGTACGTTAATAAAACAAATCACTGACAGCCAGATCCATTGTCTTAACAATCCATTGACACTCTCATTTCAATTTAATATTCAACACGTAGGTATGTCATAGACAATAAAAAATACAAATTACAATAGCCCGGTAGCGGAGTCACGACTAAGTTTGATTTAAATAAATATCGATTAATACGAGGTTTAATAACTATGGCTAATGATATGATACAGGATATAGGTTAAACCAGACGGGGGCAATAGCACGACCTTGCGAATGTCCCCGCACTTGACTCACCCAATGGCACGCGATGATTCACGACATCGCACCAAAGCGATACATTTCCAGACCAGTCTCAATCTATCTTTAAACTACACAAATCTCTCTACTTATCTCACCTAACATTGACACTAACCAGTCCTTAATGTTTCTAGAAATCCTTTTAGACAGTTTACTAATTATTTATATCTACTTATACGCTCGCGTAGTTATTTGTTTTGGAATGACTACTCGTACAGACATCGATTTTATGTCTTAATTTTCGTAGTAAGAGTATCATTTAGACACTTCCCAGTTACTAATCGCAGTATTAAATTTAGCCCATTATTTTGGAGAAAGTTTTTTTTTACTACGACATTGTTTATTTAGAATATTTTGTGTATGCCGAATACATATCCATAATTATACACTTAAGTAGTATTTAGGATTTTATATAGTATTTATACATAGTAGTTGCTACGGTAGCAAAGAACTATTTCTAGCAAGTTGATTTATCACAAAATTCAGAGATGACATGGGAATGTTGTTTCCATGGTAGTGTTTTATTACACAGCTATACGTTTGCTAATAAAAATAGATACTCATACTATTTTTCTTTAAATTTGGTCTGGTACTTCTCTACATTTGCCATTCTTTAATGCCTATATTTAAAGTTGCATCAAGTTTGATTTCTATTCCAGTCAAGAGTCGAGTCATAGTCATAGAAATAAGTCAGTCATTAAGTCACTGTCCTGTATGTAAGTCCATTCTAGTAATCAATAAGCGACCACTATACACGTCAAAATAGGAAGGAACACAAATCTAGGAAAATTACAAATAATCAACGATATCCATTGTTGGGCATTTTTCCGCCTCTCATACTTAATAGGAAACATCTTATGTAAGTAGACTAATTACCACGTGTACCACCATATTACTTTTAATATGTCAAAATAATAAGTGAAAGCCTTAACCTGTTGATTCGCGATTCGCCATATTTGGCCAATAATACAACAGATTTCGCAGAAATCAACCTACGTTTCCAGGAACTGCAACGTGTATGGTTAAAACCTAAAACCAATCGTTTATGTAACTCAATATTCAGTTATTATATAATCATAATTATTCATAAGACAAGACTCAAAATACTGAAAACTTTATAGTTTATAATGGGTCACATCCTGAAAAGTTTCACCTCGTTTCCACAGAAACAATCAATAACGCATTTAACATACACCTACCAACAAAGATACCTAATCAAACATCAAAGAGTCGTCAGCTCGTAACTAATTTAAACACCCGATACAGAGGATTAACGCCAGGAAATCTGACAACAGGATACGTCAATTTAAACTAGTCGAAACTGAGAACTGAATATGCCAAAGATCACCTGCCACGTATTGTTCTCAACAATGTACTGTACATTTCAAGTCGCGTGCTATCCGTTGCTTTTTTACTGCAGACAGAAATAAATAGATGAAAATAAAAGCAGAATCGGATGTTATAGCCGCTATCCTGTAGATAGTAGTGCGTAGTGCATTGAAGTGGCAGGACGTGAGCGAGTAACAAAGGAGCTCGTCTAAACAGGCCATTAATAAGGAGGCGGCTCGCGGGATCCGGCCGGGGCTTCCGCCGCATTCCCAGAACTGCTATGTCGGGACAAGACAGGAATAGCACCAGTGATACTCCGCTCACTGCATCAATAGCAATCAACACTTATGAATGTGCTTACTTTATTTTACACTCCCGACGAAATTTGATAAACATGAGTCATCAGTGACAAAATCGCAAAATACTCAGCATACTTTGAAGCGCCCGCAAATGTTTATAGAAAAATAAAAATAACGTCTTCTACTTAATTGTATGTATTCAAAGGTGTCAGACGTCCAAAGCAGCTTGTGGAGAATAATAAATATGAATGTGTAGCCCAGACACCTCTATTATACGTTTATAAGGATAGGTTGGTCCAAAGGTGGCAATCTCGGGGATCTCGATGTGTTTACAGAGCATCATCACGTTTTACAAAAGGAGACAATTTATTCGAGCTGCGAGAGAGAAAAGGACGTACGATCACGGATCACCTTGTTAGTAGTAATCGGTTTATGGGCCGTGTCAAAAATTAACTTAATATAAATAGGGATTAGGTAATAGGGATGCTCACTGCCGTTGTCGATGGAGATTTTGTCCAATTGAAAGTCCTTTAGATATTTTTCATTTCCTGTCTTCATTTCACGTAAATAAATCTAGAGCGAGTACGTAAGAATAACACGGAATATATATAACCTTCTTCGGTTCTTGCATTTATTTCCATATCGTTGGAGCAGACATATAGTGGGATTTCTTTAGTCAGTTTTATTTTTCAATAATAATAAATAATTTTGTAAAGTTATATATGAAGAAATACATAAATTATTGAAGTAAACTTAATAGATGCACATCTACACAAGGTTTAAAGTAATGTTGATCAAACCTTTTTTTTTTTCGCTGCAGCTCTACACGGGGAGCGTACCTAAAAATGTCAGGATGTTATATAATAGAATAACCATTGAACAGATATTTCGTAGCGATGATAGCTGTTGGTCCGGCGCCGGCGGTCGCCGGTTACTGGTTTTATCCCTACCCCAGGCTTGAGATTTCAGTAAACTGAACATCGTGAAGAACTCGACAGCACGGTAGCATGGTACTTTAGGGTTAGTTACCGCCCCCAGAATTAAAGCCGGAAAAAACCCACCAGTAATGAGAGTCAATCCCCTTTGCATACTGCCACACATGGGTATCTTTAATGAAATATTGCCCGCCAAAATGGTTTGCAATGTATTCTCGTTGGATATTAACCTGATATGTTATAGTTAAGGTCTGGCTGTTAAAGTTTAGAGATAATGGATGCTGTGACTGAATAAACACCAGTGTCTGGTAGACACTGGTGTCTGGTAGACACTGGTGTTTATTCGCTCGCGTGGCTCGTTTTCGTTCATCGAGAGATCTCACATCTCATCGCTAGTGACACATCACAGTGATTTATCAGCAAAGTAGAAGCATTCGCAGGGCATGCTGATACGTTGCTTTTATCTTCAATGTTTTGTTTAAATTTAGCCCTTAGTTATTTATTTACATGAATACATCAATAAAGTAAGAGAATAATATATGTAGGTTCGTACGTCGTTGTACCTATTCTAAGTGAGTAGGTATGGCTGGCGTACTTGCTGTTATCTATTCTGCGATGAAGCGTCACAGATATGTAGGTTCGTACGTCGTTGTACCTATTCTAAGTGAGTAGGTATGGCTGGCGTACTTGCTGTTATCTATTCTGCGATGAAGCGTCACAGATATGTAGGTTCGTACGTCGTTGTACCTATTCTAAGTGAGTAGGTATGGCTGGCGTACTTGCTGTTATCTATTCTGCGATGAAGCGTCACAGTCGTACATTCAGTAATCTGTGGTCGTACTTTCAGTTGCATAAGGGGTTCATAATAATAAAAATATGTTTTATTTTTCTTTCACTTTCATGAGTAGTTATCGAAATTAAACCAACCCGTTCAATATTGTGCACTAATTGACAAAGACCTTATATAAACAAACAGTATCCTATGAACGTCGGTTGGCTCCCACAGAAATCTATAAGTATACTTATATAAAAATGTATAAAAATGAAACCCTATTTCTCCTGGTCACGCTATAACTTCAGAACGGATAGAACAACCTCGCTAATACTTTTTTGTTGTGCTAATTATCATCAGTAGAAGTAGTCTTATGAAAGAAAAACGAAGAAAAATGGGAGGTTATGGCGAGGCCGAAGGCCGAGCCTACTACTCGATCAAAATTGGCGGGCCAGTCGCTAGTAAATAATAATATACAACATACGAAGGTTCTTATCGTACATCATTATTATTCACGCAAAAATGTCCCAATCCAACTTCCTCAAGATCAATAAATTTATTGACTCTCAGTGTTGAAGAATTCCAGAAACACAATTGATCACAGCTTTCCGCACGATTTTCACATCCTTTTTTTTTCGATTAGAGACGTGACCGAGTTATCGATTGTGCCTCTCAAGATCGGATTATTTGTAAATAATGCGATCGTTACTGCAACCGATCCCTATTTCTGAAGAAATTATTATGCTTCCGATTCTAGGTGACACGCTGTATAAGTTTAAGCAGTACATAACTTCGTAAGATTTCCAGGCATAGGTATGATGGAACCAAACTGTAACAATGCATCGTAATTATTTGCTCTTTTTATACCAATCTGGATTGACACGATATTTAACTCCTACTATAGTTTTTCATTACAATTTTATAGTAACTAACTAATAATGTGTCGTGGGCTGAAAATTCAATATTACATTTTGTGTAAAATTTAAATAAACGAGCTATGTACGCTTTGTTCGGATTTTTTCTAGGTGATCGAATCAGAAATGAACAGAAGTCACCGACAGAGCCCAGAAGAGAAGCCAGTTAAAGAAGCAGTGGGCACATAACAAGCTGAACAGATGACCGATTGGGCCGGAAAGTTCTGGATTGGAGACCACGGACCGGCGAGCTCAGCGTACGTAAGCCGCTTCCAACAGGTCCTTTTAGAAATGTAGAAGGGATACCTATGTCCAGCAGTGTGAACTACGGTTAAATTGATGATTATGATGTACAAAAATAATTATTTTATTGGTTATACTTCAAAAAAACGATATTAAAAAATATTTAGTGACACTTCCGCTGAAAAGAAAACAATGATTTTGGCCTATTTGGGGGGTGTGCACCACCCTCCCTCCCGCATAAAATGCTAATAGGAAGAATACAAAATAAAAAACACAAGAAACCCCAAATAAACCAAAACCGATTCGACACGTGTTTCGCCTCTACACGAGGCATCCTCAGGAGATGTTGACTCGTCGAGCGCTAGACCGACAGTGGTTATACTTAACAGCCAGTTAGTAGCCGGCGCGATAATTAACGTTTATTTAATTAAAATTCTTTTGGCAGTTATAGCTACGCGGATAGCCATGTTGCAGTTTAAGCTCTCATATGTATTGTATCACATTTATCAACTGATATTATATTTATAGTACTTACAATAATATGTTTAATATTTATTTAGCGTCAAAAGTTGCCTTCTCTGTTTCGATATCTTCAGTGTAATAACACTGAAGATATGGATACGTATCGTTACGTACGAAGATATTGTTTGTGTTCGTAATTTTTACGACTTTACGTTCAATTACGAACACAAACGCATGTATTTTATTGGTAAGAAAATAAAACCGGCCAAGTTAGAGTCTGACTCGTGCAGTGAGGGTTCCGTTCGAATTTCTGTACCACCACACAATGTATTTACTTTACTTTCTGTATTTACCCTTAGCGCAAGCTGGACTCAAACTTTGCTACTCGTATATTATTATTTTTATGAAGAGATTGCACTATGTGAACACTTGTATGTATTACCGTTTCACGATAGCGCAAAAACAAATAACGTTATAAAATCAAAATAGATCACAGATTCGGCTTATTATTGGTTGAACCTAAAATCGACGTCGACTTTTCTGAAAGTTTTACGCCGCATTGCGCTATGCGTCCGTCACCCCGAGACATAACGCTGTTTAGTCTCGTTCGTCCAGGAATTTTACTTGCTGCAGTACAGTACCCTTCTACCTGTTCTAGGAATAATACGAAAACTACGGCTCTTTGATCCAAGTGAACCTCAAATTCTGTCCATACAAGTATACAAAGAGACCCCACCTGCGTCACGAGCGCGTTCCGAGCAGCGGTAGATCACACTCATTGACCAGTGACGAATGGATTGTGGACCGACAACATCATCGGAATTGTGTCATCGACTTGTCCATGCACGATTTAACTGTTTAGCTGGGAAAACTCAATAATTATTGAGTACTTGGAAAATATACAATACTAGCTGCATCTTGCGATTACAGAAGCATGGTGATAGATGATGGTGAAAGTATCCTACGTGTTATTCCAGCGCCTCATATGTCAACATACCAAACTTCATCAACATTGGTCCATCCGTTTGAATGTGAAGAAGTAATAAACATACAAATACAGTCACAAACTTTTGCATTTTTAATATAACAATTGCAAGGATTGCTGATGAATCAGTGAAAATATTTGTAATGAGCCAGGTCATACATATAATAGGCACCGTATAGGGCCCAAAAATTTTAAAAAGAACGCCACTTGACTGTCTGTCTATGTTGAATTCACGTACTCATAAATTCATATTCTTATTTAAGTTTTTTAAGTTTTTTTCTGCCGGGTTCGATTTTTGAACCGAGTACATGTTTCATTTAAATCTATGAATGCAGATTTTCTTGTTATTAAAATCGATGACATGGTTCCTAAGAAGAGATCTATGTATATCTTATAATTTTGAGACTTGCCCACCCTGTATAGCAAACCCTGCAATTTTCCACATATTGGTTGTATTTTTGACATACTGGTTTTATTTTAACATCTCACATTTAAAGCGTCAAGTCATAAGTATAAGTTATTAATGTTTAGGGCATATGAAAGCAAGAAAGACGTAATCAGCTACAAACATAGCCCCAAATAGACCCTAAACAAATTAATCCGACTTTGTGGAGAGAAACAGAAAAGTGACAATTACCACTCGGTGTCTAGTTTAAACACTCCTACACAATCACCGATAAAATTAGGGTTATTAAAGCAGTTTATCTCATAAGAAGCGATTTAATTTAAACTACAAAAATACTAGGACATTTCTAAGACTTCTAAGTACACATTGACGGAATTAAAAACATACGAGTATTTTAACATACATAAAAAAAAATCAAACGTACCACTTAATTTCACCTTTAAAACATTATTTCTCTTTATTGACTATTTTGTTTGTCATGAAACACATATCATAAAAATAGCGATTTTTAATACACATTCATTGACGGTTTTTTCGTTTGATTTAAGAGTGCACTAATGTGCATTTGATTTTGTGTTGAATTGGATTAGAAATTAATTTAATAAGATTTATTCCTTTAATTTCAAAATCTAATAATTTATTGTTATTATTAATTTTGTATGTACGAGATGCACCTGCATGATTTCATGTAAAGGAAATGGAACGTAGCCAAGCGCTGAGCTGACAGCGCCTTACACGTTACCTCAATCCAATCCAGCAACGTAACACAGTTAGTTCAGTATATCTAAATATATATACTACGCAAAATTACCATTATTATTTACCATTAAATAACTAAATAAATTATTGTATGGTATATAGTAAAAAGGTTTAATAAAATTGATTCTTTTAAAATCATTCCCATTGGTACAACAATCTGGTTATCGAATAAGATGTCATAAATGACTGAAGTAAGTGTAATTTTTCACCTAACTGGTGGGACCCGCCGGGGAGCGCCGACAAAGGCCCCAGGGGTCCGAGGTCGCCACTGGACCCACAGCGAGGCGGCAATAACGACACTTCGGGAGTACTACCTACCTCTTTATTGGTGAAATATGCGACTGGTTCCAATTGAATCACATAAATATTTACTGTTCATTGGAATTGTTTACAATTGTGTACTTTATTCATAAAAGGTATCTACATGGACATTTTTACAATAGACAATATTGAGAAAGCTAGTTAAAATATTTTTTGTACTTACTAGAAAATAACATCACTAACAGACTATAAGTACAGGACGTCCCATGACTATACGACATGAAGGCAAACTGCCTTTAATATTGTAAATAGGATTTTTAGATGAAATGAGACTATTTTATTTCTAAATGTTAGTACGAGGTTAAAACTGCATAAGTACAAAGGTTTTCTAACAATTACGGAATCGAACCGATTCATACGAGAAAAAAACAACCCGTATTTTTATAATGCCAATCGAAAGAATTGACATAAAATAATAATTATCCATATATCGCTTGCCCGCAAGAATACTGTACTAACTCTAAAAACGTCCTTTTTCAGGAGAAGCGATTAAAGGCCGATTCACACTTATCAGTGAAGCCACAATTCCGACACAGTACCGGCACAGTGCGAAATATTCGTTCATACGTTCTCTATGAACCCCACTTGTCAGTGTCAGTGACGACACAGTGCTCTCAGTGTCAGTGCCGACTCCGGCAATCACAGACGTATTCGTTGACGATGATATTTTTTGTCGGATCACGGACGCTGCGGTGTCAAAAACGAAATGGAGGACGAGCGATTGATAGAATTGGTTTGTGAAAATAGGGTTTTGTATGATCTAAAGCAATAGCTATCATTGCTAGCTCCGCAGTATTGATCAGAGCCATAGCAACAATCACGATACTTGACGACGAACACGTTTTCACTGAAGCTCCGTGAACTGAGTACTGACATTTGTGAATTGAATCACTGACGCAACATTGTAGCACTGCTACCGAACTGAGCGAACACGTTGACGGAACTGTGGCTTCACTGATATGTGTGAATCCACCTTAAAGCTTTTAACTACAAATATTGTGGTATTTTCGTAAGACATAATATGTCGCAATTCCTAGAAAAGTAGTATTTACAGATTTCTAAGAAATCTATTGTATTATGGGCCAATTATGGCGACTGGCGAGTTTACGGGTTAAAGTTTACTTTTATTATTTCTTTTAGTTAGCATAGGTACTATTATTGAGAGATTATGAATACAGTGTAGGTAGAACCTATTACATTACAATATCTCATAATGTACGTCAACAAAACTCGTTAAGTAATTATTATACCTATTTTTGACTTAATTCGTGCATTGTGTTCCAATTGTCTCTAATTTTCCATCATAAAACATTTTTTATCTCGAGTTCCATATCTGATGGCAATTAATCAATAAAATATTATGTAAATCTTAATCACAACACGCATGGGGTCAGAGCGGTCGACGACTCGGCTAGGGTTGTCACTATTACACAGTAACAATAAAGTGATATTACCGACCCGAAAGTGTTATTATCTAAAACTCTCTGAATTCCGTCTTTATTATGACTTTAATTACGTTATTTTTTTTTTTTAATAAAAATAATTTTACTTAACTCACGTAAATTGATCACTCAAAATGAAAAGTAGGCATAATTGACACATAATCCGCACTCTACTGTCAGAGAGAAAGTTCTACAAACCAAATAGAGGCAACCAATATTTCATCATCGTATTTAACAAAAACATTTAGCGAGCTTTCTAGGTCAATTGCGCTTATAAATTTTATTAACAGCCCTATGTGATAGCGTGACTGTGTGCGTAGGCTTGCGTTTTGTCGCGCCACCCACACTTAGCCATTGTCTACCCACACGTAGAAAACCAGACGGCTAGGAGACGTGACGTCACACACC